>OX297866.1:5000000-10000000 GCA_946478455.1 Eupithecia vulgata
CCTTGGAGTCAAGTTGTAAAGCTCTTCCTGCGAATCACTTAGATACCCCAAATGATGGGTCTTCTCTTGGATACGATATGACATGAAAGTCTGAAGAACTGTCAATTAACCTTTTCATTTTAATTACAAAGACTTATTTACTTAATAAAAAGACGTATTATCTAGTTCTATGAACCCTACATACATAAGACATACACCTAGACATAAGAATTATACAATACCTGGACCAAGAGTTCACCTCAAAAGGCAAATACGAGGGCACAGTTTCAGTGGGGTCACTATAACGCCTCATGAAGAACGAAATAAACCAGACACTGGATGCAATGGTCACACTCGTCATGAGAAATCTGTAGAGGCGGTGCATCTGTTCTTTGTTCTTACGCAGGATTGCTTGACCTTCTTCGTCGTCGGCACGGAATGTCGGATCTTCTGACGGATTCAAAACAATAAAGGAATCTAAGAAATTTAGGAGGAGCTAATCGGCGCTTGAGTTCGAAGGAAGTCTCCCTTGGAAAATTCAAAAAATTGGGCATTATTTTAGCCGGCTGTAACTTTTGATTGCTTTGATTTAGAAGTTTGATTTATATTGAGGCTCTAAGAAGTTACAAATCTGAGTATATGATGTGAATTTCAAATCGATACCTCCACGCGTTTCTGAGAAAAGAGGTTGATAGACGGACAAGAAAGTGATCCTATAAGGGTTCTTCTTTTCCTTTTGAGGTACGGAACCCTAAAAACTAAAACCATCATGGCATCCCTTAATTTTATAATGTTTTTTTTTTAAGTTTTGCGAGACAAATATTTCCCTCGGAAATAAATTGAATAATACGTTTTATGGGATCATTCTCTATACAAAAAAGTGAAAAAAAAAAACAAAATCGGTCGATAGTTGAAGGAGAAATCGATGAACATACAAACAGCTGAACATAGAACGTCCTCCTTTTTTCCAAGTTGGTAAAATTTTAAAACACACCTTTCAAGAACTCGTTCAGTCGATCCATTCTAGACGTCTGGTAATAGACTGTAGCGATCTTCGTAAGCAGATTGAATTGCGGTATCTCAATGGTCAAGCTGTCTATCAGTTTGTTAATATCGCCACAGTTCTAAAAGAAAAAATAAAAAACAAAGTGACGCGAGAACTTGCGTGACACCCACGAGCTGGTGAGTATCTGACAGGGTGCATCAGCATTGCCATACAGCGGGGCAACGCAGCCAGTGTCTGGGTGACGCTTCCAACTGGGATTTATATGGATCAGTTGAGCAACCCGTAGATTGTTAGCAACAGTTAGTTCAACTGTTTTAATTTTTAATACTGGTTATAATTTATTTCTATTAATTGGTTGTAATTTTCTTTAATAATGTAGAAACTAAATAAAATAAACATGGGTATTCATTGAAAAAAAACTAGTAATTTTTTTTTATTAATAAATGTTATGTGCGCCAACGTTATGCATTAAGGACCAAAGTGTAAAAGACTGGTCCATTATCGAGATCTCTAACTGGTTACCGGCACGGGTGGTTATTACCCAAGGTCAAACAAAAGGTTTAATAGAACAACGTAGCACCCTACATTGTGAATGCTACGAGTAGCTACGTCGCGTAGCTATTTACTGCGAAAGCTCTACGAAATTCGTGGCCAAGAATTTTAAAACAAAACACAAGCTAAAGACTTTCAGAAACAAACTATTGACACGCCACGGGACCCAACGAAACGCGATCTGTGTTGAGTTTTTGGGGGAGAAGGAGGCAAAAAGTAGCAGTGGCAGATCTACTCTGACCGGGACGTCTCAGCTGGTCAGAACTAGGTATCTGTCTCACTTGTCCAGTGGTCTTTCGACCGACGACAGTTGATGTCGGATAGTCATTTATAGATTTGTAATCGAATCAAGCGTTTGCGCGGTCTAGGAATTGTTCTCTTACTGCATAAATTTTTATCTTAACGACATCTACCGGATATCCGTCGAAGCGCTTAGGTAGGTAGCTAGCTTCTGTTTTTAAATGTAGCTTCATTGAGCACCTCTGTTGACTTTAGATTTGTAGTTCAGCCAATATTTCTCTAGGGGACAACAAGTTGAAACAAATCATATGAATTTTCTATGAGAATCACATTATTAGCACGCGACGCCACGTACAATGTGGTTCTGGCCTTAGAAATAGAGATAGAGTAGTACACGCTGAGCGTTTCGTCGGGTGGCAGGGCGCTATCTAGGAATTATTCTCTTTTTGCATTCCAATCTTTAGTTTTAACGACATCTAGCGAATACCTGATTAAGCGTTTAGGTACGCAGCTAGCTTCTGTTTTTCGATAAACGTTGACGCATAAGAATATCTATTCTTATGGTTGACGCTACGAATAAATATTTATTCGTAGTGGTTGACGTTAGCTTTGTAGTTCAGCCAATATCTCTCTTGAGGTCGCTACAGTGTGTCGGAGCCTTAATACCAATAAAATTACTTTATTTTTATATATCTTTCTTTCTTACAAAAAAGAATTATAAGAACGCCAAGGCATGGAACTTCTCAAAATCTAATACTAAATCAAATGTTTTGATTATTTATAAAAGACAAGGTCAAAACGAATTTATTCCAAACCCTTACCTGCAATACAAAAATAATATGCTGTACATTATAAACGAACGCGATCAGAAATGCCAAGGGCTTGTATATTTGATGAAATATCCGTTTGAATCCGCTCGCTGGATTATTCACGACCCTGTAGAACCCGGCCCAGCCCAATAATTTCAAAACCTCAGAAAATGAATCAAATGGATAAACCTTTTCGATGCTATCAGTCATTTTCTCAGCGAAATATTTAACAACGACTACTGTCTCAAATAGCCGTTTGAAAACTTAAATTTTTCTAAGTAAAATTCTTTCGTTTCGATGATAATTACTTGAAAAATAATTACAGGGGTTTAAGCAAGTTAAGTGGATGCGTAATTAGCTCAGTGGATTATTCTGTTAATTAAGAATTATACGCCCCTTAAGTTGATAAATGCCCCTTGTGAATAAAACGGTAGTACGTAGGTAAGTTGTATGTTGAGCTTTTGCATAATTAAGACGACACCGACCCCATGTTGCTAGAACCTTCGGTTACAGTACAGTCAGCATCACAATCGTAAAAGGAAAATAATGAAAAGACGTGTATAATGTGATCATATTCATCTTGCTGTTACTTTGTTATTTTATGTTACTGTTAAGTAGCAGTTTTTGTTAAACGTTCATAAATTATTTATTTGTATAAAAATATCTGGCTTTCTAGAAACATATAGGTTGGTAGGGATGATTAACATGAAGACTGATTGACGGAATGAAATATTACATAGATGTAATTTCTTACGACTCGAAAAATATCGCTTACGAAAGTTTCGATTTTTATCGAGCCGACATAGTATTTAAAAAAGATTAGATGATTTTCCATGAAAACGTATTGAAATAGTATAAAATTAACTAGGTCTGTTTGATCTGTCTGACTTTTTGTTAAGTGTGTTATTAAGATTTTTCTATCTATATACTTTTTTCACGATAATAAAGGTATAAATTAATAATTAAGGTAGTAAATTAACAAAAATACTATTTTGCTCTTTTGAATACTCTGATTCTTAAAATAAATGGCTTACAACTTCTTCATAAACAACATCGATTGTTATAAAAATCGAATCTGTAAGTTGTGCGTGGAATGGACAAGGTATATTTAGGTACAGATACAGACCGTTCACTGTAAGATGTCCTGCCGTGATGTTCACAATTCCCAAGGTATTCATAACACAAGCACTGCCTAGGTGCCAATTCCACTCATCCAATTTCTTTCCCAATGAACATTTGATCTAAGAACTTGGAAGACTTCATAAAATTTACTAGACCGATATTTGATCAAATCTATGGTTCATTTCAAGTCAAGAGCTACACCTATGCAAATTTTTAGCCCGATCTGCTGAGAAGTTTTGGCGTAAAGTAGTAACGTAATCTACATATATGTACATCCAAACTTTCGCATTTTTAATATTAGTAAACATTTGTTAAAAGGTTGTAAAACGTGAATAAAAAAAACTTGTGTGATGTGATGTAATTTCATTTGAAATCAACTACGAAAATTACTTAGGAATCTTGGATGAATGGAATGGGCCTTAATCCAAGAACTTTGATCAAATATTGGACAAAGATATTGGATGAGTGAAATGGGCCTTCATCCAATAACTTTGATCAAATACCTATTGGACAAAGATATTGGATGAGTGGAATAGAACACTTAGATTTGGTCAAAATTTGCGAGTGGTCTAGGGATATCTCCTTGGTTATAAACCCCAAAAAATCAAAATATATGTTTATAGGGACGAGACAGAAACTGCAAAGTCTCCAAAATTATACAGCCAACATTTTAGTTGATGGTATCTTGGTAAAGCGTGTATCGGAGGCCAAAAATCTGGGGTTAATCATGGATGGTTCCTTGCATTTTGAAAAACACATTTCTGAGAGTGTACGTAACTGTTTTTATCGTCTCAAGGTCCTTTATAAAATCCGACCATACCTAAGTGAAGCTGTTAGAATAACATTATGTGAGTCACTTATCCTTTCTAAACTCAACTACTGCGACACTGTTTATGGACCTTGTTTACTAAGTAGAACATCTAAACTCATCCAACGTGTACAAAATGCATGTGCGTGCACGCTTCTGTTTTCATGAGTTTGAGCCAGAATAAACTGATCACTGGCTGTTAAGTAGATCAGTGATCAGTTTATTCTGGCTCAAACTCAAACGTCATTTATTGAAAGAGAGTAACTCTTTCATGACATGATCCTAATCCTTCTTCTATCACTATATCTTAAATTGCAATTTACATTCTAATTTAAAATTGAAATTTATTTATTTATTTATTGTTATATATACTTATATTACTTTTTTATTATTGCCGTTGTTTGTTATATAACTATACCTAATACTGTATCATATTAACAAATCCGGTACTTTTTGTGCATATATATATATGAATAATATACGTTCTTTGCCTAAGAGAAAACTGTACCTACTATATAGTACGATATTACAGCCACTTGTCTCTCTTCTTGTTATTTCCATTTCAAGTCTGTTTAATCTCCATGCCTACAGTTAGTTTATTTTTCTTTTTTTTCTTTTTTACTATTTGACTGTGTATTCTTCTTTTGTATTAATTTTTGTATTCCTTTGTGCCACTCCGTGCCACCACACTCTACCGAATCAGGTCCTGTCTGAAAACCAGCGCCGCTACTAGTCTCGACTTGTAACGGCATAATGCTGAGACAGGAACCTATTTGGACCCATAAAATACTTTGCTTGTTTGTTTTATATTTATTCTTTGTATGTAACTATATTGTCATAATAATTCAACTTAAATAATTCAACTTAAATAATTATACCTGTTTTATGTGTGTGTATGTAACGTTGCAATGTATGTATGTATTCCGTGTTACTGGGTACAAATAAATGTATTTTCTTTCTTTTCTTCTTTCTTAGATTGGGCCTAGATGACGCTGTGTGGATTTTCCAGCATTAATTACTTATTCAGACCTACATGGTATTCGCTACCCTGGGCAATAGCGAAAGTCAAGTGGGTACTTCTTACGGCAGGGGACATCTTACGGTGAATGGACTGTAGGTACATAATATTTATTCAAAAAAACAAGAGTTGATTGTGACGTTAGCTGTACCAACATGCATAATAACTAGGTTTGTTATAAAACTTTTTAAACTTTCAAGATTTGTTAGCATATATTAAAGATTATTTTATCGGGTATTTATCGCGTACTACCTACCTTTTGCTTTCTTTTCCCCAACGTTTCAACCGCGTTTGAACCTATTAAAGATAAATAATCTTTAATAGGTTTGTTTATGTAGTTATGTTATAAGTGGGTAGATTAACTAATTCTTAAGTGACCTACTAAGTACGAACTGATATCCTGACTAGCCAATGCCCGCGGTTTCGCTTGCGTTGTTTAAGATTATTTATATCCCATGGGAACAGATATAAAAGGAAATTCTATGACTATGTTACTCTCCATCCTTTCAACTAACTCTATGCCAAAAATCAAGTCGTTTGGTTGCTTAGTTAGAGCGTGATGGAAGGGCAAACAAACAGACAAACACACTTTTATAATATTAGTATAGATAAGCAAAGAATTTGTATTAAGTTGATAGCGGGATAAATAGTAATCACTCGGAAAAAATCTTCTACCCACATCGAAATCTTTCTCGAAACAAAAGCAAAAAACCATCAAAGTCAGTCTACAATTGACGATATTGACGGTTTGTACAAATATTGTAATTATATTTTGAAAAAACTAAAAACAGCCTTCAAATTCTTTAGTATTTTTTATTTTATTTAATACACAGACACACATTTTTTAAGACTTGGGAATAAACATTTATGGGACCACCTTCTCGGTATAATTTTCCATACAATAGCGAAATAACTTTCCATATCAGTCCATAATTAACGGAGATATGACATAAAAAAAAATCAGATATGTTTTTCCGCTTTTATTCAGATAAAAGCGGAAAAACATATCTGTTTTTTTTTGCTACCGTGCTCAGGCACGGTATAAATTACAGAACAAAATAAAAGACAAAACATTGAGCAAGCATTTATTGAGCTAAAATAGACTTAACCTAAGGTGCTTACAAAAATGAACACATTAAAAAGGTGGCAACCAGACTTCGAAGTCGGGCCAGTTGAGTTTCTCCCGTAGCGCAGCCTCGAAGGTCGCGTCTCGGGTGGAGTCCCTCGGAGCGTGGACCTCACGCCCGCATTGACGAGGGACCTCTCTCGCCGCGCGGATTAGTTTGGATATCTGTGCCACGCTCTCTCTTACGTCTTCCACTGGTAACTGGAAAAAGAAAGCTAAGGTTACTGACCTTAGCTGGAATAAAATGGTGAAGATAGCTTACGATATAAATCGTGGAGTTCAGAATCTAAAATGGTCTTATGTGAGTACCTGATTATGATCTCTAAAGCTGACCTATGGCACGTATCGGCGCTGAAGGCAGGCACTGCCTGCAATCATCGCTTTTCCTCGTGGAATTTTACTGAAATGTGGAATTTCAGTAAAATCCCCAGGTTCGCTGCCCGTGCGCGATGCTGCATATTAATATTCAGTAAATTCGATGACTGCAGTAGAATACCGCGTTTGCCGTGCTATCAGGTGCGCGGTCAGCTTAACAGGTCATTCTATGAAGAAGTATTAAGTCATCGGAAACCCGATTCGTGCACTCATATTCACTTTACATGGTATGAATGAAATGGTGAGGTAAGCTTACGATATAAATAGTGGAGTTCAAAATCCAAAACTATCTTATGTTCCTGTTGTTGAAACAGGTCATCCTATTCGGAATCGAACCCGATTCGTACTCTTATTTTTACATTTTACTTTACATAGTAAAACTCTGTTTTACTGGCTGAAAACGAAAACGATTACGGGTTGGTTTTATTGGACGCCACCGCCGCGCTGTTCCACCGAGAACATGCACCTTTTGAGAGTCTAGCGGTTGTATTATCTATATTATTACAAGGTACCTACCTCCCTAATCTTTAGGCAGCATATGAGAATCTGGTCCACTGGCCGACTTTTTCCACGGGCCGACTCTATTTGACGCCGTTCCTCCAAGAACACGCGCTTACCATTACGTCTTCTATTTACTAGCTCTAGTACTTCATCTTACCTCGTCATCTTTAGGCAGTGTATGTGGATAAATCCTGGTCCACTGGCCGACTTTCCCTACTGGCCGGTTCCATTTGACGCCGTTCCCCCAAGAACACGCGCTCATCATACGTCGTCTTGACGCGGCGGTTGCGTAGCCGCCGCGCCAGGTTTCGTCTGTAGGTTGAGCGGGTTCGCTCGCTGGTTGCGAAGGTACACTTGATGTTGACTGCAGGGACGATAAAGATATTATTGTACACTTGATGCTAACTGGAGAGACGAAAAAGATATTATGGTACACTTGATGTTGATAAGTTGATATAGTATAGGCCGATGATGATGATGATGATGACTGGAGCGACGAAAAAGATATTATGTGGGTTGTACTTTTATTCCATCTTAGAGTCAATAAGGATGAGAAAAATGTTGCTATTGCAACATTGCTCAGTACAGTAAAATCGGGACGCGTGCCTAGACGGAAGCTAGGAGAAAGGCGCCAATACTCAATACTCAATACATTTATTGTTGTCATCACATTGGTTTGGTTTTTATCTGGTAGGTTATGTATAAGTTAGTATCACAATATGAACCCTGTTAGGCGTAAACAACATGTGGAAGGCAGACCGAGGTTGTTATTAATTATTATTTATACGTTATATTTTTTATTTTGTCAGTTTGTATACTTTGTCATAAAAAAGATGTTATTATTTATTAATTTTTACTTATTTATTATTTTTATTATTAGGTCAGTTTGTCTATATTGTCATTTAAAAATTCGTTTATGTCATAATAACATTTGTCAATTAAGAATTGTTTTAATTTATTTGTGAATAAAGAAAAGGATTCAATGTCTTTAATTACTATTGGCAGCTTGTTGTAGATTTTTATGGACATTTTGTAAGGGCCGGTACTGTGCATACGCAGGTTAGATGATGGTTGTATGATTTTGTTTCTCCCTGTGGATATTTTCTAGGAAGTTCGTCCAGTGTTTTGTATAAGTTTGGGTATTTTCGAACAAACTTACAAAGTTCTAATATATAAATAGACGGCAAGGTTAAAATTTTAAATTTCTGGAAAAAAGGTTTGCAGCTGTCTTTTGCTTTTATATTTGCAAGGATTCGTATGCATTTCTCCCTTGTGTCATTTCGCCATTGTGTGCCCAGCAGGGTCTTTACTGATACTTAATTATCTAGATTATAATAACTTTATACACCTAATTATAGATTGCACTATTATGATTCAGTATTAAAAGGCTAAAAGGACTTGCGAAAGACTGCTGGCAGATGCTGGATGCGGCAAGCTGAAGACAGGGCGCTATGGCGCTCATTAGGGGAGGCCTATGTCCAGCAGTGGACAAGTATAGGCTGATGATGATGATTAAAAGGCCTTTGCTAACATTGACGTTAAAACTTCCACAATCAAAAGCGTGATAGTGGTGGGATTTCGGTACGATCACTTACTTGAACATCAGAAAACTCCACCGTCGGAGTTTCCATAGATTTTTGTCGACCACTTATCACTTCTCTAGGCTTTTCTGGTGGCTCCTGAAATCAATCGGAAGAGTTTTTTTATGAGTAATTTTTTTAATGTAATTGTGTCAAAGAAGGGTGGAATAGCCGAAAGGACAAAGTTAGACTTCGGGAATTTGTTTGGACTTATTAGAAGACAAACATACTAAAAGTCCCCACCCCTGTGAGGTGAGCCTTGGTGGGCACAAAGAAGATAGCGTTTTATAGTTTTATTTCCTAAACGATGCGTCACGAGAAGTTTTGTTATAAAACATGATGAATTTTACATATGTTTAGCATGCAAATATTTAAATTGTTTAGGAAAGGCAAAAATAATATTCACTATAAATTAATTAGAATTGAAATTAGTATAAATCAAGTCTAAAAATATTAATAATAATTCCTATAAATAAATTTAGATTACAAAAAGTATGTCACAAAATGTATTTCGAACATATATATTAAACTACTGTGTCTAAAGAGTAAAGTAAATGCATTGATATACAAGCCAGTTAAGTAAATTTAATTTAACTATGGGTAACAGTAGCGTTTTCATATCGTATTTACGTTTTTTTTGCAGTATGGTAGATTAAGTTTATTATTCATATGGTGTCTTAGTTGCCGACTTCGAAGTTCTTGTTGCCTAACGTGGTTGTTCTTTTACAAATTAAAGTTATCACATACCCTATAAATTTTGTTTTTATACTTCAATTAAGTCCAAACGTTTGCGATTTAAAGATTTTTTTTAACAAGAATTACATAAATTACAACTTACAATCTAGAATTTTCTCAGCACAAACATAAGAATGACCTGAAATAACCCAAGAATTCAAATCGAATCCGAAGTTTGAAATTTTTTTTTTTTTACTTACCTACTTTTTTAACCAGTCTTCTTTATAGCGTAATCCGCTTCAATTAAGTCCAAACGTTTGCGATTTAGGGAAATTTTTAACAAGAATTACATAAATTACAACTTACAATCTAGAACTTTCTCAGCACAAACATAAGAATAACCTGAAATAACCCAAGAATTCGAATCGAATTCGAAGTTTAAAATTTAAAACTTTTTTTTACTTACCTACGTTATAGCAGATTATAGCGGATCTACCCATAACAAAAAGTTTGGCTAATTTAGAGGTTTGACCCATTTACCGAAATATATGGAAATAGTTTTTAGCGATTTCTGACATTTCTAGTACTTAATCCTTAGTCGGTCCAGTAGAAACTTTTGATCCTTATAAGAAACAGAATCGATGTCATCAAAAAAAGTTTTTGTGTGACAATTTTCTTGCTGACTGTACATTTTTTCGAAAATCTGTAAGTGCAGTTCAGAATATCTTAAAAATTTATGGATAGTCTCCTAAAAGCGTTTTCCTGTAACTGTAACGGTTAAGGTACTCTTAATTAAGTAACTCTTATTGTCCCGTCTCAAAAACTCCGTATACCTCGTCTGTTGAATCATGATCAGATTATGGAACGAAAGCCTACCAGCTACTTCTGCTACATTATCACCACCATCGTAGTCGTTGTCCTCCATCATGGGGAATTACATTTATGCAGCTTAGCTTGGGGCTAGATAATGCTGTGTGAATTGTCAAGCATTATTTATTTATTTATTTTTCTTCTTTGGCGATTGTGGCAAATGTTAGACCACGGAAGGCGGCTAAAAGGAGGATCCAGCTGGGCTGGAAAGCGTTTAGGAAACTACGTCGTCTTCTCATCATCCATTCAGCTATGCTTGAAAACGAACGAGCTTGAAAACAAAGTTTTCAAGTTCAAGTTTGCCTACCTTTTATGATTTACGGAGCTGAGACGTGGACGCTTACGGTAGTACTGGTCCGTCAGTTCAAGGTCGCTCAGCTCAGCGAGCAATGGAAAGAGCTTTGCTCGGATTTGCTCTGAGGGATAGGATTCGCAACGAATACATTCAAAGTACCACTGTATCCGCGCTGGGGTAAACGTGTTCTTGAGTGGATACTGCGACTCGGCAAACGGAGTGTAGGACGCCCTCCAGCCAATATTTTTAGAGCTTATAATATCTAGACAATGATTGAGAATAGTTCAAAAGGGTATAGAACTCAAGTTGTAGATAATGTTATCAATAAGTCCTTTAGGACCTTACCACATACACATCACATACATCAGACAAGGGCGGGTTCAGAGTGATGCAGTGGATGGGCATCGCGTGGTCCCTATGGCCACGACGTGCTGACCGGGGCCGTTCAATGTCAGTCCTTATGACATATACATCAGACAAAGGCGGGTTTAGAGTGACGTAGTGGATGAGCACCGCAGAACCCCACGGCCGCGGTGCGTGCTGACTGAGGGGGGCCGTTCAATGTCAATCTTTTACCACATATACATCAGACAAGGGCGGGTTCAGAGTGACGCAGTGGATGGGCATCGCGCGGCGTCGACGGCCGCGGTGTGCGCGGCGCGGCGGGGCGCGGACGCTACCCGCTGACCGGGGGGCGCCGTTTAATGTGCCGTTCTCGTCTTCTGAGCTGTAACTGAGAACATAAGCAGTAAGCGAAAGCGCATTGCGTAGCTTTCGTAGCTGCTTACATTATCTTTGGTCTTCCTCAACAGCCTACAACGGTCCACTGCTGGACGCAGGCCTCCCCCTGATTTTCCATCTCATGGGGGGGGGGGGGGGCATGAGACGAGGGCGTGTGTGCGTGGGCGCTGGACGTGCAGGCGTTGGGGATCCCAGTTCGGTGGTAGATGTATTCTGCAATAGGCGCTGCTGCCCGCCCCCCGGTGTCGCCTCTTACGACACCCACGGGAAGAGTTGGGGTGGTACAAATTCTAAGCCACACGGCTATCTTTGGTCGTATAAAATAGTACCTAGTAATTTTTCTTATTTACTCCAGGGGCTCAATCAATATGTGAGCCGGAAACAGCTCTCATATGTATATCAACTTGGAAAAAATTCCATTGTTTGGTGCCTAGGGTTTTCCTGACTTTACTTGTTGATAGGAGTGGAAGGCGGTCCCTGCAGCAATGCGAGGCCCGTGTGCTTCATCAGAAGGCCAAAGCAAGTCAAACAGTTCGTGCAACATCGGCTCTTTCACTCGAGTAACTTACTTGTTGATAGGAGTAGAAGGCGGTCCTTGTAGTAACGCGAGGCCCGTGTGCTTCATCGGAAGGCCAAGCAAGTCGAACAGTTCGTGCAACATCGGTTGTTTTACGATTATATCCGCTTCGCAGTTGGCTCCTAAGGCTGGTGATAGGTTGACCTGGAATGCAAGGGATAGAAGACACAGTTAAAATGATGAATGGATTCAGTATTATTTTATTCCCCGACTTGGTCAAATAATAATATCTAGTTCTATATTTAATGTCAACTAACCAGCTGTCGAAGAAGAAGTTTGCTTATATAGACTACGAATTCATGCTGTTATGGTAATGTTAGTGTTATTTTGCGTCTCACCCAGAATTTATAAGAAAACGCACGATTGTTTGCGGAGCGATCCATATAATATAATATAATGTATGTGGCGTTTGTAGATAGATATGCATCTACATTTTACAGAAAAAATAAAGAGAAGTCTGTAAAAATAACCCTTTTTGAAAAACGATCAAAAAAGGTGGGATTGTTTTTCGGAAGAGGAGGCTACCTACCCGAGTGGTGTATCAAATGAAAGGTATTGGTTTATATATTGCAAAGCAGTTCTTAAAATTTCTGTATGTCTCATACTTTTTGAAATATTGCACGAACAACGTCAATGTCAATATCGTGCGTATGCGTTGCCAGACCAGCCATTCTGCTCGGACTGATCAGCCGATTCATCAGCCTATGTGGATGCCCACAAGTAATCAAGACTTCTCACATCAATAAGCTAAGGCCTCAGTGAGTCATCCAGTAGAACATCATACCCGTAGAACTCGAAACAGTTTCTAGCCGGCGGCGTACGGTGGCTTGCGCGAACAACGTCAATGTCACAATCGCGCATATGTGTTGCCAGACTTGCCATTTTGCTGCGTCTCATCAGACTAATGCTATTTGCATGCCCACAAGTAATCTAGACTTCTCACCTCAATAAGCCATGGTCTCAGCGAGTCATCCAGTAAAACATCAAACCCGTAGAACTCGAAACAGTTTCTAGCCGGTGGCGTACCCGCGGCTTGCGCGAACAACGTCAATGTAACTATCGTGCGTATCCGTTGCCAGACCAGCCATTCTGCTGCGCCCCATCGACCGATTAATGCTCTGCGGACTTGTTTTAAAGTCCATTTGCAACCTGGAAATATAATATTTAAGAAAGTCAAAGACTTGAACATTTATAGGGTTCCGTACTTCAAAAGGAAAAAGGAACCCTTAGGGGATCACTTTGTTTTCCGTCTATCCGCCTGTCTACCCTCTTTCGCATTAACACGTGGAGGTATCGAGTTGAAATTAACATCTTAATACTCAAAGCTGTAACTTGAAAGTAAAAATAATATAATGTAATATACCGGCTCCAAGACCGTTTTTGGTTCTCGCCCTGGACCAGAACCTTTGAGGTGCCTACTTCCTGCTATCTCTGTGCTATTTTGGGTTTTGTTTCAGACCACATGATGGTTTACATAACACTATTAAGCACCAAGCGTAATGAAAACATACGTAAGTTTTGAATTGACGAATTCCATGGACGAGAGTCCGGTTACGACGCAGGAGGAAGCAGGTTCAATTCCCGCCTCGGGACATGTTTGTACGATCTGCAGATATTTGTTCCGGGTGTTCAGGGTGTTTCCTATGTACTATAAAATACCTACTCTATTATGTAATAAAATGTAATGTAATATGTATAATTATATATGTTATACGGTACTTTGTTACGTATGTTTCGTGGCATAGGTATATATCTAATTCATGGATCTGGTACACGTTCTCGAAGGACATACTCGCACAAATTTCCTTCGCGCAAATGTCTTCTCGCGCAAATGTCCTTCGCGCAAGTGTCCTGATACCCTAATTCTTAGCGCAAATTTTATAAATAAATTTTGACATACCACTCCCAATCCGGTCTTTGCACTCTGCATAGCGAGGTCCACTTTTATTCAGGGAAGAGTTGGTTAGATGCCTGTACGGGTTGTGAATGTCAGATAGCGTGTACGTGTCTGTTCCTGTAATAATTACGATGGTATTATCTTATTTTTATTATTTCACTTATTTATACTTATAATTTTGCTATAAATCAGATATGTTGTAATTATGTCGCATTGTTTTTCAATCTTGGAAGAAATAATATCCTTCTTTTACGATCTAGTGTCTCATAATTTTATGATAAAACATCCATACTAATTCAAGCAGGCGTAAATAATTTTGTCTGTCTGTCTGTTGCCTTTTCACACTTAAACGGCTTTACAAATCTTGATAAAATTAGCAGGGTGGTAGACGGTATCCCAAAGAAGGATAAAGGCTACTTTTTATCCCCGAAAAACTCGTGAACAGCCGCCAGCAGAACCTAGTTCAATATGATATTTTTACCATTAAAATATGTAACAAGAATCAACAAGATCAAAACAAAGTTGTGTGAACGGATCCAAAGCTATCATCATCTATGCCAAAAGAAGTCCACAAGCTGGACATAAGCCTCCCCAATGATCGCCACACAAGCCGGTTCTGCGCTAACTGCATCCAGTGTCTCATCAATTTCCGACAACGTTGACCAGGTCATCGGTCCACCACGTTAACTCAAGTCTTTCCGAATAAAGTAAATTTCTTACCAAATCTAGCTAATCCCTCAGCATACATGTATGCAGTCAGCGGCCGGTAGCCTGGAACACAGACGTATAGACGCAGGTCGAACTTATACCCGGCTATAAGAAGAGGTCGCTCGATGTATCGCTGAACCACTGCGGCTGTACCGCAACTCATATCGCATATGCTCTAAAACATAAATTTTAAGAGGGATATAATGACGCCATTTTGTAAAAAGGATAGTCATAGGTCATTTCGCGTTCATAGGAGCGGTACAGAGCAGAGCGGTTTGAGCGCAAAAAGAAAGATTTTGCTGATTTTCTATAAATATATGACATTTATTTGCAAAAATAAGCCAAAAGTGCCCTCAGTATATTCTATTTAATATAGTGATGATTATAAAAAAATTGTGATTAATAGTTTATGAAAAAAATCAAAAAACTAATAAAACAGATCGTAATTTGCACAATTATTTGTGATATTATGTAATTTTTTTTTCATTTTTGAATAGAAGAGGGACCTGCCTTGTAGGTATATCCCATATATTATTAGCAATTTTTTTCAAAGCTCGTATATCGATAAAGGTAAAAGACAGGTAAAAGTGATACGTAAAACTTAAAAGACAAACATATAGACAGACAAACAGAGTTACTTTCGAATTTATACTTTTATTATAAGAATGGATGGGCAAGTTTTTGTTCAAGCAAGAAGCATGCAAAGCCGCGTATAGAAACCAGCACTAAATAAGCGTTCGTGAGAGTTATTGAAGCATTTTTCTAAATGTCAGATGCAAAACTCTTAGAATGTCGACCAGTCTTTTTTTGGTATCCATATCAGTCACAATTTAAAACTCCGGGTTAATCCGGGTAGGCGGGTTATGTGTTGTGAGTGTTTCAACGTGATTATCTGAAACTAGTTTTTATATCTCAAGGCAAACGGTTGACCCTATTTTAATAAATGCAGTATGAAAATACTCGTCTAAACTCCTTTGTGGTTCTTGGCTAAAGGGGTTTCTGAGGTTTCACAGATAAGAATATCTACTGCATTAATTTTTTATATGCGAATAACTCAGAAACCCTGATGCTTGAGGACATGATTTTATAGGACATTTTTATAATTGTCCTCAACCCAATATATAAAGGTCTCGTTAACTTTCATTGTGTGCCGCGATTTTTCAATTATTATCTTTTAACCTTTTTGTTCTTGGTTAAATATTTAATGCTACAGATTGGTAACCGTGGTAAATATTTAACCAAAGTGGTTGAAATATACTTAGCCCTTTACCGTGTTATCACTGATCACGATCAGACAAACCCTCATCGATATTATTGGAGCTTTGATCGAGCATCATTGGATCTACAAAGCTATAAGAAGAAAGTTTAGTTTTTCTTTCCGTTATCTGGTAAATTATGTAGCATATCCATAATTTCATTCATTATTTTTTTTTCATTTATAAATTATTACCGATTCATAATAAATTATAACCGATTCATATCGATGTTTTAAAAATCCGCCCAAAAGTTAGGAACCACCGACGCGACAACGACGGCCGATATCCGGGCTCTAATGATTTCATTGGATGAGATTTAAGCTACAAACTATTGATTTAGGTATGTATATAGAATTTTATAGAATAGTAATAAATAAATAAATAAAATAAATAAATAATAAATAATGCTGGACAATTCACACAGCATTATCTAGCCCCAAGGTAAGCAGAGCTTGTGTTATGGGTACTAGATAACTGATATACGTAATATTATACATTACATAGATATATATTTTTTTATTATACATAGAAAACACCCAGACCAACGGAACAAATTTCTGCAGATCGTACACAAATTTGTTCCGAGGCGGGGATCGAACCCGCAACCTCTTGCGTCGCAGGCAGACTCTCGCCCGCTGCGCCACTGAGGTCGTCAAGTAATAGTTAATAAAAAGTTAATTTACCCGAAATAAGAATATTCCTCGGCCCTGACTCTGCGCTACGGGTTTGTGTATCCAGACAACGCTGTTCTCCGACGTGCCTTCACTGCGACGTAACCTCGAACACTCCGACACCAGCTTTGCGTATTCTAATGGAAGGTGGTAGCAGGTTGGGCTGAAATTCAGAAATTATAAATTAAGAAATGAAATAAGTTCCCCAAAATTTCCCGTAGAATTAAACGAGTGCATCATATTCATATTGATATCCATCAGGTGAGATTGTGGTCAAACAAAGGTCCATGGTCAAACAAAGGTCCAAACAAAGGTAAATGGACTATAAAAAATTATGCATATATTTGACCACCGGGTGAATAGCTTTCGATGTATGCGGACTCTAAACATTGGTAGCTAAAGTCAAGTACCTTCGTGTGTACAAACAAGGAGTAAGCTTAAATATGGTGGCAGAGACTGCTTTGAAATAGTGTCACCCGTTTAATGCCGGGTACCGATAGCGGTCTTTCGGGACGTAATATGCCTTCACAGCGTCCCATACATTTATTTTACCAGGCCTTAGTACCAGGCTTAACGTCTCACCACACAGCGAGCATTCGTGCAGTCAGTACGATGAATGAAGGCGTTCGCTGCTCGTCAGCAGCGAGCAAGACAGAATTTGGAAGGCTCGAATGGTATACATTACGTCTACCATAATCCACCAAGCTTAAAATTGCCTTCAAACTGCGTTTTTGCGCACGAGAGGATGAACCAGGTCAAACATAATGAAATGTTACGTTCTGCCCTAATTTCGATGATCACCCAAATAATCTATCTATACGCATAAAATGAATTTTATAAATGCAGCCAAGAAAGTAAAACCCGCTCACGACAATAAATTAGACCAGTTATTTCAAAATGTCACTGAACATGAAATCGTTTCAAATCGATGTAACTCTTTCTTTATACCAGGAGCAAGCCTAACTTCGACTGTTAGTGAACAATAACGTCTTCATAAACTACACACGTCAAAATATAGAAGATTATAGGAATATTCCATCGTCAAAGTTTACCCTCGGAGAAAACTTGTAGGCACCGACCGAAAACTTTCGCCATTGTATGTGGAAAAATACTTGTTTTGTTCGAAAAACATGCCGTATATAAATATGCTTTATGAGCGGCATAGAGAGTCACATCTATCACAGTATCGTGCAGATAATAGGCTATGTAAATGCCGTAAGCGCACTCGGGGGTACTGACTACGGACTGTCTGACTATAAACTTACGCCAGTTTTGATTGGCGATAAGAATTTAGTAAAACGCTTTGTTTGGTTGAATCGTAAAAATGCTACAGTATTTTTTCGCATTTTATAGTCACGGAAAGCTTCAAATGTTTTGGATACTAAAAATAGCCTGTTTGTACCAATTTCTAAAATGGTCTATTCATCATCATCATACCCAATGATTGGTATAGGCCTCAATACTTTTGTGCCACCACACTGTCTATTAGTCCAAATTGATAGTTGACTTTTGAACTACAAAAATACCTTATATTACATTATATGAATCTGATATGGTGAACCGCAAGCTAAGCATTTTTATTAATGATGATCGATTGAATGAATATTTGAATCCTAACTGTAACCAGCCAGACATAATTTATCACGATTTTTATGAATATTTTCAACAGTAGACTTTAAAACAGCCGGTAGTGTCTCTTTAAGTTTAAAAGCAATGAGTTGTGATAAAATCAATGGAGAATGTTCGTTAGCTATATTTGAGTTTTAAATACAATGTTAAATACCTTCTATCGATTTCAAATCCTTACAAAATATCATCTAATAGGAATATTTAAAGCAATTCATATAACGAAAAGCAGAAAATATATCTTTTATTCTTGTTCCAAACTTTTTCCGAATCCCCCCATAAAAGTGTAAAAGCCGGGGCGTCTTCTTCCCACCGATGAATACTAATATCCCCAAAACAAAGCATTGATTCCTTTTTCTTTGGCCATCGTCACGCGATGGAAGAACCGTACCACTTGGAGGTAATTGCTGAAGCTGAACATTAATAATTCAAAACAATAATTTCAAAATCACCGTGAACTTTCACCTTAAAGGAAATATGCTAATAATATGAATGCTTTCCTGACTTTTCATAATTATAGGTATGGCCTTTTTGGAGGCGAAACGACTGGCAATGATATGGCTAACTTAGGCAGCCTAGAGCAAGGTTCCGAAGACATTATTTTGAAGCTTGAGACTGACTTTAATGTGCCAAATTAACCAATTGCTTTACTATATTGAGGTATCGCCGCAGAATCGTCTATAGATGAAAGAAGATCTAAATGATGCTTGCGGTGCTAGGTGCTAGGTTAGGTGCACGGAGATATTGATGACTGGGTTCAAATTTTCAACTTTGACACGCGTTCCGCCACCTGTAGTTTCTTTCATCAAAGGAAAGATACCCAAATGTAATCTGAAACCAATGTTACGACCATTGTTGACCATTGTTATGGTGAAGCGATTAATTTAGTGGAATTCGGCCCCAGATTTATTGAAAACTAAACCAATTCGTACTATAACCCTCATTTGCTTTTTCTTTTAACATTTCCGAGGTTTGGTTTTGAACTGTAAATTATACAGTGCTCCAGTTTAGTTGTATTATAGAGCATAAATAGGGGCCCCATTTATTCCCCACAAAGCAGAAGATTTAGCATCTAGAAGTAGCAATTAACTATTGAAGCCAAAATAATTACTATTTTTTAATATTTTTGTGTTGCCTAAAGTTTCACAGCACGTAAAAGTCCTGTAGGACTAACCCTGTAGGAGCTCTCGATTTTTCAACCAATGCAGTGCGAGACTTGCGTTCAATATCAAACTGCACTCATAATTACCGCATGCCATTTCGCATTATAAAACCCACAGTTAAGCACCGAAGGTAAACTGTGCTTTACCAGAGCTTGTGCAATAAACTACTGGATGGCTAAGACTGCAACTGGCATTTTATTAGAAGGTGAAAGTTCACGGTAAATCGAATTATGAAACTTTTTAAACCTATTTTAATTTAACTATGATTAGTTATGTGTGAGCAGTTAATTAAGACTTTCCAGGTATTTCGTTTTCATCATTGTCCTTTAGCAACCATGCAAAATGGTTCATGTAGCGTTCAATTGATATTGCATCTACATATTACAAAAATAGCTGCTATTTGAGGCTTTGCACGCGTAAAGGTAATTTCTATGCCATAGGAATTGATTTATAGGATCATAAGTATGTACTATTTGTTACTATTAATGTCATTTATAACGGGATATTTACCATGATTCGATTTTTGCGTTTTCCAATATTTCGTCACAGTTTCATGCGCTATGATCACGGAAGAACTGATGAAACTACACAAAAAAACATCGTAAATATCCTGTTATAAGTGACTTTCATGTATTATTTACTCTCCATCCTTTTAACGAACTCTACCAAAAATCAAGTCGATTGGTTGCTTAGTTAGGGCAGCGGAAGGAAGGACAAACACACTTTCGAATTTATTATATTAGTAGGTATAGAATTATAAGTAGTATGGATTCATTTGAACTTGCCGAAAACTGAAAGGTGTAGACGGACTACAAGAAGGTCTTAGTCCTGCAAAGGGAAACTGAGGGCATTAAGAAGCGTAATTAAAAAAAAAAGTTTTGAACAAAAAAAATAATTTTACGGCGTTAAATAGAGAGCGTTTAGGTCGTATCGTGTGTAAAGCCTCTTATCATTCCAAATCCGATGAAGCCATTCATTACGCGATACGTTAACTCATGTGGGTATTTTTGCAGAATTCCCAGGTTTTTGAGATTGTCGCAACATGATGTAAAATGTCGTGTAGCACGCCACAAGCCGCGTGGTTCCATTCAAATAACCGATGACGCGAAGCAATTGACTCGTGCCCTACAGTAGCTACCTATACCTACCTACATGATAGTAAGTACGTACCTACAAGCTGAATGTTGCCTTGGTGCGTAAACAAACGTGGAGAAGTAAAGATTTGATATGGCATTGAATGAAACAATTGAATTGAATTCTCGGTACACGTAGTGTAGGACACCCTCCGGCCAGATAGGATGACGACCTGCGAGAGATTGTAGACAGATGCTGGATACGTCAAGTTGAAGAAGGGCGCTTTATTAGAGGAGGCCTATGTCCAGCTGTGGACTAACATAAGCTGATGATGAATGAATGAATACAGCAGAAATGAATAGTGCTGCGGCAGAAAATAGAGCATCAAAAGTTTGCAAAGCACGTATGTTTATTCTAGGCAACTCAAAACATCATAGGTCACAAAACATGATAGGTCCTTTATGTTCAAGTGATAAATACTCCTAAAGTTGTTAATTAAATAAATAAATAAATAAATAATGCTGGACAATTCACACAGCATTATCTAGCCCCAAGGTAAGCAGAGCTTGTGTTATGGGTACTAGATAACTGATATACGTAATATTATACATTACATAGATAGATATTTTTTATTATACATAGAAAACACCCAGACCAACGGAACAAATTTCTGCAGATCGTACACAAATTTGTTCCGAGGCGGGGATCAAACCCGCAACCTCTTGCGTCGCAGGCAGACTCTCGCCCGCTGCGCCACTGAGGTCGTCAAATTGTTGGTCGTCAATCGTTGGTATAAGTGACTATTTTTACCACCGACTCATTTCTAAAGTCGCTTGTTTTTGATATTTCGAAGAGTAGTTCTTTATACTCACTCATCATCATCTACCTGTCCTTATCCCACGTTAGGTGAAGTCGGCACAACATGTACTTTTTTCTCTTTCGACCTTCAGCCGAAGAGTATTTTTAGTAATATGTAATTATGTATATGCGACATTAAACTGCCATGTCGGTGCCTTGTTTATTTTGTAGTCTTAGTATCAAACAAATGTTTCTAGAAGTACGCAATAGGATATTTCATAATCGGAAAGTTAAGCTTCAGACACGCAACAAGGCTCGTGATTGATGAATAGAGTTGTATTATTTATTTCCGAACCACTTTTGCGTCTTTCAGCTACTTTTGTGACAGTGATCGCTGATCGAGAGACCCCTCTCGTTATGGTCTCCCGAAATTATTTAGTTGTACACAAAGGTTGAGGATACTTTACGGAAATCTATAAATAAAAAGGTTGATTGGTTTGAAAAAAAAAAATTACTTTGTATTAAATTTTACGCTGTTTTTATGTTGGACAAAAACTATACCCTCCAGTAGGTATAATTTTTAAGGGACCATCTCGGTTTTATTTTCTTTATACTCATTATATATGATATAAACGCGATTTTTTTTTCAAAATCGTTCCTGAATTGACGATCGATGACGCAATCGAGGAACATTTAAAAAGACGTACATGTCGTACAACAGTCGACTATTAGAACATCCTCTTTTTGAAGTCGATTAACTTTTAAAACCTAACATCTCTATACAAAAAGTTTAAAAAAATATGTTTTTCACTGTTTCACACAACCAGAGCATGAGAATAAAATGATAAAACCCATATACCTAAATAAAATGAGGGGTCTTATTCTAACCTACATAAAAACGAAAACAAAGAAAGAAACCCCTGTGCCTCGTAAACAATAAAGTTAAACCGTTCAAGAGCATAAAGTCAATAGGTACCAACAAAACAAGGAAAGAAAAGGAGTATAGATAGAAGGGAATCGTGATCCCTAATTTATTGCAACTCAATTTACAATCTGCATAAAACCTCTTCAACAAGAATTTAAAAACTGATCTTTATTTTTACGAGGACATTAAGTTTACTTTTGGATAATAACACGGCATTCTTGATTTGCATCGAAATAAGATTAAGATTCAGTATTCTTGGATCAACGTTTGCGTGTTTTCTTTTTATCGGTTTAATTAAAGTAGCTTGTTTTAATATCATAGCTTATTATCGCAATGTATCCTAATATATCTTAGAATTTTCTTTTATCTAATAATGAACATGTTTTCAAATGTATACATATATAAAAGATTTAAGAAGTCTTAGAGCCTACCTGCTATGTAGGCTCTAAGACTCCTTCAATCTTTTGTTGGTATTTTTAAAAGTATTATGATTTTTGAAAATGCCTGGTCTCGTGTTTATTCATACACTAGCAGCGCCTTGCTATTTCACTCGCGTAGTTCCCGTTCCCGTTCAAATTCCAGAATGAAATATAACCTATGTGCTATTCCAGACTATAATCTATCTCTGTGCCAAATTTCATCCAGATCCGTTCAGCCGTTCTGGCGTGATTGAGCAACAAACATCCATCTATCCATCTAAACTTTCGCATTTATAATATAAGTAGGATTATCCGAAATATCTAAGGCCAAGTGATCTAACTACATCAGATTACAGAATTCTGTAATCCGCGGATTGAACGGATTTTACCATAAAAACTGTCGTAATTTGAGGAACTCATCAAGTGCTCGCAGGGTTGCGGAATTGAACTGCACTGAAGATGTCTTTCGTCACGGGATGAAACGTTATTCTTTCAACACAATTATGGTTTGTAGCTTACCCGCACGCATTCATAACCAATCTAACAAATTGTCCATAGATCACTGCTGGCCTTAGGGATGCTGAAGCCACACTTTAAAAACATTCATCAACATCCCTAAGACATGGTTCTGTATGAAATAGCTACGTTTGAATCTAAGCCGTGTGGTGCCGGCTTGGGATTTGCACCACCCCAACTCTTCCAGTGGGTGTCGTAAGAGGCGACTAAGGGACATACTCCGTAGGGCGGGCAGCAGTGCCTCTTGCAAAATAGATCTACCACCGAACTGCGATCCCCAACCCGCATGCCCAGCGTGAGGATTATGGGTATTACCCCTCATGACATAAAAAAATCAGAGGGAGGCCTGCGTCCAGCAGTGGACCATTATAGGCTGTTGAGGTTGATGAATCTAAGAGGTTAAACACTTAGCTCAACTCGCATCCAAACTGATTACCGAAATAAACAAATGCTTTATATTATATCAGTATTTAAATAATATCTATTGCCTAACTATTATCGTGCGCCCATCCAAGGTACTTCATCAAATTATTAATGGGTAAGATTCGTTTATAATGTCATTTCATTTCGACGATTGCTTCCGGTATTAGAAGACATTAGAAGTCGGGTTATTACCCAATCTAAATATAGAGCGAATCGTTATCATATCAAGAGATCTAGAGCACGTAATGTTTCTATAATTATTGTGGGAAAATTCTTTTAAAAGGCTTAAAATAAATGGAAAAAAGAGGAAACTCTAGGGTATATTTTCGGTAAGAATCGGTGTGGATTATTTTAAACATTTTATTGAAAACTTGTAGTCCACGACGGCTTCGCAAGGGTATATTTTATGATAATGAAGGATTCTATTGGTGAGAGATTTTTTCAAATCAGTCTAGTAGTTTTGGTGCCAGTAGGCACCAAACTGTTTGTTTGAATAGAGTACAATTCAAACAAACAAATATTTCCTCTTTATAATATTATAAGTATAGTAATTTACAAAAGTCCGTTCGCGCTCCCACTGTTTACTGAAATAGATTCAGTTTTGCGTTTATGTAATTTCGGTATTAAAATCATGACATGTTTATTTATGCTACTAATATTAAAAACGTGAAAGTTTGTAAGTATGGATAAATGGATGTTTGTTAGGTATTCTTTCACGTAAAAACTACTGAACGGATCTGGATGAAATTTAGCACAGAGATAGATTATAGTCTGGAATAGCACATAAGCTATATTTTAGAATTCCCACGGGAACGGGAATTACGTGGGTGAAACCGCGAGGCGCTACTAGTAATATAGTTGATACGGAATTTCAACCAGCACTCTGAATAGTATCTGGTCCGAAACCAAACCTACCGGCCGGCTTCCAATCATAGCGAAAAGAAAAATCAAATAAGTACTAGCCATTTAAGTATTTTCCCACTGCTTACCGATATGGTTTCAGATTTGTATTTCCTCACCTCACCTCAATAGCCTATATTGGTCTACTGCTGGATGCAGGCCTCCAACTGATATTGGCTTTTATTTCGAGGGGGGGGGGGTAATGCGTCTAATAACCATTTAGATTTTTTCCCGTTGTTAATCAACCTAATGGAAGCTAACCTTCTAATTTTGAAACGTTGAACTGAACTTAAAATACCAGATTTAAATCGCAGCCTATTTCGGTAATGCTCTGACGTCACAATGTATTCAATCACGGCATTCAAGTTGCATGAATGGTTGGTTCTATTGCGTATTTTAACGAAAATACGAAGGTTAAAAAACACCGTGACGTAGGCTATATCCAGTAGGTATAAAGTTTTTTTGTCTATCTGGAAGAAGCAAAAGGTGGCCAATACTATGCCCAACAGTGAGTGATAATCCCATGCTGTACATTATGAAAGAAAAAAAAAAAGAAAGAAAGAACATATTTTTTTTTCTTAAAACAAACTAATTATTTTAATCATAGACTTAGTCTAAATCTTTTTTTGTGCGTAGCAGTTTTTATGGCAAATATGGCCTACACTCAGCATTGTGCTGGGTTTATGCAGCTTTTCTCTCTCTGTCTGCAATATGAAGTGGTCATTATGTGCAAACAGGTCAATTTTTTGGCTTCCGAAACTAGAGATCGGCTGTTGCCTCGGTTTTTTTTGCAGTTTTAGTACAGTCCATCAAATAAGTAATTAAATTCAAAGGTTAGCAAGTAGTTTGTGACCAAGCTGACCAGCAAAAACACGTAGATAGCTTCTTCCTTTCGCACATGATCATCATATTCATCATTATTCTTTTAGACCCACTGCTTGGCACAGAAACATCGTTTTAGAATTTTCTTCTTTTCTCAAGTTAGTTAATAACACGGGTCACTATAATGCACGACTATTTATTGTTACACCTTGATAATCCGAGTCATGGCTTCCAATTTTAATAGCTTTTGACACGGATTATCAAGGTGTATATTATCTGGACGTACAATAAATTGTCGTGCATTATAGTGACCCAATATTACAAGAGTTTGACAGCTTACCTAAAATCATAAATAGATCCGTATATCCTCCTCATGCACCGGAGCAGTCTTGATAGATTGTCCTTCCGACATATCGATCCCCCTTTTGGTATGTGGTTCATGAACTGAAATAACATTAAAGTAACATTAGTCTTGCAATTTGTCAGTCTAATTTTAATGCCTAGATTTTGTCAGAAGTTTGTTTCATGTGGATAATTTAAGGCATAACCAAAATGGTCGTCAGTTTTAGATTTAGTCGTTTTATGCCGATTGCACTCTCTTCTGATGCTGAGATGCTGGACAAAGCAAACTGAATACAGGGCGCTGATAGCACTCTACTCATGAGGAGAGGCATATGTGGAACATACTTATGATGATGAAAATGAACTAGAGCAAGCGTGACTTTGTCGGCACCATTATTAAATCAAATAGCCCCCATGTATGTTCTCCACTATTTTCTGTTTGGAAGTGAAAGTTGACAGAAGTATGTTTGTCGAAGAAATCAACAAGCATACTATTCCTTTTGGAAGACGGTTGAAGGTCAACAAAACCAAGTTCCTATCATTGGGTACAAAACCCAACTTTTCCAAAAGATTCTACGTACCTACGTTGAACTAAGGCAGCAGCTTACTGTTGTGAATGAAAGGCAGCTTGACCAAAGACTGTTGGTTCATTATCTTTTTAAAATTGCGTTCACCAATCTGTCTGGCAAGCGAGGTGATTACAGCAAAGCTCCCATATTTGGGAAGGCATTCGTAGTGGACTTTCGTGTACTGGGCGCCTACTCAGAAAACGACAATCGAAGTTTCTGATTCGTTTTTGTGCAAAGCCTACTCTTATCTCACTCACATAAGACAAGGAATAATAAGGCATTTTGCTATCACTATCAATATCTAGTACCTACTTAGTAGCATAATATTTTAGAACCAAAGTTTGTTTTGTGTGTTGTGTTAGATAGATAATTTTCGTCTTCTTCTCTTTCATTTTCACGTAAACTAATCAAAAACTTCGATTTCGTTTTTACGAGTACAGGCCCTGATTAGCAAACGAAGAACAAGCTAAGACCTGCATATCACCCATCGTCTTGTAGCATCCAGCAGGGAAGCCGCTGGAACGCCACCAGAGGTTCCACCTGTCTTCACCGCCATTCACTCCCTGGTATATCCTCCACCCGCGCTCAGCACACACCTAGACACAAGAAAATAATTTTTATAAAAAGAGATCTACTAGCATTTCAAAACAGGCTTTCTATTCCCAACTCCCAAGTCATTTACAAGGTTTCTAAACTCGGTGCCAAATAGCTTGGTAATACAGGTCGTTGACCTATCTCCTGCACTATATTGAAATGGGGCACAACTTAACATTTTGCATTTTTTAGATTATACAATTCGTTGGAGACTTATTATTAGTACCTATAACATTAGAGACCTTTATTGAAAAATACTTGTAAAATAATAATAAGTAAAATACTATCTATACCTATATTGTATTCTAATATGTATATCCGTCATCTAGTACCCATACCTATATATTATATAACTTAAACATAATTTTTTTTTTTTTTTTTTAAATTAACATCTTTATTCAGAAAGAAAATAACAATCAAATAACAAATTTAAATTAAAACTAGTATTTACAATAGAAACAATTAAGCTATCTGCAAACTGTTGCAAACAATCTACAGGTAGCTCAACTGAAAAACATAATTGATATTATATCAACATAATTTTAAAGTACATCTAGAAAATAGAACTTTGTTACTAGGTAGTTATTAAGTAGATAGAAGATCTCTGTAATTTTGTATAAAACACAAAATACCATAATATAGGTAAGTACTTAATGTATAAGTCCTACTTTTAAGAACTATTGCCATACCCTATTTGACAGGGTGCAGGAATACATACAAAACTCTGTATTATTTTTTGTTAAGCAATAAAATACCGAATACTGAATACTAGGACTAGATGATGTTGTAAGGATTGTCCATCATTAATGTTATTTTTAATTTATAAACGTTTTACTACACACAATATTTATTTTTCACAATTTTTTATTAGACATAGAAATACCCAAAACACCCGTAACAAATATTGGAGATCTATAATGTGGTTCTAGATCTGGAAAAATTCTCAAGCTAGATCCCCAACTCTTCCCGTGTGTGACGTAAGAGGCGACTAAGGGACATACACCGGGGGTGGGCAGCAGCGCCTCTTGTAGAATAGTTCCACCACAAAACAACGATCCCCAACACGCATGCCCAGCGCATGGATTATAGGTACTACTACCCCTCATGAGATAAAAAAATCAGGGGTAGACTTGCGTCCAGCAGTGGACCATTTATCGGCTGTTGAAGAAGTAATAAACAGAGTACCTATAGGTCCCTACAAAGGTAGAAAGTAAAATGAAATGAAAAAGTTTTATTTAGCTCGACACAAAACATAGGTACATTACATACATAGGAAATAACTTGGCTAGGTACTTACGACTCTAATTTAACAAAAACATAAAAAATTACACACACATAATCCAGTCAGGAGTAATAAACAGAGTACCTAAAGAGGTACTCTATTTATTACTAATGACTGGATTATGTGCAGTATTATGCATACAAATTTGAATAATTATTGGACAAACTTCCTGCTCATTTAAAAGTTACAGTAAAATCATAATTGCAGTTCTAAATCTTATTAATAATAAGTACCTTTTATGAGTAACTTGGATAAGTTTACGACCAGTAAATAGGATTAGTGTGTTTATTTATATGAAGCCTATGAAGCTTAATGAAGTAATTAACAATAAATGGTTTTATTAAGAATTAACATTTATCGTCATATAATAATAAAACCGGCCAAGTGCGAGTTGCACACAGAGTGTTCCGTTCCATCGTTCATAACTATTTTGCAAAAGGAACCCTGTAAACAGATAAAAAAATTGCTTAAAGCCAACACGACGCGGTCACCCATCCAAGTACTGACCGCGCCCGACGTTGCTAAACTTCAGTGATAGGTACTGTATTTCTTGAAACGTAATTGGCAAACAGTTGAAATTAGGAGAGGGGTATGGATTACTATTAGCGCTGTAATAAAATAATATGAATACAAATAAATGACATAGTTAAGGGGTCAAACGTCCATACCATACCAAGTTGAAGTACCCAGTACTTCAACTTGGTACGTTGTAACGTTGTAACGTCCATACCATACAACATAACATAGAACCTTATTTTTTCGAAGTCGTCGTTTAAAAGCTAATTCATAAAATGCTAGTGTAAACAAAACCTATGCAAAGATTTAGATTGATATCTACCTACAATCCAATAGCCAATTATTATACTACGAATAATATATTAAAAGACGTACGTACCTATATAGGTACGAATCTATTCTGCGGCATTGGTGTTTCGCGGAAACGATGCATAGCAATTTACTTGTACGGTCTAATTGTAGGTAATTATATTACATGTAGTATTGCAACAAATAATTAGATCTTGTAATTTGTACTCCTTATCGTTCCTAATAATTTAGATATTTTATTTATTTCTTTAACTCAGACCTAAAATAAGGCTGCTGACGAATTTCACGCCGTACATTGTAAGAACAATGACTTTAAGGGGCATAGTATGAATTAGAGTTATCTTATTAAAGCTTGTGAGTGAACAATTACAAACATATTCTTATGGTGCATACCCCACTCAAACTAGCGCCACCACCTAATTTATCTTATTATTCCGTTTAAAAAAAGAAATTCCAAAAATCCATCCCACAGTTTATGATACCTATTATAAGCTTATGTTTAATGCCTCTGTAATAGTTTTATTCTATATTTAGTTTAGGCAGTGAATCGAAAATAGATTTTAGTGGCCACCAAGGGCAACTTCGCGTCCTGCGTCCAGCAGTGGACCAATAGGCTGTAGAGTTGAGTTGAATTTCATTGATTTGCCCACCTTGACTAGCAAACTCGGTCCATTTCCGTTGTCATTGAGTCTGTATATGAAAGGCTCGTCGCTCTCCGACCCGTCCATGACTCTCCAGACAGCCGACCTTAAATCAAAACATTTACTAAATTAACATACATACTGAATAGATAGAATTCATTATGAAAGGCCTATGACCAGTGGTGGACTAATATCTAGTACCCATAACACAAGCTCTGCTTAGCTTGGGGCTAGATAATGGTGTGTGAATTGTCCAGCATTATTTAATTATAAAAATTGCCCTTGGTGGCCACCAAAATCTATTTTTGTATCTCTGCCTAAACTAAATAGAATAAAACTATTACAGAGGCATTAAAAAAAGCTTATGATAGGTATCACAAACTGAACGATGGATTTTTGAAAATTCCTTTGTGAAACGAAATAATAAGATAAATAAGGTGGCGGCGCCACTTTGGGTGGGATATGCGCCTTAATATAGGCTGATGATGGGAATCAAGCTTGCCGCTTCTAGCATTTCTCTTGCAGTTTTTCGCAGATTCTGCGAAAAACTGCAAGAAATGCTAGAAGCGGCAAGCTTGATTCATGATCTTGATGCTGTGTGAATTATATTTTAGCTGTTTTATTTATGCTGTGTAATTATATTTATGCTGTGTGAATTATATTTTGCAGTTTTTCGCAGATTCTGCGAAAAACTGCAAGAAATGCTAGAAGCGGCAAGCTTGATTCATGATCTTGATGCTGTGTGAATTATATTTTCCTATCATCCATTACAGTGTAGGATGCAATGACCTGGTGGGATGACCATCTGATGGTCATCCCACCAGGTCATTGCATCCTACATTACGTTTGCCGAATCGCCGTCTCCTCAACAACACATTTACCACAGTTGTTGTCGGTTTTTTGGAAGATGACTGAAAACATTATTATTATTTGTCAATTTTTTTTGTAAATATTTATACTAATGGACGACTTATATGTTACTACTTAGAAAAACACCCAGACCCGGAATAAAATCACTAGGAATGCAAATAGATGCAATTAGGTCCAATTAGAACAACATCGTAAGCGTGGGTACAGCAAGTACATTACCCGTAGTGGACCTACTGGGTATAAAGTCGATGTGGACCTACCTACAGTGTTTTGTCATCTTGTCGGAAACACAGCTTGATGAGTTGATGCAACATTTCGATGCCGACTGTATTTTATAAACTTGTCGGCATCACAGCCCGGCGTATTGGTGTGAAATTTCAGTGTCTGAATGTTGTAGGTTAAATAGGTTATTTTTAGACAATGTTTGGGCAACATGTAAGCCGGTCCGTTGACTTTAGTATTTAAACATTTTGCATGACCACTCAAACGGTACCTTAAACGTCTACACAGCTTAGCAACTGTTCTTTAAACGCATGATGGTACAACATTGATCGTCTTTATGGATCTACTTGTATTTTATTTATGGCACATATACATATTAAAAATTATGCAAACCAGAAGTAGGTGATTAATAATAGTATTAACAAACAGTAATCATCGTAAAGTGGGTTTCAAAGATCATGAACGGTGTTTATCAATTATGACGAGGTAGAGCTCAACTAACCTACTTAGTGTTATTTAATTCATCATCATCAGCCTATATTAGTCCACTGCTGGACATAGGCCTCCCCTAATGAGCGCCATAGCGCTCTGTCTTCAGCTTGCCGCATCCAGCATCTGCCAGCAGTATTTCGCAAATCGTCATATCACCTGGTCGGAGGGCGTCCTACACTAAGTTTGCCGAGTCGCGGTCTCCACACATTGACCCCGTTAGTTCATTACATCTTCATAAATCACAAACAAACAAACCAATCTTTCTTTTTTATAATATTCGTATATGCAAACTGATTTGATTTTTTACTTTTGAACGCTGAGAATAAGTGCAGTAAAATATTCTTCGGCTGTGCAGGCAAAACCTCCTTAAAATTAGGTACTTAAAATCTTTCTTAAAATCTTTCCATAAAATTGGTTAAACACTAGTTTATAAAACGTATCCCTATGAGTATCAAAAAACCTTATCTAAGCAATTGATAAGAGCTATTCTTTCTTCAGTTAAAAAAGTCAGAGTAATATATAAAATATTGTTGCTTGTCCTAAGATCTTTTTTTAAGTAAGAGGGTAAAAAGTGTACGTATAAGTAACAAGAATAGTCGAACCTGATTTTCATATCAACTCCGCATCATCCCGAGCTTGAATGAAGAGTGTTACCAGAACACGTGAGCAAAGTAAGCATTGCATGTCTACCACAATTCCATCGTACCGACTACAACCACGTGAATACCATCCAAGACATTTAAACCTCCGAAAACCGCACAAAACTTGTCAATAAAACCGAAAAAACATTTGGATTTGATGAGTACGCAAGCTTTTTAGCTACCGGTTACAACCTCGCAATCAAAAGTGTTAAAAACTTTATTAGAATTTAAACTTTTCATACAGCTTTTTGCTTGTGACGTTGTCGGAGCTTTGAGGACCTTGGGCGGCAGAACAAAACACGATCCTTGTTCACCGAGGAAAGTAACGGGCCGACCGTGCGGTACGCCCGCCCGCCCTGAACTACTCGTTGTATATTACGTTGCCAACTGGGTAAGGGGTTCGTTTGTGGCGGGGCATATTGGAACTGCAGCCTAGGGCCGAATTCCGGTAAACAATTACTTTACTATGACAATGGTATCGTCGCAGAATTGTCCATAGGTGGTAGAAACTCTAGATGGTGCGTGCAGTGCTATTTCCACGAAGAGATTCATAGAATGGTTTCTTACTTTGCTACTTTCAAAACGCATCCTTCCTTATGTAGTTTCTTTCATCAAAGGTAAAATGGCAAAATGTGTCATACTAAATCTCGATCAATTTAGTGGAATTAGGGTACTGAGAGCAATTGAAATAGCTTGTCGATAGAGAAGAGTACCTTCTTATTTGATAATAATTACTATTTATAAAATTGTTTATAGTATAAATTTGATTTTTCAAAATACTTATTTTGGAAGCCTAAAGAAGTACCTAAACGTTATTGTATTGAAATCTAAAGTGACTGGAAAGTTTTGATGAATTTTGGGTTATACTACCGGCAAATCTTCTGAAAGTAAGTGACGATGATAATCTAACAATCGAAGCTTCTGCTTTAGTACAAACTAAATCAGTATATGCATAAAATAATAAGGAAAAAGTATCAATAAATGTTCGGAACAAAAATTATGAAATCAACCCAAAAAAAAAGGAAAGAGAAACCGGCATCAGCTGGTAACTTCGTATTTCACAATCTACGGTTCGGGTTAGGCGGAGGTACGTAATCCCTACTATTTATTGTGAAAGCCTTCACCACAGAATAATAATAGTCAGCCATTCCCCTTGCAACCTGTGTGGTTATGAAGATCGATACTTTTCAATAGTTTTATTGAATAACGTTACATCACTAGATTGATCAGAAAGCTTTGTTCAACGAATATTGTGAAAGTTCTACTGTAGAGATTATGAGAGTAACTAAAAATCACAAAAATTGCCTAAAGGTTATTTAGCCCCAAGCTAAGCAGAGCTTGTGTTATGAGTACTAGATAACTGATATACGTAATATTAAAATACATTTATTATTATACATAGAAAACAACCAGAACACCCTGAAAAAATGCCTGTAGATCGTACAAACATGTGTCCTGAGGCGGGAATCGAATATTGAACACATAACTATGTAAGTATATCGGATATTATGATGTATAAATTAACGTTTAACTATTTTTTTTACATATAAGCTGAAGTATTCAAAGACGCAGTGGGCGAAGGTCCAACGCAGGAGATTGTAGGTTCGATTAACGCCGCAGGTTAAATATTTGTACGATATGCTGATTTTTGTTTGGTGTCTGGGTGTTTTTATGCATAATGTTAATTACCTCATACTTATATTATCTATGTATGAGCACATTTCTTAAGCACTTAAGTAAGTAATTAAATGTTACAGAAAACGCTAACTGCAGTAGGTAGGTACAAACCTGCTTAAAGAACTTGATTATGCAAGATAACCTTTTCACCATTGTCTTAAGTTTAATTTGATCATAATATAATAGGTTAAGTTAGCGTAAAATGAATGTTTTAGCTTTTAGCACCTTTTTATCAATAAAGTTATTATTATTATTATAATCAAAAATGTGTTGTAGTAACTTAATATACCAGTTATCCAATAACCATACCATACGTTATCCAGTACCATAAACACAAGCTCACGTTAGGGCTAGACGAAGGACTAGCACTGTGGAAAGTTTACATTGTTTTACTGACCACAGAGGTCGTCAATAAATATAGTTAATATTTATTGACGACCTCTGTGGCGCGGTGGGCGAAGGTCTGCCTGCGACGCAGAAGGTTGCGGGTTCGATTCCCGCCTCGGAACAAATGTGTGTACGATCCGCAGACATTTGTTCAGGGTGATCTGGTCGTTTTATATATAATAAAAAATATCTATCTATGTATATATATTATGTATATCAGTTATCTAGTACCCATAACACAAGCTCTGCTTAGCTTGGGGCTAGATAATGCTGTGTGAATTGTCCAGCATTATTTATTTATTTTTTATTTATTGATGCTAAAAATATGTTCTCGATAACAATTTCTACTTTAGAAGTAAATACTGTAAACGTAATAACTGACCGATTCTATGTTGTTTCTACCCTCATTTCTGCTTTGCTAAAACGAGGTTTATGATGTGCAAATCGTTTACAGCAATCATATATCAGCGAGGGCCCACACAGACGATATGCTTACGTGACTTTGAACTAATCTGGAATCTAAAAAAAGATCTTTTTTACTTACTTTTCATGACCTTTATACTTTGTAAACAAGAGAATCTAAACATAAAAGCCTTTCGTGACAAATTCACAGCGCAATTAAGTTCAAAGTCTCAGCATAATTTCACTTTGCTTAATTTTCACCTTACTTCCAACGAGTTCCGACAAATTCCAATGAATGCTAAAGTTGTTTTAATTATTCGTAATTTTCCTTTCAATGAACTGGAGGTTACCTTTCTAGAAGTTATTTTATATGATAATTTATTGATTCTTATAGCTTAGTGGTGTTCTTGTCCTACAGGGCGATAAAGGAAGCGACGCTATGTTCATAGATCGATAGATAGAAATAGTTAATTATCGAAAAAAAAATCTTTACAATTTTGTCTCTTAGCTTAAATGTAGCTGTCTCGTAGCATTCGTTAATGTCTTATATCCATCGAGCTTCGGTCGTAGGTTTCACAGCACCAGCGTAAATATCTCAGCTGTAACACATCATCATCATCAGCCTTTTTCAGTCCACTGCTGGACATAGGCCTCCCCTAATGAGCGCCATAGCGCCCTGTCTTCAGCTTGCCGCATCCAGCAGTCTTTCGCAAATCGTCATCCCACCTGGTCGGAGGGCGTCCTACACTACGTTTGCCGAGTCGCGGTCTCCACTCAAGAACACGTTTACCCCAGCGGTTATCGGTTCTTCTCGAGATATGGCCAGCCCACTACCACTTCAGCTTGCTAATCCTTTGAGCTGTAACACGTTCGTAGCTATTTCATAGCAAAAGTTTAGCTTCCTTGTAGCTGACGCGTGTCTGTCGTAGTAAAATCTCGTAGTAGCTTGCTCGTAGCTATCTCGTAGCAATCGTAGCACTCAAAGCACAAGCTGTCTTTTAGGATAGTCATAGCATAAATTTAGCACAAGTGTAGCTTGCTCGTATTAACTGTAGCTCATTAAAAGCACAAGCGTAGCCTGCTAGTATCTGTCGTTTAGAAAAAGAGTAGCTGTCTCGTAGTTGTCTCGTAGTAAAATAAATATTTCTCTCTCTCTCTCTCTCGTAGCAGTTGTAGCTCTGATAACACGTGCGTAGCCTATTAGATTGCATTCTCGTCGCCTAGGACAACGGGTAAATCTAAGCCAACTGCCAATAAATGTTAGCTGTGGAAATAAATGTGTCTCCTTCAAAGTATCCAAGGTTGATCGAATAAAATTTTCAAGAAGCAAGAGGTCAGGTTATGCATTGAACTTTGCATTAGATGGGATTAAATCGCTAAAAACTACTTTTTATGCTGTTTTTGTTTTTAAATCTTAAGAAAACTTACAGTACGTATTAGTAGCTATTTACATTATGCATGGCGGTACAGACCAGCGCATGTGTCATAACCAGCATCTTCACAACCGGTTTGCCCACTGTTGGGTATAGGCCTCCTCTTTAAAACGCCATTCCTTCCGGTCCTGTACGAGACGCATCCAATGAGTCTTGAGCTTGTTTCCAATTGGCCAGATGTATCCTGAAGGCTAATTAAAAGCTATAAAGCTATCATACCTAATGCTGATTTTGGTACTTACATGTTATATATTTAACAACTATTTTGCGTATTCGTCAAACTTATTGTTTTATTCACAGAAAACATGGCGATCGTGAGTGGCAGACCTCTACCCGAGAACTTTAACCTGGGACACACATCCACACTCGAAGCGAGCTTAGAATCACTTCATAATCTTAGAAACATCTTACAAAATAATACTTTTTACTTTTTCTCACACCATAAAATAATATTTCACTCATTTTTATCACCTTTGTTCGTTAATTGATTATTTACGTTAATGACTCTGCGTTTTGTCGACACAATTCTGCTAATACGACCTATTTTTTTGTATATTTCTACTTGATTTTTAATTCAGACAAAATGTTATTTTAATACACCGCACAATGCAAACATGCAAAGATAATAAAAGCATTATAACCACGGAGTTCAAATTTTTTTTTTGCTCTATGGTTATAACCACAGCTAGATATCTGTGGTTATAACCATCGAGATAAAAAATCTAGTCTCTATGGAAACGTGACGCCATAAAAAATTTGTGTAAAGTTTATATAGCGGCCTGCACCACAGATTTATAAGTATAGTACTAAAGCCTGCACACGTACGGTTCGGACCGCAGGAAACCGCACGCGCCAATTCCAGCCGCACTCCGAAACGTACGTGTAGGTGCGCGGGGCTGACAGTTCGATTCTAAGGCAAAACTTATCACTACATAGTATAAAACAAAGTCGCTTTCTCTGTCCCTATATCCCTATGTACGCTTAAATCTTTTAAACTACGCAACGGATTTTGATGCGGTTTTTTTTAATAGATTGAATGATTCAAGAGGAAGGTTTATACATGCATAATATAATACCCGTACGAAGCCGGGGCGGGTCGCTAGCAAAATATATAACGTTCCACGCGGCAGTCAAAAAAACTGTAGTCGAAACTCTTGAAAATCAATTAACATGCACAGTTCACTCCAGCTCCAGTTCCGTAATGCGTTCACATCGTAGGTTCACACCCAAATGGGTGTCGCCCAAAGTCATGTTCGCAGAAAAAAAATTAATTAGTGTTAAAAATTACATAAATTACATTAGTCAATAGTGGGTATAAAAGTACATAAGAGTAGACATAAATTGTATTCGAACGGTATACGGTGAAAACCACGTGAAAGCAATCTAATTACTCAAAAACGTAAAGAAAAGTTTGATTTTTTCTATTAGCTCTTAAAAGAGAAGTAGGTAACTATTGTAAATGAAATAAAATCTTTTTGAAAATAATAAAGAAATTAAAGTAATACTAAATTGCACTACTGAACGCAAAGAAAATGAATATTGAGTCACTTTCAACAGGCCATTTGATAGAAGCCTTACGCCTTTTAATGTAGGGGAGAGTGGAGTAATACATAATTGCGAACACTTATGGGACATTATTGGAATAAAATAAAACAAATTAGTTACAAAAGCTATTTATTATTCATTGTTTAGTTTAATTAATCAGCCTTATGTTTTCATAATCAACAGTGATAATTTAGTACAAAATCAAGTTACAATAGAAAAAATCTCTGGTGTCCGAAATTACCCTACACCACGTGGGGTAGTTACGGACTTACTCTGATTGGAGCACAAATCACAAACCACCCATCATTACCACCATTTGATTTACCATGGTGATTGGTTCTAAAATACTTATATAAATTTTTTTCATCACCGAAGACAATAATATTTTTTCTTTGGGAAATCTTTTTCTTCCCCTTATCTTTTCCCCTTATCTTTTTATACCTTTCACGCCTTTCAAATTGTTTAGGGGTAACTACGGACGTTCGAGATTACCCTTCTCAAATCATCCGACGCTAACCAACTCGCCCAAAAACACAAAATAAATAGGTATTTAATTTGAGGTTAGAACAAAAGTGAAATGATATGCGTGATGCGAGTACAAAACGTTGTAATGTAACTTATCATTACTTCACAAAAGAAAACACCAAAGTTCTATATTATTCCTACAATACGACAAACACATCCAATTTCACACAAAAATAAGTTCAAGTTTACTTACCTTGTACAGCGAGCGCGTTCTTGCTTCATCACTTTCTGTCTGGCACTAAGTTCGGACTCGGCTCCCGATCGCATCATGTGAAATATCTCCTATACTTTTCTAACATAGTATATAATATTAATATGTTAGTAAATAGTTTATTTAGTTTTTTATAACATTTTATGAACAATGTTGTGTCCGCCTGTTATTAGCGTATATATTAGAACCTGTCATAATAAGTATACCTATCTTTAACAGGTTCCCTGTCCCCATACAAACGATTTTGGAGCATTACCCATGTCCCGCGTTTTTTTTCGGTTTTTGACCTCATTTTGAACATAAATGAAAATGTATGTGTATTTTGTAGAATATTATACATAAAATTGACCCTAAAAACAAAAAAAAAAAAGTGAATCAAATATGATACATGAGCGTATAGAGTGAGTTTTTATTATCACACGTCCGATGCATCAAATATAATGCAAAGGAAAGATGGAAAGCTCATTCGAAAGCGATGTATCAATTGTTACGCTAAAAAGAGAGCAGAAGGAGGAAATCCATTGCAAGCAAAACAAGTGAATACAGAATGCACGGATTGTGGAAAATGTTATTGCCTACCTTGTTTCAACGAGAAACACTCGCAACAATGAGGGTAGTTTGTAATTTGATTTAGTTTGTAAATAAAAAGTGTTCCTGCAAATTACAAATTGTTCTGTAATAATAAAAACTTATGTTCCTAAATAAATCTATTCATTACATTCCTCAATACTTACTTTTAATTTGTACCCGTAAAATCATCCTAGAAAAAAAAATGTCACGGCAAGCATATGAAACAATCAACTTTTTTTACCTTGTATTGTTTATTTACACGATATTCCCCATACGTCCCAGTACTCAAAATTACGATCACAACGCCACGTCCCAAAGTAAAATGGGTCTGAAATTGGCACTACTTTTGCTCATATATGAGTCACGGACGTGTGAAACACGGTACAAAAATTGTGTGATGAATCATATCTGATGCATGGGACAGGGAACCTGTTAAGAATGCTTTATGTATACGCTGTTGGCGTTCCTTTCTAATAAATAAATAAACATAGATGAACTGGCTCATCGGCCATTACCCGCTGTCCATGATTCCCCCATCCTCCCCTACGATTCAATCTTATCGGGCCCCGTCGCGTCGCGTCGGAGTGCATTTTACAATTTGCTGGAGGAAACTGAGACATTGTAATGTAGATAAGTTCCATAATCAAATTGCATGCAAATTTACGCAGATTTGAAGCCGACTGGCTGCTTTTGGCTGCGTGCGCGAGCATTCGCTAAGACGCGCCATTAAGTGAGAATCGTACATTTTGTATCATTGTATTCTCTTCATAAGTTCCGAGCTCCGCAAGGAGTAATAGTTTTCTGTGGTTCTGAGAGAGAGAGTGAAGAACAAGTTTACCATACCCATACCCATTGATGTATCCAACCTTTTTTGTTTTGGGCATGGTTGGATATAACAAGTTAGAAAGTAGACGGGACCTAGCGCTGGATGTATGTATTCAGTGTGTTTCGGGGTAACATTTCGAACCCAGATATATTGGAAAAGCTGTGCCTGAGTGTACGCAATTTCTACGTACATATGCGCAGGCGACCTCATCTGTTCCATGTGCCTCAAAGTAGGACTAACTTACTGGGAAAATCACCTCTTACCCGTATTTTGCGCACGCTTCGTTTGGTGGCAGAGAAAATAGATATGTTTCTGGTAGTAGTAGCCTTTCGGAGTTCCATCAGAGAGGCTACTTTATATGTTTTGTGTTATTTGTTATGTATGTCTTAGGTATTGCATTAGGCATTGCATTATTTCTTCTACTACCTACATAAACAGTATTTTATTTACATGCCACCGTCTATACTTCTTCAATCACTTCTTGTACATCCTAAGGTTGCCTGGAAGAGATCGCTCTTAGCGATAAGGCCGCCCATTGTACATTATCTATAATTGTTTTTATTTTCTGTATATGTTTTTTTTTTTGTAATTATTTGGTGTGCAATAAAGTATATTGTATTGTATTGTAGGATATTCCTGTAAAGATAGTTGAAGTTTGAAATTAAAAAAAACCTAAATGATTTTATTAGTATCAAAATTTATTATTTGACTTAAAACTAGTTCAAAATTATCACAAATATATTATCCTAAGTTTATTTTCGATTCGAAAAACGACTGCCTTTGTAATTCAGTGTGACTGATATATTTTCTATCCTTGAGCGGAGTTTTCAACACCTGTCCGCCTTTCCAAAGCTATATCATATCCGTCGACCGCTTTCATCATAATGTCTAACTTCACTCGTATTTTTGGTATAGGACCGTCTTCTACGTCGCCGACGACTTTGTACTGACGGAGTATTGCTGCAAGTGCTGTCTTCACGGACATAAGGGCGTATTGGTAGCCTGTGGGAAAAACACAATTTTATTTGGTAGAAATAAAAATCATTATAATGCTGGACAATTCACACAGGTGACACAACCTAAGCAGAGCTAGCTTGGACGTAGATTCCAGTCCAAACTAACGCTTGCACATATTCTTCTATCTATCTGGTGTGATGGGGGTACTAGTTAAAATGGTTTTTAAACGTGTTTAACACCAAGATCATTCTGTACAAATATCTGCAGACCGTATATAAACATTTGTATCGAGGCGGGAATCGAACCAGCAAACATCTTGCGTTACTTAGCCCTTTGAGACACAGAGTTTGTCTGTGGGTATGATTACTTTAGTACTATACCTATAAATCTGTGGGTGTGATGCTCAGCAGTACCACAGTCTGAATCATTGGATTTTTATTCTTGAATGAAATACAAGAATTTTATTGTTAATTTGAGTTTTATATTCTTGTGTTTCATACAAGAATAAATAACGATTTCTTGCATTGGCGACGAATGGATTCGGGCCGCGGTAATGCTAAGGAGCATCACAAGTCTGTGGCGTTACGTTGATACAACTGATGTTGTAGGTGCCATACGCATTATTAGAACCGATATTATTCTGAGTACGAATTGAACAATACATCATGTATTTTTCAAATTGGTGTAACACTACGTTACGTAGTTGGGTTGCCAGCTCTCTGAACTGTTAGAAAACCAAGACATGACGAATAATTTAGGATATTCGGCTTTTAAATCCAATATATTCTTTTTAAACAAAGATATTATATAAAATAAAACTTAAAAGAAACTGATAGGCGATAATCGGAGAGAGAAATGTCCATGAGAATAGCCTTTTCCATCAAATTTACTTTACCTACTGTCAATCTGCGTTGCTTTTAAAATTACCCATAGTTAAAACTTGGACACTAATATTTTACTACCTTGCGTTTAACTTAAACAACTAACCGAACAATAGCGGAAATATTATCCATTCTGACGCATATACAGTAGCAATTATTATACAGCATTTAGCGTAGACGGGAAATCCCTTAGAAATGCAAGAAAAATACTACTTCATAAACACATTATAAGTGTACTCACGTTGTAAATTGCATACAATAGTCACAAACTGGTTTCATGATCTATTTGTAGCAGGATATAGGTTTACTACACACAATAGGTTTTACAAGAAAAAAGTTGATGAAAACAATGGTACAACAATAAAAACTAGTATTAACTAAAAGCTACCTGTTTACGAATTATTATGAAAATGAATGTAATCTGTGAAAACCAGAAATTTATTCTACCATCTGCGATTTGCTTCAATGATACGTGTCGTAAATATTGTTCACTAAAATTTCTTTCTTTTTGTGACCTTTGTTTACAAAAGAAAATCTAGGATTCTGGAACCATACACTACTTTTGGAGTATACATAGATAGTACCTAGATAGGCCAATATCGAACGACGTAAATAGTATTTTTTTTATCCATCCATAATAATATAATTATTACTAGCCGTCGCTGGGTTATTTTTTCGTAAATTTTAAAATGTTTTTAATACTTTTATCCTATTTCTGAATAATAGAAATTCAACAAATCAAAAACCATGGTAATCGGTCCCGTCGTTCTAGAGTTATAAATGGTGTAACTAACACGACTTTGTTTTTATATACATATATATAGATAGATTAAGAAACTCTGTCTGTTACTACTTTTTCACGTCTAATCGGATTAACGGATCTAAAAATAACTTTGACTGGGACATGTATCCCGGGGAAGGTCATAGGCTACTTTTCATCCGTGTATCCGCTATTATCTAATGTATCTACTAATTTAAGGTTCCTTCTTACCGAGACAGTTCCTTGGTCCGCTGCTAAAGGGCATATAGCTGCAAGGAGGCACGTTGAATCTCTCTGGCAGGAACCTATCAGGGTCGAAATGCTCTGCATCCAGACCCCAGTATTTAGGGTCTCGGTGGAGCCCCCAGATGGAAACCACAATCCCTGAACCAGCAGGTAAAGTCCTTCCCGATGCTGTGAAAAGAAAGTGATATGAACGGAAAAAAATTGGTCTTAAATCCAATTTTATTTACCATCCTACTTTACATACATAGACAGACATAAATATTTTATTCGCCACTTAAACACACATTTGTACTTAACATTTTGGAGGCGGTATCATATACTATACAAAATAAAACTATAACAGATGTATGTTTATACAAAGGTTAAAATAGGTATCACAAACTGACTAGTAGGTTTTTTGTAAAGTACCTATTTTAACGTAATAATAATATAAAATATGAGTGGTGCACAAAATGGGAGAAGCCACCAGGCTCTTGAAATGTTGCCAACTAGTGCGGGAGTCTGGATAAATTTCATATTCTTACTTTACTTTACTTTTACAAGAGTTTGTATGCCTATACCAAGAAGTGGGTGAAGTCACACAAGTTCGGATAGGGATGATAAAATCAGAAAGTCTTAAGTTTTGGATATGGCGTATGGATGAATGCTTGTTATCGCCAAAAGCTAAAAATACGAAATATGCAAATGCATTAATTGAATTATTGATCTTTGCATTATAAATATCAAGTTACGCAAATGCAAGTGTTCAATTAAACAAAGATTTTCTGTATCTTTAGAATACGGAAATTCCCTTCTAATTGGCCAATCTAGAACCTGGACATTTGCCGGTTTATTGCATATTTACGACACTTACGTAATGTTATGTTTTCTAAGACTTTTCTTATAATGAATGGTACTGGTGGGAACAGTCGAAGGGACTCCTTCACCACTCGTTCTAGGCACTTCAATTGCATCAGATCTTCTTTTATTAATAGTCGGTCTGTGTCGCCGAATACTTCGCGTAATCTGCAGAGAAAAACACTTTAAACATTAGTTATCTGACCACCATGATTCTTGGTCAATTGATGATAATAATAATGATCATGGCTATGAGGGTGTAATAATTATCACCATCAATTAACATCTACATCTTTAGAAGAAGATTTCTGTTCAAAGTTTTACATAAAGATTGCATTCTTCTCCACTTTGTCGAGAAGAAAGAGCTAGTTATCAAAAATGATATTAAGAGCATCGAAAAGACGAACTTACTCTTGGTAAACCTGGTCTTGAATCTTTGGGTACTTTCCAAGCAGTTTCAGGGTATTGCCAACAGCGACCGCCGATGTGTCAGTACCAGCCACAGCCAGCGTCAAGACTTCTTCTCTTAATTCCTCATTGGTGTACCCTTTGTCACCTCCAGATAGTGATATGAGGAGGTCCAGGAAAGTCTTCCGCTTGTATGAGCTTAAGTCTGAATTGTAATGTTGTTATTGTAATGTTAGAAACTAGCGCGGGTAAAAACTAGGTTAAAAACCTCTTAGAAAGTTGGGCTCCATTGTTATTTTTAAGATTTTTTGATGATTGATTTGATTGGTTTGAACCATCAAAATATTGAAACGCTGAAAAGATTAACAATCACGATCCTGTTCCTTATAATATAAAGCTTGGGATGCCAATTAATGGATAAACGGAGGAAGAGAGGGTTATTGTTATATAAATTTGACCTGACGTCAAACACCAAAACGCCAAACACCCTCTCTTCCTCTCTTTTGGGTCGGGGTTTAAATATGTATAAAAAAGCATTTTGACGAAGTTTAAATTAGTTATCTTACCAAATTCTTGATCTACTTCTGTCTTCTTTAGTTTTTCCGCACTTATTTCATCTCGTTTCTTTTGTATTACCTGTCAAATAAAAAGATCTCTTTTTACATGAGCGAAGGTGTGGATTTTTCTTAATTGCTCTTTACTATAAAACCACTAAACGGAACAACTGAATTTAAATTATTTAGTACCGTGTTTTGGACACTTTATTTCCAATACACGGTACAGAATAATTAATTTTTTCCCGACCACTTCCCCAAGTAAATTCGTTTAAAACTTAGGCCAAACCTGCGAGTTAAACACACGCGAAGCGGGAGCATCAGCAACGCAAAACTTTTCCCTTAAAAATTCCCGCCTCTCGGTCGCGTATTGTCCATTTGAATCGCTTTTGCAGCGTCCACCACTCCACCTCATTTGACACGTAGGTTTGGCCCAAGCCCCTTATATTTAAAAGCTCGACTTGTCCAAATGTCCAGCATCATTTTGTTTAACGAACCAGTTTAGATTTTTTAGTGTTGAGTCCAGATTTTTTGCATTGGTATCGTTTCTATCCAGGAAAGATGCCCATGAAGCTACAGGCGGAAGTTAGTAGCTAGAACTTACATTATCTGTGAACTCATGCATCTCAGCGATACATTTATCGTGCTCCCTTGATTTAGGCAGCAGCTTGAACAGCCAATCAGGTTGCAGCCACAGGTGGAATATCCTCTCGCACATCAGATTCAGTATACGATTTATGGCTTTAAGGAATGGTAAGTCTGGGTTCCCTTGAGCATTCAACTTCACGCCCATCGCTGTTTCTGTTGATGACCAAGCAGTTAATAGTGTCTGTTGGACTGACTAGCACAAATTTTCATTAGATTCAAGATTCAATTGATCGCAGTTCACATTTTCAGACCCAGTAAGACCCATATTATGAAAGCTTGCTCAGTCGTCGATTTATACTTAAGCAAGCAGCAGATTGTTTGCAACAGTTTACAGATAGCTCAATTGTTTCTTTTGTAAATACTAGTTTTGATTTAATTCTATTATTTGATTGTTATTTTCTTTCTTAATAAAGATGTCCTAAGTAAACATTACTCAAGCACTGATCGACGACTGAGCAAGTATTCTTATTAGGGGCCTTAGTTTTTGAAAGCATACTTATTTTGATATTCGTAAGGAAATCAAAACCCATAGTGTATATTTCGGACACAATGACTTCAGTCCGTCATTTTGTAAAATTCCATCAAGTCTTCTTCCAAATGGTCGCTAAGGTACATAGCAGTATTTTACATTTATAAAATACTGCTATGTATTTTTTAGTTGACTTCTAATTCAGCTAGATTTTTCCTGAGTGTTAGTGAGTGTGACTGTTATTTTTATGGCCAACTTAGCTACCGACAAAAGCATAAAGATAAAAAATAAATAACATGTAGTAGGTATGAAGACTGTAGTTACAAAGTATCACAATAATTAACTGTCGTCATACATAACCTTATTCAAGGGAAACAATCAGCCTTTACGCTAAATAAGCAAGACCTAAATATGTCTAAGATGTTCACGGTCAAAGATATCCATTCAAGTAGTACCTATCAAGAAATAGAATTAAATTACCCATACGATAAATCATGGTTTGCGTGCATAACCGGTTCTAGTGACATACAAACTATACCACGGAAATTAGTACTAACTACTATTAAATGACTTTTCTCAGACAATCTCACAGTAATGCGAGGTCTAGATTAAGTTTTTGCAACATAATATGCATAGTCATAAAATATAACTATGATTCGCCAATTTCGGACAAGGTATTGATGGAACGATGCCCAATATAAATAAAAATCCGAACCTCTAAGATAAAATTAAGATCGAAAAGTAAACGGAAAATAATTACTATGGACTGAAGTAGACGACTAATAGTTTTGTAAGCTATTCTAATAGTTAAAAATAATCTGATAACTCCAAAAAAAATAATGATCAAAAATCTAACAAAATTAAAACAGTTTTTTTGTATCTCCCTTGCCAATTTGCTCTGCAAAAGTAGAGCAATGCAGGAAGTTTTTAGTATATATGGTACTAAAAACTTGACAAAATACAAGTAGGTACCTACTATTATGTATAATTTTAATTATATATACTATATTTACTATGCCTACATGTCAATACAATTCTTTTTATGGCATTAACCTCTCATGCTGACGATTATGATCTACCGGTGCTTATGGGGGGGGGGGGAGGTAATGTTAAGTTGTGTACTAGTATATTCGGCTGTATAGATGATGAGATGGTAAAATCTTACTTACCACACACAGAATCCAATGTATATGTGCTTAGGTACGGCCATACGCTAAATATTCTACTATTGGCACAGTTGGTTAGTCTCTTGGCTAGTGTATCGCTTTGTTCAGCAAACACTTCCACGAAGTTTTCTATTATCTTAGGACTGAATGCTGGGACTAGGATCTTACGTCGTCTTCTCCATATTGACACTAAAAACAAATGAAAATAAAAACACTACGACGATTCAGTCACACCTTCAGACCACGTGGCCTTTTGAGCTATCGCTATATATATTTTGCGGTCAGCACAGCACTCGTAAAACCACAGCTGGCTGGATATGCCTTCCCTAAACAAGGGGGGTTTGGTTCTTATAGTCATTCTTGGCAGAAGGATTGTTGATCGCATTGGTGGTGTTAAAATACACTGAAGGAAACCGCTGCTCATCCTTGGGTAGGTTTTCTTAGACACTTGAGTGACGTTTATGCCTTAAAAAAGTGTTACTCAAGCATTGATCAATCATAGAAGTAATGCGGAGAAATTACCAGTACTTTTGTCAACAGAACTACTCAACAGAATAGGTGGGAATAGTAGAGATGAAACTCAGGTGTAAAGCATAGTCTTTTAAGTCACAGAAGTAACGGGAAAAATTACAGTAGGTACTTTTGTCAACTGAACTACTCACCAGAATAGGTAGGAGATTAAACGCAAGACACTACGGTTCCGCCACCATGGTGTCCCAATGACATAAGGCCGTATACTAAGGATATATTATGTCTGTATTATCAAAACCGTTGCCAGAACGAGAGACGTGCATGATGATTTCCTTATAAAACCTGCGTCGAATTTCCGACTCTTGGACAATGTAGATAAACAACCATATAAATTCATGTCGTTCTCGTATTTACATGGTAATCAAGGTTGTGGATTGCCGGATAAAAGATTATCTATAATGTGTCATCTGATGACCTCTGGCGCGGCGGGCGAAGGTCCGTCTTGCTACGCAGAAAGTTGTAGGTTCTATTCCCTCCTCGGGACCAATGTTTATACGATCTGTTGTTATATGTTTCTAAGTTAGATAAATGTATGTCTTTAATGTATGAGAGAAAATAATACCATACCATGGAAAAATGTATCGAATTCACTGCCCAGTCTGCAGGACTTGGAGATGGACATGCGTCGTGGGCCGTGAAAGTGTTAATGCGTGCTTTGGCAGTTACCCTCTGTATTTGCTCCGTGCAGTTACCTATCTAGTACTCAATTAACACAAGCTCTGCTTAGCTTGGGGCCAGATAATTTTGTGTGAATTGTCCAGCATTATTTATTTATTTAATAGGTACCTTATATTTATTTTTCCGATCCAAACTAAGATCCAATTTATTAATTGACTTCAAAATGGAGGAAAAATGCACATTCTACATATGATTTTGTTTAATTTTTTTTAATTTTCGCTACTCGATAGTAAAATTATTTGGATGATGATATTTTTGATCGCTTTTGTTTAAAGAATGATCCAGAGGTGGTCCCAAAAATTTCTTTACTCCCCTAGGGATTACTATTTATAAATAAAAATCACTACATAGTATAAAACAAAGTCGCTTTCCGCTGTCTGTTTATCCCTATGTATGTTTCATCATCATCATCATCAGCCTATATTTATCCACTGCTGGACATAGGCCTATTGAGAATAATGATGAGCGCCATAGCGCCGCATGTATGTTTAGATCTTTAAAACTACGAAACGGATTTTGATGCGTTTTTTAATAGATATAGTGTCTCAAGAGAAAGGTTTACATGTATAATACATGCATAATATAGTACGCGTGCGAAGCCGGGGCGGGTCGCATAGATAAATTGAAGTTTGTTTTTGTTTTCGTAAAAAAGACATTAAATTAGATTGATATAAAATACCTGGTGCAAAAATTCCTCCGTTGCCGATAACTTTCCTGATGAATCTATGAAGGTCATCTTTCTCCAAGCACGACTTTAAGATAACTTCCATATCAGTGACGTTAATCACAACTGAAATAAAATGTATAAGGTTCATCCTAGGTATGTCTTCAATAAAAGAAAATGAGTTCTTTTCGAACATATTTATATGTGTGTAACTCATAGCCAGTGATTTTATCAGTGGATACCATGCATACATAGGTTAAGTTAACCATATTCGTAGGTAGGTAAGGGGTTAGGAAAATAACACGAAATATTACAGGAGGAAGGTTGTCGTAGTGAGATCAAATATCACCAAGGGGGGTTAGAAGTTGCTAAAAACAGCACGTGGTTAACGCATTCACTGCCAAGCCTCGCCCATAGGTAGCGCATATGGACACGTGCATCCTCAACCTCAATCTCAACTGCCTATATTTGTCCACTGCTGGACGCAGGCCTCCCCCTGATAATTGCGTTATTGATTTTATATTATATATGTATTGTATTATATTATGTATATCAGTTATCTAGTACCCATAATACAAGCTCTGCTTAGCTTGGGGCTAGATAATGCTGTGTAAATTGTCCAGCATTATTTTTTTATTTATTTTTATCTCATGGGGGCGGATCACGTACATTTATGGACGACCCCTAATATAGTACCTCTCAAACTCAAAACTCATGTCTTTACTGGCTTAAATTCTATCAAAGACTAATTTATCAATTAATTAAATTTACGTGGACTAATTTATCGTTAAAGGCCGGTACAACATTTGTTACAAAAATTAAAGACAAAACGTAGTTAAACTTACCAAAATACAAAATATGATTCAACCAGCCTCGGATATAACCATCATTTTCCATAGCTGCATAACTAAAATTTTGTAGACTTTTCATGATATCTGAAAATATTTAAGGTACCTACATATATTCAAGCTAACGTAGTTTAATGCTAAAAAGGATGGCAGAGATGTGAAATTGCTCTTGGTGACCACCAATTTCTGTTTTCAAATCTCCGCCTTTAATTATATAAAATAAAACAATTACAGATGGATTTAAAAAAAAGCTGATCTTATGTATCACAAACTGCCCAATCGTTTTTTGATAATTCCTTTGTATAACGTAATAACAAAAAAAAACATAGGTGGCGGCGCTAGTTTGCGTCGGAGACTTGACATAATTATATATCATATGTAATGTATATTCACCGTACGCAATAAATACCCGATAAATAGTGATTAATTTATAACTTAAGGTTAACTACACACAGGTCGCGTTAGAGACCTAGCCAGCGCTGGTCTTCCGTTAGGGCCTTGATTTTGATGACGTCACGAACGGACCTACGCAACGCGGCAACGTGGTTATGTACAGTCAGCAAAAGATGCGCCTTAACCATAGACATAGAATTTTTTCACTATGGCCTTAACACCACAAGGATGATTTTTCTGTGACCGGTTGCCACTCCCGGCTTGCTTGATTTTATAAAATAAAATTATTATTGATTAAACTAAATCTTAGGTAGGTACTACCCACTAGATTTCCTAACAAAACTTTCAAACGAGCGTATTTTTTTGAGTCGCCTGTCGCGTAATTTCGGTAGCGTAATTTCTGCTGCATTTGGTTTCATAGAAAAGTTCACACGCCGACGCAAAATGAGTTATGTGCTGACTCACACGCTTAGTTCCAATCCAACCGAATTGTGTTCGCGGGGGTAAGGGGTAAGAATGCGTCAGTCAGGTACAGATTGTGTGTGGAAAGCAACTGATTGAATTACGCCACAGATTTTCTGCTGGGCAGAATTTATGCGATCTAAAATGCGACAGACAACTCAAAAAACTACGCTCGTTTGACTGCAGCCTAATGGAGAAAAAAAATTGAGTTATACGTTTCTAATTAGGTAAACGATATGACATCTAGTAATATAGCTATAATTTTCTTCATTAATACTAAGTATTGAAAACAAATAAATGAGCACTTATAAAATGCAGCCCTGACTCCTAAAATAGGGTACCTGTGTCGGGCAGGGGTCAGTTCCTTTGCATGTAGACAGACAGCAATATTTTCTTTATAATGTAGAATAGCGTATAAATTATACTAAATGAATGAGCTAAGAAATCAATCTACGAAACTTTTACACAAGAACTACGGTTGAACTTGGTTTCAATAATATATTTAAAACTAGGTGCTGCCCGCGGCTTCCCACGCGTTTTTCAAGTAGACTATGTAGGGACATAAAAAGCAGTGCATAGTAAATGGTATCCAGATGACGGCATCTGGATACCATTTAACTCCCTGCCAAATTTCATGAAATTCCGTTCAGCCGTTTTGACCAGACAGAAAAACAGAGTTACTTTGGAATTTATAGTATTATAGTATAGAGATTTCATTCATGTGAGTGTCTCCCGAGGTCACCAGTCTCTTGAGAGTCTGCGCAACAATCAATCAAATCATTTTTTTTAACTAGAAGAGAACTATATAAAATTGTTAAAATAATCAATAATAACAATAATCAAGAAAAAATAATACAGCATAAAAAAAACCGTTCACAAACAGATATTAAATTGAGTCAAATAAATTATTCTACTCAAAATTAATATATTCATTTACACTTTAAAAGTATCAGTCAAGGAGCCCATTATTAAAAAAAATTGTTTAAATAAATTACCATTGGGGTCTTTAATTATTTTTGGTATCTTATTATAGATAATGATGCACATATTGTAAACATAATATATTTTTTTTAGATCTGCTTATAATGCCACTGTGGATTGTACAGAAAATTATTGAATTTAGCTGTTTTCTGTCGAGTGATATTATACTTAAGGTACAGGTAACAAGTCAAGTAACATTAATTCTCCAGAAGAAGCTTATCACCTGTATGTAACTAATATTTGAAGTGCAAAAGTTTGAATCTCTGGATTTTCTATAAATTAAATAAAAAAAAAGTTTTAAAATTATTTATTTAAAAATGCATCAACTATGTAAAATGTCAGCCCGATCCGTTAAGTAGTTTTGGCGTAAAGAAATAATAAACATACATCCATCCATCCAAACTTTCGCATCTATAGTATGATACTTTATAAACAAGTTAACAGTTATAGCGCCAATTAACCGTTTATGGTAAGGCGTGCAAATCGTGTCGTACACACATCTAGGAAGACAGATGTGGACTTTTTCAAGATCAAGTACTTAAGATTCCGCTTAGCCGTAAGTAAATAAAAAGGGTTTCTGTTAAGGTTATGTTATTAAAGGAATTATATAGGAAATTGTCAAGGAATTAGGTACTATAATACAATACAATACAAAACACATTATTGTACACCAGAAAAAGACTAGTAGGTAACATATTTTTGAAACAGACACAATTTTTTTTATAATAAGCTCTGAACTTTTTACAAGTACAAAAAAAACTTGAATTTGACAATCACATACCTTCAGTATTTCCTGTTAGAGAGTGCGCTATTCCTATAATAGGTAACTCTTCTCTCGGCGGTGGAATAGCTGAGGCCAGCCGGTACATATCCCTTCGTTTATACCGGAACACCATAAACCACGCCACTACCACCACAAGCAATACCCACAAAATCATTTTCACTAAAAATGAGTATGATGAAAGTAGCCGAAAAAATATTTATGTCAAACCCTACAATTGACCGATCTAGTCTTGTCAACGGCGGTTTGACATTGTCTGCGGAAAACTGCGAAAACGCGCGAACGGCGTGCTGCCTATATGAGATATGAGAGTATTTTATACACCTTTTCCGTTTGGCTCTCGGTCAGATTCCTCGAGGGTCGTAAGGTCATGGTGGTTGGTGCAAACCTTCGGACTGCAAGGAACTGGGCTTGACAATTATTCGCAATTTGCTTGGAAAATTGGTTGTTTTTTGCGAGTCACTTCAGTTAAAAGTTTCCGGATGTATGTACATATACCTACATGTTTAGTAAGATTAACAAGTTGCGATTTTTATTTTTCTTTCAAATGAATATTAACTTTATTGTTGGAGTTTATTTCTCATTCAGTGTCGATATTTATAATCTGGAAGAGAACATTGAAATCTGAGCCAATGTACCTGTTTCAAAATCCATTCAGTTTTAAAACTGTTAAAAAACAAAATAATAAACTATAGAGAAACATTTTTTGTATTAACTTCAGTAGTAGGTATGTACCTACGGAACATAGAAACCACTTAACTGTTAGGTAATTATTATATACTACTTAGTTGTATATTATGCATATATAATATTGCTAGTTAAATAAAGTACAAAAAAACCCTTACCATGAAAAGTTTTTGTCTATGCTAGAGTTGAAAAAAATACGAACATTGCGTAAAATAGTGAAATTATTGGAACTAAGTTCCTTAGCGCGCGTTGGGAAAGGGGGCTGGACGGAAAAAATTCTCACGAAAAGTTGTAACGACACTTTTTGCTATAGTAAGCTATTGTAAGCCGTGCGGCGTGGCATGTTTCTCTGTCTGTCTCTCTCTCTCTCTTATAGAAAGGAACTTCGTTCCATCCGGGTGTCCCTTGACACCTATCAACTTTTTTTTATTAAATAGGGTTTTTTTTCTATTCCATCGTAGACAAAAACTTCCTTCAATTTATAGAAGGAATGATAATTCAGAATTTTACATATTCGATTCTATCTATTCCACAAAAGAAAAAGGAGCTGTACTTGGCCTACAAATAATAGATATTTCAAATAAAAGATTATAGATTTATAGTGTTTATGTGCAGAAGCGCTATAGAATACATGAATAAAGTGTCTTCACCCTAAGTATAGAGACAATAAGAAATGTTCCGATGGACACGTTCTTAGTGGATAATGTTGTTATAAAAATAAGTGGAAATGCAATTACACATAAGCCAATTCTATGGCTAGAATGTAATTATACTCTACTGTATTTAACAATTGGTGTACCTAAACATGATAATAAAAATAATATAAAATACAAGATTTAAATCAACTTAACATATTCTCTTTGTCGCCGTTTTCAGTGATGAACTGGAGCAAAATCACAAGATATGTAAAAACAGATCGCGCTCCCTGTAAAAGAAAATGGGTACTTAATCATCAACATCATCAGCAGGTTCGAATTCAAAACGATGTCAAAGACAGATGAACTCTACATTTCACACGTTATGCGAAAAAATAGTAAACGTTTGGTAAAAGTGTTTCGCGGCATTTGTTTTTATTCCGCCTTCCGAACAATAAAAACGTTAGTTCAAATTTCGAAGATCTGATTCTACGGATCTCATTAGAAAAATTTCACGCAAATTTTGATGTTCCAAATTCAAACTTTTACCATTCCATTCCACATTCCTCCAACGGATTTATGAGATTGAATCCACCTCTATATTACCGTGCCAAGCCGCGGGTAGAAAACTCAAAAGTAGTGCCTATGTTCTTTTTTAAGCTTGGCAAGATAAATAGCATTCTCGTGCGAATAAAATGTTCATAGAACCACCTCGTGATTATTGTTTTAACAATAGCGAAAGATTTTCTAAAATCGGTCCATAATCAACAGAAACATCATCGAACATACAAAAAATATCTGAAACATATTTGACGACCTCTGTGGAGAGGTGGGTGAAGGTCCACCTACGACGCACTAGGTTGCGGGTTCGATTCTTGCCTTGGGACAAATATTTGTACGATCTGTAGGTATTTGTTCAGGGTGTTCTGGTCGTTTTCTATATATAATAAAAAATATCTATCTATGTATTGTATTATATTATGTATATCAGTTATCTAGTACCCATAACACAAGCTCTGCTTAGCTTGGGGCTAGATAATGCTGTGTGAATTGTCCGGCATTATTTATTTATTTATTTATTCCGGGTGTTCTGTTCATTTTCTATGTATAGTAAAAAATATCTATCTATGTAATGTATTGTATTATGTATATCAGACAACTAGTACCCATAACACAAGCTCTGCTTAGCTTGAGGCTATATAATGCTGTGTGTGTTCAGCATTAATTATTAATTTGAATTTTAAAAGTCTGTTAAAAACAATATTTTTACGCGAGTGAGTTTAGGTTTTGTTTTCAACTAAGTCGACATCGTACCTAACCTTTCAAATTTTCCATATCGTCACCAAAACAACAACAAGGCCTAAATCGAATCACGTTAGAATAAGAATTACCTATTTAGATAGGCCGAGCTCATATTTTAGGAATGACCACTTTCCTTCCAAATTCAAGGTTAGTACAATCATTCAAAGCACGTATTGTTTGTTATAAGCATAATTTAAACAAAAGCGTAACTTAGTGTCACCTGATTTATGACCACTGGAGCTATAAGGAAATAGTCTTATCCTGCCATTTTTCGGCGAATCCAGAAATAGATTACACCGGAAGAGCATTTTCCTTCTTAATATTATTTTGAGTTACTGTAGTGATATCTATAGTGTATGTGCATAAGTGCTATCTTAATCTAGTATAAAGAACACATGAACCAAGTGTCTTAAGTAAATAGAGACAATAAGAAAAGTGCCAATGGACACGTTCTTAATATGAAGTTTTTATAAAAATAAGTTACTTAAAACAAAATTACCCATTAGCCAATTCTGTAGCTAGATTGTAATTTATACTCTAGTGTATGTGTGTATTATATACACTAGATAATAAAAAAAAATTGTCTATTGTTACCGCACGCGTTGTTCTGACAGATATATTATCATCTACAAAAGTTTTTTTTTTTTTGTAATTCTACTTTAGTGATCAGATCACTTACCTGTTGTAGAAGACTGTAATCTAGTTTGAAGAGTCCTAACACTGAAAAAACTGGTTTCTGATGCAACAATTGGACAGAAAACTGCATTGCCTGCAAAAAAAATTACATCCAATAATAAATTGATTGTTTTGCAAAAACTTAAAACCGACTTCAGATTCCTGAATATACACAGTTTTTAAGTTTTTCGGGACAAATACTTATAGGTACCTGGGATTATTTTTTTATGTGGCCACCTGGTGACCATTTTCCACACAAAAGCGAAATATTTTTCCGAATCGGTCCATATTTGACGGAGAAATTGACGAACATACATAAAATATACGTACCGCCGAACATATAACCTACACTTTTGTTTTTCATTTCGTCGGTTAAAATATATAAGTTAATATCATGGACCATAAAACTTTAAATCATCTATGTACATTAATACTATATTAAATTGGTTTATTTACCTCGACATTAATATCCGCACTAAAATCTCCGTTAATAATCTCGTGAACAATAAAAGCCGTATTTTCTGCCTGAAACAATTGAATTTTTATATTATATTAGGTTAGTTATATTTATTTATTAAGTTAGTGTGGTGCCAAAGAAGGGATTTAATTGATGGAAAGCGCATGCGGTTCTTCATCCTTGATTGAAGTTCGTAAAAGCATGTTCGTCATTTTAAAAATAATTACAAATTGCGTTGTTTTACATTATACCCCACTTTTTTGTTCATATTTATTGACAAGCGAGACAAGTCATTTAATCTTAAATCAGATAAAGTAACTTACCTTCGCCATGACAGTTTCGCAAACGTAGATAATAAGGAAAATAACACCGAGCGCTATGGCTATTTCCCAGAAGACGTACACCAAGAAGTCAACATACGCCCGCAAATCATTAAATAAACTCGCCGCAGTCGCTTCCATAAGGTAAAACAGATACAAGATTATATAGTTCAGGTAGTGAAGCAAAGTTATAACTAAAATAAAGCCAAAAACATGGCTAATATTCAAGCAAATTTTGAATAACAAGCCGTAGGCATGAGCGCAGGTCTTGAGCTTTTCACGGATAAGTTTCTCTTGAATTTGGGCAACTTCCCCGTTGTTCGGAGTCATTTTTCCAAGCGAATATACTTTTTGGTCCCAGTAGTTCCCGTCTCTTATCTCTGTTAGTGTTTTGTTTATCCAATCGAATCTATCTCGCACAATTATCAGGAAGAAACAAAAGACAGCAGTCATAATTATCGCTTGCGCATCGGAGTATACAACTTGGAAGATTTTTTCTGCGGGCATTATGCGGTTAGCTTTCTTGATCGGTACCCAAATACAACCCATCCTGAACAGGTAAACGCAGACATGCACGGAAGCAATGATAAGGCATCTTCTTGCAATTTTGGTGTAATCCAATTGACCTCCCGCGTTTCTGATCAAGATGTCGAGGTCGAGTATCTTTTGAATAATACTAGTGTTGCCGCTGAGGTGAAACGGAATGAAGTACATACTGAAAACAACGTATAAGAAAGAGGATATTCTTTCGAAATCATCGCCATAGCGTCTCAGCTTAGTCTGGTACAAGTTTCTAAGGATGCTTTGATCCTCGCTTTGCGCTACGTAAGCGCAATAAATGTAGAGGGAACTCCAAGTCGTGAAGAAGACGAGACCCAGTTTATTGATTTTGTTTGTAGTACGGTTGTCTCGTGTGATTTTAACTTCAAGCACATAAGATCCCGCTAGCCTTCGGATTTTACCAGACCCGTTGGCAGCTTCCACAACATTATTGTATTTTGTCGATTTCAAAGCTTTTTTTAAGAGCTTTGGGACGGCCATTCTTAAATTAGGACAGGTCTGTCATAGAATAAGTATTCAATAACGCTTTTTATGTGTTTAAAGTAGGTTTAAAGGATATACGTTACAAACGTTCTGCTAGGAACTTTATACATGAATGACGGGGGCTTCTGCAGAAAAAGCACAAATGGAATGAATATAATTACAAATTGAGTGGTTTTAGCACTCACGTGCTATTAAATAAATACCCTTAACACGTTCGTGCGAGCACGCTGTTCCTTGCTTAAATTGACACGCAATTTGCTCATACATTTCAACGTCTATGGACGTTCTGTTGTATTTCCTTGTGAGGTTATCGCTATTACACTATAGAACGTGTTATCACTGTCATCATGCGGAATACTAGGAAATGCCGTGGTCGATTTGTCAATTCAATTGAGGTATCAGAATTATATGATAGGTAACTTCGTCGGGGGTCATAGTCCCAACACAGAGTAGGTAAATTTCAAAATTTCTATTGAAATCAAACGTGGCTTAAGATTCTCAGCATAAGCGTCAAAGAACGTGTTAAATATTAATAATGAAAGTGCCTTAGTGCCTTTTAATAACAATTTGTTGAACACAAAATAAGTAACATGACAAGGCGGGTTTGACCACAGAGTTTAACTGTCCAGCGTGTTTCAGTTTAAGTGTTAATTAATGGGGCCTTCAACGGTCTTTTAAGGGTTCCGTAGGTTCCAGGGTATAAACGCGCAGCTTCAAGGGTAAACTTAAGTTCACCCTTGAAGCAGCGCGTTTATAGTTACTACGTCAACTGTTAACAGTTGCGACTGACGATCACAATTTGTCGCCAACCATACAAAAAGTACATAAAGAAAAAAAATATATTCCGTGCTCCGATAAAAATTCAAGGGTGAAAATATTTAGTAACAATTCCGCGCAACACCTAGCGCCATGTCAATTTGCAACTTGAGGACTTACTTTGATTGATTTAACTATTTAAATAAATAAGAACGTAGGTACTCAATCATTCTGTTAACACGATCACTGCTAGCGTCGGCGGTGCGACCCGCTGGGGCGCGCCGTCGTGACACGGATCCGCATATCCGCATATAGATCCGCAATGTTTTCAGCCATGAAAGTGCTAGTATAGTATAAGATGTTTTTCTAATTCTATACTATTTCTAAGATAGGTTTGATCAGAAACAAACAAAAAAAAAACAATTTTAATAAGTAGTTAGGTATCTAATTTATTTTTAAATAAGTACCTACACCATTTTAGTTAGCTTAACAGTTTAGGCAGAGATGCGAACTTGCTGTTGGTGTCCTGTCCATATGGCTACTAAATTCTGTTTTCGCATCTTTGCCTAAAATATAGCAAATAAAACTTTATCAGAGACATTACAAAAAAGCTTATGATATCACAAACTGCACAATGTTTTTCTGATAATTCCTTTGTTTGAAGTTACAATAAGATTCAAAATAGTGGCGACGCTAATGTGAGTCGGAGTAGCGCCGTTTTTAATCTTTTTATAAGCGATTTCATAACTTCCGATCTCATATGATGATGATATAATTTTTTTGGAAAACAAACGAGTGAGACATATATTTCTCATCCGATTTTAAATACAAAATTTCAAATCGGGAACGTGGTTTTCATAATGAATCAGAAAGTACGTTTGTATGGGAGCTTAGAGGTTCGCCTCCACCTTTAATAGATTTTAATCGCATTGCCGTGCAGGGCCAACTTAGAACTTGCACCATCCCAACCTGCGATCCCCAACCTGCATGCCCAGTGTGGGGATTGTGGGCATTACCCCCCATGAGATAAGGGGTAGGCCTGCATCCAGCAGTGGACCATTACAGGCTGTTGTGGTTGAGGTAATCGCATTAGTTATAAGCTTTTACCAATATATCAAACTAACCCTTAAACCATTAAGTACTCTATTCTCGAGCGGAATGCACGCCATCTCGCCGTCTCTCTAAAGCTATATTGTAGCCGTCGACCGCTTTCATCATAATGTCTAGCTTCATTCGTATTTTTGGTATAGGACCGTCTTCTACGTCGCCGACGACTTTGTACTGACGGAGTATTGCTGCAAGTGCTGTCTTCACGGACATGAAGGCATATTGAGAGCCTGTGGACAAAACAAAGGACTCTTGAGATTTGGCAAAGTTATACTTAGTACTAGTGCGCTCGCAATGTATAATAAAAAATTTAAGTGGACAAAATCCACCTTTTCTCATTTGATAATAATTACTATTTTTAAACCTGTTAGAGTATTAAATTTGATTTGTCTAAGTGCTTATTTTGTTAACTTAAAGAAATAAACGTAACTGAATTAAGCTTGGACAAATACGGTAAACTTGCCTTATTCGTACCCCCTAAGGAAAATCTTCTGTTTTTGATGTAGAGGCAGATGGTTTTTTTATTGAAATGAGTTACTTAACATTATGTCTATTACTTCTAGAATCAAACATAACAGTAATCTCCAAACCTTAGAGATATCAATAATTTAAGAAACTTGGATTAAGTACAATTTTGGTAAATTCATCCTTATTCATCTAAATTGCAACTTTGATGTAGTTTGAGATCTATCATTGGTTCACAGTCTTGAAGAATGACAATCTTAATCTATAACGTAGTGGGGGAAACCTACACGGTATGTACAAGCGTAGTACAATAGTGCACTCCATCGTATTTTGACGATAAAAATTCCAAAATGGAAAAAAAGTCAGTCGATAATGTCGTACGCGATCTCTCGAAGATTAACGCAGTATCGCTAATTTCGGCACCCAGAACGCGACAATCAATAACAGACGATGGGTTTACGTAAAACATGCAAAACGTAAATAGTTTAGATTATTTACCAAAGGTATAGATCTCGTACGACATTTTCAAGTATAGAATAGAATACATTTTATTTACAAGTGACTTTTTTTGCCATTTAGAACAGGGTAAAACCTTATTTACAAAACACAAATAGATACATAGGTAACAAGAGTGTTAACTCTAAATCACTAAGTATTTAATATGCATATCTAATTTAAACAACTTTAAATACAAGTAAAAATGTTTTATTGCTGAATAAAGTTTTGCTATGGCAGCTATATTTAGCGAAATGCAAAACTTTTGTCAGTTACCTTTTCACAAGGCTCATCCGACGTAAATAAATAAATAAATAAATAATGCTGGACAATTCACACAGCATTATCTAGCCCCAAGGTAAGCAGAGCTTGTGTTATGGGTACTAGATAACTGATATACGTAATATTATACATTACATAGATAGATATTTTTTATTATACATAGAAAACACCCAGACCAACGGAACAAATTTCTGCAGATCGTACATAAATTTGTTCCGAGGCGGGGATCGAACCCGCAACCTCTAATATCTAAATAATAGATAAATGAAATTTGGCAGGGAGATAGGAGGCAGGCTTAAACTAGTATCTAGTGTAATACCAATTTAAATTTCCTTCTCACCAGGGCAGTTCCTAGGTCCACTGCTAAAAGGCATATAACTGGAAGGAGGTACGTTAAATCTCTCTGGCAGGAATCTATCAGGGTCAAAATGCTCTGCATCCGGACCCCAGTATTTAGGATCTCGGTGGAGCCCCCAGATGGAACCCACAACTCCTGAACCAGCAGGCAAAGTCCTTCCTGAAGCTGTGAAATATTATTTTTTATCAGAAAATTATGATGATGAAATCTGAGTAGGTACTATTATAACTAGTACTGGCGACTCAAAACAAAAGAGAGGGAGGCGGCTAACCCGTTGGAGCGATGAATCCACCTCCTCTGGTCTCACCGGCTAGAAATAGAACTGATTGGAAACGCTTAGGAGGCTTTTGGCGCCACATGCGGTACATACGTTAACAACTAGAATAAAATAACTTAACTAACCGTATATATACTTATTCTATTCAATTTCATTTATTATATTTTGTAATCATAGTTGTATCGGAAAAAAAACTCTGTTTTTTTACTTTACTGCTATCATAAAATCGACAGTTTTTGAAATGAATAAACGGATAAGTAAGGAATTATAGAAGATATAATATTATTGAAAATTTGTCAAATTATATCGTTATATCAATCGGTTATATCATTTTTTGTTTAATATAAATAAATCAATAAATACGTAGATTGTTTGCAACAGTCTGCAGTTAGCTCAATCGTTTCAATTTTAATTCTAGTTTTATTTGAATTCTAAGATTTGATTGTACTTTTTTTAATAATGCGCAATGCTTGAGAATTCAAACAGCATCATCTGAACAAAATGCGGATCGTACAAACATTTTGTACCTCAGCGGGAACGGAACCAGTTACCTCCCGAGTCTTGAGTCCCAAATTTCCTTGTTTTTTCCATGCTTTTTCCGGGAGTTTATAACATTAGTGTGATTTATTGTGATTGCATGTTCACAACACTTACGTAATGTTATGGTTTTTAAAACTCTTCTCACGACAAATGGTACTGGTGGGAACAGTCGCAGGGACTCCTTCACCACTCGTTCTAGGAACTTCAATTCCATCAGATCTTCTTTCACTAATAGTCGGTCAGTGTTACCGAAAACTTCGCGTAATCTGAGAAGAAACACTTTCATCCATACATTTCAAATAAAAAATATCTGACCACCATGATTCTTGGTCAATTGATGATGATAATCATCTTGGCCATCAAGCTATCAGGGGCCACGTTAGTTGCCCTGCCAAATGGAACAGAGGGCCGCCCCGGGAACCCTTTTCTCGAACCATCTCAAAGCACTTTTCAGCAATAATGATTATCATCATCCATTGACTTGTTGGCTTCTACATCTACGAAAGATCATCAATTTGGTTAAATAATAACAGATCTCAATAATGTATAACCAGGGTAATAAATTTGATCAGCATTGCTATACAGCGGGGCAATGCAGCCAGTGTCTTAGGCACGCTTCCAACTGGTACCTATTGATATGGATCAGTTGAGCTACCTGTAGATTGTTTGCCACAGTTTGCAGATAGCTTGATTGTTTCTATTGTAAATACTAGTTTTAATTTAAATTTGTTATTTGATTGTTATTTTCTTTCTGAATAAAGATTTTAATAAATTTGAACAGATATTTAAACATTTATCTTTTTATATAAAGTTGATAGTCGCGTACAATTTACATTGATATCAAAATGATTACTACCTTCTAGGTAACAAAACTAATAAGAACTTAAATATAATCTAAGACACATATAAATTGAAGCCAGGCTATCTTTGGTCTACCTGTGGAGTATGATTGGATGGATTGGAACTTGGAAAAATTAATGGACGAATTTTGCGGAACTTTACTTATTTCTCGATAATATTTTTATGTACCATCTAGGGATCACTCCATAATACCAAAGAAATCGGCGTACACACATAACAAAACATATTATACACCTACAGCCGAACGAAAAAAGGAAGAGGTTTTTTCGAAGTCTGTTAACAAGGTTAAGTCCAAGAGAACTTTTCACGAAAGAAGCCCCGCGGAAATTACTGGAACAAAAAAAATATTTTCGTTGCAAAGTCCCTTAATTAACTCGGTCGCACTGATGACAGCGCCGCGTCGAGGAAACTTCTTTCATGACAAGCACTCTAGGTGCTGATTACATTTTTATGTTACTGCATTACATCAAGTGGTCATGAGAGAGTTTGTAATTAAAATTAATAGTAAATCCATTATGTAGACGAACTTACTCTTGATAAACCTTGTCTTGAATTTTCGGGTACTTTCCAATCAATTTCAGAGTATTGCTAATAGCGACCGCTGATGTGTCAGTACCAGCCATGACCAGAGTCAAGACTTCTTCTCTTAATTCCTCTTTGCTGTACCCTTTCTCACCTCCAGATAGCGATGAGAGGTGGTCCAGGAAAGTCTTCCGTTTGTATGAGCTGTCTGAATTTTAATACAGGGTAATGGAGAAAACACATGTTTAAGTAAACAACTACACTCGCGAGCTTTCAACTGGAATCGCATCATCGCGAGTTGATCAATACATTTTTTACAATTTCTGTTTTGGACAACTAGGAATTGTGGTATATCATTTTAAAGGTTTTTTTAGCTATACATATATACAAACTCTTTTAATATTATAACAAATAGTAATTCATCTTGTATCATGTAGCGTTAAAAAACATCAATTTTTCAAACAAAAACCCATATGTTTGGAAGTAGGTACTGAAATCCCATAAAAATTGCACGTTTATAAAAATTGGTCATCAATTCAGTGTTTTACTTAACTGGGAACAGTTGAACTAAATAACAATGGAAACCACAGTCACAGATGTCACTCAAATATAGTCAGCCTTATTCAGCAAGCGCTGTCGCAGCGTAGTATCGCTCGACAGCTTCACCTAAGCTAATCCTGTGTCTCCAAGGTGTACAAGAGATTCAGGGATACTGGGAACTTAGTCCGGAGACCAGGGTCAGGATGATGGCGATCCACTAGGTAAAGAGTTGATCAATTTATTATCACCATTTATCTCCGAAATCAACACCTGACCTGTGTAGACGTCCAGCAGCAGCTCAGAGAAGTTCGAGGGAAGGCGCGAGCGAATAGACAGTCAGACGAAGACTCAAAGAAGTAAACATGTAACCAAAAGGGCCAGCCACGGGACCTAAATTGTCATCAGCTCACCGAAAAACACTATATACAACATAATAAATTGGAGGATCCAGGTTAAATCAACAAAACGGCCCACTTTCAGCGGATGCTATGTCAGGACAGCGCTGGTCGGGGTTGAATAATTAAAATAAATAATTTCGGCGAGCATCCCCATCCCATCTTGGTAGATTGTTCGAACATATTTTCGATAATTTAGGAGATATGATGTAAAGCATTGTAGCTATTTGAGTCCACTTACCAAATTCTTGATTGAATTCTGTCTTTTTTAGTATTTCAGCGTTTATTTCATCTCGTCTATTTTTTATTATCTGCCAAATAAAAACACAATTGTAAAAAAGATAAATTATGTTTATAGCTAGCGGCATTGAAGTCATGCCCGATCAAAGTGAGCTCGTGAGTCGTGAGGCTAAACCAGATTGTTTGATCACATTTTTTATTAAACCAGGAGATCAAAAACGCTGCCGGTTGATAGCCCCCACTTCCTTAGACCTTCCTTCTTCCTTAGACTCCGTAAATGGAACACATATACAACAATATAACTTACATTATCAGTGACGTCATGCAACTCAGCAATCCATTCATCGTGCTCCCTTGATTTAGGCAGCAGCTTGAACAGCCAATCAGGTTGCAGCCACAGGTGGCATATCCTCTCGCAGATCAGATTCAGTATACCATTTATGGCTTTAAGGAATGGCAAGTCTGGATTCCCTTGAGCACCCAGTTTGACGCCCATCGCTGTTTCTGTTCATGACAACTCAGTTACTGGTTTCTATTATTTTTCCTGTGTGCTTTATTTACTCTTAATAGTTAGTCAAAATTTTAGACCCAAAAAATTATTCAAAGTATATTTTACACTCGCACACAAGTCCCAAAGCTAGATTATTAGTCTCTCCAAAAGCCTCACGAGAAAATACTTTAAAATAAAAAAAATAACTAGTGTTACCACAAACAGAATCCAGTGTGTATGTGCTGATGTACGGCCAAACGCTGAATGTTCTACCATTGGCACAGTTGGTAAGTCTCTTAGCTAGAGTATCGCTTTGTTCAGCAAACACTTCGACGAAGTTTTCCATTATTTTAGGACTGAATGCTGGGACTAGGATCTTACGACGGCTTCTCCACGTTGACACTAAAAAAAATGGAATGATACAGGTACAGGCGACTTTAATGAGCATGAAGTCAGACCACATGCGCTAAGATTTAGATATAAGCATAAGGTATTTTGGCTCACCGCTGTTCACTGCTGATCATGCCTCCCCATACGATTGGTTTTGCCTGGTCAACACAACACCAGATGGTGATATGGCAATCCATATCCATATTACCACGCTTGGCTGATGGTTTTATGATTGCAGTGACGGTGATAATTAAGCTGCTCAGTACAAGAGGAACCGCAGTTTTGGACATTTGGTTCATGCACTCGTATTTAGACTCTGTTTTTCGTTTTTGTAAAAATTGTATATGTTAGTAAAAACTTAAACACTACCTGGTGCAAAAACGGTTCCATTGCCAAAAAGTGGTTTGAAGAATCTATGAAGGTTATATTTCTCCAAAAATGTCTTCAAGATTACATCCAAGTCAGTTGGATTGATCGAAGCTGAAATAAAATATATGTAGGCACGTGTACAATATATACGAAAAAACACTTACAACTAGACCTACTTGGTCAGTGATATACCTATCAGCTATCAGCGGGTAAGTACTAAGTACTATACTAGAGTGGGTCATAATAGAAATCATCATCAGCCTATGTTAGGCCACTGCTCGACACTTCCTCTTAATAGCGCCATCTTAGACATGGTTTTTAAAACTCTTCCCTTTTCCCTACTGTTCTCTACTCCCACTGTTACTTTACTCTTCATGAATAACTGTTTATCATTACTAGGGTAGGATTATTAGTAAGTAGATTTAGATAATATAATGAGTAAATAATTACTAAGGTATTTTAAAAATACAATAAAAAGATGGCTCTCCCGGTTTTTAAAACAAATAATTGTGCCAATTGTAAATACTAGTTCTCATTTGTTTTTGTTAATAAATGATATAGGATAAATTATTTTGCACACACCATCTCATTTCGATAATGTTCTACGGGTTCCAATGAATCCAGTTAGAAAAATATAAACACAATCTTCCAAAAACTACTAAAAATGTTCTCGCACAAAAACCAAGCTTGTTTTGTTAATGGATTTTTGAAATATGATTGATTTGGATTTAACTGTATCCCCCCATTTAGTAAAAATTTTGTTTTGCCATAGCTAAGTCTAAGTTGCCCAATTCAACGTTAGGTACCTACATAATTTCATAAATCAGTAGTGGGTACCTACATCTTACAATAATATAATATTAACTATTACATAAAAGTCCTAGATGATCAAGATCTATTGCCATACCCTACCTAAAAGGGTGCATGAATAGGTACTTTCAAAACATTGTGTACAATAAAAATACTGAATTAGTACAAGATTTGTTACAAAACTTAGGTAGATACCATTTAAATCAACGTACCAGTATACAAAACATGATTCAACCACATGCGGACATAACCATCATTTTCCATAGCTGCATAGCTAAACCTTTGTAGACTTTTCATGATATCTGAAAATATTTTAACGTACCTAATGTAGATTATTTTGGTAACAAGCCGTTTAACTGTTGTTAAAACTCAGACAGGCTGCGTTTTCACCAGACATGTGAAAGAAAGCGAAGCGAGGGACGTGTTTCATAAGCACCAATAGTATCACTTTATTTATTTAGGCTCGCTCAGCGCAGTTCAAGAGAAAACAGCTCAGCGGAGTGATGTTTTTGTACATTTGACGACCTCTGTGGTGAGGTGGGCGAAAGTCCGCCTGCGAGGCAAGAGGTTGCGGGTTCGATTCCCGCCTTGGGACAAATATTTGTACGATCTGTAGGTATTTGTTCCGGGTGTTCTGGTCGTTTTCTATGTATGTATAATTAAAAATATATATATTTATGTCATGTATTGTATTATGTATATCAGTTATCTAGTACCCATAACACAAGCTCTGCTTAGCTTGGGGCTAGATACCTAATGCTGTGTGAATTGTCCAGCATTATTTATTTATTTATTTACTGAAATTGGGTAGAGATTTGGTATAAGTGAAGTCTCGAACGGTCCTACTTAAGCTACCTACAAACATTGTATCTAACATAATTGTTCAGAAAATATACTAAAGGCAAAATCAACTATCTTTAATTTTAAAATAAATGAGTTAAGATACCTACTACAGGATGTATCTTTAAAATAGATGATTGACAACTTGTATACTACAACATCACCCAAATTATTACCTACATTGGCTGATATACTTGGATTTTAAAATCACGTACCTTCAGTATTTCCCGCAAAAGAGTGTGCTACTCCTATAATCGGTAACTCTTCTCTCGGCGGTGGTATGGCTGAGGCTAGCCGGTACATTTCCCTCCGTTTATACCGGAACACCACAAACCAAGCCACTACTACCACAAGCAATACCCATAGAATCATTTTCACTAAAAATGCCTATGACGAATGGTATTTTGTCAAACCCTACAATTGACTGAGATGGTATTTGTCCACGGTAGGAAAGCGGGAAATCTGAGACAACGCGCGTTCCGCCTGTCCCCTGCGGGAGAAATGAGAGTTTAAGTTTCCGGATGTACGTAGATAAAAAGAAAATTTAATTAATTTCGTTTTTAATTATTATTGTTAACTAACAACTACTAACTAATTTAATTCCAGAGCTTCATTCAAATTCATAGCAGAATCATAAAACGAATTATGCAGGCAATTCTTTTGTTCTTGGAGTAAGTAGTTTGCACAAAGAACAATTTTCGGAATGTGACTTATTTTTGCTCTCCAAGAATAAGTTTCAAAAAGAACTTTCTCCAGAGATAAGTAGAATATATTTTGTGTAATTCATACGTGATTTGTTTTTTAGATTTCTTTGTTTGTTTCTTTTTTCCAAAGACAGAAGTCGTCTTGAAGAAAATATAATTTAATTCATAGTTTTTTTAACCTCTGTTAATAAACAATTTTCAATAAACGCATTTGCGAATGCGAAAAAACTAAAACAAGATCCGTCAAGTGCGAGTGTAACTCGCGCGCCAAGGGTTTCAAAATTTGCCAATTATTTGGACACTCAATTTTCTGTCTTTTTTCGAATGGCAATATTTTGAAAAGTATGAAACCTACAGCAATTTCGAAAACTGTTTTAAAATTTACAAAACAATGCCTTTCATTTGATACCAATAGGTAGGTAGCCCCTTTTTCGATAAAAAATATCCCCTTTTTCGACCATTCTCATTATGTTTTTTTTAATGTTACCTTTCATTTGGTACCCCAAAGGGGCCTACCCCTTTTGAAAAAAAAATCCCCTCCTTTTTGACCATTTTTCAAAATCTATTGTTATTAGGTTATTACAGACTTCTCTATATTTTTCCTGTAAAATATAGATCGATATCTACAAACTCCTAATACATTGTACATGGATCGGTCTGCAATCTTCGGAGATAGGGGGGGGGGGAATGGTAAATTTTTTGACTTTTTTGAAATATTTCAAAATTTACCCCCTTTTTGACCATTTTTCAAAAACTATTATTATTACAGACTTCTCTATATTTTCCTTAGAGGCAATAAAACTATAGGCTTGGTCGGAGACAGTTTTGATTTAGTTTTTTAAAAACTAATAGCCATCCACCAAATAGTAGAAATTAAAGTAGGTACAAGGAAATCAGTTCCGATCAGCTGACAAATGATTTACCATCGGCATTCCCTGTGGGCATTCCTCAAGGGTCCTCGTTAGGTAATACCCTGTTCCTGGCATTATTCTATGACATAAGTCCACTTGGTTCTCAAAGGGGACATTATTCAGTATGCTGGTGAGTGATGAATAACACTACTGTAATTTTAGTACCTATAGCAGAAAATAAAGTAATTGCTTTGAAATTAATGGCTTCAAGCGAAATTAACATAAAACGGACATAATATTTTTCACTACGACGGCAAAGACACTGGAGTACCTACAAGTAAATTTATAAACGGAAATATCATTTAGTAAATAATATTAGACTTTGAATAAGACCTTTTACTGTCTTGGATACCAATATCAGTAGTCTACATAGGTAGGTAATATTTAAGAGTCACAGACTTCCGCGGCCTGCTAATAAAATTACAGTCAGTCAGTAGGTAAGTACAATTTGACGAGGTCTTCTCAAGATTCATAGCGGATACACTTTATGAGGGTATAATAAACGCACCGTGTGAAACAAAATGATGCTAAAGTCGATCATACAACAAATAAATTTACAAAAAAGACCTTGAATAATGTTTCAAACACTATATACTCACTCCCTTTAGGTTTGAAGCTGATTAAAAATGGAAAAATAAGACATCTTTTGACTCACTAAACGAGCATCAAAGTTTTATGAAAACGACTACAGTGACCTGGATATCAATTTCACTACAAAATTACCATTTATAAATTTCAAAGGTACCTAAATATTAGAAGATAAGGACATCTGGCGGAGTTATAAATAGAGGAAAGTAATCAAATATGGAATAGTATCCCTAATATGGAATACGAGCATTTCTCGTAAACCAAGAATCCTAAGGACAAAGAACTGTGATCGTCGACCTCCTCAAATCACCATACGCGCATTTAAGTAGGTTTCGAGAAGTTAAGAATAGAATCTATTCTTTTGAATCGGTTCTTAGAACCGCTTTAGACTTTTAAATATTGTTGTGCAAGTGGGGCTTAGACGTGTGTCGAATGCTGCATTTTCTTTATTTTTCTTTTAACACCACAGTTGTATTATTCGCAGCTTGATTAACGTTAGATTTTATTGGATGTATCATAAGTAAGTACCTACGTATAAAAACAGACAAACATAAGACATTTCCTATATATAGCGGATGCTGTCTGAATGTGCCCAAAGTTGGGCAGTAGGTACAAATAAGTAATAGCAAGTTGAAGATAAAGGTTTCTTCGTAAGTTTATCAATAGATAGGTTATCAACCGATCAAACATGATTAATGTTCGTCTTTACTTATAATCTTTGTACGCTCGATAGAGTAGACGTAGAGGTTGTGCTGACCAAAAACTTAATTAAGACCAATTGTATTTACCACAATCACAAGGAAATAAATGGTTTCAATTATTATAGGAATAGGTATCTGGATTAGCAGAAATCCTACCTCAGTTTAATAGTCATCTACTTATTCGATCACCATTTTATATAAGTACTTATCTTAATTTTTTGTCTAATCAATCATGTAGGTAAGCATAAGTAATTAATCTATTCAGTTATCATTTATTCAACTATTTTCTTATTAAGGATGTTTTTCTAATTCTAATACTATTTCTAAGGTACCTACTAAATTACTACTTAACTATTTCTAGGTTGGATAAGGAGCAAAAAAAAAACAATTTTACTGAGTAGGTATCTAATTTATTTTTATATAAGTACAACATTTTCTTTAGCAGTGATGCGAACTAGCTGTTGGTGTCCATGGCCACTAAATTCAGTTTTCGCATCTTTGCCTAAAGTATAAAAAATAAAACTAGGTAGGTATATCAGAGATATTACAAAAAAGCTTATGGTTATCACATACTGCGAAATGTTTTCTAAATTATGTTTTGATAAATCCTTCGTAGTCAAATCGTAAGTCAAGATTTAAAAAGATGAAATAGATGGCGGCGCTAATGTGAGTCGGGAAGGCATAGATTATAATCGCATTTGTCATAAGCTTTTACCAATAAATGAAATTAACCATTAAACCATATAAGGTACTCTATTCTAGAGTGGAATGCACGCCATCTCGCCGTCTCTCTAAAGCTATATTGTAGCCGTCAACCGCTTTCATCATAATGTCTAGCTTCATTCGTATTTTTGGTATAGGACCGTCTTCTATGTCGCCGACGACTTTGTACTGCCGGAGTATTGCTGCAAGTGCTGTCTTCACGGACATGAAGGCATATTGAGAGCCTGTGGACAAAACAAAGGACTCTTGAAATTTGGCAAAGTTATAACTTAGTACTAGTGCGCTCCGTCGTATTTTGACGATTAAAATTCCAAAATGGCGCAAAAGTCAAAGTAAATACGAGTAAAAAAAAAATATTGAAGAATTGCTATATTTTGCGAAATGCGAAACTTTTCACGTTGGTACACAAGGCACATCCGATATAAATGAAATTTGGCAGGGAGATAGATTGCATACCTGAGAAGCCGCGGGCTTAAACTAGCATCTAGTGTAATACAAACTTAAATTGCCTTCTCACCAGGACAGTTCCTGGGTCCACTGCTAAAAGGCATATAACTGGAAGGATGCACGTTAAATCTCTCTGGCAGGAATCTATCAGGTTCAAAATGCTCTGCATCCGGACCCCAGTATTTAGGATCTCGGTGGAGCCCCCAGATGGAACTCACAACCCCTGAACCAGCAGGCAAAGTCCTTCCTGAAGCTGTGAAAAATTACACGAAATGAGTGAAAACAATTATTTGAATAAATCCTTTATTAAGATTAGTGATTCAGTTTCAGTTTATTTATTCGAGAACAAAATATAGAAAAATGTAAACACAAAATAATTAAATGAAAATTGTCAATTAAATTAAGAGCGTGCAATTATAATAATAATCAAACTCAATACATAACAATTACTTTCATGGTAGCTTTCATGTAATAAACTCGTCAATTACGTAAAAACAACCCTTCAGCAAAAGTTTTATTAATTTATTTTTGAAAATATTTGTATTATCAATTGCATTATTTCATAGATATGTGCAGCATCTTCTAGCGGAGTGAGAGGGGAACGAGTCTAGATCAAAACTAAGGCCATTATTATAAAAGCTTTCTCATTTATCGATCTATACTTTAGTACAGATTTTCTATGGGAAAAGCGTTACTCGAGCATGACTGAGTATAGATTCATAATTACGTTATATGTGCAAAGTTAACGTAGTGGATACTGCTGTTATCCAAATTATTTTAGCTGCATCACTGAGTGATACGGTAATAAAACTATTCATGTTAGTTTTAGATGTAATTTAGTTCTTAACACGATCACTGCCGCTATACGGAGTTGCAGATCGCACTCTGTGTTTTCAGCTATGAAAGTGCTAGTATAACACGATCACTGCTAGCGTCGGCGGCAGTGCGACCCGCAGGGGCGCGCCGTCGCGTCGCTACACGGAGTTGCAGATCGCACTCTGTGTTTTCAGCTATGAAAGTAGTTTGTTTGGATAGATTAGAATATACTACTGACTAGGACTAAAATACCAATGACTCACCGTCCTGAATAAAATTATCTGAAATAAATTCGTTGATTGAAATAAATAGTACAGGGTCGTATAGTGTAATATAGTGTTATTCCTTTTATGAAGTCGGTTTGCGATGATCATGATTTATATACACTTATTTTCTATAAGAATAGAATGGAAGGCATTATTATCAATTACAAGTATTATGAACTAGGTATTATTAAATTTAAACAAATAAACATTAATTTAAAACAAACATAAAATTGTGTGAACAATGATAACGTCGCAATAAAAATGACAGAGAAAATAAATAAAATTGTTAAATTATTATTTTTATCAGAAAATTATGATGATAAAATATGACCTGCTCATATTTTATCATCGTAATTTTCCTACTATTATGCTGTACTGGCGACTCAAAACAAAAGAAAGGGAGGCCGCTAGCCCGTTGGAGCGACGACCTGGCAATGACTGCAGGAAAGCTCTAATCTAACTCGAACTGATTGGAAACGCTTGGAGGCGCCAATGACACTAACAAACAACTGGAATAAAATAACTTTTAACCAACCGTATATTTACTTTTTAGGGTTCTGTACCCAAAGGGTAAAACGGAACCCTGCAGGGTCCCGTTTTACCCTTTGGGTTTTTGGTTTTTGGGTTTTACCCTTTGGGACAGAAGGACAGCGGAGTAACATGTTACTCCACTGTCCTTCCGTCCGTCCGTCTGTCAACAGGCTATATATCAAGAACCGTGATTGTTAGATAGTTGAAATTTTCACACATGTTGTATTTCTGTTGCCGCTATAACAACAAATACTAAAAAAAAAAACTCGCTCCCATACAACAAACGTGTTTTTTTTGCCGCTTTTATAGATATAGGTACGGAAACCTTGGTGCGCGAGTCCAACTTGCACTTGGCTGCTTTTATTATAATATTCAATATCATGTATTATATTTGTTACATAATGTTTCGGAAAATAAATCTCATTTTTATTTTACTTACTACGACAATTCTAACAGCATCATCTGAACAAAATGCTGATCGTACAAAAATTTTGTACCTCGGCGGGAATGGAACCCGTAACCTCCCGAGTTTCCAGTTTTCCAGGAGTTTTTAACATTAGTGTGATTTATGTGATTGCATATTAACAAAACTTACGTAATGTTATGGTTTCTAAAACTCTTCTCACGACAAATGGTACTGGTGGGAACAGTCGAAGGGACTCCTTCACCACTCGTTCTAGATACTTCAATTCCATCAGATCTTCTTTCACTAATAGTCGGTCAGAGTAACCGAAAACTTCGCGTAATCTGCGGAGGCAAACACTTTAATCAATACATTTCAAATAAAAATGATCTGATCACCATGATTCTTGGTCAATTATTGATGATAACCATCAAGCTATCAGGGGTCACGGTAGTTGCCCTGCCAACTGCCAAGTCGAGTAGATGGTCACCGGGAACCCTTTTCTCGAACCATCTCGAGGCACTTTTCTGCTTTATGATATCCTTCCTTTAATTGGTGACCTTAGAATCACAAATTTAGTTAAATAATAACAAAACTCAATAATTAAAAACCAGTGTTACAAGTTAGGAGATATTTAGACATCTAGGTAACATAACTGATGAAAACTTCTTCTTGACGCTTCTTCGTCAAGTCTTGTGCAATGTAAAATATAAGATTAAAGTGTAAAAAAAATCATCTATGATATATACAAATTGAAGCAAGGCTATCATTGAACAGGTGGAGTGGATTGAAACTTGAAACAAAGATTCATATTATTTATGAATCTTTGTTTTGATTTTATAATCCCACGGGAATATTTTTTATGTACCATCTTGGGATCACTCCATAATACAAAAGAAATAGGCGAACACGCATAACAAAACATACAGCCAAACATACATAGAACCTCCTTTTTTCGAAGCCTGTTAAAAAGGTAAAAGTATAGTTACACGTCGAATCAGCGGGTTAAATTGTCTAAGCGTCGAATCGCATTAAGTACCTAGAGGAAAGAAGCTCCGCGGCAATTACTGGAACAATTTTTTTTTCAACTCGAATTTCCCTGAATTCATTTGGTCGCACTGCCGACAACACCGCGTCCAGGGACTTGGAACCAGGAACTTCATGACAAGGACTCTAGGTATTGATTACAGTTTTATGTTACTTCACTAGGTCAAGTGTTCATGTGGTATCACATGAGAGAGTTAATAATTAAAATTAATATTTTAAACATTATAAAGACGAACTTACTCTTGATAAACCTTGTCCTGAATTTTCGGGTACTTTCCAAGCAGTTTCAGAGTATTACTAATAGCGACCGCTGATGTGTCAGTACCAGCCACGACCAGAGTCAAGACTTCTTCTCTTAATTCCTCTTTGCTGTACCCTTTCTCACCTCCGGATAGCGATGAGAGGTGGTCCAGGAAAGTCTTCCGTTTGTATGAGCTGTCTGAATTTTAATACAGGATAATGGAGAGAACACGTTCCGTTTTTTTGGAAAGCTGAAGACACGGCGCTATAGCGTTCATTAGGGGAGGCCTATATCCAGCTGTGGACTATTATAGGATGATGATATGTATTAGCACAAAATATCTACACTCGCGAGCCCTAGTCTAGTATAATCTAGTTTAAACTCGAATCGCATCATCGCGAGTTGATCAGGACAATTTTTTTCAATTTCTGTACTGTACAACTAGGCATTGTAGTGTATCTTTTGGAAGGTATTTTTTTTAGCTATATTATACAATCTCTTGATATTCTAGCAAATAATAAAATAATTCATCTTGTGTTAAACGTTAAATAACATCGATTTTTCAAACAAAACACCATTAGTTTGCAAGTCCTATAATCCTATAAAAAGTAGGCGTTTAAGAAAATTGATCATCAGTTCGGTGTATAACCATAACCTGGAAGTAATTGAACTAAAAAAAAAATCACAGAAGCCACTCAAATTGTCTGTCACCCTAATTCAGCAAGCGTTGTCTCAGCGTAGTAACGCTCGACAGCTTCACCTAAGCTAATCCTGTGTCTCCAAGGTGTACAAGAGATTTAGGGAGACCGGGAACTTAGTCCGGAGACCAGGGTCAGGATGACGGCGATGCACTACGTCAAAAGTTGATACCTACATTGGAGGATTATCTAGATTTAATCAACAAAAACAGAATACTCTCAGCGGCTGCTATGTCAGGAAAAATCCCGTAATAGCGCAGGTCGGGGTTGAATAATTAAAATAAAAAAACTCAGCGTTCGTCTCCCATCCCCCTTTGGTAGATTGTTAGAACATATTTTCGATAATTTAGGAGATGTAATGTAAAGCATTGTTACAATATCTATTTGAGTCCGCTTACCAAATTCTTGATCTGATTCAGTGTTTTTTAGTATTTCTGCGCTTATTTCACCTCGTCTCTTTTTTATTATCTGCCAAATATAAACATTACAATAGTAAAATAGAAAAATTATGTTTTTAGCTAGTGGCATTGAATTCATACACGACCAACGTGGGGTCGTGAGGTCATCACATCAATCTTAATTGATTCATCCCCCCATGCATGTTAGAACTAAACCAGATTGTTTGAACATATTTTTAATTAAATTAGGAGATGTTATCAAACCAGGGGATCACAATCGCTGCCGGTTGATAACCCCCACCTCCCTCTTCCTTAGACTGCATAAATGGTTCCATTTACACCTTACCACCTTACACCTTACAATAGGTATAACTTACATTATCAGTGACCTCATGCAACTCAGCAATCCATTCATCGTGCTCCCTTGATTTAGGCAGCAGCTTGAACAGCCAATCAGGTTGCAGCCACAGGTGGAATATCCTCTCGCAGATCAGATTCAATATACCATTTATGGCTTTAAGGAATGGTAAGTCTGGATTCCCTTGAGCACCCAATTTGACGCCCATCGCTGTTTCTGTTCATGACAACTCGATTAATAGTTTCTCTCTCTCTATTTTTACCAGCGTGTTTTACCTACTCTAAATAAAAGTGTCAATCGATATCAAATACAATTTTAGCCCCACAAGTGATTGAAGGCATATTTTACACTAGATAATTAGTCCCTTTAAAACCCTCATGAGAGAATACATTAAAAAAACAACTGGTGTTACCACAGACAGAATCCAGTGTGTATGTGCTAATGTACGGCCAAACGCTGAATGTTCTACCATTGGCACAGTTGATAAATCTCTTAGCTAGAGTATCGCTTTGTTCAGCAAACACTTCGACGAAGTTTTCCATTATTTTAGGACTGAATGCTGGAACAAGGATCTTACGACGGCTTCTCCACGTTGACACTAGAACCAAATTGAATGACACAGGTACAGACAGACGACTTTAATGAGCTTAAAGTCAGACCACATGCGCTAAGATTTACATATAAGCATAAGGTATTTTCATCAGCTCACCGCTGTTCACTGCTGATCATGTCTCCTGCAAACGATGGGTTTTGCCTGGTCAACACCAGGTGGTGATATGGCAATCCATATCCATATTATCACGCTTGGCTGATGGTTTTATGATTGCAGTGACGGTGATAATTAAGGTACAAATATGGTACCTACGGAAGAAATCTTCTGCCTTACTGCCCAGTACGAGAAGAACAGCAATTTGGTTCATGCACTTGGTCAAGTGGTCAGGGGCACATTTTCATGAAAAGATGTGGAGGGGGAAGTACAGAGCAGCACCACCGAGGTGCAGCCTGGCTATGAAATCTGTGATGTGTGCCACATCACGTGGCATATGCCCCAGAAGAGGGAGAGTGTTCAAGGCAAAGTGCGTAGGATTTGTAGTCTTGAGTCACCTGAGTGGTTCTTTTCTCACAGTTCCGGTCCGCATTATTGGCACGTCCATGGAAAGGTGGAAAGATTGTTGGGCAATGCAGATTAACAATTATATGTACCTATTAGATAAATTCACGTCGTTTTCGTATTAATAGAAACAGTACGTACCTGGTGCAAAAACGGTTCCATTGCCAAAAAGTGGTTTGAAAAATCTATGAAGGTCATATTTCTCCAAAAACGTCTTCAACATTACATCCAAGTCAGTTGGATTGATCAAAACTGAAAAAAATAATGTACCTACTACACTCCGTACATTTCTGACTTTTTTTGTGTTACAACTAGAAATATTGGCCAGTGATTAATCAGCTATCAGCAGGTAGGTACTATGCTAATAAAGTGGACAAAAATAGGCTGATGATGATGATGTCTATATCATCATCATCAGCCTATTTTTGTCCACAGCTGGACATAGGGCCTCCCCTAATGAGCGCCATCTTTAGCTTGCCGCATCCAGCATCTGCCAGCAGTCTTTCGTGAAACGTCATCTCACCTGGTAGGAGGGCGTCCTACGCCCTTCGACCGTTACTGACTACGTTTGCCGAGTCGCGGTCTCCATTCAAGAACACGTTTACCCCCAGCGGTTGTCGGTTCTTCTCGAGATATGGCCAGCCCACTGCCACTTCAGCTTGCTAATCCTTTGAGCTTTGTCGATAACCTTAGAGTTCTCTGTCAGTTTCTTCAGAGAAACTCCGAGCATAGCTCTCTCCATAGCTTGCTGGGCGACTACTGGTGGACCAGCCCTACCGTGAGTGTCCGTCCACGTCTCAGCTCCGTAGGTCATAATAACGTGTAGAACGTACCTACTGATTGAAAACTTTCGTTTTCAGGCATTGGGGTATGGATAACGAGAAAGTAATTAAATAATAATAATAATTGATAAATTTAATACGATTTAATATTATACTATCTTTATAAAAAAAATAATTGGTTTTACAAATAAATGTATTTCTTTAAATATGTAGGTTTATAGTTTTGTAAGTATTCATAACCTCTCAGATAATGCATGGCAATAGATTATATTATGTACCTAGGACTTTTATGTATACAAGTACCTAATTAAGTAGGTACTAATAATTATTATTAGGTAGGTAGGTACCTACCTATATTATTGTATCAGTACCTATCTACCTTTCTCGATGTACCTAACTACTTATATATGAAATTATGAAAAATTATTAATTATTTTTGACATATCTGCAATAAAAATACTGAATGAATACAAGATTTGCTACATAAGTTAGGTACCATTATGCAAAGCACGTGAAACGTAGATAAAACTTACCAATATACAAAATATGATTTAACCACATGCGGACACAGCCATCATTCTCCATAGCTGCATAGCTATACCTTTGTAGACTTTTCATGATATCTGAAAATATTTTAACCTAACGTAGATTCTTTTGGTAACAAGCCGTTTAAACGTAATTATAATAATAACTCAGCATAAGGCTGCATTTCCACCAGAGCGTGAAAGGAAGTGTAGCGAGGGACCTGTTTCTTAAGCACCAATAGAACTATTTTATTAAACTAGGCTCGCTCAACACAGTTCAAGTGAAAACGGGGTTTTTGTAGGTTTTTGTACCACAATATAATCAGGGAAGGTTGTGTGCAAGGGACGTGTGCTGGGAACTTAGGCGAGCGAAGAAATAGCTCGCTTAACTGAAAAGAGCCCTCACAATTTCGCCCATCACCAATAAGAGGCTATGGCGCTGGTCTTCCGTTAGATTAATATGTCCGGGTCCTTTTACACAGCTTTTACAGCCAACTCTTACTATTATTTTTATTGTTCTATTTTTTTATAGTTGACCTTCGTTTCACCGCAATCTCATGGAGGAATCATCGTCTTTCTTTCTTCGTACAATTCTTTACCTATGTTGTTGATTTTTCCATTTGTAATAATAACTTGTGTTATAAGAATAAAATAACTTTATTTGATCAATCAGAAATACATATTTTCCTAATTTTATATACCTAACATACTAATATTTATTATAACGAAGCCCAAAAGAAAAAAAATGGCACCTGACTCAGAATAAGAATATGAATATTTTATTGTAAAATTGTCTGAATCATAGTTACATGAAAGTCTTATAAAGAAATTATAGTAAGTAAGTATCAACAACTTTATCCTATTCGGACATACAATCATATTTTTTTATTACATAGGTTTAATGTTATACCTACATCTTACTTTCTAGATAAAAGTATCGATAACCATAATCAATCATAATACAGGTAAGCAGACAGACTTAATTGTCGAAAAAATCCTTTAAATTGTAGTTAACATTATTAACAAGCCATTTACTTAATTTAAATTTAAAAATATTTCCATCAAGTTGTTTTAATTCTACGGGTACCTAAATTATTAAATACTTTATTAGCTTTAATATAATATATGCTTTTGTAAAACATTGAATTGTTAATTTGCAGCATGGGTTAGTTGCTAGCAAGCTAGCAGCCAACGCAGCCTTTTTTTTAATAAATGTACTTATTAGTCTTATTTAAATTTATAAAATACCGATACCTATCAAGTGTAACAATGGTGAAATATATAAACATATAGGTACCTACTGAAATTAGAGATTTGGTATCAGTGAAGTCACGAATGGTCTACTTACGAGTAAGTTACCAAGAGTCTTCTCTTCATTGTCTTTTATTTCATGAAGAAACAAATATTTGTCCTATCTTATCAAAGCTTTTATTGCTAACTGTACCAAACAATTCCATGGACCCTTTGGGAAAGGAAATATTATTAATTTTAAAATGTCGTGGACCCGTTGGGAATCAATGTATGGAACTTGGTTATTGAAAACAATAGAGTCGTGGACCTTTGGGAATAAGCCAAACATTGTAACGTATTGTTCAGAAAATAATGGATAAGAAAAAGTAACTAACTTTAATCTTTTATTTATATGACCCTACAGGTGTATCTTTAAAATAGATGATTGATAACTTTTATACTACAACATCACCCAAATTGTTACCTACATTGGCTTGTAAACTTGGATTTTACAATCACTTACCTTCAGTATTTCCCGCAAGAGAGTGCGCTACTCCTATAATTGGTAACTCTTCACTCAGCGGTGGTAAGGCTGAGGCTAGCCGGTACATATCCCTCCGTTTATACCGGAACACCATAGTCCACGCCACTACCACCACAAGCAATACCCATAGAATCATTTTCACTAAAAATTACTACGACAAGTGTATCTTAAGAAGTATTTTTGTCAAATCCTGCAATTGACCGAGAAATGTCAGCAGGAAATTGCGATAACGCGCGTTCCGCGTGTCGCCTTCGGGAGAAATGAGAGTTTATGGTGCCGGATGTACCTAGATATAATGCAAAGTTAATTAATTACGTATTTTATTTATTATCATTGTTGACTGATACTAACTTATATTATTATAATTCCAGAGTTTCTTTTACATTCATATTAAAGCAGGTAAATCTGGAACCGTCAGTCCAGATTAGTCCGTAATCTAGTTTATCATTGGTTAAATTACAACGAATCCTTAACATTGTAATATAAAACAAACACAAAATCACTAATAGCCTTATAAATTAACGTTTAGAAAAAAAAAACAATCGTATAACGTGGCTACTATTTAATTAATATACATATTACGTGCAATACATAGATGTTTTGTTACCTATACATATTAGAAAACGACCGGAACAAATATCTGCAGATCGTACAAACATTTTTCCCGGGTGGATCGACCCCGCTTATCGAACCTGCATCGCAAAAGACTTTGGTAACTAGGGGTACTTTGGGTACCTCATCAGCACTTATACGTCCACAGCTGGACGTATAAAACTAAGTTTCAAATAACAAAGATTTAAATTAACTTAGCATATTCTCTTTGTGACCGTTTTCAGTGATGAACTGGAGCAATATCACAAGATATGTAGAGACCGAGCGTGCTCCCTGTAAAAGATTTGAATGGGTTACTTACTTACACATTCATGTCATCAGCTAATAAAGGAAACTGCACAAACTACAAAAAACTGCACAAACAACGGGAAGTACCCTATAGGTTATATATGTGTGCATCCCTTGGAACATTAAAAAAATAGACATAAACAGCTGTAACTTTTGATTGCGTTGACTTAGAAGTTTGATTTATATTGCGGCTCAAAGAGGTTACGAGCCTGCGTTAATACGCAGGCAATACAGGTTAATACGCGCATCATAATTGATGTGAATATCAACTCGATAACTCCACGCGTTTCTGAGAAAAGAGGGTTGACAGACGGAAAGACGGACAACAAAGTGTTCTTATAAGGGTTCCTTTTTTCCTTTTGTGGAACGGAACCCAAAAACCAAATCGCACTAAGTTTATAAATGCGTATGTTTCAATGGATAGTGGATGGATGTTTGTTACCTTTAAGCCAAAAGTAGGAACACTCAAATAAGTAGCCAGTGGGGCATTATGGAAGTGAGTACTCTTATCCTGCCATTTCTCGGCGAATCCAGATCTAGATACACCAGGGGCCACGGCAGCAGCAGTGGCCCTGCCAAGTCGAGGTGACGGCCGTATCAGAAAACCCTTTTCTAGAAGCATTTCGAAGCAGTTTTGAACTGTCTATACATTTTGGAGGTAAGTGCGCGTTTTTTCGGGTTAAACAATGGCAAATAATGTTATCCATGGTTACATGGTTAGAACTAGGTAGGTACCTACATCTACGCATCCGTTGCGGAGTTGAGCGTAGAGGTCATCTAACATCTAACTAAACATCCATCCAAGTCACACTTATCCATACTAATTATATTAATTCGAAAATAACTGTCTGTCTGTTATTCCCGCCTGAATGGGGACGGATCTCAATTAAATTTGGCAGGGAGGTAGGTAGGTAAAAGATATCCCTGGGACGGATATTAATAGGCTCCTTGAAAAGCGCATGCGAAGCCGCGGGCAGCACATAGTATTATAATATATTTCACATTTATAGCATTGAAGTGATGATCTTCTAAAACAAATCACTAACCTGTTGCAACAGAGCGTAATCTAAATCAAAGAGTCCTAATACTGAAAAAACTGGTTTTTCATGCAACAACTGGACCGAGAACTGCATTGCCTGCAAATAATTGCATTTAAAGCGATAATAAAACATTCAGATACGTACTTAAATAAAATAACATAAATCATTTTTAAGGATCATAAATAATTTAAATTGGATAAATTACCTCGATTTTACTATCCGCGCTGAAATCTCCGTTGATAATCTCGTGTACAATAAAAGCCGTATGTTTTGCCTGAAACCATTGAATTTTCACTTTAAATGAAGTTAGTTATTATAAAACGGAATTTAATTCCTGAAAAGCGCCTACTACGGTTCATTCTTGACCGAAGTTCGTAAAAGCCCGTTCATGACTTTTTTAAATAAAAACAAGTTTCTTTATTTTCAAGCCCACAATTTTGTTCCTATTTATTAACAAACGAGACAAGTCACTAATATCTTACCTTTGCCATAACAGTTTCACTCACGTAGATAATAAGGAAAATAACACCGAGCGCAATGGCTATTTCCCAGAAGACGTACACCAAGAAGTCAACATACGCCCGCAAATCATTAAATAAACTCGCCGCAGTCGCTTCCATAAGGTAAAACAGATATAAGACAATATAGTTCAAGTAGTGAAGCAATGTTAAAACTAAAACAAAGCCAAAAACATGACTAATATCCAAGCAAATTTTGAATAACAAGCCGTAGGCATGAGCGCAGGTCTTGAGCTTTTCACGGATATGTTTCTCTTGAATTTGGGCAACTTTCACGGTGTCCGGAGTCATCTTTCCACGTGTATATACTTTATACTCCCAGTAGTTCCGATCTCTGATCTCTGTTAGTGTTTTGTTTATCCAATCGAATCTATCTCGCACGATTATCAGAAAGAAACAAAAGACAGCAGTCATAATTATCGCTTGGGCGTCGGAGTATACGACTTGAAAGATTTTTTCTGCAGGCATTATGTGGTTAGCTTTCTTGATCGGTACCCAAATACAACCCATCCTGAACAGGTAAACGCAGACTTGCATGACTGCGATGAGAAAGGATCTTTTTGCAATTTTGTTGTAGTCTAATTGACCTCCCGCGTTTCTGATCAAGATGTCGAGGTCGTGCAGCTTTTGAATAATACTAGTGTTGCCGCTGAGGTGAAACGGAACGAAGTACATGCTGGAAACAACGTATAAAAACGATGATATTCTTTCGAAATCATCACCATAGTGTCTCAGCTTTGTCTGGTACAAGTTCCTAAGGATACTCTGATCATCTCTTTGCGCTACATAAGCGCAATAAATGTAGAGGGAGCTCCAAGCTATAAAGGTGACAAGACCCAGTATATTAATTTTTATTTTAGTACGGTTGTCGGACGTGATCTCAACTTCAAGGACATACGATCCCGTTAGGCTCCTGACTATTCTGGCACCCTGGAGGGCCTCCACGACATTTTGGTATTCTGTCAATTTCATGGCATTTTTAAAGAGCTTTGGGACGGACATTCTTTGAATGTAACGGGTTTCATAGAATTTGTATTTTTAAGTAGGTTTATGTTATTTTACATAGGTATTTTAAGGATAGCACGAACGTTCTGCTAGAAACTTTATGAAGAAATGATGGGAGCTTCAGTAGAAAAAAGATTAATGGAATTAATGTTATTACAACTAAAGTGGTTTTAGCACTTACGAAGTATATTATTGTCATTCATACGGACACGGCGGCGTACCTATGTGCTATTAAATAAACAGCCTGAATAATAATTATAATAACATTCTATTAATAAGAATTCGTGGAATCCCAAATGAGTAGCATGACATGACCACTACTAATTTAATATGTTATTGTAGTTTTTTAATTTACATGTAAAGGGTTCCGTTCGAGCGAGCAATAAACGCTGCAGCTTCAGGGGTGAGCATAATTTACCTAATACCTAGGTACCTAAAATAAGTGACGACTGGCGTTCACAGTCGGCACGTCTGGCATGGCCGCAAAATTACAAAAACCACAAAAGGACAATGAAAAAAGGTTTTCGTGCATAAATGTTGCCAACAAGATCTTATTACTGAGCCAACTCGCAGTGTGACTGTCATATCGGTGCGTCCGTTCCGTCACTCTCACAGGTTTAGATACCTATAACTTTTTAAACTTTATAAGGACCTGCAGGTATTAAGGGCTGGCGGCTAACATGGGCCACTACTCCCAAACGCACTTCTAACATTTTTATTGGACTCTAGTACCTATAATGTATGCGTAACATTATAAAGGACCAATCGCAATCCGGCAACTTGTCAAAAGCGACAACCCGTCCTTGCAGTTGTTGGTATGCATCACTCCACAGTAAAAAAATCTTGACGAAAACGGATCATTGTGCGTAAAACATACATGTACCTACGTTTACTGTTATTTACAGAATTTGCTGTGGTTAATGTACTTATAATGATATAAATAGTGTACCTACACTAATCAAGATAAGTTAATCTAGTTTGTTAACATTAGTACATGAATATTATATTAATGTTACATTCAATCTTGTAGATAACTTTGTACTGTAGGTATGTTTATAAGTTTAACAAAAGAAAGATGTTACAAACTATAATAAATGTACTTATGATTATAAATGAATACGTGTTATTGATACCTAAGTAATAAATAAAACTTTTAAAAAATAAGCAAAAATTTAGAATTTTACGAAGGCCGAAATGTTTTTAACAACTGTTTTTAATGGATATTTTTGTTAGAAACCTAAAAAATGGTTCTTTTTTAAGAATACCAATAAAGTGAAAATACTTATTGTGCCGTTTTAAATTTTTTCTTTAGGTACCTATTCAATATAATAATTTAGGTTTGAAGTAAGTGGCACTTAAGGTTTACGTACAGAACCAGAGAATACCACATACCAATAACCTACCTACTTGTGTGTGTGTAACACACACAAGTAGGTGGGGATGTACGATAATAATAGTCCATTACTATATCTTAGTTAAACATCAAATTATTGAGTAATGAAAAATTTAATGATGCCTCACGGCAATTTAACTGATGTCAGGCCATTTTTATGCTGATAAAAAAATATACAGGGTGTAACAAAACTGAAGAAGAATGATCAAACTTTCAGCTGGGGTTTAGCTTTGATCACAAAACACAAGAAAAATATTTAAAAAACAGACATTTAGCCCCCACTTGCACAAGAATACCTATTTAAAAGTCTAATTTTGATTAACTTTGACGTATTTGTATGGTTTGACAACTCACTAATCAAAATTAAGCAAGTTAATTATATTGGAGTGAGTGGAAAAATATTGGAGTGCAAAAAGAGCACAACTTCTAGATCGCGCAAACGCTTGATTCAGTCAGTTGCAACCAGCCTATATAGGACTATTCGACATCAACTGTTGGTCGAAAGACCACCGAGCAAGTGGACCAGTTAGTCGGCCCGGTCAGAGGAGATCATCCCTCTGCCAATATTTGGGGGAAATACCACCATCTTCCCCCAAACGTATTATATCTGGTAAGCAAAGCACCGCGATTGTAAGGGTTTTTGTATTAAAGCTTGTAAGGCCAATCAGTGCGTCCTACCCGTCATGACTTACGGAGCTGAGACATGGACACTCATGACGCTTGTCCACCAGTTTAATGTCGTCCAGCTAACTGTGGAGAGAGCTATGCTCGGTCGGAGTTTCTCTGAAGGATAGGTTTCGCAATGAATACATCCGACAGAGAACCAAGGTCATCGACATAGCTCAGAGGATTAGCAAGCTGAAGTGGCAGTGGGCTGGGCCATATCTCGAGAAGAACCGACAACCGCTGGGGTAAACGTGTTCTTGAGTAGAGACCGCGACTCGGAAAACGTAGTGTAGGACGCCCTCCGACCAGGTGGGATGACGATTTGCGAAAGACTGCTGGCAGATGCTGGATGCGGTAAGCTGAAGACAGGGCGGTATGGCGCTAATTAGGGGAGGCCTATGTCTAGCCGTGAAGTAATATTTGCTGATGATGATAATGATACACTTAATAAAAGCTGTATGGTCGTGCAGGCATGTGGACGTTTTACACTTTTACGCTAATCACAATCGAGAACTTTTTTTTTGAGTTTTTATGAGTTATTTATGTAGTTTACGTGACCGCCTGTAGCCTTACGCTTGACCGAGACTAGACTTGCTTAGTGTCGTTAGATTCATCTTAATTTCCGGATTGCCATTGCTTATAAATAAGAAGAAACCCTTGCAGCGCCCTCTAGTGGCTCGTAACTATTAAATATAGTCGAAAAGAACTTATTAATTTTTGTTATCTGATGCAGAAAACCGCATCGATATTGAAAAGTAGTATAAAATGCTCCACTGTCTCAAAACACTTGCTAATTGAAATTAACTTGTTATATCTGTTGCTCAAAAAGAGTTTTTCATACTTCATTAATATTTTAGGTGATAGTGACCTTGTTGAGGAGGCTATATTCGCAATAACGATCGCTGTCGAAGGCACTACGCCGTGGAAGGAAATAGAGAAGTTTTGGACATGTACAGCTAAATCGCGCCTTCAAAAGCTGTACAATGAAAAAGGCACTCTCCTGGAATACCTCAATGAGTATCAAGTACTCAGAGGTCCCAATGGGTACAAGCTTCTTGTAGCCGACTTCGATCTAATCTATCCCGGCACGGGCGAAGACATATTGCGTTCATCGCTGCTACACTACAAAAATAACATTATTGAAAAAGCAAAGACATTGCAAAGAGACACCAAAGACCAACTACTGAAATAGACAATATCAGAGATCATTGAATCTATTGATAATAAGTTTCAATTGACTTATATCATTTTGAATTTTATAATTTCTTGATAAGTAAGTATTTGATAATATTTTACGGTTCCAACTCTTATACGCTTACTTATATCTATGACATATTCTGTAACTATATGTATTGTTTGTTTTAGAAGACATAGAAAAAACGTGCAATATTTCCCTTCTGCTACTTCCTTTGGTGATGCCCATAACACCATTGAAAGGAAAAGGCGTGAAAAAGACGTCCAGAGCCGTCATTAGCAACAGCTTTATTTCACGAGTGCCGGCTATTTCCGACTTTGAGGCGTCCGCGTCCATAGCAGACTATAGAAAAACTTTATCAGTATGGAACATGACATTTCAACCAATGGTCGTGTACATTGGTGAGTCCGTAACATCAGTCGAAAAATGTTACGTCCTTGTGAAAGATGGTCGTTATGAACTGCCAAATCCTGTTTGTGCTGTTGATACTGCATTCAAAATTTTCCAGGCTACTGCTGCTAAGTATCCCATATTAGCATATGATATTATGGCTGTTAATTCAAAAAGGTTTTTATAACATCAACACACGATACGATCGTCGCGTCTGCCACTCAGTCAAAACCTTCCTAGTGGACCTCGGTATTAAAGAAAGATGCTAACCTGTAGCTCGTGTAAGACACGGTTTCCTACCATTAAAGATCTTTTAATCCACATTCATAAACAATGCCACACTATTGGGAAAAGTCTTTTAACTTACAAGTGTGGAGAAAGTAACTGCTTCAACAATATACTTCAGTAAACGCTTTCAGACGTCATATAAATTCAAAGCACTTTTAAGATGTTGTAAATATCAAAATAAGACTACTAGCTCCACCTAGGTTTATAGTATGTTCATCAATAGATTTGTCTATGAATAAAGTTGCTTGCTTGTGCCCGTTCTTGAAACTCGTCGTTTTATTATAGGTTATGTGCCCAGACTCAATCAATCACAGTGAAAAAACTATTTATCGCGTTTATTGTCAGAATTATCAGTGTGGTGGACAATAGACAGATGTGATTAGACTAAATAGTGTGTGATGAACATAAACTGTGCGTTAAATCAGAGGTTAATCATAATCTGGACAATACACAAAGCATCATGGCGTCTAACTCGAGCTATTTAGTTAGCGTACCCAAGTTAAAGGTCGCGAGAACTATAGTGAGTGGTGTTTCGCCGCTGAGAATTTTCTGATATTAGAGGGAATGGTTAAGTGCATAAAACCTGAACCTAACAAGTTACCAGAAACTGCAGACGATGCGAAAACTAAAGCCAAATTGATTTTGACAATAGATCCGTCCATATACGTTCACATAAAAAGCGTCAGTACATCGAAGGAGTTATGGGAAAAATTCTAAAATTTATTTGATGACTCAGGATTTACAAGAAGAATCAGCCTTTTGAGGAATCTTATATCTATCAGACTTGAAAATTGCTCATCGATGACGTCTTATGTAACTCAAATTGTCGAAGCGGGTCAATTTCAGAAGCCTGTAAAGAGGCAGTGTTTTTAAGAAACTTACAATATGAAGTTACTAGGATTAATGTATAAAATTGCTTTATATAATGACAACCAAAGTGCTCAGAAACTTTTAATAAATCCTGTATTTCATAACAGAACGAAACCTATCAATGTTCGATACCATTTTTGCAGAGAAATGATAAGATGTAAAAATGTTCCAATTAATTATTTATGTACTTACATCAGATATGCCAGCAGATTTACTTACAAAAAGTTTGAGTAGTGTTAAACATTACAAATTTATGAATGCTTTGGGTATTGTTAAAGTTTAGTAACTGTATTATGAGATTTTGAAGATATATTTTGAGTGGGAGTGTTGTAAATATCAAAATAAGACTACTAGCTCCACCTAGGTTATAGTATGTTCATCAATAGGTTTGTCTATGAATAAAGTTGCTTGCTTGTGCCCGTTCTTGAAACTCGTCGTTTTATTTTATAAGACTCAGCCGAGTATTGTATCACCATCCTCTAATGTGGCCACACCGAATTGTTCTCAACATGATTTAAAGCATCAAAACTCTCATCTCTTAAGTATCGAATCAGAATCTTCTGAACTGCCCACACAGAATAATGCTCCTTCAGTTTTGAAAGAAGGCGAACTTTCCTATTCTAAACTGTGAAGGTTCAACAAGATTATTAGCAGGATGCTAATAATCTTGTTGAACCTTCACAGTTTATCGCCTTATTATATAGTAACTCATCGATTCCTCGTTCAACAGTTCAAACAGTAGTTGCAGGCATAAATCTTTTTCATGCAAATTTTTCTGAAATATAAAGACAGCAATTTCTATCTTACAAAAATACAAATTTTGAAACAAATGCACAATCAAGCTTGGATGAGGCATTAACAATGTTACATGATAGCATGATACCTTTTAGGTCCGAATTTAAAAGGTTGCAATTTTTCACCTCAAAAGGTACATACATACCTCCTATTGAAGTAGTTGTCGGTTATCGCCAAGATACAGAGATCAGACGAGGACAGCAGATATTGAAATCAAAACAATGTACTGTAGAAGTGCAGAAAGTATTTTGCAATTGAGACAGTTTGGAGAGAGACCATGGATTATTTGAATCATCTCGAGTGTAGTTCAGCTGAAGATTCCAAGTCAGAGGGATTCCCTAGTTGCATTGAAAATGTCGTGCAAGGTTCAGTGTGGCATAAAGTCGTAGGTAATAATGAGTGTTGATTGTTCAACACTAACATTGCCCCTTGTTGTGTTATATGATGATTTTGAAGTAGGTAGGTAATCCGTTGGGCTCTCATGCAGGAATTCATAAATTAGATGGACTTTACGTGTCACTTCGTTTCACAATTAAAAAATATCTTCATGTTGGCTATTTGTCATTCGTCTGATAAAAATAAATTTGGAAATGCAAATATATTTCGGCCTGCCATTAGTGAACTTAACTTTTTGCAAACATCAAGAATAGTCATGGACACACCGTTTTTCAATGTAATTCTAAAATTTAAGGTTATATGTTTAACAGGAGATAATTTAGGGTTAAATTCAATTTTGGGGTTCACTGAAAGTTTTGTGGCAAATCACTACTGTAGAGTTTGTAATGCGGACAAAAAAACAATACAAAGTATAACGCTTGAGATTGCTACGTTCTTAAGAAACAAAACTTCATATGATGAACAGTTAAAGATCAATGATGTCACGAAAATGGGATAAAAGAGCGTTGTAGCTGGCTGGAACTTTTGGGGTTTGATCTTTTCGATAATGTTGCGATGGATATTATGCACGATCTAGAAGGATTTAGAAGGTGTAGCTCGCTATGTCATGACGTTCGTTATCAATTATTACATCTCTAGGTCGCTCCCGCCCATTAAAACGCTGAAAGAGAAACTGCTTACTTTTAATTACGGTCCAGACTCTGAATCAAAACCATCGTCATGTCTTATGTCTGATAGTAAAGCAGGAGCAATAAAGTTGAAGACATCTGCCATTGAAATGCAAACACTGATTAGGTATTTTGGACTTATTGCAGGTTATTATATTCCCGTCGGTGATGATGTTTGGGAATTGTACCTATCCATGCGCCAAATATTTGAAAGACTTATGAGCCACAGGGTACCTATACACCGACACAATTGAACAATTGAAGTACAGGTACAGTGATTTGTTACACTGGAAATCGAAAAACGCCTTATGCCGGAAAGCGAATAACGCCTTACGTCGGAGAGCGAATAACGCCTTACGCCGGAAAGTGAATAACACCTTACGCCGGAGAGCGAATAACGCCTTACGCCGGAAAGTGAATAACACCTTACGCCGGAAAGCGAATAACGTCTTACGCTGGAAAGCGAAAAACGCCTTCTGCATTGGAAGGCGTTTTTGATCGTATTACGTTAAGCCTGTTTTTCGCTTTACTTCCGACGAAATTGGCTCATATTACGGTGCCTTCAACTTTACATTTTTCTCAGTGTAGCGTAGCTTAGGGTTTAAAATGCTAACAGACATGGTCCTCTTTACCGTTATGAAAGGGACGGCAATATTTTAGTGCTGTCAAATTAGTTTAGTTTTGGCAACACCTGAATTGACACCATTCCTCTTTACCGTTATGAACGGGACGGCAATATTTTAGTGCTGTCAAATTAGTTTAGTTTTGGCAACACCTGAATTGACACCATTCCTCTTTATCGTTATGAAAGGGACGGCAATATTTTAGTGCTGTCAAATTAGTTTAGTTTTGGCAACACCTGAATTGACACCATTGCTCCGCTCGGCGTAACCATAATTTATAAATAATTGAATATTTATAAGAGATATTTATATTAATGAGAATTAGGTTGGCGCTTTTTGACATATTCTGTCAGATGTGTAGAATAACACTTAACTTTAATATCATTTATTTAAAGTACCTATCTATTATTATTTAGCTTGGGGCTAGATAATGCTGTGTGAATTGTCCAGCATTATTTATTTATTTTTATTTATACAGATGTAATATTAGTACAATGTAGTCGTTTTTTATTCCTTAAATAAATAAATAAATGTCTGTTTTCAAGTTTTGAACTTAAAGCTAAGCTACCATCAAAGCAACCTGCTAGGCTGCCATCTACTATCCCAGGCAATGCAGCTCTGGTCTTACATTCTACTTCCCAATACCTACTACAACTAAATACTTCTACGTGAAGTTAATATTCATAGTAATCGTACACGATTGCAAAATTCGACATTTTTACCTTCAAAAACTATCGTAGTTTGACGAATTAATTACGGATATAACCGGGTTAACTACGAACCAAATCGTGCTCGGAGGGATGCGTAACGCGAGCGTCTAGAACCGCACTCACCCCGAAGAAATCCCTTGTTAAGGGATGAAACGTCGGTGTTCTTCCAACACAAATAAGGTTAGTAGTTAACCCACTTACATCCGTTATGAATTTTACCTTCAATTTAATTTATCAAAACACTACCTACAAATAAATCACGGAATCTCCATTTTACTTAGTCTAAGTATAAAATCTAGCAGATGCATTTGAACCTTAATTTCTAGCGGTTTATTTGTGACGTAAAATCCAGGGACACCGGCTTGCTCCAATGTCAACTGCTGATCACTTACCTGGAAAGAAAATAAAACACTATTAGTAAAACTTAAATAAAATAACACTTACTATAATAGAATAAAGCGCAGACTTCAACAAAACGATGAAAATGTTCAGCGATGTCAACATACTGGTAATTCTAAGAATTTGTATCATCATCAGCCTGTACTAGTCCACAGCTGGACATAGGTCTCCCCTAATGAGCGTCTTGTTGCCTTCAGCTTGCCGCATACAGCATCTGCCAGCAGTCTTTTGCAAATCGTCATCCCACCTGGTCGGAGGACGTCCTACACTACGTTTGACGAGTCCCAAGAATTTATACATTAACCCAAAAAATTACAACTTGAACTGTAACTCTAAGTATATTATCTATCTTTAGAATATCTTTTATCTGGTATCTTTTTAACATCGAGTTAGAATATTATAGAGTCCCAATCTCTAACTGACAGCACTCAAAAAATGTCCGAGCGCCGTTCTACATACCTATACATTTGTTGTTATATAGCTCACAATGACATTTACGCGAATTAAGACGTTATCTTGGTTGAATAATGTTCAATGTCGCTTGTACGCAATGTCATAATAATGCACCGAAGACATACCGAAGATTTCCGAAGATGACCGACGGCCATGCGCGTACGAACAGGGAACAGGGCGAGTGGAGACGCTATTTGTACTAAATAATATTATAGGTCGTATTTGTGATATCATTATATGTGTATGTGAGTTTGTGAGTTTATAATGTACATAAGAGGACTCCGAAACTAAACATCTGATAAAAAAAATATGTTAACCAATATTTAGAATGAATGTAGGTTTCAGGATGGACATAGGCTATAATTATATTATTTAGCCAGGAGGAGCCGGGGCGGGGCAGCTAGTCACACTTATAATATGAAGATAGCTTATACTCTGGACTAACACTTATGCTAGGTACCTACCTACTTTTTATCCCGGAAAACACGAGGGTGCAAATAATTTTAAATAAAACAAATTAATCTGTATGTATTACGAGTTTTATTAGGTACTATTTTTAACCTACTGACGAATAACTTAATTACCTTGATAATATGACTGTCCATTCAGAGCACCTTACGGGGTTTCGAGGAAAACTAAAAACAAGGCATACAAAATATTGTAATTTACACTATAAAATTATAGAACGCTATCGACTCATCTACTTTTTGTTCGGAAAAAATAAAGCATTTATCAACATGGTAATATTATTAAGTATAACAATTAATTTAAAATTCGTAAAAATATTAAGTATCAATGAACTCCACAGTTTTGTCGTTGGAACACAGTGTGCTCGTCACATGCTCACGCGAGACTTTGTTTCTCTTTTACTCTTACATATTTGTTTAACGTGTGAAAGAGATACGCCTACGAAGTGCCAAGGTCAAGCTGTGAGCATTTTATTTTGCAGAAAATATTTAAAATTATTGAAATTAACATGAAAATACGTACTGTGGATACATAAATTCATAAAATTGTTATGATACTTACCTAAAATACGAAACACCATCCTTTTTTTGCACGTAGTTGCTGTTATTTGGGCAGGAAATCACCGAACACTTTGGCATCGCGAACGTTGTACGAGGACTGCGGTCGCCGTACAACTAAACAAAAACTCTGCACGTAGCGTAGGTTGTGCAGAGTTTTGGCGCGGACATTTTATTTCTGTGATTGTTACTCTATAGTATTCTAACTCGATGCTTTTTAACCATATTTTATTTTTTAGAACTGAATTGCGCTACGGTTTACATTGTTTAGTTATGTTTGTGCAAAAAGACTGAACACGATCGGTACCTACAGTGGCCGGCCGTGACCACACGTGGACGTGGACCGCTCATGTAAAATAGGCTGCACAAAACTGAACTAATTTTTTATTATTAATTTTGTTATTTCTCTATTTCGGTGTCACAAATAGTCACAATGTCACTTTATGAAAGATTGTTTTGATTGGGAGTTTTCTTTATTATTTGCTGATAAAAAAAACAACATACAACCAAATAAAAAGCAGCATACAAGAGCAACGCGTCGATAACACTTTGCCGGACTGAGGCGCGGCTTGAACGACCGGCCACACGCTCAAGTAAACACATGCAAACTAAATTTGCGCAGTCAAATCTTCAGCATGTCAACGATTGGACAAACCGCTTCCGCTTGCGCGAGCTACTATCTTCGCGTCCACACGCTCCCCCCTACCTGCGCAAACTGGTTTGTGTAAGCATGCTTGCAAGTAAAGGAGCCCGTGGCCGGGCTATCGAGTGTCCGGAAACGCCTCGTCCAGAAACGCAAAATGTGTACCTACCTAGGTATAAGTTTCCGGATTTAGGCCCGTAAAAAAGGTCATACTTTGATTAGTAAAATTACATCAATTTAACTGGATTTAACCAAGTAAACCTAAGCCATCCAATAAAAAACAGAACTTGGTTTCATTTCTGTATTGCCAACTAAGGAACTTAAGCTCTTAAACTTGCTCAGTCAGCGATCTACGCTTGAGAACGATTTTCTATGGCGAGAACGTCACTTAAGCAATCTATCACCTAGCAAACTTTCATAATTCGAGCCTTACTGAAGGCTTAGACTGGCAACGCCATCTATATGTAAAGTATGTAACTAAATGTAATTTAACGCCATCTAGCATTACGTGTCAACAACTGTTTTATTGATATTCTTAGTTCATTCCAATTCTTAAATGGTAGTTATTAATGTAGGCAAGTAATAGGCAGAGTATACTATATTATACTGTGTAATAGGTAACAGAACTACTGGTCACAAAATCGCCAGGGGGACTAAGTGTGGGGAAAAGCCATGTTTTGATTAAATTAAACATAGGTACATGCAGAAAATAAACATTTTAGATACTTATTATAAGAAAAATGTAAGACGAAAGCTATTAGAGAATGGAAAAGAAACTGTGTTTTACTGATATTTAGATAGATTGGGAAAATAACAGGCTTTGTGGGATCACAATTCTTGTTATTTTCCCAATATTGGGCAAAGGCCAAATTTGAGCCAAAATAAGGGGCATCAATCAGGGATGATTGATGCCCCTTATTGGTCCACCCATAATATACCCCGGAGTCAGTATGTATCAAGTTCCTATAAGAATAATTGAACAATTTATTATTATTTGTAGAAACACCAACTCACTTTTTGATCTAATTGAAAAACCAATTTCATGTCTGTCTGCCTGAGTTCCTCCTTGTGTCTGGGTAGTAGGATATTCTTCTGGATATCTTGTTGATTTTCTGGTGTGGTATTTATCATGTGTTTAATTTCAGCTGGAAATAATCAAATAGGTTTATAAAAAAATATTCTATTGATAAATTTTTTGATAATTTTATTTATATTCCTGGTAAATGTGAAGCCGCGGGAAAGTATTAAAAACAATGAAGAAATTTATATGAGAAAATCTAGATTGACGTTTAAATCTATAATACGTAGATCTGTATTGACATAATTGACAAAGAACAGCTTAAATGTGGTACCAAACTAATACTATAAATGCGATAGTTTGGATGGATGGATGTTTGTTACCTCTTCAAGCCAAAACTACTGAATGGATCAGGCAAAAAATTTGGATAGGTACAGGTTGTTCAAGGTGTGGAATAAAATAAAGGCTACTTATTATCACATAAATCAGTTTCCCCTGGGATAGACTTAACCTAATTAAAACCTTTCCATAGAAACAAGAATCTAGTTGGTTCATTATACAAGTTCTAAAACCTCCAAAACAAAATCATTACAAGTCATTGAGTGCTATCAAATGCTGCATTCTCTTTTGCACTTGCCATACTAAGTACAAAAGAGAACGCAGAATGCAGTTTGTTCTGCTGGTTGGCTGCGCTGGTTTGTTCCTATACTGAGTGGAAGGTTGCAAGTTTCAGTTAAAATTTTTGGGAGAATATACATATTCTTTGAATTACCAGTATGTTGACTAATAACATGCAGTCTTTGTTGAAACAAATGTTTCTCAGTAACATGCTGGATTTCCATCAACCCTTTCACTATTTCAAACACCGTGTCGTTGAGGAGGCAGTTAGCAAGGCCTGACAGAAGCTCAATAGGTACTCTCATTTGGTACTGTCTGAAACAGAAGGTCATAATAATAATAATAAATAAAATAAATAAATAATGCTGGACAATCCACACAGCATCAACTAACATAATGGTTGTGTATAGGGACCAGTGTCAGATGAATTGCCCATACAGTAAAAGTAATTAAAAAAATATTTGTAATTCAAGCATGTTTCCAACATAATATGATATTTTTTGTATTTTGAATAGTATTTATGTAGCTTTCCCAAGATGGTTTGTTTTTCTAAATACTCAGTTATAATGAAATTAAAGCAAATCACATTTTGCATATTTTTACATTGAAAACTTTTTAAATTATTATTATCGAAGATGTCTTTCATCGTCTATTTACAGAATAACATTAGTAGGTAATGTAGGTATGCAGAAAATACATATAATAGTTTTCAAGTCATCCATAATTTACTTAACACAATAATATTACGAATTGAAGTTGCGAGCAGCTGTATTTGAATCCTTATGTCAAGAGCTGAACCCATCCAATGCTAAGAGGTGATGTGGAAAGCTCAGGATAGGATGAGAAGATAGTGTGACGAGTTGGACATGCCCAGTAATAGGACAGTCATAGAAAATATTAAAATGTTTACTATCTTACTCAACTCTTGTCACACTGCAAGTATTCTCCCTCCCTTTAAAACAATAAGCATATTATTGATTCCCAATAGTTTTGTTTCCGTAATAATTATTCGCAGATGACTGAATGTCAGTAATTTGTGTAAGAACCTACCTAATCAATAAACTTTTCTCCTACTCATACTGGCAGCAATTGGCAATAGGAATGTGGCGCTAATTGACTACTTGGTAAGTTGAAAGAAGCGTAAAACTTACGGTGGTAGTTCTCGGGCATATTCTTGAAGTTTCTCAAGTAGAAAGTAAAGTTTTCTTTGCAATGCTGCAGGAGTTTGTTCGGCTTCCATAATTTCAAGTGTATTCAGATGAAATCAAAAAGGTGCAATTATGAAAATGTTGAGCATAACATAGTGAGAATGCTTTGATATGAAAGATAAACAGGTTAATTGTACCTTTTAGAAAATTTGTGTTAATTTAATTTGTGATGAGAAATTAAATGAAAACAAAACAAAGCTCGAAAAGTCGACGAACACAAACAAATCACAGTCTGACCTGTCACTGTCTGTCGTCAACTCACTGAAGTTGACTTGACAGACTGCTCTAAGTGACTGCTTCTTGACTGTCTGTCGGACGGACGGAAAGCTCAACTTCAACTTCTTGTACTATGACGCCGCTTGCTTTTCGCTACGAGACTGCATGACGGTCGATGATGATGATGGATGACTCATAAAATTAATGGCAATATTGTGTATGGTAGGACACCTTCACAGAGATCTAGAGAGAGATGCCAATCCTATGCGCTAAGTACCGAAACCTGGTGTCGCATTAAAAGCTAACGCACACACAGTAATTAAAATAGAAACAATACTTCCATTCTATAATATACGCGTTGTGTGCATGACAAGCACACAACGCGTATATTGCAACTATTGGTTCGTACACTAGGTTGCAAGTGATGTCCGTACAGCACCACTACAGTCGCAATAATAGGCGTTTACCATAGGGATTGTTTGTCGAGAAAACGTAAAACGATAAGTACTTGATTATTATTTTTACGCATAAAAATTAAAATAAAATTAATAGGTGTTTTTTAAGGACTTCAAACATATATACCGTCAAAATGTGCCGAACATATCGTACTCCGCTCTAACGGCCACCAATTTGGTCCTCTGTTTGTAGCACTAATCTATTCCTGTTTGCTTTATGCATAGTTCATAAGCACAAAGACAACAGTCAAAATCTAAGACCCAAAATATTACTTATTATTATTGATTACAATAATTATACTCTAATTTATTAAAGACCTGTTTTGTAGTAATAGTACTTGTCGTGTACACGGTCGTGTGTACGCTCGCATAACGTTATGCTGGCGTACCCACAAACAATGGTCATTATTTCTTAAACCAAGGAGGCGCTATTTATTTTACTTTTGCACTGATTATACTCTATTTATACGCTATTTATTAGGCATAACAACAAATGTGAATTCGGTTATGTGTACGCTACCATCACGGACACAGGTGCTTGCTAGATGGTGGTATTGTATCTTTTAACAAATTACCTGCACAAAATCTTTGTACAAGTTCCTTGATTTTTCCATGGACTACCTACTTATTAGAATCTTTTACTGTCCACACTGCGAGATGCACTAGCTGAGCAGTAAGTATGACGCCGCGTCCACCTTCGGAGGAACACCGCATTAACTCTTTCATAGCCCACAAACTTTGACAAAATCAACAGCCAGCCCGTATACGTCCACTCCACAGCAGAAGCCAAAACGATGCGACGACGACATCGACGACGATGACACGCTACGAATCCTAGCCATTGATACCCTATGCATCATTTGGGTATAGGTAGGTAGGTACTTACCTAAGTATTATTGTGATGTGATGTCTTTGTCAGACCTTGCTAATATTTACTTTAAAGTAGGTACCTACCTACATTCTTTCAAGGACCTACATGAAGGTTAAATAATAGGGATGTTAACAATTTTTCGGAATTGCTTTTATTTTGAAGATGGACTCTTGTTTAGCATAAAAAAAAATATTTTCTTTAAAAATATTACTATTTTCGATAAGAAAATGTACAAAAATAGAGTAATTTTAAACTTTTCCGCTAAAACACTAACAACTGTCACGTAACAGAAATGACGTCACGAACCGCAAAACGATGGTCGCGATTCATGACATGACTGTATGTTGTATGTCCATTGTTCGATTAGGACATGTGTTTTCTTAATTTTACTTGAATACAAACAATCAAAATGAACACAAAGTTTTACAAAACCTGTGCAGTGCCCCCTGTGTAAAAGTACAACAATTACTATACCGGAAAAACTGTTTATTCATGTGCCAAAAGATAAGCAAATGTTACGAATTTATTGTTTTAGCACATAACCTAACTTTGTAAACAGTGATTTAAACGATGTTCTAAACACGATAAATTATATATAAAAAGCAGAAAATCATCTATTACACATGTACTTGACTGTTATTTATGTATTCGTAGATAGATAAATGGTATTAAACGTAAAAGAGTACCTACAAAGATGTTTTCACGTTCCTGAATTCTGAACCACAAAAGTCTTCGTTTCTTGCAAAAAAGTTTGCCACCATCAACAAATCTACTTTTGGTAAGTTGGAACTATTCCCTTTAGTGAATCCGGATTCCATCATGTATTAATATTATGTAATTTACAGACTAATTCGTCGTTATGAGAAAATGCAGAAAGGTAAACAAACAGTGCGACAGCTAGTTTTGCAGCTAGTGACGTCATAAGCTTATAATGGCGTTTGCAGTCACTTGACAACAGATTATAAAAATAGCATTTAAAATCATTTTTAATAAATTCAATAAGTTATATTATATTATAAAAATGTGATTTTCGATATTCTAATAATACAAATGATTATAAAATTAACACTAAACTTTAATTTGTGATTATGGTTAACATCCCTATTAAGTAGGTCTAGGTACCTATACGTACCTACTACCTACAATAACCAATCAATTTAAACGGGGCAACAAAAATCGTTATCAATTTAAACGGGGCTCGTAGGTACTTAGTTATGAACCAACGTAAAATGACTCGTGAAAAACAGTTAATTTTCCGATTAATATGTAAATTGCAAATAGGTTGTCTGTTCCAGTTCCTTGAAATCCGAAGGCATGCACGATCATCGTCATGGCTTGACCTTACGACCCTAGAGGAATCTAACCGAGGACTATGCGGAAAATGTATCTTTAATACTCGCATTTCTTAGAGAAGCGACACACCAAGCGCTCGTTACCTCAGTTTCTCCGCTGACAATGTCAAACCGTAGCCTTTGACTAGACTAGACTGGGTCAAGTGTAGGATTTGGATTTGGCAAAACTTAACTTTTCGGTTTCCGCGTAGTACCTGAATGAAAAATGATTTTGTGGGTATTGCTTGTGGTGGTAGTGGCGTGGTTTGTGGTGTTCCGGTATAAACGGAGGGATATGTACCGGCTAGCCTCAGCGATACCACGGCCAAGTGAAGAGTTACCGATTATAGGAGTAGCGCACTCTCTTACAGGAAATACTGAAGGTGAGTGATTGTCAAATACCTTATAGTTAAGCTAGGACTTTTAAAAAGGCCCTTCTTCTTATGGTCTAATCTAAATAAAGGGGTTTGAAGATTTTTGTATGCAGAGTGGCCCTAACATCGATTACTACATTGTTTTTTTTCAAACGCGGAGCAAAATGAAAATTATACAGGATGGATAGCGACACCAAACAGTGACGTCAAAAAATAACTCCTTACCCTCGGGGCTATGTACCTGAAAATGTATGTACCCTGATTTTTCGTTCGTCGTATTTTTATTTTTATTTGCTCATGGTGGCTTTCGTTTCGTTCGTCTTCACTAGAATTATTGTCAGAAAAAATATCATTTGAAGCAAAACATTTGATTAGGTAGGGCTATAATTACAAAGAACAACCCTAAAACTGCATAAAAAAAAATAAAACATTTTTAACCGGTTCGCCCAAATATCTCAAACAAAACGTAAAAAAAATCTTAACTTCCAAAACGAACAGTCAACAGACGAAAAATCGGGAACATACGTGGGTTATTTACAGGCACTTACCTACCCGGAGAATGCCTTACGCATAATTTTTTTACGACACTTTTTGGTCCATTAGTAACAGACTTGGATAGAGGACACTTATACAAATAAGAAACCTTATCATACCTACGCTATGTCCTAAGCTTCAGGTTTCTGAAAAATTATTAAGTGAATCTGAATATTTTGAATATCTCAGAAACCTGGCGCTTTATATTATGTTACTTACTGTGATTTTTTATTTGTTCATGTGTCCTCTATTATGTAAGTATATTCTTTATCTAGGAAGGTTAAAACTTCAGTGCGCTGCAATTAAAAACAAGATCCGCCAAGTGCGAGTGTAACTCTCGCGCCGAGGGTTTCAAACATTTGCCAATTATTTGGATTAAAAAATAACAGTCAAATATCCGATATTAGGGCCAAAATCTTTAAACCCGTTTATAATACTCATCCTTTTCTTCCTTACATCCTTTTGTCTGTGTTCCATAATAAAACACGGAATTAAATAATAAAATAATTTGCTAAAGCCTTCACAGGAAAAGTTTATAATAATTAGCTACTATAGCTTGTTCATTTACGTCTAAAACAGAGTTTTCGGCTAACCTAACCTAAAGGTTAGGTTAGCCGAAAACTCTGTAACTCTGTTCCTCCCTAAAGGTTTGGGCAATTTTAAATTAGTAAGATAGGATTATGTTAGGTACCTAGGTTTTATTATAGGTACCTACCCTTAGCTGATTTTTTTTATACCTAACAATAAAATTTATCTAAATAACCTTATGATTTTTGTTCTGAGCTTTGATAATAAATACCTACCTAGTCCGCTTGCATGATTACGGAATCCATGCGGAATCTAAGCAAGTGGGTTGAACTTGAAAACTGCCTGGTTTATGTTGACTTCCTAGATATCTACCTGATGTATAACTTGTACGTACTATGCCATAAATAGTCAGCAAGCAAGCCATGCCAGTTATTTGCAGTTTCTTGGTATTATAATTACGGTAATTATATCAAAACCTACTAATATTCTGTGCCTTAAGGCTAAAGTAGGTAGGTAAGGTACTTCTACAAATGGACGTTGGGCTCTTGTGATGTACTTATCTAAAAAGTATTCGAAAAAATAGACTTCAGCCAGAGAAGTACCTACTTAGGTTTTTCCAGTTAATAACAATGAAAACATAATTGATGTACGTGATTTGAACGTAAGATACCTTTCTTTATTATAATTGTATTTTAATTTACTCATGTGGTTAAGATACTATTAGCCCACCCCCACCCGAGTAATTTGTTGTTGAACTACTCCCTTTCTTGTACGTACGTAACGTACTCGTACCTACACGTGTGACTGGATATAATAAACTTGGCATATGGAATACCATAATATGCCAAGTTTACTATACCCCTGCGTGCGTTGTTCTTTCTAAATTCAGTAGGTAGGTACCTAATACGCAGCGGTATTAGTTACATACCGACCGTATTTAGAAAAAAACAACGCAGCTGAATCATTATTTTGACATAAGATTGAAATATTTTCAGATATCATGAAACGTCTTCAAACTTTCAGCTATGAAGCTATGAAAAATGATGGTTTCATCCGCATCTGGTTGAATCATATTTTGTATATTGGTAAGTACCAAATTCAGACCTGCTGCCTTGACTTTTTTTTTGACTACTTTCGATTTATATTTTATACCTACCTGTACCTACCTAGGTACTACAAATCCATACCGACTTAATGTTGTAAATTGGGAAGTAACTGTCCGTCTATCTGTCTGTTACCTTTTCTCGCCTTTCCGGGACGGACATTGGCTTCTTGAAATCGCATGCAATAGCTCTAGTAATAATCATGCTTAACTGTGTTTTTTTTTATTTTTGCCCCCCTCATCCATTGCCTTTTGCACCTGGGAGGTGACAAGCTCTTGTGTGAGCACTAGGTAAGTAGTTATATAAGTACCTAATTATTACCTATAATAAACCTTAAAATATAAGACTAAATAACTATTATTTCAGTTGTGATCAATCCAACCGACTTAGAAGTAATCTTGAAGACGTGTATGGAGAAAGATGACCTTCATAGATTCATCAGGAAAGTTCTCGGGAACGCAGGAATTTTTGCACCAGGTAACGTTTCGTCATGGTCACCCTAAAAATAGATAGGTCTTAACTGACGCATTAATAGCCATTGTGATATCCATATGCACCACTAGAAAAGTAGCAACATGAATGATAAACTCGCACCTGAAATCTGAAATTGACTAGATGGTTCATAAAACTGACCTTTCCGGATAATCAACATTATCTTGATTTCAACGCGAATACGACTTGAATTTATAATGGCTCTTTGTCAAAAATTTAGAGAGGACAATTTAGATCCTAAATTGTCCTTGTCCAATAGTCAGAAAATTAAGTCAGGTTTTTTATGGGCAGATAAACATCACGCACGTCTCGATCTAGCAACTATTTCTACACACTTGCAAAATGATAACTCCTTTATTTATTTATTTAAACATTATCATAACATTGGGTACAGATAATTAAATTACTCTAAATCATTATGATTAGTACCTACATTGAATCAGGTACTCTTAACAACTAGGTACAAAGTAATGAAATTACTTACAAGAAAAAAGAAAAGTATATCACTAAAATAAAAATAATTAATTATTCTATACAGGGGGGCAATGCAGCCAGTGTCTTTTGCACGCTTCCGACTAGTATTGTTATGGATAAGTTGAGCTACCTGTAGATTGTTTGCAACAGTTTGCAGATAGCTCAATTGTTTTTATTGTAAATACTAGATTTAATTTAATTCTATTATTTGATTGTAATTTTCTTTCTTATTAAAGATCTGTACGTAAGTAAGTACCTACCTACAAAATAAGAATAAAATTTAAGAAAAAATCTCCATAAATAAAATATTAGCCTATTTAATTAGTTAGCCCATTTTAATAAAAAAAAAGCAAAACAAAATATTATTCTAAGTCATTTTACAGGTGCTACACACGGTCAGTAGCTGCTAATGTCCTTAGTTGGATAGAAGACAATCTAGCTTGTCCCTTTATGTTTGATCAAAGCTGTATGTAGGTACCTATGTCGCATCATCCTAAACTTGGATCAACAAAATTTACAATATAAAATATATAGGTATGCCACATTTTATCTTGGACTCCTTGAGTTTGCTGAGACACAGGCGCATGTCGCCCATTGTGATTGGTCGGACGGCGTATACGAATTTGTCTTTGGAATCTGTTGCGCTGGAATTTGTCTGGAATAATGGGTTAACCGCAGAAGCCAATGAGGCGACTCGCATTTAAATTGACTTCCTAATGTTTTATTATTAGTTAGGTATTATGTTTTATGATTTAGTGTCAATATGGAGGAGACGTCGGAAGATCCTAGTGCCAGCATTCAGTCCGAAAATAATTGAAAATTTCGTCGAAGTATTTTCGGAACAAAGCGAAACTTTAGCAAAGAGACTAACCAGCCGAGCCAATAGTAGAAAATTTAGCGTTTGGCCGTATCTCAGCTCATACACACTTGATTCAGTCGGTGGTAAGTAAAAGAAACTAAGTGCCTCCGTTTTAGATCCCATTTCATTGTCTCACCATGTACCATACCTAAAGGTCGATAAAGTTCCAAATTCAAACGAAATAGAGTTAATTTTTATTTCAACACAAACACATTCTCGTTTAAATTTGAACTGGCCTCTATACCCTTACCCCCTTTGAGATCGAGATATAGCATAGATAGAAGATGAGGTAAATTTTAAGAAACTTGCAAAAACGACGATTTGTCATCAACAGAAACAGCAATGGGCGTCAAATTGAATGCCCAAGGAAACCCAGACTTACCATTCCTTAAATGTTTGAATCGCTTACTGAATTTGGTCTGCGAGAGGATATTCCACCTGTGGCTACAACCTGATTGGCTGTTCAAGCTGCTGCCAATAGCAAGGGAGCACGATAAATGTAAGGCGGTGTTGCATGACTTCACTGATAATGTAAGTTCAATTAATAAGATTGTTAGAATAGAAGATGCTGAAGAATTGGTAATTAAAATAGAAAGTAAAAAAAATTTGGTGATGCATAATTTCATTGAAATCGGTGATAAAGTCTCCAAATAAATCGGAAAGAACGTTTGTATGGGGGCTTAGGTGTTTGCAGTGTGAACATTGCACCCACCTTATTTACGCACTTCATTTGATCCTTCAAGGATTAAGAGTAGGTATGATATGTAGTCCTGTACTTAACATAATGTACCTACATCCTAACCATAGAACCTCCTATCGTTTGCCATACGAGTGTTTTGATTAGTATCATGCAAAGATCCTAGTAGCCTGCGTTTTGGTATCAAGCTATTAAGCTTTTATTTTTCAGGTTATAAAAAAGAAGCGAGATGAAATAACTTCAGAAATACAAGAAAAGACTGAAGATCGTGAACTTGGTAAGTGAAGTTCACATACGTTATGCAAACACCTTTTGAATATTAAAAAAATCCATTGCCTCTGATGTTTTGTGCTTTTAGTGCTGATTATCTAAATTTTTTGATTTCCTTGCATAATGCCACCGTACATCAAATTTAATCAGTTTCTATGTAATTCTCACATTACGATTTAATTCAGATTTAAGTTCATATAAACGGAAGACATTCTTGGACCTCCTCATATCGCTTTCTGGAGGTGAGAAAGGGTACACTAATGAAGAATTAAGAGAAGAAGTCTTGGCTTTGGGTTTGGCCGGTATTGACACAACAGCGGTCGCCATTGGCAATACCCTGAAACTGCTAGGAAAGTACCCGGAGATTCAGGACAAGGTCTATCAAGAGTAAGTCCTTCAAAAAATAATCCACTTATAGTTTTATAGCTAACCTCTGCTTCGCTTGGGGCAAGATAATGTTGTGTTAATTGTCCAGCATTTTTTTATTTAGGTACCTACTTATAATTAATTTGTCAGGGAAGAGAGAATTGTTACCTATTTATCTAAAGGACCCTTCATTAGATAGGTGAACAGGATATCACACAGATGAGATATTACGCAAATATTAACATACGTTCTAGGTAGGTATTTATAAAATAAGAGTGCAATTTTCCTGTCGGTCAAGGTATTCACATAATCGAACGATCTGTTAACATTGTAGCGATTCTACGCAATGATGTTATTATTATATTGCTGTTTTTTCATTGAAGCTATAGAGTTATATTTAATTAACTAAATTGTTGACGACCGCTTTGGCGCCGCGGGCGATGATGATGCAGCGAAAGTCCGACTGCAACCGTAAGAGGTAGCGGATTTGATTCTTGCCCTGGGAACTGTCCCGGGGGCCCCGAGGCCCCCAATCAAATCCGCATAGTGTGTTCGGGTGTTCTAAAAATACGTAGATATAAAATGTATTTATTAAATACCTATTAACAAAATACCTAGCTGTGTGAATTGTGTTGTTTGTGAGTGATTTTTGACTAGATAATGCATAGGTATTAGTGGTTAGTTAAGGTTGGTTTGTGCCTGCCTAGGTAGGTATATTGTCAATGTGATGGTCAGAAATGTATATTTAATATTGTTTTCTCCACAGATTGCACGAAGTATTCGGTGAAACGGATCGAAGATTAGTGAAAGAAGATCTGCTAAAATTGAAATATCTAGAACGAGTGGTGAAGGAATCCCTTCGACTGTTCCCACCAGTACCATTTATCATAAGAAAAGTCTTAGAAAACATAACCTTACGTGAGTGGCGTAAATAAGTATCTAACCTACCTTATCTAGTAAACCGGTCAGTTCCCAGGTTCTAGATTGGCCAATTAGGCAGGAATTTCCGTATTCTCGAGACAAAGATCTTTATTTAATTGAAACCTTGCACCTAGGTAGGTAAATAAAGTGCTCATTTTAATGGATGTAAAAATCATATCATTTTGAGGTTAGTATCTACCAAACAAACATCCATCGACGTAGGTAAGTAGGAGTTCATCAACATCATCATCCGTATTGCGGATATGCGACCTCTATAATAGTGCTAGGTTCTGCCTGAGGCTTCGGACGCTTTGTTTCTATAGAATCGTTAGAAGGTTATGTATATTATATGATAATAGCTAGACAGAATATAATACTTACTTTATTTTATTACAGAAGAGTTATACATAGGCGAACATAGTGCTAGATAGCATGCTTTACCTGCTAACGGTAAGTACCTACCTAGTTAGAGAATGCTATCTAGCGATTATTATTTCATCCAAACAAAGGTTATATTTTTGTCCATCCAAATGTTAGCTGCTAACCTTTGTTTGGATGGAATAATAATCGTCTTTTTCCCTATCCATCTGGGTATAAAGTCGATGTATCCATCCCTCCAAACTTTCACATTTATACATAACCAGCGACCTGCCCCGGCTTCGCTCGGGTACTAACTATATTATGCATGTATTATACATATAAACGTTCCTCTTAAATCACTCTATCTATTAAATAAAACCGCATCATAATCCGTTGCGTAGTTTTAAAGATTTAAGCATACATAGGGATAAAATATAGGGACAGAGAAAGCGACTTTGTTTTATACTATGTAGTGATAATTAGTGCGATTTAACCTATAGTATTCATAGGTTCCATCCACTCATTACAATTCGGCACTCTAAGGATTTTGGACCGTTTTCTTACGCCCATTTCTTAATTATTATTATTCACAGCTTCAGGAAGGACTTTGCCTGCTGGTTCAGGGATAGTGGTTTCCATCTGGGGGCTCCACCGAGACCCTAAATACTGGGGTCCAGATGCAGAGCATTTCGACCCTGATAGATTCCTGCCAGAGAGATTCAACGTGCCTCCTTGCAGCTATGTACCTTTTAGTAGTGGACCCAGGAACTGCCCGGGTAAGAAGGAACTTTAGATTTGCAACTTTTGCAAGTATGAGGATGACAACAAAAGAAATATGAAAATTGGTACAATTTTTATTAATTTTTTGTTCTTGGTAACTATTTATTTATTAGGTATATTTATTTTTCTACTAGTTGAAGAATAATTAGTAATTATGATTATGTATTATCTGTTTAGTACCTACCTATATGTAGGTAGGTACACCCTGCCTTTCTTAAATTTTCAAATGACTGTATCAAAAGTTCCCTGAAAGAAATCGCATATATATCTAAACGAAGATGCCGCCCATTGTACTTTTATGTTAAATGTCTGTGTCTGTTTCTTGATTTATTTTGTGGTGAACAACAACGACTTTTGTATTGTATTATTATTATTAACATTGATAATGATAACTATAAGTTTTATTTCTTTGATCACCAATCACTGTTGGTTGGCGGTTATTTAAAACAAGCTCTGCTTACCTTGGGGCTAGATAATGCTGTGTGAATTGTCCAGCATTATTTATTTATTTGATTTGATTTTATGATTGTAGTTCAGCAGCCTATTTCCTATTATCATAATAAATGACCTGACCACGTACCTATCTTAATTAGATAGGTAGGTATAGGTACTCGATTTACTCAAACTCTAGAATTTGTACTTGTACGGTTGTTCTTGTCTTCGCCATCAATGCAGTTAAAATATTTCCTTCTACTTATTGATAAGGGCAGATAGAATATTGCCTGTAAACAAGTAAAAATATAAGCTTTATTTAAATCAGCTTGAAACCATAGAATGCCTAAGTTATAAATAGCATTGAAAGATGTAATTTAATTCGGGATCCTTGTGTTTTGTCTACAGGATACCAATACGCGCAAATGTCCATTAAGACAACGATTGCAGGTATTCTTCGGCAGTACAAAATCGTCGGTGACAGAGAAGATGGTCCTATACCAAAAATACGAATGAAACTGGACATAATGATGAAAGCAGTGGACGGATATGATATAGCCCTAGAGAGACGAAACGGTGTTTCTGATCATTCCTCTCAAGGATAGAGATAAGTCTAGTCTGAAGAAAAGAAGATTCAGGATAGCAGTCACAAATTGACAAAAGACTAAATTTTATTAAATTTCAGATTTCTATTTTTGAAATTTATTCTTGATGATGACTTAATGAGCCACATTGCCTATGCCTAGGTTGTCTACGTGTGGATTAAATTCTTACCTTACAAAAAACCTATAGTTTGTTTTGTCACTATAATTTATTTGATTAATTTTTTCGATTTCTTATTTTTCATTTTTTATTTCAATAATAGTTTTATTTCAAACAAAAGCTAAGTTTGTACTAGCACAGTTGCTGTAGCTATGCTACGAAACAGCTAGGTACGTTGTTGGTAGTAAGTAGGTAAGGAGTCAGCTCAAAAAAATAAACTTGCCTTACCTGCTCACGCATGCAAGCACGCAAACATAACATACGTTATCAATAAAGAACTATGAACTATGTAGGCAGATGGTAAACATTTTATTTTAACTAGGTAGGTACTAGTGTAACTGAATGTAGAAAAAAAAAACATAATTATTAACAAACAAGCCTTATTGTCAATAACTTTTTTATTCTGCTCGATAGAAATAAAAAAACGAGTTCCAAAAATTTTGCAATCTACTTTACACATTTTAGCAATAAATTTTTTACTGCGAAACAGTAATTAACTATATATATGTATCGAATTATAATAAATAATTATAATTCTTAGTTGTTAATAATTTATGGTATAGGTACCTACCTACCTATAAAATTTGGCTTGTCCAAATTGTCGAGAGCGTAATTGCCAAAGAAATAAAGTTAACGACCTCCGATTCCCTGTACCTACCATTAACCCCCAAACTCGTAGGTCCCAAAACCCAGGTTTTGTCTGTCTGTACGGAAAATTAATTTTAAGGCAAGAAAACACAACTTTTTAAAATATTTTTTGATGAGCATTAAAGTTAAGGATTTTAGTTAGTAAGTTATGGGAGTCGAAACACGATTCACTAAACTTGACTCGGTAGAAAAAATCCCAGTTTCCTCTAAATTTTCATTTTTACTACGGAAAACCAGTTTCATTTGCTACCTAGTTATTTGAGTAACATAATATAGTCCATGAGAGCTGAGCTTAGTGATTTGTATAATATTAACGTGGCATTTTTACTCTACGGAGTCATACTTCTTTCCATTAGGATCTCAGAGCAATAACTAAAGCATTAGGATATTATTATTCTGTGCCTCTGTCTTATCAGCCCATACCATACACGTCCACTGCTGATCATAGGCCTCCCCCATACGAAGCCACAAAGAGCAGTCCTGAGCCGCTAGTAGGTAGTAGCCGTAGGTCTATCTAAGTAAATAAGTAACCTACCTTAAGTAAATAAGTATAAAACAAATGTATTTATTTATTTTATAATGGCGGCTCCATTATAAAATACGAAATGCGGAAAGTGTAGCTCCATAATGGAGCTACACTTTCCCTAGTTTCATTTCTTTCCGTCGTCGCAGATGAAATAGATTAATTTCATCAGTGTGGGTGCATAACATAAATGGATGATTGTTACTTCTTTACGCCATAAATTCTCAACAAATCGGGCTGAAAACTTGCATAAAATGTAGCTCTAGACCTGAAATTAACCATAGGCTACAATTTAACCCCTGGGTTGAATTGAATTGTAGCCTATATGACATACGAGATAAATTCCACATAAAATTTTTGTTTCCATGGGAAAGAATTAACTCGTAGGTGTAGTATCTCATGTTTTCATGGAAACAACGCGTGCGAAGCCGCGGGCAGAAAGAAACTAGTATCCTATTCCAAATCTTTGATTGGAGTCGCTAGTAAATTGCATGAAATCATGCAAGTTCTTTGATCAAATGTAGACGCAGCGAACTCAGCGAGCCATGAAATAAGAAGTTGAATTTTTCTTTTCTGTTGTTATCACGGAACACAAAAAAAAACTTGTTAACAAAGAAAAAGCGCAATGGAAATGATATCTAAAACAATAAAATTGTTTTGTTTTTTTCTTTATTCCTTCGTTCGTCTTCCGTGAAAAAGATCAAATCCTGTGCTCAAAAAAATCATAAAACTGTGTACAGTACCTATAGAATAATAAATAGGTACAATATAAGCTCTGGCTCACATAAAGTAGGTACATAAGTACACCAAATTGCATTGAATTTCCGACAACCCGGTCGTTGCTGATGAAGTTCTTTGGGAGTCCGCCCTCTGCTGTTTTATCTCGTGCATTCGCAATGAAGTGTCAGCCCATTATCTTTGTTCTATGTTTTTACTGCACACTCTTGAAGGCTGATATCACCAGCGATTTACGACAAGAAACTGTCAGTCTGTAAGTTTTGCGTCCTAGAAGTATCAACTAGCTAGAGCATTTAACTAGCTAGCTGGGTACTATTAATTTTGGTCTACTTAACTTTTGATTTCAGATTAAATGCACGCAATAGTTATCTAACAGAGCCCCCCATACCAACAAAATGTACAACACTTCTAGATTCATTTGCTGACTATGCTATGAATTTTACGAAGTGCTCTATCAAACACGCAAGACCCATCAGGCTGTGCGAGGAATGCATTGATCATTATGTGAATTTCATAGCTAAGTATGAAGAGTTGACAACAACGGAAGTCAATGGAACTACATGCAAATCAATCTACTTTTCTAATGATCGGTTAGAAGTTGTTTTAGAGTATTTTGATAGCATTATGTATGTCTGGGAAAAAGGAAATTGCAATGGTAAGTAATACTAAGTAATACGAGTTGCTAGCTTTGTACTAAGCTCCCAAAAAATACTAAGCCTGATTCTCTGATGAAGATTTAACACCATAACTAAGATATTAAATAATTTATACACCTATTTAATTTTGCAGCATGTTTTACCTGGAATGGGACCACACCCACAATAGCAAATACCACAAAGTCATTCAATAAAAAATATGATGAGACAAAGAAATGCATTGATGAAAATCATTCCAATGAAGATGAAAACAACACTGAAGTTTGCAAGAAGTGCATGCAAAGCTATCTTCAGTTGGATGATTTCTATAAATCTTTGAGCAGTGATAAGATTGGTGTTGATAGCATATGTATGGATATTGTGGACTTAGTAAGTGAGAAAGAAATTTTAGTTTTGTAAATTTATTCGAACCAAGACTGCTGTGGTGCTGTTGCCTGCAAAACAGGAGATTGCTGATTCGATTCCCACCTCGGGACAAATGTTTGAATGATCTGCAGATATTTATTCCGGGAGTTCTGGTTTTTTCTATGTACAATCATCAGTATCTATCTGTATATTGTATTAAGTGTAGTGTAACAGTAATCTAGTAGGTACCTATAATACAAGGTCTGCTAAGCTTGGGGCTACTATGCTGTAATGCTATAATGCTGTGTGAATTGTCCAGCATTATTTGTATTTATTTATTCATAAGAAATAAGCCGATGAAAGAAAATAAATAGTGCTGTGCTCACAGTAATTATTTTCTTTTCAGATGAATGCTACCAGATATAAATGGAGCAAGGGCCTTGGATGTTGCAAGCTTAGAAAATCACCAGAAATTATATTTCTAGCTTGTTCAGGAATCATATCTTTCTTGCCATTATTGTATTACTTGATTTTAAGATATGTTGGACCAATTCGTGAACTGCCAAATGCTATGAAACGTAAGGATGCTGCTGTGGAATTATGCTAATACCACCTATCCTATAATTTACTTTTGAAAGCTATTTCAATTCCCTTTTAATGGCCTCCGCCATACATTGCAAATTACGGAGGCCATTCAAATGTCAATATAGGATGAGTGTTTTCAGTGTTATTCCACAGCTGATTGAACACATTTACAATAATATCTATTAACTAGTTCTAACATAAATTATAGGATCATAACCACCACAGATATTTTAACCCACAGAAGTACATTTTATCTTTGTATTGACCTAAGGATGAGACGCCCAGATCTGTCCCTAAGCCATTCTGCAGGTTTAGTAGGCTAATTATTTGCTAAACCTTATTTTTGGCTAAAGCTGTGCCAAAATACAGAGGTACTTACAAAACAATACAGGTTTTGTTATTGTTCCAGAATCCAGATACAAGCAAAGACTATTGAGGACTAGAAGTGGGAGCATTAACTAATAAGAAAAACACTTATTTTTCATCTGTTTATATTATTTTACAACTCTGGCCAAAGACAATAAAATTATTTTTCTAGAGTGTAGCATTTTTAAGTGACAATGTTCTAACTCTAAGTTCTATAAGTCATGGTTTGCAATGGAATCAATAAAGAACATAGCAATTTGAGTTACTACGTTTTAGGTAGTTTTTTTGATAGGAGCTATTTTTATTGTATTCTATTTCTACCTATGTCTAGCTTTTTTATTGTTGCTCTTCTTCATACTGCTGCTACCACTTGTTGAGCTACTCGAGAGCTTGTGTTTCAAAGTATTGGGTGTCAGATCACCTTTCACTTGGAGACCGGAATCTTTTACATCTTTCGGTGTTCCAGGTCTACTATCCAGGCCTACAGCATTTAGCATCTTGTTATCACTTGTGAAAGACTTTTGCAACATAGTTGAGGCAGACATTTTCTGTTGTCCCATATTCTGTTTAGAGGCATTCAATATTTTGTCTATACCATTGGTGTGTTGTTTGCCTGACGGTTTAAGTGAAGCTATGCTTTCAGTTGACCCATGTATGGTGGTGTGATTCAAACTTCCAATGTTTATAGTGGCACTCATTTGTGTGTCAGATGAGTCTTCATTGGTCTGTGATTCTGTTTCGCTGTTTCTTTCATCTGGAAAAATAATTAATGAATAGGTAATTAAACAAAGGAAAAAAAGTTGTGTTCATGAAAAAGTTTTATGATTAAATCTTTACTTACTCTTAGCTTCTGCAGGATCAACAAGCCCACTTACAGCCTGAAACATGTTTTAATTACTGTAAATAAAATTGCTTTAAAATATATTTTCTTTCTCTGTGTAAACCAAGTCAGCATAACTTACAGCCATGGAGGTAATACTTGACTTGGAAAACAGTCTTTCTGCTTCCTTAAATTTTCTATTCCGTTTGTCAGCCTTTGAATTAGTACTTTTGTTTGTGGTGAGGTATCGGTCCCATCCTCTGATAATGTTTCCGTACAATTGTGTATCCTCTAAGTATGAACCTTCAAATGCATAGATCTGGCGTTCTAAATTTGCCAATGTTTCCTGTAAATATGAAAAGTGTTACATAAGAGAATGAATATCTACTCGAATACTACAGAAAGGGCTGGTTTTGCAGCTTTAGCATCACAAATTGAAATCACAAATTTACAAGGTTTGTTTACATCCTCAAAATGAGTTATCCTTTGGAGTAATTCATGATTTATTCGTTTTGTCAGAAGCCTAAACTTTAAACAAGTTCTAGAACTTTTAGTCAACATACTGCAACTTCAGCTTTTCGTTTTACTAATTCCGCAAGTTCTGCTCTTGTATCAGCGACGGAGGATTGTTTGGCCGCCATGTTGGCCCTCTTCTGTGTTGGGGCGAGTTGAGTTTCGTCAGCGGGGCTTGGCGGTGAAACAACCATGTCGACGTTGTTATCTAGAAGTTTTTTCTAGGAATCCATAATTCAATTTCAGTTTATAAAACACAAGCAATTAAACTGTTATGCGACATTAATTTCTTTTTGTTCTGGTAGTAAATTGCACGCACAATCAATCAATGTAATGTCTCAAACCAAGCTCAAACTCAAACCCACAGATGTACTAGGGATGCTAACGCATCTCAAACCATCCATCCATAGTCACAGATGGTCACAGAAAAGAAAACTATTTAATACTCCTAGCAGAGTATACTATATTCTCCACTCCACCCATAGAGTATATTATAATAGGGATGTTAACCATAATCACAAATTAAAGTTTAGTGTTAATTTTATAATCATTTGTATTATTAGAATATCGAAAATCACATTTTTATAATATAATATAACTTATTGAATTTATTAAAAATGATTTTAAATGCTATATTTATAATCTGTTGTCAAGTGACTGCAAACGCCATTATAAGCTTGTAGACGAGGCGTGTATTTTAGGTAGCGGTAAGTGGTTTTATTCTCGTACTTGGGGGAGCTTCTTTGGTAAGGTCGTTGAGATGTAAATCCATCCTCTGTTCGTGGTTTTGTTTGTCCAAATGATGACATTGACAATCTTTGGAAAACTGACACTGACAACTGAACCGTGTTGTCTATGCCGGTCGGTGAAAAAGGGCAGAGGCAAGATGGCGGGTGGCGGGCATCGGGCTCTTGGTATCGACCATGCGTAGAATTCACGATTTTATCAGTTGATTGGTGGAGTTTTCGGTGCCGTAGGGCTGCGCAGGGCTGTTCTGATTGTCTTAGCCTTTATCAGAAGGTGGGATGTAACCCTGTCTGTCTTCACGCCCACTGATGGTTTACCTCGAATGATACTAGGAAAAGTCTGACTCGCACATCCACACCAATAATGGCGGAAGACTCAAGCGACTTTACAACGGGAGTTCTGTGCCAATTACTTCAGTACTACCAGTACTACAGTCGGTTCCTTCTACTATCCTAAGAGAATGAGATTAACAAGTGCTATGGATGTTCAGAAATGCAATTGGTTTGTAATAGAGGTACTGGTAAGGTCTGATCGTTTCATGCTAAAATTGTTGGTTTTGTGAATACTTCTATTGGATTGATTTGTAAATACTAAAGGTAGTATGGTTATTAAGCAAGCAGTTTGGGTTTTAGTTGGTTTATTGTGATGTGACCATACTTTTGATTGATTAGGTATAAAGAATCTTGAGAAAGAAACTAAACAAATGTCTTTCGTCAACATAAGTAGCTAATCAAAGCTAATCGAGTAGTTGCCCAATGATAAAGCATAGCCGGTGTAAATATGTCCCAATGCTAATAATCATAGCCAATGTCTTGTCAATGACACAACTTGCCCATCTGTTGCAATGTTTTCTTGTGAATTATTGTTTTCAGGGTTCAATGGAAGTGGAGGATGCCTGACACTAGATATTGGCAGACCACATCAATCATGGAGGCACATAAGGATTTAGTGATTGACGGAGCCAAATATGTGTGTGATAGTGCCAGAGAATCTACTTAGCATAGACTGTCTGGGAATCAGAAGTGCCTTATTATAAAGATAAGTCACACCTTCACAAATCAGATTTGTTTCAATTCCAAAGTAAGTGTATGTTTATTGAAAAAAAAAGAAAGTAAAACAATAAAATTAGTTTACTGTTGATAAAATTATAAAACCTGAATATTGTCTTGCATTTTGTTGTTCTGTTCATGTATTTGTTCAGTTACACATGTTACAAAGACAAGACTTGATTAAACTTGATACATATTATGGAGTAAGTATGGGTGCTAAGATGTGTTCTAATTTAATAATTCCATGATCAGATCACTAAACACTGATCCACATGCTATGTGTAAATCTTGTGTGACTCTTTATCATGTCATTTGCTTTCCTACTTTGTGTTTTTTTCTGTTGTAGTCTGCTGATATATTTTGTTGTTAGTTCTTGTTCATGTAGCATCAGTCCTTCAAGGATGATATTGTTCGGTTCTGATCTTTGTTTCTGTTTCGCTGTTTTTGCTGGAAGGTGAGGTCTTTGTGTCGTTATTTGGTTATGGTGCTGCTTGGCATAGCTAGTGTGAGCATCTTGGGTTACTACACCCAAGATTGGTCCTTGTTGGCCACGGTGGCCATCTGAGAGGATGCGTGTGGGCATATTGAGTACGGTGTCTCAATATGAGTTCTACAGGCATACGGTGTTGCTTGTAAGAGCTGGTGAGATAGTCTTGGGTTCCTACACCCAAGATTGGTCCTTGTTGGCATGGTGGCCATCTGAGAGGACGCGTGTGGGCATATTGAGTACGGTGTCTCAATATGAGTTCTACAGGCATACGGTGTTGCTTGTAAGAGCTGGTGAGTGTCTTGAGTTCATTCAAGATTGGTTCTCTAGTCGTGGTCTGAGTCGTCTAGCTAAATGTTGTGTAGTCTCTAAATGGTGATCAGATGTTGTTTTGTGGAATATGGTTGCATCTTGTGAGTCTGTTGTTCTATGATCTAGTTATATGTGTCTTGCTTGATGAAATTGGTGTTGACCTGTGTTGTGGTCAAGCAGTGTTTCTGGTTTCGGTCCCCTCATCTCTCTGGTGGTGCCACTGTGGATCTCATCTGTGGTCGGTAACTAGCAATGGTTGATCAGGTGGTAGTAGGACGTACCTAGAGTATGTACCTGCTAAGAGGCTGGAAGTCGGTGTGTAATGTGCAGGTGCCCAAGCCCATAATCAGGCTGTTCTTAAAAAAAAAACAGTTTGTGGACAGCTCTGTATAATTGGCTAGAGTACCAATGTTATTGCATGTTGATGATGTGTTTTTCGACAGAACGCGGCTGAAGCGAGTAATGTGTGCGGTTGGTTGGTAGGGGTGGCGGAGCGTCCGTGCTGCGGTGTTGGCTTGCGTCTGCCTGGTGTGCGCATTAATCATAGCAGGAAGAATGATGTCAGGTTGGACGAGCGAGTCTATGGCGTTATGGCGATATGGCGATATCTTCCTCTTTTTATTTGGGTGCTGTAGTAAGTACATGGAACGTAAATAACCCGGGGTGTGTATCTTTATCAACAACAACAAACAAGGCATAATCGGCTAATTGCTGCGTTTGTTCATTACGAGGCTATTTCTCAGGGCTGGGAGTGTGGTGAAGCCGAAGCGATGACTGACTATTTCTCCGGGCTTGCAGTCTGGAAAGGAGATGGCTATAGTGTTGTGAAAGTGGCTAAGTATCGTAGGGTAGTCAACAACTGTATCAGTCTTCCTGTAGTGCGGTTGAGGTGGCCAACAACTGTACCTGATAGCGTTTGTTGGCGTGGTGGCCAAAGGCTGTATGCGTTACACTATAGCGTCGTCCGTGGACGGACTCATTGTCAGGCATTGGCCGTGTAGACGAGGCGTGTATTTTAGGTAGCGGTAAGTGGTTTTATTCTCGTACTTGGGGGAGCTTCTTTGGTAAGGTCGTTGAGATGTAAATCCATCCTCTGTTCGTGGTTTTGTTTGTCCAAATGATGACATTGACAATCTTTGGAAAACTGACACTGACAACTGAACCGTGTTGTCTATGCCGGTCGGTGAAAAAGGGCAGAGGCAAGATGGCGGGTGGCGGGCATCGGGCTCTTGGTATCGACCATGCGTAGAATTCACGATTTTATCAGTTGATTGGTGGAGTTTTCGGTGCCGTAGGGCTGCGCAGGGCTGTTCTGATTGTCTTAGCCTTTAAGCTTATGACGTCACTAGCTGCAAAACTAGCTGTCGCACTGTTTGTTTACCTTTCTGCATTTTCTCATAACGACGAATTAGTCTGTAAATTACATAATATTAATACATGATGGAATCCGGATTCACTAAAGGGAATAGTTCCAACTTACCAAAAGTAGATTTGTTGATGGTGGCAAACTTTTTTGCAAGAAACGAAGACTTTTGTGGTTCAGAATTCAGGAACGTGAAAACATCTTTGTAGGTACTCTTTTACGTTTAATACCATTTATCTATCTACGAATACATAAATAACAGTCAAGTACATGTGTAATAGATGATTTTCTGCTTTTTATATATAATTTATCGTGTTTAGAACATCGTTTAAATCACTGTTTACAAAGTTAGGTTATGTGCTAAAACAATAAATTCGTAACATTTGCTTATCTTTTGGCACATGAATAAACAGTTTTTCCGGTATAGTAATTGTTGTACTTTTACACAGGGGGCACTGCACAGGTTTTGTAAAACTTTGTGTTCATTTTGATTGTTTGTATTCAAGTAAAATTAAGAAAACACATGTCCTAATCGAACAATGGACATACAACATACAGTCATGTCATGAATCGCGACCATCGTTTTGCGGTTCGTGACGTCATTTCTGTTACGTGACAGTTGTTAGTGTTTTAGCGGAAAAGTTTAAAATTACTCTATTTTTGTACATTTTCTTATCGAAAATAGTAATATTTTTAAAGAAAATATTTTTTTTTATGCTAAACAAGAGTCCATCTTCAAAATAAAAGCAATTCCGAAAAATTGTTAACATCCCTATTATTTGACTCCACTTTGATACTTCCTCCGAGGACTCCTTAGAGTATTTATAACTGGAGATATCATTGCAAGGCGTACCCCTCTGCTGGCCACAAGGCGCTCTTGGTCATACGCGCTAAACGAAACTACTTCACTCGTTACCGCGCGGCCCTTAGAGAATTTATAACTGGAGATGTCATCGCAAGGCGTACCCCTCTGCCGGCCATAAGGCGCTCTTGGTCATACGCGTTATACAAAACTACTTCACACGTTACCGCGCGGCCATTAGCTACACGGTATTTCCTATACCACAAGTAAGTGATATTTTTGTCAATTGTTTTTGTAATTTTGTATATTTTGATTTAAATGGAATACTAGTTGCGACAGTTTCAAGCGTCTTGGTAGGAGGTGTAGGTGAGTATTGATTTCTTGGTAGAAGGCGATGTGCGTGTTAGTGTGTAACTCAATAATGGTGTAACAACAGTTATTGTATAATTGTGTGCTTGTTTTGTGTTTGTGTTACAGCTTTTACTTGCGTGTGCGTTTGTATGTGTGCTGTACCGTATTACCTCGCCTCCCGTGAAAAACGGCAGAAAGATTTTAGTACTAAAAGTGGCGCTTGCCAACTTCCTTTATAAATGCTCTAAGGTTGCTCACGAGGTTACACTTACGTGAGCAACACACTCCTCCTTTAAACGTGCATTGCCCATGAGGTTACACTTACATGGACAACACACTCCTTCAAACGTACATTGCCCACGAGGTTACACTTACGTAAGCAACACACTCCTCCTTTAAACGTGCATGGCCCATGAGGTTACTTACATGGACAACACACTCCTTCAAACGTACATTGCCCATGAGGTTACACTTACATGGACAACACACTCCTTCAAACGTACATTGCCCATGAGGTTACACTTATAAATAAATAAATATATATATATATATATATATGTACAAAACATACTTCGCCTTTAAACGTGCATTGCCCATGAGGTTACAGGCAAGGCTGGACCTAGCCCTGCTTATTAACGGGCTGCGACTACGGTGGTCTCCAGATCTCTCACGGGTTTGGCTGCGTAAATTGCGAAGCCTGCTTCGCGGGCTGCGACTGCGGTAGTCTCGAGTCCTTTCACGGCTGCGAACATCACGGTCTCGGCTTCGACAGGGACCAGCACGTGGGGTCGACAATTGACGTTGGGACAAGTCATCATTGTCACGTTGCATTTTCTGAAACTTAGAAACGGGTGCTATGTAACGAGTTTAAAAAACGCCAATATCTCGAAAACCGTACGTCGTAGGTCAAAATTATTGAAAATTTGTGTCCCCGTAGACCCTACAAACCGTCGGCTAAAACTAATACGGAATAAACATTCAAAATTTAACTAAACAAAAGACCGTCATATTTTTTTTTATAAAATTACCAATAATAAAACTTGGACAGAATACAGTTTTAAACGATACCTAATACAAAATCAGGATTAACGTGAATTCATCGCACTTCTGAAATGTTAGGGTGAGCGAAGAAAACAATATGAATGAACAGAATTATCAACTTATTAAGGGTCCGTATTACAACAGGTATTTACATTTGTGTGCTAGACAGCGTGGCGCACTTATTATACACTCTCTCAAAGTAAAAAGGGACTAGACGTCCGACCCCGAAGCGAGCTCAATGCCGACTGACCGTTAGGATATATTATTCTGTGCTAGTAGCACGGCCCGCCATCTTAATGTTTTTTTTTAAATATCCAAGTAGACAACTGACCACTGGCGGTACTGCGCTCATTTCCATTCGTAGTACTACGTGGTACTATGAGTCAAAATAAGTCAAGTTGAACTATTTAAAAACGGAAATTTCGTAATATTGTTTTAAAATATAATTTGAAAAATTAACAAAACCATACAATTGTATAATTTAGATTTAAATGGAATACTAGTTGCGATAGTTTCAATCGTCTTGGTAAGTGAGTATTGATTTCTTGGTAGAATGCGTAGTTTGTGTTAGTGTGTAAGTGTAACTCAATAATGGTGTAACAACAGTCATTGTACAATTATTGTGTGCTTGATTTGTGTTTGTGTCACAGCTTTTACTTGCGTGTGCGTTTGTAAGGACACTTAACTTTTCTGCATTAGTATGCATGTTATGTAAATGTGTGCTGGCTGTACCGTATTACCTCGCCTCCCGCGAAAAACGGCAGAAAGATTTTAGTACTAAAAAAAGCGCTTGCCAACTCCCTTTAAAAATGCTGAGGAGGACTCCACCAACAACTTGACCTGAGTCTATAGACTAATAAGTTTATAGACGAGGCGTGTTTTTTTAAGTAGCGGTGAGAGCTCAGAGCAATATTTATTGCTCTGAGGGTGAGAGGTTGTATTTTCATTCACATCAATACTACACATGGGAAGCTTTGGTAAGGGTAGTCGTAGAGATGTAAATCAGGGTTTTATTCTCTTCGGTTGAGATAAATAATATGCGTAGCCTTATGCGGTAGCGTTATATTCTCTTTGCATCCCTAGTACATCATCTGTGGTGGTATCATGAATCTTACGATCCTTTACGATCTTACGAAGTTATTGTCTATTCATTGATAATTTGATACTGATTTGATATAAGAAGTTGAAGTTGTTTGTTTTGGTCGTGCGCGTTTTGATGTGAAGTTGTGAAGTTTTTCTAGAAAAATGAATCTAACGTGTTAAAAAGCCTTTGCTTACGCTCTAAACAAACAAACACATCGATCGATACATTTAGCGAGCTTTAAACATGTCTATAAGCTACGTACCACGTGTAACACAGGTAAAGTCGTGTTCGTAATGAAAGCAATTAGTGGCCATGCAAACTCCCATTTATAATTGATAATATTTTTGTCTTATAGCTGGATGCTGGGCACTTAGACAGTCAAGTTGAGGAGCTATTCAAACAAGCGATTTTGCAAGCCACAAAGTTTGTTGAGGTAAGATACCTACAGAATTAAATGAACTTTGTACCATCTTACTTTACACTGTCCATAACTTTGATCAACTATTAGGTACCTACAACTAGATGTCAGGTCTTATACAAAATCATAGATAAAGCCGCCCGTGTGAATTTAGACTTACCTATACAGCTACATGTGTTTACTAACAAACTGAGACTAATGTTTTAAAACAGTAGTTCAACCTAATTACAACCCTGGCACCATAAATAAAGTCACAAATTTTAAAAATAGGTAATTTTATTCAAAATTTGATATCATTATTGTTTAAAACTAAAAATATAACTAGTTCTACATGAACTTAGCTAGTTGTGTGGTGCCGGCTTAGAACTTGCACCACCCCAACTCTTCCTGTGGGTCTCGTAAGAGGCGACTAAGGGACCACATAGGGGCGGGCAGCAGCGCCTCTTGCAGAATATATCTATCACCGGACTACAATCCCCAACCCGCATGCCCAGCATGGAGATTATGAGCACTATCCCCATGAGATAGAAAAAAAAACAGTAAGAAACTAACCGTTTTGCAACTTTACTTATTCATTGAGACATATTTTTTGCACCTACCCAACATCTAGTTAAATAGTTGATTAAAGGTCCATAACCCTTTTATTTGAGTTAGTGACAACTCGCTCAAATGGCAGTAAGTAGTAACGTTAAGGTTGGTGAGAACAATTACCAGTGGTTATGTTATTATATTATCCTTTGATTGTCATTCTCCTTGTTTTTGTTATAGAAGTTTCTCCAATTTTGTTTTAACAAGTGTATACCTAGGCAAGTGGCATGAACATGTTGTTCAAAGTTGTAAAATATGAATAAAAAAAAACCCTATTTTTGTTCTATTTCAGCCGAAATACATCCAACCAATAATTCCCGAGCTGGAGCTCTTGATACGATCCTTGATATTCAAGTATTCTGTGTATGATAAGAAGTTGACGTTTGGGCAACAGATGCTTTCACTGAAATACAATAATACAAACTTCTCAAGAAGCAAATTGTACTGGTATTATGGATACACAGTAGGTCTCCAATACATAAGAGACAGAGCCATTTACAGCTTTACTTCTAATATAAAAGTTCAGAATTTTATACAAAAGTTAGAAACATTTCAACTTGTTGGTGATATATTGAATTTTATTAGATTTATTCAGAGTGGAAAGTATCCGATACTTATAGATTTCATTCTTGGCTTGGAGCTTGGAGCTGAAAAGATAACAAGAGAGAATCTAACTGATTTTGGTTGGACCAGAGAGTTACTATGGAACAATTTTATTGTAAGTATTTTTAAGAATTACAGTGGGTCAAACGTTTTTATTTTCCTTTTATACCCTGCTGCTAAAAGCCAATTTGTGAAATGTGCCCCGATATAAATCAAACTTCTTAGTCAAAAGTTACAGTCGTTTATGCCAAATATTTTGACATTTCCTAGGAAAACACATGCACACAAAACCTATAGGGTACTTCCCATTGACCTACAATCATGAAATTTGGCAAGAAGCAAGGTCTATAGTACAAGTAAAGAGGGAAATCAGAAAACTAGTAATTTGTGGTTTTATAAAAAAAAACATTTTTATTGTCTCATTGGTCTGTAAACCTATAGGTTACTTCCCTTGATTTAGAGTCATGAAATTTGGCAAGAATCAAGGTCTTATAGCTCAAGTAAAAGGAAAAATCCGTAAACCGTAAATATAAAGATAAAATTCAAGATTTTTTTATCTCGCTGGTGACCAATATCTAATAATAAGGCACTACTTTCCGTTGATTTAGAATCATACTAAAACAAGAACAAACACAACAAACTCTTAATTTTACGGAACCCACGGTGCGCGAGTAGACTCGCACTTGACGTTTTATTTTATACCCATATTAGGTACCTACCTACATAGATTTTTTACTTTCGGTTCGATTTTTTTTATACCACAACCAATAGTGATCTAGTCAACAAAAAAAAAAAGCGATTATGTACTGTAGCAATCACACAACAAAATTTATATTACAAATGTCAGAAACCCTTATACATATTTTGTCTAATCACTAATTTTACTTTCCAGGAACTACTTGGCACAACCATATCCCTAATAAACATTTTCGGACTAAGAAACAAATTGTCGAGTGCATTGAAGTTTGTCTGGTGGAGGCAGCATGTGAGATCGAATATAACGAGCTCCAAGGCTGTTATGAGTATAAATACTGTATGTGCTACTTGTAATGGAAAGCCAGTCCTACCTCATACCATGGGTTGCTCTCATATCTTCTGTTACTATTGCTTAGTGGTAAGAATGCTGTTGTTTTAAAAACTATATTTATCGGCCAAGTATTGCTGGTAGTTTTTATTTTACAGGCGACCAAAACATTAATGCTGCTCAAATAGTTTTTAGCTGATTTTTACGGCTGATCAAATATTTTAAATAAATACCAATAAATTTACTCCCTTTATCTATTTATCTTAGGTTTAGGAATTCTATGGATTAAATGTCTATGTTTTGTGTTACCTGTTACCTGACGACCTCTGTGGCGCAGTGGGCAAAGGTATGCCTGCGACGCAGTAGGTTGCGGGTTCGATTCCCGCCTCGGGACAAATGTGTGTACGATCTGCAGATTTTTGTTCAGGGTGTTCTAGTCGTTTTCTATGTATAATAAAAAAATATCTATCTATGTATTGTATTATATTATGTATATCAGTTATCTAGTACCCATCACACAAGCTCTGCTTAGCTTGAGGCTAGATAATGCTGGTGAATTGTCCAGCATTATTTATTTATTATTACCTCCTACTTGTTCAACATTTTTCTTCAATTGATTGAAAATTAATTAACATTCTATATATATTGTCCAGCATTATTTATTATTATTATTATTATACACAAAAAAGAGGTAAAGTGATAATTTATCCAGTTGAAGTTATGACTGCACAGCTATGATGATCTATGGATTATAATTATAACTGTTAATGTGTTTAATTAAATTCTCTAGTGCCTTATATTCGACCATTAGGGGAGGCCTATGTCCAGCTGTGGACTAGAATAAGCTGATGAAGATAATGTGCCTTATGTGATAGGAATTATGACAGGCTTATTTGCAAGTAAATGGTCTTTTGTCTCTTGTATAAGCAAATAATCTTAATTTCATGGGATCATGGAATGACAATACAAAATATTATTATTCATTTATATATTTTAATTTGTTCACAGGCCAACAAAACTGCTGACAAAGATTATGAATGCCCCAAGTGCTATTACAATGGGAAAGAAGTTACAAGGTTTTTAATGACTTAAAATTAATTATGACTATAGATACTCATCAAATAATTCTATTTGATTGATAAAATAGTTAGATAGCCTAGATTTAATAGGTTTTGTTTGTTATGATGAGATTTTATAAAAACATCATTTAATTAGCTGTATGTACTTATAGTGTGGGGCTGTGATTTAAGTAAGGATTAGGAAATATGAAAGAAATATTAAGTAAATAAATATATTATGTTGAGAACATTATACAACTCTTAATAAAGGTAAATATTTAATTCCGAAACAAAACAGATTACAAATTTATTTATTTTACATAAGATCTCATCATCCTACTTATATCTATAAAAGCACTTAAAATAATAAAGTTACAAAATAGGCTAAATAGCCACTTGCATTCATCACAATGAAAATATCTTATCAATTGATTTTGTGACCGTCTGTAATAATACTTGTAATTTAATTTAACACAAATTGACCAGATAACTTAAATGAAAGTAAAAGGAGGAAATTGGGTACTAGCTTCTCTAAAATGGAAGGCTCAAATTAGGTGCGCCTTAGGTCCACCTGCCTCAGTCATAGTTGAAACGGGCGGCGGCGCGCGCCGCCATCTATAAACAAGATTCGCCAAGTGCGAGTGTAACTCGCGCGCCGAGGGTTTCAAACATTTGCCAATTATTTGGACAATCAATTTTCTGAAATATTTTAAAAAGTATGAAACTTACAGAAATTTCAAAAAGTGTTTTGAAATGGTCAAAACGATACCTTTCATTTGATACCCCACATGGGTAGGTACCCCTTTTTGAACAAAAATCCCCTTTTTTGACCATTTTTCAAAAACTATTATTATTACAGACTTCTCTATATTTTTCCTGTAAAATATAGATTGATATCTACAAACGCCTAGTACATTCTACATGGATCGGTCTGCAATCTTCGGAGCTAGGGGGGGGGGGGAATGGTCAATTTTTCGTCTTTTTTTGAAATATTTCAAAAAGTATGAAACTTACAGAAATTTCAAAAAGTGTTTTGAAATGGTCAAAACGATACCTTTTATTTGATATCCCACTTGGGTAGGTACCCCTACTTTTGAAAAAAAAATCCCCTCCTTTTTGACCATTTTTCAAAAACTATTATTATTACCGACTTCTCTATATTTTTCCTGTAAAATATAGATTGATGTCTACAAACGCCTAGTACATTCTACATGGATCGGTCTGCAATCTTCGGAGCTAGGGGGGGGGGGAATGGTCAATTTTTCGTCTTTTTTTGAAATATTTCAAAAAGTATGAAACTTACAGAAATTTCAAAAAGTGTTTTGAAATGGTCAAAACGATACCTTTCATTTGATACCCCACATAGGTAGGTACCCCCCCTTTTGAAAAAAAATTCTCCCCCTTTTTGACCATTTTTCAAAAACTATTATTATTACAGACTTCTCTATATTTTTCCTGTAAAATATAGATCGATATCTACAAACGCCTAATACATTGTACGTGGATCGGTGTGCAATCTTCGGAGATAGGGGGGGGGGGTATGGTCAATTTTTCAACTTTTTTTGAAATATTTCAAAAAGTATGAAATTTACAGAAATTTCAAAAAGTGTTTTGAAATGTACAAAACGATACCTTTCATTTGATACCCCATTTGTCTTCCTAGGTCTCTTTTGAAATTTCAACATCAAAATTTGTACTGAAAATATTCATTTTCATTTTTCATTTATATATATATATTTTTCTTAAAATCAGTAATGGCGCACGAAATGTATCATTATTTCAAATTTCAAGTTAATAGCTGCAGTAGTTACTGAGATATTCAAGAAAGAGCGGGGACGGACAGAGCGACACCATAAGGGTTTCAAAACCGATCTTTGAAACCCTAAAAAACGCCTTGGCCCCCTAGCATGGGGATTGTTGTCTAGGGTAGAATAAACAATAATGACATTGAAGGAATTAATTTAGTATGTTTTAAAAGTTCGATGAAAAACTAACGCACCTACCTAGTTAATTTTTCTCTATTCTACCCTAGGCAATAATCCTCGTGGTTGCCCTGCAGGGCATTTTTTTTCTAATCGTAAGTACACAAAACAACAAAACTTTATATTCTACCGCCTAATTTCGCAGATAGGGATAGAAATCAAAAAAGGTTCTAAAAGTATGATACATTCGCGCGTAATAAGAGATAGCAATACACGTCCTGATATCTCTCGGTCGCACTTAAACCTAAGTTTTTACATCTTCGTTGTTCATATCTCTATTGCAAAAGATTGGAAATAGCGTGTGTCTGCGTTTGGTTGTAACGCACGCAACACCTTAACACAGGCCATTTTTCGAATTTCCGCTGGAAGAATGAACCTACCATATCTCCCAAATTTTACTTAGATTCAATAAACGGCTTTTCCAGCATAGTTAATGCCTATGCCATGTATAAAATATATATATAAAAATGGCATAAGGCATACAAGTACATAGCACTTCCTCATGACCTACTGCATAATTTTTTAAGTCTCAAAGGAGAAATTTGTCACCAAAAACCGGTAAAAATTTAATTAATAAACTTCAATTCAGTGTGTCCAGATTTTCGATAACCAAAATTTACCGGCGAAAGTTGTATGACACCTCGATCATCAAGTGAAAGGGAGAATCAAAGGACCATGTAGATAAAACATTTCGAAAATGTCGTTAAAACAGAAATTTGGACTTGCAGGTTGCAGAAATGCACTTTGTGGTCATAATGACGAAAGAACTACAGTTACGCACGTATTTTATGGGTGGGTTGAGTACCTTTTTGACCTGTTGTAGACTTTTGTTGTGTTAAGTAGGTACCTACAGTTTTATTAGTCTTTGAAGGTGACGCTGACAATGTTGTACTGCAGTTAAGCAAGTAACTAGATACTTAGATGCATCATAAAGTTCACGTTACACTTTCTATTGAGCAACATTGATAAAATTTATTTAGATGTAAATTAGCAATTAATCTCAAAAAACGTAAGTACCTACTATTCCCAGAATTTGTCTTAAATCTGCTACCAATACCAAATGCAACGACCGCAGGGCAGCTGCGTTGGGGCAATGGAGTTCATAAAAAAACCGACATTCTTCATACCGATGTAAATATTTCCTCTCTAGTTAGCTCACCAGTTCCTTTCATTACTCTAATTTTATTGAATACTTGATGTGACAGGTGTACCTACAGCCGCTTATGGTTATGCCAGGTATGAATCTAGGATTCTTTCAACGGGTTACAGATTGAATTTTACTAATTGTTTTACGACAAGGTTTTACGGAATCATACGAACAAACAAAAGTATCTGGAAAAAATACGTAATTTCAATATTGAGCTTTGCCGCCTTTTATGAAATATCGTAGACAATTTTTACTCATGGCAACTTCCTAACAAACTTCTTATCTAGAAACTCAGAAACTTAAATTCTAACAGGTTACTCTGAGTACTTTTTGTGCGCATTAACAACACCTAAAGAAGGCTAAACTTAACAAGAATAAGCAGTCGTCCTTTAGAAAATTTCGTAGACAATTTTTCTATTATATTTTTTATGGCAACTGACCCCTTGCATTCTTCTTTCTTTATAGGTACTCAGCTTAAATTCTAACAGGTAACTGAATATTTCTGAGCGCAATAATGATACCTAAAGAGGGCTACAAAACATCACTACAGTAAGCAATTTGAGTTTAGAACTTTGAACCTAGGCTTTGCCCTTTTTCGGTCCATTTGCTCCCATCAGGCTCTAATTACGTCCACTTCTAATGCTGATTGTCTTTACTATTGCGTACGTCGGCATGGAAACCGGTCTCCCAATCGGCGACATAGTCCACTGTTCTGACGGAGCCGTCGGGTTCCACCAGCGAATATTGACCTGTAAATGAGAACATTTATCGCAAATGAATTATCGACGATTGCAACACGCAATAGATCTAGACACGAGTTGGATAGCGGATGTAGACTAGGTACCTACAGGTTTATAGGGATGTAGAGATAGTGGGCCGGTCTTGTGGCCCTGACCTACTCCACCTTCGCAAATCTAAGTAAGGCTGATTTATTTCGTTTCAAATATCATTACTATTTTTTTAGACTTTAACGGCCGATTTTGCAAGAGGTGTTTGATGATTTTTTACTACTAGGTCTTTTTTTGTTTCATTTTCTCTTTCGTCCTCTAGGAAGGTTTCTTGTTTTGTTAGGTCTTGTTAGGCAATGACCATAGGAACCATCGTTGCTGATGGGACGTGCTAATGTTAACGCAACTACTACATGTCTTAAAAAAGTAGGTACTTATATAAAATATCTCACCTTTAACTACCTCACCATCTCTGGTTTCCTTCTGTTGTTTGATGTCGCCAGTGTGAGGATCGTTGACTCCGTATTCGAAGGCGTATCTCGGGTGAGCATCCTGTAATATTTGTTGATAGTAAGCAAAAGCGTATTTTTAAACTACAGCAGAAAATATTCCTAGGTAATTCCTTTTAGGGTCCCGTACCTGAAAAGGAATCTTATAGGAGTTTGTTGTCCGTCTGTCTGACTGTCCGTTTGTCCTGTATCAAATACTCAAGTCCGTAACGTCTTGGAGCTGATACAGACTTCTGAGTCATCGCAATTAAAAGTTATAGCGGTTTATGCAATTTTTTTTTATTTTCCTAGGCAATCACAGGGAATCTTAGGAGAGATATATTAAAAGAGTTATTAAAAAAGAAGAGTTATTAAATGATGTTATTAAAAGAGTCACATTTAACACACAAAAATTCAAGTCGAGGTATCAATGTGCTAGTTTTAATTTGTGTGTAGGTGAATATTATTCAATAAGTAACATGAAACCTAAGCTCCAAATCAGTGAAAGTTTGATGGATTTGAGATAAAATCCAGTTCCAAAACTTATGTAATCCACCTTTTTGTACCAGGACATATCTACATATTAAAAATGTATCAATCTATCTAAGTTAGGTATAGGCTCTTAACACCCGCAATAAGTTACTTAGATCGAGTCAAAAACGGAGACCAACTCAATCATGAAATTAAGCTTTAAAATGAACATAAACTAGATAATTATGTGCAGTATTTAAGTGCAGCGCTATTTAAAACTCTGTCTGTGTCATCATCATCATCATCAGCCTATACCAGTCCACTGCTGGACATAGGCCTCCCCTAATGAGCGCCGTAGCGCCCTGTCTTCAGCTTGCCGCATCCAGCATCTGCCAGCAGTCTTTCGCAAATCGTCGTCCCACCTGGTAGGAGGGCGTCCTACACTACGTTTTCCGAGTCGCGGTCTCCACTCAAGAACACGTTTACCCCAGCGGTTGCCGGTTCTTCTCGAAATATGGCCAGCCCACTGCCATTTCAGCTTGCTAATCCTTTGAGCTATGTCGATAACCTTGGTTCTCTGTCGGATGTATTCGTTGCGAATCTGTCTGTCTGTGTGACTGTCGTAAATTAATTGCATAGTAGGACCCTCTAAGTAGGTACCTTACCTACATAAGGATACTAGACGTCTGACTAAAGCGCGCAAGCATCGATAAGCATACCTACCGAAAATTTACCTATCGACACAATTAGTTCTCTTTCCTGAATGTATTTAGGCCGTAGTGGTATAATATAAGTTGCTAAACCTCCTTAGCGTACTAAAGATCGGAATAATTAGATTATTTCTGTCACGAAACTTTACCAGCACGGTTCAGCAAGCATAGAAAGCTTGATCGCAGCTTTGTTGGCTTTTTGACGCAAATTTTTGACTGTCAACTCTTTATTGAAACGTTTGTCTAGAGTTTTACTGTTAAAACTTTTGCAGTTTGACGAATTCATTGCGTATGTAAGTGGGTAAACTACAAACTTAGTTTGTATTGAAAGATCATCAACGTTTCATCCCATAGACTAGAATAGACTAGGTGATGAAACGTTGGTGTTCTTCCGACACAAACGAGGTTTATTGGTATCGGATTCCTTACCTATTTTATGGCTCTACCGTTACTTTACTAAATACTAGCAGCTGCCCACGGCTTCGCACGCATTTTTTTAAATAGCAATTGTCAGCCCCCGGAAAACATTTACCTACCATTTTCATTAAGATCCGTTCAGCCGTTTAGGAATGAAATGGTAACAGACAGACAGACAGAACCGAGTTATTTTCAAATATATAATATTACTGAGGATAATACTTCATTGGCTCTACCTACGTCTGGTCTGACACAATTATGCCATTATATACCTTAAAAGCATAGCTAGGCGGTTAACTTGATACTTTGTTCAAGTTTGCAGTAAAGTTCCTTGAAAACTGTCACCATTTGTCTTGTATTTTGCTTGTTAATTCAGACAATAACGTTCTTATATTGTTGATATTCTCGTTAAACTTAGTAAACCTTGTTAACTTCACGTTCACAAGCGTAATTATAGTGGAAAATGCGGTTGCAGTTTTAACGCTAGAGCTTATTTCAGTATTAGTTTGCTAATTGAATAATTTATATTCGTGATTTATTGTTCTCTACACAAGTACCTATAGGTATACTTCAGCTGTATGATAAAGTTATCAGACATAAATCTAATATAGTAAAAAGTCTAAAAATGGTTTAAATATGTACAGTAAACCGAAGAACCGACAACTGCTGTGGTCAACGTGTTCTTGAGTGGAGACCGCGACTCGGCAAACGTAGTGTAGGACGCCCTCTGACCAGGTGGGATGACGATTTGCGAAAGACTGCTGGCAGATGCTGGATGCGGCATGCTGAAGACAGGGCGCTATGGCGCTCATTAGGGGAGGCCTATGTCCAGCAGTGGGCATATATAGGCTGATGATGATGATGTACAGTCAAAGTCAAAAGCCAGCTACAATTTTCTATCACCATCATCATCTCTACAGGTCTGCCATCCACTGCTGGGTATAGGCTTCCTTAAATTTCTGCCAGCCTCCTTTGGCCTGTGTTATTATCTTCCATAACATAAATAAGAACAAACAGGTCAAAGAGTTTTTGGCGTTGACTGAACGTCCCAACGGTAGAGCTCTACAATAATGAATCCCCGAAATCGAAAAAGAATGTATAATAAACTAAATAAGAAAAACGACCCTATATGCAAATATACTGGGCCCATGAGATTATGTAGTTACCTACCGAAAAAAGATTACGAGATTGCAAATTCGTCGTTGAATTTATTTATAACATAGACAGATCCAGTCCAGTTAGCCTTAGGCTTGATTAATAATGTCTCGTCTATTTTAATTGGGGACCAATTATTACTTACGCAACTAGCATATTTTTTTTACCAAATCGATAAAATGTCAGTTTTAGTTGAAGTCTAGATACTTAGCCTTTCAAGTCAATGAACTCAAATCAGAAGAAACTAGATATATTCAGTTCTATAATCTAAGATGTTTTTTGTCAACAGAGACTTTATGTTAGCCCCTCGCGGTTTTACCCGCAAAGTTCAACGGGAACTACGCGGGTGAAACCGCAAGGGGCTGCAGGGATTCCGGGATAAAAAATAATCTGTCACTCCTGAAAAGTAAGCTTTCTAATGGTGAAAGAATTTTTGAAATCGGTTCTGTAGATCCAGTGATAACGTCATCAGAATGTCGTCTACAACGTCACAAACAATTTTATTTAGTAACTTAACCTCTTTTTATAATATTAGTATAGATAAATAAACATTCTGGGATTTGCCGATAATACCGAGGTGTCTTAAAATATTTTCCACCAATATTTCTTGAAAAGAGTATATCTTGGTATTATGCGATACCATTATTAGAATTGCTACTAGATACCAATCGTGCTAAATAGAAAGGTCCTTAAATACGTACATGAAATAATGCAGCATTGTAGTTAATTCTCGGAATCAAAGCCTTTGCAGTCTAAATACACAATTATGAAATCTGTTTCATTTCAGATTATGGTAGCGACAACTTATAACTATTACTTACATAGTTTTCAAGGAATTCTGTATGTACATTCTTCACTATAGGTGTCTTCGCAACCGCCACAGGTGACAGATGCACTGATGGATATTGCACTGAAGATACTACAGCTGGGGATGCGTACTGCTGCACTGACGTCACGGGCTGTGCTGTATACTGCTGGGTTGATACCGTGTTCTGAACGGGGGCTGTGTAGTGTGCAGTGTTATACTGTGTGACAGTCGGCGCGTTGTAAGGTGACACTGAGTATTGAACTGGAGACGCGTATTTGACGGCTGGAGCGATGTATTTGACAGCTGGAGCCGCGTATTTGACAGCTGGAGTAGCGTATTGTACAGCAGGTGCTGAGTATTGCACTTGGGTTGCGTATTGAGGCGCTGCTACAGGTGCTGTGGCGTATTGAGTCACTGGCGAGGCAACTGCTGACGCGTATTGTATTCCAGGTTGAGCTGGTAAGTACTGAGCGCTAGGTCCAGGTGTAAAGTAGCTCTGGCCAGCTTGAGAGACGGCTGACGAGTATTGGGCTACTTGAGCTTGGGCTTGAGCTGATGCCTGACTGTATTGGATTCCAGGTATGAAGTATCCAGGCTGAACTTGGGCCTTCAGTTCTTGCGCCGTCGTATACCGCTCTCTTGGAGCTGGGTAAACTTGAGAGACGACCGGTCCACCCGTCTGCACGGAATTGTATGAATTCAACGATGCCTTCGCAGCCGATCCACCGGCAATCGCTTGCTGGGAAAATAAGTTCTGTGCTGTGTATGTGGTCTTGGATGGTGCTAGAGCAAATTTGGCTATAAGCGGAGAGCCAGTGACTTTAGCTATGATCGGAGCTTGAGCGTAGGTCGATATTGGTGTGATCGGTCTTTCTGACACTGTCGAGAGCCCGTCAGAAGTGGCGTATCCATGCGCTTCGTTGGTGAATGATGCGTAGTTGGATTCCACTGTTGGTAGGAACGATGTAGCTGGTGCCGCCGGTGGAAGGTAAGTTGGTGCTGGTGCAAGGTAAGTTGCTGCTGGTTGCGTGTGGTATGTGACTGTTGGCTGGTTTTGGTAGGTTGGTTGCGCGTATGCAATCTTCGGCGCTTGGTACGCTCCTGAGTACGCGGTTGAGGCGTACGCTGCAGGAGCTAAGTAATTCTGAGTCACAATTTTTGCAGGTGTAGCCTTCACTCCGCTTGAAAGTTGCACGGCCGGTGCGGGGTATGAATATCCGTTATCGCAGTTTGACACCTTTTGTACTTGGCTCAGATGATAGTTTAAATCAGGGTCATGGTAACAAAACACATTTGATACAGCCAGGGCGGTTATGAAGATTATCTGAAAAGATAAGTCATTTTTAAATAATGTCACTTTTTATCAGTTGATATTATCAAAAATCTTCATTACTCTACTCACCGATTTCATAATGTATCAATACAACAAATCATAAAATTAAATCGCTTAAGTTACGAGTATATGGAGGTCTTAAAATGTATTAACTAAAGTTAAGCGTCGGTCGAAATGAGAGCAAAGTGGGCCGCCAACTCTTATATAGCGATCACATGTGTGTAAGAACGGGTCATACTTTTTCACATTCGCCTTCACAGTAAGCATATATTGCCTTCCAAACTACTGTAGGGTAGGTGGTACGGGTGGGTGCGGTCAGTTTGGTAAAGTTCGAGTTATAGTGCGCTTGTTAGATAAGGACAATTTATTGGCTGAATATCCACGCACTGCCAATTTCCTGGTCTAGAATATATGGGTTGCCTAACTAATAGGTATAGAATAATTATTGGTCTAGAAAGTTTTAATGTGCCCCAAGAAATTTGCTAATACTGGGAAACATGTACCTATGTAGATATTAAATTATTTTCCTTGTTTTGAAACAAAATTTATTCAGGCGTTATTTCAACAAGCAATAAAAATCTTAGCAGGGCAAATTTAGCTAACCAAGCTTCTTGGGGACGCTTCCGACTGAAATCAATATGGATCAGTTGGGCTAAATCTAGATAGTTGGTAACAGTCTGCAGTGAGTTCAAGTGTTTAAATTGTAAATAATAGACAAGATTTATATTTTTTGATTGTTATTTTCTTTGTTAATAGAATAAGTAGGTAGTTACTGTTAAAAAACTTAGTCTGATTCTGGTTAAGGACCAGGATAAAAATACAAAATCAAAATCTTTATTATATACAGACAGAACATTGTTTAGGGTTTAAAAATGTGGGCTGACTAGTGCTAATGTTAAAATTGTGTAGCGTCCTCCGCGAAAAAAATAATAAGGAATGTTCCTTAATATTTTGTTACAATACAGGGAGCTATCTAGAGGCCCTTGCCCTAATGTCTGATTGGGGGAGCTGAACTGATTCGGTTTCAGTGGTTTCAGGATGCTATATACTAAAGTAGGTATTTGTAGCTGGTGACCTATCATTAGTGCTTTCGTTCCTAGTTATAGTTGTAAGCATTCTTATATATTTTCCACTCAGTTTTGCCAATTCGTAAGCTATGATATATTAAGCTTTTTGCAGATTTCAGGAGGAGATACTATGTTGGGCATAATACATTGATAGAAATTTTTATTATACACAGAAAATGACCAAATTATTTTGTTATTGTATAGAGGATGATTCCGAATTGGTCCTAGAAAAAAATGTTCCCGAGGGATTCGTTTTTATCCCGTCAAGCTTAAAAAACATCATATATGCTTTTGAACTGCAACAGTTTTTTTTATTTCTTCGCCAATTCATAATAGATTTTGATGATTCTTTCGTTTTTGTATAAAATTGATTTTGAGGTGGCCCCATAAAAGTTAAGAATTGGGTATGTGCGCTGTAAAACATATCTAAGTCACCATCACATGATATAATTTTCTTTCATATCACTAGTAGCAAATGGTTCCCATAGCAACGGGCAACAAAACAAACAAGAGGTCTTTTCATTCACCACATCAAGCTGAAGATAGGGTGACGTGGAAAAGTCTTAGTGGAGGAGTTGATCAACTGCTTATTTGATCAACTCCTCCAATAAGACTTCAAAACACAACGACAATGAAACCGTAGTGAAGAACACTATTAAGAAAGAAAACGCAAACTAACTGTTTTCTTTCATGTAGCATGTTTGTTCCGCCTCTTGTGCTAAAAGGATTACTCTGCACTCGCATTGTTCCGCGCGACTATTACCTCACAAGATTAACTCAGTACCATGACGAAACAATTAAGGATTAAAGTGTTAAAGATAAAACTGATTTAATCTAGACAGTTGTAACATCTCGAGTTGAGAGACGCAGGGCTGTCTGTAAGGACGATCTTATCGACGTTGAAAGCTTGCTAGACTTTATCTATTCAATCAGGAGTGTATCGGGGTTGATTTTTATGTCTGATTGGAACTATTGCTCGGCTGGTTCCTTCATGTTTATTACTGGTACTTACGTAAATTAAATCAGTTGCACCCAAGGAAATTACAATCAAATAATATAATTATTTTAAAACTAGTATTTAGAAGTGAAACAATTGAGCTAACTGCAGACTGACAGCGGGGCAATGCAGCCAGTATCTTGGGCACGCTTTCGACTGGTATTGATATGGATCAGTTGAGCTATCTGTAGATTGTTTGCAACCGTTGCACCTTATCTAAACTTTGTTAAAAACTAACTACCAAATTTGCGTTTAATGGTTTGGTTGCTTTGTCGTACGTTCTATCTATTAAAAATATTAGAATAGGTGGTCATCTCATCCACGTAATTTCATCCATTCTGGATGAGTTGGTCAATCCAATATGTTTAGTGGTCAACTCATCCAAAACTTTTTAATAACAGTTTTTTTACCAGTATTTTTAATAACCAACCACAGTTGATCAATGAAGCAGGCTTGTTATTGTCTCCCGTAGTTAGCTACGTTACAGTTATCGTAAACGGTAGACTATTCCTGACAAACATGTCTTTGTTTAGGATAAGTTTTTTAATGTAATTTATGTTTTCTTTGTTAATGGGCTATAAAATAAAGCATTATCTATCTATCTAACATGACTTGTAGTGGTTTCCTATTGTTTAACAATGATGTAACACCCCTGTGCAAGTCTACGAGTTATCAATGCGTATGTAGGTGCACTTAATTATTAGCTACTTACGAAACTAATCCCGAATTTATTTAATGCGACGTATTTGTTTATACTCTTGCATATAATTAGTTTACTACAAGTTTCGTTAAGCTTGTACACTCTTTGACTTGTTAGAGGGTTCCATTGCTATAGCAAACGTTACCTTTTTACTCTGCTTTTATTTTTATATTGGTTTTAATTTTATCTCGAAATCTAAGGTCACAGTGACCATTTTACGAACTGCTGTACGGCATTAAGTGTGTACAAACACTTCATTTAATTTTCACATAGGATCGTATTGAAAGTAACGATAATATTAAATAAATAAATAAATAATGCTAGACAATTCACACAGCATTATCTAGCCCCAAGCTAAGCAGAGCTTGTGTTATGGGTACTAGATAACTGATATACATAATTCAATACATTACTTAGATATATATTTTTTATTATACATAGAAAACGACCAGAACACCCGGAACTATTTGTCCCAAGGCGGGAATCGAACCCGCAACCTCCTGCGTCGCAGGCGGACCTTCGCCCGCCTATTATATTGACTAGATGCATTTATAAACTCGTAGTACTTACATAATATATTTGTAGCACAGTGCGTGACATATTTCGTTTATATGCATTTCTTCGTCAAAACATAAAACGGATTGCATTGAACACTGCGGAACTCTTATGCGTCACTGAGACTTATTCAACCGGTTTTTTTACTGCATACGAGCTCGGGTTTTTGCAACACGTGCGTACACATCCGATGCAAAGTGTCCGCGATTTACATGTCTTTTATTCTATCATGCATTTATGCCAGTACCTTAAAATAACTTCGCATCATTATCATCACCGACAGTTTGTTCATTATATTTTTAAACTATCATGGTTATTATTATTAATTATTAATATAGAAGTTATATAAGTAAGTGAAACCGGTGGAAGTGTAGTGGTAATGTTCGTTGTAAAAAACAAAGAATGAGGGGAGATCGGTATGTCTGCTAATAATAAAACCGGCCAAGTGCAAGCCGGACTTGCGCACTAAGGGTTCCGTACCCTATAAAAACGGCACAAAAACACGTATGTTGTAATAGCCCCCTTATTTAATAAATTTACTATTTTTTAGTATTGTTGTAGCGGCATCAAAAATACATCATCTGTGAAAATTTCAACTGTCTAACTAACACGGTTCAGGAGATACAGCCTGGAGACAGACGGACAGACAGACAGACGGATGGAAAGCGGTGTCTTAGTAATAGAATCCCGTTTTACCCTTTGGGTACGGAATCCTAAAAACAAACTTGCAGTGACTTTAGTTCTTCCGTGATTATGGCGCATGAAATAACTGTTCCGAAATACCTATTGGAAAACTCAAAAATCAAATGATAGTAAGTATAAATATCCCGCGATAAGCGACTTCCAAGTTTGTTCATCTCTTCTTTTATATAAAAAGTTACCTAAATAAAAATTACTAAATGGAATAACCATTTAGTAATTTTTATTTCAATTTCGTTAAAACTAATCGTCAAACCGACGACAGTAATAGTTATTTTTAATTATATGTAGTTTATAAGGTTGTAAGAAAATATTACAAACCGGATATGAAAACTTTAACTTAAGTATCTTAAGATGAATGAGTATGTAATATTCCATTTGATTTCAAGGTCTCTTTAGTAATAACCCCATTCGATTTGAATACCTCTTTCAATTAAAACATCAGCTCTCTACACAAACATTATAAACTGTCCTGTTCTTTGAAAAACAGCTTCAGTATTCAGTATTTTATCGCTTAACAAAAATAATACAGAGTTTTGTATGTATTCCTGCACCCTGTCAAATAGGGTATGGCAGTAGTTCTTAAAAGTAGGACTTATACATTAAGTACTACCTATATTATGGTATTTTGTATTTTATACAAAATTGCAGAGTTCTTCTATCTACTTAATAACTATAGTAACAAAGTTCTATTTTTCTAGATGTACTTTAAAATTATGTTGATATAATATCTATTATGTTTAAGTTATATAAATTCGTCTGACTAGGCTGTGCTTAACATGAATAAATAAATGTAGGTAGGTAATTATTTTAATCAGGACACTTCTAAGCTATTTAGCTTAGCTCTTGGTCTCTGTTTGCCGAGTTCTAAGCCAAAGTTGTGTTCATTGTGGATTTGTGGATGTAAGCGGGTTAGGTAACTACGAACTCTGAAGAAGTACCTTTTCCAACAATAAGGTTCGTAGTTAACCCGCCTACATCCGTAATGAATTGGTCTATACTATACTAAAGTTTTATGATCAATTACCCGCCTGATAAGGTTATCCTACGTGACACCTGTTTGAAACTTTATCAATATGACCGCTAATCTAGTTCGCACATAAATAAAATTTGCCTCAGCTGGGAACCCTTTGTTGTGACAATAAATCTCCATAACCTACCATTATTTTAACTTAGTCCGCCTTCGGACTTTGCAGGATATATAAATCATATCACCACACATACACCTATAGTATAAAATATTCTTGATTACAATATTTAGTTCGTTAAAATAGCTTTAGAAGTGGGCCAATTCAATGCGACGTCCTCTGAGACTATTTGTGGACAGCTGCTGTCAGGTATGCCTTCAGCATTCGTCAAGTCATCATTCATATTGGATTCTTGGCTTGATCTAGTTTTGATCCTAGTTTTTTTTGCACATTTAATCTGTTTTGAAAGGTTTGTGTCCATAGGATAGCTTAGATGTTTAGGTTAGTCTAGGATTCCAAAACAAGGTTATGAATCGTAAAAGAAAAGAAGTCAAGAAAATATATTAAAAAGTTCTAAATAAGTATCGCATCGCACGTATTCTGCACTTTTTTATATCTCCTTTATTTTTTATAACTTTTTCTCTTCGTTTCTTAACTTATTTTTTTTCTTATTCGATTGATAATCCTCATCTGCTGTTTTCATGTTTTGGAATCCTAGACTCAAATTCACTATCGCTTATTATATTGCGCCAGAGACTCTTTTTCCTTTACCCTACTTTCCAACTCAGGGCATTACTATCCTGCCTTGGCCTTCCACAAAACCTTAGCCCTAGTTATATAGCCTTGGTTATCCAAAACTAGATCACAAATCACAAATTTATCTACTCTGCTCGAACCTATGTTTGTTTACTGACCAGTTTTTCAATCGACACATGCTTCCAAATGTAATTCAATTTTACGTAACTCTTTAATAACTGGCGCGAGGTTCCCAAAGCACCTACCACCTAATGGTCACTTATTGTTGGCAAGGTCGGTTGAACTAATGTCAGGATGGAATAAAGATTTGTTTGTTTATAATAAACTTAAATAAATATAGATACGTTTTCCGGTCGATAGTTTCATTTGCTAATCAATTACTCAAAGCTTTTTATACACTATTTCTAGAGGGTGTCGAGCAATTCTGCAAATTCTTCATACTCATAATCATCCGCAACTCGATCTCACCCACTGTTGGGATAGGCCTCCAAACTCTTGTGCCACTTTTTAGGTCTTGCGGTAGCCTCATCCTTCTCAAAAATTTTGGTACCTTCTTTTCTAATATCTACTACGTAACTACTGCAGTGGTCTACTTACCTATTCGATTAAACGTAGTCATAATGTCATTTACTATAGGAAGAAGAATAAGAAGAAGAAACTATTTATTAGTCACAACACACCAAACAAACTTTGGTACAGAAATATAAGACTAATAATATAAAACTTAGTACTAGATAACAAGTAAGAAGAGAAAAAAAAAATTACGTATGTATCTACTAACACAAGTAGATAAGCGTTGGGTTGGTACTGGTACTACCTAAGTAGCCCACTCAGCAATTAGACGAGAGCGCGTATGTGTGTAGGTCTATTAGGTTCTCTTACACAAACATCTAGGGTACCTAATTTGCTAAAGAGCGCTGGTTTTTAGTCAAAACCAGGTGGACTATAATACTAATTCCTTTTACCTTCCGAATATGCATTCGTATTCTAATCACTAAAAAAAACTCTACAATCTAACCTGTGATTCTGTAAAAAAATGTTTGAGAATTCGCGATCGTTATCGGGGCGTTTTACTAGTTTAATTTGATGCATGAAAATTTTATTTGCTTTTTAGGTGATCGTTTTATTGCCTTGAGAGAATCATTACTTAGTGCTTAATTTCGTGCCTACACAGATGCAGTTACTTTATTATAATGTTTATATTTATTTCGTAAATCGTTCTTCCAAATATTTCTGCTTGATCTTCAGGGTTTCCACTTTCCTTTTCTTGACTCGACGTCTCTCTTTGTCTATAGATTTTTTAGCACTTTTGCTAGTGCACAATTTGTTCCGAATTTGAATGAATTTAAATTAAGTAGGTACCTACTTAAATGCAGTTATTTTTGTTTCATCCAAATTTGAAACAGTATTTGTAGAAATTTTATCGATTGAAAAGATTTAAGATTTGATTGTTTTGAAAAACTACTTCCCTACCTACCCTGGTTCCTACAGCTTGTCTACTCCCCCATTTAAACGTTCCCTTGTATATCTTGACATAGTCGTGATTACATTCAATTGTAATTAAACAATACCGACATTCACAATTTGTCTTTGTTCCCCAAGACGCCTATTCTTAGGGCCTAGGTATTTATTCAAAGGTAGGGTTTTGGTTTATAGGTCTAGTGTATACTAATTCAAAAGGTCACACACGGTTTGAAATAGGCAGTTTACTTACCATATTTGCCAATATGCTACAGTTGCAAACTTATGTGTTTTAAGGTTGGGTTACGACTATTTAAGGACCTTGTTTTACGATTCGTTATTGTCGTTCAGCTTAATCGAGATTTGTGGTGTCAGACAGGAGTTTCCTGTGGCACTTCTGGTGTGGTTGTGCCACGGAGTTGTGCCACGAGGGATAAACGTAATAAACGCCTAATTAATGGCCTAATATCTTTATGATCATCATCAGCTCGTATACGTCCACTCTCCTGGACGCCACGAATGGTGGTCATAAGCCGCGTCCGTCCATCGTCTCCCTGCGACCGTTGCAATGTCGTCTAATTATTCATTATCAGACTATTGTTGTCCACTGCTGGACCTAGGCCTCCCCTAATGATCGCCATAGCGCCCTGTCTTCAGCTTGCTGCATCCAGCATCTGCCAGCAGTCTTTCGCAAATATTCATCCCACCTGGTCAGAGGGCGCACTATGTTAATTATTGGACAGTCTGAATTCTATTTCATTAGTCTTTTTATTTCGTTTCGTAGACTTTAAATTCTGAGTCACAAAGTCTCAAGATATTTAAAAACTCAAGTGTACCTATGCCTTGAAGTCAAGTATTTTTAATTCCAAATCATGGCTGATTGTTCCACTCTAATTTGTACCTCTTTGTCTGAATGTCTAGCTACTAGACATCATAATGGGTGCTTACTAGCGACTATGCCGTGCATTATGGTCCATTGAGCAATGTACCCTCTGGACGCGAAATTATCTTCCGGAAATGTATGAAATCAATATGCGAATCAAAAAGCTGATTTCCTAAGAGCAATTTGTTGTATAAATTAAAGCAAATGACATTTGGCCTGAAGCTTTTGAGATATGATTGAACAATCGTTTCTTGCATGTCACGATATTTCCTCGAAGAATGCCTAAATGAGCTCGAGGGTCTACGATTGTAGAACCTGTTACAGAAATGAGAAAGATTTAAGGTATTATAATAATAATCTTTATTGAAAACAAACGAAATGTGAGATTAATAAAATTAAGCCCTGACTCCTAACCTGTGGCAAGAGTCACAACTCACAAGAGTATTGTCGGTTAACTTTAATACAAAAAAATGTACACTTATATTGACACGGAAATAAAGTGAAATTTTTGATTTCGGTCGCTTCGATGTGTAGACTAAAGTAAAGAAGCGACGAAGAAACCTTTAGCCTGTTAGTTGTTATTTTTTGAGTTGAAGCAAAACCCGTCCCAAGCTTTTTTATCTTCTAAAGAATCTGATATTTATTTTGTAGTTAGCCTTTTTGCACAGAAAGGTTTTGAAAATTTGTTTGAATTTATTTACTGATAGATTTTGCAACTCACTAGAAGTTTTGTTGAAGATACAGCCTGGTTGTGAGCACAGCAAGTTTATGTTTATTTCTAGTAGATATTAATATTATGTAGGTATATCGCTATTTTTAGGGAAATTTTTGTTAGTTTTATGGGTAGGTACAACAAGTTTTTATAAATATTTAAACTATTAAATATTTCATTGCTTATCTGTTGTACATTAGTTTAGAAAATTAGCCAAGGTAAAGGCTTAGACAGGCATATACCTAGTCCCAAAGCTTATTGCTTCTAGGCGCTCCTTTAACAGCACTTTGGTAACTTATCATTAGTATTCATTGGAAGGCTGTTGAAACGGATTTGCTTTAGATTTATAAGGACGTGAGCATATTCCCAGGCTCTATAAACTTACCTTAAAATTGAATAACGTTACACAACTCAAAAGCATAAAATACTATATAAGATTATGGACGTGGGACGGTAAGTATAGAATTGAGGATACACGTATAGAATTTGGGTTTTTTGTAAGTCCAATCTGTCACAGAGGTCCTCAAAGGGGTGGTCCCTTTGAGGACCTCTGTGACAGATTGGACGTACTCATAATATAACACAAGCTTTGCTCTCTGCTCAGAGCTTACTTTGGAGCTAGACGATGCTTTGTGCTTGCCCAGCATTATTATTTGTTTTCACAGAGATCACAATGATGTCGCTCATTAAGTCTATGTCTAAGCTAAAAATAAAGTAATCTGTCGTGTTTTAATAAACTATAAACCGACTTCAAATTCTTAAATAGTGAAAATGGGTTTGGAAGGAACACTTCGATAGCGCGGTCTTAGTCGCGGTCTTGATCTTAGTAGCAGTCTTTCAAGTCGCAAAATCATGTTAGAATTCGAATCTAATTGAGATTGGTTCTATGAGTGATGGATAGCACATGGATGAAACGACGAATGAAAATACATCTCGTTCACGCCCGTTGTTGCCATGGAAACCATTTGATACCAGTGATAGTGAAAATTATCATGTGCGGACATATAACTTCCTCGAGAATCAAACTTTTGAGACCACATCATAATAAAATTTTATGCAACAAGGAAAAAGTCATCAAATTAGGTATAAGTACAACAGTGATAAATTTTTTAATCGGTCGTATTTTAATATACATAAAAGTAGGTACATACCGTACATACAGCCGAACATGGAACCTCCTCCTGAAGTCGGTAATTAATAATATTCTTTCCTTGTAATAAGTATGGAATTACATACTATTATTAGTTACTTTATTATTTTTGACATGGACTCCACTTTTGTGACTTATTATTCTTGCTTATTATATCCATTCCAATAGTATCATCAGCAGCCTATATTAGTCCTGTCTGCTGGAAATAGGCCTCCCCTAATGAGCACCATAGTGGGGTGCTAGGAATCACACACACAACAACCAATCGTATGAATATATGTAATTCAAAGACAGGTTAAGCTAGCTATGACATAGATCTTAATCTAGGCTTTGCCCATGCTTAGGGCATGGTACCTATAGCAAACACATATGCGATAATTACTATTGCAAAGTTTCACGCTCGTAATGAAATTGCTGATTGGCACCTAATGGATATCTAGAACATGAATAAAGCTGCAATCTTACTTGCTATGAAACCTATTAATTTGCATATAGAATAAAATATATAACAGCTTATGGAAATGTTTATATCTATAGATTTGTATGCTGTTGCACCACCTTCTTATTATTATTTTGTTTCTTGTTATTATTGTTTTGTTTTTAGCTATGTTAGATATTAATTATATAGTTAAGTACCTATTTTTAGTCTTAAATATGGGAAGAAGCTGTTCTCCCGTAACACAGCTACATTGTAGCTACCACGGGAGACAGAGCTCCAACTTTATTTGTAACAAATATTATTTTGTTGAATAAACGATTTTGTATTTTGTTATATTATATTATATATTTTGTTATTATATCACAGCTGTAGCGAGGTTTTATTCAAGAAAGTTGTTACGAGACAAAGAGTAGAAGAAATCTTATAAAACATTTAATCTTTGTCTTGAACTGTTCCCACTTCATAACAGGTTTACTTCGAAGAAATTAAATAAGTTCCTAAAAAAAAATTGCACATCTCAGTTTTGGTCGAGTCTGGGCCTCAAGCTCACCTATAAATTTATCTATTCATCCACAAATCCAACACTTCTAGTGACAATGATGATGTTACCTATCGCTATTTCTTAGATATCAACAAAAAAAGTAAAGCGCTTATTGACGACATCTGTGGCGCAGCGGGCAAAGGTCCGCTCGTGACGTTGGAGAAGGTTTGGATTCGATTCGCGCCTCGGGATAAATGTTTGTACGATCTGCAGATATTTGTTCCTGGGGTTTTGGGTGCTTTTTATGTAGAAGAAAAATTGCCTATCTATATATGTAAATAAATATAAATAAATAATGCTGGACAATTCACACGCATTATCTAGCCCCAAGGTAAGCAGAGCTTGTGTTATGGGTACTAGATAACTGATATACGTAATATTACATAGATAGATATTTTTTATTATACATAGAAAACACCCAGACCAACGGAACAAATTTCTGCAGATCGTACACAAATTTGTTCCGAGGCGGGGATCGAACCCGCAACCTCTTGCGTCGCAGGCAGACTCTCGCCCGCTGCGCCACTGAGGTCGATATGTATGGTCTAACGAATTTGGTTGTCAAACTAGGCCTACATCTCAGTACTCACGAGATCCCCGTGGTAAAAACTAATCACGTAAAATAAAAATAAAAATTCCTTTGTTCCTTGAATGTAAAAAAACGACAGAAAAAAATACCAACAAGCTCTGCTTAGCTTGGGGCTAGATAATGCTGTGTGAATTGTCCAGCATTATTATTTATTTATTTATTTTATTTATTATAATTAACATAAAAAATCATGAAAGTGCACTGTTTTAGACAAATCGGTCGAAATCTCAAGAACCCTGCGGTCTTTGGAAATGACTTATGTTTTGATTCGTAAGTAAATGCTGAACCAGTTTCTTCAAGTTGTGCACTTTTAGAAATTGTCCAGCACACTATTTATTTATTTATTAATACCCTAAACTTCAGGAAAATAAATAAATACTTCGTAACCGTGCGCAGACCAAAAGAATCGACCTCTTTCTCGGTACATATTAAATTGAAATAAGACGAACTAACAGTGACACATCTAACGTGTTTCAAAATACGTCGTCATCGTTACATAATACCGTTAATGTGCTACTTCAATAGATCTAGTCAAGGATCAATTTTATCTGAAGGCAGATCAGACGTGCCTGCTTCTGATTGTAGAGATAACATTATGTTGGTAGACCATAATATCTTCACAGATCATCGACTAAACTAAAGGGGCACAAAAGTCATAGGCCGAATTCTGCTAACCAATCGCTTTACTATGACAATGTGGTGGTAGAATTGGCAATAGATGAAAGTCACTCGTCCCTCATCTGTAGTTTCTTTTATCAAAGGTAAAATGCCAAAATGCATTTAATCTATGTAAACGAATGACCAAATACAACTTATCATAATTCAAACGATGCTTCCGTCTATATTCCACAAGAAAATAAACTATAGAGCAAATAAATTCAGATGTAAACTTCACTTTAATAAAAATAGTAGAATGGTTAGAATCAATAAACCTTAAAGTAAATTTAGATAAAACAAACTATCTACGTTTTAAAAACCATAATACACAAGACATAAACTAAGACATGGACAACTTATTAATCTGGAAATGTCACATTCAAAAAATACTACTCCCGTTAATGACGAAAGACGCCTCCCTACTTTCCTTATCGATGTCTACCGTAACTTAATTGCAATTCACAGCTCCACAGTGAACAAATAACCTACTTAGGTACATTGCTTTTCTCATGATGTCCTAACTCAGAAGTAAGTAATTGATAACTAGTTTTAAAGTAACTTAACGTTGTTAAATTTGCAATAAATAGAGGTCAACTCATATGTGCATATAGACAGGTTTTTGTTTTATACAATTCGCATACCTTATCTCTTGTATAAGGTCTCATATTCAGCTATCAATCATAATAGTTTCATACAAAATGGTACTGTCAACGAAGAAACACTTGCAATACATAAGTATGTTATGGAAGCAAAATATCGGAGGCTTTAAACAGAAGTTTTAATTTAATAGAAAAATCATGCAAGGGGCGAGTGTTCCAATTTTTTTAGTGTGTGTGAGCTAATAAGGCGTTTTAATAAAAACAAATAAAACACACTGTTTCCCTTAGAACTCATATTCAGCCGCGGTTTTATCGAGAAAATGTCTCGTCAAACTATGCTTAGTCTATGCTATTTTAATTTTAAAGAAATTATCTTACACCAAAACGTCATCTTTCCAGTCTGAACTAACTATTTTAGAAATATTATATAAAAAAAACCATCAAGTTCATAATTCATTGACCTACTTCTTCAAATTTCAAAGTGTTAAATAAACTATCTATTAAACGAAATTTATAAGTCATTAAACTCATGTCATGACGTTATAATTTTCAAAATGGAGCATCTGATGAACTAGAGATTGACTGATTTCTGACCTACAGAGCAGAGCCACCAAAAGTCAGAACAAAGCCTCAACATAAAGCCTTTGTTATATTCCTTGGTGCTCTCTAGTTCCCTGCATTATCTTTACACCAAGTTTGTTGTGTTTTCACAACTCACCTAGTAACTTAAAGCAAATTTCCGTGTACGACCTTTTACAAAATTTTCTCATATATATCATTGACAGTACTAAAAGCTCGTGACAAAGCTTGGTCGCACCTGCTCGGGTTAGGTATGTTAGAAATGAGGCAGCGTTTTGAAATAGTGCCTAACAGTAAATGTATGTTATTGTGCTATTGAATAGGTATTATTGTGTAAATTGGATCATATGTGTAATATATTAATTAAACTTGGATTTTATGAGTGTGCAGAATTGCTGATGCTTTCGGAAAATTATGCATATTTTGTTTGATAAGCGGTATAAATAATTTTACTTTCATATTTTGATTGATAAGTAGGTAAGTACTTTTATTTTATCTTGCATATTATGTTTCATAAGTAGGTATTTTAAATTTTTCTTGCATGTTTTGTTTGATACGAAGGTACTTTTAATTTTTAAATTTTGATTGATACGTAAGTACTTTTAATTTTTAGAGGCCCGTTTACGATTATACTTTGAATGTTTTAGTTTTCAGCAGGAAACTATGCCTATCCTCTTCAAAAAAGATTATCATCATCGTCTAAAATAATCAACACGTCCACTCCTAGTCAAAGGTCTACCCCAAAAAGCTAATGATGACCAAATATTGGTACGATCTGCAGGTATTTGTTCCGGGTCTTCTAGTCGTTTTCTATGTTTAATAAAAATACCTATATAGTTTGTAATATACTGTTTACATTTATTTTTAATATTGAAAATTTATTTCTCTTTACTTCGGCTAGATTTGACACAAGAAGATAGTTCATAAATATGAATTATTACTATAAAAACTTGAGTTCAGAAGACTAGTTCTGAAGTAGATTCAGAAACTCCTGTAAATATAGAACGTCTTTCCAATCCAATCATTCAAAACTAGACATACTAATTAGCAAAACCTAATTGCGTAACGAAAGTAAAAATGTAAGTTGAAATTTGCAATATTTTGCGTATGACGAAACGGATCAACATGATCAATTAAATCTAGGTCTAGTCGTAATGTACCAGTACAGGTGATCATAAAATACAGCTGTCCTTACTGACACTTCGTTGATTTACATGCTGTTGCATTACATATGTTACAAAACTTGACCGAAAGCTCTACATTCTATAAAAGCTTAGAGGTCTTATCAAAAATAGAGAAACTTCTATTTGCGAAGGTCTTAAATTACCAACTACGAATTATGCCTTAGTCATTATTTTTAAAAATGCAAAAAACTCATAAAATGAATTTTGGCGCTTGGACTAACTATGCATAACTGTATCCAAGTATACTCCGATTCACAAAACCTGTAGATTTTTTGACTTTGATTCTCTGTCGCATGTATTCGTTACGAATCCCATCTTTCAGAGAAACTATTCGTCCTATTTGTTTTGCATTAAAAACAACAATATCTTACGTTTTGTTTGATAAGGAACATAGCTTACATTGTCTAGTTACAGAATAACAACAAAATGTCGAAAATACAAAAAGTTGTCAGTCATTATTTTTGATATTACGGGACATAATAATTTACGAATTAAAGTTGCGAGCGGCTGTTGCCGGATCCATGTTTTCAATCATAAATGTCTTTGTTGACGAAAACAATCTTGGATTTTAAGTCGGACTTATTCTACACTTGCAATGTCGTCTTCAGTGAGGGATCCCGTATCTTTCTCTCTAGCTAACGAATATTAAGACTGGAAAATATTAGCAAACTTTTTGAAGGGCTCTATATTTATGACAACATGGATTCTACAAAACAAGTTGTCGATATTTTGGTCAGTGTTGATCCTGATTTTATGACTTAAATTGCGCTTATATGTATGTGGAGCGCGTACACACATACAAAAAGGAACAAATATCAACGATCGTACAAACATTTGTCCCAAGGTGGGAATCGAAGCCGCAACCTCCTGCCTCGCAGGCGGTCGACCACCGTGCCACAGAGGTCGTCATACTTAGTTATACTCACATAAGCTAGTTAGAAAACAATGATATCAGCAAACCTTGTCAGCAGTGTTATTCATAAACTTGGCTCTGAATGTATCATGCATAATGCATTGGCCCTATCATATCAATCTCCTAAGCATATCTTGGCTCCGTCTTTAATATTTACATAAAAAAAAATATTTTGAATATCACAGTAATATAAAGTTCAGGAGAGGTTTATTTTTGTAATGTACTGAACGGTAGCAGCGCATCCTGTAGTACAATAAATACCATCGAACTGCGATCCCCAACCCGCAATCCGTGGGGATTATGGGCAATAATGGGCATTTCCCCCAGGAGATAAACGCCAATGAGGCGTTTTGCAGGGGAGGCGTCCAGCAGTGGATCAATATAGGCTTTTGAGGTGAGGTGAGGAGCGGTTTAGACCTGAAAAAACACATAGGCCATATTATATAACTTTTATTGAATAAAAAAAATTGCGTCATTATACTCAGTCACTGGACCGAGACGCATGTGTTACCCTGTAACTCATCGCGATGTGTCAAATGACAAACTTTATGTAGGTTACTTGCTTAATATTTTTTATCTAGTTAGAATTTTCAATACCTATGACATGTGTTTATGATATTATGAAATACATAATGTTTGTGATTTTTATTTAATTTTGTACGTAATTGATATGTGACATGAATAATTGAAATCTGTTTTTATGGTTAATAACATAGTATCTATCTATGTATGTAAGTAGTTTAACTAACAATTATGTTGAACAACCGAAATAAATAAATGAAACCCTTGCGGTGCGAGATTCGACTCGTTCTTTTCCGGTTTATATACCTACCAGTTGAACTTCACTAAAATACCTTCAAATAGTTTTTTGACCTGTTGGTAATATTTTTACGGTCAAAATAAAAAACTAACCTTGTTAAACTTCATGTAAGCTAGTTATTTATTTTATGATAGCTATAAAAAATCAATTTCGACATAGTAAACGTTGATTCAATAACAGTTTTATTGAATATGCAAGGAGTCGTATCGTAATGAGATTTCTATAGTCCTCTACAAACATTCTACGATGAAACTCAAGTACGTTCTCATTAAAACAACGTCTCAAATTAATTAGGACGTTTGACGAAATTTGAGTAATTTATGCCATCATCATCAGCCTATATCAGTCCAATGCTGGACATAGTCCTCCCCTAATGAGCGCCATAGCGCCCTGTCTTCAGCTTGCTGCATCCAGCATCTGCCAGCAGTCTTTCGCAAATCGTCATCTCACCTGGTCGCAGGTCTACCCTACGTTTGCCGAGTCGCGTTCGAATTTATGTAATTATAATAAATCAAAATACGATAAAGAAATCGCCGACATACGTGAATGAACGTCTTTAATACCTTATTACCTAGTAATACCTAAGTACCCAAATAGTTAATAATTTTAACTATGAATGTGTGATAACTGCCGTTAACCATAAGAAAAAACAAACAGTTTTTGCTCTATACAAATAAAGATCAGAGCATTGAGTTGGGTTACTCGATAGTATTATTCATCTGAGTTCTATAGTATCGAGTCCTTAACAAAGCGTTCCATTTTTGTATTTGTCCCTTAAAAAATGGAGCGTCTGTACAAAAAGAAAATCCAATTCCATTTAGAAACAGAGTCAACGTCAGGAAACAATACACACGCCAATATTTATACGTTTACCAACTGTTCCCCGCGGTTTTACCAGCGTTAAATTCGTATGTTGTCGTACAGCGTTATATTTAAATAATAAATAATAAAAAAAAAGTACTATGGTGTCTTGATTTATCGAACAACAAAAGTAAAAGGTTCTCACGCTTATAAGCGTCGTACCTTTTAGAAGAAGGTGTTTTTTTATTTAAATTAGGAGATCGTCTATTGCTCCCGATATTGTTTACAATAACCAGACTACTATTATAAAAAATCTGTCTAGTAAGACTGCGTGAAAACTCCGGGCTGGGACTCTACTATGAGTTGATTCTATAGACATCTCTTGATGATTCTACGAACCATTGCTATGAGAAGTACCTTCATCTGAGTACTGTCTATGTAGTTGCGCATACTTCGATAAAATTAACTTTCGCTTTTGATCAAGTTCCTTCAATTGGTTCAAGACATTTGCGCTAGAGGGCATAAACTTCAAGACGCTATGTTTATAGAGATTTGAAGATTTTTGTATAAACTTTCCATTAGATTATGTAGATACGGCCCTAAAATCTGCCACCGCATAGTTTTTTTTTCAAAATCACGGCGCACTGTAAAAGCATCAAACACTTGAAGACAATATGTGTAACGACATATTTTATTTGTTTATATAGTTTTTTTAGAGTAAAAATGTCTTTATTAGGTACATAATCTAGGTATATTAACAAAATAGGAAGCGATGCAACCTGTAGAAGTAAAGTACTGTTTTGCAGATCGCAACGGGAATATAATAAGACGAGTTCCAGCAACGTAGGTAGGTACATCAGTATGAATACAAATTAATAAAGTTTTCAAAATTTCCACTTTTAAATTACGTACCTTAAAAAACCGACAAAAGTGAAGTGAGCAATGACAATGGAACAAACGAATGCTTTACCTGTTAGAGTAGTTTCCCTCATTTTCCTAACGAGCTGATGATAAGACCAGATTTTTACACGCGCGGCCACTTTTTGTAAAACCTATGTTTGTATACAGAAGTATCATCTGGTTTGCATTTACACAATAAGCGGGAGTCGTTTACAAATATCAAATACTTTTTTTTTGCTTCAATAAAAACCAAACAACTATTTATTTTCTCTCTACGAACTACGAATAACTCCCAAAAAAATCAGACCAAATAAAAAATAACCAAACGAATCCTGAACTTTTCCGCTATTCTCTTGTTTTGTGAGGTAAAAGGCACTGAAAAAGAAGAAAATAGAAAATTATTGATTTGGTTAACAATTATAAAAACACAAGACGATCGCCTTTGGTTGATAACATTATTTATGACTAATCATAAATAATGTTATCAACCAAAGGCGCGGGGCCATAGTTATAAAACTCGTAGGTACCTACGATTGACAAACCTGCAGTTCTAGCAAGTCTTGCAACCCCTGTTTACGATATGGCAGCAAACAACAACATAGCGTTGTTGTCAGTGTAATTGACAAGGACCTTTGCCGATGCAAATGCATCCGCCGCCAACACATTGTCTCTTTTATCAGATGAACTGGGCTATAAAAAGGGATTTGACGAGTCGCGTCCCTTCAATCTAGTTCTTTTACGTCTCTTTGTGGTCATGGATTTGATATATTTAAAGGCAAGTTATATAGGAACCAGGAACTCAAAAAACAAATAATGTGACCGAATTGTTTCGGAAACGTGTAAAGCCTTTTATTTTTTTATTATATATAATAAATTTCGATCTCGACATGCAAATTGGTATCAAGTAAATAAAACGAATCTTCATATAGGTATCGAGAGATTCAAGTACCCTTACATTCTGTTGTTTCAGATTGTTCTTCTAATAAATGGCTCGGTGCTTGCTCGTGGTTCGCCGGTGGCAATGTTACAGCACGCTACATCCTCCCAGAGTTTCGTATTTCATTCAGCAACAGAGTCGTCTACTGCTATTCCAAGTAAGTTTATTGTTTTTGTCAACAGCGTTAGATGAAGTCTCTTTTGGGTTTGCCTATTAGGGTCCTGCTCTAACTGATTGAAAAATATCTACTGTGAGTTATCAGGTAAAGATTGCTTTATCATAGACATTCCTACATTTGAAAGGTATTGTCAGTGATAATCATTACTGGAATCAGGATGGTTTATTTAGAGTCCGTTTTGTCATTACCGCTCTAAAGTCTGTTTTACCCACAGACATAGAATTTTTTGTTTTACCTCATTATCCGCTCCACCTTAACAGTGCTATTAGTGCACTTTCTACCTTAAATTACTTATTTTCAACTCCGTCGGATGTACATAGCTTCCAAACTACTAAATAGTTAACTTTGAAATTTATAAATAGTAAAGTTCATTATTTACTCTATCGGCCATAATGATTAGAAAAAAACGATTCCATAAATTTGTTTTGATAGAAGAAAATCGAAAAGTTATCTCGAATATTTTACTCTATTTTTACTATATTATTATATAGATGAAAATAAGCAATTTGAGGTAGTAAGTGCACTGTAGCACTGTTAAGGTGGAGCGGATAATGAGGTAAAACCATAGGCTTCGTAGTGAAAAAATTCTATGTTTAGGGGTAAAACAGACTTTAGAGTGGTAATGACAAAACTACATAAACCATCCTGATTCCAGTAGTATTTTATTTTAAAATAATAATTTCTCAATAAACACAGAAGTTAAGATCTTGAGTTATTCTCAAGATCTCGAGCATTGCAACTGAACTAACTAACTATATAAAGAACATATATGTGCTGCGTTTTTTTCTTCAAATAATCTCCTGATTAATACATAATAAGCAAAAACTATGCTAGCTATGGTGCTCATTAGTGGAGGCCATGTCCGTCCAGCAGTGGACTAATATAGGCTGATGATGATGATGAAGCAAAAACTTGATCTGCTCTATCCCACTCCTATGAACGCGAAATCCTATGCCTATCCTTTTCACAAAATGACTTCATAGGTTACAAAAACATTGCTAATGATGATCATTACATGCCTTATAATCACTGATTATTTATTTGCAGGTGCATCGGCTTTAGATCGACAAAATGCAAGACAGGTAGATATTAATAATAAGTAAATAAAAAAAATAACATTGATCAACAAGGAAATTTTTACTATCATGTGACGTTTCTTCCAGCCAAAATACGAATACAAATATGAAGTATCAGACCACCAGACTGGAGATCGGAAGAGCCACTGGGAGAGTCGACAGGGCGACAAAGTGCGCGGAGTTTACACTTTGTATGAACCAGATGGCGCACTGAGAACCGTGGAATATACAGCAGATGCTTTGCATGGGTGAGTGATATTACATAAATATAGTCAGACATTTCACATAATCATTTAGTACCAAAAGAAGAAGGATTTATGTTGTGCTCAAGCCTTCTGTTTTATCAAAGTGAAACAATATATTTTTGGTTATTGGCAGAATTAACATACATGGAGATATAAAATGTTTTGCTAGACAATTAAATTTAAAATACGCATTTGCTCCCATTGGAGTCGAGACCATAGGGTCCGTGGGTTACCGATATTCTCCAGGTTTTTACAAAAACATCTAAGCGTCTGGTCGAAGCGCGACCTGACCCGAGCGAGAGCTGGTGAGTTTTTGTGCGCAGCGCATCTGCATTACCATAAATCGGGGCGATGCAGCCAGCGTCTTGTGGACGTTTCCGACTGGTATTGTTATAGATCAGTTGAGCTACCTGGTAGATTGGTTGCAACAGTCTGCAGTTGGTTTAGTTTCAATTGTACATATAAATACGGTTTTTAATTTAATTCTATTATTTGATGGTAATTTTCCGAACAATTGAATTATTGAATATGTAACTCTCAAATACTCAAACGCAAGAGATTGTAAAAACATTTAAGTATCGAACTGGTGACGTGGAAGTTGATTTCATAAGGTCCTTTTGCAAAGCTTTTTCAATTTTGCTCTCAAGATGAACATACATATGTTTTGGCACAAAATTATATACTGACAATTGATCAAACCATTATTTTATCACCAGATTCAACGCAGTAGTTAAACGCAGCGAAGCGACCAAGCATCAATATGGAAATCGGAACCCCTACCTAGGATCGAACAACATTCACAGAGAGGAAACATCACAACCTGGCTACTCGACTCAAAGGAACGCTTATATCCCGAAACGTAAGGATTCTGGGATCTATGGATCCGATGTCGAGTTCAGTGTCAACCACGTGAGCAAGTTTGAGAACCCTGGTAATTCGTTTTGAAATTCGTGAGTTGATTGAAAATTAAGGCTTTCTAGAATTAGCTACCATTTTGCAACCCTTAAGTTTTCGGAAAATGGTCGTAAACTGTAGTAGAGTTTTCGATGGCAACCTACTGAGTAGTTTTGTAAAAAGTAAAGCAGTGTTTTGATTTGATATGTCAAGCTGCAGGTCAGTTTTGTAAAAAGCTTTATATAATTCTTGTGACCACTTTGCTAATTGTCCTAGTGTAATAATTTAGAAAGCCTTAAAACTTATCCACTTGCTTGCTTTGTGAAATTATTTGAAGTATATTGTATTGTAGCTCTTAAGTATGTTATATTGCAAATTACTGATTCAAAGCCTGCCACTATAGGCAATTTGAATAAAAGAGTAAAATCATGGTGAACATGTTTATTTGTCGGCGCCGACTTTGCTTTTTTAATATTATCGTATGTTAAATTGTATCCTTGATGATAGGTCGATTTGGCACTTCGAATTATAGAAGAGATCAGTTTAATGGTGGAGACCAAGACCGTGGCTGCCATGGTGGCCGTGGTGACCAAGATCATGGATGTCATGGTGACCATGATGGCTATGGTGGACGATATGGTGTCCGTGGTCATGATGACCGTGGTGGGGCACTTCATGGTGATGAACAGTCTTGTGGTGAACCACGGCTTGGAATCTGTAAAGAAATCAAAATATAGAATCTTATTAGAAATGTTAACGCAGAGAAAAAATAATATAATGACTATATAATATAGAACTAAACGTAAACTGGAGAAGAGAACCGTATACAAAACTAAGACATTGAATGTCTGATAGATTCCTGACACGCAAAAGACTTTGTCAACTATAACGAATTGTTTTTCAAGTCATCGGTGACTCTTAAAAATCTAGATAAAGAATCCTCTAACAAATATTGCAATCTATTGGTTGCTAGCCATGGTGCTCGCGACGTTAGAATCAATAGGTCGTGGATGTCGCTTAAGCTGATTAGGAGAACCTACTAGCTAGAGGAAAGGCACATCTATCTTTAAATAAATAATAAATAAATGAGTATTTTAACATCATTGCGATCTCCAATCCAGCTACCAAGCGTGGTGATTATTGCAATATTTGCCTTGTTTAGGAGATACATGTTCTGATGCGAGATACACGTTCTGGGGCGTATGTGTGCTGATAAGAATCGTGGGCCTTTTTCTCGTGACCACCATCTTGGATTTCACACATTTTTAGTTCCAGAATAGAACTACGGCGCCCCTAACTTGGTCGACGTCTTGCACATTATGCATCTTTAAGTCGCGTATAGAACTGTTGTGGTAGAGGTTACATTTTATTTTATTTTAGGAAAACGTACAGCTAGAAAATTACAAATTAAGAAACAATAATTTAAATATATGCATGAAAACTTAGCTATTTATAAAGTGTCCACGCTTAGCGCACGGCATAGCTCTCTCAAACACATACCCGTTCTTGTGGTCAGAAGAGTAATGAACAGACCGCACGTTGCCGTCGGGCTCCACGAGGGCGTATGCGCCTCTCACGTGGTCGCCGTCGCGGGTCTCGTGCGCCGACTTTTGGTCGCCCGTGTGCTTGTCGTGCACTGAGTAGGAGAATTTGTACGACGGGTGGTGCTGGAATACATTACATTTTTAATAACAGTATTCGATTGATAGTTACTAAAAATAGACAAATAAAGAAGACAAAAATACCTTAAAATTTACACCTAGATACATCTAGCCCGAAGCAGAGCTACTACAAACTAAGCAGAGCTTGTGTTATGGTTAATAAATAGACTACTCGCTTACGTAGGGATTCAAGCACTACAATTTTCTATTCCCGGTCAAAGATCCAGAGGTAAAATCAAAATCCAAGTCAAAGTGGAAAGATTTAGTACTATTGGACATTGAGAGGTGTCAAACAGCTGAAGACGACGTCGTGGATAAAGACAAGTGAGGTAAATAAATAATGCTGGACCATCCACACATCATTTTCTAGACCCAAGCTAAGCAAAGCTTTTGGCTTGTGAGCAAATATTGCCCCAATATTCTGACATGAGCATGGGAAAATACTGAGAAGTTCTTTCTGTCCTTGTTACGTTTTGTTTTAATCAGACTTATGCGTATTCGAAAGTTTAAAAAGATGATAAAGTTGCAACTCACGTGAGGTTCATGGTGGACATTGTGGTGACCGTGGCCGTGTCCGATGCCGTGACCGAGGTTGTGACCATCGTGGTGTCCTGAGAAAATAATAATATTATTACATCAGCCAGGAGCTTAGACAATTTAACCCGCTGTCGCCAGGAGTGTCCAACGCCAGTGCAAATATGCTTTTAGTAAACATAAAACAAAACAAAATTAACGACGCCATTGCTGCATCATGAGACAATTTTACTTAATTTAGACCTTAGAGCCTGTTCTACTTTCTACCGTCGGTTAAACTTGATTGGTAAAGCTGGTTTGGCCTATGAAAAAGGACCTGTACCTACTATCGGCCAGTTATAATTTAGAATTATCTTATTGAATCCACGCTCAATCAAATTTGTTCAGTTTGTTGCACCATCGCTGCCATTAGAATACTCGCTTTTTAGGTCGTAATCTTTGAAACTGGGGGAGACTTCATATTGACTTGAAAACCTGGAGGAGGTTTACCAGGTCAGTAGCAGTACCGATATTACAATTACTTGATGCTTAGAAGCTCTTGGCTTCTATAGAAAGGCCAGGCTCAAAAATCATCTTCCTTAACAGCGTCGTTCAACACGAGTCATTTGTTATCCTGGGTTGGCATAGGAAAGTTTGAATCAGACACTGCTCAGCAATCGTTACTAAGATGGTCATGAGTAAAAAGTAAAGGGTTTGTATTATTCTCACCGTGGTCAATATGATGTCCGTCGATGTGGTCCACACGTGACTGGTGTGAGGTAGCGTGGGGCATCGCGGAGGCGCCTGCGACCATCATGCATAGAGCTACCTGCACACATAAAGTGATTCATACTTAAGTAATGGAAGGACAAATGCAAAGAGCAAAACATGCAAAAGCCACAGCTGCCATAGGAGAACAGACCTGGAAATGGAATAACTTTACAGTACTACTCATTTCTTCAGAATCTATGAAGATTATTATTCTGAAATCTTTAACAATGGTTCTGTTTCACGTTGCAGAGAAAACTTCTATTGCAAAGCCGGTATCAAATCCACTGTTTCGTTTTGAATTTTTGTCTGTCTTTTTAGTATTTTTTTTGCTACACTGCTTAGTATTTTAATAATAAAAATAGTGATATTTTTAATGCTTGACAATTCACACAGCATATCTAGCCCTAAGTTAATGGTTAGGGTATTTTCGTAGCAAGGCACTACAGGGACACTCAGTGACGTGTCCAAGAGTGTCCTGTAAGGTCTAAAGGAAATAAAGCACTTTGATTTTTTTTTGTGGTGCCAAAAAACATCAGCGCGTAGTTGTGTCTCAAGCTCACGCTGCCAATGGTACATAAAACTGTATTCTTTCTTTGAAATATTTTAGTAATTCTAATGTATAGGTAGTAGGAAATAATAATGTAATAATATGTATAATTTATTTAAAAAAATAACTATAACTCACTTGGAACCACATGTTGAATTGTTCAAATCACAGAGCTAGAACTGAACTATGGATCAACCGAAGAATGATCCGCTTATATCCCAACTCGAAGACTCATTTGGTTGCTGCCATACAATCTCACCAATTATTATATCCTCAATTAACAAGCCCAAATAATCAAATAATCATCTTAGTATTGGCGCTTGTACCTCTAATTAGATGAGTATTACTTCTAATTATTTTCGAAACTTCAGTTTCTTTTACGAAGGGCGACACAAGCCATTAAGCCGTTTGATTGTGACCGATTACTCAAGTCATGAAACTGATACTTGCTGGCTTGAGGATGCTACTTGCACTTGCCATTCATGCGCGAAACGCTCTGGTTTGTACACGACACTGCACTTATAGAAGTTTTGTTGCAACTTGCTTGTTGAAAGCAACACGATTTTATCATTCAGTTTGATAGGTTTCGTCTATCAGTTCGATTGCATCGATTTTATCAGTTGAAGAAGCCGTGTAAAGGTTATACTCCAATTCAAAAACCTGAATATTTTCGTAAACAAAAGGGTTATAAACCAAGGAATATTTATTATTATCTTTTATTTATCAGAAGCAAAGCCCAGAAGCTTGAAACAATTAATGGTTCTGAAAGCTTTCATTAAATTTTTAATAGTTGTTTCTCTTGTTCGATATCAAATCCAAATAAAAAACCCTGTAAATAATAACCTTTCTGTACCTTGTTATTTTTTGTTATTGTTAACAGTTTTTGTTACGTTTTCATTAATATATACAAGAAATTTTATGTCAACAATGACATAAAATTTCTTGTATTCTAAATTGGAGTATGTCGTTTACGTCTTTTAATATCGAGAGAACGGTAGCACACTTACGGTTGTCGATAAGGATTTATAAACATCGATCTTAGTAGTCCCTGGGAGTGAAGGAATAGTGATAGACCATTGTCTGACCATTGTCATGGTCTACCATAGAATAGACCTATGCTTGCAATTTTTAGGTTTAGTAAAATTTATTTGTTATCATTATATATTACTTTTATTTAAAAAATACTGAAAATTCCTTGCTGTCAATAAAAATATAGTTGCTGTTGTATTTGTGAAAACAGTTTACTCAGAATGGATTGCCTTCGTGATTGCTTGTCACGATTGCTGTCTATACACATATAATTTATCACAAGAAATGCTTTGGCAGACTTCTTTCAGAGAAGTGCTTTCATGTACCTACACTAAGTCTCAATTAAGTGATTGTAAGTTATCAGTTTAAGTACCTAGCGAGGTATCTTGTTTTTAAGGGTACCTAGTGTTAGTTGGTAGATTTAACTTGAACAAACCTAATATGAGTTCTGGTCACTGTATGTTCGCTAGAAATAATGGTTTTCTTACTCTATTCTATTTTTATTTTGTACAGACGTATGAGTAACAGCAATCGCGTCGAGCAGTCACAACAGCCTTAGTTCTTGAATATAGCCTAGTGAGTTAGACGCACGTAAGACTAGGCTTCTCTTGTTCTTAACTTTCCTTTTCAATCTATCCTGAACTCGTACGTTACAAGTCCAAGACAGAATTGATACAAATTAATCTTTGCTTATTTGTACTTAGAACCTATACACGAATTTAATTCGATTTATGTTACTTATCTGTCCTAACATATGAAGAAATATTACGTGATAAAACGTCGTGAATCTAACAAAAGTAACGGTATTACTGGTATGCATCTTAACGCAGTCACTATGACACGCAAGTGGCGAAGATTCACTGCTCAACTCCATCAACCCCCCGATCAGCACACCTATGTCCAGTTCACAGCTGAACGTTTCTGGAGAGAGGCACGTCGAGCACTGCCATAATCAGTTCCTTTATTCACCACACGCGGCTCAGATAGGCGATCGCAGTAGCTATGCTAAAAATACATAGAAGGGTACAGCTGCCTCTGGTAGATTCCCTTAGGCGGCTCTTAAAACAATCATCTAAGTAAGTCATCAAAAGCACAAAATTGTACATATGCTTAGGTATTTGCTTTATGTGCGTAACTTGCCCTGGGGTAATTTTCTACGAAAATTTAATAATGTCTCAATAATTTTCAATTTCAGCAGGATTCGAACCCGCGTCTCAACCTCAGTACGGGCGCGCTCTAACCAACTAAACAACGAAATAGAACATGTGCCTCGTCGAAAATCTCTGGGACTTACTACGTCTCTAGCGTCGTTAGCTCCACCTACAGAGGGTTTTCTCTGTAAGTGGAGCTAAATATTTATTTAGAACGATTGACAACAACAAGCTGAAGTGGCAGTGAGCTGGCCATATATCAAGAAGAACCGACAACCGCTGGGTTAAACGTGTTCATGAGTGGAGACCGCGGCTCGGCAAACGTAGTGTAGGCCGCCCTCTGACCAGGTGGGATGACGATTTGCGAAAGACTGCTGGCAGATGCTGGATGCGGTAAGCTGAAGACAGGGCGCTATGGCGCTTATTAGGGGACGCCTATGTCCAGCAGTGGACTGATATAGGCTGATGATGATGATGACAACAACACTTCATTTACTTAGGAATTTGAATACTGCTCTAATATGAGTCTACCGTTTCAAGTGACATAATACTATGCGATAAATATCATTGTACCTACAGTTTTATTTTAAGACATTCAAAGGATTTCGCGAGACGAAGATAGATCATTAAAAATTAGCACCCTTATCGATGATGTTGTTTGACAACATGTTTTTTTCTGCTGTCAATCATAGACTATTGTACCATCTATCCTTGGATTAACGTAGGTACTGGGATTAGCACGATTGACAAATTTAATATGAAACTTTATTAAAAAGGGTTTTTTAAATTAATATCTTATCGGGGCGCTGTTAAACCTAATCATCATCAAACGAGATCCACAGCTGGACATAGGCCTCATAGGACATACTACATAGAACCCCACAAAGGCCGATTGAGCACTGCCCGCATCCAATGACTTTCCGCGACCAGACTATAAAAACTAGACTATAAAAACTATCAAATACGAAAATGGGACGAAAGAGGAACGATTTCAGCGTTAAATTTAATTTTCAGTTCTCGGACATCTTTGTCCCGAACGCGGAACCTCTCGATGCAAATAAGAAACTTGGTTTATAAAAACAAAAGAATTGTCAAAACTACATATATTTACTTACAAAGTTTAAAGATTTATTTAAATCGCAACACATCAAAAAAATAAGACAAAGTAGTAAAAAAAATACTCAAATAGGTTTCGGAATCATTCAGAAATGAAATCATGCCACAGAAGCCACCTTATTTCCATGCAATAAGAGACTCATTGAACTAAAACACGAGTACATATTATATCATGCTTCGAATCAGAAACCCTTCAAAATAATCATTAGTAATAGTTAAATCTTTTGGTTAATGGCAGTTATTCAATATTAGTTTAAATAAAATTTAGTGAAGGTTTCATCATTAAAGCTAGTAATATGTATAACAGTGTCAAGAAAAAAACGAACGCTCGTGTTCACCAAAAGATAATCGGCCGATGAGCAGCTTCGTCTGTTAACTAGAGTTAAAATGTATGAAAACTTTCGCCAAATACTATGATGTTTTCCGATTATCTTTTTGAAGAACACATGCTAAGTCGTTACATTATGTAAAGTTAAAACAAAACTATCAGATGTAAGGCAAACAAAGAAAAGGAAATTAGAATACTTTATAACTGAAAAAAAAAACAAGTTACGCTTAGAAATAAGAAAACTAGGTACAGCTTGGATGAAAAGAGTAAAAAGAGATCGGTCATCTCATTTTAGTAGGATAGGAACCTACATCTCAATGACCCCATCGCCTATCATCTCTTTGCTGCGGCCAAGACTTATAATCAGGCTGAGCTTCCTGACCCAACGGCATAAAATAAGAAGGTTTTGATCGCGCTTTTAGCTCTAGCTGTCTTCGATGTTCAATCAGCTCATCATAGTTTTTGAACTCCTTGGGCTCGTTTGTCCGTACTCCTTTGGGTAGAATGATGATCTGACCCCCTGGTCCTCGAGTGTAGTCCCGGCCTCCAGTTTTCAAGTAGCGGTAGTCAATGACCCAAGTTGGTTCAGCGTAGTCGGGGCTGTACACCTCTTCTACTATCCTGAAAATATGTAATTATGAAGATATGGAAGGAATACGATGATGATCTTATTGATAGTATCCTTGATTTTGGCTACGGTTACCAGTCCATGGAGTCTTAGCAGAGATTAAGCATGTGCGAACGACGTGCATGAAATGTGAATATTAAATTCTCGAACTCATATAAGAAGACATTAAGAAAGACTTGTCTTTCGAAATAATCAACATTTTTTTCATGATATTTGAGATTAGACTCCTACGCCTAATATTCCATTTCATTCTGTATCAAAAACGCCAAGATGGTTTTTTGATTCGTTGTATACGTTTGATATTTTTTTTTATCTAAAATATCTCAATTTTGATACAAATTTGCCTTCTTCTCCCAATTTTTAAATTGAAAAATAAAGCAAAGGCAGGGTAACAGATTCGCCAAAATAAATATTTGATTACTTGAGCCGTACTCTTTTAATTAGAAGAAATCTTGATTTTTGCATTTGATTTTTGCACACGCATTTTGCTCTGTCCCGCTTCTATGAACGGGAAATACTATGCCTATCTTTTTCACAAAATGGCCTGTAAAGAGGCCCCTTACGGAAAAGAGATGATGATCTGCGAAAGACTGCAGGCAGATTCTGGATACGGCAAGTTGAAGACAGGTCGGTATGGCAATCATTAGGGGAGGCATAAGTCCCGCTGTGGACTAATATAGGCTGATTATGATGATGAACCAGAAAACGCTACTATGTAGGTCTATAATAATAAATGCTCAAGAATCGTTCGTGCGTAATAAGAATTACATAATAATGAAATTCTTTCAGCACTCATGTGTGAAAGCGTGCGGTTAATTAATTAATAACTTACTGGTTTTGACGCTGGATATTCAAGTGGCGATGCTGAAAAAGAATTTATTCACATGAATAAAAATAAGTATATTTTTTTCATAGAAAAGACATCAACGCGCTTCATCGACATTCTATTTTAATAATTAGAATGGATTTAGAATTAAGATTCGGTATTCTAGTATCCCTACTGCGAAAACTAAGCCAAGCGTGATGAATAGGTATATGAATATGGCGAAACCTACGTCATTTGATAAATATTTTTAAACATACGCGATATGAAAACATAATTATTAATACTATTTTATGGGTATTTATCGCGTTGATCTAATAAATAAATAATGCTGGACAATTCACATAGCATTATCTAGCCCCAAGCTAAGCAGAGCTTGTGTTATGGGTACTAGATAACTGATATACATAAGATAACACAATACATAGATAGATATTTTTATTATACATATAAAACGACCAGAACACCCTGAACAAATAAATGTCTGCAGATCGTACATACATTTGTTCCGAGGCGGGAATCGAACCCGCAACCGCCTGCGTCGCATGCAGATCTTCGCCCACCGCGCCACAGAGGTCGATCTGGTTTATTATTAGCGTTTACTTTTTTCAGCGTTTATTTCTACCTTATTTGGGGGATGCATGTTCAGCAGTGGGCTTATGTTTGCTGATCAGTGTGATACCTATATTTAAATGACATACTTTCTATTATTAGTAATAATAGTAAGTATTTTATAATTTATTGCCTACCGTATATATCGTTTTTACTTGTAACATGACGTTATTAATAAAAAATTGTATTGTATTGAAAGCCCTGTCAATTTATGGGCTTATGTATGTTTGGTCTTTTTTATGTATAGTAAAAAATATCTGTCTGTGTATTCTATTATGTATATCAGTTATCTAGTACCCGTAACGCAAGCTCTGCTTAGCTTGGGGCTAGATAATGCTGTGTGAATTGTCCAGCATTATTTATTGGTTTATTATTTATTCCAATGTATACTAATTGGTTATGCTATACTATAAGATTCCCCTCTAGACCCATTTCAAGCATGAGCCCTAATAATGGCTCACCAGACCAAACTTAGTCTCTACTATCATATTTTTATTAACCAGACTTAGTCTCTAATATCATATTTTTATTTAGATTTATAAACACACAGTGCACATTATTTTGCAGTTTTGTCAATTTTGTAATAAGTTTAATTATATAATCTTAAGTACCTAGAGGATTTTTTTATTGCACTTAGTAAGTTTTTATATATTTACTGATTAATTGAGTATTTTGTTAGGAACATAATTATTTATGTAACTATCCTATCTTGAAAGACCTGTAAGGGCTGTATAATTGTAAGAAATTATTTGTAAACCTATAATATTGAAACTGTTGGTCTTTAAATAAATAAAAATATTTTGAGCGATGTCAAATCAAATTTCATTCGACCCGTATTACAGTTCAGTTTGCCTGCGCAGTTAAAGCTGTATAATGTAGGAGGGTTTGGGCCTCTTTTTTCTTAACATTGGTTAAGTTAGGGAGACCATGTTTTTGCAAAGGTGCGTTTAGACTGTGGACTGTGTTTTAAAACATAGTTATTTTACTTATTATCAATGTGGACGGAAATTCGTCCCCATCTTCACTTATCTAAAGGTGAGATTGTGGCCAAACAAAGCTCCAATCTTTAAAAAATTACTACTTACATCATCATGGGATTTGATGTTTCGCAATATAACCGGACCAGGAATATCATGTTCGTCATCAACGTGCTTTATATAATCCTTGTCCGTCCACCATGACTGTTGCTGATCTCTCATCTGACGCAACTCATCGTAACGCCTTTCATCGTTTATTACATTGTAAGGCTTTTCATCATGATGCTGTTCATGATGACCCCTTAATTCATGACTTCTTTCATCATGACGCCTTTCGTCATGACGCCTTTCTTCATGACGCCTTTCTTCATGACGCCTGTCACCATGGCGCCTTTCATCATGAATCCTTAGACCATGATGCCCCCCGTCACGACGCTCGTAATAATCCGGACGTCTGTCATGACGTAGGTAAGGGTTGTCTAGGTGTTGATGCGTGCTAAGATGATCCAAGGTTTCCTGGAGTTGTGGAGTCGCGGTGGCTTCGGCCACTTCGTCGGCCACGCTCGCTGATAGCACCGCCACAAGAACGAACAACTGAAAATAATCAAAATTAAAGCCTTTATTTCCATAAAACGTATGTGCATCATGAAAAATTAGAAACTTAATTAGAGACTGTGAAATTGATGGATTCTTCTAATTATTTATATAAGATCATAGCATTACAGATATCTCCAAATTTTTATATCAAAGGTACATTCAATCACAATCATAATAACTACAAAACAATGAAAATGCACACAAGAAATAGAAAAAAACATACAATAATACAACTAAACATTATCATCATCAAAAGCATTGAAATGTTACTGACATTCCGACCGTAGCTTTTAATTCAAGAATGTTATGACGCCCTGACTCGGACGTCCACAATAACATGCATGTCAAAAATGTATTCATTCACATTAATCGCGACAAGTGATTACGACAGCAGTCAATCTTGAATAAGTCTGTTAATCCTAATACAAATACAAAATTATTTATTTGCCAATTACTACAGACAAGGTACACATTACTAGCGGCCCCCGCACGAGGCAAGCCTGTGTCGCGGAAAGCCTGTTTACATCATTATTAACTTTAACAATTAAGATTAGTTGTAACTTATACAGGGCAAACAAACAAAACATTAATATCAATAAATCTAATCAATTAAGACAAAACACGCAATCTGCAACATCCATTAAAAAACTCGCGCGTAGGCGGTCTTACACTCGGCTTCTAATACTATATTGTATAGCAGATTCTTCCGTGCATTTTGTTAATAGCGTTGGCGATCGCGGTGTTAGAATCAACCCTTCAAACCAATATTACAATTCGCCTGACATGCGTTGTGACAACGACCTCCTTTATAGAGCTAGTAGACGAATGTTTGCTGAAGAGGAATGAGTTTACTCGTTCACTTTTCAACTTACTTGTAACATGTTGCCCCTTAAAGATGCGAGTTACAACTAACAAATATGTATCTCGAACATCAACGATAAATACGGCTAGTACAAAACATATGTTAATTTCCATCATTAAACAATATATAAGATATCTTGTCGGATTCATAATGATTGGATACATCCGATGGTTTAGATTTCGCTAGCACGTGGAGCTATGTTATTGGTTGGAATGGTGATTTATTCACTGGTTTGATGAATATAACTAGGGATTTGGAACACAAAACCAGATGCACGTCAACCAGCTGTCACGTTTTCGTTCGTCCAAGGCAAAATTTATCTTGTTTATGTACGTAGGCAGGTCAGGTATCACTTTTTATTATGATAATACTTATTACTCCTGACTCGGGCTCCACCTGAAAACCAGCGTAGCATAGGGCGCAGCCAAATGCTACACATGCTGCGGTGGGGACCCTTTTATCCCCGTTTTCTTTTTTTGTTTTTTTTTTGTTTCATTTGTTTTTTTTTTGTATAATTTTATCTGTACCTACCTAGTAATAGTTCCTAGCATGTAAGTTATAACTTTGGGATAAAATAAAAATATTTCTTCTTCTTCTTCTTCTTCAGATGCTTATGCAAAGCAACAGACGTTTTTCAACGTCTCCGTAAGTAGGCGGAGAGGGCTCACGGAACGCTCGTGTATTTCGACCGACACAGGGGCCAGCGTCGGATGAATTGCCCATACAAACGTAACACCCAAATTATTTTGTAATTCGAGCCACCATATTATGTAATTTTCCACCATACCCCTTCCACTCCAGGACAAGCAGACGCACAGAGAGTTACCACCCCTACTTAGTGCATATACCGTCCTTTTCCACCTTCATCATTCGTACCGCTGGGGTTTGGAACACGCCTGCTGCTGTTTTTCTGATCAATTGCAACTTGGATCTCGTCATGGCAAGAGTGAATAGCTATCTTCTAGATCTTCGTGATACATCTTTGGCCACATCTTCACTTTACTTCGCCTATAACTATAATTAAAAAAAAAAAAAAAAAAAACCAACCAAAAACCAACCACATGAACCTAGGTCACTGGTTTTTCTTTTCAAAATCCTTACCAACATAGCGAATCGCATTTTCATATTTTTACGTTGGAAATGACATGTTTAGTCTTATTTGTTTTGTATTACCACGATCACTGCTAGCGTCGGCGGTGCGACCCGCAGGGGCGCGCCGTCGGTACACGTACTTGCAGATCACTCTCTGTGTTTTCAGCCATGAAAGTGCTAGTCTAGTCTAGTCTTGTTTAAAAACAACAATATCTACGTTTTGTTTGATAAAGAACATAGTTTGTATTGTCTAGCTACTATGTTGAAAAAACAAAAAGTTTTAATTCATACTATTACGGAACATAATATTAGTATGAATTGACTGCCGAATCCTTGATGATGTATGTTTTTTAATACATTTATTTGTATTTATACATGAAGGCCCTGTATTATTATTATTTATTCAAAATTGACATCCTCTTTTAAGCTATTTTGTCCCGCAGCTTGGCAAAGGCCTTCCCTTGCACATTACCAGTCCGTGTCAAAAGGCCATGAGATCGTCCCGTCACCTGTTTCGTGGCCGACCCCGTCGTCGCCTTCAGAAATAACATTATTACAAGCTAATTTTAACTCTAACGTAATGCTGTAGGTATGTGTCCTGTACAAATTTATTTATTTATTTTATTTAAATAAAGAAGCAGTATACAGCCTCCTATTTTTCTGATTGATTTCCAGTTTCCATCTCAAGTAATATAGAAAGAAAACCAATCTGTCTTTTTTAATTTCTGAAAATCAAGCTTTTGAAATGAATAATAATTAGGTAGGTACTTTTCTGTGTTTCTTATAACTGGGGAATTGGACCATACAATCTCAACTCAATAATTCACCTTATTACATTTATAGATGTTATTTAGGTTAATAATTAGGTTATCTGTGTTTCTTATAACTAGGGAATTGGACAATTACAATTTCATCTCAATAATTCACCTTATTACATTTATAGATATTATTTAGGTTAACAATACACAAAAGCTAAACAATTAGTAATGTTACCTTCCTAACTAAAATGCGACATGAATTCGCTATCTAGACAATCTTTATAGCGAATAAGCTGTTACGCCTGAAAACATTTCATTGCAAAGACTCAAACATTTTTGCTGTTATTTTTTACTAAGGAGGAGGCTGCGGTGAAGATTTTCGCATTGAAGGTCGTAGCTTGAAGGTGTACAATTTCGGAAGGTACACACAGGCTGGTCTACTCTATTTGGTTTTGGAAAAATGAAAAAGCTTTGAACAATTTCACCTACATATTTTCTGTTTTTAACCGACGAAACGAAAATTAATAAAAGAGGAGGATGTTCGGCTGTATGGTTTTTTTCTTAATCATCGATTACCTACTTCATAAATTATGGACTGTTTAGTATGGACGATGATCCCGAGTTAGTTATATACTTTTTTATTCTCGAGGAATAAGTACCTACCTATTTTAAGAACTAGGTACTAATTTAGACAATTTGAAGGCTGTTTTTAGTTTTTTTTTTTAATTATACTTTTCGGAGAATGTTCATACTCATACTCATTTATTTATTCAAAGTCAAAGTCAATAACTTTATTTCTTTAGACTTATAAGACAAGTCAAATTTAATACTATAAACAGGTTTATAAATAGTCATTATTATCAAATAAGATATTATATGATGTTATTTATTTTATTCGCTTCAATTTTTTGTCCACTAATGGAAGAAGCGAAAAATAAACCACTGGTAAGTTTTATAAAACTTAAAATTAATACATTATCTCAGTGTAAATAATAATATAATCTAATTTATATATGACTCAATATTTATATAAAACTAACTAAGCTTAACATTATTTTCCTTAAATACTATTGTCGGTGCGGAACTGGGCGACATCAGGCCAAGCATTAACATCATTGATGTAATCATCTATGGAGTAAAAGGCTTTCTTGATAAGATTTCGTTTTATGTACTGTTTAAATTTACGAATAGGGAGCTCAGTTGCTTCAGATGGAAGCTTGTTAATTGTTATAGAAGCGTACGCAATTACCCATAAATGATTTCCCTACCTTTCGTAATCTATATGATGGGATGTGCAGTTTGTTCTTGTTTCTTGTATTTATTTTGTGAATATATCACATTTTTTTAAAAGCTATCTTTATTTTTGTGCGTATACATATGTACATTAGATTTTCATAGATGTATTGCGATATTACTGTTAAAATATTTATGTCTTTAAATAATTCCCCCAAAGAGTGGCGTTTGCGCGTACAGCCCTTTTTTGGAGAACAAAGATAGTCTGAATATCGGCTGCCCGTCCCCAAAGCAAAATACCATAAGACATGATACTATGGAAGTAACTGAAATAAACTAACCTAGCTGTATCTTCATCGGTAATATATCTAATTTTTCGAACCGCATATTCTGCTGAACTAAGTCTGCCCGCGAGAGCCTCAATTTGCGGTCTATTGATAAACAACATACATGTCAAAACTCACAGGAACTAAGTACGTGATCTGATTTCACTTTCCCCCTTCCACTCCAAGACAAGCTGACGCTCAACTCATTACCACCCCTTGGTGGATGTACCGTCCACTCGCACTAAGCGGTTTTCCTCCACCTTCATCATTCGTACCGCTGCTGGGGTTGGAACACGTTCGCTGCTGCTGTTTTTTCCGTCAATTACAACCTGGGTTTCTTCAAGACAAGAGTGAATTAGTATCTTGTAGACTAGACCTTCCTGATACGTCGTCGTCCACATCTTCACTTTCCATCAGGGGAGATTGTGGTCAAATAAATGTTTATAGACTATCAAAAAAAGCTGACATAATCACCGCGTGTTGTAGGCGAATTGGTGATCCCATCGGATAACCAGAGCGACGGAATAGAGAATGCACCTGTGTTTGCTCATGCACTTATGCACTCTAATATGTCCAGAGCACCTGGCAAGTATTCGTTAAGATTGGCCGCCGTAGTCGATATTCGGCTAGAAGAATATCATCACATTTTCATTATCGTTGTGATGATGATGATATATACCAGTGTTAAAGAATACTTGCCAGGTACCAGGACATACTAAGGGCACAAGTGTGTGCGTAAACACATGTGCACTCTTTATCCCTCACTCTGGTAATCCGATGGGACGACAAACCAACACGACCATTCCAGGGACCTAGTGACCAGGGGTCAGTCACGTGTCTCGGAAAGCACGTTAAGCCGTTAGCCTGATTGCAGTAAAGGGGTTAAGAATACACAAAAGGAAGCTGCTCCCCTTCCTATATTTTATTTCACTACCTAGAAGGTATTAAGATGGGAAGTATGCATTTTAACAGTGAAACAAATAGTTACTCTCGTATCGATATATTTACTGAATGTATACAGCTTACATTCACTTATTTGGAGCTTTGCTACTTAGAAACTAAAAACGTATCGTGACATCCATTGCCACAGATAAGTTCAAGCAGATTGTTCAGTATGATCCTTGAGATCTTCGACTTATATTTAGTCGGGAATTAGTGTAAGCGTGCGCCATAAGGCAAAGGTTTGTATTCGAAGATGAAGTTGGCTGATGGTTCGCCCTTACGGCCTTCTTCATCACGGTCAGCCCAAGCGCCAAGTCCCTCTTGTTGACCGCGCCTGTCATTTCCGCGGTTATCATTCCCTCGACGATCATCGCGGCCGCTGATGCTCCAGCCCCAGCTTTGACGTCCGTGCCAATCTTTGTGACCCTCGTCTTGGTGCCCCCAACGCTGAAGTCCACTCCAGACGCCACCTTCCTGGCCTCGACCTCCTTGCCCACGGCTTTCTTGACCAGAGCCTCCTTGACCACGACCTTCTTGACCCCGGCCTCCTTGACCACGCCCTTCTTGACCAGAGCCTCCTTGACCACGACCTTCTTGACCACGACCTTCTTGACCACGGCCTTCTTGACCACGACCTTCTTGACCCCGACTTCCTTGACCACGGCCTTCTTGACCACGACCTTCTTGACCCCGACCTACTTGACCACGGCCTTCTTGACCCCGACCTCCTTGTCCACGGCCTTCTTGACCACGACCTTCCTGGCCCCGAACTCTACCTTCTTGACGTCGAACTTCTTCACCACGACCTTTTTGACCTCGACTTTCTTGACCTCGACCTTCTCCACCACGACCTTCCTGACCTCGAACTTGGCCTTCACCTCCTTGTCCTCGACCTTCACGTCCACGGCCTTCCTCACCTCTACGACCGTCTTGTTTACCCTCCTGTTGACCTTCATTCTCTTTTTCACGTTCTTTGCGATCATCTTTACCTTTGCTCCAGCCGCGAAGTCCTAACCATATGTCCTCAGCTTCTTCATCACCGTTTCTTCCTTGTTGATCACCACCTCCTTCACGTTTTTGTCCTTGGCTCTCCTTGCCTCTTTGTTCGTCGCGGCCTCCATTACGTTCTTCGTTACGTCCGCGCCCGGTTTGACCCTCGTCACGTTCGCGTCCATCACGGTTTCCTCGTCGTCCGCGACCGTCTCGGCCATTGTTTCGTCTGCGTCCGTTTTGACCTCTTTCACGTTCTTCGTCACCTCCACTCTCGTCTTGGCTTTCGTCACCTCCTTGCTCGTTTTGCCCTTCTTCACCTCCTTGTTCGTTTTGTCCTTCGTCACCTCCTTGTTCGTTTTGACCTTCGGCACCTCCTTGTTCACCCTGGCCTTCTTCACCCCCACGTCCACCACGTCCGCGTCCATCACGACCTTCGTTGCGTCCACGTCCGCCTTCATTGCCTCCACGGCCTCCCTCTTCCTGGCCTTGGTCGCCTTCTTCTTGGTCTCTGTTATCTTCACTCACTTGCTCTTCTTCACGTCGGCCTTGATCTTGTATTTCAGGACCTCCGGGACCCTTTTTTTCTTCTCCCTCTTTTTTATCACCTCCGAGCTTAGTATAATGGACGTCAGCGGTAAAACTGAAAATAAGCCAAGAAAAACATATGAGGTTAAATCAATTTTAATGCTGTATGAAATCAGCTTTAACATTTAAAAGCTAGGCAAGTAATGAAACTATAAATACTGGAAATTGCCATGTAAAGAAGTTGGATTTGAAGTTCTGCAAAATCAGATATCCGCAATTGAAACGAACTTAGTGTGTACTGTCTTAGTAAATATCGCTTGCGTTTCAATACTGATCTATTTTGAGTTATTGATACCAAAAAATTAATACAAGTGAAATAAATGTTATACGTACCCGTGTTTATCGTCAGCCCGGTATTTAACATATCTTTTAAGCCCGTCAGGTTGGATGAGCCAGTAATTCCCCTTCACTTTGTCCCCGTCCCGGATTTCTTCCTGACCCTTGATATCGTGCGTGTGCGGATCCACCACTTTGTATGAGAATTCGTATGAAGGATACGACCAAGCCTGAAACATAATGAGAAAACAACACTGTATAATGTGCAACTTGGCTACGATATAATTGAACGGATAATCGTTCACTATTATAGGTATAGATTAACTTTTAAAACCGATCATCATTATTTTATCCTGGTATTACTCCTTGCTGGGTGGGTATATCCCTCCTTTAACTTTTGCCAGCCATTTTCAAACTCGCAAATAATCAATATGATTGATAACCTATTTAATAATATTATTCTGTGATCCATATTTCATTCTTCCGAGGACGTACTAGTCTAGGAAAGTAGCATGCAGTGAATATTAATTAAATTTAGAAGAATTTACAATCACACTTCAGTTTTTAGTTGCATCCATATTTGTAACAGGGTGGGTAAACTCTACCCGTAGAAATTTAGACACGCTGATTCTTATTTCCTGTAGCATCATTCTACTTACGTATCCATCATGATTATCAGGTTTCTGGTTTCCAATGTGGGAGAGATCACCGTGATGACCAGAGAACTGTTGCTTTATTCTCTGCTCAGACACGGGTATGCGTCTGCCACCCACCGCGCACAGCGCCACACTTATCAATATACAAGCCTGAAAAAGACAAAAAATATAATCATAGCTACCTAGCAATCTTTGAAATTTGGAACTCTAAATTTGGGTGCAGCTATGACATTTCTAACTGATGTGGCATTATGAACACGTAATAAAAATGTTACGTGGTTTTGTGCATGCAGCTTAATGCAACATCGACAACTGCTCTCAGACAAACCGAAGATAGAGTGACGTGGAAGCAGCTGGTCAACTCCTCAACAAAGGCTTTTCAAAAGTGAACACGACCTTCATTAATGAAGAATACGATGAAGGAGAAGAAGAAGAATCAAGATAACAGAGAGATAGAAAAAGCAATGAAAGTTCAAAAATTCAAGAATTAAGTGTTATCAGATAAGTAAAATATTACCTTCCAAATCATATTGAGGTCTTTCATGAGTTACAAAACTCAAGTGATAATCAATAGCAATCTCAAGAAGTATTTATACTTTATAGTTTTTTTGGGTTTAAACATCTTTATCCTGTAACGAATAAGTGTTTTAGCCAATTATGTATCATTTCAGATTTTGTGGATGGGCGTGTACAATCAATTGATGCGCACTAGATCCGGAGTTTCAGGTCTATAAACTATATGTATTTGTTACATCTTCAAGGACTGATCACAACTAATTCAGAATATTACTTACCTATATATGTTCTTGCGTTACACTGTATTTATCCGTTTCGCGTCACTGCTTCCTACGCTACCGGGTGGTAAGTATCACTGTACGTGAAAAAGTGATTGATCTTCATTTTTTGCGTTGATACTTGGTTGAATTTATATCGAGTTTCTTTGTTGCTTTCTATTGTACCATTGAAATCACATAATGCTTTTTACTACGACGTCAAGATACCTAAATAGTTCATAAAAGGTTTGGAAATCCATATCGAAAGTTTACAGTGTGAGAGTTGCTCTCTCTCCTTGAAACTTTTCTTGTAATTTTATTTGATTTTACCTTCTGTTACTACACACACAGTAGTTCTGTGTGTATACTGAAAACAGACGTAATTTTGGTTTTCTTAATTGTACTAATCCAAGAGATAAAGCAAAGCTATTAACCTGTCGTTAATTCAAGGAAACAAGGCTTTAACAAATCTAGCGCTAATCTGTTTATTTGCATTAAAGTATTTTACAAAGTATTTTTCAGTCTCGAAGAAGTGGGGGCCGGTCCAGGGTTGTAGGGATTCAGATCTGGTGATGATGTTGAGCAAGATGAACATGATGATGAGGCGATGAATGATGGACGATGGCGTTGAACCTGAAACATGTATAAGAGAACCATTGTTAGTAAATAAAGTTAAAGTAATGCTAGTCAACTGTTTGACATAGACCTCCCCTAATGAGCGCCATATCGTCTTAAGCTTTACGCATCCAGCATCTCAAGTCTGCAGTCTTTCGCCAATCATCATTCCACCTGGCCGGAGGGCGTCCAACACTACGTTTACCGAGTCGGGTCTCTACTCAAGAATCATCACCATTATTTTATTCTCATTTTTACCCCAGCTGTTGTTGGTTCTTCGCGAGATATGGCCGGTATTATTCGCCACTATTTTTGTCTACACTTTGTAAATGTCGCGACCGCGTCAGATCGAAGAATCAATTCCTAGGCCATGACTAGGCCGTTCACAAAACAGTGACATTCAGTTATGCCTAGGGCGATCGCCGATTTTTCCGTCCATTAGAAACCGATTTCAATGATTATTTTATTAAAAATTAGAAAAAAATGCCGAAATATTCCCATAAAAATTTATTCCCGCGGTATTCGTATTTGACCCGCAAAAACAATGAAAATATTAAACGAATTTGAATTCTAGAGTTTTCGTTTTTAAGAGCAATCAAATTATTAATTTAAAATTAGAACGGCAAAAATTAACAACTCCCAAGGCACCGCAATACCAAGAAAAATAATTAAACATCGATGGTCTTCCGTGCAGACCAGAATGAATCGCGTTATTTGCATATTTGCTGCCATAAATGTTTCGTTATTTACGAGAGAACAATCTTACCCAGTGTGGTCATCCGCCTTGTACTCCACCTTCCTGAAGCGACCGTCTGGCTCCACCAGCTCATATCCGCCCTTCACGACGTCACCATGTCGGACCTCGTGCTGAGACTTCACGTCACCGGTGTGATGGTCGTGGACGGAGTACGCGAACTTGTACTCTGGGAACGCCTGGAATAATAGTTGATTTTGATTGATTTCAAATTCTTACGTGAGTTTAGTAAAATCTGTCTCAATTGCGTTCAAAAGATTATCTTAATGGGGTTTTTTTTTACATTTTACACTAAGACACACCAGACAGATAAACATAGTAACTTTCGAATTTATAATATAATATCTAGTCTAAGAATGAATAATGGATAAGGAAAAAGACTCCAACTAGACTGTATGATGATTACGGCAGATAAAAAGTACCATAATTTTTAATGCACCAATAATCATTTTGACGCAGTATCTGAGTAAGTAAGTATTATTATAAATTTATTTGTCACACACATTAAATGCAGTTCCTTCATCTTATATGTATGTATGGCCAAAAGACCACACTTTACAAACCCTACTTTTATTAAGGCCCATACCCCACCGAAAGTGGCGCCACCACCTTATTTGTCTTATAATTCTGTTTAACAAAGGAATTTTCAAAAATCCTTCTTCCAGTTTGTGATGCCTATCATAAGCTTTTTTTTAATGCCTCTGTAATAGTTTTATTCTATTTAATTTAGGAAGAGATACGAAAATAGATTTTGGTGGCCACCAAGTGCAACTTCGTATCTCTTCCTAAACTAAATAGAATAAAACTATTACAGAGGCATTAAAAAAAAGCTTATGATAGGCATCACAAACTGGAAGAAGGATTTTTGAAAATTCCTTTGTTAAGTAGAATAATAACATAAAGTAGGTGGTGGCGCTAGTTTAGGTGCTGTATGCGCCTTAATACAAAAAAACGCATCAGTCAACATGCTGAAAACAAAATTATATTAGGTTTATGAGGCAATTTTCTACGAAAATTTAATAATGTCCCAAAAATTCCTAATTTTGCCGGGACTCGAACCCACACCTCACCCTAAGTACGGGTGTGCTCTAACCATCTACAAAAAACACATTTATCTGAACCGATACCACATTTGATCGACAGCATAGAACTTAGAATTTGCACCACCCCAACTCTTTCCGTGGGTGTCCTAAGATGCTACTAAGGGACATACAACGGGGGGCGGGCAGTAGCGTCTCTTGCAGAATAGATCGACCACCGAACTGCGATCCCCAAATCGCATGCCCAGCGTAGGGATTATAGGCACTACCCTCCATGAGATAAAAAAATCATAGGTAAGAATGTGTCCAGCAGTGGACTATTAGAGTTAGTGGAGTTAGTAGCTGTTGAGGTTGAAGTTGACAGAGCTTAAAATGTAGTGTTAGCCAATATTTGACTGAGCCAAAGTGGATAGGAAGTTGATAGTGTGATAATGACAGCATTGCACACCTTTTGATTGCTCTATGGCATTTACTAGTCAGCTATGCAATTCTGTATTTACGTGCCAGGCGACTTAAATCCCCGACGGTTGATAGGGTAATTAGTTTAGTTAGAATAACTGCTTTTCGAAGATAGACTTGAGGATCTATTGATATGAAGAATATTTTTTTCCCTACCTATCCCAAATGATTACTTTTTTCACAAAATAGAAAACCCAACGCATCCACACCTCTTTCTGAGAGATAACAATTAACAAAAAATACGATGACCATTACAATATTATATCTTTATTAAGAAAGAAAATTACAATCAAATAATAGAATTAAAATAAAACTTTTTTTTTTTTTTAATATAGCCTTTATTCAGAAAGAAAATAACAATCAAATAACAAATTTAAATTAAAACATATATTTATAATTTTAGATTATTTTATTATTGTTAAATCAAATTATAAACAATACAGACTTATAATAAATAATAAATTAAAACTTAATAATCATCTAACACTTAGATGATTAGTCATTAAATAACCCGCCCCTGATCATCCCCGGTGCAAAGGTGCCCATAATGCTTGCAGCATTACCCCGCTGAATAGCGATGGCAATCCTTTGCTCCAAGAAAGACCCGGAGCGGGAGTCTCCTGTTGCTTTGTTCAACTTCCGGCCTAATTCTCCCACTAAACACTTCGCATCCACACTCCAACAACCCAAGGTCTCCACTGCTACAGGAACAAAATGGTAAAGCTGCTCCAAGGCGGCGTACTTTAGCCTTTTTTTTGAGCAGGCAACTTCGGCAGCGGCAGATGCAGAGAGCACGGTACGACTCAGGTGACTGACGGCGACAGTGCTGACGCAAGTTGCATCCCAGATCAGGCACTTTCCATTTTTCCAAGGCACCAGAGTCAGCCCATCTGGCCTCTTCCCATCAGACCTGCTGAGACCTGAAGGCTCAAGCACGCAGGGGACATTCGCCGATATAAGGGCTCTACGAATTATGTCGTTCAGGGCATGGTGACGCGGAAACCTCCCAGTACACCGTCGACAACTCAGAGCGTGATAACCATCGGCCTCCACCATGGAACCGCAGGTGCATATATGAGGTTCACACACCTTACAGCCCAGGCGGAGAGCCACCGCCACACGCAAAGAGTCATCGTCAAGAAGAGTGCCCAGGTGAGGCGAAGGGACCGCTTGTAACCAAGCCCCGGATTCTGGTTGCGACACAGCTCGCAGTCTGGCCTTATCAGCTCCCACAGCATCCTCTAACAATTGCTCCTGAAGCCGCTCTACCCCTACGTCATCCCACGCCCGCTGAACATGCGACAATTCAGGGATTGCTGCACCCGAGTTAAGGGCCGACCAAGCTGATACAGCATCTGACACAAAGGGTATGCTTCCCCCGTCACCATCAGAAAAAAGTAAAACAGTGACTAGGTTGGCAACCCCGTGCGCCGACGACAGAGAAGCCGGCAGACCCACCTCCTGAACGCACCGTACCCCGAGACCGCCACACCGGACAGGCAGAGCCGCCTGACTCCACTGGGGCCCATCTAGGGAGACATTAAGAACCGACTCCAACACCGATTTCAAGCTTTCATCAAAAGATGAAACTTCCTCAGGACAGAGCCAAGTTGGGGTAGTCCGTAATAAATAGGTGATCTTCGGAAGAGCGAAGCACATGCGCAACAAGATAATCGCCACGTGTGCGGAAAGACCCTTTAGACGTTTGTGAGCGGAAAGGAGCAGATGCTTTATTACATATTACATAATTACATAATACTTCATTAAACATAGCTCAGATATACAATGAAGCTGAACATACGTAGAAGAGGCTAGAACTTGTTAAAAGTAACTCCAACTATCATGCCATTACTATCTACAATAAATTACCTTATAGTTTTAAAGATTTGCTGGTTTACAACCAAATTTAAAAATTGGCTGCTAGAAAACTGTTTTTATGATTTAAAAGAATCATTGAATTTTAAAACTGACTGACATATTTTTCGTTTTACATCTTATTGCTATTTTTTTTATTTTTTTTTTTAATGGATTTTATTAGATATGGTTTAACTTTATTGACATTAGATACACGATTATTGTTGTAGTTACTAAGTTTTTGCACACCTTAAAAGGTAGTTTCTATTAGAATTTATTTAAAATTAAGAACGTTGTACATACATTCATGCAATTAAAGATTATGATTATGAAAAACCCTCCGTTTTTTGAAGTCCGTTGAAAATGTAATGTTTGATGAGACATGCACAGAAAAACATTAAACCTAAAACAGATAACGGTTATAGGCGGCCATAAAAGGCTAAGGCTCTTTATAGTAGTTTTTAAGTCGATACAAAAACAGTCGATAACTCTATCTTCACACTGCCAAGTGATTGGAAAGGTGAAATCTAGTTTGAATACGCAAAACCAATAAAATTCACCCTAGTTTCCACAATTCTGTCACTAGAGCAATATTTTTAATTGTTGACATGTGGGTGGGCTGATCGGTAGTAGCATTGACAAGTAATTACTATTGCTACAATTTTAAGATTAATTGGGTATAATGACGTTGTTATAATATCTCCCGTGCAAGACATATCCGGGCTATAATTTACATTAGATATCTGCTTGTAGTACTGTTCATTCTTCTTACGAAAGAATTTGGGTCTGAATTAAATGTTTAAATAATTATATAGGAAGATGGAAAAGATTTTTCAGAAAGTGTTTAATATAATGAGAGACCGCAGATTGAAAAAGGTAGCTATGTGGGTAGCGAGCGTTAGAGGTCGTGTTAACGTTCTGCCGGTTCTCAAAGAAACTGATAAGACTTTGTGGTAGCAGATATTCGACAGTTGTGAAAGAAATTAATCATTGAAAATGCAGGAAAAGAACAAGACGATTTAGGAAGTAGTCAACTTTGGAAGTGGTCAAGTTAGGAAGTGGACAAGGTCGTCCGGAGAGAAATTAAAACTGTCAATTATCTGCTGCCACAAAGCCTTGCTGTAAATCTACGCGAAATTTCAGTTAGGCCCGATAAATAATCTTAGCGTGGTCCATGTCCAAACATCTCGTTTTAATTTTTTTGTATTGGAATAAAATGCTGTTGACTGCAGATGGCTATGAGAGCGTGATCGGACTTTTGGCGCAAAAGGGGCCTAGCCCCGGTAAAATTAGGTTGGGGCAACACGCACAAGGGCCAACACTTAGGTACAAACCTGACTTGGGCTGTGGCTAGCTGCTACAAGACGAAATTGAGGTTTCGACAAGGTGCACGAATGTGCCTACGGGCGGAGGCGGGAAATTCTTTGACCTCGCATCCGGCGGGGTCGGTTTTTGGTCGGGTGTATGTAGTGTGCGGAAGCGAATCAGAATTTTTGGCCGATTCGCTTCCGGAAGAAACCGGGCATTAGTTGCCTCTTACGACACTCACGGGTATGAATGACGTTTATGACATAGCTGATGCCCGGTTTCTATATTCAACGGACAGTTTTAGTATCAAAGCTATGACTAGTTTCCACCTAACCAATAACGAATAGTTACAGATGGTTAGTTTGACAGATGAACTGACGTTTGAAAATGGATATAGAAACACCACAGAGTGCCATTACATACAAAGCAGGTACGGAGCGTTGACGGTAACCCTCCCATCCGTTAGTAAAAAACTGTTGGTATTTTATACTACGAGACGTTTATTATAGAAACGGCTTATACTTACGCCTAGTATAATATTTTACTGTTCTTAGGTAAAACGAACCGTTTTATTTTCATTACACGGACCGTTATTAATATATGGATGAATACTCACATAATGGTCATGGTGTGGCACATGGTGAATCGGCACATGCGGCACATGGTGATGCAGCAGCGGCAAGTGGTGGTGAATCGGGATGTGGTGGTGAATCGGAATGTGGTGGTGCACGGGGTGGTGCGGACCCACGTGCTTCTCCAACTCCTGGTGGGAGATCGCGTGGTGGTGGTGGATTGGAGGGTGGTGGTGGATCGGAAGGTGATGGTGGAAAGGGAAGATGGCTTGCGTCGCCGATACCACGGCTAGGAGCGTCAATGTCTGAAAGAGAAGTTTAGATTAGCTAGGGCTACTTTCAATAGCGGCCTGTACACGTAAGGTTCGAATCGCCGGAAACCGCACGCGCCCGTCCATCCCGCACTCCGAAACGTACGTGTAGATGCGCGGGGCTGACAGTTCGATCCTAAGCCAAATCTTTTAAAATTTATTAAGTTCCACGCGCCAGTCAAAACTGCAGTCGAAACTCTTGAAAATTAATTTACACGTACAGTTCGGATTGTTTGTCAAAATATAAAAGATTTACCGGCGTTCCAAACCGTGGACACATTTTTATTAGTAATTAGCACGACAGTTTGATTCGCAGTCAGAACCGTCAGATCCATCCGCGGTTTGGAACGCAGTCTAGATGCGCGGTCCGAACCTTTACGTGTGCGCATTATGTTTGAAAAACAAAACACTAATCAATAAACAAACGACTAGAGTATTAGTAAATTCCATTTCTATAGAAATAGAATTTCATATACATATAAACAAAATTTCTTTGAAATTGGAATTAGCATCAATCACTAGGTCTCACAAATTTGACAAATGAACATCGGTTATCAAAATCACCAAGCACAGATGCACTTTATGAAAATATAGAACATTATCACTGCGCAGACCTGAAATAGAACACTTACTTGAGACAGCATTTTGTAGATCTTAATTTCCTCGACGACGTAGGTAAATAACTTGTGAATTGGCTCTAATCGAGACAATACTGCACATAACTGGCATCGCCTCATTAGTTTATATAGAGGCTTTATAATTGTGGGAATTAATAGAGCAAAAATCCATTGATCAATTTCTCAGGGTTTGCCAACGTCCTTATCGTAACATCTAGGTATATTATGTACATACACAGAACAAAGTGCATTTAATGCAGTACGATAGTTCACATAAACGGTGTAAATACTCATATTCAATAACGTACTGTCATCATCATCATAATCAGCCTATACTAGTCCATAGTGGACATAGGCCTCGCCTAATGAGTGCCATAGCGTCCTCTTCAGCTTGCCGCATTCAGCTTCTGCCAGCAGTCTATCGCAAATCGTCATCTCACCTGGTCAGAGGGCGTCCTACACTACGTTTGCCGAGTGGCGGTCTCCATTCAAGAACACGTTTATTCCAGCGGTTGTCGGTTCTTCTCGAGAATATGGCCAGCCCACTGCTACTTCAGCTTGCTAATTCTATGAGCTATGTCAATAACCTTGGTTCTCTGTCGGATGTATTCGTTGCGAATCCTATCTTTCAGAGAAACTCCGAGCATAACTCTCTCCATACCTCGCTGGGCGACTTTAAACTGGTGGACCAGCCCTACCGTGAGTGTCCCAATAGTCATAATAGTCAATCTATAATCTATAAATAGTCAAATAGTCCACGTCTCAGCTCCGTAGGTCATGACGGGTAGGACGGACTGATTGAAAACTTTCGTTTTCAAGCATTGCGGTATGGATGACGAGAAGACTCGACGTAGTTTCCCAAACGCTGCCCAACCTAGCTGGATCCTCCTCTTGGCCTCCTTCTCGAAATTGTTTTTACCCAACTGCAGAATCTGCCCAAGGTAAGTGTACTCGGAAAACGATAGTCTACATGACAACGCTGTAAGGATTCCAGAACAGCCCAGGTTTCAGGACAGAGTAAAAGGCCATTGTCAAGGTTTCATTGTCCACAAAGGCCAGACATCGGCCTGTTCCGGTGGCTGGCATTCATCGAGTCTCCTGGCGAGACGACTCGAGGCGTGGCTCAGGAGTGTGATGGGTCTGTACTTTTTAAGGATTAAAATGGATTTTATTCGTCAACTTAAACTAATAATGCTGGACCAACAGCTGACATTTTCTATCTTGAGCTTGCCGTATAAAGCTTGTGCCTGAAATATTTCGCAGGCCGAGTCTCATCTCAGTTTCCACCACGGATCCAAGGATCGACTATTTATTGACGACCTCTGTGGCGCGGTGGGCGAAGGTCTGACTGTGACGCAGGAGGTTGCGGTTTCGTATCCCGCCTCGGGACAAATGTGTGTACGATCTGCAGACATTTGTTTAGGGTGTTCTGGTCGTTTTCTATGTATAGTAAAAAATATTTATCTATGTAATGTATTGTATTATGTATATCAGTTATCTAGTACCCATAACACAAGCTCTGCTTAGCTTGGGGCTAGGTAATGCTGTGTGAATTGTCCAGCATATTTATTTATAATTTCCATAAAAGAGGCACTTATTCATGCATGATTTGGCAGATTTCTATAATCAAGTATATTATAGAAATCTGCCAAATCATATAATACGGTTTGACAAGCTGTGCTATGCCAAGTTTGGAATGCATACCTATACTTTGTTTCGTGAGGGCGGGCGGGTGCCTCGCTCGTAATTTCAATAAACGTATGATTATATCGATAGGTAGCTACTTTGTATGTTTTCAGGCATGATTCCTGATTAGTTAACTTATAGAAAACCTGATTAGTTAACTTAAAGAAAACTTAGGTGTTTCACTTTATAGCTAGAAATCTAGGATATAGGCAGCTTTACTTTTATGTGTATATAAGTTTATCATAAAGCTTACAACAGACGGACCTATAATATATATTAATATAGTAAGCTATATATTACGGTATAGCAAGCTGCCACAGACGGTAGCTGTACTATAATATATATTTTTGCACTCATTAGCTTTGCCGCCGTCATGTCTTACTATATAAAAAGACACAACAATGCTGAGTCGTTGACGAAATAAAAGTCAGCATTGCGATCACCTTAGGTCTCCGTTGGAAGTTTTTATTATGGAGAAAAATAGTTATACAATAATATATTGTAGTAATAAATAGTAAGCCTCTATCTCGGCTACTATAGGGGCTGATCATTTCAGATTGATTTTGGTCCTAGCTAGAGTAAATTTGAGTAGTCTACCTACTTCATCCTGATTCTTAACAGTCTGAAATTATTTTACTTTACCCGACGACGCGCCGTAAGTAAGTCACCATCTATGCAAAACTCACTTGAAATTCAAACAATATTCTAATGAATCAATAATACGTAGTTACCTTCAAGTCAACTTCCGACAAAATCTTACACAAGAAGAATATTGCACTGTGAGAAAACAACTTCATTATAAAAACCTGACAATGTGCTATATCCCATATTGGTTGGGAAATGCCCAGCTGATACAAATAGGGTACTCAGTTGGTTCTCACAGTGATTTGAGCTTAGTTTCTGGTGTAAGTAGAGGTGTTTTATTGATTAGATTAGTACTGAAAATGGTTGTTAATAGTCAAATAAGATGGGCAATGGGCAATTATTCTAATACATAAACAATTACCTACATTCTGCCCACGCCTTCGGACGCGTTGTTTTTATGGAAACTATCACATGGGAAATATTCTATGGGATAAAAAGTATGCTTAGGTGTTTCCGCGGTTTGAGAAAAAAAAATGGCGAGAGACGGTTACCGGAGAGGTTTTTGTGGGTATTATGTCCTTCTCAGGGCGTCGAGTCCCACATCATTTTGGTCCCCAGACCAGACTATTCGTAAACGAATTTCCTTGCCGCATTAAAAAAAAGTAGGTTTGTTTGATTCCAAGCTTAGGGCTACATTTATGGAAAATTTCAGCCCAATCAAATCAGTTGTTTTGGCGTGACGAAGTAACAAACATCGGTCCATCCATGTAAACATTGAAACTTTCGCATTCATAATATTATTAGAACTGGCTAGTTAAAATATTTGAAATCCAGATTGTTATTAAAATGCCAATGTAAATTATTAGTAAAGTGTTTATCTAGACTCCTAAAACAGGTACATGGCAATAGAGGTAGGTTTAATTGTGCTAAGTTTTGTTTGTAAATAATGTTAACGAGCAGCGTTACTCAATGAGACAAAGCAGTAAATACCGACACTGTTTCTAAACTTGGGGTCCTTGTAGAAAATAATCAACGAGCGTGGTAAAGTGATACAATGTAATTCTTTATTAATTCAAAATAGTCCATTATGATTGTATTGATTGCGTTGGTGCAACGTAATGCCGAATGTGACTGTTTTTTTTTTTACTACGTCTTGTATTTAATTTATTTATTTATTTACAAGATTTTAGGAAAACTTACAGCTAGGTTTGATAAATAGAACTAAAAAATATAGAACATGCCTGGATAGACCAATAAGCATAAGCTTAGCCAAAATATTAATCGTTAATAATTTTACCAGCCATTGTTCATCATATTTCAAGCAGAGGCTTGCTGTTGCTGATCCACATAAAATATGGCAATGCTGATGTGCTGCGCCAGTTACTCACCAGCTCTCAGTTCATGCGACGCGTCTACCAAAATTTCAGATTTAGTTTTAAAAACCCGGAAACCCCACCTGTTCTCCAACTATACCCTACGGACCTAGTGTCTCGACTCCAAGAGGAGCAAATGGGCAGGTTCTCTCAAGATCTGCATATTTGCGCCTCTTGAGATCTTGACCATTTGTAAAAAATATATATTGCATAAACAGATTTTTTAAAACCATCCAATATTAATAAATGGTATAAAATTGAGTTGTTTCATGTGTACATTGTAAGTTCTTATGATATAGTGAGATCATGATATGAACCTCGCTGGGGCGCTACAACATATATGTAGGTAATGTCAATCAAAATACAGATATTATATACAAGAACCTGTGCAATGTGCATACTTTCAGCCTACCTAATCACTACACATTTCGGTCATCCACCCAACTCGCACTAAGTTAAGTGTGAAGTCATCTAAGGAATAAGATTTTTTTTTGCTTACCCGCACTGTGGGTATCTTATTTCATTTCCTAGATCTCAGGAATGTCGTTAAATGTTGAGAACCGCAGCACCTCGCTACTACCACACAGCGTAATCACTGTTACACTTAAATTGTTTTCAGGTCAATGTCTAGAAGAATGGCCGTCGAAGCGTCGCCACTTATTTGTTGCTTACGACATTATAAACTAGCAAAACACTATCGTTATAAAGATCGGTATATTTAGTTATCATAATAGGACGTAAATTATGTTGATAACATCTTTTTTTCAACATCGTATGCAAGTGGTAACTGAATGTTTGAGGTAGGACGGTCACGATATAGCTAATTTACGAAAGCGGTAAAGTTGAAGCAACATATAACTTTGATGAAACAAACGAAAGCAAAGGCATAAGCAGCTATCTGAAAAATAATAAAAAACAATTGAGTACAGGAATCAAATCCATTATAATATCCTTCTACAGTTCCTTCTTGTTTAAAGCGTATCTTCCATTCACACATTCCTCTATCTTCTTCTACGGACCGATAAGGTTTGGAACACGCTCCCTGCTGCTATTTTCCCTGCCAATTACAACCTGGGTCTCTTCAAGACAAGAGTCAATAGGAGGCTTCTAGACCTTAGTGATACATCGTCGGCCACATCGTCACATTCCATAATAAGAAATCCGAAACTTACACTATCAGCCCAGCTCACAGCACCAAATCATAAAACTCTCAATGCTGTTCTGGAAGTCTCTAATAAAAGTATCTTTGTGTCTGTACAGGGAATGTCCAAATTTGTGTGCGAGTATTAGTCAGGGCCCAGAGTGTGCTATATCAACCAAGGCTTTATTTTAGCTCTGCCAAGGTTATTGTGAAAACAAAGAATGCTATTAAACCTTAAGATATAATGAGGTAGTACCTATTCGAATGAGTTTGCGCAACAAGAACTAACCTACACAGACACAAAGTACCAAGTAGATAATACGTATATAAAGTACATATTCGTACTAAGGTGTTAAACTTTGTTCTTATCTAAGTAGGCCCCGAAATAATGATCTTTGTTTCCCGGATTTCATGCTCATTATAGTGTCCTTGGATTTATAATGAGAACCAATCTTTTTACTACAGTATAAAAGCCGTGCTTTACCTACCTGGCCGTAACTGCGGTCAATAAAACTCCACAAATACTGTAATAGGAAGGTAATCTAGATGCTATTATTTCAGAAAATTACCGAATTTTAATACTTAGTATATAATATAAGCCACTGCTCCATTATCAGCCACGGGAAATTTACATGTTCAAATCGCGGTCGAATCTGTCTGCCCTTAATTCAGCCATGTGAGGAAGTGCTCGCCGAACTCTTAGTTGGACTAATGCCACTGGAATCATTGTGCTTGTGTTGTCATCAATGATCTTTTTGCATCTATGTAAGATGATCTACGTGGCGTGAGTTCGACTTGAAGTCAACCGAGCACTTTCGTGTATGGCTGAAGAGACCTACGGCAGGCATTAATATCACAAAAATAAAGGTACGTTTTCGTAAAGAAGGATTCTGAAAAATACAGAGATGCCGGTGTAGGTACACTCATTGTTTGCCTTCCGAAATACTAGGTACACGAGACGAATTAAAGTTCTCCGTATTGATCGATACCCCATCTTCACTGTATCTCAATAGTCTCAAGGTTTTTTTTCCCGGATTCGAATAAGCAGAGTGATCAATTTTATTGTAAGTACAGCTTCAAGTAAATGGTCATTGAAAATAAACCGAGGAAAATATCCTCAGTTAAGTGTTCTTAGATTAGCATAGGAATTCACGATCCATTTCTAAATAGGTGCTCCAAATTCCTAAAATGGAATTCATAATCGGTAAGCAATAAATCTGTGAATACATTTGAACAATGGTAGACATGCTGTAATCGAGACAGATTTTGTATTATAAGACAATAGATAGGTATTAAATCTTGGTAATTTACAACATGGTACAAGGAACTAAATAATGGTTGACTGCAATTCGGTTTCGAGTTTCTGTTTGAGCAAGAAGAGTTTTATGCGACTAACTCTTTAAGAGTTAGTCTGATATTTCTATCCGACTGGCAGAGACTAGGTTACTTTAGGACTAGACTAGGTTTTCTTTACATATCTATTACATTTGTCGTTGAACATATATTTGATTTAGTTCTAGCTACAAATACCTATCGATTTATTAGGTGCTTCTGCATGTTTTAGCATTTTTGACTCGCTATTCGGTACTCTTTATAAATCGGGGGTTGTGTTCCGTGATGTTATAAGTACTTAACTGTCGGCCTCAAAACTTTTTAGATCATTATTTGTTCATTTGTCTCACTTTTAGACTTTAGGTTCAAAACTTTCTCACGCTTCTCTTAAGAGTTGTAAACTTTATTGTTTTTGTTGTGAGTAAACGTGTTTTATCACGTTTACTATATGATTGCAGCCTCATCACGTAACAGTGATCTTTATCTCGACGGTTTCAAGGTTGATTTTACGCTCAAATTGTGCGACGCATTTGAGATAACTGTACTTTGTAAGAAAAAAATTCAACCTCCTTGTAGAATGTACTGGCTTCGATGTCATCGGATTTAACCTCAATTTCATTATTTTTAAATTCTATTTTCGGTAAGAAATTAAATGTAAATTACCATGTCTTGGGTTTGCTTCCTTAAACTCGGTAGTGATTGCGCGGAGTCTATTGTAGAAGAAGGCGGTTACGCTTGGTTTTCTTACGGTGGTGTCGTTTGGGGAATGCATATTTATGACCATCTAATCAATGGAACGACGACATTGTAGTGGTTCCCAGCAGTCAATGGATGAAGGCGGCCCAGGATCGCTATTTATGGCATCATATGTGGGAGATCTATGTCCAGCACTGGACGTGGACTGATCTTATGATGAACTAGGTACTTAACTAAGTTGTTCTTAGTAAGCTTTCCCAAGGATTTCGGAATACCTTTACCTAGCGACAGTAATAGAAATAAGTGCCTTCTTATCTATTTACCTTGTGATTGATCACCAGTGCCCACCGTATCTCGAAATACTGTATCAGAAAATACCTTAAGTTAAATTTTAGTATCATTACGGTTTACACATACATAGATATTACGCACTGCTATTGGTCCATTCATACTATAGCTATTTGTTTGTTCTCCGATCGTTACAATGATTGCGTTTAGATTGATGTAGTTTGGGTTTGATTTGACTTAGATTAAGTTAATGAACTCCAGCTAAGACCATTTTCACACCTAATTGTGAGTACAACACGCTATACAATCAACAAACGATTGACTGCTTTATAAATTCGGTTTAAATAACTTTCTCTCATTCAAAACTTAACAGTTTACTTTTAATGATACTAAGTTAAGTTTACATAATCACAACATCTAGTATCTGCAGCCATAACAGAGGGTTGGCACATCCCTTAATAAATTAACTATTAATATAGTGACAAATTAGTAGATTAGGTATATATCGCGTGATATAGGTTTTATACGACTGGTTCCTTTTCGCTGCATCACACGCACTTTTCCTGGATGAAAAGGATTTCCAAATACAATTATTTGATTTCCAACTTTCATCAAGATTCTTGTATTCGCTTTACACCTTTTATACTTGGGAAAACACGTAGGCATTATGAACTTGCAAAGTCACACGTATGCAACAGTTAATTCGTAGGTTTTTCTAGGTCGTAGCTATTATTACGGTTGCTAGTACTAAGTATTTGCGCAATGCACATTGTACTAACATTATCGCAGCGAATCGAGCAGAGGAATGTGTGGGTGTATCAGTGAAATCAATGTTTATTTTACTGGCCCAGTGCGAGTCAAAGCCGCGAAACAAAGGTTTCGAATTAGTCATCATCATAATTATTGGCATTTTGACGTCTTATCATCAACAGCCGCTATATCGGAGCAGTAACACGACTTTTGCGTCTTGTGCCTTGAAAGTGTTAACTTTGACGTAGGTCTCCTCTGGTGGATAAGCATTTTATTGGCTTTTATCATTGGGGTTTTTGTTATGATCTATTATTTTCTAATACAACGTGTTTTATAGTAGGTTTACTGTTATTATTAATATTCTTTTCCTAACGAATACCATATTTATAAACGAATCCTAAATCAAGTTAAATGGTATGATATACAGTCCTTGTGTTCATGCCTTACCAAACAAGATTCGCCAAGTGCGAGTGTAACTCGCGCGCCGAGGGTTTCAAACATTTGCCAATTATTTGGACAATCAATTTTCTGAAATATTTTAAAAAGTATGAAACTTACAGAAATTTCAAAAAGTGTTTTAAAAAGGCCGAAACGATACCTTTCATTTGATACCCCACATGGGTAGGTACCCCTTTTTGAAAAAAAATCCCCTTTTTTGACCATTTTTCAAAAACTATTATTATTACAGACTTCTCTATATTTTTCCTGTAAAATATAGATTGATATCTACAAACGCCTAATACATTGTACATGGATCGGTCATCAATCTTCGGAGCTAGGGGGGGGGGAATGGTCAATTTTTCGTCTTTTTTTGAAATATTTCAAAAAGTATGAAACTTACAGAAATTTCAAAAAGTGTTTTGATATGGTCAAAACGATACCTTTCATTTGATACCCCACATAGGCAGGTACCCCTCCTTTTGAAAAAAAATTCCCCCCCCTTTTTGACCATTTTTCAAAAACTATTATTATTACAGACTTCTCTATATTTTTCCTGTAAAATATAGATTGATATCTACAAACGCCTAATACATTATAAATGGATCGGTCTGCAATCTTCGGAGCTAGGGGGGGGGGGAATGGTCAATTTTTCGTCTTTTTTTGAAATATTTCAAAAAGTATGAAACTCACAGAAATTTCAAAAAATGTTTTGAAATGGTCAAAACGATACCTTTCATTTGATACTCCACATAGGTAGGTACCCCCCCTTTTGAAAAAAAATTCCCCCCCTTTTTGTCCATTTTTCAAAACCTATTATTATTACAGACTTCTCTATATTTTTCCTGTAAAATATAGATCAATATCTACAAACGCCTAATACATTGTACGTGGATCGGTCTGCAATCTTCGGAGATAGGGGGGGGGAAAGGTAAATTTTTCGACTATTTTTGAAATATTTCAAAAAGTATGAAACTTACAGAAATTTCAAAAAGTGTTTTGAAATGGTCAAAACGATACCTTTCATTTGATACCCCACATAGGCAGGTACCCTTCCTTTTGAAAAAAAATTCCCCCCCTTTTTGACCATTTTTCAAAAACTATTATTATTACAGACTTCTCTATATTTTTCCTGTAAAATATAGATTGATATCTACAAACGCCTAATACATTGTACATGGATCGGTTATCAATCTTCGGAGCTAGGGGGGGGGGAATGGTCAATTTTTCGTCTTTTTTTGAAATATTTCAAAAAGTATGAAACTCACAGAAATTTCAAAAAGTCTTTTGAAATGGTCAAAACAATACCTTTCATTTGATACCCCACATAGGTAGGTACCCCCCCTTTTGAAAAAAAATTCCCCCCCTTTTTGACCATTTTTCAAAAACTATTATTATTACAGACTTCTCTATATTTTTCCTGTAAAATATAGATCGATATCTACAAACGCCTAATACATTGTACGTGGATCGGTCTGCAATCTTCGGAGATAGGGGGGGGGGAAAGGGCAATTTTTCGACTATTTTTGAAATATTTCAAAAAGTATGAACCTTACAGAAATTTCAAAAAGTGTTTTGAAATGGTCAAAACGATACCTTTCATTTGATACCCCACATAGGCAGGTACCCCTCCTTTTGAAAAAAAAATCCCCCCCTTTTTGACCATTTTTCAAAAACTATTATTATTACAGACTTCTCTATATTTTTCCTGTAAAATATAGATTGATATCTACAAACCCCTAATACATTGTACGTGGATCGGTCTGCAATCTTCGGAGATAGGGGGGGGGGAATGGTCAATTTTTAGTTTTTTTTTGAAATATTTCAAAAAGTATGAAACTTACAGAAATTTCAAAAAGTGTTTTAAAAAGGCCGAAACGATACCTTTCATTTGATACCCCACATGGGTAGGTACCCCCCCTTTTGAAAAAAAATTCCCCCCCTTTTTTACCATTTTTCAAAAACTATTATTATTACAGACTTCTCTATATTTTTCCTGTAAAATATAGATCTATATCTACAAACGCCTAATACATTGTACGTGGATCGGTCTGCAATCTTCGGAGATAGGGGGGGGGGTATGGTCAATTTTTCGACTTTTTTTGAATTTTTTCAAAAAGTATGAAACTTACAGAAATTTCAAAAAGTGTTTTGAAATGTACAAAACGATACCTTTCATTTGATACCCTATTTGCCTTCCTAGGTCTCTTTTGAAATTTCAACATCAAAATTTGTACTGAAAATATTCATTTTCATTTTTCATTTATTTATATATTTTTTTCTTAAAATCAGTAATGGCGCACGAAATGTATCATTATTTCAAATTTCAAGTTAATAGCTGCAGTAGTTACTGAGATATTCAAGAAAGAGCGGGGACGGACAGAGCGAGACCATAAGGGTTTCAAAACCGATCTTTGAAACCCTAAAAAAGACAAGATAAAGACTAGCCTATGCCAAGTCATGTGACCTTATTAAACAGAGATCTAGGTATATCTAATATTCCAAAAATTTCGACTTCGCCGTCACTGAAACTTTGGCTTAGTTTCTTAGAGATTACCAAAAGTGCGAGGGTATATTCACTAAAATAACAAAAACCTATTGGGGTCTTATTGTCCCTTTTGGGCAAGGAAAGAACCTAATTCGACTTTGTCGACTGGAACGACTAGGCTGACGTTATTGAAATTCGGTCTTATATCGTTAAGTTGCGAATATTTTAAAATCGTTTCCCTCTTACTTATTGAAAACTTTTCTTAACTTTAAACTCATGCTGAAGGTCGTGCGTTTCCTTCCGTTGACATAAACAACTGACAACAAAAACTGCTTTGCTTTATTTCAAGTTGACACATTCCATAGGTAGGTACCTACTAATTTAAATGCAGAAGGGCAATTATTTAAATACCCATTTATCACTTGTTTTCTGTGAAAATACGTTGATATTATTTTTGTGTTCGTTGAAAGTAATGCTGAATGATAATTATGGCTTCTACACTGTGACAAGTCCACTTTTCGTTGTCTGCGCGCACGCACGCGTATCCAACACCTAGTTATTCAAACCTGTGTCTTTAGCTTATCTTCAAGGGCATTGCTAATTACTGTAGGCGTGGGTACGCATTTTCGATGTATGGAAAAATTACGACAACAAATTTCGTTCATCTACAATTTGAAGTATTTTTAACCGACGAATACAAAAGGTGCTATGTTCGTTTGGCATATTTATGTACGTTTTTTATTATGTGTTCGTCAATTGCTGCGTCAATTATATGGACTAAAAAAACAAACTTATTTCGGTATTGTATGGAGAATGACCCAGAAGTGGAGCCATAGAAAATTTATTTAAGGAATTCATTAATGAGTGTCCTGAACTAACTAAAAAATACCGTGTAAGTACCAGTTTACTAAGGTATTTAAAGTCAGTTTTTAGCTCTTTCAAGACAATCAAATTAGAAACGATTAACATTGAATGAATGATGATGATTCAGTTATTGGCAATATGTATCAGTATCAAGCAGGTACTGGAAAACAATTGTAAATATCCGAGTTATAATTTTTTTGTTTTTTTTTTGTTTTTTGTGGTCTTATAAAAAAAATTCAAACAATGATATTTTCACCAGAAGAACTTTGGATGGATATGGATGATTGTTACTTCTACACGCCAAAACTTTTCATCTGGCTGAATTTTCATTGGTGTAACTTTTCACGGGGGATTAAACATAGGCTACTTTTTAATCTATAAAATTTCAGTTCCTTCATAGGAACAACACGTGCGCTAAACTAGCGTACAAATCTTTGGTCAAATTTCGGGGTTGCTAGTCGATTGGATGAAGTCATTCAAAATCTTTAATCAAATTTACATTGGACAAAGTTAATGGATGAGTGGAAGGATAGTAAAACCCCGCTCCATACCAATATGCCAGTAGATATTTGCTACTCTAATAATGACTACAACAGTGTGACCCACTGGTAAACGTCTAAAACTATCAATTATGTAAATATACAGTTAATCGAAACAACCAAATCATTTTTCAGCAGCTGAGTATTTATTTACATTCGATTATAAATTCGTTGTCATCATTATTTACAAATTAACATAAATATCACATCATTCATCAGTCATCCGTCACACATGGGTATAGCTAGGTTGGTGTTTGTTTAGTAATGGAGTCCATGACCAAGTCCATGTCCGTAGCCGAGTCCATGGCTAAGTCCGTATCCGTGGCTGAGTCCGTGTCCGTAGGCGATGGGGGCAGCGTGGACCACTGGGGCGTGGACAACGGGGGCGGGGTGGTGGCCGGGAGTCTTGTGGACTACGGCGTTGAAACTGAAAACAAAGAGCTTGTTATAATAACTGCAGAAAGCTAGAGAAAAGGTATAGTAAAATGAATTTATTAATTATGCTATCCAAAAACTCTGCGTAGTTTTCAATTTCGTCACAGATGGAACAAGACCTTACTCTCTTAATGCCCCATGGTACGAGTATAACCATTGCCTATAATAGAGCTATACTTTAGACCGCATATAATATACGCTCTAGCGGATGCGCTGCCCTGCGCCCAACAGCACATCACAGGTAAATCAATCACCAGCTGTTATCCCTTTGGCATACAAAAACATGCAAAATGACAAACAAAAGACCTCTTTGCGTGAGTAGAGAACGCAGAGAAGAGAGAAGCATGATTAAACTTACCCATGGTGGTCATCAGCGGTGTACTCCACCTTGCGCACGGAACCATCAGGCTCGACCAGCGAGTAGCTTCCGTGCACGGCGCCACCGTCGCGAGACTCGTGCTGCGACTTGTGGTCGCCGGTGTGGGGGTCAGCCACGGAGTATGCGTAGTCGTATTTAGGGTGGGACTGAAGGAAAAGTATAGAACCAGGTAATGTTACATTTTTAAAAATGAGTTGAAAGATTTTAATTTACCATCAAACCTTAGAAAAATTATTTGGTTTAGAAATAGATCAAAAACTTGATCTGGATCAGAGGTATAGTATTTTTACATGACCTTTTGTTTTTTTTTGTAATGATTACAGCTAAAATAAGATTTATTTTAAGGGATTCCTGTTATAAACTTGGTTTACTTCATGTGAGCTAATAAAATTGTAATTAATAATCATAAAGTCCTTCACAATATACTCACGTATTCAGCGTGTCCATGCGCCAAAGCGATGGGGGCATGTACAACAGGGGCGGCGTGGACAATAGGGGCAGCGTGGATCAAGGGAGCAGCGTGAACGGGGGCATAGTGCACTGGGGCATCGTGGCGGATGATGCTTTGAGAGGAGATGGCAGCGTGGTGGCCTAGAAGACCGGCGTTGGCGGCGGCCAGAACGGCGCTGATGGCAAGGATCTAAAAGTAAGGGGAACAAAAAAAAACATAAAAATTTACTGAACTGTGAAGTAAATTGTTTGTAGGTACATTTTGCTATAGGTACTTATCACCCAGTTTTACTGGGTTTTGACAGCTTTTTGGGTCCTTTTAAGATTTTTCAGAAATGCTCTTCGTTAAAGTTATTCAAAGATCCAAGAAAATTTGGAATACTGTACATCAAACTACTTATTTTCAGGCCTCTACACTAAAAATTACACCACTGTGCGAGGGATCTCATGGGATGAAAAACTTTAGGCAAGGCAACTATTTTCTCTGGTATAAAAATTAACAAATCTTTTATGAAAGGACTAAATAGCTTAAAATAGGCTACCACCAGTTTTATATTGAAAATTTAAATTATTAAATTTAAAATACTATACATAAAAAACAGCTTCTAGCTCCCACTTACTTTAGAGAACATTTTGCACTAATAATCAGACAGGTGACTGATACCACTATCGGTCTGGATACGACTTATATATGAAAAGCAAAACGGAGCCTGGCTCCTCTGGAGGGGATTGCGGTCAGTTCCGTAAGTTTGACACCGCGAGGTCGCGAGCCATACCTTCTGTGGGCTATAATTCAAGCGATCGCCAACGTATAGCTTATAGCCCTCATTTCAAACAAAGCCGTTGTTGACGTGTTATTGGTGGACAAAGCTCGCTGGTTGTTGTTGGTCTACATAGTTCTAATACTAAAAACGAAACGCTTAATTTATTGTTTAAAGTTGTAAATGAGATTCTCTTGTTTTTCTAGAGTTTACATAATAAGGAAGTAGATAAATTACCAATGATATCTATTGCAATTACGTGTCATGTTTTTTCGACCCGTCAAAGTTAAAAAAAAATACAGGACTTTTGGCCACCTCATGAAATTTCGGAGTTGTTGTTACTCAGAAATTGTTAAAAATTTGATTTCCTTGATTTTAAGGATTGTTCTTTACTATTTTGTCTCTCAGTGTCTTGATTTTAACCTACTTGAAAATTCGCTATGAAACGGGACGCGACGAAACGGGAACCATTATATTTCATACCAATCAGCAGGTCACACAACACAGTTTTACTAGAACTTTACAGAACCGTCTGCCAATTATTACCACTTCTTACAAGCTTCTCAAACTTTACCACTGTGCCACGAAGGTCGTCATAGTATCAATGAAATAATTAGTAAAATAAACAGCGTAGAGAACGGACATTACAAAGGCACGCTGGGAATGTATTGCGTGAGCAATAAATATTATAACAATGTTTTATTTAACGTCTTTTCGATCGATATCCATTAAATTATTAATTGCGTTTTGAAGGCTGCCCTGCTGTCCTTAGAAGTAGTAAAAGGTATTTTAATAATTTCAATACCTTTTATGTACTTAATAACTTGAATAATTTGTAGTCTGATCCTTTTCATGCTAGGTGCATTTTAACACACAAGGGAAGTATTACAAATAACAATATTTTTTTACAATAAACGCATTATTTAGTACCACAAAAATTTCAATCAAATAATAGAATTAAATTAAAAGTAGTATTTACAATTGAAACAATTGAGCTAACTGCAGACTGTTGAAGCTGACTGTCGAAGCGACCGAAATTAAAAATATCTCTTTATATCCCTGTCAATGTTTTATTTTTAAGAATTTGACCTTTTCTAAGTGCACATTTTTGTATTTAAGGAAATAAAGACTTTTTGATTTGATTTGGTTGCAAGCAATCTACAGGTAGCTCAACTGATCCATATCAATACTAGTGGGAAGCGTGCCCAAGATGCTGGCTGCATTGCCTCGCTGTATGGCAATGCTGATGCGCTGCTCCAGATACTCACCAGCTCTCAGGTCATGCGTCGCTTTTGTACTCAGAATTTTTTTTTAAAACCCGGAGAGCCTCGTTACCCGCGGACTCGACTCCAAGAGGAGCAAATGCGTAGGCTCTGTCGAGACCTGCATATCTGCGCCTCTTGAGACCTTCGGCCAAATCTGCCGCCGCACCAGCCTTCACGGAAGTCCCAGGAAGATGGGAAGGCGCTAACCAATAATTCAAAATTCATATGGTACCATGATGGTTTGTTATTGATACTCTAAATAAAATCATTTTTGTAGAGGACAAAAAAAAATCAACAGCGGCATTGATATATCAAGGAATGTCGCTTGCAAAACTGTCAGACTAATTATCAGACAATCATATTTCGTGTTCCTAAACCAATTTGCTCTCATTGCAGTCTGATTCAAGCCATTACAACATCAGTATCAAATAAAATGTACTGTACTTTACCACACGGTGGTCACCTAGGTACCTAGATATGTACCGAGTATCTTGTGTTTAATTTCCTAACCGAGTGAGTAATGCGATCACCAAGAGTTGATAGGTAAATTGAGTGTTGAAACAAAGTTGTTGGAATAATTTAAAGGTGGAAAATCAATAAGGTTGAATAATTTACTTTACTTGCTCCTGTGGTAAGACTTATCCCCATATCTTAAGTCGTTAACTCGACCTCGAGCAAGCACCAAATGCGATTTGGTATGCTTGATCGTACAAAACTCCTCCACGCATACTTTTCCTCCACTCGAATTTCCCACACGAGTAAGAAACGATCTGTCTGGTTTGTCACAGCCTGCTTTGAATTATCCTCAAAAGATTTTGTTGTCTCTTAATGGATTTTATGACTATGAAGCCTAGAATTACCCATCGTGGAGATAAGAGATTTCGAAGATAAAAACGAATCTATATATGTATCTTTATTCAGAAAGAAATATCTCATATCTCTTGAGAGTAAGCATCCACCCGCAGGGGTCGATCTCCAACTCCCCGATCCACCGCAAGAGAGTGATGGCGCTATGGGCACGACCAGCCAGGACGTGCTTAAAGCGGTCATGTCTTTTCAGAGTGGCTCTGCCGGCGGCCTCGATGCTGTGTCTCCACAGCATCTAAAAGATCTACTTTCTGGCGGGTCTGGCCATGCAGGTGAAGTCCTTCTGGAGGCCTTGACCTCTCTAATCAACCTGATGTTGTCAGGCCGAGTCCACAGCGAGATCACAGAACTCCTGTACGGTGCAAATCTTTGCGCACTAAAAAAGAAGGATGGCGGCATAAGACCCATAGCCGTGGGCACCACTTACCGCCGCCTTGCGGCTAAAGTCTGCTGTCGAAAAGAAGCCGACTACCTAGGCGACTATTTCCGACCAATTCAGTTAGGCTTTGGTTCGCGAGGCGGATGTGAGGCCGCAGTACATTCCCTTCGTACATTTTTGAACCAAAATTATGGGGAGGTAGTTCTGAAGGTAGACGTCAAAAATGCCTTCAATTCCGTAGACAGGGGCGCCTTGCTAAAAGAAATTAAAGACAAAATTCCAGAAATTTACCCTTTTCTCTGGCAGTGTTATGGTTCACCCTCAAAATTAATTTATAGGCACAATGTCATTTCATCCGCTGTTGGCTGTCAGCAGGGCGACCCTCTGGGTCCGGCCATTTTTAGCCTTGCGATCCAACCTATTATTCAACGTCTCCAATCCAAGCTAAATGTTTGGTATTTGGATGACGGAACTCTGGGTGGAGAGGTGAACACAGTTTTTGATGATTTAAAAACCATCACTGACGAATTTCAAAAAATTGGATTGGCACTAAATTTTTCAAAATGCGAGCTGTTTATTTCGGACTCTTGTGTAGATAAAAACAATATCATTGGTAAATTTAATAGTTTGGCCCCCAACATTTCAATTGTAGATAAATGTTCACTTCGACTCCTTGGGTCACCAATTCTTGATGAGTCTTTTCAGCCATTTGTAGATGAAAAAATTCAAAATTTTAACAGAACTTCAGACAGACTTCTCAAAATTAATAGCCATATGGCTTTTACAATTATTCGGTTTTGCCTGTTTGTACCTAAATTTACATATTCTTTGAGATGTTGTCAACTGTGGAAACACAGCGAGCTCTTGGAAGGCTTAGACAACATAATAAAGAATACTTTATCATCGGTTTTGAATATATATTTGGATGACAAGGCATGGTCGCAGGCCTCCCTGCCTGTAAAATTGGGAGGCTTAGGTATACGCAAAATTTCAAGTGTAGCCCTACCAGCGTTCTTGTCTTCTGTCTACAGCACTAGTTCCTTAGTTGAAAAAATTTTAAAGCCCTCTCATTTGGTTATACCTGGAATTTCATTCAAAATTTCATTTTTAGACGAAGCTCGATCTGCTTGGCATAGTGCTTGCCCCGATGCTGCTCCCCCAAAATCTCTTTTGTCCCAACGGCAATGGGACGGGCCTCTGTGTGAGTTGACACGGAATTGTTTGTTACAAACGTGCTCCAGCTCTGCAGATCGTGCCCGTCTTCTAGCCGTTTCTAAATGGGAGTCAGGACATTGGTTGCAAGCACTTCCTTCATATAACACTGGCACTTTATTGGATCCCGTAACTTTCCGTGTCGCAACTTGTCTTCGGTTGGGTGCAAGGTGTTGCGCGCCTCATCAATGCCAGTGCGGTACTGCTGTCGAACAGCTCGGTCATCACGGATTATCGTGTACTAGGGCTGCCGGTCGGATATCTCGTCATGCCAGCCTGAACGACATCATCCGGCGGGCCTTTACCACCGCTAACGTACCAGCTATTCTCGAACCGAATGGTCTGTTGCGTGACGATGGTAAGAGGCCTGACGGCATGACTCTAGTCCCATGGGAGTTGGGGAGGCCTATTGTGTGGGACGCTACATGTGTCGACACACTCGCGCCTTCCCATCTTCCTAGGACTTCCGTGAGGGCTGGTGCGGCGGCAGATTTAGCCGAAGATCTCAAGAGGCGCAAATATGCAGGTCTCGACAGAGCCTACACATTTGCTCCCCTTGGAGTCGAGACCCTAGGTTCGTGGGGTACCGAGGCTCTCCGGGTTTTCAAAAAATTATCTGAGCGTCTGGTCGAAGCGACGCGTGACCCGAGAGCTGGTGAGTATCTGGCACAGCGCATCAGCATTGCTATACAGCGGGGCAATGCAGCCAGTGTCTTAGGCACGCTTCCAACTGGTATTGATATGGATCAGTTGAGCTACCTGTAGATTGTTTGCAACAGTTTGCAGATAGCTTAATTGTTTCTATTGTAAATACTAGTTTTAATTTAAATTTGTTATTTGATTGTTATTTTCTATATGTATGTGTAAATTTGACAAATATAATTACAACTTCAGTGCTTTTACACATAGAACGAATACGAATAGGAAAATGAGACTTATTTAACGAATTTTTTGTCTTAACTTTGTTAGTTTCTACTATATTTGTGAGCCTTTTTCGTGAAAGACATCAATGGTTCCGTCTATCGAAGTGTTTACTTAGAGTTAGACTGAGCCCTCAGCTGTATATATTTTCGTCGATTTTCCCGCCAATTTTGGACCGATTAAGAAAATTATTTCGCCATTGTATGGAGAATGATCTCGAAGTTGTTCCTGAAAAAACAGTATCTGTCCCGAAAACTTTGTAAATACAATTCGGATTCGATTTTATTTTTTCAATACAGTCAAATCGTTTACATTCCGTTGGATCTTCGTCGGGTAATTTTAATCATTAAACCTTAAAATTGTTCTCCAAAAATTCAATTTCCTTATTCGATTCTGATATTTCGCAAAGCTTAAATTTTAACGTTTTATAGTTTATACCTAAACATACTCAACTACTTGTGTCTTCCCTGTTTAAAACTTTTACAGAGTAATAAAAAATCTCTGGAACAAAGACATAGCTCAACAACAAAAAGGCAGACGAGCCTCCATAGCATGGCAATGTGGGCTTAACCGAGAAAAATGCTATACATTTCGTAAACTATTGAATTTGAAGGAATATACATATGTCTAATATTTTACACATTCGATCATGATTCGATGTTACCTTTGTCGAGTTATTCCTGACCTCGTCCCACTGGATTCGGCCCAAAGTGGGACGAGTCAAGAAACTAAAATTGTATGAAAACGTGCCTGATTTGTCCCACATTTTAAAAGCAGGCAAAAGTACTGTCGACTGCACACTTTTATGTAAGAAGCTTATTTGCTTGAAACTACCCTAGATACAAAATTCTGTGCTTGGCCTATGAGCAGACGCCATTGTCATAGCTGTGATAGAGTGATTGAGTAATGGCTCAGGTTCCGACAGAGTAGGTACCTAGTGTAATAGCGAGGATGCCATATGCCTCAGGTAGGTACTTCTGATACTATTATAGATAATAATAATCGACCCCACGTTTCCTTCTTGGTCACTTGATCACAACACAAAACGCTGCGGTATGTAGTGACACACAATTGTATGAAAAACTTCTAGAGTCGTCTTTTGTTCCGTCGAAGTCAGCGTCATCGAAGTGGGAACGAGGTGTTCCGTGTTCGTCCCACTCGCCTCGGCCCAAAGTAGTCCAAAGACGGAAATTAAATTTTTTCTACGCACAGCGCGGCGTCGCGTCGTCCTCGTCTTTTTATCACGCTGCGATTTGCAAATCAAATGACCGTTTCTTCGCATAGTCTTTCGACGTTGCCTCGTAATTTTACGTTGTGCTGTATTGCGTCGCTGTCAAGAGACCAAACCTTAAGGCTCCGGCGACAACTGCTTGCAACTCCAATTCGTAAATTATTGTGTTCCGTAATCCCAAAAATGATGACTGAAAACTTTTTGTATTTTCGACATTGTGTTGTTATTCTGTAACTAGACAGTATAAGCTATGTTCCTTATCAAACAAAACGTAAGGTATTGTTGTTTTTAATACCAAACAAATAGTACGAAAACATGTAATTTTCGACGTAAAGTTTTTCAAAACTGCATTTTGCATATTTTTGCTCACATTTCGTTATAGGTGTGTATTATTAAGAAAAAAATAACCACGGACCTAGATAAATACTATTCGAATACGAAAAACAACATGATATGGTGGAAATATGCTCGAACTACAAATCATTTTGGTAGTACGTTTGTATGGGCAAATCATCATCCGCAGGCCTCTTAAAGGACCGGGTCACAATATGGACCGAAATCTAAATATTTGAATGATCGAGATATAAAAATGAGAAACACAATTGATCGGAGTGAGCAAAGCGAACAAAAGATCTCAGCAGCAGCTTGGGTGATTTGACTGTATGGTGATTGGTGATATTATAGTCACTTCTAACATAACAGTAACTTTCCAACCCTTGATTCTATATTTGCGTGAAATTTGATAATTGAAACTAAAACGGTCGTGACGATATTATCAGGTTAACTACTACTAATATTGATAATATCTACCTCAAGGTTGCTTGGACGAGATCACTCAGCGATAAGGCCGCCATTTGTATTTCGTCGATTATTTTTTTTTATATTGTATTTTGTTTTTTTGTGATATAGATAGATGCTTGAGACTTATTATCCCTGATGAAAATAGGCTATACCCGTGCGAAGCCGGGGCGGGCCACTAGTTTTATTTAAAGAGATAATTATCTATCTATCTATACCTAGACGTGGCACATTAAATTTAGTGTTGTGGTGTTCAAGATCACGTATGACGGATCACATAAGTGCAACAAAAGGCGCTGATTAAAACAAATCGGTACGAGTCACGGTCAATTCGGGTAATAACCCCCTGAACTATGCTACTTACAGGCATGGACGGACGCATTTACACAGAAAGAAGGTACAGCTGCTTTTGATTCACTTCCACTCCAGGACAAGCAGACGCACATCGCATTATCACCCGTTCTTGGTGGATATAACGTACTTTTGCACTAAGCCGGTTTTCTCCACCTTCATACCGCACGTAGTGTAGAACGTCTTCCGGGCAGGTGGGCTGTCGACCTGCGAAAGACTGCAGGCAGATGCTGAATGCGCATGCTGAAGCCAGGGTGATATGACATGACACTCATTAGTGGAGGTCCTGCTGGTAGTCCAGCGGTGGACTGTTGATGACTGATATTGATGATGATGATATACATATTATTGATTAAATTTAATATTGATTTGCAATGTTTTGTAGGTTATTTTTTTTAGGCCTTCAAAAGTATTAAATAATTAAAAACGTGGAAGAGCGAAGCCACCTAACACAAGTATTTCCATAATACTTAAAAGGTGTCTTCTACTATGATTATGACTATTTACACTTTATTGATGAATAAAACATTTTGTATTTTGTATTTGTATTTTGTATACATGCACGTTCGTTGTTGTATGTTAATGTGAGTTTCGGTGGCTACACACCTCCGTTACTTTCGTATTTGATGATAACTGAGCGCCTGTGTAAAAAAACTGTTTCATATCAAACTTTTATAGCATACAGTTTTGGACCTTCATAGGCGCTGATAACCAGTTTCCTGTGTTAATATAAGGTCCATTAGGTCGAAATTACTCCTTTCGGTTTTACATTAGCTGTAGCCTTGATACGAATGCTTTGTATTGTTTCTTGGTACAGAAATAGGTATTTGCTTCCGTGACGATGGCGGTATCGGCTCACGAATCACTGAACCTTTCTAGCCTTCGGGTCATTTACTAAATCACAATTATATCAAATCGTGAGACCCTTTCAATTGTTTGCATATTCAATACATCGTAATAGGAACAGATTGGGAATAGTTACGCTGATTTACTACGCATTTACGCAATGGTGGACAATGATAAGAATTTGTAGGTAGGGTAAAGTTGGCTCGATGCCCCAATAGGGATTCGTGCACTGAAAAAAACCAACTTGATAATGTGGTGCGGTGGGCGAAGGTCTGCCTGCGACGCAGAAGGTTGCCGGTTCGATTCCCGCCTCGAGACAAATGTGTGTACGATCTGCAGAGATTTGTTCAGGGTGTTCTGGTCGTTTTCTATATATAATAAAAAAAACTATCTATGTATTATACTTATTATATTATGTATATCAGTTATCTAACCCATAACACAAGCTCTGCTTAGCTTGGGGCTAGATAATGCTGTGTGAATTGTCCAGCACTATTTATTTATTTAAAATTTAGCTTATTTTCTAAGCTCAAAAACTAGATTGCTATTTTCGATCAATCTATTGTGTCAAAGGCCAAGACCCACTTCGGGATCAATCCACTTGGATAGTAAGGAATTAGTGTGTTATTTTGCTAGTGGGGTACGAATCCCAACTGCCTGGGGCATCAAACTGGATTTTACCCTACGTTTATTTGTTATATTGCCTGAAGACAAATAGGGTAGGTAGGTAATTTCCGAATAACCGGACTTACCCCATTTTAATTTTTATAGCCAAAAAATTTCTGCAATTTGGGGAATGTTTCGCCAAGGTCTTGCGTAAAAACCTCTAAGTGACTGTGTCTCGGTAACCGGAACTTTTGAAATACGTTTTTCAAGTTGTAGGTTTTGTTCGTCATAGTATTGTGACCAATGAAATATATTTATAACATATACTTAAGGATCATAGTGACAGTATCATGTTATGAGCGTATGCTCAGAGGTATCTCGTTGAAAATGTCAAAATTGTAGTTTGTAAGCACTTGCTCCTAATAAAGATCGTAAAGCGAGCAAATAAAGCATTTTACCAACGAAACTCCTTGTAAGAGACTATTCTTGATTAGCACTATTCATAAAACTAACCTGACATTATCAGCTAAATTTGTAGACCTCATAAAATCTTTCTCGCCCACTATCAAATATTCATACTGCTAAGTGAAATTCAAAGGTATTCAAAGCTATTCATACACCTTCTAAGGGTAATTACAGGTACGTTATGGCTATGACACAACGGCTAGGCTGAACTGGACTAGTTATATTATTGGCGACAAACAGGTCCATTCGTAATTCTACTCTGATATTAGTAAAACGATTTCCGATTGCTATGCAGCTACTTTTCGCAATGGAGAACTTAATTTTTGTATTTATGAGATTTAAATACTTTGACTCCACTACCCTACCTTTGCACTCTACAGTTGGAACTAGTTTTTGAATATGAACTCGATTGCAGTTAATACATGGTCTTCAGAAAAAAATATGTCTCAGTGCTAGGTATATTTATCAAATTGAAAGTCATGATACCGAATAATAATAACTGTTTTATGTCTGTAATACCTACTGGGCAAATGCCCTATTATTACGGTCCAGAATCAACGTCACACAAGCTTATTAAATTTTTCGCAGTTAGTCTTTATTAGCTGTCATTTGGTTACTTATTGTTACGCCTTGGAAGGACTTCCGTTGATGTCTGAATTTTGTATCTTGCTCTTCTTTCTTCATTTTCAGTAACAGTAAGGTGACTTGGATCGTAACGAGAAACGGAGGGTTGAGAGAACCACCATCCACTCGCTGGACCGTGGACATTATAGCGGTCGCAGGGAGTTGATGGATAGCGGCGGCTCTGGATCGCTATTTTTAGCGTATCGTATGTCCAGTAGCGGACGTATGTAGGTTGAAAAGATGATGAAGGTGACCGTAAAATATAATCTTTATTAATAAAGAAAAAGTAAAATCAAATAAGTAATAGATTTTCATTAAAACTAGTATTAACAATTCAAACAATTGAGCTAACTGCAACCTCTTGCAAACAATCTACAGATAGCTCAACTGATCCATATCAACACCAGTCGGAAGCTTGCTCAAGACGATGGCTGCGCTGCGCCAGATAATCACCAACTGTCCGGTCACGCGTCGCTTCGACCAAATGCTATATTTTTTTAAGAACCCGGTGAACCTTGGTACCCCAGTGACTTAGGGTCTCAACTCCAAGGGGAGCAAATGCGTAGGCTCTGTCAAGAACTGCATATAGGCGCCTCTTGAGGTCTTCGGCCAAATCTGTCGCTGCAAAAGCCCTCATAGATGTCCTAAGAAGGTGACTTGACTAGTGTTCCTTGCGAGCCTATGGTAAGTATTAATAAATGACTGCGTCAATTCGGGTCAAGTTTTAATGAATGGGCATTTATTAGCAAAATAAGCGTGATATTAAATTTACACAGGATCGAAAGTTGACGTTTATGATTGATGTCGTCTTGATGACTCTTCTGCAACAGATTTGTAATTTTCTATGCATCTGACAATTGCAGGTACGCTAAAATCAACAATGATTAGGTGCTACAGACAGGTAGTGGCTACAAAGTGGGTGGTCTGGTCGCCAATGATCAATAGCAGGTTTGGAACCATCAAAATTGACTGGTGCATTAGGCCCGCTGCCATTTGATAGGTAAATACCTACGGGTCTGAAAAATAAATACTTTTCAGACCCGTATGAGAGAAGCCCAATAGAAAACCTAGCTCAGACACAAGATTGAATTATTTGGAAAAGCGAGATTCCTTATCACAGTTATTTTCTTTGCTTAAAAGGGACTCTCAAATAATGTAACACATAGTACAATTTTTGTAGTTTTGTATAATTATCATGAATGCGTTCTAATTTCACATCTCCAACAAAGCAACATTGTGATAATGCTATTTCTCCTGAATCATAAGAGCCAATGAAACGCTTTTCAGAAGAGAATTGTTCCCAGCTGTGGACAGGTAAGTACTGTTGATGTGATGTGATAATCGCAATGGTATTTTGATAAATTAACTCTGATCATGATCATGAAGCAAGTCTTTAATTAGGTGAAGCAAGCGATTCAATCACACTGTCTAATGATGCCGGGATCTTGAGAAAACGAAGGTTTATCAAATTACTTCGATAAGACCACCCTAGCGTCTGGAACTACCTGAGTATTGAATAAGTCGTGCATTAAAAGTATTTTTTTTTGACGACCTCTGTGGTGTGGCGAAGGTCCGCCTGCGACACAGGAGGTTGCGGGTGCGATTCCCGCCTTGGGACAAATGTGTGGACGATCTGCAGACATTTGTTCAGGGTGTTCTGGTCGTTTTCTATGTATAACAAAAAATATCTATCTATGTATTCTATTGTATTATGTATATCAGTTATCTAGTACTCATAACACAAGCTCTGCTTAGCTTAGGGCTAGATAATGCTGTGTGAATTGTTCAGCATTATTTATATATTCATTTATTTTAATGGCGAATTATTCGGCACTGACTCCTATAATAACCCTTCGAAATCAAGTAGTAACAAAGCCTTACTTCACACTTGAAATATTTGTATTTCGATTTTTATTGGCTAACTTCGGAAACCATTCACGAACCCTAGAGTAACCCTACTTAGGCTAATCGACGTTTGCTATAGAAAAACGCAAATTATGCTATCTGCAGGTAAGTCCAAAGAGTAAAATGATTACTAAGGTTTTACTCTTGTATTTGGTCGAATCCACCCGAAGCAAGTTAAAATTAAATCAATGGAGCTTTCCAAAACTATTTTCGTATTCGTATTTTACCACTCATACTAAGTATAGGTACTGGTCCTAGCGTTACTTTTGCTCCATGTATGTTATTGGTATGGTAAATTTAAAGTTAGGCAGGCCTAAAAAAAAGATTGACATACTAGAAAGAGAGTTCATCTTTCTTTCGAATCGTGCCATTTCGATTTCAGTAAACTTACAGTTTAGAATATTTTTTTCGCACAGAACCGCTGGGGTAAAAACATGTTCTTAAGTGGAGACCGCGACTAGGCATACATATTGTAGGATGCCCTCCGGCTAGGTGGCGTAACGACCTATGAAAGACTGCAGGCAGATACTGGATGTGGCAAACTGAAGTCAGGGCGCGCATTAAGCGAGGCCTATGTCCAGCAGCGGACTAATATAGGCTGACAATAGTTATGGCAGAATTGCAATCGGTGGCATCAACTACGGGAGACTTTTAAGGCTTCCCGAAGATCATCCGCAGTCCTGTGTAGGTTTGCTGATGATGGTAGAGACAAACGAGTAACGATAAATATTTAAAACAATTTATTTAATGACTATTTACATGTCAATTGAAGATCACAGTGAGAATAAATAAAGTACAGGTCAATGAAGTCCAGTCCCGATTTCTGGGGAATTAGTGACGTCATAAAGCAGCTGTTCTTGGAGAGATTTGGAGATCAGTAGTGATGGTGTTGAGAGGAATATACGTGATGGCTGGGTCCTGAGTTATGGACTACTGCGTTGAAACTGAAACAAAAGAATCCATTGTTCTTACACTGCACAGAAAATGTCATGTTTGTACGTGCGATAACAAAACAATATTGAAGTATTTCCTTTTACGGTTCTTTCTCTCGTCAAATGAATGTGGACAAGAGATTTAATCATTGATTAATGTGATCTTGGTATTAGGAATTTTATTCTTATTATAAACTTAACAAGGGCCACAGTTAGTATGCTTTGTACAGTTTTTATAGTTATAGTTTCTATAGTATCTTTGTCTGGTTTAATCATAATTGTATAAAACACCATAAGTGCGTGAAATGTCCTGAACACAGAGGTCCTGAATTTTTTTAAAAATCAGCCATCAATATCGGGAATAACAGGGTAATTCCCGAAATTTTTGACTATTTTAATTATAGAGAAAAAATTGTGTAATTACAAAATCTAATTTAGGATTCACAGAAAAAAGAATGTGTTAAGTTTTTTTTCTCGGTAGGTTAGGTTACCTGATACATGGAGGAAGTGGAATAGATTAAGTTAAGCTATTTTGATAATAATTTCAATTTTTATATCTGTTTGTAGTATAAAATCTAACTTGTCTAAGTGCTTATGTTGTAAGCCTATGGAAATAAAGTTATTGAGTTTATCGCATCGTCTTATTATAGAATTGTTTTATTCTCGATGTCCATTGATAAATGAAACTCTAGCTAGTGAAAGATTGATTAAATGATTTCCTTTAAAACTCCATCAGTAGTTTCTTTCATCAAAGGTAAAATGACAAAATGTGTCATTCTGTGTGGGCAGTTAATAATCTAATTTACGCTCATCATCTCATAAATTAACCACAAAATCATAGTCTCTTAATAAGTCAACTGAGCCCTTATTCCAATAAGGGCTCAGTTATTAAGTATGTATCCTTGGGGAAAAAAATATTTCTCTTCTCTCTCTCTCTTCTTCTATAACAACTGGTTATACTCCAAAATGGTTTTACGTTTTGGCAATAACCGCATGTCCTAATAACGATTCAAGAAAATAAGCTTCTTACTTTTACCTGCCTTTAAAATGGGACCAATCATGAACGTTTTCAGCATAAAATTTTTGTTTATTGACTCATACCACTTTGGGCCAAATCCAGTGGGACGAGTCAAGAATAACTCAGCATAACAAAGCACAATTGTTATTAGATAATTGATTGTCTTTTATATCAGTTATGATTGGCTTCATTATCCAAAAATTCATTCATTTTCATATATTTTTTCGCCGTAGGACCACAAGGCATATTTTATACTATATAAATAGATTAGCAGATAAGAATTAGACTACAGAAATAGGATTCAATTGATTAAATTCAATTTCAGTAGACAGAAATACTAAATTACATAGAAGGTGCAATAAATCAAAACTCGCCTAAATTAGTCTTAATAACTGTACAATTTTAATAACAGGTTCTGCCCATTGATTCGGAAGTAGCGTAGGGTCGACTGAGGTCATCATTAGCCGGTTAGACTACCATGTGACTGGACGTAAACATTACGAGATAAGCAAGAAAGCTATGGTCAATATTGAGATTTTTTTTGGAAAGGTATATTACCATATTTTGTTATTTTGCAAGAATCTACAGTAAAATTATGTAGAGGATTAAGTTTGTCATAAAGCTTAAAATATGACCGAATGAAATTTTTTGATGCTGAATAACCATCAGTATAAAAAAGTATAAGTAAATCAGTATAAGAAATTCCTGATTTTAAGGACTCGTAAGCAGAATTTATTGTTTCAATTCGTTTACTCAGTTTTTGGTAAATGAGTCAAAATTGATACTTATTTATTGAAACATTTTGAAGTTTTTCACTGTGCTAAATCAAAACCATTTGTACCATAAAAATATCTCAAGGCCTTTTTTGTTACAAAATTTGATGTATGTGATTATTATTTTATGACTTAACAGTCTACAATGGTCCACAGCTGGACGCAGGCTCCCCCTGATAACGTTTATTATTGTAATGAATAAATATTATAAAAAAAGATTATTTTGATCTTGAAGGCTACTTTTAAGAGGTGGAGTAAAATCCAAATGATTAAAAACAATGTAATCTCAAAAGTGAATTTTAGCTTACCCATGGTGGTCGTCAGCGGAGTATTCGACCTTGCGGAAGGAACCATCAGGCTGCAGCAGAGAATACTCTCCCTTCACGACGTCTCCGTCGCGCGACTCGTGCTGCGACTTGTGGTCGCCGGTGTGCGGGTCTTCCACGGAGTATGAGTACTGGTATTTGGGGTGAGCCTGAAAAAGGCACAGAAGTTTTGTCTAAGTAAGAATAGTAGAAAGAAATGTTGTTGAAATACATATTAGTAACTTATTTTAAGACAAATAAATAATGATTTCTAGCTTAATACATACAAGACGGCATCGTTTTGGAGGCTTATAAATTCAAAAGTGGCCGTTTACGGGCTGATGATGACTTACTGATAATGATATAAAATTATGTATCATCACACTTCGATTGTGTCATAAAAAGCCCCTGTCTCAGCATCAGGACCTGAAGACGTTTGGTCTTGCAGTGACCGACAACATCACAGTCCGACTCAATTGAGCAGTCCAGTCAAAGGATGTAAACAAAAAGGTAAACAAAAGCAATTTACTAGAGCCTGAATACTCAAACGCAAGTCAGATTTGAGCAGGTGTCAAGCTGCGTTTGAGTGTTGAAGGGTCAGACATGGAGAGGTAAGGGGTCAACGTCCTGCTCCGCTGAGCCCGAGTCTCCGAGCTTGGCGCTCACCTCCTCCACTCTTGAGTAATGCCTGTGAAATCACAGCGACGCGAGGATTAGCTCTAATTCTTGTTTTAGAAATAGTCTGATATGTTTTTGACAGCGGGTTAAATTGTCTAAGAGAGGTAACAACCAAAGTATACTAACATAATAATCCTCATGCCCTTGAGAAGCTACGTGGATAGGGGCAGCAGCAACAACTGGAGCAGAGTGATACGATGGTTGGTATGCCGGGGCTGCGTGGTATGCCGGAGCTCCATGGTGAACCAGATTGTGCTGGGAGGAGATGCTGTAGTCGCTGTGACCGAGACCAGCGCTGGCTGCTGCCACGACGGCGCTGAGGGCCAACACCTGGAAGACAAAGGCTTTTATACCAAACTGTGATGTCTAAGTGCTGTGAGGTCTTGTGGTCTTTGTGCCAGCTGTGAATGTGAAAGAAATAAAATATCCTAGAATTTCACCGAGAGTTGCTTAAAGATATATGATTAAAACTTATTTAATAAAAACAAAACGTCTCTGCCTTCTTTTGTAAAGATATTTTTTTTTATAAAATATTCAAAGCCGATTTAACATGCTCAAAATATGACTACAATTGATTCTGTCTGTAAAAAGACTATTTAATTGGTCATCCATACAATCCGTATTAGTTTTCTATTCTAAAAAAAAGTAGATGCACCAAAATTCATGTTATATGTAATTATATAACGGTCCGTTAATTACATATAGTCAAAAATGTTGTCTAATAATTAATAAAGTTATTGAATTGAATTGAAAATATTCAACCTGACTATTGAGTGTACACAAAATTATTTTTAGTTTATCTCTTCCTGTCACTATAAAACTTACTTTAGTGAACATTTTTTTGGGGATATTGCTACGTGACTGACATACATACGATATCACACTGGTTTTATAACAATTGCTGACCGGTGGGGCGCCGGCGCAGGCGCCGAAAGCGTCCCGCGAAGGTTGCGTTGCGTTTTGTTCCACATATTCGTATTACATTAAATGATGTGAACTTGTAGATCGAGAGCTAAAATTAGCTATAGGCGTTTTGGAAATATCTTAACTAACTACTAACTGTGATGTTGATGGTGCCAACAGTAACACAAAATTATCAGGCTGCTTATGTAGGGATTAAGTAAGGCAAATTCAATGCTAAGGGTAATTTTAAATGCGATAAGCACACTACAGAAGATGGGAAACACAAAAAGAGGCCTGACTGGACCTAGAAGACTCCCTCTTCTGGGCCCAGTCAGGCCTCTTTTTGTGTTCTCATGTCAGGCTCATAAAGTGATAACGCAGGTTGATCTTTCAACGAATTTCCCTTCGTCGTTCCGGTCAGAGTCTCTGACTAGCGCGTTAAAGTAAAAAACTTGAATTATTTAATAATGGTCATCTCAATAGAGTTTTCTTTCCAACTCTTCATCTTGCTTGTACTAAGCCGAGAGAAGTAATTCTGTACCTACCCTAAGAGGGAAAAGTTTGAGAACCGATCTAAGTGTGTCAGTGTTTTGTTTTAGGATTTTGACGGTTTCTAATTGTACATTTTTGTATTTATGGAAATAAAGCATTTTTGATTTGTTTTCACTTGAGTTGTGATACTAAAGTCAATGCGATGAGGATGATGTATCATTGTTGAATAACTACTCTGCTACTGTGGTACGCATTGCGTATAGCAATTCCATAAAGAGTAGAGCTCAAAGTGGAAATTTTAAAAGAATCTCTGAAACTTCTTTGACAAAAGTTAGAATCAAACTAAAACAAAAACGAAAGTGGTTATAAAAACATGAATCAACTCATACCAACAAGATGATCAGATGATCACAGATAAAGTAATTATAGCTACACGTTTCTTACACCGTTATTAAGCATCAATGGATCCATAAAATGCTTATCAAATCGCTTGGTTGTGTACAAAGCTGAGTTTAGTGGGAACCACAGAGCACTTTGTACAGTGCTGGGTCACAAAATTACACGATCACTTGATAGTGGTGCTAGTAGTGAGTATTGTATCAGAATCTAAGAGAATATGGAGTAAAAATCTAGTTTTAGTTTAATTTTTATGAATTGTTAAGTTTGTGATTTACTACCAACGACGTTTTGTTTATTGTACAGGTCAATTTATAAGGATACACTGTTCTATAGACGTAGTGTGTTTTAGCAGCGGGGTTTTCCTTTATGGTTCGTTGTTTATTTGCAGCTTTTACTTTCGCATGAGAGAATGTAAAAAAAAGTGGGTAAAGTTAAAGTCTGGGCATATGCCTCCTGAAGTTTCTGCCATCCACTACGGTCATGGGCTAACCACATCAATTGATGCCCCACGACGCAAAACATAAACAGAATTTAAGTTCCAACTTTTTTAATATAAATCCTGAATACCATAGAAAATTACAGTGCGTATCATTTTTAATTCTGTCATGCAAAGAACTCTGTTACTCAATATTTGACTGTTGCGGCCAAACCCTTATAATACAAAACCGAATATTTTTCAGTAAACAGTTTCTGCTTGTGACTACACGCGTTGTTTCCAGAATAAAAAGTAAAATACGGATACATTTTTCTAAGTCAACAAAGATCTTATTATACATCTTAAACACAACTCTGATGACTCGCCGCCGCTGCCTCCAAAACGCGTTCGTAAATCTTCCAACTCTCGAAAATCCAGCTAGATTTCCCTCAATAGTATTCTGAACAAACACACACACACCTAGAAAACAAGTGCCTGTCAAGTGAAATAAAGAAGCTCTTTACAATCCCAATTGAATTGAATATTGAATTAAAAGCCTATTCATTGTTTTAGGTCTAGACTTACATCTAGGCATGCAAGATATCAGCCCGACCCGTTCAGTAGTTTTGGCAAGAAGTAACAAAATATCAATCCACACTTTTGTATACAAATCATTAGTGAGATGGCTGGATCCAGTTGCGGTATAAATTTAAATAATATCAAAAAATATAAATTAACTCGTAATTTGATGAGATTACGTCACAAAAGTCATTCTGCATAAAAATTCATTGAATAACTCAGATAAACTATTACATAAAAGTTGGATAAGTTATTGAATTATTTCAACGATAGATATCTAAAGTCACGCGAGCGCAACAACCTTCAGATTTATCAGATTGGACGTCCGTCTATATACAGAATAGTTATTCAAAAAAACATTCACTGTACAAAGAAATAGACACGAGTGTGTGGTGCGTTTTGTACCTATGTTGTTCACCGCATTCATCGTACAATATGATCTGACCATAGCAATAGGGATAGCATTTGTAGTCTAGGGTAGATTATAGTAAGTTTACGTCAATGCGTAAAATATTTGAAATTAATTCCTTCAACTCATTGATCAAGGAGATGACGCGTTGGATATCTGATCGAAGCTTCAACTTCTTTAATTTACTATGTAATATTTGACTATTCTACCCATAGAGTTTTTACAGTACTATATAAACTCTATGATTCTACCCTAAACGTGCCGAGATAAAAATCCTTATGCTTGTCTTTCAGGTTGATTCAATTGTTTCTATTGTAAATACTAGCTTTAATTGTAATTTTCTTTCATAATAAAGAATATGGATATGAATTAATTTCATTAAATCTATTTAATGAAATTAATTCATATCCATATTATATAAAAGCCGCACTATAATAGACGCTCTGGTAGAGTCAGTATGAAGAGTCAGTCTGATTGTTTGAATTATTATAACTGGTTAAAATATTTTTTACATAAATCAAGTGACACAGGCAAGTACAAGAACATTGGAATCTGTGGTCTTCGAACAATATCCGTTGTGTTGCTAAATATTTAGTTATTTGGATGAAAGCCTTCATTCTATCAGCGATACTGTAATTATAGGTTCTAAGGTGATGCTATCTGTAAGTATGTAATTATGTGGGTTCTGACTTCTTAATAAGTAACATAGTGCTACAATAAGCTTTATTCAGAAAGAAAATAACAATCAAATAACAAATTTAAATTAAAACTAGTATTTACAATAGAAACAATTAAGCTATCTGCAAACTGTTGCAAACAATCTACTATCTTAATAAGTTAAATTTTGTTATTAGTGTGTACTTTTCAAGAGTGTTATTTTACTAACACATATGGTTTTGTTACTAATTTATATTTATGAAACTGTAAAGACTTATAAAAAATATAACAAATTATGTAGGAATATCTTGAAAAATTATATCTCAAGGTAAGTTATTTTTTATATCAATCTTCATTATTATCATCATCATCATCAGCCTACGGTAGTCCACTGTTGGACATAGGCCTAACCTAATGAGCGACATTATCAATATTAAACTCTCAAAACGTAAACTCGTTTGTTCAGAACTAAATACCTACTTTATCATTGTGCTAAAGAGGATAATGAAATGCAGGTTACAATATTTAAATAAATAATTTATTCAAAGTAATTTGGCATAGAGTCGAAAATCGGTACAACTACTGACTTCAGTAATGGTGATGGTACGGCTCGGGGTGGATGGAGGGCGCCGAGTTGTGGACGACCGCGTTGAATCTGGAAACAAGAAGAGGAAAATGGTTAGGTTAGGTTAGCTATTATGCAGCTTCTTTAATTGCGTTGCCTCGTAAGACTTGCATCTGTCCTGTTTTTTGATTCTGAATTTGATTACAACAGACTCTAAAATATCTCTAAAGGGAGACCATGGGCTACATAAGTGCGAATAGATTGAGGGCTCTAATAGCCACCGATTGGGTCCCATAAGGTGATTTTGTGTCTCAAGCGTCGACAACGAAATAAAACTAGATGCATATGACAGGTATTCTGAAGACCAGAATTTATGAATAGAGAAAAGTGGTTGTACCCTGCTGCGAATTCCAAAGAATAAGGAGATTCCACCAGAGGGAAGTGGAACTTTTTAAGTGTTATCCCTCATCATGTGAGACAGTTTGAACATAGGTATTATATACTAGGTACTTCTTTAAAAAGTTTCCCATAAACTTACCCATTATGATCGTCAGCGGTGTACTCCACCTTGCGGACGGAACCATCAGGCTGCACCAAGGAGTAGTAACCGTGGACGGCGTCTCCGTCGCGCGACTCGTGCTGCGACTTGTGGTCGCCGGTGTGGGGGTCGGATACGGAGTAGGAGAAGTCGTATTTGGGGTGAGCCTGGGAAAGTAATAATAAAGTAATAAAGTAAAATGTAATCTAGTTTTAAAGATTAGTATGTAAATAAGATCTTCTTTGATACCCCTAAAAATGTTAAATACTATAGCAAAACTTAAAACATACTAGGTGATTGCTCAAAGTTTTAAGCAGAATATGGCTTTCAAAACGCTTTTAATGTTTATGTTGTGTTTCTAAGAAGTTTTAACATACGTTACCACTGGAAATGTACTGTCTATTGTATTTATTTAATAAAGAACTTTTAAATAAATATAGAGTAAAGCTTAAGGCTATTTTGAGAGAGGTTTGCAGTTTGCAAGTTTCATTGAATACGAAGATCTCTCAAATTATTGGGTCGCTTCTGTGTTATAGTTATAAGTTACGTGATCCTCAGATTCAAAGCATAGAACCAGCCGCTATCATGATTCGTTTTAATTTTTTCTATTCGACCTTTTTTTTTTTTTTACTTGTATGCACATTACTATTCTCACGCATTGCTCAAACTCTCATAATACTCCTAGTTTTGTTGTAAGAAAACTCTGTTAGGGTTAAGCTCGCCTTTGTACATAAATTTTCGTTGTTTTATTTTTATGTTTGTATTTTTGTGTACAATAAAGAATTTAAGAATTCAACGATTATCTAGAACAAAGCCTCGCGAAGAAGCTGGTGATTTATAGAATGTTGATATTAGTTATTTGATGTAAATTCTAAGCCCGCTTTATAATTAGACTTTGGACAAAAACGTAGATAATAAGCAAAGCAATACAACGATTTTAATAGATAATGATTTCTGAGTTTACCAAAGATTCATTATGGATGTAAGCGGGTTAACTGCGAACCTTATTTGTGTTGGAAGAACACCAACATTTTTCATCCCTTAACGAGGGACTTCTTTAGGGTGAGTGCGGTTCTAGACACTTGCGTTCTGCATCCCTCCGAGCACTGCGCGCCTCCGCTCGCTTTGCACGAGCCGCGAGCGCCGGGGGCGGTGGTACTTACCAAAGATGTCTTTACTTACATATTCATCATCATGACCATCATAATGTCCAGAATACGCCAAGGGGGCAGCATATGCCAAAGGAGCATGGACTACGGGTGCATTGTAGTATCCAAGAGCAGGGGCGTCATACGCGCCATATGCACCGTGAGAGCCATAGTGACCATCATGGTGGACGATGCTTTGCGAAGACACTGCAGGGCCGTACAGACCAGCGGTTGCGGTCGCCCACATAGCTCCAAAAGCGAAGATCTAAAATAAAAAAGCGGTTGGTTAAAGATCCTTTGGTGCTTTTAAACAAAAGCAAATGTGACTAAATTGATTTCAAGTAATAAAACAATTGAGTGCTTAAATCTTTCGAAATTCAAATTTCAGATCAATGAAACACAATTGCAGTGTATTCTTGTTTATATAACGAGTCTTTTATGAATTTCTGCTCAAAAATAAGACTAGCACATCTCAAAAAACTTATACATCTTATTTTTTTAAATAAAATGGAATTTGAATTAAATCTTAAATTATTAAGAGGTTTTCTTACTTTGCTGAACATTTTGATGTAGTTACTATGAGAACAATTTACTGATTGATATCCATAACCACCAACTGCTGGTTTTTATATGATTAAAACTAAATAAGAACAAGTGGGGCCGAACGCATGGACCTCGCCACAATTTGACAATGGTCTAAGGTCAATAAAAAAGATTATAGAATAGCAAATGTGTCATGGTATCGCTATTGCTTTTTGTCATGCAAACTGCGCCGATTCAACCTTGCAGTGTTTGGTATTCTGTGGTTAAGAAAAAAGCATATTACTCTATTTCTACGGTCACAAGCAAGAGCAATTATTATTCTATAGCTACCTACAAATAACTATTCCATAATAATACGGCCTAAAAGTAAGAGCGGGATTACTAAAAAATTTATTGTTTACAAAAACTACAATTCGACGAATTCCTAAGTTTTATTATTATTATTATAAAAAAATAGAATATTTCGACCGCACTGGAAAGGAATGTGTAGAAATTCATGTCCGTACTTCACAACCCATTGGCATCCTCTCAAAAGTCAGGTAAAAACTATTTCTAAACAAAAGACGGCCTAAAAGCAAGAGAGGGTTTACTAAAAACTTTATTGTTTTTAAAAACTAAATTCGAATTCGAATTCTTCGTGACACGAGACTATATTTTACTCTGTTTTTAAAGTTAATATATGGATAATTGTGATTATGGTAAAATAGGTATTATCAATCACTTATTCTGCACTACGCATATTTTACTTAAACTTTGAGGAGGTGGAGAACACCGAATTCATTTCATTCGACGAGATGGCTAAAAACGTTCAACCATGTTGTCTAACGTTGGTTTCAGCGTTCTTTCCAGGATCGGCGCCACGCCGTTTTGTAAACGACCTAGCCATTCTATAAACGGCCTGATTCTACAACCCGGCGCGGTAGCGACGACAGACCGACACTAAGTCCGTTTTAAAATTCAAAACTAACATTACCCATGCGTTATCTACGTCATCATGTAGTTTGCATAATTTCCAAGACAGCGGCCTTAGCAATGTCAAGGTCCATACATTTCTCCGCCCCACCGCGTTTTTATAGCTTGCTCTATAAAAACATATCACTAGTGCGTTAAATTATCAATCAACACTTGATACCGAAACAAAAAACATTAAAAATGTTCAGCAAAGTAAGTTGATAAATATAAAAATAAGCTAATTGGGAAAACTTAAAGAAATTAAGTTAAAACGAAACAGTACTTTCTATTTGTCCACCCACAAAGGGCTTAGAGAAGAAAGGAGTGGAATTGCTCTGCAGTGTGACACTCATTTAACAATAATATAAATTTTCTAAGGTCTAGTTAAGGTCTCCATCTTTTTTTCCCTGAAGTTTTTACTGTTCATTGAGTTAACAACTATTTTTCGTTATTCCAGCTCGTAGCTTTTGGTGCCCTCCTGGCTGCAGCCAACGCTGGCCTCCTCGGTGGCCACGGACATGCCGTCTCCTCCCAGAGCATTGTGCGTCACGACGAGTCCCACCACGCACCCCTTCACTACGCCGCGCCCTTAGTGCACGCCGCCCCTGTGGCACACTACGCCGCTCCCATCGCGCACTACGCCGCTCCTGTCGCGCACTACGCCGCTCCAGCTGCCCACTACTCTGGTCATGAGGAATACGTAAGTGAATAAAAAAATTGGAATAGCCATCGAACTCAAATTCGAACTCAATGGCTTTAGTTACAAAATAAGCACTTAGAGAAGTCAAATTTCATTTTATAAACTGTATTCTAAATATTAATATTATGATCAAAATATGATCAAGAAATAAGGTGTTATTGATTTTATTCACTTAATTTTTTTGGCCACAAGTGAAAGAAGTGTAAAATAAACCACCAGTAAGTTTAAAGATCACTTATACATGTATATATACACACATAAATGTTTATTTTGCATATCTTTGTCTAAAAATAATGTGAATTCGATACACGTCAATATTTAAAGCAAAGCACAACATTGATTTTCTTAAATACTATTGTCGGTGCAAAACTGGGCGACGTGTGACCAAGCATAAATATCATAATTTTTTTAAACATACCCCTCTAATTTGGGATAAGCAAAGGTATTTTCTTTCTCCTTACATACCTACCTATCAGAATATATCTCAGCACTCACTCCTTTTTTTCTTACATCATCTTACATAAAATCCATCCATTAATTGTTTGGCCAGCCACTACTCCTAAATCCAACCACCTTACTTGAACACACCTGACTCTCTTCATGTATATTTTCCATCTTAGTGGGGTGAATTCCATGGTGAGATACCACCCATTCGCCCATACCAAGCTAATATTTATTATTTTTACGGTTTAAAAAAATCTTATCCAATTTGTTTTCTTATTATTTTCTAGGCTCACCCCAAATACGATTTCGCATACTCCGTGGCCGACCCGCACACCGGCGACCATAAGTCACAGCACGAATCGCGCGATGGCGACGCCGTGCACGGCAGCTACTCGCTGGTGCAGCCCGATGGTTCCGTGCGCAAAGTGGAATACACCGCTGACGACCACCATGGCTTCAACGCCGTAGTGCACAACTCCGCGCCCGCAGTGCACGCCGCCCCTGCCCATGCCTACCACCATTACTGAAAACTGATTTTGTTGAATTCTAGTGCCTATTTATATTTTTGTTAAAAAGAATGCTTGAGGAAAGTAATTGCGTGACTGACCAAAATAAATACAAATAAACATAATAATAGCTACTTTTTCTCTTTTGAATCGTAATATTACCTTAAATGTCTAACAGGTGCACACAAATGTGCCGTGATTTCATCACGGATTAGAAATTACTCTCGAAAGCGTTTTTGTCTAGAGCAATTTAATAAAGATAAGCTACCTAACTTACCTCTCCAATCAGCTGTTAACAAGCTATATAAGCTAAGCTATTGTCTTTCATGTAAAAAGAAAGACACCAACAAACTAAGACTTTATTATTCTGAATTAATTTAGAAGCAACCGTTTTATTCATTTAATCTTTGGAATTACGTCCCCCTACACTCAGTTCCCTATAAACAGTTAGTTTTTTAAAGCACAACTTAAAAATAAACTTCTATGACTACAAAAATCATGAAATGTCGAATAAAACCATCACACGACTTTGAGAAATGTAATAATAATTACCTCATTTTTTTCACGTTAACAAAAGATTTTCTATTAACATTGACGTAATAAATTGTCATTTTTCCTGTCACTATCTTCTCACTTAGATACATTTATTAGGAAACTATGCTCGAGCTCGAATGAAACTATGATGATCGCTATTAATGTCAAACTGGACATTTAGGGATAGGGGCGCTTCAAGACGCTAAATGTACGGTGAGAAACTAGGTTGTTTCGTAATCTTGCATCTAGACAACAACCCCTTGTTTGCCCTTCTATTTGTTTTTTTTTTTCAAAACAAAATAAAACAATTACATCTACTATATACAGACTTTCACTAGAAACACATGCCAATGCATTGTGACCGAACTTATCAACGGTTTCACCCATAGTAAAAAAAAAACTACGTCTATGGTTTCACCGTAGTGAAAAAATTCTGTCTATGGTTTCACCACACTGACAACGGTGTACAACTACAAAAACGCAAAGATGTTGACACTTGAAACGAGTTATTATCTAATATGGTACCTTAATATTTGGAAGGCAGAACATGTAACGAAAGTCCTGAATCCCACTCGGAAACGGCAAGCAGACGAGCACGTTCTGATGAGCTAGTAGACGTATTAATAAGGTTTTTCCGTACCAACGCACAAAGCGGCTCATCCCACAATCTCTGATAAGAAAGGACTTTGGGTAATTAGTCTAAGGACAGGCTATTTTCACGACACTTCATTGAATCACTTTCAAATCGGTTTATTGAAACCTGTTGTTTGTCAATCTTGTGAACATTTATCACACTGAAACACTAGTAAATTCGCTGAAACTATTAATAAATTAAAATTTAATTAAATGTAGTTGTTTATTCGACATTATTGTTAAAGTACCTAACTCTGAATCCACTTGTAAAATAAATCAATATTTATTAATTTTTACCCCAAAGCTCAGTCAAGGTGAATGTTTAATCATAATTTGTGAAAGAAAGTGATTTTTTTCATATTATATATTTTCAGTCGCTCATTATTTACATGTTACAAACACACTCACACACATTATTTACAAAAACATAAATATGCACAGGAATCCATCAATATAGTTTTCAGTAATGGTGGTAGGCGTGGGCGGGAGCGGCGTGCACGGCGGGCGCGGAGTTGTGCACTACGGCGTTGAAACCGTGGTGGTCGTCAGCGGTGTACTCCACTTTGCGCACGGAACCATCGGGCTGCACCAGCGAGTAGCTGCCGTGCACGGCGTCGCCATCACGCGACTCGTGCTGTGACTTGTGGTCGCCGGTGTGCGGGTCGGCCACGGAGTATGCGAAGTCGTATTTAGGGTGAGCCTGGAACAAAATGAACATAAAATTAAAGCAAAGATATTTGAAATATAATTTTGCATAATGTATCGTGCATGGGTATTTCGAAGTTATTTTGCCGAGCCACGATGGAGTTTGCATCTTATAAGGGACATTAACCAAACCAATATTGATCATGAAGACAAATTCGATGTCGTCTGGGTTGGCCTTTGATCAGCAGATGGACGTCTTTTATTAATTTACTAGGAGTTGATAATGATGTGTTGAAGACAATATTTATTTTTCATCGACTTACGTATTCCTCATGTCCGGAGTAGTGGGCAGTGGGAGCAGCGTAGTGCGCGATGGGAGCGGCGTAGTGCGCGATGGGAGCGGCGTAGTGCGCGATGGGAGCTGCGTAGTGCGCCACGGGGGCGGCGTGCACTAGGGGCGCGGCGTAGTGTAGAGGTGCGTGGTGGGACTCGTCATGGCGTACGATGCTCTGGGAGGAGACGGCGTGTCCGTGGCCACTGAGAAGGCCAGCGTTGGCCGCGGCCAGGAGGGCACCAAAAGCTACGAGCTGGAATAACGAAAAATAGTTGTTAACTCAATGAACTGTCAAAATTTCAGGAAAAATAAGATGAACAGACCTTAGACAATTATTATTATTGTTTAATGCTGTAAGCTAAGAGCTGAAATTATAAATAAAACATTTGAAATTAACATATAACTCGGTAAAAAGCTTTTGGAAAAGCAATACGATGATTCTTAGCCAGGTATCCAGACTTCCATCCGGCCAATAATACCTGGCTGCCTACTCATTTTGTGAAGGCAAAATTTTCTTGCCCGTGAAAGAGTCACGCCTTCGTATTGAAATTCCTTTTAATTTTTAGGTATCTAAAAAAAACTGGATAATATTATATCAATATGGCTCATTGCACAATTAATTGACTTCATATTATCAAGTTATTCCACTTCAAGTTGCAATAATTGTCACTTTTAATTAATTAGACTTACTTTGCTGAACATTTTGAATGTGCGGTGTATAAAAACCAGCTGTTGATTGATGTCAACGGTCCAGCTAGTTGGTTTTATAGAACGTGCGTTCGCATTCGGTGGGGAAAAGAAATGCGTGTTCGCACCTTGACTCCATAACTTTGACATGATCAAGGTTACGAGAGTTATGTTTGGCCGCTTAACTGCGTCCGGTTACTTGAGAATGTAATGAACCTTTTGCGGATTTGTAGCTTGATGCGGAAACACTTTGATAAACTTAAATGTATTTTTTCTGACTTATGTATTAAGTCACAAAAAATACATTTAAGTTTATCAAAGTGTCACCTAGAAACTCTGAATTCAACTATTGAGGCTCCATAAAACGCTGAAATCAGGTATTAATTCGCTCAGATGACCTGAGTTTGGTTAATATCAAACTGAAACTGAAATATAATATGTTCTATTTTTTATTAAAAAATATATTTTCAGTTTAATTTAAAAGTATAGGTTAAACATCTTGACAAAGCTTAAAGCTTGTCTCGTTCGCACTCAAATGTTAAAGTGATTTTAACGTCGACCCTGCTAAGCATTTTTTGTCGTTTTTACCCAAATTTTACTAAGACTTCGCTGTCCGTCCGTCTGCCTGTCTGTATGTCCGTCTGTCACCAGGCTGTATCTCATGAACTGTAATTTCAACGGTCTAACTATCAAGTTAGACAGTTGAAATTTTCACAGATGATGTATTTCTGTTGTCGATATAACAACTTACAAAAAACAGAATAAAATAAATATTTAAGGTTATAAATATATTCCCATACAACAAACGTGTTTTTTCTTAGAAAATGATATGGACCCCTTTGTGCGCGAGTCTGACTCGCACCTAGCTGGTTCTTAAACAAAATTCAGTCTAAAAATAAAAAGTCAGTCAATTTAATTACAAATAAATGTTTGTCTGAAATACAATGCGTGTTTTAGGTAGATACTATCTATGAATTTGCCCTGTTCCATTCTATCCCTACTTTATTCTAGTTCCTAGCAACTAGAATAAAATACTAATAAAAAGAGTGAAACTGAGCAAATTCTCAGTGTTATGTGCCAATGTTTATTTGTCATTGTTGAGCTACTTGTAGATTGTTTGCAACAGTCTGCAGTTAGCTCAATTATTTTAATTATAAATATTACCTAGTTAAATTTTATTTTATTATTTTGTTTTAATTTTCTTTGTTAAGGGCCTATGCAACCTGAAATATTTGTGAAAAGGATAGACATAGGATTTTACGTTCATAAGAGCGGGAAAGGGCATAGCAACGCAAGCCAAAAAATCGAACTTTAGCTTATTATCTGTTAATTAAGACACTATCTGTAAACATATTAAATGATGATTATACTTAGTTCTATTACCATGCATATTCTAAAGATCTTAACGTCTATATTTATTGAGAAATTAAGGTTTTTATTAAAAATATAGAGGTAACTTTGCTTTTTTTTCTATATAGAAATTTTTATAAAATCCTGTTTTCAAAACATTTGATCGATTGAGTAAGTTCTGAACATTACCATAATTACTGTCAAAATTTAATAATCAGTAGTTTATAAGATATAGAGATCTGGCGAAGTTGATTTGAGGTAGCAGAGAGTCAAAAGAGAATTTATATTTATAAAAAAGAGAAAAACTGACTGACTTATCAAAGAATGACAAAGGCAAAAAAAGGTGAGAATTTTTTCGCATCTTTGTAACGAAGGTTTCCCCTGTAGGTGGCGCTAACAGCGCTAGAGCCGTGAGTGGTCCCAAAGATTTTCGACGAAAACCACTAAGATCTCGTGGCTTAGATGGTTAGAGCATACCCACCCGTACTGTGGGTAGGTTCGAATCCTGCCGAAATAGAAATATTTTGAGATTTGTTTAATTTCTTAGGTTCCTATAAGTCTGCTAGGTCTCTTGTGACATGCACGCCGTACGGGTTGAGTTCAACTCATGGGGGTTAATTTTTCTCACGCCACTCAGTCATAAAATGCATAAACATTATCAAATGTGAGCATTAGAAATGTTACAATTAATTATTTTCGTAACTATGACCTTGCTGCTATGCCTACCTACATACCATCATATTCGTACGCAATGCAACTTTGTGATAGTTCTAGATACATAATTATTTATTACCTACCTCATTACGTGATAATGAGTGCGTTGTAAAAATTATAATTTTATAGTGGGTTCTTAACGAGCTTGTAAAATAATCACGCTGTTCGTTATAGGATATGTAACTTTTCTATGGTCTGAAATAAATGATTATTATTATTATTATAGGAGTAAGTATTAAGTTAGTTTAATCTACTATGGTGTTGCTTTCCAGGGGCAAAGCATTCAAAGTACACTATTCAGTTAAAAGCTGTAATGTAGCTTTTAACCATAATAATGTCCCAAAAATTTACAATTTCGGCAAGATTTTTATTTGGGTAATTATTAAATTTTAGTAAAAAAACTGTGGTCGTTAGGCACTATAAAGCCAAAACCCAAAACTTTTAAATATTCTGGAAAAAATACTTTAAGCAATCATAACTAAATTTCGTTGTCATCAAGACGTAAAGTATATAAAGATCTAATTTACAGTTTCATATTTTTTATGAACAAAAACATCGTGAACTAACTTCTCTTACTATCTAAAACAGAATAGTTTTTTTGTATTTTTATGCTTTCGGAATAAGCCTTTAAGAAAATCATTAAGAAATATCCAAAAACAACAGGTACATAAATGCACTGAACGAATATAAATAACTAAGTAGAAACATTATAGCCTGAACTAGGTAATTTTGTGTTTCAGGCGACAGAAACAAAGCCATGATTGTTAAAAAAGGCTGTTAGGTAAATACAAAATAAGACACCTAGGTGGACAAAGATGAACGGTAGTAAAAACATGTTTCAACTGTTCACCCAGGTGGTCTCGGGAGGTGGACGATGGGTAAGAACCGGAGCAGTCCATATTGGTCAACGTTTAATTTACGTTGTGGCTTTAAGGTCGTCGTTTAATTAAATTGGTAAATATTATCATAATCAATAATCTAAGGTTTTGGTACAGAGCAATACCCTTATGTGAGAACATAACTAGAGCGATAGCTCTGTCACTTCTTTTCCCCTATGAATAAATCAGCAACTAGCAAAAATAAGTTTTGAAAATTTTATAAATACATATTTTGTAGATAATGTATCATTGGACATCAGTGATTGTTGTACAGAAAAAAATTGTTACAAATTAAGCTTGCAAAAATATTTTTATCCATACGGTTTTAAAAAATATTTGAAAAAATCTGAAATATTGGCAAATTCCCTCTCCCTCAATCTCTTTAGCTAGCAGATCAAAAAACATCATTATAAATGTATGTGCAATTTTTAGATATGAGATAGAGATCTCTTTGTTCTTTTCAAAGAGACACTTCAAGCATAGTTAAATTAAATTAATTTTCTTGATATTATGGTAATAGAAATGCAAGCAAAGGAACACCACACGAGGAATCTTCTCCAGAGGAACCAAACCCAATACTAAGCACCTATAACTTTCAACAAAAGACTTCTCGATAATATTTTGAACGACTTTAAAAAATAACCGAGGTCAAGAGTGGCTGTTTAGCAATAGGTGTCTGGCGCCATAAAGGGATTGATAAAATCGACACAACAATAAACATTTTATATTAGTTGCAAGTCATTTTGACAAGGTAATCTAATTTAGTAAGTAACCTTCAATTAAACAATAAAAAAACTTGCATAATTTATTTTTAAGTAGCCCTATTTTGATCCAATACCAATTCAAAAAGTAAAAGTCTAATACCTGTTCAAAAAGTCAACTAAAATAAAAAAAACATGATTTTATATTGATTTCTCAAAGTAAAATATTTTACATGAAAGTGATCATCAATTAATGCTGTGAAAGTGATCATCACTTTGCCTTCGACAGTCATTTTCTAAATCTAATAAAAATAACAGTCAATTTTGAGCCTAAAAAATATTTTTGGGTAAACATAAACAAAAGATCAAATTTCCACATTAAAATAAGATAATTGTGTTAGTCACAAAACACTACATATAAAAGACTAGAATAGAATTAGCACGGCTTGTTTAGGATGATGTAAGTAAGGGGAGATTCCGGCGCTGGTTTATATGGAGCGACTTCTTGAGCCCCGTTGATTGCAGCCTGAACACATTTGATGATGTCATTATAAGGTACTAGGATGTTACTGTTGTCATTTATTTGTTTTACTGCTTTTGCTGTAGGCTGTACTAATTTATTCTCAGGTGATTTATTGGAGCCTTCAATGGTTTCGTTGCTTCCTGTGCTTTCTTCGGAGGATCCCTCTTTTTTTTCGTCGAGCGGAAGTTCTTCTGGAGGAGCCTCGTATGGTGTTTCTTCGCTTGCAGGTTCCTGTGGAGTTTCCTCATAAGGTGCTTCTTCAGAGTTTGGTACTTCAGTGGGTTCTTTACGAGTTTCCCCAGGTTCTTCAGTAGGCGTTTCGCTGTGCTCAGTGGAAGTTTTTTCTTCAGGTTCAGGTTCTTCGTGTACTTCCTGGCTTTCTTCTTTTTTATCTGGATCATCGGTTAAATGTTCGTTTTTTACTTCAGGACAAGGAGCTGGTTCTGGTTGTTTTGCCTCCACGGGAGGCGGGTAATTGGTCACGACAGCTTTGAACCTGACATCAAATAACATTAGTTCAAGTATTTATTAAAAATAATTAGACAAAAATAATATTTTGAAGCTAAGTTAGTCTTAGGTTTGGGTATTGCAGTTCCAAGGTACAAAACAATTACCCTTGGACGTCATCAGCTACGTACTGGACCTCTCGAATCAAGCCGTCTGGCTGAAGGAAGGAGTACCCTCCCCGCACCACCTCACCATCGCTGAGCTCTCGAAGGGTTTTGTGGTCGCCAGTTGTGTCATCATAGACGAAGTAAGAGTAATCGTACGCCGACGACGCCTCCTGATATAAAAACAAAAAAAAATTAAAAGTTCGATAATATTTAATCATTATGATAAATCAAAATTCGCGACACAAAACACATTAGTTCAGGCTGAACTAAATACATCCAAACCGAACTTGATAGAGCCGTGATAGTTTCAGTAATTTCAGTATTTTTTTATTTAGGAAACATTACAAGTTTGAATAACTATTGGAATAGTTAAATCAAAATAGATGAATACAGACAGTTATTTCGATTCTATGAGGATAAGTGTGCGAGATCTCCTAAATTTTTTTTATTACATTAATTTGGCTTGAGTGCCCTCTAATTTATACGTACACTCCTTGGTGGTGCTACGACAACAGGTAAACTTGGAGCTTGATACTGGACAATATTAGTGCTAGGAACCACTTGACTTGGATAGATACAGGGTATTCCACAAGGAACATAGTTAGGCGAGACCACAGGGCCTGTAGGCGCCGCAGCTAGCCGCGCTATCTGTGGACTGTACGAGACAGATGGTGCTGAATACTGTAGGTACTCAGATGGGTAGCTAGCCCCACTCTGTACAAACACTTTCGAGAACGATGCACTTGAAACATCCTTTATATAGACGCAAAGCGCCAACACCAAAGGAATCTGGAACAAGAAACAAAGAAATAGCATTATGTGATTCCTCTTTTTCAATTATTGATACTTAGCTAAGTAAGAAAACTCACTTTTACAATCATCTCCTGTTGTGATCTATGGTCTACTGATAATTTCGAAAATGTGCTACCGCTTTATAAAAGGCTCATTGTTCATCTTAAAATATGCCGTTCGGTAATACCGAAACAAACCATCAATGTCAGACTAGATGAATAGCTCTTCACAATTAACTAGGTGCATCTAGTTAAAGCACTGCTGTTTCAAGATTTAAAATAAAAAAATATAATAATAATGAATGTATTAGTTCGCTCCCGAATATATCTTTTCAGTCACACAAGCTCTGCTTAGCTTGGGGCTAGATAATGCTGTGTAAATTGTCAAGCATTATTTATTTATTTACTTATTCTATTTACACACGAAAGTGCTCGGATAATTACCCGTGCACTTTCGTGTGTTAATAAAATAATTAAAGTAAATAAATAAATAATGCTTGACAAGCCCCCCAGACTGATGTAGGTACGCTAAGTCTTTCTGCGTATCTACGCAAAATCATCAAAATATCAAATATCATATCTCGCTGTTTCACCTACGTAGTTCACGTTTCCGTTTGAATTCCGTGAAAAATATAATATAGCCTACCTTCCACTATTATATTACTATTATATTCTTATTCCAGACTAAAATCTATTTCTGTGCCAAATTTCAACCAGATTCGTTCTGCCGTTCTGGCGTGATTGAGCAACAAACATCCATCTATCCATCCGTCCATCTACCCATCCATCTATCTATCCATCCATCCATCTGTCCATCCATCCATCCATCTAAACTTTCGCAGGCTGCGGCGAGAAGGTGTTGTCAAATTATACTGACCGTCACCGCGCGCAGGCCGCCTCAGTCTGTAAGAGCCATTATTCGGGTGAACTGAATTACTCAGATTGATTTTAATTTTGTGATGGTTATAATTAATTGGATTTCTCTTTGTTAATAAATTTTACTGACATTCTTTAAGACTATTAAATGTTGATGTAATTTTGTTTTCTTTGATTAATGTAATTGGTTACATTAACCGCATGAATACATGATTTCTTCCCTTTACCAGTCATAAAAACAGGGAAATCTATTATGAGAAGAATTGCTCATAAGAAGTCCCAGGATTAAAAAATTAGTAGCACCACTTCAAAAGCAAGTATTACCAAAACATGCTAATTCAAAATTTGACAGACTCCGGGATGTTTTCAGCTATTCAAAACACGTGGGAGACAAAAGAAAATGAGTGTGAAAATCGTTTTGTCTCTAGCAAAGCGAGCAGTGCGTACCTACTAATGTAATGTTACTATGTAGGAATTGTTGGCTCTATTGGTTAACTTTCCATAATCGTATTTAGACATAACTATGGTGGTCTCAGAACGATGAAGGTTTTGTGCAGATCTCAACAAAAAAACACAAAAGTAGCAACAGAGCCTACGCATTTTTTTCCTTAGAGTCATCTAAGGAGAAAAAATGCGTAGGCTCTGTTGAGACTTTTGCGCCTCATGGAGATCTCTGAGAACCTAGGTCACATCTGCTTCACAAATCTAATTGAATTACATAACATGTAAACCTTCTTTGGAGTCGAGAACCTAGGTACAACTAGCTTACTAGGTTTAAAAAAAATATTTGAGCCTCTAGTCGTAGCGACGCGTGACCCGAGAGCTGGTGACTATCCAGATACTGACCAGCTCTCGGCTTGCTATTCAGCGGAGCAATGCAACAGTGTCTTGAGGATGTTTTCGACTGGCATTGATATGGATCAGTTGAGCTTCCTGTTGATTGTTTGTAACAATCTGCAGTTAGTTCAATACTTTCAATTATAAATACTAGTTCTAATTCCTTTCTATTCTGTGGTTGATAATTTCTTTGTAAGTTACATTTTCTTTGAAAATTAGGAAACGTTTGTTTATAGTACGTCTGATTTATTTTAAGAGCAACTACGTAGGTGCGTAAAAACCTAGGTTGCTAACGAGTCTACAGTAGGTACCCACAGTAAACGATCGAGATTTTAAATATCTTCGTAAAGCTAACTCAACGTTTTTTGGTCATAATAAACAATGTAGGACAATCCACAGAGCATCATCATAAGCAAATTAGTGTCATTTATGTATCACTCAACATTAAACACACACAATTTGAATGTTTAATTATTTGATCCATAGAATTGTAGACTCTGTTTGCCTGATTAAAGTAGCTGAGCAAATCATCTGCGTTGCTTGCATAAAATACAATAAAATAAAGTACCTACCTATTACGTTTCATTTAACACATTCACTGCCAGGCCTCCCCTAATGAGCGCCATAGCCCCTTTTCTTCAGGTTACCGCATCCAGCATCTGCCAGCAGTCTTTCGCAAATCGTCATCCCACCTGGTCGGAGGGCGTCCTACACTACGTTTTCCGAGTCGCGGTCTCCACTCAAGAACACGTTTACCCCAGCGGTTGTCGGTTCTTCTTGAAATATGGCCAGCCCACTGCCACTTCAGCTTGCTAATCCTATGTCGATAACCTTGGTTCTTTGTCGGATGTATCGTTGCGAATCCTACCCTTCAGATAAACTCCCAGCATAGCTCTCTCCATAGCTCGTTATGCGACTTTAAACTGGTAGACCAGCCCTACCGTGTGTGTCCACGTCTCAGCTCCGTAGGTCATGACGGGTAGGATTGAAAACTTTCGTTTTCAAGCATTTCGGTATGGATGACGAGAAGACTCTACGTAGTTTTCCAAACGCTGCCCAACCTAGCTGGATCCTCCTCTCCTACTCCTACTGCCACACCCAATATAAATTCATGGCAGAGCCGTTTTTAAGTTTAGTTTCAAATAGAGCTTAAAGATGAACTACCAATACCAAGTTTATGATCCTGGCTTCTTCACGAACGTGTTCGTAATGATGTAGAGAACCTGTTCACGCATTCAGTAAATAACCAATAACCCTGTATATTATGGTTAAGAATGAGACATATTACTTGTAAGAACTCGTAAGCTTTGTTTAACGAAAACCACAAAAGAAATATGCATCTGGCATGTTGTGGTTTGTGCTTTTAAGGCGAAGTACGTTCGCTTTTTCGAGACAAGGACGAGCGAACACCGAGCGAGAAAGGGAGGCATAAGCCGGCTCGCGCGCAATTTCACTGCTTTTTATTTATAAATTTGTTATTGCTCTAAAATGATACTCTTTCGCAAAAAACTAAAACCATAATCCTCTAAAGTGTTTAGTTAAGTATTTTTTAGACGATATTTCATGCAAATATGTTAAGTAACTAGCAAATGAAACTGGTTTTCCGTAGTAAAAATGCAAAATTTAGAGGAAACTTTGCGATTTTTTTCTATCAAGTCAAGTTGCGTCAATCGTGTTTCGGCTCCCATAACTTACTAACAAAAATCCTAAAGTTCCAATGCTCATAAAAAAAGATTTTAAAAAATTGTGTTTTCTTGCCTAAAAATTGATTTTCCGTCTAGGCAAAACCTGAGTTTTGGGACCTACTTCACCTTAAGCCACATTTTGATAGATAGTTAACTGTTATTTAAATTTAATCAAGTTGTCAGGGAAAGGGTAGGTACAATCATGCCAAGTTTAAATAATTCACTTTAAGGATTGAATTTATATTTTTTGGCCTAGTTAATCCCTAGTTAACCCCTAAAATATATCATTGAAAACATAAACCAATTTCCTGAATATCTATGATATCTACACTATTATTATAAAGAGGAAAGATTTGTATTTTTGTGTGTAACGAATAAACTAAAAAAATAACTGGAATGATTAAAAAAATTCTTTCACCATTAGAAAGCTTACTTTTCATTGAGTGATAAAGGCTATGTTTTGTGTAAATTAAGGTTAAGTTGTAGCTAATGTAGGTATTATCAACATTAGCATCAACTTTAAGACTAGTTAGTAATTTATTTACTTGCAGTGGACTAATATAGGCCGATGATGACTAATTTATTTAGGTACGAATACAGAATTCTAAGATAATTACTTAATGTACATTAAGTTCTAGATTCTCTGTAATCAAGTTATGTAAAGATTTTTTTATAAATAAATGTTCTATCTGTCTATTTTTAGAAACATGGTATGCAACTACACAGGAAGGCTTTTTTTCCAGTACGATATCTTAAATTAGTGGCAAGGGTAGGTAGGTATTCAAGATATGAGAAAAAACACTTAAAAGATTTTTCAACAGTTTATTTCGCCGCAGTCTTATAACATAACATTGTCGACTATATTCTATAAAGAGTAAGGTTTAATATCACATGAGGGAGTGGCTAGTAGCCGAACTAAGATTAGTGGTAGCTGTCGTGGATGACCGGTGCGGTGTTATGCACGACCGCGTTGAAACTGGAAAAGAAAAAAATGTCAGAAAAATATTTATAATAAAATGTATTAAAGTACCTAAGTATTTGAGGTAACAAATAAATAGGGTGTACCTAAATATTACCTACAACATAATCGAACCGATCTGCTGCTGGACATGCCTTCAATTCGATCCTAAGATGATGTTAGTACAATCTGTAGGTATTTGTTCCGGATGTTCTCTCTCTCTCTATTTATGTATATCAGTTATCTAGTACCCATAACACAAGCTCTGCTTAGCTTGGGGCTGGATAATGCTGTGTGACTTGTCCAGCTTTTTTTTATTTATTTAATAAGGAACTTATATGTTTATATCTGCAGGAGTAGGCAGCAGCGACTCTTGCAGAACAGTTCGACCCTATCCCTATCAGCATGACAGCAAGGCCCATAAGAAAAGAAATAAGACCCAAAAAAAATCCAAACTTTTGGAAAAAAATTGGGACTTTATATTTTCTTAGAGAGATTACCCAGATTGTGAGGGCTTACGCACAATAATATAAAAACCTTAGAATTGACCCTCCCTCGCTGTTTGGGTGAGGTACTAATCACACACAATCATGACTGTATTAAAAAGTTTAACCTACCCGTTGTGGTCATCCGCGGTATAGGTGACCTTACGGAAAGAACCATCAGGCTGCAGCAGAGAATACTCTCCCTTCACGACGTCACCATCGCGGACCTCATGCTGAGTCTTATGGTCTCCGGTGTGAGGGTCTGATACTGAGTAGGAGTAGTCGTATTTCGGGTGAGCCTGGAACAACAGAGAGTCAGGGTTATTGAGGGTTGTTGGATAGGTTCATAACAATGGTAAAATAATGAAAAAAATTCATGTTGGCAAAGTCATGACTGTCCATCCATGACTTATTTATTACTCATACTATCTGGTCCGTTTATGTTACCCAAGTCACCGCTTATAACTGACGACGTCAGATTGAAAAGCGTGTACAATCTAACAGCCGGTTTTTCATCCGCTTGTTATAATTTGACAATAGTTTAAACATTTTGTTTACCTCTAGTGTGTTTGCTTGTGTGTGGAGATACCAAGACTTGGTTTGTAAACCAATAAAAACCGGCTGTTAGTCTTGCTGTCACTGGAATAACATGTGGACGAATCATCCCACATCTATCTGTTAGCGTCAAGTTGACAGCCTGTATCTTTAGGCTGTCTATTTTACACACACGATGAATAATTTAGTAAGGTCTAAGAAAACGTGTGGAATTTTATTGATGTCGTAATATCAGAAGTTTATTGTTATTTCACACTTTGAACCTGTCAATCGAGAGTCATCCTACACTCCATTCTACATAACAAATACAGCAAACGCGTAAATTCATATCAAATAATTTTCAAGCGTTTTTATTAGTTTCGCTCTCATTTAGTGATGATTTTACGTTATTGCTGTTATGTTATTTTTGTGTTATTAAAAAACGAAAAAGGTGCAAACACTTATTATCCGATTATATTATACAAAATTTCATTGAAATAGTATGTAGAATGGGATGTTGTTTTCGAATGAATCGGAAAGTACGTTTCTTTGGGTGCTTAGATGTTCTCACCCACGTTATGCTAGAGTCAGCTCCGGCTGCCCCGAATAACAAAAGATAAACGCTTTATTCACTGTACAGTCACTTATCAGAGAGACACGCAGCCGTAGTTAAAAGCTAACAAGCTTCTCAGCATGATCTAGAACTGTCAAATGTTTTGCATAACCGCTATGCCGACATCGACGCTATCAGACAAACGTGAGGCCACGGAGTTTATGTAAATAACACGGTATTATCTGCATCGGTATTATCCGTAGAGCTAGCAACCACGTTTATATAGAAAGCAGGTTTTCTCTTTCTTGCAGGTACGATAAAGTGCATATGCGTGCATAACGTTATAATTGATGATTTTAACAAAACTTAAACCTGACATCGCTTTCCTTTACACTTACACAGTTTTTTCAAGTGTCGCGGGTGAAATAGCGTTTAATATTCACAGACTTAGAATTATTCTCTCAACAAAACTAAAAGAAATGTCAAAACCTTCTCGAAAAACGGTGGAGGTCCTTTATTAGAAGTCGTTTCATATAATTAGCACAATGTTTAGTCTCTTCCCGTACGTCAAAGTTACCCCAGCGGCCGAGAGGGTGAATAATTATGAAAAAAATGTTTTTTTTATCTCATTACGTGTCATTATTATCTTCTTGTGGCGTCTTTTTTGTTGACGTTGTTGACAACTCAAAAAAACCAAACGTTTTGATTTCAATTGAATGTCATAAAGTTAAATGCACCCGGTATCAACTCTACCTGCTTTCAATAAAAATAAAACCTTATGTAGGTTGTAATAGCGATTGTTGCAAGAGATTCCCTCCCTGAAGTTATCGACCCTTGGTCACGAGTCACGACTATGACTGAGAACGCAACCAGTTTAAAGGTTTCATTGGGAACCCTATAGCCATAGTCATTTATTTGCAAGAAACATATGTGCATACAAATTACGGTCTTCTACTTAATACTTAACTACTTACTTACTTAACTTAATGAACTTATGTTATTATCTAGATATAAGTTCATTAAGTTCTACCATTAATGATGGCATGCAAAATTTTAAATTAAATTAAACACAATTATACATTGAAAGAAGGAAAACCGAGCTAGACAATTTTTTACTAAATATGTTATTTAAATGTCATTTTCGAGCAGGCTTATCAGTTAGTGTCAGTTTTTTTTCAGTGGTCAAAATATTTAGGTACTAAGCGAGTAAAAGCAGCAGTCAAGTAACCATTTATGTAGCTTTGGTTTCAGTCTATTGATGGGTAGCTACTTGAATCCATCAGGTAGAGCATTAAATATCTTAATACTCATTTATAATGCTAATAAAACTTAATAGTAATTTTATGACAATCAATTTTGAGCTTCTATTATACAGAATATTGTGTCGGATGTGAAAGTAAAATTAAAAGTAACAGTTAGAAATTTACAATGCGAAAATATACAACGCAATGCTAATTGACTTAAATAATAGAGAACATTTGACTTTTCTAATGTATTTCTTTAGTATTTTGTCACTATAAATGATTGTTACTAATATAGGGATGATTTTAAGTGAAAACATTATGACATATGAATCCCGCACTAGATTATGTGTATTAAAGTACGGCGCTCTATTTTCGGCGCCCTATATGTAAGTACGTACATACGTACAAACATAATTTGTACGACGTATGTACGTACTTAAGTATAGGGCGCCGAAATTAGAGCGCAAGGGCAAAAGTTCCATTAAAACCGACTTAATGCCTTCGCCCACCAAAAGCACACCCGAATGACCTACTTATCTCAATAGAAAGTTTCCTTTCAATTGTTAAAGTAGAATTGAAGGATTACTTATTAAGTAACAATAAAGTGCATTATCTAAAATTAACTTCACCAATCGATTTGTGACATCGTGTAAGACAATTGCAATCGTTTTGAAATATCAAATAAGTACATATTATCTGATTGGAGAAATAGTTCTTTATTGGATAAAGTTTATTTACTCAATGATTGTAGAACATAATACGGATATAGTTATTTAAATGGTTTTTAACGCTTAAGAAGAATACACAATTACACAATGCACATCATATGTAGAATATTAAAGTTCTTAGTCATTGTGTAATTATTACTTAAATATTAAAGAAAATTTTAATCAAAGAATAGAAAAAATAAACTTGTATTAACAATTGAAAAATTGAGCTAACAGCAGACTGTTGCGAACTTGAATCATTAAAGAAAAGAATCACTTTCATCAGCACTACATGTCATGTAGTTGTAGTTAAAGAAAGTAATTTTTTTGTTCTGAACAAAAGATATAAACGCGCTTGTTGAGTTTTTTTTTTGTTTATAAGATTTATCATTGTATGTATGTACACAACTTTGAATGAAACAATTAATAATTACTGTGTGATTTGCATCAAGAATAAATTTGGATGTTTGTGAGTTAGTTTGTATTCTAATATATTCTAAATAGTAATGCTGTGTAACCACTGGTCCAATGGTTAGAATTATCTGTGTGTAACACTCGATCTAAGTCACGTGCAGAAGCGTATATGACGCGTTATAAATCTTGTAGTATTTAGGATTTTATTTATCATTCAGTAGATGTTGTTATTCAACAAATTTTCAGACAATATTTTTTCAAAGTGAAGTATTAGAAACGTTATCTACATTATATATCGCAAGAATGTCCTGTATATTTTTTTGAATAATCTAAAGTCCGATTTTCAACTTCTTAGTTTTACGCTGTTTTTAAGTTATACGGAATTTTTATGGGACCTCTTCGGGATCTTTAAATCAACAGTGAAAGGTTTTCCAATGCGGTCCTTAATCGACGGATAAACCGACAAAACACATACCTACATAAAATAAAAGAAACAGCCTAATATTATATTTGCTCTCCTGTAGGCCAAGCACGGGGTCTTCCCCGTACTTGGCATACTGCTTTTTTGTTTTTCGTCTGTTAACGCTTTCAAGGCCCAAGACGCAGAAGTTGTGCTCCAGCTCAGTGTAGCGGCGGAGGGCGGCGGCGGCGCGGGCCTGCGGTTCGCACCGCCGGGGCTGGGCAGTGAATGCGTTAATAAAACGGGTAGGTAAACTAGCTGACGGACGCTATGTTAATCTAGCTGTCAATGAACTAACTGGCGTACTTTACATGGTTACGTGACAGCTAAATGAATTAATTATTAACCTGAACAGTTTTCTCGTGCCGTAATCATCATAAAGTAAGGATTTTATGATTCCAGGAAAGTAAACTGATTCTGCGCTTGGTTTTATCTCATTTAATTGTATATTAAAAATGTTAAGGTCTTTCGTTTCCATTTTTTCTAAGTAAATACTTGTAGAAAATAATTAAAATCTCGATATTAACAGAGATAGATCAGTCTTTTTTATTGGGCATAGCGTTGACCCACTCCTATGAATAATGAAATGATGGGGCTACCATACGACGCCATTTTGTGAAAAGGAAAGGCATAGGATTTCGCGTTCATAGGAGCGGGACAGAAATTCAAGTGCAAAAATCAAGATTTATTCTAATGAAAAGAGTTCCAGTAATCAAGCCTTGCTTACTTTTTCAATATAAAAATCAAGTCAGTAAGTCATATTGGTTCGGAGAAGAATGCAAAGAGGTATCAAAGTTTTGATATTTGTTTGCATTAAACTTATGCAAATAAATAATAAATAAATGTTGCTGTAGACTCTATTAAATCTTGTAGCCAAATAAATTAAGTAATAACCAAGAAGAACCTATTAATCTGAACTGCAAAAGCGTGTAAACAAAAACAGCTCAAAAACAATATCTTACGTAGACCGAACCGTTAAGCGTGAAACGTTCCATCGTGCATAATAAATGCACATTAGAGTCCATTAATTGCTTGCTCGTCGACTATCATCTATTATCGAATAAGTATAAACATGTTACGATCGAATGCGCTCAGATGCGTTAATTGAATGCTGTTAGATGTTTGTAATTTCCTGCTTAGGCGGTTTGTTAATGTTTCGAGGCAATACTTCCGTCAGTGGTGTTTAGCCTAAGTTGAGGCTAGGGCGATACTAGCGTAAATTTTTAAGCTGTGAGGTTAAATATGTTAAAGATTTAAATACGTCAATGCGTACAGAAATCTTGTATGTGAAACGCGGCGACGCAATATGAAATGGCTGACAGATATTAATCTGTTAAAAATATGAATTTTTAACTACTAACAACTCAAAAAGTTACGCTTTGGTCCAGCCCTGTGGTTGAGACCATGGTCTTATTCTTGAAGGGGTATAATAAATTGGTGCTTAGCCGTCGTTTTTAAATAAATCAATAGACCTTCTTTTTACCACGATCTCACTTGATGGAAATTGACGATATCGTCATTTTCCACGGATGACGATGTATCAAAAAGGTCTGGACGACACCTTCTCCCTTTTTGTTATCTTTTGTGTCTAGTTGTTTATAGACAGTCTCAAAAGATCAAGAAAACATATTTTATAATGTGTCTACTAGAGGGAATAATTTACTTATCTGTAGAAAACACCATTTCTACAGATAAGTAAATTATTCCCTATTATTATAGTTTAATTTAAAAAAATATTACCTGTACGTAATATTGCTGAATAATATATATTATCTATCTATCCATCTATCTATCATTAGTGATGTTAATTTGTTTATGGCACTACACAAAAAGTATAAATATAATGAATTTAAGATCAAGACAATCTGAGACATGAATCTTAATTAAAACATCAAGAGCCCAAACCATGTTAATCGTACATTACAAAATATCATCGTAACGTTTCGGTCGTTCTATGTTCTCAATTGTTTATTTACTTGTCCTTGGCCACATTGTTCTTTGTAAATGTGACATGTTGCAATCTAATTTTGTGTTGCACTTAATGAGCGTGTCTGGTCGAATCTTTTTATTAGGCTTGATATCCATTATATTAACTTACAGCGGTCCGTCCCGGCTTTGCACGGGTATATTATATAGCCTATGTTCATCACGGATAATGTAGGATTCTAATTGGTGAAACAATTTTTCAAATCGGTTTAGTAGTTTCTGACCCTATTCAATTCAAACAAATCTTTCCTCTTTATTATATTAGTACAGATACTTCTTTTTAACAAGAAATGGTTGTGACTTTTTTAAGGAATAATAATTCTATACTTTTCTTTTTCACTCTGAAAGGACAAGTTTCCATCAATAAATTGCTACCCAGATCTCTTCTAATGAGCACGTGAAACTGGTTGTAAATCAAGAGTTCCTCTTTGATCCTTAAGTTCTTTCAAAGAACAGCAATTTGTATTTTATCTTATCACTATACTTAAAAATGATATTTATCACAGTTTCTGCATCTCTTTTTGGTGGTAAGGATTTATTAGACAGCGACTTATTTTCGTCACAATATTTAATGACGATCATAAATAAGACTTTGATCCACTTTTGCTATTCGACTCAAGACGGAAGAGGAGCCAATAATAGTTGATAATTATGGAAAGTAGAATCTAAATAATACGTATAATGTGATGTAACGCGGTTCGATTTCTGTGAAATTTGGATCAACCTGCGATTTTGAACGAACGACATTATACACTCAGATGCTTTATTTTGTGCTACAGCCTGATTTATAGGAGAGAAATCTTGTAAGTATTTTAGAACAATGAGTTGTATATACCTACAGTAATCATTTAACATATACCTAACCTTAAAAACAAATTAACTGAAATCTCTGCAATATTTTAAACAATTTGATAGATGTGACACAAATGTAGCCAGATTAGATAGGGCTCTTGTTTCCCTTGTTTTTTCTATCAATCTCTTTTGAAGATCTTTCAGAACTTGGCTTGATCTCAGCTCTTGCGTCTACAGTTAAACAGACCTTTCATCCACGAGCTAGCTGGTACTTACATGGTAGTCGACATGCGTATCCTCATGCCCTGCGTAGACCGGTGCAGCATACTGCAGTTGTTCGTGGTCGTATGATTCTCCACCGCCGTAGCCGTGGATGATTCCAGCTGTTGCCACCGCGACTACTGACAGGATTACTGCGGCCTGGAATAAGGACATGGTATAAACTAAAGGCTAGAGGGGATCCATCAGAAAAGGATAGATATGCTGGATGCGGCAAGGTGGAGACAGGGTGCTATGGCACTCAATGGAGGATGTATATGTCCAGTAGTAGATTAGCTGATGCTCATCAAAATTTAATAATTCCAAGACTTATCGAACATAACAAGAAAAGGATACATGTTGTCAATTTAAAGGCTGGAGATCATAACCTGCAACTTCTGCAGGATCTATTAAAACGGGACGTTATGTCTAGCTCATCGCTTATCTCATAGTCTGATTGACGAAGAAGTGGTTGATGCCAAAATAAGACGAAAATTGAACAGGCATGAAGATGACAATGATCAAAATACCTTTATTTTGATCTCAGATTTACACTGCCATCAATGTATAAATCATGACAGTCGATAGAAAGAAATGAATAGTTTAGGAATAGAGCTTTTGAATCTGTAAGCTTTTTGGTAAAATCCATTTAAACAAAATGAGAGCACATCACGATTTCAGGACAGACAAAAATAGGTCATCAGCTCTCTTATAACACAAGGCTGAGTCGATACACAATTTCAAACAGCTTTGCGGACTAAAGCTCCCGTTTAGGTTGTCGTTCACAAATCCTTTCACTATTTATTCTACAGGATCCACTTACTTTCGAGATCATTTTGCTAGAATAAGGTTTGCTTCGAGTGCACGACCACACACAACTGGTGGTGAGTTGTGCAGACCTCGGCTTATATATTAGGACCTGGCGAGATGTGAAGCACGGCTCGACGCAAGACTACGGTAGTTTGATAATGGTAGCAATTACGTAAATTACGTAGGTTTACGTAGTTCAAGGGTAGAGATAGAATGAAGAAAGTTGCGTGCAAGTTTATGTTCTAGTTCTTTACTAAGTATTAACATAAATATGAAGCCTGCCGGGATTTATTGAATACTGAATGCTTAAAAACAAACGTTGGAACTAACTGTTTTCACCGTTTGCTATAGATGTAACAATTATATAGCTATACAGCAAGTAGAAGTCTTGAAAACCCTAGTATTTAAAAACGACCTCTGTGGCGCGGTGGGCAAAGGTCTGTCTGCGATGCAGGAGGTTGCGGGTTCGATTCCCGCCTCGGTACAAATGTTTGTACGATCTGCAGATATTTTTTCAGGGTGTTATGATCGTTTTCTATGTATTATAAAAAAAACTATTTATGTTTTGTATTGAATTATGTTCATCAGTTATCTAGTACCCATAACGCAAGCTCAGCTTAGCTTGAGGCTAGATAATGCTGTGTGAATTGTCCAGCATTATTTTGAAATGACCAAGGGGTTATTATAACTGCCACTGAATTCGTATAGAGTCGAAATATTTTAATGACTTCTTTGTACTAAATTTAACTTTAATAGTCAATTATGTATGTTAACTTGTGACGTATTTCAGTCTGGTAAGTTAACTAATTTATCTATTTCAAATTTGGTTTTATCATGCCTAAATACCTACAAGAAAAGCAACCTTAAGGGATTCTTTATTTGTAAACATTTTGGTTCAGTTAGAACCAAAATGTTTACAAATAAAGAATTTTTAATTTGGAATTTGAATTTGGAATTTGGAAAATGTTATAAGGAATCCCTTAAGGTTGCTTTTCTTGTAGGTATTTAGGCCTACCTGCTTATTGTATTTCTTTTCGAGTTAACGTGTCCCATATTCTTACGCATTGCCAAATCAGTAAATAAATTATCACTTACTTAATTCCCTGCTCTCGTCTGTTGAAGGTATGTAATTACATGCGTATACGTACATATAATCAGCTGGTAACTAGAGCGTTTCAAAATGGAGTAAGTGCAGCCAAAAGACAAAATAATGGGTGGGATTTGACCTTGCTTTGATGTGATTACACTCGAATATTTACGACTCTAGGGCTATTATAAGAAGGAAAGAATTTAAATAACAGATTATTTGCACAAAAAAACAATAGAAAACCAAGGATCACGTTCGATTTTTGAAAAACGAAATGTTTAGAATGAACAATCTTCACAATCACAATTCTAACTTTGAGCAACGGGTGCGAAATCGTCTTTTGTTTTTTGGAAGAAATGCATTGAAGTCTCCATACCTTTATACTATGGGGTGTTATAAAAAGAGAAAGAGAGAGAATTAAAGAGTGAGATAGAGAGTAATATAGATGAAAATTAATAAAGCAAATAAGTAGTGATAACAAATTCCACTGTATGCAGAATATGCAGGTGATTTCATAAACAGTTAAAATCAAGGGGTTTTTAGATGTTCTTTTTAACTGCAACATCAGCAATATTGAAGGAAAAATTCATTGCTTCGTACAGACAATGGATCTAAATATCCATAATATAGCTAAACCTGGTGCTCCAAAAGCCATTGACCCACATTCGTCTAACACCATTAGATCTTAGCGCTCTTTTGCAAGATACACTGCTAAGAAAGTCTACGCAAGGCGTTTGAAACCATAATTTACTGACGCGGTGGTTATCCTATTAATATCGTTTAAACTTTGTGGTTCACATACAAACCACCCACCTGGTCACTGCTGGTTTTATTTGTATGGTATTCAAACTTCAGCCCGTGGCTTCCCGTGATTTTTGGTATATTATGCAGCCTATATTATCTAAGTTAGGCTATGCGGTAATCACTTTTCACTAGGCGAGGTGCATAGAAGTTTTGCACGGTGGCAGTTAAAAAAAAATTAAGCCTCATTTCATCTTGATCTTTACAGTAGGTTTGGAGACCCTAGGTAAGCAAATCTTATTTCTAAAACTATCGGCTTTAAAATAATAATAATAAATTATAAATGTTTATTTCGATAACTTATAATTTATACATACATGTTTTGGAGTCCCCCTTAAGCAAAATTTGCTTGTATTGGAGGACACAGCTCTTACCAGAAATATTAACAGTTTATAAGTTGGTATATAATATTAGTAGGCTTATTAAAAATACAATAAAATACAAAAAATCTATTTTCGAAAAAGCTTATAAAACACCTTTATTTTGTATGAATTATAAGTTTTGGAATTAAGTGGTCAGTTTAGGTTGATATAAGTAATGATTAACAATGACCCCTGCATTAGGCTAAGCCTCGATTAAAACTCTTAGCCTCACAACATAATTTCCATAGGAAAAGAAAAACACCTAACGCGATATAATTTTATAGTCGTACGATAAAATACAAATAATAATATTCATACGACAAAACGAGTAAATATTTATAATAAAATATCTGGCTTCACAAAAAATCTTACAAAGGGATCGGTCTGCCCTATTGAAATGAAATGAAAATAACAATCCCATATAAATAAATAAATAATGCAGGACAATTCACACAGCATTATCTAAAATATATTAAATTAATACCTAGATATTTTTTATTTTACATAGAAAACGACCAGAACACTCTGTCATTTGCAGATCATACAAACATTTGTCTCGAGGCGGGAATCGAACCCGCAACCTCCTGCATTGCAGGCAGACCTTCGCTCACCGCGCCACAGAGGTCGTCGCTTCGAAGAACCTAAACTTTAAAAAAATCTCGCGCCTTCCCATCTTCCTAGGGCTTCCGTGACTGCTGGTACGGTGGTAAGTTTGGCCGAAGATCTCAAGAGGCGCGATTATGCAGATCTCGACAGAGTCTGGGCAATGGGGCAATGCAGCCAGCGTTTTGGACACGCTTCCGACTGGTATTGATATCGATCATTTGAGCTACCTGTAGATTAACATGCCTTCCAAAAGACTGGTACACCATATGACCCGAGATCATGGGCCATATACCTACTAAAAACATAAAACATTTGATAATAAAAATATGTATGCGGGATATCTACAACCCTTATTTGTGTGCCCGCAAAGGCATAGAAAACGCGTGACTCGAACCGCCATCACCCTAAAAAGTCCCTCGTTATTATATAATTATCATGATGTTTTTATAAGGTCCGTAATGAATTTTAATTGTATTTTTCTACGATTGTCATTGTAAAATAAAAATAAAGTTTGACCTTTTAATCAATACCTTTACATACGGAATTCCGTATTTTTGGAATGCATTTGGTCAATAATTTTTGGCGATATTTCGCATTCAACTTACTTTACATAGATTTATATTTCATGACCCAATATATCTAAATTGATGGTGGTAGTTACTTTAGTTTTACAAGTACTAAATAAGCAGTAAAATGTCAGACAGCAGGTTGATTTATTGTAGTTGAAATATGAACTTCAAATATTTAACGATACTAAGGGTTTCACTACCACGGACTCACGTATGCTTGCAAAACCTGACTAGTGGTCAGGAAATTGTTTCCGAATACACTTAGCTCGGACAGATTCTGCAGTTAGGTAAAAACAATTTCGAGAAGGCTAAGTGGAGGATCCTACTGGGCTGCGCAGCGTTTGGAAAACTACGCCGAGTCTTCTCGTCATTAATACAGCAATGCTTGAAAATGAAAATTTTCAATCAGTGCGTCCTACCCGACATGAGATATGGACCGAAATATAACCATTAAAATAAAACCAAGGCAAAAGATGTAGTACTGAAGATCCTAAAGCTCAAATGGCAATGGGCAGGCCAATATTACCAATATCAACAAATTTGATTCCTCGAGGCGTCAAGCTTAGACGAGGTCGGACAACAAAGAGGTGGTGTGATGACATCAGGGTGATGCAGGGAGCACCTGAAAGGAAATAGCAAGAGACAGGAGTGGTAAAAGCCTCCTCGGCTTTTACCAATAATGGCGGTCCGGTCCATAATGGATAAAAACGGTTCGATTTATTGAAAGATATTTATTTAGATAATAATAATAATAAATAAAATAATAAATAATGCTGGACAATTCACACAGCATTATCTAGCCCCAAGCTAAGCAGAGCTTGTGTTATGGGTAATAGATAACTGATATACATAATATAATACAATACATAGATAGATTTTTTTTAATTATAAATAGAAAACGACTAGAACACCCTGAACAAATGTCTGCAGATCGTACACACATTTGTCCCGAGGCGGGAATCGAACTCGCAACCTCCTGCGTCGCAGGCCGACCTTCGCCCACCGCGCCACAGAGGTCGTCACAGATGTTTAATGTTAGTAAACTTTTTATGTATATATTAGCAGCCCCCCCTAGCACGGCGATTGTTCTCGAGGGTAGAATAGACAATAATGACATCGCATCGCTTTACATTGCGTAAATTATTGATGTTGAAGGAATGTATTTCAAACAATTTACGCATTCGATGACATACAGATTCGATTTTCTCTATTCTACCCGAGACAACAATCTCCGTGAAAAAAAAACTCTTTTTTTTATTTTATTTGTCCAATTGCCCAAGCCAAAGCGCCGTAGCAGTCACGAGGAACTTCCTATACTTCAGTGTTCGTCGTCGGCAAAATTTTGTACGAAATCGTAAATTTTCTACGTGGTTGTGCTTAGCTCCCGGACAGGTTTTGATTGTTACTTATTAAGCCCACAACAGACAGTGCTATAATTTATATTAACATACACCATAGCAAGGTATACAATGGTATATTTTCTATAGTAATCGGCGACCACTGACGCAGCGTTTACGTATGTTTTTATTATATTACGTCACCAAAATATGTGGACACATATAGCACGACATGTTCTAGTATATAAAATAAAACATGACGGCCGCACAGTGAGTGCAAAAAAATAAAATTGCCTACAATTTTCTTATTTTGGTTTTTGAAGACTCTGACTCTATAGTTAGGGGTATTTAAGGTCTAATATTGAACTTGTTTTTAATTAAAAGGCAGGGTCGCAGACCTAATATTTTGGCTAAAATCTGATTTTAATTAAAACTTTACTAAATTCCAAATAACTTTTGAACCCACCCCCCAGCCACCAAATGATCCACCACTCAAGTTACACCGTGTATATATTATAGCATGGACATCGTCTGTGACAGCTTGCTATATCTTAACATATAGCTTACTATATTAATATATATTATAGCTCCGACTGTTGTGGGCCTTAACCTACATACTCTGTTGTGTTACAATTTGATTATGTTTCACGTACAATTGTTACCTAGTTGTTGCCTTTGTTACGTATTCTTCTATCTGTTTTCCGTCATCTGACAGTCTGTTGTGATAACATAATAGCTTTATAGAGCTAAACATGTTTTTAGCATTCTCATATTGTTTTCAGTTATGTAACCAGTTTGTTAATACTTTGGGCCCATTCGTCATTTTGATTATACATTTTACGATATGATTATAACTAAGAAAATTGTATAATAAGATCTAAATGCTCGTTACTTATGCGTGTTAAAACTATTTCTCTGTGTATTGTGTTATAAATACTTAGATTAAGGATGAAGACCTGGCGTCTTCACAAACGTGTTTGTGATGATGGGCAGAAACTCCAGTTTACGTAGTGTTACTAATTTACCAATAACCCTGTATATCAGTTATCTAGTACCCATAACATAAGGGCTAGATAATGCTGTATGAATTTTCCAGCATTATTTACTATTTATTTATTAACGTAAGATAAGTAAACTAATAGAATAAATCTGTCACTATATTTTACGGACAATGCGATTACATTTTGAATGTGAAACACTTTCTTGCGAAATTTAATTGATAATATGAAATGAATTTAGACATATTACTTTTATGACTTGGTGTAGATATACAATTACAATTTCATTATCCTTATAATATAATATATATCCTTATATCCTTTCATTATCAATATATATAGCCGCACTGTTGTGCAAATGCTTTCCCTTGATCCCTTAATGCATCACGATCTTAGGCCAGTTTGGTCAACGCTCTATCATTGTTTTTTTGTAACATTTTATGTAAACCAATAGTATCACGCCTGCAGTAAATTTGAAATTCAATTCAATTCAATTTATTTTATTTCAGTTTTTTTACCATAATTGTTAGTAAACTACTTAGATACTATGTTAGTAACCATAAAATCAATTTCAATTATTAATGTCACATCAATACACACAAAAACACATACATAATTACACAATCAAATCAAACCGTAAATACATGTCACAGGAAATTCTATTAAAATTAAATTTAAGCACAAACATAAACATAAAAAATGATATAATTTGGCACATCGCGATAAGAGGAAAAATAGCGAAACAAGAGGTTCCGAAAACTCTTTCAGATTTAAAGGTATATTGCTCACTTATACTACATATAAAAATCTGTCAATTATAAGCTATACTTTGTTTTTTACAAGACCTATTTCCAGCTGATGATTCAAACATTCAAACCTTCCTCAATTCAAATTAAATTGTTATCAGAAACCAGATTGACCGGTACGCTCTTTCTTATTACGTACGTATTCGCTTCAGCAGAGTTCGTAATTAGCGTTATTTAAGTTACTTAGCACATCCGATGCGTATAATAATGAACGTTGTTCTGATGTTACCAAATGGTTTATTTACATTATAGTGTAACTAGTAACTACACACACAGACAGAGCACTAAGGTTATCGACATAGCTCAAAGGATTAGCAAGCTGAAGTGGCAGTGGGCTGGCCATATCTCGAGAAGAACCGATAACCGCTTGGGTAAATGTGTTCTTGAGTGGAGACCGCTACTCGGCAAACGTAGTGTAGGACATCCTCCGACCAGGTGGGAAGACTGCTGGCAGATGCTGGATGTGGCAAGCTGAAGACAGGGCGCTATGGCGCTCATCAGGGGAGGCCTATGTCCAGCCGTGGACAAATATAGGCTGATGATGATGGTGATGAACTAGTAACTACCAAAATACCAACTGTAGATAAAAATCTACAGTTATGTGACACTAGCAACGCCCCGCGGTTTCACCCGCGTAGTTCCTGTTCCCGTGGGAATTTCGGGATAAAATATAGCCTACGTATGTTCCAGGCTATATATCTATGTGCCGAATATCTTCCAGGTCCGTTAAGCCGTTCTGGCGTGATTGAGCAACAAACATCGATCTATCCATCCATCCATCTATCCATCCATTAATCTTAAATTTCGCATTTATAATATTGGTGTGATTTGTTCTACCATTACCTGAAAACTTAAGACCAAACCAGGTTCTCAGCTCATCGTAATGTTCTTGAAAAATGTCTCAGTAAAAAGCAGAGGGTATTGAACTTTAATTCTTCAGCAAATTGCAGCAGCTGTTGGGATCTCTCTCTCTCTTCAGACATCCACGGGCTGCAGTGGATGTTTGAAGAGTCAATTAAAGAAACGTACCAGAAGATGGTCAGAATCTTACTTTTGTTTAATTTTAACACCTCCACTGCGTTCTTAAAAACCTCCCTGGTTTGGGAAGGTATTTAGCAGTGGACGTATGCTGATGAGGATACTCTAAATATTAAAGTTCTACTTTTAAAAAGTTAGCAGTCAAATAAAAATCTATACATAGCTATGACATAAATAACAATGTATTCAAATAACTTAAACTACGGTATACATGGTTGAAACAGTCGATCTAATGATGAGCGGTGAAGTACTGGGGAGCGGAGTGGACAGCGTGGACCACTGGTGAGTGGACCGCGTGGACTGCTTGGACTTGTTGGACCACTGGGGCGTGGACGGCGTGGACTTGCGGGGCGGGGGATGGGGGAGCCGCGTGCGCGTCGGGAGCTGTGTTGTGGACGATGGCGTTGAAGCTGTAACAAAAGAGAGGTTTGTTTTGATGTCTACTTTATAAGTTTAGACTTAATATCTGTATTTATGAAAAAAAGTCGTGTTAGTGCACCATTTATATCTCAAGAATGGTTGGTCTGATTTCAATGAATTGTTTTCTTGGATGTGTCCCGAACGAATAGCAACTATCTCTGATTCTAAGGCTGAACGAAATCTGGCCACTCAACAGTTCCACATGTTATTAGCATGTTATTATCAACTACATGAAGGAACAAAAATTCCGATACTTTTTTTTTTTAACATAAAAAATACCTATATTTATTTCAGCAAAAACACATTAGGTACAGTAGGTATTTAACTTAATGTGTAGGTAGGTAGAGTTTCATTATATTGTATTACAATGGTCTGTTAAACTGATAGAGGTTATTGCTGAGGGTTTGGAGACAATGTTTTTACTTATAGATCTCACACTAGGCGGAGCCTGTATCGTTTCAAATCTAACAAATGTCACATGATTTATCAATTTCGAAATTACTGGGCAGCTTCTCACATTTTGATGCTATCAAAAACTTTATCATCCCCCATCTCGGAAAGAGTATTTTTGCTCTTCGATATCTGAGTGCAAAAGCCGTCTTTATTCGCTAGATGATAAAGTGAATTGAATTTAAAACATCGTGTGCACTAAGTTTGTGAATTCAAAACATCATTAAACGTACCTATTTACTTTTACCTCCATGGTGCCAAATTTATTATACTTACAACTTTTTTGATTTGTTAAAAAGACAAGACTCAAGACTCGGAACCTTCTTGGTGTAAAAGCAACTTTGCACTCTTGTATAACAAATAGCTATTATGATCATTAGAAGCTTTTTGCAAACTTGCATATTATTTGTAAAATATGTATAAAAGCTCGTGGAGGAGACTAATTTAAAATCTTAAATGTCAATTATTTTGCAAATTTCCAAATTACTGGGCAGCATCTTGATCACATCTTGATGCTATCTAAAAGTTTTATGATCATTAGGAGCTTTTTGCAAAATTGCAAAACATAATGATCCACGTTGCATATTATAATGATAAAGCTACGTAAATATTCAAATTAACTTTGCCGACTGTTGTATAACAATACTAACAAGCAAGACGGTCCGTCAAAAGCAGAACATTCCGTAGGATGGTTCGGATTTTATCTGCGTTATCGACCGAGACAACAGCTTAGATTAAAAGTTTAATAAATTGCAGATTCTGAAGTCTAGTTGTTAGTTTCGCTAACTATAGGCTGGATTTACACTAAACTAGTTTAAATGATAAACAAAAGAAATAACTAAACAATTAAGCTCACAGTGATTTCTGAGAATAAGAATCAGAACATTGTTATTTATTTGTGTTTTTAATTTTTCTCCTTTAGTTAAAACGAAAGAAACTCTGATAATATTAGTTAGTTTATTCCATGAAAGATTTTAGGAATCAGTGGGATCTAGAGATCTAGATCTGGTCTGGGCAAAGAGACTGCGTATAGTTTCCTCAGCTTCTATGAGGAATAAGAAAAAATAAAAACAGTATTGAACTTCGGCTCCAAACTGGGCTCAAGGATATTTATTTGTCTACAATTATGAGATAGTTATCATTTATTCTTATGCATCAGGCCATCTGGCCAGTATTAAAATTCAGCCCATAGTTATGTTTGTTTGCGATCTCATAAGATTTAGTCTCTAAAATGTAAAAATAGAGCGGGTAAAAAATGTGCAAGTTTGGTGTGTTTGTTTGTTAGATTATGTGGAAAAAAAATTAATTGCTGTTATGAAACACATGTCGAGTTAGCCACTATCCTAGTGTACATCTGGCTTTATTCCTGGCCTTCATTGCGTAATATAACAAATGTATATTATGTCTGAGCTTGCACTCTTTATGAATGAGTCTAAACACGTTTTAGACATTGATATTAATAGACACACATGCGTTTACACTTGCTCTGCTTTCATACTCACTTTCGATACTGACTTTATCGAGTTAGCTGATTCATAAACACCGATTTTACTTTCATCGTGTTAAGCAGTTTATGCACGGTTTCATGAAGCGATTCAGTAAATTGAGAAGACTCGATCGTCTATAGCTGCTTTATCAAAGTAGAGTCTTTGATATCCGATTTAGAGAAAAAACTAAGTATATTTTGGGTGTTTTAAATTAGAAGGACAAATTTTGGCATTCCGCTTAAAGACGAGGTAATGCGGTCTAAGAAGGTACAAAATTAGTTTTAGAGCAATAATTCCATTTATAATTGTGTACTACAAAACCATATTGTCAGAAAAGGTCTATCACATATTTTTGCGATCACAAGGCCTATCATGGCCGCATTAACATACAAGCCACCCAAAGCAAATAAAAAAAAGGTCAATCACAAATTTTCATTTGAAAGTATAATCTAACTTTGCACAATTAAGCGGCTTCTCAAGAAGAGCTTTCCAGATATAACGATCACTATCTCTCTGCTATCAAAAATGTCCTCTTACCCATTGTGGTCATCAGCGGTGTATTCGACCTTACGGATGGAACCATCAGGCTGCAGCAGAGAATACTCTCCCTTCACGACGTCTCCGTCGCGCGACTCGTGCTGCGACTTGTGGTCGCCGGTGTGCGGGTCTTCAACGGAGTATGAGAACTCGTACTTAGCTGGAGCCTGAAAGTACAAAGAGTTATAGTTTATCAAAAGTTTATGAAAAGACTGTATATTTCTTTTGAAATAAAACATAAGAAGGTCGCGTTTTTCTTTTGTTTCTCTGAAAGATGTGATAAGGTTGTACTCTAGACGTACGATATATTGGTGTTGAAAGTTGTCTATATATTCGTTGAAGAAGACTCAGCACTGTATCTTTTATTCTGCTACTCATATAATTATTCTTCATTTGAATGGAAAAGCTGAAAATGATGCTGATATAACAGCAGTTCTTACGTTTGAAGTTTTGAGGATTTTACTATGAGAAAGTGATTGTAAACGTCAGACGTCATTCACGAAATGACGAGATAAATATCATTGATCGATATATTTTGACTTTTATGATGATATTGATTTGATAACTCATGAATTATTATAGCTTCACACAAAACGATTACAATCTAGGAAATTGTGTTTTGGTGTCAACAATTTAAAGTTCATTAATGATTGAAATATTTTGTTTCCTGAATTGTGAAGATTATAGTTTTGACAGAATTACGTTTTGACTGGTAAAACTTCTTTCATTGTTCAAGTATCTGGCTAGTGATGTAACGTTGTAGTAGGTCTCGTAAATATCGATACCACGAGTGCATTATTATCAGAATAGCATGTTACGTTTTCGAAGCGTGAAATGCTCAGTATAATTACCTACTGAACCTAGTGACTATCTCATTATCTACATAAGTTGCGTATACGCGTACAATCAATTGTAATTGTTCACCAATTATTACTTGAATCGTGCTTTGACAATGTTCGATTCTCAGATACATGATCGATACGCAAAGAAGTTATTCTGCAGATTTTAATAGATAAATCTAATTTGTTATGACGAAATTAGACCTAGTACTTTCGTCATAATAGACTATAAACATTATCATCTAATGATATTATTGATAAATAGTTCCTCATGGCACAGCATGATATATTGCTGAAATACAAAGCTTAGGTATGTCTTTAGTTTAGTAATATTGAGGTTACACAATTTAATTGGGTTATATTAGATGGAAACATTTTTTTTATGATTAGAACCTCCTTTCACTTCTATTGTGCGAATATTAGAAGTTTAATTGGTATTAGAATCTAATGTGGACAAGCTCGTAGTAAATAAAGGTAAGTAAAATCAATATATGCTGAGACCGAGAATGATTTTCCATTTGTGACTCAATTGAATGGTTTTCTTGTCCATGTTTTTTCGGATGCCTTTGAGAAAAAGTTATATATATCTATTTCTAAAACAAATTTCTCTTAATCTTTAAAATATGGAACCTACTTTACAATAAAACGTGGTGATTGCAAGGATTTCCCTGATGAAGTTTTTTCACTATTGGGCAATTTGTTCAAACAAACAACAATTATAAATCAAAATCTAAAAGTCCTAGAAGCAAATAAAATAGACTTACATATTCTTCGTCGTGGTCAGCTTTGCGAGCAATGGCAACCTGAGCAACATGTTGCACCAACGGAGCGTGGTGAACAGTTGGGGCAATATGGTGGACGGAAGGAGCCAGATGCTGGACGATGGGCGCACCATGTTGCAAATACGAATGCTGGATCAGAGGAGAAGAGTGTTGGATAAGGGGAGAAGAGTGCTGCAGCAGGTTAGATGAGTGTTGGATCAGAGGAGCAGATTGAATCAGAGGTGAAGAGTGTTGGATCAAAGGGCCGGAGTGTTGAAGTAGGGTAGGACCATGTTCTAGGGTAAAGTGTCCGTCACGGGAAGGCTCGTCATGCCTGACGATGCTTTGGGAGGAGACGGCATGGTGACCTTCGTTGATCACACCAGCTTGTGTGAACGCTACGAGAGCGCTGATAACTAAGATCTGAAAAAGACAAAATAATTTTTAACTAGCTGTGCCCCGCGGTGTTACCTGAATTAATACACATATTTGAGATATAATGATCATGCTACGGGAACATTGTCGGGATTCATCATCGGCCTATACTGGTCCACTGGACATAGGCCTCCCCTAATGAGCGCCATAGCACCCTGTCTTCAGCTTCCTGCATCCAGCATCTGCCAGCAGTCTTTCGCAAATCGTCATCCCACCTGGTCGGAGGGCGTCCTACTGTCGGGAATAAACGTAGCCTTTGTTTTAATCCAGGATATAGTCTACTCTGGTAACTAATTTCATCCTAATCTGTTTTGTAATTTATTTGTTTAAAAATTACCCATAATGAAACATTAGCCATGAACACAATTATAACTTTCTTAGTACATAGGATAACATACGTAAAAAGTTTCCCCTTTTAAACATGTATAAATGATTAAGGTCGGATTAGAAAACAATTTGTCTGGTAAGGTATCTTTATACCTTTATTTCTGTCTTTACAAAAAACACAAATTGGCCTATCACGTTTGAGTAAAATTATTTTGATAAAATTCTCTTTGAATAAGTGTTATTGTTTTTCCCTATTAAAATGAACATTGGAAAACTGTATATAAAAATCACCAAACTTTTTAAAAGCTAAATTTCCCCAAAATATAATTTTAACCCAATAAACTTTTCATACTCACTTTATAGAACATGTTGATACTGAGTTGGGAGTCGATTGATAACTCTCCTGTTCCGTTGGTACTTTTTATACTTCAGAGGAAGCCGGCCGGGTCACCCGATACGGCACCCAGAACCGGCTGAACACATGACACCGCATACTGTTAGCGACACTGTGGCTGACACATGATCACCTTTGCAGGCCTTACGTCATGGAAACGATGCTTTTTTATTTTCAGTCAAGGTTATTGTAAGGGTCTGATCTAAAAGAAAGAAAATTTTATCTTATCTTTTTAAGATTTCGGAACTAAAATCATAGCATAGATGGAAGGCTTCCTCTGATAATCGCCTCATTAGCTTTATCTCATGGGGTTAATGCCCATAATTCTCATGCTGGGCATGCAGGTTGTGGAAGGTTATAGCACAGAATCTAAGAATTAAAGTAGCAGCATTTCACTCATTCACTGCTTCTACGGTGCGACTCGAAGGGACGTTCTGCATCAGGAAAGACGCCCATGTCTGCCATGGTTAATGCCAGTGTCTAGAGCGTTAGATATATAAATATAAAATAAATGCACATAGCATTATCTAGCCCCAGGCTTAGCAGAGCTTGTGTTATGGGAACTAGATAACTGGCTTAGCAGAGCTTATGTTATGGGAACTAGATAACTGGCTTAGCAGAGCTTGTGTTATGGGAACTAGATAACTGATATACATAATACAATACATAGATATATTTTTTATTATACATAGAAAACGACCAGAACACCCTGAACAAATGTCTGTAGATCGTACACACATTTGTCCCGAGGCGGGAATAGGCGGGAACCCGCAACCTTCTGCGTCGCAGGCAGACCTTCGCACAGAGATCGTCAGATTTACATTATATGCCAAATGCTACTTCTCTTTCTTTCTACTTCTTTTTCTTCCTCGACAACCCAGAGGTCGTCGAGCGTAAGGACGGTATAACGAAGGTCCGCTTGCGACGCGGGGAGTTGCGGGTTCGATTCCCACTTTCCGACATATATTTGTACGATCTGCAGGTGTTATTCACGGTGTTTTGGTCGTTTTCTATGTATAATAAAAAAACTATTAATGTGATGTATTGTATAATAATAATAATAATGCTGGACAATTCACACAGCATTATCTAGCCCCAAGGTAAGCAGAGCTTGTGTTATGGGTACTAGATAACTGATATACCTAATATTATACATTACATAGATAGATATTTTTTATTATACATAGAAAACACCCAGACCAACGGAACAAATTTCTGCAGATCGTACACAAATTTGTTCCGTTTGTATCATGTATATCAGTTATAAAGTACCCACAACACAAGCTCTGCTTAGCTTGGGCCTAGATATTGCTGTGTGAAATGTCCATCATTATTTATTTATTTATTTATCTTTATAAATTTTGCTACAGGGACAAATATTTGCCCCGTTGTCTCACTCTGTCATTCAATCATCTTTTGTATCAAAGGAAATAAAGAATGTTTGATTGGAACTTATTTCAGAATCATAAACTTGATCATAACAACAGTTTTCCAGCCGTCAATTGCGATATTCATTGTTGTTACAAGAACCGATTGCATAGCTATAGCTGGTTAAGTCTATCCCTTAGATTATACAAGTTACATAAAGACATTCTTAAATAATAGCTTATCGAGATTATTACAGGCTGTTATGGTTATAACGAAAGATTTGTGGAGTTTTGAACTTGTTATAAGGTGGTCGTGTTACAGCAGAATCGGTGGTGAATATGTCTAGAATAAGAAGAGGAATAATTTATTATAACATGAGTATTAACATGGTGTTATTATGTAAAAAATAAAACTAAATGATCTACATGTTTTGCCACTACTGGCGTGCAAATAGGAGAGGGCACACTGCAGATTTGTCACTAATGTGATATGTCTTTTCTAAAATTTCATACAATCATTACATTACAAAAGAATATCAAATAAACTTGAAATTAATCATACGGAACATTTTGGACAGGTTTTTTGTTAAATCTATCAAATGAGATGCTCTTTCACGTACTCTTCAATTCAGAAATAGTTCTCCTACAGTTTTGGTTACTGGCGTTCAACATCAAAATGAACAATAGAAATCAGAAGTTTAAATCAAAGGAATGCTAGTATTTCGATAAATCAAATTAATTTTGAAAATGAATTGAATCAGTAGGTGTGGCAGATCCGTTCAATATATTAATTTGTATAAAATCTGGATAGATAGAAAATTAGTTAATAGATATCTCAACCAATACTGTTTTAATACCTAATTTTGAAAGACTTCCTGCTTAAATTCGAAATTTGCATACAAAAGATTTCAACGCGCACTTTATTATCGACATTTGTTAGGGACGTATAATAATATAATTATTATAAGACAAATACCAGCTGCTTGCTACATGCGGCTTTGCACGCTTTTAAGGTTATTTATATCCCATGGGAACTGATTTACGGGACAAAATAGTAGCCTATGTTACTCTCCACCATTTCAACTAACTCGAAGTCAAAAATCAAGAGGAGTGGTTGCCTGGTTAGGGCGTGAAGGAAGTACAAGCAAACACACTTTGGCTTTTATAGTATTTGTATAGATTTAAAAAAATCCTTTGTTGATGTACGTACTAGTACTAAGTTACAGCATGAAAAAGCCCTTAGAATATCGGCTGGTAAGAAAGTAGCTCTCTGGGTTGCACCAAGTGATCCAGTAAACTATTACGCAACCGCGAGTTTGAGGCACACCGAGGGAATAAAGAGACTGCAGTTGAGAAAATCAACACACTTACTTAACTTGTTTATAAAACTAATGGTATAAATATATTAGAGTTCAGATAAGAACATGCGCCAAACAATCACCGCCACCTATTTTATCTCATTATTTCGTTGAACAATGGTAATTTCAAAATTTTCAATAGGCAATTTGTGATACCTATTATAAGCTTTTTTAGCTATGCTCGGATATTCTCTAAAGGATAGGATTCGCAACGATTACAATTAACAGAGAACCAAGCCTATCGACATAGCTCAAAGGATTAGCAAGCTGAAGTGGCAGTGGGCTGGCCATATCTCGTGAAGAACCGACAACCGCTGGGATAAACGTGTTCTTGTGTGGAGACCGCGAATCGGCCAACGAAGTGTAAGACGCCCTCCGACCAGGTGGGATGACGATTTACGAAAGATTGCTGGCAGATGCTGGATGCGGCAAGCTGAAGACAGGACGCTGTGGCACTGTACTAATGTAGGCTGATGATAATGATGATGATAACACAAACCATTGACATTGCATCCATTGACGTTTGTACAGCTCGTCCCGTGGATGGGCCTGAGGTTTTTTGTGTTTTATTGACATGTTATAAATAAAGAACTATTAAGTAGATTTTGGAAAACCCGCAAGGATAATTATCATTCGTTTCTTTTGAAAGCTTTTCCGCTCTCAGTGTAGCTCCGGCGTAACTGCCGGCGGTGCCTGCGACCACATATCTCCCTGTCAGTAACAGAACCAGTATACAACGGAGCTTCCCTTTGAAGGTCATTGCACTAATTGCAACCATAACCCGCCATTTTTAATGGCGCCCTACCACAATTCAGCCGAAATTGCTCTCAAGCACGTTTAATAAGAAATATTGAGAATTCGACGAGTTTCGTTCATGACTAATTTAATGAATTTATGAGCAGCTGTGTGTGTTAAATGAAAGGGAATTTTTGTAAGGCTGTCAGTGTTGAATGCAGTCGTTTGTTAAAAAGTCGCATTTATCATACGTATTGGATTTTCTCTTTGCTTCGTGTTGATCTTCGAATTTATCTCTACGTGCTGAACAAAGTTGGAAAGTTATATTGGGTTGTGCTTACATAAAGAATTATTTATTTACTAATGTTAAATTTCTGATTTTAATAATTTTTCTTTAACTTCAACCTAATATGTTGACGACCAAAATTGAAATTATAAAATCTTTGTTGTCAATATGCACTATGTTTTAGTTTTTCTTGAAATATTCGATAATTTTTGCAGATCTTACAATAAAACATTATCTCTGCTTGTTAATATACATATATAATATATAATAAAATAATAGTAATTATAATGCTTATAATTAATCACTTTATTTAATATAATAAAAATAAAAATTGGTTAATTTTTTTAATTTTCACAGTGCAAGTTACGCACTATAAAGCAAAAACCTAATTATTTGTAAAGTTTATTTTAAAAATAATTATCTACAAATATAAAGCAAAAACCTAGTTATTTAAAAAGAATAGAATAATTACACATAAATATTATCAACGGTATAGTTTGATCCATAAAAATAAGTTGTAAGTTTTTATATAATAATTTATACATTTCTTATTCGTTGTTTGATCCCTCTTATCTCTCTTTCTCTATCTTTGCTAGATTAAGGTCTTTAAACAATTATAAATACTATCCAAATGACATCTGGGAGTGTTAACCTTGTAACTGAGTGAAACGATCTGTATCAGTGCACTTCACAGTGCACGCATTGTCATTTTTCTTCTTTAATTGGTGAAAATGATTATAATAAGAGATGTACATGTAATAACTGTGACCCGAAAGTTAGGTGGTTAGGCCTCCACCAACATCGATGACGATGAGAATGATTGACTGTAACAGCAAAATGTAGGCCTCATACAGGTTGAGTTTTTTAGGGCCTCTGAGCGAAAGTCTGGAATTGTGAGAGTTATCGAAAAGTCATGCTAGGGAGTCATTTACTACTTTTTCGATGTTGTTGTTCTGCACGGCTCAGAATTCCTCTTAGTGGCCCTGAAAAAAAACTCTAATATGTAGTATACAGGTTGAGTTTTTTGTCAAGGCAAATAAGGGGAAGTCTAAGCCGGGTACAATTTTTTTTTCAAAATCGGGATCATTTTTTAATGTCTTCTTCTTTAATCGTAAAAAAATCTAACAAAAAGAGAGATTGAATTTTGTTAGTTTAAAAAAGACTTAAAACGTAGTCTAATTGCATAACAAGAGTCCTATGGGTTCCTAAATTAATAAACTGAACTAAATTTTAGATCCCTAGGTTGAATAATGATGGCCACTTTAAAACAAAGAACAACTTTGTTTTAAAGTGGCCATCATTATCAAAATACCAAACTGGTAAATGGTTCAAGATGACCATAACTAATTTCTCTTACATTCGATAATGACCATAGCATTATTCTCCGTAAATGGCTTCGTAAATCATCAATTTCGTCATCATTGCAAAATAAGTGATGCATCTTGATATTGGGTCCTTGTTTCGTAAGCGACATCCATCACTATGTTAATAAGAAGTACGGAGAATCGCTTCGATTTATGGTAAATCGATTTTGGGCTTTTCATTGTTGTGCAATTCGACATGGGTTATTTGTTGACAAATATAACAAGGAATTTGCGACGTCGTTTCGACTTACTTAGTTACTGACCCTACTCGCAGATTTATTTCAACCTAAGGTTTTAAAGTTATTCGTTTTGTGTTGGCATGAGATCCAGGTTTTTTTTTATTATGTCTGCGTGGCGTATGAATAAAACGTAAATAATAAATAATGCAGATCAAATTAAGATAAAAGAAAACGAGTGATCAACCTTAACAGTTATTATTGAAGTAAGCTTTTTTTATTACTAATAAAATAACGTGTGTTGTGGTCAATAAAACATAGATATTTCAATTCAGTTTATTAAAAATGCTGTCAAAAAAAACTAAAAAAAACTATCAAATGTAATGTAGTAAATAATGAAGTATTTGCAAAATTAAAACTAGAGGGGGTTCCCATACAAAACACGACATTCTTTTTGCTATTTTGTCAAAACTTAGGTATATCTTAAACCTTAATAGTTGAAATTTTGACAGGGTGTAGATCACTATTTGCCACTATGACATGTAAAAAATATTAATAGGGTTCAATGTCCATAGATACCAAGTTGAGCGGTACTCAGCTTGGTATGGACATTAAATTATTTCTATTTATAAATTATATTTATTTAGTACAATAATTTTATTAAACATAGAAAACGACCAGTTACAATCGGAAAAAAATATCTGCAGATCGTATAAACATTATCCCAAGGCGGGAATCGAACGCGCAACCTCCTGCGTCGCAGGCGGACCTTCGACAGGTTGTCATTAAATAAAAATAATAAAAATCCTACATCACACAATCGCACTTACATAGTGTGTTACTTTTACATTTCATCTGTATATTATCGATGTTACGTAGGCATAGAAACAATGCCCGTTATTTCTCAGTGACCAATAAAGTTTGGAATGAGGAAGACAATTATTACACTATCACATCACTATCTGTTAACGTTTATTCCACGAAGTTTATTAATAATATTTAACTAGCTTTTGCCCACGGCTTCGATCGAGAAGCAGTTTGTATGTAATTTAAGGAAATAAATATAATGACAGTGCCATGTAAATATTATGAAACTCGTTGTACACTCATAGCAATTTCAATCGGTTCCCTAAAAATAGCGACATACATAATTTAAATACTAAAAATTGGAATAAACATTTAAACAAATTCTAACAATTTCCTACATGTCTCTTGTAAAAACACAAAAAATCAATGTGATCACTTAATTCCCTCGTTTTAGTTATGTCATTGTAATTTGAATTTTTGTAATGTTTCCAAATTGTTTCCAAGAGTTCCATGACCTCTAAAGGAAATAAAGCACTTTGATGTTTGATTTATTTCAGTTCTAGATCCATAAGTGCTCAAAACTTTTCCTTGATCCACTTGGTATTTTTTTGTCCTTCAGCCAAACATTTTCACAACGGCAAAAACATTCACCTCTATTATATTAGTAGGAATCCAACGAAGTGTACGCAATTAAGGCTTAAACAAACCATCCTTTTTAGTGGAGAGTAATTCAGGAATGAGGAAGGTAATAGTTTATCACGTTAGCACTGTCTGTTAAGTTAACATCGGCCTAGTTACACCGAACAAAGTATACGCAGTCCTTGCTTTCGCTCCTTGATACTTGGACATTGTATGGTAATGTAATGTACCTGATATGCAATTTGGAGATCTCGGGTTTCTCACGGTCCACCGAGCTTGTTTGTGCAATTAACATGAATACAGCCTAATGCATTTTTGCGTTGCCAAACGTTATTTCGTATATCATTGTTTTGAGTTTAATCGCTTGCTGTAAGTAGGTTTTGGTATGTTCTTGTACCGTTGGAGGTACAATACAAAAAATCTTTATTGTATACCAGAAAATAACTCTACATAGAGACATAACATAAGTACAATGGGCGGCCTTATCGCTTAGAAGCGACCAAGAGATCGCTGACAACCTTTGGATGGAATGAATTGTACGAAAGATAATGTAACTTACATTCATATTTAACACTATAAAGACCTAATACCAACGGATACCTAGATTTATATTCAATGTAATTACAATAAATGAATAAAAGTGTACTTAGATAAAAACCATAAAAAATATAGTTACTGGTGGTTATTGGAGGTGGTTTCGGCAGAATATCAGCGCCTATCTACTTCAGAGTAGTAAGGCAATCATGCTGAGTCGAGACCTTTTTGCTGCTGTAACACAGCAGTCAGTCTTTTTATCACTTTTTTTTTTCAAATTATATTCTTATGTGTGTTTTGTACTGCAGCAGCAAATAAATAAATGTCTATGTCTATGGAGGTATTTGTTTCTATTTCCTGAAATCTATTGTATGTTTTACTTAATGATTTTAATTCCCCCGGCATCATTAATTTGATCATTTTAATTATTAAAAATATCACGGGTTTAACGATTTTGTATTTTATGTACGTTAGAGCTATTCGTTCATAAATATTAATATCTAATTGACGAAGAAAAACGCAGATTTATTTTATTATTTTTATTTTAGATACACATTACGATTAACATATATCAAGCTTTGCTATTTACAATGGCATTGCCCCTTCCCATACACACAACTAATAAAAACTAAAATTGTCATGATGAAAGCATACATAGAATTATTTACATAGAAGATGACTGAAATAATAAATCTGAATACATAAATGACAGTACATGATAACATTTGAAAATACTAACTATTAGGCTCAACAAATATGGACGACAAAAAAGTCACAAGAAACCTAATGAAGTAAATGCAGTAAGGATAGGAAGAATAATAAGGAAGGACCAAAACGTTCCGTCGAAAAGTGTCATTTCCATTTACAACATTCGGCCTTGTGCCTTTTTGCCGTCTATAAGAGCATTACCTTATAACATAGGCATATTTGAGTAATGAGAACAGTGGAAAGGCTCGTGATTGGATGACTACAAAAACTAGAACATTAACGCTAATATCACAGATTGGGTAAAGACGTCATTTTAATGATGATGGATGACCGGCGGGGAGTTGTGTACGACAGCGTTGAATCTGTTGACAAAACATAGGTCAATGAAACTGGTTTAGAATGTGTCAAGTGGTCAAGTATCATTCACGTTTCAATAATGGTGTCATATTGCTTCTGCTAGTGAATACCTAAAATATGGAATAAATGAATACATATAAAATGAATCTGGAGTATTCAAGCAAAATCGGTATTGAAGCTAGAACACAATAATGAAACGAAGACAATTGTTATGGAATATTTAGAAATCTAGAATAACTAGGTAATTGTTTGAAGGCTCTCATTGGTAATTGAATTATGGAAATAGAGAATATGATCTCAACACATAATTATAAATACTACATAACTATTAAACGTCGGAGAAAATAGGTAAAGAAACGCTATAAATACCCGTTAAATAGTATTTATAATTAGAGAATATTTGAAAAGTGTTTAAAAGGTCAGTATTGTCTTACCCATTGTGATGATCAGCGGTGTAGGTAACCTTGCGGAAGGAGCCATCGGGCTGCAGCAGCGAATACTCTCCCTTCACGACGTCTCCGTCGCGCGACTCGTGCTGCGACTTGTGGTCGCCGGTGTGCGGGTCTTCCACGGAGTATGAGAAACCATATTTTGGGTGGGCCTGTTGGAAGATATAAGTTTAACACCAAAATTATCGAACCGTAAATTACAGTCTTATCTTTTTAACAACTTCTAAAATGGGAGAAGGTTCTCTAATCGGCTGTATGTATTTTTTTATGTATATCTGCATCAATTATGGACCAATTTTAATATGAACTATATCATTAATATAGGTATATACAGAATGATATTCCCGAGAGATGAGTTTCGTCCTTCAGAACCTAAAAATAGTAAAATTAAGGGAAACGAAGTCGGTTTTAGTTAAACAATCCAATTATCTTAGTTAACCTTAATAGTTATGGTTTCTATGATTAATTAGGTACTTGTAAATATTTACATTTGGTTTTGGGAATAATTATACTCTGGTCATCACGACCGTATCATCATACTATTATAGTCAAGGTTCAATGACCCACATGTAACTAAAAAAGTTGAGAGGTGTCAAGGGACATCCGGATGGAACGAAGTTCCTTTCTATAAGAGAGAGAAACAGACAGAGAAACATGCGCACGCCGCACGGCTTACAATAGCTTACTATAGCAAAAAGTGTCGTTACAAATTTTCGTGAGATTTTTTTCCGTCCAGCCCCCTTTCACAACGCGCGATAAGGAACTTAGTTCCAACATATTTGATAAATAATAAAACATGAAAATGATCATTTACTTAAACAAATTTTTTTACTTAAAAAAATAAAATTGAATGTTTTTCTAACTGTAAATAATAAATAAAGAAGTAGCGCTGGACAAGTCACACAGCATTACCTAGCCCCAAGCTAAGCAGAGCTTGTGTTATGGGTACTAGATAACTGATATACATAATACAATACACAGATAGATATTTTTTATTATATATAGAAAACGACCAGAACACCCTGAACAAATGTCTGCAGATCGTACACACATTTGTCCCGAGGCGGGAATCGAACCCGCAACCTCCTGCGTCGCAGGCAGACCTTCGCCCGCCGCGCCACATCGGTCGTCATCGGTGTAAATTCCCAATATTTACTACCCATGCTACTTTTAAACTATGTTACTCTTTTTTTTGTTACTATGTCGACTTTTCACCCCACTTACGTATTCATCAACATAATGATCTTCGTGAGCAGCATGGACCGCAGCATGGACAGCTACTGGAGCTGCGTGGTACGTTGGTGCTTCGTAATGCACAGGCGCCGGCGCTGGGTGTAAAGGCACGTCGTGGTAGACGATGCTTTGTGATGAAATGGCTGGTGCGTGATGGACTAGGCCAGCCTGACAAGCTGCAAGAAGACCACACGCGAGCACGATCTAGAAATTTAAGAATAGGATCGTTATATAAGAGACAAAAAGTCAGTGCTATAGATTGTAAGGGGATTGATGATGATGATGATGAGGCAGGTGGCCATTGTTTTGCGTATGAACAAAAAGGACGACAAATCTTTTTTCATTCGAGATTCCTCGAATGTTTAGAAAAGAATTTAAAAAATTCGAACTGGCTTATGATTTACATCATTGGAAAATGTTTTATTAATTCTTATTTCTCGAGATTTCATTTAGATCGCGGGGAACCGCTGTTTATCCTAACGTTACATAATTTTTGAAAGGAGCTATGCTTACTTTAGAGAACATTTTGCTTTAGACAGAAATGCCTTGACTGCTGTTAGTTCAGAACTGCCTGTTTTTATATAACAAACAAATCTTATGAGTGGTTGGAGGGGGTCTATTCCTGCGATATCCGATCGGTTTGGATCAGCGTAATTGCAGTGTTACCAATCTACTCACTTATCGGGTGTCGCAATGTATGTTCGATACGGATACATTATAGAAAATCGATAAGTGAGAGAGATCGGACCGTGGACCTATTGTTCACTGGTTACCATGAATTACGGTACTAACCATCTAAGCGTAATTCATGGTAAAAAACCTTCTCTCCGAATTTCCAAAGTTAGTCCAATTTTCTTAGTACAATATAATACAAAAAATCTTTATTGTAGGTACACCAGAATTAGAGGCAGCCTTTGCATGGAATGAATTGTGAATTTTAGAAAAGGCAGAAAGGAAAGATAATCTAAATTACATATTGTACACTATAATAATAATAAATAAAAATAAATAATGCTGGAGAATTCACACAGCATTATCTATTATATTATGTAGGTATATTATAAAGACCTAATATACCTACATTAATTAATAATCAAAGTGATTACTTAGTTACACAAATAAATAAATAAAAGTGATTAATAACTTAATGTTCTAACTACTAAAATAAGTACCTAGTCAACGTGAAGTACCATTATTCAATGTTCTGAAAGGAAAAACTCTTTGACACGATCTTTAAAAACTTAGTAGGTATTTATCTATATATTTTTACTAGTTAGTCGATTTGAGAAAACCTCTGCGTGAATGCCAAATTTCAGAAAATTGGAGGTAATAAAATAGTTTAAAAAAAATTACTACTAAATTGATGAACTGAACTTATTTTATTTTGAATCAGAGATACTTCAGCATCAACGGTGTTATTAAAACTTTTCCCATACATTACTCAAACATCGACATAAATGTTTCGCAATTAAATGCCATAGGTATAGATAGGTAATAGTGGTCCAGATTGTTACGTAAAAGTTATTTCAGAATAGATAAAATGCAAATGAATCTAAACTAGGTACTATAAACATTAATCACAAAGGGTCCAAGTGCTGTTCCTTGTCTTACGCCGACTCATTTGCTTACGTACGTTACCAGTCTAGATAAATGCAGTTATTAACATAATCCTTGCAATAAAATATGACTTTGGCGGAGAAGGATAAACCATCATTTTATATTTTAATAGCTTCCAGGAAAGTTAGACGGAACTAAAGCATCGATTTGTCTACCCTATATACCTAATTCAATAACTCAACAGTGGATAAAAGAGGACAAAGCTATGTAGCGAGGAGATGGCGATAATTACCATCTCCTCGCTTTTTAGAAGGTTTTTTTTAGATTGATTTGAGAGATTTCATTGAATTGAATTAGTTCTGACATATTTATGAAATCTCTCAATGAAATTTTGTAGTAAGCAATTAACAACTTAAAACTATCCAAAACCACTTCCAAAATCACTGTCCCACGAAAAAGCAAAAACAAGTGCCCGGATAATTATTGGCTAAAGGCTATATTCTTGAATGAAATATGCCACGAACACAAGTATATTTTAGCATTACATAATCTTTTGAAAAGTAGAGACTATAAACCTTTTATAGGTTATGACGTCAGTGCAATAGACTTACGCCATGGGGCATTTGGGCATAAGCGCTGCCAAAGGCTATCTAAAGTCTACGTTGGTACCCATCTTTGAATAAACCTTAAGGTAAAATCGCTTATTTTACGCTCATGTATCCCTAATATGATCCTATTTATACTTAATACCGTAAAGGAATAAATATGCAAAACGATTCAAATACAATGTACGTACATACAATTGAACTATCATTTATGTATAAGACGAGTGTGAGCAACGACACAAACCTATTGTGGTTTAATCGTGCAACATTAATAAATTCATGTATAACCTTCTAAATAATTATACATTCTATTCTTTTATATTCTGTGATCTGTAGGCCAAGCACGGGGATTGTTTTGTAGGGTAGAATAGACAATAATGACATCGCATCATCATGCATTGCGTATAATTTATTGAAGTCGAGGGGAATAAATTTCAAATAATTTACGAATTCGATGTCGAAGTGACGTAATTTTTGTCTATTCTACCCAGATTCTACCCTAGAACAATCCCCGTGCTTGCCCTACGTAACTACGCGAACTAGTCATAAAAGAAAACATATTTTTTCCATGGACAAATATTTACATAATGTACAAAATTCTTATAGATGACTGAGCTGACAACCAGCAGACTATTGCAAACAGATTTAGCTTATAATTTTTATTCATTACCATATTTTCCACTTGTTCTGTGCTTCCTCGTTTATTTTGGACTGATATTTAATTTTCTGATTAAACTAAGTTAAATCTTAGCATCTCTCACAATATGTCTATGTCCAGCAGTTGACTAATATAGGCTGATGATGATGATGATCTCTTACACATAATTTAAGTAGTCCATGAAAATCGAGAGTTACACTGTCTAGTTCTATCTGGACTTCCTTGTGCTAAAACTAGGGCATTGGCTATGAATTATGTCCGATATTATTCAATACCCATGCCATGAAACAGGTTTTCCATCGCACTGTTTATTTACGATATAGTTGGAATGTTTGCTAACCTAAAGATTTAACAATAAATTATTGTAAATTTAGTATATCAGTAAAATTAGTTAAAATGGATATGCTATCCTGTTGATACTAATATTAAGAAGGAGGTATGTTTGTTCATATGAATACCGAATGTTTACGCGGGAATAACATCAAAAATGCCTACTTAATTGCAAGTCTAATCAGATGTATTTGTTAGTGTAATTATTAACAACTCGATGACCTCTCTGGCGCGGTGGGGGAATATCCGCCTGCTACTCCGATGGTTCGATTCCCGCGTTGGGACAAATGTTTGTACGCTCTGCAGATACATATTTGTTTGGAGTGTTCTGGTCGTTTTCTATGTGTAATAAAAAATATCTATCTATGTATTATATTGTATTATGTATATCAGTTGCCAAGTACCCATAACAAAGCTCTGCTTAACTTGGGGCTAGATAATGCTGTGGGAATTATCTAGAATTTTACAAATAAAATTATACAATGCATTATACAACTACAGACATAAACTAAGACAGATAACAAGTAGTCGCTTAAAACTAAGTATCATTGATTGTAATTATGAATTAGGAACCACTGAGGTAAACGTGTTCTTGAGTGGAGACCGCGGCTCGGCAAACGTAGTGTAGGACGCCCTCCGACCAGGTGGGATGACGATTTGCGAAAGACTGCTGACAGATGCTGGATGCGGCAAGCTGAGGACAGGGCGCTATGGCGCTCATTAGGGGAGGCCTATGTCCAGCAGTGGACTGGTATAGGCTGATGATGATGATGAATTAGGAAACTGCCGTTTCCAGCACACTGATCACTGAAGATTAGGAGTGTATCTGAGATCTGAGTGATACATGCATATTTATCGTATTTATCGCCGCCTATTGGTTCATTTAATTTTTTTAAACAATTTTCTTTAATAATAGCTTAATGTGTCAAGAATCAAAAGGTATTTACAATTTTTTTTGGAACAAACAATAAAATTCGAAGTGATTTTTGGCGCGTATTGCATTAACAAGGTCGACTTAATTCAGTCCATTCATTCTTAACCCTAGTTCACTAACCTTGATTCGAGTAACGTTATCACTAACGATTCGTAAATTTTACGACGGATTAAACTATCAACATTTTATTAGTTAATTTTTGTTTATGAGACAAAACCAAAAAAAATAGAATGTTTAGCCTTCTCTTTAGACCCGTAAACAATAGTCCCTGCTAATTGCTTGTTTGCAGCCATTACAGATGTTCAAGGTCTTATGACTTTTTTTGCTGCAATGCAAGTTCTAAAGTTTTGGGAACATTTTGATGTGCTTTTCCTGAATAAATTTTCATCATTTCAGCTATGATTTGGCTTCAAAGGCAAAATAACAGCATGATATCTTTTTAACACGATATCTCTCAATTCAACATATTTTATGTACATCCGCAAAAAAAGATTATGGAAGTTATTAGAAACGAGCGGGAGCATACCGAAACACTAAATGTTCAAGATACGCGTCGTTATTTTTACGAATGGTTGATGATCTACGGTTAATTTTGGTAAATGATTCAGTTCGATTAAAGTTGAATGAGATATGCCATTCCATCTGCCTGTAAATGGTATCATCGTTTAATTTCGGAATATTTTTGAAAATATATTACGGCTCAAATCGATTCGGTTGTGTATGAAAGATTTAAAAAAATATTTCACGAAAGATTGTACGTCATATTGCGTTATTTATGATTCCTCTTTCAATTAATCGAATTATTGTGTTAATGACACGTTTCACAAGATTACCTACTTAATGACACAAAAGAAAAATCTCGTGTAATTTTTCCAATTTGACTTTAATGTTCACATGCTTCATGATTTCTGGTTTTCAGTCATAATTTACAAAGTGGTTTGAAGTAATACGTATTATTCGATTCTTAGTTTTACTTGAAATATTTACAAAACCGATACAAACTAAATAACGAAAATGTTCATTCATAAATTACTTAATAATATCAATATCCTACGTAATAGATTCGAGAATGGTAAAACGAGGACGCCACTTCAGAATCTTCCTTTTGTTCTGCTGTTTCTGTTTCCTTTTCTCCTTCAGCATTTGGTCCTTGAACTGGTTTTTGAATATCTTCATTAGCTATGGGTGCTGCAGTGGACATTTCTTCAACAGGTTCCTCAGGCTTGTGGATAACCATGGATACAACAGCTGGGACTGAATTTTGCTCAGCTGTAACTACGGATTTATCTTCATTTTCTTCAAATTTATCCTGGTTTTTGACTGGTTTAAGCACCATAATCTTATCACCATCGTCAATAACCATCATTTTGCCATCGTTGGTCATTTCAGGCTCTTCAATTGTCATTGTAGGTGTATTTTCCGCGAAGTTCGACGACATGCTAAACACATTTTTAGGTTCATAGCCTTTGTTGGGGAAGTAATGGTTAATCTTTATACCATGTCCAATAGGATAGAAATATCTGGTGTGGCCAGTGATGGAGAAAGCATGGTCACCGTGTTTGTTCACAGTCTTGCTCACAACTGCATTAAAACTGAAAAAAAAACAGAAATTATAAATAATTTAGAGACATATCTCTCATGTTTTTCTTCGTCTCTCATTAAATTAACTAATTGATATATAATTGAGTTTCTCAGTAAATTAACGTATTCAATGACATTGGTAGATCACGTTTTATCGTTCACAAGATCTTTTAAGTATGCGTTACGATTGCGATTCGCCACGGACATTCGTTTTAAAGATTTGATTGAATAATTACTTTATATGTTTTGTGTTTGGGTGTTCATAATTTTTCAAGATAGTATACATTATACAAGGCTGTATAGACCACGCGTTTCTAACATTTGTTTCAATAATTGGTGTTTGTTTAAATTTTATTGAATTTCAAGTGAAGATTATTGCCTTGTTAATTTTTAACTTCCTTGCCGTATAATTTTTTTCAAGGTAAATTTTATTATATTTTATTCGAAACCATAAATTACTTTATTCGATACTAAGCTTATTAGTAGTGCTTGCACAAGACTGATAATAAAATTGTGATAAGGGTAAATGCGTATAGAAGTTTTTAGCTTTATAAAAACCTAGCTAGCTGTTTTCTAGTTAGACCACATCTGCACCTAAGCTTCCCCTGTCAAGTGCCTGATTGGTTCTCATTATGGGTAATGCCATAATACCCAGGCTAGGCATGAGGGTTGTGTATCGTAGGGCAAAACTGTTTCCCTTCCCGTCGAGGGAAAAGGGAATGAGTTCAAGGCTTTATTCGCTGCGATAAACCGTAGGTACCACCACTACCGTACACCTTACCAAACCAAACTGGCAGATGAGAAATTAAGACAAGAGAGTCAAGAGTTGTTAATGTTGCTATGGGGATAAGAGGAATGTGACATAAGCAGCTAGAGCAGTTCAGGGTCGCGCACCTGTAGCGAATCTGGACAATGATCTGACAGACCTGGTATATGCACCCTGAACGATTTGATAACCATTCATGAATAATAATAATCATACCCGTTGTGATCATCTGCATTATATTGAACCTTCCTCAGAGAACCATCAGGCTCAACCAGGCTGTATTCACCACGCACTCTGTCGCCGTCTCTTGATTCATGATGCCTTTTGTGATCCCCTGTCTTCTTGTCTGATACTGCATATTCAAACTCGTATTTGGGATAAGCCTGTTAAAGTAACAAAATTTATTTCATAGTATCCATAAGTTACAAATTTTAACTATATGAAAATGAGTGTTACATTGCACTAAATATTCAAGAAATATTTTCCATAAAAGTCAACAAGGAAATAAAAATTATAAATACGAAAGTTTAGATCATCTCATCTCATCTCAACAGCCTATTAATGGTCCACTGCTGGACGCAGGCCTCCCCCTGATTTTTTATCTTATGGGGGGGCATCTAATGCCTATAATCCCCACGCTGGGCCTGCGGGTTAAGGATTATGGGCATAAAGTTTAGATGGATGTTTGTTACCTCCTCACGCCACAACTACTCAATACATTGGACTGAAATTTTGCAGATAAGTAGTTCTTAGCAAGGAATCAAACATGGATTACCTTTAATCCCAAAAACCTATGTAATGGGTTGTCTACCTTTTGTATTTATGGAAATAAAGCATTTTTGATTCATAAAAGAAATAACCTTTAATCGTTTCCATAGAAACATCGATTGCGAAGCTAATGTATTATATTTGTACTTGAACATTAAGTTAATATGAAATGGTAATAGTTCTTGAAAATTTTACTTACAAAGGGTTCGTATTTATTTCCATAGGAAAATGACCTTGAAGGATAATAAGAATTGACTTCTTGCCAGGAGCTCTGATCATTTTTATCTCTGCTGTTGCCAGTATCAATGAGAACAGCTCTGCCAAAACTCACGAAGCATGTGAACCAGAAGAACTGAAACAATAGTAAAATTTATGAGGATAGTTATAAATATCGTTAGATTTATTTTAGTTTTTATGAGTAGTTATACCTTAAGAACCATATTTAAAAACATAGGATGAACTGATGCCAACGAAATGTATTAGCAAACTGTTAATAAATTGTGTCATCATATACCGTTTTATACTTTTCTAAAAATTTATTACATAAATTGCTTAAAATCTTATTGTAGAGACACCATTGTTAAGCGATCCAATACAAGATTAACGTGGATACACCCAAACTAAGCATCATTAGGTACTTAGATAATTTTAGTAATTACAGCAAGAGCGGGACCAAACATATCGTAAATATGTCAAAGAAAATGAAAATAATTTAAATAAAAAAAAGTAAAAATTTCTGAAAATTCTTTAGTCTTAAACTATTTTTTTAAAATTTTGCGGGATATATTTTAATTCCTCGTAGAATAACTCCCCATCTGAGGGAATAAGATTTTATTGAGAACACTTCGTCATTCTTTTTACAACTCCAATAGAATCATCCAAATTGGTTCATAAATTACGGAGAAATCGACAAACATACCTACATAAAAAATGCAGACATCCGAACATAGAACCTTGTCCTTTTATCGAAGTCGGTAAAAAAAACTTTACTTCGGTATAAATTGTCGTGATGAAGACATTATGTCAACCGAATTCATATCACCTATTTCCTATTACCAACGCCTGAATACTAGTGGTACAAGCTGGGACGATGATGATGATGATCAATGCAAATTAGTATCTTTAGATTTACATACCTAAATTAACAATTAAAAATATAAGGTCTTTATTGTCTTATCCATACTGTAATACAGCCAACAATAAATTTTATCGTATCATCGCAATCTCAACTGTAGTCTATCTAGAGGAGACTAGGAACTATCAGCACCAAATTATTAAAGTGCAACATAATAATTGTTTTCATCTTTCATGTTTTGTTATGAGAATGTTAGCATTGCCTTAAAATAAATAAATAAACGGTATATTATCAAAATAATTTGCATTTTTTAAATCATAATTATCCACTAACTATCGGCCGTATTACATTTCCGTTTTAATATTTTGACTGAATAAAAGTACACATTTTTTAACATTTTTTAAAAGTGTACCTAACTAAAAATTATAGCATTGGTCTTCCTATAGCTAGGTAATTAATCATACAAGTATCCAGATTCACTCATTTTTTTGTTAACGGCGGGAATCACGATAACTTTGAGTACATTTAGTTACTAAAAGCATGAGACGCATTGTTAAAAATTTATCGATTGTGTATGAATGCAGAACACATCAATACACATTCAATATTTCCCGCGATACGGTTTTGGCTTCTTTCCCCTTTTGCAAACGATATCAAATCGTACTAAAAGAGAATGGAATCCCTTATCGATATTGCCATCAGTAAAAGAACAGCGAATTCAATAGACACTTTAAATTCTCCATAACTAATTTAGGTTTTGATTCGGAATAGGAAATCCTATAGACTGTTTTACTTTCTTATATTGGCTTGGATACGTTTCTAAGAAGCTGGTCGGCTAAGAAATTCACATTGCCAGTAGTAACCATAAAAATCAAAACAATATTTAGAAATATTTAGGTATATTGTAAAAATAATTTATCAAATAACATTTTGGATGACTAGGACGATCACATATCAGTGGTGGTAGTACTGGAGGGCGGGGGCGGCCTTGACGAGGACGGGCGCTGCCTTGACGACGTGGTGGGCGGGCGCGGAGTTGGAGACGACAGCGTTGAAGCCATGGTGGTCGTCAGCGGTGTACTGCACGGTGCGGATGGAGCCGTCGGCTTCCTGGAGAGAGTACTGGCCGTGGACGGCGTCACCGTCGCGGGACTCCTGCTGGGACTTGTTGTCGCCGGTGTGTCCGTCAGCAACTGAGTATGAGAAGTCGTATTTGGGGTGTGCCTGCGAAACATTTTCAGTTAGAATGTTACAAATCTGGTAGTTTTTGGGAACAACCTACCTGAGAATATTATGGTAACTTACGATTTCTTCAGAGTGAGCCAGGACCTTGGTGACGGGAGCAGCGTGGTAGGCGATGGGAGCGGAGTGGTATGCTACTGGAGCGGGGGCGGAGTGGTAGGCAATAGGAGCAGGAGCGTGGTAGGCGAGGGGAGCGGCTACCAGCTTCTGTCCGAGTCCCTCATCATGACGCACGATGCTTTGGGAGGAGACCGCAGCCGCGGAGGAGTAGTGGGGCTCAGCCAGGAGACCAGCCTGGGATACCGCCACCAGAGCGCACAGGGCTACCAACTGAAAAGATACCAATTTTACTTTTGTTTGCGTGTCTAAAGTAGATTTAGAAGAAAGATTGCTTCACTAAATAAGCTCGCTTTAGATTCTAAAGCTAGGTACTCACTTTAGAGAACATGTTAATGATTTCAACAGAATGATCAAATGGATAATGATACCAATGGTGTCATTACTCCACTTTTTATACATGCTCATTGCAGGATTAGTTCGATACGTACGAGTAGTGGAAGTTGTCAAGCAAGTGATGACCTTGCATCGTGTCAAGTCTGCAAATGAACCCATTCACTGATTGTTACGAAAGTTGAATTCATAATTTCTACGCCCACACCATCCATGCGGTATGTAGCAAAATCAATTTACGTTATCCGCAACGTCTTAATATGCCAAAAGGATTCAAATCCGTTACTGGGAGTTGCATCGCATACAACCAGCGCGAATTAGCGATATGTATCGCTTCTGGGTAAATGCCAAGTGATGACCCTTTTTTGTCACTTATTTTTCTTTTGCTATGTTTATCTTTCAATTCAACGATCCTATCCATCCACGGTTATCTGGTAGAGATCGCTCTTGAGCGATAAGACCGCCAATTGTTACATATTTGTTTTTTACTTCTTTTATATTTGTTTGTTATGTATATTTTATGTGTGCTATAAAGCATTTTCTATCTATCTATCTTTTGTTTTTCCTTTGTGATACTGTGACAAAAATAAAACCTTTTTGTTTTACTTTTAAATCTATCCTCATGACACTTGCATTCATGATCATCATCATCAGCCTACATCAGTCCACTGCTGGACATAGGCCTCCCCTAATGAGCGCCATAGCGCCCTGACACTTGACGCTTGCAAGATGCCTGTAATTTGTTATTTCAGGTCAAGTTACAAGTGACAGAAGACAATTGAAATACAAGTTTCTGATTGAAATGCAGACTGGTAATAATGACTAACTTAGGAGAAAACAGTTTCGTATAATTAAGTTGGCTTTGTTGCTTTATATCCCTTACTATAATTATTTATATAAAATGTCATGCTCAACTTAAAATTGCAGTAAATGGTTCGATAATATATGTATGATACTATTCGTTAATTCCCCTTATATAAATAAATTTTAAAAGACGCATGGCGCTTATGAACGTACCTACATTTTATGTTTAATATTTTCTAGAATGAATGTACCCTGGATATGTATTACTCGTGTAAGTTAATTTCATAAATAAAGATAGTTTAAAATTGATTGATTGGTTCCTCGATAAGTGTGAACAAAGAAGGTCATTCTATATCATAAATGACTTTTGGATTTGAATACTATTATATTTAAAAACTTCGAACACGCTTCAAAAAGACCTGGATTCAATTTTAAAAGAAAAATACGCTGACTGAAACTTTTTATTCGTTTTGTTATTACCTTCTTTACAAAATGATTAGGTACCGACATTTTTAATTACATTAACAACACACCACAAATTGAATGAAAGATGAGTTCTAGCAGTGACAGTGAAATATAAACACCAGAAAATATAAAATTAAAAACTGATATACAATTTACTTTCAAATAAATCGAGAGAAAAGGATCTAGAAGCCTATGAAAATTTTATTACATAGAAAAATGAAAAGGAAGCTCTTCAATTTGTAATTTGGTAATATACCAATATATACGTCCCTACTAAAAGAATCTCTTATTTTTTTTTTATCATGAATTATTCTCATAGCTTAGGATGAAAGCAGAGTGTGCCACACGGTAACAAAAGTATTTAACCGAAGCGACGAGCGACGTACTTTGAATATAAAAATCAAAAACAAAAATCGCTGTCGCCCTAAATACGTTACCTATTTTTTCCCTTGTGCCACAATCTATTATATTCAACTTGTTAGAAACTCGAAAAGGGATGCAATTATGGCAACCCTTGACAGTAAGCGTAAGAAGGGTTACCATTCTTACGCTTACTGTCAAATGTTAGCGTCTGTAAATTGTATAGATATTTTTTGTCGTTCTGGACTTCTTAGAGTACGTTCCTACTGAAATAATCTGGAACGGAGTGGTAGAGAAGTCTGTAAAAATGTACCTACCTACTTAATTGGTACATTCAAATAAAAGGCATAATTTTGTATATTTTAAAACAGATTTCTAAATTTCAAAATATTGCCATTCGAAAATAGTCGAAAAATTTACCGTAAATGTACTGAGTTACATTCGCACTTGACGGATCATGCTTTTATTTTGCATCTGTTTTATAAATATTGGTATGTACTATGTATGTGTGTATATAATAAGCAAGTATTTGATAATTTTGTATAGTATAAGTATATTTGAGTAAAACTCTTTTCCTGTATTTTTGTATTTTCTTCCCGTGCAATAAGTTGTAATGTATTGTATTGTATTTATCTATGAATATTAATAATGCTTTAATGCAAGACAAGCAAACATTGACATGGCACAAGGTCATTGTAAGCTCTACCACTACTGACCTACATGCGGTCAGACTCATTTCAGGTTTTGAGCTTTAATATAAAATCCAAGCTATGAAGATTTAGGTATCATTCAATCTTTGATTTACACACAGTCAACATGTTCTCCAAAGTGAGTTCACTAATCATTTACTTCTTTTAAAGTACTTGTGATCAGTTATGATTGGACCCACTGTTTTTGGTGAGGTATATAAACTCATTTATGATTTATTTTCCAGTTGGTAGCCCTGTGCGCTCTGGTGGCAGTCTCCCAGGCTGGTCTCCTGGCCGAGCCCCACTATTCCTCCGCGGCTGCGGTCTCGTCCCAAAGCATCGTGCGTCACGATGAGGGACTCGGACAGAAGCTGGTAGCAGCTCCCCTCGCCTACCATGCTCCCGCCCCCATCGCTTACCACTCCGCCCCCGCTCCCGTCGCCTACCACTCCGCTCCCATCGCGTACCATACCGCTCCCGTTGCCAAGGTCCTGGCTCATGTTGAAGAAAACGTACGTTACCACAACATTGTCACTGACGTTGTTTTTGGAAAAGACCAGATTTGAATAATTCTAACTGTAAATATTTCGCAGGCACATCCTAAATACGACTTCTCTTACTCCGTTGCCGACGGGCACACCGGTGACAACAAGTCCCAGCAGGAGTCCCGCGATGGCGACGCCGTCCACGGCCAGTACTCTCTCCAGGAAGCTGATGGCTCCATCCGCACCGTGCAGTACACCGCTGACGACCACCACGGCTTCAACGCAGTCGTCTCCAACTCCGCGCCCGCTCACCACGTCGTCAAGGCCGCGCCCGTCTTCGTCAAGGCGGCTCCCGCCCTCCAGTACTACCACCACTAATTTTTGAATATTTTGCGTCTAATGCCAAATGATTGTTGATTATTTATTTTAGCAATAAACGATAACGTTAAAACAATTATTTTTGTCTATTTTACTTCCACTTTTATACGTACAATTTTTTTTTAAACTTCAGAGCTATCAGCACTGAAGTTGTCATTGTCAGTTCATACATACTACATTGATTCGTTTTTATCTTCGAAATCAAAAAACTTTTGAGTGAGCGTGTTTTATCTCTATGATTGATGTGTTTGGGTTTGACCCGGTACGCTCATAGAACGCAAAAGAAATACTTAGATTCGGTGCAAATACCTCATAAAATGTTTTTCCGTGTGTTCTTATCTTTCTTGAAGCACCAATTCATAGGCATTCCTGTGACGAAACTATGTTGTTATTTATTACATTAACATCGCAAACGCGACTGCTGCTGTCATGTCAAAGTGCAAATAATCACTCAAAATCATTCGAAAAAGTTGTCATTCTACGAAATGTACCTAGTTTTTTAGATCTGGTAGTGTTGCTACAAGGCGCTAGATGTATAGGAAGGGGTCAAAATCGATGGAAGTATTCAAAAAATAATGCGTGCAAGTCGTAATAGGACCTCGCCAGTTATTCGGGTCCTTTTCCATTTCAGACTAATCCCAAAGAAACTGTATATTAGCTTATAAACGTTATTTTCAATGTTATTTTAATTGACTTTAGTTTTTAAAGATTTCAACAGTGTCATCATCATAATTATTTTGATTGACTTTAGTTTTTAAGGATTTAAACAGTGTCATCATCATAATCGTCGGTCTATAATCCACTGCTTGATATAGGGCTCAAATAATGAGCGCCATAACGCCAAGTCTTTAGCTCGCCGCATCCAGCTTCTGTGTGTAGTCAGTCTATCGTAGATCGACAACCCAACTAGCTGCAGAGCATTCTACACTACGTTTGCCGAGTCGCAATCTCCACTCAAAAATACTTTTAGCCCAGCGATTGTCCGTTTTTCATGAGATATGGTCGGCCCACTGCCACTTCAGCTTGATAATGTATTATAACAAGTTATAATTAATTTAACAATTTTTTTTTCAAATGTTTAGCTGGGTAGGTACCTTGATTATTTTTAACTAGTTATGCCCGCGGCTTAACCTTGAAGTTATTTTAATGGATGATGAGATTAGATTAAGATTTATTTATTACTTTACTGAACATGTAATGTATAGCACATGAAACCCTGGCACTGCATTTTTTAAATTCTCAATATAACTAAAATTGAGTTCAAATTAAACAATATAATGGTGTGAATTAATACCTATGTAAGGTTATTAACAACATGTATTTTTTTTAATAAATAATAGTAGCCTTTAGTTCCTTCAAAGTTAGTCTAATAATTTCGATAACTACTCTTAAGTCGTTAAACTCTATTTTCACATCCTTCCTAAACTAACAGACCTTTCACCGTAAGATGTCCCCTGCCGTGTAAGGAATTATTCCCAGGTATGTGACAACTTACGGTGAACGGTCTGTATACAAAATAAAACTATTACAGGAGCATAAATAACGTTTAAAATAGATAACACAAACTGCCCAGTGCTATTATCCAAATTTCCTTTAAATAATGATATTAATAACATAAAGTAGGTGGCGGCAGTATTTGGGTTGGAACAGAGTCAAAAGAAATCCACAAAAAAACAAAAGAAATCCTGTCAAGATAAGTTGCCTTGAGAATAAGACGCAGACGTTTTCTTTCATCGTGTATTATTTCTGTTTGAGTGAAGTGTGTTAATAATAATGATTATTTATTTTTGTATGTAATCAGTTCTAAAATCCAAGATTATTTTGATTGTTTCTTGATTATTTTAATAGTCCCCCTGACTTCTCTCCTTCCTAACATCTAGAGGTACAATCTCTTAAACTGGCTATTTATGGGAATGGAGGATATATATTTAAAAGTATTTACATAAATAAGCAACCGTGTGGTGGGGTTTATAATTTGCAAAACCCAAACTCTTCCCGCAGGTGTCGTAACGGGTGGTAAGCGATTTCTACCGTAGATTTCCTCAGGGTTTTTCCATTTAACAAGAGTACTGGTTGGTCATATACACAAGCGTAATAATTTGTTTCTTGTATAACCTAGCATATTAATTTTGTATCCTTGAAAATTATTCTAAGTCCCAGTATCTAATTGTTTATGATTAAACTTAGCTATATCACAGCCCAACGACTAGTCATTTTATGCATGGCAACATTGAACTTGACATGTCTTAGTGTTCCATTCAGTACTATACTTATAAATCTGTGGTACCATTGTGTTCCTTTGGTTGAAATAAATGAAATAAGAAGCAAGCCTATACAATTTGCCAATTTTAACACATTAAAGCTTTGTTTGCTCGGAACAAGCAATGTTAATTGAAAAAAGTTGTATTTATCGATTTATACATTTTATTTCTAGAATAAATTATTAACAATCATTTGGCACAAACATATTCAAAAATCAGTGGTGGTAGTACTGGAGAGCGGGGGCGGCCTTGACGAGGACGGGCGCGGCCTTGACGACGTGGTGGGCGGGCGCGGAGTTGGAGACAACAGCGTTGAAACCGTGGTGGTCGTCAGCGGTGTACTGCACGGTGCGGATGGAGCCGTCGGCTTCCTGGAGAGAGTACTGGCCGTGGACGGCGTCACCGTCGCGGGACTCCTGCTGGGACTTGTTGTCACCGGTGTGGCCGTCGGCAACGGAGTAAGAGAAGTCGTATTTGGGGTGAGCCTGCGAAAAAAAATCTGTTAGAATTTCGCAAATCTGGTTTAAAAAAACAATGTTATTAGAATGATAAAGGTAACTTACGATTTCTTCAGCATGAGCCAGAACCTTGGTGACGGGAGCGGCGTGGTAGGCGATAGGAGCGGAGTGGTAAGCGACGGGAGCGGGGGCGGAGTGGTAGACAGGGGCGGGAGCATGGTAGGCCAGAGGAGCAGGGGCAGCATGGTAGGCCAAGGGTGCGGGAGCAGCGTAGGCTAGTTTAGCCACAGGGGCAGCAATGTACTTCTGTCCGAGTCCCTCATCGTGACGCACGATGCTTTGGGAGGAGACTGCAGCTGCGGAGGAGTAGTGGGGCTCGGCCAGGAGACCAGCTTGGGACACCGCCACGAACGCGCAAAGGACAACGACCTTAAATAAATTGGAATTAGGTTAAAGCCAAAAATCAGACAACACAGGCCATCAGAGGAATTGCAATTTTGCAATCGACTGTGTGTTGGTAGCCATAAGAGAAACTGTCAATGGTCATAACCTTTGAGTAAGAAAAAAGGTTGTAGAAGTAAGTAGGTTGGTCATTAGTTAGCGCGGGTTATCTTTAGCTTGACTAGAACTAAATATTGCTTTTACGTCTATATTGACTTTTCTTTGTTTTAGTTGGTTAAATACACATTTGTTACATCTTCTTAAACGGATCTTGTGTGGTCCCAAACAAAAACTCTGACTTACTTTAGAGAACATGATGCTGGTTGCTGTTCAATCAGTGAATGATACTCAATAGTAATTGTTTGGCATTTTTATACTCGCCCAAATTTAACATGCAGCGAACCGAACGACCTTGCCTCAGGTCAAATTGAATCTGGTTTGTATAGTATTTCGGCCTAAGTCTTATCTTTTGATCTGAAACGTCGTAGGCAGTAGTTGAATAAAGGTTTACCAAATTTACAAGCCGTAGTGTCAGCTTATTATTTGCACCACCTGAACTCTTTCTGTGGGTGTCGTAAAAGGTGACTAAGGGATATTCACCAGGGGGCGAGAAACCGCTCCTCCAGCAGAACTATTGTATCACCTCGCATGCCCAGCGTGTATATTTTGGGAATTACCCACATAATGGACTTATCAGACCTCTGTGGCGCGGTAGGCGAAGGTCTGCCTGCGACGCAGGAGGTTGCGGGTTTGATTCCCGCCTCGGAACAAATGTGTGTATGATCTGCAGACATTTGTTCAGGGTGTTCTGGTCGTTTTCTATGTATAATAAAAAATATTTATCTATGTATTGTGTTATATTATGTATACCAGTTATCTAGTACCCATAACACAAGCTCTGCTTAGCTTCTTAATGCTGTGTGAATTGTCCAGCATTATTTATTTATTTATTTTATCAGAGGAAGGCCTGTGTCCTGTAGGATCTATAGTTATAATTTAACAGTCAAGCTAGGTAGCTTGACTGTAAAATTGGTTCGTCTTTGCCCTTCCTTAGAGTACAATTAATCGAACCTTGTCCTAAATAAATTATTTTACTTGTTGATTCGTGAAAAGTGATAGACCAAACCAATTTTACAGTCAAGCTACCTAGCTTGACTGTAAAATTGGTTCTTCATGCGATAACTTATTTTATTAAGATCAAGGGATAGTCTTTGCCCTTCCTTAGGCTACAATTAATCGAACTTATTACTAATTAAACTATTTCAGTCGTTGATTCGTGAAAAGTAACAGATATACAGAAAAGAGTAACTATTGTATTTATATAGTTGATATGGTTCGAAACATTATCATCATTACTACATACTTTTAATACATAGTTCTTATGAATGTGATATAATAAAAACAGTTTAAATAATTCATTATTTTTAATTTATTAATTCCTATCTTTTTGTTAAACTTTTCATACTTGGTTTTTATTACTATTCTTATAATTACAATAAAGTTTTGAATATTTTATAGTACCTACCTACTTTAATAAATGTTAAACATAGAAAATGAGTCATTACTAAATGAATAATTTCCACTTAAAAAATATTATTTATTTTCATCTTAAATTAAAAATAATTTGGTACAAATAAATTAATGTTAGCTTATAAATGATTCTTACCTTGTAAGAGAAATATAAACTAGATCCCTGTTGTCGAATAAAAAAACAAAGGGAAACGAATCCATGAACGTTGAAAATGTAAACGACAAAATATAGAATGAGTGATACACTCAGGACATCTGAATCGACCTGCTGGCCGCGAATGAGTTTGTCTTAGTTGATAAACATTACCTATAAACAGTACTATTAGCATTCAAAGTACCAGGAGAGCATAAGTTGTAAGGAGATACTGAGAGATGATTGAAGAATGTCAACCTATTTCCTTCACTTTTATGCTACCCTAGTACCTAGTTAAATAAATCTTGAAAATGATACTAGGACAGAACTATTATTAGGACGAATCCCTACCACCAGGTAGGGATTCGTCCCGGGCTAACCACCAGGGGTAAGTTTGTTGGGCCGCCGTAGCGTTAAAATTTTAGTCTAGATTTTGTATTTTACGGTAAAGAGTGACGAATTATTTTCTTTTTGTCAACAGACTTTTTATTCATGATAGGTGGTTTTTCCCAACTGCGGTGAGGTACGTCGATGTGCCTCTGATCATTGGTGTGCGCTATGCCGTAGACACGAGCTAAGTTCAGATGGAGTCCTGGCGACAGCGCGGAAGTCGGCTGCAATATCACCGATAGTGATTCGGCAGGGAGTTTTCGTCTGAAAATATAAGTAATGCCGTTGAAACTAAAATTAAAATGACTACATTTCGCACGTCATTTCTAGCCTATTAAACTACTGTGGCGCGGCGGGGAAATGTCCGCCAGCGATGCAGGAGGTTGCGGGGTTGATTTAATTTTCCGCCCTGGGACAAATGTTAGTACGGTCTGCAAATGTTTGTCCCGGATGCTCTGGGCATTTTTTTATATGTATAATTTTACTAGCCAAGTTATAATAAGATGACAAATATGATTTAGGATACCCATTTCCTATTATCGATCAGTTGAGCTACCTCTAGATTGTTTACAACAGTCTGCAGTAAACTTAATCGTGAAACAGTAATTGTAAATGCTATATAGTTAATTTGTTTCTATTATTTAATTACAATTTTCTTTATTTCTTGATCATTTAAGTCTTGAAACCTAATATTTATAATGTACATATTTGAATTTATTCAAAACATTACATCTATCATTAAAGGTATGGCAGGTTCGATTCCCGCCTCGGGAAAAATGTTTGTACGGTCTGCAAATTTTTGTTTAGGGTGTTCTAGCCGTTTTCTATGTATTATATTATAAATATATCTATTTATGTAATGTATTGTATTATATATAGTACCAATATCACAAGCTCTGCTTAGCTTAGGGCTAGATAATGCTGTGCTATGTGTGAATCGTCTATCATTATTTATTTATTTTATGACCTAACAATACAATAGAGTACCTAGTTTACTTAATAAATACTTATTTAGACAACAAATAATTAATAATTAATTTTGTTATTTGATTGTTATTTTCTCTTTCTGAATAAAATGTTTACAAATAATTTTTTAGAAACTTTTAACAAAATAAAATACGGGGTGATTGATAACTAGGTGCGAGGCTTCAACTTCAAGGAAAAGCTAGAAGTAAAAGTATTTAAAAAAAAACTGTTAAAATTAATCGTGAAACTTCTTTCTTGGAAATCATGGCATGGTTCTATAGGGTCTATTCTAGCTTCCCCGTGAAGCTATGCACTATCACCCTGTAGGTATAATATGACCGTACTACTCGTACATAATCATAACCATCAGCCTATATTAGTCCACTGATGGACATAGGCCTCCCATAGCGCCCAGTCTTCAGCTTGCCCCATCCAGCATCTGCCAGCATTCTTTCGCAAATCGTCATCCCACCTGATCGGAGGGCGTCTTACACTACGTTTGCCGAGTCGCAGTCACCACTCAAGAACACGTTTACCCCAGCGGTTGTCGGTTCTTCTCGAGATATGGCCAGCTCACTGCGACTTCAGCTTACTAATCCTTTAACCTATGTCGATAAGTTTGGTTCTCTGTCGGATGTATTCGTTGCGAATCCTACCTTTCAGAGAAACTCCGAACATAGCTTCTCCATAGCTCGCTGGGCGACTTTAAACTGGTGGACCAGCCTTACCGTGACTGTCCTAGTCTCAGCTCCGTAGGTCATGACGGGTAAGACGCACTAATTAAAAACTTTCGCTCGTACATAAATACAACATTAATACAAACTTACAATTTGTTCAGGTTCGTAGGTTTTTGTATTGCGCTTTGAGATCTTGCTAATGCTCCTTGTAAAAATGGTTTATTCAGTACAAAAGGCACTACTTTTCGTACATATTTTTTTTCCTGCAGTGGCATAATTTTTCCTGATCCCGGTAAATACAGGACAGTTCTCCCATCAGGCAGTAGTTCTTCTTCAGGAGTTCCATGCCTTGGGTTTTGGAATGATGTGTATACAGAATTTCTTAACTGAAAATAAAAATAGTTGGGTCGATAAGTTAACTCAACTCTTTACTTTCAAAACGTACGTCACCCACAGACTTTGTATTCGCGGCTGCGTTTACAAATTTCAAATCTGTGTGATGGCACCAAACATTGCCTATGTAGGGAGATGTTCGATTGAAAGAAAAATTTACGTGAAGTTTTGGTTAAAATTCATCATCAGCCTATACCAGTCCACTGCTGGACATAGGCCTCCCCTAATGAGCGCCATAGCGCCCTGTCTTCTGCGCTTGCCGCAGAAGACAGGGCGCTAACTAGTCTGAGCTTGCCGCATCCAGCATCTGCCAGCAGTCTTTCGCAAATGATTGAAAACGAATGATTGAAAACTTTCGTTTTCAAGCATTGCGGTATGGATGACGAGAAGACTCGACGTAGTTTCCCAAACGCTGCCCAACCTAGCTGGATCCTCCTCTTGGCCTCCTTCTCGAAAATGTTTTTACCCAACTGCAGAATCTGCCCAAGGTAAGTGTATTCGGAAACAATTTCGAGAAGGAAGCCATGTACGACGGTCGGTCCCGGATCAATGTGGCCATTGATCATGACCTTGGTTTTATCCAAGTTCATGCCAAGACCGAGGCGTCGTGAGGCTGAAGCTAGGCCGTCCCATCAAGACCATGTCATCAGCGAATTGCAGGTGTGAGATGTAATCGCCGTTTATGTTTATGCCCTTACCTTTCCAGTCCAGCGTCTTAAACACATCTTCCAACGCGCTTGTGAATAGTTTCGGGGATATAACATCCCCCTGTCTCACACCTCTGCGCAGTTGGATGGGTTGAGACTGCTGGCCCTGTACTTGGACACTCATGGTGGCGGCATCATAAAGACATCTCAACACCTCGATATAACGATAGGCTTGGTTAAAATAATGAAAGTTTACTAAAAATTTACGTAAGTTCGTACGCTTTATTGTGTACGCTTTAATGCCGGGGAGGATTTAAAAATAAGTCAAAGAATATTAGAGTCATAAGCACTTGAAAAAGTTATTCGTTTAAAATAACGTTCAACCCTACATGTTAAATGTGCGTAAGCATTCATTTTCTAACAAGAAAATTTTGCTACGGCTAATTTTTATAGTTATGGGTCCTTTTTAGGTTTCTATACCCAAAGGATAAAACGAAACTATGACTCCGCTTTCCGTCCGTCTGTCTGTCTGTCCGTCTGTCACCAGGCTGTATTTTATGAACCGTGATAGTTAGACAGACAGTTGAAATTGTGACAGATTATGTATTTCTGTTGCCGCTATAATAACAATTAACAAGATAAAATGAAAACTAAATAAATTAAATATTTAAGGGGCCTCCAACCTTGACAGTTTCAAGTAACTTTTGTAGTAAAAGTTATTTTTGCCGTTTTTATAGATAATGGTAGTGAACCCTTCGTGCGCGAGTTAGACCCGCACTTGGCCGTTTTTTTTTTATTATTTCATATAAAAAAGATCGCGGAGTACCTTTGATTGATCAACGTGATTATGATAAGTTCTGTAAAGATCATGGAGTCCGTGTGTACCAACGTCGGAGTTCGACTGTAGCACTGAAACGCTATGTCCAGAAAAGAAGGACCGGGCTTTTTGCTGGCGGTCTATCATTTGTACCGTAGACCATTCTGGCTGAAGGAAGTTTTTCTCTTCTAATTCTTGAAGTTTATGTTCAGTAATTGGTGACTCTGTTCGGTTTGGGGCGTGAGTATGCTTATGCTTATTGGTGTCTGTCATTTCTAGAGGAGCATATTGAATGGAAATTCGTTCTGAAGCCGTGTTTGCTAAAGGATTTGGTGTAGAGTAGATTGATATGGAGTCTAATTCGTATTCGAAATTGTTGACTTCATATGCAGGTGACATGGACGTTCTGTCAGTTAATTTTTGCGAATCACTGGGCTCGAGAGATTCGATATGATAATATGTTGCTATAATATGCAAGATAGGTAGTACCTGAAAACAAAAATTTTATAATTTATAAACCGCTGCTGCACACAATGTATGTTTTTAATCCTGTAATTTTTAAAGAAATCCAATTTCCTCAAGGAATAAGTTTTTGGGTACCTACTTACCTACACTTAAGTAAATAAAAAAACGTACTTCGAAACTAAAACCAGACTCCTTGACTGTCTTAAGTAAACGTTCACCGATTGTCCTTATTGTTTCTTTTGATACTTGGCCTTTGTTCTTACTGAGGCTTAGATATAATGTATAAGGGGTGCACCCACCCCTTATAGCGACTCCTACTACCAATGTATCAAAATAAAATGATAATTATGCACTACCAGTTTTATAGTTTATATTTTTTTACCATATTTTTTTCTGTTGAGCTTTCCGTTGGTTAAATTATCGTTACTTTGCGGAAATCCATTGTAAAATTTATTGATTAAAATATTTTACCTGTAGACTGTTTGCAACAGTCTATAGTTAGCTCAATTGTTGCAATTGTAAGCACAGGTTGTAATTTGTTTCTATTATTAGATTTTTCTTTTCTTTTCATCCCCCCATCTCGGAAAGAGTATTTTTGCTTTTCGATATCTGAGTGCAAAAGCCGTTTTTATCCGCTAGACTAGAGGATAAAGTGAATTGAATTTACAACATCGTGTGAACTAAATTTGTGAATTTAAAACATAATTAAACCTATTTACTTATTATACCTCTATGGCGCCGAATTTTTCATAAAACCTTTTTTAATTTGTTAAAAACTCAGACTCGGAACCTTCTTGGTGTACTTTTTATTTAATTTGCTTTACGCGCCATTTTCTTTCTACGTCATATTGTTAATATTTTAATTATTGTAATGTTATAATTATAACCGTAGTTAGGTTAAAAACATGAAAAGAAGTCAAAAACCTAAAATGAATTTGACGCCAACAGAATTGACTGAAACTGTTAAAAATGCGCAAATGTTTTTTTGTTTGCATTTAGTAATTTTCTCGCTGAGGTGGGATGAAAGGTTACGTGTTGCACTCGAGTGCAAAGATTTCGAGCGAGGGAATACAAAAAGCACGAGTAAAAAAACTCGTGCTTTTTTGATTCCCTCGCTAACACTCTTTTTTCACATTCTACTTTTTGAATCACTCAATTTTAGAATCTTTCGCTTGCTTGGTCATCAAAATTGAGCACGCGATTAAAAAGCAATTTTGCACTCTTTTATAACTTGTTTATAAATGTCTATGAATCTATAAATGTCTATTCTTCCGCTTATTTTTGGTGACGAAACCTTATTAAAGATTTAAAAACAGTTTGGAATAGTACAAACAAAGACCTTGCAAGAGCATCGATGTCCCGAGCATAATTAAAATATAAATAATGCTGGACAATTCACACCCAAACTAGTCTCCCTTTACGAGCTAATCATTTACTTACATTGAAATTGTGGCACCTTACTTATAATACGATTATTAACAAAATGCCACAACCACTAAAAAAGAAGCGCAATAATCAATAATCATCACCACACTTCACAAACTTACTTTGAATAACATTTTCAAGTCCAGAGCTATTTTCCCTTAAAAAAACAGCTCAATATTAACAACCACACTTTCCACGTCGATTTATCACTAAGAAATATCATAAAAGTAATTTTGACAGTTTTTAGTAACTTTTTTGTGACATGCGATGTCCTATTTATAGCAAAGGATTTTAATAAGACAAACAGCTAAGTTTTTTTTCTGGTTTTAATGCAGTGTAGTGTACTCTATCCAGCACATTTTAGTGGAATGAATATAAGTCGCAATAGGTTTAGCGTTTGATGATATCAACGTTGTTATTAAAATATTCTCTCTACCTACTATTGTTCGTAATACTGGGATGAATTAGCTCACCGATGTTTTAAGAAGTTGATATGACTATTTTTTATTGCTTTATACCTAGTTAGCACGCACTCCACGTGCAATTCTGAACAAGCAAACAAATTTGTCGGGGTTGACGGCTTAGCAACCGTTTATCACGGATGAAACATCACCAAAAGGGATTACGCATAAAATTGAATTAATATAGCTTTTTGCTTTAGTGCAATCGCACTGGGCAAATTTTCCACCAAAATCGATTTTTTTTGTGTCATTATTAAATTTTCGTTGAATAAACAATGTATGTTCTCGGGATTAGCATAAACGCTAACGCTTTTATCTCAGACTAGTGGTATGTCCCGTCTGTGTATTCTACAGAATAAGTTCATCAGGGATAAATAATTTAGGATTCTAATGGTGAAAGAATTTTTCAAATTGGATCAGTAGTTTCAGAGCCTATTAAATTCAAACAAACAAACAAATCTTGCCTCTTTATAATATTAGCATAGAAAAGCGTGCGTAGAAGCTATTGCATTTTTCTCACGTGGAATAAAACCTATTATTATTCCTTTTCCCAGAGAAACAGTAACATTATCGTTAACGTATCTCCCGCAGTGGCTGACTGGTTTCGAAGTTATTTGCATGTACGTCGACAGCGTATATGCTTTGATGATGTGTGTTCATCATGTTGCGATATTACTGCAGGCGTGCCTCAAGGTGGCGTTCTTTGACCTCTCCTTTTCGCTATTTTTATCAAATCTATATCTCATAAAATAACTTCATCGTACCACCTCTATGCAGATGATCTCCAAATTTACACGCAGACATCGGTGGATCAACTATCGTATGCCATCTGTGCAATAAATGAAGACCTCAACCGTATCCTAGACTGGAGCAACAGCTTTGGTCTTAAAGTTAACCCTGCAAAAACTCAAGTCATTACAGTAGGAAGCTCACGAATGATAGCTCGAGTAGACTGGAGTTGTCTTCCAACCGTGATCTTTGATGGGATTCCTGTTGAGCAAAGTCTAACAGTGAAAAATTTAGGTGTCCTCATTGACAGAAATCTGTCGTGGGGACCTCAGATCTCTGAAATCAGCCATAAGATGTTTGCTTCAGCTGGTTCCCTTCGAAGACTACGCAACTTTATCCCGATCGCCACTAAAATTTCTCTTGCACAATCTCTCCTCTTTCCAGTTCTAGATTACGCTGATTCTTCCTTTCTTGATTTAACGGAACAAAAACTTGACAAACTTGAGCGTCTGCAGAATGTTGGTATAAGGTTTATATTTGGCTTGCGCAAATACGATCATGTCTCCGAATATCGCAGGAAGCTCAAGTGGTTACCTATACGGCTTCGCCGTAATAGTCACATCCTATCTCTTCTCTACAATGTCTTGTTTTTCTCTTCTGCATCCCCTTATCTCAAGGAACGTTTCACTTTTCTTCATCATTCGCACGCTCTTTCTCTGTGCTCTTCTGAAACTCTTATGCTTCAAGTCCCGGTTCACTCTACTTCTTTCTACGACAATTCATTTACTGTCCGTGCTGTACAACTTTGGAACGCATTGCCAGTTTCAATGAGGCGTGCAAAGTCTCTGCCAATATTCAAGAGTATGGTAAAGGAACACTATTTATCCTGCTGTCACTAACCACACCCTTTTTTCCATAAAAATGTAGATATGTATTTGTGTATATATATATATAAGTATGTTTATGTATTGTTATTTGCTCTATTTTAATATTTATTTATTTCAGTGGTTATGAAATTCGAGTTGTAGGTTATTATGTACTTGTATTTCATAAAATAATATTGTGTGTGAGTCAATTTAGAATTTTGTAATTAGCTTCTTATTTATGCACACAGATCCCCGTTCAATCCAACAATCCTATCCATCCACGGTTGTCTGGTAGAGATCGCTCTTGAGCGATAAGACCGCCAATTGTTACACTTGTTGTTTTTACTTCTTTTATTTTCGTTTTAATGTATATTATGTGTGCAATAAAGCATTTTCTATCTATCTATTTCATTGTTAAATTAAATTAAAAACACTTAAAGTACATGTACATATTTTTTCACTTCACCTTCTTATAAAATTTAAAGATACAAATAATGTAACCAGTTATGAATGATTGATATGGAAACAAAATCAGATATGACAAGTCATTCAACTGCTGGTTAACCGTGACCTTAAATCTAGGTCAAAATATTTAGATAGCTACCTTTCGAAGTTACGTAGACATAATGGATCCATTGTAGGTAGATACTTAATTACAAATAATAAAAAGAACAATTTTTAAAACTAGTTAGAGAATGAGGATATAAAAAATGTTACTAAAAAGAAGAATTTCAACTTGTACTATCAACTTGATTTGTCATAAATCCTACAAAACCGTGCATATTTTGACATGAATTTCCATTTACATGACATCTTCTTTCTGCAGTAGATCATAAATTGATTTCTTAGGTACAGGAGCCACTTCTTATTAAGCAAAGCTTCAGTGGGACGTAATGCATCGTAACCATTTTGCTTTGCATCTGGTACACCATTCTTCTATCTAGTCCCTTTATGATTGTAAAATGTTTGCATATTGCGAAACAAACTTTCAACTCTCCAAAAATCTTACCCTTTTAGAAGCATTAACACGTAAAAGCTCTAATTGCATGGTGCACTGGACAACGTCATGACCTGTCGACCTTGTCGCGCCCAAACCGTTATTGCGAGGTATAAATACCGATCTGATTCATTTGGTTAATCAGTTGTTTCCTCACAAACAAATCAAAATGTACTCCAAGGTAGGTCAACAACAAATTTTGGGTTCTGATATTTTAATACAATTGTGCTTAATTGCTAAATATGTGTTAAATTTGTGATAAACACGAAACGCGGATCGCAAGTCAGCATTTTTACCAGCTAAAGCGAGACTAATCAGTTACTCCATAAAGCTCCCTCAGAACACACATATCCTTATTAAGAGAATTATACGACTATCAATGAAACTAAATTAATGTACTCGTGTCCCTATGTAATGACTAGACTCAGCTCGCTGAAGGAACATCTTTAATTCCAACTAACCCACAAAAATGTCACAGGACTGAGTCATTTCTTTTAATTATTATAGTTTACTGTACTATCACAGTGTATTCTTTTAAATTTTCTATTGGAATTGGAAAAACATTTTATACGTTGTTAATCGTTTTCTTCTGATAGTAGAAAGATTTCTTCCTGACTGGACTGGAACTGTTTTCATAAGCGGTTGCCCTATGAGAATCCTGAATGCATTTGCTTACAAACTACTTTTTGTTCTAGATCCTAACTTTGAGCGCCATCCTGGCCGTGTCCGCCGCTGGACTCCTGCCTGAACCCCACTACTCCCACGGAGCCGTCTCCTCTCAGAGTATCGTGCGTCACGATGAGACCCAAGCGCACGCTACCAAGCTCGCTGTAGCTGCCCCCGTCTACCAATCTGCTCAAATTTACCAATCTGCCCCCGTCTACCACGCTCCCGCTCAAGTCTACCAATCTGCCCCAGTCTACCACTCTGCTCCCGTTGCTAAGGTTATCGCACCCGCTCACAAGCTGGTTGTTGCTTCCCACGACGAAGAATACGTAAGTAACTTTGAAACATCTTGCTTATATCACACAGCATCTTCTAACCTAAAGCAAGAAACGATTGACGTATAATTGACTCAACTCATTCTAAGCAATATATTATAATTTTAGGCGCACCCCAAATACGACTTCTCTTACTCCGTGTCCGACGGCCACACCGGCGACAACAAATCCCAGCAGGAGTCCCGCGACGGCGACGCCGTCCACGGCCAGTACTCTCTCCAGGAAGCCGACGGCTCCATCCGCACCGTGCAGTACACCGCTGACGACCACCACGGTTTCAACGCAGTCGTCTCCAACTCTGCACCCGCCCACCACGTCGTCAAGGCCGCGCCCGTCCTCGTCAAGGCCGCCCCCGCCCTTCAGTACTACCACCACTAATATGTGTTCATTCTTACTACAAATGACTGTTAATAATTTATTTTAGCAATAAAAGACTTAATATAACGTTGTGTATGCTTTTTATAGCAACCGAGTTATTATTTGAATTTTTAATCACGGGAATCCCGTAAGTACATTTATAATAAATAATAAATAAATAAGTAGGACTGAGATCTAATCCTTGTTTGACAAGCAAACACGATCAGTTCACCTTAGATCTTCATTTGACCACAATCTGACCTGATTAAGTAAGTGGCGATATCACGACGACGGTCTGGAAGACCTACCTAACTTTTAGCTATATATTTTGATGAGTGTATAATGCGACATTGGCATCGTGTTTCCCAAACAGGTAAACTAATTTTGATTTCGATTTTATTAAGGCAAATAAGTTCATAAACGAAGGCGTTCTTAGCTTTGTTTAAATAATTTGGCATGTTTTAAAAAAACGTATATACACTTATTACATAGATTTTCGACTTTAGCGACTTCAAATTCCTAAATAACGAAACCAGAACTTCCAATTCGATAACGCGATAAAAAAATTCAAGAGGCGCCATTCATTTCAAATTCCAGTCTGATTTAGTGTACCTACGCCTGTTGCCATGGAAACTATTTGTTACCAGTGATTGTGAAAATTATCATATGATAATGTTTTGGATGCGTTAAGGCGCACATATTAATTCCACGAGGTTCAAACTTATTTGAGACCACTTCAATATCAACTTATATACAACAATGTAAATTGTTACATTTTTTTTAAAGTATTGTGTATTTTTATAAACTTGGAGATACATTTTTTATAGCATTATTTTGGTATCATTCTGTACACAATAGCTAAAGAATTTATGAAATCATTCCATACTTAAAGGAAATTCAACAAAATTCAAGTCATTAAAAACAAGATCCGTCAAGTGCGAGTGTAACTCGCGCGCCGAGGGTTTCAAACATTTGCCAATTATTTGGACAATCAATTTTCCGTCTTTTTTCGAATGGCAATATTTTGAAAGGTATGAAACCTACAGCAATTTCGAAAACTGTTTTAAAATTTACAAAATAATGCCTTTTATTTGATAAACCAATAGGTAGGTAGGGGGGCTCCCTTTCGATAAAAAATATCCCCGTTTTTTTTTTCAAAAATGTTCATTTTTACAGACTTCTCTATATTTTTCCTGTAAAATATAGATTGATATCTACGAACGCCTAATACATTGTACATAGATCGGTCTACAATCTTCGGAGATATATGAAATATTTCAAAAAGTATAAAACCTACAAATATTTCAAAAACTGTTTTGAAATGTACATAACGATACCTTTCATTTGATACCCCATTTGCTTTCCTAGGTCTCTTTTGAAATTTCAACATCAAAATTTGTACTGAAAATATTCATTTTCATTTATTTATATATTTTTTTAATAGCTGCAGTAGTTACTGAGATATTCAAGAAAGAGCGGGGATGGACAGAGCGAGACCATAATGGTTTCAAAACCGATCTTGAAATCCTAAAAAATACCAACTTCAAGAAGAGGTTCTATGTTCGGTTGTCATTGAACCTCCTCTTGAAGTTTTTATATCAACTTCAAGAAGAGGTTCTATGTCAAATAACAACAAGTATCTGATGTTATTTTGGTCATAGCCAAACTTAACTTGTCCCTAGCGCGTGTTTATTTGCATTTGCCCGAGCACGGAATTCATATATATGGGACAACTATTTTTTGCTAAAACTGGTCAAATCCTTTCTCAAGCTTTGTAGTATATTTCAACATAATATTTTTTTCTATTATACGTACGCCGAAGACGGTTTTGCGTGAGTCATGTAGGTATGGTGACTAGTTTCTTAAACAATACCGAAGTTACGAAATCAATAGAATGTTTTGTTTATTTTACTGGACTGAATGTGAATGGAGAAGTGAGTTTATTGATTAATAGCGATGGTTTTGACAGGTGCAAGTGATAAGCTATTCAGAATTTTTTTATTGAACATCACATTAAAATCCGTTGCGTAGTTTAGAAGAACTAAGTGGACAGACAGAAAGACGCGGCTAGAAAATTTATTTTCTGAACTGTTTAGATTAACTGTATCAAGAAATTCTATTTTAATATTGAATTACATAAGGTTACGGGTTCCGAGATAAATTGTCCCATTCGTGCTCATCGTTTTAAAGATTTCTCCAATAATATAAGTAATGAAATCCAATCACAAAATATGGTCAATATCTGCCGATAAAATATTACATTTTCCAAAATTTTGTGTAGGTATTTTTATACTAAATCGAAGTAGAAAATACATTAAATGAGCGCGTTTCAAGTCTCACAGGAACCAGAAAACACCAAATGCATAAAAAACATTAAAACTACTACTTCAATACCATATCATTCTTCTAAAATATTAAGATTTTTATTTATTTTACTTTGAATAAAATTGTAATAAAACACCAGAAAACTCATTTTTGTAAAAAGCCTCTAGAGAAAATTTATGTTTTTCCAAAACATATTTGAACTTATTGGTAGACATGACCATTAGGTCATGTCTTGTGTTTTTTTCATTACATGCATTATATAAGTGATTCTAAGATAATAGAATTTGGACTTGTTAACTTTAAAATTGTAAAATGTGACCGTTTGCAAGGAAACTTACATTCGCTAGGAGTTTCTAAAGTGTGTTTTTTATTACATAGATAAGTTTCAATTTTGAAAAATATTTTCTAAAGACACAGAATTACCGAGCCTCTTAGTAAGAAGATCTTTTAAAATAATTATCTACTGTTTTAAAAAATTTAAGGTGTTTTAAGGTTTAACTACAATATTTATAAAAGAGAAAAAACTAACTAACATATCAAGAAAACTCTGGAACTACAAAAGTTGTGCGGATGAAATTTTGCTTGTAGGACGTAAGCTCCCACTAAGAACGAACTTTTGGAAATTCTTATTCCTAGGTAGTTAAGATGGGGCTAAAAGTAATTTAGATACTATCTTCAGAACCGTAATTACTATTGGCCCTTCAAAATTGGATGCGTAGATAGTTGACTCAAAACAAAACTGTTTCAGGTTTTACTGAAATTAGCAAATTAAGGTCAATGGTGTGTGGAGTCAAAGTATAAACAAAATAAATAAAAGCGAAAGTGATTGTAAGAAAGTAGAAATAGGATTCATAGGTTTTCACATAAAAACTTCAAAATTGTAAGACTTTGCCGGTGACAGTTGGCAAGGAAACTTACATTCGCAGGGGATTTTCTAAAGTCCACGCGAATGAAATCGCGGGTCAGCTAGTAAAATTGACAAACTATGATTTGCTTGGTATATTTAATAAAATAATCCTTAACTACTACCAAACTGTACTAAATTAGGGAATCAATGATGAGCCAGAAGAGCATGGCTGGCATGATGCTGGGGCGCGGAGTTGGAGACGACAGCGTTGAAGCCGTGGTGATCGTCAGCGGTGTACTGCACGGTGCGGATGGAGCCGTCGGCTTCCTGGAGAGAGTACTGGCCGTGGACGGCGTCACCATCGCGGGACTCCTGCTGGGACTTGTTGTCGCCGGTGTGCCCGTCGGCAACGGAGTATGAGAAATCGTATTTGGGGTGCGCCTGGAACAAAAATTAATTATTTATTCTGTGCATCATTATCATCCATTGTTTGTATGTTATTACAGCATCGTACTATTAGGTAATACAATGACATCAATGATTTGGTCGTATATAAACAAACACTAAATTATTATCATGAATCATTTTCCTTTAATAGAAAAATGAGGGTTTGTTTATAACCACTGGATGTGAGTGAAAAATATGGGTAAAAAGTTTGCCGACTGGAGCCTAATAGGTACACAATTACAAAGAACAGCTTCTTTCACTGTTCTGGAATATGACTCCTTCCGTTTGGCATTTCCCATTTGGCAACGTAACTTGAAAATGATAAACGCTAAATAACATTTGTTTAAGGGCTTGTACGTCTACCTCAAATGAACTCCATCAGATCTATCTTCCAAAGTACTAAATATTTAACTTTGAAATGTATTTACGGTAAATGTCAGGACTTACTCTATCGATCATAATATGTTTCGAAAACACGATTCCATAAAATTTTGTCGATAGAACAAAATCGCAAAATTACCTCAATTTTTTTACTAAAACCTTAATTTCTCAATAAATAGGTACAGAAGTTAAGATCTTAAGAATATGCGTGGTTATAGAACTAAGTATAAAGTCCTTAATAGAGAATAAGCTAAAACTTGATTTTTGGGCTTGGGTTGCTATGTCCTGTGGCTATTGGCCTTTTGAACGCGAAATCCTATGTCTTCTACTCGTATGTCTGCCCTTTCACAAAAGTTTGAGGTTGTATTAGGCCTATTAATAGTAAATTTTATTTTATACTTACGTATTCCTCAGCATGAGCGATCAGCTTGTGAGCGGGAGCGATCACTTTAGCGATGGGAGCAGCGTGGTACACGGGGGCAGGTGCGTACTGAGCTGGGGCAGCAGCGTAGTGGATGGGGGCGGCTGCGTAGTGGACGGGGGCAGGGGCAGCGTAGTGGAGAGGGGCAGCAGCGATCAGCTTCTGTCCATGGCTCTCATCGTGACGTACGATGTTCTGGGATGAGACGGCGGCAGCTGAAGAGTAGTGGGCCGGAGCGGCGTGGTAGGCTGGGGCAGCTTGGTAAGCAGGGGCAGCATGATAAGCGGGGGCAGCTACAGCGATCTTGGCCAGGGGAGCTGCAATCAGCTGCTGTCCATGGCCCTCATCATGACGTACGATGCTTTGGGAGGAGACTGCGGCCGCGGAAGAGTAGTGAGCTTGGGGCAGGAGACCAGCGGATGAAACCGCGAGGACTGCGCTCAGAGCAAGAACCTGTGCAAAAAAATAAGTTAGGAAGTTTATTATTTCTTACAATATCTGTTCACAGCTCTATTTAGATGCCTCCAGGCTCGATATTGCTCTGTATGAAACTTATGACGGGATTCTAGGTCGATGGTTGGTATTTTCTTTCGCCTTAATCGAATGATTAAAGGCGAACATTTTTTATTGGATTGATAATACATTATCATTCTAATAAACACGGTATAATCTTTCTATAAAGTATTAAACAACATCACTTTCGAAGACAAAACTCGATTGGAGTCTTAAAATCCTGTATCTCATGTGTTTTCTATCACAGACACTTCTATAATTCCTTTCCAACTTACTTTGGAGAACATGTTTGTATGATTATTGATTCACACTAATACATTGGTCAAGTAATGAGAGCTTTTATAGTGATCGAATTTCGGCTAAGACAAGGCCAACGGGTCAAAGTTGCTCTATGAACAACTTACTTAATTTCACTTGAGGCAGTTTTATCTGCGTATTGCTCTAAATTTAATTATTTAATCTTAATTTGATTTTAACTCTTTCGTATAATTTAATAAACTGTGTGGGTAGATAATAAATGCCTAAATTTTTCTTAATTTTTGGCGCCGCATTCCATTCTTTTCAATTTAAATATATTAGAAATCCTCCAATATTTACGCACTTATTCTGTTTATCAAAATTAAGTGACTAAAAAGCAAGCACTTTTATAAATTTCCATGTCAAGCACTACCTAGCTTTTGGCTAAATAATGCTGTGTGAATTGTCCAGCATTATTTATTTAATAAAGGTCTACTCATAGAATAAACTTGAGTTTAATATATATTGCCTTGCTTGTCTAGCAAACTTTTGCTAGTCTAGCAAACTTTTGCTAGTCTAGCAAAAGTTTTGAATAAGTACGAATAAAATAATTTTCTACTGAATTTTTGATCTCGGTACCCACTACTTTAACTTTCAATAGGGAACAGAATGTTAAAAAAAGTCTGGAAGTTTCAAGCACTCTTTGTTTTCACCTTTAAAATCTTTAGGAGCAAACAGCTGTGTAAAATCACGAAAATAATAAAGGTTGTCACGCCAGTATTGCCGCCTCATCTGAGATATACAAAATACAATTTTATAGAAGCTTATTTATAACGTGATCTATCAGTATTATTGTAAAATAGTAGATCTTACTCTTCACTTGGCTTAGCCCATAAAATATTATGTGATTTATGTTTGATGAGCAATAAATTCTAAGCACTCTTCCTTTGTTTTGCTATCAATATGGCTTAAGGCACATAGTTTAAGTTCTTAGATTTCATGGATTTAAGAATACATTTATGGGTGCGTATTATCTATGTGAAATGTGTTTTACTAACTACTTATAAATGATTATAATAATTATTGTGTCACTGTTTTCACAATACTTATAGACTTAGAATGCATTTTAGAGTGTTGGGGCGATTAGGCCTGGTCTGAATTAGGCCTGTAGGCCTAAATGCTCAAAGGCATTTTATTCATTGGCCGGTTAGGCCCACAAATGGAATGTAGACCTAATCGCCGATGAGTTCTTTTTGAATGGGGCAATTAGGTCCAAAGATTTTTCTCTTTAAGTACAGTCAAATCCAAAAGTTTTGTTCTCTTTAATTTCTATTTTATGGAACATTAAACATACCTATGTTATAATAAATTTAAAACTACTTATATAGATCATATAATAATTATTAATAAATAAAATACAAGATGCTACAGACCCGGCTTGTATTCTTATCTCTGTATCTGTTGTGTAAGTCAAAGGTACCGCGCAGTGCAGTGTTATAATTATTAACACGTGCACTTCTTAATTGAATGAATAAATAATGCTGGAAAATCACACAGCATTATTTAGCCCCAAGCTAAGCAGAGCTTGTGTTATAGATAACTGATATACATAATGCAATACAATACATAGAGAAATATTTTTTATCATACTTAGAAAACGACCAGAACACTCAAAACAAATATCTGCAGATCGTACAAACATTTACCCAATTGCACATTAAGCACTTATTTAAAAGTTTATTTACTTAATGAATGATTTTAATCTTATTAATTATACAAATGTGGGTATATATACATGTGACTACAATAAAGCAAATTATTTTTATTTGTTTTCTCTATTGATTTATATACTTTTGGGCTATGTCGATAACCAAGTTTATTGACATAGCTCAAAGGATTAGCATGCTGAAGTGGAAAACCGCTGGGGTAAACGTGTTCTTGAGTGGAGACCGCGACTCGTTAAACGTAGTGTAGGACGCCCTTCGACCAGGTGGGATGACGATTTGCGAAAGACTGCTGGCAGATGCTGGATGTGACAAGCTGAAGACAAGGTGCTATGGCGCTCATTAGGGGAGGCCTATGTCTAGCAGTGGACTAATATTTGGCTGATGACGATGATGCGGCACGCTGAAGTTGGAGCAGTAATACGGCAATGATGTAGATGGTCAGTACAATATTTATGAGATTATATTGCAGAGAAAAAATACTAAAAAAAGGGTTAGGGTTTCAGGGTAAATTATACAAAAAGTTTTCTAAAAGCTTTTTAGAAATATTTGGAGCTATGTAGATATAATGTATATCGCCATCCATACCGCAATGCTTGAAAACGAAAGTTTTCTAGCATTGCGTCCTACCCGTCATGACCTACGGAGCTGAGACGTGGACACTTACAATAGGGCTGGTCCACCAGTTTAAAGTCGCCCAGCTAGCTATGGAGAGAGCTATGCTCGTAGTTTCTCTGAAGGATAGGATTCGCAACGAATACATCCGACAGAGAACTAAGGATATCGACATAGCTCAGAGGATTAGCAAGCTGAAGTGGCAGTGGGCTGGCCATATCTCGAGAAGAAGGTACGTATGTAGGAAGCCCTCCGACCAAGTGGGATGACGATTTGCGAAAGACTGCTGGCAGATGATGGATGCAGCAAGCTGAAGACAGGGCGCTATGGCACTTATTAGGTGAGGCCTATGTCCAGCAGTGGACTAATATAGGCTGATGATGATGTAGATATACCTAACAGCTATAATTTTATGGCTTTCACCAAATCCATAGAGCACAAATAAATATGTTTTCACATGCAAAACTCAAGTTTACTCTTGCGAAAATATTTCTTAAACGTTCTTATAAAAAGTAATAAATATTGGATTTCGTATCAATCACAATAGTAACAGTGGTTAGAAAAGCTAGTGTAGTATTTTTTACGCATAATGTTTTTCAAGGTGAGTTAAATTCACAATTTCTATGCACGTAAAATAACCTTATCGGAATCCCTAATTCGTTTGAACCTAAACTCAGGCTAAATTATCTTAAATACATCAAATAAGCTGTGAAAATACATTTCGCTCCATGGAAATGTCGCCGCCGGATTGTAGAATCAGCCCGTATATAGAATGGCTAGATTGCAAAACGAAGCAATTCAATTAAGGCGCATACCCCACATAAATAGCGCCGCGGCCAGTTACTTTGTCTTATTATTCTGTTTTACAAAGGAAATTTAAAAAATCCAGTCTGTGAACCTTTTTATAAACTTTTTAAATGCCTCTGTAATAGTTTTATTCTATTAAGTTTAGGGAGTGAATCGAAAATAGAATTTAGTGGCCACCAAGGGCAACTTCGATTCACGATGGAATAATAAGATAAAACAGGTGGCGGCGCTAGTTTCGCTCGGGCAACCGCTTTAATAGAATATGCCAATTGTTGACATTCATCAATATAGCTAAATGTCAATCTGCTATTTCGTCGAATGAAATTGATAAGTTATTCCAAGAAGCGTTCGTTATGCGATCGACCTAGCCAATTTACACTGTTGATTCTATGATCCAGCGGCGACAGATGTACACTTTTTGTTTCATTCACGAAGTTCGTTCTCCAATAATCTCAGGTCGTCACTCTAGCGGTTTTCGCTGCTCTTGCGCATGAAGGCCAAGGTCACGGGTACTCTTCGCAGCATATCGCGATGCATCACGGTAAACACGTTCCAGTTTACTACAAGCACGGAAAAAAGCACCATCATGATTTTTATGTAAGTACCTTTGAAAGATTGTATGAAATGATTTGAGAGATTTGCAAAATAAATAACTTTAAGACACCATTTCGGTTTAAAGAAAGATACCAGTTAGAATAGGGGAATGAAGAATCTTCTTTCAAACTGTAGAAAATCTTATCTAGCTAATAAAAAATCTTATACGTCCGTCATTTGATAAGACAAACAAAATAAAAATATTTAATGGTAATTCCTTGTTTCGGCTTTTTAGAAAGCTTTAGGTCTAACAAATAAATAATGCTGGACAATCCACCCAGCATCATCTAGATTTCATTCTAGCCTCAAGCGAAGCAGAGCTTGTTTTAGCACTAGCAGCGCCTTATAGCCTAGAAAATACAGCCTATGTGCTAGATATCCAGAATATAACCTATCTCTGTGCCAAATTTCATTCAGATCCGTTCAGCCGTTCTGGCGTGATTAAGCCACAAACATTCATCTATCCATTTATCCCATCTAAACTTTCGCATTTATAATATTAGCGTGATTAACTAGATAGATATTTTTAACCGTAAATACCCAGAAAATCCGAAACAAATATTGGCAGTTCTTACATATTTGTCCTGAAGCAGGAATCGAACCCGAAACCTACGTCACAATTTCATTGAAATTTATTTTGCAGGCTCACCCAAAATACAAATACGAGTACAAAGTGAAAGACAAACACACTGGTGATGAGAAGTCGCATCATGAGACCAGACACGGTGACGTTGTTAAAGGCTCCTACACGTTCCATGAAGCTGATGGTAGACTCAGGGTCGTGAAGTACACTGCTGATAAGCATACCGGGTAGAGAACTAGATTTATTTAGCTTTTTGCTTTATAGTGCGTTACTAGCAATCAGGATTTTTTTACTAAAACTTAATAAAGTCCCAAAAACAAACGATATCGGCAGGATTCGAACCTGCGCCCCACCCTCAGTATGGGTGTGCTCTAACCAACTAAGCCACGAAATCTTAGTCGGTCTCGTCGAAAATCTTTGGGATCTAGAACTAGATTTACGTTTAACAAAGAACCAGCCGAATTCTGCAAACCAATTGCTTATCTATGAAAATGGTATCGTCGCAAAATCCCAGAATAGATGTAAGAAGCTAGATAGTGCGTGCGGTAACCTTTGCAAGGAGAGACTGGTAGAATGGTTTCAACCTTGACAATTTTGTCATGCATCCCTCCATGTGTAGTTTCTTTCATTGTGTTATTTTAAACCATAATTATAAATCATTTTATTTGACACATATAAACACACATTAATGTTAATCAATCCATAGCCTCCCGAACTAGTATTAACTGTATTTCAGGAGTCAGTCAGTGGCTTCTCCCACAAAAAATATAATGGATGATACATTTATATTCAAAATGTGTAATTCTAAGACAATACCATAGTTATGGTTCACCATAGTTATGGTTCACCATAGTTATGGTTCACCGCGATTGACTTAGAGTATTTAGAGCCCAGTTATGAATGGATTAAATAAGCATAGATGGTTTATTTTACATTACTATTTATCATCACTTATTAATATTACATTACATTGTGACTTGTGAAGTTGATACAACTTCAATGAGACGTATACATATATCAGGTTTTTAGATTTCAATAAGTTTGTTTTTTGGGCTAACAACATGGTACCTACACATACATACAAACTAACAAAAATGTTGTTCTTTTTTAATAAAACCGTTTAACTAATACTAGATTTTTCATACACGATAGGTTTTTTCTTGAAAAATATGTAATATACTCTGCATGGACGTGAACTTAATCACACACACACTAACGCCCGAATACTCAAACGCAATTTCGATATAAGAACGTCTCAAGTTGCGATTTTATGACAGTTTTCAATGAAAATCTGTCAAAAATTCGTCACTTGAGACGTGCTCAAATCTGAGATGCGTTTGAGTTGTCGGGGGATAGTCTCTCTAGTTTAAAAGTCAGGGCTTCATTTTATGAGAGCTAATTGTTGGTTTTCAATAAAAATTATTTTTAGGAGGAGCACAATAATTTTGACAACCATATTATATAATTTAGCAGTTGCTGAACTCGGGTTGTTGATGGTGACGAAATATTCAGATAACAAGAAAATCACAAAGTACCTAATATAGATTGTAAATCTATGTTTCAGATTCCACGCATCAGTCGAACATGAAGGCAAGGCCAAGCACGTCATCCCAAAGAAACACAAGAAGCACCACAAATCCCACAAACATGATAACCCCCAGGATGATAAAGTTAATATTAGACCTCATCAGTTGCATAAAAAACTCCCTGATATGCACAAAGTTAATTTTAATGCAGAGTACAATGCACCAGATTTCGATCGTGTGCCTAATTTTGATGACGGTCCCAATTATGATTATGCTCCTGGCTATGTTGCTCCAATTTTTGATCGTATCCCCAACATGGATACGATTCCTTATATTGACAGTACTCCTAATTTTGATCCAGTATCTTTTTATGATGCTACTCATGACGGAAGCGACGAAGATGGTGACAGTGTTGAAGTCATTGACTTGCTGTAATTTTAGGGTTTTGATGTTATTATGATAAGGCAGTTAATAAAAATATTTAATTGTTTGAGTCATGTTTATTTTGGCAAAAAAGGTTTGTATGTTTTTCGCTCAATTAACCTTGTTGTATAGTTTTTAAGTAGGTTAAAATATCTAAAGGTTTTAACCATAATAACTCTATGTCAAACATTTTAATCACTACAATGGCTAATTATTTAGAATTAAATTATACCTATGTTTAGAGACAATCTTCTTTTTACAAAAAAAAACACCTGTTATATTTGTATGAATAGAAAAGTTACGAATAAACATCACAAGATTTATGGATGACCCGTAAGTTCAAAGGTTAGTACATTATGTTACAAGTGCGGTAAGTTGAAAATTACAGCCGAGGCAATATTGCCCTCGCCTACAGCTTGGGCTAAAAGAAAGCAGAGGCTGTAATTATCAAAGTGCACGTATGTCATACGACGTTTTATAACATATTTGCAAGGAAATAAATAAAACTCGGACTTTTGAATAAATTTTGATACGCATGTTAGTATCTATCAGTCGATTTTTCGGGCAAGAGGCTTAGAGTAGCCTTTTTCGCTACCTCTGAGACTTCTGGCGGTGTTGAATTAATAAATTCATCTTTTTCTTTTCGAAAGGACTAATATGCTGGCGACCGCAGATGGCCATGACAGCGAATAAATTCATCATTACTTGACATATTTAAGTAAAAACAATACAGCGAAAAGAAAAAGCGCGCGTTATATTTTTTTTAATAACTTGTTCACAAATTAGCGATGCCCGCGCATCAGCTCTTCACAAAAACAGCCAGTATTACTAATAAAGTCAATTAATATTTTTCTGTTTTGTTACAGATAAATGGTTGTAATTTATGGTCAATATTAATTATATAAAAGAATTTTAATGTTTATTTATTATATTTTATCTCCTAAAGTTAATTTTATTCATAAAATGTTGACCTATTTTCTGACATAAAAACTCTTTGTTAGGATTTAAAAAAGTACCGTTCGTTTTAGACGGAGCATCTTGATAAACCGTGCGTTTTACATTACATTACTGCACAAGTACGTAATGAGATACATTAGGGTATTAAAATTGGTAAAATATGAGACCCTTTAAGAGCAAATGACATGTGTTATAAAAGATAATACAATCATAAATTTTATCGGTACGGTGCCTTATTGGTAAACATAAACAAATATCCTCAGTTCGTTAGAAAATCTGGTTTTGAATAATATGCCACCTCACAAAACCAGTTTCTACGACAAATCCTTTTCCATCCAGGCCATAAGGTTGTGGAATGAACTGAGCCCATTAGAAATGCAATTTAATTACCTGTTTTTAAATCTCGCGTCAAGGAGTTTTTCCTGTCGGAATAGTGAATATTGGTACAATTTATTTATTTATTTATGTATTTAAGTAGTATATTATAAATAAATATATTTTATTTTCTGTGTTGATCTAGTTTATGTGTAAATATATTGAGTTAGGTAATTTGTAATATTTATTTAATATAATTATGTTTTTCAATATTCTGTTATATTCGTGTTTATTTTATCTTTTGTACACCCCCTGCCTTTCTTATATTCATATAGTTCTTTCCATCCAAAGGTTGCCTAGAAGAGATCACTTCTAAGCGATAAGGCCGCCCATTGTACTTGTCTCATGTAATATGTCTTTTTGTAATGTTCTTCTTCTGGTGCACAATAAAGTGTTTTGTATTGTATTGTGTATTGTAATATCAGTTTCTAATAGAATCAATACCTAGTTATTGTTTGTTATCTGCACAGAGAGGACAGTGCGTGGACACACGACCCTTAAGATAAATATTTTCTGAACTTAAGTATAAATAAAACATGCTGACGGAGACCTGCTTTTAAATCAATCACACAAGTGTCTTTCGTTATTGAAGCGTGTTGTGTATTTCAATGCCAATAAAGACAGTAAATATTTTCTAAAAAAAAAAATTACCCTGGATCGGGAGAGAGCGTCTTAAATATGTTTTTCAAGGTGAGTTTCAAATGTGCAAGTGTGTGTAATTAATAGTTAAACGTTCATACGAAATACCTGCCTACGTCTCATGAATAGACCAGGCTAAAGGTAGTCACAGATCTGTACCGCACAGCACGATCCTGACGAGTTTGGACATTCAAATATGGGCGTAAGTAACATTTGGATACATTTAATGGTGACGGCATAAAACAAGAGACTGCAGCAAGCGGGCCACTCGCTTGAAGCTTGCGGTAAGCAATTATGTATGACACTAATGTATCTAAATATGACCAGTGCCCATATTTGGATGCTTATCGCTGTCGTGCGGTGGCAGTGCTGGGTGTATGTGTTAATTATTTCAAACTCTGGACACTTTCATCAAATAAATTTCAAATCTTGCCTCATTATTATAAAGCAAGATTTTTTAGGGTTTCAAAGATCGGTTTTGAAACCCTTATGGTCTCGCTTTGTCCGTCCCCGCTCTTTCTTGAATATCTCAGTAACTACTGCAGCTATTAACTTGAAATTTGAAATAATGATACATTTCGTGCGCCATTACTGATTTTAAGAAAAAAATATATATATAAATGAAAAATGAAAATGAATATTTTCAGTACAAATTTTGATGTTGAAATTTCAAAAGAGACCTAGGAAGGCAAATGGGGTATCAAATGAAAGGTATCGTTTTGTACATTTCAAAACACTTTTTGAAATTTCTGTAAATTTCATACTTTTTGAAATATTTCAAAAAAAATCGAAAAATTGACCATACCCCCCCCCCCTATCTCCGAAGATTGCAGACCGATCCATATACAATGTATTAGGCGTTTGTAGATATCGATCTATATTTTACAGGAAAAATATAGAGAAGTCTGTAATAATAATAGTTTTTGAAAAATGGTAAAAAAGGGGGGGATTTTTTTTTCAAAAGGTGGGGTACCTACCTATGTGGGGTATCAAATGAAAGGTATTGTTTTGACCATTTCAAAACACTTTTTGAAATTTCTGTGAGTTTCATACTTTTTGAAATATTTCAAAAAAAGACGAAAAATTGACCATTCCCCCCCCCCCTAGCTCCGAAGATTGATGACCGATCCATGTACAATGTATTAGGCGTTTGAAGATATTGATCTATATTTTACAGGAAAAATATAGAGAAGTCTGTAATAATAATAGTTTTTGAAAAATGGTCAAAAAGGGAGGGGATTTTTTTTCAAAAGGGAGGGTACCTACCTATATGGGGTATCAAATGAAAGGTATCGTTTTGACCATTTCAAAACACTTTTTGAAATTTCTGTAAGTTTCATACTTTTTGAAATATTTCAAAAATAGTCGAAAAATTGACCTTTCCCCCCCCCCTATCTCCGAAGATTGCAGACCGATCCACGTACAATGTATTAGGCGTTTGTAGATATTGATCTATATTATACAGGAAAAATATAGAGAAGTCTGTAATAATAATAGTTTTTGAAAAATGGTCAAAAAAGGGGGGATTTTTTTTTCAAAAGGGGGGGTACCTACCTATGTGGGATATCAAATAAAAGGTATCGTTTTGACCATTTCAAAACACTTTTTGAAATTTCTGTGAGTTTCATACTTTTTGAAATATTTCAAAAATAGTCGAAAAATTGACCTTTCCCCCCCCCCTAGCTCCGAAGATTGCAGACCGATCCATGTACAATGCATTAGGCGTTTGTAGATATCAATCTATATTTTACAGGAAAAATATAGAGAAGTCTGTAATAATAATAGTTTTTGAAAAATGGTCAAAAAGGGGGGGAATTTTTTTTCAAAAGGGGGGGTACCTGCCTATGTGGGGTATCAAATGAAAGGTATCATTTTGACCATTTCAAAACACTTTGTGAAATTTCTGTAAGTTTCATACTTTTTGAAATATTTCAAAAAAAACGAAAAATTGACCATTCCCCCCCCCTAGCTCCGAAGATTGATGACCGATCCATGTACAATGTACTAGGCGTTTGTAGATATCAATCTATATTTTACAGGAAAAATATAGAGAAGTCTGTAATAATAATAGTTTTTGAAAAATGGTCAAAAAAGTGGTTTTTTTTTTCAAAAAGGGGTACCTACCCATGTGGGGTATCAAATCAAAGGTATCGTTTCGGCCTTTTTAAAACACTTTTTGAAATTTCTGTAAGTTTCATACTTTTTAAAATATATCAGAAAATTGATTGTCCAAATAATTGGCACATGTTTGAAACCCTCGGCGCGCGAGTTACACTCGCACTTGGCGAATCTTGTTTTATGTTACAGTCAATTGTAATTTAGATTCGTTTAGTTATTGCTATTGTTACGTACTGGTTCTCATTATTACATGTTTACGTCATCACAGGTTACTATCACACTTGTCCTATTAGTTCAAATTAGCTATCAAGGCAAACAATTGAGCAAGAGGAATCTGATGCTTATCTATAAGCAGTCTGACGATTACTTTGGAACCAACAAAAGTCGAAATGTGAGTATTGTCTGTTATAAGCAGAAGCGCAGCGAGCTCGCGGCGTACGATCTGCGGTAGAGATATGCCACACGGGCGCTGCCGCTGCGCTGCGTCGTAGCTGTGACGTCGTCGCAGCGTTGACGCTCCGTAGTTCTACATACAAATCTGCCCGGCATGTCACACGGTGCGCTGAAACAACGTGCATCGAAACAACGCACACGCAGCGCACAAGGAGTGAGGGAGACGAAGCGGGAAGGGGTGCTGCGGTGCGATGACGCTGTGACGACGCAGTATTGTTTAGAATATCGAAACTGACACGCTGAGAAAGCTGCGTTGCGTTGCGTCGTCGCAGCGCTCGTTTGGCACTCATTGCGTTGAAGTCACTGCGTTGCGACGCCGTCGCAGCGCAGTTGCAGCGCCCGTGTGGCATCTCTTTTATGAACACTGGTGTTGAGACTGAGACGGCTGTTATCGCGGCGAGCTCGCTTCGTGCCCATCTCGTTTCGAAATCGCTCGCAAATCTCCAGTGTGAAGAACACCTTACAAGACGTTTGCTACACATCTAATTCAAGCAAATGTATAAGTATTCTTTTGAGAAATAAAATTCTAAAACTGTATCTATGGGAAACATATTCTTCTTCTACACGAGAGAGGTGTCCTATGCTTTAGGCCGTACTCGGTGGAGAATAGGAGGGAGAGCAGATTTTTCTCAGACACTTATAAAATGTGTCTTCGTAATATATGTACGTAACCCTTGGTGCGCGAATAAAATTTACATTGATTGATGATTTCAAATACTCTTTCAGTCTCCATCAATTGATTTACCGATTAATTCCTCAGGGACGTCAATTCAAACGTATGAACAAATTTTTCGGCAACAATGATCAGATCCAACCTTCTGGCCAGACACAAAAGTCGCGATTCTTCGAGGTCATGAGTGCAATTGTGAACACACCTGATTATGGACTGAAGTTTACAGAAAAAAAGCAATCACTATTCGATTTGCCTGGCTTCCCTGGGTAAGACACAAAGTTTTTAGTTTAACAAGTTTTGAAACTGTTTAAACCAAAAACCAATACCTACACAGGAAAAGGAAAGAAACTTTACGTACATATTAGATTAGAGTAAAGTCTTGCATACGCCTAAGGGTTATTCTAATTGTATCTAAATAAATTAATAATGCTGGAAAATTCGCACAACATCATCTAGCTCCAAACTAAGCAGAACTTGTTTTGTGTATAAGTCTCAATTTATGTGATTTTGTTAATAGGAATATAAAAAACTTTTATCATGTTTCAGATTCCACAATTTGATCGAAGTAAGAGGTCCTACACCCCAACGGTATATCCCAAACAAACTGAAAGAGCACGACGTGCCACGAATTCACAATCAGAAAAAAAATACGAAAACCACGTATAACTCACCGGAATTAAATGAACTTAGTAAAATACTCAACCAACTAGACGAAATTAATATCAGTAAAGAAGCGTCAATGTGGGATAATTCACACGAATTGTACAAACCGATTCCTGGCTCAGATTTACTTAACAAGATGCAGCCTAGTACTCCCATGCTTAAATATGAAGAATGCCTTCAATATATTTCCAAAGTTTTAACTACAACAGAAGTTAAAACAGTTGAAAAAGAGACAACAACCCCATACGTAGCGTCGTCTTTCGCGGCACCTGACCTTTTCGAAAAGATTGATCCATTACCATATAAACAAGTAAAGACTAGAAATCAAGAGGATACTGACGAAGATGAAGATGACGAGAGATCTAAATATTTAGAAGATTACTAATAACGTTCGTCTATTATAAATAATATGTTTCTCCGCTTGCGTAAGGACAGATCTGGGCCTCCTGATTTATTATAGATAGGTATTTTTTACGTGTCTTCATAAAAAAAAATCTTTACATAATCTTGGTTAACAGTGTCCTTAAGCCTATATTAGGTTTGTCTTAGCACTGGGTTATCATCTATTTTACATAAAATTTAATATACTTACAGTACCTATAGTCATAGAATCTTGTATTAGTACCTAAATAGGTTATAAATAACTTAATAAGAAATAGAAACTATTTGTTGTACCGTGTGCATTTTTTTATTAAAGCCAAAAACAACAATTTAAAATTATGTAAATTACCACTTTTTTTTTTTTTAATATTTACACTTACATCTATTTACTAAAAATCTAAGCCGTCACCAGAAGGCAGAGTGCCCAGAATGCTGGCAGCATTGCCACGTTGAATGGCAATGCTAATTCGTTGACCGAAATAAAAACCAGCATTCCGATCACCTGTGGACTCTATTAGTAGTTTTACCACTTTATAAATAAAAACAAAAGTGCAGGAACAATTTAGTGCTTGTAAACATGGTGAGTGCTGTGCTTGAAGTTAGCATGGAATCTGAAACAAAAATATAATTAAAGAGATTTTTGTAATACAGTGCGTAATCTCTCGTATTCTGGGTAATCTCTAAAAAATTAAATAAGTCCCAAAAATTTACGATTTTGGCAGTATTCGAACCTGCTACACTCTGGGTATCTATAAAAAAAATTATAAGTTCAATTCCTTGGTATCCAAAAGTTTTACAAATTCATAATAACATAGGTTTTTAATTTTATGCGTTATAATAATATTCTCAAAGAATTATATAACCTTTGATTTAATGAAGGATATAGGTCGACGACCTGTATTGCCATGCTATCTGGCATCTATGAAGCTACTTGTACGAGTCCATTCGATCCGGGTTTTGTCCGAGCAGACTCTGATCGTGTCAACGCGGATTGTGTAAGGAAGGTTTGAAATGACAACGACACTATCAAGCACCCTCTTTTTAGTTACTATTTTTCTTAAGAAAACGCCTTTCCCTTGCAATTCTTACCCAGAATGGTGGTCGCCATGGTAATGAACGTGTCTCTCTGCATGATGGTCGTGCAATGCATAGGATCCCTTCACAACATCTCCATGACGGTGTTCGTTCTGGATCTTGTGGTCATGTGTGTGGGGATCTTTCACTTTGTACTCGAATTCGTACTTTGGGGGAGTCTGAAAAGACAGAAAAGAGAAATGCACCTGTATAAGTGGTAAATGAGACCTAGTTTATATACATATAAGATTATTTGTCATTAATGTGTGCGTGGTCCAGGATCATTCCCGCAACATCAAGTAGCCCCAGGATACGCTAATAATAATTATTAATTAAATCATTAATAATTATTTGAGTGCTCGGAGGGATGCGGAACGCGCGCGTCTAGAACCGCACACACCCTGAAGAAGTCCCTCGTTAAGAGATGAAACGTTGGTGTTCTTCCAACACAAATTAGGTTCGTAGTTAACCCGCTTATATCCGTAATGAATAATTATTAACTTCTATAAATAAGTATAGTGAAGCTATAATCAGACTTCTATTTTATTATCAATAACACTGAAGAACTTACGTAATAATCATAATGGTGGTGGCCATGCTTATCCTTAAATTCCACTTTTGTATGATGGCCATCGTGTTTGTGAATGTGCTGAGAAGAAAATGCATGTTTTGCAGCAACGGAACCAGCAAAGGCAATCAGCAGGACAATCTGAAATGAATGAACTACTGCTGAAAATTCTACACAGCTTCATCGAGCCTTAAAAAAATAGAGTTTGTTTTATATTCCAGTCGACAAAATAGTTAATACTTATAGTAATTTATGATACCTTAAAATACATTTTGATATTTTCTTTCTACTGTTCACCTATGAATGATAAATTATTGTCTATTTTCACGCTTTTTATATCGTACGCTACGAGAGAAATCACAATTTTGAAACCATGCATACAATAAAATAAAATTGCATGTTTTTTGGATATTAAGATTTGGATGGTATTTGATCGGTGTTTCGATACACCGATCAAAGGTGAACGTTACTCGTCTATGAAAAATACATTCAAAGTAACAGTGTAAATGAGAGTTCTGATTTGTCTCTTTTAATCAATTCAGCGTCTTATTAGTTGAAATAATAAGACGCTGAATTGAAGGTACATGAATGTGTTCTACCCGTCATGACCTAAGGAGCTGAGATGTGGACACTCACGGTAGGGCTGGTCCACCAGTTTAAAGTCGCCCAGCGAGCTATGGAGAGAGCTATGCTCGGAGTTTCTATGAAGGATAGGATTCGTAACGAATACATCCGACAGAGAACCAAGGTTATCGACCTAACTCATAGGATTAGCAAGTTGAAGTGGCTGTGGGCTAGCCATATCGCGAGAATAACAGACAACCGCTGAGGTAAACGTGTTCTTGAGTGGAGACCGCGACTCGGCATACGTAGTGTATGACGCCCTCCGACCAAGTGAGATGACGATTTGCGAAAGACAGCTGGCAGATGCAGGATGCGGCAAGCTGAAGACAGGGCACTATGGCGCTCATTAGGGGATGCCCATGTCCAGCAATGGACTATATAGGCTGATTATAATAATGTATGTCGAAGTTGTCACCATGTATAACTTTTTTAAGCCTAAGCTAATATTTAAATATTATGGGTAGGTATGGGTTCTATCAGAATACCTAACTTTATTTTATAGATTTGCTGGTAACTGCTCTAATTTTCATTCGTTTTTTGAAAGTATTTCAAGTAGTGTATACTTAGTAGGTACATCTGGATCAACCAAGATTCAAATTCACCAATTAAACAAGATATATCGATTCATTTTCATCTTTACAAAATCTAAAAGTTCCTTTTTCATTCATAGATGTTAGTTTTTGAATGAGGTTTCTAATCATTATTAACTCGTCAAATGCTTAGCTTTATGTCAGTTGGTATTTGAATATTTATTTTCTATATAAGTGATCCAGATGCATCAGTTATATATACAAATAATATATTAAACTTTTGATTTCTCCATTTGTTATTATCACTACCGTGCATAAAACAAGATTCAATAGGTGCATGCAGGTACAAAGAATGAACCGAACTTCCGCTGATACTACAGGGTGTCTCGGAACATGTATGTTATTCCGAAAGGAGGTTGTTTTACGTGTTAATTTTTACGCCTAATTTAAAAAGTAGATTCGGTTTTTGTATATTTCATGCGATGTTATGAAGAACTAAGACTATTATGATTGCAATGCTTTATTATACAATGAAATATAGAATAAACGTTTGGATCACAATGAAATTTAGAATAAACGTTTGGGACAAACTGTATGTGAGATAGGTCTTTGTCAAAGAACTCGAGGTTAAAAACTATAGTATAGTATAATCAATAGAAATCCGCTGGATGGAAGCGACCATGGTGACAAATTTTAGGGGCCTATCTTGAGAAGTAGACTTAAGGCTGATGTTAATGATGATAACGATATTAATATGTACATTATATTACGTCAACTGGTTTGTCTATACGATAAAAAAACAACAAGCTCAATGCAAAAATTTACTCGGGAAAGTGGGAATCGAACCCAAATCTCGAAGGTCTTTGCAGGCTATCTACCCACTTTGTAGCTGGTTTCAACTCTCAACAATATTTTTTTAACTAAGCATGGTCTAGAACTATTGTTTTTTAGGGTTCCGTACCTCAAAAGGAAAAAAGGAACCCTTATAGGATCACTTTGTTGTCCGTCTGTCCGTCTGTCCGTCTATCCGTCTGTCCGTCTGTCAACCCACTTTTCTCAGAAACGCGTAGGGTTATCGAGTTGATATTCACATCATATACGCAGGCTCGTAACCTCTTGAAGCCTCGACATAAATCAAACTTCTAAGTCAACGCAATCAAAAGTTACAGCTGTTTATGTCTATTTTTTTTCAATTTTCCAAGGGAATCACATGCACACAAAACCTATAGGGTACTTCCCGTTGACCTAGAACCATGAAATTTGGTGAGAAGCAAGGTCTTATAGTACAAGTAAAGGAAAAAATCCGAAAACCGTAAATTTGTAGTTTATTCACAGAAAAAATATTTTTTTAATCTTGCCATGGACCAAAAACCTATAGGGTACTTCCCGTTCACCTAGAACCATGAAATTTGGCACGAAGCAAGGTCATATAGCAAAAATAAAGGAAAAAATCTGAAAACCGTAAATTTGTAGTTTATTCACAGAAAAAATATTTTTTTAATCTTGCCATGGACCAAAAACCTTTAGGGTACTTCCTGTTGACCTAGAACCATGAAAATTGGTGAGAAGCTAGGTCTTATAACACAAGTAAAGGGAAAAATCCGAAAACCGTAAATTTTTAGTATATTCACAGAAAAAATAATTTTCGAATCTCGCCATGGACCAAAAACCTGTAGGGTACTTTCCGTTGACCTAGAACCATGAAATTTGGCAAGAAGCAATGACTTATAGCACAAGTAAAGGGAAAAATCAGAAAACCGTAAATTTGTGGTTTATTCATACAAAATAGTACATTGTTACACTAGGGTTGGACGTAACTTATTTAGTCTCGAGACGCCAATAGTTAGAGGGACTAAATAAGTTACGTCATAATCGTTATCAAATCAGAAAATTATTGTGCCTTATTCGTCTGGATTTGACTGATTACTTTGCTAAAGAGTTTGTACGGAACCCTTGATGCGCGAGTCTAACTCGCACTTGACGTTTTTTTTATCGAATTACACTAAAAGTTATTGTATAATAAAACAAACCTAGCTTTTATCTTTTATTGCCGTAATTATTTTTATTGGTCAACTAGTTTTTTTAATGATAATTTTCCTCCGTTTAGATGACGCTTTGAGTAGTTTATTTAGGTATAACATATTTTTTGAACTTTAGCCTGTCCTTTTTTTAATGCATTTTCATTAAGTCTGCGTAGAAAGCGCTCAAATTTTGAGCGTAACTAAAAAAGGTTGGTAATCGGGTTGGGATCATCTTCGAATGTAATACTGCTCATGCAGAGATGAGCAATAAAACAAAATAAAGATAAATATCGCGATTCATATAAAGTAAGTTAAATATACCACAAAATAATACGTAATATTTCTAACTTACCATAACCATCAACAAACGTAACAAAAATATAATGCCTACACGAAAGCAACTCAATATTGATCTCAAAATTGTTTTTTTTTTTTGGAAAGTAGTAGGGTATAAAATATTGTAAACAATTCAAGTTGAACACAAGAATTTATTAAGAAAGCCTATTTACAATAGTTAATAACAACAGCTACAAGATACCAATTAACAACAAAAAAAGATTTAACACAACAACAGCTTATAAAATTATATCACATCACGTTTTAAGTATAAGAGACCTACCGCATCTGGATGCCATGGCGACGTGACTGTCAACGTACCCAAATTAGATTTTTATTATTTATTCCAATTTTTGACGAGTTATTCCTGAATCGTCCCACTTTGGTCCTAATCTATCGGGACGAATCAAGAAACTCAAATTTTATGCTGAAAACGTTCCTGATTCGTCCCATTTTGAGATTTCTAACAGAAAAGTAGCATATGCACTGTCGGCCGCACACTTCTCGTGTAAAAATAATCAAGTATCTTGATTACCATTGTTTCCGAAGGATATTTTAACTATCTCACGCAAAGTACTAGGGATGTAGAAATGCATAGGAGATAAGGTACCAAACAATAGTATTTTGATTCTATGGCAGCACTTTATGACGGTTTTGGCAACGTCGTCTGCCTTACGTTTGGATACGTTGCCAGTATTGCCGTGGCATAGAGGTGTGGTAGAGCCCAAAGGCCGAATCGACGAATTTTCGTACCACCCCAAGGTACGATAATTCGTCGATATATACAGGAACTTCAGTGTTTGTATTCGTAATGTTTCTGCTCGGGCACGACGTGCTTGGCGTGTCCCTCGTGCTTGACCACGGCATTGAATCTGGAATACAAAGACGGTATATTAATTGTAGTATAAAATGTTATGGTCTGTACAAATACTGACCGGATCATGGCTACAGCCTGTACACATCCGTCATAGGATAGGACGTTTGAGATATTCGACCATCATGTGGATATTTATCATCATCAGCCCATTTAACTACACTGCTGGACATATTCCTCCCCTAATGAGCGCCATAGCGCCCTGTCTTCAGCTTGCCGCACCCAGCATCTGCCAGCAGTTTTTCATTGATGGAAAAACTGCTGGCAGATGCTGGGTAGTAATTAGGATATTCGCTGTCAAAAGGCGTGTGTGCGGGCTTTTTGTGTAAGTAAGGGTTCTCTTCTTTACCTAATAGCCGCGCCGTCTCCAATCAAGAATACGCCCTGCAGTGGGACAGTCCAAGTGACTTAGGAAATTGGTGCTTACCCTGAGTGCTTGTCAGCAGTGTACTCGACGACACGCACGGTGCCATCGGCCTCGTGCAGCGAGTAGAAGCCCTTCACGACATCTCCGTCGCGCGACTCGTGCTGCGACTTGTGGTCGCCGGTGTGGGGGTCCGACACCGAATACTCGAAGTCGTATTTGGGATGTCCCTGCGAATGTTCAATAAATAAGTCACTAATAATAATGCTGGACAATTCACACAGCATTATCTAGCCCCAAAATAAGCAGAGCTTGTGTTATGGGTACTAGATAACTGATATACATAATATTATACATTACATAGATAGATATTTTTTATTATACATAGAAAACACCCAGACCAACGGAACAAATTTCTGCAGATCGTACACAAATTTGTTCCGAGGCGGGGCTCGAACCCGCAACCTCTTGCGTCGCAGGCAGACTCTCGCCCGCTGCGCCACTGAGGTCGTCATAAGTCACTGGTGGATTCATGTACTGATAACATTAAAATAATAAATAAACAAGAACCCCGTTGTGTCACAATGACTAGGTGTGAGCTGAAACTCAGCTTCAGTTTATTTTTATCATATCTATAACAAATTCTCTGCCCAGCCTCTGCTACCACTTGCACCAACTTTCAAGGCCCAAAACGCAGAAGCCTACTCCGGCTTCTGCGTTTTGGACATTGAAAGTGTTAGTTTAAGGGTGTATTTTTGGTAAACGGTAGATTTTATTAGCTTTGAAACTATCACGTGTGCCAAGCAACCTTCCATTGAGGACTGAAATCAGTACCTCGAACTTAGATAGTATTGAAAAACTCTCTCAAAAATTCTGAAGCAGCCTGTAAAACAATACAAATAACTCTTGTAATCTGCTACATATGGACGCATGTATTTTGATATCTCCAGCGCATGCTGGTATGGCAACAGTTCATGCGTTGCAGTCCGTGCGTCTAACGTAGCAAGATGCTTTGCGACGAGGAGCGTGGCCGTGATAGTGGTCCTGAAGGCGGCCGTGGCAGGCCGTGGCAATGGAGTGACAATTTACGTGCAGCCGTGTGGTGCCGGTTTAGAAATTGCATAACCCCTACTATTCCCGTGGGTGTCGTAAGAGGCTACTAAGGGACATACACCGGGGGGCGGGCAGTAGCGCCTCTTGCAGAATAGATCTACCACCGAACTGCGATCCCCAACCGGCATGCCCAGCGTTGGAGTTAATGGGCATTACCCCCCATGAGATTAAAAAATTGGGGGAGGCCTGCGTCGAGCAATGGACCATTATAGGCTGCTTAGGTTGAGGTTAAGGTTGAGGTATACGTACATAGTGTTCCTCTTCATGGTGGTATGATTGCACGTCGTGCGATTGTCCGTGCGTCTGATGAAGCACGATGTTTTGCGAAGAGAGGGCGTGTCCGTGCTTGTGGTCTTGAGGGCGAGCTGAAGCGGCCGTGGCAATGGCGACAATAATGATGATCTATTTGTTTGAAAATGGAATGCTATAGTAGTAATCATCTAGGTAATAACTATGATAAATCACTACTTTTATGTAACAAGTACGGCCTAAGATTACTATCTTAGCAGGTATCCATATATACATAATATAAAATAAAGTCGTGTTAGTTACACCATTTATAACTCAAGAATGACGTAACCGATTTTCATGGTTTCTGATTCCTATTTCTCCTAATTCGTCATAGGATAAGAATAAAAAAGGTTGGAAAATTTACTAAAAAATACTACCCGTGCGAAGCAGCGGCGGGCCGCTAGTTTGTTATATAAGAAAGTCAATACGGTGTAATAGACCATGGTAGGTATCTATACCCATCACCAAGGTAGTGTTCTTTTTGCTTCAATCACTCAAATACGTATTTATCTACCTTGTAAATTGTTATCGGACACTCACGGTAGGGCTGGTCCACCAGTTTAAAGTCGCCCAGCGAGCTATGGAGAGAGCTATGCTCGAAGTTTCTCTGAAGGATACGATTCGCAACGAATACATCCGACAGAGAACTAAGGTTATCGACATATCTCAAAGGATTAGAAAGCTGAAGTGGCAGTGGGCTGGCCATATCTCGAGAAGAACCGACAACCGCTGGGGTAAACGTGTTCTTGAGTGGAGACCGCGACTCGGCAAACGTAGTGTAGGACACCCTCCGACCATGGATGACGATTTGCGAAAGACTGCTGGCAGATGCTGGATGCGGCAAGCTGAAGACAGGGCGCTATGGCACTTATTAGGGGAGACCTATGTCCAGCTAGTGGACAAGTATAGGCCGATGATGACGTAGAAGCTATCTGACAAACGGTCTAATAGACCATGGTAGGTATCTATACCCATTACCAAGGTGGTGTTCTTTTTGCTTCAATCACTCAAATACGTATTTATCTACCATATAAATTTTATTATTATCAGGTGAATAATAATTAATAAAATTTAAACTGAAACTTACTTTGAACATTTTGTTTACTGTCTTTTCTTTATGCTCACAATAAGATAACTGATATTTACACTGATTTTAAATTGTCTTTTATACAATCCTAAGGTAAAGTACCTACACAGGTGCATTTTCGCAAGCATGATACCAAAAACCGTAAAACCAGTTTGCATTGTAACTTGTGCAGTGACATAAGTGTATATGTAAAAGTAGATAATGACCTAACCTTGCAGTAATAATATGTTATTTTAGTTGAAATTCATTATATTCCAAAGTAGTAGCAAAACACCTTACAACAAAGGTGTTTATTAACAAAGACAATTACAATCAAATAATTAATAGACACAAATTAGAACTAGTATTTACAATCGAAACATAAACTTGCTGTGCCCACAACTAGGCTTCACAAAATTAATGTATCTTTCAAAGGGCAATGTATACGCTTCTACAACAAAATTCCTAGTGAATTGCAAAATCTATCAATAAATAAATTCAAACAAATTGTAAAAACCTTTCTGTGCAAAAGGGCTTAGGTACTACAAAATATCAGATTATCTAGAAGATAAAGCTTGGAAGGGGTTTTGCTCCAACTCGAAAAATAACAACTAACAGGCTAAAGGTTTCTTCGTCGCTTCTTTACTTTAGTGTACATGCCGAAGTGACCGAAATCAAAAATATCACTTTATTTCCGTGTCAATGTTTCATTTTATGAATTTGACCTTTTCTAAGTGAACATTTTTGTATTTATGGAAATAAAGACTTTTTGATATGATTTGAAACAATTAAGGTAACTGCAGACTTTTGCAAACAATCTACAGATAGCTCAACTCATTCATATTCATACTAGTCGGATGCGTCTCCATGACTCTGGCTCTCGGGTCACATGTCGCTTCGAGCAGACGCTTTATTTTATTAAAAACACGGAGAGCCTTGATAACCCACGGACCTGCGTAGGGTCTGTCGAGGCCTGCATATTTGCGATCTTCGGCCTAATCTGCTGTCGCACCAGCCCTCACGGAAGCCCTAGGAAGATGATAACTTTATCATAATGTTATTGTCATAATTTGGTATATGAAAATTGTCTAGCTTAAAATAAAACTTATATACTTTAAAAGTTCCATACTTATTGGTCTAATTTTGGGATTCTGAAACTCAGTAGTTTCAAGTAATATAATATAAAAAAACGAGGAGTCGGTTTTTCGGTAATTTTATTCAAGTAATAGTTTGATAACATTAATTAACAATTACATCTAATAGTGATGATGAATGTGATGAGTGCTGTGTTTCACATCTGCATGAAATCTGAAACGAAAATAAAGTTTTAATTTGAATAAAAAAAAAAAAACAAGTTTTTCAATAGCGAGGAGCTGATAGACTGTATTATTTATTTTTTTATTAACACTTTATTGTACAAAAAAGAGAAAATACATGAATAACATAAAAATCTTATATCTAAATATAAATTTACAGTACAAAAGGCGGCCTTATCGTTGAAAGCGATTTCTCCCAGGCAACCTTAGGATGGACAAAGAAGATATAAGATAAAGTGGTAGTGCACAGATAGTAAATAGCTGAACTAATTTAGTACTAACTGTAACCAAGTGTTGAGTTTGGAAAATCCGTTTTTTTTACTACCTACTGCTAAGAAGGAAATAAAGTGCTATCTATAAATAATAAATAATGCTGGATAATAATGCTGGTAATTAATTCGTCAAACTACGATAGTTTTATAGCAAAATGCTGGATGATTCACACAGCTAAGCAGAGCTTGTGTTATGGGTAGGTACCTACTAGATAACTGATATACATAATATAATACAATACAAAGATATATATTTTTAATATCATACATAGAAAACCCGGAACAAATGTCTGCGGATCGTACATACATTTGACCCCGTGGCGGGAATCAAACCCGCAAAATCCTGCGTCGCAGGCGGACCTTCGCCCACCGCGGTTATAAGAAGAAAACGGCCTATCTATTCATTCAAACCTTACCCAGTATGGTGATCTCCATGGTAATGCACATGTCTCTCGGATCCATCAGGCTGATGCAGCGAATAGAATCCTTTCACGATATCGCCGTACCGTGTCTCATGCTGAGCCTTGTGGTCACCCGTATGTTCGTCCTTCAGTTTGTACTCGAACTCGTACTTGGGAGGCGTCTGCAAAGAGGTTTTAATTCACATTTTAGTATGAAATCTTTCATAATCAATCAATTTGTCTTGCAATCTCCTTAATACAGTTTGAATTGTAAATTACATAAATTGGCGTTCTTAAAATTTCGAATTTAGAATTATTATTTTGAGATTCCATTGTTTTCTTGTGTTTATTTTTTGTTTTTCCACTTGTAAGTAGTAACAACTAATCTTGATATTAAACTATAGAGGAGTTAGGATACAAATGGAATAGAAATTAAAATAACTAAGGTAAAAATCCTACTATTTTATACAGGGTAAAGCGCCGAAAACAATGCCAAAACTACTGAATAGATCAGGGTGAAATTTTGCGCACATATATATCTGGTCCTGGAATAACATTAGGGCTTTTATAAAGACTTTTTTGTTTCCAAAAACTGACAGTAGCAAGAACTTACATAATAATCATAATGGTGATGTCCGTGCTTATCAACGAACTCTACTTTCTGATGGTGACCATCGTGTTTGTGGACATGTTGTGAAGAGAACGCGTACTTTGCTGATGTGGTGTACACGAGCGCAAGGAATAAGAAGACCTGTAACGTCAAAACCTTTTTTTTAAAGACACTAAGGTCAATATTAATATTTGACAAGCACGATCTTTTTCATCTTGAGAGAAAGAAATATTTTTTGTTTACGGGAATATACAATAATATTTCTTTCTCTGCTCCTATCTAAATTAATTAATGGATCTTGTTTATAAGTTAAACCGAACGAAACTTCCTGAAAACGATTTAATACAGTAAGAAAAAAAAACCTTAAACATCATAGCTGTATATATTCTAACAATAGTCAGAATTGAATGGATATTAGATTAAACTATACAATACTTTTATATCTATTGCTTTTACGTCTGACCAAGGTGATAAATTTTCACCTGTTAGTGATGTGAACGTGTTATTAATGGGCTATAAATATAAAATTAAAGACAATATTGCGTGTTGCTTTACTTATGCAATGCGTTTTAGGTATCAAAGGTAAAAATTTGTCACAGTGTTACCTATTGGGTAACTGAGAAAGAAAGTAAAACAAAGACATCATGAAAAAATTATAAAATGTTTATAATAAGGAAGTTTTTGTTTTTTCCTATTTTCCATGACACTTTATGTGCACCTTTATGACCACTTTCTCCATTTTCACTATGATTTTCATGTTTACTATCATTTTCATGTTCATGTTTACTATGATTTTCATGTTCATGTTTCCTATGGTTTCTTTCAGTGGTGTTATCTATTTCAGCTGTTTTCGTTGTTTCCGTCTTTTGTTTCTCATTGCTGTAAGTATGGCTTGATCCGTTGCTATGGCTGTGAGCATCATTTTCATTATTGGTTTTAATACCTTTATCACTTTGGTTGTCTGAGTCATTGTCCTTGATTTGAATGGGTACAGTAGGATTGGGATTTTTTTCAATTTCTTTGTTATCTTTGTCCAGTCCAACTATATTTTTAACGCCTTTCAGTATTTGAGATATTGCTTGAGTTTCATGTTTATCTCCAGCGTTTATTAAAATTATTATTAAAACCGGCCATATAATCTGAAATTAGAAAACAACCGTAGTTAAAAATCAAAATTAGATTATTATTGTTTATTTTTTTACAAACCTTTGTCACTAAACTCATCATGAATAGAACCGTTTACGAAAGTCTGGTTATAAACGAAATACCAACTAAAATTAATTGACTGTTTTCACAAAGACGTGCGAACAGAATGTTTTTAAACTGATCACTACGACTCAAACCGGTTTCTTTTAATTGACATAATACAGAAATAGATTGATACCCTAATACGCCACCGTTAGTGCAGCCAAGCGATACCTTAATTTGCATAAAATTTTCAAAATTTGCATTTTATGAACGTCTACTATATTAGTTCTATTTGGGAGATCACGATATAGTTCGCTGATATAGTTAAGATGTTAAAATATACACACTCACCTATTATAAGCGAATAAAGTCAATTAAAACATATATTTCTTCTTTGAGTACTTGAATTATGTGAATTATGTAAAAGCACCTAAATGTGGTAAATCATGAATGTGCGAGATTTGTAACAATCGGAGAAAACAATAACCTTGATTGATATTCACATTTGATTTATGAGATTAATGGATTTGAATCGAATATAAAAGACATGCGATTTGAACAATTGGTATCAGTTTATCACTGGACAATCAATCACTAACACTACTTTCTACAAAAATGTTTTCTAAGGTACAAATCAAAAAATAATTAAATTTAACTAGCAAACTTCTCTAGTAGGTATTATAATTCGAAATTTAAAGGAATATTAGTTAAAGTACTATAAAAACCAATGGTTTAATTTGTAACGATCTTCAAAAAATATTTTATCCCGTATCTCAATTCTAGCGTTTATTCATATAGCGGCAGACCAAGGACAGCCCAATGTCTGTCTTTTGCATATCCGCAATCCCCGCATCTCTCTCACTTTTTTGTCAATGTGTGGTACAAAAAGTAATGCTTACATAATTATCTATCTCTGTCACTAAACCACGAATTAGAAGTTATAGTTTTGCTTTTTTTGTTCGTTACACCAAATCCTAATCAAAAATAGAACCTCATAAATTTTTGTTCATATAGTGCACAAACCCCCTCAGGGTAATTTCTAAGAAATCAAATCATATTTCAATTTATGAGTGTACTTTAAAGTCAAAATTTATTGGGATATTATTTGAAACCACAGAACGTCTTGAGAACGTGACAATACTATCGAGAAATCAAATACTCTGGTCTCAGATATTTACTAACTTCCAGGTGCTCCTGCTAACAGCGTTGGGCTGTGCAGCTGTAGTCTGCAAGGAACATGCATACTCTTCTCAACACGTACACAAGCATGATGGTCATCACACGAAGGTCGAATTTAAGGACAAGCATGGACATCACCATTATGATTACTATGTAAGTATTAAGGTTATTAAAATTTGCGAAGCAGTTACCTATGAAATATAGGCACCGCCTTTAAATCTACTGGTGGCAACGATTTTTATGTTCAAATAAATTTATAAATCACTACATAGTATAAAACAAAGTCGCTTCCCGCTGTCTGTCTGTCCCTGTCTGTCTGTTTTCTAAATAGATAATTTATAATACTTACATGCATAATAATTAAAGTACCGTGCGAAGCCGAAGCGTGTTGATAGTAACTAAATAAAATAAAAAATGAATAGAATGAAATGGAGCTCGCTGTCTAAAGTGCTAAATAATGTTACAAAATTCAATGAGCAGTTGTGTTTTTGTAGATACATTTTAGAATCGGAATGTAATTTTATAGCAAAATAACTGTAATGAAGAAAGCACGTCACTACTGTAAAAATCAATACTGTAAAAAAATATTGCAAAATTAGAGCTAGATTGCGCTCTTAATTTTTTTAACTAATAATATAAATAAGAAAGAAACTCTGTTTGTCTGTCTGTCACTTTTTGAAGCCTAAACGGCTGAACGGATCATAATTGAATTTGGAAGGAACGTAAATGTTGTCCCAGGGACGGACTAGGCTGCTTGACGAGTGCGTGCAAAGCCGCGAACAGCAGTAGCTATAAACCAAAATACATGTATATGTTACAGACGCACCCTAAATATGAGTTTGAGTACAAAGTGAAGGACAAGCACACTGGAGATCACAAGATCCAGCATGAAAAGAGAGACGGTGACGTCGTTAAGGGATACTATTCCTTGCACCAGCCCGATGGCTCAGAGAGGCATGTTCACTACCATGGAGATAAGCATTCCGGGTAAATATCATTGATTTGAATCCTGCTAATATGAATTGTTCGTGGCGGTTGCTGCGTAAAAGTCGACCCTTAGAACTCAGTGCATTATGTCATCCTCGTAGTTTGGGGGAGGCAAGTTCTGCTGTAGACATAGGTAGGTACCTATATAATAATGTGCTATTGATGAACAAAAATAGCTTTCTTCGACATTTTCTTTAGAATGTCGTGTACCTCTGTAGCGCGGTGGGCGAAGATCCACCTACGACGCAGGATGGTTCGATTCCCGCCTTGGGACCAATATTTGTACGAACTGCACATTTTTGTTCCGGATGTTCTGTACGCTTTCTATGTATAATTAAAAATATGATTATGTGTGTTATGTACTCGTATATCTGTTATTTAGTGTAACCATAATACAAGCTCCTGCTTCGATTGGGGCTAGAAAATGATATGTGAACTGTCCAGCATTATTAATTACATTAAACATAGAAAATACCCCAAACAACTATTAGCAGACCGTACAAGCATTTTGTCCCAAGACGGGAATCGAATCCGCAACCAGACAATTGCAGGCAGATCGTCGCCCACCGAGCCACATCACTCAATACAAAAATGCTTTCGTTTATAGTACCTACATCTCATCAAGTTTGGATGAGATATGCTGCAATTTTGATCGCTACTGATTTTGATTTGATTAACTTAGTTTAAACTAAAACTAGTGTTTTGGAAAGGTTATTATTATTATATTTGAACAAACCACCTTTTACTTTGAATGGAATTAAACACAAAAGTCTTCTACATTTTGCCTTTATCAATGAGAACCCAAATTAAAGTTTCATTTGTTATTTTTCAAGGTTCCACGCCGATGTAAAGCACGGCACTCACCACATCGTCCCGAAGAAGCATCATCACCACGACGACCACAAGGCCAGTGACGATCTATCCGCAGTCCTTGGAGACTACCAACATAACGAAGAGAGTCACGAAGACGATGGTCATTACGAACTCCCTGGAGCAGATCACGAAGATCATTCGGAATTCGATAGCGACCATCACGAATATTACTTCTAAGGCCACTTAGTAGTCTCTGTTATTGCATTGTTATCTTTTTCTAAATAAAATAATATTTACACGTATTTAAGTATTTTCTCTTGAAGCCAGCTTTTTACTATAGTTACTATAGTGTGGTTGTCGCTGCGCTGTAATATTTACTTTGAACGAATAGTAAAATTGATTACCATCTGTGGCCTCCTACCCCCCTAGCGCACAACGACCACTTTAGTTCCTAACTTAACTTTAGAAAGATTTACGTCCACGTAGAAGGAAACTTAAATACCTAATTGACAAAATAAAAAATGCAAGGAACACGCGATTTACCGATTTTTTTGCTACAAAAATGGTGATGACTAAATTTTGATTGATTACAATGTCAGTAAATAGAAAATCTATTTGTTAAAAAATGATTATTCACTTATCCCTCGACGAAAACTAGAATATTTAGAACACTCATTTATTTTTCATGTGAGTTATTTAGTTTTGCTTCGCCAATCAAGTCATTGGCGCCCAAAAAGCTAACGTTACATGCCTTTATTTAATTTTTCTACATGAGTGAGCTTATAAATAATTATAAGCTAATCAATTATCAAATTATTTAAAGAAATACCAACCTATTCAACTTTAATTAAATTATCATGTTTTCACTTAAAACCAATACAGTAAGTAAGGTCAACCGGGGCTATGTCGATTAAGTTTAGGAGTCTCAGTAATCAGCCATCATGTGGGATCATATCTACCCTGGTACAAATCCTCATTTGATATCTTAATGAAACGGCTTTACGTGTTCTTCACTTAAGTCATTGAGGTTATGTGGGAAGCAGTTTAAATAGTTGTGTGGGTAATAAAATTGGATGCACACAAATACATCCCAAATTTAGAAAAGATAAAAGCATTTTGCTAATGATAAATTCATAATTTTCCACCGAATTTGTTGATCATTTAATTTTGTTCAATAAGACAACTTATACAAACAAACAAATAAGTTGTGCAAGACAACTTATTTGTATAAGTTGTCTTGCACAACTTCTTTTTTATCTTAAGAGTTCAGCTTTTCTCCTTTGAAATATATGCTTGTTTATCATATAGGTATCAGACCATTTAATGGTCTGATACCTATATGATAAACAAGCATATATTTCAAAGGAGAAAAGCTGAGCTCTTAAGATAAAAAAGATAAGAGTCTTGTGAAAAAAAATAAAGGATCAATTCAAATCGAATTCGCTAGGATTTCGTAACATTCTTCCATTGAGATATCTGCAGGTTGTGGTACGAAAGCACAGAGAACCATTTGGAATGAAGTAATGGATCGTTTATCAGGATATATCAATTTGAATTTACTTGGATTTCATAACATTCTTCCACAGGGATTTCTGGCAGGTACGAAGACGATAGAATCGTATGTCAGGATATGTTAATTTGATTCAATGTTTAAGATTTATGCCGATGATCTTAATCAAAAAGAAATAACATTCATGAAAGTGATTTTTTAATATTTCAAATTTCAAAAACCTTCTTTTGCAATTTGTCCATAATGTTCTTTGCCTCAAATGTTAAATGATTCTCTGGAGTTCCTGTTGAACTAATCGCAATCTACTTTTTTTATGAACTAAGAACAATTGATAATGCCCCTTGTTATTGTTGAAGTAAAAATGTGGAAATTTCAAAATTGAGAGTAGAGCTGATAACGGTATGACGGTTGTGGGCACGTCATCAGAAACACGTTTAAAATCAATATCTAAACAAAATATAACCGCACCAAAAATATGTTTTTTACCAGACCTAATCATATATTGCTCATTACAAAAATGTTTATTCTGTGCTCTATAATAAGATTTGTGGGCAGCATTTTGTATAAAATTAGCATGTGTGGTGCTGAAACCTGCTATGAATTTTTATCAAAAATATTATTTTCACCACTCACTGGTTCATTTTCTTTTGTTTTTATTCGTAATACAAATATGCAATTAGTACAATTAGTGACTAAAACTAGTATGAATGATAAATTGAAAACTCAGGAATACATTTGAATGGACCAGCTGATGGTTACAGACTTGCTAAGAAACTTCTGTGGTTTGATGTCAATAACATTTAAAGTTTTCACTTTTATTTTATTTATTTGTTTTATTAATAAAACTCCGTAAATATTTTTATTCATTTAATATTCAACATCAGCCTATATTTGTCCACCTCTGGACATACGCCTCCCCTAATGATACCATTTTATATTTTGTGATAAATATATACCTACCTGGCGCAGCGCATCAGCATTGCCGTACAGCGGGGCAATGCAGCCAACGTCTTGAGGATGCTTCCGACGAGCTACCTGTAGATTGTTTGCAACAATCTGTAGTTAGCTCCTGCTCAATTGTTATCAATGGTAAATACTAGTTCTAATTTGTAAATAAATAAATAAAATTTGAAGCTAAAATACGAATATCCAAAATAAAAAGCATCCAAAGAAAAAGATGACACATTTATGTTTGAAAGTATATTTGGTACAAAGGTTTCAAAAATCAATCACATACAAACACAACATTTATAACAGAAAACAGTTGGTTTGAACAGTCTAGTAATGATGATGATGAGGGACGATGTGGTGGGTGCTGTGCTTCACGTCAGCGTGGAAACTGAAATAAGAAAAAAAAACCTGATAAAAATCGGAAAAATTCTGAAAGCTTCTAGAGCTTCTGTATGTTTTTAAATAATGTAAAACTTCTTTTAATCCACAAAACCACATTTATACTCTGTAAGCGAATTCCTAGAAAATGACTATAAACAATTTGTAATTCCTCAAGTAATGTATGTAATTCCTGTAACCTATTTGTAACCTATGTAACCTAACCTAACTTTAGCTTAACTTTAAGCGATGTTATTGTGTATTTCTTTTTCAATAAATAATTTCATTTCATGTAGGTAAAGAAGGCTCATTCGGAAACAACAGCTGCAGTGGTAATATTAGTTCCGTTATCTATTGGTAGGTGGTTTTGTTGAAGCAATCGCTTCAAAACTAAGAGAGCTGGTGAGTACTGGCACAGCGCATCAGCTTTGCCATACAGCGGGGCAATACAGCCAGTGTCTTGGGCACGCTTCCGACTGATATTGATATTGATCAGTTAAGCTACCTGTAGATTGTTTGCAACAGTTTGCAGATATCTCAATTGTTTCTATTGTAAATACTAGTATTAATTTTATTCTATAATTTGATTGTAATTTTCTTTCTTTAAATTAAATGTAATTTATATTTGCTGCAAACTGTCAATCCAATAAAGGTAACCTTTTTCATTGAGAGCCGATTAGGGTTGATGGTAATTTTTTTTTAATGACACTTTTTGGGTAACATAATATAAGGACGATAATATCTTTAAAAAAAACTATTGCAGGAAGTGAATGGAGAAACAGAGTTATAGACAGAGAGCCTGGACCAAGCTGGAGGAGGCCTATACCCAGGAAAGGGTTTTGATCACAGGTGATTAAAATAATTATATTATAATTGAAATTATTATTTACTATCATACTAGAAGCGATATGTATATATATATTTTTTTATAATTAATGTCAAGAATTTAAGAAGTTAAGAAATGCAAGTAATTGAAGATTGGGAATAAATAGGCTTCATTATTATTATCATGAAAGCCTTACCCGGTGTGGTGGTCTCCGTAGTAGTGGACATCTCTGACGGAGCCGTCGGGCTGGTGCAGCGAGTAGTAGCCTTTCACGACGTCTCCGTCGCGCGACTCGTGCTGCGACTTGTGGTCGCCGGTGTGCGGGTCAGACACTTTGTACTCAAACTCGTACTTAGGGTATGCCTGGAAAAATAATGTAATGTAAATATTACTATTAGAAACAGAATCATAACATCGCATGAACTTTTGAATGATGTATGTCCAAACCATATAGCTATATTATTTATAAAGTAAATTTGAATATACATCTTTGTAAGTAATTTGAATTGGTTAAGTACATTAAATTCGTATTTTTTTACTCAAATCAAGGTCGTAAAAATAAGGCAGACAAAGGACTGACAAAGAACCAGCTCCCGGCCGAAAAAGACGAACATAATAAGCTTGACAATTCATTTAAAAAATCCACACCACTAAAATGTAGTTTAATAATGCCTACCCCGAGGTAGAAGTCATAATTTTCGAAGACATGCATGCAATATGGCTAAGGTCTTACATAGTAGTCATGATGATGCCCATGTCCGACCACATGAGCTGGTCCGTCGTGTCGGGAGATGTGCTGTGACGAGAAGCCGTAATGAGCGGAGACCGCTCCCACCAAAACAACTAGACAGGCCACCTGCAACATTATAGTGAGGATGATATAGACTAGTTTTCAATAATCGCGAAAAAATGGTGAGGAAGAATAGAGACTAATTACCCTAATATTACATATGCGAAAGTAAGATGGATCGATGAGATAAGAGATGGATTTTTGTTGCTCAATCACGCCAGAACGGCTAAACGGATCTGGATGAAATTTGGCACAGACTATAATAGTCTGGAATAGCACATAGGCTATATTTTTTCCCGAAATTCCTACGGGAATGGGGAACTACGGGGGTGAAACCGCGAAGCGCTGCTAGTTTTCAATAATCGTGGAAAATTAATATTTCAGACATACTAGCAAACACACCCTCCAAAATTCTAGTATCTTTCTCTTTCTAGAATGGTTAGGAGTTTAAGGGCTATTATAGACTCAAAACAAAAAAAAGTACTAGTAAAATTTAAAAAAGTAGCTTTTCCAAGTTTATGTATTTTATTTGTTACCTTAGCGAACATTTTGAATAATAGCTTCTTGTTGTCTGTTGTACAAAACAAGGTGCAACTGATACACATTGTTTAGTTCCAAACACTTTTATACAATTAAAGTACCAAGGTGACATTGGTTTCACTTCAAATATTATCTGCCATTAACAATATGCCTATGCTCAGTTTTTTGTAATATTTCATAAAAATTATTGGAACATTGGCGATTGGCATGCAAACGAAGGTTTGACAAGGCTATTTGCATTCTAATTTCACTTCATTATATTGACCCACTTGGTAATAACTAATATTTTATATTTCAATATTTTATATTTCAATATTTAAAACCAAAATTCTTAATAAATTTCGAGCAATGAAGTTGACTCTATCAACCTATCATGTCATTGTCGCTTTTAAAGCCGTTTAGGTTTGATTACGTTTTTGTTTTAAAAGTTTTAGAGGTTTATTTAGTACCTAGAGGCCCCTCTCATTGAACATAGTACTTTGGGCGGCTGCACCGATTTTATTTTAAGCTTTTACGAGGTTAACGACACTCGATCAAGTTATCTTTAACATAATTAAATTTAATCCATCTTTGCGTAAACTCTCATCTTAAAATTATCTGCCCACACTACCATCTTCTACGACAAATCTTTCACTGTACAAGCGAACATTCTAAGGAAGGCTCTCTATCTTTAAAAACCTGCTTCATCAGCATTATCTATCTGTATTATTAAAGACAAATTATTTTTATGTTCATGTAAGTTAGACATCATAATTACCTATCAGCCTATATTAGTCCACAGCTGGACATAGGCCGATGGCATTTAGTATAATTTTGTAATTTATGCAGGTATTACAAGTGGAGTAAGTAATATTTATTTATTTTATAAAAAAATTAAGAGTTAAAATTTCTTTTGTCCTTGAATATCCAATCCATCCCAAGGTTGCCAGGAAGAGAGCATTCATAGCGATAAGGCCGCCTTTGTGCTTCGTCTTCTCGTAGCATTTATTTCTGTACTGTTTTCTGTGTTTGTGTGGTAGGTACATTAAAGTATTATCCATCTATCAACGTATCGAAATTAGTTAATCTGTTTGAGAACTACGTTGGGGCACACAGATTAGATGCAGATATACGCAAAAACACGTGTATCAACTCTATTTTCGCTACTCATGTATTCGGAATATAAAACAAAAGAAAAAGTATGAGTGATAAACTAAAGTGATAGGTAAAGTGGTAGGTGTTTAATAGGTTAAATTTGTGCCAAATGCTGTAGCAATTATTGTAGGTTAAGTAGTAATTTTAGATCTGTTTGAACGATTGATTATCTGTGATTTTTTTAATCATATACTGTCTTAGAATAATAAAAAATATCTTTGAGATATTTTAAATAAGTACCTAAGTATACAAGATGTTGATTTATACCAAATATACGCTATGAGTGAGTTTTGTTGTATTTTTTAACATTATTGTAAGTCACCACACGCTCGCAAAGCAATTGATTAGTTTTATCACATTATATTATATTTTGCACAAACATTTTTTTAACTGACTGTACTCAACAGCTTCAATAATTTGATGGTGTCCGAATCGACAGTAAAAAAAGTATTAAAATCAAAAGTGTCAATTAGGATACTGTGTCCCAATAAATTTTGTCCGAATCGTCAGCAACTCAAGTAAGTCATGTTTACATCTGCATTGACATGCATGTTTAAAACTAAGTATTAATCATGAAGCTTTCACACTTGCACAACGCAAAGGTTCGGATGTACGATAATAGTCCAAAATATCCCTTAGCCTTCAAAAAACATGCATTGGTCTATCCAGGCATGTTCTATATTTTTTAATTCTATTGTCAAACCTAGCTGTAAGTTTTCCTAAAATCTTGTAAATAAATAAATAAATGTCGCGTACCGTTTTGTTTATTAGTTTTAGTATCTTCAATTTAAGGTGAAGTAGGTCCCAAAACTCAGGTTTTGCCTAGACGGAAAATCAATTTTAAGGCAAGAAAACACAATTTTTTTAAATCTTTTTTGATGAGCATCGAAAGCTTAGGATTTTTGTTAGTAAGCTATGGGAGCCGAAACACGATTGACTCAACTTGACTCGATAGGAAAAAATCGCAAAGTTTCCTCTAAATTTTGCATTTTTACTAAGGAAAACCAGTTTAATTTGCTAGTTACTTAACATATTTGCATGAAATATCGTCCAAAAAATACTTAACTAAACAATTTAGAGGATTATGGTTTTAGTTTTTTGCGAAAGAGTATTATTTTAGAGCAATATCAAATTTATAAATAATAAAACGTCAAGTGCGAGTTAGACTCGCGCATCAAGGGTTCCGTACAAACAGCAAAGAAATCAACCCAGACGAATAAGGCACAATAATTTTCTGATTTGATAACGATTATGACGTAACTACGTAGTTACGTCCAACCCTAGGGTAACAATGTACTATTTTCTATGAATAAACCACAAATTTACGGTTTTCAGTTTTTTTTCCTTTACTTGTGCTATAAGTCATTGCTTCTTGCCAAATTTCACGGTTCTAGGTCAACGGAAAGTACCCTACAGGTTTTTGGTAAATGAATAGAATAGAATAATCTTTATTGTAAAAGGTGAAACACATTAAAAATTATAATTGTACAAAATTTCGGTGTACAGGTCAAATTATCACATGGCGAGATTCGAAAATTATTTTTTCTGTGAATTAACTACAAATTTAATGTTTTCGGATTTTTTCCTTTACTTGTGCTATAAGACCTTGCTTCTCACCAAATTTCATGGTTCTAGGTCAACGGGAAATACCCTATAGGTTTTGGTCCATGACAAGATTAAAAAAATATTTTTTTTGTAAATAAACTACAAATTTACGGTTTTCGGATTTTTCCCTTTACTTGTTCTATAAGACCTTGCTTCTTGCCAAATTTCATGGTTCTAAGTCAACGGGAAGTACCCTATAGGTTTTTGGTCCATGGCAAGATTAAAAAAATATTTTTTCTGTGAACAAACTACAAATTTACGGTTTTCGGATTTTTTCCTTTACTTGTGCTATACGACGTTGCTTCTTGCCAAATTTCATGGTTCTAGGTCAACGGGAAGTACCCTATAGGTTTTGTGTGCATGTGATTCCCTTGGAAAATCAACAAAAAATAGACATAAACAGCTGTAACTTTTGATTGCGTTGACTTAGAAGTTTGATTTATATCGAGGCTCCAAGAGGTTACGAGCCTGCGTATATGATGTGAATATCAACTCGATAACACCACGCGTTTCTGAGAAAAGTGGGTTGACAGACGGACAGACGGACAGACGGACAGACGGACAGACGGACAGACGGACAGACGGACAGACGGACAGACGGACAGACGGACAGACGGACAGACGGACAGACGGACAGACGGACAGACGGACAGACGGACAGACGGACAGACGGACAGACGGACAGACGGACAGACGGACAGACGGACAGACGGACAGACGGACAGACGGACAGACGGACAGACGGACAGACGGACAGACGGACAGACGGACAGACGGACAGACGGACAGACGGACAGACGGACAGACGGACAGACGGACAGACGGACAGACGGACAGACGGACAGACGGACAGACGGACAGACGGACAGACGGACAGACGGACAGACGGACAGACGGACAGACGGACAGACGGACAGACGGACAGACGGACAGACGGACAGACGGACAGACGGACAGACGGACAGACGGACAGACGGACAGACGGACAGACGGACAGACGGACAGACGGACAGACGGACAGACGGACAGACGGACAGACGGACAGACGGACAGACGGACAGACGGACAGACGGACAGACGGACAGACGGACAGACGGACAGACGGACAGACGGACAGACGGACAGACGGACAGACGGACAGACGGACAGACGGACAGACGGACAGACGGACAGACGGACAGACGGACAGACGGACAGACGGACAGACGGACAGACGGACAGACGGACAGACGGACAGACGGACAGACGGACAGACGGACAGACGGACAGACGGACAGACGGACAGACGGACAGACGGACAGACGGACAGACGGACAGACGGACAGACGGACAGACGGACAGACGGACAGACGGACAGACGGACAGACGGACAGACGGACAACAAAGTGATCCCATAAGGGTTCCTTTTTTCCTTTTGAGGTACGGAACCCTAAAAAGCAGTAAAATTGCGCGCGGGCCGGCTCTTGCGTCCCTTTCTCGCTTTCACTGCGCGGTGTTCGCTCGTCCTTGTCTAGAAATTACGAACGTACTTCACCTTAAACCTATTAAACGGCACGCGCTGAAATTTTGGTCTAAGGTGAAAATAAAAATTTATGCAATAAACCTTTTTATTTTCATTGTCACTCGTTGTCATTGTCATCTAACTAATTTTATACGACTACGTACTACGCTAATTGTATTTGAGTCTTGAAATTATACAAAAAGGGCACTATTTTTCCCGTAAGTAACCAACTTTGTAATAGAAATGACTTATAAACGTTTTTGTTATTATGAGCAGTCGCGAGCTTTAACTAATTTGATCTTTAATAACCTTTCTAGTTTGAGCGAGATAAGCTAAACAACCTAGTCGTTTCATAATGTACCTAAAAGTTCGTCTTATCTAAACACTAGCCAAACTCTGTGGCGTATGTCTGTAATCAAACCACGACACAAAAAACTGACACTTGAGTTTTAGGTAAGTATAATTGTGTGCAATTTTTGTTAAAGGAAAGATATCAAATTGATAATGTAAATTACGTATGAAAGGACGCGGTAACAGAGTTAATTTCAGGTTATCTATGGGCGGTTTGTTTACAAACAATTTACGTCAAGTTTGAGAGTTTTACTACTACAAATAACGTTAATTCAAATAACTACACTTGCTTCTCCTCAACAGCGCCACCGTCAAAGAACCAAAAACGGTATTATTTCAGGTCGAGTTATAGATGGAGTGACCACCGTGCCGATTTTGATAAAAAAAAATCGTTTATTTGTGCTATAAGACCTAGCTTCTCTTAGATCTATGTATCTTGCCAAATTTAATGATTCTAAGCCAATGGGAAGGTACCTATAGGTTTTGTGTGCATGTTTGAGTTTTTAAACCCTATGAAATTTCAAAATGTGTGTGCTTAAACGACTGTAAATTTTGATTGCGTTGACATAGAAGTTTGATTTATATTGCGGCTTCAAGAGGTTACGAACTTGAGTATTATGATGTGAATTTCAACTCGATACCTCTACTCGTTTCTGAGAAAAGTGGGCTGATCCTGTAAGGGTTCCTTTTTTCCTTTTAAGGTTCGGAACCTTAAAAATGGATCGTTTAAGTACCTATCTAAGATTTTTGTCGTCTTTGAAAATGTATGACGTCTTAGTATAATATTGTTAAAGTTGGCGCGAGATTATTTTTTTATTTTTATTATCCTTTGCTGAGTTTTTTTAAGGACCAAAACCCGTAGAATAGTTGAATCTTGCTCTTTTCTGCATTCTAAAAGGATAAAAAACCACAAAAAAAAATGAACCTAGTGCCAGAACGAAAGCATAAAATAAGCAAAAAGCTTACAATATGTTACTTGATAAGATTAATCGATTTTAATTATTGATTGCTTTTCGATACGGCAATTTCCTAATCACCCAAAAACATTATCATTATTAAATAGGCTTAAACATTGATTGATTAACCATAGACCAATAGACGACATATCACGATAAAAGTTTCAAAAGAATCAAAGAAAGTTATTTTGCTTGAAAATATATTTGGTAGAAATGTAAAAAAAAAACATAAATCAAACACAACGTTTATCACAGAAAACAGTAGGTTTTACATTTTAGTAATGATGATGATGAGGCACGATATGGTGGGTGCTGTGCTTCACGTCAGCGTGGAAACTGTAACAAAAAAACAAACCTTAAATAGGTGGAACGGTAGTAGTATGAATGAAAAACAATTTGCATTAAAAACAATTTCCATAAAAGGACGGAGATTGTGGTAAGGACCTATAACTACCTACAGGCTGTCATAAAACAAGTTACTGTCGAATTTCTTTTCATATATTGTATCGTAGATTATGTATGAAGTGATCCAAATGCAATGTAACTTTATTTAATTGAACTAACAATTGTATGTGTAGACGAGTGTGAGCACCAATACAAACCTATTTTGGTTTAATGGTGCAACATTGATAAACACTTGCATAACCTTCCTAATAAATAAATATTCATTCATTCATTCATTAGAAGATAGGTGGTATTCGAGTCTTTGGCGTCCACCAAGGATAGTTTATGAATAACGTAGAGGACTTATAATGTACGTGAATGGTATCTGGGGCCGCAGTATTTCAATACCGGTAAAAGGTGTTAGTGAATCTGCCGGCAACAGCCAGGATAATGTATTATTGACCAGTGTTGAAAGGATATTAGCACATCAGTTGTATATAGGTACATCAGTCGTAAGGACGATAATGCCATGAAAGCCTTACCCGGTGTGGTGGTCTCCGTGGTAGTGGACATCTCTGACGGAGCCGTCAGGCTGGTGCAGCGAGTAGTAGCCCTTAACCACGTCTCCGTCGCGCGACTCGTGCTGCGACTTGTGGTCGCCGGTGTGCGGGTCAGACACTTTGTATTCAAACTCATACTTAGGGTAAGCCTGGGAAAAGAAAAGCATCTCAATTAGAAATAAAATTCTGATTGTCGTTAGGGCTTTATATTTTATAGCAAACTAGATTAATGAACTGAGAAGTCCTTAGTATTTTTCTAAACGAAAATCTCTGTTTTCATTTTCGTTTCCATATTGGTGCATAATTTGCTGCAAATAACTTTCCTGTTAGTCTTATTACTTGTATCTATATTGACCGCAGAAAAAAATAAAAATCACAAAAAAATTCATCTCGCGCCAACACAAACGGCCACCCTTAGCTACTGATGATCTGTAGAGATAATCTATTCTTACATAGTAGTCATGATGATGTCCATGTCCGACCACGTGAGCTGGTCCGTCGTGTCGGGAGATGTGCTGTGATGAGAAGCCGTAATGAGCGGAGACCGCTCCCACCAAAGCAATTATACAGGCCACCTGAAACAAATTGATTTGATTCATCAACTTTTGTTAAGTAAATTAATGATGCAGAAAAGTAATATATAAAAAAACTCATTTCTCCGATTAATAAAATGATAAAAATTCACGGGACTGCGGTCTATTGCGTAAATACTGATTACTTTAGCATAGTTTAATAAAAATGTACTGCATGCAAAATGTGCAATTGGGTGGTATAATCACATTTTGATAGGCTAGTAGGATATTATCACATTGATAATAATAATATTTTTTACGAGTTAAAGGGGACTTTTTCCTTTTTCATAGGAACTGATTTATAGGATAAAAAGTAGCTTATGATACTCTCCATCCTTTCAACTAGATCTATGTCAAAAACCAAGACGATTGGTTGAAACTAAGTATATAACAAACACACTTTCGCATTTATAATATTAGTATAGACTAAGTAATTTTCTTATAAAGTATTAGGGTAACCAAACTTTGTATTGTACCTTAGCAAACATATTGAATTATTCCTTGTTGATTGTTAAATCAAAATGCAACTGATACATATCGCTTAAAACCAAACACTTTTATACAATAAGGTACCAAGGGGTCCAAGGTGACGTTAGTTTCACTCGAGTATTATCTGCCATTAACACATTTTATGCCTATGCAGTTTTTGTAATAGTTTCATAACGCTGATAACTGTAAGTAAAAGTAAACAAATAGAAACAATTATGTTCGATACGACATTGACCGGTATCATGCTTACGAAGTTTTTACGATGCTTTGTAAAAACTATAATTATATCTTCCGTAGTAAACGGAAAACCATATTTCGAAATGTTATTAATCTGTTGAAGTAAACGTAAACTAGTTTAAATATTGGCATAACTACCATAGTACTTACCGAGTTTTTAATGTAATTGTGCCCCTTACAATGCCCCTTTACAGCAGCTAAGTTTCTCTTTGACATTTATTTATTTTAATTAATTTACTTTCCTACCAATTTGTATCTGACTGTAGGCTATTTACCTATCTTTCCGCACCGACAATAGTATTTAAGGAAAATAATGTTAAGCTTAGTTTTATATAAATAGTGACATAGGTATATAAATCAGATTACCTATACTTAGACTAAGATGATGTATTAATTTTAAGTTTTATAAAACTTACTAGTGGTTTCTTTTTCGCGTCTTCCACTAGTGGACAAAAAATTGAAGCGAATAAAATCAATAACATCTTATTTCTTATTTGATAATAATGACTATTTGTAAACCTGTTTATAGTATTATATTTGACGTGTCTAAGTGCTTAGTTTGTAAGCCTAAAGAAATAAAGTTATTGACTTTTGACTTTTTTGACTTTGTTTTTGTTTATTTTTAAAAGAATTATATTTAAGTACCTATGTAACATGTTAACGGAACGGAAGCGGATAACGGAGTTTCTCTGAGGGATAGGATTCGCAACGAATACATCCGACAGAGAACCAAGGTTATCGACATAGCTCATAGGATTAGCAAGCTGAAGTGGCAGTGGGCTGGCCATATTTCAAGAAGAACCGACAACCGCTGGGGTAAACGTGTTTTTGAGTGGAGACCGCGACTCGGAAAACGTAGTGTAGGACGCCCTCCGACCAGGTGGGATGACGATTTGCGAAAGACTGCTGGTAGATGCTGGATGCGGCAAGCTGAAGACAGGGTGCTATGGCGCTCATTAAAGGAGGCCTATGTCCAGCAGTGGACTGGTATAGGCTGATGATGATGATGTAACATGTTAATCTAATCAAATTTTGTAAATCTTAACGATATCAATTGTATCAATAGGTTACCTATTGATACAATTGATATCGTTAAGATTTTTTATCAATAGGTAACCTATTGATACACTTGATACCGTAGGTACGGTGGATATATAAATATACAAATTGTTTTATTTCTAAATTAGTAACACTACGTGAACTGCAGTTTCCGCCCATCATCAGAAACACGTTTGTAAAGACGCCAGGTCTTAATTCACAATTTAATTATTCGTAATAGGTACTCCTCTCCATTCAATAATCGTTTCTTAAAGAGGTTTTACTTGAAATTTAACTTAAAATCGGTTCTGCCCTGAATCAACAGTGGGTATGGGATTGAAAGATCGGTCTTTAGTAACTCGTGGGGTCCAGGCAAAGGTGTTTTGTCATATAATATCAGAGGTGATTTCTAATCTTTTTTAAGAATGAAGACCTGGCGTCTTCACGAACGTGTTCCTGATGATGGGCAGAACCTGCAGTTCACGTAGTGTTACTAATTTACCAATAACCCTTTATATATTTTTTTATTATCCGACAACTATGTTCCTAGCTTGAAATAGATTATATGTATGGTATATGTACCTACCTCTTAGCTAGCTACACGCGAAAATAATTTAATATATGATATGCAATAAATGAATATGAACATGAAAGTGCTATGTATTTACTAGCTCAGGCTAATAATCAAAATAAGGGACACTTAAGGAAGGAAAATAAAGCTCTCCCACCACCAGCTGATTTCCCATTGCTTAAAGAGATTTCAATAATGGCCTAATAGTTGTGGTGATCCCAGAACCCGATCCCTGCAATCCTAAATGTTCTTTCTATTCTTTTTTCCTGGGTCGTTATTTTTAAGGGAACAATAAACAGCTTTACTTTGTTAGGTAGGTACTGTTCAACCAGTTGAAAACCTTCCCTGATAAAAACCTTTGTAACTTTTATCATATGGGTAAACCCTCTTTGGGTTACTCTCAAACCCCAAGCTGAGCAGGGGAGCTGGGGAGTGCAGTTTAGTAGTAGAATCATTTTGCTGGAAGAGCTACTGCTTTCTCCATTGGATACCCCTTAATTGCCTCTTACGTCACCCGCCGGAAAGATTTAGGACTAAGATTCACTAAAATGATTTGGAATTGGAGTTTACCAATAACTTAAAAATTATGAAGTAAAATTAGAATGCGAATAGCCTTGTCAAACCTTTAGCATGCCAATCGACAATCTGTTCCAATAATTGTATCCGTTTATTTTACTTACTACTTGATAATATCAGAGTTATGAAATATTACAAAAAACTGAGCATAGGCATATTGCTAATGGCAGATAATATTTGAAGTGAAACCAATGTCACCTTGGTACTTTAATTGTATAAAAGTGTTTGGAACTGAACAATGTGTATCAGTTGCACTTTGTTTTGTACAACAGACCACAAGGAACTTTATTCAAAATGTTCGCTAAGGTAAAATAAACAATAACAAGCCTTGCTCTAATTTCATTTGAATCAAAATTGTAAGGTTTGTTAATGTAGAGCATCCATTCTTTCTTCACTTTATTTTTTACAAGGCGCACCCCGTTGTGAAAGCTACGGTGAATAGATTTAATCATCCTACGGGAACACAACATTTCCAGAATATCTGAATGAATACTTTGAATTAATCTAGGATATAAACTATTCTGCCACATTTCAACGAAATCAGTTAAGAGATTTGAGCGCGAAGAAGAAAGAAAGATACTCAACACACAAACATACAAACATTATATTATTAGTGTGATTTTATGTTTTAAGTTAACCCATTTCTTCTCCAGCTAGCCCAGCCTAGACAACCTGTGCGTTGTAGCCATGACAATGTTAAGTAGGTATTTATAATGTTTCAGGTGGCCTGTCTAGTTATTTTGGTGGGAGCGGTCTCCGCTCATTACGGCTTCTCGTCACAGCACATCTCCCGACACGACGGACCTGCTCACGTGGTCGGACATGGACATCATCATGACTACTATGTAAGTAAACTAATTAGGCATATACTCAAATAAATCAAATGCTCCTCAGTTCAGTCATGATTATTATTACAGTGCTTAACATACATAAGAGTACAACAGTGATTCAGTCTTTACTTCTATTTTTCTCAACCTATTGGTACCCTGCTTTGGTGGAGCTTGCTTATCTATCGATAACTTTCAGTAGGCTATATTTATTAATTCTATTTAACAGGTATTTATCGCGTTTATTTACCTATTTGTAAATGAGTAATAATAATATTTAATAATTAAGTATTCAGTATTTGACGACCGATATGGCGCGGTGGGCGAAGGTCTGCCTGCGACGCAGAAGGTTGCGGGTTCGATTCTCGCCTCGGGACAAATGTGTGTACTATCTGCAGACATTTGTTCAGGGTGTTCTGGTCGTTTTCTATATATAATAAAAAATATCTATCTATGTATTGTATTATATTATGTATATCAGTTATCTAGTACCCATAACACAAGCTCTGCTTAGCTTGGGGCTAAATAATGCTGTGTGAATTGTCCAGCATTATTTATTATTATTTATTTATTTAGATCGCGTAAGTTTACAAATAATTATACTTATGAAGACAAAATACATGATACTTTGTTCATTGCAATACTATCCTTTTTCCAGGCTTACCCTAAGTACGAGTTTGAGTACAAAGTGTCTGACCCGCACACCGGCGACCACAAGTCGCAGCACGAGTCGCGCGACGGAGACGTCGTGAAGGGCTACTACTCGCTGCACCAGCCCGACGGCTCCGTCAGAGATGTCCACTACTACGGAGACCACCACACCGGGTAAGGCTTTCATGACATTATGATTCTCCCTTACACGATCCTAGAAAACATTTTTTTTGGTCTTCTATTCTTTTTTGCGATCAGTCTTCTGACTTTGGGCAAATTTGATGGAGGTTAAAGTCATTTCAAGGAATTGGTCGAGTGATCATTTCCCCTTGTTTATTTTTACTTTAGATAACATGGAAACGTTTTTGTTTTAATTTTTTGTCTACAATACTGATTTCTGCATCTTCTCTTCAACAATAACATAGCATTTGTTTTACTACTCTTGCCTTTACCACAGCAACCTTACACGTTGTCATTTCTCATGGTTTGCTTTAGTGTCTTCGTACATTATGATCTTCATAATTGGCCACAAAAGTTATAATATTTTTCTGAGTACATTATAAATAACAAAACAAGCATTCTGGCAAATTTAATTCTGAGTTCCCTGTAATAGCTCGCCAGGGAAATCAGCCTATGTGTGAATTATCCAGCATTATTTATATAATTGTCTTTTCTTATTTCAGTTTCCACGCTGACGTGAAGCACAGCACCCACCACATCGTCCCTCATCATCATCATTACTAGACTGTTAAAACCGACTGTTTTCTGTGATAAATGTTGTGTTTGCATGAATGATTTTTAAACCTTTGTACCAAATATACTTTCAAGCTAAAAATTTCCTTTTTGTTGAGTATTTTAAATACCTAAATAACATAGTTCAAAGTTCTACAGCAAACTTAACTGTTACTTATAGACCTAAGACAAAAAAAATACCTACGTATACCTAACCAGTCTTCTGTCTCTCCTGATAAGCCCTAGAGACCGGATAATCTTAAGTTCTTATGGAGTGAATGAGTTTTCAAAATGACGTCAGGGTGCAATAATTCTACTAAACTAATCGCTTTACTATAACAATGGTATCATCTCAAAATTACATATTTTGACATTTTACCTTTATTGAAATTAACTTCAGATACACCCCACAGGAGGGACGTGAGTCAAAAGTGTCAAGGTTGAAAACACTCTACCAACCTTTCTTTGCAAATAACTCCACACACACTATCTAAAGTTTGTTTCATCTATGTACAATTTTGCGACGATAATCAGTGTCATAATAAAGGTGGTTGGTAAAGGTGGTCATGGTGGTTAGCAGAATTTGGTCTCAGGGCTACTAGGATCTTTAAAAACAATCCAATCCCGCCATTTCGAATTGAAGAATGAGAATATGGGTTGAGATTAAATTGTTACCGGGTATAATTGTCATCGTAAAATTCTAGTGTAACTTTGTCATCGCTCAAAATATTTTAATATTTTAAGGGTTACTTTGTCACTGCCTTCTTTTAACTAAGAAAGAAAATTACAATCAAATAATAAATTTAAATTAAAACTAGTATTTACAATAGAAACTATCTGCAAATTGTCTTTTAACTTGTATTATTAAAACTAGACTTCTCGCTCTACCTAAATCATACAAAATGACATATAGGCCTCCTGCCGGGCTACTAATACGCATCGCATCGCACGCATAGTACGGTTTTAGTAGTTATAGAGTAGCTATTAGAGTAGTACAATTATATTGCATCATTTGGCTACATGTGAACAAAGAATTATCTACATGTACGTATTAAAATTAACTTTTACAAGCACAGATACGCTAAATGAAATGTTGAATAATTCAAACAAAATGATTCTGTTGGCACAAAACCTAAACTAAACTAGCGTAAAAATGTTGCTGTCCCCTTTTGTTCGATCGAAATAAAAGAGACGTCAACAATTTTAGGCTAGTTTAGTTTAGGTTTTATGCTAACTGAATCGCTACCAATGTCATGTTCTTGTATTATAGTGCGTAAGCCTCACTCGCAATTAAATAAGTTCCCAAAAATTTACGGCTAACGGCTCTAGAGCCGTAAGAGGTCAATTTTAGGCTAGTTTAGTTTAGGTTTTATGCTAACTGAATCGCTACCAATGTCATGTTCTTGTATTATAGTGCGTAAGCCTCACTCGCAATTAAATAAGTTCCCAAAAATTTACGGCTAACGGCTCTAGAGCCGTAAGAGGTGTCAAAGATTTTCGACGAAATCGATTTTTTTTGGATTTTATTGAATTTCTTAAGTATATGTATATGGTGGGCATTTGAGAAGAAAGTGTATAGTCAAATCCGAGTATAACAAAGCAGAATATTTTGCATGAAATAGAACCGATTGATTCTTCAAAAATATGACACCTGTATTTTTACCACAACGGATTACGTTGTTACCTTTTTGCTGATTAGGATCAATCATAGCAAAGATATGCATTATGTTATTGCAAACGTAAAAAAACTGGCAAATCATTGCTACCAAGCACTTTGGAGATTTTTAAATAATTTCGAATGTTCGGCAAGTTCAACAAAATATGTATACTTACCGCTCGCCAGGATACGAACCTATAATTTAATAGAGTTTATCCTTAATACAACATCTATTTGGCATGATTTTCTCAAATATAAGTGTGACTGTGTATCATGATCGTCATCAACTCAAACTCAAGCTTTATACTCATACAGTTTAAGTTTTCATGACTCCTTATTCAACTTTTCTCTCGTAATGTCAGATATGATTTAAACATTCACCTGCATAACTTTGATAATATTTTATTACGCTATCTTCAAGAGATTTATATCGTTTTAGACCTGCTTTGCACCTTCTGCAGGGCTATTTTAATTCATTCGAATCGTTTCCGAAGCGGAAACGTCCGATTCGAATTCGATTCCGCGAACGCTATTTTGATTTCGTTGCGGATTGATGATCGAAATTATGAAACTCTCCTAACAAGGATCCGAATTCGAATGTCAAAAGATTTCCAATCCGCTGGTTTAAAATAGCGTTCTTCGACAAAGTTTCCGATATCGAATCCGAAGGCCTTTCCGACAAATTAAAATACCCCTGCTGAACTGAAAAACAGCTATAATTAGGTACCAACTATTTTTTTTATTATAGCGGGAAGAAAATCGTCGGCATCATTGGCCATCACAGGGATGGTATGTACAAATTCTCACTGCGTTTAAGACTCTTATTTGAATTAAGAGGGTACCTATGCACCAAGTTTAAAAATTAAGACCTGTCCTGTGTGTTCGTGGTGAAAGACAGAAGCAGCAGTTTGCACAGTGTCATTAAATTACCAATAACCCTGTCTATAACCAAAAATAGATGGTTTTCTAGTGACACTAAAATTATTTGCTTAACTCTTTAATCTAAATAACGCCATCACACCATAAATACATTGTTTTGCCCCTTCTAATACAAATACCTATATAGTAATACTGTTCACTTCAACAGAGATAATTATATGAAAACAACTATGTTAACTGGATAAAAAAATAAAGATATTTAAATCATATAAAATACTTTATTAATTACAAAAACATACAAAACATAGATAACAAAAATCACAGAACATTTCTTAAAAAATATTTGAGATCAAAGGATACTAGTAGTCATGGTGCTTCTCCGGAACCACGTGGTGAGTGCTGTGCTTCACATCAGCGTGGAAACTGAAAATAAATAAAAAGTTGAATCACTCAATACTACTGCTAAACTAAATAAAATCACACAGCATCACCTAGACCCTAAACATAAAGATCTTATGTGACATGTCATAATATCTATACCATCCATACTAATATTATAAAATCGAAAGTAACTCTGTCAGTCTGTCTGTAACTTTTTCTCATAACAACTTTTTCTCACACTGGCAATGCTGCCAGCATTCTGGGCACTCTGCCTTCTGATGAAAATAGATGTAAGTGTAAATATTAGTGGTAATTATTTTTTGCTCTTAAATAAATGTACTCTGTAGTTATAAATTACAGATTACATGTAATTAATTCTCTTGACTTAAATTTATTTCCACAAGTAAAAGAGTGTCCTAGATGAGAAATAATACTGGGCTATTTCACTTAAAAAATCAAATCGAAATCAAACCCACAGCAGTATGTCGAAGGTGGATCATTGCTTACTATGCCACAAAGGTCGTCAATGCAACCCTAATTAAGTTTTAGATTTGAATAGTGTTGCGGTGGTTACCAAACGGTTCTTTATCAGTCCATTTCAATAATACGTGTTCTATTAAAACGTGCTTTATACCGTTATCGAACACTAAATTGAAACATCTTACTACATTGCCTATTTAACACATAGACACTGTTTTATTTCTTTTAATAGCTAACAAACAGCTTTTGACAGCGGACAGGTGTCCGCTGTCAAAAGTTAGGTCAGAATATCGTCATCACCATCGGCCTATGTTACTCCACTGCTGGACATCCCAATTCAGTTGTCAAGTAGTTTAATGTCTTTGTAATGAACAGTTTACTTAATAATGAGAGTTTGAAAAATATGCGACAATGGTAGTGATTCTGTTGGCAAAAAACCTAAACTAAACCAGCGTAAAAATGTTTCTGTCCCGTTTTTATCGATCGAAAAAAAAGAGACGGCAACAATTTTAGGCTAGTTTAGTTTAGGTTTTATGCCAACAGAATCGCTACCATTGTATAACTTAGTTTTAAATTGTTTCTAAAGTTTTACAGGATAAATACTAACACTCTCGGGAATAAAATTTTAATGCGACATCTATCATCCTCTATACAACTGAAAATAAAAATCCAAATCGGTCCATAAATACGAAAAAACATACATACATAAAAAACATACATACGGCCGAATATAAAACCTCCTCCTTTTTAAAGTTGGTTTAAAATAAAGCCAATTAATTTAAATATTAAATATATGTTTAAGGACTAAAGTGTTAAAACAACAGTTTGTCTTACCCGCTGTGCTTGTCCCCATGGTAATGGACCTCCCTGATGGAACCATCAGGCTCATGCAGGGAATAGAAGCCCTTCACGACATCACCATCGCGAGACTCGTGCTGCGTCTTGAAGTCGCCAGTGTGGGGGTCTTCCACTTTGTACGCAAAGTCGTATTTCGGGTGCGCCTGGGAAAAATAACAATTTTGATGTAAATTATTGAAGGTTTGTGAGGTTTTTCTCATATCTATTTTAGATATAACTTTATTTATATTAATATTATAAAGGAGAAATATGTGTTTGTTTGTTTGAATGGGCTCCGAAGCTACTTGACCGATTTGAAAAATTCTTTAACTTTTAGAATCCTGCACCCTGAACATAGGCTATAGAATATACCCGTGCGTAGAATAGAGCCGGGGCGGACCGCTAGTAATAATTAAAAGACAAAGCAACAGTAAGAAATCAGACCTTTTCCAGGACCAGGGACTTTCCGTTTATAAATAATAGGTGTTTACTTTAAACTGTAGCAAACCGTAGCATTATTCGAGCTAGAGCTTTATTTATTTTAAACTAAACAAAAAAAGCTAAACTTTGCACTTTCTTAGAAATGCACATTATTCTCTGAAGGGTATCACAAATTTTTAGTTATATTATGCACTATTAAATGAAAATCCGCGAAACTTAGACGACATCAAAATAGTTTTTTATTTTGCAAACATATGTATCTTGTTAATATTTTAACTTGCGGCATGATGGCTTACAAATTGCAAATAGTACCGAGCCCGACCGAGCCGTACGCGAGTTGCGTTACGCGAGATTTTTGCAGAGCTAAAAAGGCACTACGCCTTAGTCAGATCCATAAAAAAACTAGAAAATAAACACTTACATAGTAGTCAATAGCATGGCCGTGTCCATGACCATGGTCATGTCCGTCGCCCTTCACCTGGACCACCTCCGCAGGTCCGTCATGACGGTGGATGTGCTGGGAGGAGAAGGCGTGGCCATGACCGTGTGTGGCCACCACTACGCCTACTAGCGCAACTAGGCAAAGTACCTGAAAGATAATTAGAAGTTGTTGTCATTATTTCAGCATTTTTCATCCCATTGGATCCTCTTTGTTTCACCTTCCACTTTTTGGTGTCTGATGCTAGAAGTACCAATTAATTGGAGTACGTTTTTGAACTCAGTCTCACTCACAGATGACATATAAGTTTTAAAAATAACGCTATGGTCATTCAGACCGAAATAACAAATGAGGAATAAACATACAGCCGATTTAAGAATCTCCTCCTTCTTTGAAGTCGGTTAATAAAGTCTCGAGATGGTTCAAGAAAAGGATTCCATGGCGGCTGTCTATTGGACTTGGTAAAGTCACTACCGTGGCCCCAGATGTGTTATTCCTTGAGCTACATCTATGTTAAGCTTTCGCTGATCAACTTTAATTTTAAAGAAAACTAATAAATGTAATGTTTATAGAAAAAAATTAAATTACTTCATTTAAATTTTCATTACCTTAGAGATCATTTTAATAAACTTGATTTGTTTGCTTTGTTACAAAAACAGATGCTGACTGATACAAATTATCTAAAACGACCGACTTTTATATTGTTATAATGCAGTACCAAGGTAATATTGATTTCACTAAGTTATTGTCAATTAAAATTATACGGTGTATGCAGTGTTTGTAATATTTACTCAACGTACTGTTACACTTATTCTGTAGGTATTGAAAATTATGCAAACAGTTGACACGAATCTAAATATGTAAGAAACAATAAGCGCTAATATTGCAGCAGATGTAATTACATCTCAAATACCTATTGCTGGCTGAGATCAGTAGGTTAATTAACTGATAAATTGTTAATAAGTGTTCCGTATTCGATAATTCTTTGACATAATGATAATTTCTGTCATTGCTCTGACGCTTTTGTTAGCAGCACGTACTGAGAACAATTTGCCTAAAAGCAAAACCATAACCTTTTGACGACTGATGTGGCACGGCGGAAGTATAACACAACATCCTGTGACAGGAGGTTGTGGGTTCGATCCCAAACATTTTTCTCGTCTTGGGAAAAATTGATCTTGGTATATCTAACGATCTGTAAATTTTTGTTCCGGTTGTTCTGGGTGTTTTTATGTATGAAAACACAAACTATTTAAGTATCACAGTCATCTAGTACGCATAACACAAGCTTTGCTTAGGTTGGGCTGATGATGCTGTGTTGATTTGTGATCATTATCAACAGCCTAGGTATATTAGTCTATTGCTGAACATATAGGCCTCTCCTTATGTCTTCAGCTAGCCGCATTCGTGTGTCCATCTGTGTGGATTGTCCAGCATTATTAATTTTGAAGCTGAGTGGGGATCATTTTGTAGCTAATACTGTATCTTCACATCGTAACTGTATAATGATTTAAGCTTTTGTAATTGGAGGTTCATATAAATTATAGTTACAAATAAACGCATAAACTAAACTAAACTGTTAATAAAACCCAGTTAGTATAGTGTTTCATACTAACTAGGTTAAAGAACCCCAACACTCCCACCCGGCGCGCGGAACGCGAAAACGTCCCGCCACCCAGCCGACCGTCAACTGCTATAGCGCGCGCGCGGCGCCCGACCGTCGAGAGGATAAATAAATAATCATCAGCACCTTTGCTACAAATCTGATTAGTAAAACGAAGTAAAACAAAGTCGGGAAACGTGTAGAAAAATGTTAAATTACAAATGAATATTGTAATTTAACATTTTTCTACACGTTTCCCGACTTTGTTTTTACTGGTTACCTACCCTTTTGTTAAGATTTGTTTTATTTTTCGTTTTACTAATATCTATAGTTAGCAGTATAGGTAATATTTTCTGCAATAAGCAATTTTAGGTATGGTGACAGTAAACAGCAATGTAAACAATTCAAAATCGTTAGGAATAGCTTGTTCAAAAGCTAATTTATGAGAAACTTTACGTAGTAACAAGTATCAATGAACTCGTTTGTCTTAATAAGATTATGACGTAAGAAAAGCTTTTAGTGTTGATAACGAGGTGGAATCGTTATTTCAAGATCATGAGCCAAGAATGTCCCTTTACTTTCATGATGACAGATCGGTAATAATACCAAATGGAGTACAATTACGTAAAGTCTCGTATAACTTTGAACTCAAATTACATTCTTGAACCAAATTATTTCAGAAGTGTGTGTGTGTGTAAAAAGCACACATTCAAGTAATGAGTCCAAAATTAACGCAAACTTGTTTTGGCCCTGATTATTTTCGATGTATAAAACCCGAAGTTTCTGATGCATTCAGTACCACAGTTCCAACAGCTTTTGTGAGGAAAACAACCAAAATGTTCCAAAAGGTGCATTATTAATCCAACATTTTAGTTAATTTAGCAAGCTGGTGTTAACTAAACATAACGTTAATAGTAATTCTTACTTCTAAAATTTTTCATTTTCTTACAGGTACTCGGACTTGCTCTTTTACTGGCAGTTGCATACTGCCAGGAGCACTCTTACACCCTCAACTCCATCATCAAGCACCAAGAACCCCAGATTCAAACCTACCACTCAATTCCCATTCAGTCCTATCATCAGATCCAGGCCCCCATCCACCAGTCTCAAGGACACGCTGTATCTTCGCAAAGCATCATCCGTCACGATGATGGTCACCAGCAGCAGTCTTACGGTGGCGCTCAGCTAGTGCCCGTCCACCAAGCGCCCGCCCCTGTTCATGAAATCATCCAGTCAGCACCCATCCACCAGATCCAATCCAGCGGCCACGGACACGCTGTTTCATCTCAGAGCATCATCCGCCACGACAACCAACACCAATCCAACGATCACTACGTCATCGCCCCAGTACAATCCATCAGCCACCACGCTCCTCTCCAGAACACCCAGTCCCATGGTCACGCTGTTTCCTCCCAATCTATCATCCGTTACGATGACAAACAGTCCCAAGGCTCTCTTGGTCTCTCTCTCGGATCAATTGGCCACTCCAACCAAGGTTCTCTCGGTATCTCTCTAGGATCTATTAGTCACTCTAACCAAGGATCTCACGGCCTCTCTCTAGGATCCATTGGCCACTCCAACCAAGGTTCTCTCGGCCTCTCTCTTGGATCTCTCGGTCACTCCAACCAGGGCTCTCAAGGACACTACATCCTTCCCGTCCAGCACCAGACTGTGAGCTTGCACTCCGCTCCCATCCAGCAACACTACGTTCAGTCTGGACACCAAGAAGAGACCCACCAGGATTACTACGTAAGTTTGAAACTTATCACAACAGTTATTGATATTGGGTCAATTTTCTAAGAAAATGTAATAATGTTGCAAAAAAAATCTATTTTGTCGGGACTCGAACTCGCGCCTCACCCTTAGTTGCACTGTATCACTACAGTCTTACCATCGCTTTATATGTATGTCTTTATTTCATTTTTTATAGGTAATTATAAGTTTTACTTGAATCATCTTTGAACTATCCTATCGCTTTCACAAGCCTTTCAAACCTATGAACTTCTAAATACTTCCCAGGCTCACCCTAAATACGAGTTCGAGTACAAAGTGGAGGACCCCCACACCGGAGACAACAAGTTCCAGCACGAGGCACGCGACGGAGACAAGGTTGAGGGCGTGTACAGCCTGCACGAGGCTGATGGCTCCATCCGCACCGTCAAGTACACCGCCGACAAACACAGCGGGTAAGTCTCTGGACTTTTTGCTAGCCAAACATGTGATATGTTTTATTAACAGAGTGGTGCACAATTGGAACTTATTACCAGAAGACATTGTATCAGCCACATCAATAAACGCCTTCAAGAATAAACTCACCAAATGGTTACGAGACAAAAATAACAAACTAAAAAAAATTACGTAATAACTCAATTTGACACTGTCTGAAATAGACACATCAGCCACAGGCGATCGTCCTATTAATAAATAAATATATATATGCCCTCCGACCAGGTGAGATGACGATTTGCGAAAGATTGCTGGCAGATGCTGGATGCGGCAAGCAGAAGACAGGGCGCTATGGCGCTCATTAGGGGAGGTCCAGCAGTGGACTGATGTAGGCTGATGATGACGATGATGATGAAATAAATAATATCAGTAACAAAGGCCATAACAATAGGTCTCTCTTCGTTTCTCATGATATAAATTTTCGATTTCTTTAAAGGGTTACAATATTCAGGATATTCCGGGAAATGACTTGCCGAACTTAGCTGGCCATTTGCCTCTCTAGTGCTAACTTGTAGGCTTCGTTGAGTTTTGTTTTCTTTCATTTGTTTTTTCTCTTTGCAGATTCAACGCTCAAGTGTCGAACTCCGGTGTGTCCAAGCACATTGAAGTCCAGTCCCATCATTGATTTGTTTATAACGACTTGTTGCTTAGATATAAATTGTTAAATGTACATAATCAATAAATACCTTACATATCAAATATACTTTTCTGTTTTCTTTTAAACACCGCAACTTTAACAGCTATTACTTACAGTTCATATTTAGTTATGGATTTGACGATAATAGAAAAAATGCTACTAGAACTTTGACAGTAATTTTGTGTGGTAGTAAGAAGGTGCCTTCAAATAGGCCTAGTTTATTAGATTTTCGCAACAAACTCAATAAAAAATAAGCAAATGTGGTTCATGGCGAAGATAATCCGATGGACCTTAATCGTCCAAATAACCGCAAAAACGTGACAATGACATGGTTCCGTTACTTTCAAACATAATCCGTGAATAGCGATTTAGATCGATCTAGCTTACAAAAAATACATTTTATCAATCTGACTGTTTTATTTGGGGCTTTAGTATCATTTATAACAGTGGTGTGGTTAGTGAGGATGATGCCAATAGTAAAGTGGGCAATAATTTGCATATTATTATAATCTTCCATAATACATCTAAAAACAAAAGAATGTTATTTCCGACTTTATTTGCTTCGGTATTATTATAGTTTTAAAATATTTGATATTAAATTATGTCTTCGGGTACTCGGTAATTACGCTTATAAAAAATGCAAAGAATTCCCAAAGTAGGTAAGTGAACTTCACCATTACAGATATGATACAGATATGCCTAGATATGAAAATATTTAGACAAAATAGTATAAAAGAAACTAAAACAACCAACTCTTCCCGTGGGTGTCGTAATAAGGGACTAAGGGACATAAACCGGGGGGCGGGCAGTAGCCCCTCTTGCAGAATAGATCAACTACCGAACTGCGATCCTAACTCGCATGCCCAGCGTGGAGATTATGGGCATTACTCCCCATGGAAAAAAGTCAATAAGGTTATTATTGGCTTGCTAATGACCATTGCATTAGGGAGAGGCCTGCGTCCAGCAGTGGACCATTATATAATAGGCTTTTGAGGTTTAGGTTACAAAAAAAAGATTAAATTATGCAAATCTATCATACTTCTTAAGCACCTGGTGGTGAGGCTTAATAGGTAGGCAGTTATTACATCAAAGTGGACCAACTTATTATTATGTTAATCCGAAAGAAACGTTTTTGCTGTCACCGTGTAAACAATTTGATGTTGAAATGGTAACTTGACTATAGTTGAATACGATATTTAGACTCATTAAAGTTTAGAATAAGAACCTTTATGCAAATACCGTAATCAATGATATAAAAGCTCTTGAAAGCTTAGGAGTAAACAGGTAAAATTTCCATAATGAGCACGTTTTAAAAATTTAGGGGCGACCTATGTCACCATTTCGCGAAAAGGGCACGCATAGGATTTCGAGTTCATAGAAGCAGGATAAAATCGAGTTTTTTTATGTATTTTCTAGGACATTTTATTTGCAAAAATAAGCCAAAGGTTCCCTTGGTATTCTATAAAATAATACGGTGGCGACACTAAAAATAATCTTTATTGATAGTTTATGAGAAAAACGGTATTATCCACGAAAACGGGTACTTTGCGCAATTCATTCTGATGTTTAAAATAGTTTTTTTTTTCAATTTTCAAACAAAGAGGACCTGCCTTGTATTGCATAGATTATTCTGGTATTTTTTTCTAAGCTTTCTTTTATAAAGATTACGGAGAAAGAGGATTTTTTACGTAATTCAATGGACGTCAATTCACTAACATCTACGCATTAAAAAGGGATAGGAAGACTTTTTTCCTGCACTGAGATGATAGGGGCTGAAATAATTATTACCTTATTTCAACTTAAGAGGAATTTTATATCAATAAAATTTAAGCAGCAGCAGAATAATAAACAGTAAGATTTCTTCAAGTCCTATACCTAACGCCTTACAAGTGTCTACTTAGACCTATTCAGAATTCCAGCCCAGCTCATTGTTATTAATCAGAGCATCTAGAGCAGCAACTTTAGGCATAACATCCACTAAAACTTTTCTTACTTACACTATCTACTCACGTCCTTGTTGACCTGACCTATTGTTATAAAATTTGATGGCTTGCAGAACCGTGATGGTTTTGAAACTTTTACTTCTTGGTGATCTAGTTTAAGGGGGTCTATGTTTGGTAATTTTGGTGGACAATGTGCCTTAGCCTTCACATTGGTTATATAAATTACGTCACTCAGTTTGCGCGGCGTGTTAACATGACGCCGGATACAAATCTATTCAATACTCTCTCGTAACGTCTCCGGTATATATTGAGCTAATGACTATGTTAATTCATCAGTTCAACTACGGAAGTCATAGGAGAAAGATCAAACGATCAAAATGTTTACCAAAGTACGTTAGAAAAACATTTATTGTATCCTTTGGGAGCACATTTTCTACTAAATTTGATCCTTATGAGCCATGTGATGTTTTACGAAAAGTGACCCTGTAAAATTTATACATTTATAACAAATTTTAAAATAACTTATACTTATATTTTCCAGGTTATAGTTATAGCCGTTTCAGTGGCCATTGTTTCGGGATCAGGTCACCACTACCCTCAAAAATCGCACAAAGAATACAGACCTTCATACCAGCATCGTATACCAGTGCAGGAACCATCCAGTGAAGAATACAAGCCAGAAAGCCAAGAACATGCTTATTCGTCGCAAAGTTTAGTTCACCAAGGACATACTGTAGCTTACGAAGAGTCTCATGGAGCAAATGCTGATCATGAAGTACCAGTGTATCAGTACCAAGTGGACGAGCAGAGCGAAGATACGGCTCCTGCCTACAAAACTCCAGTGCAACAGCAGTACCAGCCACACTATCCACACCATGAGATTCAGACTGTCAGAATCCCTGCCCATCACAAACCAGCTTACTACCCTGAATCTCACGGAGTCCACAAAGTGCCCGTTTACCATTCAGAAACTCACGAGCACAAGGCCCCTTACTACCAATCGGAGACCCAGGAAGCTCAACACCAGAAACTACACTTCCAGCCTGAATCCCATGAAGCTCCTGCCTACCATATTTCCCACGCACCAGCTCACTCCGAACCCCACGCACATGATGAGCCAATTGATTATTACGTGAGTTTCCTCCTTACGCATATAAACGCCTTATTTCCGTCATACGATTTATAGCAACTTTCCATTCATTTATTCATGTCACAACTATGATAGTTTAAATCACGCATGTGTTGTAGCATTTAGATGATACACTTTTACTATCCGTAACACAAAGGTGTTACAGTGGATTAGCATTAACTTTGTCAACTGTCTTCTATTGCGATGTTCTTAAGTGGAGTCACGCAACAGTTCAATCCAAACGTTGACATTTTATCACGAAACGACATAACTAGAAATAATTCTAGCAATCAAAAAATCGACTTAATTGTTGCTTGATAAATTTTAGCATAGTATTGTTCTTCCACATGATAATCAATTTAGAGCAACCAAGCATCGTACAGGGTGTCAAATCAGTCATCAGAAAGAATTTGACCTTGTGAACGAACCAGAACCGATCATCCTTGCTTAATAATGTTACAATTTACAGGCATACCCCAAATACCAGTACGAGTACAAAGTAGAAGACCCCCACACGGGAGACAATAAGTTCCAGCATGAGATCCGCGATGGTGACGTCGTCAAGGGTATCTATGGTCTCCAAGATGCTGATGGTTCTTTCAGGACTGTGGAGTACAGCTCCGACAAACATCACGGGTAAGGTTTACACCTTCTTACTCACTCCTCCAGCAAAACGTGGATTGCTGTGACACAATATACTTCTACAGACTTTTCGGCCTCGAACTGTCACTAGCCAGCTAATAACGTTGAGTTCTTGTAACAATTTCATTGCCCACTATGTAGTAGTATGTAGTTCTTAGAGTGAGGTAGTAAGCTTCTTCTTGTTGTGTCAAATAAAGGTATCTTTATCTTTTAAGCTGCGGCGCGATAGGCCTGGGCAGTGAGTGCGATCTAGAATCTGATCGAAATATTCTGCGCAATGATCTGTTCTTAGCGTTCTTAGTCGTGTGGTGCTGGCTTAGAATTTGCACCACCCTAACTCTTCCCGTGGGTTCGTAAGAGGCAACTAAGGAACATAGAGGGGCGGGCAGTAGCGTCGCTTGCAGAATAGATCTACCACCGCACTGCGATCCCCAATCTGCATGCCCAACGTGGAGATTATAAGTATTACCCCACATGAGATAAAAATCAGGGAGAAGCCTGCGTCCAGCAATGGACCATTATAGACTGTTGAGGTTGAGGATCTGTGCTTTGAGTGAATCTGGATTTCAGTCATAATCAATCTAATGTTTCTTTTTATCTAACATTTAAAAATTTTGTACTTTCTCACAGACCTAGAACATAACCTGCATAATATTATGCTGTTCCGTATTGAATTGAAGCCGCAACTTCCTGCGCCTCGGCCGGTTGCCCATAGCGCAACGGAGGTTGTCAATCATGAAAAGTTACTTTTATAATTGATGTCTTTTTTTCGATCTATCATATTATCAGGAACTGGTTATCATAACAATAGAAAATGCAGTAAAATTGTAAGCGTATCGATAGATTTCCTGATTTAGATACTTCAACAAGTCAATGATGGGTAATAGATAGTAATTGTTTTGACGACGTACCTATGTGGCACAGTCGACGAAGGTCCGCGCGACGGTTTCAATTCCCGTTTTCAACCATTATGTACGCTCATCTAAGTCATCTACGAAGGTCCGCGCGACGGGTTCAATTCCCTGAGTAGAACATTATGGTTATAGGATCAGAAAATATTTAAAAAAAAATAGTATTGCGTTTTCAACCATTATGTACGCTCATCTAAGTCATCTGGTATAACTCAAACTCCTACTTAATTTGGGCCGCAGTGATGCATAGACATTAATTAACAACCACACACAATAGGGGCGCAATTTTGCTAACCAATCTCTTTACCACGACAATGGTAACGTCGTTGTCGTCGTACCATTAGATAAAAAAAACTCTAGCTAGATGGTAAGGTTGATGGTAGGTGGGCATTCCCCCATGAGATAAAAGAAAAAAATACAAATGTTTATGATGCGATGTTAAAATTCGATTTGTTTTTCTTTACAGCTTCAGTGCCATCGTGAAGCATTCAGCGCCTGGACACCACGTTCATGTTGAAAGCCATCATCCCAATGAACATGACCAAGAAAACTAATTTAACCTGTTAGAAGACTGAACAGATGTGCCGTATTGAATTTATTCTATTGTTGTTACTAGATGTGTATTCCTAATAGTAGTCTAATAAAATATTTAATTTGATATTTACCTATGTTGTTTTTATACTACTTCATATATAAGCATTCTTAAACAGAGCTTAACTCATTCACTGACCAGCCTCGGATCGACCCGCAGGTTCTATATAACTATGCTATTTTTAATACTACTTCATACACACAAGCATCTTTAAGAGAGCTTAACTCATTCACTGCTTCGACCCGCAGGGACCCGCCGCGCCGCCCGTTACTCTACGGAGCGGCAAACGGGCTTTTAAGATTTAGAATAGGCAGCAAAAGTAATAATTGGAGATCAAAACAAAGAAAAGCGTAAGCAATTCACGGCTTGATCCGTTGATGCATAAAATAGTTTAATAATAATAATCATTTAATTCAGGCATCACAATACAAAAAGTAAATAGAGCCCATATAATAAATACCTTAGAAAATACCATGTTTACCCTTCGATCAGACGTCAAATCCCTTGCTCGATGACTAAATCCCATCAGTGACTTATCTTTTATTGTCTGAAGCTGAAACTTTTTACGTTTACTCATAGACATCACTGGCAGTACACTAAGGCTCGATTTATAAAAGCTTGCTCAGTTTTCGATCTATATTTAAGTAACGATTTTTCATGATTAAAGCGTTACTCAATCATAGATCGATGACTGAGCATGCATAGTATCATAGTACGGGCCTTAGTGTCTAAGTCGAGTATATTGGTATTATATTATTTTTATTGGTATGTATTCATGATGTCTCGTCGTAAGTCAAAATTAGTAGACGACTTATATTAATAGAATTTATTTTCAGAGAAGGTTTGCGCAGAATGTATGAAGATACATGTGATTCTTATGACGAATTAGAGTCTAGACAGACGGGCTGCATTTCAACTGCAGACCAACTTCAAAAATACAGTATAAATGCAGTTAGTAAGACTACAATAAAACTGCAAACCAACCGTGCAGCGCGATCGCAGTCGGTGTGCAGTTAGCGTGCAGTTCCAACGACTGCACTCTTTGCAATGGAATTGTTGTAAATTTGCGCAGTTTGAGTGCAGTTGAAATGCAGACAGTCTGTTTAGAGTCTTAAATTATCTATAGTGTGCCTTTACCTTTACCTAAATTGAGCTAAGGGGGCCACAAGCTGCTCCGTGAGCACCACAATGAGACATAAAACCTTATTAAAGTATCACGAGTTGATTAGATTATTTCATACAAAAATTTAAAGAATACTAACCCGCTTTCTTTTAAAATTATTTGAACTCTTGTCTAACAAATTACGAGTAAGTTTTAGAAACAATACTAATTTCTTTTTTGGATATTTTAATGATTGTTTCTAAGAAGGAAATAGTACCTAACTATGCAATATTTGAAAGAAATAAAAGTAATTTGTAATGTTCTACACTAGTCTTTATTACAATAGTCAACAACATAACAATAGGAAAGGTTTCAGTCGGTTGAAGAGTTGAAGTTAATGATGGTACTGCTGCTGGGGCTGGGCGTGCTTAGAGGGCTCGGAGTTGTGAACTTGGGCGTTGAAACTGAAACAAAAAACAAGGAAATCTTTATAAAGACAGACAGACAGACATATAACGCTAGTTAAGAATAAATGTACATATATTATGTAGTTTGTGTCTGAGAATTCTTTGGAAGGTACATAAGTCAATGAAAAAATTGACTTAGCTCAAAAACCAACTTTGGAATCCTCCCAAGAAATAACAAAGAAAGCAGAAGATTATCAGTACCAGCAGGGTACACAAAAACTCACAAAAACGTAAGTAGCCTACAAGTTTTAGATAAGTTTGAATACTTGGATTCACGATGACATTATATTTTTTTTGTCTATACCTGACTGCCGAAACAAAATTACACTAAATGCTGGACGATTCACACAGCATTATCTAGCCCCAAGCTAGACAGAGCTTGTGTTATGGGTACTAGATAACTAATATACATAATACAATACAGTACATAGATAGATATTTTTTTATTATATAGAAAACGGCCAGAACACCCGGAACAAATAACTGCAGACCGTACAAATATTTGTCCCAAGGCGGGAATCGAACCCGCAACCTCTTGCGTACCAGGCGGACCTTCGAATGAAGTTCAGAATGATGATGATATCACATTCTTGGCAACTAAAATATCCAGAGACTTACCCGCTGTGTTTGTCGGCGGTGTACTTGACGGTGCGGATGGAGCCATCAGCCTCGTGCAGGCTGTACACGCCCTCAACCTTGTCTCCGTCGCGTGCCTCGTGCTGGAACTTGTTGTCTCCGGTGTGGGGGTCCTCCACTTTGTACTCGAACTCGTATTTAGGGTGAGCCTGCGAACGAAAGAGACGGTAAATTCTTTGGTTAGCTAATAAGAGTTTAACAAGGTGTGGAATCAAATTCGTTGATCGATTTTAGTTTAAACTAATGTGGAATCTAAACCATAAATGGATTAGTTCAGTATATCAGAGTGCAACAGGGCAATTTTTAAAACTATAGCCTTGATAGAAGGAGCTAAAGTATTCAAGAATTTTGCAGCTTATATGAAGTCTACACATAAAGTTGCGAAACCTTAGTTAGATAAATGAAGATACAGTCCGGCGGCGGGTTGGTGCGACATTTCTGTGTTTGAAATTCTGATTATTAACTGGTCCGAGGTATGAATATGGTAGATAGTAATTTGTCAAATTGTCAGTAGCTCGCTGACATTAATGTGTAGCCTCTATTGGGAAAATAACCATTACAAACAAATAGGCAATGGATCTGGGACCAAATTAACTACTTTACTAACCATTACTTACTATGACAATGATGTCGTCGCAGAATCGATCATGGATGAAATAAACTCTAGATATTTACACGGAAAGATTGATAGAATTGTTTCAATCTTGACACTTTGAACACGCATCCCTCCATCTAATATTATTTTTCATCTAAATGAAACAGCAAAATGTAAATAGCAAAATGCGTCATTTCGCTATTTTATGCTGATGACTTGTGACTTTGAAACCTTTGAGACTTGCTTCACCATTGTCATGGTGAAGTTATTGCAAGGTAAGATAGAAGGTACCTACATAGTAATCGTGGTGCTGTTCCTCATGATGACCCTGTTGGACGTACACCGGAGAAGCATGGACAACCGGTGCTTGGTGGACAATGGGAGCGTGGTGGACTGGCACGTGGTGGTAGGTTGGCTGCTGGTGGTAGATTGGCTGCTCGTGTTTCACCTCGTGACGGACGATGGATTGGGAGGAGGTGGCGTGACCATGCTCATGCTGGGCGGCGGCTGCCGAGAGGGCGACGGCGAGGATGATGATCTGGCAACACAAATTAGACTTCCGCTAAGCTTTAGGGTTTGACAACACTATATTTAATCGTATCTTTTTATACTGTTTGTGGTTTCAAATAGCCATATGATTGCTTATGTCCTATAGAAGAGATTTTGTTTTGAAACACGTGAAGTTATAATTATTTGGTTTTCTTTTTTTCTATAATGATTCAATTTATAAAACGATAATTTAAGCACGGTACTACAATAGTTCTTTTATGTTTATGTTACTTGTACAATTGGAGTAAAACATTTATTTAACTTGTTTTCTTACGGAAAGCACTTTATTAAATATTTAAATTAATATTTACAAAAAAACACTCAAAGATTTCTTACTTTGGAGAACATTGTTGATTGTATGGGGTTGATCGGTATTCAGAAACTAAATGATATTGATTCAAAAGGAAATTCACTTTTTATACCAAAAATCGAGCTTTCAAGTTCGGGGCAGTTACGTATTCATCGAGCCCACATTTACTGAAAAACTGGTTTAAAAGCTGACAACCTACCTGCTCTCGAAAACAGTCGATACTACCTTCTAAATTATGTTTAAGTTATGAATATATCACGAAATTTCGAATTATCGCAAAAGTAACTTATTGCTAACTTTTATAATCGAATTGTACAAGTCAATAAGACCCAGTAGTAGGTTATTATTATTTTTGATTTTACCTGCTATTGTATTTATTAAGTTTGGGTCCAAGGAGCAGATTAGTTTAGTTCTAAAAATAGAGTAAAAAAAAAGAAAAATTCCAAAATATTGTATGAAAATAATATATTCACAAAGTCAGTCGCAAAAACATTAGTTTCTGCACACCACCCCGTAAGCTCGTTTAACGTTTCACAAAATGTAGATCAAATTGAAAACGGGAATGATACTTACTAATACAAGAAAATATAGTACAAAAGTAATACCTCGCCTATTCTAATTTGGGCCTGAAGTCCCTTACAGATTATGAAACGCTTAGCTTTTTAGGGTTAACCCAAAGCCTGTCGTTGTCGTCCGTCCGTGCTTAGTCTATGTAATAATAAATAAGTCGTAGATGCGGGTCGGTTTGTCTGTTTATCCGTGGATGAGGCCGTGGCCGTAGGCCGGGGCTGCGATGACGGCCCTGGCCGGATGCGCCGCGTGTCCTGTTCTGCTGACTACCGCGTTGAAGCTGAAAATTAAATGGTTTATGAGACCTAGTTTCAGGTGCATAGATACTGATTCATGGACTCAAAAGTCTACAAACTGTGAACTAAAAAATACAACTTTTTATACCAAACGCAATACGCAATATGCTAATAAGGCTTGGGAACAGGCCGTAAATTAACTTTTATTGTAACTAAGATTATTCTAAGCAAATCCTTTATAGGACCAACAAACAAGATTCTAAGATTGATGGATTTTAGGCACACCTTTATCGAGCTTAGACTAAATGCTTTTAGAATTGGTAACCAGCAATTATAGGGTTTCAAGAAATTCATTAATCTTTTTTGTGTGCGGTTTACGAAGCTGATTTATTTATCATCGATAAATCTCATGTGTCCAAAGGTATTTAAGAACTTAAAATTAGTACCTAATGCTTCTGTAGTCCTTAAAATTAACAAACGCAATCAAAATTAATGCAGTGGTACCACCGGATTATAGATTTACGTCCTAAGCTGGTGTTCACCAAAAGATAAATTAGACAATTTAGGCAGCTTCATCGGTTTAACCAAACTTTCACGTTTTATTTATGAAACCTTAATAAACCTAATATGAAAACTTGTTTCAAAAATCTGTTGGCAAACATAGGTCTTAGAACTGTGGCCTTTTCTGACATCAAACCCTCCATCTACAGATGGAGGGACGCGTGTCATAAGTGTCAAAGATTGAAACCATTACATCAATATCTCCGTGTTAACGCACTATCTAGAGTTTCTTTCGTCTATGGACGATTCTATTAATATTATCTAGAAACTATTGTGACGGTAAAGCGATCAGGCTCCTCATCAAAGGCTTCCCTACCCTCCTTCCGAACTTTTGAATTTGAGCTCCCAATGTCCAATTTTTTAAGTGTGAGTCCACAGGTGATCGGAATGCTGGCTTTTATTTCGGTCAACGAATTACCATTGCCATTCAACGTGGCAATGCTGCCAGCATTCTGGGCACTCTGCCAGCATTCTGGGCACTCTGCCTTCTGGTGACGGCTTAGATTTTTAGAAAATAGATGTAAGTGTAAATATTAGTTGTAATTATTTTTAGTTTTTTAATAGGTAGGTAGTGTGAGTCTAGTTCGTATATGATTAATATAATTTGACTTTCGAGTCTGTTTCTCGAATCAGTAAATTCTTTCCTCACCCATTATGGTCATCAGCTGAGTAGTTGACAGTACGCACGGTACCATCGGGTTCGACCAGGGAGTATTGTCCCTTCACGACGTCACCATCACGAGATTCCCATTGGCTCTTCTGGTCGCCGGTGTGGCCGTCAGTGACTCCGTAGTTGAACTGGTAGCGGGGGTGCGACTGTAAATGGAAATGGCATTTGATAATGATGGACAAAGGAATAAATATGACTGGACAGTTTGCATGCTGTAATGCTGATCATGGCTGTGCTTATTTTATATTCTAATTGCCATCCCTTGTAATAAAAATATTTGTCGAATAATATAACTCAAAATTGTCTTGATATTAAATATTCGATTTTTTATCCAGCATCAGCCTCACTTCAATTGTTATAAGTGTTGTATGATGGTTCGCTACATGTTAACCAACTTAATACAAACGACGTTTTTGCTTACAGATTCGACAGCAAGTTTAAATAAAAGCGAGTTAATGCTCAAGACGACAGTACTACATTCACAGTAATTGAACCTAGGTCTTCTAACTTCAATACTTACATATACTTCAACAGGGGCATGTGCGTAGGATGCCACGCCGACGGGAGCATGGACCACGGGGGCTGAGTGGGCAAGCACTGCTCCGTGACCTGAAAATTATGGAGGTTCTTTTCTATAAAGATGCAAATCAGCTTTAAAGAATTGGAACCCGTCTTTATCAGTTATTACCAAGACCTATATCTTGGAAATAATCAGTCGTCGGTGCGGGTTTCTTACATTCAAAAACTAAAAAAGATATGCGAATAAATGATTTCAAGTTTGAAAATTTCGTTGATGTCGATGATAACGTTGATTAGATTATATCTTTTGATAATCCCATATAAAGAACTTCTTCAAACTGGTGAAAATATCCCACCCAATGCAACGAAGAAATTTCTAGAAATGGGGATGATGGTGGTGTAGTGCATACCATACCTAACCCGAGACCTAGACCTCCGAGACCATAGGAAGGGGCGGCCAGGACAGGCCCACCGTGACCCAAGCCGTGTCCGAGGAGACCCAGTCCAGGGGCTCCGATCAGGCCTGAGCTGGCCATGCTTATCAGCGCACATAGTATGATAACCTGGAAAGTAGACATTACAATATTAATAAAGGATAACATTTAATCTGATTCTGTTAAGTAAATTAAATTTTTTACTGAGCTGTGTAATCTTTAGGAGTAATAGCATAGATAAATAAAATTGCAATTTTTTTTGTTGGTGGTAGATAATCTATTTTCATATCATGTATAATTTTCCACATTAGGGTAGTTAGTTTCCTTTGAAAAATATTCTCAGTTTATTAGATTATCATAAGATATTCAATTTAACAAAAAAATAAAAATAGTTTGGGATTGTCGGCTCTTGAGGTCATGCCGCCCTGCTAAAAAGTGTCACACGGCGTGACGTTACGCGGAACTTAAACAGGCTATATCTTCAATTTTTAGGGTTTCAAAGATCGGTTTTGAAACCCTTATGGTCTCGCTTTGTCCGTCCCCGCTCTTTCTTGAATATCTCAGTAACTACTGCAGCTATTAACTTGAAATTTGAAATAATGATACATTTCGTGCGCCATTACTGATTTTAAGAAAAAAATATAAAAATAAATGAAAAATGAAAATGAATATTTTCAGTACAAATTTTGATGTTGAAATTTCAAAAGAGACCTAGGAAGGCAAATGGGGTATCAAATGAAAGGTATCGTTTTGTACATTTCAAAACACTTTTTGAAATTTCTGTAAATTTCATACTTTTTGAAATATTTCAAAAACAGTCGAAAAATTGACCATACCCCCCCCCCCTATCTCCGAAGATTGCAGACCGATTCATGTACAATGTATTAGGCGTTTGTAGATATCGATCTATATTTTACAGGAAAAATATAGAGAAGTCTGTAATAATAATAGTTTTTGAAAAATGGTCAAAAAGGGGGAGATTTTTTTTTCAAAAGGGGGGGTACCTACCTATGTGGGGTATCAAATGAAAGGTATCGTTTTGACCATTTCAAAACACTTTTTGAAATTTCTGTGAGTTTCATACTTTTTGAAATATTTCAAAAAAAGACGAAAAATTGACCATTCCCCCCCCCCTAGCTCCGAAGATTGCAGACCGATCCATGTACAATGTACTAGGCGTTTGTAGACATCGATCTATATTTTACAGGAAAAATATAGAGAAGTCTGTAATAATAATAGTTTTTGAAAAATGGTCAAAAAGGGGGGGAATTTTTTTTCAAAAGGAGGGGTACCTGCCTACGTGGGGTATCAAATGAAAGGTATCGTTTTGACCATTTCAAAACACTTTTTGAAATTTCTGTGAGTTTCATACTTTTTGAAATATTTCAAAAATAGTCGAAAAATTGACCTTTCCCCCCCCCCTATCTCCGAAGATTGCAGACCGATCCACGTACAATGTATGAAGCGTTTGTAGATATCGATCTATATTTTACAGGAAAAATATAGAGAGGTCTGTAATAATAATAGTTTTTGAAAAATGGTCAAAAAGGGGGGGAATTTTTTTTCAAAAGGAGGGGTACCTGCCTATGTGGGGTATCAAATGAAAGGTATCGTTTTGACCATTTTAAAACACTTTTTAAAGTTTCTGTAAGTTTCATACTTTTTGAAATATTTCAAAAATAGTCGAAAAATTTACCTTTCCCCCCCCCCTATCTCCGAAGGTTGCAGACCGATCCACGTACAATGTATTAGGCGTTTGTAGATATCGATCTATATTTTACAGGAAAAATATAGAGAAGTCTGTAATAATAATAGTTTTTGAAAAATGGTCAAAAAGGGGGGGAATTTTTTTTCAAAAGGGGGGGTACCTACCTATGTGGGGTATCAAATGAAAGGTATCGTTTTGACCATTTCAAAACACTTTTTGAAATTTCTGTGAGTTTCATACTTTTTGAAATATTTCAAAAAAAGACGAAAAATTGACCATTCCCCCCCCCCCTAGCTCCGAAGATTGCAGACCGATCCATGTACAATGTATTAGGCCTTTGTAGATATTAATCTATATTTTACAGGAAAAATATAGAGAAGTCTGTAATAATAATAGTTTTTGAAAAATGGTCAAAAAGGGGGGGAATTTTTTTTCAAAAGGAGGGGTACCTGCCTATGTGGGGTATCAAATGAAAGTTATCGTTTTGACCATTTCAAAACATTTTTTGAAATTTCTGTAAATTTCATACTTTTTGAAATATTTCAAAAACAGTCGAAAAATTGACCATACCCCCCCCCCTATCTCCGAAGATTGCAGACCGATCCACGTACAATGTATGAAGCGTTTGTAGATATCGATCTATATTTTACAGGAAAAATATAGAGAAGTCTGTAATAATAATATTTTTTGAAAAATGGTCAAAAAAGGGGATTTTTTTTCAAAAAGGGGTACCTACCCATGTGGGGTATCAAATGAAAGGTATCGTTTTGACCATTTCAAAACACTTTTTGAAATTTCTGTAAGTTTCATACTTTTTAAAATATTTCAGAAAATTGATTGTCCAAATAATTGGCAAATGTTTGAAACCCTCGGCGCGCGAGTTACACTCGCACTTGGCGAATCTTGTTTTTATTAACATAAAAAGAATACGTGTCTAAAATTTTCTGATAAAATCTAACTGATAAACTAATTCGATTTTCTTTTTTTTTTCAAGCAACTTTGTACCTACTAAAAGTCACGTAATCAAACATTTCTTGAGTTAAAATCAAATACAAACACTGATAAACTTGTTACTAAAACTGCTAAGAATTAACCAATGCAATTCAACACTTCACAATAAACAATTTCAAACGCGAAAACAAAACCAAATTTATTTACCTTAGCGTACATTTTCTCTAATTTATCTAACTCTCTAGTGTGTTACTGTGCTCTAGGGCTGGTTGTGTGCCCAATTCTAAGATAACCGGTGCTTATATAGAGCCTGTATGTCCTATACAAATCCAGTATCCTATAGGTTAGGTCCTACCGGGGTGTGTCGCAGGAAAGCCTACATATAGTTAGATTTACAGTGGGCGCTGGCCGCAAGCTTAAACCCGATGGAATTGTGAGGATATGCCTCTTTTGATGGTCTTTTTATGATCATTATCAGATGTTCTTTTCTCTCTGTTTTTCTTTTATATATTTTGTTTTAGTATTCTATTTTTTATTTATTTACATGTATTTAATATTTAAAAAGTATTTTGTTGTTGAATATGTCTTAGCAATTGCTACGGAGTAAAGTTCTACGAAGTATGCGAAACCCTACAATCAACGCGCACATCGCCTGGTATGTTTAACCTTATTATCAGCACTTTTTTATTTCTTTATTATTTCGTGAGTATGTTTACAATTTTTAAATATACGATAAAATAATAACTGCAGTAATTCTGATGGTAGAAGTTTGCATACAAACTTTAACAAGCCAAGACATTTTTTTCCAAAATTGTTGACACCTAGAACACCTCTCATTATAAAAATAATATGAACAGATTCATTCCGGAACCGTAAATCAAAGAGTAAAACCAATATTACCAGTTACCTATGCTCCCGCGATCGTTTTCCCTGATTGAAGACTGCCTCGTAGAGAACAAAGAGGCTTTCGGACGCCATTATCTCATACATAACCATCATTCTTCAAACGGGAAGAAGTCATTGGTATGCATCCTCACATCACCTCATCTCAACGGCCTATAATGGTCCACTGCTGGACGCAGGCCTGATTTTTTTATTGGGGGTAATGCCTATAATCCCATAAAGAAACACCATAAAGGTGTTAAATAAAAATACAATGGGGCTCATAATAGATCATTCTTGATTCATAACCATATTCAGAAACGAAGAGAAGAACACAAAATAGATTAGAAATATATAACTAGAAAAAAAATTGTAAGTCAAAGCATAGCGGTAGGTTCATACAGTAAAAGAAAAAGAGAACGCAAAAAGAAAATATATTGTAAGAGAAACAAAACGGTCTCTGTCTTCACCTACATTATTTTATTTAGTATTTGCAACCAGTTTCTTCTATCTTGTTCGGTCTTTCATCAGAGCCGTTTGGGGACTTCACTAAAAACAACTTTACATACAAACCACACAACATTTCTATTTTTCATCACACAAAATAAATAAAATAGAAAAAAACACCAGGAGTTATCCATGTTAGTCTAACGCGGCCACAAGTTAAAACCAAGAATTGATATTGAACTGCAGTGTAGGTACTAAATTTGGTTCACATTTTACGTTCAGCTAAATAAATCCATTTTGTTCGTACAAAATGCACATTGTATGTTTTATGATTATTGTCTATTGACTTACATGACCGTGTTTTTAGAGTTTTATTGGCCCGATTGTCCTTTTCGGTGCCTAAAGTAAGGTATCATTGAGTTATGATTTAGTTTATGATTTATTGCCTAAAAGTAGAAGGTAATATATTATATTAAGAGCCTGTCTACATCCACGCAATGAGTAATTGATCGATTGCTAGCATGCATACTCTATAAACATATACTAGGAAGATGCTTAATATTCTTGTAGTGCTTTTAGAAAGTTTATTTTACGTCTAAAATTCCTGAAGAAGTAAGCGTAGGAAGGAATGCAGGAGCGGTTGGCCTGTGCAGTTGAAATTTTCTTTGATGTGTTGTGGTGATTAAGTGCTTAAAATTAAAATAATATTAATATTAAAGTTTCATAAAAACCACTGGAAAAGCGGCTAGCCGCGCGGTTAACCGCCATTGAGTAGGGGCGCAAAGAACAATTCTAGATTGTTTTTATTTATACAGATAAAGATCTTCTTATTCTTTGACAATATTACATTTATAATAAAGAATGTTGTTAATAAGAAGCGGTGATCAATTAAAGCCCACATGCATATTCTTTACAACGGAATAATAAAAATAAATCATACTATCAATTATACTTCAATTAATCAGAAACTTGAATTTTTTATTATGATATGAATAAATGAATGAGCAACGAGAAAAGTGTTTTAGTAGATGTTCGGCCATTTTTATTTTTTATGATAAATATTTTTGCTCGAACTTTTTCTACCGATTTTTTTTGTATGGGTTGTGTTTTGGATTTTCTATTATGCTGTTAAAATGTTTTTTAACAGTTCAACAAAAAAACACACTGTTACTGTACCGTAGTCAAACTCCTTGTAGAATATTTGTAAACAAACCACGACACAAATAACTAAAACTCACTTGCTTTGCGTTGAGTTGTAGAACAAAAAAAAAATCTAAGTCTCAAATCGACAAGTAATGTAAATTAAGTATCTATTGTACAAATGCGGCAACAAAGTGAATTTTGGGTAAAGTATGAGCTTTGTTTACAAACATTCTACTCCCAGTTTCATGGTCCTTCCTATGGTCTCTTACATGCAATACTTTGACCTTACAACTACTCGAAATTTATTCATAACTGGTTTATAACTATGTCATTTTATCGTTTATACAAATCAAATTTGAATATTCTAAAAATAGATCTAGTATTGTTAAATTTTATCGGCAACCTTGATACTGTTATGACTCATAAAAGCCGTTATTTTCGGTCCGCTTATTATGCACCACGCCTATCGAACGGGCTATAGTTAAGCTATTAGATATCCATTTAAGAATTATAGAATTACCAGGTCTTAAACGACTGTATCAATCAATAGATACCTACGATTTACAGACATGGAATAGAAAAAAAAACGATTGGATTCTTTGGTAATATAGATTGTAGATTGTTACCTACTATTTTATTCACTGGTGAACAAATAATAATGAGTGTGCAATTAACAATTGATAAATTATTTTAAACCTAGTGGTCCGCCCCGGCTTCGCACGGGTAGTTATTTTTTCGTAAATTTTCCAATGTTTTTAATACTTCTTATCCTATTCCGGACTAAGAGAAATTCAACAAATCACTACTAACACAACTTTGTTTTCTAAATATAGATAATTAGGTTCAATAGTTGCCCTAAATGTGGTGCTCTTAATGAGAATAATTCCAAAATTTGACTTGCTTATACCTACTGCTCTCATAAGTCAAAAAACAGTAAGCCGATCAAAGAGAGTTTCGAGGTAAGAGTTATAGATTATGTGAAAATTGTTTTTTTTTCGCTTTAATATTATTTCTATGATTTTAGTGAGATACCGTCATTTGGCTTCCAATTCCTAATACACTTGGTTATAATTTTAATTAAATGAGTACATAATTTATTTAAAACATACGCACGGCCTATGTATTTAAACTTGTTCGCTGCTGGCATTTTATGTTTGGTAAGGTTTTGAAGCGATTTTATATTACTCCTTTTTTTATCTCTGGAAGGTTTTCTTCTAGGGAAAACGCAACAAGCAAACAAGTTTGCTTTTAAATTTTTCCTGCACAAAATGATTGCAGTATTATAATCTAGTCCATGCTGCATCTCAGTTATATCTAACGGGATCAACACCATCCGACGAACTTACTTTTTTCGCTTAGCAAATTCAGACAAATTCTCATAATATCACGCGTATCATACACATGTGTGATATTATTAATATTCTTGTCAATAGATATTTGGCTTAGTTAATTTGATGCAAAATTGCACAAGCTATCCTAAGCACTAAAAACAGAAAATTAGTTTTTTTTTTCAGATACCGCCTTTGGCTTACGTGAGCAGTATAAGCCTTTTTTGTAAGAGTAAAGAAATAAAAGTTAGTGTTTTTCGTGTCAAGTAGTAAGTAGCGTCCTCTATACACGCCATCTTAATCGGTACTATGCAAGCCTCATCCTCAGGTTTCCATCTACCCCGACGGTATCATAACCATACATCAAAAAACCGCTTTTGCGTATGCTCAAACTATACTCCGGTCAAACTTAAGCAACAATATTTGTAAATATTGTCCCCATTCTTAACCTATATAATTACTACTTGTCGTTGATTTTTCGATAGAAGGTGCACTACTTGTTAACTACTGATCACTTTCCTACGATATATATACACACAATGATTAAAATTATTTCTTAAACCCAAGCCAATACGAAGCTTTATTTTGTGTTTCGAGTTGTTTATAAACGTTTTTTTTGTTGAGAATTACTGCGTATAGTTTAAGGTGAAGGTATGACAACATCTCATCTAATATTGACTAAATATGTCGAAACCACCACCCACAGTTGATTTCAATACCTGCGTGAATCATCGAGAGTATTGAATTACGTGCCACGTCCTCGTAAATCAGTGAGCTATTATTGAATTCCTCGACTTAACACTTGAAGAGACAGAATGCCTTAAGACAATGTAGGTTTTGTGAAGTAACTACAAATTTACGGTGTTCGACTTATATGCACTTGTATGCTATCTTGCTTCTTTCCAAATTTTATAATTCTAAGACAATGGGAAGCATACACCAGTTTTATGAGTATGTGATTATTGATTCAAAAATAAATTTCAAAAAAATTTGGCATTTTAGTCTGTTTTAATTGCGTTGACATAGAAGTTTGTTTTATGAAGCACGGTTCCAAGAAGTTACGGATCGGAGTAGAAGTCCCAGTGAAGATACTCTATCTTCATTGACTTTTGTAACATCTTTACCATCGAGCTAGTTGGGCTACTTCTAGATTCCTAAGTATAGTTTACAAGTAAGTTAGCTTTTAAATGTTTTAATTGTAAATGAAAGCAAATCTTTCTTTTTTTTGTCAACTTTTTAGCCCATACGTGACACGCACGGACGTCTTTCGTCTTGTAAAGCTGTGACGGCACGCCCATATCGGCTCATCTTATCGCATAGGCTGGGCAGTGAATGTGTTAATTGTACTTTGAAATAATCTTTAAGTTTAATGAAATCAAATACCGAACTAGATTAAAATCTCTGATAACAATTGACAAGATTACGAAGTCCCATTGTGGATCACGCGCAGAAAATACTTAGTAATAACCTTCATTGACTTTTGTAACATCTTTAGCATTAAGCTAGCTAACTTCTAGAGTGTTTATAGTTAGCTTAACTGTTTTAATTGTAAATTTTAGTTAATTTTAGTTTTTGTTTCTATATTTTGACAACTTTTTAGCCCATGCATGGACACGGACATCTTTCGTCTGGGCTGGGCAGTGAATGCTTTTATTGTAATTTGCTTTGATAATAATCTTATAATTGTATGAATTCGAATACTAAACTAGATTAAAATCTCTGATAACAAGAAATGGTGCCCCCATGTGAGTTAAATATAAATTTTACAATCAATTTGGTATTGAGTATCGAACGGTATTTACACACCCATTTTACAATTAACAGAAATATGTGGTTCGGTTTGTGTTAAAAACTATGTAGGTCTTGAGAGCAATGTAGCAAGTTCTTTGATCAATAGCGTAGGTTAGAATTTCGATGGAAATCAAACTTACGTTACACCGCTGGGGTTTGGAACACGCTCCCGCTGCTCTTTTTTTCGTCAATTACAACCGGGGTCTCATCAAGACAAGAGTCAATAGGTATCTTCTAGACCTTCGTGATACATCGTCGGCCACATCTTTACTTTCCATCAGGTGAGATTGTTGCCAAACTAAGGTCTATAGACTACAAAAAAAACATTGTTACAAAAATTGTTTTGAAAAAACTGAAACCGGTTTAGAAGTCCTTAGTTTAAAACAGTTTCTTTCGTATTCCCCCGGGAATCAAATTATAATTATATGGGACCACCTTGGGATCATCTTATATACAACTAGCGGTCCACACCGGCTTCATATGTTCTAGCCTATGTTCATCAGTGATAATGTAGAATTGTAATGGTGATAGAGTTTTTTAAATAGGTGCAGTAGTTTCGGAGCCTATTCAATTCAATTCTCCTTCAATTCTTCAATATAATATTATAGTATAGATAGATATAGAATAAAAAGTAATCATCCAAATTGAACCATAAATGACCGTGAAATCGACGAACATACTTAACAAAACATACATAAAGCCGAACATAGAACCTCTTTTTTTCGAAGTCGGTTAAAAAACTACGCGTAACATGAAATCACATATAAACCAATTGTTACCTTAGCAAATATCAATTAACCATGGCACTCTTTAATCTATTGTTATCACGTGTAATCCGTAATAATAGAACTTTCAGCAACTTATTTTATCTATCTATCGTCTATAGTTTCTTTAAAAATATCTACAAATAGAACTAAAATTATACTTATTTGTAAGTATTATATAACAATAGACTATTTTTTTTAATTAATTTTATTGCCAGTTAGCTTTGGATTTTAAATGCTACGAGATAAATTCTAAAGTTGGCAATAATTTGAATCAAATACATGTAGGTAACTTACGTGTTAAATAGTTGACTATTTCACAATGCATTTACTTACTCGTTTATAAATAACTGGTTTAAGGTGTGCTTGGTTATATTAAGAGCTTTTGATAAGAAATGTAGATCATGCTCACCTTATTTTATGCCTACTAGCACTAGCATATACGGAATGTGGCGAAAAAGTGGATAATCCTTTATATAGAGGCTATGATAACAGTACTTACAGAAAATAGACTCGGTAAACAGTTTGGCAGTTGTTATAAATTTTTGTTCTTTTTATCCTAGTCTTTTATTTTCGCTGCCGAGGTGACAAATCAAGGAATTTTATCAATATGTTTTTTTAAGCAGTCCTGTATTACTATTCTATCAAATGCTTACCCCAGAATACTCAAACAAATCTTAGACTTAATATTTTCTCAAGTGGCGAATTTTTGACACATTTGCATTGAAAACTGTCAAAAAACGGAGACTTGAGACGAGCTTATAATGTATCTCACATTATAAGCTCGTCTCAAGCTTTTGAGTATTCGGGGTTAGTGGAAAACTGCAAATTTCTAATACCTTCAAATCCGTAAGATTTTTTACCGTAAGTAACGGAGTGTCCACTCTTTACGCTACACCTTGTATATTAAACTGAAACGAAGAATAAGTGGCCTCCAAAACCATAGATCGCCAGTCCCGCGGCTTAATTCGGCTAAACTAATCATTTCAATGTGACAATAATATTGTCTCAGAATGAAATATTTTGGCATTTTGCCTTTCAATACATCAAAGAGCCTTCAAAGAGAAAATGCCAAAATAAATATACAATACAATACTATTGTTCAGACGTCAGAAGGGCGCATATCAAAGTAGATCCAAAAAAATTGCATCAATTCTTTCTTCTCTATCTAGAGTTTATTTTATCTATGGACTGGATTCTGTGGCCGACCACTGTCATAGATTTTTGACTAGAAGGACTTGGCAACATGTACTTAGACTATTCTTGGAACCGCTTGCACAACGATAATTAACTAGCTTAATTTTGATTAGTGCATTGTCAAACCATACAAATACGACAAAGTTAATCAAAATTACACTTTTAAATATTGTTGTGCAAGTGTGGCTAATTCTATCTCTTGTTTTATCAGTATAATTAGTAAAAGGCGCGTCTGAAAAACCATTATGTTCCTATCGGCTTATTCTTGATGTAGAAAAAGAAGTGCCCATACAAAAATCTGTAAGTATAGTGTTAGTATAAGCATCTAACATAAATCACTTTCGAAGCTTAAATTAGCAACAGCTAATGCATGTCTACATTCATAATGCACATGTTAACACATGCTAATATTAACGTCGACTTATCTGTGGCTTGTTCATTAATCTCAGATTTGTTAATGTCGTTGTATTAATTTGTATTTTGATGAACATGTCTGAAATTTCGTAAGGCATGATGATCGAGGAGTTTAGCTAGACTAGTCTTTTTTATAGTCTCTAGACCTCCGTTTGAGCATAGGTAATCTCACCTGATGGAAAGTGAAGATGTCAACAACAATTTTAATTTATCACGAAGGTATAGAAGATACCTATATAAGACTTACAGACAAACCCAATTACGGTTTAAGTTAGCTTTTAAATAAAATTAGCAATTACTGAGAAACATAAATAAATAAATAAAAAGTTGAGAGGTGTCAAGGGACAGCCGGATGGAACGAAGTTCCTTTCTATAAGAGAGAGAGAGAGACAGACAGAGAAACATGCGCACGCCGCACGGCTTACAATAACTTACTATAGCAAAAAGTGTCGTTACAACTTTTCATGAGAATTTTTTCCGTCCAGCCCCCTTTCACAACGCGCGATAAGGAACTTAGTTCCAACAAAACTATTTGAGTATTCACTTTTTTCTTGATCATTTAGAACCAACTAAGTAGAGTGTATCTAGTTAAAGATAACCCAGGCTCGGTTATTTTGATCTGATGAAATGTCATCAGATCAAAATAACCAACGTGTATGACGTGTATCTGCAATGGTAGATACACGTCAAGGGGCGTCGATGAATGAGGTTAGCACAGGACCGTGGCACAAACCGTGGCAGGCAAACAAAACTTCAAAAAATCACATTATATAAACTGATTGGTCAAATGTTTGGCTTATTTTCAGGATACATTATTAAGTCTATAGTAATTTAATTGTAATTTAAACTTGATTCAATTTTTTGGGAGTGAGTTTGCCTTTACCCAGCTGCGGGTTATATTACAGGAATAACCAGTTCGTTTTTGAAATTGTAACCGTGAGCAAGTGCTTGATGACTTTTTATTTGAGCTAATTTTGTATCACTGAAGGATATAGGTAGGTTATTATTGAAGAAAAAATATTATGTATCTCTTAAAGAACAAAATTGATTGCATTTAAGCACAAAGTGTAAATACTATAGGTACTATTTTTAGTTTAAAAACCTAAGATAATAACTATAACGATAAAAAAATATTGACCCACTCCAACAAAAAACTTTTTAAGTATTTTGAAATTTCAATGCATAATAATTAAGGTACAATAACCGGCTTCAACTACGGTTTTTTGTCGAAAAACACTTTTACTTTTAACTTTTAGGTAAACAAGTGCATTTGGCTTATTTTTTTAAAAAAATCGTAAAGCCGACCATACCGAATCGGTCAGACGAATTTTGCCGGTGCGCTTATTAAGATTGTAGAACTGTGCATTGTCGTAAAATAAGTGTTTATTTCTGTTACATAATCTAATACATTACAGTGGTAGCAGCTATAATAAAGATAATTAAGTACCTATAATTAACAATTTTAAATTAAGCTGTTCTATTTTTCTCTTCAATACAAACAAAGCAAATCATCAATCCGTATACTGCCATGGCAGAACGGGTCACTATAATGCACGACAATTTATTGTACGGCCGAATTATGTACACCTTGATAATCCGTGTCAAAACCTATTAAAATTGGAAGCCATGACACGGATTATAAGGGTTTACATTATTCATCCGTACAATAAATTATCATGCATTATTTATAGTGACCCGGCAGAACGATACGCTTCTCAGTATGACGCGACGCCACTAGACTCTTAACCAGGACAAATCTGATCCTGAAGATTATGTACAGCATGCTGTAAAAGCAAATAATATACATATCTGTACTGAATTGAGAAACCAGTTTGTTACTACCTTTGTTTTTTATACATTACAAGTTCCAAATCCGTTGTCTTGGAATCAAGTCTGCGGCCAGACCAGACCACAGACAGACCTTATCCCATGATTCGATGTATTATTCAGTAAATCGAGACAAGACATTCACTGGCGGCCGTGACACAGTCACCACTACGCCACGCGGTCGAATTGTCCTGGAGAAAGGCAAGAATAACTCAATCGAAGTATTTCGCTTATTTTGCGCGACGTCAAGAGCAAATCCTTGAACGAATTCATTTCTTTCTGTTTCAAACTTTAATTAGGTACAGCCAATTACTACTGGCTCTAATAACCAACACAGTGGCTTTTAACATTATTCTGTATTCCTCACGTTCTAAAATATCCCTTTGACGCAACTTAAGTTACCCACGGGAAGAGCTGGTGGTGTAGATTCTAAGCCACACGGAATCCTTATAAGCAATATACTTTTTCAGTTATACCGTTCCAGGATCTATCCATTCGAACCGAACTTATTCATATGGTTTATTGAATTTCATCTTAATGTAAATTGTCAGCACTTACTTTGCCTGAAAAACAGGTATTAACCTAGTTCAGGCACATGCATTATCTTATCCCTTAAATAAATAAGATAAAGTACGCTTTGTAATCTGTTTAGTCCTAAGTTATTCATGAATAAATTATTATTATTATTATTATTTAAAAAAAAATACTATTGAGATTTGTTAACATAATAAAGATAATTTATCAGTTATTTCGCATTCATCGTATGCGTCGACAGTTATTTTGTTTAAATAGTGTTTTGTTTATGTGCTTTAAAATTAATAAAATTCGTAAATAGAATATGAGTACTTTTCGTTAGTGTTTTTGTTTCTTAAAATCGTAGGTAAGCTTTACTTAATTAAAGCTTACTCCCGATCTTCACTAACAATCTATACTAATATTCTAATCAGTAAATATTTGTTGGTTTGAATTAAATAGGCTCCGAAACTACTGGACCGATTTGAAAAATTCTTTCACCATTAGAATCCTACGTTATCCCTGATAATCAAACGCGATATGTACCCGTGCGAAGCCGGGAAGGGCCGTTAGTAGGATATAAAACTAACTTGACTTACCTTTTTCAATCAATTTCACATCTTGCCGGTTCCAATCAATCGTTAAAGGCATAACATTGAAAGTAATAATCTCTTGCGTCCTTGTGAGGTAACCCACCGCTCCAGTTTGCCGCTTTACTTTCACTATCATTGTAGGTTTCGCAATGGCTTTACTGTGTGGTACATGTCTTATCAAATAGATACCTACCACTCAGGTAATGAAAGGTTGAATTGTTGGGTACATTTTAATGTCATCTGGTCAACTGTTTTCTAAAACCCTAACCAATTAATTATTTGTTGGAAATGGGATCCAATCATAAATTTAACGTTTTTTGTTCCTATAGTAAGTACCGCTCACCCTTTTTAAATTTCAAACACATTTAAGGATTTAATTCCTTTAAAAAATACTCTAATTATCTAAAGAATATGGAACAAGGAGTTGATCAGAAACTATAAAAAACACGTGCCTACTCCCTGCAGTTTTTTTTTCCTAAATCAAGTGAATGCCTTCTCTATCTATATTAAGAACCTCATCCTACTCTAGACGAGTAATTTGGTACCATCATTTATCAAAATCACATTTGCTGTTTTGATGTTTTGTAATTTTAAAGAGCTCTCAGAAAACACAACAACCAATTGAAAATCATAACCGTCGCGGGTTAAAAATAGAGGATTGATTTATAACTTAGCTTTAATTAATCAAATGCTAGAATTTATAAAAAACTAATTAATACCTTAGAATTACTTTGGTAATGAAGTTTTCGTTACACAGTAGGTAATTCAGTCAAAACATAGTATATTTGACATCAAAATATTTAACCTAGGTAAAAGTACACTGTTTCTTGTATTTTTCCGATTGAAGAACTAAATCGAACAATAAACTAATTTGTGTTAACGCTTAAATATCAAATATGTCTAACAAATTAACAACAGGCTTTTTCTTTTTCTTCACCACTTTGCGCACCACTTCAGGACCTGTGCTTTCTCTGACTGGTCTATAACGATCTTCATCGTCATACCCGTAGGGATGATCAAATTCATCGTCAAATTCTGGACGATATTCGATAGGTTCACTAGGTCTCCGAGATGGTTTATACTTCTTCTTAGGAACTAGAATGTAGTCATCCATATCTTCACCAACGAACTCTGGTACCTTCGGGGGTCTTCGGTTTTTCTTTGGCCGAGATGGAATATTATCTTCGGGATAGTATTTCTCGGGGCGTGGCATGTCTGCGATTGTCTGATAGTGGTACTTCATCGAAGTCTCCGTTCTATGATCTTCATATTTGGGTATTTTGTGACTCTCGTAAGGTTTCACTCTATCAAAAGCGTAGTTAGACGATTCGCTGTATTTGTCGTATGAGTCTCGGTACGGCTCGGATGGGTAATTTGGGTATTTCTGTTTGTTTTGATCGAGATATACGATGTTTGCATACGAATCTCCATCGTTGCTTTCCTTTTTCGTTTTTGTTTTGCAATTCGGGTCGAAACTGTATCCTACGTGACTGTGTGGTAGACCGTCTTGTGATGCTTCATCGCGAGGGTGCTTGATCGTTACACTGTGGGTGTATTCACTAGGTTCTTGATCGAAGCTTGGTCTTTTCCTCGGTGGCGCTTCTCTGAACGGATCGTAAGGACGTTTGACTCTTTTTCTTTCGTAGTAATCATCTTCGACGTCATCTGCGAAGTCATAGTACTTTCCGTAGTCTCTCATCGTTTTGTCTTCCATGAAGCTGCGTCCGGTCTCAGGTTCAGTCTCCGTTTGAGACGGTGGGATCCCGTCATTGTTGACGACTGCAGTAAAACCTGTTTTCGGGCCAGCTGTGTACTCCACTGAACGAACGGTACCGTCTGGCTCTAGAACACTGTAGTGACCTGAAAATTAAAGAAAAATATAATAATATTAGCTTTAAAAACTATGAAAACAAACTCCGTCTACGCCCTTATTGTCTCTGACTGAATGAAACAATGAAAATATTTCATAGACTTAAAAATTTCGGGACTACCGAAAGCTTCGATATTTATCGAGCTGGCAAATTAAGTGTCTATGAAATATTGAATAGTTGCTGTAGTTAGAGGCAAGAAACAGTCTGAATTTGGAAGGAACTATTGTAAAACTACCTATGGTTCAATGATTAAAGGAACTTTCAGTGTTAGCTCATGAGTTACATATCTTTAAATGGATTAAGGTATCATAAGATTATTTACCTTTTACAGTGTCACCTTCCTTCGACTCCCATACGGTCTTGATGTCTCCAGTGTTGGCATCGGAGACCCCGTAGCTGAACGAATAGCTTGGTTTGTTCTAAAATCAAATTAAAGTCGAATAAATAAAAATATTTCACCAGCTATAAGCACTTTTGGCAGATGTTCATAAGATTAGATAAACAACCCCAACAATTACATTTTTAAACTCTATACAGATGAATTCCATCATATCATTAGCTCGCCACCAATTTTTGTAGAAAACTCTCGCCCATCATTGAAGACTTATTTAATAATATTAATAAAATATATTTATTCACAGAAATGGGTTTACAGAGTAGGAACTTACAATCTACTAAATATTACATAGCTATGCTAATTTCCTCTTTCCGTACGTAATACCTACTTGTTATAAACCTTTCAGGGTCCAAAGATAATGACACCTCGCTCTAACTAAGTTTGCTAACTTGTGTTTAGACACGAGGACTCGCTCCTCTGGCTTCTTATAGGTTCATAGATAAACAATATTTAAATAATTTACGGCAGTAAAACATGAGAAAAAAAAATTGTCTCTATATATACATATTACAACGAGTATTGTATAAACTACTTCGAAATAAACCTTAATCCTAATTTATTACAAACATATACTAGAAAAAATAAAGTTGATAGATGTACCTACACATATATTTGTAATTATCATACTTCATTTATTGGCCCAACCCAAACTTTAGGAACTATTTGTAAAGCCGTATGTATTTATATAGTACATCATCATCGTCATCATATCAGCCCACGTCCACGGCTGGACATTGGCCTCCCCAAAAAAATAGCGGTCCTGAGCCGCCTCAATCCATCGACTCCCTGCGACCGCTACGATGTCGTCGGTCCATCGAGTTGATGGTTTCCCAACACTCCGTTTCGCGTTGCATGATTACTATAATTGTTATTTATATAGTTATTCTATGCTAATAGTAATAACAGACATAATACGCGAATATTCTATTTCATCGGCATCGGAGTTACAAACTGTTAAGTTTGCATCAATATCTAATACTAGACAGATCTTCACACCGCTACCTAATCCAATGCCTACACCATTTCCTCACAACAATGCGTCACAAACTGCCCATTAAATCATCGATCACTTTTCAAGCTATTAACAAGCAGAATAAAAACGAAAGGAGAGTTTACGATGCATCGCGTGAAGTAATTCGGTATTTTACTCGCTACGACAAACCTGCACGCTCGCCGATTATAATTTAGTATGCAGAATAAGAAATGAGGTCTAATAATCGTTTCCATGAGTCAAAAATGCAGCAGGGATGTCACTTAAAAAAAATCAGGAAATCAGGTGAAATTTAATGAATAATTAATGTTAGATGCATGAATGGTGACGATAATTGGATGATTAAGGGATGTAGGTATTGATTTACTTTTGATTTTAGTGTAAAAACCTGTTCAGACTTTCGTGGAATACCACAGAATACACGTGGTATTCCACGTGGAGTGTCAGTGAAATCAAAATAGGTCAAATCCTCCTCCCCCTAAACCACCTATAATGGTCCAATGCTGGACAAAGGGCTCCTCGAAATGAATTGTCACTAAAGAAAAAAAAACATCTAGATCAGGCTGTCTCTGCAAACCAAAACTGTTTATTTCCAGTATAAGTAAGCAGAAACTATGAAAACTTTCGATAAGCTTTTTGATGTTTATCAATTTATCTGTCTGTTATATTATGCCTCTGGTTATCCATCAAATAGAATTAAATAGAAAGATCATTAGCAACCCTATATAATTATTAGTGACATATATGTCAGTCTGTCTGTCAAATCACCAAGTGTAACGTACAGTTAACTCTCGATCACTGTTTGAAAATGAATAAACATTCGCTTTCATTACACACTTATAAAAAATCGCTTATATTTTCCTAATAAGATATCTAAATCAATAAATAAATCATAACAGCCTTATTATACTTATGTATGTTTTAAATAAATTTTATTCTGTATAACACATCACCGCCTACACCTGTCTATCCAAAGGTTTTCTAGCAGAGATCGCTTAATGCGATAAAGCCGCCTATTGTAAAACGTAATCTGTATTAGTCCTTTCCTGTCCTGTTTATTTGTTTTATTTGGTAAATGCAATAAAGAGTAATTGTATATTAGTAAGTGTAGATCTATTCTGCAAGAGGCGCTGCTGGCCGCCCCCCGGTCCCTTAGTCGCCTCTTACGACAACCACGGGAAGAGTTGGGGTGGTGAACATTCTAAGCCAGCACCACACTGCTAACCATAAGATCTAGCGCAATACAAAACAAACTATATTTTGAAACAGATTGAGCTGTTTTTCGTACATATGCGGATTGACATCCAAAATGTCACCAGTTCTTTCCCAAGTTCAAGAAGAGTCAGTGCCATGCCGTTACTCAATGTCAATGACACGATGAATTTACATTGAAACCAGTTACATTTTTTATTGTTATGATATCAGCCGAACGACGTTCACTTTTTAATACATGCTACCAGATAAATCACGACAATTGACCGGCCCTACGCTTCCCGCATCAAGCGGAACCCTGAGTGTTAAGCCTTCTGATAAAAACGAAAAAAAAAATTGATGGACATAAAACATGAAAATGTATCACTGATAGCTTGTAAGCTTGGGTATTTAAGCTATCTATACTAATATTAAAGAGAAGGAAAGATTTGTTTGTTTGTTTGAATTGTACAGGCTCCGAAAATACTGGACAGATTTGAAAAAAAATAAATTGTTCATTAGAATCAACATACAAAATACCAAAATAAAGCAAAATAATGACAAGAAATAAACATATCGCTTTTTTAAATTCAAACAACATTTTCGTATATCAAATTGGCTACCCATGCTTCTTAGCAAAAATTAGAAATTTCAACAGTAGGTAATGCGTATCACTGATTACCTGCACGTAAATTAAAAGTAAAAGACAAGCGCCGATGGCCCCGCTTCCTGTGTAAATGCAGTCTTCGCTTTCGCACGCTTCCGCATACCGACTATTACGTCGAAACATAAAAAAGTAAAGATTGTAACGATATGAACACGCAATTGAAATTCCACGATATTATTGGAAACATAAAAGTTATATTTAGTTACGCATACTCAGACAATTATAATTTGCACAACTCTAAGTAGGACCTCATTACAGCCGTACAGTCGCGACGTAAGAATTGACCCCTCTAAGTTCCAACTCAACTCTTGGAAGACGCGGAGGAAAGCAGAAGTTGATTGGATATACAGAGAGTTGATTAGACCTGGCAAATTCAAATGTACCTAGATCTTTCACGTTTATGCTGCCCTAGAATCTTGTAAGAAGATGCGAGGGTTTCGACTTATTTACAAGTTAGTTAGTTGTATTTCCTTTCGCTAATTAAATTAAACAAAAATGAAATACCTAAAATGAGCAAAAAAACAACGGTTTTGTGTGTGTATCTATAGTATGTGTGTATGTTTGATTGTGATAGCTTGTATGTATGTAGTGTAGATGTTCATTTTGTCTCCTGAGGTCAAATAACCTTTAAACATTTCTATAGAAACAACGCGTGAGACGCAACGGCAGAAACTATTAATTAATAGAAAAAGGTGAGCTTTGTTGGATATTATTATTACAGACCATAATTTTTGACACAAAAGACATAAACGCGCTCGCAATTTTTGTTGCTAAGACGTTAATATGTATCTTCATTGTTTCATCATTTATATTTTGTGTATATTTTTTAAGTCTTTGTAATTGTAGATTTATTATAAGTTTTAGTTACAAATAAAAGCTTTAAACTAAACTAACTAAACAATTGATAATATTAATTTTCAGTTAGAAATGCAACTTCTAAATCTCTAGTCTCTAGACTTTTAAACTACACCTTCTAATATTATTTATAAAAAAAGTATACATAATATTCTAATTTCAAAATAAATCAATTAAAGCGATGTTCAATAATCAAGACATTAACGAATTATTTCTGAATATGAGCTAATTAACTTCGGACCTTTTTGTGTTGTACGAACACCAACCAAACTAAAGCAAATATTTATTAGTATTACCTATACTTCAAATTGCAGTATAGGTAATACTGCAATTTGCATTATAATTAAAAATTAACTGCATACACCTGTATTCCTTAATTTTAATATTATGCATATTCTGAATACTGTAACTTAACGACTGGCAGAGAGATGTGGGTGAACGAGATACCCACAGCTGTTAGACCGTATTATGTACCGGTTACAACACTCTCGGTTTCATTACGGTTTTATGTTAAGGTGAAACCATATTTGTAGCAAGTTTAAACTTACACGAAAACTTAAAACGTTCAGTTTAAACGAACTAAAAAAATGTCTTACAAACAAAAAATATGTGTTCTATTAGAACATACAAAATACAAATTCATATTTTAATCACACTAATATTTTAAATGCCAAAGTTTATTTGGATGGATGGATGGATGTTTGTTGCTCAATCACGACAGAACGGCTGAACGGATCTAGATGAAATTTAGCAAAGAGATAGATTGTAGTCTGGAATAGCACATAGGCTATATTATATACCGGAATTCTTTTAGGAACGGGAACTACGCGGGTGAATCCACGAGGCGCTGCTCGTAAGATACTATATAAAAACCAGACCATTTCAGACCTTTCTTTGTTTTTAAAGAAAAATTGAATTATCTTGAAGTATGCTTTTAATTAGCGCGAATTTTTTTGTTATTAACTGTAAAGCTTGATGATCAAGGTGGAATAACGGTATATTTCCAGCTAACTCACGAGTAAAAAATATTATAAATCTCGATTGAGTGGAAGGAAAATGAACTGTTCATTTTCGTCTTCAGTCAAACAAAACTAGTGACTTCTCTAATCTGTGGCCATCACACACTTTGGGCTGCTGACCCATAGAAATAAGTAAGTTAAAAACCCGTAGGCTGATAATTGGAGCTCTACCACAAACTATACCGGTGATTTCTTCGAAAAAGCCCACTAATGATCTTGTAGTTTGGCAGTGACATTTTGTAATCGTGATTGATAGATATAAGTTAAATTATAGTAGACATTTGATACAGTAGTTTAAACCATAGGCTTAGAATGTACGTAGTGAAAAAATTCTATGTCTATGGTTTAAACCGACAACATTTTAGGTGTTTGAAGTTGATAAGCTTCGGTATAACGCGAGACCACATGTGTTACCGTAAAACAAGCAGCCTAGATTTAGGTTTCTTTCTAAAATGAATCCGTAAAATTTAGTTACTGTAACGTAATTTCGAGAGTGTTGGTAGCAAAATAAACTTTGTTACCTAGTAAGGATTAGGAATGGATTTTAAAGGTCCATCAAACGTACATAAAATGTAACAAAAAGGAGTCCCATACACACATAGAACTATTCATCTACACTAATATTATAAAGAGGAAAGATTTGATTTTGAATTCAGTAGGCTCCGAAACTACTGGACCAATTTAAAACATTCTTTCACCTATAGAATTCTACTTTCTCCCTGATGAACATAAGCAATAGAATCTACCCGTACAACGCCGGGACGGGCCACTAGTAATAGATAAAAGAAATTAAGGACATTTTTTTTCTAATCGTAAATCGTAATTATACGCGAAAGTTGATAAGGAGATACATCGCTTTAAAGTCTTTACTACTGAGTGAACTTTTTTATCGTGAATAGACTTTCGTTTTACCACAGTCTCACCTGATGGTATGTGACTATGTAGCCAATTATGGACGATGTATCGTAACCTATTTACTCTTGTCTTGAAGAAACTCTGCCCCCTAGCAAAGCATTTGTTGGCTAGGCTGGGAGAGATAAAATATTATAATTTGCGTAAATTTTTGACATGACTTTCAAATAAGTTTGAATAGGATTTGTTTGATAAGAATTCGATGTCATTTTCATGTAATTTTTTTTTCGTTTTACCCTAGACGCTGTGCTTGGCCTATAGGTTGTAGTTGTCCGGAAAAATCATTTAGAACCCATATCACAAGCTCTGCTTAGCTTATGGCTAGATGATGCTATGTGGATGGTACAGCATTATTTATAAATTTTAATGTATTCAAAGGTTTGATTAATTTTTTAAGTACGGTCTTGTCGTGATTTACGTGTCTAAATATTTTTTATTGCATAACGTTGAATATTAATTGACAAACTATCCAACAATTAAGTTTTCAGCACTAATTCATTAGACAGGCTATCGTGCACGAGTCACATCACAATCGCGTGATAAACATAATATATTCGCTGCAGACTTTGGTGTATTTTCGGTTTCGGGCGCGTTTCTATTTAGTTTTTTAAGGTCATCTATTATCACGCTGAATAATGTTCTAGACGTTCCCCGAATTTTTGGATGTTCCAAAAGTTTCGATGTTTTTTTTTACCCAGTTTTCGTATCCTTACTTACGAACTCTCGCCTTTGTATTTATAAGTATAATTTGTAGGATTATTTTACCAAAGATTATTTCATTTTTTATGACGTAAGAAAAACCAAAAAAAGGCACCTGATTAGAACTGGGTACCTAGATCAAGACATCAAGAAACGGATAAATCCAGAACTGCTGACATCTCAAAGAAGGTATTTTACGAAGTGCTTACAGAACTTCAAATGCTTCTTTCATTCTGCAGCGTGTCTGCAGCTATCGTGACGGTCATTTGTAGCTCTACTGGTCGAGCCGTAAACGCGACCGGCCGCATGCGTAACATGGAAACCCGCCTATTAGGCTTCATACAAATTGTGTACGCAAAAAGCTAGACTCTGCAGAATGAATGGGGCGTAAGCGTTCTCAACATCTGAAAGATTTTTTTACGTAGTAATCTTTACCATAATTGCAGTCAAGATTTATTTTATAAAACCAAGGATAAAAATTGATAAAAATTGATTGAAAATGTGTTCCTTAAGCAAAGCAAAGTTTGGTGATGATTATTTTGAAAATAGAGGTAGGTATATAAGGAGGCTTTGGTCTAGTGGAACAGTGTAGGCTAATCCTAACCAATATTGTAAAATGCGAAAGTGTGTATGTTTGTTTGTTCATCCTTCACGACCTAATGAAGTAACCGATCAACTTGATTTTTGGAGAGTTAGTTGTAAGGATGGAGAATAACATAGGCTACTTTTAGACCAATTCAAATTCAAATTCCTGTGGGAAATTTCCAGGAATATTCGTATTTTTATATTAACTATTATGATTATGTTATTTTACAGATTTTTGTACGCTACCTGTTCACTTGTTGGTTGCTCAGCTATTACATCTATAATTTGCTCTTGGCAATTTAATGCCAATAGATGTGCCAAAAGGATCTGCAATAAAAACATTTTATTTAGTTTTGAAAATTTCTTCTTATCTTAAATTTTATATTCTTTTATGTGTTTTTTATGACCATACATAATTTAGAAACACGTAGACACAATACTAAAATCTACATAGGACTGAATGCCGTCACAAGGTTAACAATCGAAACCATTCGTGCCATCTATTTTCACTTGAAATTAATATAAATATCTGTTAAGGCATTTAACAATGAACTTGCTTTTGAATTTTTAAAAGTTTACTTTAACCTTACAGTTTGAATTAAATACGGTTCATATTTAATTTAAACTTTAAGGTTAATATTTAATTAAAAGGTTTAAATTTTTTATATACAATTTAAACCTTTAGAAAACTGCACATGAAAAATATAAAATAAATACCAATAAAGTAAATTGTTTCGTCATGGTCACTTCACGGCCATACGTGTCGCACTATACTGAAACACTAATAGAAAAGCGTGAAAAACACCAGCTAGACCATCTCCAAGGTTGAAGACACGACGCACGACCACCACTTAGCTATTTATAAACGCACACCACCCCTTGTGTGTGTACACTACACTCACACATCTACCCTTAGGAACAATCACTTGATTTCAAATCTACTAGGATATACGATCCCTTTTTAAGATAGTGGTAATGCACAGTTCGTTTGAGAAATGAAAATAGAACTCTCTATTTTCATTCGTCTAAGAGGATTTTGATATTCATGTAATTTTTTGGGTTCCTATAGGGTAAAACGGGACCCTATTACTAAGACTCCGCTGTCCGTCCGTCCGTCTGTCTGTCAGTCTGTCACCAGGTAGTATCTTATGAACCGAGATAGTTAGACAGTAAAATTTATCACAGACTAGCGGTCCGCCCCGGCTTCGCACGGGTACCTATTCGAATTTTTCTCACCTTTTAAACCTTCCCTAGACCTCCACGAATAATTCAAGACCAAGATAAGATAAATCCGTTCAGCCGTTGTCGAGTTTTAGCGAGACTAACGAACAGCAATTGATTTTTATTTTATCACAGATAATGTATTTTTGTTGCTGCTTTATCAAAAAATACTAAAAACAGAATGAAGTAAATATTTAAGGGGGCAATATTGATAACGAGAACAGTCTACCTGTTACACCCTGTATGTTATGTACCCTGTAAATATTTGCAGTATATTTAGTTCGTGCGCGAGTTCGACTTGCACTTGACCTTTTTGTTTTATTTGTAACTTTATGCATCATATAGGTCTTAGGGTGTAGACCGTCTTGGTGGTTATATGCAAGCAAAATATGCAAATCAAGGAAAGTTTCAGTGATATGTATTAATTTCTTGTTTCACGCTATGTAATTTGATAGCACCGTAAATTGTCAGAGATAATGTGACAACTACATAATATGCCTTTTATTACACGATCATTTGAATATAAATGAATATTCAAATAAGACAATATCCATACTAATATTATAAATTCGAAAGTAACTCTGTCAGTCTGTCTGTCATATTTCAAGTCTAAATGGCTGAATGGATCTTAATGAAATTTGGCAGGAAGTAAATGGTATCAGGGACAAACTACTTGACAAACCGCTTGCGAAGCCGTGGGCAGTTGCTAGTCTCAAATATATCTACACATCATCATCATAATCATAAGCTTATACTAGTCTACTGCTGGACATAGGCCTCCCCTAATGAGCGCCATAGCGCCCTGTCTTCCGCCTATATCTACACATACATGAGAATAAAAATTAATTCTCCCGTTCGAAACTTAACTCACCTATTCTGTAAAAGAAATAAAGAAATTTATTCATACATAAATGTTGTACAAAAAAGGGAAATACAAAAAACATACATGATAGATAATGAATAACATAAACCTTTGAGACTATAATTTTAAACATAATAAAAAAATTAGCATGTAGTAGAGTACCAAGATGTCCTGCATCAGCTTGTTGTCTTTAGTAACTACCGTAAGTAGGTACCTAAGATATTATTGGTGAACCAAGTCAGCAGATAGTAGAGATTTTTTTTAACCTTCTGATACGTATGTCGATAGGCTTTCGGTACCTAGAATAACTAGCTCTCGACCGCGGCTTCCCGTTTTCATTTCTGTATAAAAATAGACCATAGCCTTCCCCGACATATCGTCTACCTCGCTGTGAAATTTCATGGATCATGGAGCCGATTAGGGCCAGACTCTACCAAAGCTGACCTGGGATGAACGGAAATGAGAAGATTGTTAAACGTGGTTTTAAAACCAATCGAACGTCATTATTCACACATTTCGTGTTCGCTTATCATATTTATAAGCGAAGAAAGATCGAAAAGGAGATGTGACCTTTGGACCTCGCTAGTGCATTCATCTCAACAGACATCCGTCGTTCGCCGCAGCTCAACCACTCTAACCAGTACACATCTCTGCTCCAGCCTTTCCAGTACACATCTTCGCACAGCTTCGGTGGAGAAACTCTATCAGAAAAACGTCTCTTCTCATCTTCACTACGAACATCATAACATATCTCCGCTTTGGTGGAGTTTACCCTTACACTGATGAACGTATTCCGGAATTAACACTGAGATAATGATTCATTTATGTAGCAAATTGAGGAAATGAGAGTGTAACAATGTAGCTTCTTTACAATGGACATGGAGAATGTTCATAAGCGTCAGTTTGCAACTTGATATCTATGTACCATGATTACAAAATACAACAGTAAGGCTGGCCGCATACATCAGACAAAAAGTCTGACGGGTGTTCGATTATCCGAAGGCGATTTGTGTATTTACAGATGTATGGAAAGAATGCTGTCGGATAGTCGAATAGGTCTATCCATAGATAATTTCATCAGACAATTCGACAAAAATCGGACGTGTGCGGCCACCCTAAAAGAAAGAAATAATGTAAGTAGAAGTGAAAACGAAAGTTTTCAATCAGTGTGTTCTACTCATTATGACCTACGGAGACATGGACAGTCATGGTAAGGCTGGTCCAGCAGTTTTAAGTCGCCCAGCAAACTATGGAGAGAGCTATGCTCGGAGTTTCTCTGATAGGATTCGCAACGAATACATCCGACAGAGAACTAAGGTTATCAACATAGCTCAAAGGATTAGTAAGCTGAAGTGGCAGTAGGCTGGCCATATCTCGAGAAGAACCGACAACCGCTGGGGTAAACGTGTTCTTGAGTGGAGACCGCGACACGGCAAACGTAGTGTAGGACGCCCTCCAACCCGGTGGGTCAACGACTTCCGAAAGACAAAGGCAGATGCTGGATGCGGCAAGCTGAAGACAGGGCGCTATGGCGCTCATTAGCAGAGGCCTTGGACGTACAGCAGTGGACTCATATAGGCTGATGATGAAGGATAGGCCTTAAAACAAAAGAAGGCCTGATCGCAACACTTAGTGACGATGGTTATTTTGAAGAAAGTGTGAAAACATGAGTGAATCGAAATGAACGAAGATATAATATAGGTATAGATTTAGGTAGTTTAGTGCTATTAAAACTACGTAGTATCCATTCTTCGTAAAGGATTTTGTCCAAACCTACGAAAGCGCAGGTAAAATGTGTCATTGAACTCTGATACAAACAAATTAAAGCGAAATTTCTTAAAAAATTTAACGCATCACATAAATAAAATTATTATTAATGAGCGATCATCAGTATTGCGAATTTTACGCTTGAACTGCCATTGTAGCGCTAATAAATTTAAGCAGGAACTAAAATAGGTAGTCATCAATCTGTTTTATAAATAAAAAAAACATATGAAAATGCTTGTGTGCCTAAACTATTTGTAACAACTGTAAGTAGATAGTACCTATAGTACTTTAATCTTTTAATTCATGGTAATTATTTAGTTTCATTTCTTTGATGTACCTATAATCTGTAGTTATCAAGGATTCTTTGTCAATAACTTTACGATGGACTGTACAGTGTACATTGAGATAAAATTTTGGTCACAAAAAATAAAAATGAAACAAAGAAAATTATACTAAAAACGCTTTATTTTAGCTCTGTATCAAAACAAAATCGTTTTACCGTCTTATATTAATTAGTTAACTTGTGTAAGTATCTAAAATCTAATCTATTTTGCAATGTTTTGCCTACTTTGAGATGCCTTGTTAAAACAAAGTTAATATCACAGATCGATGGTGATTCCGCTTCGGTTGGCTGGCAGCGCCATCTTCGTTTGGTAACTGTGAGCTTAAAAGGGCGCCATCTAGTGGTGCCCGTAGTAACCTCCGTGGTTTCCGTAGACTTGTGGGTGGTGAGCGTGGCCGATGCGTTTCACGACAGCGTTGAACCCGTTGTGTTTATCGGCTGTGTACTCAACAATGCGCGTCGTGCCGTCTGGCTCGAGCAGGGAGTATGAACCTGAAATTGAAAGAGTTTTTGTAGTGGAGCCTAGATGGCGTTGTTAAAGTTGAGCGATATTGGGGACAGGTGCGTAATGTGTAGCAGACAGTAACTACAGTAGCAGCACTTCATTTTCATGTGCTATCGTACCTTTCACGACATCGCCATCACGGGTTTCCCATTGCGATTTGTGGTCTCCGGTGTGCGGATCTTTCACTGAATAATCGAATGTGTATTTAGGATGTGCCTGAAAATAAATGAATGAGTTATGAAAGTAATTATTAACTCAAATTATTCTCACTTTAGTACAAAATAGTTAATTCCGTTTTTTAGTGCAAAAGACTTCAACGCGCTCCATCGATGTAAAATACTGTTCCTAATTTTGCCTGGGTGGAGAAATGCCATAGTAATAATTATGGATAGTACGCCGACTGTTAGTTTTTATTGAACATCTAGATGTTCATTATTGGAAATTAAAAATAATAATAACAATGCTGCACAATCCAGAAGGCATTAGTATCTTCCCCAAATAAATTAGGTATTTGATGGAGAAAATCCGCTCAGGAACCTATCCAAAAATACAAGATTCTATTTTTGAGTACTTATAATGAATTAAAGTATAAAAATAACAAATAAATAGTGCTGGACATTTGACAAATAAATATCCGAAGACTGCTGCTGACTGCTGCCTGTCTGCTGTGTCGGCCTGTAAGTGGTTAGTGCACTTACCATCACTAATCTATAATCTATTTTAAATACCTTGTAAGTTTTGGTACTCGCTGTAGGCTAACCTAATTGTTAAAATAAAATAAATAAATAAGTAAAGACATTTATTTCAATTAATTTGTATTTTATCTTTCTGTTACCTTTGGATAGATTGCGATAGATTTTACGTGAGCGGTGCAACATTGCAGTTACTCAGATACAAATGTTTGCCTACCAATATGTCGTAACATGGGGGTTATGGTGTCTATCCACCATAACCGTTACGGACGGCTGTTTACTATTGCTTATTGTCAACCTTCATATAGACATTGTCTTTTGAAAATAATACAAAATATGTCTTCATCATCTCCAAACGGGTCAAATTGTCTAAGTAAAACGATTAGGTAAATAACGATACGAAAATTCAATCAAAAGTCCATTAAAATAAATAAATAAAATAAAAATTAATATAATCAGGTCAGTAATACAAACGCATTGAACGTTGCACTCAATACGCTGAATATTTTTTCATGATGCTACTCTATTCACTGACAACTAATCGATAAAATTTTGATTAGACTTATCAATATTAATTAGGAATCAAATTATTAGTGAGCGCCCAGAACTGAGTTTCCTTCCAATAAACCAAGAACTCCTCGAAATTATTTTTGAATGCTACTTTACCATTTCCTTACAACTGGCAAATTCTTTTTTCTAATATTTTGACACTGCAAAAAAAAGTTGTCTCTGTCAACTCAGAGCTCTTCTGCTAGGGACAGAGTATTTTTTTCGTTAATTATCTATAGTTGGATATACTTACGTAATAGTCTCCATGGCCTATCCCACCACCATGTTCACTGTAGCCTCCATATCCACCATAGCCACCGTCGCCAGCGTATCCACTGTAACCACCATATCCATGGCCAATGTACCCTGCGCTAGCTGCAGCGCATACTGCCACAAAAACTAATACCTGCAAATATACTTATATAATATATATAGATCTCAATCATATAAAAAAAACTTATTGCTCTACAAGACAGAGCTAGAATAAAAATACTAACTAGTTCTGCGCGACAGAAAAACGTTTCCATAGTTATTTATTTATTTCATTCAACAAAAAATTTTATTAGGAAAAAAACACTAGTTTTCGATATATCTATTTTGCTTAGAATAACTATAGTAATACAGGCTTGCTTAGAATAACGATAGTAATACAGGCTTGCTTAGAATAACTATAGTAATACTTTGAATCTTGCAGAAAATAAAAAAATAATTGTAAGCTTTACAATAATATGTCAGAATAAAATTTTGTCAAAAAAAATGTTTGAATGCGTCATACATAAGTTACGAAAGCGGGACCGGAGGTGGTAGATTTTTCACAGTCTTGGAAATTGAAAATTTGAAAGATCTTTTGAAAAAGTCAATATTTTCTGCTACTGTTAACAAAAAAACGGCCTTTTGGAAACATAGGTACCATTTAAAAGAAACATTGCGTTGTAGCCAAGGCAAACAATTAACGTCGCTTTAAAACACAATAGTTTATCCGATAATGTTCCTACATATCGGATCTAAAACAAAGAACAAACGTAGGAAGTATCAGCTCAATATTTTTGTAATTAACGCATATCTTACTCATTATCTCCCATTGTTGAGTAAGCCTATCTATTTTGAATAGGGAAATGGAAAACCAGCTAAATTTTATCATCATTCCTAAGTAACTAGCAAAGCTTAAGCGATTTTCCACATCTACTTTACGTACCAATCTATCATAATTTCATCGGAATTTCTGTTGCGCATACTTATTTGCGACAGTTGATAAGTAGAACAGTAGCTATTCATTTTCGAACTGTAAAAGTGGGTTGTTTTTTATAACTCAAATGCGTTATTAAAATATGAAACTGAAGAAAAATAGATAGACAATCCAGAATTTTGAATATAATGAAAGCTAAAAATAAATCTCTTCTCCCATTATTAGAAATTAAAAGTAGGTAACTATGTAGTGTAAAAAAGTAAGAAAAATTAGGCGTTTTCTTAAATTCAAAATTATCGAATAATCTTAAATGACTTTTTTACGTGATGCCGTCGAATCAAAATGTCATTTGATTTTGATTTTTTGATTTTGAATTAAGGTTTTTTACTTTACTTTTAAAAACAGTTACTTAGGTGTCCAAAAAAATTGTTTCATTTAGTAGTACCTAGTAGTCCGTTTTTGACAGCACTATGCCATATCAATAACCGATATCTGTAACTTATTATATCCCGCTGACAATAAATTGAGGTAACTAAACGTGACAATATTATAATGCCCAATAAGATGTTGTAAAGTGTATCAATAACTTTTTTGGCGTTTTTGCATTCTTTACAAAGACATGGTTGGTACTAGATATTACTACAGTACAAATATTGATAAAAAACATGAATTATTTGGTTTTGAACATCAGTAACAAAAATAAATATGATTATTGATCATATTTATTTTTGTTACCTAAGCATAGCGCATCAGCATTGCCAATTTTTTTTTTTTTTTTTTATTACAGCGGGGCAATGCAGCCAGTGTCTAAGGGACGCTTCCGACTGGTATTGATATGGATCAGTTGAGCTACTTGTACATAATCTGCAACATTCTGGAGTTAGCTTAATTGTTTTAATTCCTATTTGTTTAATACAATACAATACACTTTATTGAACAGCAAGATAAAACCAAAAATAGAGTAGATACAAAAAAAGATATAAAAAAACTGAGCTGCACAATGGGCGGCCTTATCGCTAAGAGCGATCACTTCCAGATAAATTTGGTCTTCCAGAGAACTGAATACTTTGATTGTTAATTTTATCTATAATTAAGATACTTTAGTTAGATACCTTTAGTTTGCTATAAAGGCGTGTAGTGTAATGAAAAAATAAGTTACCTACTAAATTTGTCGATAGCTGGTGCGATACAAAAGTACTGATATGTTATTTCATTCGATACACAATTATGTTTTCATGCATGTATCTACTAAGTAAGTAACTAGTGAATTTTCCAATGCTTTTCAACAATTTTACATTAGGTAATAGTTACGGTTAGGTAATATTAGGAATGATAGGAAGGCTCTAGTTACGAGGAAGTTATTGCAATTTATTGTTATGTGGTACTACGTAAGTAATATTGTTTTCCATCGATAGCAGTATGTTTGTTTTCTTTCTTTTCATTTGATTATGTGTGATGAATTTAAACTGACATTACTGGCCCCCTAGCATGGGGATTGTTGTCTAGGGAAAAATAGACAATTATGATATCGCATCGCCATACTTTGCGTATATTTTTGAAGTGGAAGGAGTGCATTTCAAATAATTTACGCATTCGATGACAAAATGACGTCATTTTTCTATATTCTACCATAGACAACAATCCCCGTGCTAGGATGGCTGGTCGATTTATGACTCATTGGACACGATTTATGTATCGCTCTTTAGCGACAAGAACACCCATTGTACTTATCTCCGAGAAGGTGTGGTTAATTTAAAATTATTGTTTTGGTAAGAAATTACGTGTTTTTGATTCTTGTCATGGGAATTTATCATGTTCAACTGGGGACGTAGGTATATGGGATGATTGTACTAGCCCAAATCTGAGCATAGCTTATAACGTGAAAAATGTTACTGACTGTTAAAAAATTGTATATTAGGTGGTACATTACAAATAGCTCTAAGTTTTTATCGATTCCAAAAAGGAGGTCAATACCTATCATAACCATTTTTTCATTGTGATACCTATCATAAGCTTTTTTAATGCCTCTGTAGTAGTTTTATTCAATTTAGTTTAGGCAGAGATACGAAAATAGATTTTGGTGGCCACCAAGGGCAACTTCAACAAGGAATTTGTTATCTGCGCCGTAAAACGTATCTAAATCATCGTCACATGATAATTTTTACAGTTGGTAACAAATGATTTCCACAACAAAGTCCATCGTCCATCACTCATCATCATCACATCAAATTAAATTAGAATTTAAGCGAATTTAAGCTAGATGTCGTCACTTGAAAAATTAAATCGCGCTATCAAAGTGTTCCGGGCTTGAAATTACTTCCAAACCCGTTTTCATTAATTAGGGATTTGAAGTCGGTTTATAGCTTTTTAAAACATAACACATTATTGTAGTAAGTAAACCAACAAAAAAAAAATAGTAAATTTCGTTTTGTTCGAACGTGACCAAACAAAAAAAGGGAGATAAAACTGTCTGAAATTTTCCAAAAATAGATTTAGAATTATTTTGGGAATAACGTTTAAGTTAAGTACTTTTTACGAAGCTGAACAAAAAGCTAACAACAAAACTATCCACATTACTTACTTGGAATGTACACATTCTGGCAATCCTTTAACAGTCACTTTCTTCCTCTTCAGTCACTGACAGGAGTAGAACTGACCTGACACTGATACATGTTCGGCCATGCACTGTATTTATAACAGGCATTGGTTGCTCCACGCTGTGACGTACGAATGGTCGAGGGTTGTTGGTGGCACTGCAATTTGGGTACCTATGTCTGCTTATGGGTATTTTGTAAGTATTTATTAACAAGTTGGCTTGACCGTGGGCTTGGACTAGAGCTTAAATAGGTCAAAGGCTTATCTATCAAATGGCTAGAAGTTACTGAGTAACTGATAGAAGACAGTGAGAAAGGTAGAAAAAAATGGATATTATTTTATTTTTAAATACAACTAGCGGTCCGCCCCAGCTTTGTAAGGGTATATTCTTTATCCTATGTTCCTCATTGATAGTGTTGTTTTCTAACGAAAAAAGAATTTTTTAAATCGGTCCAGTAGTTTTTTTTAAGTCGTTACATACAAAAAAATTTTTTTTCCTTTTTATATTATTAGTGTATATATTATCAATTATTATACCTGTAAGTATTATTTTCATGATATAATGAAAATAATACTTACAGGAATACTTACAAATGAATCAGTCTAATAATTTCATTTGTTAAATGTTAAAGACAAAATTAAAAAGGATTTACAATATAAAATGGTCTCTTGTCGAATAAAATACATCCAAACATATGTAGAGAAGTACTTAATATTTTCATTTCATCACAATAAATGATAATAATTGGCATTTGATAACTTATCCCCATTGAATAAACTAGATTTGGACTCGTTACTAATAAACATAAACCTGAAACAGAAGTCTAGCTTAATGAAGTCTTCACACCAAAGTCTCAGCCGGACTTCTTTGCAAAATTGTATAAAACAATATTCCCAAGCCGATCTGTAGTTTTGAAAAGGTATAGGTAGGCTACTGCTGTCCTGGACGGAACGGGTCATTTTTTTAGGAGTCCTGCAAAAATCTAACAAAATGCGTATTTTTGAACACTTAGATTTAAGATAACGAACGTAAATGTTAAGATTAATACGATAGGTACGGAAAAAAACAAGTAATAAAACGAGTACCTAATCGAATTGAATTTTGAAATATACAAAATTCGCATTAAAACTGTTCTGTTTTTGAAATGCTATTGAAATGCAGCTATATTTTCTGCTTATATTTTGAATAATTAAAAGCAAAAAAATCGATTTATGCACTGTCGTTGCCTTGATCCTATGCCTATCCTTTTCACATTTTTTTTGCATTATACGCGGTTTTATTGCACTACAGCCATACCAACACCTGCTTAGGCATAACATTATGCAAGGGAAAAGTGAATCGAGTCCTGTAGATCGAAATCACTTATTTAAGTCGATACAATTATTATGAGGTTTCACCATATTATGAATGTATATTCTAGACAGCTTATGGTAAGTTACAAGTATAATAAATAGCAAAAAAGTCAAATTATTGATACATATCCAGTGAGGGACATTCAGCTACTTTCTAGTAACTTCTCTACTGCAGAACTATCCCTAAACTGCGATCCCTAACCCGCATGCTAGGGTGGATATTATGGGCACTAACCCCAATATGATAAAAGCTGATATGATAAGGCTTATCAGGAGAAGGCCTGCGTCCATTATGTGGCCCACAATAGTCTGTAGATAGATAGATAGAAAGTTCTTTATTGCACACTTAACAAAAATATACCAAAGAAAATTAAAAAATATATGCGTCAATTGGCGGTCTTTTCGTTCAAGGGCGATCTCTGCCAGACAAACGTGATGTACTGATATAAATGAGTCATTTTTCGATGTAATAAGGTGAGGAAGTAAAAGCATAAGCTCAATTTATCGAGATGTTCCAATTTCATTTCAAAAATCGAATACCGAAAAAAGATAATACTTACGTAATATTATATGGGTACCGTTTCCCTCCATTATTTCCATTATTCGTTTTTTTTGTCAGTTTTATGAGTTTCTTAAGCCAGGATTTCCTTCGCTTGTGATTAAATTTGTTATTAATCTACTTACGCAAAAAAAAAACTTTGAAATGAGGTTCATTGTGACGTTTATAAAGTTAAATAACAAGACAATTTATGGCATGTTTAAAAAATTTATAGTCAACGAGTTAAATTTTAAGTTGCCTTGAATTAGAAATGCTCCAAATTTGTATCACACACATGACCGAACATAAAATATTATGAAGGCCACGGCCTTTTCAAGAACATTTATTAATTTCTCTACATATTCAGACTTATCTAAAACTTATGCGATCGGCACCAGTAGAGGATTCTCTCCGATCAGGTACGATGATGACTTGAAAAAGACCGCAGGGAGATACTTGATGCGGCAAGAGCGCTATGGTGTTCATTAGAGAAAGAAAGAAAGAAGCAAGCTTATTGGCGCACAAAGACGACGACGTCGACGATCTCTGTTGCGCGGTGGGTGAAGGTCCGCCTGCGACGCAGGAGATTGCGGGTTCGATTTCCGCCTTGGGACAAATATTTGCACGATCTGCAGGTATTTCGTTCCGGGTGTTCTGGTCGTTTACTATGTATAGTAAAAATATGTATCTATATAAGGTATTGTATTATGTATATCAGTTAACTAGTACCCATAACACAAGCTCTGCTTAGCTTGGGGCTAGATAATGCAGTGTGAATTGTCCAACCATTATTATTATAAAGGCAAACACTTTATGAAAGTATTTCAGAATTATCCTAAACTCTATCATTAGAGGAAGCTTAAATCCTGCTGTGGACTAGGATGATGATGATATTCAGACTTGATATAATTTGATCACAGGCTCTCTGGCTTAGAACTTGCACCACCCCAACTCCTCCCGTGGTTGTCGTAAAAGGCGACTAAGGGACATACACCGGGAGGCGGGCAACAGCGCCTCTTGCAGAACGTATCTACTACCGAACTGCGATCCCCAACCCGCATGCCCAGCGTAGTGATTATTTCATAGAAAACTACAAACATATTAACAATATATAAATAAACAACAAAGTAATTCTCTATAAATGGTTTGCACCCAACAATGATAATAGTTTCTCAATTCCATCGGCACGTTAATAATTAGTTCAAAATTGGCGATGTTCCGGTTGCAGTAATAGAACAAGGTAACGGGTGTTGCAAGGAAAGACGTTATTAAGGAACCTATTGATGTATGGGCCAGTTGCCCCCGAGCCATGCAATTTAAGAACAACAGAGCAATTTTTATTTTACCTGCGTCACCGTGTATGACTCCTAAGCGAAATCAAAACTATATTGCTTGGGTGAGCATATAGGATTTCGTTTCACTAGACTCGGTAATACCCATTTTCGATTTCTTGCTTATCTGGAGTTCAAATATTTCTGATGTGGGAAGAGCGATTAAATTTAATAAGTTTTGCCGAATAGAACAAAGTCAAGATGGAAAATGTATCTGTCTTAAGAGCAACAATCTTAACACAGCTGTTTTAACCCTAACTGTTTTTGCCCTGGAGACACTAGACAAACCTATGGTTTATAGTGTCTTATAAATAAGAATAGTATACGTTTGATTAATAAAGAAATACAAATACAAAATACAAACTATAGTTGAAACTAATTTGAAAAACAAAAGCACATTGACTTCATATTCAGATAATGTTTTGTCTTAATTTTTTACACACTTTTATAAATACCTAATATAGGTTTACTGCCAATTAATTGGCATAGCCCACTTAGTTAGTAACTTGCCCCCTCGTCAAATCCTCAGTACGCCTCTAACCCTCACAGCAATTCCATTAAACCTGTCATTAGAACAGCTGATCATAAGGACAAAGCTTCCATAATTGCTGATCCATGCCCCGAAGTATTACACGAAGATTGATAGAAAGGGAATAGCAAAATATTTGTTTAAATCGGTACATAATTGACGGACAAATCGAAAAATATACATTAAAAAAGGAAAACATACAGCGGAGCATAGAACTCCTGAAGTGCAAGCATGGGGATTGTTGTCTAGGTTAGAATAGAGAAAAATTACGTCACTTCGTCATCAAATGCGTAAAATGTTTGAAATGCATTCCTTCAACTTAAACAATGTACGCAATGTATGTCGATCCGGTGTCATTATTGTATATTCTACCCTAGACAATAACCATCCCCGTGCTAGGGGGGATGAAGTCGGTCAATTTTGCAGGCGGCTGACAGTGTTTTGTCAACTTGGCGGCGACTTGATTTGTAGAGTCTTAAGGCGCATACCCCACCCAAAGTGGCGCAGCCACCTATACTTTATATTTTCAAATGCTAGGGGCATTCAAAAACGTTTTTTCAATGCCTCTGGTATAGTTTTATTTTAATTAGTTTAACCAGAGATACGAAGTTGCCCTTGGTGGCCACCAAAATCTAGTTTCGTATCTCTGTCTAAACTAAATAGAATAAAACTATTACAGAGGCATTGAAAAAAGCTTATGATAGGTATCACAAACTGGAATATGAATTTTTGAAAATTCCTTTGTTCAACGGAATAATAACATAAAGTAGGTGGCGGCGCTAGTTTGGGTGGGGCATGCGCTTTAAGATTTTAACGTTATTTATCAAATGTGTGGCCAGTTAGAAAAATAGCTTAGAGCTTGAACAGCTTGTATATTAGGTCTTTATTAACGTGAGAAGAGCCTCTTTGTGCGTATAACGCCCTACATTCAATGGGTGCTAATGAAAGTGCAACATCGTAGAACATGTTATAAATTAATTAGAGCCTTTTAGTCTGAGCTATTGGATACTTCTTAGCAGATACTTCACCATCTGGAAGCACAGAACATTATTGAAAATAATCTTCATCATCATCATCGGCCATAGCGCCCTGTCTTCAACTTGTCGCATTCAGCATCTGCCAGCAGTCTTTCGCAAATCTTCATCTCACCTGGTATGGAGGGCGTCCTACACTACTCACTTTATCTACTCCTACGTTTGTCGAGCCGCGGTCTCCACTCAAGAACATCGTCAGCGTTTGTCAGTTATTTTCGAGTTATGGCCAACCCACTGTCACTTCAGCTTGCTAATCTTTTGTGCTATGTCGATAACTTTAGTTCTTTGTCGGATGTAGTAGTTGCGAATCCTACCTATCCTTCAGAGAAACTCCGAGCATAGTTCTCTCCATAGCTTCCTGGGCGACTTAAAACTTGTGGACCAGCCCTACCATGAATGTCCACGTCTTAGCTCCGGTCTTGGCTCAGGTCATGACGGGTGGGATGCACTGATAAAAACTTTCGTTTTTAAGCATTGCGTATTGCATAGAATAATAATAAACCACAATTATTGTTAATGTAATTATAGAAATTTCGGACAAATGATAAAATAAATTTTGTAACTGATAACCGACGTAGAACTTTAGAAAGAGGTGGAATTTTAGAATAAACTATTTGGTTCATAATAAAAAGCAGACATGGACGTACAAAAGAAAAAACAATAGAATCTACAAACCGATGTCGTGTGAATTGGCCAGAATTATTACCACACACACTTACATAGGTATACTACACTGGCTACATACTACACTCACGACAACACATACCTATTTAGGTCTGTCTGTCTGTACTTTCTTAGTAGTCTTAGTATAATTATTTTTTTTTTCCTTTAATTTTTACTCTTGATCTTGATATAAAAATTTATTACCTTACATAGAATATTAATTTGTTACATTTTTCCTGCCTATATATAAATGTCACCTATTATATGTAATCCGTGGAGTGGAGGTCCTGGAGACTTATAGTTACAGGTTTTTCATAAAACCTATAGCTAGCTCCAGCCTCTCACAATACAGGTTAAATACAGTTCTACGCACTGTGCTTGTATAACTAGATTTTAAGTACCTATTGTGAAGAGGAAATAAAGAAATTTTATTATTTATTATTATTATTATTAATTATAATATAATTCTTATTAAACCTGTGAATGCCAGCTTATTCATTTTCCTTAGTGCAAACCCAAATATTTTTTGTAACCCTTGATACATCAATATTATGTATTTTATTTGTATTTAACCTTGTAACTACGTGCACCTAGGTAATCTGTCTCCTTGGTCCACTGACGTGTCCAATGTGGTTAGTTTTTCAGTATATTCTTCTATCAGTAACAAACTCGAAGTTTCTGTGTTAAATCATGTGGAAATTTCGTGCTACAATTTTCTATAGACCCTATTTGCGACCGACGGGTGGCCCTTTGAAATGACTGCTATTGTTAGATATAAGTTCTTTGTACTTCTTTATGTAATGTTATATCACTTTTCAATGTTACATTTAAATAAACTGTGAAGTCAAGACGTGAATCGTTACTGCCTAAGTACCTAGCTTGAATTATACGAAAATCCTTTTTATAAAGGAAGTTAAGTTTTTTTTTGACACAAAGACATCGTTTTTTTTTTTTTTAATTTAAAGATAGAAGTTTTAATTATGTTATAAAGAATTATGACATTATTATGTGAGTTTAGTCACATAAGAATTGGCATAGTTCTAAGGAAAGCAGATTCCCTTTCCATCAATCAAAATACGGTTAGCAATAAAGTGATTGCTGTACTGATACTTCAAAGCATGTTGATCAGCAATTATGAAAGCTTTGTCTTCATTCGTCGTTTCATCCGCGTTTCATCCATCACTCATCATCATCACATGAAATCAATCGAAATTAAATATAATTTATTATTAAATGTTGCCACAAGAAATTTTTATTGTGCTATCGAAGTGTTCCTTCCAAATACATTTTCACTGTGTCAGTTTATAGGTTTTAAACACACACCAAATTTGTGTGTAGAGTCTTTAGAAGTGCATTATATTGTTATTGTTATTTTTATCAAAGTAAATTATATGCCTAATTTGTGGTACCGTGTATCTTTAGGTAGCCTTACCTTTATGTATAACGAAACAGAATTCATTGTTTTAATTACATTCAGAATAATGACCATTCTAATTTGCATGTAATTAAAAACTATGAAACCAAAAGGATAAATTGCACTGCCACATGAGACATCCGCTGTATAACTATTTCCTGTCGCCTACATTATTGCTACCTACGTAAAACATACCTAAATAAATCATTTTACTATCACGGTGATCGTCTTGTACAGTATTATTTTCTGTGCCAAGTGCAGGTTTATACAATACCTTGAATTTAAAATAGCACCATCTATCGGAATTTTCACGAAACTATTATACAAAATTTTAGCTTCAACAGCGCTTACGTTTTCATGAGTGGTTGAAGTGAACGGTAAGACAAGTATTGCTAAAACTTGACCAGTAAAACTAGTGAGTGGTGTAGACTGCTGACGAAAGATGGCGTGGCTTATACATATTTTAGTTGAACCGTGAACTTGTATAGTATTATTTTATCTGTGGTGAAACTTAAGTACCTACGTGGTACTTAAATTTTTTATTCAAACCACATTCAAACAATGGGCTCTGCAGGATTAAGACTAATTTTTGTTCCTAGTACATGCACTAGGAACAAAAAATAGAGAGTATTGATGATGGGAATGATGGGATGTCTTGATCATGATCAATGATGGGATCATGATGAAAAAATACTTATTCATTCATCATAAATAAAATATAAAACTATCCCTATCCCAGTTTGGATAAAACAAGGTGATGCAATCATCAAAACAAATTGCCTCAGATATAATACAAGGTCAAGTACAGTACAAATTCAGAATAATAGCCTTTTTCAAAATTAAGTGAGCTTAACTCGCATAAGGGATACTTGATGGGCGTGCAAGATCTGATGTTATTGTTGCTTATAAGGAGCTAACTAGACAATAGTTGGCAGTTCCTAACATAAAAAAAAATAAGCGAATAGCCCAGTTTATAGGTAACTTATGGTGTAGTCATTTTTGAGTTCTTTGATGCAAGTTGGAAGGAAGCGTGACAAAGTTGCAGACTACCAAACCTTGTTGGACAAATTGTGCGTTATAATCAAGTCATAATATTATGTGATTACCTCAGATGAAATGAAATTTAGGTTTATAGTTATTCCTATACTCAGGAGTGGTAAGTTTTTGTAATCGTGGAAATAAGGAACAATTTTTAAGTTTACCTAGAGCTATCTGCGCTTCAAATAAACAACAAATTATGATTTTAACTCTAAATACATAATAAATATATAAAATAATATTATAAAAAGGTAAAGTTTGTGAGGTTGTAAAAGACATTACATCTGACGACCTCTGTGGCGCGGTGGGCGAAGGTCCGCCTGCGACGCAGGAGGTTGCGGGTCGATTCCCGCCTTGGGACAAATATTTGTAGGATCTGCAGGTATTTGTTCCGGGTTTCTGGTCGTTTTCTATGTATAATAAAAAAATATCTATCTATGTATTGTATTGTATTATTATGTATATCAGTTATCTAGTACCCATAACACAAGCTCTGCTTAGCTTGGGGCTATATAATGCTGTGTGAATTGTCCAGCATTATTTATTTATTTATTTCTTATTGTTGGGCTCGGTGCCAACAAGTAATTATAGGTACCTAAAATTACTATCGTTATTTATCTTTAATATTTTGTCGACTTTACATACATTGAAAGCAATTTTATTATGCCATCAATTATTATTAATAGATAAGCTCCATTTCAAATGGGTCAATAGCATATAGAGATGGAAAATTATTCAGAATTCATCTGCATTCGATATGAAGTACCATTCGCATAATAAATGGCTTGCTTCACTCTATCAAAAGCTATTTATTGCATTACAAAACAGTGTTAGTCTCGCTATGAACCAACTCGGGCAAGACTCACTTACAAAATAATAAATGAAAATTATTTACGATCCTTCCAATATTGGGAAATCTGAATTTACAAAGTAAATGGATTCGTCAAGTAGGTTTGAAAATGAAGGATATGATGGAGGTGCGTCGTAAACTAACCGAGTTAATAACTAAAGGATCAAGACCAATGTAAAATCAATATAAATGCAATTATAATGAAAGAACAAATTATTAAATTCAATATATCAAAGATGAAAAATCTATTACTAACTACCTACTATGTTAATTATTTAATTTCATTCGCCAAAAAACTATATCAACGCACCAACCCAATAAAACATGTGTACTTTGTGATATTAAAAAAAGCTTATAATAGGTATCACAAACTGCCCATTGGACATTTTAAAATTAACTTTGTTTAACGAAATAATACGATAAAATAGGTGGCCGCGCTAGTTTAGCTAGGGGAATCGCCTCCCTTTTCCAATACCTACGTTCAAACTTATATGAAACGACGGAAAAAATAAAATTTCAAATTAAATAGGAAGGTTTTTCTTTTCTTTTTAAACTTTCTCCTTTTTTGAAGTCGGTTAAATAAACACTGAACATCATAATTCTACTAATAGGTCCACGCGAAAGTATGGGGCTTGTATAGACGTTTGATTCAAGATATCACCTTAAATTGAGGCAGGTTGAGGAATTGTGAAACTTGATCGAGGTTACCTATTTGATTAAGCCCTTCGGGGAGGAAACAATAAGTTCTTGGGATCCTGGGGGACACGAATCACTCGACAAATACAAAGACAAAACGTCTCATAGGGTTCATAGGTGATCGGAATGCTGACTTTTATTTCGGTCAACGAATTAACATTGCCATTCAACGTGGCAATGATTTTTAGGCTACAGAAAAAAAAAATGGTTTTTATATGTACTTATATTACGTGCATATTAGAGTACTAGCAACCCGCCCGGCTTCGCACCCGTGCGAAGCCGGGCGGGTTGCTAGTTGAAAATATGACCTTTCTATTAATAAAAAAGGCACAATGAACCTTTATTATTCACAAATAATGGAACGATGCAAAGATGAAGGCAGAAGCGTGACTCTCGTTGGTATCTAAATGGGTCTATTTTAATATCTCTAAAACTAGGGAAATAATAGTTTAGCTGAATGTTCCGCTTTTTGCTACACAAAAATGTTAAGCGTAGTATAATTTAGTTTTCTTTATGGAGTCATAATTTTCCCACAAAGTATGTAAAAAGAGGTTGGAACGACCATAACTGTAGTTTGTTTATGTTCATTATTAACATTTTTGTTGCTTTGCTAATTGCGCTATCCTAATACGAGTAGGATTTAAACGATGCAAGTTTTTATCAAAATTTGTTGCACGGTGATAAAAAATAATTTAACCATAAAGAATATGTCCAATGAGCAACAAAAAACGACACATTTTGCGTAAGTCTACGAACTACATATTGCTACGGTTCTGAGATGCATTCTGCTGACGGACGGACGGACGCGGACGTACAGACATACGTACAGCGGAGGCTTAGTAATTCAACCCCTAATCCTTTGCTATCTGTCAGTTCCTAACAAATTGATCCATTTCGATCAATGGTGTCTCCATTGTCTGGCATGAACATGTTGAAAAAGTTGTAAAAAATTAATAAAAACAAAAAATAATGATTAGGTTCCCATTTTTTCTATACTAAATTGTCAAGAGGAAAGCATTTGTTTGAATTGAATAGGCTCCAAAACTACCTACGACCGATTTGAAAAGTCTTTCACCATTAGAATCCTACATTATCCCTGATGAACATAGGCTATATAATATACCCGTGCGAAGCCGGGACGGACCACTAGTATTTTATAAAATGTTAATATAGTTGTTATATAGATACTTTGAGGTTTACAGGTTATAACGCTTACGATATTTTAGTGCAAAAGTCACGTACCTACCATATAAATAACTATGCAAAGGTAATTAATAGTAAATAAATAATGGTGGACAACTCACACAGCATTATCTAGCCCCAAGCTAAGCAGAGCTTGTGTTATAGATACTAGATAACTGATATATATAATATAATATAGAGACAATACATAATTTTTGTTTATACAATACAATATTATTACAATACAGTACATAATTTTTATTTTTACTTTATCTGAATTGTTTTTTTACTAGTGCATAGTAATTGTTTTTATTTGTATGTGACTTTGCTTAAACTATATCGAATTACCCCAAAGTTTGTAACAATATTTTATAAAATATCAGCAACTTAAAAAAGCCTGACCCATTGATCGATAAGAATCAAATCGTTGCCAAACGTAAATCGAGCCTATCTGATCCAATATTGGAAAGGCATTCGAATTAGTCTCGCTCTTATAATGTAGGGACAGGCGATGACGCCAATCTAAATACTAATTACTGGATATAATATATCAACACTATTACATAGCTACTTTTGGCCTGGTTTAACTGCGTGCCATTCATCATTCGAACCGCTGGGGTATGGAACACGTTCCCTGCTGCTGTTTTCCCCGTCAATTACAACCTGGGTCTCTTCATGACAAGAATGAATAAGTATCTTCTAGACCTTCGTGATACATCGTCGGCCACATCTTCACTTTCCATCAGGTGAGATGTGGTCAAACAATACCTTTGTCTAACCACAACCTCATTGTTTAACTATAAAAAATCTACAAAAATCATCCTACGAATTTAGGCGCATTACTCATATTATAATCTGTCATTTTCTGTACAGTTAACCGACGACTGTATTTTAACTCCAGCTTATTTTTGAAGAACACAATCCTTGGTACTTACTTATTTAGTATGGAAATAAGAATGTTGACTGTCCATAGTGAGCCGCCAATAGATTAACTTAATCGATCGATATGTCAAACTGTATTGAGTTTACTTGAGTAGAAGAGTGGTATGAATATACATAGACGGTTGGTGTTTTTCCATTGAAATGTCTGGTTTCTTGAATAACAGATAAGATAATGTTGTTACTGTCAATAAAAAATAAATAATAAATAAATACCTAATGCTGGACAATTCACACAGCATTATCTAGTCCCAAGCTAAGCAGAGCTTGTGTTATGGGTACTAGATAACTGATATACATAATATAATACATAGATAGATATTTTTATTATACTATATAGAAAACGACCAGAACACCCTAAACAAATGTCTGCAGATCGTACACACATTTGTCCCAAGGCGGGAATCGAACCCGCAACCTTCTGCGTCGCAGGCAGACCTTCGCCCACCGCGCCACATCGGTCGTCAATGAAGTATTACAGTTACTACAGCATTGCGTGTGCAAGGTATCTTTTTTTTGGAAGTTCATCACACCGCAGATAAACAATAAAGAATTTTTTTCACTAAGAAGTGATAATAAATATTGCCTATTTGTTTAAGTCCACAACAGACGGAGCTATAATATATATATTAATATAGTTAGCTATATATTACGGTATAGCAATACGTTACAGTGAGAAATCAGTAATTTAGCCTAATTATGGCAAATCATAGAAAATGGTTTAAGAGTTGCGGCAAATAACTTCTCCGCTAATTTTAATTCTTGTAGATATAAAAATGCAACATAGCAACACAGGTATTATCTGGCGAACTACCTAAATCGATCGCACTTAACTCTCACGTACGAGAGCCATAGCCCGAGATCCTGGTTGCTTCTTCAATCCTGACTACTTTAGTACTATACTTATAAATCTGTGATCCTGACTGATGGGATGACTGATGTGTAATAAATTCATTTTCCAGCCAGTATTGTTAAAAAGGTTGTAACAATTGAGTTTTTAATTTATTACTGGTCGCTTTTTCAATCCTGGCTGGATTACGCGTTGCCTCCTCACAAGTGTAATAAACTCCTTTTTTCCAGCCAGTATTGTTAAAAAGGTTGTAACAATTAAGTTTTTAGTTAATTCCAAAGACAAATGTCGTACTTTCAGTCCACTTTGGTTTTAACTTTTAAATAAATGAATAATTCTAGACAATTCACACAGCATTATCTAGCCCCAAGCTAAGCAGAGCTTGTGTTATGGGTACTAGAGACTGATGTACATATTACTATACATTACATATTATAGATATTTTTTATTATCTACCAGAACACAATACCTGCAGATCGTACAAATATTTGTCCCATCGAACCCGCAACCTTCTGCGTCGCAGGCGTACCTTCGCCCACCGCGCCACAGAGGTCGTTAAACCAAATACCTCTACTAACAACTCCAAGGAACTTGAATTAAAATTGTGTTACTAAAAGGTTTGTACACTTCTGGCACATCAATGTATTCACAACCCATCAGCTAGCCTTTACATCGTGTTATTATGCAACCTCTCGCTTACTGGACCTTGTGCTCTTTTCTATTGTATGCAGTTGACACCTCGTATGGACTTTAAATTGTAGAGATTATAAGACCAGTAGCGTTGAAAATGTTTTTTTTGTTAAAAATATTGTAGTCCTGGATCTTATTTTCTGTTTGGTATCATTTGACGATCTCTGTGGCGTAGTGGGCGAAGGTCCCCCTGTGATGCAAGAGATTGCATGTTCGATTCCCGCCTTGGGACAAATATTTGTATGATCGGCAGGTATTTGTATCGGGTGTTCTGGTCGTTTACTATGTATAATAAAAAAATATCATATAGTAATATATCATAAAATATAATATATATGATTGATATTTTTTTATGTATATCAGTTATCTAGTACCTATAACACAAGCTCTGCTTTGCTTGGGGCTAGATAATGCTGAGTAAATTGTCCAGCATTATTTATTTATATGAATGACTATGAAGTTCCCAAATTATTGACAGGTAAATGAATGAAGACTGAATGATAGAGCTACAATAATTAACTTAGAGTGAATTTTTATCCATATAAAACTTCGCTCTAGACACGCTCGTAAGACAAAATTTCATAAAATGCAGATATCTACATTGTATTAGATATCTGCATTTTATGAACATGTAACATAGATATGTTTAATAAAATGTAATAAAAATGGTTTGTGATAAAGTATAGCATTAAAAATAGTGCGAAAAGCCAAAACAATGGAAATCTAAAAGTATACACTGCTTTTGATCCAAACAAAAGCAAAAGAAACTAAAGTGTTACAGTAGGTGAAACACTTCCAAACCACTTTCGGCAACCACTTTTGCTTTCATCATGACGCTGATTGAAAGTTAGCGTCAAAATCGTCATCAACATAGCATAGGTCATGGTCACTTGCGCTTTCAACGAAAGCGAATCAGCGAAAGTGGTAGAAAAGTTTGGCGCCGACGTCAGGTAACGTCATTCATTGAAAGTAAAAGGACTACGTCACGCGGCGTCATATCGAGAGTGAAAATGACAGTAACAAAAGACTACGTCAGCTAAGCGTCATATTGAAAGGGAAGGCCGTGAACGTAACGGATCGAAAGTGAAATGAAAAAATACGTCACGCGTAGAAAAAGAAATGCAAATCGTCAGCAGATTAACGTCATGTATTGAAAGTGAATTTAGATAAAGATTAGTTTGCGTTGTAGCAGACATTTACCACATTTTGGTGAAGTGAGACCACACACCGGTACTAAATTTACCACGTATACATTATCCAAACTTCTTGTAGAATGTTTGTAAACATACCGCCCATACTTAACCTAAAATTCACTCAGTAGTCGCTTCCACTTTTTTAGATTTTAGTTTTTGTGTCTGATTGGCCTTGCCCTCCCGTAAAAGCACCTTCAAGGTTATCCACTCACTATGGTGCACCCTGTATATATATTATTTAATATATACATACAGACATGTTATTATCGTCTTTGATCTTTAATGCTTCACTTGTAGCTGCGACAGTTGCCAGTATTGTTCTCTCTCATACTTTTTATTTTTACGTATTAGTGACTAGCTCTTGATAAGAGCAAGTTCAAAGTATTTTGTTGTAAATTCCTTCTCGCAGAAAATTAGGTCACTCACTTGATCAAAAATCGTATTTTTTTCATTACTTTAGAACAAAATAGGTTTGTTATCAGGAAGCGCGCTCGTCACGAACATGGCTTCGAATTAGCCACGTTTCTTACTGTCACGAGTGTGATGCAATGAAAATAATTTCTACCTGGTAAATTTAAATGACATTTTGTCTAGTACTTTCTTATCTAATCAAGACTAGGGCAACAAATCTAATTAAGACAGCCAATTCATGTTTTTATAATACAATTGGATATCTTAATTCATTATATGCCTGTTAACAAAGGGTTATCAATAAAACACGCATATAAAAGTCACACAGATAGTTTTTTATATTACATATCTTAATCGTAATTATTATAAATTGAAAGAAATAAACATTATTCAATATGTAAAACTCTTTCAATAAAAAATGTCACAGCTTGTTTGTATCATATTTGTGTTATGAAAAGTTGAATTTTTTTCTTTTATGGCAATAATTTTAATGATTGAATAAATTAATTTTCATAACATCTATTCAACAATCAATACATATTTAAAGTTATCAAAAACAACAATAACTACTTTTGTCAAGGTATGTAATTATACGAGTACTAAGTGGTTACCATACGAAAGTCTGTCAAATAAAAAAATCATTGCAAGAAAACTTTACACGTTAAAATAACATGGTAGAAAATGAAATTTATTTTACAACTTCAACTTAAACTAAATGGTCTTTATAACTAAAGACCGTGACTATAAGAACTTAAATAAAACAATAGCAAAATAATGGCATTCTATTTTAAACCCTAATCTACTAGTTTATTTACAAATATTATTATGTGTTGCCTTGAAAAGTATGATTTATTTATATTATTATTTAATTCGGGTCGAAAGGAAGGCATTTCTTATATTCACAAGGCGTTGTCGAAGGTCTACTCTACATAGTAAGTCATTTGATTTAAATTTACGTTTATGGGCAAAATAGGGCAACTAAAATTTAGTTCAGTTTTACAGGAACTGTTACAAAAAAGTTAAATTTTAAGGTAATCCTGTAGTCTTATTTATATGTCATAGAATTCTGGCACATTTTACTTTATAAGCTAAGAACACCACAGTTTTGTTCTAAAGCTAGATCGTGATTACAGAGGTTTTTGAAGTTTTTAATTGTATTTATTAAAACCATTTTTTTTGTTTGCTAAGGCTCTCTGCCATCACTTGATGGGAGGCAGCTGACATAAGGTAGTACAATTAGTTTTCGAACACTTAGCAACTTACGAAATTGCATTAATATCAAAATCATTCCGAATTAGTCTCATCTTTTTGTGGTCGCAAAATCAGTAAAAAGGCGAACTTAAATCCATGAATCTTATATAATTCGTAACAATATAATATATGCGGTGACGAGGACTGTGGTAAATAAGTGTAATGTATAACTTGAAGAATGCGTGGAGTTGTAGGTCATTAGTTAAATTTTGTATTTAGATTTTTTATAGTTGCGCTTTTTCGTCCCACAGTCTTACGTTTTCGAAACTCTCAGTGGATATAAATATTAAATGCTCTTAAAATATTTTTCTACTGCTGTGTGGATTGTCCAGCTTTAATTAGTTATTCATTATTGAGTATGCAATTTTAATGATTTTTGACCCGACAAACCACTTAGTCATTAGGCACGCTTCCAACTGGTATTGATATGGATCAGTTGAGCTACCTGTAGATTGTTTGCCACAGTTTGCAGATAGCTTGATTGTTTCTATTGTAAATACTAGTTTTAATTTAAATTTGTTATTTGATTGTTATTTTCTTTCTGAATAAATATATTCTTTAATTTGACATTTTATTTGATAAAGTTAATTACTGAATGTGAAAATCGAATCACCATAACGATAGCCTATAAAATGACGATTGTTCAAAGTGATCTATCTTTAGACTAAAACTGGTGTTTCACTTATCTAATAAAATCTTTATTGATGCGCAGGGGCAAAGTACGCTGGCCAAACATACACAGGGTTTTGAGCAGCAACCTGAAAAAGAAATATAGTTTATAATTTTCTCCGCAGCAACATTGGCGCGGTCCCCCAAACGGTGAAAATACGCTAATCTTGACAGAGATTAAATATTCGAGCCGTTTGGGGTGGAAACCCTAGGTCCTTGGGGTCCTGGAGCACTCGTTATCTATAAAGATCTTACAAAACTACTAATAGAGTCCGCAGGTGATCGGAATGCTGGTTTTTATGTCGGTCAACGCATTAGCATTGCCATTCAACGTGGCAATACTGCCAGCATTCTGGGCACTCTGCCTTCTGGTGACGGCTTAGATTTTTTGAAAATAGATGTTAGTGTAAATATTAGTTGTAATTATTTTTTGTTGTTAAATAAATGTATATAAGTTTGCATATAATTTATTAAATAAAATTTAAATATAGCAAGACTGATATCTTGACCGAGTTTGTCTTAAAAACAGGCCAAACTATTTTAAATATTTCGTATGCAAATTATGTAAAGTAACAATTAAAGGCTAGGTGAATGTCTTCTTGTGCAAGATTTTACGTTTTATAATCTTCGACTCTACGTAATTAAGTACTCATCTTGCGGTATAGAATATCCTAGTAATCCGTTAAAATATTGTCATAGTTTCGGCGTAATTTATTTTACCTAGTTTGTCATCATAAATGACGTTTACGATGACTTGGAAAACATTATGAAAAAACTAGATGGTACATATTATAAATACACAAAGTGCTCACCTCTCCCGTATGTCTAATAAGCCGTCTCGTAGAATCCTTCTCATACTTCCATTGAAGATCGCTACCAAAATCCTGATGGTTTCCATTCACATCATTGGTTGCTATATCATTAATAGTTTTCTCATTTTCCTGTACTCTCTTTTGTGCATCATTTATATAGTCAGGAACGAAGTATCTCAGCCCTAATCCAGGCAAGCTTTGTGAACTGAGAATTTGCGATGGCTTAAAGTAGATAGGGGAAGGTTTTTGTTCCTTGACTTGTGTTGGATTTACAGGAATGTAGGAGTTGACGAAACGTTGAGCGTTGTTCAAAGGTATTTGTGCTGGAAGAGGCAGATGGAAGACTACGTCGGTGTATCTCGGCTGAGGGTTGAAGAGTTGGGGCCGCCTGATGAAAAAATAAAGTTAGTGGATCAGTGTTGCCTAGATATTGCTTCTTATTCTTAGAAACCTACACCTATGTCTGATTTGTCCTTCAGTTATTGGTCGTAATAATTAATCACTGTCAATTAACACCTGCTTTTTAAAGGCTAGTTTCTTTTCCTATACTCTTCATCTGATTGTGCTGAGGTCCTTACGTAGACCTGAATAACCTTCATGCCATACCGTTTGGATAACCCTACCCTGGTCGACACACTGGAGATGTTTTAGACGTTGCAAGAGAGGGCCTTATTGACGAGGAAGCCTTCGCCACCCTGTGATGTTTTATCACCCTCGCGAAAGTAAAGAAGATGTCCCGTGTCTAGGGTAACGGTGTCTTCCCCCTCTCTGCGTACTTCACATAATAACCCCAGATCGTGCCATTTGATGTTCTCTAACTCCACTTCCAACTGCGCTAGATGTTGTTCACGCCTCAGAGTGCGTCCGTTGTACGTTACCATGGTCAGTTTTAACGTTAAGAGTTGGGGTGGTTACTATTCTAGGCCGGCACCACACGATCTAACTACTACAACTGGTACTAATTCATCGATTCTATACATTTCCTTTTATATCGTATTTTGTGTTTGCGTGGTACAGTAAAGAGTTATGTATGTCTGATTTGTCCAGCATTATTTTTTTATCTATCCTTCTGTCTAGCTATGTTAAAACAGCGTCAATAATCATGATAGATTTACCATTGTGCGTTGGGATCAGGTGAGTCGTTGGGTCGTGGTTCCCAGACCGGCGCTGGAGTTCTGTACGGCTGCGGCACGGGCAGCTGAGGCTCCGGCGTCGGTGGCACGATCGGCCCCTCGTTGGTGCCGAACTTTACCCTGATGCCGTGTACGCATGATGCGTACAGACACAGGCAAGTCAGCAACTGTTGAAAAAAAGTTATCAAAATATATTTAGTAGAATTACAAAATAGTGCTAAATGATTTCGAGGATCCGAAGTAGATATTAAGATTTTTGTGGGTTGGTTGTGATTAAAAGAGTTTAGTATTTTAACTGGGTATATTCTTTACACAGGACACGAGTATATTATATTACATTTGCCGACAGTCTATAATCCTCTTATTAGGATATGTGTGTTCTGAGGGAGCTTTATGAAGTGACTGGTTAGTCTCGCTTTAGCAAGTGAAAATGCAGAATAGCAATCCGCGTTTGGCACGAGTACTATTCAATAATCTGTGTCACTACAAGATGCTTATAGCACACACAACCCAACAATAAATAAATAAAATAAAATAAATAATGCTGGACAATTCACACAGCATTACCTAGCCCCAAGCTAAGCAGAGCTTGTGTTATGGGTACTAGGTAACTGATATACATAATACAATACATTACATAGATAGATATTTTTTATTATACATAGAAAACGACCAGAACACCCGGAACAAATACCTGCAGATCGTACAAATATTTGTCCCAAGGCGGGAATCGAACCCGCAACCTCTTGCGTCACAGGCAGACCTTCGCCCACCGCGCCACAGAGGTAGCCGTTCAACAATCAGATGAAGATAGATTTGTCCGTCATATTCCCATCTGACGGTGGGGTTTGCTTATCTGATTATTATTTCTCTAAGTCTAAATACAAAGGTATATTGGCCTAAGAAAAGGCCTCGAGACTAACGGGATGTTTTAATAAACAATACTTGTTCAATACAGGTGACAGGTAGATGTTTGTTACTAGCATGCCAGAATTATAATATTGAAAGGATCAGAAATTTTAGATTGATGAAGTTATGAATAACACACTGGCAGAGTCTAAAACGTTTCGTTTGACAAGCCTGGAATGACTAGCCAGTGACCGTGACCAGCAAGTAGATGCGCGCTGAAATATTTAACAATTGTTTTAAATTGTTTTACATGTAAAGCAAGATTGATATCTATCAACCTTGAATCACTTTCCCACGTGAACATCTTTTGTGTTAATATGTACGGTAGATGTACATCTATTTAAGTTAATCAGTTAAAAGCGCGTCCCAATTGCATGGCATTGTCTATGAGACTGCCACATTTTCGCAAAAAACAGGTCTAAATATTAGTTTCTAACAGAAGACATAGGCGATGGCAAATCTATAAAATACACTTTTTCCGTACAGAATACATTATACATGCCAAAATAAAATTATTGGGGTTTAATCACTGGCCTGGCGCAAAAGAGGCTAGTCAAAGCAATAGAGAGAAAAAATGCACAATGTCAAAAAATTACAGAGAAGAAAAAAAAACTGGTAGAAAAGGCAGCTCTCACTAGAACGCGCAAACATTTATGTTTACAATATTTTCAAACACCTGGGCCCAGAGATATATCAGCAGGCCTATGATGTACTGTGAGTCTCCAAGCTGGGCCAGAATTTATTTATTTAGGCTGATACTGCTTTCGAACTCGCACAGTAATTGCGATTGTTTTAGGTTTTTTGTTATAATGCTTACCCGCACTCTGGGTATCTCTAAGAAATAAAATAAATATCTAATAATTATTTATAATAATTTAATTTTTTTTTTTATAATATTGTTTTTATATGAACACAACCATAAATGGTTTAAATTAAGTAAATTGACTTACTAGGTTCTTAAATATTAAAAATTAGTAAAGTTTTCTGTGTAAACGCAGCCGTTAGCACATCAACTGTTGTAACGCCAAGTTTCCAAAGATTTTAAAATGCAAGTTTTATCTGACCATCTGACGATTCTATTAAATCTTCTAAGCCGGTTCTAATTGAGGATTAATGTAGCACGTCCTAACGTGGAGTAACGAACATTTATTTTGCTCTATTCAAGGTCTCACGATTAACTTGTTTTTAACTCATCTGTCTCTATTTATAGGAAGCTGGTCAGTTGAATGTTTTATATTTTGTTGTTGAAGTATTGAGTGAAGAGGAAATAAGATGATATAATAATATTGTTGGTCAAACCTATCTGGTTTTGGTATGATAAGATTTATTATGTAATTTTTTTTAAAAGGTACTTTTAGAGTTTTTTGTACTTGAAGCTGCATTTTTAGTTTCTTTTAAATCTAAAGAAAAGGTTATTCTTTTTATTTTTTATTCAAAAATTTTAAATATTATCTAGTTGCTTATCATATCATAAATAAGAAGCAGAGAGCCTCCTAATATTAAAGATTCTTCGAAACAAAAATAGAAGTCAGGGAACGCAACATTGAAAACTTACTTGTAATCTCGCCGAGTAGCTCATTTTGGCTGTGAATCTATAACTTCTACGTGATCATCCGCTTTTATTCTGGAACAAAACAAACAAAGAGTCAAAATACCAAATTGTAAAGAACTTGAACCCTTTATCCGGAAACACATGTATAGGCGAGATAGTTTGGAAAGTCTCATACAGGGGCCGAATTCTGCTAACCGATTGCTTTACTATGACTATGATATCGTTGCACAATCGTACATAGATGTAAGATTATTTGCATGGAAAGATTGATAGATCGGTTCTAACCTTAACACTTTTGACACGGATCCCTCCATCTGTAGGTTCTTTATCAAAGGAAAAATGCCAAAATATTTCAATTTCATTGTTATGGTGAAGCGATTAATTTATTGGAAATCGGCCCTTATAGAGTAGTGTAGAAAAATGGTTCGGAAAAATACATGAATGCTATGTGGTATGGTTGGAGACTGGAGTACGTGTGAATTATTTCTTAATGAGCAAAATTCAATATAAGCTTCAAAATTCTTGGTTGGGTTGGCACCATGAATAAATCATCAATATCCTTTACAAAAACAGTGAAAGTGGTGAATATCAAGTGATCCATTATCATTTAAAAAGTTTATCTGACTGTAAGCATTAATTATTATTGACCGTAACCTGTTATGTATTTCACACCGTACGATCTTGGAACCGATATTAAATTAAATATTTCATGATTTTAATTTTTATTAATCACGGATTATCTTATAAGACATCATATAAGACATTTAAAAGATGTGTGTAAGCGTATAGAGCTCAATGTTATTATTTTTTACAAAAGCATGTCTTTGTGTACCTTAGTGCTTAGCTAGCCAAGTGTCTAGGTTTTAGGTATAGGATTTCCCGAATAACTACAGTCCTCAAAACAATGAAAAAATATGAAAGGAGACCAAAAATGATCAACTGTACTGAAAAAAAACAAATATGGCGCAAATGTCATCACCGAAAAATGCTATTTTTTTTACAAATGGCGGTAAATGTCAGTTCTGCTTTGACATTTTTGAAGTAAACAGATACAAATACACATCAATAAAACATTAATTCCTATACTCAAAAATTCGCAATAAATTCTGCGGGCTGCATGTTTGGGTCGCCTAATCTTTCGTTTTGATGAATTGCACTGGCCGGCAAGATCGTCCGATGTTCTAGATTTCTTTTTAGAAGTTTCCTGCAGTCATTAGTCATAGGCAACAAGTCTCAGACTCTTGAAACCCTCATAGAAAATATAACTCATAATCGCCGGAAGTTCTGACAAGAGTTACGGAAAATGCCATAAATATGAGATATCATTTTCTCTACTTTACAAAAAAAATAGATGTCGAATAAACACATACCAACAGTAGAACTAACATGATTAAAAAATACAGTCAAAGAACATCGGGTGACAACTTTTGCGCCACTTTGTATAGTGGCAACATAGATTGTCTCAATAGAAACTGACCGCCGGCGGCATGCTCATATTTCGGCTAGGAGGACATCTTAAATACCCTACTTCTTTCAACATTAGTTGATGCTATAACGACAGGGACTCATATCCCAGAACATAATAATTTATGACACACTTACGAGATCTTAGACCTATTTAGTAATAGCGAAACATAAACCCAAATGATAATTAATGTCGAAAGAAGAAAGGTGAACAGGTTGTCAGTATCTTGTGCGTACATCACAGTTCTGCTCTGACTGAGTAAATAGAGCCGAACATTGCAAGCTAGATGCATGTTGCTTATTTTGAAATGTGTTATACGACTATAGAGGGTGAGCGTATGTCGAAGTCGATAATTTGTCGCACACATAGTCAACTCGAAAACGGTTTACAAAACGGCCTTTACCAGTCCACAGCAGGATATAGAACTCAGAGGAGTTTATCAAGAATCAAAGTCGGGAGTTTTTCAACGCGTTTATAAACGCCTTATTAGAGCTAGCGTTAGAAACTCGTGAGCATTTGAGAAAATACGAAATTATGTGCTAAGAATCTACATTTTCCCAAATTCAAGGTTGATTTTATCATAAGTTTACAGCTAATGGTTTACAATTTGCTGCAAATTATTTTTTGAATAGTTTTAATGTTTGCAGAAAAAATTAAAACAACAACAACATTTAATCTCGCATCAACCCACGACGACGAACCACCTAAATGTATAAAACTAACTAAAACATAAACTAGCAACTAGGAAAGCGCGAAACGAAAACAGAATTTTCTAATTCGATTTCAAGCAAAACCTACTTTTGGGCATGTCACCAGATGCACAAAAAAAATCAGAGATGTCGCCTTTCGTATAAACGAATAGATATATGCTCGGAGGGATGCGGTACGCGCGCGTCTAGAACCGCACTCACCTTGAAGAAGTCCCTCGTCAAGGGATGAAACGTTAGTGTTCTTCCAACACAAATAAGGTTCGTAGTTAACCCGCTTACACCCGTAATGAGGTATATAATACCTAAACGCTGGACCCCTGTCTAGCCGCTTGAATTGAACAAAATCACAGAATGGGAACAACATCGCTACGCTATCAACAAAAAAAAAGTAATAACCTCTCATCATTATTTTGATCAGCAAACAATTCACCTATTATTTTGAAGTATAATGCTATCTTACACTTGTTTGGGCAACTCAATTATTTGAACAATGCTGTGATTGGAACATCTTTTGAAATCTTTATATAGACTTGAAAGTAGATAACCATGTAAGATACTTCCCACACTATTTTGTCAACATTTCATAGAGATGGGCAAGTCAGATAAATTATTATCTAGTCTAGCTCTCAATAAAGCTGTATTGTATTTGATGAAGAAGTTTTCTCACGATTAATAAGGGGTGATTACACTGAGAGGTTGGAAAAGTAACTATAGGTAGGTACCTATAGTTACTTTTCTAACCTCTCAGGATTTTTTTTAATTTTTTAGATTTTTTTTTACTTAATTATCTAAAACTTACTATCCTGATATCGAGTTTAAGATATAGGTAATTAATTACTCATTTAAGCATTATTTATTGAATGAAGGATCTCAAATCCATAAGTAATGTATTTGCGTATATAAGGACGCGAAACAGAATTCAGTCTGGGTGGTTAGCTTACATAAATACTACAAAGAGTTTGGCTAAAGTATTATCTTAGTTATATTGCTGGATGGTTACCCTTCCCAATATTATTTAGGTCACGTAGGTGACTAAATCTAATTTTTTACGCAAGCAACGATGCTATGTTTGCTTTGTTGGCTTTGAAGATTTAAGTATAATGATTTTCATTTATTAATAGTATTAAAACAATATTAACATTATTAATATAATTATAATTTTAGTATCAATTATCACTATAGGCAACCCAAATAATCATGCAATAAAACTCATTCAATAGTCATTAAAATCAATAAAATAAAACTTTTGACGATTCTTCATTTCGTTTGTAACACGCTACATTGCGCACACGCATAATATTTCGTTTCATTCATACTAAGGTCAAGTTAAGCCATTGCCTCATTTAATGTAATTAACATTTAAATAATAAATAAGGGTAGGTACTTATTATGTTCGTAAAAATATAAAAATATATCTTTGACTCACTGAATTTGACCGATCAGCAATTTATAAAACTAATTGTTGTCATTAACATTTTAAATGGTCATGTCAATTTGCAAATATCGTACTCAGTCTCTTTAAAGATTCTGCAAAATTCACTCATTCAATGAGGGTAATAAATCATTTTGATGACCAAATTATTATTGTCGACGTAAAAGATTTAAATAATCTTAAATTGTTTTTTATAGGGGTGCGACAAATACATCTACTTACATAATTTTTTCTAAGTGTACATTTTTGTATTCACTGGAATAAATAATTTTTGATTTATGAATTTGAACGGCTATTGTAATACAGTTGACATCATCATGATGACGATGTATTTTTGACTTTTTTGTACCATTGTGTGAAACCATCGAATGGAAGATTCCATTCGAGAAAAAATCTTCTTCCGCAATAATCGAGGATTATTTTAAAACACTAATTGTATATGAATTAATGAATCCGTTCATTGATTCCAAGGCCGAAGATAATCAAAGTGTTGATTCACTGACAGCCTTCAAAACTAAATTAATTGCGGTTTTTGGTACGTCAGAAAGCTTGGTGGATATTGTGTACGAAAGCTTAAAATTTTTGATGATTAGACTAACAACAAAACGGTTTTTAGTGAACCGTTTGACCACAATTTTGACACCTTTTTTTAGAACACTTCCCCTCCTAGCGAGTGTAAATATTTCCATAAAAACTGCTCTATCAATGCCCTAGCACCAGCCTATCGAAAACGCGTTCAAAGCACATACCAAAGCTGCATAGTTATGAGTACTTGGAACCAGTTTTCTTATTTCTTCTCTTACACCCAAAAGATATTATAACTAATGCATCACAGCGGCGCTAAACTAAAGAATTTAGTGACAAGAAATAAGCTGCACCACCAATAGGGCATTGATTTACTCGCTTTTAGGTCCGATGTCAAATGTCGCACCAAAGACAGGAACTCTATCTCATAAATTAAATTACGGCTAGCTTTACCAAACTTGGGAGTTTAGTACGTGCCGGTGTAAAGGTTTGGTTACACTGTTAACAGAGTGCGGGATTGGTTGTATAAATGTTTATACTAATATTGTATAAAGGAAAAATTTGTTTGTTTGAATTGAATAAGGCTCCGAAACTACATGACCGATTTGAAAAAATCTTTTACCATTTGAATCCTATTTTATTCGTAATGAACTATTCTATAGAATATATCCATGCTAAGCAGGGGCGGTCAGCTAGTTGTGAATAATCTTGGAACTGAAGGCCAGGATGACGCAATAATTGCATATAAAAAGGGCACTTAATATAATTTTTTCTTTATTTTTTAAGTTTTTTAAATTTAATTTTTAATAGGGGGTAAGTGATAAAGAATGAAATTTTAAACTTTCAACATTGAATTATTTTGGAACAAAAGTAACCACTTTACTTGTTCTTGATCAATTTACTTTGAAATACGAAGTTTCGGGTGATGACGGATCACACGAAACAAACAATCTAACCACCAAATTGCTTCGGATACGTTACTGCTACCTTACGCGGCGACTAAGAGACATACGCCGGGGGGCCGACGGCAGCGCCTCTTGCAGAATATATCTACCACCAAACTGCGATCCCCAAGCCGTGGGGATTATGAACATTAAGATGAGATAAAAAATCAGGGAAGGCCTGCGTCCAGCTATGAACCATTAAAGGCTGTTGAAGTTGAGGTTGAGAATCATTTAATTATAGGGCTCATTGAAATAACGGATTGATCGTCCGTCGTTTTGTGCAATCCGTCATCCGTCAACTTCGTAATTCGGTTTTCAAATTCCATACGATAATGATATCTGTATACATTAAAACTTAGGGTGTGTTTTCCCCTATCGGTTCTCTAATCTAAGAGTCCACGCCTCATGTGGAAGAGCCCTTATTAGTATTTGTCATACATCACACATTTTTTTCTTCGCATAAAAGTTTTTCTAGGAGGTGATTAACTTGCGTACAGTTGCAAAACTTTTTTAATGCCTTAAATTTATACCTACTTACTTTGAAGCTTCTCATTGCAAACTTGTTGTTATGCATTAAGGTCCTTATCCTTGTACATACTAGTACATTACGGATAAAAGTGGGCTAACTATGAACCTTATTTGTGTTGGAAGAATACGAACGCGTAGTGCTCGGAAGGATGTGGTACGCCCGCGTCTATTTCCACACTCACCCTGTACAAAAACGAAATGTACAAAGAGTTCAAGGAAAAACGAACTAAAAGAAAAAACTTTTCATCATTATCAGCCTATATTAGTCCACTGCTGAACATAGGCCTCCCCTAATGAGCGCCATAGCGCCCTGTCTTCAGCTTGCCGCATCCAGCATCTGCCAGCAGTCGCAAATCGCCATCCCAACTGGTCGGAGGAGGAAAACCTTTACGATCAGTTAAAATTTTCGAATTCCATAGGAGGAGTATTCTTGTAGTATTTATACATACATATATTTAAAATCTACAAAGTAAAAGACTACTATTTTACTTTGTAGTCTTTTATTTCTGAGAATTTGGTTGGTGGTACACAAGGTATCTATAATGACAATAAATCACGTTATATAAATGCGAGGAAGCGGTTTATTTGTCTTTGTCTCCTTGATTCAGTGCCTTGACAATATGTCAGGCAAAGAAACAACATTAATTCGAAACCGGTCATGCTAATTCTGAATCCAATGCTAGCGTTGTACCTAATTATGCTCGGTATTTAACAAAGTAAACATTACATCATAATAGATGACATAATAGGTCGCTAAATATAAGTGAAATTACCCTGTAATAAGCAACAGAAACCACCAGAACTAACAAAAAATATCTAACTTTATAACCTTTCCATTTGTTAACATTGTGGCGCTCCAGCAGCGCACCACTCGTCAGACAACCACAACTTAGCAACTGAAAACTTGAAGGCACTATCGTAGCGTTCCGGTTTCTTGTCGTCATTCGAACTATTTCGAACCCCAGTTCTTTATTGTTAATAAAAGCTCATCTTAACTACCTACTTTTCTTCAACGTGACAAGTCGTAACATCCTTGTTGTTGGAATAACGACTTTTGCCAACGCATCGAGAGAAAGAGGCGTTAAGATGAGCAATACAATTTTGATTTACTATACAAAACTTGGTTGGAGTATCGACAAAAACCCGGAACACTTCGATAGCACCTTCTAATTTAACATCTTGTTATGTTTTTAGTTGTTAAAGTTGTTGTTGTATAATGAGTAGTGCACTGCTGGACCTATCAAAATACAAATAGTATTATGTTCCGGATCAGATCAATACTCCAATAGACTTACGCAGCTTAAGCGAATGATGCTTATGCTTCCACAGTTCTTAATATTAATTCAATATTTTTGTTATTATTCCCTAAAAATAGCGATATACATAATATTAATACTAGAAATAAACATAAACTCGCTGTGCCCACAACCAGGCTTCACGAGATAAATGTATCTTTCAAAGGGCAATGTATACGCTTCTACAACATAACTCCTAGTGAGTTGCAAAATCTATCAATTAATAAATTCAGACAAATTGTCAAAACATTTCTGTGCAAAAAGGCTTACTACAAAATATCAGATTATTTAGAAGATAAAAAAGCTTGGACGGGTTTTGCTCCAACTCGAAAAACAACAACTAACAGGCTAAAGGTTTCTTCGTCGCTTCTTTACTTTAGTCTACATACCGAAGCGACAGAAATCAAAAATATCACTTTATTTCCGTGTCAGTGTTTTATTTTAAGAATTTGACTTTTTCTAAGTGTACATTTTTGTATTTATGGAAATAAAGAATTTTTGACTTTTGACTTTTGAAATAATATTACATTGTAAAACCTATATATCAGATGTGGCAAGTGGTTGGTTCGAAGTCGGTTTTGAATTTATGTGCAAGCAAGGAAAACCAGCGTTTCTGGTTCTCTACTAGCACTTATATTCTTTAATATACGTAGATATAGCATATTCATAAGACACAGTTATATAAGTACAGAGTAAACTTCGGATATAAATTAATCTTAGTTACCTATCCTTTTCTTTAATGAAAATAAGAAACGTCGGACGCCCAGTTGTGAGGTGGGTGGACGACATAGTGCTACAAAGAAGCCTATCCTCAGCAGTGGCTAAAATCCGGTAGCGGATGATGATGATGAATCCTTATAATTTGAGAAAAGGTTTTCTGTTTACGTTAAAAAAGGGTATGTGACCTTTATGCAGTGATCAGTCAATAGGCAGAGTTGACCGTTGAGATACCTTTTTTTGACCTGTCTTCGAGTAGACTGGGGGAAACCAGAATGATGTGGGACTAGACGCCTTGAGAAAGACGTAATACCCACTAAAACCTCTGCGGCAACCCTCTCTCGCAATTTTTCGCCGAACCACGGGGACATTAAAATCTACTGCGTCCTATTAGGTGTAGGTACCTGCCTAATTTGTTTTAAATACTGAGTAGTTACAGATGACACGCGTAAACTGATATTTGATGAACTGCTATTTGATATTTGAATCTCCACGCTGGGCGGGTTGAGGATCGCAGTTTGGTGGTAGATCTATTCTGCAAGAGGCGCTGCTGCCCGCCCCCCGTTGTATGTAGCTTTGTCGCCTCTTACGACACTCACGGGAAGAGTTGGGGTGGTGCAAATTCTAAGCCGGCCCCACACGGCAGCACAAACATTCTCATAAAAGTCATAATCTATTCATTTTAAATTAAGACTGATAAGAGACAGAAATGAGAAGAGCAATAAATCACAGACCCCTGACAAATAAGTCTGAAACAAACAAAATGAGATTTATTAGAATTTCATACGGTTTTGTTTGGTCAATCAATCCTGACACTTAAGGACATGCAGGTATCTCATTTGCAATAATATTCATGAGCTTTTATTGGGGCGCATACGCATGTGGCGTTGAATACATTCGTGCTTTGGTCATATTAGGGCTTATTGCGGTGTGTATGTTAAACGATGCATACAAATCAAGTATTATGGCTCTTTGTTCATAGTATAGTCGCTTAAAGTCGACTAGTTTCAAAACCGACTTTCTGTCTTTTTAAAAAAAATGTTAAGGCGCGTACCCCACCCAAAGTGGCGCCGCGCCGCCACCTTATTTATCTTATTATTCCGTAAATTTCAAAAATCCATCGCACAGTTTGTTATACCTCTTCTATGCTTTTTTAATGCCTCTGTAATAGTTTTATTCTATTTAGTTTAGACAGAGATACAAAAATAGAATTTAGTGGCGACTAAGGGCAATTTGGATTCACTGCCTAAAAAGACTGCTAAATAGAATGAAACTATAATATAGGCATTAAAAAGACCTTATAATAAGTATCACAAACTGTTCGATGGATTTTTGCAATTTTTGCAGGTGGCCGCGCTAGTCTGGGTGGGGTATGCGCCTTAAGGCGGTGGTATGTGTGAAACTAGCGCTGCGCCGCCACCTATTTTATTTTATTACTACGTTGAACAAATGAAGTTTCAAAAATCTAACGTACAGTTTGTGATACCATAGAATACATGGAAAACATCCAAAACACCCTGAACAAAATCTGCAGATCGTACAAACATTTGTCTTGACGCAGGATTCGAGCCCGCAACCTGTTGCGTCGCAGGCGGTACTTCGCCCACCGCGCCACAGAAGTCTTAAATAAAATAATAGAAATAGAAATCAAATTAGAACTTAGAACAAATTAGAATTGGTATTGTGTGGATTGTCCAGATATTTTTTTATTAACACTCTAAACAGTTATGCTAACAGCAAACTCTTCCAAGCAATCTAGATATAGCTCTACTAATCCATAGCAATAAGAAGCGTCCCAAGACGTTGACAGCATTTCCCGGCTGTGTTTTTTTGTCCAAACTAAAGTCTGTTATTCCGAAGAAAACCGCTGCCTTACTGCAGGTCAAAGGCCTACTTTACGTATAGTATTATATATTGCAATGATACCATAATATGCTTAGCAGTATCATTGTCATTGATACCTTATCTAAAGCCGTACATAACACAAGTAACGTTGGAAATAGGAAGGGCAAGTGCATTTGATACATGGCCTTTCTCTGTCCCTGTAATAGGCTGTATTATGTTACTGTTTTGGCTGATCCAATATACCGACTATTGTACAAAAAAAAAAGAAAAATTTGGACTAAACAGATAACAAAGTGTACAAATATTTAACCTTATTTATTTAGGGATAAGATAATGCATGTGCCTGAACTAGGTAAATACCTGTTTTTCAGACAAAGAAAGTGCTGATAACACCCTGTTTATTATGTGTAGGTATACCTTTAAGCTACTTAATAGTTTTGGCTTTCTAGCGTGGGCATTATAGGGTTTACCACTATGAGGTTAAAGCCAATATCAGGGGGATATGTCCAGCAGTGGACCATTATAGGCTGTTAATGTAAGGTTGAGGTGTGATACCATATCAACAAAACATCAACAAAAAATCATCATCAAGTAGGTAACGATTGAATCATTGATTTACTACGATAAGTTGTTCTTCTCGATTCGATAGGGGCGCGACAATGCGCTAAATGTATAGAAACGGCTTGAAATTGATGGACGTGTTTGAAAATAATGAGTACAACCCGTACTAAACACTCTGCACCGAAATTAAGTCAAGTGCCAGTTAAATAAATGGTGACAACGTTCAAAGGAGTTATTCCTGACTCGTCCCACTTTAATCCGGATCCAGTGGGTCAAGAAACACAAATTTTATGCTGAAAACGTTCCTGATTGTGACATTTTCAGATTTTTAAACAGAAAAGTAGCAAAAGTGTGCAGTGTGTTTTGAACTGTCCACGAAGATAATTCTTATAACGGTTGATACTTACGATAAGTATGTACATAGTGAATCGATATCTTCTGACACCGATTTCTTAAGCATATTTAGCCAAAGTAGATAAATATATAATACTCACAAATATATAATAATGGACGTTAGTCAACAAACTTGAAAACGGTGTTGAAAGGTAAAGAAAACCGCTGCCTTACTGCAGGTCAAAGGCCTACCTTACGTATAGTATTATATATTGCAATGATACCATAATATGCTTAGCAGTATCATTGTCATTGATACCTTATTTAAAGCCGTACATAACACAAGTAACGTTGGAAATAGGAAGGGCAAGTGCATTTGATACATGGCCTTTCTCTGTCCCTGTAATAGGCTGTATTATGTTACTGTGTTTTGGCTGATCAAATATACCGACTATTGTACTAAAAAAGGGTAAATTAGGACTAAACAGATAACAAAGTGTACAAATATTTAACCTTATTTATTTAGGGATAAGATAATGCATGTGCCTGAACTAGGTAAATACCTGTTTTTCAGACAAAGAAAGTGCTGATAAGACCCTGTTTATTATGTGTAGGTATACCTTTAAGCTACTTAATAGTTTTGGCTTTCTAGCGTGGGCATTATAGGCTTTACCACTATGAGGTTAAAGCCAATATCAGGGGGATATGTCCAGCAGTGGACCATTATAGGCTGTTAATGTGAGGTTGAGGTGTGATACCATATCAACAAAACATCAACAAAAAATCATCATCAAGTAGGTAACGATTGAATCATTGATTTACTACGATAAGTTGTTCTTCTCGATTCGATAGGGGCGCGACAATGCGCTAAATGTATAGAAACGGCTTGAAATTGATGGACGTGTTTGAAAATAATGAGTACAACCCGTACTAAACACTCTGCACCGAAATTAAGTCAAGTGCCAGTTAAATAAATGGTGACAACGTTCAAAGGAGTTATTCCTGACTCGTCCCACTTTAATCCGGATCCAGTGGGTCAAGAAACACAAATTTTATGCTGAAAAAGTTCCTGATTGTCCCATTTTCAGATTTCTAAACAGAAAAGTAGCAAAAGTGTGCAGTGTGTTTTGAACTGTCCACGAAGATAATTCATATATGTTCATGATTCATAATCGGTTGATGCTTACGATAAGTAGGTATGTACATAGTGAATCGATGTCTTCTGACACCGATTTCTTAAGTAGGTATATTTATCCATAGTAGATAAATATAATAATACTCACAAATATACAATAATAATAATATATATAATAATGGACGTTAGTCAACCAACTTGAAAACGGTGTTGAAAGGTAAAGTGATTAATAGATTCTTTCATGATTGATGCATACTTGGTGATTTCATTTTTCAAAGATTTTCATTGTTCTTTTGTTATTTTTAGCTGATGACATATGGCCATTGACTGTACCACGCAACAATCCTTTCTAATGACTTTTATACAAAGAACCTCCCTAATAGATAGTCAATAAGACTGAAAATATGAGTCAGTGGGTTAGTCCCGCGGTGTGAGACGCGCCCGTGGTGGTAGCACTCGATTTTGTTTTAGAGTGCAAACGCACTACGCGGCCGCGACACAGCGCGTCAAGTTAGAACAAATCACCAAAGAAGCCGCGCAGTTCCGCTGACGCGTAGTGCGATCAGTCTCATAGGATTACATACAAAGAATAAGGGTGACAAATCAACATCGAGCTATGCTGCGCTGTGCTGTGCTGTGTTTCGTAAGCTACATTTTTTTAACAATGAACATCAAGCTGTGCTGGCTTTGCTTTGCTCAGTACTAAAAGTAATCAGCAGCTCGTGTAGTCGTTTATCTCGTCAAAAATGACTTTATTTTCAAAAAAACTTAAATATTACGACATAGTTGAATCCGATGAAGATGAAAGTGAAGAAGAAGCGGATATGGATATTTTATGTGTTATTTTGTCGTTAAAAGAGTCCAGTCATGGTAGCTTGTTACCACACACCATACGTGAAAAATACGGAGATTTTAATTTTCTAAAGAATATTGCCACTGAAGACGATTTTCTTTTGGAAGAGCTCTATAAAAAACATAGCACAGTTCGGCACAGCGCGGCTCAGCACGGCGGGTAGCGCGCCTCACTCGAGACTACTGCGTTTTTAAACAGAGCGTTGCCTCAGCATGGTTTGTTTGTATCCTCATTAAAATATTAGACGAACGAGTTGACCAAACATAGCACAGCGCAGTACAGCGCAGCATAGCTCGATGTTGATTTGTCACCCTTTAAGCGGGGTTTACACGGGTGACTAAAGCCGCACGATTTTTGCCGCGCGGCGTAAATCGACCATCTAAATGGCAATTCGGCTAAGTTGCAAGTGACTAAAGCCGCAAGCCCCAAAGTTGGGTAGCATCCGACTTTGGCCGCGCGGCAACCGGCCGCATGCGACTGGTGACTAAAATCGACCGTGTAAACGATCAGTTGCAGGCGATCGCCCGCCGCATGAAGGTGTTTCGCGCACGCAATTAATTATTTCAATTCCGGCACAAACGGCTATTCTGCTCAACATTTTCGATGGAAATGACAGAGCCGCATGCGATTTTAGTAACCAGTGTAAATGGGCTAGCGATGCGGCTTGGTGAGGCAATTAGTGAAGCGACTCGCCGCACGGCGAAAATCGACCCGTGTAAACCCCCCATAACTGGCCACGCCGTGTCGCGCAGTTCCGTAGCAGTGCAGATCTGCTCAGTCCGAGAGCAACTAAAGTACTAACTCTGTTTCAGATTAACTTTGTTTTCAAATACTCTCGTTAAAGCATCAAGTAAAGACACTATTCCCAATCAAAAAACAACACTGCTAACCATTCAATTTAAATTGATTATCTCGTTTAGAAATAACGACTCTATTTTTCTTCACTTTACTCCCATAATTCAACAAACAAGGTTAATATGCCTACTTATAAATTGTAAGGCAATGAATATTATCATTACTTATCACACAACATTGTTGTAACTAGAGCTGCGTTATTGAATGTAAAATAGATCTGTATCGATGTAGACTCATAAATATTACCATACAAGTTAAGTTACGGAATAAAGGCATTAAGTTATGTTTCCTTTTCGTATTAAGAAGATAAAAGTTGTTTAAAATGCAACATGGGCGTAGTAATCGCGTGTGCGACAAAGCCCTTAATAAAGAATATAAAAAAAATTGTGTACATGTCTTTCGTTCTCCACATTTTTTAATGAGTGTCCTGATAACACCTGTGTTCTAATTATTCTAAAAAAACTATTTAGCGATGTTAAATTTTATAAAGCAGAATTGTTGCACTCTCAAATATTTTGTTCATATATACACTTACTAGTGGTTTATTTTCCACTTCTTCCACTAGTGGACAAAAAATTTAAGTGGACAAAATCAATAACACCTTGTTTCTTATTTGATAAAAATTAATATTTATAAGCGTGTTTATAGTATAAAATTTGACTTTTCTAAGTACTTATTTTGTAAGCTTAAAGAAATAAACGTTATTGATATTTGATTTGATATTTGTGAGTTAGACTGAATATTGTGTAAAATGTACCTTTACACTTCACATACAACCATATCAAAGACTTATGCTAAAATAAGGCCAAATAAAGGATTACATCGATAAAGTAAAGATATTTAAACAGAAAGATAGATTGAGCTCATATGTTAAGTAAGATCATACTCGTATGTTTCATGTCTCTAAAACATACAAATAGACATAGACAATTACCATTTGGTCTTTTTGCATACGGCGAAAAAGTCATTAAATTAGAGCGGATTTTAAGCAAATAATATTATATATTAATATTGCATTAATCTCAAAAAGTATTATTTTTAACTACAGTTAATCAGAACAAAACCTACCCTCAATAGGTACCAGTTTTTCCGTTGATTGCGCTGAAAACTGAAAAACTCCTATAAAGAGTTCGTAAATGCACTCAAATAAGACAACTCGTGGAACCTTAATTTCCTATGTAGAGTAAGTCAAAGATCGTGGAAAGTAGATTAGAAGCATTGATCGGTTCTGTGTAATCACATGATCTTCGACGTCGTGGGAATAATCAATGATCGCAAGAAAGTTAACTGTGCTCTACTTACTTCCACTTGTTGAATTAAGAAAGCATTGTAAGATAGAACTTGTTCTATAATGATGTGAGGAGCAAATGGGATTTGAAAAGTGATGTCCTCCTAAAACAACACAGAAAAGTTAGATCGCCTGACGTTACTACAGTAGATACGTAAATACGTAGATGGTATAGTTAACTAACTACCGAAACTACAGTAGTAATAGTACGTTACTATGACACCTGTCAAATTTGTAAACTCATGCTACCAAATTCTAAGCAAATGAAGCCCAAACTACAGAGACTGTAGTATAGTTTACTACACAGTGATGTAGGATAGTTATCTACGTGACTCATACTGCGAATTTTAGTACCCAACTATCCGCTAGAGGCGCTGTAAAAGTTTTCATCCATTTTTTTAACTACAGTCGCTAGCAAGTATACATTGATAAAACTCATGGTAGACGTACAGGTCAAACGCTATTCGTATATTTTCGAGTTCAGGAAAATTGGATGTTTATTAAACAACAGTTTTGATCGTGAAACCTCATAAGAAGGTATGTAACACCGTCGATGTGTTACTGTATTTTTTTACCAGAAAATCCTAATAACAATTATTTGTTCTCCTCAAAACATTGACATGTGGTACTATTGTGGTACTACGTTCAAAGCGCTTCCGTTGTACTATTTCTTCTATTGTTTTACCTACTTCCTGAGATCATTCTTTATTCCTCTTTCAATGGTATGTGTGTTTGTATAGAAATCCATTCAGAAATAAATCTCGTTCAAAGACAATGTCATTGGGAACGTAAGAGACCTTGCACATTCAACTTCGTTTCTATGATTTTAGATTTTTGCTTACACGATCAACAAACAACATCCTACCATGTGTTTTTTTCTGAAAATAAATATATTTTTATGTTTATGTTTTTTTTATTTAAACATACAAAGCCCTTGTATGCTTATTAAATGAAGAGTTGATCGACAAAGGCCATTACCAAGGTAACTGTTTATGATCTACAAAGACGTCAAAACGTTAATATGAGACGAGTCTATATATTAAAGGTATATTATATTATAATATTTTATTTTATTCAATGTCATTCTACTGCATTTGCATATTTACAAAGGATTTTGCATATTTTACGTCGAAAATGACATGTTTTTGTCCTTTTGCTTTGTATTAATAACAAAAAGGACGAAAACATCTTACGTTTATTAGGAACATAGCTTATATTGTCTGGTTACAGAATAACAACAATATGTGGAGAGTTCAAAAAGATTTCAGTCATCATTTATTGATGTTCAAATTTCAAAAATCAAATTGAAGTTGCGAGCAGCTCTCGCCGAATCCATAAGGGGGCCATAGTAAGACGACATTTTGTGAAAAGAATAGGCTTAGGACTTCGCATTTATAGGACCAGGATAGAGCAGAGCGATTTTTGCTGCTTATCTGTTAAATTATTACATGTATTATCAAAAAAAAAATTTATTGTGTTATAATTACTTTTATTGTTATTTTTTAGCCATTTTTATGTTATCTTATTGTTTTATTTTTTGTACTCTACATGAATGAATTCAAATATTTAACTTTTACATTATATTATTTACGTTTTATCTAGGTATTGTTACTCGCTCAGGATTATTTTTTGCATGCTGTTTTCACCTATAATTATAGTGACACTTAACATGTTTTTTATTAAGGTCTAACTATATGCCAGTTTTAGTGTACACTATGTTGGTGATCAATAAATAAATAAATAAAATAAAATAAATAAAATAAGGCGACGGTACCCTTGGTATTCCATATGGTATACGGTGATAACAATAAAAAATAATGTGTTTGATCGTTAAGGAGCAACACGTTATTAACTAAGAAAACAGATGGTACTTTACGCAGTTATTTATGTTATTTTTTCATTTTTGAAACCAAGGATATCCTATACTTTTGCCTTGTATCCCATACAATATTGTGTATTTTTTTAAGCTTTATCTGTAAAGATAAAGTAGAAAAAACGTAACGTAAACCAATTCACGTGAATTCAAATATGGCTTAATTAATCTAGTTTGTCCCGTCCCGCCATCTCATATCCCATAGATAGAGTCTGAGTTCACTTTATGTAAAGGCATATTAAGTGAAAAAGTTTTTCCAACAAGCCATTGTTTTAGTGTCTAAGGTGATTAACGTGAAAAAACAAGGAAGCAATTAGCAGCTTATTCATAATTACACGGTATGTGAATTGCAGGAAACCTGTTGTTTGTATTTATGGCAAATTAGACCTTCAGTATACTATGTGTCTTGTACATCTGTGTTTTTATTTTTAGAACTGATAACTAACGAAACAGAAACACATTTAATATTTTTCTTCATTCAAAAATTTAAATATTTATGCATACGTTTCCATAGAAACATTAAAAATGTGGAAATGATGGTAGCAAAGGCGTGTTTAACTTTTAAATTAAATGTTTTCGTCGCAAATCTTTATGGTCATACCAAAAATTGTAGGTGTGTATTGCAACGAGTATCAAATTTTGACTATAATTACATTAAAACTAGTATTTAAAATTGAAACAATTGAGCTAACTGCAGACTGTAGCAAACAATCTACAGGTAGCTCAACTAATCCATATCAATACCAGTCGGAAGCGTGCCCAAGACACTGGCTGCATTGCCCCGCTGTATGGCAATACTGATGCGCATTGCCATACTATGAAATATGGTTCAATCAAACAGTACAATTAGAATTGGAAAATTATGATTTTAACTAATTAAATTGACTAAGACAACATTGTTAAAAAATGGCGAACAGCACTTGAAGACGTCGCATTGTGTGGTGTGCCCAGATTTTACCAGAATTCAGCAAATTTTTGTTATAAGTAATCAAGAAAATGACAAGCAAGCTATTAGAAACAAATTACAATTAGCATTTAGAATTGAAGCGGTGATCCAAATAAACACCAATCAAAAAATCATAGAAGAACCAATCTGCACACGAGTTGTTTTGGAATATTACGAGACTTCATTATAATCTAAAGGCGTTCAGGAAAAACTTGCCTTGACATTAAATATGTATAGTTATATAATATAATTATATATATTAGCGAGACACCAGAAAAAACAAAGACGACTAATAAATCTGCCTGATTATTACTTTACCTACTTTTTTAGTAGATAATGTAAATCAGGCTATAAACCAAAACATAATTTACCCCATACAATCGCAGGAAGGCATCAATTATCAAGTGGATACCTAGTACTAGGTTGGTTCCACACTAGTGAATTCACGGTCAAGTATAGGTAATAAATCGTCGATCATTAGAGCAACACAAGAAGTGGTAAATCATCTTAATTGATTCTATGATGAATGGAGCCCTTCATAATGCCTACTTCAGGTGTTTTTGGTTAACACTTTTATGGCCTAACCGAACATGTCCGCTCCGCTACGCCATCTATCTCTGTTCTGTAGACAGGAAGAAAGTGTTAACCAAAAGTGCTGGCTTCAGTGAATGCTTTAATGCATTCACTGATCAGCTTTGGCGATGCCACCCGCAGGTGCACGCTGCCGCTACGACGGAGCCGGAACAGGCTTCTGCATCTTGGACCATGAAAGTGTTAACTCATGGGGGTAATGCCACTAAAATAACATAATACGTAGTGCTGGCTTTGAATTTGCACCACCCCAACTCTTCTCATGGGTGTCGTAAGACTAAGGGATGTACACGGGCAGCAGCGCCTCTTGCAGAATAGATCTATCACCGAGCTGCGATCCCCAACCCTCATGCCCAGCGTGGGGATTATGGGCATTACCCTCATGAGATAAAAGCCAATAAATTAGTTATCAGGGCGCCTGCGTCCAGCAGACCATTATAGGCTGCTGAGGTAAGGAGGTGACGTAGGTAAATCTACAAACAGTGTTATGTTCGACGATGTTTTGGTTGGTTGAATAGTTCTTATATTTGCCATATATAATATATAATGCTGGACATTCACACAGCATTATCTAGCCCTAAGCTAAGCAGACCTTGTGTTATGGGTACTAGATAAATGATATTCATAATACGATGCAATACATAGATAGGATTATTGATAAGAATGTCTTTATTCAGAAAGAAAATAACAATCAAATAACAAATTTAAATTAAAACTTGTATTTACAATAGAAACAATTAAGCTATCTGCAAACTGTAGCAAACAATCTACAGGTAGCTCAACTGATCCATATCATTGATAAGAATAGAAAACGACCAGAACACCTGGAACAAATACCTGCAGATTGTACAAAAAATAATTAATAAAAAATAATGCTGGACAATTCACACAGCATTATCTAGCCCCAAGCTAAGCAGAAAAAAATATTTATATATATTTTTTTAATATTTGTCCTAAGGCGAGAATCGAACCTCCTATATCGCAAGCGGAGCTTCGCCCACCACAGAGGTCATCGGATGACGGAAGGATGCCATTGACGAATGTTATTATTATAATAATGTCTACCTATCATTTGTTTATCTAATCTAAAAATAGTGTACCTTACCTACATGATGGTTGCAATAATACTACATGTTTGAGTTACAGCTACAATACCCAAGTATAATTACACAATTTCATTTGCTTTCCTTTCCTACATGATATTTTATTTAGAAAAAAGTAAAAAGCTGACTGTGATTCTGACCACAAAACCCCCTGCAATACTTCTCCAAATACCAATCTACATATCATTTATAAATCAATGTCGAACAGGATTAACACTACCTTCAACGAAAAAGGTCATCCCATTTTGCAAGTGTTTTTGGTTATTTAAAGTGCTATTTAAGATCTTTTTATCCATCGACTGCTCTTATATTTCCAATCTCCAAATATGGATATTCAATTCACGGCTCTGCCAATGGCACAGCAGAGAATTATTTGCGATATCGAGAAACAGATATTTGTTTCGTCGACATAAGTGAAAAAATTCTTTGTCTATGTATAGAATAGAATAGCAATTATTTTGATATATAAGATAAGTATATATAAACAATAAAAACTAAACATAGCACACGGAGGTTTATAAACTAAATTACACAAATGTCAGACGTAAAATCGATTTTTCGGAAGGAATCGATAGTTTGACCTCTATGCCGAAAAAGGTGTTGGCTCAGCATGTGCTGAACGATTGAAGATCAACGCTGTTTTTCAGCCTTTTAAAAACCTTTTTGAAAATGCTACGTACATGTAGCTACAGTGACACGCTTACTTAAATTTATCTTTTTTCTGATTGCCTGGAAGAAATCGCTTTAAGCGATAAGGCCGCGAAATCCATTGCTGTTCTATTTTATATGTTAAATTTAAAATAATCTTTTTTTTTCTTAATTGGTGATGAATAAATTATTCTCTATCTGTCTATCTTTTTTCGAAAGTGTCTTATTACTATCCGCTAAACTTACTGATACGTTATTATCAGAATTATGGACACCGGTGGTCAAATTGAATTAAATTTCAACGAACATTGAGTTATAACTGTACGGTCATGGTAAAATTGCATTACAGCAATTTAAGGCGATGGAAAGGTAAAAATAATGCAATGATTTCTTGTAAAAATATTACAGAAATACCTACATACATACGCATACCAAAAAAATAACTGGATATTCGTATCGTACAACCATCGCGTATAACGTAGGGCCTGTATAATAAAAATCTTAAGAAAATATGCATTTTAGTAGCAGAGGTTCTAAAAGAAAAATTATATGTGAAAGAAGGAAAGAGGTTTTTTGAAATGGGGTTCTCGGGCTTCCTGCCGGGGTTGAGTAATGTAACGCAGCAGTCGACGCGCGTTTGTCGATTTGCTTCACTAAATTCTTTATCTCATGATGATGCTCAAATTCCCAACGCTGGGCATGCGGGTTGGTATCGCAGTGTCCCTTAGTCGCCTCTTAAAACACAAACGGGAAGAGTTGGGGTAGTGTAAATTCTAAGCCGGCACCACACGGCTATTACCTGTTACCGGTTATTACCTAACTACTTTGAAATAATTTGTACCTAGATGAGATAAATCCAAACCGCATGCCCAGCGTGTGGATTATGGGCTTTATTCCATGAAATAAAATAATCAGGGGGAGGCTTGCGTTCGGCAGTGGACCTTATAGGCTGTTGAGGAGGAGATAAATCCGGTCTATGTCCATCAGTGGACGTTAAATGATGAGGCAAATCTATCCGTAAAGTAAATGAATCTACAGGTTGGGAACTAACGTACTCGTAGTTGGTGTTTTGCGTATTACAGGTTGGTAACTAACGTAGTTGGTGTTTTGCGAGTTTGTCACTTTACAAACTTGGTAATTTGCGAAGTTGGAGTTTTGCTTAATTGGATATGCGTGCGTTGGCACTTTAAGAATTTGGTACTACGCGTCTAAAAGCTATAAAACCAAGACAAACAAGCATAATTACAAAAACATACAACAACTCTATTCAGATCGTAACCTTTTAGCCGTAATTTGCTAGTGTAAGTTTCAAACAGAGGCCAATTATTTCTAAACTATTACAAAACCATTCCAAAGTTATTTCCACGATGCTACAAGCCATTACACAAACTCCTGGACTTAATTTCATGCTCATTTTATAATTATACTGATGATGTGTGGGAAAGCGACGTTTGCTATAATTTCTGAACGCTATGCTTTTGAAAGAAGTTACATAAAAGTTCGTAATAGGTTTGCTAACCTAACTCCTACTTGACCTATAGCACAAACAAATAATATTACTGTTACTGCAAGTTATGTTATTGTAATGACACTCAAGAAAATACCTACTATAATAACACTAGACTTTAATGTCTTTAATCTATTAGACTAACATATGCAGTAGGTATACAGTAATTCGCGAGTTCCCTTTTATGCAACTCAGGTTTCTCAACTGCGAATAGTTGCGCAACGGGGCTTACCTTTAGTGCAACTCATGTTGTTCCATTTGGCTCAACTGCGGATAGTTGCACAACGGGCCTTACCTTTTTTTCAACTTATTTTGTTACCTTTGTTCAACTCGATAATTTTAGACGAAAAAAAGACAGTACTAACTCAATGAGTTGTTACTTTGCTTTGGAATTCGTCTATTTGGTGGCCAGGCCAAGAATGAGTAAAAGAAGCGTTATCGCCAGCCGTCTAGTTTCCAGGGTGGATCGACGACCTAGTAAGCGTTGCGGGGCGTCAATAATAATAATACTGCTTGACAATTCACACAGCATTATCTAGCCCCAAGCTAAGTAGAGCTTGTGTTATGGGTACTAGATAACTGATATACATAATAATACAATACATTACATAGATAGATATTTTTTATTATACATAGAAAACGACCAGAACACCCGGATTGCACACACACATACACCTGCAGATTGTACTTACAAACATTTGTCCCAAGGCGAGAATCGAAACAACAACCTCCTGCGCAGGCGGACCTTCGCCCACCACGCCATAGAGGTCGTCAATGGAGTTAACTAGCCTGTGCTAGGAGCAGTGGTCTAAATCTGATTGATGATGCTAGACTGCTAGCATCAACATCAATCAGATTTAGACCACTGCTGGGGGCCTATCGGTATGGCTAATAGGCCTCCCGAAGTTTATGCATTTTTCAGTGGAACAAACTTTGGGAACCACATATAATTACAGAGGTCTCATCCTGACAAGGTATTTCTCATTCTTGATTATAAACAATTTTTTATATCTCTTTTGTCCATTTAATTTTTTGCAGTTTTATTCCTTAGTAATTAAAATTTAAATAAAATAAATAGTAATGCTGGGCAATTCATGAAGTTCAAATCAAAGCAAAGTTAATAATTTGATTGATTTGATAAAAACTAAAACCGACTTCGAAACCCTGTTACACTGTTGTTGAGTTTGAAGGAAATTTACTAATCCCTAGCGAATTAGATTTATGGGACCACCTCAGTATCATTTTTTATACAATAGCGAAAGGATTTTCAAACTCGGTCCATAATTACGGAGAAATCGAAGAACATTATATAAAAATACCTTAACAGTAAAATATTAGAATGAAAAATTTAAAATAATTAGTAAATGTTCCGCGTAAAAAATGCATTCGCGTGCTTTTCCACAAATTGACATGCCATGCAATCAGAAAAGGTAAAACACAGACTTACGCAATATAAATTTGTACTCTCCAACTTTAAGCATATACACAACATAATTTGTAGCACAATGAAAAAAAGTAAGTCTGAGTTTTTTTTTATTGAATATCATGTTAATTTGTGGCAATGCACGCGAATGCATTTACTTTATCTTGTAAGAATAGGTTTTACGCGGAATAGTTACAAAAAAATATTATTTTTTTAATCTAATATTTTGCTTGTATAGATATTTCTATATTATGTTCTTATATTAAATTATTACAGGTAATTATGGACCAATTTTGAAAACTCATTCTAATATTTTGCAAACTCTACAAAGTAGCGCATAAAGCTATTATTCTATTTGTACAGCCAAACATAGAATCTCCTACATTTATCAAAATCTGTTTTTATACAATGTCTATCAGGATTTTAAAGTCGAACTTTAGTTATAGCAAAACATCACGTTATTTTTTGTGTCAAATTTTATAAATCGCTTTGCTCTTGACTTGTTGTACCTATTGACACCTCATTTGAGCACTAATCGCACCGCTCGTCAACGTCGGTACGTCATGATTATGGCATCGTAAATCACCATCATGCGAGTAACCATCCTTGGTCTCCATTGTAGGTCAAAAGTGTATATTATGTGATGTAAGGATAAGTGTATAATTTTGAATGAAGATGAGTCACTTGGCTCCGTTTCAAGTGACCCAGTGTTGCCCTTTACTATCTAAGCTTCTATCGGTTTTGCAATGTAGCGAAATGCGCCCGTATTCCCATGTCAAATGCCTTCAACTCAACCACCTATTTTCCATATAGGAACAGTGCCACAAAGTTATTTGTTCAATTGGAAGCTGTTTTTTATCGGTTAATATTTTATTATTATGCTCATGTGAGCGCAAAGTCACTTGTTACGACGTCTTCGGTCATGCATTTCGTTGTCGTTAAATACTAAACTAGCCAGTACTTAATTTGTTTGCCTTTTTCTGCCCTCTTACTGCTCGCATATCTTTAATACTAACTAAGAGATGATCAGCTATCTTGTGATGACCAGCTAGACATTTTGAAATACATTGATTTTTGCGTCCATCACACATTTATCAGACAATTCTCTTTTACTAATTTTTGTAAAATGATTTGCTACTAGTATATTCTATTTTGGAAACGTCTTAAAAACAAGGGCTACGTTTATCTTGGAGTGACGACGGTCTAAGTGAAAATATTGTCTTCCTAAACAGATTATTTGGTTGTACTGTATATATTCTTACATAACCTATAGGCTTGTCTTGTGTCTTGCACTTTCTTCACGTAATGGTGACTTGCGGTAACATTATTAATCATTTATATTCAAATATGGAGATCAATGGAGCCTTGAATAATAAGTTAGATAATATTATTCAGGCTTAATCAGTCATGCAGTTCATTTATAGTAAAAACAATGTGGTTTTCATTGAAAACAGGTAGACAATTATTTACCATCCATAAGGATCCAATAATTCATTATTATTTTCTTTATAAACCTTTGTAAATGCAATAACAATGATATGAACGCTGCATAACGTAATTAACATACTTATTATAATAAATACAATAGAACAGAACACCCGTCAAATAAATAAATGAACAATAAAAAATGAGTGGAATGGGCACCTTAAGAATGACTAACCGATGCTAATGTAGATTGACTCTTTACAAAATTATATAAACCCGGTTGGAAAAGAAGGCATGGCTTCGTAAACAGCAAATACCAGTTCAAAGCAAAAAGCGAATAACCTATAAAGCGCAATAAAAGCTTCCTTCATAGTGCGTTTATCGATTGCGTGGAAATTAACTAGAATGCTTGAGCAACGGATTATTAGAATGCACTCAGAATTATAAGGTGAAGCTGTTTCTTCAATGGGTAACGCTACCCTCGAACACAAAGAGTGGCTTTATAAATGTTAGAGGTGTTCCGGTTTCGACCCATTAATAATAACGAAAATTAAAGAATTTTAAAACGTCCGACACCCATAATGGTAAACTGCTGAACGCAGGTCAAACCCCCCCCCCCTGATATTTTTTTATCTCATGAGGGGTAATACCCATAATCCCCACGCTGGGCATGCGGGTTGGAAATCGCAGTTTGGTGGTGGATCTATTCTGCAAGAGACGCTGCTGCCCGCCCCCAGTGTCCCTGAGTCGCCTTTTACGACACCCACGGGATGTGTGATTTTCCTCCACCTTCATAATTCGTACCGTTGGGGTTCAAAACACGCTCCGTTGTTGCTCAGCAAAACTGCAGCCCTGCTGCTGTTTTTCGTGGCAATTACAACCTGAGTCTCTTCAAGACAAGAGTAATTAAGCATCTTCTAGACCTTCGTGATACATCGTCGGCCACATCTTCACTTTCCATCAGGTGAGATTGTGGTCAAACAAAGGTCTCTAGACTATACAAAAATTATATCTTATCAGTTTGATGTCTTAAAATGAGTTTTCAAAAACACTGATAATAACAAAACATGGGTTTTATTTACCTTTTAGGTCAAGTAGGTACCTACCAATTCTGTGTGAAAAAACAACAAGAAAAAAGTAAATCCAAGCGTCTTGGGCACGCTTCCGACTGGTATTGATCAGTTCATCTACCTGTAGATTGTTTGCAACAGTCTGCAGTTAGCTCAATTGTTTTAATTGTAAATACTAGTTTTAATTTTATTCAGTTATTTGATTGTAATTCTCTTTCTTAATTAGGGATGTTGTATGTTTAGTAAAACCATAAAAATAGCAAAGATTTTGCAGTGGAATCACACGATAATGACCCACGCTAATGAAGCTAATTCTAATTTATGAATGACAATTCAACAAAAACAAGTTCTCAGAGATGATGTTCTACTGATGATAAATAATGTCCTTGGCGAAAAACCTCAAACATAAACTGCGATTCGGGATTGCGCACGAAAAGTTTCATACAATTATCTAAAAATACGGCAGAAAAAAATTGCTGTTTGGGTGCCAAATAAATATTTATTTGATTCTTGTACGATCTGCAGACATTTTGTTCAGGCAAAAGCGTAGGAAAGCGAAGGTATGCTACGTGCCTTAATAGTTTGTAATAAGCATGGTGTGGCCAGACCAGGTTTGCCATAACAACGGAGGGGTGATAAAAATGGTTTGTTCCCATTTGTCACCCTGATACACCGAAAGGTGTAAGACATCACTCAATAATAAAAGTTATCTGTTTTAACAACGAAAAGAAAAAAAGAATTACAATTTAAGAATGATATAAATTAAGACTAGTTTTACAATTCAAATGTTTGAACTAACTGCAGACTGTCGCAAACAATCTCACTGATACCAATTGGAAGCGTCTATAAGACGCACTGGCTGCATTACTGGCGCTGTGTGGCAATGCCTATATGCGATAATAATATAATTGACGACCTCTGTGCCGCGGTGGGCGAAGGTCTGCCTGCGACGCAGGAGGTTGCGGGTTCAATTCCCGCCTCGGGACAAATGTTTGTACGATCTGCAGACATTAAAATTAGTTCTGGTCGTTTTCTATGTATAATAAAAAATATCTATCTAAGTATTGTATATATAGTGTTGTATATATATTATGTATATCAGTTGTGTAGTATCCATAACACAAGCTCTGTTTAGCTTGGGGCTAGATAATGCTGTGTAAATTGTCCAGCATATTATATATTATTATAATGTTAAATGATAGGACAACTAGGTTCAATATAAATAAATACATCATTAGATAAAATAACAGGACAAGTCTAGGCTCATCAATAATTACTGACCTCACGCAACGAAGAGATACGGTCGAGGACAGAACTAGTTTGACCGGATTACGGTATATTGAACCTTATGTAAGCTATTCATTGACGTGTCGAAGGTGAATATTAAACTATGGAACCGCAAGTTATAAACAACAAATCAAATCACCGCAAAATAAGCCACAAAGCTAATATATTTAGAAACGAAAGTTACATTTCATGTTAGACGTGTGAACCAATTGTGCGAAGTAAGTTTTTGCCTTTTATACGAAAGTAGAATTTGTTTTTTTGCTTGATAACATTGATAAGTATGTTGTATAATAGTATGGTTGGTATTGGGTATTTTGACGTTATTTTATTTTATTAAGACTATTTGTTGGTTCTTATATCGTATCTTTCTTATTCTGCCAGATTGGCTGGAAGACTGTGGATGATCCTAGTACAGGATCCAGTTACCTGGTGTGTAAAAGAGGAGTAGAGACATGGACACTCTCGGTAGGGCTTTTCCACCAGTTTAAAGTCGCCCAGCGAGTTATGGAGAGAGCTATGCTTGAAGTTTCTCTGAAGGATAGGATTTGCAACAAATACATCCGACATAGAGCCAAGATTATCGACATAGCTCAAAGAATTAGCAAGCTGAACTAGCAGTGGGCTGGCCATATCTCGAGAAGAACCGAAAACCGCAGGTGTAAACGTGTTCCTTAGTGGAGAACGCGACTCAGCAAACGTAGTGTAGGATACCCTCCGACCAGGTGGGATGACGATTTGTGAAAGGCTGCTGGCAGATGCTGAAGACAGGGCGCTATGGCGCTCATTAGGGGAGGCCTAGGTCCAGCAGTGGGTCCCAACGTCCTGATTTTTATGATGATTTGTGGATTGTGACACATAACAAAGTCCATTTAGACATATCTATAGTATACAACGTTGCATTAAGTACTATTATACCATTCGAAATCTCTAATATTTAACAAATTGCGCATTCAATTCTAACAGCAAAAAATGGAATGCAGTAACATCTACCCACTTAACCAAATACGAAGGTGATTCGCATAATGACGATAATTCAGATAAGTGGCATAAAATGTCTAATTTAATGAAATACAGGAAGAGCTCAAAAAGTTCGACCGTGCAATGTTTACCCCCCTCGACCCGCGGTCACACTTTATTTTAACGCAATCTTTACATAACACACTCTTGTTAGTTATAGATACTGTAATTTTTAGGGCTCACAAATACTTTTCATTCTTAAATGTTTTAGAAGATTGTGTTATATTCGATAATCGACAGATAATTTTTTCAAATAAAGTTCTTGTGTTCGAAATTTAAAAGAATGTTGAAGAGAGTAAACTATTCTGCAGATTCATCATGGATGTAAGCATGGATGTGTTTTGGAAGAACACCAATGTTACATCTATTAACAAGTGAGAATTAATTATGATTGATGTTGTGGAAATAAAACAGCAGATAAGTACTTATAGTTAGACATTTATTTAAAAAATATCACTTTATTTTCGTGCGAGTATTTTATTTTAAGAATTTGACGTTTTCTAAGTGTACATTTTTGTATGTATGTTAATAAAGCATCTTGATTGATTGAATCTTTTAAGGGATGTAAAGGTACTTGAATCTACTTTTCTATGATGATCTTATCCCTTTTTATAGAACCTTGAGGCTGAAAGGAAACGACTTGAATGACACACGTATACCAAATACCGTCCTAAAGTTAAGTAATTTCGACACTCTTGTGATATTTCATACCGTCAATCAGTCGCAAGAGTATATTGGGCAATAAGTATACACTAAAGAATAGCAACTCTATCAATGCTATACTCATATTTTACATTAACAGATAATTTGATCTTAATCAGCGGTGAATAAAGTAGGTATTGAAACATAATACGAAAGCAAAAACAATCCAAAACGCGTTAGATTGTGTACAATCGAACGCGTAGCGCGTATAGCTCAACATCTGTTTGACAGTTGATTGCCAAGGTCATTATGTTAATTTATATTTAGATTTATATCTTAAGAATGTATGATATGCAGTTTTGTGTTTCAAAATAGTTATTTATCTCAGAATCTGTGAAAGCTACCACCTTCATATTTAGGGAAATGTTACTTCGAACTTTTATATTGGAGTACGTATTTTTAAAAACACGATTGGTGAAAGTTTTCTCGATAGTTTATTTTTTTGAAAAACAGATGTTTTACACACGTTTTGCTATTTATCTCAGGAACAGCACACTTTTCTTGTTGGGTTTTTGTTTTGTAGAAAAAAGGTAGAAGTTCTTCTTTAGTTACGCTTTTTTATTTTTCGATTGGTTGTCTAATAATCTTGTAATAAGGTAAAAACACATATTTACTTCGTGCGAACGCAAATTAAAAACATGTGTGTATTTTGCTAAAACCATTTTGAACCTTATAGATCGAATATTACTTTGGCAAATACCCAAAATCGTTTCCACCAACGTCATTCGGAGGCTGGACGCCTCCTCGGATGGACGTGAGGTCACGTTACTTTTTTCACGATGACAGCTGACAAAATCATACGAATTACGATATTCGACAAATTTAGTTTTGCAGGTTCAATGGTTCGTTTATCATTGAAATAGAGTCCATATTGAGTTGCAGTTTTCGTTTATGGAATTTGCAAAGATTTTATTTATTGGCAGACCTATCAATTGAGTAGAATGGGTATATTTATTTATTTATTGTAAAAACATGGGTTTTTCCTCGTGACCTAACTGCTTGTCAATAAATAATTAATCTACTCATCTAATAACCAGGCTTTTTACAAAAAAATATTTGAAATAACCTGAAAAGTTTTTAAACTTCGTAATTTAAAATAAAACTATTACAATTATTGAAACTCAAAAACACATACTGCCAAGTTTTCTCAAAAAATGCAAGTGGCCAGTAACATTTTGGTGGGCTTCGAGATAAAAACTTTTTATTTTGGCATCCGCCTGATTCTAGCCTTAAATTTTAAATTAAAAAAAATAAAAAATCCCATATATTTTTGCCGCCCGCATATTTGTTCGCTTGGATTTACGTACTTTCTTCCCTTTTTAGGGTTTCAAAGATCGGTTTTGAAACTCTTATGGTCTCGCTCTGTCCGTCCCCGCTCTTTCTTGAAAATCTCAGTAACTACTGCAGCTATTAACTTGAAATTTGAAATAATGATACATTTCGTGCGCCATTAATGATTTCAAGATTTTTTTTATAAATAAATGAAAAATTAAAATGAATATTTTCAGTACCTACAAATTATGATGTTGAAATTTGAAAAGAGACCTAGGGAGGCAAGAGGGATATCAAATGAAAGGTATCGTTTTGACCATTTCAAAACACTTTTTGAAATATTAGGGGGATATTTTTTATCGAAAAGGGGGCTACCTACCTATTAGTTTATCAAATGAAAGGCATTGTTTTGTAAATTTTAAAAAGTTTTCGAAATTGCTGTAGGTTTCATTCTTTTCAAAATATTGCCATTCGAAAAAAGACGGAAAATTGAGTGTTCAAATAATTGGCAAATGTTTGAAACCCTCGGCGCGCGAGTTACACTCGCACGTGACGGATCTTGTTTCAAGTAAGAACTAATATAGGTATTTTCCGATTAGGTGTAGTAAAAAAATCTTTCTAAACTTACGATTTGACTATTTACATACTCGTAGATAAGGGAATAATACAGATAGCATGTGCGTTGCTATTTGCACGGAGCTGCGTGTATTGATTTTTTTGCGTGTACACGACATCTTCTCCTTCACCCACGCTCGTTCAAAAACATTTATAAATTAAAAAAAAAACTAAAACTAAAAATTAATTAATATTTGCATAAACGAAGGTTGGTGTAAATAAAGAGCCCTCTGTCGTCTACATCATGGCCATCATACGAGGCTCAGAATCGTAGCGCCGGCATCGTACTTAGTCTGCGAGCGATCGGAATAGGATTGAAATGAAACCGGCAGGAAATTTACTTTGATATGGTTCTTTGATATGGTAGATGTTAGCCACTTCTAGGTATAGTCAATTTTTGTAGGTCTACGTGTAAATAAAGAGCCCTCTGTTGTCTTCTTTGGGAAATTTTACATCCTCGAAATCATTACAGGGCCTACTATCGCAGACTCCCCAAGGTCAGGATTATACTGATAAATATAAGGAGGAAGGGCAGTAGGTTCCTTCTAGTATACCTTTACAAATATCACCATATGCCTGCCAAGCGTGTTGATGGTAGACATGGCGAAACTCCGTTTGTTCGAGGAGTTGGCATGCTCAGCAGTGGACATAATGTGTTGCTTCGACACACTATGGGAAAGGTACACACAGGTTATGTATGTTAGTTATAAAGTACCCATAACACAAGCTCTGCTTAGCTTGGGGCTAGATAATGGTGTGTGAATTGTCCAGCATTATTTATTTATTTATTGATTTATTATGCTGATGGATGAGTGAGTGTGTGATAGGTAGATTTTTTTTTATATTTGTATTAGGGACATAAAAACTTTTGAACTAGAAAATGACAATTCACTTAACATTAGAAAAATTGAGCTGTATGAGAACAGCTTCCACACACAGAATAAGAATAAATTATACAAAAATAATTTGCATACATACATGTTACAAAAAATCAAGTTTTTATAGTAATAGTATAATCAATAGTATTAAGTGGGAAAATGTTAGTTATAGAGTTTTTACGTCCGCAATATTACAATAATTTCAAGATTCCTGCTAGGTTCCTACCCCCCAAGCATGGCGATTGTTGTCTAGGGTAGAATAGGCAAAAATGACTTCCCATCGCCCTGTGACGTAATTTTTCTCTATTCTACCCTAGACAACAATCCCCGTGCTGTAGTTAGTAAGATAGTAAGCTTATATTATACATAAATTATATGTATTACTAGCGGTTGCCCTCGGCTTTTTAAGCCTATATCCGTCGTTATCCCGGGATACAAATTACTTACCGTCCCTGCCAAATTTCATTTAGATCCATTCAGCTGACGTGATGTTTAGACAGACAGACAGACAAGAGTTATTTTCGAATTTCTAACATTAGTACCTACCTATAGATATGTGTTGCTTAAAATAACAATAATAATAAACTGTAGGTGTGCTTTAACACGTTGATTGCCGGCCAGTATTAATGAATTCAACTAAGTATAGATAAATCTTTGTGCATGTTCAGCCAAGTTAAACTATCAGTCAAAGTTCAATGACAGTTGGTAAACAAACCGTTAACCCACCGAGTGCCATTGATCTGAATAATCTGTTCCGGTAACATTGCACAGCAGGTAAGCAATTCGATCAAACTTTGAGCAAACTTTGTTATAGGCGTATAATTTACAAATTTAATGGTATTTAGGCGTGAAGCAGATGAGCTATGAACGATGATTGGGTTAAATATGTCAAGGATCTAGGCGTCTATAAAGTTGCAAAAATAATATGACTAGGAACTTAAATAATGAAATAATGCTGGACAATTCACACAGCATTATCTAGCCCCAAGCTAAACAGAGCTTGTGTTATGGGTACTATATAACTAATATACAAGATAAGCAGAGCTTGTGTTATGGGTACCTACTAGATAGATAACTGATTAAAGATAAAAATTAACACAAAACATTAGGTACGTAGATATTTATAATATATATTTATTTTTTTCAACTTATAATTGCAGATCGTACAAACATTTGTCCCGAGGCGGGAATCGAGCCTGCAACCTACTCTTAATCTTCGCCCACTGTGTCACAGAGGTCGTCATAATTTATTTATTATAAATTATGATTGCCCTTCAATTTGTGTAGGTATCTACCTATTCCAATAATCAACTAGCAAAGCTATAAAATAAGAGATATCCAGAGCTCGTTAAAAATAAATAACAGCTGTTGACGAAAGTGAATTATTCAATTGAAAATGTCATAAATCTAAGTTAGGTATTTATGTAACTTAATTGGATGTCAATAACTGTAACACCATTAACTTTATTAGGTACTAGCTTTTCTCCACGGCTTTGTTTATGCATACTGCTCTAATTCCTTTATTGCTTAAAGGATCTGTTTCAGGTGGGTATAAATAATTAAGGATTTCCCATTTTACCATGACTCCTAAATCGTCAAATGCTTCAAACACATCCATCATAACAAATCACTGTACCTATGTCGTAATAACAGAAACAAAAAACTAATGAAACTGTATAACATAACCTAAAACGTCGTACTTATCAGGGAGATAAAACCCTATCTGGCCGTTTAAATAGGAGGTTGGTATATTCCTCTGTTTGGGCCTTATTAGACAGGTTGATGTTTTTGTTTTTTCAATAAATATTCAAAAAATACCATGATTACACATTCGTGGAATAAAGACTGTTTATCTGACGATTGAAAATCGGCCCATATAGTCATCTTACTTCAAACGAGTTTCTGAGGCATATTTATCGAAAACCTTTGAAAAAAAAAACTATGGGATACTAGGCAGAACCCCTTTGGCTCTAAAATTTAAAAAATCTATTTTAAATATCAGGAATAATTGTGCACAGTATACCATCTGTTTTTTATTTTTGTATTTACAATTTTTCTCCCAAACTATCAATGACAAGATTTTTCTATTTTCATCAACATATTAAATAGAAAAATACCCAGGGCACCTTTAGCTTATTTTTGCAGAAAAATGTCTTAGTTAAAAAATAATCAAAAAAAACTTGATTTTTGAGCTTACGCCGCTCTGCTCTATCCCGCTCCTTTAAAAGCGAAATCCTATGCCTATCTTATTCACAAAATGGCGGCATATACCTGCCTCTTCAATAATGGCAAAATATATGCCTAAATTATTTGAAACTTGAACCTACCTAAGCAAATAGAGCAAAACTGACATAAATGTGACCTCAAGATGCAAGCTATTACGTAACCTGATATCTGTCCATTCAAATTATGAAAACGTGTGGAGGCCGTCAAGATATGATATCAAGATAGCATTTTGTTAGCAATAAATAAACTCACAATTAGGATCTTGAAAAGTTAGATATTTGATGATGATTCTTTGTTAATGGCAATATGAGTCTGGTTGAACTCTTTTCTGCCAGTGTCAAGTAATGGATTTTTTTTGTAAAATATAAGTTTTAAATAAAGTCATAGCGGGATATATAACATGATTCATGATAGTTTTAAAAGTTCCAAATTATGAAGATTGAGTGATATTTTCACTAGAGCCTAGTTCGTTATCCAGCAGGGTGCACCACTTGCAGGTTAGGTTGGCTTGGGAGACGAGATGTTGGAGTCTCCCTTACATACCCCAGTTAGAGACTAAAGCGAAGCTTTACGTATGTCAGCTTGTCAATGCTTCCAAGCTGACATGATTGTATTCTAGAATTTATTTTGCAACTCGTATGATTGAAATTCTCAACTAATAATTCTTCAATTCTGCAAAAGCCAGTAGACAGTAGCTGGATGCGACAAGCTGAAGACAGGGCGCTATAGCAGTCATTAGGGGAGGACTATGTCTTTCTCTCGATTACTGTAAGTAGGCTGACGATGATGATTCAAATTACCTAGTTAAATGAAAAATATGTACTTAAAACAAAAAAAGTACGAAGTTACCATACCACATGTAACGGTGTTATAAGATACGCGTATGATTTAAACTTCAGGTCGCATTCAATCGGAAATTTAGATTGGATACAATCGAAACTGAAAGCATAAACAAAATTACAAAGTTTGATCCAATCTTTGGATTCAAACATTTGCATTACTAACCTTAGGGAAACGGAAGACTTCGTGTTTCGGACCACGGATCTAAAATCTGACGGCGGTGAAGGACAAAAGGCACGAGAGTTGGTAATCTCAGATGAACAAATCTAGGAATCATGGTATTCAGCGCATTTTCTGGAAGAAGTTTCATCAAAGTACACGAGTGAACTTAATTCAAAGACCGCAGTACATTTTCTCCATTACCACTTCGATTACGTTTTCGCAATATTCTCGAAATCGAAAGCATTATTTCCATCAAAACTTAAAGGCTAAAGGTTTTACCTATTAAATGGTTCTGAGCCTAACATTAATATAATTACATAAATAGCTACCGCTAACAGGGTACGTAAATCAAGCAATTATCTTATTAAGCTCGTAAGATCATCTGTATCGCTAGTATGGGTTTACAAAGTACTAAACGAAAAAAGTGTTCGTTTACTAACGCTTAACCTGTCCAAGTTGAACCGCTGAAACGTAACGAACTACAAAATCAAGCCAAATAAATTACTGAAAACTACAATTGAATCGGCTAAATGGTCGCAACAAAGAAGAGTTCGTATGAAGTTTTATACAAACTTTGTTTAGTAGCTGTTTTAGTAGAATATTTAGATAGAAGATTATTCTTCGTTAGAGGAACTGCAGTAAAAACCTTTATTAAGAAAGAAATATACAATCAAATAATAGAATTAAATTAAATCTAGTATTTACAATAGAAACAATTGAGCTATCTGCAAACTGTTGCAAACAATCTACAGGTAGCTCAACTGATCCATATCAATACCAGTCGGAAACGTGCCCAAGACACTGGCTGAAAAAATAAAATAAAAATAAAACTGGAACTGTAACTACATTTATTTTATGGGAAGGCAACGTAAAAGATAATACTTTTCCTAAATTATCCGCAACCTAAACTAAGGGCTCTGGCTACTCCTTACTTGATTAGCAATTTGTGAATGCGATGGCTATCCATAATATATCTGTCATAGCTTGTTTTGTTTGTTATTTCTACTTGTGATAATAATTTATTATTTCTTTTTGTATCGCAAAAGATGAGTGGTTTAATCTATAATAATATATATATAAATGTTGATAGAGTTAGCATAAACTGTTTATTTAGCTCTCGTTTATTGTGCTAATAACTCAAGTCTATGCCAATCTGCAATTGTATGTACCTATGTATAACTGTGATTACTTCTTATCGTATACTAGTGGTCAGCCCCAGCTTCGCATGGGTATTTTCTATAGCGTATAATACTCAGTGATAATGTAGTTATCTAACGGCAAAAGAATTTTTGAAATCGTCTATTAGATTTTAAGTTCATTCGTTACATACAGAAATCCAAATCTTTCCTGCTTATAATTTTAGTGTAGATGACCCGTGACACCACTGCTTGGTACAAAATTTCTATGCCATGACATTACTGATCTCGAAGTCTACATTTTGTTTGTTCCGTCAAAAAATATTTATCATCAGCAAAAAAGTTAAATACGAATTAGTAAATTTTCAAAAACTTCGTTATGTTCATAGATGAAATCCACCCATAATATGCAATTTAATATGAACGGATTTGAAGTTCCACTAGCATAAATAAATAACCCTGAACAATTCACACATAATTATCAAGCCCCAAGCTAAGCATAGTTAAGCATGTTGGTACTAGATAACTGTTATACATAATATAATACAATACAATACATACATAGATGGTTATTTTTATGCTATATATAGAAGCGACTTAAACACCCGTAACAAATCTGCAGATCGTACAAACATTTTTCCCGAGAACCGAACCCGCAATCTCTTCCGTTGCGGGCAGACCTTTGCCCACCGCGCCACATAGGTCGTCAAAGCTACAACTAATACTTTGTTCCACGAAATGACAAGGATCATTGACTACCTGGGACTGGTCAGACACTCCTTAATCTAATCTAGTTGTTTGGTGGGTTGCTTCATCTAATTCTAGCTTTGGCGTTCAATTTCGTCAGTATCTTCCCATGCTGCTAAGTAAGCGAAATGTCTTTGCTGTGTCGCAAGCAAGTACTTTGATTGGTAGGTTGGTCCATGGATAGATTTAAAGCTGGTTACTGACCGGTGTTACGAGGCGTAATGTATTCGCAGCGATCATGATACGTTACACTGCCGTTTGCTATAATCCGTCTCATTGCTCGTGCTCAGTGTGAGCACCTTCTCTCCCGGTACTGACTCCACGAACGCTCGCTGTGTAACACGTTACCTTACGCCCCGTAACGCGCCGGTCGGCACCTACATTAATATTTCAAATATGATAGAATAGAAGTGGTTTATTTGGGTAAGGTCCTGATCATTATCAGCCTATTAGTCCACTGCTCAATCTTGAGTGGACATAAGCCTCCCGTAATGAGCGCCATAGCACCCTGTCTTCAGCTTGACCCATCCAGCATCTGTCTGCAGTCTTTCGCAGGTCGTCATCGCACCTGGCTGGAGGAAGTCCTGCCCTAAGTATACCGAGTCGTGGTCTCCACTCAAGAACACGTTTACCCCAACGGTTGTCGGTTCCTGGCAAGATATGGCCGCCCTACTGCCACTTTACCTTGCTAATTCTTTGAACTAAATCGAAAACATTGGTTATCTGTCGGATGTATTTGTTACGAATCCTATCCTTCAGAGAAACTGCGAGCATAGCTCTTTCCATAGATCGCTGAGCGACTTTGAACTGGTGGACCCATAGGCTTAGAATGAACGTAGTGAAAAAATTCTGTCTATGGGTGGACCAGTCCTACTGTAATTGTCTATGTCTCAGTTCCGTAGGTTATGACTGGTAGATCGCACTGATTGAAAACTTTTGTTTTCAAGCATTGCAGTATGGATAGCGAGATGACTCGGCTTTGGGTAAGGTAGTCAAAAATTAATAAGACGAATCGTTTTAAATTTTACGGTTTTTAACCACTGACTCAATCAATCTAAAGAGGTAAAATTCTAATGCTTTTCTCATGTCCTAGTTGCTAACCACAAGGAAAATCCTATTGAATGAATAACAAGTGACCAACTTCAGTGAAATGCTCTCTGAGTAATACCATATATATACCATACATAATGTACATACATAAGGGCAAATCAAACTGCGTGGGTGTCGTAAGAGGAACTAAGGAACATACACTGGAGGGCCGGCAGCAGCGCCTCGTGCAGAATAGCAGTACCACCGAACTGCGATTATTAGCATGACCCCCCATGAGAAAAAAAACAAGGGGAGGCCTGCGTCCAGCAGTGGGCTATTATAGGAGGTTGAGATTGAGGTGCAAATAGGGTACCAATTTAACCTTGAACAAAACTTATAGGTACGTGACAAAAAATAATTAATTGAGAAAATGATAGAATTCCTGGAACGAGGACAATGATGTAGGTACAATAATTAAAACTAAGTTATTTTATTATTTACATTACGTATAACAAAACTTACATAATTCTTTGTTTATAATGAGATTATTATAGCCCTGTCTTTTATTACCTCCTGGACAAAAGATAGAGATCATAAGCCTGGTCATTGAAACAAAAGCGGCTAGTTTCCATTATTGAATACAAACACCGGTTATGTTCTGTTAAATTGCTTATAGGCTTATCAATATAGGAAGCAAAGCTGTTCAATTATGAGTAAATCTTACAAGGAAAGGAATAAAGTTTCACACACTTTGATGCAACTTCATAACCACCTATTTAATGAAAACGAGGACCTAAAAATTCTAGATAACCAAATGGCAATCAATGTGCAACAGGCTGTTAATTTGATTAAACAATCTTGAATATTCAAGAAGAGAATCCATTGCATAATAAAAGTAAAGGTCATTGATAATTAAAATCGCATAATAAAGATTGGAAGAGTTAACCTGCCAATTAATAAAATGACGGATGAAAAATGATTTAAACTTTATAAGACAAGAGCCATAAATGGCTGCGTATCATGATTTTAACATTCCATATTTTAAAAATGCTATAATAATGATATAAAAAGCTGACGGCCTCATTAGTCTTAAATGCCATGACGACAAATGCAGTTTGAAATCTAATCCGTGATTGTAAAGAATATTATTTTGCGCCGCTAAGTTTTGATGTAACGAAACGGTTTCTATTAAATTTTATGAGACTGACAAACAAAGTGAACGGTTCACAGAAAATTGGCAAATAAGTAACCTAGAATTTCTGTACATGTCTCATTATGAAAATTGTTTTATCTTCTAGAGATAAAAATAATTCAATTTGATAACGGACAGTCAGCTAACGTCGCTTCCAACACATTGGTGTGCACTAACATACAGGAGGCTTTATATCTGCTTAACTAATAGTTTCACTACGATAATAATATCGTCATTGAAGCGTTTTGGTATAAGTACCTTATGATGAATGAAACTACGGATGGACGCAAATCAAATGTAAAGTTTGAAACCACTTAATCCACCTCTCAACAAATAACACTGTCTAGAGTTTCTTTCACGTGAAGATTCTACGTGAAGATTCTGCGAAGATTATATTATTTTAACAAAATGGTTTTCATAATTGAGGAACTAAACAAATAGATCGCTCAATCAGCTATTTCAGTTTCCTATTGAAGTCCATCACAAATGACTTCCGCATTAAAATCATAAACCGAAGCGTGAATATTTTGACATGATGATTTGAACGGATGGACCTAAGTAAAACTATATCCTTATATTTCACGGAAAGATCGGTAAGTGGGAACATTAGCAAATCATTAGTAGATAATATCAGTGGTCTTCGTAAGCGTTCGGCGCTACGCGTCGTCGGCTACTAAAAACCTAGTTATGGGACGATGGTCTTGCCACCTTGACTGGAAGGTTACTTGTAAGATTTCCGATTTCAATTGGAGAACAAGATTTCTCATTATATGTATGTATAAACGTAATGATGAATGGAAAACCGTATTTCAATACCAATTTTTAGCTTATTTGTTCATTTAAATTAGTTGAGCGACCTCAAGACATTTAGACATTAATTTATCAATGTATAGAAGCTCACAGTTTACACCAAAATGCTTACAATATAAAACTAAGGTATAGTCTAAGAGACACGTGACAGACAGAAGGTAAGATGTGATTTAACAGGTTTACATATTGGAACTCCAGTAGAAACTTATCAAAGAGTTTAAGCGCACTAGATTGTTTGCAAGAGTCTGCAAATTTCATTTGGACATGTAGGTACGTTTAGCTAAATACATACATATTTAAATGTATAATATATAAAGATCCCATACATTTTAATAAATAAAATGAAACCTTTCACTTCTTCCAGTATGTAATGTCAATTTTCTGATAATCATCAGTCATCACTGTACCCATAATGGGATTGGTACAATACACATATGGGTTTCACCAATTTATTTTCCATCATTTTAATGATGCAACGGTTGACGAACTTTTTACTGTTGTATTGTGACCATAACAATTACAAGGACATTATGCATAATATTATCTTGCACGCGTGTATAAGTTTTATGTACGTACCTATATTGTTTTCTGTACTGACTGCAAGAAGCTTCTAAAAAGAAGAAACAAAGAAAATAAAATATTTTCTTCTAGCTGAAGCTAGTAGCGGCGCGGCGGCTTTGGTTTTTATTAAGTGATTTAATTTCTTACAAGAGAACTCAAAACAGAAACAGTCATGTATACAAAGATTATACAATCAAAGAAAAATATAAAACTATCACAGACGCTTAAGTTTTATGCATGGCTCGGAGGTTCATTATATGCACAAACTTTTTGTGTGACTTATTCTTTTCTAGTAGTGGTCTATGTGTATGTGGTAGATTTAGCTTTATTGGTCATCAGCTAGATTTTTCAATATTACGGCATGTATGTGACATTGACATTACAGCAAACAAGTCAGCCGATGGTAATAATTAAAACATCGCATTCCTCGTGTATTCGTTTACATTGCTAATCGATTCAGTAAACACGTTTGATTAACGCGCAATAGTGATTTAAACCACTATAGTTATGAACTTTACGATGCGATGCGATTTTATAACGATGCACTATCTACCGAAATATTGTTGCACAAAAAATATATGAGAAGATTGCTTGGAAGAAGACGCTTTGAGCGCTGAAGCCGCGAATTCCATTTCTGTTATTTAGAGTTAAGTTAAAGTACCTAAGTAAAAATATTTTTAGGCAATAAAATTATCAATCTAACTACATTGCCTTTACGGGTCTTTTCTATCACCATTCCTTTTACTTTTCTTTCCGTATATCTTTATGTCACCTCAAAGATCTTTATTTTTTCACCATAATTTCATAATGACCTTCTTTCTCATACCAAAGATTTGTCTGACCAATTTATTGTCCTTATCTTCCATTGGATCGTTCCTTAAGTTCCTAAAGGAAGATGTTGAGAAATAAAACCTAGAAGAGGTTTTATTTCTCATCATCTTCCTTTAGATCCTTCCTTTCCTCTAGGTTTTATTTTCTAGACTGGTTTGATAAATCTACTAGCTAGATCGACGTCTATTTACTAGATAATTGGTGTATGTTATCAAGGTACTACCTGTACAAAATGGGTCTGTTTAAAACATTTTGCATGTGTAATTGTATACATAAAAATTGAGTTGCAGCGATGATCTCAATTGCATAACACATTACAAGAAGGTATTATGGCTTTCTCTGTAAAACTAAATGTACTAAATGTGGAATCGTTGTCCATGACGGGTTGATGTCAGATATTACAATAATATTCGCATTCTTTTCATGACGTTCATGTTTTTGTAATGCTGGTTATGATTATTAACATGTTATGACTACCAAAGTCAAAAAGTCTATATTAGTAAACAAAGGGCTAATGCTTAGTTATAGAGAACTAGTAAACTGAACTCATAATATCTCAATCCCGTTCAAACGCATCGAAGAATAAGGAAGATTAATTCATCTTCTTCGACTACTTCTAATTCTAACTATTAGTCGGAATGCTGTACTAAGTAATAAGTTGCGTAAAAGGAGGCTTCAATATACCTATTGTTTATGATAATCACTTTGTGAACGAAATAGAAACATTTATATAATGTTAAAATTGTCTGCATATTTATTTTGACTAGGTCAGTACAGAAACAGTGTCATTCGTTCATCTTAAGCTGGATTGGATTATGTACCACAAGATTATGAGAAAAGCACAGATCGCAGGAATTTCTCACCCAGCTGTCCTAAACCTAAACCCTGCTTATACTGATGATGTTTCATAAAAATAAACTGTGTCTTCAAACACTTGCTAAATCAAGAGCAGGTCATTACCGCGTCGCTTTACATAAGACTTATTGTTAGTCTATTCACATAATGAAGCTTGCGATGCCAACTTGGATACAGAATAAAGAAGTACCTAATGAATAATATTGTAGTTTGATGATGCTCAATTAGAACAGGTTTTCGACTTAATATGGTAAAGTCATAGATAATGTGTGAAGTAGGTGAAAATGTTGAATATCATCCAAGGTCAAAATAAAAAAGTATAAGCCAATTGTTTTTGAGGAGATGTTAAGATTTTTAAAGGGTGTATAGCCTGACATATAATAAAATATAAACAATTAAATAATATCTTTTTTTTCTTAAAATTGGACAATTTATACCTACAGTATTTAATCTATCTCCAATGTAAACATAGCTTTTTAAGGGTATAATATTGGTCAAGAGATTTAAAAAGTGGGCAAGGTCCATAATCTATCTAACTAGTCTAGTTTGCAATTGTGATACGAATCTAGATAAACAGTGCATGTGATGGACCTCACTCTAAAATATATATTCTTCTGCATAATGAAGTTATTACAGAAATTTAAAATATTTTTTTTCAATGCAATAATATTATCATAATTACCTATTGTTAAAACAAAAATTAGCAATGCAGATCTGATGATTGATAATTTTATAAAACTGATTGGATCAATATCCATGAATATTGGTCCTATGAATGGAAATAATTTTGATTTCCTTGAACATAAAAATTTGCTAAAATAATAATATAATATTGTGAGGACGAAAATGACCAAAGCTAGCTTTGGTAAAACATCTGCTGTCTGTCATTGAACGTACGGCAATGAATGGTAAATTATTTACATTATACTTGTTTATTTAAGACTTGCATGTCCTACTTCACGCAAGAGAAAATGATTTTATTCGAATTCTTCTATAAAAACAATATTAAAGTAATAAAAAACTAAGCTCATCCTTTAAAACCAAAAGCATCCTAGTTCAAATTACAAAAACTATTTCGATTCTGTAGAAGTTTGGATAAAAAAACTAACCTTTTTTAACCAATGGCTCCCGTATCCAAAGTAGCTGTATCAACAAAGCACTCGATATATTTCTCGTACACGGTCACAGCGCGACTAGACAAGCCAAGTGCGGATGTGTCGTCCTCGACGCGCGAACATCAACTGTTACTGTATGCACGCGCCTCCGTCAGCTGATGACCGATACGGATAAAGCTTTAAGACGGCTATCACTAGATTGCGAGAGACATTTTAAGCTGGGAATCAAATAATCAATAAGCGGCTTTTGTGGTAGTTGAGCTGATGGAAATATTAGTGATATTGCCGTGGCAATGGTAACTTTGAGTTTCGAAACCGTGTTATAAATATAATATAATCCTTGTTTTTAGGTTTTGAAATGAAAACAATGTAACATGTTTGAGACTTTTTTATATGGTAAAGTAAGTTGAATAAATTGATAATATTTGAAACTATAACTCCTGTCAATAGCCCTTTAACTAATATATTGTATCACCTAATTAAGTATAGTGCGCTGATGATATCCCTAAAAATAAAAAATAATCTTTTATTTATGTTAGAAGGTGAAACAGATTATGGAAATAATCTGTCGTAGGACGACTTCTGCAACGCAGCAGGTTGCGGGTTGTGAACGTTTGTACGATCTGCAGATATTTATTCCAGATATTTTTTTACTTAAAAAAAATATTATTATATAATATTATTAATATTTTTTTACATATAAAAAATATTATTAAAAAAAATATTAAAATTATAGTGTTTATTTATTAAATAATATCAGTCATCATCACTCTGCTTAGCTTGGATCTAGATAATGTGTGAATTGTCCATAATTAAGTCCATAATTAAAATAAAATAAAAATAAATAATTATTACTATTATTTTAATATAATGTAGTTACTTTTCGCACTGAAAAAGTTTATCGCAATATAATAAACAAATTATCAACATTATCATAATATTTTATGAACCTTTTGTCTATGGCAACACGAGAAAGGCGTTTGTGACCTTTATTGTTACTGGATGAGCTATCATTGTTTAGTGCCAATTTTGTGTTGCACTGAATTCAAGCGTTATATTTAGTTATACCACAACCTCAACAGCCTATAATGGTCCACTGCTGGACGCAGGCCTCCCTCTTGATTTTTTATCTCTTGAGGGGTAACATGCGGTTTGGGGATCGCAGTTCGATGGTAGATTTATTCTGCGCTGCTGCTCGCTGTTTATGTCCCTTAGTCGCCTCTTACGACACCCACGGGAAGAGGGGTGGTGCAAATTCCACCATAATTATGTCATTTAGTTATAATTCAAGTATTATATTAGTCCTTTTGATTTTTTATCTATTCACGACAGAGCGGAGTCACATAAGACATAAGAGAAAATGTATGAAAAATATAACTTTCACACGTCTGGGAAATACATGGATATTCAAAATATTTTGGGCACAGAGGCATTATGGTGTATCTTCGACAAATATATTAAGACAAGGAACTACCAGCATAGATTCGTCTCACTTATAATATTTCTGTAGTTCGCTTTTATTTTTTATCTTTGCAGATCAATGCTTCATGATCAACAAGTAATTCCCTTTTACTTGATCGTCTGACATTATTGAAAATCCAGTTGAATGCCCTTATTACTCGTATTTCAATCAGAAACCAGATAATGTTTACGGAAACATAAAGTTGCGTTTTGACACAGGTTTGCTGATTAACCAAAAAAAAGATTGTCGAATTGTAACCAGCCAGAATGTTTTAATGAACAATGAGAAGTGTGAAATCTGTACAACAATGGCTGGTTCTATCAAAACATACTTAGATTTTGGTATGAGGAAATATTGCAAGATATGTATTTTTTGTAGAAAATGGAGGTTCCAAATAAAGGTGCAACATCTTTTAAAAATACAATTAATTTTTTTTATACAAGCTATAATTTTAATTATAGAGGTAGGTTTATTATTTTAAATAAATAAATAAAAATTGCTGGACAATTCACACAGCTTTATCTAGCCCCAAATTAAGCACAGCTTGTGTTAATAGTACTAGATAACTGATATACACAATACATACATGAAATAGATAGATATTTTTATTATACATAGAAAATGACCAAAACACCCTGAACAAATGTCTGCAGAACGTACACACATTTGTTTCGAGGCGGGAATCGAACCCGCAACCTCCTGCGACGCAGGCAGACCTTCGCCCACCTCGCCACAGAGGTCGTCGAAATAATTTTATACCTATGTTATTGTATTAATCACGAAACGCGAATCGTGCAAACATTGAACAACATATTAACCTATCGACTGAAAGATTATATATTTTTTAATTTATATTGGTTAAAAGTTAATTACGTACCTGTCTAAATTATTATAATTATTTCTATTGGTTATTAGGTACAGGATATTTCTTTTGAGTAGAAAAAAAAATAGTGCGTCTCAATGTTTATAATACTAGCTGTTGCCCAAGGCTTCGTACTTATTTTTCAAGTACCCCTACTTGAAACGAAAACTGGAGGGGCATAATGCCCAATGCCCAACCCGTTTTCCCAATTAACTCCTTGCCAAATTTCATTAAGACCGGTTAAAGCGTGAAAATATAACAAACAGACAGACAGAATTACTTTCGAATTTATAATATTATTATAGATTTTTTACTAAGGAAATATCTAACAATTTGTTTGAATATATTTATTGATAATTTTTGCAACTCTTGGAGTTTATTTGTAGAAGCGTAATACATTGCCCTTTAGAAGATACATTAATCTTGTGTAGCCTAGTTGTGGGCACAGCGAGTTTATTCTTATTTCTAGTAAACTAGTTTGTTGGTAACACTCACCCTGTTAATGTACCTCGTTATAAATATGTAACGTTGGTGTCTAACACTAACTTCTAGACTAGGTTCATAGTTCCGATTCATAAGAGCTGAGAACTTCTTAAGACCTTGAATAATATTAGACATTGATTAATAATCAGCGATACTACACTACTGCCTATATGTTTGTTAACTTTTCACGGCCAAATAGCTGAACCGATCTTGAAAAAAATTGCAAAGCATGGATACAGACTAGATACTTTTCCTCTTGGAAAAAAGTGTGCGAAGTTGAGGCGATTGTTAAAGGTTTTATTCAGACGTGTTGAAAAGCTTTATTAAACTTTACATTTGCAAATTAAGTAATATTCACTAGGTACAGTCAGCAACAAAAAAAATACTATAATAATATTATGTTGTTATTTGAATTTATTTATTATTAATGACTATAACTATAGTATGTTGTCATTTACTACAATACAGTTGCATATTTTTGAAGCTTAATTAATCCAAATTGAAGGTGAAATGACTATTTTGGTTTGCTCATATTTTATTACATTTACATATGATTCATGATGGCGTTTTGAATTTGCTTAAATTCAAAATGTACTATTTAAAAAAACCCGGTTTTGTAGTTACTTGAATAAAAAAATGATAAGTTAAAGCATAGAAGAAGAAGTCTTAGAATGATAGTAGACACAAACGAGGAGTAGCCAAAACCTTCTTAAACTTTCGGGATTTGTTAACATACTTATTAAAGATTATTTAAGTATCGGGTATTTATCGCGTACCTTTTGCGTAAAATTGTGTAAAACATCCATAGGAAAGGTCTTATAGCATAATTTGGTAACTACAATTTTATCCATTTCGAACATACAATATTTAAACATTTCAATTGCAGAAATTGCACAAGTAGGTCTATTTAAACAGTGAAAACCTCTTATTTTTAAACCTATATATCTAATAATAATAAATACTATAATCTTTAATATGTAGCTAAAAACTTGCGACAAATTAGTCTCAATTTCATATCCATAATAGTACGTGCGCTTATGTGCGTGAAACACTGAAGTTACAAGTGATGTAGTTGTCGTACTTGTCAACTCACACTTAAAGATTCGTTTTTGACAACAAAATAAAGAAAATATTTGAATGACACTATCCTGTTGCTGTGACAGCAACGTGTTTTTCCTCTGTGTCATAAAGAATTTCGTTGCTGACGATGCTTATGCTGATTATAATTAAGCACCAAGTGCTCGGTGTCAATCAATCAATTATAAATTATCGCACCCAAGATTACGATCAGATCTGATTAATTAAATGTTATTACTTAATCACTTTCATTAATCCAAAGTCCAGATGAGCAAGTAAACGGTTACTTTGCTTTTAAGAGGCGAACCTATCGTGTTTGCTTGTTAAACTAGGACAACCATCTCAGTACTCACGGTATTCTCGTGGTTAAAAACTCGAATAACATAAAATTCAACATTTTTTGGTTTTTTTGGTTCTGTCTAAGTGGAATAGCGATTAAGAAAAAAAATGGATAGAAATAAAATCATAAAATTACACACATTATTTGGTCGAGATCTTATGAACCCTGCGGTCTATTGAAATGAATTATGTTTTGATTCGTAGAATATTACTAATTACTTGGTTCCTTCTAACAGTTTTTTCGTAAGTCGTCTAGTTTTCTTGTAAATTAGCAAAAACTCTATTTTTCACTTGCATCGTTCCAAAAATGCATGCTTTGTCCCGCTTCTATGAACGTAAAATCCTATGCCTATCCTTTTCACAAAATGGCGCGTAATGCGCCTTCTTAATAAACTCTTGTTCATTTCTATTTATGTCCTCCTAGCCAAATTTCGAACACGGCAGCCTATCTCAACGACTAGCCAGGTGCGCAGGGTATATTACAGAGCACAAGTGTGCACGCAAACTGGTACACTCTTCCCAATATTCCCTCACTCGGTCGGCAGTGCCTCGAAAAGCACGTTAATCCGTTGGTCCTTTCTATTATGAAGTCTTTTACATCGTTCTAAGTTAGTTCCTACTTGTGACTAACAGAACAAATAGAAGAAATGCTTTGTTCAAATCATTCACGCGGAATCTATTGTTTCTTTGTTCAGTTTTTTTATTAACTAGAGACCTTTGTTACAATTTCACCTGATGCTGATAAAAAAAAATGCTGGACAAATCACACAGCATTATCTAACATCAACCTAAGCAGAGCTTATGTAACGGGTACCTACTAGATGAGTATACGTAATACAAAAAATAGATAGAATTTTTTTATTATGCATAAAAACCAACAGAAGAATCTGAACAAATACATGCAAATCGTACAAACATTTGTCGTGAGGCGGGGCGTGAGGATTCGAACCCGCAACCGCCTGTGTCGCACGCCTGGTCGACATGTGATGTAATGTTGCTGCTGACGGATCACGATTTTCTAGACTTAAAAATCAGTCTTGTCTTAAAAATTCTCAGTTTCTATTTTACGTTTTAAGTTACCTGAAAATTGGTATTATAAACTATGTATTAACTTCATAACTACACGTTATAGAGGTTGAAACTTCCAAACTACCGTTTCTAATCCATATCGCAGACACAAATTGCTGTACGATTCGGTGCAATTAAGGTAAATTAGGACAATTTTGGCATTTAGCCCCGCAATTTCGAGAAATATGGGCTTAAAACAAATAAGTATTGAAAACCAGCTTGTAAATCATAGTTTGCTGCCACTATTTATAGCAGGAGCAAAGGAATATGATGAAAAATAGACATAATTCCTTTCAATCCTATAAAGAATGCTTAAATACTTTGGCACAAGAAAATCGAAAGCTGACGCTGATTATAAAAGTCGGAATATCTTTTAAAACGTAGGTATGGTTTTAATAAAGGTTTATTCACACATAATGGAACCATAAAAAAACCTTCATCAGCATTTCCTGTGATGCAAACGTTGAAGTTTGGTGGTACCTAAATGTACACTTCTTTAGTTTTTTTAGTAACGTACAATACAATACAAAACACTTTATTGTACACCAGAAAAAGAACATTACAAAAAGACATATAACATGAGACGAGTACAATGGGCGGCCTTATCGCTTAGAAGCGATCTCTTCCAGGCAACCTTTGGATGGAAACGTTATATAACCTCAACCTCAACAGACTATAATGGCCCACTGCTGGACGCAGGCCAACCCCTGATTTTCATCTTATGAGGGGTATGCCCATAATCCCCACGCTGCGTAATTTTTCATCTTCGAATCCAATTATTAAAACTTATCAAAATGTCCCACGTTATTTAATATAGTTGAATAACATGTCCATATGTCCGCACACATCCGCTAATGTTTACCATGTGGACTACGCTGTGGGTCTGACATTCTTTAGCCTTAACATTAGTTGTTATATAATTATATATAATCTAGTTTATACCATAATGTTAGTACTGTTTGTAGTTCCTTAATAAATAAATAAATATAACTTAATATTATTTTGTTGATTTACAACGTGAACTTTGTGGAGGTTATGGAAAATTTCATAAGAGGCGAACTTAGCGTGTTTTCTTGTTATACTAGGACTAGATCTCAGTTCTCACGGGATTCCCGTGATTAAACACTAGAATTACATAAAATTCTACATTTTTCTTTGGTTCCATCAACATGAATACAAACTTACGAAATAAAAATACAATAGCAAAAATCATAAAACTGCACTGTTTGAAACATAATTTGGTCGAGATCATAGAAACCTTGCGGTCTATTGAAATAACTTATGTTTTGATTCGTAGGTTATTAAATACTTGGTTCATTCAGATAGTTTTTTCATAACTGTGAAGTTCTCTTGTAGCAAAACTAAATTTTTGCACATGCGCCGTTCCGAAAACGCATGCTCTGTCTCGCTCCTACAAACGCGAAATCCTATGCCTATCCTTTTCCAAAATGACGCCCGTTGCGCCCTCAGTTAGTAAATAAATTGATAGCCCGTAAGTGGTAGTTAAATCTTATTTGTCTAGCAAGTGTGAGTAAAACTCTTAAAAAAAACTGATCCTATCCATTAAGTTACAAAAAAATCTTTATTAACAAACAAAATTAGAATCAAATAAAATAAATAAATTAAAACTAGTATTTACAATTGAAATAATTGAGCTAATTGCATAGTGTTGCAAACAATCTACAGGTAGATCAACTGATACATATCAATACTAGTTAGAAGCGTGCCTAAGATACTGGCTGCATTACCCCGGTGTATGGAAATGCTGATATGCTGTGCCAGATACTCACCAGCTCTCGGGTCACGCGTCGCTTTGACCAGACAATTAGGATAACTTTTTGAAAACTCGGAGAGCCTCGGTACCGAAGTTACCTCACAATATTGGGAACCTTTCTTCCCATCGGCACTAACGTCTCAGAAATTCACTACCATTACAATCACTTATCTCGTAACATATCTAGCATTAGGTTTGAACTAATAGCGAAAACAGGCAGAGCTAATTGACAATTTGTGGAAGGTGGCAACTGGCTGCAAATGTTATTCTGTTGTAATATTACCAATAATATTATTTACGACAATGTAAAATTGGGTCCACTACACCTGAGTCAATAGTCAGTCTACAATTAGTCATGTTACTGCTTGAGTCAGGCTGTTAACATTGGAAACAATAGACGGCGCCAGACATTTGTCATAATAACAAATATTGTAAGAAGAGCTAAAAAATAATATGCTTTTCGACATTAATATTGTACTCTTAAAAGTAATTTTTTTTTTCAAGCAATTAAAAGTTTGCTCTAACCAACTAAGCCACAAAATCTTAGTTGGTTTCGTCGAAAATGTTTGGGATCTCTTACGGTTCTAGCGCCTTATTAAGCTCATTAAACCAAAATCAAGTAATTTTTTGGGACTCATTTATTTTCTTAGAGATTACCCAGAGTGCAAGGGCTTACGCACTATAATTAAAAAAACTTAGAATTAAGACTGTTTTTAAGGCAGTTGTTACAGGTCAACAGAACGTCTTTCTTATACTTACGTTTCGTTTTACGTTCAAGCCAAATTTTTAATTAACATTCATGTCCACAGTTTAGCTCCACAATGATTTAGTGTGCAATGGACATCTGACAAATTGATTACATTTGGCAACGGTACATTAAGTTTACTCAATCACAAATATTGCTCTTGCATTGCTTTGCAATTTGGTACTGAATAATAAACTAGTATACTAATTGCAAATGATAATCAAGTCCTATATTTTGGTTGCATTGGTTGAATAATAGGTTACCTTTTAGTAATTATCTCTGAATAATCGCGTAACTAATGTCTGAACTTTACAGCTATTATGAACCACCTTAGTGGTCCAACAAAATTCATCGCTATTGAAAAATAAGTTAGGGAAACATGATGAGTTTTCGTTGCGCAAATAAGGGCCATCAATAAAGAAAACATACTAAATCAAAAGTAATAAACCACCACACCTGTAGCCAGACGCCATTTACAAACTTACCTAGGCAGTCCTTATGTAGAGTGCTCTCAATTAGGTGCGTACATAATTTGTGTCTGACCGCCTGCCTTCTTGATGTGCCATTTCAAAACAGTGTGGTGCGTTTGATAGCGTTTAGACCTCATTGGGCCAATATTCACAAGTTCATGTAATCTTATTTTCTAGTGGCTCCAAAAAAAGCATAGGTAGTAGGTATAGTACCTGTTTTAAGTTTATCCACAGCCACACATCAAGTGGAAGGATTTTGAGGAAACCATCACAGTGTAGCATAATAGGTTGTCATGGCAAGAACAAATCAAATACAATGGTGTCTTTGTAGGGATAGTTCTGACACTGGTAATATATAGCTATTCCTTTAGTTGTTCTCCTGCAGAGGAATTAGTCTGAGTTTATGCAAAAAACATTCGATAAACGTAATTAAGAACCATTGCTGTCTTCCACGAAAAAGGCTTAGAATGGTAGTAGACACAAACGAAGTGTAGCCAAAAAATGCGATAAATACGCCTCATTTTTCTATAGGATTTGGTACAGTGCCGTCATCGTGTCGACATAAATCTACGCAAATCTTAAACAAAAATGTGACATCAGGATGTTTCTGTACTATCGTTAATCCGAACTCAGGGCTCTTAAGGAATAGAAGTTGCCCTTGGTGGCCACCAAAATTTAATTTCGATTCACTGCCTAAACTAAATAAAATAAAACTATTACAGTCTGTTCTGTAATAGTTTCATTCTATTTTAGTATATATTAGTCATTAAAAAAAGCTTACAATAGGTAACAAAATCATTTATTACCTATTATAAGCTTTTTTTAATGACTTAACTGAATGAATTTTAAAGATCCATAAGGATCTTTAAAATTTCCTTTCTTAAACGGAATAATAAGATAAAGTAGATGGCGGCGCTAGTTTGGGTGGGGGTAGGTGGGGTATGCGCCTTAACGCTGTCAGATCATGACAGGATTACCGCTGTTTGTCCGACCACGACAGTCAACAATCTTGTCATTACTTGGCCCACGCTAACCTTCGATGGACCGCTTCATCCTAATGGCTAGGAAATGAATATTTAGTGGCCGCGTCTCTAATTGATCTGATTTGATTTAGGGGCTCTGCTTTTAGGCGATACTAGTAGTTTGATTACTTAATTAATGCCTTTTGTATAAAATGGCCTTGTTTTGTTTGGAATTACATAACTAATTTTATCTTGGTCGAATCATCACAAACGCAACACAAATCGTTTAAATTTATTGATTTGACAGCCAATAAAAACTTAACTTAGCTCGTCATATTCGGGTTACACGATGACTGTGTTAAAAGATGGATACATCATTGACTAGAAAACGAATGGTGTGGATACAGCTTAACAATATTTTTTTCCACAGAATAATGTTGTTGTTGATGTAAAAAGAATAAAGTAAATAAAATATATACACATAAAATATATAAGTACAAATATATACATTCAGTTTAAGTTAAGTTAAAGATTATTGTCTATTTAAATATAAACTTTTAGGTCTACTTAAATAAAAAATAATTAAGTAAACAAATTAAAAGTTGTGTGTACTTGAGAAAGTTAACAAAAAGTATGTAAAAGTAAGTACCTACAGATCACAGTAAGTATTAATTTTCATCCCTATTATTTTCCTTATACCCTTCAATATGTCTAGGAAATGACAATTAACTTTAGTTGTTAAACGTTTACCCATTTACAAAAGTTGTTTGTCGCATATCTTGCTCAACATTTCCTACAGCAAAATAATGAAAATGTCAAAGATTTTAATTATTCGAAAACATTTTAATTCTTCGTGATAAACTAGTCCAACGTCGTGCTTTAGACGTTACTTCCTTGTTGATCTTTGATGTCGTGTGCTTTACGTACCAAGCTATGTAGTTAGGTACTGTAATGAGTGTCATAAGGCAAGTTTACATTAGCGAAAATCAAGTTCAATCGGAGACGACGACTATCGGAAGGTGCCCCAGGGTTGACATACTTATCCGGTTTTTTTTATTTTTTATTCTCTAAACCTACTATGTAACTGCATAATTAGTCGACAACGGGGCTGATTACACTTATAATAAGACTACTTAAGTTACAATTGTATTTAGAGTAAGACCCGAGTGAAATTGTTTGTTGTCGTGAATTAATAAAAATAAAATTAAATAAATCTTTGTGAATGAACGATGGTTCTTGGAGCTTACTTTCAATATTAGCCAAAAATAATTGATTACCTAATTACTTTGTCTCAATGTTACAGCAATGCAGTCTCACGTAGGAGTCAAAACTCACGATGACATTAAATTCGAAGTTGCACGTGCACCAGTTTAAAATAGCCCTATCAAATTAAGGAACTGGTTTATTACATACATCGATAAGCTAAAGCTGAGAAGAACGAGCGACTCATTCTCAAGGTGAATGTTAATTATCAAGTCTAGGGACGACTGTAGTCACTATCATCATCATGTGGAGGAACTTCATAGGAGTATGGAGTTTTTAATACATATTTTAAGGTAAATAAAAAACAATACCTAAAACATACCCCATAAAGGTACACTTAGGTCTACTAAAAACTGTATTGTATGTCGAATATAAGATAGACTTTTGAATATGTACACTTTATACATACGAAAGATATTTTATGTACAACAGCTATCAATAAAAGTATTTCTGATTCTGAAAGTTTTCTAAAAAGACATAAAAATCTCTATAGTACTGGTTAAGGAGTACCTATACCTACAATCACCCTTGAACGTCTGTTATACCACCTTACTTTATAAGAGATCTTTAAATATCCGTATAGAGCTTGAGGAATATATAAACTTTCTTAGATTAGTAATATAAATCACTTAAGTGTTGGTAGTTCTCAGAATTAGTAAGCTGAAGTGGCAATGGGCAGGTCATATAGCTTGCAGAACTGATAACCGCAGGGGAGTACAGGTTCTTGAGTAGCAGCCGCGATGCAACGCGAAACGGAGTGTTGGGAGACCATCAACTCGATGGACCGACGACATCGTAGCGGTCGCAGGGAGTCGATGGATGGAGTCGGCTCAGAATCGCTCTTCGTGGCGTCGTATGGTGGAGGCCTATGTCCAGCAGTGGATGTGTATGGGCTGTTATGATAATGATGATGATGAAGTGATGGTAGGGCCCTTTAAACACGAGAAAAAATAACTACCCTCATGCGCATCTTCGCTATTATACACTTGCACAACTTTTATTTATTTTAAAACTGTATACTTACTGTAGTTTGTGCATGTATTGAGCAGTATTTGAGCATGTTTTTAGATTTTCTTCTCGAGCTCGTTTGTTATTAGAGTCCCTTGATTTTCCATCTGATGCTGTTTTCTTTATTAACAATTTTGGTGTATTGATATTGAAGACAGCGCTGCAGAAGCGGGAACTTTTTTATTTGTGTTCAGCTTTCAAATATTACGAAGACGGAAAAAATCTAAAGAACGAAAATCCTCTTCTGCTGTCCACTTTATTGGTATTCCATACTGCTTGGAGAAACAAATTCGCTGCTGTTCTCCAGTTCCCTTATAATCTTGAGTACCAGAACTTGTTACTATGAGGTACCGAGAAAGCCTCTCCATCAATGTCCAAAGGTTTAACATAAGTTAAGCCCTTCTATTGGTTTGTATGAAATACGATACATGCACCCACCCATTTATCAATTTCACTGACAAGTGACATTATGGAACGGTTATCAGTGCACATTCAAAGGAGAGTATGAACTTTGATATCAAAACACGTATTGGCAAGCCAATTGAACTAAAGTTGTGATATCATGTTTATAAACGAACAAAAAACCGGAGATTGACCTACCATAATTGTTAGTTTGTGCTGGTAAGAAGTTAAATGGTTGCACAATAGTTTTGTCATTCAATGTTTAGTAACATGACTTTATAAGCAATGTGAAGTCTCAGACTGGCCAGATCTGCCGAAAATTCGTCAATCTCTAGGGTAAGGGTTGTCTAGAATGACGACCATGGCTCGGGCAGTACACTCTGTTAACGTTCTTTTTAAAAGAAATAAATAAACTTTCTTACGAACAAAGAGAAGCAAAACGTAGCAAAATCTTGTAGTAGTAGTATCTAGTAGTAGTAATTTATGGCGCTTAGCCTACTGTAAAGTTTTAAATAAACAATTTGTAGCATGCGTGTAGTTTCAAATTAGCATGTGCTCTCAATCCCATAATTATAGGTCTAGTTGTAAAGTGAGTTAATCACCGAGCTGATCATTATGCACAGGTGTAAGATAAACAAACCCTTGACCCTTATTGAATATGGGCTATTCTATGTATGAACTAGAAAACCTAAGGTTTATTTATCCAGTTCCATTAAGACCGTAATAAAAAGGTAACCCTAGGTCCTTCGGGTCCTGGGGCACAAGCAATATACAAATATCTTTAAAAAACTTCTAATGGAATTCACATGTGATCGGAATGCTGGATTTTATTTCCGTCAACGTTTAGATTTTTAGGAAATACATATAAGTGTATACAGACCGAAATGCTTAGATTATAGGAAGTATGGTGGCCTTATAGTTGTCAGTAATCTCTAGGCAGATAGATTGATATTATTCAATTTCAACATTGTCATCATAAACCCATGTCTATGGCCATAGACCTCCTCACATGAGTGCCATAGCGCCCTGTCTTTATCTCACCTTTTCGTCTCCTGGTAAGCATTCTACACAATTCATCAATCAACATCAGCTTCTGCCCATGGCTTCGCATTCGGTTATCCGGGTTAAAAAGTTATCTATGTCCTTTACCGGGACACCATCTTCCTGACTACTAAATTTAATTTAGGTCCGTTCAGGCGTTTAGGCAGGAAAATGTAAAAGGCAGAATGGCTTTCGCTTTTTAGTATCAAATATGGATTTTTTTGCATTACTCTATTTACTGTCAACTTGTCAACGCTTATAATTACATCTTATCTGAATCCATTCAATCTCTAAATCATCATTTCTTTATGAATAAGATGGTATACAATATCGTAGGCCTATAGAAATAAACTCATAACACGAGCCAATATTTCACGTATTCATCAGAATGACAGCTGGCTTCACAATATCCACGCATGATGTCTTCATTCACGCATGCGTTTTCGACTTTATTACTCTTCATCATTCAAATGTTGCGTTGAATACCAGAAATCATTCAATTTTGACACAATCTTCTAGCCAGATTATTCTGAACTCTAATTATTAGAGTGTCACTCGAAATAATAGACGGGTTCAGAGATCAAAATAAATTGGCGTGGAAATTGATCATTGCACGCATACAATGCAACAACTCTTCACCTTTAATATGTAGCTTATGAAATTCAATTGGTTGACTCATATCTCCTGAATTTTTCTTAACAGTTTCATTCAAAGCGATATCAATATCAAACATTGCATTAGTTTCTTGTGGATTATGTTTCTCAGCTACAACCTCGTGTTTATTTATTCCCCCACTTTGTCTCGATCTCCTCTTTCCTTAATTTCATTCGTTCTTTATTTCTGCAGAAACAAATACCTAAGCCTCTGAGTTTCTTCTGGATTGTAGGTTAAACTTTTATTGCGTTTTGTAGTTTTTATATAAACTGTAATTTTAATTGTCATCTTCGCAAGAGAACCAGCTATTTTAACCTGTCTAGACTTCGAAATATGATTATTTGGACCGTTGACATCACGCGTCAGTTATTTATGATGCGGATAATTGTAGGCCTTTGCTTCACGGTCTCATATTATTTGATGATCATAATTGTCGTTATGATCTGTGGGTTGGTTGTGGGCTGGTTTTTTGTGTGGCTGATCATTATTTGCGATGGTTGACTTGTTTTTTTGCAGGATTTAAGATTCAGATAAGCAATTTCGTTCAAGTCGTTTTTAAGGCTTCGGCGACAACTGCTCGCAACTTCAATTCGTAAATTATTGTGTTCCGTAATACGAAAACTTTTTATATTTTTGACATGGTGTTGTTATTTTGTAACTAGACGGTATAAGCTATGTTCCTTATCAAACAAACTGTAAGGTATTTTTGTTTTTAATACAAAACAAATAGGACGAAAACATGTCATTTTCGACGTAAAGTTATGCAAAATTGCATTTTGCATATTTTTGCTTACATTTCGTATAGGTGTGTATTATTGAGAAACAAAATTACCAGGGAACTAGATAAATACTATTCCAATACGAAAAACACCATGATATGGTGGAAATATGCTCGAATTACAAATTATTTTGGTAGTACGTTTGTATGGGGAAATCATCATCCGCAGGTCTCTGCTTTTATTTCATTCACGCGTTTACCAATAAAACAAAAACTACACAGTCTGACTAAATGAAAGTGTTTTATGCCCAATTTGTAAGTATTTGTGACGACCGATGTGGCGCGGTGGGCAAAGGTCTGCCTGCGACTCAGAAGGTTGCGGTTTCGATTTCCGCCTCGGGACAAATGTATGTACGATCTGCAGACATTTGTTCAGGGTGTTATGCTCGTGTTCTATATATAATAAAAAATATCTATCTATGTGTTGTAATACATTTATTCAGAAAGAAAATAACAATCAAATAACAAATTTAAATTAAAACTAGTATTTACAATAGAAACAATCAAGCTATCTGCAAACTGTGGCAAACAATCTACAGGTAGCTCAACTGATCCATATCAATACCAGTTGGAAGCGTGCCTAAGACACAAGATGTGTTGTATTATTTATGTATATCAGTTATCTAGTACCCATAACGCCAGCTCTGCTTAGCTTGGGGCTAGATAATGCTGTGTGAATTGTTCAGCATTATTTATTTATTTATTATTATATGCTATATTCTAGCCATCTATAAAATTAACGCCGTAGTGTGCAAGCACAATAAATATTTATTGACAGAGTTGGTATATCTCACTACAATAGAATAAACAACATTGAAATTTTCGATTTTTATCGATCACAATGAAATTGCGAGATTTTCTCAATTTATCGACATCGATGCACTAACTCGATAACACTTCACTTCTATGGGCTCATAGTTTGATTTTGTTAGTGAATGTAAACATTTCTAATGTCATCTATAAGATGATTTTAAGCTAGGCCACAAAATATTTAAAACTAGCTGCTATTACTTTAAATCCTTCATGAAGAAGATGTCTGAAGAACAGTCAGAAACAAGATCCGCCAAGTGCGAGTGTAACTCGCGCGCCGAGGGTTTCAAACATTTGCCAATTATTTGGACAATCAATTTTCTGAAATATTTTAAAAAGTATGAAACTTACAGAAATTTCAAAAAGTGTTTTAAAAAGGCCGAAACAATACCTTTCATTTGATACCCCACATGGGTAGGTACCCCCTTTTGAAAAAAAATCCCCTTTTTTGACCATTTTTCAAAAACTATTATAATTACAGACTTCTCTATATTTTTCCTGTAAAATATAGATTGATATCTACAAACGCCTAATACATTGTACATGGATCGGTCATCAATCTTCGGAGCTAGGGGGGGGGGAATGGTCAATTTTTCGTCTTTTTTTGAAATATTTCAAAAAGTATGAAACTCACAGAAATTTCAAAAAGTGTTTTGAAATGGTCAAAACGATACCTTTCATTTGATACCCCACATAGGCAGGTACCCCTCCTTTTGAAAAAAAATTCCCCCCCTTTTTGACCATCTTTCAAAAACTATTATTATTACAGACTTCTCTATATTTTTCCTGTAAAATATAGATTGATATCTACAAACGCCTAATACATTGTATATGAATCGGTCTGCAATCTTCGGAGATAGGGGGGGGGGAAAGGGCAATTTTTCGACTTTTTTTGAAATATTTCAAAAAGTATGGAACTTACAGAAATTTCAAAAAGTGTTTTGAAATGGTCAAAACAATACCTTTCATTTGATACCCCATATAGGTAGGTACCCCCCCTTTTGAAAAAAAATTCCCCCCCTTTTTTACCATTTTTCAAAAACTATTATTATTACAGACTTCTCTATATTTTTCCTGTAAAATATAGATCGATATCTACAAACGCCTAATACATTGTACATGAATCGGTCTGCAATCTTCGGAGATAGGGGGGGGGGAAAGGGCAATTTTTCGACTTTTTTTGAAATATTTCAAAAAGTATGGAACTTACAGAAATTTCAAAAAGTGTTTTGAAATGGTCAAAACGATACCTTTTGTTTGATACCCCACAAAGGTAGGTACCCCTCCTTTTGAAAAAAAATTCCCCCCCTTTTTTACCATTTTTCAAAAACTATTATTATTACAGACTTCTCTATATTTTTCCTGTAAAATATAGATTGATATCTACAAACGCCTAATACATTGTACATGGATCGGTCTGCAATCTTCGGAGCTAGGGGGGGGGGAATGGTCAATTTTTCGTCTTTTTTTGAAATATTTCAAAAAGTATGGAACTCACAGAAATTTCAAAAAGTGTTTTGAAATGGTCAAAACGATACCTTTCATTTGATACCCCATATAGGTAGGTACCCTCCCTTTTGAAAAAAAATTCCCCCCCTTTTTGACCATTTTTCAAAAACTATTATTATTACAGACTTCTCTATATTTTTCCTGTAAAATATAGATCGATATCTACAAACGCCTAATACATTGTACATGGATCGGTCTGCAATCTTCGGAGATAGGGGGGGGGGAATGGTCAATTTTTCGTCTTTTTTTGAAATATTTCAAAAAGTATGAAACTTACAGAAATTTCAAAAAGTGTTTTGATATGGTCAAAACGATACCTTTCATTTGATACCCCACATAGGTAGGTACCGCCTTTTGAAAAAAAATTCCCCCCCTTTTTTACCATTTTTCAAAAACTATTATTATTACAGACTTCTCTATATTTTTCCTGTAAAATATAGATCTATATCTACAAACGCTTAATACATTATACGTGGATCGGTCTGCAATCTTCGGAGATAGGGGGGGGGGTATGGTCAATTTTTCGATTTTTTTTGAAATATTTCAAAAAGTATGAAACTTACAGAAATTTCAAAAAGTGTTTTGAAATGTACAAAACGATACCTTTCATTTGATACCCCATTTGCCTTCCTAGGTCTCTTTTGAAATTTCAACATCAAAATTTGTACTGAAAATATTCATTTTCATTTTTCATTTATTTATATATTTTTTTCTTAAAATCAGTAATGGCGCACAAAATGTATCATTATTTCAAATTTCAAGTTAATAGCTGCAGTAGTTACTGAGATATTCAAGAAAGAGCGGGGACGGACAGAGCGAGACCATAAGGGTTTCAAAACCGATCTTTGAAACCCTAAAAACATCTCATTCGCTGAGTGAGAAGGTGTACATGTCAATGAAAGATTTCAGATTCTATAGGTTTAGCGTAGGTATACTATATGGTAAATTATAGTCCGATCTGTTCTTCAGGTTTTTCGTGAAGAAGTGACAAACATACATATTCTATCGATCCAAACTTTTGCATTCATAATTATTAGTATGAGTGATTTTATTCTAGACCAGCAGTGGGTGCTAGGTACAATCAAGTTCTGATTACTGTCTCATTTATATTTTGAGTAGTGCCTACCTATTGTATGTTAATAAGACAAATTGCTGCCAGATTTCAACCTCCCCTTCAATGTAGAGGTAAGTCAGTATGGGCTTCATACATTGTATTAAAGTCAATACAAACCGCCTCTAGCAATAGCAGGTACCTACTTTAGTACATAGGTAGCTATTTGTTGCTTCTCTTCAATGAAAGGAAATGGTAATTTTCTGTCAAACCAGCAAAATTGTTAAAGAAAGACTTCTGCCCATAGACATAGAATTTTTTCACTACATTCTAAGCCTATGTTTCTGCCTATCTTGGTAGTAAAACTATGAATAAAACGAGGCACATTGTAGGTATATTAGGTGTAGTAAACAATAAATATAAATAACAGGGGTTCTGAATGCCACTGGAATTCTATCTATTTATTGTTTTTGTTCATTATAATGCAGGAAAAATGCATTTGTCAGATATTGTAAGAATTCCTTAATAGGAATACAATGTCGCACCTAGCTACTAACTACATAATGTTATCAAGGCTTGATCCAGTTGTTGTGTGTGATAAAAATGGTCATAAATTTATTATATTTGCGGAAGAGACCCGTTATGGATGACCGGCCGGATATAGCGACGGTTAAAGTCTACGTGCGTGGTTATAACGAAAATGTTCATCATCTAACGCCCGAATACTCAAACGCAATTCTGATATAAGAACGTCTTTAGTTGCGATTTTATGACAGTTTTCGATGAAAAACTGTCAAAAATTCGTCACTGGAGACGTGCTTAAATCTGAGATGCGTTTGCGTATTAGGGGGTTAAGAAAATTTGTCTTAACTAGGTAGTGCTTAAGAAACAATAAATTACACGTCACTTTACCATCCTCAATAGCTGTTTGATCACATAAGGACACACTAAACCAACGCAACGCTGAATCAACACGGCAGTTTGTGTATTGGCAGCTTTGTTGATTGTTTATTTATTTTATACTATGTTGATTGACGACCTCTATGGTGCGGTGTTCGATTCCCGCCTCGGGACAAATGTTTGTAGGATCTGCAGACATTCAGGGTGTTCTGATTGTTTTCTACATAAATTATAAACATCAATATATGTATTGTATTATATCAAGCATATCAGTTATCTAGTACACATAACACAAGTTCTGCTTAGCTTGGGGCTAGATAATGCTGTGTGAATTATCTAGCATTATTTACTTATCTTCTATTTACTTACATGTTGGTTGCTTCAATCTTCTTTGTACAAATTATGGAACATTAAAAGCCTGCATATTTAGAGTTCGACCCATTGACTCCTTAATATTTAACACTTCACAACATTTCGTTTTGTCCTCAGGCAATTGTTCGCTTGTCTATGATTATTCAATCGCCCGAACCCTTAGGTCGTAAATAAATTGAAGACAGTGTTGATTATCGGTATATAAAGCCAGCTACTGTGAAGTTGAGACATTACAGCTATGATAGTTTCAAAATTTAAAGTTCTTACTACACTAAGCTTAAACTAGGTTTTTTAGGGTTCCGTACCCAAAGGTAAAACGGGACCGTATTACTAAGACTCTGCTGTCCGTCTGTCACCAGGCTGTATCTCAAGAACAGTAATTAGACAGTTGAAATACACAGATAACAACAAATACTTAAAAACTAACATAAAATAACAATAATAACTAAAATAACAACAAATACTAAAAACTTATCCTTTCTGATAAAAAAAACCATTCAAAAGACACAAACATATGCCGGCAAAAAAAAGTAAGCTGCTTGCTAAACTAAGTGTAGGTAACTAAAATAAAATGAAAAGATTGAGATATTTGCTTAAATTTAAGTTAACAATGGTCGTTTAAAAATAGCGTATAAATAAATAAATAAGCGATTTAATAATTTATTTAAACATGTACCCTATTTATTATACCTACTATCAACTTGAACACACAGCAGGTAGGTACTTTTATTCTCGAGCCTACGTTTCATATAAACATAGACAATAATCGATGAATATATATTACTAAAACAAAGAAACTAGTCTTGCTTCGTGTATGAAAACTTTACAAGCCTATGCTAAAGAATATGGCGAAATTCTTACTAAAATATTGGAAGGCGTACGATCGATTGTGGTGGTTCAGCCGCGCAATTATCCTGTAGAGCGTTTGCTTCGAAAATACGAAACAACTTAGCAAAATTAAGATTCCACTAGTCAAGTCAGTCAATATTTAATAGGCTTCTTTGGAAATCAGCAATTCTGTATCATGGTATTGAGCAGGGCTGGATTTATAAATCTGTTTTATTTCTTTAAATAATTCTTAACGAAGGTACATATGCTAAAGGATTGAGGGAAAGATTGTGTTTTCTGAGGCCCTAGTTTGACTTTTATGCACGATCTCTAATCAAAAAGTATAGTTACTAATTTGTAATGTATAATCTCTATCGTCTTATTACCTTTTTTGTAGCTACCTATCTTTTCATTAGTGCTAATAATTACTAACTACAGACCGAACAATAACAACTTCTCCATACTTTTATAAAATGTTTACAATAAGCTAATTAACTATTCTCATGTAAGTGACAGTGTCTTTTTTGAGAATAAAATATCTTTGAACCTTATTTTTCGAATATTTACATCGAACTCGAGCCCTTCCTTTACATTTAGCGCCTTGTAGCGCGCCCTACCGGATCGAGAGGAACTACTTATCTTAGTATGACAAGGATCCAATCGTTTCTTACAAACTTGATGATAGTTTTCGAATGATTCCGAGTCATTTGTTGTACCTTGACATGACAGCGGCAGTCGCGTTTGCGGCATTAGAGCCTCTGGTCGTCCAAAACAAGTGGAAATAGCGCCATTAGTCACTAAAAACCGTCACGATGTCTTGAATGCTTATGTGACAGTCACAGCAACACGTGTTATGACTCTTCTAAAACAAATCTCTACATAATGACATTCATCTCAACATAAATAACACGTTGCCGCATTTCTACGACAATAAAAACAAACAAAGTGTTTTTAGTTTAATCTATAAGAAGTAGTAAATGAATCAAGATCAACTACAACTATCTCTTGAATAGGCTCTGTCTTTATAGAGAAAATGGTAGTTTATCGTTAGGAACTAATAATGGTAGCTATGATTGCTCAGATGATAATGATAGTTTAAAGATCAATGAAGCTTTATGCGCAAACAAGAACGAAAAAACAAAGCTGATGTGTATCTACCACGACTCTCATTGTTGGCGATAGCTGATGAGGCTCACTAAAAATATCTCTATTTCTCTTTAAAATATTGTACAGGTGCAAACGAATCTACAATTTATTTAAACGTAGTTACTGTAAGTTTATTTATTTACGTAGTTACTTGTATTAAAGATATAAATACGATTGACATATAAGTATTAGATAACAAATTTGACATAACACACGAGTGAGACACAAAAACACAAGAATAGTTTTGACAAACTAAATGAACATTAACAACGTTATTTTTTGTAACTAATAAGTCTGTTTTTTTTTTTGTATTTTAGGCGAGAATATTCTTGAGATACAGCGTCCTTAGTTTTTTTTTTTTAATGAATACACACAAGTCACCCACTGATAATACACAAGTCACCCACTGCGGATCATACGAAATACAAGAAAAGAGTCGAGTAGAGAGTGGCCTCTACCTAACTACTCTCTCTTTCTTTTTATTTATTTATTTTTTATATATTTTTCGCGTCCAAGTACTTATAAGCTGATCTTCAATGAGTATACAATAACTACTACAATGCTGATCTTACTCTGTCAAGCGTGCCTATTTATACCAAAATCTCCCCTATATATTTCCAAAATTAGAATGAGAGAAAACAATAGACGATCAACGGTTCGTTTGTTCGTAGTGACTTGAATTTAAAATGTGCTTGTGGCCAGCATTATGGTGAGGTATTTCAAACTCCTTGGACGTTTAAAACCAGACCTATTCTAAGAAGGATTTTCTTTAACCTATGGCCTACCCAAACCCTCTAACACTATGAAAGCTCGTCGTTTCCAGGACACCTAGGTAATTCACCAAATTCATAGTCTAAGGTTATAAAATGGCTTAGGTACTGGTAATGGCTCTTCTCGAGATCTAATTTTTTTATGGCGGATGTATTACGTGACGAGACTAATTGCTTGGCATAATATTAACATAAATGTTTTTGTTCAGATTTACTTTATACGAATTCAAGGTTTCGAATCAAATGAGAGATTTGAAAACGCTTTTTCACAGAATACACAGAGAACATTTATCACAAAATTTAAAGTATCTACTATAGTACTATCTAGGTGTCGAATTCTTTTTCGTATTTTGTACATTCATACTGACATGACTACATGACGACCTCTGTGACGCGGTGGGCGAAGGTCTGCCTGCGACGCAGGAGGTTGCGGGTTCGATTCCCGCCTCGGGACAAATGTGTGTACGATCTGCAGACATTTGTTCAGGGTGTTCTGGTCGTTTTCTATTTATAATAAAAAATATCTATCTATGTATTGTATTATATTATGTATATCAGTTATCTAGTACCCATAACACAAGCTCTGCTTAGTTTGGGGCTAGATAATGCTGTGTGAATCGTCCAGAATTATTATTATTATTATTATTATTATTATACAAAGCATACTGGTACAGCTATTGCTAGGTACCTTGTAAGATAATCATCAATGAATGTTCTACATAGATGTAATTTCAAGACTCAGATGCATCATTGGCGTATAATTTCGCCATGGGATTAGGGTTTTACACCAGATTTAACGAGTTCACCTCATGTTGCAACTCATAAGAATCGTGACTGGAGTGGTGATGCACAGTCGTGATTCCTGACTGTTCTAGCCTCCACTTCCATTCAATAAAGGTAATTAATTACATAAATACCTATCTAGGTATACGTTATGGGCAGTGAGCTAATAAAGTACAGCATTAAACGGAGTTATTAAACTTGCAAACTTATGTGGGTACTTAGTTACCTAGGTCACGAATATTTGTCTGCGTAGGTTTCTAGGTCTAGACTTAGATAAGGTTGGCAAAATAAAAGAAATGATTTAACCTTTATCAACTTTCAGCTTTTACGCTACGCAGAAATAGTAAAAAAGTATTGCGTACTGCTGATTGAAAGAAACATGATGGATTGTTGAGTTAAGCGTGTGTTTTGACTGTTATAGCTAGAAAAAGTCTTTGAAATTATTTATCCATAAAATTAATAGTTTTTACGACAAAAACAACAACCTAGTAAACGAAATCACTCAAAATAAATAATAATAATAAATAATGCTTGACAATTCACCCAGCATTATCCATCACAAGCTTAGCTAAGTTTGTATTATGGGTGCTTTATAATATAATGCGGTATGGTAAGTTTATACCTATATTAAAATAGAAAACGATCATTTACTCAAAAGAAAATTAGATAACGAAGTAAGGATTGTGCAAATCAATACCAAAATCCCATGGGATAGATTTTATCCCATGGGATTTTGGTATTGATTTCAATAAGGCGATTATCAGGGGACGCCTTCGTTCAGCAGTGGAACATTTCAGACTGTTGAACAGAAAAAATGCTAAATAATCGTCTCCTACATGTTATTCAATAGCACTAAAGTGTTTCTTAAGAGTACGCTAGAGTTTGGGGTAATCACATCACGTCAATGTCCTCACGAGTTCGTGGCATCAATAAATTGAAAAGCAGAACGATGCTGTTTTGCAATCGCTGGTTTCAGCTTTGTTGATGTGAATCCGTAAATACCTCCGAGGCTGGCAAAAATATTCGGTTACACGAGAAAGTAACTTAAGGCCCATACCCCACCGAAAGTGGCGCCGCCACCTAATTTGTCTTATTATTCTGTTTAACAAAGGAATTTTCAAAAATCCTTCTTCCAGTTTGTGATACCTATCATAAGCTTTTTTTTAATGCCTCTGTAATAGTTTTATTCTATTTAGTTTAGGAAGAGATACGAAAATAGATTTTGGTGGCCACCAAGTGCAACTTCGTATCTCTTCCTAAACTAAATAGAATAAAACTATTACAGAGGCATTAAAAAAAAGCTTATGATAGGTATCACAAACTGGAAGAAGGATTTTTGAAAATTCCTTTTGTTAAACAGAATAATAACATAAAGTAGGTGGTGGCGCTAGTTTAGGTGCTGTATGCGCCTTAAGTGAATTCCCTCATAAAATAGGGTCTTCTTCCTTTTTTTGAAAACTGGTATACATATTATTATAGATAAATGTTGAAAATACTAGAATGTTAATACAATCTTCTAGCCATAGAATTTAGTTTTATCAAAACCAATGACTAATAGATTGGCACTTATCTTAAGGTGAACACACTCGATTCATCATCATCAGCCTATATTTGTCCACTGCTGGACATAGGCCTCCCCTAATGAGCTCCATAGCGACCTGTCTTCAGCTTGCCGCATCAAGCATCTGCCAGCAGAATTTCGCAAATCGTCATCCCACCTGGTCGAAGGACGGGTTAACCCCATTTCGTACATTCCCTTGTAATGCAAATTATTAAAAAAATCGGCAGTTAGTACACTGGCCACCTTGACAGTCAAAGAAAAAAGTGTTTTCTATACGAAATAAACAAATACTGATAAATAAAAACTAGTTTGCCTTTAGAGGAGTTATTTAAGATTGTGTTTTAAAGAAACTAGTCTCTGTTTCAGATATAATACGCATTTATTAATAAAAATCTATATGCCTACATTTAAACCATGTTAAAACAAGTTGAAAATCTCTAAATAGAAGACATAAAATAGAACATCACACAATCAATACTTATGCACATACACTATATTAGACTGCCTTCTTCTAAGGGTTATTAAACCATCATGTTTTTTGTGTAGACATAAGTATCGGAGTGTTAAATAATTTTAAATTCCAAATAACAATGCATATACACTCGTAGCATATCTTTACTCATTTGCTCCTAGCCTGTATGCAAGCATTTAGGAAGGGATAGTTTTACAATTGTTTTATTAGGTAAACCATAAATAAATAAAATAAAAATAATGCTGGACAATTCACACAGCATTATCTAGCCCCAAGGTAAGCAGAGCTTGTGTTATGGGTACTAGATAACTGATATACGTAATATTATACATTACATAGATAGTTTTTTTTTTTTTTTTTTCATTAGGTAAACCATGGTTTAAGGAAGGAATTAGTAGTTCTCTGGTAACGTAATAGATACATTAGAGTACTTTCTTGTGATTTAATCACTAGTAATAGGTGCCTACCGTAATCATGGTAAGTATCATTATTTTACTCTACCCTTGATGTATTTTCGGCATCGTAACATTTCAATCAACCAAATCACACTTATATTATAAATGCGAAAGTTTAGATGGATGGATGGATAGATGGATGTTTGTTGCTCAATCACGCCAGAACGGCTGAACGGATCTGGATGAAACTTGGCACAGAGATAGATTATAGTCTGAATCAGCATATAGGCTATATTTTATCCCGAAATTATCACGGAAAGGGGAACTACGCGAGTGAAACCGCGAGGCACTGCTAGTAGGTACATAATTTGAATACCGATGTTGATATCAGTAATTCAATTACTTTTTACAACATTATTTTATTACCTAGCAATTATGGCGATTGCGGTACCAAAACTAGAAAAAGATTACCAAGTCATTAACCATAAATGTTACATGTTCGACGTTTAATAATATGTACCTATGTAAAATTATTTAATATAGAGCAGTTTGGTAATTCTATAAATGAAGCATTTTACCACAAGAACATGCGTTATTTTTTGTAATTTTGGAATTACATTTAAAGTTAGGTATTCCAGAATTTCCAGATGAAGCCGCGCTTTTGTAATTGAAGACAGGGCTATATTGGATGATGATGATGATGACAAAGTTTTAATAATAGAATTATATGCATAGAATATTTTTTATTATTTTATTCGATAATTAATGTTACATTCGGATGAACAATGAACTCTGTCACGCTTAGAAATTTTGTGATTTTTCAATGATGAAATTTCACAGTAAAAAATAAATAAATATGCAGATCTGCATATTTACATTTGTGTTTTTTAATGTTATTATTTCTAATGTTATTCCCTTGTTTTATAGAAATAGCATACATTTAAAAATAATTAGCATTTTTGAAGTCACCTGCACATAACTTATGTGTTGTTAAATACTTGTAATTGAAATAGTAATCTTAAGACTATTGAAGAAGAAAGAAGAAATAGAAATACATTTATTTAGACACAGGTACACAAAAGTATAAAATAAAATAAACAGACAGAAAACAATAACAATTTAACATGGAGGTACGTGATACAAAAAAATAAAAAATAAAAAAGGGTGGTAAGTGACTCTGCCTCCATGACCCTGCGCCGAAATAGGGGTTGGCTCAGCGTGTGCTGAACAAAAAAAAATGTTTTTGCTCAGCGCTGTTTTTCAGCCAAAGACCTTAAATCTGACTGACGAAACGGACAGCAATTCGGTGAAGAAATAATAAAAAAAAACAAAAACATAGAATACGGGTTATTGATTTATCCAAGCTTGTTTCCGTAAGAATTCCGGGATAAAATATAGCCTTTGTGTTATTCCGGACTATAATTTATCTTTGTGTCAAATTTCATCTAGATCCGTTCAGCCGTTCTGGCGTGATTGAGCAACAAACATCCATCTATCCAACCATCCATCTAAATATCTTTATTCAGAAAGAAAATAACAATCAAATAACAAATTTAAATTAAAGCTAGTATTTACAATAGAAACAATCAAGCTATCTGAGACAAACTGTGGCAAACAATCTACAGGTAGCTCAACCCATCCATCTAAACTTTCGCATTTATAATATAAGTGTGATAAATACGTGAGCAAAATCAAGAGCAGAATTAATATCCATAATATAATTAGGAACATACGGCTTACATATCTTTCGCTTAATCTAAATGCAAATAAGTACTTAGATAACATTACACATCCCAATTTTAAAGCATTACTTTAACTAATGTCACGGTCTGGGAAAAATACTGGACATGACAACTAGCATTTAAAATATCGACGTGTTATAAATCAAATGTGTTCATTCGTTTGTCCTAGAATTAAACTGTGGCCATATTCAAATTTAGAGCTATCAGAGGTAGTATCATGGAACAGGTTCGATTGATTTCTTGGTAAGATTATATTATATCCTACTAATATTATGCGAAAGTTTGTTTGACTGTTTGTTACCATGTTCCTTCGTAACTACTTAACTTATTAGTAACGGGAAAGTTTGCACAATGCACATATCTATGTTTGTATGTTTGTTACTGCTTCATGATCAAACAGCTGAACGGATTTGGATGTAATTTGGTACCACGATAGCAAATATTCCTGGAATAGCATAGTCTACTTTTGAACCTGAAAAGTTCAGTATTCCTCTGGGATAAACAAACCAATACACCGCGGGTGCAGCTTATTGTTTATATTTTTACCCACTTCCATATTCGGCTTTTCGATTTCTCCGTCAATTATGAAATAATTGTGATAATAATAATTATTTCGCTATTGTCTATACAATAGCGAAGGAATTATTTATTATTATTATTATTATTTATTTATATTATTCTCTATAGAATGATCGCAAATTAGTCCCATAAAAACTTTATTCAAAAGGGTTCAAAAAGATACAGAATGAAAAAGTGAAAAAACCAACTAGCTAAAAAAACAAACATTTTGGTGATATTATTCTAGTTCTCAACAGATTTTGATGGTTCTTTGTTTGTGTCTAAAGGTTTATTCTGAGTGGTCTCATAAAAGTTAGATTCTCGAGTAATTTATATATGTGCCGTAAAACGTATCCAAAACATCATCTCATGATAATTTTCCTACACTGTTATAATGGTTTCCATGGGTTGGCCTGAACGGCGTTACCAAGTGGTCTAACGAAGCTGATGGATGGCGGATCGCCTTAAACGAAGGATGACCGATCATGGACTGATGCTTTTCTTAGGCCTTTGTTACATAAATCCTATAACTGAACCTCCTATGTGTCTGCCCGTCTGTATGTCCGTCTGTCAGCTGGTTGTATTTTATCAGTAGGTATTCAGGAATTTAAGGTCAGCATAAACTTGATTTTTGAGCTAACGCCGATCTGCACTGTCCCGCTCCTTTAAATGCGAAATCCTTTGCCTATCATATTCACAAAATGGTGTCATAAAACACCCCCTTAAAGTTTTTTAAACAACTCTTATATTATTATTGCTTCACAGCATCGCTGGATTTATCTACATTATACCGTATAATAGGAACATACCTGAATAATATACAAACTCAGGCTTCTCATACAAGGAGCTTGACCAAAATCTTTAGAAGCATAAATATTTTTTACAAGAATACAAATTACCTAGTTTTCCATATTAGGATTGAAACTGCAGTATAAGTACTGAGAATTTTATGAGAACTGACACGTCGTTTGTCTTACGAGATGTTATCTTGGCCTCCCGCGACTCCTGAGCTGTAGGCCATTTATTTCCGATACCTATGACTGTCATAGCTGAGTTGAGGTCATTATCATAGTCATCCTTCACCACCGAGAATTCAATCCATCTTCACGCCATTTCAATAATTAACTAACTTGATCCTGTGCCGATCTGAGACGAAATAACTATAAGTAAATAATAAATAATGCTGTACATTCCACACAGCATCATCTAGCCCCAAGCTAAGCAGAGCTTGTGTTATGGGGACTAGATAACTGATATACATACATAATAATAATACATTACATAGATAGACATTTTTATTATACATAGAAAACGACCAGAACGATGTGAACAAATACCTGCAGATCGTACAAATATTTGTCCCGAGGCGGGAAGCGAACCCGCAACCTGCGTCGCAGGCGGACCCTCGCCCATCGCGCCACAGCGGTCGTCTTACATAAATATTATATGCATGTTTTACACAGCTATCTTAAATCAAGCAGAGATTTGTTGCACACATCTACAGCCTATCCTTGGTTCACTGCTGGACCCAGGCCTTCTTCTGATAATTACATTAGTGGCTTCTATCATAACGGGCAACAATCCCCGTAATGCCTATAGTTCTGAAAGAGGCACTGTTGCCTGCCCTCAGGTGAATTCCTTTGTTGCCTCTTACACACGGCGACACTCAAAGCGGGAAGAGTTGTGTGTGGTGGTGGAAATTCTAAGCCAGCACCAAGTTTCCATTGACATACTTAGGTAGAAAACGAGCATCAAAAGATATCTAAACAAACAACAAAGGTATTAGGTATTTACTAAAAGCGTAAATTAATCTGTGCGTGTACCACAGAATGAGTATGTTTTCTTAGCAAAGAGCTATTCAGATCATCATCATCATCATCATCATCAGCCTATACCAGTCCACTGCTGGACATAGGCCTCCCCTAATGAGCGCCATAGCGCCCTGTCCTCAGCTTGCCGCATCCAGCATCTGCCAGGAGTCTTTCGCAAATCGTCATCCCACCTGGTCGGAGGGCGTCCTACACTAAGTTTTCCGAGTCGCGGTCTCCACTCAAGAACACGTTTACCCCAGCGGTTGTCGGTTCTTCTTGAAATATGGCCAGCCCACTGCCACTTCAGCTTGCTAATTATTCAGATACCACATACCTATATTGTCTCTTTAAGGGCATTACCTTCTGAAAATGTATTTTACGGTCAATTCCGTAAATACCTTTAAGATTTTATTAGTACAGCGGTCATAAAATCATCTAGACTGAATAGTCACAATAGTTTCACGATGCGCCAGACAAAACATCGTTTACCGTCCGGTTAATTTTACGATGATTGCAAAACTACGGTAAGGTACTTTAAGTTTTCAATAGTATTTTATTGTACATTGACACGCAAAAACATAACCTTCACAGACTCATAAAACCTGTCAGGTAGTTAACTTTGCTCACATACCTGGCTAATGAGCATTGAGTTACCTAGAATATGGTTGTTTCACAGTTTTGTCGTGCCTTACAAATAGTTACTGCCGTAAAAAAGTGCGTGGATGCCCATAATGCGGCCAGTGGCATTCGTGGCTAAAGAATTTACTTTACTACGCAAGTAAAGTAAGCCCGTGGGTGCACTTCACACACAGATTTCGCAAATGGTTATTACCTAAGAGTTTTTTGAATAGACTAAATAGCGAAAAATCGTAGAGGGATGCACAATTGACCTAAAGGCCTCAACATTCGGTAAAAATTCTGTATAATTGAAATAACGATGGTTATATACATACAAAGATATTTTGGGGGAAAAGTACCAGTGGATAGTCAAGTGTTAGTAAAGGTAGTAAAAAAAAATTGAGCTATTTGTGGAAAGAACCAGTCTGAGGAAAAGCGACAAACTTTTATTTGAGATTCGGGAAAATGCATTGAATAACTCATATTGATTTAAATGACTTTCAAATCAATATGAGTTATTCAATGCATTTCCCCAATGTTTCCATTCCCTGTCATTAATTGTGCCTATTTTTTGAGGGGATACAAATGCTCGACAAACTGGCAGTAACCAATCTGCTAAGTGAACTGTCAGAGTAAATTACCTCTGAACTTAGTACTAGTCTAGTATAAGGCGCATACCTCACCCAAACTAGCGCCGCCACCTACTTTATCTTATTATTCCGTTTAACAAATAAATTTTCAAAAATCCATCTTCCAGTTTGAGATACCTATCATAAGCTTTTTTTAATGCCTCGGTAATAGTTTTATTCTACTTAGTTTAGGCAGAGATACGATTGCAAATCTATTTTCAATTCACTATAAATATAAATAAATAAATAATGCTGGACAATTCACACAGCATTATCTAGCCCCAAGTTAAGCAGAGCTTGTGTTATGGGTATTAGATAACTGATATACATAATACAATACATTACATAGATAGATTTTTTTTATTATACATTGAAAACGACCAGAACACCCGGAACAAATACCTGCAGATCATACAAATATTTGTTCCAAGGCGGGAATCGAACCCGCAACCTCTTGCGTCGCAGGCGGACCTTCGCCCACCGCGCCACAGAGGTCGTCAAATACTGATATTATGCTAACTGATTCCTGACACACAGGTAATGCTAGTTTAGGAGTCAGGGCTTCATTTATGTGTATATGTCTCACATTTTTTTTGTTTTCAATAAAGATTATTATCATTACTCTAAAGTAGGTGGCAGCGCTAGTATGGGTGGGGTGCACCTTAAGTACAAGTGCTCTGGAATTTAGATTTGTATTTTATGTCCAACTGTGGGCAAGATGTGGATGATATTATTGACATCATGCGCTACAATATAGTCTTTGAATACATGGTGTAATAATAAGTTATTTAAATATCCTGGTAGGTACCTTACGCCGTGAGATGGTATAAGGATAACAGGTAAATATGTCTCTTCTGTTGTACATTACTGCTCATGGTCGAAGGATCCACGATATTTCGAGACTTGATCTGAATAAATACATAAGTAGCTATCTCTGACTGAATTGTTTGAGATCCAATTGTTTCTAATGCTTACGGAAAAGCCCATCCAAAATGTTAATATATTGTAGGTTTAACGGTTTTTTAGTAAAGTATTATTTTCTTATTTTTGCATGATTGCGAGTTTTCTTGTCATGTCATAAAATTTTATGTAAGCGACAAAAACTAAAACAAAAATGAAATGAAAAAAAAAATAAAGACGGAGAAATCGACTAACATACATTAAAAATATGTACATACAGCCGAACCTGAAACCACCACCTGAAGTCGGTTAAAAATATAGCCTTATTATATGTAGTTGTGAGAAGTTAGAACTATTTTGAAAGCTAATGTTTTTCAAATGTGTTTGTACCAGTTTATGGTCAGTTAATGTTTCATCTACCATAAGAATATATATAATAAGTATTCTTATGCATCTACACTTATTAAGTACGAAATTGTCGACGATTTTTTTTTGTTTTGTGTTCACAGTTAGGTATTTTATTATGTTTCTATTAGCGAGTGCCTATTATTAGCTTTCTGTATCTATTTTAAGTTCTATTGTTAATAGTTAAGCTGATGGCAATCCGAATAAAAATAAATAAATAAATAAAATAAATATTATAAAAAGGTAAGATTTATATTTTTGTTTTAGCGAATAAACTTAATAACTACTGGAGCGATTTCAATAACTCTTTCACCATTAGAAAGCTCACTTTTCAGGAAGTGACATAGGCTATATTTTATCCCGGAATTCTCCCGGGAACGGGAACTACGCGGGTGAAACCGCGAGGCGCTGCTAGTTATCAAATATGTTTATTAAGTCTTTATGCAGGATGTGGTTGAGAATCACATTCGACTCACTTAAGGCTTATTTACAACTTCTTAGACCTAGTTAATGAATCCGGGTTACTAATGGAATGGATAAAAAATAGGCCACTGTGGCATTTAAGTTGATAAGACGCTTTGTTGACACGCTGCTGACGCTAGTGAAGGGAGCAAAGTAAAGTCATTTTTCTTGATTTTGTTTCGGATATTTAGTAGTCACATTATTAATGCTGGGTCCTTGAAATACTCCTAGGTCAGTATCGAGAGGCATTTTAAATTAAAACTACAATATCAGTAAATTTCGTCTTTTTTTTCTAGTTTAGTCATGGAACCAACCAGAGGGGCCAAATTCTACTAATCAATCGATTTACTATGATAATGGTATCGTTGCAGTATTTTCCATAGATTACATTCAACGCTGTCACTTTTGACACGCGGTCTTCCACCCCCTCTAATAAAATACCAAAATGTGTCAATCTGAGAGGAAACCATTAAGTATAGTTGAGCCATTAATTCTGATTAATTCGGCCCCAACAATCCTATGTGACAAATACAAGACAACAAGTCCGACATAATGTATGTGGATAGGGTATTACACCCATTTTTGAAATAGTCTCAATAAAATTATAATATTTGGTGCTAATGAAACACACAAACAAAAATCGATAAGTGACGAAAACGCTGTACGCTGTGGACGCCATATTGCTCTGTAGTCATGACGTTAGCTGGCTAAGTAGCACCTGAGCAAATGCACTGGATGCTATGATGACAGTTCTAAAGATTTTTGTTATAGTGCTTACCCGCACTCTGGGTATCTCTAAGAAATGAAATAAGTTCCCAAAAATTTTCGACTTCGGCGTGATCGAACCCACCCTCAGTCACCTCAGTACGAGTGTGCTCTAACCAACTAAGCCACGAAGTCTCAGTCATAATAACATTGCGCTTACCATTTCATTAAAAAAACTGAAAACTTTGAATTAAAATTTATTTTCATATTTTATTTATTTGGAAAACTAACAGCTTAATTAACAGTGAGTGGTTGATAATTAATGGTAACTTAAGCCTAGTAGTTTTCACTTATAGGTATGAACTAAAGCTAACACTTTCCAACTGCTTTTTGCATAAGCTATCTCGATAATATATTTTTTAGATTTATTCTCTTACATAGTAAAATACCCTTTTGCCAACATGTGAAAAGCTATAATGTTCACAAAAACCGAAGATAAATCTTTGTCATTACAGGTCATTCAAAGTTATCATTATTAATTAATGTTGTTTATAAAAGCCTGATGAATAATTGATTTGAGATAGCAAAATAAGGTCAAAGAATCTTTACACAAGTTGTTATGAGGTAAAACCGATCAGATAACGTAGATTAAAGCGAGTGATAAGACCATTTTGGGTATTACTAAATACGTTTGTAAGGCCGTTTGTAAAATATGCAAATTCTTAAGTAGGTATTTTTATCAAGTTTATCACTGTAACACGCAGCGCGCTGAATAATTCATGGTGTTGTGAAAATTTGCGTGGATTTTAGTAATATTTATGGATTCAGTTTGTAGTAGCTAAAAATAGAAATATGTACTCTATTCAAATTGATGATATAAGAATTAAAATACAAATAGATGACTTTGATACAGTTGTATAAAATTGCAATTTGCAATTTAGTATTAAAATTAGTGTCGCGTAGAATCTAACTTTATAGGCGCATTTTTAGCTAACAAAGAGATTGTTTGCTGGAAAGGGAACCAGGTTCCTCTGTGTGGGGTCATACCTATGATGGTAGTGCTTAAATAAAAATTTGGGCTAGAACCTTGCATCGAAATTGACAAAATCCGCTACCAGTAAAGGAAAATTGTTGAAAACTGGTACAATCCCTTTTATTTTTCGTATACTTTATATATATATATATAGGCCTGGATTCGTAGCATTAGCGTGAATAATTTTTTATAAAACAGCTTTTAAAAATGTCTGCCTCTCACACATTTGAAACAGAGATAAAGAAATTATTTAATCTCTTCTACATTTATGCAATTGAAGAGTCATCCTGGCAACTATTACCATATCCTAATACCTACTATATTATCCTAAGCTACCAATAAAGAAATTCGAAGTAACTGCGACCGTTCAAAAGATAACATCGAATCATGCAGAAAATTGATGAAATTTATTATATGAATTCATAAAAGCGCATTGATTATGATAAAAATATTTTAGTTTTAAATTTTTTAAGCCTCATGTGACATTTTTTTTATTGTCCTATAGGTACCTGTTTGAAGCCAGATCAGGCCTACTACCACGGTGTACTCACATAAGCCCAGAGTTTTCCTGAGTCGAAAAAACCGACCCTTAATTTGGGTCCAAACGAGTGTACCTACCTTTTTACTTTTCAGTTCTAAATGTTTTTTTAGAGCGCCTAGTAGAGTGTGCAATCTACTTTATAATGTTACGTTCGCAAAAAACACACAATATTATTATTAATTAGTATTAGAATAACCTAAAATTGTAGTAAATATAGTTTTAATGTAATATGATGTTTATGTTCTTAAATAATTTGAATTAAATAGATTATTCTCTATTCTAGTCCACACAAAAACTTGTCTAGGCTGTTATTGCTACCATCTATTACACTGTCGCACATCGGAAGCATATAAAGATCAAGGGCGCGGCTTACACCGCCCAATGCTAACTAGTGCTATTTAAATATCACTTCAGTCAGACAGAGGCGCCTTTCGAAAGATCGGTATTTTTGTTTTAAGGACACAGGGATGTTGATGTGACAGGTTATAAGATCACCCGTGAGTCACTGTAAAGCTTTATTTTGTAAATTGTAAGTACTACTTTAAATTACATGTCAAAAGTCAACCACTGTGTAATTGGATTATAAATAGCCCTTAAATAATGAAGCTTTTTATTTTTAAAGTCAAATATAATATGAATAAATGAGATAAAATTGCATGGTATCAAAATATGGTCAGACGATTTTAATATTTTACTGTGTCAAAAAGTTTTGTTAGTATTCAGAGGTTTAAATTTATTTCTTACCACTTCTGCCCATAGAGTTTTTAAACATATCAATAATTTATTATTAATTTCATTTAAAAAAAGTAGTTGATAACACCCATATGCTGTTTACGCCCTACACATTTTATGGAACTAAGATACACAAACACAGTTCATTACAGTACTACAATTTTTAAATATAAGTGCGTAAAGTCCAGCTAATGAGAGGCGCTTCAATATTTCTATAACGCCTCAAGAAACACTTCCGTTGACTTATTTCATTTCAGTTCTACTGTGATTTCAAGACATATCTCGAACTCCTTTCTCGAGCCACATACTTTATGTACTCGTAAAATACTAAAGCCTCGTTGTCATAACACTAAAAAGCAAAGCCATGTACGCAATTACAGAGCCCTCTCGAAGCTCGACCGATCGGTATCGAGTAATTGGCTTGTTAACTTAGTCTACGGTTGTAAATCTTGAAGTTTGTTCCGACGAGCAACTCTGAATATTATTTTATATCAGAATATATATATAATCAACTTTAATCATTTCACTGCTGGACATAGACCTGCCTAATGAGTGCCATAACACCTTGTCTTCAGCTTGCTGCATCCAGCACATCATCCAGCATCTTCCTAAGCAGTCCTCGCAGGATCCTTCGCAGGTCGTCATTCCACCTGGCTGGAGGGTGCCGAGTCACGAAACCAATTAAACATAATTGGAATTAATATACGTAGGTAATGGCTAAAGACTTCTTCATAGAAATGAAGGGATTGAAGAGTGATGTACAATAATTAGAAAGAAAAAGGTCGACTGTTTATCCAACAGTAGGTGATCCCGGGCTGGAAATTTTTAAAGGGCGGATGCATGGTTTTTTTTTTCGAGATCTCAATTAAATTTTATATAAAAATCATGAACGTTCGCACATTCATGATTTTTAATCGTAAGAAAAAAAACATAAAAGCTATTTTTCTCTACCCAGTTTTCGAATCATTTTCAGGCCAAACGAAAAAATTATGAATTTTGTGTAATTCACACCTTGGGTACACCTCCCATGAGTAATTGGATATATTTCTAGTTTGATTAACAAATCTGCTACGGTACCCTCTTTTTTTCCTCCTCTCGTTATTTACTTCACTTTCTTTGAGTGGAGTATGCCTGATTTTTTTAACATTTCACTGCAAATCTGGTTACCTGGTAAGGATGACTTAGACGACTTAGATTTTTATGCAAATTATTCCCGATGACTTAACCAATTTTCAACGAATCATAATTATGTATATCGAACCAAAATATTCGTGTCATTTCTAAGGTTAAAACTTTGCTATTGACAACATTTACTGGTTTTGTAGCTACGTTATTGCCCGTTTGTACCGTCTTCATCTCGGATCCTTGTAGGAAGTGACTGGAGGAAGCATCTAAGAGAGGAAGCATCGATGTGTTATGTCATAACTCGGTGATTTCAGCCTACAAATCATGTAGCCTTTCGAATACACCTGAGGTTGAACAAGCTTCGGTGAATTGGTTCCTTTCAAATATACTTATAGAAATGCTTGTAATGGATGATATGAATCGTGATGTGAATGCACATATACTCCAGCCAAAATCGATGTGAAATATTTTATATGAACCACAGCAAAAAAGTTTATGCTTGACGTTGGATTTCATACCTATTAGTTAGCATTATTATCTCCTACGCTGGCGGGTCCTCTTAGCGCACGTGAACTAAAGATATTACCGACAACGACAAGAAATGTAAGATACACGTATGAGTAGAATGAACTTATTTATTGAATAAAATACATTTCAACATATGGGTGATTTGTTCACAATAATTTCACATCAGAATTGGCTGCATTATAGTGTACCCACTCAATTTGTATCATTCTTTGTTTCATCATATTCGAAAAACATCTTTTTAAATTTATAAAATCAGTCATGCAGCTAAAATTCAGCCATTAGGTATAGTATTTCAAGAACCAATAATGAACTGTTATGATGAGACTAATCGATCAATATTTCCTAATGAAGCATTCGCAAGAAGTAACGAATCAGTGGATGTCATAGCAATAGTTTTGAAAGGTCTACTGGTTCTCATACTTTTTTAATGTCACTCGCAAGCGCCAGAGGCGCTATCGGACTTACATATGGCATGTGGCCACAGCCACCCAATCAATCTGAAATTTTCAGATTGAGCTATAGCTTCTTCCCATTCGACAGGGTGCAGCTAGTATTATAAATAAATAATAAATAAATAATGCTGGACAATTCACATAGCATTACCTAGCCCCAAGCTAAGCAGAGCTTATGTTATGGGTACTAGATAACTGATATACATAATATAATACAATACACAGATTTATATTTTTTGACTATAAATAGAAAACGACCAGAACACCCTGAACAAATATCTGCAGATCGTACACACATTTGTGCCGAGGCGGGAATCGAATCCGCAACCTTTTGTGTCGCAGGCGGACCTTTACTCACCGTGCCACAGAGGACGTCGATTATGTCTGTGCATTTAGCAAACTTTTCATCTAATAATGTTTTAATAAATTTCGCAGAAAGCAAAAGTCAGCAGCGAGTTCCAAACGATTAGCTGTTGTTCTCTGTTGATGATGGAGGAAAATTGTGAGAAGTTGCTTGGAGATCGAGACACTTGCTAGCCATGGGTTTACTCTTTTTTCTCTAGAAAGAAAAGATAATATACTTTCAGGTCATAAAAAAAATTAATAGTGTCTCATCTGAAAATTATGCTGGATTATTCACTTAGCAAATATTTTTAAACTTACGCGACCTGAACATATAGTTATTAGTACTATATAGTTGTATATATCGTACTACATAGTTATTATATATATAATGGGTTTTTATCGCTTTTACTTATCAATTTTTTGCGACGTTTCAACAGGATTACGCACTGTTGAAACGTCGGAAAAAATAGGTAATTAATACCCGTTAAAATAGTTCTAATAACTTTGCATTTACACAGCACCATCTAGCCCCAAGCTAAGCACGCGTGTGTATAATAATTTGACAATATAATAATTAATTTATTATTATTAATTGTCTGCAACAGTTTGCAGATAGCTTAATTGTTTCTATTGTAAATACTAGTTTTAATTTAAATTTGTTATTTGATTGTTATTTTCTTTCTGAATAAAGTAGATTGATTTAATAAATAAACTAAAAAGCGACATTGAACCTTTTTTTAATGTTGCGGGATAAAAATGAATCCCTCGAGAATAAAATTGACCACCTCGGGATCATTCCTTTATACAACTGCAAAAGAATCATCCAAAATAGGACACTACATATAAATAAAGGTAATCGAAGTAACATAATTACATCTTATTCTTCGAAGATAAAAGTTTACCTTTAACATAGGGAATCAACATTAAAAATATTAGCATTATTGGTCAAAGACAACATCACTATCAAGTAAATCATAATCAAATCACCAACGATATAGGTAATACAAGTGGCCTATGTTATTGCCACAGGCCGTATACCGTCGCAATTTTACTCTCGTGTATACTGACGTAATTTTTATAATAGGTAGGCACTATTAGCACAGTTAAAATAATGTGCCATAGTATAGTATAGAGTAAGTACAATGACATTCGTGACAGAGAATCTGTAGGCTGTAATGTACCTAAAATAAGTAGGTCGGTACCATTGTTCAGGCTATAGGCTATAATAGGCACGTAGTGAAAAAATTCTATGTCTATGGTTCAGGCACGTGTGTAGTCGTAACGAAATGAAATGGTGCGTACTGGCCAAATGTAACGGTGTTAATGGTAACTAACTACACTGTTTGATGAGGACCATCTAAAACTAAGGCTAATATCAATATTGGTTATCAATATCAATTAATCTTGTCATTATCGATGTTTGTATATTATACACCCAAAACCGTAAATAATTACCTATTCATTTGACAAATACAAGCTTACAAACTTTCATATACCAACACTCATTTTAATCTATCTTTGGGCGACAATAAATAATTTATGGAAAAAAACTCTAAATTAGGCCATTCCGACATAATATTTTAGTTATTCAAAAGAAAGTATAAATTTAATATGAAAAGATACACTCAATACCTACTAACTTTCTATCAATTATCATTAAAAACCTGTAATATTACGAAAATAACACGTTTTTTTTAATAAAAAAATACCATAATCGAATAAAAGAAGAGAAGAGGGTTTTTATTGAAAAATCGTAGACTATCAGCGACAAAACCACAGTATTTTTTTTTAATTACATTACAAAATGATTTAATTAGAGTAATCGTTTCTCTATTTCATGCTAACATTTCGAATGATTATTAGCAAAATAAGCTAAAACTTATCGTTTTACACCTACGCCGCTCTGTTCTCTCCCGCTCCCATGAACGCAAAATACTATGGCTATCCTTTTCACAAATGGTGTTATAGGTCGCCCCCGGTCTATTGCTATGTGTAGGCTCTAAATTTTCTGACCTGTAACATGGACAGTTATGAATGACAATATGAATAAAATAAACTTTAAAATATGCCTTTCCTCAATGATTCTACATTGTATTGGAATCAAAGCTTTTTGATTAAAATGCCTACGCATGAAGATGAGCCTGGCATTCTACAGATTGACACTCACGATTTGTTCTTGAACAATGCATTCCTTCCATTCAAGTATAAGAATCTTCAATAATAAACTGGCTAAGTGCGTGTCGGTCCACGATCTATCCAATGGTTCCTACTAAAATACGGGGTATACGAAAAAAAATATCCACACTAACCGTATCAAGGAAGTTCCCTAAAATATGTCTTTTAGATAAACCACTTTAGGTGTCGTTAATATTAAGTAAGTATTATACCCATACCAAATAACAGCTTTCCAGTTCTTTAAGGCCCATACCCCACCCAAAGTGGCGTGGCTAATTTATCTTATTATTCCGTTTTCAAAAATCCATCTTCCAGTTTGTGATACCCATCATAAGCTTTTTTTTAATGCCTCTGTAATAGTTTTATTTTATTTAGTTTAGGAAGTGATACGAAAATAGATTTTGGTGGCCACCAAGGGCAACTTCGTATCTCTGCCTAAACTAAATAGAATAAAACTATTACAGAGGCATTAAAAAAAGCTTATGATAGGTATCACAAACTGGAAGATGGATTTTTGAAAATTCCTTTGTTAAACAGAATAATAACATAAAGTAGGTGGTGGCGCTAGTTTAGGTGGTGTATGCGCCTTAACTTAGTTTCTGAGCTACCACACGGATGGACAGACGGAGAAAGCGAAAATATACGTAGGGGTTTCTTATTGACTATGGAACCCAAAAAAGTATAGTCACGTTTCCCAATCGCATCATATCACACTATTACTAATAAAGCCAGCCACAAAGCCAATTTGGATGGATGTGTGGATGTACCTATGTTTGTTATTACATCATACAGAAAACTACTAAACAGATCTGGCTGAAATTTTGCAGAGATTTGATTGTAGAACTGAAAGGGCTACTATTTTTCCCATAAATCAGTTCCAAGGCATAGAAATAAACTTTTAAAGTAAAGGTTTTGTATTTATAGTGTATCTCTAATATAAGAAGTTAAATAAGTTCCAAAAACGCGTGCGAAGCCATGAGCTGAAACTAGTTTATAGATTTACTTATGCAGAAACCCTAGTGACATTAATAAGTATTTTATTTACATGGTAGGTATCCACCCTGTATAAAATTAAAAAAGTTGAGTGTATTGTGTGTGCAAACACGAGTATTTAGATTTAGAGTCTTTTGTTTGATAACTAACCTAGACCAACGTTCGTGAATATTTTGATGAAAATTATAGCAGTTAAGTTTATTGTAATTCATCTGTTCAAAGTAAAATCCTCCGTTTTTGTTAAGTTTTTTACTGAACAAAAGTGTATTATGAAAACGATTTGAGGAACTTAAGCGCCTGATGAAAATGTTTTATTTACTTACAACAGTTGCTCGAATGTATTTATGATTAACACTAATGTAGCGCCTACGATTTTCAAGAGATTATTATAAGACATAACCCTAATGTGTTCATAAGGGGCAGTGGACCGGCCATATCTCGCGAAGAACCGATAACCGCTGGGGTAGACGTATTCTTGAGTGGAGACCACGACTCTGTAAGCGTAGTGTAAGGTCGTCGTGTAGGGTGCGTCCTCCGGCCAGATGGGATGACGACCTGCGAAAGACTGCAGGCAGATGATGGATGCGTCAAGCTGAAGACAGGGCGCTTTGACGCTCATCAGGGGAGGCCGTCGTTCAGCAGTGGACTAATATAGGCGCGGACGATGAAGATGTTATGTTATTCTCGGAATTTTGTGGATCCAGAAGTCAAAATAAATTAGAATTAAGGCCCTATACTACCTCAAATCAACTCCGTCAGATCGAAATATCTTGGATACTACTAAATGTTTAACTTTGAAATTTATATATAGTAAAGTTCAGGATTTACTCCATCGATCATATGTTTCCAAAACACGATATCATAAAATTTTCTCGATAGAAAAAAATTCCAAATACCTCTAAATTCTTACTAAAACCTTAATTTCTCAATAAATACAGAAGTTAAGACCTTGAGAATAAGCATGGTGATAGAACTAAGTATAAAGAACATTTCATATGTTTCGGTTTTTTCAAATAAAGTCCTAAATAATAGATAATAAGCTAAAACTTGATTGTTGGGCATATGTTGCGTTGTTTTGGCATGCCCTGTCCCGCTCCTATGAACGCAAAATCGTATGTCTATCCTTTTCACAAAAACTTGAGGTTGTATAGGGTCTTAATAGATTATTTTTGAGTTAAATTGTGAACATGACTTTACCAACACTAAAATCTAAACTTTACATCGCGTTCTACCTACCTATTGTTTATTTTTTAATATATATTTAAAACCAGAAGTACAAGACTATGTAAAATCTATGCAAAATCTATACTAATATTATAAAGAGGAAAGGTTTGCTTGTTTGAATTGAATAGGCTCCGAAACTACTGGACCGATTTGAAAAATTCTTTCACCATTTAGATTATTATAGCATCTCCTATACCTCTAAGGTTTGCTGGAAGAAAACTCTTATTAAGGGTTTATCTCGTTTTCGTACATAACCTATTAGTTAAGTTCTTATTATGCGTTTTTTGTGTACAATAAAGAATTTCAGAATTACAGAATCCAACAGTATCCGTGAAGAACAAAGGCTACAGAATATACCCATTTGAAGCCGGGACGGTCCACTAGTAATTAATGAGTTGATTGAAATATGAGTATTATTATCGGCTGAAATATTACGATGATTGTTGAAGATGTCGATAAAATTAATTTAGACATGCGAAAGGAACATTTAAACGATACTTTTTTATCTTTAAACTCTAAACAGACTTTAGCGTCGTTTTTCTTTGCTATCGTGCGCCGCTTAACGCATTCACTGCCTAGCCCCGTCGGTGCGACCCGCAAGGGCGACCCAGCCTCCGCGACACGGACCCGCAGATCGACTTCAGCGTCTTGGGCCGTGAAAGTGTTAGTATATTTTAACCCACTAACTGTTTTATGAAAACAGCAAGCTTCTGCCCGCGGCCTTGCACAGGAAACTTAAATGCACAATAATGCTGGACAATTCACACTACATTATCTAGCCCCAAGCTAAGCAGAGCTTGTGTTATGGGTACTAGTATTATAATACATACCTAACATAGATAGATATTTTTTTTAATATGCATAGAAAACGACCAGAACACCCTGAACAAATATCTGCAGATCGTACACACATTTGCCCCGAGGCGGGAATCGAACCCGCAATCTCCTGCGTCGCAGGCAGACCTTCGCCAACCGCGCCACAGAGGTCGTCAATCTATACACCCAAACTTGATAAGACGTCCTTAGAATATTGTTTTTTAGTTAGATCTACAAAGATAAGATTATAGACCAATTACATATCTCTTCCAAGCAGGGGTGGGTTGCTTTTGTTAGTTTTATGTAAGTAGATAATACTCGTAACTGATCGTTGATACTATTTTATTTCAAAGATTATAATAACAATTTGATAAATATCTAGACAAAATATTGCGGTCCGAAAGGCCCGGGGAACGCTGGTTCCATCTCTTCTCCGGGTACCCCAGGGTCTCCGGGAAATCGGTGCGGACTGGAGAAAGCTGAAACGAAAAAACGTCCTTTATAATCTCCTTTTACTCAAACATAGCATGTAATCAGCTGATTATTTCGACAGTTTTCTTTGAGTAAAGTCGACCTTTCGGGCCTACCCGAATAGGAGGACAGTAATATTATAACTGTCCGCTCTAAGCGGTCCGTAATGTATTTTGAATTTTGAATTCTATTTTGTTTTCATAATAGTTTGGTACATAAAGGTTTTATACATACTGAGCAGTACAAGCTTCACTGGGTGGTTCGAATAAAAAATAAAGCGCAGGAAACTGACAAAAGACCATCGCAGTGAAAATGTTTGCATGATACCTATTAAAGGTTCTAATCAATTTTCGTGAATAAATTGTGAAAATGAACTCAAGCGACGAATCATCCAATTCTATCAAATTTAAATTACTCGCATTGTTTGAGTAAAGCACTATACATGCAAGCCTCTGTCCGCAGTGACTACCCTGCTGGCTATGATAAGCTGGTCTCAAGCTAACCTTGCTATGGTCTCAGCCTTCAAGGTTGGTCATCATTGCAGCGCTTGCTGTCCACCTTCGGTCTCTCTTGGCCATCAAGGGCTGCAACGACCACGCTGTGATGGCCTGGACCTGCGGTACGCTTCGCTTTCAGCCATTTTAAACCGCGGCCAGCAACCCACTCATTACAGACCTCGGACGTAAGTTACTAATAAATAATATTTTTTTAAATCCAAAAAACAACCCTTGCGCAGTGGGGTAAAATAGCAACCAAAAATGTTTTGATGCCAAAATTGCCAAACCTATTCAGAAAAAGAGCTAATGCGGCTGCATTTGAACTGTCTGATACCCATCAGAAAGTTTAAATCGAGCCGCATAGCATAAAACTAAGCTTTCAAATAAAAGGTAAGCTTAAGCTTAAGCTTTAGCTAAGCTAAGACGTAGGTAACTAAAAATATGTGTTACAGTGACAGTAGGTGGCGATAGGTACGGTTTGTTGTCATCACAATCTGTGTACTGTGTGACAGCCGTGCTTTACACATGTGTTTTGTCCTTAATCTCATACCGATCTCATTGATAAACAATTATAATACTTACTGTAACCTGATTCAGGGACCTGTTTCCTGTAAACCTGGTTGTAAAAGGGCATTATGTAGTCGTCTGTTGGAGTCGAACCGTACGCGTACCCTCGATCTTCTGTTACCGGTACAGGTATAAAAGTGCTCGGTTCAACTCGACCATACTCTGGTCCGTATTCTGGACCATGTGGGATAGTTGTTATTAACTGTGGAAGTTTAATAAACCATACATTTTAAGAACAAAAAAAGTATTATTTTACCGAAAATGGAAAGTCAACAACGTTGTTCTAGATAACAACACCTTGGCCAATAACAATAACAAAAACAAATTGTTGTCATAAGTTTTGTGGACATTATTTGCAAAACTTGTCATATAGTACAGGATAATGCGTTTAAAGTATTAGTTAAATTAGAAAATGATAATTAATATTATAAGCACGGTGTTAAAATGTGATATATAAATTAATTTTATTTTTCGAGAAAGGCTATTTTATTTTATTTATTTTATATCATGCATATAAAATTATTCATCACCACAGCCGAGAGATTAAACCTCGTGAACTATTAAAGAGTTTTGTTCATTTGCCGGCTTTGGTGTTTAGACTACATAATATTAAGCGACTTTTTATAAGACTAAATACTACATTTTCATAAATTTGTAACTACCTGCGGCTGTGGAATTTGCGTTGTCTGCACGGGATTGGTTCTAACCGGGAATTGTGGTTCATGTCTATGATACAGTGGCGCAACTTTTGAGACGACTGCGTTGAATCCGTGGATCGGATCTGCTGTGTAGTCAACTGTTCTGATTGAACCGTCAGGTTCTACTAGAGAATATTGGCCTGAAAAAAAATGGAATTAGAATTTTTGTGAAGCAAAAAGGCTCATCATCAAAACTCCACATACCAACGGTGTATGCTTCAGACTTAGGCTTGAGCTACTGTAATTTCGCTAGTCTAATCTTTGTTACCCTTGGCTAAAATAGAATCATAAAATTACCTTTCACAACATCTCCCTGCTTTGTTTCATGTTGTGATTTAATATCTCCCGTTGAGTGGTCTGCTACACCATAATTAAATGAATACTGTGGAGAATCCTGAAATTAATAAGAAAAAAAAATTATTCAATAAATTTAATTTATTTTGGCATTTAAAAGCTTATAATAGGGATCACAAACTGTGCGATGAAAGAATTCTTTAAATGAAAAAATAATTACAACTAATATATTATATATATTTATTTTATATTTTTTATTAAATTTAATTAACTTATTCAATGAAATGTTAAATGTGAAATGTGTCGTTTCATATGTTTCATGGAATTCAATCTGTTTTTTAAGGTGATGAATAAAGTATAAACTATTTATCTTTTTGTTAGGCAAAAGCCTCAAATCATTTTAAGTCAATCTGTAATCCTAATGCTAGGACCTAAAATAAACCTATAGACATTGGTTAATAAAATATCGCCTTCAGCCCTAGACAATGCGCATAGCCATATTGCATCGTGAAGAAGTTCATAGCGACAACAATCGAAAACAATAGGTCTATTTACCAACTGACGTGTTCCGCATATATTCCGGATATTATTCAGGTTACGCAAGTTAAAAAATAACAGAACAGTAACGTCTTTGCAGTATTATTGAGGCTTCATCGTAATTTCCTGATCAAAAGGTGTTTTCAGTACTCATATGGTATCCAGTATTAAGGTTATCTAAATAGCTCAAAGGTTTAGCAAACTGAAGTGGCAGTGGGCTGGCCATATCTCGAGAAGAACCGACAACCAGTGAGGTCAACGTGTTTTTGAGTAGAGACCGCAACTCGGTAAACGTAGCGTTGACGCCCTCCAACCAGGTGGGATGACGATTTGCGATAGACTGCTAGAAGATGCTGGATGCGGCAAGCTGAAGGCAGGAAGCTATGGCGCTCATTAGGGGAAGCCTATGTCCGGCAGTGGATTGATATAGGCTGATGATGACGATGAAGGTGTTTTTAGTACGAGTCAAACGAAACCAAAAAGTGCATATGGCAGATGTGTTCACAGCTGTTTGATAGTGATTGTTAAGAACGTTGAATACAACGTTTAATTTTAGCTCTTCCACTCTACCGGATAAACTATTTTCAAACATCTGCACAGTCGTTTGAAAAAAAAGCCATCATTGTGCTGTTTTATAAACATGGTCTATGAATCGGACAATAGATCAATTTTTGGTGATAATATTGTTTACAACTTGATACTGTAGTAACAAAGAAAATCACAATTAAAATAAAACTAGTATCCACAATTGAAACAATTGATCATTAATGTTCCTCTTGAGAACTTTGGACAAATCTGCCACATAGCAATGCTGATGCGCTACGCTATACTCATACTCACCAGCTCTCGGGTCACGTGTCGCTTCGACCACAAACTCGGATATTTTTTATAAATCTTGCAGAGCTTCGGTATCTACGGACCTAGGGTCACGACTCCAAGGGGAGTAAATGCATAGGCTCTATCGAGACCTGCATATTTGCTTTGAGATCTTCGGCCAAATCTGCCGCCGCACCAGCCCCAACGAAAGTCCTAGGAAGACGGGAAGGCGCAAGTCTGTCGACGCATGTGGCGTTCCACGCAAAAGCCTCCTCAACTGACACATAGGACTTGTCGATGAGAGTCCCAGTCATGCCGTCGGGCCTTCTATGCATTATTATCATTTTATCGTGCTTATAGAACTTAAAGCAATTTACCTTTTCTATGGTTTCGACGACGGAACCCATCACTAAGCCTGTCTGTCCGTCTGTCAGTGGCTCCATCCCATGAACCTTAATATGTAAAAATTCAATGGCTTATCTCACTAAACGGCTCTGTCGGAAGACCAGCGTTGGTTGTAACGTGTTTACAACTAGCTCATGCTGAGACCGAGACCGTTTTGTGACTCTTATCAACAGAAGCTTTGTCCTTTAATTTTAAATCATGTTTGTTTTAGTTGGTAAGGTTACAATAAATAAATTCTATTTCTATTTCTATTTCTAGTTCTAGTTCTTGAACCGAGAGATATATGGGTACTTAATTTACGAGAAATACAGCTAAAAATTACTGGGGGTCTACTAACAAGATGCGTGTTTTTTTTCAATGTAATTAAATTGTATAATATCTATTGTGAAATCGTATCTTGTGCGGACTCTGACTCGCTTTGGGGCTGGTTTTACTTTTAATAAATAATAATAATAAATAATACATAGATAGATATTTTTTATTACCTATACATAGAAAACGACCAGAAAACCCTGAACAAATGTCTGCAGATCGTACTCACATTTGTCCCGAGGCGGGAATCGAACCCGCAACCTTCTGCGTCGCAGGCAGACCTTCACCCACCGCGCCACGGAGGTCGTCATAACCGATAAAAGTAGATTACGCACGAGAGCGTAAAGCAGTGTCATACGTCACGGGCGTCATTGAATCCCGAGCGCAACTCAGGTTTCTGGAATAACTTACGAGCGAAGCGAGGGACTTTCTAGAATCCTGAGTGTGAGAGGGATTTAATCTCGCCCAAAACGAAGCATGCATTATTTACGAGGAAAATGCTCTACTTTTCACACCATCTGCGCGTAAAATAGTGAAAGTTTGTGTTTCGACTTTTCGAGTCATCAATCTGTTTTTATTCTGCCTTTTGAACATAGTTCGAATTTTGAAAAAGATCTCATTTTACGGATCTACTTCGTAAACATTTGGACACAATTGTTTTTCTGTACACAATAGACCTTCGTTTGACCTCAATCTCCCTTATAGAAATGGAAGATGTGGCCAACGATGTATCTCGAAGGTCTAGAAGATCCTATTCACCCTTGTCTTTTTAGCCTTTGACTCGATGAAGGCTCCAAAGTTGGTGTGCGCGTAACATTGAGGAGCTCAAGTTGATCTTTTATATGTAAATCTCAGAAAACAGGTACGAGGATTAACGGACTCTTTTTTGCAGAGAAAAGGCAGGCTTGAACAACGTGGTAGACAGTACTGACCCCTGAGGCTCAAGACGCAGAAGAAGCTCCGAGTAGCAGCAGCTCGCCTCTGCGTGTCGCACGCAGAGGCGAGCTGCCGCTACTGGCTTAGGCTGGGCATTGAATATGATATACTAACACTTTCACGGCCGAAGACGCAGAAGCCGTGCTCCAGCACCGTGTAGCGGAGGCATGCTCCTGCTCGTCTGACCAATTGGTTATCAAGACCTTCATAACCAAATTGGTAAGACGAGCAGCCATTAACGACTCCCCGAATAGATCTTTCCCTCAAAAAGTCTCCTTTGTTACAGGGAAGGTCTGGAAGTCCTTATAATGAAAACTTGCCAAAAGGCAAGACCAAACCAGACCCTATCGAAGGTCTAAGTTTTTTTTGGGTTTTTGTTGATATATTTAGTGAAACCGTCATGTTTTGATGTTCCAAATGCAATATTAAAATTTTAATAATAATTCCCTTGAGAGTCACATTTTAATAATGTCTTTGAAGTAATGTTCATTATTTCTAAGGCAGTAATGAGTTATAAATCAGGAATCTCAAAATATGTATGGAAATGTTGACGGATTAAGAGGTCATTCCATTTATTTGAATTTGCTAAAAAGGTAGCACCTTGCCAGTAGGGCTGTAATCACTTACATTCGGTTAGGGTTACATAACGTATAAAGTGCGATTTTCAAGCATGGAGTGTGAATATTTGGATAATTACCTTTATATTATCATAAGTATAATAATCATTTTGATTTTCAATTACAGGCCCCAAAGGTCCAAACACTGTCAGCTTCGCCCGGGCTCGCACCGCACACATTAACACCACAAAAGTCATGCAACTCTTCATTTTCTTATTCACACAACTGTCTGTCGGTATGTCACGTTCCTCAGTAGTACAACGGAGGGTTCACAGGCACTTTATATCTGTCCTTATTTGCACGTTCTGTGCGCGCAGCCTTGGAGGCCAAGCTGTAGTGCCGTCCAAAACCGAAGTTTCCTTCTGTCCGTGTATGGGGTCGTAGGCAAAAGAATCATAAGCTAGCTCATTTATAGGAAGCTAGCTTCAACCCGCTGCTTCGTTCACGTTTTCCGAGATAAATAAACTTGTATGTCATTCTAGGTTTAAAATGTTTTTTTCTAATTTTATGACCAATGTGTGAATTCAAATCTACTTGATGCAAAATTTTAATTTAGAAGTCTTTCTGCAAAGAAATGGATTATGGGTATTTCCCTCCAGGAGAAAGCCAATGAGGCGCTTTTCAGGGGGAGGCCTGCGTCCAGCAGTGGACCAATATAGGCTGTTTAGGTGGGGTGAGGTGCAAAGAAAACATAGCAAACATCTTAACTGTTACATCTATAAGTAGATTCTGTTACCAATGTGGCATGTGATGTGATTTTATTTTACCTACAGCGTTGTTATTGTTAAATGGCTAACTCAGACTAGAAGTGTGGTGGAAGATTATCATAACAGCATTTCAGGAGACAATAATACAGTTCTGCGTACATAGGTACATTCCTCTGTTTACCACAACATATATTTTGTAAATATATATTGTTTATGCATATTTTGTAAAGTTATCCGTAACAGGCTGAGAACTATGGTTTCTTAAACCTCCAACGTGCGTCCAGCTGGCTCATGATCGATTTTATTCCAATAGTGGACAAAAAGTGAATAAAACCTTATCTCTTAATAGAAAATAATTAATTTACCAATAACAAAATATGTGTATATTAGGTTATTTATATTATACAATGTGACTTGTTTTAGTGTGTAAGACTAAAGAAATAAAGTTAATGAAATCAGAAATAATGAATAATGCTGGGACCTTTTTGGACCCTTATGTAACACTTTTGTGAATCTGTTTTTTTGTTTCTTCACTTTTTCGTGTTTGTGTATATATAAATAGTTATAATGTAATTGATGTTATGTGTGTGTTATGTTTGGTTTCAAATAAATGTTTCTTCTTTTTCTTCTTCTTCTAAATATATTTTGTGAGGAGTAACCAGGACTGTGTTGTAAATGTAAGTAGTACAATATTAAAGTAGCTCTTAAGATCTATAGTGGTTAATAATCTTAGTATGTGGCCTTTTTGCATCTACGTAAATGCAAGTGGCATCAGTCTGGCTGGGAGTCAGCCAGTCACTTTTGTGTAGGCTGAAAAGGCCTATTTGGGAGTGGCAGCAGCAAATTTTTGGTTGTCAGTAGCCTGTCTTAAAATTCAATCAACAACGTTACGTGCACAGAAGAAATTTAAATATTGGTTTTCAAATAATTGTAAAATCCAATAATCGAATTTCCGCTCTCTCTCTTCGCTCTTGATTCGAAGTTCGTTTTAGCGTGGTTTTACAGCAAACGGCTCATAATGCTTATCAAAGAAAATTATTTTGTAAAACAGAAATTACTAATAAGGATTCTTTTTTATTTCTTATCGTAACTATTTGAATGTGTACAAGAAGGTTACCAAACTTTTTCACTGTAAATGTCCTAGCTTAAATACTTGCACTGTGATGAAACTCGCTAATTGAGAAAAGTTTCGCACGGTACAGCGATCGCATGTAAATAGAGTTGCAACAGACTATGAGAGTATGAGATCGAGATGATTTCATATAAAAAGGATTTCTATGGAATAATAAGGGTTTAACGAAAGAACTTGGTGTATTCTAGTCTATTTGTATGAATTATTTTTCAGCAGACCACTTTCAAATGAATGAGTACCTATTTAAACGTAATGCAGTTCTATTTTTGCGTCCATTGAAATGCCTGCCCAAACCATCTAGATCATATTCATCAGCCTATACTAGTCCACTCCTGGACATAGGCCCTCCCCTAATGAGCGCCATAGCGCCCTGTCTTCAGCTTGCCACATCCAGCATCTGCCAGCAGTCTTTCGCAAATCGTCATCCATCCGACTAGGTGGGATGACCATCTAGATACCTTCACCGAATGTCAGATTTTCTTTTATACAGCACTAGAGACCCGCTCCGGCTTCGCACGGGTACTATATTATGCGTGTATTATACATATAAACCTTTCTCTTCAATTACTCTATGATTTTAAAAAAACCGCACCAAACTCCGGTAGTTTCAAACATCTAAGCATACATAAGGACAGACAGACAGCGGGAAGCGACTTCGTGTTATACTATGTAGTGATTAGGCAAATCAGTCTCAATAAGGCAAATCACACAGCGTTATCTAGCCCCAAACTATGCAGAACTTGTGAGATCTGTTAAGATGTACGATGTTTTTATTGCAATAAGTTTTTCATTAAGAAAAGTTTGGTTGTGTTTCAAATATCTAATTAGGTTCCTTTCCATTTTAAAAACCACTTTTGTTCGTTGGTTCAAATGGACTGTAGTTAATAATGATGATGGATATCCATCCAACACCTAACCAAACATTACCACTCTTGCTCAATATTAAGTTCTAATTTACGTGTGAACTGCTGTAGCTCAGCCTAAATTGGTGAAATTCTAGCACAAATATGCCATGCCAACGCAATGTGTTAGTGAAAACGACGTCGTCACGATGATGAGGAAAAATTTAAGTACAAAAATTCAATTGAACAATTTTTCTTGGGCAGCTGTAATCGATTTTGTTGCTTGGTTGTTATCTGATATATATATATATATATATTGTGATCTATAACCCATAATATCATCAATCAATATCAAATCAAGGTTTTAATCACCTTAATTTATTACTAGGTTCCGCCTGCCACTGTACGCTTAATTTTAACTTGAGAAGTAGCAGGTGTCTGTTGAAACAGTTCATTCAACAGACTCTACGCGAATAAAAAGTGTGTTCTTTTTCTCGACTGTCCTACGGAATACCGGTACTCGAAATACCGGAGAACGGTATTTAGAAAGATCAGGAAACCGCACAACGAAATACCGAAAGTACAGCAGGCCGCAAAACGGAATACCGAAAGCACACAACTTCGAAAAACTGTAGACCGAACGATCACAATCTCGAATGAACGCTATACCGAAAGATCATGAGATCGAATCTGCTACTATGATTTTCGTATTTCCCGCTGAAAAGCATTTACCAATTAAAATTCAAAATAATCCAACAATTTGCTTGAAACCTATTCCACGAACTTATACAAAACCCTGTAAAAATCACGGTTCCTGTATGCTACTCCATATCATCCGAGCATTATTCCGGAATAAAAATTAGCCTATGTTATTTTTTGACTCCTAAACTACCATTAGGTATTATACCATACATTATACCTGGATAAACAGCCTTTGTGCTATTCCAGACTATAGTATATCTGTGTGCCAAATTCATCCAGATCCGTTCAGCCGTTCTGGCGTGATTGACTAACAAACTCCATCTATCCATGCATCCAAACTTTCTCATTTACAACACTAGCAGTGCGTCGCGGTTTCAATCGCGTAGTTCCCGTTCCCGTGGGAATTCCGGGATAAAATGTAGCCTATGTGCTATTCCAGACTATAATATATCGCTGTGCCGAATTTCATCCAGATCCATCTAACCTTTCGCATTTATAATAATGTGTGATTATTATTTTGGGATATTGTTTAATTTCTTAGGTCACTTCTTTCCTTTACAAATATTCTTACATTCATTAACATTATTAGCTATGACGAATCCTTGAATACCCTTACCCTGACTAAATCAACCACAAACAAGACCTCGTATATTCAAGCATAGCGAATCACCGCTATTCTCAGACAAATGGCCATCGGTTAATGGTGACCATCTACGGCTTCTAAACTGCACATCCTCGAAGAACAATGAGAGTCCTCCAATCCAATATTTGTACCTATACATTTGTTGTTTGAGCGTACTTCCTGAATGAATATCACACTAATTTAATTGCGCATGATTGAATAGATGGATGTTTGTAACTGCTTTTTGCCAATATTTCTAAAGGCATGGAAACTTTATATAACTTTTAGTAGATAGTACTACCTAATACAACCGTGTGTTACAGGCTTAGAATTTGCACCACAGTAACTCTTCCCGTAGGTGTCGTAAGAGGCGACTAAGGGACATACACCGGGGGGCGGGCAGCAGCACCTCTTGCTTCGGGAATATGGGCATTATCCCCCATGAGATAAAGGCCAATCAGGCAACTTACTATTATTAGGGAGAGGCCTGCGTCCAGCATAAGACCATTAAAGGCTGTTGAGGTGAGGTGAGTTATTTTGTAGATCTACTACTTTTTTACGGAAAAACTAAAGATGGATTTACATGACCAGTCCTCATTACCTTTGACACGGTTGACTATGATTTACTGCTCCCACAACAACAGGTAAAAATGGCGGCGCCTTGCGAATGGTCCAGTATTATTATTGTTGCACCAGTAGCCGTTAAAAGATGAGGGATAAAGATGACACACTTACACTTTTAGAATCAAACGAGTATCTGTGTAGTATAAAGGTAAACAAGATCCGCTAAGAGCGAGTGTAACTCGTGCGTCGAGGGTTTCGCATTTTCCAATTATTTGGACAGTCAATTTTCGACTTTTTTCGGATGGCAATATATTGAAAAGAATGATACCTACAGAAATTTTTAAAACTGTTTTAAAATTAACAAAACAATGCCTTTCTTTGATACCCAAATCAATTAGATAGCCAATTTAGAAAAAAATCCCCCCCCCCCCCCCTCCTTTTCGACCATTTTCAAAATAACCATTTTTTCAAAAAAGTTTTGAAATGTAAAAAACAATTTCCTTTCATTTGATACCCCATTTACCCGCCCCCCCTAGGTCTCTTTTGAAATTTCAACATCACAATTTGTACTGAAAATATTCATTTTCATTTTTCATTTATTTATATAATTTTTCTCTTTAAATCAGTAATGGTGCATGCAATGTATCATTATTTTAAATTTCAAGTTAATAGCTGCAGTAGTTACTGTACTGAGGTATTTAAGAAAGAGCGGGGACGGACAGAGCGAGACCATAAGGGTTTTGAAACCGATCTCGAAACCCTAAAAAGCACCAAAGTAACCTTTTGTGGTGAAAAAAAACCTTTTACACACATAATAAAATTGTATGTTTGAATATTTGGGCCTCCCCAAGTATTACATTATGTAATTACATGAAATATGTGCAGTATTTCTTACATGTAGTTTGTTTATCCGTAGTATAAATAAAGCAATTAACACAGTTTTATAACAATCAGATAACTGTTTCTAGCAAACTGATTTGCATATTTTATGGTCCTTTGTTACTTCTCTAGCTACCTAGTACTTGCTTGAAACACAAGGGCTGAACTTGTGAGCAAGTAGCTCTATGTACCTAAATTTGACAAGGTTACGTAGTCTGCCCTTGGGAAGTGCTATAATGAGCCTCTATAATTGCAAGCTTATATTTTACGTGCCCTTTTAGTATGTGTCGGACAAATCTTGCAACAGAACTTTTGACCAGTTATCAATAATAATAATCAATTTTCATTTATTTCGTCGATTTTATGAATTTGTTTTAGTAACAGACACATCAGTTTTTATATGTCAATAACAGTTTTAATTTAAATGAATGTTAAACAGATAATAATCAATTTATACGATATTTAAATTAAGTTCAATCAGAATAGAAAATGGGCATTATTTACCCCCCATGACATAAAAAATAAGGCGCTCATCATGGGGAGGCCTGCGTCCAGCAGTCGACAAATATAGGCCGTTGAGAGTTTTTTTGACTTTTGGACTGGTTTGGACTGGTTCGTTCAAAATATAATATTCAATAGTTTAATTATTTTGGAAAATAATTATTATGACAAGTTGATATTTGTTCGATTATCTACATTTAGTTCCTTGCAATTTTTTTTGTACGACCTTTTCGAATTAACCGGTGAAGGAAGGAGGGCTCAAAGATCTCATTTAATATTTATTAACAATGAAAACTACTAAACAATTTAGACGAATAACATAACACAGTAAGTACCTACCTCGTATAGATGCTATTTGAGATGTATGAATTGTTGTGCCCTCATTTAGGCATACAAAGGATATTCTATTATTACAAATTCCCACAATTAATATCAACTTGGCATCCAGCACATCACACGCAGGTGTTATTAAACTACAAACAATACCATAGTTATTCTTGAAATAAATAACTTAATGTACCTTATTTCGAGGAAGTTATTGGTGTTCTTCCGAGGTCATGGAACTTGAACGCATCAAACATCAAAGTGTTTCATTTCGTAAAGACCTTACAGGAGTCTTGGATGCAGATAGGCATCGACATTTAGGGCATCAACCAGCTCCTAAAACTTCTATATGGAAAACTTTGTTTCAAAATTTTTAGAAAATCCTATGAACGAGAAATTTTATTTATCTATAGGATGAACGATCTTTGTGAACAAGTATTATTTAATTTTAATCAAAAATTGTACAACTTTGTTGCTTTAGAAATCAACAAACTTACCAGCACGTGCTTACTGTCCACCAGTTCCTACAAAAACTATTTTGAATTACAAATTAATTAACTTTTCCTTAAGAAGAAAGACTGGGATATGAATCGGGAGTACAGCTTCTCTGAAGAGAAACAAAATTTTAAACAATTCCATTCGTGACATTTTTATTAACAGGCAGCACATAACAAATTCCTTTTTGTAACAAACAAAAAAATAACAAATAACAACAATCAGGTACATTGTCACACAAGACGAAACATTTTACGGCAACATTTAACAAATAACAACAATTAAGTAGGTACATTGAAATCACACGAGACAAAACTTTACAGATAATCAGCTTTGACATTTTATGAAAAATAATGGAGAACATTATATTTTTCTCGACATTTTGTGTTAAATTCGCCACAAACATAAACCTATCTTAATTCCTAATGTTAAATTATCACTTAAGTATTTAGATCAAACTTAATAATAACGAATATTAACATAGGTGGAGTTTTTACGGGGAGTTCTTTGCATTTGGTACTTAATAGTTGTAAAATCTCTAAATTTCTTATTTCTATTGAATTGAACAAACTTCAACACATCTTATTTCAAGTGTTTGCTCTCTGTTTTACAATTATTAGTTGTAAAAAAAGTATAATTCAATGATTAAAACTTCAGTTGTCCTTTTTTGCTATATCACCAGTCTTGCCATTATTAAAGTCTACCTTACTCTAAAACGATTAAAGTAGAACATCTAATGGTGATGGTGTAGAATAGCTGCTTCGTGTTGTGTTATCGGTGCCGTCTTGTGCACGACGGCATTGAACCCGTTGTGTTTGTCGGCCGTGTAGTCCACTGTGCGGAGAGAGCCGTCCGGCTCTACTACAGTGTATTGGCCTGAAAAATAAATTGATGATTCAACCAACATCTTACTAAACAACACCCATCTATAGTACAGGACACATTTACGTTTTTGTCTGCAGGTGCTGTTCGCCACGTTTGTTACAGTGATGTTTTAGGCTTGTATGATAAAAACTAGCTCTGTCTATGCGTGAGTAAAACTTTTCTATAATGTAGAATTCTAATGATGAAAGAATTTCTCATAGTGGGGAAATCAGGCAAATTGAATACTGCGTAAACTATCCGTCGTGAATGTAAAAGTGGTAGATGTTATTTTAGTCTTGTCAAAATCATGAAGTTGACATCCAGAAGAATGGGGAGTTATCAGAGGAGATAGGCCTCTTCCTTACAACTCTTTTCTGACCTTGCGCGGATTCCATCCATTATACCTATTTCCGCTATCTTAGTAATCTAAGACAACTTGGCGGTTCTTATCTGCCCAATTTCTAATTCTTTTCGAAAAACTGCGCGGTTCTGCTATAAGAACCACGCATAGATTGATTAATTTAAATTTTGCAGAGGGCTGTCATCGGGCTGTAATGTGATTGTATAACACAATGACATATTATAGTTACTATAGGTATAAAATATGAAATTACCTTTGACAACATCACCATCTCGGCTCTCGTGGTGTGTCTTGATGTCACCGGTGTGGAAGTCGTTCACCCCGTACTTAAAAACGTACTTTGGATAAGCCTGAAAAGCAAACAAAATCATACATTAGATGCAAATCAAATCAAAAAGTCTTTATTTCCATAAATACAAAATAGTACACTTAGAAAAGGTCAAATTCTTAAAATAAAACATTGACACGGAAATAAAGTGATATTTTTGATTTCGGTCGTTTCCGTATGTACACTAAAGTAAAGAAGCGACGAAGAAACCTTTAGCCTGTTAGTTGTTATTTTTCGAGTTGGAGCAAAGCCCGTCCTAAGCTTTTTTATCTTCTAGATAAATAAATAAATAAATAAATAAATAAATAATGCTGGACAATTCACACAGCATTATCTAGCCCCAAGGTAAGCAGAGCTTGTGTTATGGGTACTAGATAACTGATATACATAATATAATATACATTACATAGATAGATATTTTTTATTATACATAGAAAACACCCAGACCAACGGAACAAATTTCTGCAGATCGTACACAAATTTGTTCCGAGGCGGGGATCGAACCCGCAACCTCTTGCGTCGCAGGCAGACTCTCGCCCGCTGCGCCACTGAGGTCGTAGATAATCTGATATATTGTAGAACAAATTGTCAAAACCTTTCTGTGCAAAAAGTAAGCCTTTTTAAGTTTTAAGTTTTGACAATTTGTTTGAATTTATTTACTGATAGATTTTGCAACTCACTAGGAGTCTTGTTGTAGAAGCGTATACGTTGCCCTTTAAAAGATACACTAATTGTGTGAAACCTAGTTGTGGGCACAGCAAGTTTATGTCTATTTCTGGTAGGTATTTATGTTATAATATATCGCTATTTTTAGGAAAACTTTTGATATTTTTATGAGTGTACAACAAATTTTCATAAATGTTTTGACAGGGAACTATCATTATCACAGGGATTCTCTGGGACCCATATTATAGATTGCACGAACAGTCCGCTTCTACAGCACAAATACGGTGTTAATATCTGCAGCGTTCTCCCACAGCAGTATACCATAAGTCATAATACTGTGGAAGTAGCTGAAGTAAACAAGCCGATTTTAGCTATTAAGCTAGCCTAATTTTTGTGTTCAAACTCGTCAGGTTCCCGGTACAGTTTGCAAAATCATCTTTTTAATTTTTATTTTTTATAAGTTGTCTCTAATAAAGTAGTAGACCTAAAATAAAAATAAAAAAAAAACATTTATTGCCTAAAAACCTTTTTAAAAAACAGAATTATACACAAAAAGTACAAAAAAAGTTAAAATAAATTGGCAATCTTCTAATTTATTTTAACTTTAGCCGCTAGGCTGATTTTAATTCTAGCCCCGCCCGGTAGGTGGTACCTAGAGTATGGGGTAGCGGGTTGTAGGTAAAAAGACTAGGTTAATAGATAGGTATCTGTTAGTATCTATCTTAAAATTTCATAGTTCAGAAGACCGACGTGAACCTTGAACGTAAAACTGGCGGGCCTAGGTGGAATGTTGACTTTTATCAATCGATGCGAGTGTTGTGATCGTCGGGATAACACAAGAGATCAATAAATATGAATCTAAGACCATGGACTGTAATTATATAAACGAAGCTAAGTGAATAAATTAAAAAAGATGGACCAGTGAACAAGAATCAATGATGACGATAGATAGTGAGTGGAATCAGACGAAACGGACCGGAATCCGTTCATCATATCTGTCAGAAGTAGGGGAACTTGAAACTGATCCATAATAGGTAACAAAACGGAAGATCCCAGACACACAATCTCTTGTCTCGGTTCCGCTGCCAGTAAGAAGTAAAGATGTAACCGTGTGTTAGTTTTTACTAACTCTTATGTAATCCATTGTTGAATAGCTTTAAGGAATGTTAGCGGAACTACTGAGAATGTGTTACTAACAACTTTCTATGTAGGCAAGTACATCTTGGTACATCTAACACATAGTCTAAGTTCAGCTAGCTGCACTGTTCAACCATATCTTGTGAAAATGAACCCGAGGTATTGAAATGAAAAATAATTATTTCATTTTTGGGCAATAGGGTGGACGAAGGCGTCCTATTGAACAAAAATTAAATAAAATATTGTGGCCGACAAAAGTAAACGACACCAGGACAGCAGTTGTTTTTTTTAAATTTTGGAACACATTTTTTTATTTCACCTTAACGGAGATTAGGTACTACAGAACCATAAAAAACCGAGTATGGTAGATCCACACCGGAGTTATCAAGTACACGTCGACCAAAAGCTATCTAAATTTTTAAGCCAAAAATTATATATTATTTTACCTACCACACAAATCAAAATGTTATTACCAACGAAGATGACTGTGTCTGTCATAGAAATTACCTTACATATTATTATTATCGAAGTAATCCTACATAAAAAACCTAAGCTTGCGTGTCTACAGTTTCTTATCCAAGCAACATTATCTAATACACCTATTTACATTGTATGATTATTTACACATTAATTAGGTACCAATAGCGCTTCACCGTACCTAATAGTAGTAGTAATGGATTACCCAATAACTTCCGGAAAATGAAGTAATTAGACAGGCGATGATTTGCGAGTTGTAAAAAGACTGCGAATATACGAGTAATGCCTGTCAACGGAAATGCAAGGAAGCAACGAAATCAAATGGTGTAAAAAACCTAACTATTTTAGTAAATTTCCTGGTCAACACAAAACATGTTCCTTGCTGGATACTTTATATTTAACTTAATAGATCCCTGAATATAATAAGCCCTTTTTTCGAATATTACAGCTTCTTTAGCATTTTCACAGGAACAAAATAACTGCTCTCTACTACATAAACTTTTATGAAATTAAAATAGATTTTGAAGGTTAATATGTGGAAGCAAGGTGTAGTGAGAATGCATCCTTCAGAGACCAGTATTATATTTCCGATCAATGTTTTGAGTTCATTGAATGAACCCTTATTACGTTACGGTTTGCTCGCCCGACGGAAAAGGATAGTGTCGCCTATTTATTTATTAATTCAGACAACACAAATATCCAGGCATATATATTTAGAAAGATCTATTGACCTAACACTAAAGACTAAAGAGAAGAGTGTCAAATGTAACGTACATAATAATCGACGTGATGATCATCTGCAATGTGGTGCTCATAGCCAATTCTAGGCTGTGCATGGACCAGGGTTGAAGCGGGCAGCAGATCGGCCTTCACTGGTCGAAGGTAGGTGAAGACGCGGGCCTCCACGCACGCCAGCAGAGCTATGCTTGCGATTATCAGCTGTAAAACACGGAAAAATAGTTATAGCACACAGCATTATCTAGCCCCAAGCTAAGCAGAGCTTGTGTTATGGGTACTAGATAACTGATATATATACATATTAAAATACAATACATTATATAAATATTTTTTATCATACATGGAAAACGACCAGAACAACCTAAACAAATGTCTGCAGATCGTATTAGTAATTTGTCCCGGGGCGGGAATAGAACCCACAACCTTCAGCGTCGCAGGCAGACCTTCGCCCACCGCGCCACAGAAGTCCCGTTGTAGGTAAGTATCGTTCATAGGTAACTTCAAAGTGCAAGGTGATTCAGCAAAAATCTGTGTAAGTGGCAAACCAAAGAACCAGTAAAAGGTCAACATCCCTAAAAACAATAAAATACATTTCCAAATACAAACAAATAAAGCGTGTTAAGATTTCTCAGGAGCGTTAAAAAACGTTCAATGAGCATTTGATGACACAATGGTTTGTTTTTCCCATTTTTCCCACATGCTTTCAATATCTTTGTAATGGCTACCTCTGTTTTTGCTTGCGCTGTAACTATAGAAATGATAGGCACTTTTGTTTTCACTTAGATTATGTAGTAGTCGATTGTAAGGCTGGAAAACATTGGTCATAAGGGTTCAATACGATGCAAAACTTGACTAACAAGTTTACATTCCTCGAGACTATAAAATAACAATTAAACTAGTCTAAATTGGTTGATGTCTCTTTTTTTGATCGAAAAATATGAGACCGAAACACTTTTACGCTAGTTTTAACAGAATCAATTCCATTTAAGTACTAATAAAAAATATGAAACATTTACATGGTGAAAAAATAAGAAGAAAAACGTTCTCTCATACATTTTTCGTATGGAACACCATCTTTGATTCTAACGCGGAACGAAGTTTGCCGAGCCAGCTAAATTATTGAGCCCGTGTGCATGTTTTAATAAAATTTTAGTGTAAGAATTAGATAACCCCATAAGATAAATCCCAGGTTCATCATTGAATAATGGTAGGTACTACTTTCATTTAATTTCATATGGAGTATTACAGTAGCCTGATGAATCTACCCCGAAAATATTATTAAGTTACGTAATAATAAATAATAACATCAAGCCTAAAATAAACTTTTTCTACAAAAAATTATATGAAATCGCCATATTTTCTTAAAAGTTTTTTTTAATAATAATAATAAATAACGCTGGACAAGTCACACAGCACCTAGCCCCAAAGCAGAGCTTGTGTTATGGGTACTAGATAACTGATATACATAATACAATACAATACATAGATAGATATTTTATATTATGTATAGAAAACGACCAGAACACCCTGAACAAATGTCTGCAGATCGTACACACATTTGTCCCGAGGCGGGAATCGAACCCGCAACCTCCTGCGTCGCAGGCAGACCTTCGCCCACCGCGCCACAGAGGTCGTCATTCCAATTTTCCAATCAAAGATCATTAAAATCAGCCGTTTTTGAGTTATATGGTGTAACTTTGTTTTATACAAACACAAGATGTTTAAGCACGGCACGGTCTCGGACCGTAGATGTTACTTAGTTTGCTAGTTACCGTGTGCATGTGAAAAGGGTTAAGACTCTTTGCTGTCTTATATTTATTGGATAGTTAACCTGTGATCGCACGAGACTAAACTCGGAACTCACATAATCTCTACAATCGTAAATGACTGTATAAATTTGCCTACAGGCGATCAATTACTTAACCGGAAGCGATATTTTTACTAAAAATAAAACATCAAGAACACCCGAAACTATCGGCTGATCGTACAAACATTTGATTTGTCCCAGCATGCAGAAATCGAACCCGCAACCTCCTGCATCGCATAATAATAGGGCCCAATTTTACGAATTTGTAAGAAGTATATATATACATATATATATAGTAAGTAAGTAGTTTAAGAAATGAAATAAGTTCCCAAAAATTTTCGACTTCGGCGGGACTCGAACCCGCGTCCCACCCTTAGTACGGGTGTGCTCTAACCAACTAAGCCACGAAGTCTCTGTCGGTTCTCGTCGAAAATCTTTGGGACCTCTTACGGACTGTAGCGCCGGTTTGAGTCCCGCCGAAGTCGAAAATTTTTGGGAATTTATTTCATTTCTTAGAGATGCCCAGAGTGCGGGTAAGCACTGTAACAAAAATCCTTAAATAGTTTAAGGATTATATTATATTATTAAGGGGGAGGCCTGCGTCCAGCAGTGGAGCATTATAAGTCGTTGAGGTGATGAATTATAAGGTAGTAAAATTTGTTTCTACGTAAACAATTGAGACAGCTTACCTTCATCGTCATTTTCTGGTTCATAATGTAAACTGATTCGAATTCGGGCACTTCACTCCACTTGGTTCAGGTTATCAATGAAGCATCGATACACGTCGAAAGCCGTGTCGAGAGTGTGTGTGGAGAAATTCACAGTGAACTTATATGAGGTTGGTAGAGGTGGTGGTCTCTGAAACACTTGCAAGTACTGGTGTTAATTTAAGAAGCGTTATTAAGATCTTAAGACTTAGGACTAAAGTCACCAGGGTCCTTTAGGTTTGTACCTTGATCCTAGGGAGGAACGTTATCCCTCCGAGAGGGAAATTACATTTTTTAGATTTAAGATTCATCTTGATAACTCTTCAGATTTTGGAATATCCAGAGATAATGAAAAAAGTGGACCACGGAAGAATATGTTTACCCGTGGTCCACCAGGTGGACAAAATAGGTGAACCACGGGAAAGAAGGGAAATAATAGAATATGACCAATTGTTCTTACCTGATAATGTCTCTATTAGTCTTTGTGTAGCTAAGATCCTTAAAGTCTATGCTACAGTACCATAGATTTACAAACAAAATTAAAAGTACCTAGAGAGAAGTCGACTTTATACAAAAATTGATGTTACGGGTATCTACTCCAGAGGGTCGGCGTGAATGGAATAATTCGTAATAAATAACTTTGCAGATGCTATATATATTTATCTAAAGTATATGTAACAGTAAATAATCCTTATTTAGGAAAATATATGTACAAGACAGCCGTGTGGTGCCGGCTTAGAATTTGCACCACGCCAACTCTTCCCGCAGGTGTCGTAAGAGGCGACTAAGGGACATAATCCGGAGGCGGGCAGCAGCGCCTCCTGTAGAGAAATGAATACCACCGAACTGCAATCCCCGACCCGCATGCCCAGCAAGGAGATTAGGGGCATTTCCTCCAGGAGATTAGCCAATGAGGCGCTTTTCAGGGGAGGCCTGATTCCAGCAGTAGATTAATATAGTCTGTTGAGGTGAGGTGAGGATGTACTAAATGTAATAATGAAAATAGGAAACGATGTGACCTGCAGAAGTAAATAACAATCGCAAGAACAATCTAGAGTTGTTTTTTTTTCACGTGCTTTTCAGTAACAGCTGGACTCGTCATCATCTTCGCAGACTTCACACTACTTCTTAAAAGATCGACGCGATCACCGGTCCCATCATCATGATCATCAGATCATGATGATGACCGGTGATCGCTGATGATTCAGCCTATATTAGTTCACTGCTAGACATAGGCCTCCCCTAAAGAGCTCCGTAGGGCCCTGTTTTCAGCTTGCCGCATCCGCCATCTGCCAAATGCCGTCAGTCTTTCGCAAAATTGTCATCACACCTGTCGGAGTGCGTCCAACCACTACGATTTCAGTCCACAGGCATATAGAAGCTGTCTTAAATAAAAAAAAACTGGAAAGTCATTAATAGTACAGATTTGCTCATTACATCGAATTGAAGACAATGGTAAAACACTTACAATGAAATTGCCTTTGCTTACGTTACGTTCACGGTATTTTCGATACAATATGTCACTTACCCGTGAGAGTTACGTAAGCGCACGTAGCCCACTTTCCTCGCTCCGCCCAATTGAGTGACAATGACCAAAATGTATCGTTATTGGAAAATGATCTCATTATTGTATAGTAATTTTGGTATTTATCACAATATGCTTCTTTTTCTTTGTTTTTTTGCTATTATAGTGCGTATGCGTAAGTCTCACACTCGGGCAATCTTCTAAAATATTTGACGTCACTTATTACGTCACTGTCTTGACGACCTCTGTGGCGCGGTGGGCGAAGGTTTGCCTGCGGCGCAGAAGGTTGCAGGTTCGATTCCCGCCAAAAAATAGAACGATAAACATCGGATTTTCGAAATGTTTCGATAATTGCATGCCCTAGTTGGTATAGGTTGCGTTCGGATATATTTGATAACTCAAAATTACATATTTCTTGAATGCGTTCGAAAAAATGGATTTAAATCAGAATTTAATTCATTAACGGGAAAACCGGAGTAAACTCCGGTTTAGGCTCTCAACGCCGGTTTTGAAAAATGGTAAAATTGGTTCGGTTTTCCGGTTTTCGCCCTACGTGGAACCCTTCGGTGCGTAGTTCAGGGTGTTCTGGTCGTTTTCCATGCATAATAAAAAGTATCTATCTATGTACTGTGTTATTATATTTATCATTTATCTAGTACCCATAACACAAGCTCTGCTTAGCTTGGGGCTAAATAATGCTGCGTGAATTATCCGGCATTATTTTATTTTATTAAATTTATTTTTAACGCAATTGGTAGCGTACTCAGTATCAAGGGAGGGTTGCGGGTTCAGTCACAAAAATTCTTCCTTTTTTTATTAGGTAGGTAGCTGATGTGCACTGCTGGGCAAAGCCAAATCTTTCCACTCGGCGTGGTCACGTGCCATCTCCCATTTATCTCTGAGGAAGGTGATATGGATGCAATAGACTTATGACTGGTATATCTTCTAATAACTTTGGTTTTTACCAAAATATTGAATTAACTTCCCCATCAAGTATTTAATTTAGGTAGGTAAAAATAGTATTCAATCGTCACACTAATATAATCATCAACATCATCATGTCGGCCCATACACGCCCACAGCTGGATATAAGCCTCCCCCATACGATGACAAAAAGAGCGGTCCTGAGCCGCCTCTAACCCTCAACTCGGCTGCGTCCGCTACGATGTCGTCGGTCCATCGAGTTGATGGTCTCCCAACACTCCGTTTCGCGTTGCATCGCGGTTGCCACTCGAGAAGAACCTTTACGCCCCAGCGGTTATCAGTCCTGCGAGCTATATGACCTGCTCACTGTCACTTCAACTTACTAATTCTGATTTTGGTTCTTCTACGGATTTCCGTATTCCATATTCTATCACGTAGACAAACTCCTAGGTAAGAGCGCCTTATTGGCTTTTATCTCATGGGGGGCAATGCCCATAATCCCCACGCCGGGAATCCGGTTAGGGACGCAGTTTTATCGATTTATTCTGCAAGAGGCGGCGTCAAAGTCTTTTTCTATGAACTACTACTGTGTAAAGTTGTATGCGATTAGTTAATTTGAAACGCTACAAAACACTGGACTATGTTGTAAGAAAAAAGATTAGATATACCTAAGACTAACTGTACATTATATATAACTAGACATTAATACAGGCAGGATCATTTCACTACTTTAACTACGAGGAAACACAATTCCTCGTGGTCAAACCAGTTGGACTAAATAGTTTGACTACGTGGAAGAACAAGAAAAAGGTGTAAGTCCCTTATTCGCCTCCTACGACATTCACGGGAAGAATTGGGGTGGTGAAAATCTAAGTCGGCACCGCACGGCGAGGCACAGACTGCAATTATATCCAATAATTTCAGAGAGCTCTGATATTACATCATTATTATCATCCTATGTTAGTCCACTGCTGGACATAGGGCTCTCCTAATGAGCGGTCCGAACCAGGTTTGGATATATTCTATCCCCTATGTTCATCACGGATAATGTAGGATTCCAATGGTGAAATATTTTTTCAAATCGATCCAGTAGTTTCAGAGCCTATTCAAACAAAAAAATCTTTCCTCCTCATACTATTAGTGTAGATATCTTATAGAAACTTTACTAGAAATAATTATCTGCAATTACTAAATGTAACACATTACGTTTAGCTACCATTAGGTTACGAAGTCATTACACAAGTAGATAATATGTATTGGATTTGAACTCAATGAAATAATTCTGCGTTTCGCGTTTTTGTCTGGTATTGTCATGGTTAATTTGGCACGCGTATTTTTGGTATGTATACAGCAAAGCTTTTTTTTTTTGCATAAAACACAAAATATATCTATACTAATATTGAGCTTCGTCATACTTAGGTATAGGGTATAAAGTTTGTGAATTGTTTATGACGTTGTAAGGGGATTGTCTTTGGATGTATACTGAAACGATTTCAAAAAAAATCACCATTAGAAAGTTTACTTTTCAGTGAGTAAAGATGTTTAAAATTTTATTGTTTTTGAATTGTCCAGCATTATTATAATTATTATTAACTACTATAAATAAATAAATAAAAATTCTAGACGATCCACACAGCATCAACGAGCCCCAAACTAAACAAACCTTGCGTTATAAGTACAAGATGACTGATATACATTAGGTATATAGATAGTTTTTTTAATAATTAAAGAATATACCCGAAACACCCCGAACAAATAGTCGCTGATCGTACAAACATTTGTACTGAGGCGGGAATCGAAGTAACCGCAGCCTCATGCATCGCAGGCGGACCTTCACCCACCGCGCCACATGGGTCATCAAAATATATATCCACATAGGCAGATTGAATATAAATTCAATCTGGGATTGAATATATAGTATTCAACTATTTTTATTTTATTTATTAGAAAAGAACCCCAACAGCGTATACATAAAGCATTCTTAAAGATAGGTATACTTATTATGAATATAAACTCATGTCTGTTAAAATGAATCTCCCATTCTTAGGGAGAATAGGCATTTCCCATTCACGCAGCCGATAGTAACAAAAACAGCGGATATGCTTTTTTATGGGCTAGGAACACTCAAGTGCATTGTATATTGTGTAACGTGTATTGAATCTAACAAAATCTTTCAACAAACATGAAAGGATATCAGAGTGACATGCTGTATCGGAAGCATGTTTCCGAAGATAGAGCGTGGAAGAAGTTCCATTAGGAACGCTGACCCCATCAGCAAAAGGGATAACTAGAGAGGTCTGGGAAGAGAGAGAGACATTTTAACCAACATGTTTATCAATGAGACGAGTGTAACTGCTGGGAATAAATAAATAATATTGGACAGTTCACACAGCATTATCTAGCTCCAAGCTAAGCAGAGCTTGTGTAATGGGTACTAGATAACTGATAATTGTAATATAACACAATACATAGATAGATATTTTTTATTATACATAGAAAACGACCAGAACACCCTGAACAAATGTCTGCAGATCACACATTTGTCTAAATTTGTCTAAATGAATCTAGGCCCACCGCGCCACAGAGGTCGTCGAAAGAGAGAGAGAGATTTCAACTAACATGTTCATAAATGCGACGAGTGTAACTGTTTCATTTGTGTGTTACATCATTATCATCATATCCATATACGTCCACTGCTGGACATAGGCCTCCCCCCTACGATTTTGTACATACCTATTAGCTGTATTTTTCTTTTGAAAATAAAGCAACTATTGATATTTACCTTACCTTTATAAATTAGGTTAAGTTAATCGTTGTCTATTCTAATTACTAATATTATAAATGCGAAAATGTGTTTGTTTGTCCTTCCCTCCTCATGCCTAACTAAGCAACCAACAAGAGAGAGAGAGAGTTTTTGTCTCATGAATCAGTTCAGTTATATAAATTTTAGTTATTGTAATTATAATAACAATAATAAATAAGGCGGGACCTTTTCATAAAGAGCCTGCTAAGTTAAAGCACTGCTATTTCTCATTCTGTCCTCTTCTATTAACATAAGTTAGAGTGAGAAATAACACTGTTTAGCAGCTGTCTTAAGATAGCAGACTTTCTATACCTAACACTATAAATGCGACAGTGGGTTTGTTTGTTTGTCTTTCCTTCGCGCCCTAACTAAGCAACCAATCGACATGCTTTTTGACATTTAGTTAGCTGAAAGGATGGAGAGTAAATTTTTATCCCATAAATCAGTTCCCATGGGATAAAAACAAAAAAAATTTAAGCGAATAAAATCAATAACATCATATTTCTTATTTGATAATAATGACTATTTATAAACCTGTTTATAGTATTAAATTTGACTTGTCTAAGTGCTTATTTTGTAAGCCTTAAGAAATAAAGTTATTGACTTTGACAGAAATAACCTTACTTTAAACAACGCGTACGAAGCCGCGGGCAGCTGCTAGTTATGGATAAGGGAGTGAATTGATAAACCCCTAAAATTAACATTTCAGGTGGGACTAAAACTGTTAAAACTGTAAACTTTAAACTGTAAACTTTCCACTCTCCCTGTAGAAATACGTAGAAATAATCCCGTTAGTCAGATGAAGAATAAGTGCAACGTACATTAAATAGACCCATTTATTAAATAAACCATTAAAATCCTAGTTTCTTCCACAAGATTTAGTAGCCTGGTAATTTTCTAATGCTCTCTTTATAATCCTCTTTTCTCTATCCAAATACACTCTAACTTTGTCCTTGTTGCACTGACCTTTGATATCATTTCGATAAAATGTCTCATAATCGGCTGCTTTCTTTTCATTTTTAAATACTATTTTCTTTTTGTTGTCGTACTGCGCTCCATTTGTTTTTCCAGTCATATGTTGTAACTTTTCGGGTTTTTTTATAGTCTTGTAGGTACTGGATTTCCAAATAGACGCTTTCCCAGGTCCTATAATCTTAGCGCTCTTTAGTTCAACTCTGAAATGTTATTATTCATGATATCGTATAATAGCGACATTCATTATTTAAATACTAGAAATAAGAATAAACTCGCTGTGTCCACAACTAGGCTACACAAGACTGATCTATCTTTTAGGGGGCAATGTATACGCTAATACAACAAAACTCCGCAATTCCGCTCCTACGACATCCGCTGGGTGAGATGGAAGGGTTGATTCTTTCACAGTGACCACGGAATGGCTCTACAGCTTGCTTATTATGAGAGCCATATCGATGACGTCATTCTGCTACGGATTTCCTTTTAAGGATTTTTGTTATGGTGCTTACCCGCACTCTGGGTATCTCTAAAGTGGATGATAGACGTAAACTTAAAGTACTCGGTTTTTAAGACCGCCAACTTACTCCGCTCGACGTCCGTAACACACGTGAATCTTCCTCACTATGTATTACGATGTTGACGACAGAAGAAGCTTTGTGTTATTTAGGAATTATTTTGATTTGATGAAAAAGACGAAGTCGGCTCGCAGTGCTGCCACAAGTACTAGCGGAAGCGGGTTACGAGCAAAATTTCAAACTTGTCGGATTGCCAACGACATACTTAGGACAAATTCGCGAGCTTACTCCCACTTAAGAAATTAAATAAATTGTTCCCAAAAATTTACGACTTCGGCGGGATTTGAACCCGCGCCCCACCCTCCGTAAGAGGTCCCAAAGGTTTTCGATGGAACCGACTAAGATTTCATGGCTTAGTTAATTAGAGCATAGGATTTCCATATTTTATTTAGTACCCATAACAGAAGCTGTGCTTAGCTTGGGTCTAGATAATGCTGTGTGAATTGTCCAGTATTATCTATTTATTTTATTTTATCCATTGGAAATAGTTCATTTTTAATTTACCCATAGTTGTACTCATCTGCATAGTACTTCACGTTAATAGGGTTTCCATCGTCATCCATATATGAGAATTCTCCGTGTACAGTGCCGTTGGGGTATCGAGTTTCATTCTTGACTTCAAATTGTTCGTTTGGATTTGCCATACTTGAACTCACCACTGGAGTGCCTTATAATGGATTTATTACTTTACATAGTCCAAGGCTTACTACTACAGTAAGCCTTGGACTATGTAGTACTTAAGTATGTAGTCATTACTCTTGTTATTTATCTACATACGTAATCAGTAATGGATTATTTAACTGTACTAAATCCAGCCACGAAAAGTGTATGTTTGTGATATAAAATCTCAAATTATTCAGTAGTTTGAGTCTTGTATCTAATCTGACTTACCTACTTACCTATAGACCAAATATTTAAATGACTATAGTCTTGTTATAAACAATCTAGAGAACTTATTGCTCAAAACATAATATTGTGCACAATAAAGGTGGTAATGACTCTACCAACAAAATAGAACTAAAGCGATATTATTAAATTATCACATGCAAATACATGTGTAGGTGTTGAGACACCTTACCTGTTATCATTTTGAAAAATGTTAGTGTATAAGTGATGAGTATAACAACTAAGTGATCCTGGCGAAACATTTTTCAGTGACTATTACTAAAGATGTTCAAAGTTAATTGTAGATTCAGTAAAGTTTTAAAAGATTATTTTTTCTGAAAAATACGGGAAAAATATTTACTTCCACAATATGACTTTTACTTTAGTACTATACTTATAAATCTGTGATGACTTTATCAAAGAGAATTTAACGCTACGCTAAAAGACTATGAATCTATGAATGACATAAGAATTATGAACAGAGAAGCTCCTTGGTGAATGTATTAAAAAAGTTGTGATAAAAATAAAAAGCAGTCTTTATTAGTTTGAAATAAGTTACATAATGTACCTATATACATTTAAATTAGAGATAAATCGGTAATTTCTAAACGGAGTTTGGTGTATTCGGCTGCATAACATGCCGGTGTGGGTCAGAAAAAAATTGCAAATTCACTTTGAAATATGCTTTAATCCTACAATTTCACTTGTCATAAGCAGCAAATTGACTAGGTGGCCCAACCAAATTATATTTCCTTCTCGTACCCTTCCCAAAATCTACGTTATTTGAATCAATTTGGTTCTTATTTCTGTTTGGTCGTTTAGGTCTCGTCCATGTAATAGATGGTTCGGTGGAAATTACGATTTTATCAGCTGGTCTGAGTGTTGTCGTTTGATATCCATAAACGAAAGGCTTGAAAAGTGTGTCTCGAAATACTCTGTAACAAGGATAAAAACTCATCAATACTTTAATATCTAGTGTCCGAACCGAACATCTCGACGAGATGAGACGATCGAGACTCGATGACTCGGGCATGTAGTCGGAATAGGTGAGGATTGGGCAGCCAACAGAGCGTACAAGGGTCGCCCAAGTAGCTGATGGCCTATTGATCGTCTGAGGTACCGCTGGAGCGACGAAGTTGAGAAAGACCTACAAGAACTTCGTGCTGTCGACTTGACTAAATCGGCAAGTGGCATGACGGTGACAACAACCGATCTTCGGTGTCCGAGAACCTTACGGGTCACTGCACCACGTTACTAAGTACTACATTTTAAACACATGATGCTTATCTAGTCATAGACCTCTTAGCTAGAAAATAGATTGTACTTATCTACGTGATTGTATTTGTCCTAATACCATATAAGGTTTTTTGTCGTGCTGCAAGGCATACAAACTTAAGTTATTACTAAACACGTATATACTTTTCTGTTTTTTTTAGCAAAATTTTAAAGAAAAATCGCACTCTAGCGGTCCTTTCTGGCTTTGCACGGATATTCTATCGCCTATGCTCATCAAGTAAGGATTCTAATGGTAAAAGAAATTTTCAAATCGATCCAGAGCCTTTTCAATTCAAACAAACAAACCTTTTCATTATAATATAAGTGTAGGTTAATGTAACTTTTGTGTAGTAGGGAACAAATTAATTTTTATTTATCTATGCATAGAAAATACCTCATAAGCACATAGACATAATGTAGCCTGCGCCTTAAGCACTCATAAGTCCACTGCTGAAAGTGCCTGTAGATGTAGATAAGAAACTTTTATTGCTTATGAAATACTGCAGAGCAAAGACGAAGTTTTGCGTGGGTAATTTAGAAAGGGTCTTCACACAAAAACAAGTAGCACAGTGATATACAAAAATAAGTATCCTGAAAGTGGGGGCGCGTTGAAGTCTTTCGTATGCTACGCAGGTGTGGCGTAGCGTTTTAGCACGCTCTACGATTTTTTTTTGCTTAATCGGTAGTATCACTCGTCGTCTTTATGACTCCATAATACTATGGAGTCCCCATAGACTCCCATGTAGGGGAGTTCATTCAAATGATTAATTATAAAAACCCTTTAAGAATTTTCATAGCAAACTTACCTGTACCCCGCTCGATCGGCAACGTATCGAAACCGCTGCGGGGTACCGAATGCATCGATATATCCGTAGGCGCCGGTGACGGTTCCGTTAGCGAGGCGCTCTTCAGTGCGGTACTGGGTGTTACCAGTTACATCGTCTGCGACGTCGTAGTTGAAGGAGTATACGCCTGGATTTCCTGAAATGAAATCAAAACAGAGGATTAAAATACACAGCGGAAGAAAATTCACGATAGTCGTATTGTATTACGCTAAAGAGAAAAAAACAATATATTACGCGTGGCGCAGTGCTCGAACCAAATCTGTCATATTGACATAGCTCAAAAAATCAGCTCAAAAAGCTGAAGTGGCAGTGGTCCGGCCATATCTCGGGAAGAAAATACAAATGGAAATGCTATAAACGTGTTCCTGAGTGGAGACCGTGACTCGGCAAGCGTAGTGTTAGACGCCATCTAGCCTGCTAAATATTGACTACAAAAGACTGCAGGCAGACTTTGGATGCGGTAAGCTGACGACAGGGCGCTATTGTGCTCATTAGGGGAGGTCTGTCCATGTTGGCATGGGCTGATAAGTGATGATGAGCAGTACTCGAAGATCTGAGACGCTGACGGCTGAGACTCCCGCGGCGGGAACCAAATCTGCAATCTCCTGCGCTATAGGCTGACCTCTGGCTTCTACGCTGTTGAGGTCGTCCCATTACCCACAAAGAAAGGTTTTTTATAAATGAATATATAACTGCTACTTACCATCAATATTATTGTAGAAGTAGTTGGAAGGCGACGACTCAGCGACGCTAAGTCGAGGTATTCTTGCCGAATGCACTTGTGTCTGACATATGCAAATCGTCACTAAAAGCATCTGAAAACAAATTTTAATATAGATCTATATGATACAAACACATCTTGTAACCGTAAAAGACGGAAATAGCTTGCGCTAAATCAACTGATATAATATTTTAGCGCGCAGTTTAATAAGGAACTAAAGTTAAGGTGAATAGATAAAGTTTAAAAGATCCCCTTTTATGCAAACTCCGTAGTATGTTTTGTTATTGGCACTATTAGAGCACATCCAAAGCAAAAGTCACTAATTAAAACAGCAAAGCACACTCAAACCTAAACAAATTCTAATTAACACCACACAATATCTACTCTGCCTTAAAACTTCGTAAGGAACCATGGCTAAGTCTTAACACTAAAACCACAAGCTATACACTTTATGGTAAATATCCCGTTTTATGTACTTTTACCTTACCTTAAATGGTAAATCCATTATCACAGATATTGTAGAACTTTTGGCGGAAGTGTGGTGCGGCGCACGCGTGGTCCTACCGGCACATCTCCTTATAGTGCAAGAACAACGCGTTTGAGCCCGTAAACTTATAACTTGATTTATACAGGGTGTCTTAAATATATCATAACACAGTGTCAAAAGTGTGAGCAAAAGTCCATTTCTAATTCACACAGCATTATCTGCAGAAGCAGAGCTTGTGTCATGGATACTAGATAACTGATATACATAATATAACACAATACATAGATAGATATTTTTAATTATACATAGAAAACCCCTGAACAAATGTCTGCAGATCGTACACACATTTGCACATTTGTCGTTTGATATTATGAAAGGTATTAAGTTCTTTAGCGTTTACAAGAAATTCAGCTTGGGCCGACTAAAATGATAACTAAAATCGGGAAATCTACATTTTATATTCACTATGCCAGATGGTAACAGTCACCAGTTCAGTAACTAAATTGTTTGTTTGTTGGAAAACATTAAAAAAACTGAATAATGAAGGAGATGAAAGGAAAGAGCTACAAAACACAGTCTGCGTTCCAACGAGTTTTTTATAATATTTTGACGTTATGATGATGATGATGAAAGAAAATGAATCACCACACACCTTTAGCGATCACCCTGTACACATAACAAGTGGGTGAAGGTAATTTCACCCATATCCGCGGCGTGATGTCATGCCATTAGTGCGGCAGGATAAGGCATTGCCTTTTGTGAAGGTAAGAAAGCTAGAAAACTACTTAACAGTCATATGTAGATAATAATTTGGCATGTTTTAAAAACTATAAGCTCACTTTAACGACCTCTGTGGCTCGGTGGCCGAAGGTCCGCCTGCGATGCAAGAGGTTGCGGGTTTGATTCCTGCCTTAGGACAAATATTTGTAACTATGATGTGCAGATATCTGTTCCGGGTGTTCTGGACGTTTTCTATGAATAATATAAAAATATCTATGTATGTAATGTAAGTATTGTATTATGTATATCAAGTTATCTAGTACCCATAACACAAGCTCTGCTTAGTTTGGGGCTAGATAATGCTGTGTGAATTGTCCAGCATTATTTATTATTATTGCTTCAAATTCCATAATAGTGATTATGAGTTTTTTAACTTTTTGAAAGCACCAATGAAGTATGATAGTTACTAATATCACTGGATAGCGTGATCAAATTTTTAATACCTTTGTTTACCCCTGTTGCCATGGAAATAATTTTTCACCGATTGTAAAAAAAAATATCAATAAATCGAATCCCAATTTTATGGTATCAATTCAAGATAATTTTTAATACAATAGGGTAGTTACTAATTTGTTTATATTTAACGGAGAAATGGACGAAAAAAAAAATCATACAGCCAAAAATAGAACCACATTCTGAAGTCGGTAAAAATTTAGATTGAAAGTGTCATATAGCACCGCTTTGATGAAAATGACATTTTCAATCACATTCTTTATCTACACGACTTCTATTATCAGTTTTGCATTTTTTTTATCGTGTTACAAGTTCCAGTAACATTTATTTTTTAAATCAATAGACAGATTGACATAGTTTGTCTTAACAGATTTCCTCAATATGCGCCATATTTGGTAAACATTTTTGATGAGTATCTCAGAGTATGTAGATAACTTAGAGTAGTACATATTATATGGTACTACCATATATGTACTACTCTAAGTTATCTACATAAACAGTACAAACGAGTAAATTAATTATTATCGTTCCTACACAATATTATTATACGATATTTAAGAAAACTGAGCAACGAATTATAGAGTCATAATAACCCTTTTATGATAAAAAAGGCGATTCAGTTGCATTTACTGCATTTTGATTATTTTACAGCTTTTTACCCGCATATAGTTGCCATAAAATTTACATAAAACGCAATGTGAATATTGACTATACCAACTAATTCGATTTTACATATTATTTTAATTTACAATTCAGGTCTAATGTAGCTTTATGTCTGTTTGCACCTATTTAACCCTCAAAAGCAACTAACATTAATCTATACTAATATTATAAATGCGAAAGTGTGTTTGTTTGTTTGTCCTTCCTTCACGCCCTCACTAAAAAACCAAACGACTTGACTTTTGGCATAGAGCTATTTGAAAGGATAAAGCGTAGCACAGGCTACTTTTCATACTATAAATCAGTTCCCATAGGATAGAAAACCATTTGCGAAGCCGCGGGCAACAGCTAGTAGTAAAATAATGTTTTCTAGATTCTGATACAAGTCTATGCTCACACTTAAATTTTATTGCCAATGTAGGAAGTTACTATAAAATTGCTTAAATGGTTTTACGATGTCGCGTATCGCCCACTAAACTTACCGCTCTTTGGACTTAAGTAGGATGTGTTTATATTTTAGCTTAACTAGCTCCTCTCTGTGGCTTTGCAAGCTCTTTTCCGGGATAAAGAATAGCGTATGTCCGTCCCGGGATACTGTTTACCGCACTGCCAAATTTCATTAAAATCCGTTGAGCCGTTTAGGCGTGAAGAGGTAACAGACAGACAGACAGAATTATTTTCGCTTATATAATATTAATATTAAGTATGGATAAAATAAACCAAAGTAAAAAAGAAATAATAATTTCATACTGTTTAGTATGTTGTCAAAATAAATTCAATAAAATAAGACTTTAGTAAATAAATAACTTTATTATGATAATATATTATTCAAAATAGGAAAACCAATTTACCACTTGCAAAATGATACAATAAATTATAACGGTTTGCTTCCAAACTTGTTTATTACCTACGAAAAAGGATTTATAGCGTATATAAAATAAGTATAGCTGAGAAACTAAATAAAATTATAATGAGGGTGACGAACTTTGATATTTTTCTTAGAACTTTCCGACGTGAGCATAACCATACATAGATTATCTAAGCCTTAAATATTTTATTACCTACTTTGTTTATTTTTACAAATAGTTCGATAAAATTAAATTTAAATATTGAATAGGAAATCAGATTAAATTTCAATAATTTTCATATTATGTATGTTAAAATATGTTCATATTGATCAAAAACCTTCATGACCACACTCAAGTGTGGACTTACAGGATTCACTTGGTACTTATCGATTGGATTAATAGATAGATAATACCTTATTGTACCACACAAACACAAAAAACAGTACGAGAAGACAAAGTACAAAGGCGGCCTTATCGCTATGAGCGATCTCTTCCAGGCAACTTTAAGTACTTACATACGTGCTCTAAATAAGTGTTTAGAACTCTTCAGCAACAATATAAAAAACTCAAAGTTGTATGTATGAAAGCATTGCTTTTATTACTTGTAACATTTATCATTTTTACCTATTAACATGAACATAAGGTAGGTACCAATGGACAGTATGTTAAATTGCCGTCATCAGTCTTTTTCTTAATTTGGCGTAGGTCATTGAACTTTTTAATTGCAAAATTTTCGTAGTAGGCACTGATTTATTAGTTTGTTGATTTTTTTACAAATATTTTTATGCAGTACAAAATAGATCCCAAAATATCATGAAAGGTGGGTCTAATGAAGTTAAAACTAAAATAGGATATGAAAAAAAAACATTATTCCAAACTTACGGTTTTTATTTAATCTTTCTTCATTGCGTGAGTTAAGAACAATCAACGTTTCAGTAATCTATAAATAAAACGCTAACTAAAATTATTAAATTCTTGTACTTCAGATGCTATACTTTTACACTTCAAAAATCAAAGCGTTTACGACCAAATTCGACTTGGCAAATGCTTAGTGCAGCGTGAGTCGGTACGGTAGCCCTGCCTGTCCTTAATAACTATGATGCTATTTATAAAATTAAAATAACTTTAACTAGCTACTTCATAGACCAATCCATATATTTTTTATTTAACTGATGTTTTTCAATACATAAAAAATAATAAAAATTGTCAAACTACTTTTTACATGTGACTTATATAAGGTATAAGCTAAGTTAAGTTATAAGCTTAAAATTTGCCAGCATTATGATCGTGCATTAAGGGTTAAACACAACTTAGCTTTAAAAACAAATCTTTTATATGCCTTTAGAGATAATAAAATGAAGAATTAAATAAATAATTTAAATGTGTATATCAGCCCTGAAAAAACCTAAGAGATAATAACGTTCATATAACTGTGTTGATCTTAATAAAACTACGTTTGTTTACCATTTTCGGTGGTTCTTACAGCTAGTGGTAGGCGTATTGTGGAGCGAAAACGGGCGCCGCAGCGTAGTGCGATATTGGAGCTGCGATAACACGGTGTCGAACCTGTAAAATAGGATACAGTCAGTTTTGCCATGGTTTATAAATATAAAATAAAAATGCTGAACAATCCACGCAGCGTCTTTTAAGCCAATGTAAACAGAACTTGTGTTATGAGTTCTAGATAATGGATATAGAAAATACATATTCAGAGCAGCCGGAATAAATATCTGCACATCGTACAAATATTTGTACCCCGGGCGGGAATCGAACCCGCAACGTCCGGCCTTGCGTCGTGGGTGGATCTTGGCCCACCACGTCACTAAAGTCGTCTAAAAATATAAAGAAGCCAATGCTGAAAAGATGATAAATCTAATACCAATTTAAAATTTTTAAAATGATAATAATTATTTTTTTCATTATTATCTAAATATATTATGTTCATTATTTATTTATTAAACACCAAATCAGCGAGTAATGTGAGATACTTACACTACACTAATAATATAAAGACAAAAATTTGTATTTTTGTATGTAACGAATAAACTTGAAAACTACTGGGCCGATTTCAAACATTCTTTCACCATTAGAAAGCTTACTTTTCTGGGAGTAACATAGGCTATATTTTATCCCCGAATTCCCATGGGAACGGGAACTACGCGGGTGATCCACGAGGTGCTACTGGCAGACTAATATAATCGATCACAAGCGCATAGAAAGAGAGTAAACAAAAAATGTGCATTGTGATTCTCTAATAATGAAAGATTTCGATTAAAATAGTATAAAAAATCAGCTCTTTTAACCTAAAAAACCGCAGAACATTCATGTCATGGGTATTCAATCGATGCTCATTGATGACCTTCTGAATACACGACCAAACTACGTATCGTTAAGAGCGGGCCTAATGCAAAAAATTGTGAAAAGGATAGGTATAGGATTTCGCGTTCATAGGAGCGGGACAGAGTAAAGCAATGTCAGGGCAAAAATCAAGTTTTTGCTTTTTTTTTTCAAAATTTAAGCATTAAATAGAAAAACTACACGATTACTTAAATAAAACAGTAGTCTGGCTATGTAATTCGTAAAGAATAATATGGCATTGTCGCTGATACTTTAGAGCATTTCAATTAAAACAGTTTTTTTAAAGCGATTTTTATTTTTGTAAAGAAACCAGTTTATTTTTCAAAATTATTTAAAAAAAAAACTAAAACTAGTCGATTACTCGACTTCTATGGGTTTTCCCCTACCTATCGTATTTTATTAATTAGAATATTTAAGTTCGTTACCATAGATGGTAAGGGTTCAAAAATACACAATTTGCTTGACTTTTTGCATTAGGCACACTCTTAAAGCATACTGTATACTACATTGCACAATAATAGGAACCTTATACAGCTTATCCAATTTAACGGTATCGTAGATTACTCTAGTAACTTGTCACAGGGCTTATTACAAAACGCGATTTCTCTAAGATTGTTGGAATGCCGTCGGTGATCTTGCGCAAACTGATGATGAAGGCTTATAAGAACATGAGCAAATAAATAACACAATATTCCCATGCGAGAGTTCAGAGAAATGGCAAGGCTTGTCGGATGCTGACCTTCATCCGTTGCAAGCGCAAAAATATAAAAAAATAACGACAATATACTATTTTTTAAGTTTTTCAGTTAATATTTTTTAAGCTTATTATTATTAGCTTATATTTAGAAATTGTTACAGGTATAATCTTTTCTGGGAGGCTGTAAAACATCGTGTTTATTGAAAGTCTATCCTCCGATAGACCATTTTTTCCTTTGCGTTGCCGAAATAAGTACCTACAATAAATAAATAAGCAAAATAACCTATTTCACACGGCATTACAGGAACCAATACTTACAAACAGTGTCCTCCATCAAGCCCAGTCTATTCTAATACAAAAGGGTTTTATTCATATTACCTAAGGTAACAAACCTACAAAACCCAATTTAATAAAAATGCCTTTGATTGAACCCTGATTTTTGGTACCTTACCTAGTCTCTCTCGTAAAATGTATATTCATCTATCGATTATTTATTTATTTATTTATCGATGTAAATACTGTATATTGTATATGTGTTGTGTCTATAGTCTATAATTTTGTAATACACTAGCAGCGCCTCACGGTTTCACCCGCGTCGTAGTTACCGTTCTCTTGGGAATTCTAAGATATATTATAGCCTATGTGCTATTCCAGACTATAATCCCTGTGCTAAATTTCATCCAGATCCGTTCAGCCGTTCTGGCGTGATTGAGTAACAAACATCCATTTATCCATCCATCCACCTATCCATCCATCCATCTAAACTTTTGCATTTATAATACTAAGTGTGATGATAGTGTCAGTTTATAAAGTGACCACAAACTATGAGTACTTTCGATGGCCCAAGCCTACGTGACAAACAATCCGAAATGCAACTAACAATTGTACTGTAACCTTGACCGCTGGTCTAGTCACCGCTCGAGTAGTTCCAAGCCTATTGGCAGTTTCGACACTGATTTCGATAAGTTCAAACTTGCATTCGTTGCTAGCCCATATTTTTTGTTACTAAGTCTACGGTAAGTAATTCTAGTGTTCGACTATATCCGAATTTGGATTCCTTGGTTTGTTTAAAAAAAGAAAGTTACTCTGTTTCCGCCATGCAATAAATTTAACTAAGTAGAGAATTTCAACGAAAACCGTTACATGTCATCTAGTACCCATAACACTCTGCTTTTTTGTCTGTTTTTTTAAAGGTCTGTGTACGACTTGCATAAGATAATGACACTATGAATATAGAAGATTTTATATCGACTCTTACATTTTGGTGTTAGTTAGAAAGTCCGTGTACCGCAGTACAGATGATGGTGATGATGACGCCGTGAATTTAGAAGATTTTAAATCGTTTCGTACATTTTGGTGTTAGTTAGAAAGTCTGAAGTCTGTGTACCGCAGTGGACTTGCACAAGCTGATGATGGTGATGATGACGCCGTGAATTTAGAAGATTTTAAATCGTTTCGTACATTTTGGTGTTAGTTAGAAAGTCAGAAGTCTGTGTACCGCAGTGGACTTGCACAAGCTGATGATGGTGATGATGACTCCGTGAATTTAGAAGATTTTATATAGACTTTTACATTTTGGTCTTAGTTAGAAAGTCTGTATACCGCACTGGACTTGCATAAGCTGATCATAATGACACCATTAATAACATAAAGAAGATTTTTATATTGACTCTTACCGGATGCACAGCCTGCGTTTTGTGTACAACCGCGTTGAACCCGGAGTGGTCATCTGCTGCGTAGTTCACTGTGCGAGTGGAGCCGTCTGGTTCTACTAGTGAGTAGCTACCTGAAACAGTTACATTCAGGTTAATTATTTAATTAGAAATAAAATAATTAAATAATGCTGTGCAAATCACACAGCATCATCATCAACACACAAGAATTATGCAGAAATACTTTATACAATTCATTACAAATACAAATTTTAAATTATACATACAAAACACACGGAACAAATATCTGTTGATCTTACAAATATTTGTCTCGTGGTGGGAGCTTGTCGCAGTTTTTTTTTAGGGTTTAGGTACTTTCGTTGTGCGACAGAGTTTGTCAAACTTATTACCACAGCCTCCGACCAGGTGGGATGACGATTTGCGAAAGACTGCTGGCAGATGCTGGATGCGGCAAGCTGAAGACAGGGCGCTATGGCGCTCATTAGGGGAGGCCTATGTCCAGCAGTGGACTGGTATAGGCTGATGATGATGATGATGATTACCACAGCACTGTAATAACAATAGGCGATACGATTCTACTTCAAGTTGAAAATATAAAATTGAGTTTCAGAAACAATAATAAATAACTTGTTGACAGGACAGAGATATCTACCAGACTACCAGAATACCTTGATCAATAAGTAACACATGGGGGTACAAGGGAGACTCCAACATCTTGTCTTCCAAGCCAACCTAACCTGCACGTGGTGTACCCTGCCGGATAACGAACTAGGCTCTGGTGAAAATATCATACAATCTTCATAATTTGTTAACTCATACAATTTATAATTATTTTCCATTACTTGACACTGGCAGAATAGTCTAACCAGACACGTTACCATTACTAAAGAATTCATACATTCATTCATTCAAGTAACACAAGAATAAACTAGACAAAGAAAAACAAGTTTAAAATGAACCGGTGCTTTCGCTAAGTGTCAGGCTAGCTAACCCATGTGTGTCAGGTTTTACACCTATGTTACTTACACCGCTAACGCCCGAATACTCAAACGCAACTCAGATTTAAGCACGTCTCAAGTCGTGATTTTTTGACAGGTTTTAATGAAAATGTGTCATAAATTCATCACTTGAGACGCGCTTAAACCTGAGATGCGTTTGAGTATTCGGGGGGTAATACAATGACGGTATGAGTTCGTTATAAGATGTTAAGAAATAAAATATAAAATAGCATTGACATAATGTCGGGAGTGACGGGAAAAGCCGTTGTTTTTAGCTATTACATACCATGTGTAATGTATTATGTATTCAACAAGCAAAAACGATGCAACAGAAGAACAAAGACAATAGATTTACAACTTCACAAGTGACGGAAAACAAAAGCCTAGTGTTAAAACTTATGTATTGTTGTTATGGCTGCGAAGCCGTGAGAAACGATGTGAATGTAGGTACTTACTCACAAATGTACCTAAATATATAGTTATACCACAGATGTAATACCTACATCGTAAATGCTAATAGTAAACGAAACCTAGCCACGTAACCTAGCCACGTAACCTATAGATACACTAACCGCTGTATGTGAATTGGGTTATATTAATACCTTTATCTATGTTATCTCTATCAAAAAAGCTTTAAAAAATACACAATAATCTATGGAAAACAAGGCAGATCAACTTTGTGTTAAAAATGAAAAAATCATTTTAATTTTATTTGTGAAAAATAATTACGCAAAGTATCATCTTATCTGTATTTTTAGATAATACAGTATTTCTCCTAAACAATTAATCTTTTTGCAATAAGCTATTATTTGCTATTCCACCGCCGATTTCAACGAAACGATACCGACAACGATGTTTTTTCAGGCCGAGTTCAAGATGACGTGACGCCGAAGTTGATCATTAGTCAAACACCACGGACGTCAACGATAACGATATTATTTTAAATATAATCCGCCCTCAAATCGTCAATGTGGCATTTGCGCGCGGCGTGCCCGCTGCGAAATCGCTTTGAAATAATTTGTAAATCGCCAGTGATAAGGCTGTTAAGGCCGAGCTCAAGACGGTTTGACGGCGATCGAGTGCGTCCAGTAGTAAGTAGGTACCAACAAAAAGTGGTTCCGTATAAAAAAATACTAGTGACGTTCCTAGTTTAGGATAACTTCTTACTTTTTCGTTTGGTGGGTATTTTGCCAAATTCATACTCAAGGTATAATGGCTGACTTGGCGAATCACTGGTATTTTTGGAGCATTTGGAGAAGAGAAAGAGATTTTGTGCTCAAAATCAACATTTTCCCAAATAGATTAAGTAGTATTTGGGAAAATGTTGATTTTGAGCACAAGAAAGTTATACTAAACTGCTTAATACCAGGTATTACTTTCAAAATACTAAAATGACTGACTTGGCTCTTCTCGTACCTAACCTTAACAGTTTTACGACAGAAGTATTACGAGACTTGGAATAATTTATTATCACCTTATGTTATTTTAAAACAATTATAACATTACAGGATTCTGTGATTTGAGTCATAAATAAATAAAGCAGTCACAGATGGCACAAAAAAAATTAAATATCTGAGTATTCATATTTAATTTTGAAGTATTTGTATGGGTGACAACTCACTCATATTTTAACCAGTTACTTAATTATGATAAAATATATCCTTGCAGACCTAAATTTTTCGAACTTATCGTGGTAAACTTAAGTTTTGAACACAAAAAGCACTTATGCAGTCGGGAAATTTACAGGTTTTTCCATGGTTTGTTTTGAAGAGACAAAAGATAACCTTCATAAAAAAGGGACATCGAAATCGCATTAAATGATAATTGTCACATGTTTCTGTGCTCAAAAACACACAAGAGGAAAACAAAAAACGAAGTGGAACGGTAATGATATCATCTACCCAAACTTAACTACCTAACTAAACTTAAAAATATTGGAACGCTGTGGTTTAATAAATAAACTCTACTTTATTAAGAAGAACACAAGCTTCTGGTGACGGACACAAAAGTGCTCAGGATGATCCTAGGTCCAGTCCGACGAGAAGACGGATCCTGGAGGGTGCGGAAGAACCGGGAGATCGCTGAACTAATGGCCGAGCCCTAACATCAAAGGTGAAACAAAATCACACATTCTGCGCTGGTTCGGTCACGTGCTACGGATGGAGGAAGATCGGGCTGTAAAACGGGCTTTCCTTGGAGCGCCGGTTGGCCGACGACCAGTCGGCCGGCCCAGATACAGGTAGAAGGACGAAGTTGAAAAGGACCTTCGCTCACTTCAAGTCTTCGCACCGGATTGGATGGAGGCGGCGCAGGACAGAAGCCGGTGGTGATCTATTGTGTCGGAGGCCAAGACCCACTTCGGGGTCGATGCGCCAGGATAGTAAGTAAGTACTTTATTAAGAAAGACTATTACAATCAAATAATTAAATTAAATTAAAACTAGTATTTAAAATAGAAACAATTGAGCTAACTGCAGACTGTTGCAAACAATCTACAGGTAGCTCAACTGATCCATATCAATACCAGTCGGAAGCGTGCCCAATAGACTGACTGCATTGCCCCGCTGTATGGCAATGCTGATGCGCGGTGCCAGATATTCACAAAAAAACTTACCTCTAACGACGTCTCCATCCCTCTCCTCTTGTTGGGACTTTATGTCGCCTGTGTGTGGGTCTTTCACACCGTAGTTGAACGCGTACTTTGGATAAGCCTGCAATAAACATTAAACATTATTTTTATTTGCTAATAATTTCTTTATATTAGTCTCTTCATAATAAAACAATAACAAATAGTACCTTTATATACGTATAAAACTAATACTTATTTACACTTACATCTATTTATAAAAATCTAAGCCGTCGTCACCACAAGGCAGAGTGCCTAGAATGCTGGCAGCATTGCCACGTTGAATGGCAATGCTAATTAGTTGACCATTTTTTATTAATAAAGAAAATTACAATCAAATAACAGAATAAAATTAATACTAATATTTACAATTGAAAAAAATTAGCTAACTGCAAACAATCTACAGGTAGCTAAATTTTTTTTCATAGATCTATTTTTTTTATTTTTTTATTTTTTTGGCCAGCTGTTGTCCGCGACTTCGTCCGCGTGAAGTGGTTTTAGAGATTGTGAAAAACCAGGAAAATTTTAAGATTCAAGATCTTAATTAGCTTTGGTCGCTGCGGCCGAGTCTGTAAAACGACAAGCTCACACCACACTCATATTCACACTTTTGAAAACAGATTTTAGATAAACTAAACTGGCTGGCGGGTTGGTGATTCTTGCATTATTTGGTACAAGGTAGGCACCAAGTAATGCAAGAATCACCAACCAGAGACCATGAATAATGCAAAAATCTCTTCTTTTAAGGTGAAGTACGTTCGTAATTTCTAGACAAGGACGAGCGAACACCGCGCAGTGAAAGCGAGAAAGGGACGCAAGAGCCGGCCCGCGCGCAATTTTACTGCTTTTTATTTATAAATTTGATATTGCTCTAAAATAATACTCTTTCGCAAAAAACTAAAACCATAATCCTCTAAAGTGTTTAGTTAAGTATTTTTTAGACGATATTTCATGCAAATATGTTAAGTAACTAGCAAATGAAACTGGTTTTCCGTAGTAAAAATGCAAAATTTAGAGGAAACTTCGCGATTTTTTTCTATCGAGTCAAGTTGAGTCAATCGTGTTTCGACTCCCATAACTTACTTACAAAAATCCTAAGCTTTCGATGCTCGTCAAAAAAGATTTAAAAAAATTGTGTTTTCTTGCCTTAAAATTGATTTTCCGTCTAGGCAAAACCTGAGTTTTGGGACCTACTTCACCTTAAATCCCAATAAGTTGTAAGTGTTGTTCAACTAAGGACCTTATACTACCTAAAATCAACTCCGTCAGATTTCCATATCTTCCAAACTACTAAAATATATTTAACTTTGAAATTTATTTATGGTAAAGTTCAAGAATTACTAAGTATATCGATCATATATTTCGAAAACACGATTCCATAACATTTTCTCGATGGAAAAAAACCACAAAGTTACCTCTAAATTCTTACTAAAACCTTAATTCCCAAAAAAAATCATTTGTGTTGAATTTCTAAAATAAAATTATATAATAATAATTTCTCAATAAATACAGAAGTTAAGATCTTGAAAATAAGCATGGTAATAGAACTAAGATATATACTATAAAGAACATTAAATATGTTTCTTTTTTTTTTTCAAATATAGTAATTAGCTAAAACTTGATTTCAGGGCTTGCATTGTGTTGTTTTGGAATGCCCTGTCCGCTCCTATGAATGCAAAAACTTATGTCTTTTCACAAAAACTTGATGTTTATAGGCTCTTAAGATTGCTACTACTTATTGTTATCATTATCAGTTTGAGTGAAGTTCTAATATAAGTTTTTTAAGGCGGCGCGGCGATTGATGTGAAATGGGCAAATTTGTGTTACATTAAAACATTTTTCTCCGTCATCTTTATCGATAAAGCTTTGAAATAAAAACCTAATAAGCTATGAATTACAAGGCAGATCCTCTTCTTTTCGAACATGAAAAAAAAACTTTTTCAAATACCAGAAGTAATAATAGATGTAACTGTGAATATTTGTTGTAATCTTTATGAATAAATATATTCAGAAATTAAATTAATAACATTAAATACTCAGAAGTAATTGTGCAAAGTATCATGTTTTCTTAGTTTTAAAAGTTTTTTTCTTCCTTATCCATCACAAGATTTTTTTTATTTTCATCACCATTTTAAATAGAAGAATACCCAGGGCACCTTTTGCTTATTTTTGCAAACAAACGTCTTAATTAAAAGATAATCGCTTAAGCATCGCCACCGTACCGTCATAAATGTCTTTGTTTACCATAAAATATATGTATCTTGGATACTAAAATCAAGTATACTTAGGAATAGTACATGACTAGCATAGACTGAGATGTCATATCCGGGTCTAAGCAAAAAATTAATACATTTATTTAACAGCAAAAAATAATTACAACTAATATTTACACCCTACATCTTATTTTCTAAAAATCTAAGCCGTCGCCAGAAGGCAGAGTGCCCAGAATGCTGGCAGCATTGCCACGTTGAATGGCAATGCTAATTCGTTGACCAAAATAAACACCAGCATTCAGTATACTTAGTAACATAACTTACAACAGGTTCGACAGCATGCACCACTGGGGCATGCAGTACTGGAGCATGCACCAGCCCCCCCAGGTACTGTGGCAGCGGCACCGCCGTGGCTGCGCAGACGCACGCTAGCACTAGTAATATCTGCAACACGAATACACGATATCAGTTACCTCAACAGCCTACAATGGTCCACTGGACGCAAAAAAAATCAAAGGGAGAGGCCCCTTTGATTTTTTTAAATCTCAAGATTGGGGCTTTACTAAAAAAAAATAATAATAAATGCTGGACAATTCACACAGCATTATCCAGCCCCAAGCTAAGCAGAGCTTGTGTTATGGGTACTAGATAACTGATGTACATAATACAATATACAATACATTACATAGATAGATATTTTTATTAGGTATATATAGAAAACAACCAGAACACCCTGAACAAATGTCTGTCTGACGTGTATTTAATATTGAAATAGCTTGTCAAATATTTGTTTACAGGAGGACCTAAGTTTTCAACAGGATACTATACTTAGATCAATAACCATAAGTTAATATATAATAATAACCATAATCAAAGGCTCATTAGATTGCGAAACTTACCCGCATATTGTCCGCGACACGCAACTCCCGGCTGACCGGCGCCAGCGCAGTCTCCTTATAAATATGGGACCCCACCAGTACTGCCTAGGACCAAACCCGTGTGACACTCGGCTACAAATATTACATTAGCTACGGCTACAAATATTACATTAGCTAAAGGCATGCCATGCCTGTTACTTAAGGAAGGAAATACACAATAAGAATTATGGTTATAATCTTTAATATTTCTTGAAAAATATATTGCATGCCATGTTCGATTGTAGTGTGTAAGATCGTACTCAGAAGAGTTTTCTCCAAGAATAAGTGACTTACTACCACCCTTTGTACCTTAATGTTTTAAATAAATACATTATTGTGTATTCTCAAAATATTGTACTGTGTACTTATTGTGGGTAGTATTATTAATGTAAGGGACTTTAAAGTGAACAATATTTTAAGACTGTACCCAACAGTCATCTTAAACTGTTAGGTAGGTACAGTCTCAAAATATTTTTATTGATGGTTTGACGGTCTTTACATATTAACTGATGTACAATATATTGGTTAACCAAACTACTCTTCTAGAGTAAATTTACTCCACCGGCTGGAACGTCCTTTTTTTTAAACAAAAAAAGACTGTCAAATCTGGGAAATTAACAGTAATTTTAATTTTTAATATTTAACAATTCCTGTACATTTTTTGCAACAGTTTGCAGATAGCTCAATTGTTTCTATTGTAAATACTAGACTGTCAAATCTGGGAAATCAACAGTAATTTTAATTTTTAATATTTAACAATTCCTGTAGATTGTTTGCAACAGTTTGCAGATAGCTCAATTGTTTCTATTGTAAATACTAGTTTTAATTTAATTCTATTATTTTTGATTGTGCACTCTTTTGAGGGGTTGACCTAGAGATTCACTATCACAAAGTCAATTTCCACAATTTGACGGTCTTTTTTGCATTAAAAAAATGACATTCTAGTCGGTGGAGTAAATGAGTGTAGTTTGTTTAAGCAATGTATTTTAAAACTTTTAAAACTATCATTTTTGAGCCATGGTCACGGAAGAACTAAACCGCGAGCTGTTATAAATAACTTCAATGTATTTTACATCAGTGACCCACTATGTAAAGACCGTCTAAGCAAAGGAGCCTATGGCCAGATCTACACATACCCAGCTGTAGGTGATCTCGGTCGGCAGATGCTAGTTACGCATAAAATAAAGATCTGTACTTTATTTTATGCATAACTAGCTTCTGCCCGCGGCTTTATTGGAACAAAAACTAGCAAAGTCCGCCCCTCGGACGGATACCGTCTACCTCCCTGCCAAATTTGACTAATTTCCGTTCAGCCGTATAACCGTGAAAAGGTATGAGACAGACAAGCAGAGTTACTTTCGAACTAATAATAATAATTGGATTTGATGATTTATTTATTTATTTATTAAACAAGACCATAACATTACAGATATTTCTAAATCGTTATGACTAGTACATTGAATCATAAAATGATGATGATAAAATAACCAAAGATTGCTTTAAAAAGAACAAATTAGAACTATCATCAAATTTTACAAATCATTATTATCGTACCTATGCCACTATAACATAAACTAATCAAAGAACCTGCATGTAGGTCGTCAAGTTGAAAACCGCTGTGTTGCAAGCTGTGAATGATTCATTGATCCTTCCTTAGCTAAATGCACAAACCCAGTTTCACATATGAACAAAATTTCTTAATAACCAAAATTATTATACATACATAATATAATAGATTGTCGATGACTGTTAGAGTACTGTAGATTGTTTGCAACAGACTGCAGTTAGCTCAATTGTTTCAATTGCGAATTCTAGTTTTAATTTAATTATTTGATAAATAAATAAAATAAACAATGCTGGAAAATCATCCAACATTATCTAGTCCAAAGCTAAGCAGAGCTTGTGTTATGGGTACCTACTGGATAACTGATATACCTACATAATATTATAATACAATACGCCGCTCTGCTCTGTCGCGCTCCTTTAAACGCAAAATCCTATGCCTATCCTATTCACAAAATGGCGTATCGCCCCCTTAAGAAGAAAATGTTGAAAAGCTCGCGTTTAATCCACTTATAATTTCACCATCAGGTCTAGTTCCATAAATCTAATATTGCAATCACTTACATGGTATCACATACAAGTAGGTACAAGGCAGGGCTGAAACTTGAAATGAAACCTGTCTTGAGTTAACAACGCCCTAGCTAGACAGTAAATTCATGTCATGCAAGTAACCTAATTATAATGTTTTGATTATATCAGATGTTTTACGACTATGTCTGTCTATGAAATCTCTACCATGTTAAGAGTGCGCCTAATGCAAAAATCAAGCAAATTGTGTATTTTTAAACCCTTACATCTATGGTAACGAACTTAAATATTTTAATTAAAAAAATACGATAGGTAGGGGAAAAACCCATAGAAGTCGAGTAATAGAATAGAATTTTTAAAAACAAACTGGTTTCTTTACAAAAAATTATATAAAAATCGCTTTAAAAAAACTGTTTTAATTGAAATGCTCTAAAGTATCAGCGACAACACCATATTTTTTTTACGAATTACATAGCCAGACTACTGTTTTATTTAAGTAATCGTGAAGTTTTTCTATTTAATGCTTAAATTTTGGATCATTAATAGAAAAGAAGCAAAAACTTGATTTTTGCACTGACATTGCTTTACTCTGTCCCGCTCCTATGAATGCGAAATCCTATGCCTATCCTTTTCATAATTTTTTGCATTAGTCCCGCTCTTAAGCTCAAAAACTTACAGAACATTACTCAGATTAAGTATCTATTTAAGGAGGCTAAGAGTGTAATTAATTGTTATCCCGATTAATAAGAAATAATTATGAAACAACTAAAAAGATTCAGAAAATACTGAGCGTTCTAAAAATAAGCATGTATTGAATTAAAGCTTTCAAAGCACTAGTGTATTAAGTGAAAAATATTTCACGTTAGGAGTTTTGGTAGCTAAATACTAAGTTGTTAAAGCAATGTTTGATAAACATTACATGCCTACATAGAAACAGATTTGATGTCAAGAAGCAGTAATCTTTGATTTTACGTAAGTTTTCAAATATTCAAGTACCTACCTAAGCTTCCGAAGATGTTTCCTATGTTAGTGCTTCCAGGTTCTTAGGATCTTTGGTGCTTCCTATTCACCACGTTTTGTAGAACACAATTTGTACAAGTTAGTTTAATGATATTTTAGAGTAATCGTAAGTTGATCTCGACAAGCGCATATCACATCAGAATAAAACAACATTCTGTAACTTTGCTTATCTTTTAAGGTTAACTTAGTCTAACTTTGGTATATTAAATTAAACAATAAGTTCCCCTACATTCCCGAATGGAATATTTGAACTAGATTCACATAAGTTCGATATGTCTTTGTACGGCAAAAAAATTACATGTTTATGGGAAAATAGCGGTTATAAAATGCGAAATATCTCCATTCGATGTAGGGCAAATAGGTATCATTACTTAATAGAACCAGCTTAATAGAATTCTTAAACACCGCGGCTTTTTTCAAGCGGAGAAAAATATCTACACGGGGAGTAAATAAAAATGCTAGACAATTATAAATATATACTAAGTAAAATAGTAGGTAACTAAGTAAATACTTCTAACACTAATAATCAGTTGAGCTACCTGTAGATATATCGCAACAGTCTGCAATTTGCTCAATTGTTTTAATTGTAAATACTAGTTTTAATTAATTCTAGTATTTCATTGTAATTTTCTTTGTGATTAAAGATTGTTTTACACTCATAAAATGTGAAAATTCCAAGTTTCATAACTGAAAATTAAAAATGGTATTGCATTTGGAAACAGTATAAAAACATAGGTGTGCGGGAAAGTAACCGAAAATAAAATTGTGCTCTTAATGCGCTGCCTTCTGACTTAGATTTTTTTTTAATTATTATAAGTGATACACACTCATTAGTTGTTATGATTTCTAGTACTTAAAGTAAGTACTTAGTTCAAACGTTGTTGTAGTTTGTCATTTTTAAAATTAATTACTATTTAACTACTGGTTGAATTATAAGATAAGTAAGCGGTATAGAAATATGTTTGAGGTGCCTAGGACAGAAAAGCAAAGGTTAATTTGTATTCTAACTGGATCCTCAAAGTTCAAATTGCATCCTGCCATCTAGCGTCATTGCTTTGACCATATTAGAGGGACATAAACTTATATCTTAGGTTTCCAATCTAGGAGACTAGGTACCTTATTTGATTACTTCATATAGCGGTATTACGATATTACACACTCGCCGAGACGGCACGTCCGTCACGTCCATAGACAATAAAACCATTTTCTTAGAATTTTCGACCGAACGAGAGCCCGAGCGCATTCATAAGATTCACACAACCATGCTCGGCTTATCTCGACGTTGCGTTGCGTGACGAGCGAGTGTGTGTTTCCACCATTATAATAAGCAACTGACGCAAGAAAACTCAAACGCAACTCAGATCTAAGCACATCTCAAGTCGTGATTTTTTGACAGTTTTCAATGAAAATATGTCATAAATTCGTCACTTGAGACTGATAGTTTTTCTGAGCTTGAGACGCGCTTAAATCTGAAAAGCGTTTGAGTATTCAGGGGTGAGACTGAGACAGAAACGCGTTTTTACTCTATGGTAAGTAGGTAGGTACTATTCTTACAGTAAAGAGTATAAAAGCTCGCCGTTACTAGGAGATCTTATATAAAATATAATATATTTTATCGATAATGATTCTTAATCAACTGACTCTTACTTTAGTAACTGATTTATAAACAATTCCTTTGGAATAAAAATGACATTTTAATGTTTCCTTAAAAACAAACCAAACAAATTTTAAAATATATTAAGATATTAAAATAAAAAAAACATGCAGTCGTAATTTATTATCAATCAATTATTCGAAAACATTCTATACATCAAGACTTATCTAAGTAGGTACTTTATTTATCGATATTTTTACTTTATTCGATGATTCACGCAAGTCGATTTAAGCGGCACAATACTGGTGAAGCCGCCATGTTAAGGGTCTATACTACCGTAAATCAATACAATACAATACACTACACTTTATTGCACACCAAGAAAACATAGAAAATAATACAAAAAAAAAGATATATAAACAGTGTTGCATAATGGGCGGCCTTATCGCTAAGAGCAATCTCTTCCAGACAACGGGATGGGATGGACCATCAACTCCATCAGATCTCCATATCTTCCAAACTACTAAATAGGTATTTTCAACCTTGAAATTATACAATATGATTGTATAAAATTAATATTTATATTGTAAAGTTCAGGACTTACTCTATCGATCATATGTTTCTAAAACACGATTTCATTAAATTTCTCGAAAGAAAAAATCCTCTAAATTCTTGCCCTCGGTTTTGGCATGCCCTGTCCCGCTCATATGAACCCAAAATCCTATGTCTATCCTTTTCACAAAAACTTGAGGTTGTAAAGGCTCTTAGCAGCCAAATTGTTATAGGGTGATACGCAAAAATTCCATAGATATGGCCATATATGATATATCCATTGATTTAAGATCAATGTCCAGAATTTATTGTATGCCAAAGAGATTAAAAACACTACGTTATATTATAAAGGTACTCATTGCCTACTATATACCAACTTTTTTATGACTAGTTTGTAGTGGTTTTATCTCCTCCTCCTCCTTCGATAACCTCAATGCTGAGGATCGGGACCAGTCGGGACCTTTATGTAGGACCTTGGAATACACCGAATACACGATGTGTCTCCACAGACACAGCCTTCCAGTGATTTTATCTAGAGAGTATTATCATCCCTAGTACATCTGTGGTATTATGTTCCTTGTTTGGCATTCTCTTTGAGTTTGGCATTACAAATTAATATAGAGCCGATAATCTTTTTGTTTTATTTATAATGATCTTGTCTTATAATGTAAACTTGGAATGATGGTGATAAAACGACGATAACTAAGTACCTACATACGTACCTACACGTGAAGAAAAAATACATGCCAACCAAACTAACAATAGGTATCACAAATATCTGGACAACAATGTTTCGGAGATCAATCTATGTACAGATACCGCATTCTTGCAAAGACGTCGAATCCAGACCAAAACTGCGATCCAAATCAAGATTTACTGCTTTCTGAATTATTATTATCACAGTTTTAATTCAGTAAGCAAACAAAAATATTTTGCTATGGAAAACAGTCATCAAGGTATTGTAAACATTATGACATGAAATTAATATTCAACATCTAGTGCATCGAGTCATCGAGTGCTAATATAGAGAGTTCTTCAATTTTGAAGCTCGTGTCCGCCCTGCTAGAGGTGTGCAGTAATAAAAGCGAAAGAAGTGAGCGCAACTTTTTTATCGCTGTTGGAGACCATCCACCACCGTTGCGCTTCACCGCTTTTCACCCACCCACGGCACCGTCGTCGTCTCTTTCAATCGCGCCGACCGCCAGAACCAGAACCGGAAAATAATTATTTTCTGGTTCTGTCACGTTTGTTTTGAACATATTATGTTCAAAAGTCCCCAAGAAACAATTCACTCAAGTACCTATATGAGAATGTTGTCTCCTTCAAGGTTTTCTGTTGTTGTTCCAAAATCTTTAGCACTGTGATCCGCGGCGTCAAAAATGGATGGTCTTTTACCCAGATAGAGTTTATATGTTTTACATTTCAGCAGGGAAAAACGCTTGTTGAAATAATACCTAAATGATCGAAAGCTTGCTTCGAACTGTGCGTCTTGTGTAAAAGTTAATTGTAAGAGAGTTGCCACACGGGCGCTGCCGCTGCCCTGCGACGGACGTCGCAACGCAGTGACTTCAATGCAATGAGTACCACACGAGCGCTGCGACGACGCAACGCAGCTTTCTCCGACGTCGCAGCGTCAACGTAGATGTAGGTGTATATAAATTGTATGTAGTCTGGAGTCAAGATAAAACAATCTAAATCAACATATTCCACGCTCATTTTCACTTTTAAATGTGCACAACTGTCAACTTCGACATTCTAAACAATACTGCGCTGTCCGGCGTCGTCACAGCCTCGTCGCACCCCTTCTCGCCTCGTCTCCTTGTGCGCTGCGCGTGCGTTGTTTCGATGCACGTTGTTTCAGCGCAACGTGTCGCATACCGGGCAGATTTGTAGAACTACGGAGCGTCAACGCTGCGACGTCGCAGCGACGACGCAGCGCAGCGGCAGCGCCCGTGTGGCATATCTCTAAGGTTTTAAGTGATTCTGAAATTGGTGTGTTTTCTGACAGCGATTTCTCACATGACGACCTGTGGCGAGAGGTGTTTAATTTTTCTGTCGTATCTGCTGTTCATCATGACGTTTCCTCTCTCGTGGTGTGCTTGTATGAAGGTATCGTATCAATCTCAATCTCATTTGTATCAATCTTATTGTATCTGATCATCAATCTCATTGTATCTAATCATCAATCTCATTGTATCTGATCATCAATCTCATTGTATCTAATCATCAATCTCATTGTATCTGATCATCAATCTCATTGTATCTAATCATCAATCTCATTGTATCTGATCATCAATCTCATTGTATATATTCAACAATCTCATTGTATCTAATCATCAATCTCATTTGTATAAATCTCATTGTATCTAATCATCAATCTCATTTATATCAATCTCATTGCATCTAAGCTAGATGCGACAAATTTAAGTTAGAGAATTTAGAGAATCGAGAAGAGTTTAAACATTTAATAATGTTCCAAAAAACTTTGGTTTCGGCAGGATTCGAACCCGCGCCCCACCCTCAGTACGGGTGTGCTCTTACCGTAAAATTCAAAAAAAGTGCTATAGCCGTAAAGGGTCCCAAACACTTTCGGTTGAACTAGTGTTTCGTGGCTTAGTTGGTTAGAGCACACCCGTATTAAGGGTGGGGCGCGGCGGGTTCGAATCCTGCCGAAACCGAAATTTTTGGAACATTATTAAATTTTCGTGGAAAAATTTCCCAGAGCGAGTAACGCACTATAAAGCAAAAAGCCGAGTTAAAACATATTAAAAACAACCGCTTTTGCAAGTTTATTCCTATCCTCTTAACGTAGCGATTTTTGTCTAGGCTAGAATAGATTTTATTATACATTGCGTAAATTATTTATGTTAGGGCAATTAATTTCAAATGCGTTACGCATTCGATTACGAATAGATGTCATTTTGTTTATTCTACCTTAGGGTCAGCTCACACTGAGACGCAACGCGACTCGTTGTGTGCGTCTCAATATGCCATTGAGACGAAGCGTGGCGCAGCCCGGTGCCACGGGAGTTCTCATAATCCTAACTAATATTGTAAATGCGAAAGTTTGTTTGTTTGTTTGTTTGTCTGTCCTTCCTTCCTTCACGCCCTAAGTAAGCAACCAATCGACTTGATTTTTGGCATAGAGTTAGTTTAAAGGATGGAAAGTAATATAGGCTATTTGTCCTAGTAAAACGTAGTCACTACTTTTACAAACAAGATAATTTAACAATTTGAGATAAAAATAAAATACATAATCATCAATCATTGGGTTGTAAATATATAAATTTACCGATTGTGTGTTTGCGAATGTATGTTTGCGTGTATATAGGAGTATAATGTGCGTGGGTTTGTGTGTTGTAAGGTACTCTTGAGGACACCGGTCTCTTAAGAGTCCGGGCAGCAGGAACTACCGTGTGAGCTGACCCTTAAACAAGAATCGATGTTGCTACTGTTGCAACATTTTTGTGTATTATTTTACATGGCAGGAAATACATTTCCTAGGGCAATGATTTTGAAACCGCACCTTAAAACAAAATTCAGTGGAATCCATAGACATAGAATTTTTTCACGTGAAATCTCGTTAATATTTCAGGTGGTTCATGAGTACGAACGTGCTGTCATCTTCAGGATAGGTCGGCTCAGAAAAGGTGGTGCTAGAGGCCCTGGCCTGTTCTTTGTGCTGCCTTGTATTGATACCTACAGAAAAGTGGATCTGAGGACAGTTACGTTTGATGTTCCGCCTCAGGAGGTAACTTGCTTATGTGTAATTGAAGCAAATCTTGATTTACGTGCTTGAAGAGTTGTAACTTAAAGGGTTGTCTTGAAGGGTGTAAAAGGAAACAACCTTTACAACCAACGTTCATGGTTGTATATTCAATGAATCACGTAAACTAAAAGTGCTATGCCTGCGCATGACATAGATTAGATACAACTTACTACTACTCTAAAAACGCTAGCCTACGTTACAGTAGGTACCTATAGGATAGGTACTTCATGCTATCCCTATAATGTATCACGGTAAGTGCGAATCAGCTCTCACACGGACGGTGCCATACTATCGTACAAAACTATTTCGCAAACGAAACGGAGAAGTTAAATTTTTGATGGATCGGAAAAAAAGAACAATACTAAGGCGTGATTTAAAAAACTATAAACCGACAAAATCTCCTATTAGTAAAAATGGGTTTGGATCTTGTTTGAAAGGAACACTTCGATAGCGCAATAGGTATTATTTATAGGTAACATCTACAGTTAAAATTAATGAAAAAATTATGAATTTAATTTAGATTAATGTGATGAGTGATGCGGATAACAGTGTTATGATAACACATTGATGAAATGATGAATGAAATGAAACCTCTTCTTTCCGCCCGATGCCATAAAAAACTATTGAGTAACGTGAAAATTATTATTATGATGTTGCTTTAGATATGTTTTACAGCGCACATGTCGATTCTTCGAGTATCAAACTTTTAAGGATAAAATATTACCTCGTTATATTAGATGTATAGAATTTGTTTAGTCATCTCTAAATAAGTCGTTTACGTGTATGCTAGATTAAAAGCATAATCATTAATTCCAGGTTCTAACAAAGGACTCTGTGACAGTAACCGTGGATGCCGTCGTCTACTACAGAGTCAAAGAACCTCTCAAAGCCATCACCAAGGTCGCTAATGCAGGGTTGGTGCCACAATCTTAACCTTTCCACTTACTACCTACTAGCTGTTAACCGTTACTTTCTCCGTGTCTTTCAGCCTAAAAATACAGACACACAATTAATTGGTAAATATAAAAATAACAATTTACATGTCAAATTTTTGCAGAAAATAAAAAGTAACTGTACCTACTGAAATTACAAATTAAAAATAAATCACTAATTCTTAGAGCTATCTCGATATCTTTGGTTCTCTGGTAGGATGTATTTCTAACGAATTCTATCATTCAAATAAACTCCGAACATAGCTCTTTCCACTGCTCGCTAAGTGAACTTGAAATAGTGAGCTGGAACTTCTCGGTGCCCACCATGGTTTGGATTGGGTTAGGTCGGAGCGTGGACTTCACCAGACGGTTTCTCTCAAGCTTCGAAATGATATTTAGAGAACACCGGATGAGTCGGTAATTGTTTAGAGAGGGACTTATTGGCGGGGAAACCTACGCCACACTAAGATGTTTTATCATGCTCGTGAAAGTTGGAAAGATGATCTGAGTCTAGGGTTACGGTGCTCCCCTTCTCTACAGACTTCATATAATCCCAGAACATGCCATTTAAGATTTTCTAACTCTATTTCCAACTACGCTAGATGGTTATCAAGCCTACTCTGAGGCCTTGACCACCATCTAGCGTATTTGCGTAGGTGAACGTAGTCAAGGTCCGTTGTTTATGGTAGCCCAGTGATTCTTAGCACCCCCTGCCCCTTCGGCGAATAAATGAAAGAGTGTGAGCACAGATAATAGGTAGTACGTATGAGTTTGATGCATTCCTGATTGATGGAATATTATTGATAAACACATCTTGACTGATCGTTAAAGTCCCTATTTTGTGGATATCATAAATCTGCGAATGCAGTTGTTTTATGGCTGAGTTGTGTCCTTGTGATACCTTAGTAGTAGAATAAATAATAGCTTAATCGCAATACTATAGTTTGAAACTTAATTAAGTTAACATACTGCTTGTATGATTTCTGAAACCTATTTAGTAAACATGAATATTTGACTCTACACACCCTAAACTCAAGAAAACCGCTGACACAGCACGGCGGCTTATATCCTGATTATCTGTGTACATAAGTAGGTACACAGATAATCAGGATACACATAGATGATGATAATGCATTGACTTGTACTATTGGGGAGTAAACTCCCCAACGCACACAGCCATAATCGAAGACATGAACCTAAGAGTAAACTATTATTCTTTGCAGAGAATCAACGAGATTCTTAGCAGCCACGACTCTTCGGAACGTGCTGGGCACGCGAAACCTGTCACAGCTGCTGTCAGACAGGGAATCTATCAGCCATACGATGCAATCCACCTTGGATGAGGCCACGGACCCATGGGGAATTGCAGTGGAAAGAGTTGAAATGTTAGAATATATTCGCACTTTTGAGGTATATTCACACATCATCGCTACCCAGACCCTATTGCGGCTGAATCTGCATATTCTGCATTCCGGTAGAAACATTAAAAGTTATTTACGTCCGTACGGAAGTGCTGCCAAACGAACACAGAAAACAATATAGATGGTAGATTACTTTCCTAATCTACCATCTACATTGTTTTCTGTGTTGTGTAGCTTGGCTTATCGACAATCTTGAGGTTCTACCATAAGATTCGCGTGTTTGATTTCATGAGATAAAAATGCTAGGAGAACTAATGGACGGGTTATGGCTAATAATGTTAGTTATTTCTATTTTGAAAAGACGTTGACAAATAAATAATTATTTATTTACTGGAATATACATGAACTCCATTTTTCATTGAGATTTATGTTCATATTTTTTAAATTTTTATTTGCATTCCAGTACAGACGTTCGTTTGCCATTACAATTGCAACGGGCAATGGCAACGGAAGCAGAAGCAGACAGGGAAGCAAGGGCCAAGATTATTGCTGCCAAGGGGGAGATCAAAGCCTCCCAGGCTCTGAAGGAAGCGTCTATGATCATGGTTGATAACCCCATGGCCCTACAAGTACGTACGTTAAACTTGTAAAATTAGTAAGAATAACTATTAATCAACCATAGAGGTAAGATGTTATGCTTCCTATAAGTCAAGATAAGCCAACACAACACTAAATTCTGTAAGTAATTCTTTATTGTACTTACACAAAAAAATAATACATAAAAAGAACTTAACTAATAGGTTATGTACAAAGGCGAGCTTCAACCTTAATAAGAGTATTCTTCCAGCAAACCTTAGAGTTATAGGAGAGGCGCTGGAACAGGTAATGGAAGTGTACCTACACAAATAAGAAACATCGGATATACAGATAATTAAACTAATAGTAGGAAGCTTTATACAATACAGTAAATTCACTTATAAGTATAACATAACTGAGTTATAACGGTATGTATATTATTATTTATCATAATTTGTAGTGTTTTTGTATTTCGGCACAGATGCAGGCATAAATAATGGTAAATATCTCGCTTTAGGTGATTTTGTGTACCTTAGTCATCAAGGTATCCTGAAAGGGCACGTTGAAACAGCCTGATTCAAAAGAGAACACATTCGCTATGTTGGGTTTCCACTTGAACTAGCGTTATTTTAACGATCGGACAGGAAGCATACCTAGCAAAATTGCAAAAATCACACGTCGAAGACGCAAAAAAGAGCAGGATTTTCTATTTTCAGTAGTCTTAATAATTTTCAACATAATGTGTTTTTAGCTATCCTCAATCCAATAGTGGCTATTGTTTCATATTTTATATGTATTTGTGGTGCTTACTTTTGACCATCTACGGATCATGCGTGGTTAAACGATCAATCCTTACCTTTCATGAAGTAGCTCTTTTGTCAATAATTCTCAGGATTTAAAATCTATCCTTGTTCACTTTTGATTATTATTTTGCTTTCTGCTGACAATCACTGTTTCTGTTTCTTTCAGCTACGCTATTTGCAATCCTTGAACACAATATCAGCGGAGAAGAACTCTACGATTATTTTTCCATTCCCCATTGACTTCATGAAGGCCTTTCTTAAATGAAATGTGTTCAAACAAATCACAATACAAAAAAATTTCAATGAAGTTTCCAAAAAATTAAACTACTTTTTCGTACCTTTATCAAGTTTTTTTTAATTTTGCAAAAAATATCAATTCCCGTGTTCTGTCAAAGATATATTCCAGAAGAGCCAAATTCAAACGTACGAATGATGGCCCTGCATACCGACTCCACGTACCTTCTGGCGATTCCCGCATCGTCGACTTTTATAAACACTGTCATGGCCAAGACCCACGTCTATCTGGATCACCTAGTGGCGGAGACTGGCAGTGAATGCGTTAAGGCGAGCGGACTTGATAAGCCGCGTGGCACCAGCGCTAATTTAGATCGAACCTCAGTCCGTGGACTATCCTAGCTTTGTTTCCACAGCTAGGTAGGTGCACGAACCACAGAAACTAAGAATGGTTTTCGTTTTATACCTTTCATTTGAGCCAGAAACTGAAAGTCTAGCACAACTATTTCTGTGGCAGTTTTAGCTTTGACAGCTGTTATCAAATATGTACATTTCGTTCTTACTTTTGATTAGAGGAACTGAAAATCTAGCATCACTGGCAAGCACTATGCCATGCAAATCGAGCTTCGTCTAAATAGTAAAATATATTAAATAGTAAATATAGTAATATTATAGTAGCTCATTAGGGGAGGCCTATGTCAAGCAGTGGACTAATAAGGGCTGATGATTATGATGATAATAGTAGGTATAGTATGGATCAAGAAGCTTATATCCTGTAATACCACTGATATTACAAGTTAGATAGGCTTCTTGGTATGGATATATGTATGACCGAAAGCTTACACAAACAAAAGTCAGATGGCGTTTCATCGTTTTAGGCGTTTCGGCCAAGTGTGTTGGCAAGATAATGAGACTCCACCATAAACCATAGACAGAATGTTTTCACCCATAAACATTATTTTTACCTTATGTTACAGATAATATAATACTTCTTTGTTTTGCACCAAAAAGCTTATATCCTTTTTGCACCCATTATTACTGCTTTAGTTATTGCTCTGAGATTATTACAAAGTTCAAAGACATTACTTACCTTACTTACCATTACTACATTACAGAGACTAATATTTCTTTTACAGTTCTTGGTGTTTGGCCACAGACTAGGTAGATGATATGATAGGTACTAACATAGGCTTAGGTAGTGAAAAATTCTATGTGTATGGGTACTAACGTTTTTGGTTCCATAATTATGGTCAGTTATTGTTGAGGTTATTATACTCTTTCTACATAAAATATATCTATATAAAATATGTAGAATCCTTAGAACATAGAATCTTTGTACTCAAAGAGAATGTAGTAACGCTGTTTACTTTGTACTCTTTGGTGTTTGGCACTTTGTCCACAGAAAACATACTTATAAATCTGTGCAGAAAACTATTACTCCACAGATGTACTAGGGATGTATTACTCCTACTTTGCCTTTTATTGTTTTTATATCGCATCGAAGAAAATCTTTTCATGTTGTTTTTAGGATGATCTTGTCTTGTATGTAAAGTAAACTTTGAATGATGGTGATAAAACGATGATAGCTACATGCGTACCTACACGTGAAGATAAAGTACATGCCCACCAAATTAACAATAAGCATCACGCATCGGTATCTGGACAATAATGGTTGGGAGATTATTCTATCTACTAATTCCGACAAACTTGGATCAAAGACGTCGAATCTAGACCCAAACGGCGATCCAAATTGAGATTTACTGCTTTCTGAATTCTTATCATTGTTTTAAATCAGTAAGAAAGCATAAATATTATAACAATGCAGAACAGTAATAACGGTACGTAATTGTAAACAATAACCTAATCATGAAAATATTACTCCTCACCATCCTGTTGAGATCCAGTGCATCGAGCGCTATAGTATCGAGTCCCACAATTTTGAAGCACTAGTCCTAAGAGCTAGATGTGCACAGTTATAACAGCAACAGGATCAAGCGCAACTCTTTATCGCCATCGACCACCGCTCTGCCACCTCACCACTGCAGTCGACGCGCTGACCAGTGACCAAACCATAGTAATCAGAATATAACTTTCAAAGAAACATGTTACTGTCGTTCATAAGAACATCGTCTCCTTCGAGGTTTCCATGGTTGCGCTTGCCCTAAACGGTACGTCGCGCGGCGGTGGATGGTCTCTGACCGCGATGAAAAAGATACGCTCGTTCCTTTTGCTGTGATTACAAAATTTAAGTATAAAGTTTATTTTATACTATACTTGAGTTTATTTAATAATATATTGAGACAGAAAACAAAAAGTCCTTTTTTTGCGACTCGGGTTTTTTAAATAATAATGTTTTACTTCAAAAACCTTACAAAAACGCTTCGCACGTCGATAACAAATTTAATAGCGTCATCTTGCTGAGCTAGTCTGTATTAGGTATATTTTATACTAGTCTTGAATGAGGCCAGAATTAGACCCCCAATTTAGGTCACCCACCACCGCGAACAAATTACACCCAAAATCAACAAAATTATACACTTGCCGATATTTTGTGGTATTTTCTTCTTGTTTTAGGCTAGGGCCTAGCCGCCGACAAATATACAAAATACTGTTGGAAGAATAAAACTTTTATACACAGAAATGTCGCACCAACCCGCCAGTCTGTGTCGCCGACTTCGGTGTGTAGTCATAGTCACACTCAATTATATGAAAACCACAAATTATCGCGTCTTAAGTTAAGGCCCAGAAACCTTAACTTTATAGCAAAGCATTCCTTTGTGTATAAATTAAAACATTTATTTATTTAGGGGTAAACAAAAATTTTAAAATAAAATTAACATTTGTTGGACTAAAATTGTGCGCTAGCTGCTGGAGACGCTTCAAACGTAATTTCAGAGAGGTGCGATTTTTGTGACGCAGAGTTTATGTAACGAAGTTAATTCTAGATCATTATTCCATGAAAAAGTTATGAAAATGTTAAGAAACTCAATCCCACATACTTTTCAAATAGGTTAAAGGCTTGTTGAAACAAATATAAAGGGTAAAAGCCTATAGAAGGATTTGAGTAAACGTTGATTGTTAAGGTTTTACAAGACTATTAATGATGATTCTGAAATCGTTGTGTTTTGTGACAGCAAGTCCTGGCTCGATGACCTGTGTCGAGAGGTGTATGGCTCTTCTCTCGTATCTGCTGGTCATCATCCTTTTCCCTTTATCAATGGTTGAATGTATAAAGGTAGGAAAAACTATGTTATGTATAGCTTGATATTATTTTTATTCATCTGAAGGTTTAAGTAAAGCTAACGCTTCTGCAGGGTTGATTTCTTTTGCCGGCCCTCCTAACGTAACAACTTTGTCTAGGATAGAATAGAAAAAAAAGTATGAATTGAGTAATATATTCAAATTTAAGGAATGAATTTCAATTTTATTACACATTCGATGACAATTCAATGTATTTTTGCCAATTTTTACGTAGAGAAAAATTGCTATGCTCTATTGCAACATTTTAATCTGACTTTACATAGCTGGTAATTTATTACCAATGGCAATGATTTCTAGACCTAACCTAAGAAAAAAAATTGTGGATTCTCGTTGCCCTTTCATCATTATTATTTTTCATCAGGTGGTCAAAGAGTACGAACGTGCCGTTATCTTCAGGTTAGGACGACTCAGGAAAGGCGGTGCTAGAGGCCCTGGCCTATTCTTTGTGCTGCCTTGTATTGATACCTACAGAAAAGTGGATCTGAGGACAGTTACGTTTGATGTTCCGCCTCAGGAGGTAACTTGCTTATGTGTTTAATTGATGCAAATCTTGATTTACGTGCTTGAAGGGTTGTCTTGAAGGGTGTAAAAGGAAACAACCTTATTTGTTCATGGTTGTATATTCAATGAATCACGTAAACTAAAAGTGCTATGCCTGCACATGACATAGATTAGATACAACTTACTACTACTTGTAATGCTAGCCTACGTTACAAAAAAAGAAAGTGGAAGAAAGTGGATCTGCGGACAATGTCGTTTGACGTTCCGCCTCAGGAGGTGACTTGTTAAATTTGTATTTAATTGAAATTAATCTTCCTAGATTTACATGCTCTTCCTATTTATCGTGAACAGTAGACAATTGTCTTCAAAGTACTTTGTGCACTTGACAATACTTTTATTTATGGCAGTACTCACTCATTCTTAGCAATGACAACTATAAAAACGGATTTTTTGACTTATGTAAAACCGGCAAGAGCTAGTCGGGTCAACATGCACTTGCCGGTATTGTAAAGCACACCGAGGGTTCCACGTCCATACCATCCCATCGTAGAAAATTATTTGGCAAAAGAAACGCATTTATCCAACCAAGTACTAACCGCCAGGCCCGTAGGCCGATAGAAGGAGCACCCCCCCCCCCCCCCCCAACGTTCAGCCAACACACAGCTTGGTGATTATTTAATGCTGTTAACTTCTATCACTTGCATAGTTGCCCGCTGTGGGAAACAATCGCGGCTCGCTCCGCTCGCCGATATTACTGGTGCGTGTGGCCGCAAGTCAGTAACTTTATTTCTTTAAATTTACAAAATAAGCACACAAGTCAAATTTCAAACTATAAATGATAACATTATGAATGTTATCATTTATAGTTTGAAATTTGACTTGTGTGCTGAACTCGATATGAACTCATGAACTCGTCGTACTACGTTAGTTTTTAGGGTTCCGTGCCCAAATAGTAAAACGGAACCCTATTACTAAGACTCCGCTGTCCGTCCGTCTGTCTGTCACCAGGCTGTGTCTCATGAATGATGTATTTCTGTTGCCACTGTAACAACAAATACAAAATAATTATAATAAAATAAATATTAAAGGGGGCTCCCATACAACAAACGTGATTTTTTTGCCGTTTTTATAAAAAAGGGTACTTACGGAACCCCTAGTCCTACTCGCACTTGGCCGGTTTTATATACTAAAAGTTTACCTCGTATATTATAAGATTAGATTTCCAATCTCTTGATTAGTCGAGTGCGTGCCAGCTAGAATAAAAGCATGTGCATTGATTCCAGGTTCTAACAAGCGACTCTGTGACGGTTTCCGTGGACGCCGTGGTGTACTACAGAATCAAGGACCCTCTTAGCGCCATTATCAAGGTCGCTAATGCAGGGTTGGTACGATAATCTTAATCCTTCCACTTACTAAGAAGTACTAGCTGTTAACCGCAATGTTGTCCGTTTTTTTGGCCTATGATTACCTACCTATTTTAGAAACAATTTATCTTCTTGCCAAGTCATTTAAAAACATCTTAATAATTTCCGTCATTTCTATTTTTCTATTGTGTTGTGCCCTTTAAGGGACAATTTTAAAAATATCTTTCCGCTATGAATATTACTAAAGTTATCGTCACAGCTCAAAGGATTAACAAGCTGAAGTGGCAGTGGGCTGGCCATATCTCGGAAAAAACCGACAACCGCTGGGGTGAACGTGTTCTTGAGAGGAGACCACGACTCGGCAAACGTAGTGTAGGATGCCCTCCGACCAGGTAGGATGACGATTTGCGAAAGACTGCCGACAGATGCTGGATGCGGCAAGCTGAAGACAGGGCGCTATGGCGCTGGGGATAGGGGAGGCCTATGTCCAGCAGTGGACTAATATAGGCTGATGATGAATGAATATTCGAATAATTTTAGTAGGCTGATAATACAATGAATACTAATGATGGAATCGCATTGAGGTTCAAAAAATGAATTCCTGGTTTCTAGACTATTATTACACCTTGATTAATCTATAAAGTTTCAACTTAAAGAGTTATGAAGAAAATGAGTACATATACAAGTTTTTTGATGATATACATCAAAAAACTTGTTTAATGTACTCATTTTCTTTTTTACTCTCCAATAGTTCATATAAATGAACAAAGTTATTTATTTCCTTCAGACCTTACAGGACTCTTTGACTCTTGGACACTGGAAACTCAGATTACATAAGTAAAACTAGGAAATAAAGTGATCACTTACTTTTTTTCCACTTCGATCTTTAAGAAACCTTTACCTTGTCAGAATGTTAGTTTTCGAGTTGGAGTAAAACTCGTCCCAAGTTTTTTTATCGTCTAGATAATCTGATATTATATAGTAAGCCATTTTAAAGGATATGATTGACAATTGGTTTGAATTTACCTATTTATTGATAATTTTTGCAACTCACTTGGAGTTTTGTTGTAGAACCATATATTGTCCATTAAAAGATAATTACATTAGTCTTGTGTAACCTAGTTGTGCATAGCGAGTTCATACTTATTTCTAGTATTAAAATTATGTAATATATCGCTATTTTTGGGGAACCGATTGATATTCTTATGAATGTACAATAAGTTTTCATAAATTTAGAACGCACGTCTTAGATTCCAGCCATGATCTAAGACGAATGTTTAAGTTAGTGTTGAAGGCTATTGTTTTTCGCAGAAAATCAACGAAATTCTTAGCAGCCACGACTCTTCGGAATGTGCTGGGTATGAAAAACCTGGCACAGCTCCTGTCAGACAGAGAAGCCATCAGCCGTATGATGCAATCCACCTTGGATGAGGCTACAGACCCTTGGGGAGTCAAGGTGGAAAGAGTTGAAATGTAAGAAAATATTCGGCATCAACGCTGCCCAGTCCCTACTGCGGCTACATCTGTCGTTCCCGTTAAGGCCTTAAAGTTACCTACGTACGGACGTAGGTAAGTGCCACGTGCTAGGTACAAAACGAACTACATACTTATACCATACTACGTGAAAAGACGAAAACAGATAATAATGACTAGATCATTATTATCTACTAGTACTAGAATCCTCTGGAACTATACATTGTCACCACATTTGACGACCTCAGTGGCGCAGCGGGCGAGAGTCTGCCTGCGACGCAAGAGGTTGCGGGTTCGATCCCCGCCTCGGAACAAATTTGTGTACGACCTGCAGAAATTTGTTCCGTTGGTCTGGGTGTTTTCTATGTATAATAAAAAATATCTATCTATGTATGTATAATATTACGTATATCAGTTATCTAGTACCCATAACACAAGCTCTGCTTACCTTGGGGCTAGATAATGCTGTGTGAATTGTCCAGCATTATTATTATTATATTATTTATAACGACTTCTTTACATTAAGTTCCCAAAATGTTCGGTTGGGACTCGAACCCGAATCCCTTTACCCTTTTGGGAACTTATTTCATCTCTTAGTTAGAGATACCCAGAGTGCTTGTAAGCACTATAACAAAAATTCTTTACACATCACGACAAGCTACGAAAATTTGGTGATGATCATTCACCAATTCTAACTAGATTTTGATTGTTATTTCCATGTTGTATTAAAGTTGATTTTGAGATGGTCTCATTCATTTTTTGCTCACCAGTAAAGACGTTCGTCTGCCAATAGAATTGCAAAAGGCAATGGCAGCGGAAGCAGAAGCAGACAGGGAAGCAAGGGCCAAGATTGTGACTGCAGAGGGGGAAATCAAAGCCTCCGAGGCTCTAAAGGAAGCGGCTATGATCATGGTTGATAACCCTATGGCCCTACAGGTACGTATGTTACTATCAATTAACCGTAGACGTAAGATAGTATGCTTCCTCTATGTAAGTTAAGAAAGGTATTTTTGCACAGATGCAGATGTTATGGTCTTATCTCGTGTCTCAAGGTTTTGGAGTAAACAACTAGATCACTCCCTTCTCGTGTCTTATTTCAAATGATGAAAATATACCTACTCAAACGTTTGCGTTTCGTGCCCTTTTGAATAAATTTATGAGAAGTGTCATAGAGCTAAGAACCCTGCTAAACGTGCAAAGATTTGATATAGAAATGCAAGTCATGGTAAACATCCCTCTATATGTGATTGTATGTCATCGATCAAGCTATCATGAAAAGGGCATCTTGAAACTGCCTTTTTCAAAAGATAATACATCGACATGTTGGGTGCCCATTTCAACTAGTGTCAATACAATGCTCAGAATTGCAAAATCACACGTCCACGACACAATAAAAGACGGGATTTCCTATTTTCTATATAAATTTATTGCAGGATAGAAAAGCAAAAAATATAATTAACATAAATATTAAATGTTTAATATTATATAAATATTTTTTGCTAAAAGCACACAGTGATTAACCCCTGTAATGTGCATTTAACCCTATCTTCAAGTTATAGCGTTAAATTATTTTTTTTTTCTATGATATTTTCTTTGTTTTTATTTCATGAATAGTGGCTACCTTTGCTTAGCGTTATACTATTAAGTTATTCTGTGCTATTGCTTCAAAGTTCTTTTTGGTTTTTGGTGTTGTTCTATGCTTCTTTTTTTCCGTATGGTTTGTTTGGTGGTTTGTTTTGTGTCAGTGGGATGGCCATTTTTCGAGAAGAATAACAACCACTGGGGCAAACGTATTCTTGAGACCGCGACTCGGCAAAAGTAGTGTAGGACGCCCTCTGATCAGGTGGGATAACGATGTGCGAAAGACTGCTGGCAGATGCGGCAAGCTGAAGACGGTGCTATGGCGCTCATTAGGGGACGCCTAAGTCCAACAGTGGACTAATATAAGTTGATGATGATGACTATGATTATTTTTCTTATACAATATTTATATAAAAAAGAGAAACTGTCTAACACATCCAGATATCTCTGGAACTAAAAGAGCTACGAGGTTGAAATTTTGGATCTAGATTCCTTTTAGGGCGTAAACATCCACTTAGAATGGATTTTAGTTAAAAGAGGTCGAATGCTGTTTTACAATCTTCAGAACCGTAATTGACCCGTGAAAAATTGTAGCGTTGGTAATCAAAATAAACAGTGTTTCTGAGTTCTGGTCCGCCCAACGCCCTCCTTGGGGTAGGCGACTCTGTGATTGAAAGGGTATTATGTATAATTGCACCCAAATCCCAGAGTCATGTGTTAACACTCCAGCCCGCGCAAAGCGAGGTGGGATATGACATGTATAAACCTGCCATAGAACTCATATACTATCCCCTTGGTACACACCTTGGACAGCTTTGCATTGGATAATGTAGTCGAAATACATGGTCATGTCATGTATTACTCCTGAGAGAAATATTTTAGGATCAAAAGATGGACTAACCGCTACGCTTACTTTCTCTGTGCTGTTTGCGTAATCACCGAACTTGTCACGGCTCTACACAAACTGTCTGCGACAAAATGAAGTAGTAGACTCGAGTGTCATTTTTGTAAGGTTCATGGTATACAGAGGAGGTAGCGGATACCTGATCAAAGACCTAAATGCTTTCAAACCAACATTGGGAATATTAATAAGGAGTCCGAAGACTGGCGAGCATTCGCTAGTGATCTGGCATTATGCATGATAAAAGCATTTTTTTGCCAGCACAAAGAAATTATGCCATAGGAAATATCACAAGCTCACTGTGTCAAGATCCGTGCATGGTTGGACGATCAGTCCAAATCTTCTTAGGATTCAGAATTTTGAACATTATTACTGCTGAAAATCACTATTTCTGTTTCTTGCAGCTTCGTTACCTGCAATCCTTGAACACAATATCAGCGGCGAAGAACTCAACGATTATTTTTCCATTTCCTATTGACTTCATGAAGACTTTTGTTGGTGGTGGACGAAAAAACCCTGGCTCGTTTTCATTGCACGTATAGTTTTAAAGTGCATCATAGGATACAACCAATACAATATTCAAACTCTATGTAAAAATTTTGTAAACAAACCACGACACAAAAATCAAAAACTCACTTGATTAGTGTCGATTTTCAGATAAAATTGTAAGCAATTTTTATTAAAAGAAGGGTGAAATTATACCAATATTGTTCACGCATACTTACTAACTTCATAGCTAACTTCGTACTGTACCTGTGAAGCCACCCCCCTCTCCTTACCTCACCTTGACGTTTTGTAAAAGACAGACATTACACGCCATTTTTGGAAAGAAGTACGCATTTATTATTTCTCTCCACATTCAAAATATTACCTAAATATCACAGCAAGTCAGGCTGTCAGTTTAATTATTACAATAACACGTTGCCTAATACCTAAGAGGCAACATTTGGTCCTTCCTCCGCCAAATCGAATCCTGCACCTACGGAAATACATACACGAAGACTTGGCGGCCATTTTTGCTGTGAGAAACTGCGCAAATACGGCACGGCACATCGAAGCAAACCTGGAGGCTAAGCGCTAAAGGAAGTGAAGTCGGATTGGCATCTCATCGTTCTACATACGCATCTGGTGGGACCAACCATCCTTCATAATCCATCTCCTCCCGGTTCCAATTGTGACACGTGTGCTAACCTGTTTCAGTGTTCTATTGTGAAGGAGTTCTCTCCGAAAGGCAGGATAGACGAAGGCTTGTGACGCTGCTATCACTGCCCATCCTGATCGCTTTAAAATCGTGAGTATTCCTTCCATCCACACACCACCAAAATGTCTACAGATCAACTTAACGTAGAATCTCAAGAGAAGCCTAGGTCACGCGATAGGTCTCCTGCTACGCAGATAGGTGATAACCCCACGCTAGTTCGGGAGTTGCTTAGAAAACGTGGTATAGTTAAAGGCCGTTTGACTAGGTTTACGAACTATGTCCAAACGTTAGTACAAAGCGATGCTCCTATTCTTTCTCAAACAAACCGTTTAGACCTACAACTACGCATTAACGGAGCTACTAGCCTTTTTACAGAGTTTAATAACATTCAAACGCAAATTGAAGACAATGTTTATGATAGTGTGGTTCCAGATCAATTAAACTGTAGGGAATCATTTGAAAATACTTATTACAGTACTTTGGCCTTAGCGCAATCACTGCTTACCAGTGATGAGGTCACTGACCGTTCTAAAGGTACTTGCGAAGGGTCACAATCTATAAAACTGCCCACTATAGTTATGCCCACCTTTGATGGATCGTATGAGCACTGGCTTGAGTTTAGAGATACGTTTTTATCACTAGTTCATAACTCTAAAAATATAAGTAGCATTCAAAAGTTCCACTACTTGAAGTCTTCTTTGAAAGGCAACGCATTGCTGGTCATAGAATCGATGGAATTCTCCGCAGATAACTATTCAGTGGCATGGGAATTGTTACTAAATAGGTACAATAATAATAGACTTTTGATTCATAACCACGTAAAGGCTTTGTTTACTATGAGCGCGCTAACAAAGGAATCACCCTCTCTGATTAGAACATTAATTGACACAGTTCTAAAAAACTTACGAGCCCTAAAAATCCTAGGTGAACCGACAAACTCCTGGGATACGCTAGTAAACTATATGATTGTGTCAAAATTGGATAAAACCACCGAACGCGAATGGGAATCATACAAATGCACTTTGTCAGCGAACGATCACAATACAAAACGCATTATAAAGTTGAGTGATTTGATAGGTTTCTTGCAGGACAGGGCAGACATGCTAGAAACACTGCAGCTTTCACATAATAAACCACATAATGATAAAACCGAAAAATCTTATAAAAAACAAGGTTCACATTCACAAAACGTTTCACACTGCAATGTTTCTAACAACAAACCCGGTGACCGTCAGTCTCGCTCCTACAAGCCATGCTTGAAGTGCAACGCAGCACATCCGTTGTATTCGTGTTTGAAATTCATAGAAAGTGATTTAGAATCCAAGTTAAAATTAATTCGCGATAATAAACTTTGTGAAAACTGTTTACGCGCGGGGCACTCGTCTGACCAGTGTAACTTCGGGTCGTGCAGGAAATGCAACGCTAAGCATAACTCATTGATTCATACCGAAAGTGCAGTGACGTTACATTCAAGTGTACCTACTCAGTGTAACATAAATGAGAACACTGAGAACGCTTCTTCTACCACGGACTCGCTAATTCAGGTAAATAAGGCGCATATGCAGACTAGCTGTTCTAATTATGTAACGGTGCTGTTGTCAACAGCTGTCGTCGAGGTAGCTGACGCGCAGGGTGCTTATCGCCAGGCGCTTGCGCTTCTAGACTCAGGTTCTCAACGATGCTTTATCACTAAATCATTTTGTAACGCAATTAACGCCCCATCGTTAAAATCAACTCACGAGATTCGAGGAGTAGGTGACTCAGTGATGCAATGTTCGGAAACTTGTAGCATTGAAATTAAGTCGCACGTCGATCAAACATTCAAAACACGCATTAATTGTTTTGTATTACCACAGATAACTTCAGGCATTTCCACCTTCTGTGAAAACGCACAACTTTGTATTCCAGGCAACATAAGGTTGGCTAACCCGAACTTTCTCGACGTAACGAGAATAGATTTATTAATAGGCGCGGATGTGTTCTGGGACCTAATAAAAGAAGGCAAAATTCGGCTTCCTAGCGGGCCCTACTTACAAAACACCAAATTAGGGTGGATAATTTCCGGTCCGCTTTACAAATCAACGCAAAATTCTATGCCCGTTCACTGTAATTTTAATCGTACATTAGATTCCCAATTACGTATGTTTTGGGAAATCGAAGAGCTCCCTCAGGCTAAGAATACGCACACTGAAGAGGAACGTACATGTGAAGAACACTTTACTCGCACTACAACGCGTGATAGCGAGGGCAGGTTCATTGTGCGTATTCCTCTAAAACAGTCACCCGACGTCTTAGGTGAGTCTTATACGCAAGCCGAACGCCGTTTCTTCGCTTTAGAAAAACGTTTACAGCGCTCACCTGAATATAAATCATTATACGCAACTTTTATGAAGGAATACGAAGAGTTAGGCCACATGACTCAGGTAGATTCGCACGAAACTCCATGTTACTACATCCCGCACCACGGCGTTTACCGCGAGGCCAGCACTACCACCAAACTGCGCGTGGTGTTCGATGCTAGCGCGGCCAGCACTTCCGGAAAGTCGCTGAACGACCTGCAGTTAGTGGGCGCGCCGATACAAGGTGATTTGATTTCGATTCTTCTCCGCTTTAGACAGCATACATTCGTAGCCTGTGCTGACGTTAGTAAAATGTTCCGCAATTGCTTGGTAGCTCAAGACCAGCGTCAGCTACAGCTGATTGTATGGCGAGAGGATCCAGCGTTACCGTTACGAAAGTACTGTCTCAATACTGTAACTCAGGGAACAGCTTCCGCGCCGTTTTTAGCTGTTAGGTGTTTGAAACAGTTAGGTATTGAATCACTGAACCCAGATGTTCAAAGGACAGTTAGGGATGACTTTTACGTGGACGATCTATTGACCGGTCATAAAAACAAAGAAACTTTATTAAAGTTGTGTGTAGGCATAAAAAACGCGCTTCAATTAGGTTGTTTTTCACTTCGCAAGTGGATGTACAATTTTCCGTGCGATGATGATCATACCATTTCTGAGCACACAAAAGAAATTAAAAGCAATGAAAACATCAATTCGAAAACGCTAGGCTTAGGCTGGAATAATTCAAATGATGAATTCTATTTCAAAACTGAATTCCAATCTGATGATAGGCCAGTCACAAAACGATCAATTTTGTCAAATATTTCTCAAATATTTGATCCTCTGGGCTTGTTAAGCCCTACGATAATAATAGCAAAAGTGCTATTGCAACAATTATGGTTACTTAAAATCGGTTGGGATGACATTGTTCCTGCCAGTGTCGCGCGGACCTGGAACCGGTTTCTTATCTCATTACAAACACTCGATTCTATTCGCATTCCTCGGCACGCTATAGGAATCATACCTATGTATTTAGAGCTGCATGTTTTTAGCGATGCGTCGCAAACTGCGTACGGCGCCTGCGTTTACGTGCGCACAGTAAGTCAAAATGAAACAATAACAGTAAGGTTGCTTTTTTCCAAGGCCAAGGTCGCTCCCTTAAAAGTTTTAAGTATACCGAGACTGGAACTTACAGGTACGTTACTAGGTGCCAAGTTATTAGATAAAACACGAAGCTCGTTAAATTTCAACTTCCGCAATATAGTTTTTTGGACGGACTCGACCATAGTATTAGGTTGGTTACGCATGGCACCAAATAAATTAAAACCTTTCGTTCAAAATCGAACTTCAGAAATTCACGAATTGACAAAAGATGTTATTTGGCGCCATGTTTCGGGTAAAGATAACCCCGCGGATCTTGCGTCGCGCGGTGCAAGTATTCATGAACTTTCTTCTTCTTCCTTGTGGTGGAACGGTCCGGACTTTTTACAAAGCCCGAGTTTCACGCTAGATGATCATACGGTGGAAGAAATATGTGACGACCTTCCTGAGCTGAAATCGTCAGCTGTTACATCGCTAGTCACACAGGAAGCCACATCTTTGTTTCCGTTTGAACGTTTCTCTCAATTTCAACGTATGAAGCGCGCGGTAGCATTTATGTTACGATTCGTACATAATATTCGCAATAAAAATAATAGGTTAACAGATATGCTCAATGTAGATGAGATAAGAGAAGCGGAAAGAACGCTAGTGCGATGGTCTCAATTGGAAAGCTATCCTAACGAATATAAATTAATAAATAAAAACGCAATCATAAAAAACAATCACTTAAATAAATTGAACTTGTTCATTGATAAAAATAAAATAATACGAGTGGGTGGGCGTCTAGGCTACTCCGATGAGTTCTCTTACGATAAGAGATATCCTGTTTTATTATCAAACAAACATCACTTCACTAAGCTTTTGTTTCGCTACGAACATCAGCAGCTACTTCACGCTGGTAGCCAGGCATTGTTGTGCCATTTACGTGATAGCTGGTGGCCTGTGGGGGGTAGAAACCTAGCTCGGTCTATAGTTAATGCTTGTGTGAAGTGCACGCGCATGAAAGGGAAGGTACTTACCCCTATAATGGGTAATTATCCCAAACAAAGAATAACGCCCACTAATCCGTTCAATCGATGCGGGGTTGACTATAGTGGAAGTTATCTCATACTTAATCGCAAAGGTAGGGGCGCTAAAACCTCTAAGGCATACGTTTGCCTGTTTGTGTGCTTTGTGACACGAGCAGTGCATTTAGAGCTGGTCAGTGACCTCACTACTGAAGGCTATCTTTTAGCTTTAAAAAGATTTATTTCTAGGCGCGGCAAGCCTTTAGAAATTTATTCTGATAACGGCACTAACTTTGTAGGGTTAATGAATGATTTTGCAAACTTTTTACGCAACTGTTCTTCTAACATTGTTGAATACGCAACAAGTCAAGAAATAAAATTTAAATTCATTCCCCCTTATTCTCCGCATTTTGGTGGTCTGTGGGAGGCAGGAATAAAATCATGTAAACATCATTTGCGACGTGTGATTGGAAACGCGCACCTCACCTTCGAGGAATTCTGTACAGTGTTGGCACAAGTAGAAGCAATCCTGAATTCTCGACCACTTTCCCCTCTCTCTCCTGATCCTAAAGACTTCGTTCCCCTAACTCCAGCTCATTTCCTGGTTGGTCGACCACTGTCTGCGCCAGCCAGCGATGATGTCATCGACGTTCCAGTAAACCGACTCCAGCGCTACGAGAGGGTGGAGCAGATACGCCAGCACTTTTGGACCCGTTGGGCCAAAGAATATATATCTGAGTTACAGATACGAAAAAAATGGAACAAGCAGCAGACAACTGACCTGCAACCAGACACGATTGTCCTTATCAAGGAAACGAATTCGCCACCGCTAAAATGGCATATGGGTCGTGTGCTCGCTACGATTCCAGGCAAGGATGGAGTCTCAAGAGTAGCAGACATACAAACCGCTACGGGCGTCGTTCGTCGGGCCTACGCGAAGATCTGTCCACTACTTCCAGAAGACCATAGTGATGAGGGACTCCACACCTGTTGAAAGCTGTTGCTTCCAAGGCCGGGGGCATGTTCACGCATACTTACTAACTTCATAGCTAACTTCGTACTGTACCTGTGAAGCCACCCCCCTCTCCTTACCTCACCTTGACGTTTTGTAAAAGACAGACATTACACGCCATTTTTGGAAAGAAGTACGCATTTATTATTTCTCTCCACATTCAAAATATTACCTAAATATCACAGCAAGTCAGGCTGTCAGTTTAATTATTACAATAACACGTTGCCTAATACCTAAGAGGCAACAAATATTATAAAGAGGAACGATTTATTAGTTTGTTTGAATTGAATAGGCCATGACACTACTGGACCGGTTTGAAAAATTATTTCACCATTAGACCTACATTATCCCTGATGAACATAGGCGATAGAATAGTAGTAATTTTTAGTAGTAATCTAGTAAATATCTCTATTTTATTCTAATACTGAATTATCCGCATAATAAAATACACATATTCCGATTTTCTCACATACCTTTTGGTAGTACATATTTCCCGATTTATTTATTTTTCTTTAATTGCATCTTTTCGAATCTCATGTACTGTAAAAGATATTCTCAGAAGAGCCAAATAGTTACACACAAAACTTTATTTCCAAAGAAAATTACAATCAAATAATAGAATTAAATTAAAACTAGTATGTACAATTGAAACAATTGAGCTAACTGCAGATTGTTACAAACAAGCTACAGGTAGCTCAACTGTAGTTACATACAAACATACGAATGGTGGCTCTCCATTCCGACTCCCTTGTTGAGGCGAGTGGTCTTCGATAAGCCACGTGGCACCAGGGAGAATTCACTTGACGCCGAACCGCTGGGTTACGAGCTATCTACGGATTATCCTAGCTTTGTTTCCACAGCCACATACAGTCCTAGTCCTAACCATAGAAATCTTAATTAAATAATTATTTTTTAGAGTTCTATCCTCGGCCAGACATATACATACGTACAGAGGTTTGCCGACCTCATTGATAGTCGGGCTACAAATGAATATCCACATCATTTAAGTCATTCCCAACATCTTATGATGTGAATTTTTTGTTAATAGTACATTATTTATCTTGGCGCAGGGAATTTACTCCGAACATTTGGAGATGACTGACAGTAACTATATTTTTACAGGAACTATGGTTTGACGGTCTTTACATTAGTAGGTACCTAATTTTATCACTTTTTAAGTGATGTATAAACACTAAGGTTTACCAGAGCAAATTTTTTGTCCCGTATAAAATAATACCCTGATTTTGAAAATGCAAAGAACACCGATACCTATCTAAAACGAGAAATAAAGTATTTTATTTTATTTGCGAAAGAAGGTCTATGGCCTATCTATACACAGTTGTTTGTATGTGATTTCGGTCTACTGATATGAACCTATCGTTCATACGAAAATAAAAGCGTGGAATAGGTATGAAATTAATTAATAATTTATAGAAAACCAAAGGGACTATCAGGCCAAGGACAGAAAGGTAAAATTTAAATTGTAGTTTGACCTACGGTCTGACCGGCTCCTTAAAGTTCAAACATCATCCTGCCATCTAGGGTTATTGCTTTAGCCAAACCTTTAGAGGATTGATCTCCAAAGTAGCTGACCTTTTTAGAAAATCTTTTATTTTTTTTCTTTCTTCTAATTTAGCGTTGATTAGGCATTTGATCGCGTAAAATTAAAAACACTTGGTATGTTGCACATTCCCACGCCTAATTTTTTCTTTTAAGACTATCTTTTTTTGTAATGTAAACTTAGAATGATGATAAAAACAATATTAACTTCATGCGTACACGTAAAGATAAAACACATGCCCACCAAACTAACAATAGGCATCACGAATATCTGGACACCAATGTTTGGGAGATCAATCTATCTATAGATACCGACAATCTTGGATCAAAGACGTCGAATCTAGACCCAAACTGCGACCCAAATCGAGATTTACTGCTTTCTGAATTAATATTCTTGTTGCCAAATTACCGCATCAAAATTTCTATTGCTTGTAGTCATTTGTAGCTTTTACGACTAGCTATGAAAATACTCTAGAAGTTCGTGTGAGAAGAAATTCTTCTAGCCTCGTTCTAAAGGTAAATAAGTTCTTTGTTTACATTTACAACGCCCACTTTTATGATTCTACTATAAGAAAACTAATTAAAGCCGTTTATTTACCTATCTTATCATTGTTTTAAATCAGGTAACAAGCAGAAATATTTTCACAATGGAGAACGGTAATTACGGCATTGTAAACAATAAGATATTAAATTATTATCCAAACATCCTGTTGAGTTGAGATCCAGTGCATCGAGACGAGAAGCGCTAAAATACCGAGTCCCGCAATTTGGAAGCTCGCGCCCGCCGAGCGCCCGCGCCGATCGCCGACATGTCCGAAAGTGCGTTATTTATTTATTTTTACCATCATGCTCTTCCGCGCATCTTCTCACTCACCTTAGTTCACTAGACACCGCTTTGAAGACACGACCACTTTACATAAAACGCGTTGACAAAACCCAGTCAATGGTATTAAAATACCGCGAAATCTTTTCCGTCATGGATTGCGGTTGCCTCGACAAGGATTCTGGGGAGGTGGAGTGCTACCTCGAAATACGTAAATACCTATTTGACTGAACAGCTTTATTGTGGAACATCGCATTGTAATATATTTTTAGGATTCAGTGTAGTTTTTTGGGTTGTGTAAACAGCTGGACTCTTTCCGACTGTCAGTCTGTTTGTCAGCACAGTCCGCGAATGTTGGATAGATACTTCTATCGTTTGTGATTCGGTTATCGCATTGATTATAACCCTATTCTAATTTATCGTTTTATTCTTTCAAAATGCTGCGTTCGGAATTGCACACGCGATCAGCTAGCACTAGGCGTGACAACGTACCGAGTCGTGAGTACTTGAAACTAGTGCTTTAAAGTTGAAAAATGACATACATCCTGTTATCCTAATACTGTAAATTTAAATATTTTAGATTGCGATACGGGTACTTCTTGCGCTATCACGATACAAATGCGTAAGTAGATTAACAATATAAGCTTGCAGAAGGCTTCGAATTATGTGCGCTTTGTGTAAAAGTTACGTGTAAGGTTTTTTAGGACTTAATTATAATTGTGATTCTGAGTTTAGTTTGTTTTGTGACAGCGAATCCTGACTCGGTGACCTGTGTCGAGAGGTGTGTGACTCTTCTCTCGTATCTACTGGTCATCATCACGTTCCCTTTCTCATTGTTTGAGTGTTTCAAGGTAAGAACTTTGGTATTGTCTGATTTTTTGCAATTAGTGTCTTGTTTGATATATTTAGGTACCGCTTTTGCAAGGTTGATCCTGTTCAACATTGGTAAAATATGATTTTTGAATTCCATGAATTAATCAGTGGATTCTCGTCGCGCTTTAACATTGATATATATTTCAGGTGGTCCAAGAGTTCGAACGCGCTGTCATCTTCAGGTTAGGGCGCCTCAGGAAAGGCGGTGCTAGAGGCCCTGGCCTGTTCTTTGTGCTGCCTTGTATTGATACCTACAGAAAAGTGGATCTGAGAACAGTGTCCTTTGATGTTCCGCCTCAGGAGGTAAATTGTTCAATTTGAGTTTAATTGAAAATAAATCCTTCTAGACTTACATGCTATAGATAAATAACAGATTCAGGCGTTAAGTACTTTACGGAAATCCATTGCAAAACATTAGGATAACATTTAAAAAATATTCCAATTTTGAGTTAAACCTTTTCAGATAAAATCCAAACAACACGAAATTGGCGTGAAATCTACCAAAAATCATCATAATTATGTACATTTTGTAATTTTAATTAAATCATGCTTGTTCTAATAATTGGTTTACATTTTTGATCAGTGATTGAGATTTTCGTCGATTCTTTTCTTAAATCGATTTTCCATCAGAAAAATCAATTCTCTATTATTAGCTTCCCATATCCCAGACAATGGGGAAACATGAAACGATTGTTTAGTATCTCGTAAAACTTTGATTGATAGTTTACAGCCACATCAATTAATCAGGTTTGAATGGCGGAAAACGAGCTTTGTGTGTAGGTTTGTATGGAACCCGGCTTTGGATATTGGAACAGATTTTCCAGCCCGAGTCCGGCTTTTATACTTTACTCCGGCTCTTCAAAGTCAAGTATTTTCTATACTTATAGTTAAAAATAGCACGCATATAATACACATAAATTTTAAATTTAACATTATATAGTAGAAAACTATTACTTGTTACACTTGTTAAGTGTAGTGACTTGTATATTTTCCCGGACTTTTCGTCTACTCCTTACCCCAACATTAGCTTCGAAGAAATAGTTGAAACTGGGTTAACAGTTTTCAATACCAATGCCACAGGCACCAAAAATGCTTAACCACATGGTACGTGACTAAATACTAAAGTTTACTTCTATTTACGTTAGCAAATGAGCGAGAAATACGATCTTAAACTTACCCACGAGTTACTATAAAATTTACATAGCATAACCTAGCCATAATGAAGCAGATATTGTGTTAGGGGTAAGTTATCTACGAGACTTGTCAAGATGTTCAGTTTTATTACTGTCTTCAGATAAGCTGAGCTGAGTTATGGGCTATACAATACCAATATTACTTTTTAACCGTGACAAATGTTTGGGGTTATGGTTAATGGTTATTCCCAACGTCAAGTGTGAGACGCATCTACTCCAAAAGTCTTACGAAAAGTATTCCTGACGTCTCACGTTTGGAATATGTTCATTTTAGATACTGAAAGTATTTCAAACGTTCCATAGAGACATTGCCTATTCCTAGCGAACGTCTCACGAAATGTCAGAGATTTCCTTCCTTATCTGCAACATCCATTGATATGTTTTTGAATTATATTAATATTATGGTATATTATGGTCTTCATACTAAATTCAAACCCACAACTTTCTACGTCATCTTAACTGTACTTTTGCAGTTAGATATTTATTTCATAGGTAAGTCCAAAACGCTTCAAATTCAGGTCAGTCTGCAAGATATCCGTTCACAACTACTGAACATTGGACAAGCTAATATAAACTTTGCATGGTTATGATATTGACCATGTATTCACGGACTTCTTATTATAGATTACCTATTGAATTCGAATAATTCAGAAAAGGAGAGTTTCTAACTGTAAATTTAAAGTCCCTGCCGATGATGATTTGCCCATACAACAGTACCTTCTGCAAAAATGATTTGTAATTGAAGCATATTTCCACTATATCATGACGATTTTCGTATTCGAGTTGTATTTATCTAGGTCCGTCGTTGTTTTTAGGAACATAGCTTATACTGTGTAGTTACAGAATACATAATACATCATGTCGAAAATACATGAAGTTTTCAGTCATCATTTTTGGTATTACGGAACATAATAATTTACTTATTGAAGTTGCGAGCAACTGTCGCCGAGACCTCAAGAAAAAAAAAAGTACATGAAAATTTCAATTTGGTAATTTCATCTCGTCCGAAACTTAAGGCATGTTTCCCTCAAAGTAGAAGATTAGATTTACTGTAACTATTGCATCGCCTCATTTTAATTAGGATTGCATACCATGTAGGTAATAGTTTTATGTTTGTACAGTACACTGATGACTCGTTGGTTATTTTGAGCCTCATGTTTTGATCATTTAAAACGGAATTAAGAGCAATCGGTTATGCATACTCTGTTGAATCATATCTTTATAATTATAACGAGTTCATTACCGCTCAAATTAAAATTGAGATTTAATTCCCAAGTTCCGATTAAAATATAGCTTTACAGTAACTCGGGGTGTACCTGTTAATTTGATTTATTAGTGATTTTGCTTACGTGATAGAGTACACGAATTTTTTATGAATTCTGTGAACATAGCCTCGAATGCGTAACTACGCAGTATTGGAATCACCACGCCCTTTTGGAACCTTAAAATACGCTACTGCGCAGTGGGCAGCCACTGCGAGTACTTTCAAGAATTCATAAAGATTTGCGCATAGGTACTCCTCTGCACCTCACCTCAACAGCCTATAATGGTCCACCGCTGGACGCAGGCCTCCCTTTGTTTTTTTGAGTTAGTGGCGATTCGCCATCGTAGTGATTCGTCATCGCAAAAAAAGTAGTGGTGATTTGCCATCGCTCAAAATATTTTAATATTCTTAGTGGTGATTTGCCATCATTTTGTTTTATACCGACAAAGTACAATCAGCATCATCTTACGAACTTTAGTTATACTTTTTGCACTTGACTAATCTCCATGAACTTGACAGGGGGTTAAATTGTGTAAGGCTAGTAAGGCATGAATGGTAATTTGGTTCGTGCTATGGCTTTTCTTGATGAAATTCGAAATGAATAGTTTTAATTCTCAGTTTAAGGGAATATAATGTCAACGTTAGTAATTGACAAAAATTTTACTCTAAACGTAGGTAAGTAATAAAAAAACAACGATAACAATAATATTAAATTACAAAAATAACTTACATTGTTTTCTCCTGTACTAGTACTGGGGGCTTGATCCATTTCACAAAACACGGCTGGCCTTAACTGTAAAACCTGCACTAAATCAGAGAATGGATTGGCAGGTTCGAATCCTGCCGAATTTGATTTTTTTTGGGACTACGAGTATATTTGATTTCTTTGGTAGGAAACGTTTATTATTAGAGTAAGTGCGCTAATTATGGACCACCATAAGGATTTTGACAAATAAAACCCAGAATTTCGAAGTTTAATCAATTTTATGTGTTTTAAACAGTTTAATAATTATTTAGTATCAAAAACGATTAATAAAATTCTTATAAAACATCAACATCTTAGAAATAATCAACATTTTCTAAAATATGTAATTTTCGTCAATTCGAAAAAAGTGTACATAATATGGACCACATTGCATTTTTCCATTTCTAGAATACAATCAGCCAATTCATCTTCCGATTCACTCAGTAAAATTGATTTTCTTACAAGTTTATGATTCGCTTTCTATTTTTGACAAGCGGATAAGCGTAGTTTTGGGTACTCCGTATGTTTTGGAAGATTTAAGAACTCCCATTTGCTTTTCTTGTACAGCTTTAATTGCATTTGCCATTGCATTTTTCCCACGTTTGTCTGGACTTTTCTTTGGTTGTAGATGCCATCCTATAATATTAAAATTTAATATAAGTCTGTTTATAATATGCACTACTAGTCCATATTCAAAACATGCCGGTAGTCCATATTATAATACACATACGTTTTTAGTTTAACAGTTTTTTCAGAAAAAATTAAAAACTATTGGAAATTGCAATTTAATATAAACAATTGTAAAATAACTCACCTTTCCCCTGTTTTAATCCACTTTCATAAAGAGTAATAATTGTTTTAATTAGGAGCTTACAAAGTTAAGTTAAAAATTACATCACGCGTTGTTAAAAACGAAAAATGGCTCCAGTGAATACATGCGCGCTCTCTGCCGGCTCGCAAACGAATAGGGAGGCGCGGGAGGGCTGGAACTTAGCGTGCGATGACAAACGGCTCGATAAAAAGAACGTTCTTTGAGAAACACCGGTAGTCCATAATGCAACCCCAGTCCATAATTAGCGCACTTACCTACTCTAATAAACTGTAGTTCTAAAACATCTCAGGTTTTTTTCTATTAATATTTTTATTAAGCAACTGACAACGTCAGTCATGTCATACAAGAGTAGGTACCTATTCTATTTTTATTATCCATATAGAAGCATGCAGGCACAAAACAAAGTTTAACCCTAGAGGGAGTGATTTTTTTACATTATGGGACACCCTGTATATTATTATTTATTTAAAAAGTATTGGTTTTTTTATCGTTTTTTTATCTCATAAGGGTTATGCCGTTAATCCCCACGCTGGGCCTGCGGGTTGGGGATCGCAGTTTGGTGGTAGATATATGAGGCGCTGCTGCCCGACCCCCCCTGTATCTCCCTTACTCACCTCTTACGACGCCCACGGAAAGAGTTGGAGTGGTGCAAGTTCTAAGCCGGCACCACACGGCTTGCGCATACTAGACCCATATAAAACGTAGCCTGTGTCAGTAAGGGATAATTTAGATATCTATAAAGAAAGAACTTAGTTATCAGATTAGCAGTTCCGAAGATATCTCCCTACTTCATGCTTGTTATTTTGGTGTAGATTGTGTTATGTTGAAATTAGTTTGGGTGTGAACTAAAATAAACGCTAAGGTGATTTCCAGGTACTGACGAGGGACTCTGTGACAGTTGCTGTGGACGCCGTCGTCTACTACAGAATCAAGGAACCTCTCAACGCCATCGTCAGGGTCGCTGATGCAGGGTTGGTACGAGAATCTTATACTCCTTCCACTTACACAATTGGCAAGGCGGAAACACTCTGAGGGTTTTAATGGGTTGGAGTCTAACATAATCGTATCGTCTCACCGTGGCAGTGCGATATGAGTGCGCATTTCTCTCAAGATAATAAAAAGGGGGGTAAAGACAATCTTAATGATAAATAAATAAAGTAAATAATGCTGAACAATTCACACAGCACTACCTAGCCTCAAGCTAAGCAGAGCTTGTGTTATGGATACTAGATAACTGATATACATAATATAACATAATACATAGATAGATATTTTTTATTATACATAGAAAACAACCAGAACTCGCTGAACAAATGTCTGCAGATCGTATACACATTTGTTCCGAGGCGGGAATCGAAACCGCAACCTCTTGTCGCAGGCAGACCTTCGCCCACCGCGCCAGAGAGGTCGTCTCGTCGATGCTCTAACTACCTACTAGCTGTTTGTTACCCAAGCACGATTTCTGCCTCGTTTGTTATCCTATGTTTTTCTCCTAGATACAATGTATTTTCGTGGTCTTTAGTTTAGTCGTGATGGCAATGACATCTATTTTTTTTTCAATGAATGTCCATTGATAGTTTGAGAGAATATATCTTTGTGGTATTGCACAAAGATATATTTATTCTCTTAAATAATTTTAGTAGGTAGGTAGTACAGTCAGCGTCAAATTGAAATAAGCGTGAAGAGTAATCAAAATGATCTGAAAAACATAAAAGCAATTTGATATACGCAGTTTGAATGATCATATTGTTGTAGCACCCAATGTATTCAAAACATCTTACTACTCATTGTTTTATATTTACGTAATCAGTCAGAGCGATCAAAATTATTTTAGCAAACAAAGCTTTCAAAGTTCAGTCAAAAAAATAATGATAATAACAGAATTGCAATAATATGCACAGATAACTTTGAGAGTTATGTTTGCTAAGATAATTTTGATCACTCTGACTGCTCATATAAATATGAAACAATGAGTAGTAAGATGTTCTGAACACCTTGGGTGCTTACAACAATATGATCATTCGAACTGCGTATATCAAATTGCTTTTATGTTTTTCAGATCATTTTGACTACACTAGTTTACACTACACGCTTATTTAAATTTGACGCTGACTGTACAACGAATAAATCCCTTATGATCGAAATGCATTTAGGCTCATAAAATGCAAATGCATTCCTGATTGATGGGATATTATTGATAAATAAATCTTCATTTATCGATAAATACATCCGACAGAGAACCGAAGTCATCGATATAGCTCTGAGAATTAGCAAGCTGAAGTGGCAGTGGGCCGGCCATATCTCGCGATGAACCGATAACCGTTGGGGTGAACGTGTTCTTGAGTGGAGACCGCGACTCGGCAAACGTAGTGTACGATACCCTCCGATCAGGTGGGATGACGATTTGCGAAAGACTGCTGACAGATGCTGGATGCGGCAAGCTGAAAACAGGGCGCTATGGCAATATAAGCATTAGTTCATAAGGGTGACATAATAATTTAAAACCCTGTATAAAATTAATACAAGATTTAAAATAAACCGTTGTGAAAACATCAATATTGTATTTCCCTCTAATAACCTGCAAACGCCGCCAACGCAGTCCGGCAAGTTGGAGATTCATTTTGTTATTTACTTCCCAATATTTCATCCAACTAAAAATGATTCCCTGGTCAACAAATGATTGAAGATGGCTTACGACTAAGTTCTTGTTCTTTGCAGAGCATCAACAAGACTCCTAGCAGCCACGACGCTTCGCAACGTGCTGGGCATGCGAGACTTGGCACAGCTGCTGTCAGACAGGGAAGCCATCAGCCACATGATGCAATCCAACTTAGACGAGGCCACGGATCCTTGGGGGGTCGAAGTAGAGAGAGTTGAAATGTAAGAAACGTTATTCCAGCTTTTCGCCTTGTCAAATCCCCCTTAAGGGGGAAAACTGTAATATAATATTTTTTTAAGTCCAGAAAGTCCAGAGATAATTTATTTTGTAGAAGGGGGAAAACTATAATTTAATTTTTTTTAAGTCCAGCATTCCCCGTCAACGGTTTTTATTATTGCACTTTTCTCTTTAGTTATAGGAGAGAAGAAAACCAAATAATAAAAACTAAAGTACCTCAGCGTATACAGCCAGTTTTTTTTTTCAAAAATGGCACTAATGTCAAAAATAAAGTCAACCTAAATGTGTATTTTTAAACACTGAGATGAAGGTAACGAACATTAAATGTTCAGATTTAAAAAATACATGCTAGGAAAAAAAAGCCTGTAGAAGTCGAGTAATCGATTAGAATTTATAAAAATAAACTGGTTTCTTTACTAAAAATATACAAATTTCGCATAAAAAACGGTTTTAATTGAAATGCTATTACTAAATTAACAGCGACACCACCTTATTTTTCACGAATTACATATTCAAACTTATGTTTTATTTGAGTAATCGTTTATTTTTCTATTTTATGCTTACATTTTGAATAATTATTAGATAAAAATTAATAAGCAAGAACTTCAATAAATTCTTATTCTTTTTCTATACCTAAACGCAAAATATATCGCCTGTCCTTTTCAAAAAACGTTCATATAACTTATAAAAAATCTGCTATATTATGTTTTGCTTTCCACTTTCCAGTAAAGATGTTCGTCTGCCAGTTCAATTGCAACGGGCAATGGCAGCGGAAGCAGAAGCAGACAGGGAAGCAAGAGCCAAGATTATTGCTGCAAAGGGAGAGATCAAAGCCTCCCAGGCTCTTAAGGAAGCGTCGTTGGTCATGGTTGATAACCCTATGGCCTTACAGGTAAGTTCTTCTGCACACCGTTCTAACATACCACAGTTCAAAGGCACGGTAATGGTGTCTCAGAGGAATGTCTATTACGATGCGTGATACTTTTTTTGGCTTGGCATCTCATTTTGGCCTCGAGAAAACACCCGGCAAAATTGATGCCAAAAGAACACACTTGGCTAACTAAATATACTATCTTTGTGGCTAATCCATCCGTCCAATCAAACCACGAGGTCACGTTACGAGGCTCTTTTGAAAACTCTTTTGCATCCAACTTTATATCTTATCTTAGTGTAAGACGTTTACGGAGACGCGGGGTAGCGTGTAGCGTGGCGTCTTTCCTCTCCCTCGCACTCTACACATGCCGTATGTTTGAATTGACGCCCCGCTTCTCTGTAAACGAGGTCTAAGTGTAACCCATCTTTCAATATCATACCTATTTCTAGTTATTCTGGTCATTGCTTATAATCACTGTTTCTGTTTCTTACAGCTTCGCTATCTGCAATCCTTGAACACAATATCAGCGGAGAAGAATTCCACGATTATCTTTCCGTTCCCCATGGACTTCCTTAAGACCTTTCTTGGAGCTGGAGCATCCTACCCTGGACCTGGTCCTAGCAGTAGCCCAGTGCCTTCTTTGCAGGTTTAATTATAACGTAAATATATACCAATACCTAGTCAAGACTTTTTAGTTGTTAAGGAACTTCATTAAATCAATATTTTGATCAGTAAATGTTTTTTTTTTTTAATATCATGTGGTTGGAGCCTATCGGTTAATACGTAATACTACGTACCTACACGGTTGGATTCGCTTTTGTAAGAGCATCATATAGAGCTCAGCTTTTCTGACTTCTCGGACAAAAATCACAGGGTCTGTTCTTAAATTGAATAAATGAATCCTTTATTAATGACAACGTGTCTGGGTAGCCAATTTTGCCAGTGTTAAATAATGGAAAGTTATAAATTGTATGAGTTAACAAATCATGAAGATTGTTAGCTATTTTCACCAGAGTTGAAGGTCTCCCTTGTACGCCGTTCTTTATATAAAGTCTATGTTCAAGTTAGGCGGTACTTTGTGTAAGCCATAATGTTGGCCAACACAAGGTATTGGCCATGTTGCTTTTGATTCAGGCCAATATGTTTTGTTTGTTTGTTTTTTCAGAGTTCTTTATACTTATAACATAAAAGTTTTACGTAGATTAACTAAAAACTGTTTAGTTAGAACCTAACTAATTACTAGACAAATTAATAAATACAACAACAGGCTACAGACGCCTATAAAAGTTTTTTGATAAAATAACCATTTATGATAATTAACATTTATTACATCATTATATAATATTTTTTTCAAAATTATACACAATTTTCATCAGTACTTTCGTAAACTAGTTATACGACCATGAGCACTTTGTATAGCGCGCATTTATAAAGGCACAGATAATATAATACTATACTAGTATGGGTAAGTTATTCAAGCCTAACCTTATTTATTATCGACAAATATTTGGACATAAGTAATTCCTTCTATTCAAACACGGGAAGAAATTAGGGTAGCTATAGACAATTGCGGACGGCAAACGTTTCTCGCTACCCGCGGACTGAGCACGAAGCGAGCGAGGCCCGCACCGCCGCCGCGCCCGGACAACAGTAGGTCAAGATGCCGATATATGGAAGTTTTGCAAAAAAGTTAGAGATGTCGATTGTGACAATTTTTTGTGGTAAAAATCAAATATAAACAATTAATGATAAGCATACTACCTGCTCCCCGCAGCTCCGTACGCTCTTTTCCGGGATAAAAAGTAGGTTATATCACGAAAAATTTGTATGTCTATGACAATAACTATAGTAAGACGTAGTGGTTTTTTTCGCGATATTCACAGACCACTTATGCTACGGCCACATTACAAGGATGAAGCTTCGTCTTCGCGTTGTCGTGATAAAACTTCGTGTTCGATCTACGATGAAGTGTTTGGCCACACTGGAAAAAATGTCGCAACAACGCGATAATCTAGAACATCGCGACAATTCATTTTAACGGAATAAATGGAAGAGGCGGTTGCGCTCATGGCTGATAATAATTATTTACTACGTCTATATTATTTAAACAAAAATAACCAAAGAGGTAAAAAGAGAAATAAAAGGCGATGGTGGATGTTATCTATACACAAAAATCCAACACGACAAGTTATTGTCACATTTATCACGAATCATCATGCAGCCACATGTTGTCGCGATGATTCGCGATACGACGAATTACTTGGCCAGACTTGTTGCGACAGCTTAAATCTTCGCGTTATCGCGATAGTGTGGCCGTAGCATAAGAGATACCTACTACGTTTTCTCTCCCATCATCATTCTCTTTGAAAACCACTGACAATACCCAAAACCAAAACAAAATTGATTTCAAAATAATATGTTATAATATAACAATTCGCATTTTTGCAGGCTTGTCTAATTAAATTTGTGGCTCAAGTTAGGCTCAGAAGTATTTCAATCTGCTGTGCAGTTAGAGAAGAATACCTACTAAACTATCTAGTCTTCAGTGGCTTTATTTACAGCATGGAAGAGCCAAAGGCGGCAACGTCGAAAATAAAACTTACAGGTTTAGCAGTAGCTACTTGCATTTAAATTTTTAAGTTTTCTTTGGTCTAATAGCTTACAACCAATTTATGATGCTTCTCTGTTCTAGTGATTCCAAAGCAAACTTTTCTAGAGAAGCTGCTATCAGTATTTGCAGTAATAATGATAATATTGTTCCCATTGGTCCTTGCGCTGTGTTTTAGGGTGAGAGCTTTTATCGTTAACGCCATAACTTGAAGAATTATTGCGAGTTCTAAAGGGTTAAGCGGGTTATCTACGATCCATATTTGTGTTGGAAGAACACCAACGTGGAACACCAACAGAAATAAGGTTCGTAGTTAACCCGCTTACATCCGTAATAAATCCGTCAAAGTACGATAGTTTTTGGATCATACTTTTTAAAAAAATTCTATTTGAAAACAGGGAAAACAGTCGTAAAATTTATTGTTCAAATAATTGGCATATGTTCGAAACCCTCGGCGCGCGAGTTACACTCGCACTTGACGGATTTTGTTATATTATTGCAAGCCGTTTGCATTTTGCTTGCTGTGTGTTGGGACAAAGAAACGCCTGGAGCTAACCCTATAAACCACCAACGTATGTAGGTATCACACTTTTATTATAAATGCGAAAGTTTAGATGGATGGATGGATAGATGGATGTTTGTTGCTCAATCACGCCAGAACGGCTAAACGGATCTGGATAAAATTTAGCACTGAGATAGATAATAGTCTGGAATAGCAAATAGGCTATATTTTATACCGGAATTCCTACGGGAACGAACTACGCGGGTGAAACCGAGAAGCACTGTTAGTTCACTGTATTTAAGCTAACTCGCTTAGTTACTACTACGAACCTAGTTAGTTTGTGTAGGAGTAGGAATAATGCATCAATATAATACGAGTATTTTTTTTTTAACAATTAAGTTCTTCAGCCAGTACACCAAAACTTACAAGGTATTTAAAATCATTTACAATTATTGATGCTAAGTGCATCAACCGCTTACAGGCCGACACAGCTTGCGTAAGACTTAAACTATAAGCAAGCACTCTAATACAAAGCAAGGGAAATTGTAGAAAACATTGAGTATTATACGTTGAAATCTTGAAATATACAAAACCTTAAATTACATTAATCTAAAGTGTTCAAACTTTTGTAAATTATCTTGTTACTATATTATTCTTAAGGTTTTTGTCCTCTGTGGCGCGGTGGGAGAAGGTCCGCCTGCGACCCAGGAGTTTACGGGTTCGATCGATTCCCGCCTCGAGACAAATGTTTGTACGAATGTTTGGTCGTTTTCTATGTATAGTAAAAATATCTATCTATGTGTAGGTAGGTACTAATATAGTTATCTAGTACCCATAACACAAGCTCAGCTTATCTTTGGACCAGATAATGCTGTGTGAAATGTCCAGCATTATTTCTTTTATATATTATTTATTGTCGTACCAACCCCCCCTTTTTTATTATCTTGAGAGAAATACGCACGCATATCGCACTGCCACGAGGAGACAGTACAATTATGTGTTTTTATTATTTTTTGATTTTTTTTTATTATTTATTTAGGTGGTAAAGCAGTACAAAAGAGCGATTATATTACGATTCGGCAAGCTGAGGGATAACTGTCCAGCTGGTCCAGGCATTATCTGGGTTGTACCATACACCGATTATGTGCTTGAGGTCGATCTTCGTACACAATTGCTGAACTTGCCATCGCAAGAGGTAAGTAGAAACATTAACCACTCACAAAGTTCTGAAGATGTGGTTCAATGGTGATGATAATGAATAAATCGTCCTAGCCGAAGCTTAGACCACGAGGTTAGTCTGAACTGGTCTGAACGGAGACTGGCCAAGCGCGCCGGACATTATTTAGTGCGCGCAAACAGATGTGCACTCTATTTCCTCACTCTCATAATTCAATGTCTGACCCTCTCCACAGTCGTGACATCTACTGTCTGTAAGACGCCCTCCGACCAAGTGGGATGATGATTTGCGAAAGACTGCTGACAGATGCTGGATGCGGCAAGCTGAAGACAGGGTGCTATGGCGCTCATTAGGGGAGGCCTATGTCCAGCAGTGGACTAATATAGGCTGATGATGATGGTTATAGTTTTTTTAAACGTCAAATTATATTGTTTTCAATGACCTATCTACTTTGTTATTTTACGTTCACGTGTATTTCCAGATTATAACCAGGGACTCTGTGACAGTAAAAGTGGACGCGCTTGTTTACTTCCACGTGTTGAAGCCACTCAAATCCTCCATGAACGTGCAGTCGTACAGGTTGAACCAATGAGTTTTTTGTATTTTCATACAATTAGCCACGCTGTTGGCGACACAAATCTGTCGATACTAGAGGTCTATTCTAGTTCTCTAATACAGAATTAGAGATTTCACCTTGAAATTTAATAGTTGCGTAGCGTACCATATGTAGGTTTTGAGACAACTTTTAGGGTGTCAATATACAAGTATTTACAGACTTACAGCTGGGTATCTCGAATTCCGAGATTCTTACCTAATTTAAGCTTAAATGACTGGACTATATGTAGGTATAAACCATTTTAAGAAACAACATTTCAGTGTCATCTATACTATCTATAAGTAGGTAGATAATAATAATAGCGGAAAGATCGGTTTGTTTGTTTGAATTGAATAGGCTCCGAAACTATTGAATTGAAGTTCGAAAACAGATTTAAAACTGAACACTATGAATTGAATTTTCAAATATAATATTTTCCCATTCCCTTTTTACCCATTTTTGACTAAGCTAACTTAATAACATATTTTTTCTCATGTAAAGTAAAATACCCTATATTTACACAGCATTATCTAGCTTTAAACACCTAGAATATCTGCAGAATGTACAAACATTTATCCCGAGGCGGGAATTCAACCCACAACCTCCTCCGTCGCAGGTAGACCTTCGCCCGCTGCGCCACAGAGGTCGTCAGTTATAATAAGTAGCACCTACCTATGCATTTCAGCTTCTCAACAAAGATGATATCAGTGGCTTTGCTGCGGAACGTCATCGGCCAGCATACGCTATCGGATTTGCTGACCAGCCGCGATTCAATCAGCCGGTTCACCAAGAACGAGATAGACAAAGTCACAAGTGCTTGGGGTGTTCAGCTGGAGCGTCTTGAAATGTTGGTGCTAGTTATTTTACTTTCTGCAGTTTCTGCCCAAACGAGGGTTATTTGTATATTTTTAATCCACCGTAGGTACCTAATGGTAGTGATTCTGTTGGCACAAAACCTAAACTAAACTAGCGTAAAAATGTAGCTGTCCCCTTTTGTTCGATCGAAAAAATAGAGACGTCAACAATTTTAGGCTAGTTTAGTTTAGGTTTTATGACAACAGAATCGCCACCAGTTATACACTTGATATCGTTAAGATTAACAAAATTTGCTTAGATTAACATCTAATATTACTTAAATATAATTATTTTAATAGAAACAAAAAACAAAGATAGGTAAATAGCCTACAGTCAGATACAAATTGGTAGGAAAGTAAATAATTACAAATTAAATAATTCATTTAAATTCATAGCCTATTGGGCTCAAGGATATCGTAGCTAACGTTTTCCTTGAGTCCAATAGGCTATGAATTAAAATGAATTTTAATGAATTAAAAATAAGTAGTTTGTAGACTCGGATTAATAACCCGGTTAACAAATATTTAAGGAAATTAAATAAGTTCCCAACAAATTCTCAATTTCGGCGGGATTCGAATCCGCGCACCACTCTAAGTATGGGTGTGCTCCAAAGATTATAGTACGGAACGTAGGATCCTAGGATCTTTGTTGTGCTCAAACCAACTAAGCCACGAAATCTTAGTCAGTTCCATTAAATAGGGTGGGGCGCGGGTTCTAATCCCGCCAAATTGAAAATTTTTGGTAACTTCTTTAGTTTTTTAGAGATACCCAGAGTGCGGTTTAACAAAAATCTAATATTTCTTTTATTTAGAGTGCACGGTCACGCTGCAAACACCTACATATGTTTGCAAAAATATCTGACATGAGGCCTACTTCATGTCAGATATTTTGCACAGAATAGAAATCTATGCAGGTCTTTATTTATTAAACAAGACCATATAACATTACAGATATTTCTAAATCGTTAGGTAGGTAAGGTCTTTACATATATTTGAGATTTTTTCCGCGATGGTTGTTAGCATCCCCAAAGTAAGGCCTTTGGGGATAGGGGAGACCAGGGATGAACGTAACAATTTTCAATGTTTTCGTAATATCTCACTCACCTTTATGAATATCAAAATTCTAATCAATACGCAAGATAGAAAAGTCTTTTGGCTATTTGTAGACATCACATTAAATATAGTTGTTATTAGAGATTTGGAGAAAAATCGAACAAATATAATATGTGGAAATTGTTACAACCATCCCTAGGGGTAGGGATGATTGTAACAGGCTATAGGGATAGTTGTAACATTGTAAATAAACACAAAGAAACTTTATTAATCAACATATTTATTACCTAAATCAGCCTTTGACGTCATGCAGTAATATCACAATTATCAAAATGAAATTAAGTTATAAGGAAACAAAAAAATCTTCTAAAATTACGAGCAAACATAAAAAATCTTCTAATATATCAACATTTTTTCAAAATGATCTTAATCAGATAGGCAATTGTGGCAAACATATCTTAGTTCGTTGTCAGTGCAGTCCACGTGGGCCCACAGCTGACACTCTAGGCATTGTAGCCATTTTTCACTGGACCTGTTGTTTGAATATGGCTCACGACTCTGATGGGGATGGAAGTAACAACTTGTTACTTTCATCCCGACCTATAAATTTTCCCGAATATGGCAGACATATGCCCATAACATTAAAATACGTTATAATGTAAACATTCCACATTTATAAATAGAAAGATGAATAGTTATGCTATCTAAAACACTTACAACACACAAGTTTAAACGAACCATACGAGAAACAATCACAATTGAAAAAAACAGTCAAAACTTACTTTAGAGCATTTTTTTCGGCACAAACTCGTCACGTCACAACCTGACTGCACAGCGCCGCGAGCGCAACTGAGGCAGGGGGGGGATTTAAAATGGCGCATATCCGTCGAACAAGCTGTCAGTGTAGGCGACAAGAGTAGTTCAAAAACTCATTCGTTACGTTCATCCCGTGTTACTTTCATACCTAGTCTCCCCTACTACAGATATTTCTAAATCGTTAGGTAGGTAAGATCTTTACATATATTTGAGATTTTTCCGCGATGGTTGTTAGCATCCCCAAAGTAAGGCCTTTGGGGATACTATCGGCTGCTGATAGGCTAAACTCATTACATTATTATAGTCGAAGGCAATAAATTATCAAGCATCACTACATAGTATAAAACAAATCCGCTTCCCGTTATCTGTCTGTCCCTACCTAAGTATGCTTATATCTTTAAAACTACGGAACGGATTTTCATGCGATTTTTTTTAATAGATAGTGTTTCAAGAGGAAGGTTTATATGTATATGTATAATAAAGTACCCGTACGAAGACGGGGCGGGTCGCTAGTTTGTTATAATTACGAGTTTCATGTATTGAAGTAAGCATTACTAGCGTATCCTGCACATGGTGACTTTCATCAACTCGTAATGTCAAAATATGTCCAACTTTCGAAAACCTAATATAATATATTATATTATATCGTGAAATGCCATTAGGGAATCTCATCTGATTTATCCACAGGATTTATCCCACCTCATCTCACCTCAACGGTCTATATTGGTCCACTGCTGAACGCCCATAATCCTCACGCTGCTGGGCACGCGGGTTGGTGATCGCAGTTAGGTGGTAGCAGGCGCTGCTACCCGCCCCAAGCAGATTTCCCTAGATCGTTAGGACACCATAGTGGCGCCATCGGTTGCGCCACCATCAAAATGTGTATGAAGAGTTCCTCACCTGATATCAGCTGGTTGCGCAGCAAAAATATTTTTTTTAAATCATTATTGGGCTTTGTCGCACATGCGATTATGACGCCCTGGTGAGTTTAACATGACAACAAAATCAAATCTAAGAAACTAAGTGCCGCTTGCACAACGATAATTAACTTTCTTAATTTTGATTAGTGAGTTGTCAAACCATACAAATACGTCAAAGTTAATCAAAATTAGACTTTTAAATATTGTTGTGCAAGTGGGGCTTAAACTAGATGAACCTAATAAAAAATTTGCTGTCGGCACCCAAAACAATCGCTAGCGGCGCAATCATTTATATGATTGCTATGATATTTATATTTATAGAGATATTTAGCGTCTCACTCACTCCACCACCAGTGGGTTGTGGTACAATTTATTTTGGTGCTTCTCGCTTGGTAGCTCAAGACACCACGGTAGCGTGACCAGTGGCACCACCATGCTCTCCTAGTGAGATAGAGCATAGGGCCCTTAGCCAAGCAGCTAAGGGCTCTATCCCATACGACACTCGCGAGAAGAGTTGGTGAGGTGCAAATTCTAATCCGGCACCAAATAGCAAGCTGAGATTACATTGTCAATATCCATACCATCATCCAACGACTCTACTAGTATTATAGAGCCGGAAGTTTGTGAAATTTTAATTTTATTTTGTTACATTTACATTTAGGTCATAGATTAAAAACGAACTGCTGTCAGTCTAAGGATCTCGACAACTATTGAACAGAACAAAATGAAATTTTCGTACATTAAGGACATTGGTAGTGATTCTGTTTGCACAAAACCTAAACTAAAGCAGCGTAAAAATGTTTCTGTCCCGTTTTTATCGATCGAAAAAAAAGAGACGGCAACAATTTGAGGCTATTTTAGTTTAGGTTTTATGCTAACAGAATCACTACCTTGCCTAACTTAATATATCCGAAAATATGCTTACGACGCGGCGACGAAGCGGGCAGAAACTAGTTCTTAGTTTATAAATAAATAATAATAAAATATTAATATATTAAATATTTTATTGAATTAAGTCTATTTGGATTCAGAAAAGAGGTTCTTCTGCCAGTTGAGCTACAGAAAGCAATGGCAGCAGAAGCTGAAGGCACACGTATAGCAAAAGCAAAAATTATTGAAGCCAGAGGTGAAATTAAAACAGCAGAAAACTTAAAAGACGCTTCAAGAATTATCGTGGATAATCCTCAAGTTATGCTCGTAAGTGTACCTATGTCTAAAAATAAAGAAGCTTATATGTTTTTATAACAAGATTATAGGCTTTTTGCTTATTAGCTACATCGTTGTACAATAAGATATATGCTTATTGCTAAAAATTCATAACCATCATACAAGTGACAACAAACAAAATTATTATTTTTTAAGTTTCTTTGCAAGTGAAAACTTTTTTCCTCGCCTGCCGCCATTTTTTGTTTCTTCATGCGCGTCGTAAAACAACCTAGAACTATGGATACCGCTAGTAGAGACTAATCCCTAAATATTTACACTGGCCTTCAAATAATAGCTATGGGCTTTTATTTTTCAGCTGAGATATCTTCAAACATTGAACCACATTACAGCTCAACAGTCAACATCAATACTCTTTCCATTTCCTATAGAAATTCCGGAATCCATGGAGCAATTTCAAGAAGGTCGTTCTAGTGTCCCTACTTAACCTTCTTTGGTAAGAATAGTCATTCCAGGATGATAAAATGTCATTTTGCGTCCCACGTCAAAGTCCTCTCGCTGTTATCTAAAAATAAATATTACATTTTACGTTTTTATAGGTACTTTTTATTATGTATCTGAGAAATCTATTTTACTTTTATTTTTAAATCTGTGTGACAAAATTTTATATGAAACTTGAACCAGTAGTTTGCGCTACATAATAATATTATGATAGTTGAACCATCAAAATTTTGCCGATTCGTATGTTTGAACGGATATAAAATATATAAAAATGACAAAAGAAGCAAATGAATTAGACACACAAAAAAATACTAAAGCAGACAGTGTTACAACTCCCGCACGAGATGACACAAATAAACCTAGTGAAAGTAATTCACTTGCTCCAACACAAGACAAAGTCGAAGCTACGGAAGGTAATACAGCACCTTCCGTACAAGAAAATAAAGATAAAGCGACCGGAGCTAGTACAGCACCTTCTGAATCAGAAAATATAGATAAAGCGACCGGAGCTAGTACAGCACCTTCCGAACCAGAAAATGTAGATAAAGCGACCGGAGCTAGTACAGCACCTTCCGAACCAGAAAATGTAGATAAAGCGACCGGAGGTAGTACAGCACCTTCCGAACCAGAAAATGTAGATAAAGCGACCGGAGGTAGTACAGCACCTTCCGAACCAGAAAATATAGATAAAGCGACAGAAGGTAGAACAGCACCTTCTGAACAAGATAATAATGTTCAATTTACGGAAGATAGTAAAGTACCTCCTAAAGAAGAGAATAAAGATAAAGCTGCTGAAGATGAAACAACACCTGCCAAACAAGACACTAAAGATAAAGCTATGGAAGGTAGTACAGCACCTTCCGGACAAGATAATACAGAAAAAGCAAAAGAATCGTCAAAAACTGTCCCTCCAACATCAAACAACCTACAACAAAACCGTTCTGGTAAGCAATCATTTAAAAAAATATACTTTTTTATTGATATTATGAAAAAAAACGTTTCCTCGCTAAAACTTAAAACAAATGACATTGGCACTTTATTACGGATGTAAGCGGGTTAACTACGAACCTTATTTGTGTTTGAAGAACACCAACGTTTCATCTCTTTACGAGGGACTTCTTCAGGGTGAGTGCGGTTCTAGACGCGCGCGTTCCGCATTCCTCCAAGCACTAGTTCGTAGCTAACCCGCTTACATCCGTAATCATCATCAGCTTATACCAGTCCACTGCTGGACTTAGGCCTCCCCTAATGAGCGCCATAGCGACCTGTTTTCAGCTTGCCGCATCCAGCATCTGCCAGCAGTCTTTCGCAAATCGTCATCCCACCTGGTCGGAGGGCGTCCTACACTACGTTTGCCGAGTCGCGTTCTCCACTCAAGAACACGTTTACCCCAGCGGTTGTCGGTTCTTCTCGAAATACGGCCAGCCCACTTCAGCTTGCTAATCCTTTGAGCTATGTCGATAACCTTGGTTCTCTGTCTGTATTCGTTGCGAATCCCATCCTTCAGAGAAACTCCGAGCATAGCTCTCTCCATAGCTCGCTGGGCGACTTTAAACTGGTGAACCAGCCCTACCGTGAGTGTCCACGTCTCAGCTCCGTAGGTCATGCATGACACATCCGTATTGAATTCGTCAAACTACGATAGTTGTTTTAGTAAGACATTGGCACTATTTATAGTTAGGTACTTTTTTATTATTTAAATTCATCGACACTTTCCGGTGTTTATTCCACACTAGATGAGGTCACTCACAAAAAAGTACACTTAGAAGAGGTCAAATTCTTAAAATAAAACACTGACACGGAAATAAAGAAATATTTTTTAATTTCGGTCGCTTCGGTATGTTGCTAATATAAATCGCGCGCCGAGGATTTCGAACATTTGCCAATTACTTGGACATTCAATTTTTCGAATGGAAATATTTCGAAAACTATGAATCCTAAAGAAATTTCGAAAACTGTTTTGAAATGTACCAACCAATACCTTTTATTTGATATCCCATTTGCCCCCTAGGTCTGTTTTTAAAGAAGATTGGCGAAGTTTTTTGAATTTCAGTCCCAAATTTCCTAGTTCATGAACCAACATTCGTACAACTTAGCAAGGAGAACCAAAAGATACTTACTTACTAAAACCGACCTTCAAAAAGTTGAGGCTAAAAAGATATGATTCGAACAAATAACGAAGTTAGATTAATACATATTAGTACGAGTTATTTGTAGTACAATAAACACGAAAAACATTGATTTTGTGACCTGAACATGACTCCTAATCAACAAATCAAAAATGCTTTATTTCCATAAATACAAAAATGTAGGTACACTTAGAAAACGTCTAAAAGTAGGAATCACTCAAATAAAATAAAATACTGACGTGGAAAAAGACAATACTTATTTCTGTCGCATCGGTATGTAGACTAAAGTAAATAAACGACGAAGAAAGCTTTAGCCTGTTAGTTGTTATTTTTGGAGTTGGAGCAAAACCCGTCCAAAGCTTTTTTATCTCCTAGACTAGATAATCTAATATTTTGCAGTAAGCCTTTTAGCACAAAAAGGTTTTGACAATTTGTTTGAATTTTACTGACTGATACATTTTGCTACTCACTAGGAGTTTTGTTGTAGAAGCGTATACATTGCTCTTTAAAAGATACATTAATCTTGTGAAGCCTGGTTGTGGGCACAGCGAGTTTATGTCTAGTATTAGTATTATGTAAATTGCTTTTTTAGCAAAACTTTTGATATTTTTATGAGTGTACAACAAATTTTCATAAATATAATGACAGAGGACTGTCATGATGTTTTTTTTTTGTAATTTATCACGTGAGGTTTCTTTGGGACTCATATTATAGATTGCGCGCTCTTTTCTGCAACACAAATACGGTGTCAATATCTGCATCGTTCCCCCACAGCATTATACCATAAGACATAATATTGTGGAAGTAGCTGAAATAAACAAGTCTTTATGTATCCACGTCTGTAAGATAATAGATTTTTGACTGCATACGCTGCTGAATGAAGTTTCTTCGATAGCTTATCTATGTGTAAACCCAATTAAAGTTTATTATCTAAGATGATTTTTAAGAATACGGCAGTTTCAACAATTTCTTACGTTTCTTCTTTTACTTTTATATCAGCCATTAACTTGTTTAACATTAGGTAGAATAAACCGAATACATTTTGTTTTAGTTTCAATATGCAAAAGGTACCAATGGACTACTGATGAGATTGCATTATTCACACAGTCAAAATTTGTGTTTTAATTTAAAAATTCATGAAGTATCATGTATTGTTCATCTCGAGATTATTCTTAACGAAATAAGGCACGTCATTAATATTAACTATATACAGGAAAGGATCGAGCATATAACCCTGCGGTACACCCATTGTAACTACAAACCCTGAAAACCGTTTCCCATTCATGTCAAAGTGCAATAATATTAGGGGTTTCCCCTCGGACTGAGAGATAATAAGCTGTAATACGTACATTACTTGAATCACCCGAAACAAACCAAGATGAAACGATGATGAGCACTTAAATTAATTCATTATCTATGAATAACTGTGACCATTCCTCGATAAAAGAACCAAGTCAATCTTTTAAAAAATTTGTATGTTTCAGATGCTGAATCAGAGAGCCACTGTGATTGCGCGGAGGCTCTTTTGGCTAGGTCACTGGCCAAGAAAATATGTTGTGAAGTAGACGAAGTAAATATTCATTTGTCTACAAATCCCGAAGTAGACAAGAGAAATGAGGCTGGGAAACCTAAGTTTTCTTTAAGAGTTAAGATTCCTGAGGAACCTACGGTGAATAATCTGCCAAAGCCAAAAGAGGAACCTACGGTAAATAATCCGCCAGAGCCAAAAGCGGAACCTACGGTAAATAATCCGCCAGAGCCAAAAGAGGAACCTACGGTAAATAATCCGCCAGAGCCAAAAGCGGAACCTACGGTAAATAATCCGCCAGAGCCAAAAGCGGAACCTACGGTAAATAATCCGCCAGAGCCAAAAGAGGAACCTACGGTAAATAGTCCGTCAGAGCCAAGAAAGGAACCTACGGTAAATAATCCGCCAGAGCCAAAAGCGGAACCTACGGTAAATAATCCGCCAGAGCAAAGAGCGGAACCTACGGTAAATAATCCGCCAGAGTCAAAAGAGGAACCTACAGTAAATAATTTGCCAGAGGTGAAAGAGGAAACTACGGTAAATAGTCCGTCAGAGCCAAGAGCGGAACCTACGTTAAATAATCCGCCAGAGCCAAGAGAGGAACCAACCAAAGAAACTAAGAAAGAATAAAACGACAAATATAAGACGGACTCGCGCACCGTGGGATCCGCATAGTTATAAAACATTGCTACTTGCCAAATGTCATGCTTTAGGTCAACGGGAAGTATCCCTGAAGGTGTTGGTCAATTACGAGGAGTGAATATTTTGTTGGAAAAAATTACGGTATTTATATTAATTTTTTGGTCCTTTGCGAGAGTTATAAAATATTTTTTATTTTTTTGATAAGTACCTAGTAAAAAAAACATTATTCTTTAGGGTTTTCGTTTTTTTTCCTTTACTTGTGCGGTATAAGAACATAATATTTTGTCCAAATTTCATAATTCTAAGTCAACGGGACCTTTTTTTGGGCATGCGACTCCCTTGCAAATCACAAAATATGCATGCTTATACTTCAGTATCTTTTGCTTGAGTTGACTTAGAAGTTTGATATTTTCACGGCTTGATATTACAGATTTGAGTAAGTATTTGATATTAATTTCAACTCGATACCTCAACGCGTTCCTGAGAAAAGAGTGTTTGACAGACAGACTAACAACAAAGTGATCCAGTGACCTTTTCTCCCTTTGAGCTAAAGAAGCTAGGGAAAGGAGGCCATAAAGGAGATTAGAGTAGTCGGCGAAAGAGACGCCAATTGAGGATACTGGTCAAAACCCTCAGGATGAAAAACCATTAAATGTTAAGCCTCGCAAGGCAACATAGGAAGAAAATTACATCAGAGAAGGGGTCTACCAAATAGGTTAATAAGATTGATATATATGTACTATACGCAGTAGATTTTACGATCCAAACATTCTCTCTGTTCGACTGAACTGTAATGCACTGCAATCCGTACACCTTACTTTAGTATGGCTTCGACAATCATGCAGCTGCATGGGCGTGTATGGAGCCTCGGTAATAATATGAGAATCCAAAGCTAAGTGCGAACCTGGACGTAAATAACAATTCAGTAGTAAAGTAAGTAAAGTTATTTGTTGTATTGTGTAAATAAATAGGTAATAATAAAATAATTTTTCATAAAATATGCACGCCATTATAATCATAGACTAAACATGCAGATATTTCATTTCAAAACCGATTGTAGGTAAAATTATGTGATTGGTGGATGAGATGACAGACTTGACACGGTGTTTTTAGTGGTTTTTTTTAATAATTGGTTTTTAACCAGTTTTATATTTTTAACTGACTTCGAAACAAGGAGGAGGATCTGTGTTCGGCTGTCTGTATGTTTTTTATGTGTGTTCGTCGATTTTTTTTTCATTTATACACCAATTTGGATGATTTGTTCAGTTGTATAATTCAAAGGGTGCTTCCGAGGTGGTCCCATAAAAAAAAATGGACGACATTTTGATGTTTTGGTCGCGATAAAACTATAATCTTTAAGCGATCAAGCGCTGAATGTTTTAATAGTTTGGTTAGACGATTCAGTTCATGTTTTAGTGCTGTACTGCAGCGCTCGCTACGCGCAAGCTGCTGTCATCCAGTGGTTAAGCATAAGATGAGTGCGGGCCAAGCTGAATGGAGAACGAAAACAATCACTAAAAAAACGCAAAAATTCCCATTTACACCATCTCCAATCCACCTACATAAATCTGAAATAATAACAGATCATCTCAACAGCCTATAATGGTCCACTGCAGGCCTCCCCTGATTTGTTATCATCATACAACACTTTTGAAATATTAATGCTATTTGTTTACCAAGTAGGTACGTTTCAAAGTAAATGTTTTAGCCTGGATCTCTGTGGTTGTTATTATAGGTACACACCTCTCCTCAACCCCTAAATCTAATTCTAGACAGTTTATAGGTTGGTTTATAGGTAATAAAATTTCTGAGCTCCGTGAATTGAATGTAGTGTTGTTTTGTCTTCATGCTCCTTTGTAACAATTTGATGGTTCCGTAGAAACAGGAACGGCAAGTCTATCGTAATCTTAAAGACTCAACGAACAGTAAAGGTCTGTCTGTACAGAGTCCGATTATGTTAATCGGACCATTAGTCTTTTTATTTACAAGTTTATGTAGGTAATTCTTAAGAGTGCGATATATGAATATGACGCCATTTTGTGAATAGGATTTCGCGTTGAAAGGAGCGGGATAGAGCAGAGCGGCGTAAGTTCAAACATACGTTTTTGATGATTATCTATTAATTAAGATATTTGTATATATACTATTCTAGGTACAATCTAATCTCTTGGTGCTAGAAGTGTATCAACCACTCCATTAATTTTCCGGTAGGTCCCATTTGTTCTATGGAACATGACGTAATATAACAATTTTAGAATATATTGTCCCTATTTGTACTATAGAACAGTTTGTACTTTTTGTCTCAAATTGTTCCATAGAACAAACTAAGTACATATATAGTTTGTAGTTAAAGAAACACTGTTTTGCTTTTATTTTGCAAAATAAAAATTTTATGTAGCGAGTAGTTTCATTTTTTTGATAGTGAACTGTACCTGGTATTAACGTCAGTGATAATGTCATTCAGGTCTTGTATATCTCATCATGGAAGAATTTGGGAAAAGATTCCCATTTAGTTATGTGCATTCACAGACAAATAAAAACAGGAGCAAAAGCTAGTATATAGTTCCATAGTACAAATAGGGACAATATTTTCTCAAATTGTTATATTACGTCATGTTCCATAGAACAAATGGGACCTTCCGTAATTTTCATTCGAACACAATTTGTGCGTCACTCACTTATTGATGAAGTTCTCTCGTCCCTGTGCGAGACGATCTGTTTCTCTTATAATCTTACTTATTTTAGATTCAACTCGATGAATGCAAATAAATTAATAGGTAATATGTAATACTCGCTGTAACGGGGTACAGATTGAGTAAATAAATAATTTGTTCCTGCATGCATCAGTTATCTAGAGGTACCATTTATGGTCTGTCTGATTTAGGATGATAATTTTGACGAATGGTTACCTTCATGCCGATTTCCCTAACGTCGAATTCCCTTGCGACCGCGCTTTTTCGATGTGTAATGTCGCCAGCGGCATAGGGAAATTAAATAAAATCTTTGTGTGGCTGATAAGATTCCATTAAGCATATGTTGTAACGTATTTTTTTTTTTATTATTTACCGACAACCGCTGGGGTAAACGTGTTCTTGAGCGGAGACCGCGACTCGGCAAACGTAGTGTAGGACGCCCTCCAACTAGGTGGGATGACGATTTGCGAAAGACTGCTGGCAGATGCTGGATGCGGCAAGCTGAAGACAGGGCGCTATGGCGCTCATTAGGGGAGGCCTATGTCCAGCTGTGGACTGGTATATAGGCTGATGATTTGTAGGAGTTTCGGCAGGTTATTGTAAAAAATATCCACTCTATTCACAGATAATTATATTGAGCAGATAGATAGCGAGTGACATGGGAGGTTGGTCCTACAGTTGGGCACCTCAAGCATGACATGAAGGCAAACTTAAGTAGGTTGGTCCTACAGTTGGGCACCTCAAGCATGGCGGAAAAACGAGAGGTACGTAGGATCCTAGGATCTTTGAAAAGAATACCTCTAAAATTATCGTAGCACATAGGCGAGTACCGCCCACTTACCGTAGTGAAGCGCCTTGCATACCGCACAACCGACTATAGACAAATGAATCGAATAAATCGAATTTATATTAATTTAAATTACAAGTTAAATTATTAAGTTCTACGGTTTCAACCTCATGAAAAAAAAACTTAGTGGTTTAGTTTTTTTTTCTGATTTCACCTAAGGGCGCTACCTCAACAACGATCTGGACTTGCGTGTATTCTACTGAATAAGTTGATTGCCGAATAAAAATGTGCAGGATGCGAAATCGTAGTCGTGAGAGGGCTTATACTGTTAAGTACATATGCAAATATATTAAAAAAATATTAAAACGTAATTAGTTATTAAGTAGGTACATAAAACAATAAAAAAAAACGTTTTTGTAATTTACTGCTTATCTATTAATAAAACATACCATGTAACTATCGATTCCAAATTCTATGGGAATGAAAATCGAATAGATTCATTAACGATTATACACTAACCCATCCTTACTTAGAGCTTAGAGAGAGAAAATTATCATCCTAAATTAGACAGACTATAACAAGCTCTGCTTACCTTGGGCCTAGATGATGCTCTGTGGATAGTAACCATTATTAATAGGTACTTAAATTATTTTTTTTACGGTTTCATACAAAGAATAACTGACCGCGCCGTCAAAGAGAATAAAATCACTACCGTGTCACGCAGTTCCGTTGTAGTAGGTCTAGTAGGTACAGTACCACTCAGGCACCTAATAAAATAGAAATAAAAAAAGAGCTCTATGGTGTGATCAATACTCTATTACAAGGAACATAACACTACCTATACTTATAAATCTGTGTTTAGAACCACATCCCTACAAGTACAAGATGTACCTGTAAGCTAGGAGTAGGTGTTAGCATCCCTAGTACATCTGTGGTAATAGTTTTCTGTGCTCTAAAGTGGAACGTAGGGTCCTATAATCTTTGTCTAAAGTAAATTTACTAAAAGAAAGTACAATAACAACCGTATCCCTACTATAAATATACATGGAAAACTCAAATAGAGCAAATGAACAAAAATCAAAAGACGGACAACACGTTGAAAATGTCTCAGCTCGGGAATCTTATAGTCTAAGAATTTTTGAATCTGCCGCAAAAAAAGACGCAGAAAATAAAGAGATGGATGATAAACAGTCTGAAGGAAGTCTTCCTGAACGCTTGCAAGCGGTTGATGTTCCAGGAGGTACTCAACACATATGAAAAATAAATAAATAATAATAAAAATATTTGACGTCACCAAAAGCTCTCAGATTTAGTAAGCTGAAGTGGCAGTGGGTAGGACATAAATAGCCGTTTCGCGATGCAACGCGAAACGGAACGGAGTATTAATTAGGAGACCACCCACTCGATGGACTGACGACATAGTACCTATTTTAGACGACATCGTATTTTGACGACCGATGTAGCGCGGTGGGCGAAGGTCTGCCTGCGACGCAGAAGGTTGCGGGTTCGATTCCCGCCTCAAAAACACAGCAAATGACAAATGTGTGTACGATCTGCAGATATTTGTTTAGGGTGTTCTGGTCGTTTTCTATATATAATAAAAAATATCTAGCTATGTATTATGTATATCAGTTATCTAGTACACATAACACAACCTCTGCTTAGCTTGGGGCTAGATAATGCTGTATGAATTGTCCAGCATTATTTATTATTTATTTATTCGCAGGGAGTCGATGGATGGAGGCGGCTCATGACAGCTATTTGTGGCGTCGTATGGGGAGGCCTATGTCCAGCAGTGGACGTGTACGTGCTGATTATATCGTGATCATTATGTTGAATAAACTCACTACTCTACTGTGTGATGCCGGCATGGCATGTGACAAACATGGCCAACTAACTCCAAGTTTCACAAATAGAGAGCCTGGCATTTCTCCACGAGATGTGAGGCAAATCGGGCATGGAACGTCAGGTAGAAATGGCATTGTTTGACCTGCAGTGAAATAAAAATTGCTTGTTTTTTTACAGCGAATGAAACACGCATTGAGAAATTGTTAATATTCATGTCATACTTGATCTTTATACTGTTATTTCCCATGTCCCTCTGCTGTATATTCATGGTGAGATATTTAATTATGAACAGTACTTCATACATCCCCTAGTCCATCGATCACCATTTTTATTTAAGATAAGATAAAATAGATAAAAATATTTATTTCGTCTTGTGTAACACATCAATGTTTCTAGACATAAGAACGGATAGTTGATTTATAATAATTTGGACACGTGTTAAAAAGACCCGATTTAAGGCTTCACTAATGAGTTCCTCGCTCTTGCTAAGTCGAAACTTGGAGGGCTCCTGCTCTCATTCTACTCTCATTTACAAATAGATTACTTAACTACAGTGTGGCAGGTGGGAAATTTTTAATTTTTAAATGATCAGCATATTTAAAAGGTCTTCCATTTTATCACCGTAATGTTATCTATATAACGTTACCGTGGTTTCATGTATAAAATATTGTAAGTTTTTATCGCAACGTAGATACAAGTGCATTCACGGAACTTATTAAGATAGTGAGTGGCCCACATGAAAAAATTGTGGGGGAAAAGGTTGCACTTCTTGTACGTTTTATTTTTATTCCGCTGTGATTAATAATAATAAATTTATTTTAATAATAATAATAATAAATTTATTTATTGCATAGAAACTTTGACAGAACAATACCGAAAACAATCATTCTTAAAATTTAAACTATTAGTTGGAGACTTTAAATCTATGAACGCGTTGATTGAGTTGGCTAGCCTTAGATATCTACGCTAGGCTTGTAAAGCCTGTGATGATTGTTTAGTTGCTATCAAACACATTTTCACATCCTACCCCGAGCTAAACTAGCTATTTCGTTTAATTAGCTCTGGCTGATCTGTGTGCGACTGTTGATGATGACGATACCCCGAGCCAAACTAGCGCCGCCACCTATTTTATCTTATTATTTCGTTGAACAAAGGTAATTTCAAAATTTTTAATGGGCAATTTGTAATACCTACCTATTTCTATTATAAGCTTTTTTTAATGCCCCTATTTTTGTATAGTTTAGGAGGAGATGCAATAATTGAGTTTGGTGTCCACAAAGTGCAACATCGTATATCCTCCTAACCTATACAAAATAAAACTATGATAGAGGCGGGGCAATGCAGCCAGTGTCTTAGGCACGCTTCCAACTGATATTGATATGGATCAGTTGAGCTACCTGTAGATTGTTTGCAACAGTTTGCAGATAGCTTAATTGTTTCTATTGTAAATACTAGTTTTAATTTAAATTTGTTATTAAATTGTTATTTTCTTTCTGAATAAAGTTTGATAGAGGCATTAAAAAAGAGCTTATAATAGGTATCACAAACTGGCCATTGAAAATTTTGATATTACCTTTGTTCAACGAAATAGGTAAAAAGATAAAATAGGTAGCGGCGATAGTTTGGCTCGGGGTACCGTCTTAAGGTGGTAATCATCAACAGTCGCCCACAGATCAGGCAGAGCTAAATTTTAACATTCTTTCAATTATTTCTGCAGGTAGTGCGCCAATTCGAAAGAGCTGTGATACTGCGCAATGGCAAAGTTTACAAAAACAAATCGTTTGGCCCAGGACTTGTCCATTACTTGCCATGCATTGATGTCGTCAAGTATATTGATCTTCGGATAAGTTGCTATGCTGTGCCACCGCAAGAGGTACAGTAGTACTACATTACACCGATGTACCAGCGCAGAGGTCTTAATTTTGTTAGGCGCCAAAAAATCCTAGCCAAATAAAACGTTCTGCCTTTGCGCGCGAAACATGTGTGGTTGCTATTGGGTGATGGCTACGCGCAAGATAGCGTCGCGATCTCGATATTCGCAAGTCTTGTTTTTAATGGGATACATATGAAAATGCGTTGGTCCTTTTTTTGTCTTTGCGTAATACATATTATGAGCGAGATAGTTTGAGCCTCTGTTTTCGTGAGCGAGATACCATGAGCATGAGCCTCTGTTTTTGTTGACTTAAAAGCTTAACGCAACGCAATAAAGTCTATTATTTCGGACGGCATAGGCATTCATATTCAATCGGGTTGAAATGTTCTCTTTTGTACAGACGCATTTTGCCGATGCGATTTATTAAAATGGTCGTCCTGTAGTAGGTAGGTACTTACTCATGCATGACCCTTCGATCAATAATAATCGGTCGAGGAGGATTTATTTGCGGCACCTCTAAAAAATTAAGTTTCTTTTGATTATGATTTCTAATTTGTAGTTTTCTTAGGATCTGCACTTTCGTTTTAAGTTATAGAGAGAGATATTGTGCTATATCAGGTAAAGGTGGGTAGGTAAGCGTAATTTCTTTATAGGTAGGTACTTACCAATAAAATACAACACAGATTTGTGCAGTAACACACCCCCACTCGATAATCCGCACCTTTTGCGAGTGCATACCCCGCGCACCCTGCGCTTGGTATGCATCCTTTTAGATGAGCGCATGCGATGGCCGTGCACATAATCTATTATAGGTCAGAATGCTACAGATTTCAATATTGCATCATGAAAGCAACCATTCAAATAAGTATTTCGAATGCCAAAAAAAATCTAAACTTACTCTGGCTGTCTGTCTTCTTTCTGTTATCTTTTCACACCTAAGCGACTGAACGGATTTGAATGAAATTTGTGTAGAGAGGTAAACGGTATCTTCGGGACATAAGTTTTATTTTAGCAATGTGCGTGCAAAGCCGCGGGTAGAAGTTAGTAGGTAAGTACTATTATATAAGAGGTGACGGGTGGAATTTTTGACATGAATGTGGTCAACGGCCTTTTCCTAGTTGATATGTCAGCGGAAAACATTCCAGAAACTCCCAGGGCATTTATGTGATTAGGTAAATTTATTCTGGTATCATTTCAGGCTTTGACGAAAGATTCTTTGACGGTGAATGTGGATGCTGTTGTCTATTACCAAATATATCGACCGATCTGGGCGGTCATCAATGTCACGGATTACAGGTTAAAACACTTCTTTTTAAATATCTAACCTTGTTCTGTCTCATTCCATTTAAAAATCGTCCCTTATGCACATGCACATAGTACGTACATACTATCACAGACAAGTTTATATCAAGATACTATTAAAGCCGCTGTCCTATCGCCACTCACGCTGCTCTGCGGCAACGCGGCGTATTCGTTTTTTGACAAAGTTTGTCTATATTACTGGTTTACGTGTAGCGCGTGCATAGCGTTGACAGCGTTGAGCTGCGTCATTGATGCACGAGTGACTTGCTCGAATGTCATTAATCTTGTAACCGTGTGTAGCGTGGCTGTGGGTTTCATGCAGTCGACACAAATTTTCTTGCAAATCGAAGCTATACACACGGGAGTAGCCTCTCTGCGAGTGGCGGTGGAACAGCAATATTATAAATTCGAAAGTGTGTTTGTTTGTTTGTCCTTCCTTCACGCCGTAACTAAGCTACCAATCGTTTTGATTTTCGGCATAGAGTTAGTTGAAAGGGTGAAGATTAACATAGGCTTTAGACTTTTTATCCCATTAATCAGTTCCCATGGGATAGAAATGATCTTAAACAACGCGGGCGAAGCCACGGGCATCTGCTAGTAGAGTATACAAACCAAACACTGCAGGCCGCTGACAAGTTGACTTAAGCACAGTGGCTGCCAACAATGCTCAGACACTGAAAGTCTGAGTAGTCGTACTAACTAACGCGCTGTGACAACAAATTTGACGTAGTGGACGATACCCTGAGCCAAACTAGCGCCGCCACCTATTTTATCTTATTATTTCGTTATACAACAGTAATTTCAAAATTTTCAATGGGCAGTTTGTGATAGGTTCAAACTATTATAAGCTTTCTTAAGGCCTCTTTTATAGTTATATTTTGTACTTATAGTTTAGGCAGAGATACAATATTGTACTTGGTGGCCACCAAACTCAATTATCGCATCTCTGCCTAAACTAAAGTATACAAAAAAAAACTATTTTAAGTAAGTACATAGAGAAATTAAAAAAAATCTTATAGTAGGTTTACAAATTGCCCATTGAAAATTTTGTAATTCCCTTTGTTCAACGAAATAATAAGATGAAATAGGTGACGGCGATAGTTTGAATCAGGGTGTCGTCTTAAGGGAGGCCTCGGGTAAATAGTAGTTTTAATTGTAAAATAAATCAATAGATTATTAGATGCCTGCCTGAGCTTTTAACAGCATTATTTGTATGCAGGAGTTCAACGCATTTGCTTGCTGCTACAACACTTCGCAATGCTATCGGAATCCAGAAATTGTCTACGCTTCTGGTTAACAGATCATCAATCAGCAGCATGATGTACCAGGATATGAAGTGCATTGCTCGTGAGTGGGGGATCCAAATCATCAAAGTTGAACTGTAAGTTTGGTAGAACCAATATTGTGATGTAAGTATGTGGTTCTATGGAAGATGTACAGCACGTGTTGATGGAATGTGCTCGGAACGCCAGTGAAAGAATTAAATTGTTTGGTTCTTCTAAAGTGCTCAATATCGATTTTGTTATAGTGCTTACCCGCACTCTGGGCATCTCTAAGAAATGAAATAAGTTCCCAAAATTTTCGACTTCGGCGGGACTCGAACCCGCACCCCACCATTAGTACGGGTGTGCTCTAACCAACTAAGCCACAAAGTCGCTGTCGGTTTTCGTCGAAAATCTTTGGGACCTCTTACGGACTGTAACTAAGGGTGGAGTGCGGGATCGAGTCCCGCCGAAGTCGAAAAAATTTTGGGAACTTATTTCATTGCTCAATATCGGACAGTGCTACGTTATATTAGCGTCTTCTTTGTCGGACAAAGCAGCATAGCTGTATGATCTGGCTGAATATTGTATTAAGTTAAGAAGTTAAGTTTTTATTTCATTTAGTTCCTATTTTGAATCTTTTTTGTCCATCCTGTTGTTATGGAAATTGTTGTTGCCTACATACCTTTAGTAAGATTATATTCTCTATAGGGCGATGAGGTCGCTGAGCGACAAAGTCCCTTAGTCTCTTGTTACAAATAAATAAATAAAAAATTGGTAAAACAGCAAAAAATGCATGAATCAGCTGCATTAGGATATGAAATACTAAGCGTAGGATACATTAACAAGCTTCTGACAACTAACAATCCTACGAAAATACCATGTAGGGTGCATACAATATAATTTCACTAATAAAAAGATACCAGGGGCCCAATTCTGCTAGTCAATCGCTTTACTATGACATTGGTATCGTCGCAGAATCATCTATATAAGTTTAGGAAAGCGACACGCGTTCCTTTCTGTCCTTATAAAAATAAATATCCCAAAATACCAAAAAAAAAAGTATCCTTCTAAGACGATACCTACTTTTGTTATGGTGCAGCGATTAATAATAATAAAAATAACGAATAGCCGAATAAAACACAGTTAATGGCCCTACTGAATATCACACAGATATTCAGTAGTGCTATTAACTCGGAGTTCGGCGTTGACAAGTGTGCGGTCATACAAATACAACGAGGGAAAGTAGTAAACCCTAATAATTTACAACTTTCAGACATAATGTCTCTCAAATCTCTCTCCGAAGGTGAAACTTACAAGTACCTTGGTATGCCAGAAGCGTTAGGTATAGTTGCAGGGACATAAAGCAGTCGGTAAAGGAGCGCTTCTTCTGTCGCCTTTCAAAAGTACTAAATAGCCTTTTGTCAGGTGGCAACAAGGCACGTGCCTACAACGGCTGGGTTATGCCACTACTAACTTATACTTTTGGCATACTAAGATGGAGTCAGACTGAACTAGACGCCTTGGACTGTAAGGTTCGTCAACTTTTAATTACTCATCGCATGCGGCACCCCCGATCTTCGGTAATGAGATTGTATATCCCACGGAAATGTGGTGGTCGAGGTTTTTTAAACGCCAAGTCCCTACATAACCGTGAGGTATGCAATCTCAGAAACCATTTCATTCAAGCTGAATACCAGATGCATCGCGATGTGGTTGCAGTTGATAAGAACCTTACCCCTCTCTCCTTAGCAAACGAGAACTGGCGCAAACCTACGGTGATGAGCGTTCAGGACAGGAAGGCTATATGGGAGAGCAAAGAATTGCATGGGAGATTCTACAAGGTTCTCACAGGTCCTGATGTACATCTCCTAAGCTCGGTAAACTGGCTACGTTACGGCAAGCTCTTTGGAGAAACCGAAGGTTTTGTCTGTGCAATTATGGATGAAGTGATAAAGACGAACAATTACCGAAAGTATATCATGAAAGATGGCACGATCGATATTTGTCGAGCGTGTCATCTTCCTAGGGAGACCCTCCGTCATATACTTTCGGGTTGTTCGCACCTTGCTAACTCTCAGTACTTGCACAGACACAACCAAGTAGCCAAAATCATACACCAGCAACTTGCTCTCCAGTATGGCCTTACTGATACTGAAGTTCCGTACTATAAGTACACACCAGCACCAGTTCTCGAAAATGGCCGTGCCACGCTTTATTGGGACCGATCTATCATTACTGACAGGACTATTCTTGCGAATAAACCTGATATTGTACTGATAGATCGGTTAAAACGGAGGGCGGTGCTTGCTGATGTCACCATACCACATGATGTTAACCTCGTTAAAGCTGAGAAAGAAAAACTTAGCAAATATCTTGATTTGGCTAACGAGGTTGTCAGCATGTGGGATGTAGATTCAGCGACCATTGTTCCTATAGTTGTTTCGGTTAACGGCGTAATAGCGAAGAGCCTCGATCAACATCTCAAGAGACTCTCACTAGGAAGTTCGATCAAGGCAGATCCAAAAGGCGGTACTCCTGGACTCGGCGCGTATCGTCAGGAAGTTCCTCTCTTTGCAGCCCTAGTCACCGGTTGCTTGAGCCTAGCTTCGCAGCCGGTGATCTACCGTTTTGATATATATTTTTTACTGTAGAATAGTTTTATAAAATTATATTTTCTATAGTAAAAAATGTATTTTTTAACTAGATTTAAAATAAATGAAGTGAAATAAAAATAATAATATATGTTTATTGAATAGAATTAAAACTTAAAAATATTACATCATTGATTCCCAAACTAGGTAAAAGATTAATTTAGTGGAATTCAGCAATGCTCTCGTAAAGAGCCAACCCGTATGAGCCCTAACTCTACTCTACATCTTCGATTATAATAAGGTAAAACTTTTAAAACTATCATGGTTATTAACACTAAAGTCATTTATAACGGGATATTTACCATGATTCGATTTTTGAGCTTTCCAATATTCCGGCGCAGTTTCATGCGCCATGATCACGGAAGAACTAAAGAAAGATAAGGTAGATTTTATAAGTAAGAAAGATTTTTTGTATTCTAGTAAAGACATAAGCCTGCCCGTACCACTCCAAAAAGCGATGGCTGCTGAAGCAGAGTCCACGAGACTGGCGAACGCGAAAATTATAGTGGCTCAAGCCGAAATCGAATCTACTAAAAGTCTTAAGGCAGCAACCGAGATTCTTATGGATAACCCTTGTTGTATGCAGGTTGGTGATAAGTAGAAACTATTTAAATTTGAACCATTCCAATAGAAACTAAAACGAAGATTCAGAGATTAGAGAGGTGAACTAAAAAACTTAAAAAAAAACCTTTTTTTTTTCAGTTGCGGTATTTACAAACACTACACATGCTTTCAGGAGATAAGACCCATACGTACGTGCTGCCCTTTTCAGTGAAAACAATTAAGCAAATATTAAAGTGATCCTATTAACAAAATAAGTATGAAGCAAGAAACGCCCTATGCTATAAGGCATTGCCGGGCGGGATTGACAGTGAATTTTACGAGTAACAAATTGCCAAGATAGGGTTCAAACATTATTTACCTGGGTGCAAGATGATTATTGTTGTATTTTCTTTGCACTGGTTTAGTTTATTGTATTTTAATATCGAAGTTTAAGGTAAGTACCTATGTATCTACTTTGAATAGTGTTTACTTTAAGTTTTTGACTAAGCCTAGGCACTTTTTACGTGAATTAAAATTGTCTATACATAAGTTTGTAGCTAGTTTTTGAATAAAAGTTTATACATAAGTAACAATCCGTTTATTTCGCTAAGTAACAAATAAATTATTTAACAAATTTATTAGATAAAAGGTATTATATAAGACTAGTTAATAATCTCTGGACTGATTGTCGTCTTCTTTGGGGCGTCCGTAATGGACGGGCTGCTGTTGCGCTTGTCTTCCTCCTTTCTTGGTGACTGTTGCCTGTAAATTAATTTTTATATCAGTAGGTGATTGCTATCTATTATTCTTAAGATGGATTTTGACCACACAATCGAATGTTTGCTCATTCTGTTCCCATACCCACTCCGATTGTTTATTTTGAGTAAAGAGCGACACAACTTTCTTTCGTTGTTCCATCTCTAGTCGTAGATATTAAATTTATTCTTTTAATAAGATATTACAAAAATAAAGGAACATTTGTTCTCTGAAAAATAAAGGAACATTCTTGTTCTCTCTAATAGGTCTAGCTCTTTATTCGTAAGGATTACGGATGATGAGGGGGTCAGAGGAAGGGTTGTCAATTGAAGAGAAAGTAAATAGTTCTAAAAAACCTGAAAAGGGCCTGAATATTGCACCTTTTGACAAGTTTCCAGCAGCTTAATTTTGCTTATTTCTAATTATAATTTCTAATAGTCTTATTTTAATAACATCCCTTGCATCTACGCTCGTTTGTTTTCGGATTTATATCAGCGTTGAAAGAACCGTTGTAATGGAAGCAAAACTAACCTGGAAGCCATTCTTGGGGTCAGCAGTGTATCTCACAACGCGCAGAGAGCCATCGGGCTCTACCAGCGAGTACTCGCCATGGACAACATCGCCGTCTCGGTGCTCCTTGTGGTTCTGTTGGTTGCCAGTGTGCGGGTCTTCTACTCCGTAGGCGTAGGTGTAGTCTGGCTTAGCCTGGGAACACATATTAAAATAAATCGTGGAAGATGTCCTTATGGCCAGATGCAAGACTATCTATGATAAGGCCAGAAGGACATCTCCGCCGTGAAATCATAGCAGCGGAACCGCAAAGGGAGTTCCGCTGCGCAACATTACCTCATTTGTCGTCTTGAGTAGCGAAATATAATGTCGGCTGCCTCACAATATATGAGATACAAACACGGAATTGCAGCGAAATGACTGAACGATTGAAGATGTAGCTGGTGACCGAGCAGATTTGATGGGAAAGAAATAGTCACATTTAAATCTAAGCGTTAGAACAGGCAGTTTCGTCTCAATAACAACCAAAACTTGTCATGACGAAACTATGCAATTCCGCTGCTATGATTCCGCGGCGAAAATGTGCTACGAGCCTAAAAAACAGTATGATTGACGGTGAATCTGCTGAAGATATCAAAAGCTCCCTAGGTCTACATGGTTATCTTGTAAATTGCAAACTTGATCTTATATAATGTTATACAGTAGGTACTTTCTAGCTTAACACATTTTAATATTCTGGGCACAGTTTTAATATTACTATACTCCCTGGGCAAGATTAGTATGGTCCATTTAAGTGATCTTTAGAAGCTCTTGGCAATTTCCTCAACCTCAACCTCAACAGCCTTTAATGTTCCACAGCTGGACACAGGCCTCCCCATGTTTTATCTCATGGGGGTAATGCCCATAATCACCACGCTTGGCATGCGGGTTGGGGATCGCAATTCAGTGGTAGATCTATTCTGCAAGAGGCGCTGCTGCCCGCCCCACGGATGTCCCTTAGTCGCCTCCTACGATACCCACGGGAAGAGTTAGGGTAGTGCAAATCCTAAACCGGTACCACACAGCATTACAGCACACTTAGCAATTTATTTTTGTCTTATTCTCGTAGCTCACCACATAGTCCACAGTCTTCAAATGCGCATATCTGGCGGTATCAGGATGGATCTTTCCCGTGTTGTGATCGTAGCCATAGTCCGCGTGCTGCTGGGCCGCGATCCCCTGGGCTGCTGGTACCTGCACCTCCACGATCTGTCCGCTGACTGGTCCGCTGAAGCGGTTGTAGGAGTAACCACCATGTTTGCTGCAGGTGATGACGCTCGCTATTGTTAGGGGGATCAAAATCTGGAACAAACCTTAGTTTTACGGTAGATGTGACTTTCTTTTAAAGCATCGTTTATTACTATAAACAACACAATCTTTATTTTTGTTTCTTACTAGGCTCTTAAGAGTAAATTATGAAGGGCCGCTTGCATAAGGGTTCATGACAAAAATTAGAGCCAGTTTGTCGGTGCTTCATCACAAAGGTATTTGTCGAATTAAACGTCTGGCCCAGCGTTCATTAAACGTTCAAGTTCATCTTCTATCACTATTATTTAGTTTAAAACTTTTATTTTCATCAGCACAAAAACCACTGACCTTCACGGTCAATGGGCAAGTGCCTACTTGGGACCATTGCTCAACAACTGCGTGACAATGAAAATCTGCGACGAAAGTGAGCCTATGGTCAGATGGGTTAGAAAATATGGTCTAATAATAGGTGGTTACCTAATGAATTAGGAAGGTAATGAATGAACTTATTGTTTTAGGTAGGTTCCTACGCACATCAGTCACAAAACGACTGCAGAAAACAGTAGGTAGCTGGTACCTACTCGCACTGTCTAATTCTTAGGTTACAGCGTGTACTAAATTCTGAAGTCGAGTAATAACAGTAGGATAGGTGAAAAGAGATCCTATTACTAACCTTGCTCATAATGGGGCATGATGAGTTAGGTACAACGCTAATATTAAGACTGCGTTGTAACTGAAAGAACTTAAATTATTGTACAACTTTCACGTTGCCGCGAAGAAGATTATTGCATACCTACTTAGATTTAGATTCGAAAGATGCATAAGCTAAGTACTTACCCACCATAGTGTAGCACAAAAAGGGGTCGCAATGAAGCGGTTTTTGTTGTCCTTTTTAAATTTTGAAATGCGTAACATGATATCACGAGAAATTCTTAGCTTACCAGACATATTCCGAACAACACCTGATACATAAACCATGCAGTCCATGTTCCAAACACTATTCTATGATTCATTTTGAAAGTGAGCGGGTTATCTATGAACCAAGATGACTTTGACTCACCCTGGTGATGTCCCTCGTCAAAGGATGAAACGATGGTGACGTTTGTGTTCTCCCAACAAAAACTAGGTTCGTATTTAACCCGTTCACTTTAATTACGAATTCGTCAAACTAAGATAGTTTTTATTAGGTACTACTTTATGATTTCCTTGTTTTCCTACCTTGTGCAGGAAAGCCATTTTGGATAATGTAACAAACTAGCAGCCAAGTTCAATGATCCTGTGGAACTGACTGCGGTTTCTATAAGTTGTGGTTTTATACCGATTACTAACTCAAAGAATAAATGCAATCGTGAGTCCGGTGTTGCAGCATTATGAATCAATATTTTCAATATTAAGGCGCCGGGCTAGTACGCAGGTTGCGTAGATAGGTAAATTGAATTTCCATTTCAATGGATTGTCTATTTTGTAAATAAATAATTCAAGGGCGGTGCTTTTGTATAGGCACAAGCACGCCGCCTTTTCGATTCTGTCCGGTAGAAGTTTCCATATTTTACAGTATCATCATCATCAGCCCATATTAGTCCACAGCTGGACATAAGCATGTTGTAATGAGCGCCTTATGGCCTGTCTTCAGCTTGGTGCATTCAGCATCTGCCTGCAGTTTTTTTTTTCTCGCTTTCTCGCGCGCAGGTCGTCGTTCCACCAGGCTGGATTGTGTCCTATGATGGGGTAGGTACTACGTTTTCCAGTCGCGGCCTCCACCCTAGAACACAGACGTCGGTTCTTCGCCAAGTAGGTATGACCGGCAAACTGCAAACTGAGACTTTAGCTTGCTAATTCTTTGAGATTGTCGATAACTTTGGTTCTCTGTTGCATTATTCGTTACGAATCATTCAGGTAAACTCCGAGCATAGCTCTTACCATAGCTCACTGAGCGACTTTGAATGAGCCCTACCGTGAGTGTCCTGTTACGTCTCAGCTCCGTAGCGCAGAATAATAATGTACAGAGCATCGAGTTAGAATACTATTCTATATTACTATAACTATATAATATACTATACTAATACTATTCTATATTATTATATATTATAGTATTCTAACTCGATGGTACAGAGTGATCTATTGGTAGGTTATTATTTATTCGTAGATAGGTAGGTACCATTTTAAGAATTTAACTGCTTTGGCGTCTTCGTCGACGTGCTCGCGATGATTGGCAACACCTGCAGTTCATGCAGTGAATTAGGTAAGTAAGTACCTACCAATACCTAACCCAAGGAGAATGTAACGCTACGCTAAAAACCTAACCCTGTAGTTAGCTGTTCACTACTACGTAATTCATGACGACGGGTAGAACTTAGTTATTGCTCTGAGGGTAGAACGCACTTGACCATCTTTATCAAGATTGTATCAATCAATCAAGCTCCGTTTGCGGTGTGGATGACGAGATACTACGTCAAAATTAATCAGGTGGGTACACACATAGGTAAGATGCGCCTTGGGTGGGACAAATGTTTGTACCTACGATCTGCAGATATTTGTTCCGGGTTTTGTTTGTACGATCTGCAGATATTTGTTCCGGGTTTTTGATGGTATGGCGCAACCTTTAGGGTTGTTACAGCTCTATGATGTTCACCTTTCAAGTTCGTCTTGTCACGAATTTTACGTTGGAAAATACGTTGTTATAATTTCTGTTATGTTTTAAATAAAAAGGCATTGTATTGCAAATGATATTATTTATATTCCACGCCCATCAGTTTTCTGGTCGTTTTATAAGTAGGTATAAAAAATATCTAATCTAGTAAGTACACAAGTTCTACTTAGCTTGGGGCTAGGTACATAATGCTGCGTGAATTATCCAGTATTTTTAAGGTTTCGTTTCGAGATCGGTTTCGAACGAAACCCGTTCCCGCTCTGTCCGTCCACGACCTTTCTAGAATATCTCAGTAGGTAGGCAACTACCTACTGCTATGTTCTGTTCTTTTGTTCCGACCGTGAATAGGTATTATTTATATTCAGTTATCTAGTACCCTTAGCACAAGCTCTGCTTAGTTTGGAGTCAGTCAAATAAGTACTGAGTGAATTGTCCAGCATATTTTTTTTAACTCCGCTTTCCGTTCGTCTGCTTGTCTGTCTGTCTGTCCCTCTGTCACCAGGCCAGGCTGTAGGCCTACCTTTCTCATCCGCGAGATAGTTGAAATTTTCACAGATGATGTAATTCTGTTGCTGCTCTATCAACTAATACAAAAAACATTAAAATTAATAGGTATTTAAGGGGCGAGCAAAAAATCAACTTTGTTTGGGAGCTCAAACAACAAATTTGATTTTTTTATTTATAATATAACGGCAACAGATATAGACTCTTGAAATATTCACAAAATATTAAGTAACCTACATATTATTCACTTTAAAAATTTATAATTAAATTAAAACAAATATTAAAGGGACATAATTTTTTGCCGTTTTTATAGATAATGGTACCTAAGGAACCCTTCGTGCGCTACTCCGATTCGCACTTGGCCGGTTTTATTTAATCAAATTTTGAGTGATAAAGTTGAAGTTATTAAGCTTTATATTATAAGTGGCACTCTGAGGAGAGAAACAACCGAGAAACCACCGCTGGAAACCACAGATGTAAGTACTAGGGATGCCAACGCATAGAAAAACAAAATGAGCCACTATCACACTTGAACGTAGTGAAAAAATTCTATGTCTATGATCACACTATCTATTTTATTTGACAAGGGCGAGCGAGCGCAGAGAAACAGTAAGCCCATTTAAGGGTATTTTCCCTAGATTTTGGGAATTTATACTTGTTTAAAAAATGTTTAGGCAATTTAAAAATATGGAAAAAGAAAACTTATTTGAGCAATTTTAAGGAAAAATATTGAGGGGATTTTTAGGAACTTTCAACAACCTTCGCAAAAAAATAGATTTGTGAACTTCACGATTACGAGAAAAATCTATTCATTTTCAGAGTTTTCAGAATGGCAGATATTTAACAAACGCTTTTTTTAGTATAGGTACATTATACTGATAGCCTGATGAGATGACTCTTGACATATGATGTGTGTGTTTCATAATACAAACTAGAGAAAATTTCGAGAATTTCGAATTTAGTTAGAGTAGAAAATAAAACTGATAACCTTTGATTGACTTTTTTTAAGTCAATCAAAGGTTATCAGTTTTATTTTCTATTTTGGTACATTACATAGGTACCTATTAGGAATACAACAGTATAAGACTGCATCCCCCCCATAGGTGCTTTATTTACCCAGGTCTCACGTAAATATCCCACATAAAAACAAGATTCGCCAAGTGCGAGTGTAACTCGCGCGCCGAGGGTTTCAAACATTTGCCAATTATTTGGACAATCAATTTTCTGAAATATTTTAAAAAGTATGAAACTTACAGAAATTTCAAAAAGTGTTTTAAAAAGGCCGAAACGATACCTTTAATTTAATACCCCACATGGGTAGGTACCCCTTTTTGAAAAAAAATCCCCTTTTTTGACCATTTTTCAAAAACTATTATTATTACAGACTTCTCTATATTTTTCCTGTAAAATATAGATCGATATCTACAAACGCCTAATACATTGTACGTGGATCGGTCTGCAATCTTCGGAGATAGGGGGGGGGGAAAGGTCAATTTTTCGACTATTTTTAAAATATTTCAAAAAGTATGAAACTTACAGAAATTTCAAAAAGTGTTTTGATATGGTCAAAACGATACCTTTCATTTGATACCCCACATAGGCAGGTACCCCTCCTTTTGAAAAAAAAATCCCCCCCTTTTTGACCATTTTTCAAAAACTATTATTATTACAGACTTCTCTATATTTTTCCTGTAAAATATAGATTGATATCTACAAACGCCTAATACATTGTACATGGATCGGTCTGCAATCTTCGGAGCTAGGGGGGGGGGAATGGTCAATTTTTCGTCTTTTTTTGAAATATTTCAAAAAGTATGAAACTCACAGAAATTTCAAAAAGTGTTTTGAAATGGTCAAAACGATACCTTTCATTTGATACCCCACATAGGCAGGTACCCCTCCTTTTGAAAAAAAATTCCCCCCCTTTTTGACCATTTTTCAAAAACTATTATTATTACAGACTTCTCTATATTTTTCCTGTAAAATATAGATTAATATCTACAAACGCCTAATACATTGTACATGGATCGGTCTGCAATCTTCGGAGCTAGGGGGGGGGGGAATGGTCAATTTTTCGTCTTTTTTTGAAATATTTCAAAAAGTATGAAACTCACAGAAATTTCTAAAAGTGTTTTGAAATGGTCAAAACGATACCTTTCATTTGATACCACACATAGGTAGGTACCCCTCCTTTTGAAAAAAAATTCCCCCCCTTTTTTACCATTTTTCAAAAACTATTATTATTACAGACTTCTCTATATTTTTCCTGTAAAATATAGATCGATATCTACAAACGCCTAATACATTGTACGTGGATCGGTCTGCAATCTTCGGAGATAGGGGGGGGGGTATGGTCAATTTTTCGATTTTTTTTGAAATATTTCAAAAAGTATGAAACTTACAGAAATTTCAATAAGTGTTTTGAAATGTACAAAACGATACCTTTCATTTGATACCCCATTTGCCTTCCTAGGTCTCTTTTGAAATTTCAACACCAAAATTTGTACTGAAAATATTCATTTTCATTTTTCATTTATTTATATATTTTTTTCTTGAAATCAGTAATGGCGCACGAAATGTATCATTATTTTAAATTTCAAGTTAATAGCTGCAGTAGCTACTGAGATATTCAAGAAAGAGCGGGGACGGACAGAGCGAGACCATAAGGGTTTCAAAACCGATGTTTGAAACCCTAATTAAGCCATATTATCTTGTACAAATAAAGTTACGGCGGCGTTAGTTAAAATTTGGAAATTCAGGGTTGAACAAACAGCCGCCGCAGCGCCGCCGCCTAGCTATGATTGCACTTCGTTCCACCAATCTCTTTTACATGTTAATGACTACTTATCTCAAAACACCCTGTAAAGTTATTCATTGTAATATATATTATTCTTTTTGAATTAACCTACCTTCATGTATTCCTAAAAAAATTGAGAGAAACATTTTGAAAAGTAGCACTGGCACTGTACCTTTTAGTGACGGCTCAGATTTGTAGGCAATAGATAGGTATGAGAGTTTAATCTTGTTGTAATAGTTAGTTAATGTTATGTTGATAAATACTACTAGAAGATACTGGAAAAATAAAAACCAGAGTATGGCACCACTGAGTAGGTACCCTACCATTATTAGTTTTCTATGACTTAGTTAAAAAAAATTAAAGAAGAAGCGAAAGAGAATAAAGCAATGAAAAAAGAGATCCCCGATCTATGGAATAAAGCCACAAGAAGCACAATAGTACATTTCTCACCTAGGGCAGGAAAATTTATGTGATCTGAGGCTTAATTACATGTGATCTGAGGCTTTCTTATTTCCTGCCCGTGGTGAGAATAACTACTATTTTCCTCCTCGACGGAAGTGGAAAACGGCATTTACATTTAGCGCCGCGGGATGAAAATTGACGCTTTCCGCCCGGAGAGGAGGAAAGTACTTTCTTCTAACCGGAAAACGGAACGTAGGATGGTTGCCGGAAAAGAAGAAGGAACCACAGACGTGGCCACAGAAGCCACAGACAGACTACCGACTACAACCGTATTTTATGTAAGTACTCTGTTGCAGACTACCTAAGGTTTGTAGGTTTGTAGGAAGGGAACCGAACCACCAAAGAGAATATAACGCTACGCTAAAACCATAGGCTTAGATTGAACCTCAGGATTTTGAACTTAGTGAAAAAATTCTATGTCTATGGCTAAAACCACCTTAGATTGAACCTCAGGATTTTGAACTTAGTGAAAAAATTCTATGTCTATGGCTAAAACCACCTTCCGTTTCCGTAAAAACGAACGAATAACAAAACGAATAACGAATACGAATTGATTTTAGATTTGAAGAAAATTAATTGTTGTCATACTTGTCATTGAGATTTGAGAAATTTGCGATAGAGAAGTACTATACTTATAAATCTGTGATAGAGAAGCTACCTCAGAACAACGATAGGATCGTTTTTCTGAGGAAGCTACCATGAGTCCGAAGAAAAAGAAAGTAAAACTAACAGACGATCAAAGTGAATCTCCGTCACGGAAAAGACCAAATGAAAGCGATAGCGGGTCAGCAAGTAAACGTTCCAAAACTATAAAAAATGCAGAGGACGATATTAGAGCTAGAAGAAGGAAAAACTTCATCATAGCATGTGAACAAGTGTCCTACAAATCTTACTTCGATCATAGAGCTCGGCTTCTGTTGTTATATTTACCATCTTGCATGAAAAACAGCGTTTGCAAACATCACGATAGTAAAACAGTAAGTGGTTGGTGAAATTTCATCACAAGTCAATTAGTTGATTGTAGCTAGCTCTCTTATCAATAAGTATTAATATTCTTCTCTAAATCGGCGTCTGCTAAACAGTACCTACCTTCTAAACCTATTTCAAGTGTAGTTAGATAGGTACTTACCTTATTTTTATGTTCTTGCATGGTTCTGACTAAATTTTTTAGACATTTCTTACAATGAAGCAGCAAAAAGCAGACTGCAATTTGCCCCTCAAGACTATATATTACCCAATCTCTAAGAATTAACTTCTGTATTTTGTATCCAAATATACCCGGTTATTCCCATGGCTCTTATCATAGGCCATTTGCAATGTTAACAATACCACCTTATTGGTTTCAGAACAATGTAAAAGAAATGTCATCAAAAGCTGAAGAAGCGTTCATGATAGATGCCAGAACCAATATGTGGTCAGAAGCTTTAGAAGTTTGCAGCATAAGCATCACCCCTGACCAATATTTATCAGCAAAAGTTTTGAAAGAAATTGTGGAAATTATGCTGGTAGGTACCTAATCAATAATCATTCATGAACATAAAACTTGGATTACCTATTTCTATTTTATTATTGACTAGCGGTCCACCCCAGCTTTGCACGGGTATATTCTATAGCCTAGGTTACTGTGATAATGTAGCTTTCTAACGGAAAAGGAATTTTAAAATGGACCAGTAAATACTGGACTGATTTAAGTTTATTTCTTACATACAAAATACTAATCTTTCCTCTTAATAATTATAATTATTATAAATAAAAATAAATTAATAATAATAATTAGTGTAGATTGTAATTAAAACGAAAAAAGGTTATTTAGCATTACATTTGATACATTACTTGCTTACACAAAATGTAATACCTAGGTACCTAGGCAGTATCAAATAAAAAAGATAAAAATGAAAATGATCAAAAATAAAACTAAATTCCCTTAAATTTCCCCTTTGTGTGTATACAGGGTGTCCGGTAATTAATGGATAACCCCGCAGGCACGTGTAGGGGGGCAGAAGGGCAACTCAGAAAAAAATATAAAAAAAATCTATCTGCATTTTTTTTATTTTTTTTAAGTGCTAAATTTTATACCTTTGTTCAAATTTTTGGGCACTACGGCTACAAATTGAATAATAACTAATTGATTTCGTTTGAATTCGTTATTATTCAATTTGTAGCCGTAGTGCCCAAAAATTTGAACAAAGGTATAAAATTTGGCACTTAAAAAAAAATCCTAGACCGTTGCAGATAGATTTTTTTTATATTTTTTTCTGAGTTGCCCTTCTGGCTCCCCCACAAGTGCCTGCGGGGTTATCCATTAATTACCGGACACCCTGTATAACTATATTGATGTAGTTCTGTGGTGTAGAAATGTTTACTTTTCCCTCATATTTTTCAGAATGCCCATGAAGATGAATATGCAGGGCACTCTATGCCAGACCTGATGGACAAATGCCAGCAAATCCTGATGCAAAACTTCAGCACCCACCCACCTTGCCTCTCAAAAACCCTAAAAAAGTGCTACACCACCTTCCTAACATCGCCGCTAGATTCAAAAGAAAAGACCTTTACAAACAGAAAAATATATGAGCATGATAAAGGCATTGTGAAGTACTGTATGAATAGACTGGAGTATGAGCTCAGTATGGAGAGCAAAGATGAAAGCCTGGTGGACATGTTTGAGAACATTCCAGAAGAGATGAAGCAGAGTGTCAAAGGGATGCATTGGCAAAAGGAAAAGTTTGAAATTTACGAGTGTCTATTAAGGAAAGAAAGAATAGATAGACTGATGGCTGTTTTGGAAAGCCTCATTGAACTGTTGCAGTTTGATTTGGCTATCTGGCATTCCAGGTAATTGTGTTCTTAGTACAGATAATGTATTGTTAAAATTATTTGATGTCTTGAGGAAGGACACATTGTCACAAGGACACATTGTGAAATGGGTTAAAAAAAATATTGGCTTATGCCATTAAGTCCTACACTAAAAAAATATTGGCTTATGCCAAAAGTCCTACACTACAATGCAAATAAAAATATATAAAAGGCATTTAGTAAGATTTCGCAGCTGTAGGACTAATTTTTCTCTTTGTAAAAGATTTCTCAGATATAGTTCGTCAACAGCTTATAAGTTCCATTGCCATACGCGGGCGGATAAAGGTACCTACTACACACTACAAAGTTGCAATATTATTTTTTCAGATACACTAACAATTTGGGAACCCACATCATGAGATCCCACAAGCCTCTGATGGCTCATATCCTGTGGTCAAATAACATACTTTACACAGGTGCTGTGAATGGCAACTGCAGGCAAATACTCAAGCTGTTTGTATATTTAATTCATTTGAGGTACCCAGAGGCGCATATTAAAACAATGACTGTAAGTTTTATTTTTTTATGATTGATAAGTATAGGCAGTTATGAGTCTTTATTTGCAACTTCAGACATATCCATACAGTAATACAGTTTAAGAATAAGTTACATTGGGCTACTGTCCAGCAGTGGGATGAATTTACATACCTAATTCAAAAACGAATTATTTAGTAGGTACATAATATGTAACTTTTAGTTAGTAGAAATCAAACATTTAAGCTTTTCTTTTCAGATTTGGCTGAATGCTATTACCCAGACATTTTATGCATGTGAAACAAATTCAAACAGCGACTATCCTAATACAGGCAAATACTGCGAGACATTTGCAAAAGAGTTCTACAACATTATTTCAGGTAAAATCATAGATTTAAATCTATGGGTAAAATGAATAAGCATTTAAGGGGCTGCCCTAACCCAAATAGCTTCTACACCTATTTTTGTCTTCTTATTATGTTCCCAGCAAATCGCAGGCCATAATTATAGGTAGCGCACTTCTGCTAAAATTGACTGGTCCACTCTCCCTAAAATAGAATTAAATAGCGTTATAGTTCCTTTTAGCAGAAGTGTTAAAAACCTTGGAATCGTCATGGATACAGACATGTCATGGGTCCCACAAATGGATGCGGTGAGTCGCAAGATATTTGCATCCGCTGCTTCATTGAGAAGACTTCGTAACTTTCTTCCTACTGCTACTAAAATTGTGCTCGCTCAATCTCTCTTGCTTCCTATTCTCGATTATACTGATGTTTGCTACCTCGACCTAACTGAGGAGCAGCTTAATAAGGTTGAACGGCTCCAAAACGTATGTATATGTACGTTTAGTGTTCGGTCTACGTAAATATGACCACATTTCGGAATTCCGCAGAAAACTCAAATGGCTGCCTGTCCGTCTTCGCCGAAATTCCCATATCCTTTTTCTTCTTCATAACATTCTCTTTAACCCTGTCACTCCCTTGTATTTAAAGAAGCGTTTTGAATTCCTCCACAATTCTCATCCTCATCCTTCCCGTGTCCTCCGTTCGTCAGAAAATCTGGTTTTGAATATGCCACCTCACAAAACCAGTTTCTACGACAAATCCTTCTCCATCCAGGCCATAAGGTTGTGGAATGCACTACCAGAGCCCATTAGAAAAGCAATATCATTACCTGTCTTTAAATCTCGTGTCAAGGAGTTTTTCCTGTCGGAATAGTGAATATTGGTACAAATTAATTATTTATTTATGTATTTAAGTAGTATATTATATATATATATATATGTATATTCTTTTATCTAGTTTATGTGTAAATATATTGAGTTATTTTATTTGTAATATTTATTTATTTAATATAATTAATTTTTCAATATTCTGTTATATTCATGTTTATTTTATCTTTTGTACACCCCCTGCCTTTCTTATATTCATATAGTTCTCTCCATCCAAAGGTTGCCTGGAAGAGATCGCTTCTAAGCGATAAGGCCGCCCATTGTACTCGTCTCATGTAATATTATGTCTTTTTTTTTGTAATGTATGTTGAACAAAGGAAATAAAAAAAACTGGGCATTTTCTATAGTTTAGAGATGCAAGAATAGAGTTTGATGAACACAAATTGCAACAAATAAAAATATTACGAAGGCATTAAAAATAACCTACAATAAGTAGGTATCACCATAGACTAACTATACACATCACAAAGTGCCTAACGAAATTGTTGAAATTTCTTTGTTCAACGAAACTTTAACTTAAAATAGGTGCTAGTTTTGGTTGAGGTCTCACCATAAACAACATTTGATTTGCGATATTGTTAGATATTTCTCACAATAAAGTTCTTCGAATTTTACAGAACTACCACAAGATTCTATGGTAAGGGTTTTGGAGAAAATTCAACCAGCATTCATGAGACATCTCATCGGAAGACAATGCATTCGACTGCAAGGTAAAAAAGAAGTAGAAAAAAAATGTAAACCCTGTTCTACTGAGCAAAACTGTATTATCAAAGATGTCATAGATTTTATCAAAGCTAAAGAATGGATGGATTACCCAGAAATTGATATTCAAGTCCCAAGAAACACCTTTTTCAGGAAAAGAAATATCAAAAGAAAATTGAAATACCTGGCACAAAAATGTACTAATTGGATACCCAAGCACAATGATGAAACTGATTACAGCTATAGAAAAATTGAAAAGAGTGACAAGCCTGTGGATGTTAGTGATAGTTACCAAGTTCACACATTGTTCATAACACTTGAAGCATTCTTGGATGCTTACAGTGTGCAGACTGTTCAAGATACACTTGATTGCATGAATGAACAGCTATCACAAAATGATGGCAAAAATGTTTTGACCCATAATTTTGAGCCTGAGCTAAGTTCCTACTCTGTGACAGAAGAGTTTATAAAAAAATACAGGTCTATCTGCCAAAGCTTGAGAGAACTTGTAATTTTACTACAGGAAGTGAGGGGTAAAGGAGAATTGCCTACTGTTTTAAAGGTTTTTGAGAAGATAGAACTGTTAGATGTGAGCAGCTGAAAAATATTTTTAGAAGGCTAATATATCCCACCTACATACAAACAAAGTATGTGTTCTAGTATTATTGTTTTTTACTTGTTGATCTAAAAGATCCAGTTTTACAATTGAAAACACCCACTCTAGGGTGACAATTATTATATCATTTCTCAAGTGTGCCTGAAGTGTTCCTATTATTATGGTAATAACGAGTGAATGTATTGTATCATGTGTATGTAAGTATATTCCATAGTCTGATTATCTTAAGCATTAATTGTATAAATGTTGTGTAAAATGGACTTATCCCAAGTCCATTTTACAAAAAATGTGATGATGATGAACTACAGTTCTATGTAGTTCATCATCAGCCTATATTAGTCCACTGAACTATAGTTGTGCAATGTGCAATGTTTTTTCCTCTTGCCAGCACAGAACCACTTTTGAAGCCCTGCCATTGCCAAATCAATCACAGCCGCAGCCAGCTTAGGGAAGTAAAAATATGCCTATAATTTCACACAATCATTACAAAGTTAAAGTGAAATTGCTACCAGGTGACATTATTGTCTGAATTTCATGGTTGCAGTTCTAAAATGATGGTTTGATCAATAAGTTGACTTCCTCAAGTTTGTGATTTCAATATGGTATACCTAATAGGTCGAATCTTGAATAAAACATTTTTTTTATTTTACATTGTTTTTTTAATTTTATCACATTATTACAACACATAACAAACTTTACAACCAAGCAGTAACTAGTCTGCCCACAAAATAATAGATTACCGTAACAAAATTTTACTATTCTGTAAAGCTGTGAATGGGCAGTATCAATATTTAGGCAAACAATGTCCTCTAGCTTTTTTAGACCTCTTGGCTTTCTCAATATCAACATCTGGATATTCTGCCTTTAGCTTCTCCATATCCATATCTGGAAAACGCTTTAGTAACTGTTGGACATGACTGAAGTCCCTGTTCTTAGCTTTTCTTTTCTCATTTCTCTGCTTTTCAGTGTACCTTTGTAGAAATTTTTTCACAGCCCTACTGCTGATGTATCCATTTTCCAGATAAGGTCTTACCCATCTAGTATTCATAAACCTTGGAATAAAGTATTCTTTCTTTTCATAAGTTTCTGGCAAACCTATCTTATTGATGACTTCCTCAGTGGGCCGCTCTCCAGTCTCCCCTGTCTCTAACTTGTAATAGGCAACATTTCTCTCTCTAATTACTGTTTCTATGTTATCCATCGACGCTTGAACCTTGTCAACTCTCTCTGCATTTGGAAACAGCCTCATATTTTTATTACATTCGTGTTCCATAGTGTAAAGCATGTTTCTTTCTTTCAACAATACAAACCAAAGTTTGTGTAAATCTGTGTTTGACTTGAGTCTCAGCTCATCCACCTTCCATGATCTGCCAACTTTTATATTTGTTTCACTCCAGTTCTTTTTGGCATCGAAGAACTCCATCAGGTCAAAAGTTGGTTTCGTCGTGTGAACACTCCTTTTGAATATCGATGTCGCTGCGACATTGAAAACACTATGGGAACGATAGCACAGAAGAGCAGCGCTTTTTAACAAATTAGTTACAGCAGTTGTATTCATTTTGAGTCAAATAGAAAACTTGGTATTTTAGATCTAAACTCATGAAAACTGAGGTTATTTGTTTTATTTTATGACTGAAGGAAGATTAGAAAAGAAGTGTGTGTTGTGTATGATGAATGATGATGATGATCATCACATCCATCATCCATCCATCGATCTCGCTCGGCACGAGACATTGACACTGACGCTGACTAGCTGACAGTGACAACTTTATTACAAAGCACCGCATTTTGAGCATCGGCTTTGAGCAATGAAAAAAAATATCCCCTTCGGCACAAAACAACATCATTATTTTTATGTCATCAATAAAATGATTGGTTTCCATCCATTAAATTAGAATTTACTTTTTTAATATGTACGTAACTTGTTTTTAATTTGAAATCAAAAACATTATATGATTTGACTAATTTTTTTGTTGTATTTCTATACGAGCTTAATATAATTATTCTGTCGAGGCACATAAGGGGCCTTTGTTCAGCAGTGGACTATAAAGACTAATGATTGATAACCAAGTAATAATGTCACCAAGCAATTCAATGTTTTTGGAACTATGTAAGTTCCTTATCGCGCGTTGTGAAAGGGGGCTGGACGGAAAAAAATCTTACGAAAAGTTGTAACGACACTTTTTGCTATAGTAAGCTATTGTAAGCCGTGCGGCGTGCGCATGTTTCTCTGTCTGTCTCTCTCTCTCTCTCTCTCTTATAAAAACGAAGTTCGTTCCATCCGGGTGTCCCTTGACACATCTCAACTTTTTATTCTTCCAAATAAGCATAAATTAAATAAAAAATGTTTTTTACTTAGCCGCTTGATAAGTGTATCACGGTGACTACAGTAACCGTTTTGGAAAAAGCCGTCAATACACCGCGGCTACTGCACTAGCCGTTAAACAGAAACCCGTAGATTCACTTCGGTGACTACAGTAGCCGTTTTGGAAAAAGCCGTCAATACACCGCGGCTAGTACAGTCACCGTTTTAAAATTTCGGGTCAGATTAGACTAAACTCTTTGTCTCGCTTTTTCCAATGAAAAAAGATAGATACACCGAGTGCTATCTCACTCGGAATGAATTGTACTTCATTTTAAGTACCTAGACGACCGAAAACTGTCTATGGCGAAAGAGGATTGATTAATTTGATCTGTGACTCTCGCAGTGTTTTGGTTTCTGAATGTGCAAAGATCTAGGATCCTACGTTCCGTAGGGGAGAGGTATACTATAATCTTTGTGAATGTGGTACTGATGGCTTCTTTCCCATATTTTGATGTAGTAGTTAATTCAATGCATCATAATTACAAGCTAGCATATCAAAAATGAAACAAGCTTTCAGAAAATACTAATAGTTTTGGTGTGAATGTTGGTGTTTAAGAGAAATTAATTGATTAATCTCTCGCGGTGTTTTGGTTTCTGAATGTGGTACTGCTGGCTTATTTCCCATATTTTGATGTAGTAGTTAATTCAATGCATCATAATTACAAGCTAGGATATCAAGAATGAAACAAGTTTTCAGAAAATGCTAATATTTTTGGTGTGCATGTTGGTGTTTAAGAGAAATTAATTAATATGTGGCAGCTGAAAAAACCGCGCGAGCCGCGCTAAAATCGTTGATGCGCAGGTAATTGACGTTTTTATAGACGCTGCGCTCAGGTAAATCAAGTGCCGCGGATCGCATACGCCCGAGTTCACTCGACGGCACAAATTATCGCGCGGCGCAGTATAGTAAGCGGATATGACGAGAAAACTAGCGCTACCCTGGGATGTTATATCACCCTCGCAAAAGTAAAGAAAATGACCCAAGTCTAGGTTTACGGTGTCCTCCCCCTCTCTACGGACTTCACATAATCCCAGAACATGCCATTTGATGTTCTCTAACTCCACTTCCAACTGCGCTAAATGTTCGTCAAGCCTCCCTCAGAGTGCGTCCGTTGTACGTTGCCAGGGTCAGTTCTTTGTGGCAGCCTGAGACCGGTGATTCTTAGCACCCGCCACGCTATACCTGGCCATGGCAGCGGCCATGATAACGGTGGGGCCGCGCCGCCGTTACCATGGCCGCTGCCATGGCCAGGAGGAACTGGGGGCCTTTTATTGTTTCGTCGTACCATTGGGGGGTAATACCCACTATCCCCACGCTGGTCATGCGGGTTGGGGATCGAAAATGTGTTATATGTACATATAAAAATGTGTTATCTAGATAAGTAGTTTAGTAGGTATAGGTACTACCTCAGCGGACGAATGTCCACCTTCGAGCTTCGACGCAGAAGGTTCCGGGTTCGATTTCCGCCGCGCTGCTGGACATATATGTTGTCGGCATGCTTGGCGTCAGTAGGCCTGTAGGTCAGTAGCGGGCTTTATTACTTTTCGATTATTGAGAAAGAACATGCAATGCTTAAAATCCTACCAAATCAAGAAATCAAGCTTTGAAACATCTAAATGCGTTTCGTTGAAATAACTTTTATTTTGGTTACAAACAAGATATTTTGTCGAGGAGATTTGCTAGGTTTTCCGTGGGACGATAAGATCAAGATAAGATCTAAAGATTCTAATGAAACCGGTAGAAATTATTTTGCGTTTCTTGAGTTTTCAGTCGTTCGTCTGGAAGGTTGACCTTGAAGATGTTTATAACGCACAAAACGCAACTGGCAAAGATGTTTGTTTTGTTTGACGTTTCTGTCTGTCTATCCCAAAAAGACGGACGCATTTTTTGGTTGTAGAAAACTTTTGAAAACATAGTGGTTTTTTTTTAGTTTTGCAAACTTTTGTGCCTTTAGTGCTGAGTGTGTAGTTGGTGACCATAAAACAATCAGTTTTGTGATAGGTTTAACGGTTAATCGTTGAAAACCTTTCTCATCCGCGAGCTTTCGTTTAAGGTAAGGTTTGTTCAAAGTACATTCCAAAGCATTTTTCACAAACGGATTTCTTTGTTATTGTTTCTGATTTCTTGCTAATGTCTACTTCTACATGGTACTACTTTCTTTCTCATAACCTAAAAAAGTATAAACAAATGCCATTTGTGTGTTTGTATAAACTCAAGTAGGGATCTGTTTGGTTATAGGTAGATTAAACATGAACACCAGCCATGGTTCTGTAGTAATGTCCAAGAATTCGTTATTATATTTTAAATAAGCCCTGAATCCAAAGCCGATTTTTTATTACCCGTTATGTATGTCTACTGTTATAATTATAAGTGCCTCATGTTTATTACTTATGAAAGATAATAAATAGAGCCTGAAAATAAGCTTACGTTACTCTTCCATCAAGGTAGACCGGTTTGGGTATTTTGAGTTGCAGGATCTCTGTCACATGTTTTTAATATGGACGATGCAGTTTTTTGTCAGCAGGGCAGGCTATCACAGTAGAACAAAGCAAGCATATAATAATATGCTTAAAACATTGTATATTTAACTCAGAAATAATGTAGCTTTCTAATAATGAAAAACTTTAGTTTTGAAAGTTTTTCAATGACTAGTTTTTAAGAGACATCTTGCAAAGTAAAAAAAGAAGCACAAACTATGTGACAAAAGTGTGAACTGTGACACTTTTCAGCACGGAGTCACGAGCCCCCTGGGAGTGGGGGTAAATTTTGGCATGCTTTATCCGTGTAATTTTTTATATGATTAACAAAAAAAATATATGTTTCCAATATTTTCTGATAATCTATTTGAAGGACTCATAAGAATAATATTATTTTACCAAAGAAACTACCCTATTTACCCCCATTTCCATGTTTTCTCATCTGGTGGATCCACTTGCCTTTTCCGCATAACAAATGGCTTACACTAACAATATAGACGTAATAATTCATTTGTTTCTTTTTTGAGTTTTCAAGGTGTCTCTTTAAAAAGTAGTATAATTTTTTTTCAATACTAGTGTGTACTCTTTTTTTCCCCATTGAGACTCGAATGGGTCCATTGTGCGTGGTTCAATACTAGTAAGCTAGATTATCTCCGAGTTACATATATATAATATAGAATTAAAGACTGGTTTGAAGCCACTGAATGTGAAACAGCAGTAATCTGATAAATGTTAGTTATAGTGTTGTAAAGTATCTGAGCTGTTTTTATTGTTATAGTAAAATAGTTATACATTATAGAAAATAAAGCCCAATCCCGCATCTGTTTATCTGCTATATCCTCATAAACTATGCAGATTTTCATACAGATTGCACCAATGAATGAACTAATTCAGGTAATATTGCTCTAAACCTTAAGATTTTGTGTAAATTGGCTGTAATATGAAGATTTCTTCCATGTCTACTCCACAAAAATGATTTTATAGATTCGGCAGACAACTGGGTGTTTTTTGGGCAGGCTCCGCTTAAGCAATAGAGTAATTTATCTATAAAACCTAATCAGCTAAACCCTGATCTGGGCTTTTGCGAGTCTACATAGTCTCAAAACCGAGCCCTGATCTCTAAACGAGTGTAGGAGACATGAACTTGCTATTGATGTTAAGTAAAGTAACATAGACAAGACACCTTAAAGGATACAAATTCTGAGATTCTTTAGAGAGAACCATGCAAGGTAATTATTTGATCAGCTATGACAAGGATCTATAGTGTCTCAGTGCTAGTCTCAGCTAATTCCTGTTAACTCGCGTTAGTTAGAGCTTACATCGTCACTATCGAATTAGGGATTCGATTATCGACCTATGTTCAATTTATTGCAGCTACCTACATAATATATCAATGTATCTTGCTTGGAATTAGTGTCACGTATTCACACTGTCATCTATGCATGCATAGCGTATGCGTACTTACTTAGAATATTTGATTAAATCGGGCGCCCTAGCTTTGTTTAGCTGGAGAGCGCATTATCACTATCAGGCATGCTTGTCAGTCACACTTGATCCGTTTGTGACGTCACAAGCTCGTAAAGCCGGGACCGGGTAGGTACCTATAACAAGAGTTGGTTTCTCATGCTTTCGAAAGAGAGATGGATCGAAAGACAGATATTCGTAACACGATTCTTGTATCAAAAAAATTCATGCTGAAGAACTAATTTGCTCTGAATCTGTGTATCCCGCCCGACATTACGCTTTGCTGTTTCCCCGTAAATGAAAGAACTCTACATAAAAGAGTAGGAAGGAACTACTCTTTTATGTAGAGTTCTTCCACTAAAATTCACTAAATGATCGAAAATTTACCTTAATTAATTAAAATAAAACCAATCAAAGCTGCGAAATAATAGAGTAGGTCTAAGTAGGTACTAATAATAGTAGGTCTCCTACGTTGCAGATAACTTAAAAATCTTTCTAGAACGGTCGCTCGATCAGTTTCTTTTTTGTACCAAACATGATCAACGGATTCCTGGAAGTTAAAAGTAATTTATTTTCGGTGAATCCAACCGTTTGAGATTTATCCTTGAAGTTTGAAAAAGGTTAGTTTTATGAAAGGATTGAACAACAAAAGTACACCTACATGTTTTTATTGTAAAAAATCCAGTTTCATCTATCCAGTTTTATATAATCTAGCGCTTATTCTCATGTAGGTATACCTGTACGTACACACTTTAACGACGTTTCAGTTAAAATAGAAAAAACACTAATATAAGTAACTTAGCTACCATGAATTAGTAACGAACATGACATTCAGCCATTGCATTTCCTAGTGCCTTCGTTCCGTTTAATTTTCATAGCAGTAAAGTTACCGTTTATTAGCAAACCAACACGTTTTGTTTGTGCACCAACTACGAATTTATTTATTCGTAGTGCACCAAGGGCCGCGCCGCGCCGACAGCCGGCACGGGGGCATCAGTGCCGGTGTAATCGTTTACGAACGCTTTATTCTAGGGAGGTCACACGTTATCTAAAACAGCTGTCGGGTGCACGCGGCTCACGGCCTACAATACTCTTGTTTGTGTATGTAATACTGTTATTTTAAATATCGAGAATTCAGCTCTGTTGTGCCATTCTACGGGCGCTGCGTTGATTAGATCACGGAGCTTTGTTCTGGGGAGAATTGGCTTTCGCGCCGCAGTTCTGACGCTGCCTGTCAACCGCACTCCTAGGATAGACATTCGAGTGGTTATCTAGTCACTGGCGTTAGATGCGGTTCGGCCACAGCCAAAAGAAAATCATAAACCTTTTCATAAAAGACCCTGTATAAACGTTTCGCTGCGTAAAGTTGACTATAATGTAATATGTCTTCGGATTTCTGCTCTGGACTTTATTAAATCAAAATTTTTTAAAGTTTCGCGACTTGTTAAATATTGTATGATCACGTACCTTATGATGCGACTATACGCGTTAAAGTTGGGGAAATAATACCTAATGGTAAAATAGGTAGAGAATTAATTACATTAACAACAGTTGTAGTTGTCGCAGACTTAATAGGTTCTTGTGTCCATTTGTGTATCTAACCTACCTGGATTGGACTGGATTGGATTAAAGAGCCTACGCATTATACTACACAGCCGCAGAGGAGGCCAGACGGAAAACGGGTTTGAAAAGAAATAATTTGAGTGCGTATTCCAATTGAGAATATTTCGACCAAGCAAGAATTCTGGCCGAAGAATGTGCTTTTCCGACGTTTTCGCGGACGATTACCGATCGCAGCACATATTGTATGTCACACGTCGCCAACACTACCTGGTTGGTAGTAGATAGGTTTATTTTAGGTAGTTTAGACTAAGGTAGGTATATATTTTATATGGGCCGTAATTTTTCGAGGATTTTACATCCTGTACTAAACTTGCCTAAAATAAATGTTTTTTTGTTTTTGTTATTGGTTTAAAGATCTAATGTTCTAGGTTTAAAACCGGTTAAATCCAAAGCGCACGGGCCTAAGCCAAGTGCACTTCAGAGGGAGTAACTTCACTTGGAAGCTAATTTATTATTATTATTAAAAGTCTCATTGAGGCATGAAACCCGCCTACACCCCCAGAAAAGCTGAAACGAAGCTGTCAGTCGGCAAAAGTCCTGCTCTGGAGGACAAGGAGCTGGGCTGGTTAGGGCCTGGGGACAATGCACAATACACTCCCATGCAAGATGTCAGTGCAGATCCCAGTTCCCCCCACTAAGAATTAGAATTACACTGGTGCAGGTGACATTTACAATTTTAGTTCCGCCCATGAGAAAAAAAAAACAGGGTAGGCGTGCGTCCAGCAGTGGACCATTGTAGGCTGATGAGGAAGGAAGGGAAGGTGACATTTGTGCTTGCACTACTTTCGTGGTCAATCGAAATGCTTTTGATGTGAAGACGAATTGCAAAAAAGAATTGCAAAAAAGAAATGACCCGTACTTATTTTCACCCAGAAAATCAAATATTATAATGGCCAACAAAATAACGTTGTTAAAGTAGATGTTATCCTGTTTGTACTTTTCCCGAACTACTATCCAACGTTTTCTACACCACTATCACAATCCATTTATTTTCTATTTACACAGCGAAATTTATACGTGCTTCTATAGAAAACTCGAAGATACCCAAGAAAACCATCGGAAAATGTAGAGCGCGGTTGAAAGGACGATAATAATTCGCTAATGGCTTATGTTTGCGATGACTGTCCTTCCCATCCAACTGGCTTTATTACCGCGACCCTGTGCGCTGAATTGGCTAAATGTTTTGTGCCCCTGAAAAGATTTAAGATGACAGTGAAATTGTTGAGAAAATTGATCACTTCCAGCTGAATAACTCAGCCTTGGACATTGCAGAACGGCTTTCGTTGTTACGTAAAGCTATGCTGGCTTGCATTTTTTCCTATTGAAATAAATTGGCTTACGGACAAATATCCAATTGCAAAACCCAGTGAGTGAAAACCATTATTCTATTTTTTTCATTATTCAGCGTTACCTAAATGCAATTTCCAAATCCGTTGTTACAAACAGCATTAAATTCATCAGTTACTTTATCCAAGTGCAAGTGTAGTCCCTCGGGAGAACTAACTTCCCACTTTAATTACGAATCTTGTCTTTTTTAATAAGAAATTCCTTCTCGGACATGGTCATAACTCTTAAACTCGATTTACTTCGTGAAACAGTTGCTTCTTGCTCCTCGTTCCTCGGCAGTCTAGCTCAATTTGAATTTGGTAGGTACCTAGTTCTTTAGTATCTTTTGTATCTTTTAGGAGTTTTAATTGGGCCTAATTGTAAAGAAATTGTCTTAACAATGTTTTATTCTATTTTGTATTTCTCCTATTGGTTCACCACATGATCAACACTGTATCATTTCAAAATACTCGTAAGTAATAATTTGTTGTAGAATAAAATAATGTTTGCTTTCATAAAAACGAATAAGACAGAAAAGTTTTCCTCTCCAAGGAATTTCCATAAACAAACAAATTTAAATTCATTTTTTATCTTTCTATTTGAAGAAGTTTTCTAATAAAATCCAAATGCAATCTGTACTTACCGTGATAAAAATACGAGATATAAGTAAACCCACTTGTTCGGAGGATCTCCGCTTTTTCAGATACAGACTTAGAGGATTCTTTTGAAGTTTACTGGAAACCTTTGCTCCTTTCTTGAAAACATTCGACATGAAGTTTTGTAAGATCGGGTCAGTCCTTGTTTACCTATTGTGTTGGAAATAGTAGACTTTCGCAAATAAAATGTATAGATAGATACGTTATTTGCTGATATTTAAACTCTTTCATAAACGTTTAGTAAGAAATTTAACCGTAACTCTCCATGGTAAAAATGGTGCTCCTAAAATCCTAGAATTTATGAAAGTTCAATTGTCCATAGTAGAATGGCAGGGTGGGAGTGCCTGAATCTCATTTAAATTTGAGCGAATCTCCCGCAATAGGTGGATTCATAAAACCATATATCAGCATCTACAGCTACGTAAAGCCTCTTACCCGCTGGAATTGCGTAGATCATAGAGCATAAATCCACTTCGGCGTTCACGTTTATGGCACAAATTTGGAATGTATGATGGATTACGCGCGATATCGCGGAGGCGATGTAAGCGATGTGTGTGCACACGTCAGTGGGGTGTGTCGATCAATCACGGGCGCGGATGGACGCGCGACAGGCCATTAGGACGGCTTGTCGCCGGACGGGCCCAGGTGCCGCCGGCCGGATCCGTCGCCACACCTCACCACCAACCCTGTCCTCCTCAATCATCCCACCAACCGACCGCATCGTTCATAACCCAATACGTCTTATCTTATCCTCCACACAACCCTATCCGAACTGACGTGTTTATCCACAACTAAAACATAAATATCGACTTGTACGAAAATATTACAAATTAAATTACAAGGAAATCTACATTATTGAATTGCAAATGTAGTTCTCTGCGAGCTTGGAAATTGTGAGGGGCTACAGAATTTCAAATGTCTCGTTCAGTTCGCTGTGCAAAACCTCGGCAAAGACGAATCTTATGGCAATAAAATGAGTTTGGTCGAGAACTACGACTGCGTGCGACACATGCGACGAGCGAAATGAGAGCAAGAAGTGAAACTACTTCGAAGTTCACACAAAATTTAACGACCTAATTTAAATTGTAAATAAGTATTTCTGCTGAATCATCCTGTCTGTTTATTTAAACACTACTCTGCCACTAGAATAACAAACCATCATCTTGAAGAATTATTTTACTTGGGTAGCTACATATATATTTCTTATCCGTTTTTAATTCAATAGGAAAAACACCTTTCCAAAACGTTCCGCCACATTATCTCTGCCGACATTCGATATACACTTATAAAATCTGATGCAATAAAAGTCCTACTACATTTCTATGAAACGGCTTGTAAACTATGAATAGAGTAGGTAAAAGCACGTACCTAACATGGATTGCGAGCTCGGTGTAATAATAGTCCGAGTCTATTAATTAGAACAACATGTTTCATGATAATGTATGTATGTATATTCGAGACGCATTCCCGCGGCATCTACCGACAGTTTCGTGCAAATTACTATTGGTACTCATTACGGATGTAAACGGGTTAACTACGAACCTTATTTGTGTTGTAAGAACACCAACGTTTCATCCCACTTCAGGATGAGAGCGGTTCTAGACGCGCTAAGGGATGAAACGTTGGTGCTCTTCCAACACAAATAAGGTTCGTAGTTAACCCGTTTACATCCGTAATGAATTCGTCAAACTACGATAGTTTTTATAGTAAAATACTATTGGTACTATTCAATTCTTAATTGATTTCAAATAAAAAAAATAAGAAAAATTATCTGATAATAGAACCTTCCCTGAGGTTCTATTATCAGATATTTTTTCTTAATCGAATTTTCCATTAAGATCTTGTAGGTACCTAACCCGTAACACAAGCTCTGCTTACTTTGGGACAAGATTTTTTTTAACCAATTTTATTTTTACATTACGAAATTTTTAACGTCAACATCAAGATATAACCCTTCAGTCAATTGTTAGATCACTCACAATTGCCCTTTTTTTGCTCGATTTCAGCAATTCTGATTCAAATAAACACAAATTTTACCTACATTACATTAACGAAACCTAGTCGAGCAAAACAAAGTCAATTGTGAGTAAAATTAGTACCGATGAGGTGTTAACGTTCAGTAATTTAAAAGTAAAAATAAAAACATTACAATTGAGAATGTGATATTTTGACATTTCGACATCTTCGTCGACAGTTCGTCGAAAATTTTATGTACCTATTTATTTTTGTAACTTATGTGATAGAAACCAAAATAGCTTACCCCCAGTCTCCCCGGATGGCGATCCATTGAATGGGAAATTTTACCGTAAACGCTCGGCTCTACTCTCTTTTATTCAAATGGAATTACTTGTATTCCGTTTTTTTATCGGAAATTTGAATTAGTTTTTGTAAGAAACATCAGATTTTCAGTTTTCATTGCCTCTACAAGTCAAACAGGCCTAAGTTCCACAAGTGTGGTTCCACAAGTTCCAAAGTACTACAAGTGTGTTTGCGTGGCCCGGTCAGGGCGTAATTTGTTATCTTCGACTTCCGGACTCATCCTTTAAAATTAGGTCAGCATCGAGAGCTCTTGATTGAAAGTGTCGACAGTTTGTTATCTATGTATCTTATAAATTCACTGGTCTTAAGAACTGATGATTGGCATACTAAGTGTCTATGATGATGATCTAACAAAGTAACGCTTACTCCGTGGATAAAACTAAAACAACAAAGAAAAGAAATATGTTAATCATGGTAGTCATCACCGGTTTGTGACTCAATGCAAAAATAACGCACGAATGAAACGCTGATTTCAGCAAGTGTCAAGTCGCGATTTCTTGACAGTTTTCAATGAAAATCGGTCATAAAATAGTCATCGTCAAGTCTGTTTTGTGTACTTCTATTATAGATAGGTACAGCATGTAAGTTTATGCATAAGTAATAAATAATTCTTATTCTGTAATAAAACTTTTTATTTAAATAAAAAAAAAAACTGATGAATTAAAAAGAACATTTTTCAGTAACGTGTTATTAACCCTTTCAGTAGTGGTAGCATATCTAGCATGTTGGCTCTACCCGGGCAATGCCGACAACGTCTATTTAACTGACTTGCCCGAAGCATATAAATCGTGGTAGTGGTCGTCCGGTTATAACGGATAATTGATGGGAGCGCCTCCACCGCCTTTTTGCTTTGCCTTAACATTACCCACTCGTGTTACGTAGCTTTTTGTGAACTTTCCGGTTTCCACAAAAGCATCATTCCTCAGGTTACAATGTTTTGGATTCATTTGTTTTGGGCTCGAGGGGTTAAAGTGTGCGCTGATTTATTTAGTTCATTTATTATTCAGAGTTACTTAAGCTCGTGATGTGATGTACCTTAATTAAATCGTACAACATCTTTACAATGTTTTCCTGGAACTCTAGTTTAAGTGGTGTAAAAGCTGCTCAAGATATGTAATGTACCTACCTACGTGAAGGTAATGTGAAAAAAATTTCTTCAAATAAATCTTGGTCCAAAGTCTGCGTCCCGGTTCTTCCGCCTTTAGATGGAGCTATTCACCTTTCACATGTAGGCCATTAGTAGAAGGATATAGGCTCGATACTGTAAACTCCCCCCTCGTTTGAGATAAGCCTAAAGCGTTAAATATGCTCCTCTCGGTGGCAAACCGCGATGGCCTACTAAACGTGAACACATACATATGTTTATGATCTCTTTTACGCTTTAATCATAATTTAGACGTCAAGTATGCTATTTTGTGTGTCATTGAGAATTTGTATTTTCTTTTGTTTCAGGTACGGTTAACTACCATAATAAAGAAACAGTAAAAGAACAAATTATCGGATAAGGTAAATTTTTGATGACATGTCTATAAAAGTATTTTATTCGAGCAGTGCGGATGTTGCTTGATGTTGAATATCAAAGCTAAGGATAAGTCGCTGTTAGTATATAATATTGCTTTAAAAACGTAATATTCCAATATCTTATTCGAAAACGATGCTTTGTAGTGGAAGCACACTACTAAATAAGATCAAACGCTCTACTCTACACTGAGGAATTCCTAAGATCCCTAACGTGATAAATTGACAGTCACTGCGAAAATTCCTGAGAATTCATGCAGAGCAGAAATGTAGATGATATGAGGTACGAAACGAAGCTTTTATCAAGTAAATAAACTTCCAACTACGGTTTCATTTAGGCCAATTTTGCTATAGAAATCTCAGCGATGGACCACTAATAGCTATCTAAATAAGTGAAAACAACCCTCCTCAAACTGAGGTATCTCTAGAAATGTTAAACGCCTTGACACTTGGAATTCCACGTTTCACCGAGTTGAGACTTGGAATGTGGAGACAAATACGGTAGGTTAGCTGAATATCTTCGAAGCCAGAACATTCAATCAAGTATACCATCAATTTTAGTCGAGCTTAATTAATATTGGTTTTGGTGTAACGCTATTTATTTTATTAGTATTTACTTGAACATTGTTGTACATAATTAATATTTGGCAAGCAACAAGATTCAGCTGATATTGGTATTACTTAATGCGCGGAGGACTTTTTTTTTTATTTGGTAATCCTTGCTTTCTTTATGGATATGATTGTTCAGAGGTATTTTATAAACCACTTAGTCATCTTCAGTGATGATTAAACGCAGCGGATCGCTATATCTCAAATTCAATGACGAATTAAATCTCTAATTAAATGAACCCTTATTTATAAAGTCCATAAGCCGACTTTTAAAGGCAATACGCCGAGATAGTTAATATTAAATTAGCAAGACAGACTTTAAAATATTCCAACACTTGAAATTCAGACATCTTCTCTTAAATAAATATTTGAAACGAATCCCGCGAGAGATCTAATTTCGCTGGGCTTTACTCGCTGATATTGAGACTGTTTTTTATAAAAAGCTTTTCAATGTTCCATAACATAAACAACAACATTACATTTTCGTTGATAAATTTTGTTACAAAAAGCAAATTATCGATCATAACATAACCACTAGTATACCCATAACACATGTTCTCCTTCTTTGGTGTTGGATAATGCTGTGTGGATTTTCCAGCACATTAGCATTATATTAAAACGCGAATTTTCGTCTCAAATAGCATAAGAGAACATACTTACCACCAATTAGTGATACTTTGCTCAAACTTTGTTTCATCTCGATTTCAATAGAATATCGGATAAAATATTTAACACATTTATTATTAAAATGTTATCTCGTGCATTATATTCACGAAAACAGCAACACAAAAGATTATACCACCAGTTAAAATGCTCAACAAATATTGAATGCGGCTTCACCGCTTCCGAAATGAGCAAAAGCAAAATAAACCCTCCCACAGGACATTATCTACAAAAGTAATGCGCAAACGTTGCGCTATGGGCACATATGGCATGAACTCATTAACGGGCCATGCTCGCAGTCCATGGCCGGCAGGGTGCCACAGACCCGACAAACTGCCGCAATCCAGGTCTTAACGAAAGGTAATTTACCAACTGACGCCATTTGTGGTTGCCTGCTCGCCACGATATTGCTATAATAGCTCTATGGCTGTAAATGCTGCAAACATGAAAAACCGTAGGCCTCTACGCACGGGGAATTTTCACAGGGGAATACATTACTGCCTAGTCGTATCAGCATAAATAAATACCGCTGTTTACAGAAGAGAGGTGTAGACAATGGAAAAGTGCTTTTGTGGCAATAATGGTGACAATAGATAAAAGTAACTTCTTTCTGCATGCCGCGTTGTCGAATTACGAGACACCTTAAATGTTAGTGGTTTATGTTTATGACGGTTATGTATAATTCTAAACAAGCATAGAAGCATACGAAGGTCTGATACCTGGATCGATTTATAGACGAGCTTCCGAAGATGCCCTAGGGCAAACTGTAGAACGCAAACAAACTGAAACGCCGGTCATTCCCTCACGGGACCAAACTTCAAGAGAATCCAAATAAAAAGCGAACAATAAATCAAATACTCGCGCGAAGAATAATAACTGTGTCCATTTGTTTCTGGTATTAAATGTACATCCAAGACATTACAATGGCCGTGTTGGTTTATCCAGGCTTAAATAAGACAAATATTCTTTGTTACGCACGTGTATCCCGCCCGACTAATAAGTTATCTAGTTACCTCTGGCAGTGATAAATATACAGCACAAATGTCTCTGCCATTTTCCAGGATCCGAGGCTCAAGACATAATTTGTTCAATCCAATCAAATCTCACAATCTTGAAGGTCTTGCAAGGTTTGAACTGCACAAATATATATTAAGATAGAGAATAGAATAGAAAAGATAGTGACATATATTATGGTTTATTTGGTTCATAAACACTAAATCTAACATAAATAAAACTTCGGATGAACAGATTGCTTATTGTGTTTGCGCTTTAGTGTTCAGTTTTGTGCTCATTTTACCTTGCAGCAGCATAGTTTGGCTTTCTTTAAGTGTGTTATGTTAATAGAAATTAATTTCATTTGATGAGTTGGATTGGCCTGATGACACAAATTATGCATGTCTGGGCCCAATCTGCTAATCGATCGTTGATAAAATGGTTTCAACCTTGAAACTTGGGACACGTGTCCATCTATCTGTAGCTTCTTTGATCAAAGGAAAAATCACAAAATGTGTCATTTTGAGACAATCACAGTAATGGTGAAGCAATTAATTTACTGGAATTCGGCTCCAGTTATGTCAGTCAAGCAATAGTTCTTTTGTCAGATATATTTGATCACTTCGTTTCACGTTCTCGTTCTCATGAGTCTCATCTCATCTCGTGGAAAACCATTCGACACATAATTCCTTACCCTAATTAAATCGTAAAGATGCAATCGGGTTAATTAAAACACAGGCAAGCCGTGTAGATCGTTGCGGTCTCGACGGATATAAAGATCGGTTAGAATATTTCGGGGGTAATAGTTGGTTTGGTGAATGTAGAGGCACGTACGTACGCCCCGAGGTTATAATAATACGAGAGACACATTAATTCACTCTGTGGAACAATTGCGGCGGGCAGCTTCGTTAGACCGGCAGCGACACATGTAATAAGATAAAGTAACGCCCAGCGCCCCTGCCCTAGAACAAAGGTCTTCCGACATCGTCTCGCTCGAACAATAGCCACAACATGTTCGCCGCGCAATGTCCTCGCCTCCTGTCCTGTTGAACTACTGCGAATTAATGGCAGCACAATGAGAATGTAAACTACTTATATAAGTTTACATGTTTCAGAATCAGAATGAAACGAGAACTGGGAGCGGCTTTACACTTGGCTGTTCTCACACAAGTACCTAATAGGAGGGTGTACTGTACATAGGTCGTCGCTATAGCCGACTTTTTGCGTTGATAGCCAAAACAAGTCGTGTTTGAATGCGCTTAGCTAGTCGAGGCCTTTGTTCAAAACCTAGTGTCAGTTTTGACCTGCAAAAGCGCAGGTAAATCAATGTACGATTCACGAACTGAGTAGTTGGTGAATCAAAACTTAGACATCCACCCTAATCGTCTATTCAGATTTTCAGACAGCGCCTGGAATGCTTTAATCGTGAAACAGTGAGCGTATTTTATGCACCTGCTTGCGTAATTAATTAATCTTCCCCGAACTTCACTAGTTCATTTTGTAAGATAATTATACAGTCTCGCAACCCGTATCTCGAGTCTGTTGGTACATTTCATAAACTTTGATCTTGTTACTCTGACTTGTCTTCACTTTGGATTCTCGTACCTAGGTTACCTGAATTGTCTAGCCAGAAATACTAACTTCTTTGTTCGTACGATGAAAGCTATATCGCCATGCTCTATTTTGACTACACAAGTAACTTCACTTTTAAAGAAGTTCTGGATTTTCTTCCTAAGATTTGGCAGGCAATATTTCTTCCAAGCGCGGCTTAAACCGTCGTTATACGCAGAAAACATATTTTTTTAACGCGTAACGTCCAAAATAAATAATTTATTCTCGCAACATTATATTTACCGGCAGATTTCCTGTTACTGTATTTAAAAGCTCCATAATTTGGTAAATTATACCGATTCGTTTATATCCAAAGCGCCAGCAATTCACAAAAACACATTACAGACATACAGGGTGGTGTTTTGAGATGGAAGTGAATGGCCAAATCCGAAACCATGATAATTAGAGAAAAGTCGTGAAAGGAGTCATGGCCTCGATTTATAAGAATACAAAAACTGCATTTTTAGATTTTTAATCTTTCAAGTTTACAGGAAATCGAACCTTTAATTTTTTCAAAAAATATTATATACTGTATTTTAGCACCAACGGATTCGTTTGCTGTCAATAATCAATTCTTGCAAAAAAAAATGCAATACTGAAAATGAAAGGCAATGGCTATTTTTTTGTGTGAGGTAAGTACTCCTACTAAGCCTCGATGTGAAAACTTTAAATAATCTTTTTCGAACTACTTATGTACTTAGTGTGCTTGCCGCTACCCAGGATACCGCCGGGCCCCATGACTCCTTTCACGACTTTTATCTAACCCTCATAATTTCAGAATTGGCCATCCACTCCCATCTCAAAAAGACAACTTGTAGAGTTAAAAGTATTACGTCTACAACAAAGGCTGTTTTTGACCAAAAAGCAAGAACTCCACTGCAATGTTTCTTGCAGATTCTCATCTCAGAGTCGAAACTTAAACCATTTTCTAAATTGCATCTCAATTCACAACGCTCTTCAAAAGTCATTTTGTGCAGGTCAAACGAAATCAAGTTCATTTTGTCAGTTTCTTTACAAAATGAGTCTGTATTTTCTGGTCTGAAGCGCCCCGGGAAAAATTAATCTAGTGTCCGGGACCAACAAATATTGTTGTTTGGCTGGTGATTCCGGGGGCTATAAGTAATCTCGCCACGTTATGCACTCAGGCGGTTGGTTTATTGGAAAAGTGGATGCTTTCCTGCTTTCTAACAAGTGTGGTCGAAAATGTTTTGGTGATGCACGCTCGCCTCGTATTACCACGGCAAATTTAGCGTGAAATACAATGTTTCAGTAATATTTTGGACGTTTAAATAAGTAGATGAAATTTTGAAACGGGAAGGGGCATAGCTTATTGCTACGGTGGTTTCTCCGAGGCTCATATTAATTTATGAATGTGTGCATATTTAAGTTTTTTGTTTAATTCAGTACTGGTGTTTTTCAAACATGCTTCAAGGTTATGTTGTTATTCGCTGCCGTACAAAGTTTTCATATATTATGATAACAACCAGAGGCCATAAAGGCCACAAGAGGGGCGCGAGCAGTAACGAGACGATTATGCGCTATTATTTAATTTACATAATGATGTTTTATTACTGTGATTCTGTCCTCTCAATATTCAAGCCGTTGCGTTCCTTTTGCTTCAATTAATTTATTTAATAAATTCTTAGAGACCCCAGCACCGCCTGTCTCCGCTCTGTTCTTAAGTTATGAATTTATATAGCCGGACGTGTTTGGAATTTATGGGCAGATGTGTTTCTTAGTTTGCGCTTCTGCTGCCGAGGAATTTGACAGATGGGTCTTCTGGCATGCTGGTCTCATAATATAGATAATGCGTTAAATAAAGATTTACTTTATGTTAATTCTACTATCTTTATGAATAAGTTAAAAATACAATTCCAATTTACTGCAGAAGTTTATGTATAAATATAAGTTAAACACAATATTCCGAGTCCATCCCTCAATTATGCAGAGTAACTCGCAGCTAACTCGTCAGGGACAATCTAGGTTCGCACTTAGCGGTAGTAGTTGACGGCAGTTATGACGTGCCCATCGCTTTGTTGTCTTCCGCAGCCATTGTCCGCACAGGCTCCAGTTTAGTTTTAATTAACGTAGCTTTGAATGTTCATTTCCAACAGCGCTACTCTACCGATGCGATGTGCATTAAACTTTTTTCCTCCGGCGGCAATCGGAAACTAGGTCTCCGTTTCATTTAGTGCTAGTTCTATTACTGCTCCGATACCCTGGGGTATTCTTCATCGATATTCCGCTTGATAGCTATTTCCTCATTCTTTCCCACTTTTCCTCATTTTCCCATCTGTATTTAAACGTTCAGTCTTTTTACCAGAAAAAGGAAGCTTTTAAACGCTTTATGAATTGCGCGTCTTAACTATTTGAAACTTTGATTGCAAATGTTAAATTAATAGGAATATTGGCGCGGAAACCGAAGTAGACGTTAAACTTGGTCTTTGATGGAACCGAGATGTAATTAAAATAAATATTTGGCACGAAATCCGGGTCGCGGCGGTTAAGCAGAGACATTTCCACCCTTTGAACAAGTTCTTGTTTATGTTTGCTCATTATACAAATAAAAGTAGGGAGTCTGTCTTAATCTGTGGAAACTTTTACCCTGCGCGGTCGGTGCGCTCGCAGAGTAGAAATTATTTTGCGTAATAATTTAAAAATTTTTGAAAGTTCTCGGTTGTTTGGTAACTTATTAGCTTCATAGTTAGAGTCAAACCCTTTGAACATTTTTCGGAGTTTTCTCTTCCATCTTTTATGAACTTTTTGCAAACTAATCTGGCAACACTTCACGATCAAGCCAAAAACAAGCGTAGATGGAACAAGATAATGTAAAGCAAGGCATTGTGTTAGCAATTACACAGTCGATTTGAATTCATAGAGCGCACGCATAATTAACTCACAGTCGGAGGCGCTATTTGATTGCACATTAGCAGGCCAACTCGATGCCAAGTCACGACTAATAGCACAACAACGCTGGCATCTAATGACCTTACCATGGCCTGGAGATTACAGACCACTGTGTCTGGACTGATACCTGGGTAAGTGCTGTTTGTAATCAAATGGGTTTGCTCTACTAGTGTCGTTTATCAGACTGGACAATAAAGTCATTTATAACGGGATATTTACCATGATTAGATTTTTGAGTTTTCCATTATTTCGGCACAGTTTCATGCGCCATGATCACGGAAGAACTAAAGTCACTGCGACTTGGTTTTTATTGACAGATATATCGATCTACCTTCATTCTTTGTCTTTTGCTACGAATGTTACCACTACCACCGGTTTAGACTGGACAATTAATATTTGTTAAAAAGAAATTGTTAGTATTTACTAGTGTTCATAATTAGTTCTGGTCACTTAATTGTGTTAATTTAGATGTTGGTAAAGCTAAACTTAAATAATTTGTTAGCATCAAATGTAATGATATTCTTTTAACTTCGTTCCTTATGAATGGATGCTCGTATTATGAAAACTTGCTCAGTCATCGATCTATGCTTTAGTAATTAAGGCGGTGGTTTGCGTGGAACTAGCGCTGCCACCTATTTTATTTTAATACTACGTTGAACTAAGGAACTTTAAAAAATCTATCGTACGGTTTGTGAGATACCTATTATGAGCTTTTTTTTAAACCGCACTAAGTAATAGTTTTATTCAATTTAGTTTAGCCAGTAAATCGAAAATACATATTGGTGGCCACCTAGGACAACTTCGATATTCTGCCTAATCCTAATAGAATAAAACTATTAAAGAGGCGTTAAAAAAAGCTTATAATAGGTATCATAAACTGTACGTTGGATTTTAAAAATTTTCTTTGTTCAACGTACTAATAAAATAAAATAGGTGGCGGCACTAGTTTCACGCATACCACCGCCTTAAGCTTTTCTATGGAATAAACGTCACTAAAGCATAGATCTATGACTGAACAAGCTTTCGTAATACGGGCCTAAGTCCTGTCAAATATACTTTAATTCGAAGGTCGAAGCGACGACGAGGCTTGACACGATAGCTGGTAAGTATCTGGCGCAGCGCATCATCATTGTCATAAAGCAGGGCAAAGAGGCTAGCGTCTTACGGACGCTGCCTGTAGATTGTTTGCAACAGTCTGCAGTTAGCGCAATTGTTTCAATTTTAAATACTAGTTCATATTTGTTTCTATTATGTGATTGTTATTTCTATCTTCAATCTTTGTTAATAAAGGTGTAGTTTTGGAAACATCTGAATTAATTATAAATCTAAAAAAATACTAATATTACGTACGCGCCAAAGATTCCTTCCATGTTTTCTCCTCGCTCGTGGCGTTTCATAGAAAATATCAACTTTTTTATTAATTCTGTGACTTTCCTTATTATAGAATACTTAACGAAAATATGAACACGCATCCTATTTCGGAAGGAACCTAAATTCAGATAAATATAATGTAAAATAAAATAGTGATCATTCCAATTGTGTCCCTTCAATGAAATGCATTAAAGATTAAGACATTTAATTGCATATTGGCGACACCCCACTCGACCTCGATAATGTGAAAATGCACGGAATTCCACTTATGTTTTTTCCCTATTTTTTCCTTTTTCCGTTGTCTCTTTGTCACTTAATGAGTTCAAAGTCTTTCATATTATTTTCCATTCTCATTTCACAGTAGTATCAAAGCTGAGTTGGATTTTATTTCAAAGAATGGCACTTGGAGTTTTTGCTAGTGAACGTTCTGTCTTAGAAAGCAGAAAATAAACCTTTAAGTTGCCTAGCTTCTGTAGTATCCTTTCTTTACCTTTGCATTCACATCCTCTCAACGGATGCGAGTAGGTAAACCATGAAACAAACGAGTTCATTAAAATGTACCTCCTTGTAAAGACAAACCAATTCCACATTTTAATACAAAGCCAAGTATTCTGTTCCAACGAGATCTGTATGTAAGTACATATGACAAAGGCGCAATGCTACGATGAATGCGAGGTCTTTATTCTCGGGATTGGATTTTATTCTCCATATTTTAATCGTCAACTTCTCAAAGGTCGCGATTCATTAATCGCTTTAGAAAGGTCGAGCTACACTGCTCCCTCTCTCTCAGTACTATGTTTTTGTTCCCTAATATAACGGAAATGTATTAGAGTGAAAACTACGAAAAATAATAATTGTGCTTCTAAATTGGTCTTACAACATGTTTCATGTTTTCTGTCTGATGTTTCCATTTTAGTTGTTGACCACATTCGCATGATTTAATAATACAAGGTCACCAACTTTTTACTTCCCACATGTTCCGGTTGCGATGAGTCAGCCGAAATTCGGAAATCTATCATGAGCTAAGCGTGTGGCACAATATACTTTGACCCATCGGAAGTGCAAAAGCAGAGCGTACGAGCACACTCAAGACCCCCCTCCTCGGGCCTGAATTCATTATTGTCCCGAGGATGCGCTTCAAAGAAACTGCTGACTTCAACTCCACTTTGATCTCTTTACTGCTACCGCGCTTTATTGCGCTTTCGGAAACTTGCTCTATTGATATCTAAGACCTAAGTTACATAATTATTAATTATGAACTCTGTAAACTAAAATATCATCACATCATGCTAGTTTCGTATTAGAATGCAGACAAAAGTAAATAAAGCCTTTGTAATTTACCCTTATTCTGTTGAAGATTGGAAAATCTAAGTTGACTAATCATTTCTAGTTCGCAGGTTTTATTATAGCCTTCTTAGTTTTTTAAAAGTTTTATCAGAAACTTAGCAGTAAAGTTGTTATAACGGCTTAACTTGCTGGCTCGGAAATTGCATAAAACTATGATGAGAGATCTAAGAGAGACGGAGTAATTTGATCTTACAATTGCTGCAGCAACTTTTGCCAATAACTTTTACGATACAGCGTCAGATCTATATTTTATTGCCCGAAAAGGACCGGATCGATGTCAAGATATTTAATTAAAATTCGTCTATCTAGTACGTCTCCGGGAATTTACGGCAGAGTAATACTTGACGAAGCCAAAGATGATTTGCTAAAATTATTCTGAAAGCCAGCTGCTACCAGTTTATAGAAAGTACTTCACTAGGATTGATTCGGCGAAATAAAATAAACTTTCAGCGCGATATTGCTTTATAATAACTTTACAAGGGCTTTAAAATTTTATATCTCAAGGGCACTGTTTATTGTTATTTGGTAATATTGGAAAATAGAAAAAGCTCTGGAATTTGTATTCACATTTTGTTCCGCAAAATTCTTGGATTAGTGACGACGACGTGACAGTATTGGATAACACTTTCTGAATGACCAAGGAAAAGACACTACATGTTCATACTTCCATGTTTGTTTACGCCTGCAACTTAAAGTTATATCGGAGTAACTGATTGTCGTTTAACAGGGGCAGTTGTGAAGGGTGACGTCTCCGATATTGGCACCGGCCGGACACTCGAGACGCTGGCTGCCGCCCAACCGCTTTATCTTAATGCACTCTGCTGTCCTCTCCCTTCACTGTGCCCATAACTCGCTTTTCCACTCCGCAATTGTTTCAGCTGAACAGCTCGTTAGTGCGTTATTTGATACGAGACAGCGACGTATCATTCTTCTCCTCATTTTCTTAACAAACTGACTACGGCAAAGCCAAAATAAAGGCTTCTTTTAGTTTTTTTTGTCTGTATTCTGTTCATCCAATGATTAATTTGTCAACCCATTCTTAATATGGTCTGTGACCGTGTGAGATATGCTACATTTTATATGGACAAAATCAGTAGATATGCAAGATACCCAAAATAACAGGTCCGGATTTTTTTCCAGTCTTGTTTTTTTACGTATTTTGCTTTTAATGACCCAAAATAGCTCAACAGTTTCGGTAAAGCAAAATTTTCTGTATACGTAACACGGAGCGATGGCGAATAAAGCAGGAATTTAATTCGGGTGTTGCCTCCTCGCAGGATGTGACGGCTTGTGACACGATGCGACGTTCTTCCCGAACGATTTTTCGCCACATTTTTTTCCTGTTACCGAGTGGGGATTTTATAACAGTGTTTAAATTCGACTGCAGTTTTCGGTAATAAAACTGCAGAAGAGCATCTATCGGGGTGAATGGTAAATTTTAGAATTATTCTCACAATGTCGTACAACTTTGAAGCTCTGAATTGCAATATAGGCACCACGTATTTGTGCACATTTTATATCAGCTTGCAGCTACATATATCTTGTATGCAAATAATCATAAACAACAACATCATCTTGGTATTCGTGCTCGATTAAAACTTTCTTTATTCCGGATTTTAAATTAATGTCCTATTTGATGATAAATTTCGAGAAGAAAGAAAATAATTTTATTTACTACTCCACAACACAATAAATTAGGAGTGTCAATTATCATCATCAGCCTTTCAGCCTATATGTCCACTGCTGCTAATATGCCTCCCCTAATGAGCGCCATAGCGCCCTGTCTTCTGCTCGCCGCATCCAGCATCTGCCAGCAGTCTTTCGCAAATCGTCACCCCACCTGGCCGGAGGGCGTCCTACTTTTGCCGAGTCGCGGTCTCCACTCAAGAATATGTTTACCCCAGCGGTTGTCGGTTCTTCTCGAAATATGGCCAGCCCACTGCAACTTCAGCTTACTAATCCTTTGATCTATGTCGATAACCTTGTTTCTCTGTCGGATGTAGGTATTCGTTGAATAGAATAGAAAATGAATTTATTTGTTAAAAGACTTACATATACTAAACTTACGACTAAAATACATAATAAACTTAGATTAAAATACATACTCGTAGTGTGTCGTTGCGAATCCTATCCTTCAGAGAAACTCCGAGCATAGGAGTGTCCAAATTTAAATTATTCCTTGTTTTAGTTGTTATTGTTAGTGTATTTTTGTGTGTAGCAGGGTTTAGAAAGAGTTTTTGGATTAAGCAGAAATTCACATATGTACCTATATGATGTAATTCAAACCCAAATACCTTACGATGACATTCTCGTGTGAATCAGATTTTTAGTCATTATTTTAGCTTTTGATGGTTAATGATATAAAATCTACGCAGAAAAGATCCCATGCACCTTTCCTTTCGGACTTTCCAAGACAAGACAAGTTAAATCGCGTCGAAAAACATTTTTTCCGATTGACGGACGACACTGGCGACTATAGTTTGCTTTGGTTTTTTTCCGTTGATGATTTCTATGGTCATTTGCTACAGGAATTTACCGGATAGCATGTGCGCTTTTGCGCCGATTGGCGCCGCGCCAAGCGGGGCGTGTGGGCTAGCAATAACTATGATGCTCATTCACGTTAGTTTTATTTTAATTTTACCGATACATGTTTGATGTGTATCTGTGAAAGTGTACCTTTTTAGTCTTGTTGACAGCGACGACGACGAGATATATGTATAGGTACGAGTATGTGTTCACAAGTGTTACGAATAACTTGACTTCTGGAATCTGATGGGAATCTTCACCGCACATGTTTCCACGTTTATCATTCTAAGAAACAATTAATGGTATTAGGAGTTATAAAACGCCTCGTGTTATTTATACTGGTATTAATATCTTCGCTTAATTCTCATTAATTCGCTTAACCTAACCAATTGAAATTCTGGAAACCTTACTCTGACAGAACTATAAAATTTAATTATGATCTAAATCCACCTAAACCGCATTGGCAGCTGTAACGCTCATCTGAAACCAGTCGTTTAAGTTTATCACCAATCATGAATTAAGCTCATTAAGTTATAGTTGACGATTATGGCATGGTATTGACTAAGTTTATAGTGGACTCTGGACGTGAATAAGTCGACTGTTGAAGTGATTTATGCACCAGCAGTCTCTGATCTAAGGCCTATTGTCGACTGAAGCGCTACCGTGACGTTTACAGATAACTGAAGGCCTACAAGTGAAACGAAATTCTAAGTTCCTGATTCGTTTTCGTGCAAAACCTACTCTTATGTCACCTAGGTAAGATAGCATTTACCTACACGAAAACAAATCAGAATTCTATTTTTGTTTTCAAGAGTACGGACGGGCTCTTCTGATTTATTTTTCTACGATCGTGCCTGTTGGGGTCACGAACTATCCTGTTTCGCAATAAACGAGGTACCTATTGGTTCCTTCGGTACTTCTGCAGCTTTAGTAGGCAGAGCGTATCTAAATGCTCGTAACAAATTGATAATTACGCTTAATTAATGCTACGCTGTCTAAACAAATCTGCCAATATCAATTACAATACAAATTGGGTAACTTACGCTTGACACACGGGTAAATTACTTGAAATTAATGCGTTTGATGGGTATCAGCTCTTTGTTTACGAGGTTCTCGCGAAGGTAGATCTATAAATCATAAAGTTAGTTTGCACCCTCGTATCTCGACTTGACTATCGATTACTGAATTGGAGGAGCTATCGAATGAATAATATTTACCTCGTTATATTGCTTTAGTTCTGTTTGATTTATTGCGTAGGTATTTTAGGAACATTTTACTAAAAATAATACTTACATATTATGACACAAAAAAATAGGTAAGCAAAGCACCTAAGATAGGGTAAGGTGAACTTTTGACAGTACGCCAGTCCTCCCGTAACCACGACAGTGTGTAAACCTGTCGAAACGTTGGGAAAAATAGGTGGATAAACGCGATAAATACCCGTTAAAAAGTGTTAACATTTGACAGTTTAATCACAGATTTTGGTAATCTTTGCCGAAAAGCTAAGTTCTAAGTACGATGGACCCTAGTATTAGAGTCCCACTGAACTAAAGAAATCTATGATTTTAGATATTATCAGGTTACCTACATGGACTTTCCAAGATAATTCTATAGTAACATTAGCACTACTTATTGTATTTTCTTATGAAAACAAATCTTAGCTAAGGTCACGATACGGATTATGACGGTAGGTTGGCACAAACAATATTGGAAGTGGAATCACGTTCCATTTCGCGGCGGATATAGGGTCCCGCGTAACGGGCCAATCCGACGACGCGGTGATGCTACGTCGACGGCTACGATTTCCGGCTTCTACGCGCGTATTTCCCACTTTATATCATACTCATGCCTAAAGTAAACGCCATTTACTTCAGAGAGAGACGTCGAAACAAGCACTTGACGTTTTTCGATCTCATTCCCGACTCGTTCCCCTTTCGAGAACTATTGAATGGCACGTCTCGCTGGCATGTTGTTTTTGAATCGGCTAGATGAAATGACAGCTACTCAATTCGATTTCCGTTCCGCGACTTCGTGAGAATCGACCTTATGAACAGTTTTGTTTTATTGAAAATGTTCATAAGGTCGATTCTCACGAAGTCACGTTCCATTTCGCGGCGGATATAGGGTCCCGCGTAACGGGCCAATCCGACGACGCGGTGATGCTACGTCGACGGCTACGATTTCCGGCTTCTACGCGCGTATTTCCCACTTTATATCATACTCATGCCTAAAGTAAACGCCATTTACTTCAGAGAGAGACGTCGAAACAAGCACTTGACGTTTTTCGATCTCATTCCCGACTCGTTCCCCTTTCGAGAACTATTGAATGGCACGTCTCGCTGGCATGTTGTTTTGGAATCGGCTAGATGAAATGACAGCTACTCAATTCGATTTCCGTTCCGCGACTTCGTGAGAATCGACCTTATGAACAGTTTTGTTTTATTGAAAATGTTTGAAAGTTTATTCTCTTGTGATATCAATAAGTCAATTGTCCGTCGCTTAATCCCATACAGTTTTACCATGCGTTGTCGCAATATTATCACTGCTGAATTGTAATAATACTGTAGCGGTAGAGAGCAAAAACACATTAATGCGGATGGTAGGTAGTATAAACGCAAAAGTAAAGGGGAACGGTACATTCGACAAAGCCTGTTGGACAAACAAAGAGTAACGCTGAGTCAACATGGGGCACCTACGCGCTAATGCAAACTCTTTGCGGTGCCACAGCCTTTCGCCCTGGTTGCCCTTCTAATCGTATTTGGACGGACACAAGCTTATTTCCTTTCTAAATTACTTTCATGTACACCTGTTTATGTTGCATAAAAATGGTACGGACGAAATCTTCTGATTTCATCATAATTATTGAAATACTACTATTTTATCTCGAACCATCGAACCGAAATTAAATGTCTCAATCGACAGATGTTTTTTACCGTATTATTTTTAATCATTTGAAAATTATTAAGGTCCTTTATACTATCTCAAATCAGTTACGTCAGACAGATCTCCATATCTTCCAAACTACTAAATATTCAACTTTGAAATGCATTGTAAAGTTCAGGACTTACTCTATCGATCATATGTTTCGAAAACACGATTCCACAACAGTTTCTCGATAGAAAATAATCTATCAATCTAATTATTAAGAACATTTTATTGATTCGGTTTTTCAAATAATGTCCTGGCACAAGAATAGGACCTTACGTACCGACTAGGTAGGTATACTACGTCTTATCTGCATGCAGATGCTTGCTATTCACGAAAATGCCTAAGGTAACTGAATATTCAGCCATTTACAACAATGAACTGATTTACTACTTTACGATTCAGTGTGCGTTCGCGCTTTCGACCTCGCCATCAGCCGGCGCCTCTATATCCCAATCCCACCCGATCGCGGTAAAACTTGGAGCATCCCCCTTTGTTATTGTTCTCATCATGCTACCATTGTACGTGATGAACCTCGAATCTCCCTTTAATAGGTCGTGAAATTCTTGGGCGCTGTAATAAATCTGGGTCGTTTTACTCACTGTTAAGTTTAAATGGCAAGTAAGATTATGATTCACTAAAATAAACATCGCGGAGGTCGCTCAAGACGAGGTCCCGGGAAAATTAGCATGCGAAATGAGATTTGTCATCCCACGTTAGGTTGCGGGCTGGGCGGGCTTACTTGAGCGTATTTTATTTACCGCGCGCACGTGCTCACTCCTCAAAACGCAGCCGGCGCTCTGCCGCTCGTTTGTCACTCAAAATTACTAACAACGCATTTACTCATTTGAATTATTTTCATAATATCAACCTGGCGCCGTCGCTTTCCTGTACAAATTCGTTTTTAATGCGGATTGATTACGCTAATTTTGCTTATTGCATGTCTTACCTGCAATAAGTAAAAAGGGACAAGTATTTTGAATGTCATTTGTTTAGCTTTTCTCGTAAATTACAAAGTTTTTTTTCGTCATTTTGTTTGCTCCAGTGCAACTTCCGCATTTCACATCACAGCTTAATTAAAGCTGACTCAGAATTATGTTTTTAATGAGTTTTATTTATGTGTCACCCAACATGTGTTTGACTGATAATAACTGACAAAATGGTTTAAATATGTTATTTTAACATAGGTACGTAGTTTTGTGCGGAACTTACCGGAAGAGCGGGAAAAGAAGTAGTAAAGCCAAAACCAATTAATTACAAAGCCACCTCATTTAATTTGCAATCGTTTTATATTGCTTATCGGGTTTTCTCTTTTATTTTCCGCTTTTAGATGTCCCTATACCCCAATGACTGTAAGTGTAGCTACAAATTAGATTCTCTCGAGAATAGACGCGGCCTGAAAATACTGCTGAAAACGTTTGTGTACCTGAATTGATTCAGTTTTGGGGAGTTATAAAGGGTTTATTTGCATAGTTCATGAATGTCTAGGATTATAGCTATGAAGCGCATCATGTGGAACTCTGACGGTCTGATGTCGTGTTTGAAATTCACCTGGTATTTTAAATAAGGTTTTGCTGTTGAGGTACTTAAGATTAGAAAACGTAACTCGCACACTCAGCTGCGAGTTACGTTTTGTCACTAAACATTCTTAACCGTTATCCGTTTTTCATATATCAGCTTCCAAATGTAAGCTTAAAGCTTTGACTACACCTTTGATCCAAAGGCAAAACGTTATGCTCTTAGTCGATTGCAACACAAACATGCAAACGTTAGTGGAATAACAAATTCACAGACAATGGCAACACCAGTAGGCACGAGTAAGTACCCGACACGAGTGTCTTGGGAGATTCGTGCTAGGCAAGTGGTAGAGGTATTTTCAAATATGTTATTTTATACTTTAAAACGAATAAGAAGATCCAGCCAGCGTATTCTTTTTTTTAAATTTGGAAAACCAATTCCGCGCTTTTTTATTACCAGCCTTTTTTGAAGTGAATTGTGTTCAAAGTTTTTAAATTTAATGGTGTTCCAAATTCAAAAATAATTTCGCCACATAGCAATTTTTCGAATAGATGGGATGAAAATGTATGTTTGTGCAATAATTTCCTTGACCTTGACTTTTTGTTTAGGTTTCCAAGCTGAAAACAAAAATGTCTATGCAACGGGTTTCTTCACCAATTTAGCTCTTAAAACGTTTTATAGATTCTTACCTATCATGCTTATTAATGAGCGACTGTTTGATCGTTGTAATTAATTTTGCGTTTAACCCAATTACTGCCCAGACTATCGACCTAAAGGAACGCGGTGCCATAGCTCCTGGAGCGGTAACAAGTACATATGCGCCTTGGGCACTGAACGTTTTAACAATTTCCCTTGATGTTAGTTGATGATGTGTATGAAATTGTTGATGTGGCCGACGATGTATCGATGTAAGGTCTGAAAGAATATACACTTACTCTTACTGTACTTCCCAGACATGACGCAGCAATAGCAGTACCATACCTAATCCAAAATCTGAATCTAAAACGTATTCCGGTATTCAAACCGCCTACCCGGCCTCGTATCAAATAACATAAAAGACGTTTGCATGGAAGTAATTGTGCTTGTTATCTCGACTGAGCAATGTCTCCGACTCGAGCTTTCGAAGAGGGTTCTTCCCGTTATTGAAACAGTTGCTAGTTTGAATGCTAATTTCTCGCTCGATAAACCCATTAAAGGCACTCGTATTAAAATATAACACTTCAATTGAGAACGATATTGCAGAGCCGACTATGGTGTTTTGGAATCGTAGCAGTGAATATTTCAGGATTTGGAATAATGTATTGTACTTCATTGCTACAAAATCCTAGCTATATACTTTTCATCCCCTTTTTATCAACTTCATCGGAGCGGGAGACGTATCTACCTTAGATGCAGGATGCGATGGTAGATGATACTGGAACCTACCACAAATAATTTTGTTCCTCGATTTTGTCAATAAAGCACATTCACCAGTTAACGCCTAGTCTATAGAGATCATTCTGATTTAATTTTCTAAAAGTCGGTAAATTAAAAAAATAAATTTAGGTCCGTAATTTTAGTGACACCCTTTACAGGACGTCAGATTCCATATTTTTTTCTGTTATCTTGGCTTTGCAATGTATGGTTTGACCGATAGGTATTTTCGTAGGAGAGGGAGTGAGAGGTTTGTATTTCAATTTGTTTTTGTGTGTATCCGATGTTTGATTGCGTTGCGATTAATATGGATTGGACACCACAAGAGCCGGGTCCGTATGTAGGTCATGATAATCCGTTTGCAAACGCGTCAGGCGAATGGGCAGCTCAATTTCGAGCCTGTAATTAAGGAGTCACCTGCGTGAACAGCTCACTCCACGTAATTAAAGCCTTCAGCTTGGGTCGAGTTATGTCAAACCGCTGAGGGAATGCGGTTTGTGAGTCAAATTTCATGCAGATAATAGGACCTCTATAACTGCGCAACTTGTGAGCTAGCTAAGCCGCGCTTTAATTGAAACCGTGAATAAACCGGGGAGTTTACAGTATAAACAGACAACAGTCCGGCGCGGATTTCATTAAAGTAACCGGATTTAACAGGATGAATCGCACTTTATCTGATGCGGATCAAATATTCATATTTTTCTTTTCCCTTTGAATGATTTAAGAGCAAACTCTGATGTCTCAACAGGTTGCGGCTATGAGTAACATCTGCGTTTTAATCGGTTCTAATACCCGAATATCACCTTGTTCTAATGTCCATTTTTATAACCCATTTTATAAAGACTAAATTGCCTCCCTGAATTCGACAATACAGTACAAAATAAAATTCTTTATTGTACACCTGAAAATAACATTACATAGATAACTTAAGATAAATACAATGGGCGGCCTTAGAAGCGATCTCTTCCAGACAACCTTTGGATTGAGTAATTTGTGAATTTAAGAAAAAGGCAGGGGCTGTACAAAAGATATAAATAATCTAAAGTACATCTTTAACAATATAAAGACCTAATACCAACGGATACGTACATTAATAATCAAAGTGATTACTTAGACAAATAAATAAATAAAAGTGTACTTAGATAAATAATATAATAACATAATGTACTGAGTACTTAAATAAATAAATAAGTCAAAGTGAAGTACCATTACTCACTGTTCTGAAAAAAAAAACGTAAAACGAATTCTACCGTTCAGACGCATAGTACCAGAAACGCAAATTACCTTATACGCGGATGGCCAGAAATGGATTTCGCAAATTAACAGATACGCAAATTACCAGATACGCATACGACCAGGTTTTGTTTCGCAAATTACCAGATACGCATACGACCAGATTTTGTTTCGCAAATTACCAGATACGCATAATGCCCAGATTTTGTTTCGCAAATTACCAAATACCTATTACCAGACCTGGGAATATAGGGGGCAAGCGCTTGACAGATACTAGAAGTTGACTAAATTTTTTTATCGACATTTATGGATATCGATATATTTGTTTTCGATTATTTCATCCAATTTTTTCCAGGTTGAATCGTTCCTTGCCAAAACTGATAAGATTGCTAACAAAAAACAATACACATTTATTTATATTTATAAGAAAGTTCCTGACAGTAAGTGTTACACCTCCGACGGATAGACGTATCTGTCAGTTAAATGTAATGCTGTCTCCTTATTTGACCATATGACAGAAAAGGATCTCGTTAATTTTAACTGGCGGTTAGTGTTTATTCGGACACTATGAGACAGACCCTAATACTAAAGAAATTCTTTAAAACAAATTAGACAAGACAAGTCTATATACAAACTCTCTACTAGCCTTTCTAATTTGCAAAAAAAAATATTTTCTTGGTGCCAAAAATATCGATATGCATAAATGTCGATAAAAACTTTCGTCAACCTCTAACATTTGTCAGGCGTTTGCCCCCTATATTCCTAGGTTTGCCTATTACGCAGGTCTTAAATACCGGTCTTAAATACCTTTTATACTATAAAAAAGTAAGCAGTAAAAGGGTAAAACACTTGTGGTGGCTAGTTGTTAAGAATTTGCTGGCATTTTTCTAGAATGTCCTATTTCGGTACATAATATTCAAAATTTGATAGTTATTAAGATGCTAGTGCTAGACGAAATAAAAACAACATGTGATGTTAAGTATTACTACTTTATAGTCTATAAAAATTACAATCATAAAATATTTTTCGATATTCCACTTAAATTATGTATGCACACTCTGCTTGCGTAAATCTAAAAGAAAATATAAATGTGGCAGTTTTTTTTAACTAAGCTTTTTACTTCTTCTTCTTCCCACTACTCAAGAGCTTTAAAATTATTAGTTTTCTAAGAAATGAATGGAATGAGCTGGAACGGAATTCAGGTAATTTACGTATAAAATTCTGGTCCTTCACGTATAAGGTAATTTGCGTATCAGGTATTTTGCGTAATTTTAGCATCCTGGCCATTTGCGTGATGGAATTCAGGTAATTTACGTAGAAGGTAAATTACGTAAAAAATTCTAGTCCTGGTAATTTGCGTTTCTGGTACTATGCGTCTGAACGAATTCTACGCCGAGTCCTGATATTTTAAGGTTTTACTGTAAAACCGTCTTTTTAAAAGCGTTTTAGCTAGCCAGTAAATAATCTTCGGAAAATAAAACAATCCGTCGCATCGAGAATGCATCGAGACAAAGAAGTCAATGGATGATAAAGCTATACCGGTATTTTCACGTGCTACGGCGGCGCTCCAGTGTCGGCAGCGCCGGCGCCAGCTTGGACTCAAGCCAATCTACTGTTTGTTTACGTTATAAATGAAACGGTTTATGTCACTTCTTTACTTTGTGCTTGCCGGAGTAAATTTGGATTAGCTTTTGTGACGTCCCCGGCGTCCCATGAAAGTAAATCTATTTTGAAACTAAATTGTTCCGTATCCTAGTGAAGATAACGAAGTTGAACGGTAGCTCGTAATTGCGGTTATAATGAAGTCAACTTTGTGGTTCAATAATTAAATGTACATAATCTGAATCCACAAACCTGACCATTAAGAGTGTACCTACTACCTCATATTATTATTTTATTATAATAATATATAATATATTTATTATTTTTAGTAGGTACTTTGCCATAGGTGCCTTTACAAAAATCAACAACAATAATTGGCGAAACAGTAAATCATATTCCTCGTGTTTACATTGGATTCGGGAGCATCTGGCTTTGATGAACTGAATACTTCGCATTCAGGTTGGCGGCACTTGAAATCGTGCCAGCTTATTTTAAGTGGCGACGCCTGTTCAAGATTTGTGTCTAATGCCCTGCGCTATTATATTTTATAGCTCATAGAGAAATCAACATTGTATAACATATTGCTTCTCTAGGCTTTTCGTGAAGCCGTTAATAGACTTGGCATAAAGTTTCGATATTTTTTTCACGCGTATGTTTTCAAAAATACGTTCGCACGTAAAAAAAAAAACAGAGTTTTGTTTGACCTACGCATTTATGTGTAGCTAACTTTCTTTTAAACCGACTCCAGGGGGAGGTTCTATGTTAGTTGGTGTCTCCGTCAAATATAGACCATAAAGAATGATTCCGAAATGGTCCCTGAAATTGTATTCCCGAGGCTCATTTATCCCGTCAATCTTAACAAAAAAAAAACTTGAAATATCATAATTAGCTACAACAATTTTGATGATTATCATCGCCAATTCTTAATCGATTTTGATAGTTCTTTCCTTGTATAAAGAAAGGGTGATTTTGAGGTGATCTCATAAAAGTTGGTCCTCAAGGAATTTCGTAAGAAGCGACTAAGGGACATACACTGGGGGGCGTGCAGCAGCGCCTATTGCAGAATAGATCTACCACCGAACTGCGATCCCCAACCCACATGCCCAGCGTGGGGATTATGGGCAATTCCCCCCACGAGATAAAAGCCAATAAGGCAATCATCGCACGGGGAGGCCTGCGTCCAACAGACTATTAAAGGCTGTTGAGGTGAGGTTGAGTCGGTCAGATGAGATTGTGATCAAACGAAGGTTTCCTTCGTTTGATCACAATCTCATCTGACCGAAAGTCACGATGTGGTCGAGACGGTGTATCACAAAAGTCTAGCAGACGTTTTGTTTCGAATGTTTCACTAGACGAATACGAATAATAAGTGTTTCTTTATCACCCCCCAAAGACTTAGCCATTGTAAACAATAATCATTACATTAATATCACGCATACATTTATCATTTAATAGTTTTTACATAGCGGCGCTCACTCTCTCTTTCGCTTGGAATACGTCGCCGTGCATGGATGCATCTGCCTACGTAATAGCTGACAGGCATGCATTATTTATTGACGGTCAACAATTTTTGCACAGTTAATCAATTCTGAAACGTGTTGCAATTCCACGTACGTTGACATCACGAGGCACAGTTCGTCTTTCTGCCTGAAATATTTTATGAGTTGGCCGTTTTGTTTCTGACATATTCTGAAACAAACGTGCCATTGATTGCCATCAAAGTATTCTCAGTATGAAGTGTACAGGTTGACCACTTTACGTCACATCGGCAATATTCGTCTGCACAGAAGAGAACATTTCAACCCGATTGAATACGAATGCCAACGCCGTTGAAATAATAGACTTTATTGCGTTGCGTTAAGCTTTTAAGTCAACAAAAGAGTTTTATTTTATTTATATGTATACTACTCAAAATACGACTCGCATCGAATGTCGAGATCGCGACGCCGTCTTGCGCGTAGCCATCACCCAATAGCAATTACACATGTTTCGCGCGCAAAGGCAGAGCGTCATTATAACACTCTGGCATTGACTAGGATTTTCACGCCTACCAAAACTAAGACCTCTGCGCAGGTACATTAGTGTAACTTATTAATGTGGTACTACCGTGCGTAAGTTATAATTAAAATAGTTTCAGTATTTATTTTGCCGAAATGTTGAGTTTACTAAAATTGCATTTGCAACATGGAATCTCGCATATATATTCCAGTTTCTTAACTGTTCAATCGTAACGCAAAATAGAAGATCTAAAACAGTCCCGAACTTCCTTGGTTGACACAGTTAAAGTTCGCTCACGATTGTCCTTGTTATTGGTTCATGGTACTAGTAGGTATAGTATTATTATATCTATGTTCATGGTAACAAACAGCATAACTTTTAATAGTTCCCACAGACAAAATAACAGTAGGAATGCTACTAAACGCTATCTCAGATGCGCATTTCGGCGTTTCCGTGGCACTGGCATATGGCTATGGTAATGAACCGGACTGGGCTGTGGTGCTAGTTTCCAATATACCGCATTACTACTCCGGGAACAAAGTTTGATTTAGTTTAGACACGACAATCCGCTTGTTGTAATAGTAACGAATCCAATTACCTACCTACCTACATATATATGCCTGTGGGACTAACTTCCGCAGAGATTTATTGAGTTCCACGATTTACCTTCTATATTTCGTTGGGTGATTTGGAATAATGCTGCTCGACGTGGCGGTTAACTTTATTACTTACCAGGTTGACTATTTCCCGAGTAAGGATTTACCGGTTGCCGGGGACTCTGAGAATTATCTTGTCTCAGAAACGACATGAGGTAAACAAATCGACAATTTGCCATCGAAATACAGATTGATTTATGCTTTTATGTAAGAACAGAAAAGGAACTATTTCCGATTTCTCTTTAGGCTGGAACAACAGTTCTTTTATTCATAACGCCCTTGGCTAAAAGGATGGAATTCGCGAGATATCCACATTTTTCCGTTTTAACACGTCTGCCAGAAAGTCCCGGGTGGAGCGCATCGCCTGGGGCGGACGTCAGCTGGTACCTTCACGATCCTGCGCCTTTATGAAAAAAACTTTTCACTACATTCCTGGCAATGTCGTGCACAGTTTTGAACAAATCTCATAGTCGACATCTGGCAATGTAAGTAACGGAATAGTTGGGTTTTCTATTCTTTTCTGATGTATTATTTGACATCACATCACGTTCACGTAAATTTTAATATCTCACAAGGTGGGTCTGAGACTCAAAACGCTGTAACTATGTAGGTATTGCTTTACCAGGAGCTACACATTTATCACAACGCTTGACAGATAATAAAGTAATTTCCCAAGACACCTAAAAAACCAATTAAAGTTTCGCAATATGAAAGCCTTGCCAGAGTTGCAGATATTAATAATAATCTTTATTACAAAAACAGTAAAGTTATTAAAGTTAATAAGTAACCCCGACAACTGTTCACTTATAAGGCCACTTTCTTCACGGCCCACTGGCTCGTTGTATTTTTATGAAAAAAGTTTTACTGGTTGCACTCCGCAGCTTTGCCTTAGAATTTCCAGCCAGCCACTAAACTTGCACGCCCATTCGTTTGGTAATTATTGTTGCTCGCGAAACTGTGCTTACTTCTACATTAATAGTTTCTGCGGATAGCTTTTCTTAAATACGGTTATGGGTGTGTCGTAGGAAGTCGCTCGCGTGGTTTTTATTCGAAGCGTAGGTACTTGGAAAAAGTTTAAAAGTACTGGTAGTGAAAATGTAATCCTATTAGAGTTAAAAGTCTGTCTGCCCGGTTCAAAGAGGACAAAAACTTTGCTATAAGTGACTGGGTCCAGAAAATGGAATAGGTTACTTACAATTTTTACAGCAAATCAGGTGCATAATACGCTTTAGCTTCCACACTGGCGGCGATGCCGTGCCTTGAGCTGCTTACGGGGCCGTCACGGATTCGGTCAGGGAGCTACCCGGGCCTGGCTTATGCGGCCATAGTTCACGATATGTAGTAACTCAACTCTCTCTGAGTATGTCATGTGTGATATAAGAAATCTCTGAAAATGTTACATACGGATAAAAATAAATAAATACGGGCCTAAAAGATTGCTCAGTCAAAGATCTATGCTTGAGTGACGTTACTTAAACATAGATTGATGAGCAGGCTTTAAAAATACGGGCCTTACGGCCTTACGGGCGGAGTAAATCTCCTTTAAAATTCCCAATATGTGTGATGATGACGCAAAGTCAATATTTTGTCGTTCGACTTTCATTTCTGGTTAGATGCCCTGTGCTCAAGCATGCACCGACCGCCTTATCTATTTGTGCAAGCAGACGTTCAATCAGCCGCAGCGATGCGAACAATATTTTCCCGCTTCAATGTTTTCGGGGCGCTATATGGAATAGACAAGACGAACTGAAAAATAATATGACGAAGATTCTTTTTGGAAACAGGGGGACCATACACGGAAAACAAAAATCGAAGTTTCTTATTCGTTTTTGCGCAGCACCAACTCTTTTTTCACTTGCATTAGAAGGCGTTTACTCTAAACTAATCAGAAACTTCGATTATCGTTTCACGAGTACTACGGTTGCAAATTTTACTGTTCTGTGGTGCAGCTGATTTTTTCATTCACATATCACACGAAATTTTCGACTGTTGTGCGGAACATTACTTTGAGCTCTCCCTATTCTCGTTTATACAGTCTCATAATTTTGTAATCAAGGTAATAAATCAAAAGTAATTGCACGAAAAAGAAGATAACAAATAATTAATGCCGTTACAGGCACGGGCAACCTAGCTCTATCATGTTTCTTTGTAATAAATTTACACTGGGTGGATACTCTGGGTAGCCTCTATTATGGTATCAGTACTACATCGTAACAGCCTTGGTTCATCACGTAACGTAAAGGTAATGCCTGATAAATCCAACGCCTACAAGACAGGGCTTTATTCCTGAACAAATGTTTTCAAACAGTAGCGAAGCAAACAGCTTATTCAATACTTGATTTATGTTAAGGCTCGAAAGGAAAGGCGATTTGAATAGACGTTCCGGTAACCGTGTCGAACCTGAAAGCTTTTCATAATTGAACGTGTTCCAAAGTAGCTTCACCTTAGTGCAAGCTTGCTAAAAGCCTCTGTTGTTATATTTGAAACTTTGCACTCATGCCATGCGACGACGACGGTTGGCTTAAGAACGTATTGATCGATATGTGACATAACGTTTATGTTTTGTCGACTCTTTCTTATGAAATGACATGGTTGCGTCATTACATCAAAGCACAAGTAAGGTTAAGCAGCAAGTGGTTTTTATGGTATGGGTCTAAAGATTTTACTATGAGAACTATCAAAGTTTGATACTATGCGAGCGGGTTAACTACAAACCTTGTTTATTTGGAAGGACACAAAAAGTCACTAAGAATGTGAGCAGGTAAACTTCGAACTTTGTGTTGGGACATCACAAGCATAGCAACGTTAAAAATATCAAAATGTCTAAACTGATACTGAATTTACGTCTTTCTCTATGATTCAGCTCGCTTACATCACAGTTTACTAGTTGTAGTTGTCCCAGGACAAGCTATCACATCGGAGCTTATCGAGGAGACAGCCGTCTATTGCCTTTACAAAGTGGAGTATTGTTAGATCTAATCAGCCTGAACTAAATCGATAGGCTGCGATTTGATTCTACGAGTATCATCTAGAAAAAAAAAGCGTAAAATTTTACTTATTATGCTGTATTCTATAAGTCACTTTCTACACAAATGAACATCGAATATCTCTATAAAAATAGTAGGAGATGTAAAATAGCAATAGCAGTGACTTCGCCGCGGTTAACCGCTTCCAAATCGCGCTGGCTGCGCACTCGACCCGCTTTGAAATCGCTCGCTAACCGGTAGGTTTTCTATAATAAGGCTCTTATTATAGAAAAATTTTGACTGCAATAGTATTGATTTACTCAAGTAGACGCTTTAATAATACGCGATCTAATGAGAAAGATATTGAAAGTAAGTAGTTCATTGACGCGCAGGGTTGCGTGTGTGAATCTCGTGCTGTGTAGAGCATTACGCGAAGATATACCCCTGCATGCGATAAAATGCCTCTGATACTGTTCATTACCGCACGATACACTACAAGCGTCCATCACTTTCTTTAGACACGCATGTTGTTTTATATGTCTATTAAACATTTTCTTTAGACCTTCTCGATCAATGAATCCTGGTCTAATTCCATGCGTAATGAATGAAATTATGATATACATTTCAAACTTAATGTACTTAATTAGTAGAAGAAAGCTCTAATAACACTCGAAACAATCAATCGATACAAATTAAATTTATCGCCGATATTGTTACAAAACAGTGATAACTGATAACGTAGATAATTTTATGATTTATCGTTGAATAAAGGCCTTGTTGAGTTTGATAGGGCAATAAAACAGTAGGTGGGATGCTCGCTGGCGTTCTTAATATTCTTACAAAGCTCATGTAAATTCCAGAGCTAGACAGTCGTGAGTCGACAGTAAAGGAGCATGTATAATAAAACAACACTATTCCTAGTGTGTGTACTAGGTTGGAGCGCATTTTTCCCGTTCGTCGGCTCTCAGAGTTCAAGATGAGATGCTGTGCATAGCCATTTCCTCCTAAACGCCACTAGTGCTTGCGCCACGTACAGTTCACTGCTGGTAATGTGTAATGTTGCCTTGCTACGTGACATGAATCTCACCGGGATGATTTAGTACCCCTTTTTTTGTTGTTTATGAAACTTTGACGATTTAAAGTACCAGTAGTTTTGTTGCTCTGACAGCGAGGTTTTTTTTTTTTAGTTTTCGGAATATTTACCTACCTATTTTACTGTCACAAATGCGAAAGGTAGGTATGCTGTTATACCTAGGTACTACTAATGCTGGTCAATTCACACAGCATTATCTAGCCCCAAACTAAGCAGAGCTTGTGTTATGGGTACTAGATAACCGATATAAATAATACAAAAAAAAACCCTGCATCGACTTCGAAAGAAAAAAATAAAATACATCGCGCAACACGCGAACGATCGGCTTACATCGATATTTCGCGAACCTTTCACTACCTCCACGCATTAATTAGGAGGATTACAGTCCGTCACGCTTTTATGCCGGTGATCTGTCGTGAGGCTCGTTCCAGAATTCTATTCACGCACGGGTAGGGCTTTCATTCAGGGGACTAGAAGCGACCGGTTTGCGAGACCAAAATGCCGGATTTTCTGACTGGGAAATGTGTGACTATGAATTGTGTAACATTCTAACCTATGGGTAGGTTATACCTATACCTACCTATACCTTCGCTTACATTTTATAGTTTTTAAGAATTTGTACTTAGGAGTACTTACTTCTTGTTTTGCAAACTAGCTTAGGATATAACCATCCCCAGATTCCCAATGTAAGTAATATTTATATTTATTGACCATTATAACATTGAAAGTTATACAAGGCAAGTTATGTCGGACAGATCACATTTAAGAAATTTAATTTAATTTAACAGTAAAAAAATACGCAATAATATTCCATTTATAATAATGCAAATAATTTCACTTTATTTCTTGTTTAAGTCGTTAAAAGAGGTTTTCAATAAATTAAAATTTTCAATAAATTAAATCAGTAAATTGCTACACATGAATTCATTAATACTATAAAATGCATGGCTTTCAAAGAAAATTTAAATTTTAAGTTAATAAAATTGTCCTTTTCGAATAATTTAAAAATAAATAGTGTATGATATAATGTTCCTCTTATGAGGTACCTATGATACATTTATCTTCAATCCTAAAAGCAATATTTATATAAAACGACTGATTCCAAAAAACGGAGACTCAAATAACCAACCGGACATCAGACAGCTCTACACACGTATTCAATCTAAATATATTTCTTGTCTATCTAGGGCGATTAATCCCTATCATTAGGAAATGATGTTTTGTTACTTGATTCATTCGACGTCCTGAATAGCCTCCAATATCTTTGGGAGGGTTAGGGAAAATTGGAATGCCCATAATTGAAATGGCTTACGTGTGTGACCTTTCCTTCGCATTACTGATGATAATGACTATACGAAATAAAGTTATCTACTCAACCTTTGAATCACAAAAAGAAGCTTCTTTTACCTCGCCCGACTTTATATTCACATACACAATTTAGACTGGGTTACCATTCGTGAAGGGCGTACAAATTGCGTTTCATTATGTCACACATTTTTAAAGAACAAAGAGAAAGCTCGCAATATATCGCGCATTTTAAATGTGACGCGCTAAACCCGTACAAACATTCAATAAAATAACCCGAAACAAAGGAATGAGATTCGGGGCCGGTATCGACGGAGGTGGAGTACCTTCGCCATTTGTCAAGCAAACGTGAGGGTGCCATTAGGGCGCCACACCACACCGCCGAATCACAGCCGAATTCAAATTTTTTGCTCTATCCCCCCCCCCTCCCCAAGGTTCTATCTTTTTCACACGGAATTTTGGAACTAGTTTCACGAGGTTCAACAGCTTGGAAATAAATTTCAATCGATACCATCTTAATTGCTTTTAAAGGAGAAAAAAAAAGGAGGTCGGCAGGTAGAAAATGCCTCGGCATTAAGCCCACCGTTTGTACGTTAGTGCAATAAAGTTTTAAATAAATAAATAAATAAATAAAAATGCCACAACGGGTTTTTTTATCCTCAACCAGGATAAAAGGTGTAAAATTAATTTGATAAGACAAGACTCACTTAAAATTAAACGCAAGTCAAATTTAATCAAGAGACTTTTCTGGTGTTTCACCTTAATAAAATCGAACGAATCTTCCGTGCAAGACAAAGAAGCTACTATCAATATTTATTGGCGTGCTTAGTATTAATCGGGTCGGATCGTGCCATCAGAATCGAAGCGTAGGGTTGGAACAACCACCCTCCACCTAAAAATCACGGATATTGCCAGTTTTACTTTCGTAGGCTTCCTCACATGGTTATAAATTGGAGCTAATCCCTGCTTCCTTTTTCATTGCTTTTAGATATAGCAATGATCGTCAAGTGGGGCCAGTTAGGTATGCAGGCTTTTTTGTGTCAAATCAATTTGAGTTGGTAGTTCGTGTACATTTCTTTGTTTGATGCCTATGGCCCTGCATGAATGTAGTATCGCGTTTTGTGATATCAGGACACTAGAGGGCAAATGGATGTACTTTCGCGGTTGAAGCGAGTCTAATTTTTCTTCACTTAATTTTTGTGAAGCAAAATTTTATTGAAAGTATTATGCGAAGCTGAGTGATTCGATTTCAGTTTTGTAAGAGATGAAAATCTGTTTTTTTTTTCATTAATTTACATGATGTTTTATATTTTTCAATACAACAACTAAAATAATAGCAAACCTCCGAAATACTAATAATATATGTAGGTAACGGGAAGGCATCAAATCCAATATTTCTTGTCATGGAGTATTATTATTTACCCCAAGTTTTATATTTTGTGCAGAAAAGTTATTAAACTTATTTAATTATACCTGAAGCAGGCCTAAGCTCGTAGGCGTCTTGTTCGCTTTGAATTTCCCAGTTTTTCTCGCCCTTCGTAGCGCGTAGCGTTCGTAGCGCCCGCCCTACGCCGCGCTCTACTACCGCCAGTTGCCTTCGACTTTGCCGCTTCACTGTTCAGCTCTGTCAGTGTACTCCGAACCGCGTCAGGGGCAGGACGTATCGCGCGTCGGTCTCTCGCGCTCGTAATGTGTGACAATAAGTGTTGCTTCCTCTTTGCTACCTAAGATTTTACGTGTAATATATTGGTTATTAAATTGATGTTTTGTGACTGTTGCTGAATGCGAGCGCGAATGGTGCTATCGTAAAGGGTATGCCTCTTAAATTTCAATTCTAGCTTTAGTTACCATTTTTATGATTCCTAAAACAAACAATAGGTCGGAAATCGTTTTACGACATCACCTTAAGTTTTTCTTTAGATTGGTATCGGTGCGAGCGAGGTGGCCGACATTTACGCCGACAACATCGCACGCAACACAATTTCATCGCACATTATATTTTGTGTGAGTGATTTTCCACGTCGTCCCTAGTCGGCCTTTATTAGTGAATCACCACTTCCTTTGTTGTTGCATATTATCGTTATGTGACAGCTTCAAGCAGGGGAGCGAGCCATTCAAATTTCACTCATGCTTAAAAGGGGTTGATTTAAATGAAGATAAAGACGGGTGAAGGTACATGCATATTTAAATGCTAGATAGATACGATTACTTTGTGGAACAGCCATTAAGTCGAATCAAAAGTAAGCCAGAACTGTGCATGTAGTTATGACAATATTACCGAGAAATTTCCTTCCGCCTTCGAGGCTTCACTCGGAAAACTTTTCCGCACCTCCTTTTATATCCGTTTCGCGTCAACTAGGTACTTCCCCTGTAATCAAAAATCGTAGTTTATTTGGACCTTTTTCTTTGGCGCGTTAGTTTGTAGAGCGCGTTATCTCTCCCGCCAATTTCCAACACAAATCCACTTTAGATGAGAAATAACTCAGCGCGAAACAATTCAATCAATTTGTTTTTTGTAGATGCTTTTTTCGAGAGGTTTTTACGCTAAGGTTGCCTACCATTTGTTTGGGTTAATAATCGTTTGTGATTCTGCGTTGTGGGGCTCGTGTTTTGATTTCGTTTGTTATGTTTTAATAATAAGTATTTCAAGACATTCAGTTCCGTTCCTGAAAACATACCTAAATACGCTAGAATTAAACCTTGTACTTACCTTATTACATCATTGACACCGTTTACAAAATAAGACCCAATTATGAATTAACGTTAATAAAATTAAATATTCATTCTAAACTTTCTCCACCAAACGATTTGATTGAATTCTAAATTGAAGTTGAAAAGCCGAGACATTTCAATTGAAAGTCGATTACCTACTGTTAGCTGAAACGCCACTGCTAAAACTTGGTAACCCGCCAAATTGCTACTAATATTATGAACGTTAAGTTGAAATTATCGAAACACGTAGACGATTTTAATTTGGCGCCTCGCCTTTAGTTAAAAAAGAAAATCTACTCCACACCGTTTATGATCATGCTTTGTCCTTAGTATTCCGCAGTCCGACTGAAAAGTTTGCTCTAGCAAGAAGAAATTATCAAAAGAGAAAAGAGTAAAAGACACAGCAGTAGAGCAGAGCGTTGCTCTTGCCATTTAAGATGAGAAATGGGCAGCCATGCAGTTAAGACAGGCGAGGCACTAAGATTGCGGGCGCATTATGCTTATGCACTGAATATTCATTGTCGCCGCTCTGTGGCCCGGCTCTTTAATCAAGTCCTTGCGCCGCCCCGACACACAATACCTTTGCGGCTGTTACACCAAACACCAAATTAATGACACCGCCGACACATTAACATACCCTTTACTTCATTGCAACTCGAGCAAAGCCAGAAAAACAAACAAGACCGAAGGATTAATTGAAAGAATGGCGCTTTGACAAAATAATTCACTCAATGCCCGAGAACGTATCGTGCACTGCTGTTGACGTTGATAGGTTGTTCGGAAAAAATTGGATCCTGCGATGATCCCTTTAAAAGGGCCGGCCTTTGTTGATCAATCGTTTTATTGAACGGAAACAAACTCGGCGTTCAGTGGAAACCAATGGACACTGGATCTAAAAGCAAAATTACTCGAAAAATTGCTTGTGAATGATCCCCGTGGTATTATTGAAAAAGGTCGGCTTGATTGATATTCGAAGTTTACACGTTGAAAATGCTGAAAACGCCTAGCATTTTGGTTTTTTCGCCCCCAGCAAAAAAAGATTGACTCAATTTGTTCTTGTCTGTTGCGCAATAAACTTGCGAAGGGTATTTTTAACTACGGGTTTATCTTTCGTAGTCTGTAATCGCCCTAATTTTGCCTAACGAAATTAGGATTTGGAGTGTTTAAATGGTAGATTAATGGGTTATGTAAATGTTATGACGAAGACCGTTCCTTCCCATAGCATTTTAGTCTTTTAATGGGCTTTTAAATTTTGCTTACGCGTTTTGGATTGTTCATTTTCTAAAGTGTTACAACTTTGTCACAATAAATTATGATCATAAATCATTATTACAGCTTTATATCTTTCCATAAAGATATTAAAAGATTACATGACAAACGCAAAAAAGTAACATTTTAACTTAATTTCAGGCCTACGGCCGGCCTCGGCCAGTTGAAGTAATGTTTTTAGAACGGCGTCATTGCTTTTTAACAAAAATTTAATTACCGTTACTGCGGGACCTCGAGTGCCTTTGTGTTTTGAATAAAACGTCGTACGCACTGCCGGCGACGGTCACAAGAGCTCACTGTGATAGATGATATTCGAGAACAATTAATCTTGGGCAAAATATGCGGACGATTTGCGATTGCGAGCTAGTGGTCGGGCCTAATGGTGGGAGATTATCGCACTCGCGGCCCCCGCCCCCCGCGCTCATTAGCGGGAAATAACCATTGTTTACTTTTAATATGAAAGTAATCGCACTTGAATTCGTGTCCTTACCCTTTTGGGGCAGACAAATGGGTGCCATCCTTTTTCCCCTTTCCAATACTTAATAGAGGGTTTGTTTACCTCCAAATTTCACAATCATGTCCTTGCGTATATGTATACGTCCTTACCTTACGGATATGTGTCATGTACGTATATAAGTCATGCATTCTGAAGATTAAGGTCTGTTTGGATTGTTTATCGATTTGAAACATTTGGGTAACGTCCCCCGCGAACGTATGTAAAATATGGTAATGCATATAAAACATGTTCGGGGAAGCAATATCGTGTCGCCACACGACCATATATCACACAGAGGGTTTTCATAAAGGAGGCGACGAGCGCTCGGACACTGAAGGCGTTGTTATGCAACGCCTCTGTCGTCGGATAATGTCTTGCATAAATTCACTGTAACCGAGCAAAACCAATGCCATCATGCATAATATAATTTAATGCAGGCAATGCAGCTTACATATATTAAAAGTGTCACTAACAGATTGCATTTTAAAACGTTTCGTTTTCAGTTTAAAGTTAGCGAATCCGCTTCCGCCAAGTGAATCTTCTAATTATTCAGGAGCGCACATTCATTTGTAATAATAATTTAATGGTTCAAATGTTCCGTTAATTGGAGATACCTGTTAGCTGCCGGATGCATTGCGATGCTTCCAAACAGGAATTGGTTATTAATAGTGCCTGATCGATTCAATACTTGAAATACTGGAATTCTAATTGCCTCTGATCGGGTATGAAATGATCAACCCTCATATAATTTCTAACTCGGAGAATGTTCCTGCTTCTTGGGGGTGTGATGGTCATTCATCTGCCACTCTTCTCTTGGGACAACTTTACGGAGTGCCACTCACTCCACGAGCTGAGCAGGTGAACTGAAAATTCGAATCTCTAGCTCTCTGTAGCATGAAAGCTCTCCATAAATATGTGAAAGCCCTGGTATTTAACAAACCCTTTTTTCATCACTTATGTTGTAATGTTTTTGTTAAATAATTATTAGTTAGTTGATTATTCTCCATAGTTAGTGTTTCTCTCAAAGCTCAAACAAAACTCTTGTCAAACATATCCTTTGTAAAAAAGGCTTACTTTATAATATCAGATTATCTAGTAAACGTTAAAAAAAGCTTGTAACGAGTTTGGCTCCAACTCGAAAACTAACATTCTAACAAGGTAAAGGTTTCTTGTTCGCTTCTTTGGGTAATTTACCTTAAAAAGATTGAAGTGGACAAAAATCAAAGTGATCACTTTATTTCCTAGTTTTACTTATGTAATCTGAGTTTTTGTGAAGTCTCCAAAAGTCCTGTAAAGTCTAAAGGAAAAAATCACTTCGAATTTTGAATTTTGCTAGCAGTCTTAAGGTTTCGCAATTATACTTAAATGGTTATAAATGCCATAAGTAAAGTTTTGATAATTTTTTTGTACAAAAATACAACAAAATTTAGATTTTATCGCTGTGGGCACATTGCAAAGTTAAATCGCAGTAGACAGGCAAGCCTAGCCAATGCAAATTAGTGGAATCACAATTAGTGCTCGATCGTTGTTCACTGCAGCTCGCTTCAGCAAACGAAGAGGCAGGTGAGAGCAAATAAATTATGGAATTACTTGCTAATGTCAAAAAATAGCTCAGAATAACGTAATTTATCATTTATACTGATTTAATCTGACGTACAAAAGCCGTACAAAAGTTTAAACTCTTTATCTGTTCTAGGCGGAAATCGCATAAATAATGTACTTTCTACTTGCTTTATTTCATGAACACTCCGTTTAGACAGGATAATTTATATTGTGTTGTTATCTAGATCACTTTACATTTCATGACATTTGTCACATTAAATATGTAGGGTCTTTCCGTACAATTCAATTACGACTCGGTGTATAAAAACTGGTAAATATATTTCAATCGCAATATATCACAAAACTTCATTAAAACCAAACTACTAACAATAAATTTAGTCAGACCATAACTAAACGAGGCGTACTTATTAAAAAAGAGTGTAGTGTTATGATGAACACGCTTACTTGAAAAATATGCTAAATTTTTTTTTGACAACAGTGTTGTCCACCCATGTCAAGTAGGTATGTAAAAAGTATTATATTTGCTTAATACATAAATAGGTACTATCACGGGTCGTATATTAACAATATAAGTAACTATACATAACTACCACAAATTTAAATTTTCAGTATACAATTTTCAATGCTGAAAATCTTGGAACAACACCAAAACATTTTTCATTTGACGTAGAAAAGTTACCTGGAAAAGTTTTAATTGCTGTAATGAAATTCAGGCTAAAAGGGACACACACGATTAATAACTCGTTACTACCGGAAATGTGGGGCTATTTGTACGGCAAACAAAATGTCCACGGAATGTACCGCGAGCTGACAGATGATGTTAGGGGCAATTAATCTTGACCAAATATGCGGGCGAATTGCGGGTCTCGCCTCCATGCCTTAATGGCGATGTTAATGTTGGCACTCGTGTCCCACTTGCGTCTAAATAAAATCGCCTTTTTGACTTAAAAGAAATTTGCCACTGAAGATTTTCAAACAGTATTCGTGTAATATCGAGAATTTTAACCTTTCTAGTCTAGGTACAGAAATTTCATCAGAACTACGACAAAAGTAATCCAATTGAGCAAGAGCACGTGTCTCTCAATATAGACACGATACGAAATGTTTTCGTTTATAAGTCTGTCATATCATAACCGTCTGTTATGGTTCGAACCGAAATGAAGGTATCTAAGACCCCCGATGTCATTTTGCAGGGCATTAAATGGTGATCGACGGACCCCTGTCATTTTCAACGTCTGATTCGGAATCTGATGGGACAATATTTCAGTGGCATGATCCACACCTTATAGGCGTGATGTTAACGCTGACATTATTATGCGGGCACCCAACAGTTTCCGAACGGCCCCCCGACGAGGTGTGGTGAACGAGCAAAGTTATAATAAGTTGGTCCCTTCTTCGTCGCTATACCTACCTACTTCAATTTGATCTGACATACGCGTCGCGATCCTATCACAATGGTGCGTGCACGACTAAGTTTTTGGACAAAGATTTTCTACGTGGTTTCTCCGCGTATGATATGATATTGATCTTAGAGACCCGTCTGACTTCGCAGCTCTTACATTTTGTTTTCGTAAAGCTGTGTAACACAGGCAGCTTATTTCGGCACCGAAGGGAACCTTATTAAACAGCTAACTATGCCTAATTGGTGTAGGTAATTTGAGTTAGTATTTTATCTGGAACGGTCCCGGGTTAACTCTATTAATTGTTTTCGGTCGTTACGCGTTCCGGGACGGTAACCCCTCCCGGCTTCTACGTAATCGGACTAATGCAGCACTATCTCTATCTCTGTGGGTAAACGAACCTGACAACTTGATCGATTTATGATATTGAATATCGGTAGAGTAACTTATCGGCCTTATCGTGATTGCGAAGCTTTAATCCACTAGATTTAAAGCTTGAGTCTATGATTTAGTTTAAAAGTGATGATATCCAAGGGTTTGATAAGACGTGATGGAAATTGCTCACATAATGCTTTTGTGGTGATAAATCAATGGTAGTTTGAAATTCAAAACACTATCCTCAAATTTGTTATCAGAAGCAGTGCAGCAATGGAATATTGCAAATCCCATATTGGACATCAATAAAAACTCGCATGCATAAAAACTTCACGCTATTAGATTATCTTTTATTTATGTTTTTGTATTTTCTTTTTTTTTTCGCTGAAATTTATTAAACAAGTTTATGAAATAACCTCGCCTCTTTCGTACAAAATGTTTGATAAAATTGTTTTAAAACCAGATCCGGTCATTACTCAAATAATTTATTTGCTGAGATTTATTTATACAGTTTTATTGAAACAGCTATGTGTGCTTCTTCAATTCAATTTATTTTTTTTAATGCATGAAATACATGTTATAAAAGTTGTTATATTTATACAATAATCTGCATTCTACGATCATTATATGACTAACTTCTCGCTTTTTCGTACAAAATGTTTTATAAAAATCTTTTGAAACCAGGTCCGATCATTAATCCAATCATACTCCTGCTTGAGCTCACTCTAAAATAATCATATACGGTTGCTTTTATAAATGGCCGACAGCTTAGACTCTGTAAACCAGTAAATTTTGACAGTATGTGTCATTTTGACAGTATGTGTCATTTTGACAGTATGTGTCATTTTGACAGTATGTGTCAATTCGACAGCTGTTAGTGTCTTTGGCAAATTCTATCGCATTTGATGTTTTTTGCTTTGGAAGACTTCTCATTGTAGTGGTGAGCGGTCTACCACTAGCAGCCAGCGGTGACGAGTTATAGGTTATTAAGAACTAATATATTTCTATGGTCGAGCTATATGGGGGATTTCCGGAATTTTTTTTCCTGAAATCCCCCATGAGACTGATCGATTCGATTTGGGGGATTTCCGGAATTATTTTCCGGAAATCCCCCACGTGGGGGATGGACGTGGGGGATTTCCGGAATAAACCAAAATAATGACCCACCATTCGTTCCAAAATGTTACTAAAACTCGCATCGTAGCCTTGAAACACGTATACATGTAGGTTAAACGTGCTGAAGCTGAAAAATGGGGTTACTTCTTTTTCAATTTTCTTTAGTCCCAACGATTTTATCTCTGGGAATAAAGCACGTAGACAGCCAGCAGTTTGAATTAACCTTTGGAGTAGCCTTGTAGATTCGTGGCCCGGTTACGGTCGGGTCATCTACTAGTTAATATTCAAAGGGTAAAATCACGGATTCCTAGCGCGTCTCAGTTCCAGCGAGTCGAACGCTTCTCTACAAAAGCTCCAAAAGCTGCCCTTTTTGTTTCATAATAGAGTAACCTTTTGTTTACGTCTTTTAAATTAGGCTATGAGTGGCTTAATAGATTGAACGAACGAAGAATGGGATGTTTGGTAGTTATTGTAAATGTAAAATTCTGATACAATGCATGCATGAGCTTGGAAATCTTATCGTGCTACGGTGTTTTAGTATCAGTGGTTCATAAAATTCTCTTGTATTTTTCGGTGAATCTTCATACGCTTTACGGTTTTGGCATATTTTCGGACAATGGACTGCGCACATCTGGGTCCGCTCGATTACGGCTCAGTTCTTTTACCGGGCACAAAGAAAGACATTCTTGAAATTTTGTAAAAAAATATGAAAGTGTTGTTATGCTTCGTGGCACGAACGTTTCAAGAGTTATGAGGGCTTGATATAGAGCCGCAACTTTTTTTTTCTTCTAGTAAATTTTACACGGTTTAGGCTTTCTGAAAGGTTTAGTTAGGAACCCACCCTGCACTCTAAATCAATAATGAACAAACATGTTGCTATTATTCGGTGTAGGTATTTTCTCTGTGAATTACAAGAAAGACTTTTTTGCTATTTTGCCTACGTTCGCAGTACTCTAGAATATGCTAGTTGTATCTGGTCACCTAACTACATTACTTATAAAAACAAAATTGAAAATAACCAAAAGAAATTTATCAAACATCAAAAAAAAGATTTTATTGTAACTATAAAGATGGTTGCACACTTCATAAACTTTTGTCCCTAGAAGACAGACGCACTTTACTTGACAGTATGTTATTATATAACATTGCAAATAGTCATCTTGATGCTCCCTCACTTGTTGCTAAATTAAACTTTAACGCACCACCTAAAAGAACTCGTCACACCAAATTATTCTCATTGCCCACTCGTACCACCAACTATGCCAAAAATGCCACTATGTACCGAATTTGCTCAAATTATAACAAACTTTTTTCTAGTGTAGATATCTTCAATTCTAGCAAGCTCAAATTTAGAAAGGGTATTGTTGACCTAATGCTCTCCAATAAACAGTAAAACAGTAATGCGCTCATTTGCTATACACATGTCTAATGTTAATTAATAACTTCATATTTTTATTTAGATTTTCATTAACTTTAAATTAACAACATAAACACACAGTGCACATTATTTTGCAGTTTTGTCATTTTGTAATAAGTTTAATCTTATATAATCTTAAGTACCTAGAGGATTTTTTTGTTGCACTTAGTAAGTTTTTATATATATACTGATTAATTAAGTATTTTGTTAGGAACATAATTATTTATGTAACTATCCTATCTTGAAAGACCTGTAAGGGCTGTATAATTGTAAGAAATTATTTGTAAACCTATAATATTGAAACTGTTGGTCTTTAAATAAAAAAATAGACATTTGATACAAAAAAATCGTAATGTGAATTTGACCCGATGGCAGAAGCCGATGCAGTATGATAGGCCTTAATTAGATAATGAATATTCACACTTACACTATACAAAACACTTTAGTTAAAACTTTATGAGTAGCGAGACAAACCTCACAAGGTTTTTATAGTACTAATATACTTTATATGAATAATGTGGTGTTTATTGTAATGAATAAAATAAATGATACTGTACTGCTAAGAATCTATCTATCTATATTTTATTACAAAGTCGTGTTAGTTACCACGACGGGGCCGACTTTCATGGTTTTTGATTTGTTGGATTTCTCTTAGTCTGGAATAGAACGAAAAAATACCTACCCGTGCGAAGCCGGGAAGGACCGCTTGTATTATATAAAACATAAGTTAGTAGAGAGCGCAGGAAGGTAGGTCTTCCGATCCCAAAATTGAAAAAGCTAACGTTTCATCATCATGAGAATGTAATCGGACTTGGCATTCATTACTTAACTTTTGATCAAATTTAATTCAGAGTTTTGAGATTGTTCCCCTAATTTTACGGTTCAATAGATTTGTTTGTAGCAAAGAAGTATTCCCGATGTAAGTCCACATTGAAATAACGCTCAGAGGGAAATTTATAGGACCAGTCGGCCGATCTGAAGTATTCACGGCCCAACGAGCTCAAACTGCTTTGAAATACGTATATTGAAATGCTGGAACATATAATTTTTATTTATCTCAAAGTGGTCTCGCGTGGTTTACGCATTCATTCAATCCACTTTGGGATTTTGATGTAACTGAAATGTTTTTATTTAAATTGTTTTTCTTGCTTGATGAAAGCATTACTTACATTTGCTTTTTCTATTAACAGTGTTTTGGTATTGTTCCAGATAGTACCGATGTCAGTAGGCGGGTCCTCGGTAGACCGGTGTCGCACGCGGTTGCCGTGAGCTCTCCCGCAGGCAGAGCACGCCGTCGCCGTGATGAGCACAGCCCGCCATAATGCGTCTGCGGCCACTTTAACCCGGGAAACGACGCGTAACTCGGCTCGCGATGGCCGCCGGCGCACGCTCGCACAGCCTGCCCGCGCACGCGCATGCGCGCAACCCTACCTCTCCGCGACCCTATGAAATGTGGAAGCACGGCAAGTGGCGACAGAAAACGTCACCACCTAGGACTAACGCAGCCGTTAGAGTGCCCAGATAGACTGAGATACCCTAGAGGCCTAAGTGTTACTGTTCTGTGTAAATATAGCTGTGTTTAGTGTAGATAGATGTTTAGGACGATGGGGGAGGGGAGGGGTGCGCGGGTGCCTCTGCTGGAGAATGGAGGCAGCGATTTCACGCATTCGCACAAGACGCCGGCGCAGCGATGCTGCTATTGGCTGTCGGGCCACATCAACGTGAGGAAATGCGTTGCTGGTGTCATGCTGCTATCCGTCCTCACTATATTCTTCTATACGTATTATGTCACAGTACCTCTTGCAAGGTGAGTTATCCTGATTTGAAATTGATTTACAAAGCCCGGCGCACAGGTTTTTTTAACGTCTAATTTTACTTAAATTTTCACATATTTGTATGCATTGACAATTTAGCACGTTAAATATCCTTGTGCAAATCAGGGCTTCGTAAAGCATTGAAATCTGTCGAGTCTAGTTATAAGATCCCGTTTGTGATTTTGCTACTAAACATAATTTTACTATAGGTACAACATATATATATATATACTGAGCTATATCAAGTTTTTGAGTTTATTCGAGTTATAAACTGCGTTCTTTGTCACAATCACAATACATTTGGAATTTAGACCCGATTATTTGGTTGCAAATATGCGTCATTCATAAAATCCAATTTATCTGCTATCGGTAGCAAACACGTCGACAATGTGAATTAATAATAAAACGAAATTATCGCGGCATTTGGACAACTGCAGCAGCTAATAGCTGAACAGCTCTCTATAATTCATTGGGATTAGTTGCAAATCCGCGTTTATGTCGTATATAAATAAATCTAAAGCTTATTAGACCTATATTTTACAGTAACTGGATTTTAAAGCTAGTGCTAGACTTTTGAGATATAAACATCGGTGTTATATTTACTTATTGTTTTATTTTTCTCAAGAATAAACGAGAGTAGGTCAGTATTCTAATTGAATAAGCACGGCATCACCCTTCATTCATCATTACGTCCTTATCTTATCGGCTGTGGCAAAGGTCTGTACAGTAGTAAATCCCAAAGTCGTAAAACACTCCACTGACTCTGTACCACTGATACGGCATTTTTTTATTTCGTATTTTCCCAACCAAAATTATATTCCTGGTGGGCCTTTTGTTCTCACGTGTATAGCATATTTGGTAAATTGTTTGCATAAACTCATTTCATTCTTATCTTCCTTTGAATGTACGCGTTCAGAGAACTCATTTTCTGGTCCCTTTCCGCTCACTTGACAAAAGGCAACGATATCACAGTAGACATGAACAGTTTTCTTGTAACTTTGTTGTTAAAATTATAAATATCGCAATAAGGACAACGCAATCGGCCAATAAGGTTCTTATTATTTTCTCTGGGTGTCTTCTTTGTAAGTATATCAGAGTGATCTAACACAAGACACTTATTTTTGAGATGATGCTGTATGTCAATTTCTAGCAATTTTATATGCATTTCGTTCTTGAAACTAAATAAATAAATAATGCTGGACAATTCACACAGCATTATCTAGCCCCAAGCTAAGCAGAGCTTGTGTTATGGGTACTAGATAACTGATATACATAGTATATAACACAAAACATAGATAGATATTTTTTATTATGTATAGAAAACGACCAGAACACCCTGAACAAATGTCTGCAGTTCGTACTCACATTTGTCCCGAGGCGGGAATCGAACCTGCAACCTTCTGCGTCGCAGGCAGACCTTCGCTCACCGCGCCACAGAGGTCGCCAAACTGAAATCAATTTGTTGATGTTTCATCAAGTGACGCCTTTTGTTCGTACGCTTTTCATACGTCATTCATACACTTAAATGAGAACAAGTATTTTCAGTGCCGCCGGCTGCGTGACGCGTTTATTTAACTTGCCCTGTTAGTTTGTTTGTACACTAATGTATATGTAGTACAAAAGTTGCTGCTGGATTTAAGACCTCTTATCCCCAAACTATTATGCTGAAATTTGGCATATTTATGTAAGTTCGGTGTCAATGGAATGTTATGGTACCATCGAACTGGTTTGATGATGGAGACAGAAGGTGGCCATAGAAACTTCTATACGAAAAGACGAAACCTCGTCGAGTTTTGGTCGTTGGATTTGTCTAGCGAAGCACTTTAGTAAAATCTTGTTAAAAAGAAGGTTTTATTTTAATATTAATATTGTTATATAATTAGGGCAGATGTCGTGTCGTGGAGGACGTAATATTTTATTTTATCGGCTTAAAATTGGACCGCGCGGAGATGAGCGCGAGCGGCAAGTTTGCCTTCTCCTCTGAATTTATAGCAAAACTTGTGTTCTGCCTAATTAATGGAGGCCGCTCTGCCGACACCGACGCGTACGGAACTCCCTGATTTAAAGCCATATTGTTTTACGAGCGTTTTGTTTACCAACAATGAGATAACCAAAAACTTCTCCAAGATGCTATGAAAGTACATAGTTTACATCTGAATTTTACCCGAATTATTCACAACCTGAAATTAATGACAGAACGCGACGCTAAATACGAGTAACTGCTGGTCTCGTCGATGCCTTTGAGTCCGCCGAGGAAGTTCCCAAACGGATGCGGACGGCTCGGGCGCGGCTTTCATTAGACCAAAGAGGCCACAGGATGCCGGCGACGGATAAAATATTTCCGCAAATTCCTGCCTTTATTTATTTTACGCTATTGAGATAAACCTTAATGGCTCTTTGATGTGGCTGGCTCCTCGGCACGCAGCCTTAACTTTGGCAGGCTTTGATTGATTTTCTTATTTGTACTCAGTGGCCGGATGGCTTTATCCCAATTATAATAACCTGATTTATTTGTTTGAGAACAACAGATTATACGGTTCAGAGATGGATTTATCAGAGTACCGGCTGTCTGTAATTGTAAATGATTACCAAACTTTTTAATGTGAACATTGGGATTTGTAGCAATTTATGCAATCTGCCAAAATATTGAATTAATTTAATGAATACATTTGTTTCAAGCTTTATAGACAGAAGCAGGCTTTCTCGTTATTTGATAGATTGAAAGGTTATCTGTGACAATGAGCTAACATCTCACATCGTATCTTTTAGAGATAGCTTTGAGAGATCCTTATTATTTTGTTGTCTATATCGCGCACCTGACGATCGTGACGTGACACGCACGACCCCTCTGGTCTTCACTGAAAATCAGCGCTGGGTGTACATCAGTGTGCACCCAGCACAATGCTGAGTGAAGGCCATATTTGCCATTGACACTGCTACGCACAAAACAAACTAATTTAGTTACTTAAGTAGGTAGTAGTAATACAGCTTTAAGGGTTTTAGTACTTACATAGTTTTAAGGTGAATAAAAATATTTTCTATTACATGAAACGTATCTTTGCCAGCTTGGTGTGGAGAGACAGAGTGCCCAGACCGCTGTCGCAGTGCTCGCTGCTAGCCTCGCAGCAGCAAGCGGCGCGCGACCACCGCTCGGACGCGCGACTCCGGATCGACGCTAAGGTGTTGGTCATCGTGGAGTCTGCCTATTCGCGACTAGGACGCGACATCGCCGAGCTGCTGGTCGCTAATCGAATACGGTGAGTGAAGAAGCTTGCATGAATGTTTCGTTACGAGTATGGTGTGGAGACACTATAGAGTAGGTGGACGAATTATGTGATGGGTGACTTGGGTAAAACAAAGTACAGAGATGACGTCGACAGCTGATAGAGATGAATAGAAGAAAATAAGTGTCGATCCCACGTAGATTGGGATATGAGTCTGATGAAGCAAGAAGTTCGCATATGCAAAAAACATAGTTTGACAGACTATCGTCTCGATTTAAGAATCTTTAAAGGAAACAGTGTTCTCAATCTCCTTCGTTACAAAACCTGTTGAAGGCCAAAACGAATGCGTAGGACTAAAACGACGTTAATATGAAAGCTCTTAGTAAACTAACTCAATTGAATGTTTACCTCCTAATTTCTAAAAAGCCATACTTATACGACTCCCACTTGACGTGCCCACGCTCAAATATACAATAAAAAGTCTTCACACATTCCTTACGTAAATGTTTACGTTGCGCGCTCGCCTGATGGCTGTTATAGGGCAATGTTTGGTCTTGTTTGTTTTCCCGAGTTCGGTGCGAGATCGGCGGTGCGCGTTGACAGCTAATATGCGGGCAGCGGTGACGTATGGCGTCTACGAACGGATGGAGTCGGAAAACCTATCTCGGGAACGACGTGATTTAAAGCCGGTAGTTTTCCCACGTTTAGCTTTTTCGTCAATAACGGTGAACTTCTTTTTACTGAGATTTGAAAAATGGTGATCTGTTCGCCGCTAAGTTTGCGCTGCCAAACTGATTGCCACTACCGATCTAATGTTGCGCTGATTGGATTGAAATTACACTCTTTACGACTACCCAGAAACAAATATAGATTTAGGGCATAGGCACCTCGGGTTATAAAACGGTTAAAAAAATATGTAGGTGTACCTACCCAAACTCACGTCTGTTGAAAATCCGCCCTAAACGAAGAATTTTTTCCGTTCTAGTTTGGTAAAAAATCGGTATCGTCTCGAGCTCGAGTGAACTGCGCTTGCTTATGAAATGTTTGACGGGTCAGGAATTAGTTATCTCGTTGATATTTTTTTCTACCGACTTCGTAATATTTTTTGATAAGTTTTGATTCAACTGTTATTAACTTTTAGTTGAACATACACCATGTAAGATCAACTTTTATTTTAATGATTGGTGGTAGATTGCGCAAGATCTCACGATGGGAAAAAAATTTAGGGATGGGTGTTGGTTGCCCGTTGCCCAGCAGTGCTACGAGTGATACTAAGTAGGGTGTTAAAAACTATAATAAAAAATGTTGCGATGTATAGTGTATCAGACGGCTTTTGCAGTGGGACAATCACAAGATGACACTGCAAAATGACCCGAAAATAATATTAATGCTTTCACTGCCCAGCCCCTGCGGTGGCGCGCCGCCGGCTCGACTACAAGTGGTGTTTGATTGAACCACATGCGTGCATCTTGGGCAACAAAAGTGTTCGTGTTCGACTAACGTCCATTAAAAAACACGTTGTTTTAACAATTTGATTCAACCCTAGGGTTTACAATTTCATAAGGTTAATAATAACACCTCCTGGTATACTGCAATACACTCAATAACAGTTACCAGATCCGCAATAACGAAATTGCGGAAACCAAGTAACCGAGACGCACAATATAATGAACAACGCCGGCCGACAGAACAAGTTAAATCCACTTACTAACTGCAATAAGCTGCGAAACAATATAATATTTTGATACTTTTAAAGCTTTAACTGCAAAGTTTTGGGTTCGTGTGGATCGCTGTATAGGTTTGGGTTGAAGGTAGTTTTCGTTTTTAAATATCTACATGACAATAACATTTTGAATCGTCGCGAAACTGTTATTGCATTACGACTTCGATCCGGACACATTCGAGGCAATAAATTTCTACATTTAATAAAAAGTCGACCACACCGAATTGCCTACTGTGTAATTCTAAAGATGATGTTTACCACATTTTGATGGAGTGTGTTCGCAACGAATCGTTTAGAAATAGTATTTTGTCATTTAGTTATAGGGATATAGGTCAACAGCAAACGCAACAGCGTTCTAGCTGAGCCTGTTTCGGACACAGCTAGAACGCTGTACAAACTTGTAATGTTAGTTAAATAGGTTCATTTAGTTTCTAAGATTTGATTTTGTTTGTCACGTTTAACTCACCAGGGCGTCATAATCGCGTGTGCGACAAAGCCCTTAATAAAGAATAAACAAAAAAAACTACATAATACAGGGAGTTACCCAAATATCTGCACACCCGAAAGTGGGTAAAACTAAATTAAAAATGGTCGACAAATATGTTAAAAAGTTGCCCAGAACCTCTTCCTGACTGAATGTCATTTGAAATTTTGCTTCCCATGAGTGGGGATGCTCGTTCTTAATTTATCAGAACTCTTCAAGTATACCTAAGTCTCAATAATCCTCCCGAAATAAAAAATGTTTGATTTTGATATTCCAAGCGCTACAGCATGAAGCTCATGCAGGAGGTATACACACCGACCTAGCACACTTGGATGATGAAGTGGAGGATATTCCGAAGACATAATATTCTAGATTTCCAAAGCCTTGCACAACACTTACTAAGGCTCAATGCTAAGGCAATCAGACTTATAATTAAATAAGTCTGTTTGAAGCTAATCCGAGAACCTTAGAAGTATTACTACTATACCTAGTCTGAGCTTGTCAAAGCACTCAGCAATGGAAAAGATTGTCACTAGGTTTGAAAGACCTGAATTTTTAAACCATTCCATTCTCTTAGCAAATAACAAATTTTAGTATTTTATTTTCCATAAAGTTTTTAAAACGGCACGTTTCGCTGTGTTTTGCTGAAAAAAGAACTCGTTCGGAACATTTTCTTTCTTGTTATCAATCCGTTTCAGGTTCCTTAAACACTTGATGGACATTATAGTCTAGTCCGTTTCTTTTCCATTTTCCGGAGTTTTTCTCCACCATTCGGAGCGTTCTTATTTAAATTTCCTTACCCAGTGAAAACAATTATTTTCTATTCTGTCTACTAATTGTATAAATTACCCTACATTTCTAAACAATCGTAAGTTTTCCCTTTCAAAACCTCGTCTGACAAAGATTTGGCTAGACTTGACTACGTTTAACCCCTTAATTCCTATAATTATCGGAGGTCATTTATATCACAACTAAAATAGACAACATCAAAAATTGGATAAAGTAGGAATAGTCGCCCCAACTCGTTTCCGTGGTTGTCGTAAGAGGCGACTAAGGGACATACAACGGGGGGCAGTGTAGAATAGATCTACCACCAAACTGTGATTCACAACCCGCATGCCCAGTATGGGCACTACCCGCCCGTGATGCTGACATAGAATTTACACCATCCCAACTCTTCCCGCAGGTGTCGTAAGAAGCGACTAAGAGACCGGGAGGCTGGCAGCAGCACCTCCTTTAGAACAAATTATACCACCGAATTACAATCCCCAACCCGAATGCCCAGCGTAGGGTTTATGCGCATTACCCCCCGAGATAAAATTCAATGAGGCGCTTTTCAGGGGGAGGTCCAGCAATGGACCAATATAGGCTGCTGAGGTGAGGTAGAAGGTCTAACTAAACTAAACAATAAAAAAACCTGGGCGTCGAACCGGACCTACCCTACGTGGCCAGGCCATTATTTTAATGTCCGTGTAGCTTTGAACCGATTCTCTCCATGAACTGAGGATTTGAAATTATTCAATGAAATGGTTAACCAAATTATTATCGGCCTACCTACAGCACACTATTCAGTCAGCGATTAACGTCAGCGATGTATGTGTCGTCGCCGCCGCCGCATCGTAGAAACGGCCCGTTTGTAGTATAGCTAGGCCGATAATAAAACGGCGTAATTCAACTATACCTAATTGCCTATACCGATTGTTGGACGATCAAAGTTCAAACAATAAGGCTAAACTTTACATAGCCATCTCGTCGAGTGAATTTAAGGTTGTTCGTCGCGGGTTAGCGCGAAATTATTTTTTGTGGTTTTTAATTGTTTCTGCGTTCCATAAGCAATAAAACGAGCGAAGAAGTAATTTGCCGCAAAATAAAAACCTTTTTATATGAACTCATAATAAAACCAATTTTCATTCACGAGTATTTTTGGAGCAATCCGAAATTTTGTGCTTAAAATCCAACGAAGGAACTCCCAAACGAACGAAACAAAGTTGATTTTAACATATAAATTCACAAAAAATGGTTAACAATTTGCGCAAATTACTTTTTCGCTAGTTTTATTGCTTGAGGAACGCAGAAAAAATTAAAACCACAGAAATATTAATTGCGCTCCAAACCCAGACGAACCACCTTAAAAATATTTTCCCAAAACATCACCGTACATTTTGCAATCAGCCTAGCCATTCTGCAATAATTGTGGACATTAATTTTAAAACCTGTGTAGTGAACTGTTCACCAATATCGGCAATTCCATCAATGAACTAACGAAATTAAGTTATTCAATGATATGTGTAAGCCAATTATCAGCTCATAGCACACTGTTCAAAATTCAGCTAATTCCGATGCATATCACGAGTTGTAAACTAAATGATGCTTCAGTTTGCACCATTGTTTTAATTGTACGCGCAAATGCACACTATTCAATAACTTCTCCTTATATTGAAAGAAAGAAAATACATTTATTTGTACCCAGAAACACGAAATAGATACCTACAGACCATCGATACATACACACACAGTAAACAGATATAATTAATAAGTAAAGAATGATTATGGCTACATACATACTAAGAATAGAAACAAAACGAAGAAGCACAGAATACTAAAACATATTGTATGCATAGCATACTAAAAAGACGTTAAATAATAATAAAAAAAAAACTTACAATAGGAGACAAATTTTAAGTAGGTAAGTTATTGAGGCCAATAACATGTGGGTTTCTCAAATCCAATAGAAAATCATGGTACGTACTACATATAAATCAGAAAATCATTTAACAATATTTCTTAATAAATTATGTACAGCTACTTACTTACTTTTAAATTTGAATTGTATATGAGCTTACTGTGGCAGTGGGCTAGCCATATCTCGAGAAGAACCGCTGGGGTAAACGTGTTCTTGAGTGGAAACCGCGACTCGGCAAACGTAGTGTAGCCCTCTGACCAAGTGGGGTGACGATTTGCGAAAGACTGCTGGCCGATGCTGGATGCGGCAAGCTGAAGACGAGGGAGGCCTAAGTCCAGCTGTGGACTAATTTAGGCTTATGATAATGAAGAGCTTACTTTGTAAGCCAAAAACAATCATCTCTATTTATTTCTGATTTCTTTTGTTTTCTACCTATTGTGAAAAAGAAACTGTTATGTCTAACATTTCAGTACTAAAACACTAATAATAATAACATTCTTAGAGTAGGTAATCTTTACTTGAACAATAGCCTACTAGTACCTACCTGTCGTAATCCTATAAGATGATACTCAAGACAGCGATGTTCATTCTAATTTACGAATAATTTGGAAGCAATAGACCTTTTAATAAAGCTGGGTTTACTTAATTAAATAGGAGTACTTATAAGCAACCGTCTGGCCCTGGTGACAGCTGAGGCTCGAGTGTACGGAGAGGCTCATACGGACTGCTGAATAAGCTGTGCCAAGGGTGGGTTCTATTACCAGATGGTAAAAAAGTCAATTCGTTTCACAGAAACTATATCAACTTAGCAAATTTTTCGACAGCGAATTAGTTTCGACTGGAATTTCTTACTACAGGTTTTTAGTATTAGTTAAATATTCTTAAGAGTCGATTATACCCGAAATCGTTCATCTAAAGAATATGCTAAAGAATTTGTTTTGAGATTAATTAATGATGATGATAGTTTAGAATTGATGCTATTCTAGCTTCATTAATTAATTCTTGTGTTTTGAAAACACGATTTTATTAAACTTACACGATAGAAAAAAATCCAAAGTTCGCTCTAAACTGCACAATAAATTTTTTAAAATAAGCCTTGATACTTTGTACAGTAAACAACAGAATATAAGACAGCCGGTGTTTTTAAGAATTTCAAAATATATAATTTTAAAATATATACTCTTTAAGTTGTATATAATAAGCAAAAAATTGTTTTTTGCACTAACACCGCTCTGTTCTGTCCCGCTCCTATGAACGCGAATTCCTATGACTATCCTTTTCACAAAATGGCTTCATAGGTCTCACCCCCTTATGTTAAGTGTGTTTGTAAAATTAAATATTTACCTACCGATCATGACACATTTTTGTTTTTAGGAGTGCATGCACCATATTCACCATAGTTCGTGGCTTGGTGGTTTATGTTATTCGCTGAATGTACAATTCTGGTATTATAGAGAAATATAAACTTCGGTGAAGTCTAAAGATCGTTCTACCATCGGCTTTTACCCAATTACCTGACAATTTTACGTGGATCGTCATCGCAGTCAGTTAGTTAGTAGTGCCATTAGAGACGAGACGCCGCCGCCCCGTCGCGGAGGCAAACCGCCACTATCTCCCCCCTTGCTCTTAAATAATGCTCGTTTGTATCAAAAACACTTAATTTTAAGATCAACCGTTTTCACACAAGCCCTCTTCGATCCTCTACTGATTCTTCAACGAGAATGGTGCTAGCAATTTTCAAGAATTTCATAAACACTTGGGCGTGTCTGGTCCTTTCATAAAGTTTGGGTAAAGTAACCCTTCGATATCGGCTTCGTTGAGCACTTCATCGAACGCCCCGGTTTATTTTGTAGTTCGATAGTTAATGTCCTCTTGACCCTTGTGTGATGTAAACTTTGGCGCCCGCGTCGAGTACCAACCCTACCTACCTACACTCGCCTCGTAAACTTCTCTTTATGTTGCACAAGGGGCAAATCGAATTTTTAATAGCCCGTTAATGGATATTTCGCACTGTACGGCCCCCTAGTTAGCCCTGACCCTCCCGGGAGAGACTGCAACATTTCGCCCCGCTATACAATACCTCACAAGTACTTCCAAACAAAAAATCACAAAGCCCGGATAAAGTTCACTTCTAATAGGCGGACACGAAGTCACTTAATGATTAGGTATCGATAAAAATAAACTTTTAGAATTTACCAAAAGCGTTTCTGGAAAAATACGGAAGGGAAGTCAATTTAATGTTTATTGGCCAATTTAAAAAGTCGTAGAGCAGAAGTTCACAATAACGACTCGCGTTATTACCGCCGTACTCGCACTTATACTTTGTTTTGAAAAAGAAGTTTATGAAACGTTTGGGTAATTTGCATACGGTTATTACTTCGAAATAAAAAAGTTTCGTTGCGTAATCACAGGTTCCCATTAGTGGCATACATAAAAACACAGTTAAGTCTGGAAACTTGGTAAAGTTGGCCTTAATTTAGGTAGGTAGAGTTTCGCTGGGTGTTGCGAGTCGTGGGGTCGTTAGTTTGGTTACTCGCGCTTTTAGTGCGACGTTGCCTCCATTAGCGTGGAGTCGCTGGCTCCTTATCGCTCCATTCGCGACACCTACTTCACTTTCTCGCATTGCCGCGACAGCGCTACACTAAACAAAGACCTACGCCACAACCCAAACAACGTATATGCCCTAAACTAGAATTGAAATTAGCGGCGTCAGACATATGAGTAAACGTGCTTTAACTCTCTTACTACGGTAAATACATTTAGCTAGTTAAACAGCGTTGAAGTTTACGTACGCGTAGTTTGCGGTTTTGCATTAATATTAGGAATTGCTTAGCGTTTGAATTGGAATGTGCTCTGTAAGATGCCATGGGGGTGCTATGGCTGGTGTTATTTCGCGGAACGGGCGCCATGTCGCAAGGATCCACCGCCGTGACATTACCCTTTATTGAAGTCAGACGCGCTCCCTTATCACGTATTAGCCTCATTGCATTCGGTTCACGGACAAAGTGAACCATTTTACGCGCTCTAATTTAAACCGAGTGCTCACTCGCTTTAATGTCAGGGCACTAATTAAGGTAATTAGAAACATGGTAACGTACGTTAATAGTTAGGCTCAAGACGCACCCTTTGTCGAATGTTGCCAAAAAAGGTTGTCCTTTTCAAAAACTACCTAATTTACCGTAAAAATTCAGTGCATTCCGTAATTATTTGGCTCGTATCGTTCCTTCTTGGAATATACGGCTGCCGTACGCAAAGTTGCCAACGAGTGCACTGTACATTACAGTGCGAGGTCGACAGGCACGAGGACGTAAATGCTCTGTGCTAGTTGCCATTCGCCCTGGACTTCTGTCCGCTTCGTCTGCCAAATTGAAATCACAACTGGAGCAAAATAAACGGTTAGATCTTGATACTTCTTTTTTCCCTCCATTGCAGCATTGGTCCTAATGCCTGTTTTGGATTCGAAGAGCTGTCAGATTTCCCTATAAACGAAGGCACTACCGCTCCTGATTGGAAATTAAAAGTATCCCAAAAGTGAACGTTTGGACAGTTCAATTTTCAATATTGCCAATCAACTTTGTGGATCGTTCGACGTTTGACAGGAGGGGATGTTGCCGACTGCCATTTAAATTGTACAATTTTATGATGAGGGTCGGCCTTCATTGCCTTGATTAGTATCTCTGGCCGGGGGTTATTACTTTGCATTTCCAATGTTGACGTTTCTATAATAACTTCCCATATGGATCCGCACATGTTCCACCACTGCCTCTGGGATTTGTGCACTAGCTACTGATCTGAGGGTTCAAAACAAAATTAATCCTAAATTATCTCCTTTGAGCAACACAAAACCGTTCTCCGTTTCCAACAACCGTTTTCATCAGAAAGCTTATATTAAATTAGTAGCAGCCTATTTTCGACTTATCTATAATTTGCATCTGTTAACGTTGAGTCAGTCAGACGGGTAACTTAATTACGGAATATGTGCGTTTCAGGCTTGTATAAATGCTTTCCCTAATAGGATCCTCGATGCACCTGAAAGCTTTTATAAAATTGTATCAATATCCGATTCCGAGAAGATAACAATAGCATGAATGCATTCAACCCTATTCAATTTAACTTGGCGACCCAGCTGTAAGATATTATTAAATTGGTATTAAAACTGACGTTTTTCTTCAACTTCTATTTATGGCTTACAGACAAAACAAAGCTTAAATTCATTGTTTGTTGAATACAAGACAGATTTTTAGGAGATTTTCTATCAACAAGGGAAAGGAAATAAATATTGTAGGTTAGTGTTATTTTTTCCTGTTGGCATTTTTATGTTGTCAGTTGGTAGCGCAGACCAAATCACTTGTATTAACCTATTGATGCTAACATTTCTACGTACCTTTTAGAATCTTTTAAAACACTGAATTTTATATAATTTGTATGGTTTTATGTTAAGGCGCATACTATGGCAAAAACAAGAAAATTAGGTGAACCCGTTTTCCAACGAAAATATTGATTGTGGAGCTCTGAAATTTATATATTCTGTAACACACATCCTGAAAGGTCCCTTGGAGGTTCCACTATTCGTCTTAAACGAAAACTATGCGGTATAACATAACGTATGTTAAACAATTTGCAAGCATCAACTTAATAAAATCAAGCTATAATTTAAACTTAAAACAGTTGAGATTTATGTGCATTCTCCTTGACTTTTCATTTTCTTAGATAATATTTCCTTCTCAGCTATTCGCGCTAGTTTTCTTGTACAAGGTTTAAAATAGCAAGATAAGCGTTATAGTCTGCTCGGATTAACAAAACCGCTGAACTAGTAAAACTATTTTCTTCACCCATAATTAACTCGGGAACTTCGCTCCTGGTTTACTTCTAACTAAGCCTTAATAGGAAGGTACCTTCACTATACTCCAGTAATTCTCTATGTACAATGTTTAAAAACAACTCTCAACACATCAACCAAAACTTCTTTTTCTGGCGTGGCGTTTCATAATTTTTATATCAGCGACGACGCTTTGTTGTAGCAAAGAGCTCAAATTAACAAATAGTACAAGTTTTAACTTTTTTGCTTTATAGTGCGGTACTCGCAATAGGTAAATTTTCTGCGAAAATTTAATAATGTCCCAGAAATTTTCGATTTGGGCAGTATTCGAATCTTCTGGACTTCTTACGGCTGTAGCGCCGTTAGCGCCACCTACAGGGGAAATGTTGAAAGTTATCCAAACCAAACCTGCTCAGTGACTAAAATACGTTTAGTACGATTAACGAGAGGTGTGTTGCTTTAAACTTAGCTTAGTACAAGTTTTTGTCCCAAAATCAACGTATGGGAACAATGTTTACAAAACGTTTATCTTCAGTTTGGTCAGGATATAGTCTGTACCTTTTTACAGGTACGTTAGCTACTCGATGCATCAATGTCGTCATCGATTGATATTCGCAATGCAGTATTCTGATACGTATCTTGCATGTATATCACTGTCACATACTTTATTTACATAAAAATAGCTACTGAAATGTTTACGAACGTGCCTACTTACTTACTCGATTCAATTAGAGCCGACCTTCCGTTGTATAATGGTCATAATGTTTCCTGTTCCGATGAATAATGTTAATGGAACACGAAACCACGTTGGCATTATCTATCTTCTAAATAAGGCTTCCATTTAGTCCTCTTCCTACTTACTGTCGCTCGAAATTTTCGGGTGAAAACATTAGGTGTGTTGAAGGTTAATTGACGACCGATGTGGCGCGGCGGGCGAAAACTTGCCTGCGACGAAGGACATTGCGGGTTCGATTCCCACCACGACAGATGTTGGGCAATCTGCAGATATTTTGTTCCTGGTGTTCTGGGTGTTTTCTTTGTATAAAATCGTCGGTTGCGGGTTTAATTGGGGTAATCGAAAAACACGTTTTTTTTTTCATAATAAGTCAATTGAACATAACTTAATTCGCATGTGATCTTTATTGGATCTGTAACGAAAGAAAAGCTTATTTAATTTACTGAATTTTCTGGCAAACTATGATTTTTGTCCCTAATAGCTTTTTTAGTTACTCTAAACATTTTTATGCTCATGGCAGTTACACCATTTTATAGTCGATATTTCTTGAAACATCGCAGTTACAACATAATTTCGAAGGAAATTTAAATCTGTAAGTAACTGTCAATGCCCATAATCCCCACGCTGGGCATCCGGGTTGGGGATCGCAGTTATGTGGTAGTTAAATTCTGCAAGAGGCGTTGCTGCCCGCCCCCCGGTGTATGTCCCTTAGTCGCCTCATACGACACCCACGGGAAGGGTTGGGGTTAAAAACTGTATACATTATTTGCTAATAAAATAACTGTTACAGTTCTAATAATATGGGAATAACATTGACTTGTTTTCACAGGTATAAAGTGGAAGTAGCTGGTAAGAGTCTACCCGTGCTCACCACTTTGGACAAGGGGCGGTACGGCGTGATCGTATTCGAGTCGCTATCGAAATACGCGAATATGGACAAGTGGAATCGAGAACTTCTCGACAAATACTGCAGGGAATATTCCGTTGGAGTCGTCGGCTTCGCAACGCCCGGCGAAGAGACCTTAGTTGGCGCGCAGCTGAAAGGATTTCCTCTCTTCATGCATACCAATCTCAGACTCAAGGTAAACATTGTTTATTCAAATTTCACATTTCAAACATTCACATGAATATTGAGCTCGTTTCGACGCTGGGAACAAACGTCGCGCTAATACTTAATCGTTTAAAATCAGAGAAAAAAAAAATGTTAAAAGGTTCCAGTTAATCCGACCGCCCTGCGGCTATTCCACTGATTGAAATACATACCCTAAACATTAATATTCGTGATTGCAAGTGGATTTTGTTCGGTGGATTTTTACATATTTTTCAGCAGTGCTTTTTGAATGTTGGAAAATGTAAAATATGGGTGACGTATATTGTACTCGCCGCTTGATGTCTGTGTCCAGTCCATTAGATTAAAAGCAATTAAGTTGTAGAATCGGTTGCGCGCGTGGTGTTTAAATACTCAATTATTTTCGAACATTCACCGGCCTATCACTAGTGATATTTCGTGAGTAATTATAAATTTAAAAGGGTTCGGCTGATTCTCAACCGAACTGATGCCACATACAACAACTTTCGTAGATGTTCAAAGGCCATTAGGTATGTAAGCGGGTTAACTACGAACCTTGTTTGTGTTGGAAGAACACCAACGTTTTATCCCTTAGGGGTCCGTTCATTAATCACGTGATGACGTGAGGCTCGAAAGGGGGTGGTTCGGAAATAATCACGAAATGTTTCGAGGGGAGGTGTACTGAGATACCACGTCTATTAATTGGGTCTATACATTTTTACATTTACTGACATTTTAACGCATTCACTGCCACCGCTTCTGCAGTGCGACAAGCAGGAATGCGCCGCCGCGCCGCGCCCCGCCCCGCCACGCGCATGCATTGGCACTTGTGCGTCGTGTGGGGCATGTGTTATTCACGATCCTTAATTTTCTGGAATTAAATTTGTTAATACCTGTATTTAGAGGCAATATTCTAAAATTATTAGAGGTTTATATATACTTTACTTTATTGTATCTTAAATACGCTACCTAAAATCACAAAAATACTCGTGATTTTGGGAATGGGGGGTAGTCTTAAACCTCACCATGGGGGCAGCGTTAAAAAGTTGCTAAAAGACATCATGTGATTATGTTGAATTTAAAATGCTGTGTGAATTGTCCAGTATTATTTATTTTATTTATTGTACTTTTCATTATAATAAATAAATAATTAAGATTATGTATTTACAGACGATATTTTAATTTCCTGGGTACTTATTGTATCTACAAAAATAAACGTAATATTTGGTATGGGGAGTAAGTATTCAAATACTAAACTAACACTTTCTCAAGAACTAGTATACTACAATAACCCAATACACAGAATTCGATCTGCGATTCCGTGTCGCGGCAGTGAATGCGTTAAACCTCACCATGGGGAAGGGGGCGTTAAAAAGTTGCTAAAAGATATCACGTGATTAATGAACAACCCCTTATACCGAGGGAATTCTAGGAGAGGTTTCATGAGTGATTTCTGCTCAGGATGCAACACTAAATCAAGGATCACCGGTTCTACGGCTGTCGAGAGCTGGAGAGACTGCGTGGGGGTCTCTTCCAGGGGATCATTGGACCGTCTTCAGGGCGAATAGCACGACGTACGAGCCTGTGGCTTGGGCGATACGGCAGAACGAGTATGGATCCGAAGGTCAGTGTAACTTGAAAATTATAAATATTGTTTTTAAAAGTTAATGTGATTATCTTTTGTTTTTCATTCAATTTTCCACGCTGACGTCACAAATCCTAGCCTCCAGTGTACGAATAACAAAAACGGACCACGCAAACTTTTCAAAAATTACGAATTCAATCAAACGAATTCAAAGAAAGTTTTGTTAAGTAGTTATACGCTTTTATAAATTTCGTACCGACTTAACAAGCTTGAATGTGTTTACGAATTTCTATAGTTCACTGTCTTTACTTTTCATTTTATTCATATGAACCGTAAGGAGACAATAGAACACTTGTTATGTCAAAGATTGCGTTGACAATGGGTTACTCAAATTTTGTATCCGTAACGTGTGTGTTTATAAGAAACATTACACGCATAGGTAGTTTAAGTTTTCCAATCTCGGTGTTCTTCAATTAACTTAGTCACACGTTCAAGTAACTTAGTTACGTACATTAAAAAATCGAAAGCAATTCCGTCTGCCCGTTACTTTTTTACAAATAGGTTTTATTTCTTTAAGCTTACAAAATAAGCACTAATTAAGACAAATAATTTTTTTTAACTATAAACAGGTTTATAAATAGCAATCATTATCAAATAAAAAATAAGGTGTTATTGATTTTGTTCACTTAAATTTTTTGTCCTCTAGTGGAAGAAGTGGAAGATAAACCACTAGTAAGTGTATACTATATGACTTTTAAGTCTAAATGTAAAGTCATTTAGATGTTAAATGACTTTATAATATGACAATATTTATATACGACTAACTAAGCTTAACATTACAACTGAACGGACGGTATCCCGGGAAAGGATATCGGCTACTTTTACTCCCGGAAAAGCGTGTGCAAAACCGCGGCCATGATCTTTAATCCAGAATTTATCCTAAGAAAATTTAAATAAGGCTGAAATTCGAGCCATCAAATCCCGCTCCAGCACTAACGTCCGAAAACAGCATCCAGTGAAAGGAAATTGTAGATGATGAGGGTATATGACGGTACGTCGACTTTGAGCCGGGTCCCTTTGATCTCCTATTGCAACCTATCGGATTACGTACAGATTTGTCCGTCGCTATTGGCCGGTGGAATTGTAGGCAATCTAGACTGGCCTACCCTTGGCTTTGTGTAGGCGTGTGGTAGCGTTATGGAATTGGGTAATGTACGCCTATTTATGAAACCGCATGTATTTTATTTTGTTGTTTAAAGCTTTCTCCGCTCGTCTCATCTCCGCTTTGGTGGAATCCGGCCCTTAGATAGTTCCGTAACCACAGCTGTAGAATTCAAACAAAGGAATTTCAGCAGCCATTCCGTCGCACATTATGCATTCATGTGTAGTGTATTCTCACACTGCCATTAAACTAAGTGCCGGCGATTAAAAAACAAATTTAAAACGACGCCGCTGTGTGAGACTGTTTTGCTCAATTTGGCAATGGATAGCGTTCTGCAAATGTAACCGCGGTGATTATAACGCTAATTACCCACCATTTTTTAACGAAACCATACATTTTCTAGCACAAGGCCCTTTGCTATTTTTCACATAATACCTACGTCATCAACGTCGCTTGAATTTACATTAAATTCTCGTTAAATTACCAAAAATCGACACTTTCGGCTTCGAATGGAAATAAATTATGTAGGAATATGGGCCTCAACCTCAACCTCAACAGCCTATAATGGTTAGGGCATCAAAACCATTTTCCCGGTTCCGAAAGAACCGGGAATCCCCTTTTCTTGGGGCAATTAAAAGAACCGGTTCTCAAAATATTAGGAATCGGGTTTTCGGTTCTTTCGATTCTTTTATAAAATTATGAATATCGCAGATTGTTACAATCACAAGCCACTACGTTCAAGGTGTTGCGCAGTGGTAGACACAAAGATGTCACAAACAATTAATTCATGATCAAAACAACACTTTGAAAATAATAGAAATTTCGGCGAACAGATATCGCTAAAAAGCACTAGTAACCGTTACCACTTCGGGTGCATAAAATCAAATATTCCTAGTCTGTTATATCGATGATTACATAAGGGTAGTTTTATCCTGTAACGGATAAATGACATCATAATTTGACCATCGACATTTTATCTCTATGACATACAGCGGGAACACTAATGAAAGGTGTAATGGTACACTGCCTGGTATCTAATGGACGCAGGCCTCCCCCTGATTTTTTTCCTCATTATTTTTAATATTTTGCATCTTAATATGGCCCAGTAACCATAACTTGTCTGCTCTTTCGTCTTATAAAAATATATTTTAGTAGGTAAGTTCTACAAGAGTAACTTCTCGTCGCCGAGCGCCGCCGTCTGTAGTTGAAGACGATTTCAATTTATTTGCAGCTGACAATTTAAGATTTCATCGAAGCGTTGTTGATATGAATTAATAATTTATCATAAAGGTCATTATGGCACATCGAAGCTGTCATGTCCTTATAACGATGCATGTTTATTGTTATCGTTAACAAAATATTTAAATATCGATTTCTAGTAAATATTTTAAGTTTTTGGAGCGTACATCTTGTTACTGTGGTGTAAACAAAATAGTCATAATAGTATTATTTATTTATTAACACTTTATTGTACAAAAAGAGAAAATATATAAATAACATAAAAATCTTATATCTAAATATATAGTACGTACTTATCTAATAATGCAGCATATAAATATTGGCATAACATGGCATAACTAAATAAATAAATAATGTGTTCAGCATTATTTATTCACACAGCATTATCTAGCCCCCAAGCTGAGCAGAGCTTGTGTTATGGGTACTAGATCAAAACAACACTATACGTAATAATATATATGTAATACAATACAGAGATAGATTTTTTTTATTATACATAGAAAACGACCAGAACACCCTGAACAAATGTCTGCAGATCGTACACACATTTGTCCCGAGGCGGGAATCGAACCCGCAACCTCCTGCGTCGCAGGCAGACCTTCGCCCACCGCCACAGAGGTCGTCGGAAACTGATACAGATTTATTTATTTTGACCTAAATAATGTTATCGATAATGTGTATAAGTCGATTTTATAAATTTAAATTGTAAGTATCATTAATTTGTGGCTGATCTGATTAGTACCCTGGAAGTGATGCAGCACCTACGACACGTCTAACCACTTAGTGTAGATACTGCAACCCTAAACTGGATCATCATCATCAGCCAAGTCCACTGCTGGACTTTGGCCTCCCCTAATGAGCGCCATAGCTAAACTGGATGCCAAGCTAAAATTCTAGAGTTCTTGCATTTAGTTTATATTTTTGAAGTGCTTGATTTTAAATAAATCATTATTTGTTACTAATAATATGATTCAAATATTTGTCACTCACATGATTCAAATACATTTCGAACTAAAGTTTTAATATGAGTAAAGAACTGTGGCAAAAGACGACGCAAGAACCAATAATACGTACTTGCTGGTACGTTACTCGGAAATGTGCACGAAAATCTTAGCTATATCTTACACGTAAATTGTGCTACCTATATCATTCAACTGCCGATTCGAGCCATTACAAAACGACCCTCACAGTAAATACAGTACTAAACGAAAATCGTTGTTTCTGCCTCAGACCGTAATACTGTCAATAAAATGCAGAATGAATTGCACGGTGGCACGGAACCATTTGGTTTACTTCTAATAATGTCGCTATAAGAGAGGTTATGTCCTTGTCATTTGACATTAACTGTAGTAATATTGATATGACAAACGCGACGCCCAGTGGGGAAAATACTTAGAGCATTTATAACGGGAGTTGGCAAGCGCTACTTTTAGTACTAAAATCTTTCTGCCGTTTTTTGCGGGAGGCGAGGTAATACGGTACAGCACACATTTACATAACATGCATACTAATGCAGAAAAATTCAGTGTCCTTACAAACGCACACGCAAGTAAAAGCTGTGACACAAAACAAGCACACAATTAAACAATGACTGTTGTTACACCATTATTGAGTTACTCACTAACACGCACTTCGCCTTCTACCAACAAATCAATACTCACCTACACCTCCTACCAAGACGCTTGAAACTGTCGCAACTAGTATTCCATTTAAATCTAAATTATACAATATTACAAAAACAATTGACAAAAATATCACTTACTTGTGATAGGAAATACCGTGTTCCCTTAAGTTTGATGTCTCTGATCGCCTTTTACCCCAAAATACCGCACAATTCACCGTTTTCACTAAGCACTACTTCGCGACACAAAACGACAGCTAATGGCCGCGCGGTAACGAGTGAAGTAGTTTTGTATAACGCGTATGACCAAGAGCTCCTTATGGCCGGCAGAGGGGTACGCCTTGCGATGACATCTCCAGTTATAAATGCTCTAAGGGAAAATAAGGTATGAAATATAAAGTTCTATGTTACCTACACTTCTATACAAGCTTTCACCATGCTTTCACCTATGATTAAGGTGGGACGGAACCTCTAAGCTCCCATACAAACGTACTTTTCGATTCATTTGGAAACTACGTCCCCGATTTTAATGAAATTTTGTATACAGAATGGGAAAAGAAATAGCAATGTTTGTATCTTTTCAGTTTTTCAAAATACATAATCATAATTAAATAAGAGCGAAAGTTATAAAATCGCTTGAAAATGGATAAAAATGAATTCGCTCTCACTTAATGATGAAAATGTATTTTGAAAAACTGAAAAGATACAAACAGCTATTTCTTTTCCTATTATGTATGAAAAATTTCATTAAAATCGTACAACAATTTTGTAATGAACAAACCGATATCTTTCATTCGATAATCCAAACTGCATGCCCAGCATGGGGATTATAACATGACCCCCTTATGAGAGCCAATAAGGCGCTTATCACGAAAAGCCAAAGCTTTGTCCAGCAGTGGAAAAGTATGCTGATGCTGACGTGAGAGTTGAGAAATAACTTATTAAAGTAGGTACCTTTTAACCTTATGCGGCTTCAATGGTATTTACATATAATGGGACGAAGACAATTAAGTTTAACTTCCGTTATTGAACAGTTTGTTGAACTGTCAATTGTAAGTACGTACATAAGTATTAAATAATATTTTCTTTTTCAATTACAAAATATATTATACATAATAGTATTTACAATAAGACAATAGAATAAAACTAAAACAAGTATTTACAATAGAAACAATTGAGCTATCTGCAAACTGTTGCAAAAAATCTACAGGTAGCTCAACTGATCCATATCAATACCAGTCGGACGGGTGCCGTGTATACCTAGTATTTTATTTTTATTTCTAGTAACCATCAAATAAAAGGTAACGGGAAAAAAATCATTGCACGAATCTTTCTGTTGTGAGTTATTTATTTAAGATCTATAGTTTAGCTTAGGGCTTAATGCTGTGTGAATTGTCCAGCATTATTTATCTATACCCTATCATCATGTATCACTGAATTCTTGGATCACGTTATGCGTGAAACAAGAGATCGGGAGTGCAATATCAAGAGCTGTACCTAGGCACGTAACGCGACCGCTACAAGATTGATCGTCTCGTATTAGCGAGAGATTCATTTTCTTTCTGCGTTCTTCAAAGAACAAAATTTACGGAAACGTAATTTGTCGCATATCGTAAACATCTTTCAATAAACGCATCATAAAACCAACTTCGACTCAATTGTGTCTTGGGTGGGAGCATTTGGGAAAACGATGATCTTTAGCCAAAAATCTCTTATTTTCCACTATGACAACCTCTGTGGCGCGGTGGGGGAATGTGCGCCTGCGACGCAAGAGGTTGACATAGACATTTATTTATTTGCTGCTGCAGTAGGTACAAAATATACATAAAAATATTATTTGAAAAAAAAAAGTGATAAAAAAGACTGACTGCTGTGTTACAGCAGCAAAATGGTCACGACGCAGCATGATTGCCTTACTACTTAGGTTGCGGGTTCGATTCTTGCCTTTGGACAAATATTTGTACGATCTGCAGGTATTTGTTCTGGGTGATCTGGTCGTTTTCTATCTATAATATAAAAATGAATCGCAAAATGTGTTGGTAAGCGCATAACTCAACAACGCCTGGACCAATTTGGCCAAATCTTTTTTTAAAATGTTCGTTGAAGTTCAAGGATGGTTTTTACGGCGAGAAAAATTAGAATTATTGCTGGAAAAACCCTAAAAATAGCCCTTCTTTTTCCCATACAAATGATTTGTAACTAAAACGTAGTCAATTTGAGCTTTAGATAGATAGATAGATAGAAAATGCTTTATTGCACACATAATAGACATAAAAAACAAAAAGAAAAGAAATAACAAAACAAATATGTAACAATTGGCGGTCTTATCGCTCAAGAGCGATCTCTTCTTGCTAAAATAACTACCCGTGCGAAGCCGGGGCGGACCGCTAGTGTATAATAAAAATATCTATCTATGTTATATATTGTATTATGTATATCAGTTATCTAGTACCCATAACACAAGCTCTGCTTAGCTAGGGGCTAGATAATGCTGTGCGAATTGTCCAGCATTATTTATTTATTTATTTTACTATGTGAATCAGAGTCGCGGCAGTCGAGTAGTCAAGAACAGAGTGCCTATGTAAGTTTTTGCTTACAGAAGAACGGATGCCACTAGCAACAGTGATGCAGGATCACGGACGGTTGGACGGCGTCCAACGTGTCCTCTTCGGCTCTGGACTGCAGTTCTGGCTGCATCGCCTCCTGTTCCTGGACGCGTTGAGCTACCTCAGCCACGGCCAGCTCAGTCTCAGCCTGGAGCGGTGGATACTCGTCGATATTGATGATATCTTCGTTGGTGAAAGGGGTGAGTGGAATAGCTTTTGACTACAGGAAGAAAGTGGAAGTAATGCCTCGTTTTCTCCTTCGACTCCACATGGGGTCATGTTTATATTTGTTTGTATTAATTTTAAGGAAAACTATGGGGTTATAATTAACAGACTTACAAATTGATAGATACTAGGATTTCACGAATAGATAACAGAATCATAGAATAAAATAGACTATGAACATAATGTGACTAGTCTACATGCATCACCTATGTAGTTAAGTAATTTTTTTTTTTAAATTTCTAAACAATTTCCTGTGTCCGCCTGGACGAGGTAACATTGTGCAGAATAAATCAAGGTCATTGCTTACATAAGTTATTGGATTGTTACTCGCTCGCCAGAAGAAGAAGTTTTGTCGGTAGAAAGGGGGTTAAATCTGATAGTTTTGTACGGAACAATAAGCTTAACTTTTTTTAAGTAAGTTGGGACATTTGATTATACACGATGTATGATGATGATGAGAAGGGGAAACAAACGAACGATAGGTACAGCGAAAAGAAGCGTCGTCGTGCGCGGTTGCGAGGTGGGTCGATGGCATAGTGCGCGTTGCGGGGCGTCCATGGATAGCGGCTAGAACAGGACAGTGGTCAGAAACTTCGGCCTTATACCCAGCAGTTACAGCTACCCGGCTGCGAATGTTATGTGATACTTATCTTCAGAAGTGAAAGAGGGGAGTTGAAAAACTTGCGATTTGAATCTCGTGAAATGAAAGAACTAAAAAAAAATTAAAGACTGTAATATATCAAGACAGTAGACGGAACTATTAGAGTTTGATTTATTTATTCCCTTTCGGTCGACTATTCGCCTCTTTCTACGTCCCGTCTAGGCGTAACCAAAACAATGCTACCCCAATTTTTCATGCTTCACTGAACGCAGCGGTAATGCATGACTTGGAGGTACTTACTATTATATTACCTACCTACTTACTACTAATTTAGTTGTAAACCAAAGTTTGACATAATTTACTATTTAAGATGGACTGCCATAGTTTTCTTATCTACCTACATATCTTATCACCGTAACACCTTTGAAATCTACAAACCATATAATTTCTCTACAATTTCTGTATCATAATCAATCAGTTACTCGATTACTTAACACTTTATTAGATTACGTTTTCGTAAATCCTTGGTTAATATGCGTAATTCTGGTTCGTCGGCAATATGTAAGGTCGGTTACTAGGGCACCATCGGACAAGCAAACGAGGAGGTACCCTGGCACGACGCTAATCAATCACTTCCAACCACCATACGGATTGCTGACGTGAGCGGAACGCAGATTTGAGCAAATCGAACCGTATTCATGACTACAGAACTGCTGATGTAAATTCCATGCTTAGATACGTTTCTATCTGAAAGAGCGCTTGCAATAACCCGCAAGATTACCTACTGCTTATTTGCACTTCGTTCTAGAATCCAATATATATGAGGTCATCAAAATATTTATAAATAAACAAATAAATAAATAATGCTTGTATTTCTGATAACTACGATTCATATTTTTTGTTAGTAACAGATACTTATAACAAATGTTAATGTTCTTAGCTACAATACTTATGAAATTCAAATTAGTGTGAAGTATTCAGGTGTGAATATAGATTTGTTCTGCGAAATTTCTTTTTATTGAATGCACATCTTGTTCCTAATTTATTATTACGTCCACGCTAACAAATCAGTATGCATTGAATATCTGAACAGTATTAGTGCCGGCACTTACGCCGCGTGAATCCTAATGACTGGCGCATAGAGTCATGTTTTGTGAATTATTATTATAAAAATAAATAAACCTGAATGGTATAACTCGACGGTTATTGATGGGTCTGTTTTGTCTGGCTGTAATAAAATTTATTGGCTATAAATCAAGGCATTGTTTATACGACTGTGCGACTCGTAGCGTAGCTAATTTTTCATGTGCTTTTACATTACGACAGTATTCCATTTCCCTCATTACATACCCTACATTTTTACAAATAGGGTGGTAAGTAGTAACATAGAATATGCCATGTAAAACCCTCTGTGAAGCTTTTCCTGGAATTTTCCGACGGAAGAAGGTAATGAACGTTTCGTGTTACGTCTGTTTTCACCGTGTCCTCGTACTTTTCACATTTAATAACGAGACAGAAGCCATATCCGCCTTACATTTTGCATAGGTACTCTCGGATCTTTCATTATAATGGTTATGTCTCTATAGAAATATACCTATATTGTGTGAGTCATATCACATATCCTACAATTATTATAACAGCGTAAGTTCGTACAATTGTGGAGATGTTTGGTTGAATGCAACGCTATAACCAAAGAATGGATCGAGCGCAAATTTTCCACACAGATCTAGACCTGGAATAATTGGCTGAAGGCAACGCCAAAACGGTATAAGGGTTCATTTTTTCCTTTTGAGACACAGAACCCTAAAACCAGTTTACAAATAAAACAAACACAAATAAAAATATACTTTTACTACTACAAAACGCTGTGGCCTGGTCGCACTACGAATGGTAGCTTAAATGGTAGAAAAAAAACAAATATATGAAAGTTGTAGTACTGTTTATAAGGCACACTGCGAACATAAAGCTGGCTGGCGTCTTTCAGATGTGAGTTTTCTGATTTTGAGCTCAAAGCTACGTTAAGCACGTTGCTTTGAGCTCAGTTTAGAACCTTAAAAATTTTTTTTTGTCAATAAAGAATTTTTAGACCCTGTGGTATCATAGATTAGGGCAATTATTGATTTTTTTTTATTTTGTTTTTAAGACCTTGCTGACACTTAGATGGTTCCTGCTATCGTTACCAGTTTTTGTGATGTTTTATAAATGTTTTTTGATCATAAAATTTCTTTGGTGTCATAAAATTCCTGGGCTAGTCGTGGCTATTCTAGCTATTCTGCCGGCTGGCTATTTTATTCTAGCCATCCTAGCCGTCTGCATTGGGTCGTTGCCTTATAATCGCTTTAGCATCAATTTTGTATTCTAATAAAATATTATTACATTAAACTAATGCTATTAAGCATTGAAAAGCAAAGCTCGTTAATGTTTAAAAAGTAAATAGCAAAACTTATAAAGAAACAAGTCATGAAATAAGGAAATAATGAACCTCCACGTTAGCGAACTCGCCTTGAGTTTATTTTAATAGACTGAGCTTTTCACTTATCGGTAATGGCCGTATTAAACCCACGTTTCATGAGAGCGAGACATTTTTACCAACTAGGTACCTATGTACTCGTATTTACCAAAATGTTACAACCCAATTTCCTAAAGTAGAAGGACCATGTTTTGAACTGTGGTTCATCGCAAATATTGCTTCGGAAATTGGAAAAAAGCGACAAAACCGCCTAAAATTTGGAGCATCCTATTAACCTATATTCCGACCAACGAAATCAAAGAGTTTATTAGATGAATTCGGATAAAGTTTATTGGAAACCTTACACACTAAACGACCATTTACAGAGCGAGAGAGAGAGCCTATCAATGATCTAATGTCACTTGACATGTGACAGTTCTCAAAGTATGAGTTATGGTTAATGTTTATTCCAACAATTATATCATACAATCCCATCGCTATAAGGTTTCAATTCGCTTGTCCAGGTACCCGTCTTCACGAAGAAGATGTGGCAGCTCTCCTAGCATCACAATCAGCGCTGCAGCGACTGGTGCCAGGGTTCCGCTTCAACCTGGGTTACAGCGCCAAGTACTACCACCACGGAACCACTCTCGAGAACCAGGGCGATGACGCGCTGCTCAAGCACAGGGAACATTTCACGTGGTAAGTGCTGGTCCTATGGCTGAACGATCTAAACTGCCACCCAACAAATGACTTCTCCGGGCATCTCGGTACAGCCTCGGCAAGCGTAGTGTAGGACGTCCTCCGTTCTGGTGGAAAGACAGGTTGCTCTAGCATTATGGATCACGAGATAAGTACAATAGCCAAGACAAGACAAGAGTAAACAGATTTCTTCTAGTCATCCGTGATACATCGAAGTTCACATCGCCACTTACAATCAGGTGAGATTGTGGTTAAAATTACAAAACGTCATCTTCAGACTATTTTAGTCCACCGCTGGACATATGCCTCCTATAATGAGAATGTCATCTTCAGGCTAAGTTAATCCACTTCTTGACTTAAGCCTCCTATAGTGCCACCGCGTCCAGCAATCCCTTGTCAGACTCTTGCCAGACTCTGTAAATGTGCAAGACGACATGTGACCAGAGTCTGGCTCTGTAAATGTGACGAAGAAGTGATTCTATGATGTGAAAATATTTGTTCTGAGATGGGTCTTTTTCTGTTCTTTTATTAACATTATTTTTTTTATTAACTCTTGACATTAGTGTTACATACACTAGAAAACAATTAAAATCTAGCCACAGAATTGGCTAATAGGTAATTTTATTTTAACAGATTTTTATAATAACTTGTCGAGTCTTCTCGTCATCCATACCGCAATGCTTGAAAACGAAAGTTTTCCATCAGTGCGTCCTACCCGTCATGACCTACGGAGCTGAGACGTGGACACTCACGGTAGGGCTGGTCCACTAGTTTTAAGTCGCCCAGCGAGCTATGGAGAAAGCTATGCTCGGATATTCTCTGAAGAATAGAATTCATAACGAACACATCTGACAGAGAACCAAGGTTATCGACAGCTCAAAGGATTAGCAAGCTGAAGTGATTGTGGGCTGGTCATATCTCGAGTTGTTCTTGTATGGAGACCGCGACTCGGCAAACGTAGCACTTATGCACATACACTATAATTATCACTACACTAACTCAAAAGGTTTTATTATTTTGAGCCTTCTCACTAGGTATGATGTCTCAACTTTCACATGATGAATAATGGACCTGTACTGTGTAAAATTGCTCATTAAAATGTGTACTAGTAAATGAGAAGACCAATAAAACAATTTCTGCTATTTTAAAGACCTTAAAAAAAAGTTCATCGTCCTTTTCTATGTAAATTGCTTTAAAAATTGTGTATGTAAATGAGACGGGCCAAGAAACAATCTCTGCTTACTTAGAGGCTAGACGACAGAAATTCGATATCGAACGATATCTTAAACTCACAAACACTTTGACTTTGGCTTGCACTTCTAAAATGTCTCAGAATTACCTTTAATGTATTCCTAGTCAGTTCTCGAAGCTCTATCTAATATTCTTAGCTTTTGACTGGGTACCAATATTTGATCGCTAATGTAATCAAATCACAAAGATATTACCAGGAAACGATTTTCGTTTCCCGCTATCGGATATCCGATAAGCACCATTTTTATTATAGCATAATTGTTCAAATATTACGTTGGTAATAATCTGTACTAATATTATACATTCGAAAGTAACTCTGTCTGTCTGTCGCTTTATCTATCTGTCTGTCTTTTCACGCCTAAACTGTTGAACGGATCTTAAGGTGCATACCCCACCCAAACTAGCGCCGCCGGCTACTTTATATTATTATTCAGTTTACAATGGAATTTTTTTAAAATCCATCGCACAGTTTGTGATACCTATTAAAAGCTTTTTTTTTAATGCCTCTTTTTTAGTTTTATTCTACCTGACCAAAATCTATTTTCGATAGGTATCACAAACTGCGATGGATTTTGTAATTTCCTTTGTTAAACGGAATAATAAGATAAAGTAGATGGCGGCGCTAGTTTGGGTGGGGTAAAAATGGTATACGCCTTACTGAAATTTGGTATCCCAGGGACGGATATAGATAAATAAATACAACTTTGTAAATAAAGCAGGTTACCTTCTCGTAAATTATGAAATAGACTGTAACACTACAATCAAAAGCATAAACCAAACTAATCAAATAATAATTGCGATGAACAAACCGGCAAATATGTGAAATAATGTTTACAATTAATTAATTATAACTAAACATCAACACATATTGACTGTGGAAACACTGAAATACTAAAACTAGAATAGTACCACACATAAAATTTAATGATTAAATCATGCGTCTGAAATAGCTAAATCCACTAATTTTGGTTCATAAGTACTTAAGGTGGGACGGAACCTCTAAGCTCCCATACAAACGTACTTTTCGATTCATTTGGAAACTACGTAGGTACCGATTTTAATAAAATTTTGCATACACAATCGGAAAAGAACACCAAAACGCGGTAAACAAACCCCCTACACCTCGTGATTCAATCAATTCTTCGTCTACCGTAGACGAAGAGTTAAGAGACCGACGTTTGATAAGAAACATAGCTTACATTGTCTAGTTACAGAATAACAACACAATGTCGAAAATAAAAAAGTTATCAGTCATCAATCACTTTTGGTATTACGGAACGGTAATTTACAAGCTGAAGACAGGGCGCTATGGCGCTTATTAGGGGAGGCCTGTGTCCAGCAGTGGACTAATGTAGGCTGATGTTGATGATGATGAATTTACAAATTGAAGTTGCGAGCAGCAGTCGCCAATCAGCAGCACAGTAGACTCTACTGTGCTGCATAAGTCGTCAATGGTAGTGATTCTGTTGGCATAAAACCTAAACTAAACTAGCCTAAAATTGTTGACGTCTCTATTTTTTCGATCGAACAAAAGGGGACAGGTACATTTTTACGCTAGTTTAGTTTAGGTTTTGTGCCAACAGAATCACTACCAATATCTAGCTTGTTTACCTAACATGATTTCGTAAGTTACATAAATGTTGATAAGCAACAGCAGTTACATGCATTGTCATTTAACACCGTAATCACTCTAATGTTAGAAATCACTACGGAAATCAACGTTTAACATCTATTTGTTACACAATGAATATGTAGATAAACGTTCTTTGTTACATAGATTCGTGCAGTTCTGCTAATATAGGTAATAAAATTAGTAGTTTCTTGAGAATTGGATTGTATGAAGATAGCAGTATTATTAGTTAAGTAAATAATGCTGGAAAATACACAGAGCATCATCTAGCCCGAAGCTGAGCAGAGCTTATGTTATGGGTGCTAGATGACTTATATACCTAATAATCAGTGATTTTTTAAGAGCTTGAGAACTTTTTAAAAAAAAAAAACGCATAAAATTTGCAAAATCTCATCGGTTCTTTATTTGAAACGTTAGATTGGTCCATGACATTTACTTTTTGAAGATAATTTCATTTAAATGTTGACCGCGGCTGCGTCTTAGGTGGTCCATTCGGAAAGTCCAATTTTTGGCAACTTTTTCGAGCATTTCGGCCGGAATAGCCCGAATTTCTTCGGAAATGTTGTCTTCCAAAGCTGGAATAGTTGCTGGCTTATTTCTGTAGACTTTAGACTTGACGTAGCCCCACAAAAAATAGTCTAAAGGCGTCAAATCGTATGATCTTGGTGGCCAACTTACCGGTCAAAATTTGTCGATAAAAAAGCGGATTTTCTGCCAACTTTTCTAGGGCCCATTCACTGAAAATTCGACGTTGTGGCAGATCGTTCGGCTTCAGTTCTTGCAGGAGCTGTATTTTATACGGTTTTACACCAAGATCTTTGCGTAAAATCTTCCATGTGGTCGAATAACACAAACCCAATTGCTGCGAACGGCGACGAATCGACATTTCACGGTCTTCAGCAACACTCTCAGAAACAGACGCAATATTCTCTTCTGTACGCACTGTACGCATTCGTGTGGTTGGTTTAATATCCAATAAAGTAAACTGAGTGCGAAACTTGGTCACAATCGCATTAATTGTTTGCTCACTTGGTCGATTATGTAGACCATAAATCAGGCGTAAAGCGCGAAACACATTTCGAACCGAACACTGATTTTGGTAATAAAATTCAATGATTTGCAAGCGTTGCTCGTTAGTAAGTCTATTCATGATGAAATGTCAAAGCATACTGAGCATCTTTCTCTTTGACACCATGTCTGAAATCCCGCGTGATCTGTCAAATACTAATGCATGAAAATCCTAACCTCAAAAAAATCACCCTTTACAAGAAGTTTATTAAGCACGAAAATTACAATCAAATAATAGAATTAAATAAAAACTAGTATTTACAATAGAAACAATTGAGCTAACTGCAAACTGTTGCAAACAATCTACAGCTAGCTCAACTGATCAATAATACAATACATTATAGATACATAGATATTATTTTATTAAACATTAAAATATCCAGAAGTTATTGGAAACTTTGCCGTTTTATCAGGACCGCTTTTTGTGGCGTCTCGTGTCGTATGGGGAGGCTATGTCCAGCAATGGCGCTTCCATTACTGGACATAGGCCTATGTATGAGCTGATATGATAAGCCGTTTCATCTATAAGAAAGCAGTAAAATTCGACGGCTGTCTTAATAGATCTTACTTATTGCAGTATAAGGTAAGTTGGGGTATGATCGGACACAGGTAAAGACCAGTTGACATTCATTAAAGCCATATTTCCTAATACTGTGAACATAATATAGGTACTTACGCCACCTTCATTAAATGGCGTCGTAGAAAATGGTCGCAGCATTAGAAATTATGGCTTAATTCAGCTACAATTAATGTCAAACGGTCTTCACCCCCGTCCGATAAGACCCTAACGCACTGTACATTTTGCCAACATGAATAAAATGTTTTGGCACCAATAGGTAGTGTTTTTTTTTCATGAGTGCTATTTTCGGTTTGACAAAACTAATTGACGAGCTCGAATGAGACATAGTCATTAATTAAAATGTCGTGTCGTCGTTACATTTAACATTATTCAGTACTCTACTTAAATAGCGAGTCCATTAAAGTGTCCAATGTTCATTTCTCAATTATCCAATCTGTTGTCACAGAACACTAACTGATATGCGAGTGTTACATATTGCTTTTTATCCATTCATGCTGTTACGGTTATCCAATCATAATGTTCCATTACAAATGAAGATGTGGGTTGAGGTTCCAAGAACTGAACCCGACAGTAAAGCTATTTTTGTTTTTTGAGTCATTGATAAAGTACGCGTATAAATTCAAGCCTTTGACGTATTTTCTCTTATTAGGGAAGATTTGCTTTACTACCCTCTCAGTTTAATCTATCTCTCTGGAAAATGGTTGTGATAAATTTATTTGTATAATAAAATACTGTAAGTAAGCTTTATTATGAAAGAAAATTACAAATAATGGAATTAAATTAAAACTAGTATTTACAATAGAAACAATTAAGCTAACTGCAGACTGTTGCAAACAATCTACAGGTAGGTCAACTGATCGGAAGCGTGCCCAAGACACCGGCTGCATTGCCCCGCTGATGGCCATGCTGATGCGCTGTGCCAGATACTCACCAGCTCTCAAACAAAGCAATAGCTGGCTTCGCTCAATTTAAAATTAGAGAATAATAAAAAGGGAGCATTTTATTTTAATCACTTAACCTTATATCAGCAGTATTATGTATTTCACAGTCTTATTAGTGTATTTATCCCCAGGTTTTGCCACATGTGGAACCATCAGCAACCGCATCTATATAACAACGTCTCTCAACTCGAAGGCGAGATGATGCTCAACAAACAGTTCGCTATAGAACACGGCATACCGACCAACTCGTGTTACTCCGTGTCTCCGCATCACTCAGGAGTGTACCCGGTCCACGAGCCGTTGTACGAAGCTTGGAGGAAAGTGTGGGATGTCAAGGTCACTAGTACCGAGGAGTATCCGCATTTGAGGCCAGCTAGGTGAGTCTAAAATATAGCTTTTTGTTTCACTGAATTTATCTATCCGCATCAGACTCCGCATTTTAGCAGTTCCCAATATTCAAATACATTATTATCTGCGGTTTGCCTATCGAATATTGTATTTTGACATTTCTTCAATTCATTCAAATGTATCACTATTTTATCGAGTGGTCAATACGGTGCGCTGAAAGATATACCCATGTTCATTTACTTTACCGCATCAGCCTTGCCGCATCGATGTAACTAAAACGATATGACGCCAAAAACAAATAGTTCCGCCTTAATCTAAAAGTTACCGCATTATGAAAAAGAAATTGCGACATTCCGAGTACCGTGAACTTTTGTTGAAACCGCACTAAATGTAGTTTAATTTTATACTTCAAACCTCAAGCGGACGATTATTAAACACAACAAAACCTTAATATCCGGTTAAAAGTAGGATACCTAAATATTATTCCCTTGTTTATACAATGGTGTCCGTTTCGTTTGGGACCGCGACATGAACCGCATTAAAGTTTAATTTGACACTGTAATGGCTAGTGGTTACTGGATGTCATTAGTAATTCTATGTGCCGCCGCTTTGTTTCGTTCAATTTGTTATTTAACACTGAGTGTATGCTGCTGGGCGATAACAGCATTTCATACATTATTCTGATTAAAGCTCCTAGAATATTAATCTACTAGCATACCCCCCTAGCGATTTCATTCGCATGGACTTTTGAGTAAAATACTTCTCTGATTCAGCTGAAACTCAAAGGAGTTTTATTTTACTATTGTTTCGTTTAAAATCTCGCAATCACCTAAACCTTTCGGTGACCAGCTACCCGAGAGGAGTATATTTAAAACCAGCGCTACATGCATTAGGTACTTATAGTAATGTATATAGCAAAAAGCTGAATGTACTCCCATTACCTTAATATTAATTTTATTTTTACGTTTAATTGTTAGTCTGATGTGTATTATGAAGTGCTTAAGGTAATAAACTTATTTTATTATTATTATTAGGAGTCTGAAATTCCTGGAAACCGTTTTCATTAAGGAAATCCCGTTTCACGGGTTGTTTTTAAAAATCCTGATACCTACCCATTTTTGTACCCGTATATGTTGTTTATTGTTGACGCGAATCGTGTCATACATACGTTAGTTGGAATGCCTTATTTAGTATTATTTTAGTTTGTTGATTTATAAAAAGTTTCAAACTAATCAAAGTCAAAGTAAAAGAATAGAAAATTACAAAACAAAAACGTATGTTTTTGTTTACTCATAAATGGTGGACTCCTTGACTCTCTATGACTCCTTTCACGATTTATCATGGTTTCGAATTCGACCATTACTGCCATCTCAAAAAGAAACTGCTAGTTGGTAAATCCAAATAGACCACTTACACTTTATGAAAAAGGTACAACAACAGACTTTTACAGAGTGGGTATAAGTCTGTTGTTGTAAATTTTTCATAAAATGTACAAGGTCTATTGGATTTACTAACTAGCATTATCATTAATTTTAATGATAATAAACGTTTAACAAGAAATTCCTTATCAAAGTTCACGCGCCCAAAAAAAAGGTTAACTCGTTAACGAGCAACTCCGCGAAAACTATCAAGATATTCATTGATTCCATGTAATCATTAGCTAAGAAACACCTAAATAAACATTACAGATTATTACTTAGAACTCAGTAGAGTTGGTATCTCATTATTGTTATCGCATAATTATACCTACTTAGCGTGATTGGGCCTTCTAATCGTGTTTCAATCATAGTGACCTTTGATAACTCTTCACTTTAGTGTTGATCGAACTCAAGAATTCCATGAATAAATTCGATCAATGTTCAATACTGAGCTGAGTTAGCACCGCGAAAGTCACTTCAATAAAATGGTCGTGGTTTCACAGAATACATCTCGACGAAGTATGCCATCAGTGGATCGGCTTGTGCTAATTCCTCAACCACAACCTCCTCAATTATTTTCAAAATTAATATTAGAATGCGTTATCTATAGTTAAAATTTTAAAAAGGAAAGATTTGTTTGTTTGAATTGAATAGGCTCTGAAACTACTGGACCGATTTGAAGAATTCGTTGACCAATAAAATCCTACATTAGTCCTGATGAACATAGGCTATAGAATATACCTGTGCGAAGCCGGGGCGGACTGCTTGTTATTTATAAACACCTTCACTGATGGATACTAAATCAGCGTCCAAAATTAAATATTAAAAATTCTTTTTTATTTAAAAATTACATTTTTCGTAAAATGCTCACGAATCAGCTTTTTGCAACAATCTTTAGAATCCACTTTCCTGATGTCATATGGTAAGGAGTTCCAGAGTCTAACAGCCTCAATTGAAAATGATTTCTCACAGAAGGATGTGGTATGTGCCGGTATCTCTAGGAGGAGATTACTTGATGATCAGAGTGGTCGGTCATGCGAATCAGCTAAAAATGAGAAGATAGATGTTACATCTATCATATTTGTACAAAAAAATTTTTTTTTTAGCTTTTTGCTTTACGTGCGCCACTAAGATTTCGTGGCTTATTTGGTTAGAACACACCCTTACTGAGGGTGGGGCGCAGGTTCGAATCCTGCCGAAATCGTTTTTTTTTGGGATATTAATAAATTTTCGTAGAAAAAGGTAAATTCTTCAAATTTATACAATCTGTATTATTAATATAGTATAACTTATATTCAAAAGAAGTTATATTTTTTGTAATCAGTCTAGTCTAACCTGCTTAGCTTGGGGCTAGATAACGCTGTGTAAATTTTCCAGCATTATTTATTTATTTATTATTTTATTATCTCCGAAAATACTGGTCCAATTCTGAAAATTCATACATCCGCCAGACAGAAGCTAAGTTACAAATAAAGTGAGCTGTCAATCTTGCAACATTACTAAAAGGGTTAAGTAGTCCCTAACTAACAGTTGTCACTCCCATAGTAAAGGCCCCTATCCCCTTGTTCCCGCTGACATTTACACCAATAACATCCATCTGGCTTGTCCCTGTCACGTCTCTTCGTCATTATCGTGTTGATTTGACACGTGTTACGTACGGCGCCACCGGTGGAAACAATTACCAACTGATTATGTGCTCCGATGTACCGGTGTTCATGGTAATCAGAACAAGGGAATAATGGCCTGTTCTCAGCCATGGGATGTTGTAATCTGGGGTAACCCCCAGAGTCAATCCATTAGTCATTAGTTCCATTAGTCAATTTAACAGTGATGTGATGTACATTGTACACAGGTGTATCTACCTACAGTTAAGTACTATGTCTACAGATTAAATAAAAAAATAAAATAAAAATAAATAACGCTGGACAAGTCACACAGCATTACCTAGCCCCAAGCTAAGCAGAGCTTGTGTTATGGGTACTAGATAACTGATATACATAATACAATACAATACACAGATAGATATTTTTTATTATATATATAGAAAACGACCAGAACACCCTGAACAAATGTCTGCAGATCGTACACACATTTGTCCCGAGGCGGGAATCGAACCCGCAATCTCCTGCGTCGCAGGCAGACCTTCGCCCACCGCGCCACAGAGGTCGTCGTTTTCGGTCGATTACGTTGTAGAACAGCAGGCCTAGACAATGTAACAATCGATTAGCGAAAGCGATAGTAGAAAAGTACGAAAATGTATGGGTTTGACATATGCCTTAGATATGTCACGTGATCTGTTTTCAACGTATAGATTAATGGTAGACAATGTACATACTTGTCGATTCCACCAAACGAATCGACAACATCGAACGATTACTTCCATACAAATGCCTAGCCAAGTTGCACTTTTGACAAGCGATTTCGCTAAATAGTCGATTCTCTTGCTTGATAGAAACGCTAGCGAACGCTAAGACCCTGTAGATAACGAAACAAAATGGCGATTTCTTAAACAAACAGCTGTAGGAAGGAGTGTGTGTAGAAAGAAATCATTAGAGGTGTTTATTGTTTGTTTTCTGATTTCAATATAATTTTGGTGACCTACCTAGTTCTAGATGCATATACCTGCGTTTGCTGTGGTCAGCTCAAAATTAAAATGTTTGGCTTATTCGCCACACAAGTACCTACCTACCTACCTTTCTCGGCAGCAATTGGAAAGTGTTGATGAAATACCAGAATCACTTTTTAGAGACCACTTTAGCACGGCTCAGCAAAGCCTTATTTATATAAAGCTTTGTCGACCTCATTAAAAGGATCTCCAGAGATATTTCTGGAAATAAAGGTATGTGTCTAAGAAATATTTTTTGTATTGGTATTGGTAAGTAGGCAAATAAAATATCTACCTACATAAATCTCTATGTACCTACCTACCTGCATCAAATTAACAACACAATAACATAATTTAAATTTCCTTTTCTCAGGTGCTCTGCTCTGCGCCCTAAAACAAACAACATAAAATAAGTGCTATTTGTTTTCTTGCAGGGGATTCTGATTATCCACAGCGACCCTGGCTGATGACGCCTGTTTTAAATGCTGCACCTGGGTCTCGGAGAAGAGATATTACACATCTCGATACATGCAAGCCAGAAACTGCATTGAACGTTGCTATGGTTTGCTGAAGTCTCGTTGGAGGTGCTTGCTTAAAGACAGAGTTCTTCACTACCATCCTTATGTACCTAGCAAGATAACACTTGCATGCTGTGTACTACACAACATTGGAGTAAAGGCTCAGCTTCCAACACCCTGGCACAAATAATGATGGCAGTAATGATTACCTACACCTCACAAGCTAACGTCTCTAATGCTGACCAAAGTGAACTAATCCGAGGCAGAGCAATGCCTAATCATTTAATCAGTAGTTTGTGATGAGAATGGATTATAAATAAAAGTATACATAGTTAAAGTTTAAAACATATTTTATTTTTACATAATAACGACATAATAGCCTACGTAAAAACTCAGACACGAAAGAGTGGCAGGCGCCACTGGCTCTGGTGATGGTTGAGTCCTTGGAGGTGATGCAGAAGGCAGCGGCGGTGGCACTTCATATTGATTTATTGCTGAAAAACCATTTAAGTAAGTTAATAAGTAGACTACTTAGATAGGTATTGTTTTTAAAAAGTAGGTGTAGGTAAAACCTAAAAAATATAAATTATTAAATTATTATTATTAAAACCCTGCTCTTCTATTCAAGAGTAGCCTTCCACAGCCTGTGCACCAATGATTCCTATTAACCTGGCCTCTAAAGCGGTTAAGGTAACATTGGTGTAAGAACCACCACCAGTGCAACGAGAATGTTGATTGATGGATAATGTTATTTTTTGTCTTTGACTTCCAGTCTACTCACACTTTAAAATTATGAGAGTTTTAGCGGATTGCAGATTTTTTTTGTTAATAATATTTAAAATATCGTCGTATCCAACGAATAAGGTTACAGTCGCCAGTGTGACCTTTTATTTTTATTGCATTTTAAGAATCTCCATTATCATTTACACCTTACCATTTCGAAAAAGTAAATAAATAATGAATATAAAAAAAATTATTAAGGTTTGAAAATTTGGTTACAATTGCACTGATGCATTTAGCCCGACGAATAAGGTCACTAAAAGCTTTGGCGCTTTCTTTCATGTGCGAAACGCAACCGACATGAATATTTCCCGGCGAATAAGGTTACATGCTCCACAGTAACCATGTACCGCGGGCGAAAAGCGCGCGGACGGCGCGCGGCGGGTTGTCTTACGTAGTAAACTGAGAAATTAAAATAAGACAGGTACATTAATTAGTGTATATGAAAGATCCCCCTGCATGGAAAAAAGCAGAAAGTAAAAGGTGTAGGTATTTGTAGGAGTTTTTCCGGTCAGAATAGTGAATATTGGTACAAATTATTTATTTATTTATGTATTTAAGTAGTATATTATATATATATATATATATATTCTTTTCTTTTATGTGTTTATCTAGTTTATGTGTAAATATATTGAGTTAGGTAATTTGTAATATTTATTTAATATCTGTTTTTCAATATTCTGTTATATTCATGTTTATTTTATCTTTTGTACACCCCCTGCCTTTCTTATATTCATATAGTTCTTTCCATCCAAAGGTTGCCTGGAAGAGATCGCTTCTAAGCGATAAGGCCGCCCATTGTACTTGTCTCATGTAATATGTCTTTTTTTGTAATGTTCTTTTTCTGGTGTACAATAAAGTGTTTTGTATTGTATTGTATTTATATAATAAAAGAACTCAAATCATAGTCATAGTCCCGTTCTAAATGACTAAGATAATTCAGTGCAGTTACCGATAGATTTAATCTTTTATGAGCCCTTAAACATTCGCATTACATTCGCGTTCATTGTCGCGAATGCGAATGCGAGTATTGAAAATCTTGCAAATGTTCACGAAAGCGAGTATTCGTTATAATATCTCTAGTATGGTTAAATAACTCTATAAGATTATTAAAATCGATTGATATTAAAGCTGTTTAAAACCTGATTTTATTAAGTAATTATTTTCAGATCCATAATTTAAAATTAAGAGCTGTGTCTTCAGTTAACATGGGCTACATAGCTTCACAAGGTGAGCTTATCTTGCAGCCTGAATAACTTGTAATATTAAATGTAAGAATCTTTAACTTTAATCAATTATAAACATAAATAAGTACACTCGCCACGAATTGATCAAGCTAAATCTAAATTAAAAATTGGTAAATCTTTAGTTCTCATGCCGACCGGTCCCGGGTCAATGTGGCCATTGATCATGACCTTGGTTTTATCCAAGTTCATGCCAAGACCGATGCGTCGTGAGGCTGAAGCTAGGCCGCCCAGCATCCGGTTAAGCTCCTCCAGCGACTCCATCATCAAGACTATGTCATCAGCGAATCGCATGTGTGAGATGTAATCGCCGTTTATGTTGATGCCCTTACCTTTCTAGTCCAGCGTCTTAAACACATCTTCCAACGCAGAGCAGTTGGATGGGTTTAGACTGCTGGCCCTGTACTTGGACACTCATAGTGGTGGCATCATAAAGACATCTCAACATCTCGATATATGTATAGATAGTCTACTTGGCAACGCTGTAAGGATTCCAGAACAGCCCAGGTTTCGACAGAGTCAAAGGCCTTTTCATAGTCCACAAAGGCTAGACAGAGATTAGCAATAAACTAATAAAAATAATGTAAACCTATGTACATAAGTCACTATTTAAATAATTGCTGGACAGCCGCTGTCTGGCTAAATTTACGCTCGTACAGAATAGATCTAGGTCCATCAGGGTACCTGAAAAACATTGTAGTAGTTTGAGCACGAATGTCTATTCTACTCAGTAGCTCAGGACAGTCTATTTTGTTTGAAGTTATTTTTAGAAGGAAAGACAGATCAGTTATAATATAAATATCAACGTTGTAAGAATAAAAAAAGGAACCGAAAGATTTAACTATACTCAGACTATTATATTAGAGTTTTTTATACTTTATAGATAAGGTACCTGCACTCAAAGCTCTGAAAGCTTTTTTTTACACTTACAATAAAATAAAATTCATACTTCAAATTAGGTATTAATTTATGATTATGAATCAGAAAATATGAAGTGTTGAATGAAAAGAGTGCTGTTTTAATACCTTCTAAATAAATACGTTTAAAGTTTTATTAATTACTAGCCGACCCGCCTGCGATTTCTTTCACGTTTTATTTTAAGTCATCTTTCTACGCTACGCATTTTGATGGGCCAACAGATACGGTTCTGCAGTTATTAAAAAAATAACCTTTGACCACATTTTAACTACCTTAGAATACTAATTTCCAAAAATCTGTTCTTAGCGGGTGTTTACGTCTTAAAAGAAACCTCCATGCAAAACTTCATCTTCGTAGCTCTTGTAGTTTCAGAGATTTCTTGATATGTCACCCAGTTTTCTCTTCTCCTTTATATTATATAGATTTTCATTTCCGTCCCCTACCTTTATTCATACCAATATTTTTTTTAATTATTTAAGGGTTATATCATTATGAAACAGACTATAAAATACTAAAATATTATGTAGGTATTCTCTAATCTTAAATAGGCTTCAGGCTCATCGACGAGTCCTCTCATCTGGATACGGTCGACTTAATTGAGCGGATAGATAAATAAGAACAATAATATTGTAGGACAAACTACACAGCATTAACAAGCCCCAAGCTGAGCAGATCTTGTGTTATGTTATGGGTGGTACACATAATACAATATACTAATATACGTAACAAACAACCAGCACCCTTGACAAACATCTGCAGATTGTAACTTACTTTGTTTATTTTTAAAAAAGGCCTAATCTTACTTAAATACACAATAGGTTAGAAAAACGACAATAAAGCTAATAAATTGCATTCACAGGTACATGACAGTGTGGAAAATAAATACTCGCATTTGCGACAATGCACGCGAATGTAATGCGAATGTAAAAGGGCAAATTAAACATTATTATTTTTTAGTAGCTGCACTGAATTATCTTAGTCAGAGGTAAAACGGGTTATATTTACCATGATTTGAGTTATGAGTTATCTTATACATATTTCGACACATAGTCATATTAAGTAACTTTATACGACTTTAATTACCAAAGTTATCGACATAGCTCAAAGGATTAGCAAGATGAAGTGGCAGTGGGCTGGGCATATTTCAAGAAGAACCGACAACCGGGGTAAACGTGTTCTAGAGTGGAGACCGCGACTCGGCAAACGTAGTGTAGGACGCCCTCCGACCAGGTGGAATGAGGATTTGCGAAAGACTGCTGGCAGATGCTGCATGCGGCAAGATGAAGCCAGGGCGCTATGGCGCCCTTTAGGGGAGGCCTATGTCCAGCAGTGGACTGGTATAGGCTGATGATGATACGACTTTAGCGTTAAAAACCTGTATAACAGTACAAATTTTATGCAGAATTACCTTGTTTTCTATAAAAGGAATTATAACGTATTAGTACTAATTATTTTTGTGGAAAAAAAAACTCGAATAACCCATAATAATTCCAGAAACCCTAAAATTCTACTTTTCAAAGTATATCAATCCAACAATCCAAAGTTTTATATGAACTTGGTTTTGGCTTTAGAATGATTTTGAGTCATTTAGGTATAAAACATTAAAAAGTCAGCGGTAGTAGTTTTAAAATGTACCGAGGCGGGAGTCGAACCCGAAAATTATTTTTATTAAACGAAATTCTTGAAGAAAAGTAAAATGTAACCTTTATGTTTTTGTAATTGTCCGGATTATTTAGTCGAACAAGGTTACAAAGACCATTGTAACCCTTTAGTTTGACGACGTGAAGCGAAATCTCCGTGGAATAAGGTCACAAAGGCGTTTAGAATAGCGTAGCTTTGAAGAATGCACGCGGAATAAGGTGATAAGCGACAAAAACTAGGGAAAACGGTATTTTTTATTTTTAAAACCCACATGATAATTTAGCTGAAAATATTAGAAAACGATTTAGCAAAAAAAACACACTCGCATAATAGAAACTTTTCGAATTAATAAGAAAAAACCGTCTCCTGTAAAGTTGGTGTTTTGCAACTGTGACCTTATTCGCTGGATACGACGATATACATATCTAGCCTACCTACCTTTTTATTTAGAAATAACTTTGGTAATTAATTTACTTGATATTTATGGTCATATAAGTGCTTTCTGTACTTGTAAGTAATGTAGGTACCTTTTTCCACTTTTCCATAGGCTTTTGGACACCACCACCAATAGTTTAAAAAGTGTATTGAATTTAAAGTGTTTGTTTAGCCCTCAAACGTCCCTGTGCTGAGGTTTTGCAAGTTCACCATGGCTGCAACATAACATAAATAAATTAAAGAGCTATCGTTCTAAATATTTCTTTGTGAATCGCTTCATTGTTTACAGTAAGTATTGCCTTCTGGCTTGAAACTTTTTAAGTGTTTTATGATAACGCTTTTGAATATGTAGAATAAATGTTTTAGGTAGATACTCTAGCCTAGTTATAATAACAAAGAAAGATAAGTAATAAATGAATCTTTTACCTTTCCATATCCTCCAAAAGAGTTGAAAATTGTTTGCCGCTGGCCCGTGCTCTTGACTCTATTTTCTTAGCTCGAATGATTACAACAAAGACAACACTTAAACGCATTCTAAGCCGGGAGGTCAACAAACAAAGTAATTCCAATAGGACTCCAACACATAGAGTTCAATATTTAACGGGGAATTTCAATTTCATCAAAGTTTTTTCAAGAAGACAGATGTGCGTTTCATTTCAGTTGACTAAGTTTTTTTTTATTAAAGGTATTTCGAAAAATCAAATAATTTTTATTTCCAATTCAACGTATTAAATTATGTTGAATTTTAGTACTCCACTCATGTTATCAAAAACTCAATTTAAGATAAACCTCCACCCGCAAAAAAAAAGAAAAACTTTTCATATCGAAAATCAAGAATATTATTTTTGCGTAGACCGGAACGTAAAAAGACAGGCAAAATAGGCGAATGACACATTTGACGTTTGCTGTCGATAACCATAGACAAAGCGCGTCTCTTAGCGATCAGACGAATAGACAAGGCGATCGCCACGCGAAGGTTACTTTGTCTACCAATCGAACTTCGCTATCGTTTCAGCTATGACGATTGTAGAAATGGAATCGCTTCCTAGCGAATGCCGGTTGACTAGGCCTGCAGACCTCTTTTCGATAAAAGCAACGCGGTTTTAGTGTGAAGCAACTTTTCACACTCCATGCTCAAAAAACTTATTTTATACATCATGTAACCCTAACCGCAAGCAAGCGACTAAAGCCGTATTGGCTGATAAACATTTCCATTCATATTTTGAGCTTCCACATTCGTGACTACCTTGGGAATAATGAGATTGAATTTTTAATGTTTGTGTTTTACCAAGGAGATGAGATCTTCCTCGACATTCCGTCAATGAGTACTTTTTCGAAAGTCAAACTATCTCTCTTCAGAGGCCGAAAAAAATACGAATGCCAAAAATCAAGTCGATTGGTTGCTTAGGTTAGAAGGACAAAAAAATAACAAACACTATTTCGCATTTATAATATTACTTAAGATTCTCCCACACTAAACTCACGTAACATTCAATAACAAAAGGTTTTCATAAAAGCAAAGTTGCCAGCACGCACGCAGATCCGCTGGCGACCGACCGACGACGTGCCACGTTCAAACGGCTCCCCTGAGACTCGCACCACTCGACAGTATGTTGTAATATATGTCCCTTGTAGGGTGGTAAGGATGATGATTCGTGAATGAATTCTACTAAACCTTTTATAAATAACTTGTTTTTACCCGCGGCTTCGTAAATGACAGTTTCTGGTGTGAAAAGTAGCATACCTTGGTATTATAGTATGTTATTCTAAGGTTTTTTGTTATTATAGTGCTTATCCCGCACTCACTAATAAAAGATATCTAAAGATACCGCCTAAGAAAAGAAAAGTTTCGTTTTCAGCGGGACTTGGACACACGCCGTGCCCTAGCCGCGTGGTGCCGGCTTAGAATTTGCACCATCCCAACTCTTTCCGTGTTGTATGTTATTTTCAAATTATTTATTTATTTTTTGGTTTTTTCTACTATAGGGCAAAATATGCTGTAGGTAACAACAATTTACAATAGCGCATCCCCTATAATAAACTCTTGTATGAATGATCCCCACTGGCACTGAGGGGTTATAAACAGTTGTGGGGTATTAATTTACGCCAATTATGGGTTTAATGTGAGAGGACATTTTTAGGAGTATTTTTAACCACCTTGTTCGATTTTGGTTCTCGGTTGAAAACGCAAATTTGATATTCATAGAATCAGAGCATTTTAAATCGGAGATTGTGAAATTGTGATACTTGACGTTGTATTCTACAAAAATCGTATGAGTGACTTTGCTGGGTAATGCGAAAACTAACCCATTTTGGTAATAGCCCAAAATAAAACACATCCATTTTTAATTCATAAATAAGAATTATTAACCATGTGCCCTAAGAATGATTATCAGTCTGATTATTGGACAAGTAATAATGTAATAAATAGAAACGATAAATGATCTCTTAACTCTTTTTACCGACTTCAGGAGGAGATTCTATGTTCGGCTGTATGTTTTTTTTTCTTATCTATGTTGAACGAATTCTCCGTCAATTATGAACCTATTTTAAAAATTGTTCTGCGATTATATAGGAAATTACTCCATAACTGAATAAATTGGCCCCATAAAACATCAATATTCGCGAGGGTACTTAATCCTGTCAAACTTAAAAAAAAACACAATTCTTTTGAAAAATCACGACTGTCTAAAATTTTTTGTGATCTTTGCTAATTCTTCATAGACTTTGATGATTCTTATGTTATTGTATAAAAGTTGAATTTGAATTTCTCAGAAAAGTTTAATCCTCCAGGAACAGATATGTGCGCCATAAAACGTATCTAAACTTCGTCATATGATAATTTTCGATTTCCATGTTTCGAATGACTTCCATGGGACAACGATGGGCGTATACAAGGTAAAATATAAAGTTGACGGATTGCATCACGTCAAACTAAATTATTAAGACGCGAATTTTAACTAGATGTCGCAACATAACAAATTAGATCGCGCTATCGAAATGTTCCGGGCTTAAAACCACCAAACCCATTTTCATTACTTAGGGATTTGCAGTTGGTCTATAGATTTTTTTAAAACGCCAAATATATTTATTTACCTTACTATATCCTCGGTACAGAATACGTACACTGCTACATGTGCCTCCCCTAAACAAAGAGGGTTTTGTCTACCTTCGTATAAATATAAATCTCCGACCTATCAAAGTGACCTTTGATTCAAAATCAATATAAAAACTCACATGTAAGGGCCAACAATGACCACCCATTAACCCCAAATGAACGTACACACAATGATTAATGATGTTTTTAATGATATAACAATACCCTCGCCACTCCACTGGTTAATACATTTGGGAATTAACCACGCGCGATACGTACCTAGTCACATTGCGTTGATATAACTATATAAATTTCATCAGGTCATTGAAATATTCCGCAAAATTTTTGCGGTGGGTGCGAGGTTGGGCTTTTAGTCCGCAAGCATTTACACCGCGAACATGTATGCTAGTTGAGCTAGGTATTGCAAGCTCGGTTTGTATTTGTAAATAGCATTCGGAGAAATATAATGGTATTTTACTTTTTAAAGAAGCTGTTGTAGTTTCCTTGTGGGAAGAAACTTTGGTGTTCTTCCAACACATACAAGGTTCGTTGTTGATCCGCGCTCACATTCGTAATTCACCAGCGCTGTTGTAGTTTCCTTGTGGGAAGAAACGTTGGTGCTCTTCCAACACATATGTACAAGGTTCGCTGTTGACCCGCGCTCATCTTCATTATTCACCAGCGCTGATAAACGATAATGCTCTGCTTATACGCGTAGCATACTCAGTTGTGGCCGATTTTGACAAATACAGCTCTTTTTAAAATTCTTATTTATTGTCCCGTCATCGACGACCTCTGTGGCTCGGTGGGCGAAGGTCCGCCTGCGACGCAGGAGTTAGCGGGTTCGATTCCCGCCTTGGGACAAATATTTGTACGATCTGCAGGTATTTGTTCCGGGTGTTCTGGTCGTTTCTATAAAAAATTAAAAAATATCTATCTTTGTAATGCACTTTATTATATTATGTATATCAGTTATCTAGTACCCATAACACAAGCTCTACTTAGCTTGGGGCTAGATAATGTGTGAATTGTCCAGCATTATTTTTTTTTCTATCATCCGCGGCGCGAGTTCCGATTCAAAGCGTTTAAAAGGCTTTGCCTTTGCGAGACTTGTTTTTAGTAACTTTGAAAATACCAAATGAACTTGGGAATAATAACCCGTACGTAATACATACATTGAAAGCGCAACGTTATTACCATATATAGAGAAAAAATTTTAGCTTAAAGAAAGTATGCGCTATTTGCCATTTGCCAAAAGTTATCATATCACCAATCCGAGAATCACTAAGACAAGCTAAAAATTCAGGAACCACATCCATATAAGCAAAAAGGTATAAAAACACAAGATTTGCTTACTTTAGGGGCTGTCTAGAATGCCCAGTATTATTTCATCACTACTTCATTCGCGTGAACTTTTGGGTAAAAAACTTCGCTGAAACAATTTTCACAACTTCTCTCAAAAAAAAAACAGCTGAAACCCTTTTGTAGGATTCGGATATTCCTAAAATTCGTTGTTTTGAAAAATCCTGATACCCGTAATTGTATTTGTTCTGATTTTTATAAAAAAAAAAACTAAAAAAAAATCTTCTATTTATATTTCAGTGCAAACAAAATATTTCATATAATTATAATAAGTTTTCTTATTCACCAGATATAAAAGAATTAATTTGTTTTCGATGCAAAGATATCCCAATTTTTAAATCACCGTTCATTTGACTGTTTTGTATGACAAAACAGTCAAATGAATTGTTAAAATTGAATTGTTGTTGTGAATTGTTTGTGTGTCATTATAATAAAGGCAAGTCAAATATGATAAATGATTTCTTAAAATACAAAGCAAATTCCTACAGTAAAATAAAAAGAAATAGTCTCACTGAATATACTCGTATATCACTGAAGATAAATAGTAAGTTCGTAATTCTGTTTTGATGTACCTAGCTACATATTTACACATAGCGGAACTAAGACAGGAAATCGCTAGCAAAGTGAGTTTCTAATTGAAATCAAAGCTGTTGGTACACAGCCCGTGCTTGTTGACTTTATAAATAACCATGAGACACCCCGTTTCATATTTATTCATTTGGATTGAAATACAGTAAAAACAAACTTCCATGTCGTAAAATTTCCACACTCATGCCACGCACCTACAGTTTATATTTACTAGAGAAAATGTCAGTGTAATATGGCTATAGATATTTTATGATTATTATTACTGTGTTCCTCATTTCCATGATCTCGGGTCATATACTGGATTGTTGGGCAGGCACGGGGATTGTTGTCTAGGGTAGAATAGAGAAATATTACGTCACTTTGCCATCGAATGCGTAAATTATTTGAAATTTATTCCTTCAACATCAATAATGTACGCAATGTATGTCGACGCGATATCATTATTGTCTATTCTACCCTTAACAATAAACCCCGCGCTTGGCCTACTGGTCCTGTGTGCTCATTCGTACCACTCTGGTTTGGATCTAGCTGTCTACTTCTGTTTTTTCGGCCAACTACGACCTGAGTTTTGTCTCTTCAAGACAAGAGTGAATTATGTGTCTTCTAGCATCCTAGAAATACGATGTGGCCGAGGGGCTGGTTCTTACCCACTGACAGATTTGGTCAAACAAAAACAATAATCAAGATTCTCGTCATGCTTTTTTGACATTTTAACTGATTTACTAAGTATAGTTAGAGTTAAATTACTGTTCGCGTGTAATGGCAATATAGTAGGTACTTATAGATTTGATTGTCAAATCCAGATTTTCTGATTTTACTTCTATGTTTTTTTTTTTCAATGAACAATTACTAAAACTATCAATTTTTCATAGATTACGAAGAGGATTCAAGCATAGAGGCGTGATGGTCCTCCCGCGACAAACGTGCGGTCTCTTCACACACACGCTGCTTCTAGAGCGATACCCCGGCGGCAGGCATCGCCTGGACCGCTCCATACAAGGCGGGGAGCTCTTCCAGACTGTTATAAACAATCCTGTAAGTACTTTTCCAGCTTGAATATACGACTAACTTGAATTTACACATAAAAAAAAACTACATTTTTCATTCTACTGTGTTGTTGATTGATCTTGAACTACACCCTTTTCGATTAGGACAACTATTTTGTGGTATCTTATAAAGAGACGTCATGGTCTTCTATGTCTAAAACCGCTGAAACGTGTTAACTTTCTCAAAGTGTTGTTAAATGATAAAATAGTGTCTGAAAATTTTCATAAATTTGTCCTTAAATTCTTATTTAGATATTTTGTGAAAGAGTGGTTGAGGTCCAATTTCGAGGCGAACCACTAGTGTAATAACAACAATGAAAGGTGACGCTAGTGCCAGTAGCCCTAGTGTTGACATATCGCCCTGCCAAGAGCCCTTATCTCAAACGTGACCGTACATCATTAACGGTCCAAATCGATTGCAAATTGAATCGAACCGAAGCACTACCAGTGTTATCGGGGACATTGAATTACACGCGCAATTATCAGCGATCGCGTATTGATTTATGCAGCAGCCACGGCCTTTGTCATCCTAATTGACAGAAATCCATACATTGTAGCTTCGAACCCTGTCCATCTATGGTAATAAAGTGTTGCCCAAGAGGCGATGTTTAATTTCCGGACTAAACGAATGGGTAACCAACAAATGTCAGCGTGATGTGCAAATATTTGTTGCGGGTGGGTAGAGATGTCTTTTGCGATAGCATTGTTCACCCTTCCTGTTCAATTTGGGCAATCTCTGCCAGTCCAATGTCAACTGTCCGTCAGTGAAAATGAAATCCAATTTCCAATGATGAGCTTCTGCAGGTAATTGAACTGTCATAGGTAGGTTGGGGAAGGTTGACATTCTACGGTGACCTACCTATTCCCAGTTCCGCTGTCTAAAGTTTTGAGATAATGCTTTGTTTCCTTTGGCGCTGTGTATTCCAAATTCAAAATTCTTTATTTGTAAACATGGGTCACAGAGATGGAAGAAAAATAATAGGTAGTACCATACATGTTTTGCCTAAATCTAGGGCGTGCAAATATACGTATAGATCGGTAGGAGAATTGACTTACACGTTGAGAATATTATATAATAAATTACATTACTTTAAACTGGTTATAGAAATAATAATTAAGTAATATATTCATTTCACTGATACGTCAATATTTGAGTTTTTATCGAATAAAAAGTCATTTATATTATAATATTATTTTGATGTCAGTAATTTATTAAGTTTGTTTTTAAATAATGTCAGTGGTAGCAACTTTATGTTTCTGGGATTATAAATTTTTGGAGCCATTCCCCAAAAGCTTTTTTTAAGTAAGGCGGTTTTACTGCTAGTAGGACACAGGCGTTGCTGGTTTATTATTTGATTTGAGCGTTATGAATGTTCTAGCTTCTTTTCGCATTCATTAAACACCGGGATAAGAAATATCTAGCCTTCAACGGGACACAATCCATCTCTTTGCCGAATTTCATTAAGATCCGCTCCGTCGTTTGCGTAAATGTTACAGAAAGACAGACAAAGTCCAGTTTTGAATTTAAATGGGAGTTTAGCTTCAGTGGATGAAATTTTAATCAAAATACTAATCTGCCCTTTAAAACTTTCAAAGTTATACGCAGGATTATAGTTTTGACAGCAAATCCGAACCGCTTACGTACAGGCGAGAGTTGAGCTCATCTACGTCTAAAATCACGCGGCTCACCAATGGGTGAGCCGCGTGATTTTAGCACTGCACCTGCATTATCATAAAAGACAATGGTCTTTTATGATAATGCAGGTTTCACCTCTGGGTTACGTCGCTTCGCAAGTAGACTTGTTTGTTATTCCCGAGGCCAGCTATTAAGGATGAACGAAACGTCTTCGTTTAAGGGTTAAGATCACGCACATAGATTATGTTTTATGGGTATTGTTATTATAATTTATATCATTGTTTGGGGCTCGTGTCGATTTCTAAGTGTTATACAAAGTGCTATAAATATACGTCCTACGCCGAAATGGGGTACATTGTAAACTCAAATGAGGTTTTTGTAACATTTTATAATATCAATCAAGTGTTAATTTTCCCATCAAAAGTCTGACCGAAATACTAATTAATACAATTTAATTTCGACGGTGGGTGGATATTGCCACCTAAACCTATAGTCACTATTTATGGTACTTTTTTGTAGATAATTGTATTGCCCGCCATATCTATATTTGTTTCAGCGTTGACGTGACGAGGCAATAAATGTCATGGTTTCGATATTCATAGCAAAGTTAATAAAATTTACATTTATCTGCACAAGAGTTAGCAGCAATGATTGGCCGAAATGTTCAAAATACAATTTTGTATTGTTGAAATAAAAGTCGTGTAAAATTAATAGCGAATCGTGAAACAAAAAATAAAACGACTATTTTTGCAGATGGTATGCTCGTTTACAATAGAACTGACTGTATGTTAGCTGGAATCTCAACACATTTGTGTTTTTAGTTTTTCTTCTCTCTTTCATCTTTGACCTGTTTATTTTGGGACTAATAACGTTCTTAGAAATTCAAATTTAATTTGATAAGAAATGATTGTTTATTGTAAATATCTCACAAATAGGTACAGTAAACTATTAATCGGGCCAAACGAAGAAATCTGAATGAGATTAAGTTTCCTAATACCTACGCCTGGTATAATGAAGTGTTTTAGGAGATGTATTCGAGCTGTTTAAAACTGATAATGTTCAGCAATTCTAATCGTTTGACAAAAATGTCTGAACGTAGACCCTATTTACACCTTATTCTAATTCTAAGTGAGGAACTAAGATCTGCACTGACATCTCGCGGGGAGTGTATTGTGCATTGCCCCCAGCCAGGAACCAGCCTAACTTGAAGTACTTCATGTAAGGTACTTCGTTTACACCGAACTGTAACATGTCTTTGTCGACAGATCAATGTATTCATGACACACATGTCGAACTACGGCAACGACCGCCTGGCGCTGTACACATTCGAATCCGTGGTCAAGTTCTTACGATGCTGGACGAACGTTCGGCTCGCTTCGGCGCCGCCGCTCGCGCTCGCTGAGAAATACTTCGAACTGAGGCCCGATGAGCTCAATCCGCTGTGGGGTGTAAGTATTACAAACTATAAACAATACTGTAAACACACCTTAATTAAACATGGACGCTGCCGCCGTCACCGCCAGCGAGTCGAGTACGTACACGGGGCTCGCTTCGCTCGTCACGTAATGTAGGCTCGCTTCGCTAGCTATCTGTCGTTAAGTTCCTAAGTTACTGAACAAAAAGTTCCTTAATCTACTGTGGGTGTGGAATGAAATAAATTATTAATGTTTATTTCAAGTTTTAAGTACTTAGATAATAACTGAGGTTAGGGTTCTCATTAAAATATAAAAACATTTTTGTTATAGAACACCGCTCTGAGTAGCATTAGGTTTACATTATAAAATTGTTCAGTATTACTTGTACTAACTTTTTAACGTAAAAAAATAAACAAGCAAACAACCCATTTGTTAATCTAGCTATAGAGGATCAAACAAAATAATGTGTTCGGGGTTTATTAGTATCAAATGTGTATTTTCATAGAATCATTCAGCTGTTTTTCAATTTAGAATTGAAAGATTTTTGACCATTTTCAAAGCAAACTTATTCAGTGACGCAATAAAATTGTTGTAATTGGAAATGTTAGCCCCAAAGAGTAACAAATGAGCTGCATTAGAAGCTATTTAAATTCCTGGTAGTGGCTACTCAGCCATGCAGAAATTAGCTATTACTCACACTACAATAGCCTTACGTGCTAGTTGTAAAACATATTCTACTAGTTTTTACCAGCGGCTTCGCACGCGTTGTTCCTATGGAAACATTATAAATATCTAAATGTCTTTTTTATTTTTCTTTGGAATGTATACATGGTACAGTTCAGGACTTATTCAATCGATTATATTTATGTTATGGTTATTTCTATCCCATGGCAACTGATATATGGAATAAAAAGTAGCCTATGTTTTATTTCTGGCCTAGAACAACCTAAGAAATTATCTCTAAGAATAATCTCTAAGAAATTTAATAAGTTCCCAAAAATTCGAGTCGTGATAGGTTCGAGTCCTGCCAAAATCGAATATTATGAAACTTATTTAATTTCTAGAACAACCTGTATAAAAAAAATACAGTCCCATCCATCCAGTTAGGATGGCGTGAGGATGTAATAAACACCCTTCCAAGGTTTCGAATTTATAATATTAGTGTGATATTGCTTCAGTTGCCATGGAAACATTTCCATAACTCATCTCCTTCCCGTGACTTTTAACTTAGCCGCTTTTAAAAACATAATTAAAGTCTTTGTTCCGTGCTCCAAGCAATGTTTACAAGGAAGTTATCTGACTAAACAAAGTAAACACATCTAAAAACAAAGTAAATGCCGTCAACCCAGTATCTGAACATGCTTATTTACTTTAGATAAAGCATTGCAAAAACAAACTAGACTTTCCCAGAGTTATGCAATGTAGCCTGAGCTGGTAAGCTTGTTCCCTAATCGCTGTAGTTAAACAAGGTAGTGTTTATACGCTATTAAAATGGATAGGAGAATTAACGCTTTCATTGGCCATGAGGTAGGTATGCACGTGTTCGACGGCAGCGCCGCCCTTACATCTCGGAAGGTCTGGACCGTCAACGCAATATACTATAAGCCGGTTTTTTATCCGCTTGTTAGAATTTGACAATAGTTTAATTTGTTAACCTCTATAGTGTTTTTACTTCTGTGTGGAGAAACCAAGACTTGGTTCGTAAAACAAATAAGCAAAACACATGCACGTTTTTTATCTGGTGTAGCTTCGGTACGCCCCTATAAGGACCAAATACTGCTAACCAATCGTTTTATGATAATAGTATCATCGCAGAATCGTCAATAAATGAAAAAAACTCTAGATATTCACAGAGAGATCTATAGTTTCTTTCATCAAAGGTAAAACGACAAACTGTGTCAGTCTGAGACAATACACTGCTGACGCTGCAGCGCTGGGCGGTGAATGCGTTATAGTGCATTAGCATCGATCAAACTATAACCGCTGGGTGTGCGTGTACCTTAGCTCAGTGGGTGAGGTTTGAATAATTTGATTCCGCTAGGTTTTGCTTCTTTCCTAGGTTAATTTTATTTTATTTGGAGAGAAAACAGTTATACACACTTTCTAAATAGTTTATAAATTCACTTTATAAACAAATACACTAATAAATAAGTTATATAACCATTGTTTTTCATGATGATCATCCTCAGGACATGTTACCTACTTATTAATGGCATTAGCTTAATAATGACAATAGCAGATAATATATATTATACTAGCAGCACCTCGCGGTTTCACCCGTGTAGTTCCCGTTCCCGTTGAAATTCCGGGATAAAATAGCCTATGTACTATTCCAGCCTATAATCTATCTCTGTGCCAAATTTCATCCAGATCCGTTCAGCCGTTCTGGCGTGATTCAGCAACAAACATTCATCTGTGTGAATTGTCCAGCATTATTTATATCTATCCATCCATCTAAGTTTTTGCATATAAAAATAATAGTGTGATTAAAACTATAAAGTCCAAAATTTAGACAACATTATTTGCATCAAACCCCAGTACGATTCTCTACACGAATTCTCTACATTGAACATTTTACATTACATTTCGATAACCTACATTCGTGGATGCGGCGAGTCGTAAAGTTCCTCTCTCCATAATCGAAATAACATATCGAGGCGACGGAATATCTATAAAGCTGTAGTGACAGACAATTTGCACTTTCACGCCAGTAAAATATTAAACTTAAAAGCACAGAAAACAGATTTTAATAAAGATCGTTCCCAGTTCTCGGAAGAACGTTAACAATGTAGCAATAGGAATATTTCTTGAAATACACGCTCGAAAATCGACATTGGCTAGTTTCATTTAAATTGAAAATTCCTTTCTTAAATAGCTTTGGCGAGCGTAAAGCGTAGAGCCGGTGAACAAATTAAAGCTACATCCATTTTGGCCGCTTTACCTTCCTATATTTAAAGTATTCCACTCTCAGCGAAAATTATCTGTCGACAAGCAGAAGCCCAATTTAAATTCGACTAAAAAGTATGCAGTACAGTGACTGCGCAAAGTCGGAATCTTTGTCCGTGGCGTTGCCAAGGGGAGCTATTAATCAGTGATTCTATCTAACGAAGTTCGGAAACGGTCTTTTCACGCAAATAAAACGGAATGTTACCCTTTGGAAACTTAGTCCGGGCGCCGCCATTGTCGTCGGATCAATTAACTTTTGAGTTTGACAGTGGCCGCCTTATTTCCGGCTGAGTTCGCCTACAGGAGAGGCCTCGGGCCGTAAAGTTGGCCTCGCTCCCTATTTACACTGGCTAATTGATCGACCGCGTAGGGTGACAATATGTGGGAAGCAAGGAATTACAAAAATGACATCTGATCTTTAACAATTGTTGTCTTAGCGCTTATTACTCTGCTCTTTATTAGAGGGACACTCCAGTTAAAAGTCAACACAGATTATTAGTTCGACTCGAGCATGTTTACGTTGTCTTTTAATGTCAAAAGTTCATGGAAATATCTGAAGATTTCTTTCATTTCACTACGTTTTCGAGGTTGTTTCAATATTTTATCCGTACGTTATGTGATGAGATTTGTAGACGATTTCAATAACTTCCTACCATGAGAAGACATTTTTCATCTCGCACGAGAACATTCCGTAACAATATGCGATATTCAATATGTATGGCACAATGTTTAATACTTTATTGGTAGCAGAGATGCGTATGATCCCGTCGAACGGTGAGCCATTGAAAAATATTATTTCATTTCGAGTGAGTGCGTGTTTATCGGTCGAATGAAAACGTTGTATTTGTTGTTAAATGGCTTCGAGGCTTTAAGTCAATTGGTCAATTATTGTTTCATAACATTTTATTTGCGGAACATTGCGTTTTCAAGAATGAAGAGCATAGATAGGTATTTCTGCTATATGAGGGAACTTTATGTAAAGTTTAACAGAGTTCCCACTGATTTTTAGTTCAGATAGAGTTCTATAAATAAAACAGTTGAGCACCTCTGCTTGCACTGCGTTTGATCTCACGTACGCCACGTCAGAATTACTCTTAGTTTATATGGACCACATGTATCCCTTTGTAATAAACGTAAAGGAAAATGGACTCTATTTTCTCTCATACCGTTAACGCTTTGGAAATAAAATGTTCTAGTTTCATGTGTTTGGGGATGGCGCTTTTGCTAACGAGCCACTCGTTAAGGCTTTTGCACTTAAAGCCAGTTAGCGACCAAGCTTCCGCTTTGGACCAATGCTATTTTTGTTCTACGGCGGGAAAATATTTATAACTATTTGTGTGCTATTAATTCTATTCGATTAACCTGTTGACATGGCACCCACGGGCTTTTATCACGTCGTCGCCATCCCTCAGGGTGACAACGACAACTTCCTAAAATGACAACTTCCGAAAACGACAATTTCAGAGAACGTCTATTCTATACTCGTCAATTTCCTAAAATGACAAATTCCGAAAATGACAAATTCCGAAAATGACATCTTCCTAAAATGACAACTTCCAAAAACCATGACAAAAATCGGATACAAAACATATCATTTCGTAAATAATGCTGCTGGACAATCCGCACAGCATTATCTAGCCCGAAGCTCATATACATATAACTGATATACATAATATAATTCATTACATAGAAAGTTTTTTTTATTTTACATAGAAAACGATCAGAACACCCTGAACAAATGTCTGCAGATCGTACAAACATTCGTCCCGAGGCGAGAATCGAACCCACAACCTTCTGCGGCGCAGGCAGACCTTCTTCCACCGCGCCACAGAGGTCGTCGTATTTAAACTGATTAAAAAAAACTACAACAATGAACCTATCAAAACATTAACTGATTAACACAAAAAGACTTGCGACACGCAACCCAATCAAATCGAATCCCTCATAAACGAACACACACTGACTGACCTACATACAACGAACCTTTGAATAGCACATTCCACACTACTTAACGCGGTGATCGCGATAGCTAAGCCAGAGGATGACAGCTTAATTCCCAATAGTAAACCGATGCCAGATTAGCTTGTCAAGCATTCTTAATCCCACACTTAAACCTCACGTCTCTACATATAGCTTGAATCTAGTTAAGTACTCATCAGGTCGTATAGGTCGTATCTATATTGTGCTGTTAGGCCTACTCCTATTTCTGTCAGAGGTCTGACAGATATCGGTCGAAGGCTGGTCACAGCCAGGTCTTATTGGCAATTTGCACTATATCATGGACCCATCTAGCAAGAAGTCTGCGGGTATTTCGTCTGTTTTCGAATAAAAATAAAGGCAAACGGTTCACATTTCTGTCAGAGGTCTGTCAGATATCGGTCTAAGGCTGGTTACAGCCAGGTCTTTTGGCAATACTCAATACTCAATCATTTATTGCATAGGTGTACAGGGGTGCTTAAATCTACGTAGGTATTTAGTTTCACTATAGACCCTGCTGGGCACACAATATATCATAGAGAGAGAGGAGCAATTTGCACTATCTGACCCGTCTAGCAAGACGTCGGCTGGTATTTCGTCTGTTTTGGAATAAAAATAAAAACAGACGGTTCTCAATTTTGCTGTGTATGTTTTTGTATGCAAGTTACTTGATATCATCGCCATGTGGTGTCCGATTCAGATTATTCTTTGAAATTGTATTGGGAATAATTTCAAGGTTCGAGAAAATTCGAAATAATTTCAAGGTTCGAAAAATTAAGGGACCATGAATTTGATTTCCAAGGGATGATTATTATCCCCTAAAATTTAAATAAAACCGGCCAAGTGCGAGTCGGACTCGCACGAAGGGTTCCGTACCATTAACTATAAAAACGGCAAAAAAGTCATGCCTGTTATATGGGAGCCCCGCTTAAATATTTGTTTTATTTTAATTTAATTATTAATTTTTAAAGTGATTATATAACTTAATATTCTGTGAATATTTCAAGAGTCTGCCTGTTGCCGTTATCAATATCGAACAAAAAAATTACGTTTGTTTTAAGGGAGTCCCCTATACTTTTTTTTGTTTATAGTATTTGTTGTTATAGCGGCACCAGAAATACATAATTGTGAAAATTTCAACTAACTATCACGGTTCATGAGATACAGCCTGATGTGATGACAGACGGACAGCGGAGTCTTAGTATTAGGGTCCCATTTTACTCTTTGGGTACGGAACCCTAAAACAGTTTTAATATCCCGAAATTTGTCGACGAATTTTAGTTTTATCAAAACACTAAAACGTTGGTTTTTTAAGGTTATATTTTTGCACAAACTAATAAGTAAAAAAAAAAGTTAAACACAATAGCTTGGTGTTAGATAATGCTGTGTGAATTGTCCAGCATCATTTATTTATTGATGGACTCATAGGTACATAATCTAAAAATGTGTTGCTCTGATTATTATAACAGCTGTCAAAGATATATATTTTACGAAGTGCTACTAGAACAAAGTCGACTTTATCCGTATCGGTATATTTTGTTTCCTATGGGAATTCCGAAACGAAGAGAAACGTCCTTCTCGTTTCATAATAATTTATGAGGGGATTGATATCTATGGATATCGGTAAAACAGTGATAGGTATGGATAATAATAAGCTCACAACACGGGGGTGCATGCCTTCCCCCGAATACTTATCGCATCTCAAGTTTAAGTCGTCACGTCTCAAGTGACGATTTTTTGACACATTTTCAATTAATTGTGTCAAAAAACCGCGACCTAAGACGAGCTTAAATGTAAGTTTCGTTTGAGTATTCGGGGGTTAGAGCGTTATTATGGTTATTGTTACGTACATCTTTCAATTTCCCATCAAATATAGCAGTTTTGTGCACACAAAACTTGTTAAATGATGAAATAGAGTTGTGTTATAAGGGCGCAAACGCTACTTTAGAGATATGGATGAGCTCTTTGCCGAAAGTCCACCTAAGACAGCTGCGTTTCAAGTGTACCTTCGTTGCGGGTTCGATTTCCTTACGACACAAATGTTTGAATGATCTGGGATAGATAAGATTATACTTTATTGTACACAAACACAGAAACAGTACATAAATAAATGCTACGATTTGTCGAAGTTCAAAGGCGGCCTTATCGCTTTGAGCGATCTCTTCTAGACAACCTAGAACATAGAAAACTGCTAGACCGGAAACAAACACTCCCAGTTTGTTTCATGTCTAGCAGTTTTCTATGTATTAAGCTACAAAATAGAAGTTAAGGTCCTATACCTACGTAACATTAATCGGTATTTTTTTTCTCTAGAACCCATGTGACGACATCCGGCACCGTCGCATCTGGTCTAAAAGCAAATGGTGCGGGACACTACCCAGAGTCCTGGTTATAGGACCGCAGAAGACGGGAAGCACGGCCCTTTACACCTTCCTGTCCATGCATCCAGCGTTGACGCCCAACCTGCCCAGCCCGACCACTTACGAAGAGCTGCAGTTCTTCAATAACAACAACTATTTGAAGGGTCTAGATTGGTAAGTCAATTTGAAACATTTTTAAATAAATTAATAGTAAATTATGCTCGACAATCCACGCAGCATCTTCTATAGGTAGTATAGGGTATATCAGAATTTTCTAAGGGAACCACAAACATATTCATTCATACAAAACCTATAGGGTAGTTCTCGTTGACCTAAAATCATAAAATTTGGCTAGAAATAATGTCTTAAAGCACAAGTAAAGGAAAACATCAATAAAACCGTTTATTTAATTGTGGCGAAATCAGAAAATTGTCTCGATTTCTTTGCTACGAGTACAAGTTTGTACGGAACTCTTAATGCGCGAGACCAACTCGCACTTGGTTTTATATATATTTATAATTTTGGACGCATTAATCTCTGCAAAGGAATGATCCATTATGTTGCATCTGAAAATAAGACCAGCTAGCAAAAAAGAAAATAATACCTTCAAATGTTGCAACCGTGTCAAAATATTCATACGAACAAAGCAAAAATAAAAGCTGCAAAAAAATTCGCCGAACCCGTCATAATTTTACCGTGGAACGTACTACAACAAGCGTACCTAACCTGTTTTTACGTTTCACTACAACAAAGAAATCATACAAACAGATATGAATATTGTATGCCAAATTATCGACAGACCGATGGAATGAATATTGTTTTATTTTGTTTAACAATTTTTGGAAAATTAATAGCTAGGTAAATAAATTACAAAAATGTTGTGTGAATACCTCACCTATACTTTATTTTTGCCTCGTTTTATTCAGAAATTTCGCTGTATTAATTTAACGAATTTATTAATAGACGAATCAAATAAAACACTCGAAATGTACTCTAAAACATCCGAATCTCTCCAAGTTTTTCGGTCGGCTAAGCTTTTGATTATACCTAGAAGACAGGACACAGGCCACAGGAAGGACACAGGAGGACAGCGGCTGAAACGTGGACCTTGCGAGATGTGGAAAGGCAGAAAATAGATGCCCTGGAAATGTGGTGCTGGAGAAGAATGCTTGGGGTTTCGTGGACCGAGTTTCGCACGAACGTCTCGATACTTCAAGAACTCGGTATCAGGCAGCGTCTGTTTTCTATAGTACAATCTCGTATCCTGACATTCTTCGGACATGTTCCCCGGCGTGACAATCAGTCCATAGAACGCCTTGTCGTCCAAGGGAAAGTAAAAGGCACTAGACCGCGCGGAAGGTCACCCACGCGCTGGACAGACCAAATCAAGTCTGCTATTGGAAGTTCAGTAAACGAGTGCAGTAGGATGACCACTAGCAGGCAGCGGTGGCGACATGTCGTGAAGCGCATCACATCTGCCCCTTCCAATACTGCTTGTACTTAACGACCGCTCTGTCAAGAGCGTACCGGATAAGAAGAATAGGAAGACAGGAACAGATTCTGAGCCGCGAGTCCATTTGACAATGGTATCAAGACGTGATCGTGACGTCTCATATTTGTATGGGTTTGCGTAGTTCTCTTTATGCACGACAGAAGCGCTGTACCAAAACCTAAAAGGTGAAATGAGACGTCGCGATCACGTCTCGATGCTATCGTAAAATGGACTCCGGGCTCTAGACGGAAAGCTCTAAACCACCTTTCCATGACTTGACCAACCTCAACCTCAACAGACTATTATGGTCCAATACTGGACGCAGGCCTGCCACTGATTTTTAATCTCATGGGGGGTAATGCCCATAATCCCCACGCTGGGCATGCGGGTTGGGAATCGCAGTTCGGTGGTAGATCAATTCTGCAAGAGGCGCTGCTGCCCGCCCCCCGGTTTATGTCCCTCTGTCGCCTCCTACGACACCCATGGGAAGAGTTGGGGTGGTGCAAATTCTAAGCTGGCACCACACGGCTATGTCTTGACCAACTCCGTGACAAGTTGAATATTATGTTATCCGTCTTTACCCTAACAACTTTGTGACAGCGATCAGCTCGTATTATGCCTTCAATGAGGCGAAATCCGCGGTTGATCGAACTTGACGTTTTTATATCCAAAAATAAATCGCTGCAATTCAACACAGATACTGCAGGAAGAAAGGGGAAAAGTTAACTTCAATCGCTTGGAAAAAGGCTGCTTTGTAAAAATCAATAACGATAAATAAATCCACAAAATTTACTATCGCCGAGTTTTATGAACGTATTTCAGTTTACATTTTCAACTAAAACTGGGTAACAACTTGGTTGCGGCGGGAAGAGGAAGTTTATACCTCCGACTGCTGTAATCGGGAATCGAGATCGAACTGTAACTGTGTACCTACAGGAGGCCTACTTTTGATACACGGAAGAACGAAATTTCGTTTCGTACAAAAACAGAAATTTCAGCAATAACTTCGTTACTCACACGGCCGCTCGGTACTTTCGGGATAATGACTTTCATCCCATTTGACTTAATAATATCGGTCGGAGATACAAAGACAAAAAATACAAAATCGTTTATTTTGAATAAGTTACTTATTAATGGTTAGAAGTTAACGATAAGGCAGCAAAAAAACTTGAGCTTCAGAGCCTACGTGACAGAAAATAAAAAAAATTATAAGATTACAGGACTAACATATACTTGTAGTAAAGTTTATGCACAAATTCAGTCATACTACTTTAACTGTTTGTCCGAAAGTAAACGAGAGTAGCCACACGTTGCATTTTGCGAATGAAAAGAACCAGAGTAGGGGCTCAGGTATACGTTTTTCACTCCGCCCGCTTTTAATATGGAACGTTACAAGTTGGGCTCCATTGAGGCTGCTCTTTATACGACCGTTTGTGAATCAATCGGCAGAATTCAACTGGCGATAAAACTGAACTGTGTCACATTTGAGGTAAGCACCGAGCGAGAGAGATTACTGTACGAACTGTGAAGGCTTAAAATTTGAATGATTTAATTTTAAAACTACATCATAACTACATTAAAATCTTAAAAAAGTTTTTAGCGATTGTCCGTTAACATTTTCTTTTATTTTTAGGTAGTCGGGAGCCTTTTGTTCCTGCTTGTACCTACCCTCGGTAATTAATTGTATTATAGGGGTGGGCGCAACTGACTATCTAAATATCAAAAGAAAATGAAAAGGGTAATCGGTGAACACTTGTTAAAGATTTTTGGGTAGTACTTATCAATTTTTTCCTAATTTTTTACCTTATTATTTTGAAAAATGCAAACAAATGCATTTTCAATGATTCCCCACACGAAGAAATTTTCTAGCATTAGAATTTAGGAATTTACTTTGACCGTGATATGATTGTTTCATGCATTTTATGCTCCCAGTAATTGCGGGAACACAAAATGCATGAAACAATTTAATCATTTTTATACTCTGTCTACATTGTGATTCTTTCGTAAGTCTGACGTCATATAGCCTATAACCACCGAAGTACTGAAACGAATCTATCGATAGGTACTCATTTATTGAAATTAAATGCCATATTGCCAATCTTTTAACTCTCATCCGTTGGTAGTCGGGTAAATAATATTTACTTTCGTCACTGTTGATTTGAGAGGCATTAGAAAAACTGTAACATTGGTTCTGTTCATAACCTTACCAAACCAGCTTATAGAAACGCATTTTAACTGCCTAAAAGTTTTTATTTAGTTTGACTTATTGGTGTCACAAAAGCAATCAATAAAAATTCTAAAAAGACCCCTTCCCTTCAATCCAGAGCATCTTTATGTAGATTCGTATAGAAATCCATCATCTATGTTAATTGTCCCATTCACCACGTTCCACCAAACTGCGAATAAAGTCACTAATCTCGATCCAATCACCCAGAGGTTTCGGTTCAGCGTTATTTCTGTAAATTAGAAAGCGGAAATCCCTTTTGTCCGGACTTCTATTCTCTTGACGGCTCCGATCGAGCTGAAAAAACAATTTATCGGTTTCGTAGATTGACGCTCGTAACTCGTAGCTGTCTCACTGTTCGTGTCGATAAATCCACGATAAAATGTATTCGCGGATTTTCTTGCCCAAATACGTCCATGATTAATAAATCGGTACAGTCAGTGCCATAAAAAGTTTAGAGGATTTTGTCGTGGTGTCGCGTCGTCGTCGGTCAATTTCATACTTGAGTTTTTCTTTACACTCTAATAAAATAACTTTATTTCTTTAGGCTTACAAAATAAGCACTGAGACAAGTCAAATTTTATACCACAAACAGCTGTACAATAGAAATAAGGTGTTATTGATTTATCCACTGAAATTTTAGACCACTTGTGGAAGAAGTGAATAAAATGTACGAGGATTCTGTCATTACGAGCCGGATAGCAGCCGTGTGGTGCCGGCTTAGAATTCGCACCACCCCAACTCTTTCCGTGGTGCCGTAAGAGGCAACTGAGGAACATACACTGGGGAGCGGGCAGTAGCGCCTCTTGCAGAATATATCTACCACCAAACAGCGATCCCCAACCCGCATGCTTTGCTTGGAGATTATGGAAGTTACCTCTCAAGATAAAAGACAATAGACGATTACCAGTTGTGGCCTGCGTCCAGCAGAGCACCATTATAGGCTGTTGAGTTTGATGTAATAAAAGTAGGTATGTAGCATTTTCTTCTTCAACATCTACCTACATGTTATTAAGTTTAGATAATTAAAATCAATCTCATACGTTGCGCTAAATTAACAGCTAATAAACGGAAATGAACGAGAAATTTCATGAGTTTGCTTCGTAAATATGTATTTTCTTAATAACGTTCACCGACCATTATTAAACAGTTTATTGCCTCGTACATTCCTGAATTATACTAATTATTGTTATTATAATTTAATAACATTCCAGAGTTTATTTAAGATCCTTCCTCAATCAGAATATGGGAAAGCAGCTTTCTGAAAGATGCAAAAGACGTGAGCTTACCGTTTAAGTATCGGAAATTACTTGGTCTTAAGTCTCATAAATTCCTAGACTATAACCCGGTTTTCATGCGCTCGTCTAGAATAACATTAAAAATGTTGGTTTACCTGTCTGACTCGCTGAGTGACAGCAGTTTCGTGGCTGAAATTCAGTTGCAGCTGGTTTTAGTAAATTTCTTTGTGGTTGCTACGAGTATTCTACTTGATGGAAAACAGTTTGATCTGTTTTTATTATGGAGTTGTTTTACTAATGTGAATTCAGATCTTCCTACCTACATTATTTTTTTACAAGCTGCCGCGGCTTCGCACTCTTTTAAGGTTATTTCCACCCCATGGGAACTGATTTATAGGAAAATCAGTTCTCATGAGCCGTTTTTACCTATGCCAAAAATCAAGTCGATTGGTGGCTTACTTAGGTTATTTTTGTCGTTTTTCTAGATAATCCTACGGAACCCTTCGTGCACGAGTCCGACTCGCACTTGGTCAGTTTTTTTTATGTAAAGTCATATAAATTAGTTTTAAAGTGAACTTTTTTCCCAATAAAATATTGCATAGCCATTTCGCATAAAAAATCTGCTTATTTAATGCTAAACAATTCAAAATAGAAGTAAAACACACGTAGGTACTTGTGCTTAATGATGAGCTTATCGATACGTCGATACGCGGCGGTTCCGCCAGCGGCGCCGACTTCCGCATTCCGCTCCGGAACAACGTCAGATTAGAACTTTTTGACTTACTAGCCTTACCAGCGGCTTCACACGAGTTTACTCTATAAAAAAGTAGCCCATAAGGCGCTGCGCAAACGTAGACACTTTTGTGTCTCGTGTCGGATATAAGCTACCGATGAATATTTGATTTCTATAGAACCAGCAGAAATCATCCACTCCCTGCGCATACGTGTGTCTAGTTGCTCCCACTTAACACATACTCATTGACAATCAAAAAGTGTTTGGTGTCGGAAACTAAAAGTCGTCAGTTAAAGACACAAGCTACATCTGCATTGCCATATACCGGGGCAATGCAGCCAGCAGCGTCTTGGGCACGCGTGCGACTGATATTGATATGGATCAGTTGAGCTACCTGTAGATTGTTTGCAACAGTCTGCAGTTAGCTCAATTGTAAATACCTACGAGTTTTAATTTAATTCTATAATTTGATTGTTATTTTCTTTCTTAATGAAGATGTCTATTTGGAATAATTACTAATAGCGTCTGCGGCTTCTTACGCGATTTTTAGATAAAAAGTAGCCCGTTAGTTCTAGCTTATAAAAATCATATAAAAATATGTTAAGGCGTGTATGTATGTGAATTGACATCAATTGAGTTACTTTAAAAACTTTTTCTCCAAAATTTCTTTTGATTTAAGCTTCAAGAAAATACATAGAAGCGTAATCCTATGCCTATCCTTTTTACAACATGGCGTCATAGATCCCCATAAGAGCGCGCTTAGTGCAATTTTTTTTAAAAGAATAGGCATAGGATTTCCCATTCATATGAGCGGAACATAGCAGGGCAACGTCAGAGACAAAATAAAAATTTCGCTTATTATCTAAGACTTATTTAAAATATGACGGGACGATTACTTAAATGAAACATTAGGCTGGCTACGTAATTCGTAAAAAAAAATTGTGCATCTGAATTAAAACAGTGTTTATGAGAATTTTGTATTTTTTTTTGGAAAAAAAAAAACCAATTTATATTTATGAATTCTATTTGATTACTCGACTTCTATAGATTTTTTCCCTAACTATCGTATTTTTTATTCTGAACATTTACGTTCGTTACTATAAATCTAAGTGCTTAAAATACACCTTTTGCTTGATTTTTGCATTAGGAGCACACAAAATATAAGTTTATTACATGTATTCTATCATGGTGATGAGCTTATCGATACGTCGATACACGATGGTTCCGCCAGCGGCGCCGACTTCCGTATTCTGCTCCGGAATAGATTACCTAGAACGTATTACACCCTAGCTTCTGCACGCGGCTTGAAACGCGGTTTCTTTTAGATTTCTATAAATGTATTTCTAGCTTACAAAAGCACTTAACACACGTCAAAATCTTTAACTTATGCAGATCGAACCTATTGAATTTCCAAAAACTTGTGACGTATTTTCCCACCAACGGATTCTGTTGCTGATAAGGATGTTTCTTTATATTACACCTACTCAGAAAATTTATTATTTTTGTAACAAACAACAAGTTCGTCATTGCAAGCGTACTAAAAATCAAGACGGAAAGCTCTATGTGATTTCGTTTTACACGCGTTTAGCGGGAGAGAAAAGTGTATAGAAATCCATTTCTAACGTGTTTTATTTCTGAAATAGTAGCCGGTAGCTATGGTTATATTCATAATACTTAGGTCAAATGACAAAAAGTTTTACTCCGAATATGATTTGGCCTTTACGTACTATTCACAACATTAATTAAAAAAGAACCAAGTGATAATCGTACGCGCGTATATATTGCGTACGATTTCACATAATTCGAGTTTACATTTTCAATTTACACGAGTGATTTTGAAGATTTTTACTCGTAGGTTTAGTAAAAGCACTATGTATCACTCGGGAGAAAATTTCGATTCCTACCTCGTGTGTTTTAAGGCAAATGTTGTCGTATGTTTATACCTAGAACATAACAAAAGTCGAATACTTTTTTACAATGAAAATAACAATCAAATATTGGAATTAAATTAAAACTAGTATTTACAATTGAAACAATTGAGCTAACTGTAGACTGTTGCAAACATTGTACGGGTAGCATCGAGTTAGAGGTAGCTCAACTGATCCATTACCAATACCAATCGGAAGCGTGCCCAAGACGCTGGCTGCATTGCCCCGCTGTATGCCAATGCTGATGCGCTCAAAAAAGTATTAAAGTTAAAATAGACGTTTATGAGTCCTTTAGCTTGATAATGAGCTTGTCGATACATCGATACGCGGCGCGGCGGTTCCGCCAGTGGCACCAACTTCTGCCCCGGAACAATACCAGATTACGAGTACCTAGCTAGAACCTAGAACGTATTACCCACAAGCTTTTGTCCGGGGCTTCGCTATATGAAGTATATAGTGATGTCCTGGACCTGATGCTACGCATTTAGCCATCATCATCGCTTCCAGCAACCCACCCATTACTGACCTCATCTATTATGTCCAGAACACAGAACCCTTCGCGCAAAGTTATAAACTAACTTCTGCGCGCCGTTTCGCACGTGTTTTTTAGAACAGTAACTTATATGTTATTCAAAGTCATCTTTGTTTGAGCAAAATTTCAGCCCGATCCGTTCAATACTTTTTAACGTTGTCTTCGGCCAAACATCTTCACTACGGCAATACCTTCGCGATATAATTTGTATATTTATTTGTATATTTTTAATCTACCGTAGGTACCTATTGATACACTTGATATCGTTAATATTAACAAAATTTGCTTATATATTAACATGTTAAATTACTTAAATATAATTATTTTAAAAATAACCAAAAAACAAAGATAAGTAAATAGCCTACAGTAAAATAAATTAATGACAAAGAGAAACTTAGCTGCTGTAAAGGGGCATTGTCAAGTTAAATAAGTATATAAATAAAGTTAAAAAACAAAAAATAATAACATAGGTACATAATGTCAAAGTAATAAAATTGCAATAATAATAATATTAGTAGGATATACATACTTACCTAAATACATCCATCTAATCAAATTATTTGGTTTTTATAAGATAAAGAAAGAAATGCTATAGATGCTAGATAGATGCCCTAGTTCACGATAAATGTGATGATTATTTACGTGCCCTCCTAGGCGACTTTCAGCTACGTCGCTACCAGTATCAAAGGAGTATCCGTTGAGACTGTAGTAGCCGATATTTGGCACTTATATAAATGTAAAATATAAATAATGTTGGACAATTCACACAGCATTATCTAGCCCCAAGCTAAGCAGAGCTTGTGTTATGGGTACTAGATAACTGATATACACAATATAACACAATACAATATAGATAAATCAGTTGAGCTACCTGTAGATTGTTTGCAACAGTTTGCAGATAGCTTAATTGTTTCTATTGTAAATACTAGTTTTAATTTAAATTTGTTATTTGATTGTTATTTTCTTTCTGAATTAAAAAAAATATATATATAGATAAATATTTTTATTATAATATAGAAAACTACCAGAACACCCTGAACAAATGTCTGCTGATCGTACACACATTTGTTCCGAGGCGGGAATCGAACCCGCAACCTTCTGCGTCGCAGGCAGACCTTCGACCACCGCGGCATATCGGTCGTCCGTCATACGTCATTACGGTAGACCAAAGATCTAGGATCCTACGTTCCGTAGGGTAGATATAGCGTAAAAAAATGAACAAATAATTAGTCATTCTTTTCGTTTTTTCTTATGACAATTGTCTATGTGAAAGAAAGAGACAACATCCCAACGTCAATTTCATATTGAAACACAGAGTGTCACATTTTGATATTTTTCGTTGTTTGTTTGGGCCCAGCTGGGCTCAGGTGGTGAACAGAAAATATACTGTTTATTATGTAATTTTGTGTTTAAAACTTTGTTTTGTGGTGTTTATTACTAATATAAATCATGGCCTGTGCAGTTGTTGGCGGCAAAAGCCGCAGGATGATGGCTTTGTCGGAATTAAACCAAAGAATCTTTCCATCGGTAAGTCGATTGACGTGTTTTGGCTAATGTTAGTGATAAATTTCTTTGCAATAGGTTGAATTGTTTTATTAATGTAATATTGAAGCTATTTCATAAAGTTATTCAAAGCTCATTATCCTTATAATTCTATAATTCACAAAAATTTTGGCAACAAACCATAAAATGACATCTTATGTACCATATTGATGCTACCTAGTGACGTACTGTTGTTGTCGATAGATTACTGTCGATAAGTTTAATACAAAATATACATAAGTACACCTACTTGTACTGAGACATAACATTTAAGAAATTCTTAAGTCATGGTGGCGAAACGGTTTACCGTCATCAATAAAAAAAATCCAGTGTGATTGGTACGTGTACCTATATGGACTGACTGACTTGGATTCACTAGATTAAGGTGTCCTGAGAACAATTTCGTGAGATGAAAGTCTAATCCAATGATCGTAATGTTAGTAGAAGCTCACAACTAATACCTACTTATTTTTCACTTCCAGATTTCCTAAAGATCCAATTATCTACAAAATGGAAAATAAATTTGAAAAGGCATGATGGGGAGCCCACAAAGAATTTTCGTGCATATAGTTCTTGTTATAGAACCGGATATGAAACAAGAATTTTACATAACGATGCTGATATTCTATTATTGTTTAATAAAAAAATAACGTAAAAATTTTACAATGGACCATATCACATATGTTTTTTTACTAAGTACCTAGGCACTTTCCCTGCTCCTTGTAAATGCTAACCAATTATCACCATTTAATTACTTAAATACCTGTTTAAAGTAAAACCATATAAGGTAGAGACTACTAGTTACTGGTTTAGGAGATATCTAGGTAAATTTTTCTGGTAATTATTATGAAAGCTTACTTTGTCATCGTAACGCTTATCTAAGACAAGGTGTTACTCATACTCAAGTGAGATCGATGACTGACTGACTGTAAGCTTACTTAACAAAAGTACCGACTTATATCGAATGACAGGATTTTTTGGGTAGGTATTGATTGTGGTCGGTACATTTTCGGTAGATTCTTAGTCACGGCATAATATAAACGGTTATAATTATTTTTAATTACCAAAATCTTGCCTGGATGGTGCTGCCGTTTCGTGTTGCCTGTTATTTTATTGTAGTTGATTATTATTTTTTTATCGGCCACCGCGAAACGATCAACCATAATTTGTTATAAAATCTTTTGGGTTTCGTTAGTGTATAAAAAGCTTAAGTCTTACTCTGATCGTCTTTTTTTTTCCTTTTAAATCTCAGTAACTACCTACCGAAGCTTTTAATTTGAAACTTCACGGTTATTAGAAAGATGTAGGTACCCATCTATAGCAGATAGGTAGCACCTACCTACGCTACGTTCCATTCCGAATATTATCGATAAGTTTCCATACTTATGCACATTTCACATCCCTAGTTAAATTTCAATGACAGGAATGAAACTGACCACATTTGTGTTTTAGTATAACCTGATACAATAAAGTTATCTCTTTCTTTCATATGGCACTATCCCAAAGGAGAGAGGAGTCAAAACAGATTCAAATTGTAGCTTTTAAAACGATCCATCTAGAGGTATACTATAATCTTTGCGGTAGACAATATAAGTTATTCACTCATAATTCGATAAATGTAGTGATAGTTTGATAATAGAATATACTCGCTGTTTTAATATATGTACATTGTTATTTAACTATGTACATAGACTAATGTATAATGTACATAGTTATTTAACGGCCCAATTTCAGCTTCCATAAATTCCGTCTATTATGTTCATCTCTAATCAAATTATTGGTACAGTAAGTACCTGCGGTAATACGCTATTGTACCGCGTGGCTTGTATTGATATCAAATTTATCGGTTTTCTATGAAAAGCTTATCGGTACCGCGAAGTATTAAATGAATTGTTCGGTTGAGATTTCATATGAAAAGCTTGAGTAAGGGAAAAGTTGTGGGCTTATTTTATGAATTAATTTGCTAATATAATCACACGCGCAAGTTTAGATAGATGGATGGATAGATGGATGTTTGTTGCTCAATAACGCCAGAAATGTTGAACGGATCTGGATGAAATTTGGCACAGAGATAGATTATAGTCTGGAATAGCACATGGGCTATATTTGAGCAACAAACATCCATCCATCCATCTAAATAAACTGTCGCATTTATAATATTAGTGTGATATAAACATCGAGTTTATTCTAACTCGATGGATATAAACTAACTTTAACTTTGCTCAGCGACCACATCGTCCTTCATATAATTGTTAGAACCAATTAATATTATTTTATAGTTGATTTAGGGTGTACTTCAATCAACTATACAACTAGATGTCGGTCGAACGCAGGAGATTGCGGGTTCGATTCCCGCCCCGGGACAAATGTGTGTACGATCTGCAGACATTTGTTCAGGGTGTTCTGGTCGTTTTCTTTATATAATAAAAAATATCTATCTATGTATTGTGTTTCAATATGTTTATCAGTTATCTGTAGTAGTATTACAGTACCCATAACACAAGCTCCGTTTAGCTTGGGGCTAGATAATTCTGTGTGAATTGTCCAGCATTATTTATTTATTATTTACAGTTCCTTAAGTTTTTCGCGACAAATACTTATCTTTCGGTAAAAATATTTTCATGGGACCACTTTGAGATTATTATCCATACCTACGCATAGCAAACGAATTTCCAAATAAGTCTATAATTGACGGAGATATCAACAACATACATAAAAATACATACCTATAGCGGACTATACTATTTTTTTTTCGTTTCGTCGGACTAAAGTAAATTTATACCCAAAAACAAGTTAAAAAATAACACGAAAATGTAATAAAAATTTCACATATCATCACATTAATTAAATGTGATGATGATGATGATAACTGTTGCCTACATAATTTGTTTGCCGTTAAACGAACTGTAACACATAATTTACTAAAAGCCTCTTGAATAATTAAGCTCCAATTTCACGTAACTAAGCCTAAACTGAACACCGTAAAGGGCAGACTAATATTTGTAGATGGATAACGTACTTAGACGGGTCTAGACTGACATATGACCTCGACAAGCAACCTTTAAGCTCTCTAGGTTAAGACTGTTTACCTGGAATATGAGCTTATTGTACCTAAGCCGAGGTTTCGTAAGCTTTGTGCAAATAAATAAATTTTGCAACAAACATGCAAGAAGCCCAACTCGCATGCCCAGCGTGGGGATTATGGGCATTACACCCCATGAGGGCCTGCGTCCAGCAGTGGACTATTATAGGCCGTTGAGGTTGAGGATGCAAGAAGCTACCACAATTTTGATGTTAATAATTGGGCTGAATAATGTTACTTATATAGAAATATTGTAGTGGGTTGTGAACGCAGTGTCCAGAGTCCTGTAAGGTCTAAAGGAAATAAAGCACTTTGAATTTTGAATTTTGAGTGCCTGTCTGTCTATAAAATTGTGTAAATTTTAACGTCAAATATTGACTGCCGCTGGAGGTCTACTTTGAAAAACGATCGCACAAGAAACAGGACGACTGATCCGTTATTTCAATGACCTTACTATGAAAATGCTTCTGACATTTATTCCGTAGAGATTCAAAACGAAAAGTCCGACACGTCTGTACCAACTTCGATCGACGCCGAAGTAATCTTTCAAATTCGTTAGTTGTTTAGTAGAAAGTAGACCTCCTGAATACGCGCCGAAACATAACCAATGTACGTCGAAAATAGTAGATATGCTCAATGAACGCTGCTCAACTTCAAAGATGTAGTAGTCTATAGATACGCCCTAACTATAAAATTTTCGTGTATAGAAATAATTCCGTGCAACATATAGATACGCCCTAACTATAAAATTTTCGTGTATAGAAATAATTCCGTGCAACATAGCGGCTGCACAAACTCAACGAAAGGGATCTTTTGTGTAACAAAGGGGAATTGTATTTTCAGTGGCTCAAGTCATCTCGATAATTCCTTTCTAATAAAGTATAACTACAAATACAAAAATGCTGTAAAATCATCAAAATCAGAAATAATCCGTGTTGAATTATATAACTCTTTAATTAATAGCACATTTTCCTCCGACAGGTACCTGAACTTCTTTCCCCCGAGCGTCAGCAACACAACACAGATAACATTTGAGAAGTCAGCGACGTACTTCGACGGCGACCTGGTGCCTCGGAGGGCGCACGCTCTGGTGCCAAACGCTAAGATCATCGTCATACTTATCTCGCCTGCTAAGAGGTAAGGAACGAACAAACATACATATATAATCCAGGTTAGCGAAGTACGTCGCTGACTACTACAATGTTAGAAGTCAGCGACGTACTTCGCTAACCTGGGTAGAGTAACCCTGTGAATCTACATACAGTATAAATAAATTGAAATTGAGCCTTGGCTGGCGCACGCTCTGGTGCCAAACGCTAAGATCATCGTCATTCTCATCTCGCCTGCTAAGAGGTAAGGAACGAACACACATACAACATTCTAGAAGTCAGCGACGTGCTTCGCTAACCTTAGTAAGTAAAAAGAAGTAAAAATGTTTTATTACAGCAAAAGACATAGATAATTACATCAAGTGCACATCCTTAACTATATCCACAGTATAAATAAATTGAAATTGAGCCTCGGCTGGTGCACGCTCTGGTGCGAAACGCTAACATCATCGTCATACTCATCTCGCATGCAAAAGATGAATAAGGAATAAAGACGCATTTTTAGGAGTTTAACTAATAATAATAAAAACTCACTTAAGAAGGCTTAGACCCGTGAAGGATTACCGGAATGTTCCAAGAAAAACAGATTTGTAAATAAAAATAATAATGCTGTACCTGTACAATTCACTCAGGAATATCTAACCCCAAGCTGACCGATGTGGCGCGGTGGGCAAAGGTCTGCCTGCGACGCAGAAGGTTGCGGGTTCGATTCCCGCCTCGGGACAAATGTGTGTACGGTACGATATACAGACATTTGTTCAGGGTGTTCTGGTCGTTTTCTATATATAATTTAAAAAAATCAATCTATGTATTGTATTATAATTATGTATAATATCAGTTATCTAGTACCCATAACACAAGCTCTGCTTAGCTTCGGGCTAGATAATGCTGTGTGAATTGTCCAGCATTATTTATTATTATTAAGCAAAGCAGAGCTTGTGTTATCATGAGTACTAGATAACTGATATACATAATAGGTAGAGTACATAGATCGATATTTTTTTTATTATTCATAGAAAATGACCAGAACACAATAAACAAATATCTGCAGATCGTACAAACATTTGTCCCGATGTCAAGGCTCTTCCTTCAAAACTACGTTATTCCTGCTATCGGCTACGCTACCTTGCTTGTATCTAGTATCAAACTAACACACACAGAAAAAAGTTGGATCAAACTGACTCCGCTTGCTTGTTACTCCAGCCAATGACAATTTTGCGCAATCTGTGCCAAACATATAAAAACGTTGATATGTTTTTCATAATATATATGACTTTTCAATAGTAGGTAAGCTTTGTTTCGGTAACAAACTAACCTAGTATCAGCCTCGTATAAAATCGCGATCCCTAGAATGTTCGAAATGAAACGTTTCTAACAAATAACGATGATGACTTTTAACACTGTCGTCTGATCAAGCCACAAAGTAAGACGCTATCATAGTTCATGGAGCTGAAATATTTTTTATGATCCTCCTTTGCATAAGCTTAGCGCCGTACCACCTAACAAAGTTAGCTCGGCTACCTTCACGAACTAAATATAAAAAGTTTTACGACCAGCAGCAAACCTGGTATTGGAATTTCGACATTACCTCTCACGGTACATTGGCTGAGATCATCCCATTTCTTATTTCGCCTTCACAGAGGTGAGTTAACTAGAACGAAACTTTGTGATTGCATTGCAGTTTCTTATTGCACTACGAAGTAATAAAGGGAACTTGGTATGAGCTAGAGCCTTTATTTGTTTCGTCTAAAAGCTGCCCGAAATTGTAAAGTTATTGTGCTTTCTACACGGAAACGCTGGGTCATAAATGTCGCAATAATATGTATTTTTCCACGGTAAATCGGCACTGAACAATTTGAAGCGAACTCAGCCAGATTTAGATTCACTATGGGCCCGCAACAAGATAATAAATCGGCGTTAAAATAATATTAAGCACTATCCCTTTTTAAGGCGAGTTGGATCGTGTTGGCATAGATAATCTCTACCTCCTACGAAGTGAAGACACATCAAAACGAAATCGTAAATTTCTAAAATAAACAAGTTAAACACATGCTGCGTGTTGAAATTACGATAGTGGAATAGCTGCGGGCTGGCGCATAGCGTATTTAATAAAGTGAAGTCGCAGCCAGGCGTCGCCGTGCTGTCACGGAATACACATTTTCCTTAATTATTTCACCTACGAGGTACAGTCAACAAACAGCTGTTATGTAAACGAACAGCTGACTTTGGTCAATATTATAAAGATTTTTTGGTGCAACTATACAATGCCCATGATGCTTATTGTCTGTTCAAAGACAACGTACAGCATTTTTTAATGTTAACTTTTATGAGCTGTGAAATTGTTACTTCACTCTCATATTAATTTTACAAAAAAACTAAAACACCCGATCGAAATGTTGAAACATATATTGAACACATAAATCGCACGTCAAACGTTTAAAAGATAAAGTAACGTAATCCTGAAAAATGTGTATTTTTATACTATATACGGATCATATTTTTAGATTCTCGTTATTTACTTTTTAATAACTCTCCCAGAAAAATACACATGCTTTTAAAATTTTCCGCAAAAACGTTGAGTATATTAAATCGTCGGCGACGACACTCGTGCTTCGTTGAAAACTGTTCTGTGTACCAAGACCATTAATTTCAGTGCTTATCCGTCGGGAGCTGTTTCTGCAGCTAAGCAGTTTAACTTCGACTCATATTTGGAACTCCAAAAATACTCCTAATTAAGTTTAAAAGATTTTTATTCATAAGTTAATTAATTTCTGAACAATTATCTTAAGTCATCAATAGTTTTATTTTGCCTGTTAATAATCAATCAGCGTCGGTTCTTTACAAACTTTTTTACTATAAATGCGAAAGTAAGTCTGTATGTCTGTTACCCTTTCTCGCATAAACGTCTGCACGGATCATAATTAAATTTGGCAAGGACATAAATGGTATAACGGGATTGTGTAAAGGCGGCAAAACGCGCGCAAAGCCGCACGTGGAAACTAGTGTGTGGTTATATTAAAAAGAAATTACGAACACGTTTATTAAAATTAAACAATCCGACTATCTTTCAAAAGAACCGACCTTAAAATTTCAACAGAAATTGACTTACTATGTTAAGTAGTTAAGATTATTACAGAAACTAATTATAATAGCAGAAATGTCATAAAAGATTCTCAGTTAACGCTCCGACCTGCCTCGCTCCGTCTGGCTCGAAAGTCATATAAAATTTATTCTTTATCGCTGTAGTAGTCATTTAAACTTATATAAAAGTCATCCTAACTTATACCTAGACTAAGTTACAATTAAGTTACGAGACTAAGTTTGATGGCGCGTTAGAATCGCAGGTCGTTATCACTCTGTTTGGTGTTTTACTTTCTCGTTAATTGGGCTTAGATGTAATAAATATGTAGGAGTTAATAGTACCTTATTGAAGGCAAAGCTGTAAATCTTTATTAGTGAACACGTTCAAAATACCTTCGTGATTAAACCAAAAAGAACGAAAATTTAAGAAATTTAATATTTACAAAAAATGCTATTTCGGCAACTCAAACCTGCTCACTACCCTCATTATGGTTGGGGCGCAGGTTACCGACTAAGCCAAGAAATCCTTAGTCGGTTCATCGAAAATCTTTGGGACCTCTTACGGCTCTAGCGCCGTCAATCGAATTTTTTTGGGAACTTATTTCATTTCTTAGATAAGTGTGAGGGCTTACGCACTATAATACAAAAAACTATTATTTAATTTATTCGAGCTGTCAGATATGTACCATCGTTTTTGTGTTGGTAGTAATAACACGATCACTGCTAGCGTCGGCGGTGCAACCCGCAGGGGCGCGCCGTCGGTCGCGCTAGTGATCCGTATATCGCACTCTGTGTTTTTTTTTTCAGCCATGAAAGTGTTAAAAGCTATGCACCGGTACGGTTCTGCTTCATTCATTGAAAATCTAAAATTTATTATGCATATGTTGGCATCTGGGAAATTTACAAGTGCTAATCGGATTCGTGTAAATCGGCACCGCTTAATAGCTTAGTGTGAAATTGTAAATTTGACGTTAAACATGGTTCAGGAAGTGGAAACCATATTTGTACATAAATATACACGTGCTGTAAAAGTAACGTCCATTTAAATATGAGGTATTCGAAAAGCACATTATTTTAGACCAGTTATATTTTTGGTGCACTTATTTTAAAATGCTGATTTAAAAGAGGATACTCATTACTCAAGCTCATTTAAATTAATTGATGTCACATTACTAGTCTTATCCTCTTAATTTCTTTGAATGCATAAAAACATTTTAATTAGCATGTCCGTCCTGTAATCATTTATTAAAATTAATGTCATATAAATCTTTTGAAATCATCAGGTATGTTAGTGTAAATCTATACCGGTGTTTTATTTGGGCCAGTGTTATGAATATTTTACTGTGACTACAATATTGAAGCGAAAGTAATGAAATTTACTAAAGCGTGTAAGCACGTATGATAAATTCCGCCTTTTGTAATCAACCAACTGTTTGATGTGGGTCTACTTTGAGAGGAAAATATTCCGTTCCTTGTCTATACATCTCTTTGATCTTACGCTTTAGAAAGATATAAAGATTTAGCATGTTGCAAAGAAAATAAAGATTTAAAACAGGCATTTTAGAGTCCTGTTTCACTTGAAATCTTACCTCTTCCCGGTATAAGACGCTAATGATCTTATTTCTTCGTGTTCCGAGGACAAGGCTTCTTGGAAAATAACAAGCACTTGAAACTTTGTCTTGTTTTTATTCCCGAGTTCTCTATTGACGATATTTTATAATAAATCTAGCAACCTCCTCGCTTTGAGTCTTGATACAGTAGTTAGTGTTGCAAAGTTGTAGGATCCAGAATATATTACGAATTCAAAGGTTGAATTTATTCGCACTCAAACTGTAGACGGGAATGTTGGCACGACAGGCGCTATGTTGCTGATTCTGTTCAAATGCCTAGTTAGATTAGTTTCTATGCAAATCTTTCTATTCTCTAAATTCTGAACTCTAAATGAAATTCAAAAATTTAAAAGTAAAAATAAAAAAACTGAATCGCAAAAAATTCTAAACGTGACGTCACCGTTCGCCGTTTTGTCACGAAGCTTTAGCGGGATATTTTTTGCAAAGAAAGACAGAATTATTTTTAAACACAACACACGAACAACAAAAGTTTTTATATTTTTAATTTCTTATTTTATTTGATAGAAGGAACAGAACCACTTTGAGTTGACTAAACGGTAACGTCATGGAAAAAGGGCAGTGTTTTATCACCCGAAACTGAGTGCAGTTTTATCATACGTTTTTTTATTAACAAACATAATCTTGAAAAAAAAAACTGCAAATACTATATTGCAAATACTATATTATATTACACATTTTGGCACCTTTAAAAAAAACAGGTGGAGGGAACCGTGAAAGTGTCCAGAGAGTGTGTTACACAGAGGTCGTAGATGTTAAACTAGTGTTTATTTCCAGAGCGTATTCATGGTACCAGCACATCCGTTCTCACGGCGATCCTGTGGCAAACAACTACACGTTCCACACAGTCATCTCTGCCAATGACAGCGCGCCCAAGACTCTGCGGGACCTCAGGTAATTATGATTGCCCACTGTTCTGAGTATAACAAGATTTCGTCGGGTATTATTGTTTGTAGACTAAACCCACTCGCGTGACCTGTGTGAGGGTTATGACATTTTAAGAGCGTATAGTCAGCCAATATTATATTATATTTCATCTTTGGGTTCTTTGATCAATAAAAAATATGTAAATGTATGACAACTATGTGTCCAAAGTTGTAAGAACACTAAAAACGATGAAGTCATAAATTTCCAAAATTGAACATCTACTATAACACAAATTTATGAATTCAGTAAATGTTACAAGTTCAGTTCAGACATTCCTTGCGTATAGTCGGAATGTTAACCTTTACTTAATTCGTAATGCTCAATTTATATATTGTCAGTTTTGAAGGTGTTCCACCAACTTTGGGCACATACATAGTCGTGAGTCATTCATTTATTTATTGGCTATCAAAAATAGAACCCAAAAAAAAACAAAAAAAAAAAACATAACCCAATTTTTTTTTTTTTTTTTTTTATTTGCTTTTGGTGGCTTTCGTGTCACTGCGGCCATGATGGGCCTATTGTGATCGCCACTTTATGTGTTCTCCCCTAAAGCCGCGGCGTTCAGAGTTCGCCACCTACCCTTGCAGCTGCTAGGAACTGAAGGATTTCCTTCGGGGAGAAGTCTCGTAGCTCCTCTGGGCCGAGCAGGTGCTTGCCCAGATAAGTACTACGTTTTTGCATCAGTGCTCCACACTCACCTAGCAGATGGAGAGGCGTTTCGTCCGCCTCCTCACAGAATCTACAGGTTTTTGTGTCGCATAGCCCCAATTTAAACATGTGCTTGTTAAGGCGACAGTGTCCAGTTAGGGCTCTTGTTAAGATGCGAAGGTTATCTCTGTTTAGCGCTAGGATTTGGTTAGTGTACCGTTTATCGAAGGCTTTTATCAGAGATTTTGAGTGATCCATGCCAGAGGAGTTTTTCCAAAGCTTGGTTGATTCCTCGTAGCAGGAGAAATGCTCCATACAAATCCCACGAGAAGCTAGGGAAATAAAGCTACCCGCCAGCAGAGCCCCGCATGCCCACGGGTGGGCTTAAATACTACTCCGATTCGCCCTTTTTTCGGAGAGCCACCGTTAACAACTGAATAACCGTCAGCCATTCATCCCTCGGCACGGTACGACTGACACCTTGGATTGGTTGTCGGATTATTGGCCGCCGCTAACAATATCCCCCGAAGGGAGAAATTATTAGCGGTGGGAACCGGGGTGCACCGGCCCGCCACCTGCTACCGTTCCCCAGGGACGAATCCCCAAGGACAGGTAGCAGTACGGGCTCACGAGGAGGTTATCCGACCACGACACCCCAAAACCTAACATAACCCAAGGTGAGACTTCAAAAAAAAACTGCTTGTTGCATCAAAAATAAAGATACCTTAACAAAAAATACTTAGTTTAAACAGAACGCGCTTATGCGAAACCGCGGGCAGATACTTGTTTATAAAATAAGACTTGAATTTATCTGCAGAGACTACTGCTTATATTGTTACAGTTATTACGTTGCCTACAAAGTGCCTCTCTCTACCCACAGAAAATGTGTTCAAACAATTGGTCTATAGAATCTAAACCTTTAGAAAGAATGATATCAAGCCTCTTCAGAGAATCGCTTTCTCTCATGGCACCAAAGTTCAACATGTGAGAAGCAAACAAAACCCTTGGTAGATATTCAATAAATTCAATTTAATTAAGTTGTATATTTCTATACACGCTTCAATGTCATACATTTTAATTAAATAAAGATACTAAGTGTCACTTACTTGAGAACAGGTTTTTATCATTAAGTTTAAGACGTGGGACATAGGTTTAGGCACGTATTGTAAACATGGCATTCGACGTTGACTCTTCAATACTTTACAAGAAGTGAATCAAATATGACCAAACAATTGAATTTCCGAAAAACAACTTTATCAACAATATCTAAATCCCTCCAAAGCCTCAGCCTGTATTTCGTATCAAAATTATTACACGAATAAACGAGCAACGGTACGTTCATAACGCTCACATAATCCGGCTCGAAGGACCAATAAGCATGTAACCGATATATCTTGCCAACCAGCCAACTTATCGTTACGGAGCATAAGTGTTTGTGTTTAGACTAGTCCAATAAATCATAGCCTTAGCAACAACACAAGCAATTTCCTACTTGTCAAGCTTCTAAGGATGTCAATATGGAAAAAGTATTGGGGCCAAAATAAATGGAACTTATGTTGTTCTATCCATTGTGTTATTTTCTTGTATCAATCACTATATACGGAGGGCATTTGTTTTGTTCTCTTTCTAGCTTTTTCTCGTAGATTGTTAAGACATTTCTGGGCGAAAAGTAGAAAAGTAATCGTAGTTTAGGACGCCCTGTGGCTTCGTGGGACTACGACGCGACGGTCTGAAGAACTGCAGACCATGAATGCGACTAGCTGAAGACGGCGGCGCTATAGTGTTCATTGGGAGAGGTCTTTTGTTCAGCTGTGGATCAGATGATGATGATTAATTAAAGTAAATAAATAAATGATTTTAAGATTTTTATTAATTCACCATCTTATAACAATGAGTGTTATACGAGGTAAGTATAAATAAATTTACATGACATTGTTATTATAAATAGAAACATTAATCCATACCCCTTAAAAATTTTGCTTATCTACATTATGTTTTACTAGAATGATATACAATATTAAATTACAAAAATATTAATAATGTTTCTATTATAGAGATCTATAAATATTTCCTATTAGTCCAGTTTAACTGATGACGAAAAGTGAAAAGCTATGTCAAAAAGCTTGCCAATTTTTTTAACACAACGTGATAGTTGTTTCGTATATAACCCTAAACAAATTTGAGAGCAGTCAATGAGGTTCCAATGTGATATTAAAGTTCTTTATAATTATATCTTAGTCGACGTGGAAAAAAGTATCTATAAAATCATCATCATCAGCCTATGTTAGTCCATTGCTGGACATAGGCCTCCCCTAATGAGCGCCCTGTCTTCAGCTTGACACATCCAGTATCTTCCTGCAGTCTGTCGCAGGTCGTCATCCCATCTGGCCAGCGTGAGTCTTACACTACGTATACCGAGAGAATCTATAAAATAGATACTTTTTATCCCGTAAATAATGTATGCGAAGCCGCGGTCAGAAACAAGTCAGTACATTAAGACTACCCTGTTTGGGAAACTATAATTTATTCCGGGTCAGAAATAACATATGCGTACTGTAGCCCTTGCGTATGTTTTGTACAGGAGCCGTGGTCCCAGAAGTAAATAGTTTATGTAGATAAGAAACGAGAGCTGAGAAATCATACAGATAACGGGAAATATATAAATTAACCTCATTTAGTAGTCACATAATGAGCTTACTTTATGTTACCCGTATGAGAAAGAAAGTAAACAATAAAGATGTTTCAAGTAGTGCGTAGCTAGTCTCTGAGGAACGCCCTGTATCTTGGGAGTGTCTGTGGTAGCTTAGAGTCCATTTTACTTATGAAAATCGACTTCAATTTCTTAATTCATGGCTCGCTGAGCTACAGAAATCGTAAGCCATGTAATTAAATTGAATAAGTGTTCATTACTAATCTTCTATCCGTATAACATGGGTTGGGATTCTGCAAAACGATGTACATATCTCATATCATCAATCGAAGACTAAATAATACTGAAATATACGGGCTAAAAATATATTTTCTTTTTAGCTCTTAACAGAAGCTTTCATACAATATCAATTTATTTGTCGTATATATAAGTGGGATGAAACAAAATGTGTCCTGAAAGTCATAAAATGAAACTCTCAGAAAAAAAATCTTTTAAAAAAACCTCTGCTGATCAAAACATTAACCGTAATTATCTTCCATAGGAACCGCTGCCTTAACCCTGGAAAGTACAGCCACTACCTCGAACGCTGGCTGGCGGAGTACAGCACTCACCAGCTCCACATCATTGACGGAACCCTGCTGCGATCCGAACCAGCGCCAGTTATGAACACTTTGCAGAAGTTCCTGAAGCTTACTCCGCATCTTGACTATAATAAGCTGCTCAAGTAAGTCTGTTGTCTGTTCAACCGTTGCTCAAATGTGCACAACGTTGGAAATATAGCCACTACCTCGGACGCTGGCTGGCGGAGTACAGCACTCGCCAGCTGCACATCATTGACGGAACCGTGCTGCGATCCGAATCAGCGCCAGTTATGAACATTGCAAATATTCCTGAAGCTTACCTACTTCGCATCCTGATTATAATAAGTTACTCAAGTAGGTAAGTAAGTATAATGTAAAGATCTTTTTTATACCACGTGGAAATACTACGAAATACCATGGGGAAATAGTTCTTTTCGTTTTTAGTAGACAGAGGGAGAAAGCAGAAGCGAAAGGAGGCCACCCAGCAGTGGGTAATCCCAGGCTGACGTGATGATAATGATTCATTAGATTTAAGGCGTTTTTAAATTTCAAACTCTTTAGTTTAATAATTCGAACATCTTGGCATCACATCCGTAAAAGATAAACCTCTGCGTTCTACGCCATTGAAACAGCACCGGTTAATGCTAATACCTGGACCCTAAATCCTTGCGTTCATTAAATCTCATTCTTACACCCAAGACTTTCAATTCCTAACCATACATTATCATTTATTTGAACCCTAGGCACGCAGTAAAACATTTCAGCACTAGTATCCTAATTCGAAAGTGCGAACTAACTACGGTTCAGGTGAAACGCACCACCTTTAATGGGTTTACCAGTATCCGCTGGCTTAATATCGTATATTTCAATAGCTGTTGGGTCCAGGTAGCCTGTGGCCGTAACTTAGCTACAATGGCCACTTACACTCGAAGACTACAACTTTGCGAGAAGCAAGTCCCTGGCACTAATAACAAGCCGTATCTACATAAAACAGACTTGCAGCTCCAAGCTCTCTTGAAATGTTGTTCTAATGCGAAAGCCGGACTCAGCTTTACGCTTGGTTATAAACCATTTGCTTGCGTTGCTGCATCCTAGCACCAATCATAACTAAGTTCGTTAAAACTTAATCGTGAAACGTGCTTCTGGGAAGATTCTCACTATTGTTCTACCATCTGGTCGCTAAACGCTCTTTAAAGACAGACGACCCAGTCGAAGCCACACAGTCAAAGAAAAACTATCTTTTATGTGGATAACAATTTTTAACTGTTATTCGTTGAAAATATATACACATTTTCCCCTCACAAAATCAAATTAGGTTCTTTTTCGCTCAATAACACATTTTTTCCCTGAAATTATTTTCACTCGCGAAATTACATGAAATTGGCCTTACAGAAAAAACATGGCCCCGGGGTAGGCCTTGTAAAAAGGGTACTGAATAATAAAGTTACTTGATACCTAGAATAGTAATATTGCTGAAAGGCCGTTCTCTGATCTTGCCAAATGGATGATGGAATTATTGAAAAACTTTTCGAATAATACATTTGCTAGAAAGGAGTTGTGAGCGCCGGCAGAGAATGAAAAAATTCGGTCAGCAAAGAACGGTTGTTTGTATTTTGTAAATTCCAATAAAATTTTATGTTATGTGAAACTAAAATTTGTCGCACACCTGCAAAGCACCGCTACAGCACAGCATAGAATATGCATACAAATATGAGCTTTAAGGCGATGGTATGCGTCAAACTAGCGCCGCCCCCTATTTTATTTTATTACTACGTTAAACAAAGGAAATTTTAAAATCCAACGTACAGTGTGTGGTTCCTATTATAAGCTTTTTTAACGCCTCGAATAGTTTTATTCTATTAGGTTTAGGCAGAATATCGAAGTTGCCCTTGGTGGCCACCAATATCTATTATCGATTTACTGGCTAAACTAAAAGGTGGCCACCAATATCTATTATCGATTTACTGGCTAAAGTAAAAGGAATAGAACTATTAGACATTCCTTAAATAAAAGCTTATAATAGGTATCACAAACTGTACGATGGATTTTTTGAAGTTTCACGCATAACTCGGTAACATTGAGATGTATTGACGGCATCAATGACAAACAGCTCGCGGACCACTCGTTTGAAGCTTGAGGGAAGCCATTTTCTCACTGTAAAATGTATCTAAAGATAACGAGTGTAAGACCATATTTGAATGCACATTTTTGTGTTGGGTGGTAGTGGTATCGGATTAATGTGTGCAGGGTTATTGGTAAATTAGTAACACTACATGATTATTGAATAATCGTTTGTTAGATCGGTTTTATTAGAAATTCAACTTAAGAACGGCTATGTATCAAAGGTACCTACCTAGTTAATACTTTTTTTAAAGAATTAAGACCTTCACAAATGCGTTAATGATGATGGGCAGAACCTGCAGTTCATGTAGTGTTACTAATTTACCAATAACCCTGTATAAAGAGCAGTTCAACAGAAATAATCACAAAAAATTATTATGTATAGCTGGCATTCAAATGTCGACTTGAACTCATAATAATGTATAATTATGAAGGTGCAATGTAGGTCAATGTCAATGCTGATAAATTATTCTAGAATCTATTGCAGCCGTAATTTCTTTTATTTAATTTCATTCGCCATGAACTACAGGGGAGAATCAAGCAAAATAGAACAACACTAATCAATATTTTTTTTGCAGATACGACGCGAAAAAGGGTTTCTTCTGCCAAGCTGTCGGCAACGAGCGAACGAAATGCCTAGGCAAGTCCAAAGGCCGTATTTACCCTCCCATGGAAGATCGCTCAGCTAAATTCCTCAAGCGGTACTATACACCACACAACACTGCTTTGTCTAAGCTTCTGGTGAGATTGGGCCGGCCGGTTCCACAGTGGCTGAAAGACGATCTCTCCTCAAATGGATAGCATAAACGACAACCTCAAAGGTTGACAACAAAAATACTGGGACTTATCAAGGTTTGTGTGGTCGTACCTTAAAGTGAACGATAGAAGTGAACTGAAGTAGGCGGGTGTGACGGATTTACCTTAAATTTTGAATTAAGGTGTCTTAATATCGTGAGATATACCCGTGTACTAGTTTCTATTCGTGTTCCGATCGCCGTAATTTTAATAAGTGTGTGTGAATTCTGAACGATAGTCCAAGGTTACAAACTCTTGGCAATGTTTAAGAACCCTATCCTTGTTGATATCTTTGAATCTTGTAAATAAAGAGTGATATTAAATGAATGTTCATAAACTTTATACGAACTGTTGTTTTTAGTTAATTATATAAGAATAGTTAATGTTTTAAGTTAGTTCAATTTGCTTGCCTGGTCACGGACGGTGAATTTTTTAGGATATATCTCAAGGCTACTTCGTTACTAGAGATATGTGTTACATAGGAAGCTCAGCTATATATTTGTGCTGTATACAGGGTGTCCCACGAATAACTGCAATGCTCATAAATATATATCACAAAAATAAAATCTACAGCCATAGTTCCAGTGTTAAATTATTGCGTATTTCCTCGTTTACATATAAGTATATATAAAAGCGTATATCGTAAACGTACATCAACAGACGCAATTTTTCTAGTTTCTGTGTATTTTTTCATAGATTTACAATTTCATTTCATAGTTTGTTGAAAATCGGTAGGAAATATTTCCAAGAGTAGAATAAGGTAACTTGTGTGCCGTTGAGACTAATACTTGAAGAGATATGATGATTTAAGTAGTGAGGAAGAGGTTCTGTCTACTTTTTCAAACGTTCATCGATATTTTTTGTCTACTTTGACCTGTTTTGGGTATTGCTGTTATTCTGGGGACACCCTGTATCTGTCAATCCTAGAGATACTGCACATCTGTAGTAGAAGCGCAGCTTTTATATCGGCATTTGTTAAGCATTTTTACTCAACAATTCTACTCAATAATGTTTGTTTTTTGTCGTGGCCTCATTTAAACGTTTCTTAGCCATGTGAATTATCGAATCCGGCTTACAACCGGCCTAGGTGCTATTTGTTATACTACTGTCAATCTCATATCGTGTTTGGCAACATGGGTCTACCCACACTGAGACGAGACGCGACGCGACGCTGCGCGCATTTTTTAAGATCCACGGGGAGCGAAGTGAGCCGTTTTGTACCCCCACCATTATCTCAGCCCACTTGAACCCCCGAACCCTACCAAAAATCTGATACGTTTTCGACTAACTTGGGAGTGACAATTTCGAATTTGATTTTGATTCAAAATATAACTTTACAAGCTTCTAAAGTGCAAAAAGCAACATGAGAAGTCATTTATCCCATTTTTCGGGTTTATATATTCCTTATGCCACTCACAAATAAGTGGCTTTCTACCTAGTTTTAAAATCGGTTCTTTAGCTCCAGAGATTACCCGCTACAACCTCACAAACTTTACCTATTTATAATAATAGATTTATATGCAAACAGATACAAAATAGACAACTCGAAAACTCCCCGCTGCGTCGCGTTTCGTCTCGCTACGTCTCGCTTCGTCTCGCTACATCGCGCTTCGCCTCGCTGTATCGCGCTACGTCTCGAGTTGCCTCGCGTCGCGTCGTGTCTCGTTTTGAGTAGGAGACCCTTACATGTTTCGATAGCTTGCGATCGCTATGAACTACAGAGTAGGTTTTTATGTAATCGAGCTTTTTCTCGCCGTTTTCACGGTGAATAAGGACTAACATTTTGCATATGTTGTAATATTTTACTTAAAATAATGAATAATAAGTTTAATTTTCGCGCATCGCACGCTTACTTGTTTTGTGATTGTACCTGATGCAAGTTTTTAGTAACTTGGAATTTTATGTTGTTACTTTCTCCGAGTCTTACAGACATAAGTTTACCAACATGCTAAGGTCCAATAGACATCAAAATTACTAAAACAAGAATCTAAATTGAACAAATAACTAACGATATTTTATCTGGTATGTTATTCGCCCATTTATTTGTTGGTAAACTTAATGCACGAAAGAGTCTTTAAACTTAGTGCCATAGTAATGCAGGCACTTATGTTATCAAGTTACTAGTCTAAGGTCCGTATTATGACAGTTTTCTCAGTCATAGATCTTAGCTGGAGTGATGGTAATGCCATAAAAAAGCGTTGTCTAGCATAGCTCGAAGACTGTGCAACCTTTCATAACACGGGCCTAATATTTTAAGTTATTATCACTTAAATCACTTAAACCAATTCCGAAAGGTTTTTGCTATTATTGTGTGCAAAAAACTGGGAGTAAATTTGTAAGAAATTTTTGGGACATTGAAATTTATTAGAAATTCAGATTTTTTTATGGTAAATAGACCTTCATTTGACTATAAACTCACCTAATGGAAAATGACAATTTGCCTGAGAAAGGACGTTTCAATAATACCACAGTATTTATTAGATATTTTTGTTACTTATTGACAAAGAAAATTACAATTAAATAATCGAAATAAATTAGAACTAGTAATGCAATTGAAACAGTTGAGCTAACTGCAGACTGTTGCAAACAAGTAGTGATAGCTCAACTGATCCAGATGAATGCCAATCGGAAGCGTCCCCGAGACTTACATTGCCATGTTTTATGGCAAGATGGAGATCTGTCGGTTACCGAATATCTGTTAAACTTTATAAAAATCAATTGCAGTTCGTTAGCCTTAAAACCTAACAACTTGATATCAATATTTTTTTGTTTTGTTTTGCACGATTACGTGGGTGGTTTAAAAAAATAGCATTATTTATTTATTTACTGTTTCATCGAATCTTTAATTATTGGTTTGATATCAGTTTTATTTGATTCGTTATGGAAATCATTAACTCATTAGCAGTAAGATGTTTTATCATAAAATTCATATATTAAATGAAATTATATCATGAACACATTATGTAAATGAATTTGGTATATATTTTGATATGCATGAATTTACTGACGGTAACTAACTTGATAAGGGAATTCGTTTTTGTAAAAAACAGAATTATTATTATTATAGAGACTTCTTATTGGTTTTAGATGTCGGTACTTAAATCTTGTAAAAAACTTTTGTCATAATTAGATAGAGAAGTACAGAAAAGTATATTAATAAAAATATTTGAATACTTATAGTATTAAATATTAACGGTTTATTGTAAATATCGAGTATGTTTATTTACCGGTTGGGGATGGCTTTTTTGTAATGTGCTTAAAACTTCCTGTTATTGGTTTAGTTTATTTATGTAGAGAGAGCCTTAGGGTGCTTTTCCACCAGGGTTGTGCTAAGTAGATAGGCGACGACGGAATGTGTCAAGCCCAACCAATTACCTACTTCGGAAAAACACTTATTTCGACACAAGTATGTACAAAAAAGTATAAATTAAAGTACGCTTGGATACAAAAATCAAGCGATTATATTTATATTCTTTTTTTGTGTACCACTGTGACGCAGTGTGCGAAAGTCCGCATGTGATGCAGAAGGTTGCGGATTCGATTCCCTCTATCTGCAGATATTTGTTCCGATGTTTATGTACATTCGTCTAGACACAAGTTCTGCATACTTGGCAATGTTAAGCATTTTTTATAATATCCCACCTCACCTCACCTGAACAGACTATATTGATCCACTGCTGGACGCAGGCCTACCCCTGATTTATTATCTCATGGTTTAATGCCCATAATCTATCTAGATAGGTAGTAATTGTTATTTAATACAATAAATCTCGTAATGAGAAATCCATATTGTTTTCCGTTTGGTTATGTTTTGAGACATTCCGCTACGTAGCAACGTAGCACAACTCTAATGTAAAGGCATCCTAACTCCTTTATTGTTACACATGTTAAGGTGAATATTGCAATAAGCTCGTTTGTATGAGTTCTACAGCCATAACGGGCGGGACGGTCGTTTCCCGCGATTGGTTGTGTTTACAGGCAATAACGACGGACTCAGATGCTTTACATACAATTAAAGGTCTTGCCAAGCCCTTTTCAACCTTAATACCACAGATATATAATAATACGACAAGCTTTCAAACACAAACAAGGGTTAAAAAGCCCTAGATCAAATTATTTTATTTTATTATTTTGACACTTTATTTGTTCGTTGTTTTATATTAAATATTTTGTAATAGGTACAGCCAATGACTGCTCTTAAAATGTGTTCTGTAAGAAATTATTACATCACTTATTTTAATAAATGATTTAAAATTATCTATTCTTTTGTTTTACTATCGTCGCTACAGTGTAAGTTTTTATCAAACGTTTTTTACATACCTAGTCTTCTATGACCTAACATTTCAAACTAAAAAAAAGTTGCATGCATTTACGCATAATGTAGGTACAATAATTCTAAGAATTGAAAAGCATTGGAACTAGGCAATGCAACGAATATAACCACTTATATTACGGTTCAACGAAGCCAAGCGCAATTTCGCAGAAATGCGGCAGGAACAGCCAGCCGTCTTGAAAAATATATTAACGCTCATATTGTTCGATCGCTTCGAATATTTTACATACCGGTGTAATAATTTTAGATAACAATACGGACTGCGAATGTGAATGGAGTTTGCTATCAAACAGCTATGTTTTATATGCTCGCGTTCAGCGTGCATTGTTCAAAGTAAAACGTATTTGAACCGGCGCTTTAGGGTAGATACTTTTCTAGGTTAAATAGGTGGAAAAAGTTAGCGAGGTTCAGAACTCTAGTAATGTTGGAATCGTTTTATTGGTATATTGGTGTATTTTCGCAAAATTTTCGTGAATTAATTAGAAAATAGTTCATTTTTACGACCTCTGTGGCGCGGTGGGCGTAGGTCCGCGTGCGACGCAGGAGGTTGCGGGTTCGTTTCCCGCCTTGGGACAATATGTAATGTATTGTATTATGTAGGTATATCAGTTATCTGATAACCCATAACACAAGCTCTGCTTAGCTTGGGGCTAGATGATGCTGTGTGAATTGTCCGGCACTATTCATTTATTTATTTTAGTTTAAAATAACTCCCTATGCCTAAGATAGGGTTAAGGAGTAGGTACCTACATGTTTTCTGTCGGAGTATAGAATACCTATACAAGGTAACAATCACCGTTTCTTGTAGTTAAATGTTCTACGGATCCGTATGTTACCTTTACCTACTCTAAAACGCTTACCTAACAACCTTAAAATACGAGGGACTTTAAATTTCTCCTGCCATACCTGTAAAACGAAATAACAGCGTAGAAGCCTCGCTTGCACCTCATCGTCACGGCAGTAAATTTTTATGCAATTACGAAGTAATTGAATCGTTGACGCCCGATACGGCAGACGAATGGGCGACACGACAATTTCCCGATAATATGTAAGTAGGTAAAACTACATGAACAAGACATGAATAGTATATTTTATAACTAGGGACTAAACCACCCTGTTATATACGAAGTGTTTACACTGGATGGGATGACATGACCGAGTTATAATGGGTGATTTTTGCCAGAGTGAAAAACTATACTTTTTACTTCGATTGAGAGAAAATAAACAATCAATTTCTTTTTTCACAATATCTATCAACAGCAAAAAGACGAGTATCCTTGTAAGTTGGTTGTAATTTGCCACAAAGCAAAGTCGTCTCATTTTAATATTACTCCATACATTGAAAGTAAATTCTCCACATGCATAAACTGGTAAATAAAGATACTCTCATTTTACAAGAGGATGAATGTCTATGATTTCAGACAAAAATTAAACAGATTTATTATAGATATATAAGATATATTGCTTTAAGTTTAGTCCCAAGGGCGTATACCTACTTGAGTTTTATGTCCGCTAAGCGCCGCTATAGTGACACTTGAGCAAGAGAATTGAAAAATCTATTTATTACAGCAAAACAATCACGTTGCAGAAAATTAGGAACCTAACAGGTAGAGTTCACATTATAATATGATCATACCTAGTAGGTATACCTACGTTATATTGTGGCCTTTATAACTGATAAAAACTTATTGCTAAGGGCTTAGGGACTATGATTTTACCGATAGACCTCACACTAGGCCGAGCCTGTGTCGTATCGTGAGGTTCAAGCTTATGATTCTTCCGACATAAAAAGTAAGATTGTAAGGTAAGGTTAGTAAGTAAAGTTGTAATGTTTACTCCTGGCACTTTCTGAAAAGAGAGTGGCTCCACCTTCAGAAATACCTAGAGTAGATCTACATCCTATACCTACTAGTCCAAGGCTCCTGATAAGCCGCGGTAGATTTTAATGTTCCTGTGAAAATGGCGAGAGTGTTCCGGAAAGGTTTTAGTGGATATCACGTCCTTCTCAAGGCGTCGAGTCCCACATCATTCTAGTCTCCCCCAGACAAAAAGACTGGCTATTCGTAAGCGAATCGGTACTTGTTGACGTCACCTCCTGGTTAGCGTCGGTGATTGAGTCAACCGGGTCACCGAGAACGTGTCTCGGTCTACGGAGGAGAGTCTCAGTCTACGGAGGAGAGGGATAGGTAGTATACCTACGCATCTTATTTAAAATGTAGGTAAGTACCTATTGGTAGTGATAGTCTAGCTAGAGTTTTAACAAACTCGTGTAATCTACTAACGAAAGCATATAGGATGGTCTTATCAAGCGAGAAAAAAAACTTACTTTTGAAATTTATATTCTATGTTTACATTAAGTATTCATTTTTCAAGTTAGACCGAGTAGATTCAAACTACCAATTTCCGAAATCCTCAAGTGCTTCGTTATATTCGAAACTCGACCACGAGGATCGACCAAATGACGTTAGGTACATAACAACTCCAACTAGAAGTTACGGACGAAAGGTATTTGAGATAAACCGAGTAAGGAAAGAAAAAGGAATCTTCTAACTACTCATACAATTAACAATTTTATTTTGTAACGCCTTTTATTCAAATATTTTAAATTTTACTAATAATACCTATATTAATTATTATTATTTCGATCCCCAACCCGCATGCCCAGCGTGGGGCACCTATTTGATTGCGTTAACGAACGAGAGATCAATTAAATGATCAATAAAAACTTTCAAGACTAAAAATTGTTTCCAGGTTCTGTACTTTGCTTCAATACCAATTTCATTAAATATTTTCCACTGATGTTACTAACACTAGGACCGGTTTTTTTAATAGGGTGATTCAATTGGCATGTTTATATGTACAAAACATGCATTATATAGTAACTACCCGTGCGAAGCCGGGGCGGGTCGCTAGTAATGTATAAAACAGCATTGAAAAATATGTTAGCAATGCCTCGTAGCATCGGATAAAGCGTGCCATATTTAACTGTCTAGCACGCCGCAGCTACATAGTGCTGAGTTCTTGATTACGAAGATAAATCTTATATAAGTAGGCTTAACTCAACGTGTACCTACAGGCTCGCATAGGCGTTGTGTGTTAGGGCGCAAGATCACTGGGCAACATTAATCATCATCATCATCAGCCTATGTTGGTCCACTACTTGACATATGCCTCCCCTAATGAGCGCCATAGAGCCCTGTCTTCAGCCTGCCGCAGCCAACCTTTAAACATCAGCAAGTAAAGTAGTTTCTAGTTAAAATAACATTTTTATAAAAGCTGGTGCTTGCAATAAGGCTTTTATCTAAAAATAACCGACGTTGATAGATGACGCCGTAGCTCAGCGATAATTCATTTATCTACAATTAATAGGGTTTCCACACTTACTGCTTGGATAATTAAGAGAGGTTGCTTGTTGACCTATCCCAAAGAATTGGAAACTTTGTACTTAAGACGATACCTCGAGCCAAACTAGCGCCGCCACCTATTTTATCTTACTACTCGTATTTCGTTGAACAACGGTAATATAAAAATTTTCAATGGGCAGTTTGTGTACAAAATAAAACACAAAAGTTTATATAGGTAACTTTTGTTTAATGCCTCTTTAATAGTTTTATTTTGTATGTTGCAATTTGTAGCCACCAAACTCAATGATCGCAGCTCCGCCTAAACTATACAAAAGTCTGCTAGGAGAGTGCAGAGTACTGATGCATTCACCTGGGAAAGCACCTGCTCAACCTAGCTACGAAATATTACCCCGAAGAAAATCCTACAGTTCCTAGCAACTGCAAGGGTAAGTAGCGAATTATGAACGCCGCAGCTTAAGGCATGCGTTTGTAAATAATTTAGGTATTTAGTACATAAGTTATGGATGTCTACTAACACTCTTTCTTTCGTTTTCATTGTTTATGTTTGTGTGCATACTAACCCAATATGGATCCTAGATATCCGAAATAGGAATAGAAATATTTTATTTAAAGAGTGAACACAAAAAGTGTCGATCACAATCAAAATAGGCCTACCATGGCCGCAGTGACGTCAAAGCCACGTTGAGCAAAAAAAGTATAATAAGTAAAAGTAGTCAAAGTAATAAATATTAAAATGTGGTTGCCTGTTTCGAACAAGTGTAGCAGCCCGCCGTCCGATGCTACCCGCTTCATCAAACCCACTACAAATTGACTTGAAATGCTATTACGCTAAAGTCATCAGGCATTTTGATTATTCCTGATGACGAGAGCATCCTCGCACTATAATCACGTTTTCGGGGAATTAATCGCGTTAAACTAGTGATGCTGCCACAAAACTAGATTGTTTAGGCAAATTATAATAAAATATAGAAAGCCGATAAACTTCTCGAACCTTGAATTGCAAAACTACATAGCTTTTGCTTGCGTCTTCGCACAAGTATTTTCGGTAAAATAAGTAGCCTAGTATCTGAGTTAAGCTATGTTCTAAATCATCGCCAAATTTCACCTTGAACTGTTTTTTAGTTTGCAGATCTTAGGTATCAAAATAAAATTCATGTTGTACATTGTATACTCCGACTTTATAATATTAATAGGATAGGATTAGTAGCAGGTCCAAAACTGCCACTTTATTTGTACGAGCTGTAGGTACAGATTTAGCTAGCTAGAAAGAATGCGGAAAATGTTCATAACACTATAATTCACGTGATCAGGTAGTTTGCCTAAGATCAAGCACTAATTAAACACTTACCAACAAATATTACAACTAGCTCGGTTGTATTAGTCTCTCCATAGATCAACCGTCTTTATTAGCCCGAAGCTATAGGGAAGCAACCCTAAGCTTCTACTCAGCTCATCTCTAGCTTAAATAACTTTATTTTTGGATGCTGCTCCAACATTGGTTTTCCAAAAAGCACTAGTTTTAGTATACCCATGAGATTGACAACGAAATTAACATTCATAACAAAAAAACGCATGAAAGAATTCAGACAGCGTTGGGAACCTGGAAAACCGACGAAATCCCCTTTATGAATCGCCCACAGCGATTTTAATAAACTGAAATGAAAATTAAAACGATTTACATAAAACGATATTAACTCTTTTCTCTCACGGGTAATAAAACTGTCTAAGCTAAGAGGCTGCAGTGGTAAATTTGCATTCCAATTACGTCATGTGGGAACGTACCTGGGTAATATAGTTTTGGTACCTGCATGAGGCACCGCAAACGAGATATTTCGACGTTTTATGACGTGTTGTCTGCAGAAAGCTTTATTACTGAATGCTCCGCCAAGCTAAACGAAACCTTGCATACGAGAACTAGGATCCATATTCCATCACCTCCAACGATAATAAGGTCTCGGAGTACCCTGATTTGTTGTGCAGAACTGATAACGCGATTTTGATGAGCTCAGTGAGCGCACCGCTGCGCGGTGCTTCTATCATTTTCTCTATTTCTCAACAGTCATGTTTTGTAGCTTGATAAAAATTAACTTTATATAATTATATAAATTCAAACAAATTGCCAAACATAGATAGATAGATAATACTTTTATTGCACACTTAAGCTAAAAACAATTTACAAATGAAACACATAAACAATAAGTGACAATTGGGGGTCTTATCGCTCAAGAGCGATCTCTGCCAGACAACCTGGTATGGATAGGGAACATATCCTATAAACATAACAAACATCCTTTGTAAAAAGGCTTACAAAATATCAGTTTATCTAGATCGTAAAAAAAAACTTGGAGGAGTTTTCCAACTCTAAAAGAACCAACATTCGAACAAGGTAAATGTTTGTTGTTCGCTTCTTTACTTTACCTTCAAAAGATTGTAGTGAACAAAAAATCAATGAGATCCCTTTATTTAAAAGTTTAACATCAAGTTTAAATTGGTTACTAGACCGGCTGTTGATGATGATAGGTATACTATCCTAGCCAAATTTCGACCATGGCGGCCAGAATCAACTAGCCAAGTTTGTCATATTATACTGCACAAGTGTGTACGCAAACACTGGTGCACTAAACTAGCACTCTCTATTCCCTCGCTCTTAGGTATATCCTAATGGGACAGCAGCCTGACACAACCAGGGGGAGGCCAGAGGCAGGACAAACGGGTTTACGCCTTAGCTAAGCCAGCTATTATTACTATTAGTACGAATAAGAAATATCTACGAATTTGCTACGAAAAGCTACGGTTTGCTACGAAATCGTTTCACCGCCGCCGTCGCCGCGCGCGCCGTTGCTACGACATCGCTATAAGTTTGCTACGATATCGTTACACAACCGTTGCTACGACCGTATGACCACAATACTACGCCTATACCACAATACAAAATACATACTTAATTTATACAACCACAGAAATATATTTCTTAAGACACGTAAAATCGGCGGCATCATTGCTTGGAAGCGATCTTAGCCTTTGCTAGAATCTTGCTACGAAATGTCTGCAAAAAATTAATGTGGCTACATAATGCCGTTGATAACACAACGTCTATATACGTTGTGTTTAATTAACGCTGCCTTAGCGCCTGAAGTCAAACGCAAGTCACAAAGGAAGATAGTTTCTGCCCCGTCTTTGCTCACATAGACTAGCCCCAGGCAAGCCTTATGGTACCTACAGAAGGATGTCCGACAAACAATATCAAAGTTTGAGTCGCTTTGTTATATTTGCCAAAACCACAGAATAAATAATAACTAGTATTGTCGAGACCCTGAAGTCTACAATCTTAGTGCGTACTAGACAAATGACAATCAAATGGTAAGAATAAAATTTTCTTACACATAAGTCATTGAAGTAACGCAAGACATAAACGAAATCTTCCATAAAAACAAAGAAACATCTCCTTTTTATAATTAGTTTTTTATATCATCGATATTCTGAGTCTGTCCGTCTGCCAGGTTTAGGCGTGCTGTCTGTGCCTAGGCCTTCGCACAGAACGAATGAAGGATGCACTGAACATTTTTAACTCTTCGTACGAGCTTCTATCTTACTAAGCAAAATAGAACCCCGTAGATACACTTATCATATCCTTGTGGGGATTATGGGCATTATCCCCATGAGATATAAGCTAATACTTAGCATTTTTTAACTCTTCGTACGAGTTTCTATCTTACTAAGCAAAATAGAACCCCGTAGATACACTTATCACACTTACTTGTGGGGATTATGGGCATTATCCCCTATGAAATATAAACTAATACTTAGCATTTTTTAACTCTTCGTACGAGTTTCTATCTTACTAAGCAAAATAGAACCCCGTAGATACACTTATCACACTTACTTGTGGGGATTATGGGCATTATCCCCTATGAAATATAAACTAATACTTAGCATTTTTTAACTCTTCGTACGAGTTTCTATCTTACTAAGCAAAATAGAACCCCGTAGATACACTTATCACACTTACTTGTGGGGATTATGGGCATTATCCCCTATGAAATATAAACTAATACTTAGCATTTTTTAACTCTTCGTACGAGTTTCTATCTTACTAAGCAAAATAGAACCCCGTAGATACACTTATCACACTTACTTATGGGGATTATGGGCATTATCCCCTATGAAATATAAACTAATACTTAGCATTTTTTAACTCTTCGTACGAGCTTCTATCTTACTAAGCAAAATAGAACCCCGTAGATACACTTATCATATCCTTGTGGGGATTACGGGCATTATCCCCATGAGATATAAGCTAATAAGGCAATTATCAGGGGGAGGCCTGCGTCCAGCTGTGGACCTTTACAGGCTGTTGAGGAGGTCATTACACTTATCTCTTTTTAATTATTTCTTACTTATAAAATAAACCTATGTTGAGTTTATAAAAATTAAAGCGAGTTTTATTTTGTAATAAAGTTAAAGAAAAATGAAAAAAAGGACTGAACTCACGCATTAAATTTCAAAGTTTTTGGTAAAGTAAGTAAAGTAAAAAGTATTTATTACAGCAAAAGACATACAATTGGTGGTTGCATAGCGTTTTTATAACGACATTACTCTAGACATTTGTCTAGAGGCAATGCCCAAAAGTCCCGGCAGAGTTTGAACGTCTTCTCGGGCTTATTACTATTTGTGTTGCCAAGATCCTCGTCGACTTCACCTCGGATGGATGGCTCAAACTAAAAACTCATCTTTGGAAGCTCGCCCCAGATCAAGTTCTCTTTTGTAGTCAAATAACGTTTGATAACGGTTAGATGTAGGTAGATGTGATATTCTGTAATACATTTAGCTCAACTGATCCATATCAATACCAGTTGGAAGCGTGCCTGGCTGCATTGCCCCGCTGTATAGCAATGCTGATGCGCTGTGCCAGATACTCACCAGCTCTCGGGTCACGCGTCGCTTCGACCAGACGCTCAGATAATTTTTTGAAAACCCGGAGAGCCTCGGTACCCCACGGACCTAGGGTCTCGACTCCAAGGGGAGCAAATGTGTAGGCTCTGTCGAGACCTGGATATTTGCGCCTCTTGAGATCTTAATGGCTTAATTGTTTCTATTGTAAATACTAGTTTTAATTTAAATTTGTTATTTGATTGTTATTTTCTTAAAAGGTGATTTCATTTATGAATATGACTATGTATCTTTTATATACATTTGGTATAATATACATTTAATATATGTTTTTGATAATGAAATGTAGTATCGGTTTTGTTAAACTTAATGGGATATTGCTTAGATAAATAATAAATAAATAAATAATGCTGGACAATTCACACAGCATTATCTAGCCCCAAGCTAAGCAGAGCTTGTGTTATGGGTCCTGAACTGATGATATACGTAAAATAATACAAAACTAATAGATAGATATTTTTGATTGCACATAGAAAACAAAAAATGATTGTTTGATTAATTGATTAACCAGAACACCCTGAACAAATGATGTTTTGTTTGAACCTTTTTTTAACCTTTGAACCAAAATCAGCCATTTTAGTTCAAACTATGTCGCACATGCTGCCATTAACTTTTGCAAAGAATAGAACTTTATTTATCATCACCAATCACAATTACGACAGCTGGTAGTGAGTATGTCAGTTAGGTGAACATTGCAATATTATGTTTGTATAGGTACCTACCTACTAAAACCTATGTGTATCGGTACTAAGATAGATAGATAATACTTTATTCATCACCAATTAATAAAAAAGATATTATTTTAAATTTTACATATAAAATAGAATAGCAATGGATTTGGCTGCCTTATCGCTTAAAAATTATTTATTATAAGGAAAAAAACGGATAAAATAATTACAACTAATTTTTACACTTACATCTATTTTCTAAATATCTGAGTCGTCACCAGAAGACAGAGTGCCTAGGGTGCTGGTAGCTTTGGAACGTTGAATGGCAATGCTAATTCGATGACCGAAATAAAAGCCAGCATTCCGATCACCTGTGGACTCTATTATGCCGCGTACACATCTACGAACCGCGCCTGCAATGCAATGCGAATGCTCCATTTGCAGATGTAGACATGCTGCGCGCCCGAAAAGAAACACTTATACGTATGAACAACCTAAGTTTTATAAGACAACAGCATCGCAACTGAAAAACACATCGTTTTTACCAAATTGTGTGATGAAAATATAATGAAAGCAACTGTCGTGTCTCTTCATTTGACAGGAGCTCCGTATCGAGCCAGCATGTGTTTACGTCGCTAAGTAAGAATAATAGCCGAACATAAATCAGTGGCATCTTCACGTCGTTTTGAATTCACACAAAAGATGTCAGCCCCTCTAAATAAGAAGCCATTCAACGAGACAAACGCCGCGAGAATGGGAATTACCTACGCCTTTTGTATTTCGTCTTATTAACCGCGGTAGAATATTGCCACTGAAATGAATTGTTTCTTGTGAAAGTTGCGCTGAAAAACCTTCTTTGCAGAAATCAAGGGTCTATTTTTTCGCACGTGTTAACAAGTCAGAAATTCCTATTCATTATTCTGGGGCTCATGTTACTGAGTCTAAAATTTCAGGAGTGTGGTCAAGGCAGCTTTGATGGAAATAAACATTTCTTCTGATTGTTGAATGACACTAGGTATTCAGTAAATTCATTTTATTCACCATTACTATTTCTGAGCATGTCAAATAATAAATGTTACAGTAGAAATAACCTTAAATGTAACCATAGTCACCTATTGTAATGTATGATATCTAATTATTAGTACCAATGTAGGTAATTATAATCAATACCTATCCATTATGATTTCAAATAAGTGTACAAATTACATATATCCTAAAATAACACGTCAGAAATTCGTTTATTAATAAACTATGACGTAGTTTCAGTTATTCTGTAATTTTAGTGCACAGTTTTGTCTTCACTTTTTTATGTATGACGTTCTATGTATGGCATTTCATACGAGTGGCCCGTGAAGCTTCTGGGAAGCAATTTTTTCACTGTAAAATGCATCTTAAGATAATTTTAGTCTAAGCCCATAATTGAATGCACATTTTTGTATTGCGCGGTAGCGGATTAATATGCGTAGAGCTTTAGAGATTTGTTTCTGATTTTTGACAGATTCCTATGAAATGATTGCCCGAAAGGTACGTATATTTCGTATAAAAGTTTTACGAAAATTTCCTTTTTTTTATTTTTAGGTCTCTATAAAAGTCTCTATCAGTAATCTACTACCTACCTACTTTACCTAAGCACCGAACACTTCACTGCAGGCTTTCTAATTAACACAGCCTTATATTTGTTACAGTCCTTACAATACGAGCATATTTTATCTGATGAACAAACTATGTAGAAACAGTTGTTTATCTTTATACCAATAAATAATTACCAACATAGCATCAATATGGCACTTGATAGAGGACAGGCAGCGGAATTAGGCGGCCAAAAAGTTGGTATGTAACTTGTTATTGTTTTCCCTTGAGTTGCGAGGAGTATGGAACGAGGTGGTTGTACCTACCTACCTACAGCTGCATGTCCTCAATGTGCAGAGTCTACGTATGTAGGTTCTGTAGAGCGAGAGAGATTCGACCGTTTATTAAACGGAATTGTAGCATTCACCGTTTGAATTTTCGTTCTGAAGCTTCAATTTCGCGTTTTGATTATCAGGACCTAATGAATCAACATTTTTATCACATATATATCCGGTTCATTATTCCACTTCAGGTTAGGTCAGCACATGTATTATTCTTCCATACTTCTCAATCTTACGTACTTGTGAACAAAAAGGCTGTAAGCATGGACTCAAGTCAGGCTTATGATCGGTATAAGGTTTTCGTTCTTACATCGGATTTATAGAACCCTAAAAAGACGCAATCTCGCAAGTCTCTACAAGACTTATAAACATCAGGGTCGAAATGGCAGCACCGTAATCTCCAGAAAACATAAGCGTATGAAAAGTTTATTGTCAATAAATTTTGCCAATACACAATGTTGGGTGCTCGCTGGATATTTTAGCGAGTGTCCCAGTGAGTGAGTGCGTTTAGGTTTCCATTTACGTAAAGTTCGGACGGGTTGCTCGGTAATTTGGAATCTGGGTAGAGATAGGGTAAAAAGCTTTTATGTTTTGGGCACTTGTAACGTGATATACATATTTCTACCTAGAATAAAATGGTTAATCTTCTCATCGATGTTTTTAGTCGTTAATTTTTGAAAAGGTTTTTATAACAAATGAAATAAAAAGCTTTCGAGTTTGATGACAGTGCGCCGCGTCGGGTTTTTAGGGTTCCATGCCTTAAAAGAAACCCTTAAGGTCTAAGGTATAAGGTCGATTCCTCTTTCTGTATTGAATAATAATGCTGGACAATTAACAAAGAATCATTTAGCTCCAAACTAGAGCTTGCATTATGGGTACTAGATTACCGATATATAGGTACATACTTAGGTATTACAATTCACTACATAGATTTTTAATTGGGTATACATAGAAAGCATCCAGAAAACCCTGAATAGATAGATACATCTGCAGATCGTACAAACATTTGTCCCGAGGCGAGAATCGAACCCGCAACGTCCTGCGTCGCAAGTGGACCTTCGCCCGCCGCGCCCCAGAGGTCATCATATGTCTGCTTCCAAAACTTTTTTTAGTACACTGTAGTGGTTTCAGATTCGAATTAATATGATAAAATCTGACGCAATCAACGACGAAGAAGAAGACCTTAGCAGCTAAGGTATAAAAAAACGGTTTCTGACTCGTGTTCCCACCAATTTTGACCTACCGGCCTCATGGTCCCACGAGCTTAGGGCTTGTGGTCCCACTACTAAGTCGCACTGATATCAATAAATAATCTAATATTTCGAATATCTCGTGTATCTTAGCAAAAAAACACCAAAAACCTGATAAATCAAAGCCCATCCTCAACGTTTCGCGTGTGTTGCGAGCGCTCGTCAAAGCCATGATTACGCAAATATCCCTGAATGTTCGGCGCTCGCTACCACTGCAGCATTAATTACATGCAGATCTAATTAGCTGCCCGCGCAGTCCGACACAGCTTGAATCATCCGTAGCCATGGCAGACTATCTAATAATAGTCCGCCATGACCAGAGGGAACGGCAGACTTATCAGGCATTCAAACGGGACGGAAAATTATTAGCTGGAACGAATTACGGTACATTTTGGTAAAAATTCCAGCAATCATTTATCTTACTGCTTACGGCTTTGCACAGGTACTATATTATGCATGTATTATACATATAAACCTTCATCTGGAATCACTCTACCTATTATAAACTGCATCAAAGTCCGTAGCGTAGTTTTAAAGATCTAAGCATACATAGAGGACAGACAGACAACGCAGTGATGAAGGAGAGGCAATGAATCGAAAATAGATTTTGGTGGCCACCAAGGGCAATTTCGATTCACTGCCTAAGCTTAATAGAATAAAACTATTCCAGAGGTATTAAATAAAACCTTATAATAGGTATCACAAACAGTGCGATGGATATATTTTTTTATCACTTTATCTATTATAGCGCATACCCCACCCAAACTAGCGCCGCCACCTACTTTATGTTATTATTCAACAAAGGAATTTTTAAAAATCCATCTTCTTGTTTGTGATACCATGATAGGTATCAAACTGTTATTTAACGCCTCTGTAATAGTTTTATTCTATTTAGTTTAGGCAGAGATACAAAGTTGTCCTGGTGGCCACCAAAATCTATTTTCGTATCTCTGCCTAAACTAAATAGAATAAAACTATCACAGAGAGGCATTAAAAAAAGCTTATGATAGGTATCACAAACTGGAAGATGGATTTTTGAAAATTCCTTTGTTAAACGGAATAATCGATAAAATCGATAAATTAATAAAAACATCTAAGCATACATAGGGGACAGACAGACAGCGTATAGCGACTTTGTTTTATACTATGTAATGATATAAATCCTCCCATAGAATTCGGTAACTTTTTTAGTGATAAATTTACCTATTAACTGTACTGGATACTGGAAAACTATTTTTTCTCGGCATAGGCGATGCGTCGTCGATGTCACATAGGTGAGAGAGCCCTATGCGAATCTTCTCTGTGTCGCACTATAGGATCAATCGACGTACAGCGTGCTCTGTGATTTGCATTTGTTTGAGAGATTTACTCCACTATGAACATACGGAATAACTAATCGCACACCATCTTACATTAATACTAATCTGTTAAGGCGCATACCCAACCCAAACTAGCACCGCCAACAACGCCAATTACGTCTTTATCTTATTATTCCGTCCTAAATAGAATAAAACTATAACAGAGGCAATTAATAAAACCTTAATAGGTATCGCAAACTGTGCGATGGATTTCTGAAATTTCCTTTGTTAAATGGGATAATAATATAAAGTAGGTAGCGGCGCTAGTTTGGGTGGGATATGCGCCTTAAGGTACCAGCCCAAAGTAGCAGAAGCTACACAAAGCCTTATGCATGTAGATTCTACAAATAAAAAGCATAAAAGTAACCGCTGATTTAATCGGAAATTTGATAGAGCAATGCTCAGCAGTGTTCGTAAAAAGTAATGGTACCGGTAAAATAAATAGGAAAAGCGAACAAAATATTTAATAACACTTTTCCCTAAGAAATAGGATTTCCATTTAACTCCGGGTAGAGCCGCCGACGTGAAATAGATTTTCAGATTTTCGATCTACTAACGATGTCACCGCATAGATAGAACTACTCGAATGAGTTTTCGAGTTCTTTGTATCTTTATTTTTTGTAGGTTGTATGGCCGCAGGACAGGCACGTTCACCATTTGCGGCTGCATTTTGGCACGAAACGAGCAATATCAAAATTGTGGTGGAATATATCTACCTATCTGCATATTGAATACTGCCGCGGGTGACGGACCGATGTTCACTGGCCACGAACCGATTTGTAATTCAATTATTACAAGTGAAGACGGCATACACCGCGCAATAAAATTCATGAGTCTCCTGTAACATTCATGAGAGGAAAAAATACCGAGTAAACAAACTCATATGAATAGATTTGGTTCGCGCTCGAGATGTAGGTAAAAGGTCTAGATGGATAATTGGATCGGGATGGCTTTGGATGGCTTGATCTCCCTGCTCGAATGATCTTGTGCAGGTCACTAGACACGTATTATTTCTACCTGATGGAACATTATATCATCTGTTTTTCTGTAAAGCTTAGACGCAAAAGTTTTTTATAGAGAATTCGTCGACATTTTTGGCAGAATCATGTGTTTAAATCAGATATTGTAGGTATAAGTTCCATTAGAGATGTTTTTTTTTTAATTATTGTATAAGTACAAAGGTTTTTAGATAAAACCATTTCGTAGACCGTCTACGGCGTAGTATAATTGCTACGACAGCTATGGTATGGTATAATAATGGTATATGGCTATGGTGGTTACCTGAATAAGTATTATTGAATAAAATACAAAGTTTTCAGATAAAACCATTTCGTAGACCCTCTACGGCGTAGTATAATTGCTACGACAGCTATGGTATGGTATAATTTGGTATATGGCTATGGTAGTTACCATACGCTACGGTTTAGCTTGTTAAAATATAACATTGTTTTCCAAGCTGAAATTAATTTTCAGATCGTAGTTTGATTATAAAAGATTTACGTTTCCTTGATTCTAAGTTTAACGACTTTGAAATTGGATTTATGAGGGACAACAGAAAGAAAACGGTCGAAAGATGGCGTTTTTCATAAACAGCAATAAAAGTGTGATTTGCGTGGGTACCGCAATTTTTGCAAGTGTTGAAAATTCCATTCTAGGCCTAATTTTATCGAGTCAATTTGTTTTCTACACTTACATAATTTAACCTCTTTCATTTTATTTATTTTGTGTATTTCACAGTGTATAAAATTTTTTTTTTTAAAGTAAATGCTTCTTAAATACCTGTTTAAATTATTACAATATATTTTTCAATAGTTAGTATCTACATAATGTTGTACTAATGATGATATTTCATTGACCATAACGGCGGAAACTTTGGTCGTTTGCGAGCCAAAATTTATATAATAAAGATTTATTTCTTCAAACTTTCGTTTCTGCTCGATGTTTTTATTATTCTATGAAATAAGAAAGTTCACATGAGTTGCTCTTAGATCATTTTTGAACTTGGGTTATGGCTTATTTTCCACTGTCCGAAAACTGACACAACAAATAAACTGAATTTTTATTTTAGAGAGTTCATGGATTTTACTTTGAGCTGAACATAGGTTGAACATAGGTATTTTAAACAACAAAATGGGTTCAATAATATTTTCATAGGATTTTGAACATAGGTATTTTAAACAACAAAATGGGTTCAATAATATTTTCATAGGATGGCCAATAAAAGTCTGTAGATTTCCCACGAAGTTTTGTTCAAATAAATTTAAACTTCGATAAGGTAAAATTTTCTATACCGAAATTTAATTTTAGAACTTGTGGGTTGCTTCAGTGATTTTGCGGGCTCCCGAGTCTAAGCCAATTCCAGGCTGCTTTATCAGAACGACCTCAAAGCCAATAAAACCCCCGAATCGGCTACAAAAGCTACCTGTCCCTCTCCAATCTTGAAATGAGCCCTAATTCTACCGGAGCCCCGCAAATTACAAGCGCCAGGCACCAGCATAAATCCAACCTTTTCAAGTTAATAAAAATGATTTAAGCACGCATTAAAAGGATCTTTTTCCCGTTGAGAACATGGAATTTATAATGGTAATAACTCGGGCGATTGTCCCTTAATTACAAGTATAGAAATACGGAACGATACGCCAGCTGAAAGAGAACCCTGTAGAGTTGAAAGCAATTCCAAAGAAATGTTGCCATTACATTTCTCGTGGACCCTCGAAGCCTTTTAATTTCGCAGATTAATAGAGATAAAACTTCTGTTAGGGCAAACAATAGTCGCTATACAGGGCGCAGCGGGGACATTGAGAGAATTGCGAGTGGTTCTGTAGCACCCTGTAGCTAGCCGGATGCGCCGCCTCGCCGACGGAAATACCGCAGCTTTGTTATTTCGCTCACTTTTCAACGACCAATGTTGACAGAGGAGATTAAATTTCGAACAAAGATTAAACACTGACCTCTGGTTTCTTAATACTAATTCCGAAGCATTTTGACTAAACGTTTCTAGATTCGGAATTTACTGGTCCCAGCTGTGAGCCGAACTGTCCCCGAAATAAACACAATCAATCCAACGGAGTGCTTGGATAAAGATAAAACATTCCCCCTGCAAATAAAAGAGCAAAAGGTAAAATTAGGTTCCATCGAATTCGGAAAAGAAAATCGAATGTCCCAAGTAAAATCAAATTAATGGTTCGCAATCCCGAAACACCTGATACGTAGATTGTGAGCAGTAAACGGCTAGTGGGGCATTATCGCCGGGTCGAATTCACTTTAGAGTTCTTCCCAATACCCCGCTGGGGCGCGTTTACAACATTGAGGGAATAAAGCTTGGGCTTTGCATCGAAGCATCATTACCTGAACCTTAGGATTTAACTTTAACTTATCGGCAAATAGGTTAAATACCTACAAATGTAATGAGAAATTATGGATCTCATTGAGGCTCCGTATTAACCTACTTCAGTAGGTTAATACGTCGATAATCTTAGTTCATCTATCGACAGAAATGTTTAATGCAGTTGTAATACACTAGAAGTCTCTCGTCTAGAGTTAGGGCCTGGTTAGAAAAGGAGGTAGGTAATGCGCAATATACCTTTTTACATAGCAGTAGGGATACAGAAAGCCCAACTATTCAGGGGCCTTCGCTCACTTCAAATTCAAACTGGATGGAGGCGGTGCAGGACAAAAGCCAGTGGGGATCTATTGTGTAGGACGCCAAAATCCTCCACTGGTTTGATGAGCCAGGATCACAGAAAAATGGATGATAGTATGTTGCGAGTAATTAAAAATTGCAGATAACAAAAGTATTGCAAAACCTTAACCCGTTTAGTATTAAAAATCCAGTTTAAAAATCACTTAAATGAATTTAGCCTAGCTAGCCACAGACTTATTTTCATAGGTTCATATATAAACATCTCTATAAATATAGTTTCCGTAGAAAGTAATGGAAGCACGACGGCCATTGTTTATTTGCCCTCGGGAAGAGTATTATACCTTTGGAGGTTTAGCGGCTTCATTATCACTTTACTGCGATGCTGCGGGATTTATAAGGATTTTCTTTTTAAACTGCCACGATATTTAGTTGGCTGTATATGGCTATAAGATGAAGAGGTTTTTATAAAGTGCTGTTAAATTGATGTAAATCGTAAACCGCATCATCGTATATCGCAAATCATCAAATGCTTGATTGCTTAGTTATGAAAGAGATTGTGGACTGTAACTGATTATTTTGGTTTTATATTATTTCGATACGAAACGAAATAGATAAATAAAGTTGGAATAATTAGGTACCTACACAATGTGTGATTTTTGTGAACTAATGTAATCATTATTAGCTGAAGACAGGACGCTATGGCGCTCATTAGGGAAGGCCTATGCCCAGTGAACCAGTATAGGCCGATGTTGATGATGATATGTTATTAATATAAGAGCGAAAGGTTGGATGTTTCATACCGCTTCTCGTCAAAAGTCAAAACTATTTCATGGATCTGGTAGAATCTTTGTTTGTTTGTTTGTGTTTGTTTGTAGGCAGTGCTACTTCTAGAATTACCTAGGATACTTTTAATCATTTTTAAACCAAAACTCTTAGTGTTTAATCTAAATCGCGAAAGAACACTTGCAAAGCGGGTGCAACTTATAATCTTTCGCAACCCGTGCGCTAATACAAATAGACAATAGACAGACAAAGATATCCTATCAGATAGAAGATTTTTATAGGTACTCTGAACAAATGTACATTTTTATCCCATTATGTGTCAGTTCTCCAGGTAACAATTTCCTGACACATCAATTTGGTTCAAAAATCCATCCGTATAACGCCGAAACGTAACCAAACACTTTATAAAGGTTGGAAATGTACCTATATCTCTACAGGGAATGTGAAGCTTTTGCCCAGACAGTAGGATTAAACCGGCATTTAGAATGATAATATTATGTTTAATAATAGGTAACATCTCTAGAGATTCACAATTGGCAGCTTGCCCGGCTTATTCCTGCCCGGCCTCGTCCCGGACAAGGCAAGATAACACTGAAATTATTAGGCGAAATTCATCGTTATTCGGAGCCATGTAAGTAATTGGGTATTCAAACATTTCACAAGTAGTCTTTGCCGTGCTACGAGTGTATTTATAGGTAAGGTATAGGTAGGCCTTTGATAGGTTGCTTCCATTGTAAGCGGTATGGGCGTCTCTTCCGACGATTTATGTAGGCTTATGAAAGGCATGAACACTGAATAGCTAAGGAGAATCGATAATAATGACGGTCTTTTGAAAAATTATTTATGATAGAGCCACTTGAATAAATATAAGATGCAATGAATCTTCTTTTGTTTACTGTTAGGGATAACTTAGATGCTTTGCTTATTTTTATGTTCTAGTTATTGTGCTCTACTCGGTTGGTAAGTGAAAATTGCATAAATAAATAATGAAACGTCAAGTGCGAGTTTGACTCGCGTATCAAGGGTTCCGTACAAACTTCTACTATTCAGCAAAGAAATCAACTCAGACGAATAGTGCACAATAATTTTCTAATTTGATAACGATTATGACATAGGTAACTTATTTAGTCCCTCGAACTATTGGCCAAACTCCGTCTCGGGACTAAATAAGTTACTTCCAACCCTAGGGTAACAAAGTACTATTTTCTATGGATAAACCACAAATATACGGTTTTCAGATTTTCCTTCACTTTTGTTATAAGACATTGCTTCTTGCCAAATTTCATTGCTCTAGGAGTCTAGGTCAACGGAAATTACCCTATAGGTTTTTGGTCCATGGCGAGATTCGAACATTATTTTTTCTGTGAATAAACTACAAATCTATACTGTTTTTGGATTTTTCCCTTTACTTGTGCTATAAGGGTTCCTTTTTTCCTTTTAAGGTACCGAACCCTAAAAATCAACGACAACTATAAAATGAGAATAAAATGGGTCATATAAGAAGAGCACCAGCTCAATTGCTATGCTACCCATACGCTGAGTAAATTCATAAAGGTATCTTAGAGTGAACTGTGCATTCACAAAGGTCGTCACACTAAGAGGTTCAATATGCTGACGTGAACTATTCACTTTACTGGAGGCACGTGCATTACGTGCATTCTAGGAAAGATATGGAGCATGCTGCTAAATTAGGTGCATAAGGGGGTGGAATTCTAAAGTTAATGACGACCTCTGTGGAGCGGTGGGCGAAGGTCTGCCTGCGACGTAAGAGGTTGCGGGTTCGATTCCCGCCTCGGGACAAATGTGTGTACGATCTCAATATGTATAATGGTGTTCTGGTCGTTTTCCATGTAAAATAAAAAATATCTATCTATGTATTATATTGTAGTATCAGTTATCTAGTCTAGTAGGTACCCATAACACAAGCTTTGCTTAGCTTGGGGCTAGATAATGCTGTGTGAATTGTTGAGCATTATTTATTTATTTATTATTTAATAAATGAGCTAATAAACTGACACTATCTTTTTTTGGGTGAGGGGCGACCTATGACGCCATTTTGTGAAAAGGATAGGCATCGGATTTCGCGTTCATAGGAGCGAGATATAGCAGAGTGACGTAATTTAAGTGAAAAATCATGTTTTTGCTTACTGGTAACCAAGGCATTTATGTATAATAGTTTTTTTTTGTTTATCTATAGTAAAAATATATAGTAAAAATAATATTGTAATTGATGGTTTAGGAGAAAAATAACTAAGAAAATAGATGGTACTTTGCACAATTATTTTTAATATTTCGAATAATTTACTTTTTATTTTTGATATCGAATAGATTGTTTTATTTTTTTTGGAAGCTTTGCCTAAAAATATTACGGGAAAAAAGTTTTAACGTAACCCAATTGACGTCAATTCACTTACATATCTTAACTTAGAGGATTATAAATCTCCTTGTTAGGAGATTTACACCAAAACTGGTGATGCCTAATTAACGAAATTAACATCCTGTTGGCTTAATGAGTCTCCTACCACAAAAGGTTATCTGTTTCAACATTCAAATTCGAAATCCTCACCCCCAAGTTAGTCGAAAACGATACCCATATCAGATTTTTTAGATGGGGGAAGGGGTTCAAGGGGGCTGGGGGCGTGGGCGGGGGGTCACGGCACGGGTCGCTTCGCTCGCCGTGCCGTTCCCCGTGGTCGCATTGCGGCTCGCTTCGCTCGCCACAATGCTCCCCCGCGTTCAGGGGGTGGGGGTTCAAGGGGTTCATCGGGGGGTCACGGCACGGCTCGCTTCGCTCGCCGTGCCGCTCCCCCAACTTCGCCCCAAAACGATACCCATATCAGATTTTTTGGATGGGGGAGGGGGTTCAAGGGGGCTGGTGGCGTGGCGGGGGGTCAGTACTACTCTTCCCTTTCGGGGGGGGATTAATAAGTTATCAAATTAATTAGTTATAAATAAAATAGTTATAAATGTTAAGTTATTAAATTAATTAGTTATCGGGTGTTAAAGATCACGCGAGTGGATATAGATTAGACAGGCGTAAACACTGCACTATAATTTTTTTTTCTGCGTTTAAATTTTGGTTTTAAACGTATTTCTGATGACTTACCTACAACTGTCATACTTGTATCAGCTCTTTATCATCATCATCAGCCTATATTAGTCGACTGCTAGTTATAGGCCTCCCCTAATGACGACCTCAGTGGCGCAGCGGGCGAGAGTCTGCCTGCGACGCAAGAGGTTGCGGGTTCGATCTCCGCCTCGGAACAAATTTGTGTACGATCTGCAGAAATTTGTTCCGTTGGTCTGGGTGTTTTCTATGTATAATAAAAAAATATCTATCTATGTGATGTATAATATTACGTATATCAGTTATCTAGTACCCATAACACAAGCTCTGCTTACCTTGGGGCTAGATAATGCTGTGTGAATTGTCCAGCATTATTTATTTATTTATTTTATTTATTTAATAAGCGCCATAGCGCCCTGTCTTCAGCTCTTATTGTATCCTAAATGCAAAAAAATATGAGATACATTCATACAAGTTGTTTTTTTTTTTTTCAAAACTAGAGCTTATATTATGTACATAAAAACCTAATGCATATTTGAAATCGGTGAATAAGGAACTCTCAAAATCGGGTCTTAAAGTTTTAAACTAAAAATTGTGTTGGCCAGTGATATCATTAGTTTGTTTTTAGGAAACTTTTGTAGGCAACTATGCTACTACAGACGTAGTAGGTAAGTTACCTACAATATTAAAACTTCAAGATAATAATAAATAAGGAAAAATAATAATCTTTTTCATCCTTTCTTATTGCAGTTACATAATGGAGTCAGCACCTCCGCTACACAATCTGCAGTAACTTTCCATCGCAGCAAATCTCACGACACTACATAAGCTATTTCTAGAGCGTTGATAAATTATTATTATCTAGTAGGTAGAGGTTGGATAAATAAATAATAAATACTTAAATAAATAATTCTGGATTATTCACAAAGCATTATCTAGCCCCAAAGCTAAGCAGAGCTTGTGTTATGGTTACTAGATAGGAACTGATATACATAATACAATACATTACATAGATAGATATTTTTTCTTATATACAGAAAACGACCAGAACACCCGAACCAAATATCTGCAGATCGTACAAATATTTGTACCAAGGCGAGAATCGAACCCGCAACCTCCTGAGTCGCAGGCGGAACTTCGCCCACCGCGCCACTGAGGTCGTCGCGGATACACAGGCACATTATATTATTATATTATATATACTGGACCGACCAAACACCCTGTCTAAAGGTACCAAGCGAGCGAAGCCACGAGCGGAGTATATATGGAGTATATATGGAATACTAGCCGTATTCCATATATACACTTAGTAAATGTATTTGAGACATCTAGTTCACGTTCACGCCGTGGGGTAATCGCCTCGGTAAAGTAATTAGTGGGGCTCTTTGGACCCCTGATTGCATTTGACACTTTAACTCAGCTTCCGGAACTAAATCAGAGTAGGTGTATATTTAGTACCTTGTCGCTTTAAATTGACAGATTTAATTTTTCTGTTTTTTGTCAATTAATTTATTTCAATCTGACTTAACTGATTTTTCAAAAGATTATGTTTGGCTTTTTAGTTCGAATCCTGCCATAATCGAAAATATTAAATTTTCGTGGAAGAATTAAGTTGTTTTTACGAATCTACCGGGATTCATTTTTATATGGAACCATTTCGGGATTATTTTCTATAAAAAAGTGAAATATTTTTCATAATTCTACTCCTTTATTAGTCATTAATTGACGGAGAAATTAACGAAGTCACATAGAAAATACATAGAGCTAAACACTCTTCCTGAAGTTGGTTAAACAATTATTACTTACGCATTTGATGGTGATTCAATACAATTTTTACCATCCCATAAATATTTCAGAAAATTACAAAACAGAATAAAATAATAACAACTAATATTTACACCATAAAATCTAAGTCGTCCGTCAGCAAAAGGCAGAGTGCCCAGAATACTGGCAACATTGCCACGTATACAATTTTTTATCCATTCTGCCCTACTAAATCGCTTTGCTTTCTATTTCCTTCTTATTTCTGTATAAAGTGCCAGGTTATTATTGCATTAGGAAGAGCTAATTCGTCTCGTTACCGCGCTCTCATCTACGTAACTCGATTGGCTTTGTCGAGTCATTTTGACAAGGCATTTAATTGGCTATCAGATGCCTTATAATACGTGTCATAGCGTGGCCTAATAACGTGCCGATAGAGGTTACAGGGTATGGGTCAAACTAGAATCTAGTTTGACCCATACCCTGTTACCTATGGATTATCTGATGATCCATTTATGTAACTAGTATCTAGCGCATTTTCTCTCCTTGGTCGAGACCCTAGGTCCGTGGGGTAACGAGGCTATCCGGGTTTTCAAAAAATTATCTGAACGTCTGGTCGAAGCAACGCGTGACCCGAGAGCTGGTGAGTAGGTACCTGGCACAGCGCATCAGCATTGCCATACATCGGGGTAATGCAGTTAGCGTCTTGGGCACGCTTCCGACTGGTATTGATTTGATATGGATCAGTTGAGCTACCTGTGGATTGTTTTCAATATTCTGCAGTTAGCTCAATTGTTTCAACGGTGTAAATACTAGTTTTCTTTTAAATCTTTTATTTGATTGTAATTTTCTTTGTTAATAAAAAGTTAGTATTATATTAGTTTCTTCAATGTTTTAAAATGTCCCTAGATACTATATTTCGTTAGTTAAAAGACGTTGTTAATTTTAAAGAGCATAAATTAAGACATCGATTTCGAAGCCCTTTTTTTGATGTCAGCCAAAATTCAGCGAATAAGAATAGCAAAGATCCTGAAAGCGCAAAAGACAAAAACTTATGTTTTATTCATGTTCATAGACTATGAATTTATATTCCAGTCTTCCACAAAAGCCGTGATAAAAAGTTTTAAGGTGTTTTAGGTCAAGGACACTTGCTATTCCGGAGATGGTTTTTTAAAAGGTTGTAGGCACTTAATCCTATTGGCGATAATGTGTTTTCTGTTTTCTCATTCGTGGAATTACGAGGAGGTAGGTATTGGTATGGGGCGCGTAAATTTCGACCACTAGAAAATTAGGGTCTTATCCCAGCTTAGGGACACTTTCAGGCCGAGCCGTTTAAATGTCCACTTTATTGTAATTTGTTACAAATTATGATATTATTTAATCTGAGAATTACACGGCGAGGATAAATGATTTATTTATCCACGCCGTATATCTCATGGCATTAAAGCTTCTATATTACCGCTTTTCCAAGATAAAAGTATCCTATATCCGTTCCCGGGATAATGTATAATTCCATGCCAAATTGCGTTAATATCCATTCAGCTATTAAGCCGTGAAATGGTAACAGACAGGCATTCTAAATTACTTTCGCTTTTATAATATTACTAGCTGTTGCGCGCATCTTCGCATCTTCAACACCTTTCTCATGTAGCGTATGTCCGCCCCCGGGATACCATTTACCAATACCGATACCATTTATTAAATTTTATAAAAAAATCCATTCAACCTAACCTAACCTTTTTCTTTAACGTGGGGAAATCCTTTATGGATATCTCTGGGTCCGAAAGGACCCAAAGATTATGTCGGACTCCGTATACCGACTAAAACCACCACGTGTGTTTTTCTGACGCCTTGTGCCCGAGCCACAGGAACGCGCAAGCAATCTTCCGCAGCCCCAACGGCGACGGCCTACAACTTAATGCAGGACCCTCCTCAATGCGATGGAGCTGGAGTTCTCACCGTCTCCGTGGCGCACGACAAAACACGTGCGCGCCACCCCGGGGTGTTATGTTGTCGGCGACAGAGTCCCCCGACTCTGTCACCAACGAACCTGTTAATATGGGGGTTGGAGGTGGACGTTGAAACGCCGCCTCCTTCGCCCGGCTCTCCGTCTGCGAATCGGGAGAGTTGAGAGTATCTCTCTCTCACGCTCCGTAGAATCCTTCCGCGACATGACAATGTCGCAGAACCTAACCTAACCGTAAAAATGTAACAGACTGACAGACAGAGTTACCTGCTTTCGAATTTATAACATTATAGCATGGATTTATTGCATGGATCTACCAATCATGTCCTTGTTGCAGTATCAGAAACACAAGTTAATATAGTATAATATAGTCTAGAAGGCCTCACCCAAATTTTATTAACACATTAGAAATTAGCCGTAAGTTCTCATTTAAGTGAATTTTTATAATTCACGTGAGAATAAAGCTTCTTAAACCATAAAAGCAATTTATTTCTGTCAATATAATTCTTTCCTTTCAGCTTTACTCTTTTCCGCAAAGAGTTAATTTCAACTCGCTTATGGGCAAATAAAACCCATTTATAATAGGTAAAACGAAATCGCATTTGAAAGAGAATATTGCTTTCGACATGACGGCAATAATTCTAAATGATTTAACATAAGCGATACCCAACTGCTTCCTGGTCCGGGGGCTTCTTTGAACTAAGAAAAAGTAGGACGCAGCCCGAGGCAGGGCAAAGTTGTGACACTACGTGACTAGACAACGACAAAACAGTATCCGTTTTTACATTCCATCTCTGAGATATAGAATGGTATTTCAGATTGAGAAAAATATGCAGCCAATAACGACGGAAAAGTTTTATTCGTTTCTTGGCGGAGGACAAGCTACAACTTGAGCTCGCGTCTTTGCACTCTTTTTACCAGGTTCTATACCCCGGTAAAAAGACTTGGATGAATTTACATAAAGGCTACTTCTTTATGTACCTATCCTTTATGTTATTCCATCCAAGAACTATTTGATTTCGGTCCTAATAAAACACAAAATAAATACTTTCAATGTTCACTAGCTACATAATTTTGGCGTGCGAAGAATGCAAATCTCATACTTAGCAACGCAGGTTGGTTGTATTGTAATATTCTTCCGAGACCTAATTATGAGATTTGCATATAACAGCGATCCAATAGTTTTATACTAGTTTTTTAATGTTTTTGTGTGATATGTTCGTGGACGGAAGAAATCACCCCCCTTTTGCATTTTGGCAGTATAACTTTGACTAGTCAAAGGAAGTAAACTATCACGTTCTAGAAAAATTACATACTACTTACCACTCTGAGTATATACGTTCGAATGGGTCATATGTCCATAAAACGCGAATTATGAACACCCACCCACATAGGTAGATATTTCAAAAATAGGTGAAAACAACATTGCTTTTTTTTGACCGACCCGATCGTTGCCGCTTTGGTGCGATTTGATCCAACATTGGCTTGGCTGCAACTTAGATTTGATGATTCGACCATGACAGACTGAGATAATTACGCATTCATAAAATAGTAGGACGTTATTTATAAAGACTTGAAATACATTAGCAATATTACACGTTTCAAGACAGCTCAGTGACATAAGAAGACATAAGAAGGGTTAATAATCGTTACGTTGCACCTTTTCTTTTCATGACTAGCTACTTTGTAGTTCAGTTACCTCAAGCCGTTACAAGTCTGCCAGGAGCGTCTAACGTGGAACACTAGTTAGTCACCTACTTGTTATAAAACAAAACTTTCTACTCACAGTGTGGATTTCTAACTTGATATGTTCGAAAGTTTCTAATGGATAAGTTTCCGATATTCGCTTACAGTTATAATTAAGATAAGGTTTGTTTTCGTATGGATTCAATGTGGAACTTGTGAGTTGTATACCTGAGTAGGTTTTAAGGTATATATATTATAAGGTCTTGTTTAGGGTCTAGTGTAGAGTAGATGAAATGTAATGTCTCTAAGATAATTAACACGTTCATTGACCACCATGACGCTCTAGTGATTCTTGAAGTCCTAGTAACTTCGGCACGCAGCCGTCCCTTCAGGTCGCACCGCAAAGACTGGGCAATAAATAACGTCTGCATAGGTTCATCATCATCATCATCAACCCATATTTGTCCACTGCTGGACATATGCCTCCCCAAATGAGCGCCATAGCGCCCTGTCTTCAGCATCTGCCAGCAGTCTTTCGCAAATCGTCATCCCACCTGGTCGGATTGCGTCCTACACTACGTTTGCCGAGTCGCGGTCTCCACTCAAGAACACGTTTACCCCAGCGGTTGTCTGCATAGATTGACTTTGAGCAAAGCTATACTTTAGCCTATTTCTAAGGACAAATTCAAACTTAATTCTATTATCTGTTTAGGAAGCTTATTCAATAAAAAAATCGCTACGTTTCAAATGGAAGTCGTTCAAAAGGAAGTCGTAGGCAGGGTAATGAATCGTTTTGTAGAGCCGATGAGTTCACCACTTTATTTTTTTAAACATCTACCTTAGCCAGTTCCTGAACATCCCCAGGATACACAAATTCTACAAGAGAGACTCGCTTGTTGTCTTGGTTGAGACTTTCAAAGCTTGTATTACATAATATACACACAATAAAAAATACGTCGCTTTTAAAAGCTGTAAAAGCCCAACCAATGGTCATTTTTCGTGGGACAATGCTGGAGATTGCACCGGTATGATGTGCAGCGCTGGATTCCCGCCAAATCTCGGCCTCCGGGGAACACGGCGAAATGCCAAATGCTAACTGATCAATGACTCCAGGATATTAGCCAGCGGATTTGGTAGTTTGTTTGTACCAACTGTTCGACTATAGAATTTACCTTTGAAGTACTTCAAGTACATAATAACCTGAATAAAGTTTTGTTATCTAACTAACTAGACTAGACCATGGGCGAATTAGAAAAATATTGGGAAAGTCTCATCCTGTTACGCTATGGGGTAGCCACTTACGGGCGGCGTAGCTAGGTTAGGGCAGCGTAGCAAGCTACGGGGGCGTAACAGCGGTGTAGCAAGCTATATTTATGATTTTTACATTTCTCAGCTGCAATTTATGAAAGACTAGTTTCTACCCGCGGCTTCGCATGCGTTGTTTATATGGAATCGTTTTAAGGTTATTTCTATCCCATAGGAACTGATTTATGGGATAAAAAATTGTCTATATTTGATTCCAGGCTTAGAGCTACATCTTTACTTAATTTCAGCCTGATACATTCAGTAGTTATGGTGCGAAGAAGTAACAAACATCCATGCATATAAACATTCGATTTTTTTAGCGACGCGTGACTGGAGAACTAGTGAGTATCTGGCACAGCGCATCAGCATTGCCATACAGGCGGGGCAATGCAGCCAGTGTCTTGGGCACGCTTCCGACTTTAACTAATATGGATCAGTTGACCTGTATATTGTTTGCAAAAGTCTGCAGTAAGCTCAATTGTTTAAATTGTAAATACTATTTAAATAATAAATAATGCTGGACAATTCACACAGCATTATCTAGCCCCAAGGTAAGCAGAGCTTGTGTTATGGGTACTAGATAACTGATATACGTAATATTATACATTACATAGATAGATATTTTTTTATTATACATAGAAAACACCCAGACCAACGGAACAAATTTCTGCAGATCGTACACAAATTTGTTCCGAGGCGGGGATCGAACCCGCAACCTCTTGCGTCGCAGGCAGACTCTCGCCCGCTGCGCCACTGAGGTCGACTAATTATATTATTTGATTGTAATTTTCCCAACTTTTGCATTTATAATCTACACTAATATTATAAAGAGGAAAGATTTATATTTTTATATGTAACGAATAAACTTAAGACTACTATACCGGTTTCAAAAATTTGTTTGCCGTTAGAAAGTTACATTATCACTGAGTAACAGATGCTGTATAGAATATACATGTGCAAAGCCGAGGTTGACCGCTAGTATTAATAATATGAAGTGGCTTATACCTAAGGTAGGCTTTATGTAAATGCGAACAAGGCATTTTTCTGTCAATCAATAATGATGTTATTTTCCAACATAAGTTTACCTGTGTAAAAATAGAGCAACTTCCCTAACCCTCTAATCTAACTCAACTAAGTGAAAATACACTCCCACACAAAACTATATCTGTATAAGATTCAAAGACTTACCCTCTGAATCCAGCCGAGATAGCATGTTATCGCGGAGCCTGATATAATTTGCCTCCGTAGGTAGATACAAACGCGCCCTCAATGAGATTCTATCGCATCTGATGCTGGAATATTCAAAAGAATTAATACTTTGCTGAACGCAGTAAGCGAATGCACGGAAAAAATAAGGCAGCTAGCAGGAGGTGGCTTTCTATTATAGTTAGCTCCTAGCTACTTTTTCTTAGTCAACGTATGCCTTTTTTGTTGATAATAAATAATTTGTATTTACTAATCTTGACAGAGGTTACCTATTCGAGCCGTTTGGGGTGGAAACCCTAGGTCCTTGTGGTCCTGGGGCACACGTTATCTATAAAGATACACAACTACGAATAGAGTCCACAGGTGATCGGATTGCTGGTATTTATTTCGGTCAACGAATTAGCATTGCCATTCAACGTGGCTATGCCATCATTCTGGGCACTCTGCCTTCTGGTGACGGCTTAGATTTTTAGAAAATAGATGTAATAAAGTGTAAATATTAGTTGTAATTATTTGTAGTTAATTGAAATAAAATTCCGGCAAAGAACCAAGGTTATCGACATAGCTCTAAGGATTAGCAAGCTGAAATGGCAGTGGGCTGGCCATATTTCGAGAAGAACCGACAACCGCTGGGGTAAACGTGTTCTTGAGTGGAGACCGCGACTCGGAAAACGTAGTGTAGGACGCCCTCCTACCAGGTGGGATGACGATTTGCGAAAGACTGCTGGCAGATGCTGGATACGGCAAGCTGAAGACAGGGCGCTATGGCGCTCATTAGGGGAGGCCTATGTCCAGCAGTGGACTGGTATAGGCTGATAATGAAATAAAATTAAGTCTGATATATGTAAGTTAAAGCACTCGACATACTATCTATCTATAATGGTCCACAGCTGGGTGCAGGCCTCCCCCTGGTAATCGCTTCGCCTGAAAATCGCTTTTTTCTTGACTTTTATATCATGGGGATTCCCAACATTGGGCATGGGGGTTGGAGATTGCAGTGGTAGAACTTTTCTGCATTATATCATTCAACCGTAGATTATTCCTTAATTACCTCTCGTGGCAGAATGTTGGTTGCTGAATTTTTAAGGTTATACCCAAATTTTTAAGATTATTTGCGGTCGGATTCCATACAAACTAGATAGACATGTTTTAAAATTAAATCACGGTGCTTATTAATTAATCTTGTTGCATATTAATTAATCTGATTGTAAATAAAGAACTGTCTTCAACTCACAGTATTAGAAAGTAGCACTACTGCTATGTCACCAATCTTTCCGTGCTGGAGGTAAGATAAGGCAGTTAAAATATTCACGAGGGCAGCCCGGGATCCAATACTGTTATCTCGTTAGGCCCAATATCACTTGGAAACAGTTGCCTCTTGCCTCGTTCTGAGGACTTCATCTTGGGCTCGATGCTGTAGGTGCGAGGGGGTCATTCAGGTTCACGGCGTTACAATTAGAGCATACGTTTATTTGTATCTCAAACACACGTGCAGACTGCGAACTTTACGGTTGCGGGATCGATTCCCTCGATTCCCTCCAATGTTTGTACGATCTGCAGATATTTTAAATGGTTAATAAAAATATTTGTCTATATGAATATCAGTTTAGTTTTCTTTTCAGCCTAGTATCTATAACATAAGCTCGGCTTAGCGTAGGCCTAACAAGATGATGCTGTGTGAATCATCCAGCATTATTAAAAACGTTAACTTAAGATAAAAATTAGTAGTATTAGTAAAATTAGTTGTAATTTATTATAACATCTATAATAACCTTGTTCTAGCGTAAAAATTTACTTAGCTATCATCATTTGCTTTTTGATAAATGTTAATTAGGTTAGGAACCTTCAAAACAAGTTTTTTAATGCAGAATACCAGAAATTTTCCGAACATGCCAATGTTCTAGCGCTCCAATGAATATCTTACTGAACGGAGTTTTGAAAACGTGATTCATAAAGCAAAATTTCGAAGGTCGTTTTACATATTAATATATTTAAGCAAGCAAGTACAGGTGTTACGAACTTCTGAGATGTGTCTGTAAATTAACAAAGTTTCAGCCATGTAACCACTGAAGAACATTTCAACTTGATATAAACAAATTAGTTAATTTACATTCTTCAGTCTACATGCCGTTGCCTTTATTAACCAAGTCACGTGTTTAGCTTTAAAGCTGTACCTAATGAAGACTGTTTTGAATTCCTCTACAATTCTCATCCTTATCCATCCCGAGTCCTGCGTTCGTCAGAAAATCTTGTTTTGAATATGGCATCTCAGAAAACCAGTTTCTGCGACAAATCCTTCTCCATCCAGACCATAAGGTTGTGGAGGAGCAAAAATAGGCTAAGTGTGAGTAATCTGACAATTGACTTTTTATAAGGATAAATCGGCTCAATTCCGCCAGAAAGTTGTATGCATTTTTAAGTACCATATTGGCATTGGCAACCAAAATCTTTTGACTATTCTCCCCGGATGGCTCATTCAAATTAAGTAAGTAGGTACGCTTTGTTATCCTTATAGTCCTAAGTTATTTATGAATTAATTTTTATTAATATAAATTACTAGTGGTCCGCCCCGGCTTCGCTCGGGTATATTCTATCGCCTAAGTCCATCAGTGATAATGTAGGATTCTAATGGTGAAAGAATTTTTCAAATCGGTTCAGTAGTTAAGGAGCCTATTCAATTCAAAGAAACAAATCTTTCTTCTTTATAATATTAGGTCCTTACATATAAAATTGGCGTTTTTCGTACTGGCCACTTTAATCACAAATTTCTCCTCTTTGGTAAGGAATTCCAAATTCAAATTTGTACAGCTATAGACTCATGTATTTGTGCTTCGATGATCGTCATTCATTTGTTTTTTTTCTTCTGTTTTTTTCTGTTTGCGTCACTCATTTTACAAAATGGAAAACTTAAAATATCGCATTATTTACGAGTACGAGTTCCGCCGTGGCACTAGTGCTGCGGAAACAACTCGAATAACCGAATCATTACCTGTGATGAAAAATGGGTTCTTTACGATAATCGGAAGCGCTCAGCGCAATGGTTGGATCCTGGCCAGCCAGCCAAATCCTGCCCCAAGCGAAAATTAACCCCAAAAAAGTTACTTGTAAGCGTTTGGTGGACTAGTGCCGGTATTGTTCATTACAGTTTTCTCAAATCTGGCCAGACTATTACGGCTGAAGTCTATTGTCAGCAATTGCAAACCATGATGGAAAAGCTAGCGGCTAAACAACCTAGGCTGGTCAATCGCTCCACGCCACTGCTGCTTCACGACAACGCTAGACCACACACTGCGCAACAGACGGCTACTAAATTAGAAGAGCTTCAATTGGAAAGTCTAAGACATCCTCCGTACTCCCCGGACCTTGCTCCAACAGATTACCATTTTTTTCGAAATTTGGATAACTTCTTGCAAGGGAAAAAATTCAACTCCGATGGGGCAGTCCAAATCGCCTTCAAAGATTTTATTGATTCCCGTCCGACTGGTTTTTTTAGTAAAGGGATCAATGAACTACCTATAAGATGGCAAAAGTGCATAGAAAATAATGGTTCATACTTTGATTAATTAAATATATTATATTAAAAAATATTCGACTTTTTGTTCCTCCCATACAAAACGCCAATTTCATATGTAAGGACCTAATATTAATATAGATAATGTAAAATTTTAGCGTTATCGCGCAGCACCGCGCTTGCGGATTATAAGTTACCTACACCACAGCAAAATTTAGTTGGTAGTAATAGTAAGTTCTAAGAAATACCTACTCGTTGATTGTTTCCATGTTAATAATCCTTATCCATTCCATTCCTTTGTGCTGTCAGTTCCCCAGCAATGGGATTGGTAACGAAATAATAGGGTAAGGATAAGATGATAGATGAAAGGATAGAGGGATAACCCTCAAAGAGATCAGAGATGGATCAGCTTACATCGTGAGCTCGCATTTGTATACTGAGGGCGTACAGGGTGGCTCGGGGTTCTTCTGATTAAACAGAAAGATCTGTTTACGACTCAAGTTTTTAATTCTACGAAAATTTAATAATGTCCCAAAAAAATTCGATTTCGGCAGGATTCGAATCCGCTCCCCACCATCAGTACGGGTGTGCTTTAACCAACTAAGCCATGAAACCCTAGTCGGTTTAATTAGCCCAGTGCGAGTAAAGCACTATATAGCAAAAAGCCAAGTTTTTTATTGCTTGGTATACGGGGACTTTTTTTCCATTCGATCTTTTCAAATTATTGTGTTTAACATTATTAAAGTGTAGTTTTTTTGTGAAAATCTAATGTTGAATTTTTAAAAACAAACAAATATCTTTTTTGATCCTTATTTGCCTCTAAAAATATATTTGTCTTGTGATAAAGTCGTGATAATTTGTCTTTTTGATGTTTAATAATACGAGAGATCTTTAATTTATGTTATAATGCAATAAATCTGGGGCACCCTGTCTAGTTTATCTATCCCTTTGTGCTTGCTTGGTTTTCGGTGGAGTTGGTTGAAACCGGCCAGGGCTAAGCAGTTTCGTCAATAGCCGGAGAACTTCCGAAGAAATCACATTGTTTATGTAATACTTCTTTGTAGCTATTATATTTACACATACATATTGCCGGGTAGGTATACTTTGAATAATGCTAGCCATAACATAAGAAACTGTCAGACTGTTTGCAACAATCTGCAGTTAGCTCGATTGTTTCAAAGCTAAATTTTTCATTTCTAACTCAGTTGTTCATAAATAAAATATAATATAATACCTACTATTATATATACTATGTCCAGCAGTGGACTGGTATAGGCTGATGATGATAAAATAATACTATTATAAAGAAGAAAGATTTGTTTGTTTGAATTGAATAGGCTCCGAAACTACAGAACCGATTTGAAAAATTATTTCACCATTGATACCTACATTATCACTGATGAACATAGGCGATAGAATCTACCCGTGCGAAGCCGGGGCGGGCTGCTAGTAAATAATAACTCTAATATGTTTCTATTCTTTAATTGTAATTATTTACAGAAACTGTTATGTAACTATTCTAAAACGGGGTGCAAATATCATGATACAAATGATATGTAGGTACATATAGGAAAACTCAAATGACACACACATCTTTGTATATAAGCATCATTTCAGCTGAGCGTCATCCACTGCTAGGTATGAGCTTCTCCTAAAGAAAGCCGCAAATGACCGATCCTGCGGTGACCGCATTCAGCAGTTTCTTGCGACCTTCACCGATCGTCGGTCCACTGCGATAAATACGTGTTGAGTACCTACATTAGAACATCATCCATGATTGAGTTCAAAAATTCAATTGTAAGTTACGATGTGACATAAAATGCTTTGAGCTTTATGAAAGCCAAAAACTATTAGTAGCATGTTAGGTAGGTACCTCTAGGTGCCTACTAAAATAAACGAAGTTACGTTATTTCTGATTTCGGGAACAAGTAACGTAGGCACGCACGCATAACAAAACGTTCACGAAGATATTGAACGAATTCTAAGAATCGGAAATCTCCTCTAACATAAACGTTTAACTTCAGAATAAATATTTTTCGAATAAGGTAACTTTTTGGGATTCCCTTTTTCAGCGAGGGAACTTTTTATGCCAAGAAAGATAGATACTCAGAAAGTATGCTTATCGTTTCCTAAGTATTCTGTTTTAATTAGCCGTGTGGTGCGGAAACGGTAACTGCGGGACTGGGGGTGCTAGGATTCCCCGACCTATATTAAGCTACCACTCATTAAAATCTCAAAATTTGACCCTGGCTACGTTCAACGGACGAAATCTGAGGCTTGACCACCATCTAGCGTAGTTGGACGTGGAGTTCTAACATTAAATGGCATGTTCTGATGTTATTTGAAGTCCGTAGAGGAGGGGGAGGACACCGTAACCCTGATCCGGACCAGCTTCTTTACTTTCGTGAGGGTGAAGAAAATCCCCAGGGTGGCGTAAGTTTCCTCATCCCTTGCCTTCTAACAACGTTGAAGAAATCCCCAGTGTGTCGACCAGGGTAGCATACCTGATCCTTTGGGTGCCGAAGCGCTACAGCATGAAGGTCATTCAGGTTCACCGACCTTGATACACTCGGATAATGAAGTGGAGGATATGTACAAAGACAGATCCAAAGCCTTGCACAACACAACTAAGGCTCACTTCCATGTTGTTATCTGTATGTATCTTATACTAAGATTAGGATTGCAAAATAAATAAATAGGTACTTGATTTTTTTTTACTCTGGTGTCCTATTTTGTAACTCATTCTTCCAACTCATCTAAGCTTGATTGTTTTGTTAGCATGCCTCAGTAATTTCAAAACAGGTTGCGGCTCACTCCACTAGCTGATACTTATTTTGTATTCGTTTCATAACAATCGCAGCCGACGACGCAAAGGCTCCAAGCGTTTTGGGTTCGCTCCGCTCGCCGTTACTTATAATTCCTATTGTTGGAAGTTGAGGGTCGGTTGTACCTAAACCAACACCGGAGGCGTTCCAGTATTTTTGTTTCTGTTTTATTTTGGGATGGGGGTTGCTTGATAGAAAATCGTCCCTGGTGCCAACCCACGCTACGTCGCCACTACGCCAAGCTATTGCACTTGTCCTAACTTACCCCCAGTTACCATATGGCACACGGTCTGCCGAACATCCTGTATAAATAATTAGCAATATTACAGTACTAGATGTTGATATAACGTTAAAAATCAAGGAACCCTAACACTGTATTACACTGTATTTCCATAAAAAATAATTTACCTAGATACCTTGAATCCATAAAGTTCCTTTGAAGGTAAAGTCGAAATGTTTTAAATAAAAGTGTATGAAGAAATCGGCGAAGACTCCAAAGTTCGGTCCAGGCAACTCCTGCTTTTGCTTCTGAAGCTTTGCCTTTGCTTTTAGCTGGGCGGTTAATTTGTCCTTCAGTTCAACGAAGTAGCATCCACCAAGTTCTGAGTAATCACCCGAAACTACTCAAAGATGGATGAGGTGTCCTGTTAACTTGTATCAGGTGTACATACGTTTACTGAGTGCATAGATAGATAGATAATACATTATTGTACCACACTAACACAGAAAACAGTACAGAAATAAATGCTACGGAAGACGAAGTATAAAGGCGGCCTTATCGCTATGAGCTATCTCCAAGCAACCTTAGGATGGACTGGACATGTAAGAACAACAAAAACGGTGGCACTTGAAAAAATAAATAAATAGTTAATAATTACACTACTTATAACATCATCGCATAGGTACTTACATGCTTGAATTGTGGTTACGAAATTTGTAGTTTTGCCATGATTTAATTTTCAAATTCTATCGATCGCGTTTCAATATCATTATTATGTCTACGGTATTTTAGATTCTAATGTTTCCTTAGGTCATAATGATATACCTAATAATTTTAGAATGTAAACACATTAATCTCCGGGGGGTAGCCGGCCGTCAAACAACCCGCACGCGAAACCGTGATGCATGGAGGAATCAGGTCTTTTCCTAACTGTGGGACATAATAGGATACCTAACTAACTGGTAACCACCTAGTTATGATCGAGGCAGCCTAGGGTCACGATCAACCGTTCCTAGATGCACCTTGTAGATACTATTTATAATAAGATACCTGACGTGTATGAGGTTTACGGGGACTGTTGGCCAGTTGGTTGGGTTGATGCAGTGGCGGATTTGCGGTCTTGGCCGCTCTAGGCCCCAGGCCATGTGCCGCCTCTTTCAGCACCCACCACATGGACTATATGTACTGAATTTACTTTATTGCCAACTCTTATCTAAATTGAAGTCAGAAATTTAATTAACTATAATAACTATATACTAATTTATAATAAATAAATAAATAAATAAATAATGCTGGACAATTCACACAGCATTATCTAGCCCCAAGGTAAGCAGCATAATATACTATAAATATTATACATTATATATTCCGGGGTTGGTTTAATTGCACAATTAAATAAAACAGTTTTAGGTTTTATTATAACATTTATTAATAATAAATGTTAAGTGTGACATGAGTTACAAAACTCGTCTGTACCTACTTACGAGTAAGGGCAGCAAAATCATTGATTAAATCTTCGCAATCCAATTTTCTTAAAAAAAACAGCTTCTATGTTAAGCAAAGCAAGATCGTTTAACCTTTGCTCCGTCATTGTTGTGCGTAAATTCATCGAAGTTATCTCTTGTTTCGCCAATAAAATGTATCAGTGTCTCATAGAGTTCTATGACAATGGTAATGTAATTTCCACACTCTGAGTTTTTATTTGTGGCGTTAATGCGATCCAGTAAACATCCCCAAAAACAGTCATTAGGGCCGTTTCAAAACCGGCTCCAGCATCATCCCCCTGCGGGGTACTTCTGCAGCGAGCCGACCGGCGACGACTTCACAAACATGGGGACTCACCTTGCCATCCAGGGCCTACCAACGCAACCAATCAAAGCGCCACCACACTCACAAGAGGCACCACCACAACCATTGGACCAGTCGTCGCTGGATGTCCTGGAGATAGCACTGAAGGTGCTACAAGACATCCTAAAGGCCCTAAAAGCGGGAACAAACCCGACCCCGCTCATATTTAGCGGGATAACGAAGCTGGTGCTACTCCAGCTTCGCTTAGGCCTTACACAAGCGCAGGTAGCTAAAGCCAAGTCCGCCCGCACAGAGACCTCAACCAGCCAAGCCCCGGCTAACCGAGGTCAGCGGAAGCGAACCGAGAGGGCACGCACAGAAAACCAAGAACCACATAGCCGCAGGCAGCCAGACTCCACAGGAGAACGGCTACCCGTAGGTCCAGAATGGACCAACCCAATGACCCCTCGTCATTAGGCGAGTGCGGTTGCGCTCCGCAGTAAAGGGCTAAAGCCCGAAACTGACTCCCCCCACGCCGGCTTCGCCGGGGTGAGAGAAGACACACTGTAGTCGAACAATATTCTTATTATTACAAGTACGAAATTACTTATATCTAGGTACGAAATTATGACTCCTATTCATAGTTTATCTATCATAGTAAAAAGTGATTTAGGAAAATTATTGCTTTACGTTGCGGTGCAGTGTGGCCCGCCATAATATGCGCACCCTTTTAAATATTTAGGTACTTTTCATTTCATTTATTTTTTGCTAACATCATTCATTAGTGATTTTTTTGTCACGATTTGCCGCCCCCAAATCTGGCCGCCCTAGGCCCGGGCCTACTGGGCCTTAGGGCAAATCCGCCACTGGGTTGATGACATAGCTAACTATGTTGGTTGGGTTGATGACATACCTAGCTACTATGTCATCAACCCAACCAACTGGCCAACAGTCCCCGTAAACCTCATACATTGACGCATCAAACAAAAGTTACTATAACGAGTTGATTGCTTTCAAACACCACAACACATGAATAAAACATTGCCGCCGACTGAGTAGTTCTGAAAACTGAAGAGCAAAAGCAATTTGCATAGATAAGTAACTATGTTCTTTACTTTGTAACCTACGTCTTCGGAACTAAGTTTGTGCAACAAAATTGAAGAGTTTTGAAGCTTTTCGTGGATATTGAGATAACGGATGGGGAATGGAGATATGTAGATAACAAGTGGAACATTTATTAGCTTATTCACTGTAATTTTTGTTGCCCTTTGGTTTGTTACGGTGATGGAGAAATTGGAGGGTTTATATGAATTATTCATGTCAACTCAAAGCCTGTCTGTGGTGTAGTAACGCGGTAATGCCTTGATTATAATATTTGACATGTCCAACATCATCACCATTCTATATGAGCTTTCCTAACCCAGATTCCCAATCCAGATTTCTGGATCCATACAGAGGAAAACCATAAAATGACGCAATCTAGCTTGATAACAAATAAAAATCCTTTTTTTAAGGTAAATGATGCTGATAAACAGCTATTGTACTTTGTTTTGCTTTAGAATTATAGACAAAAACATGTCTGATTTGATAACCTTTACCCATTGCCATCCACTCTCACAATGACCCAGTTGAATCCGGACGAGCTGCGCGCTGACAAATATCTGGAAAGTTCCGTCGACGAAGTTTGTTCTACGTGTCGGGAATGACCGTACGCGCTGCCAGGAATACCGGAAACAGTAGCATTTGATCATCCGTGATTAAATTGTTTAGATACACGAGCTTAAACCGAATTCGGGACAATAGAGTTGATGACAAAGATCATGAGCACTAACCAGCAGCGGTTAAACCAGTTCTCATTCTTGAGTTAGTTTGTTAACTCTAGACTAGAACTGAGAGGATGGAATCTATGGATGTGGTTACCATGACTCGGTCTACTACGTGAAACTAATCCATTAATTACCAAGGCACCAGTAAAAGTACTTTGGGCGGGTGGCACGGAATGAAGACTCGATGGAGCGCCTCGTGGTTCAAGACAGAATGGAGGGCGAAAGGTCCCGTGTTTACTCTCCAACTAGATGTTCAGAAGTTCTTTGAGAACTTGCACGGAATGAGGACTCGATGGAGCGTGTCTCATCCAAGACAGAATGGAGGGCAAAAGGTCCCATGTTCGCTCTACAACTAGATGTTCAGAAGTTCTTTGAGAACGTGCACGGAATGAGGACTCGTTGGAGCGTGTCTTAGTCCAAGATAGGATGGAGAGCAAAAGGTCCCGTGGATGGTCTCCAACCACATAGATGCTCGGCCACATCGCCTCTCTGACACAGTCCAACCGACTGCTACAACAACGTAAGCATAGGGAACGATGGCGGCGCAGTGTATGAGCATTTTTTTTTTATTCATCGGGATCCTATTATAACAAAGAGTTTACGACCAAGAAAAAGTAACCTATGAGGACATGCTGTAAGACCTGGTTACTTAATAAACTTAACTTGTATTTTTCAAGATAACATATCGTGATTAGTACCGTAAAACGGGGTGACTTTGATTAATTTTGAAATGAAAATGTCTGCTACATCTTTATTTTCAAATGTAAAAATTTATAAAAAATAGTAGAATGATGGACATACAAAAATATAAAAAGAAGAAAAAAAAAGAAAACTTTAAGTTTTTCACATAAAAAAATAAAAACTGCGTAATCAAACTTATAATGCATTTGGGGTTACTTTGATACCACCTGTTTTTTTAACTAATATTGATAGACACCCCGAATAGGAACAAAATCCAATTTAAAAAAAAAAATTAGACTTTTCGTTTTCGAAGTAGGATTTTTTAAATATTTTTGGGGCTACTTTGATCTAAGGGGTGAAATTGATAGTAAGTAAACATTATTTAATTAAATAAATAAAGGCATAGGTATCATGAACTTTTTTATTTAAGAAATATACGACCAACAACCAACATCAGCCTCATTCAGCCATCAATTTAAACAATTGTTCCAAATGGAATTTGAAATTGTATAGAAGCAGCATTTATTGTCAATTCATCATTTGTTATTTTCTCAATCGCCGTCTCCAAGGTTTCTTCCGAATAATTTTTATAATTTCGGGTCCCTGCAGTCTTTTTATATGTTCTAACCATGATGAATTGATGAAACTGGAAAAAAATAATATTTTCGTTAAAAAAAATTGTGTTTAATTATGCACGCACACAATTTATTGAATAAAGACATCATTTTACACGCTACCTAACATCATACTGTCAATCAAATTGTTTCGTAGTTCGCGCGCATCGCAAAAATTTACGCTCATATCTTTTTTCTAACGCGCCAAATGAAATGTAACTTCAAAAAACAATCAAATAAAGTTTTAGGGGCGAGATTGAATACTACTACTTAGATAAATAAAACATTTTAATATTACTGGGGCGAGATTGATAGCTATCAATGTCGCCCCGTAGGGCATATCAATGTAGCCCCGGTATACAAAAGTACTCATTAAAATCAAAATGGCGACCGCAACTAGATCTCATCGAAATATTTACATTCACAAAGAAACAATCAATTACGTTGTGCATTTACTATAAATCAAAATTAAATACATACGGTTGTACATTTGAAGTTCTGCAGGTCGAATTTTCTTGCTTATTTCCCCACCAACAGTAAATTATTATTTTCTTCATCCACAGGCACCTTCTAGCACGGACACTTTGAGAAATGGTCGCCAGAATGTCAGTCTTGCCAACACAAAAAAAACAATATTCATTGCGTTTCGTATTACGGAGAAAATTAAAAAATAGCATACATTTTGAGTAATCATCAAAGTCACCCCGGTTCTCAAAGACACCCCGTTTTACGGTAATCATAACGTGATTAGTGAGATTAGGTATACACAGATCGTGTTTAGGTGTGCCAATCTTATTATTTTTATTAGAGACAACATCATTCATTGTAGGGCACTAGGGAAATTACACTAAAGTTATTTGCGCAAATTTCCACGAGTGTTGTTGACACATTTTTGTTTTAGATATAAATAAATAAATAAATCGTTTATTTTGTGAACAAGAAATAATATTACCTAAATCTATCATTTTACAAATTGAGGGTACTTGATACAAAAAATCAATGAGATTTCGTTTGCTAGTAGTTAAGCTTAAACTAAGAAGTTATGTGGGCACCACTTACCGCCGCCTTGCGGCTAAAGTCTGCTGTCGAAAAGAAGCCGACTACCTAGGCGACTATTTCCGACCAATTCAGTTAGGCTTTGGTTCGCGAGGCGGATGTGAGGCCGCAGTACATTCCCTTCGTACATTTTTGAACCAAAATTATGGGGAGGTAGTTCTGAAGGTAGACGTCAAAAATGCCTTCAATTCCGTAGACAGGGGCGCCTTGCTAAAAGAAATTAAAGACAAAATTCCAGAAATTTACCCTTTTCTCTGGCAGTGTTATGGTTCACCCTCAAAATTAATTTACAGGCACAATGTCATTTCATCCGCTGTTGGCTGTCAGCAGGGCGACCCTCTTGGTCCGGCCATTTTTAGCCTTGCGATCCAACCAATTATTCAACGTCTCCAATCCAAGCTAAATGTTTGGTATTTGGATGACGGAACTCTGGGTGGAGAGGTGAACACAGTTTTTGATGATTTAAAAACCATCACTGATGAATTTCAAAAAATTGGTTTGGCACTAAATTTTTCAAAATGCGAGCTGTTTATTTCGGACTCTTGTGTAGATAAAAACAATATCATTGGTAAATTTAATAGTTTGGCCCCCAACATTTCAATTGTAGATAAATGTTCACTTCGACTCCTTGGGTCACCAATTCTTGATGAGTCTTTTCAGCCATTTGTAGATGAGAAAATTCAAAATTTTAACAGAACTTCAGACAGACTTCTCAAAATTAATAGCCATATGGCTTTTACAATTATTCGGTTTTGCCTGTTTGTACCTAAATTTACATATTCTTTGAGATGTTGTCAACTGTGGAAACACAGCGAGCTCTTGGAAGGCTTAGACAACATAATAAAGAATACTTTATCATCGGTTTTGAATATATATTTGGATGACAAGGCATGGTCGCAGGCCTCCCTGCCTGTAAAATTGGGAGGCTTAGGTATACGCAAAATTTCAAGTGTAGCCCTACCAGCGTTCTTGTCTTCTGTCTACAGCACTAGTTCCTTAGTTGAAAAAATTTTAAAGCCCTCTCATTTGGTTATACCTGGAATTTCATTCAAAATTTCATTTTTAGACGAAGCTCGATCTGCTTGGCATAGTGCTTGCCCCGATGCTGCTCCCCCAAAATCTCTTTTGTCCCAACGGCAATGGGACGGGCCTCTGTGTGAGTTGACACGGAATTGTTTGTTACAAACGTGCTCCAGCTCTGCAGATCGTGCCCGTCTTCTAGCCGTTTCTAAATGGGAGTCAGGACATTGGTTGCAAGCACTTCCTTCATATAACACTGGCACTTTATTGGACCCCGTAACTTTCCGTGTCGCAACTTGTCTTCGGTTGGGTGCAAGGTGTTGCGCGCCTCATCAATGCCAGTGCGGTACTGCTGTCGAACAGCTCGGTCATCACGGATTATCGTGTACTAGGGCTGCCGGTCGGATATCTCGTCATGCCAGCCTGAACGACATCATCCGGCGGGCCTTTACCACCGCTAACGTACCAGCTATTCTCGAACCGAATGGTCTGTTGCGTGACGATGGTAAGAGGCCTGACGGCATGACTCTAGTCCCATGGGAGTTGGGGAGGCCTATTGTGTGGGACGCTACATGTGTCGACACACTCGCGCCTTCCCATCTTCCTAGGACTTCCGTGAGGGCTGGTGCGGCGGCAGATTTAGCCGAAGATCTCAAGAGGCGCAAATATGCAGGTCTCGACAGAGCCTACACATTTGCTCCCCTTGGAGTCGAGACCCTAGGTTCGTGGGGTACCGAGGCTCTCCGGGTTTTCAAAAAATTATCTGAGCGTCTGGTCGAAGCGACGCGTGACCCGAGAGCTGGTGAGTATCTGGCACAGCGCATCAGCATTGCTATACAGCGGGGCAATGCAGCCAGTGTCTTAGGCACGCTTCCAACTGGTATTGATATGGATCAGTTGAGCTACCTGTAGATTGTTTGCCACAGTTTGCAGATAGCTTGATTGTTTCTATTGTAAATACTAGTTTTAATTTAAATTTGTTATTTGATTGTTATTTTCTTTCTGAAGAAGTTATTAAGTATTTATAACTAAGTAAATATTAAAACATTGTTTCTTAATTTTACTTTAGGTACATCAATTTGTAAATAGCGCTCTAGCTCCCACCCTAGGATAACCTGTGTTGTGAGTAGCTAGCCTCTTTCGTGCAAGAAATGAGAAGGTTGAAACATACACTAAAATATGGTGCAACAAGTATGCTAGAGACAATTTGTGTTATGGGGACATGATAGGTAGGTATGGAATGATTGATTTGTGGTCTCTCCTGAGGTCACTAGTCTCGTACGAGTCTAGGCAACTGAATAGACCACAAGGAGGGAGGGAAGGGAGAAGGATGGCGGGGGGGGGGGGAAATAGGTTGTTCAGATCGAGTTTTAAGCAAATCCTCAGTATCTCTGTAATTTAAGGTAATCAGCCAATCAGTTGTTTTCTTCCTGCATATTTTTCTGGTAAGAGTTAGTAAATTAAGTTTTTTATTTAGCCTTGAGTATAAACGAGGTCCACAGTATCTGTAGCTTCTGTCTCCAAAACGAGTGCGAGTTTTTGGTGTTTTCCAAAATAATCGTCGACCGTTTTGGGGTACTGTACATTGCAAGGCATTTTTGTGGAATTTTAGTGTAGTCATCAATATGAAAAGCTGCCTAACAGAGAGGAGTTGAACATCTTTATATAATGTTTCTGTTGGGTATCTACGTGGTTAAAAATGTGCAACTTTTAAGATGGCACGCTGCGCTCGTTCTAATCGAAGAAGGTGGGTTTGGCAGGCCGAACCCCATGCAGCGATGCAGTAGGTCACAACAGACTGACATAGCGCCAAATAGACACATTTTATTGTTTCTTTGTTTGCGAATGATGTAAGTTGCCTAAAGATATAAAGTAGCTTTCTTAGTCTGCCGCACATTGCTGCGATATGGTTTTTCCATGACATATACTCGTCTATTATGACTCCTAGATATTTGATACTGTCAACTTTATGAATCAAAGGGCAGTCGCACAAGTCTGTTTCTAAACACGCTAATTTCTTGTGGAGTTTAAGGGTATCTAGATTCACCGGGGAAGTGCGCTTGGTGATACTGAATGGGATAAACTTTGTTTTCTCGGTATTAAGAGTGAGCAAATTGTACTGAAGCCAAGCAGCAACTTTTGCGAGGCCGGCCTGAGAGGAGAGTATTACGTCCTCCCACGAATCACCATGAAAAACTATTGCTGTGTCATCGGCAAAGGTAAAAATCTTGGCACTAACCATGTCAAGCGAACATAAGCTGTTAATATAGATGAGGAATAATGTTGGTCCTAAAACACTTCCTTGAGGTACACCAAACTCTACTTCGGAGATATCACTGGTATATTTATCTAGCACAACCTTTTGCTTACTTACTTTTATATCGAAATATAGGACTTTGAATTTGTTGAATGCTAACTTAGCTACCGTGCGTATTTTAGTGATTTGGCTAGCTAGAACGTATCTAGCTAAAACACTAAGACATAATAAAACGAAGGTCCAATTTATATAAATAAATAATGCTGGACTATTCACACAGCATTATCTAGCCCCAAGCTAAGCAGAGCTTGTATTATGGGTACTAGATAACTGATATACATAATACAACACAGTACATTGATAGATATTTTTTATTATACATAGAAAACGAACAGAACACCCTGAACAAATGTCTACAGATCGTACACAAATTATTTCCGAGGCGGGAATCGAACCTGCAACCTCCTGCGTCGCAAGCAGACCTTCGCCCACCGCGCCACAGAGGACGTCACTGTTGTCAATTCCACCGTCAATTCAACCCAATTTCGAAAAGTGTCTCAACTAGGTTCTATAGTGCTAATGAACCACTAAAAAAATACAAAATATTTATTCAAACGATAAGTAGCCAAAATGCATTTAAAATTTTCATTTTTCTTTTCATATTGCTTTGTGGTCATGACGTCAGTTGGCTGTGAGACCCTTGTCTCCTACCTAGCCAAACAAGCCTAAGAGTGAACAAAATAAAAGAAAGATTAGATTTACAAGGAAGAATACAATTCAATTAAGGATTCGTAGGTCGGCCGGGTCAAAATTCACGGTATTTAGATAAGAATTCAATAACCGCACTCTCCTTCAGGGCTATCCCGTTCGCCTTAACGCCAGTCCTTTTCTTTTCCAGTCCAGAAATCCGCGACAGGAATAAGGCAATCCAAGGGTTGAGTGAGCATCCAGCCAGAGATTGACGGGAAAACGGGCAGCTTTAGCCACGGGATTATTCCGCCGATGTGGCTTTCAAACCTTAGGTTCTCAACCCGTAAGGTGTTCCTGGAAATCCAGACCTAGGAATAGGGACACGCCACCGAAAGGGGTTTATAGGTGAAGCCTAAGGGTTGTACACTTTGTACAGTATCCCGAAAAGACTAAAAGCTTCCCCAAGGCAAAGAGAAAAAAGAGTAGGCGATAACAAAGTGCTAAAGAATTAACAAAGAAATATTGGACGCTTCTGCTAAAATTAGCCGTAATGTAAATAAATAATAATGCACAACTTACCCAATATTGGGAACACTACAACCACTAAACAAATGCGCTGATGTTGCTGATGACATTTGATACCTTTTAGTTTGCAAGCCTGGTGCTTAGTTTTGGTCTCGCCAGAAATCTTTATGATAGTTTATTTGGTAAATAAATGGTCTTTTTTTTTATGCCATTATTTTTTTTATTGACGTCTGTGGCGCGGCGGGTGAAGGACTCCCTGCGACGCAGGAGGTTGCGGGTTCGATTCCTGCCACGGGACTAATGTTTGTATGATGTACAGATTATCAATCGATTCGATGTTCAGGCTGTTCTGGTCGTCTTCCATGTAGGTATAATATAAAATCTAGTAGTGCATTATTATCATGTATATCAGTTATCTAGTAACACAAGCTTTGCTTAGCTTGGAGCTGGGAAGTGTGTGAATTGCATTATTAGAAATTAACTTATTGTATACATAATATGTATACAATAAGTTAATTTATAAAAATAATGCAATTTATTTATTTATACATTAAAGATTAAACATTTATGTATTATATTGAAAAAGAAGATAACAATCAAATAATAGAACTAAATTAATACGATGGTTACAATTGAGCTAACTGCAGACTGTTGCAAACAATCTACAGGTAGCTCAACTGCTCCATATCAATACCAGTCGAAAGCGTGCCTAAGACGGTGCTGGCTGCATTGCCCGGCTGTATAGCAATGCTGGATGTACAAATTAATTTTATTATCATCGGATTTTTCTGGATTTAACCAGATATATGGTTACCTGCATTTTAGATAGTTTTAAATAATAAGGGTGAAACACAAAGTTGCGTGGGAAAGTACCATTCGCTGTCGACTGACGTTCTAGTTAACTTTCCCAGCTTTCTGCACGATTCCTTGAAACTTTCATACGTGACTGCTTCCAAGTCTGCCGTTATTAATAAAATATTTATGACTGTATTAGAACACAGACGGTTGCCGTCGCGGTCGCGGAATCGACCTATTTATTATTTATTTATTTATATTTTTCCACTTAAAAACAATCAAACTTACAGCTTGGTTAAACGTGTCTTAAAGCCTTATTAGGTTTAACTAGACCACAGATAATATAATACTAGACTAGACACCGATTTCTCACCTGGTTCAATTAGCGCTTATTCATGGCGGTCTGAAGCCCGTACTTTAAAAGCTTCAAAAATCGATCATATAAATCGTTACCAATGTAGTAACGCTTATTACGCTTAAAAATATATAGTTTTGTAATGTATCGTATTATATTAAGGCTATTAAGTACTTAATACAGACCAATTTTAAAATTATTACCTGAATTATTGCCTACGTTTTTTTGAATTCTGTTTACTTTCACTAACAACCCGTCTGCAAGAACAACCTAGTATTATTATTTACTTAAGGCGAAGTACGTTCGTATTTTCGAGACAAGGACGAGCGAACACCGCGCAGTGAAAGCGAGAAAGGGACGCAAGAGCCGGCCCGCGCGCAATTTCCCTGCTTTTTATTTATAAATTTGTTATTGCTCTAAAATAACAATCTTTCGCAAAAAACTAAAACCATAATCCTCTAAAGTTTTTAGTTAAGTATTTTTTAGACGATATTTCGTGCAAATATGTTAAGAAACTAGCAAATGAAACTGGTTTTCCGTAGTAAAAATGCAAAAGTTAGAGGAAACTTTGCGATTTTTTTCTATCGAGTCAAGTTGAGTCAATCGTGTTTCGGCTCCCATAACTTACTAAAAAAAATACTAAACTTTCGATGCTCATCAAAAAAGATTTTGAAAAATTGTGTTTTCTTGCCTTAAAACTGATTTTCCGTCTAGGCAAAACCTGAGTTTTGGGACCTACTTCACCTTAATTCGAAATAACTTTTTTATTAGTAACCGCATTACAACAGTGAGGAATCGTACATCCTTTACTGGATTACAGCCCTTTGTCTGTGTTACAATAGGATGCCAGCTAATAATTTCTTGGTTTTCCTAACTATTATTCAATGTACTTAGTTTCACTATGTACAATAAAATACAAAGCCGGGTAGACATTAATACAATTCATGTGCAGAAAAATAACAGCAAAAATTCAATCATACAATTAGAAACTTTGAATGTACATGAATTGTTATTTTTATTAAATCGTAAAGAAATACCCTCTGTGCTATTGTTGTCTTTTTTCTGTAACCTAGAAGATCTTCACGAAGGTTAGAAAAAAGACAAGGACGAATAAAACTATAAAAACGGGGATTAAACGCCTTTAAAGTTTTACCCGTTTTTAAAATGTTTGTGAAGGTTTGAACAATTTTGACACGGATTATCAAGGTGTACATTATTCGGCCGTACAATAAATTGTCGTGCATTATAGTGACCCCAAGTTAACAACCTAAAACTACTAAACAGATCAAGTTGGAATTTGGTGTGCATGTAGAGCCTCACCTCACCTCAAAAGTCTATAATGTTCTACTGCTGGACGCATAATGCATAATCCCCACGCTGGGCATGCGGGTTGGGGATCAAATGTAGAGCACAATCCATTTTTATCTCGATAGGAGTAAAACGCGTACTAAACCGCGGGCAATACCAAGTAATCTATGTTGTATATATAGCAGTGATCGCAAACCGGGTACTTAACACAAACGCTGACAAAGGTCAGGTATTTCACCGGAACACGTTAAACGTATAATACCCTTGTCAACAAAAAAAACCTACCATTCGACCGATATTATGAACATTGTTATGGACATCAGTAAAGCTTTTTATGCTCAGAAGCCAGAATAAACATGATTTCAAATATTTCATAGAGCTTTTGTAAAAACACTTTCTTGGAATAACATTTACAGAATTTTTTGGAAGAATAAATTACAAGCGAAAATTTTCATTTTTACATTGTAGACGTAAAGTTTAGTTTGTTTTATTTTAGTAATATAATATTTAATATTTGTTCTGGGTATTTGCTATATTTAATATTAAAAAGAGGAAAGATTTGTTTGTGTGTTTGTTTGAATTGAATAGGCTCCGAAATCACTGGATCGATTTGAAAAACTCTTTCACCATTAGGATCCAGACATCAGAAACAAAACAAGTACCTAATATTAATGGTATGGTATCTAAAGTATATTTTTTGTAGTGGTTTGTATGTAATGGATATATATAACTTAATATCCATAACACAAGCTCTGCTTAGCTTGGAACTAAGTAGCTACTGCTGTGTGGATTGTCCCTTATTAATATAATTATTATTTTATGCCAAAGGATTTTGAGAAAATAAATTCAGATAACATATAGACTAAATATAAATAATAAAATCAGAAAACATACGACTAAATTGAGTGTAAATATCTTTAAAATTTCTTCTTCAGTCGACCAATGGAGAATAATTACATATTCTCTGCCCGTGGATATTATCGGTACAGGAATCAAGTTCGATACTATGAAGTCTATAGGTAAGTAACCTTATTACAGAAGTTTCGAGAAGTTTTGAATAGAGCAGCTGTATCTGGAAACTTCTCTGATTACCGTGGCTGGCTATCGACTCTGGGTTAGACTACACTACGATAACAATATGCGATAATTCACGTTCTTCTTTCGGTACCCAGCGGGAACTAAACGGCGAACCGTAAATTATTGTACATCATACATCTCGGTACCTTTAATGGTGGCAAGACAGGCGGACGATGCAGAAAACTCACAATGGATAAAGTTAGTAAAGAGACCACACTTTTGCGCGTTGGTTTCATACAACCCGTGTGGCGCGGTGGGCGAAGGTCCGCCTGCGACGCAAGAGGTTGTGGGTTCTATTCCCGCCTTGGGACAAATATTTGTACGATCTGCAGGTATTTGTTCCGGGTATTCTGGCCGTTATATGTATGATAAAAAAATCTATGTAATGTATTGTATTATGTATACTAGTTATCTAGTACCCATAATACAAGCTCTGCTTAGCTTGGGGCTAGATAATGCTGTGTGAATTGTCCAGCATTATTTATTTATTTGTTTACATTTAGACCCGTATTATGAAAGCTTGCTCAGTCAAAGATCTATGCTTGAGTGACGTTTATGCCATAGACAAGCGTTACCTACTCAAGCACAGATCGATGACTAAGCAAGTCAAGCATTAGACGGTCTGGCTATAAACACGTTATCACAGCGACACAAACAGGCACACACGTTACCTTACCTAATTCTAATTCTAAGTGGGGGAACTGGGATCTGCACTGACATCTCGCATAGGAGTGTATTGTGCATTATCCCCCTGCCTAACCAGGCCCTAACCAGCCCAGCTCCTTGAAGTACCGGAGCAGGACTTTTGGAGATTGACAGCTTCGTTTCAGCTATGGGTATGGACAGGTTTGATGTCTCTATGAGACTTTTCAATCCCGTTTTCTGTCTGCCTTACCTTACCTAACAGGAACGCGTTCCTGGTAGATAAGGTAACGTGTCTGGTAGCCTAATGTGAAAGCTAAGGCCAACTCGCTATAGAGTTGTTATTACTCGCTCGCTCTTGGCCACTCCATTACTTCAGGATATTGTGTTATTGAGAGCCGCATTGGCTTTTACTACATTTAGCTGCCGATATTGCTTATTGAAGTGAAGTTATATTGAGAAATGTTCAAAAGCTCTCTATTTACCTAAGTGCTCCGAAATATGTAATGTATGAACTTGTCTGTCAAACATTCAGATTTACCATAGCATTTACTAGAACAAAAAAAAACGCAAACGAACGCATCTAAAATCACAAACCGATCGATGTAGAAAAAGACATTTTTGTAAATCAGGTGATAAAATTTATTAGTCGTTTGTAACAAAATGCTTAAAGTTCTTCCGGCTTGTTTATCTTCGTATTTGTTTTAATAAATAATTTTGGGTTAAACATGCCTTGCAACATTTTTATGCTCCAATAACTGAAATTAAATTCGATATTACGAAATGACAGCGTAAATAAACAGAATATTTTTGGATCCATAAATATTTTCAAAAATTCAAAATTCAAAGTGCTTTATTTCCTTCAGACCTTACAGGACTCTTGGACTCATCGACAGCAAACAAACAAGATAGATATAAATAATAATATATATATCGAATAGTAGCTTTTATTTCGGTTAAAGAATTAGCATTGCCATTCAACGTGGCGTGAATATGTAAACTCAAAAAAATCTTTGATAAACTATGAATTATAATCAACACGATCATAATATATAGCTGTCAAATTACGCCGCCAATTATGGCGCCCAATGAAATAGACGAAACTGATTTTTAGACTCTGCACTGGTTTCTTTTACGCAAAATGTGAACAATCTTCATATAAGTGTATGTGACCTGGCTTTATGAAGTCGAATTTTTCATTTCCCTGCGAAAACAATACGAGAGTTCCTAAATGAAATGAAGCCTGCATATTACAGTCGTGACAACAATAGCAACGTGCAAAATGATATTCTGATACCCGAGCTTTTAGTTTTTTTACGCAGGAAGTTTTAAATTTAGTACGATAGGTATTAAAAATATGTAACAATGTGAAAATATGTAGGTAAGTGAGCTTGCTTTCAATTTAGTTAAAAGCCAGCTTTGGAACGAGATTGCGTTATGATATTGTGAAAGCAGCTGTTGCGGTCCAAGGTACCTACTCTGTTTATAAGCCAAAGACTACTAGACGTTTGTTTTCATTTTAACCGCAAAATTTCTGTAAAATATGAGTATTTTTTCCAAATTTGGTAGGGTTATGTTTAAGGCATTGGATTCATTTTGGCAATTTAACTTTATTATCTGACTGTACAAAACTGGGTTTATCATTGGTGTCCGAAATGTCAGTGAAGAAATTGTTAAAACTAAAATATGACATTTCGGCCAAAGTGTCCGAAAATCTTGTGTCCGAAATGTCGGTAAGTCGTACGTAATTTATTAAGAAAGATATTATTAGGTACATGAATAATTAAAGTTAGAACTGGCGTTTACATCGTATTCACTAAAGATGCGTTAAGTATTTACCAAAGTATTTCTGATATTGGTGGTCTTATTCCAGTTCCCCCTTTCTCTTAAAAAGTCTCTTAAAGTTAGAAAACTGGACTCTTCGTGTAGGTACTAATTCCCCCATTAATTCAAGTTTATTCAGGCAGGTACTCCACCTAATTCCATTGAGCTCAATTCCAATTAAGCACAAACAAGGAAGCTCGGCTCTCGTATTAACTAATCCCAGGTGTACAAAGGACCATCAAATATTTGTGGAGAGCACTCGCTGGTGACGTAGAAATCAACGAGACTCATGTCACCCTTTAACATACATTTACACGGAAACCAGAGGCCTTTTTGCTACCCCATCCAAACTAGCGACGCCACCTACTTTATCTTATTATTCCGTTTAACACAGTTTGTGATACTAAGCTTTTTTTAATGCCTCATTAATAGTTTTATTCTATTTAGTTTAGGCAGTAGTCGTAAGGCTAATATTAATTATTTCCACACGTTGCTAGTTTAATCTATTGAACCTATTCTATAAACAGTGCCTTAAAACACGGGTAGGGTACCTATTCTATAAACAGTGCCTTAAAACACGGGTAGTGTTTTAAGGCACAGTTTATAGAATAGGTTCTTATTCTAGGTCTCTTTTGTGGAGTTTCCTATAGACTGAAGTCCACAGCCCAGGTGACGTATACTACTAGACTATATACTGAGGCATTATAGTCTTATAAGTAAAGTATATCTAACTTAGCGACAATGACGTCCTCCTCTCTCTCCATAATACTTATATTGTGTGCCCAGCAGGGTCTATAGTGACACTAAATACCTAGATACACCTCTGTACACCTAGAGAATGCAATAAATGATTGATTAATGAGTATTAGCACTTATGCGTACTAGGCCTCAAAATAAGCTACTTTTGCTCCCGTGTATGAAAAATGCTCCTAGTTCATAATTATTCCGCTTTTCTTATGTTAAGGCTTTCACAGTTATTTGCTACAGTTCTGCCATATTTATATCTCTTTATTTATCTTTATGTCGGTATTATTGGCGGAGTTCTGTGTAAATGCAGCTTTTGAACACAGCTCACAATGACTTCTCGAAAATGGTGAAAAACGCGAGTCTCATCGCGATGTGTCACGACAGAGAAAGCTCTCCATCAATCCGACGACCCTAACAGCCTTTCATATCACGCGACGCTAGGCATTTCGTATTCCAAATATTACTCATACATAACCATTCAGAAAATTCCGGTTTTGTTTTTTTTACATTATTTACACCCATTTTTGAAAAGTGTCTCAATTAGATTCTATAGTGCTAATGTACCAATAAAATTTCTTTTTTAATTTAATCGATAAAATACTTTTAAAATTTAAATTTTTAAGTTGCGCGCGTAACTTGACGAGTCAGATCAGTTATTGATTGTTTTGACACAGTACTTAAAACGTCCTCATCTTTTAAAAGTTACTGTATTATTTCTACGTCGTTCATTCCATGACTGAAAATCGTGCCTGTCTTGAAATTCCTTGGCGGTGATTCACAGTAATTCCATACTTCTGCTTTAATATCTTCAGCTCTCAAGCAACATAATATGTATGAATATGAAAAAAATACTCTCTGACCTTATACTTAAGGCGCATACAGCACCTAAACTAGCGCCACCACCTACTTTATGTTATTATTCTGTTTAACAAAGGAATTTTCAAAAATCCTTCTTCCAGTTTGTGATGCCTATCATAAGCTTTTTTTTAATGCCTCTGTAATAGTTTTATTCTATTTAGTTTAGGAAGAGATACGAAAATAGATTTTGGTGGCCACCAAGTGCAACTTCGTATCTCTTCCTAAACTAAATAGAATAAAACTATTACAGAGGCATTAAAAAAAAGCTTATGATAGGTATTACAAACTGGAAGAAGGATTTTTGAAAATTCTTTTGTTAAACGGAATAATAATATAAATTAGGTGGCGGCGCCACTTTGGGTCCGGTATGGGCCTTAACTTAAAACAGTCAACAAAATGTAAATCAAACACAAGTGTGACTATAACCTGGATAACTGTTCTGAAAGTTGGGGTTTCTGACTCTTGGAAAATGGTTGGCGCTGTTGACAAGCTTCAAACAGTTTGACTGTAAAAGTCTAAATGAAAACTGTACCTGAACTTTTTGCAAAGCCGAAATTATGGAGGCTAAGCGCTTTTTACCCAACTCTAATACGTTTTTGTAAACCTTTAGGTACGTAACTTTGTTCTAGAAACATAACATAAATAGATAGATAAAGATAAAAAATAATTTTATTGCACACTTAAAACTAAAAAACAATTTACACATAAAACAATTATATCATAAGTGACAATTGGCGGTCTTTTCGCTCAAGAGCGATCTCTTCCAGACAACCTGGTATGGATAGGATGATCGGATATACTTGGGGTAAAGTTCTGTGAGCATCGGATGGTACTACTTAGAACATATACATTTTAACAACATTTTATTTATAATACAACATACGAGATTTGGCAGCTAAAATCAAGTCGGACCACGCACCACGTTTCAGCTAAATAAAAAGAGTTCTATGTAACTCGCGCAGTAAAAAACTAGCGGTACCTACACATTGAGCTCAAATATTTACCATTGAAAAATTGTGGCTGACTGGAGCTCGGGCAAGCCTATTTTGTCTGATACCGAAACTCGCTTGTCAATGGGTTGCTTGTACCATTCCTATTCAATGATTTGGTTTTGAATTGGCCTACAGTGCCTACGGTGATTTCTGGTATACAGGTCATGTTTTAAAGGCTTTTGTGCCTTATTTTGTTCACTACCAACCGGGTTTTGCTTCTAACTTTGAAAACTACACAATATCATTCGGAAATCAGTATGGAATATACCTAACCATAAAACCTTCCTATACAGCAAAGTAATGCAGCCATAGTCTTGGGGACTTTTCTGATTGGTACAATGGATGATATGATATAGATCAGTTGAGGTACCTCTAGCTAGATCATTTGTAAAAGTCTGCAGTTAGCTCAACTGATACAATTGTAAATACTAGTCCTTATTTATTCTCATACAGCGGGGCAATGCAACCAGCGTCTTAGGCACGCTTCCGACTGGTATTAATATGGACCAGTTGAGCTATCTGCAGATTGTTAGCAACAGTCTGCAATTAGCTAAATTGTTTCAATTGTAAATACTAGTTTTAATTTAATTGTATTACCTATTTGATTGTAATTTTCTTTCTTAATAAAGACATAAGAGGACATAAAAAGTATTTGTTCCGCTAAACTTAAAATTATTGTAAATATAAGGGATTCGAAGTTCATTTCGTTTTTCGAAACAATCATATTATGTAACGTATGAAGAAAGCTTAAACTAACAATATATTTTATAAAAGTCCTTCACAAACATCATTACATTACATCAATTCCAAAAAATCATATTGCCCAAACAAAACTATGACAACATTCGTGTTGAAAAAAGCCCGCGCATGTACATAAAAGTGCGCAATATTCGTAAACACCAAATATATTTTTGTCGCTTACAAAACAAATCCCTATGGGTTTTTACAAACACAGCCCCGAATTTAGTTCATCACAGTGGTATCTAACTGAAATACTACATATTGCTGTTCTCTTTATGAAAAAGTTCACATACGGACGTGTTTTCGAGTGTGTCGCGTAACCCAAATTACTCTCACCATATAGTATTTCATTCACTTTGTCACGAACACCGCGAAATTTTCATTTTAAAATGCTTGTATAGGTAGCTTTGTTTTGAGTAATGAATGAGTCATTGAGTATGGGAAAGCCGCCACACTTTGTTTAGTCATATTTAAGTGCAGTTGTATGTTAAAAGCTGTGGGGGAATTTTACGCTTTCTGGCTTTCTGTTAATCACCGCTACGGCGTAGCACGGACTGTAACATCGTAGCAACGTAGCACTGTAGAGGCGAAGCAGATGTGTAGCTCCACAACTATTGGGGTTTCATGATCAGATCACACTAATATTATGAATGCGGAAGTTTAGATGGATGGAGAGATGGATGTTTGTTGCTCAATAACGCCAGAACAGCTGAACGGATCTGGATGAAATTCGGCACAGATATAGATATAGTCTGGAAAAGCACAAAGGCTATATTTTATCCCGGAATTCTTACGGGAACGGGAAACCGCGAGGCGCAGCTAGTATGTAATAAATATAAACAATGAAGTGTCACAATTCACAATTATAAACTAGCAAATAAACATGTTACATTCTCGTTATAATAATATTATAATAATACTGACTATAAAATGGTTTACATTCTACAAAAGTCTTTATCTTTGCTTTTACTTCCTAGAAAGGGAGTAGAGTTATTTCTATTGCTTACTTTTATTTTTAAAACTTAATTTTATACGGCGATTTTTTTTATTTTTACAAGCCAGGAGACGGAGGCGAGAGCTCTCACGTCATAAGCTAAGCTTCAATTACAATCTGTGGTCATTGCTACGGTCATTGACACAGTGAGTGACATGAAATATGATCGCGAGAGCCATGCGTCGAACAAGCAACGAACAAGGGATATCTGACAATCGGATTGTGACTTAGAATATTAGCCGGCTGCGGTAGTATAGACCGGCTCTTATTTAAGGCGCATACAGCACCTAAACTAGCGCCACCACCTACTTTATGTTATTATTCTGTTTAACAAAGAAATTTTCAAAAATCCTTCTTCCAGTTTGTGATACCTATCATAAGCTTTTTTTTAATGCCTCTGTAATAGTTTTATTCTATTTAGTTTAGGAAGAGATACGAAAATAGATTTTGGTGGCCACCAAGTGCAACTTCGTATCTCTTCCTAAACTAAATAGAATAAAACTATTACAGAGGCATTAAAAAAAAGCTTATGATAGGTATCACAAACTGGAAGAAGGATTTTTGAAAATTCTTTTGTTAAACGGAATAATAACATAAATTAGGTGGCGGCGCCACTTTGGGTCCGGTATGGGCCTTAACTAAAATATTCGCCTCACCATAACAAAGGTAACGTCTCTAAATGACAATATTTCGTCAGATATTGATTTATTGAAGAAACTACAGATTGAGGGACGCGTGTCAAAAGGTCAATGTTGAGAACATTCTATGTATATTACCCGCATTCAAGAACAATACTATGAGGTCCGCTAGGAGCCGCTAAATCCAATTCATGGGCAATGCTTCAGTGATGTGCAACGCTATGCGCTCACTTGGGACGAAATCTATTTTAAGAATTTTACCCACACTCAACCAGAGTGTGGGTAAAATTCTTAAAATAGATTCTGATTATTAAAATAGATCTATATGATTGAAATAAGTTGTTGTACTAAGATATGAAAATTTAAGACTTGCGAAGTCGAAATTTTTTGGGAACTTATTTCATTACATAGACATCTATTTTAGCCAACGCATAGTGTAGCTACGTCACAAATGCAGTTTATGTTCTGTCATTCTGTGGTAAATCCTCAGAAGAACTATCATATAGAACTGCCATAAGCATGTACTTTTCCTGGATACCTAAGTAAACAAATCGGTTGATAAACATGGCGGATTATGGTTAGATTCGGCCTGTTTTTGCTTTGGCATAGGCCACAGCCTGCTACAGAACACTTCACGGTACCTCTTCTATATGATTTTCAATTTATATCACAGTTTTGCTTAATAAATAAGTCGAAAACACGGGGAAAACATAAAAATCTCACAATGACATCTCCTCACATGTAAACAAAACCGTAGAATAAAATGGCGTCCGTGACAGCAAAAGTACATCAAAATCAGGAAGAGGGCGCTGATAAAAAGAGTGTGTATGCTTTTTCCTAACGTAAAACCAATGTTGTGAGAAAGAGACTGGTAGTCCATTATTGCTTCCGTGTCAAATTGAACAATACGGCAGTTCCATATGATAGTTCTTCTGAGGGTAAATCTGATAAATAATGGTTTATGTTATCCGCACCTCAGTCTGCCAAACAGATGCAGAGGCATATGTTTGGCAGACAGAAATAAAACAAAATTCAAAGTGCTTTACACAGATTTATAAGTATAGTACTAAAGTGCTTTATTTCCTTTAGACCTTAGAGGACTCTTGGACACGTCACAACGGTAAAGAGAAGTTAGCAATAGAAACCAACCAATCACAGATCTGCATTATACCCAGTGCGTTCGCATAGTAAAGTGTCGCTTGAGTGTTGTTTGTGAAGGAAAAGGCCTACCATGGCCGACCTTGAAACGTCTTAGCACAGTGTTGTTTTCTACCTTACATAAGTTTTGTTCTTGAATACCTACAAATGTCAATCTTGCCTTGCAAATAGCACCGCACGCACTATCTAGAATTCCTTTCATCTATGAAGATTCTGCGATCATAGTAAAGTGATTGGTTAGCACGATTTGACTTCAAAGAGTTCTGTATATACGAATGATCCCTATTCAACGGTCTGACGTAACTTTCACGCGGAAAGTGCATAGTGAAATGAAAACTGCGACTACTTAGCGAACTGGTGCTTTCAGTAGATAAAATCTTATTTATCGTCTGTTACTGCGCCATCTGAAATACAATCTTTGACTCCACATATTGCTGTCATTTTTACGAGCATGCCGGGTATGAGTTCTGTGTAGGTGCTATGATGATGCTATTTCTAATTAAAAATGGCCTGAATGCGACTGTTGCAATGCTATTGCATGCTTGAAATCATACTACCAACAAAGCGATCATTATTTTTGCTAACATAAATGAAAAAAGCTAAAAATATAATAAAACCCTAAAACCTGAACCCATGAAATTGTGAAATTTAATAATACCGCCATATTCATCTTGAATGTAAAGGCCAAAGACATTTTATACTCCATAGAAACAGCCTGTTCTATTTTTGAATGCGAATCATCCGACCCACATGAGTGAGGAGCTATAGATTTCAAAACCTCTTTGAAAATAGAATGAGTGATACTTCCCGTCCGAACACCTGACCCAAAAAGTTTTTATGTCCCTAGTATCTATTTAATAATAATAATAATAATAATGCTGGACAATACACACAGCATTATCTAGCCCCAAGGTAAGTAGAGCTTGTGTTATGGGTACTATAGATAACTGATATACGTAATATTATACATTACATAGATAGATATTTTTTATTATACATAGAAAACACCCAGACCAACGGAACAAATTTCTGCAGATCGTACACAAATTTGTTCCGAGGCGGGGATCGAACCCGCAACCTCTTGCGTCGCAGGCAGACTCTCGCCCGCTGCGCCACTGAGGTCAATCATTTAAAAACTCTTTAGCCAATTACTTTATACTTTCGTAGATTGATCCTACTGTTCTTTCTACACATTGGTGGGGATAGCTCAAAGAGCAGGCTTTGCCACCGCGCATCTCTCTCTGTCGCGGCGTGAGATGGCTAATTACAGCGCGTTCCGTGCAGATTACCTGCCTCGTATTGTCCCACATTGTACCTTCCACGACGCCTTTTCTAAATGATCTCAAACCGTTCTCAACGGGGTATGTTACACGGTCAATATTTTCACGATATCATGTTAATACTGATAGTTTAATAGGGCCGTGTCGTAGTATCATGCCTACCTATGTTATAGATAAAACGTTTTCCGAACTACTGCCCCAAAGTTTACAAGCGTTAAAAAGGTTGAATAAAATACACTATTTTGAAAAAATGAAAAACTAGCATGATACTTCTTAGTGTTTACCATAGACATAGAATTTTTTCACTTGTGTTTACGTAGAAGTTTTTCGGGACATATACTTATCCCTCGAGAATATTTTTTTATTAGTGTTCTGTGGGGCTGGTTACATCTGAATCATTCACCCGTAGTGAAAAAATTCTATGTCTATGCATTCACCATATAAAGCGAAAAAAAAACAAATATGTCCATAATTGACGGAGAAATCGATAAACACTCAAAAAATACATGTATACAGCCGAACACAGAACCTCTTTTGTTTTTCGTTTAGTCGGTTAAAACGTAAAGTCTATACTGCTATAACGTTTAACTTGTTACAATACTACGACAGCAATCACTATCAAAAGTGATAAAGGAGCCTTAGCCTAGATTTTAGTAGGTACCTAGGTCATAGGTATACTCTACTTCCATTTCCATATAATGAATTTACAAATGAATAGGCCCATAGATAACATAAAAGGCACTTAGAACCATAAAACCACATCTGCTGAAGAACCAATAACCATTGAATAAACGTGGTCCTGAGTGGACTAGTATAGGCTGATGATGATAATGATGATGGTCCTGAGTGCAGACCGCGATTACGCAATCGTGATTTTCCTTTCCGATACGAAGTGATTTCGTGACCAACAGTATTTTGCACGTTGGGAATTCCATAAGCTGATTTGAGTAAGTGACACGGGAAGACAGAAATTACTGAAATTCTAGCATGCTAGTGAGTTGAAAGCATTGGGTACTAAAAATTCCTTTGTTTATCAAAGACAAGTTTCCGTGTAAGGACCCTGGACGTTAGCAAAACAGTGTTTTGATTTTAAAGATGAATAACTTACATAGTTATTCAACACATGAATAAAAATTATATTGAATGAATTTACTGATGGAAAACCTACCCTACCTACCTATTTAAACATCTAATCAATTAAAATAAAACGTCGACTCAACTCCTTAGTATAATTTAAAAAGTTTCAAATTTAAATCTCAGCCAAACTCCTTTTAGATTTTTTGTAAACAAACCAAGATATATAAATTGCTGAAACTTGACGCCAAGCATTTGGAATGCTTGGCGTCAAGTTTCAGCAAGCAATATATTGAAGGAAGTATATCAAATCAACAGAGTGAATTTTCTTTTTAAAGATCTTTATTAACTCAAAAATATAACAAACAAGTCCACTTAGAATGAGTTTACATTTACCAATGTCTATAAATAAGTATTAGTTATGTAAAGTAACGGTAGGTAGATCTACGGATTTTAATAATCTAATTATTTTATATATATTTTAGGTTATAAATATTAGGTAGGTATATATATTTTAGGTTATATAAGTATAGTCGGTTTGTTTACAAACTTACTACAACGAGTTTGGCTAAGCGGCACTCTAGCACCACGATGCCGCGCCGGCCTCTTGGTGAGTTATCACTATCACCCTAAGTTCACACGTACGCATCGCATTGTTCGGGTGGGTAAATGAGAATTGTTGAATGATTTTCTGCCCGTAGCCTTTCTATAATGACTGAGTCACTTGACGTACAGCCTCGCGGGCGCCATCTCGTCCAAATTACGCAGCCATTGTTGTAGAGATATTGTTCGTCGCTTGAATATGTGAAAGGAAATGAAACTGTTCTCTGTTGCCAGCCGTTTGTTGAAGACAATACAGCCATGGCCTATTCAGAGGAGGCTGGTAGAGTCAACGGCAAAAAGAGCTATCGGCATTTTTTTTTAATCTTATGAACGCCTTGTATAAGAATTTTTTTTTAGAAGTTTGACTCCGTTCATCGTTTTTTTCGGTGACTGTACCTGAAATATGAAAGAATGGTAGGTAATTCATAAAGACTGAATATAGGTACACTCCACGCGGAGTCGTGCACAACGGACTCCGCGACTAAAATTTCGTAATAAATTAATTATGAATAATTTAATAATAAATTAAAACTTAATAATCATCTAACAGGATATATATTTTAGGTTATATAAGTATAGTCGGTTTGTTTACAAACTTACTACAACGAGTTTGGCTAAGCGGCACTCTAGCACCACGATGCCGCGCCGGCCTCTTGGTGAGTTATCACTATCACCCTAAGTTCACACGTACGCATCGCATTGTTCGGGTGGGTAAATGAGAATTGTTGAATGATTTTCTGCCCGTAGCCTTTCTATAATGACTGAGTCACTTGACGTACAGCCTCGCGGGCGCCATCTCGTCCAAATTACGCAGCCATTGTTGTAGAGATATTGTTCGTCGCTTGAATATGTGAAAGGAAATGAAACTGTTCTCTGTTGCCAGCCGTTTGTTGAAGACAATACAGCCATGGCCTATTCAGAGGAGGCTGGTAGAGTCAACGGCAAAAAGAGCTATCGGCATTTTTTTTTTAATCTTATGAACGCCTTGTATAAGAATTTTTTTTTTGAAGTTTGACTCCGTTCATCGTTTTTTTCGGTGACTGTACCTGAAATATGAAAGAATGGTAGGTAATTCATAAAGACTGAATATAGGTACACTCCACGCGGAGTCGTGCACAACGGACTCCGCGACTAAAATTTCGTAATAAATTAATTATGAATAATTTAATAATAAATTAAAACTTAATAATCATCTAACACTTAGATGATTAGTCATTAAATAACCCGCCCCTGATCATCCCCGGTAATTAATAATAAAAAAACAATAATTGCTTCGTAAATGACTGTGAGCAATTATGAAGAATAAGAAAAATATTTATTTTTTTCCAAAGATACTTAATAAAATAAATTACAAGTTAAATACTAGGTACTGTTACTACAGTTAAAACTATACAAAGAAAAAATAAACAAAACATATGACGCTGTAAGACTTGTAACGGCTTGTAACCCGTGTGGTGCCTTAAAATTTGCACCACCTCAACTCTTCCCGTAGGTGTCGTAAGAGGCGACTAAGGGACATACACCGGGGGGAGGGCAGCAGCGCCTCTTGCAGATAGATCTACCACCGAACTGCGATTCCCAACCCGTATGCCCAGCGTGGGCATTATGGGCATTACCCCTCATGAGATAAAAAGAAATCAGGTGAGGCCTGCGTTCAGCAGTGGACCATTATAGGCTGTTAAGGTTGAGGTAAAACTTGTAATATATTATTCAAATATATATTACAATATATATACCGACCGATGTGGCGCGGTGGGCGAAGGTCTGCCTGCGACGCAGAAAGTTGCGGGTTCGATTCCCACCTCGGGACAAATGTGTGTACGATCTGCAGACATTTGTTCAGGGTGTTCTGGTCGTTTTCTATGTATAATAAAAAATATCTATCTATGTATTGTATTATATTATGTATATCAGTTATCTAGTACCCATAACACAAACTCTGCTTAGCTTGGGGCTAGATAATGCTGTGTGAATTGACCAGTATTATTTATTTATTTATATACTCGTATAGTAAGTAGGTATAGGTACAATCAAATATTAGAATTAAATTAAAACTAGTATTTACAATAGAAACAATTGAGCTACCTGCAAAATGTTGCAAACAATCTACAGGTAGCTCAACTGATCCATATCAATACCAGTCGGAAGCGTGCCCAAGACACTGGCTGCATTGCCCCAACCATTATATGGTTTGTACAGCCTACCTAATCGGAGCTCAAAAAGGTAGGTTGTAATCATTTTTGCATAAAAGCATTTTATTAACTTAAATTTATTTTCTGTTAATAAATAGGTATGTAGACACACAAGACATTTTACATAACATCTTTTTGTACAACAGTTAACAATAACAGTATTTCTGATTCTGATACACTTATCTGAACATGTAGAATTCCCAGCGAGTTCTTGAACCTTCTTATTGAAAATACCTTGTGCAGCCTGCGACCCGTTTTGCGCACATTTTATTGAACTGATACCGAATATTGAAACTTGAATCGTTTTGTCCTTTAAAATTGTTTCCAATCCATGCATTAGGTACCTACCTGACTAGGTACATTATACTTTTGTTTACAGTTTGCCAATATATGTATAATAAAAAGAAATCCAGCATTTTATTTATCAGTTTTAGGAAAACTTGCAGCTAAAAATGCTAAAAAAATAAAATAAGTAAATGATGGTACCTAAGTACCTAATCCTTAATACATAGATTAAGGTAACCTTTTCCTTATAAATTTGCCTCCCTATTTGTTTCAAACTACGAAATCACTTCCATGAACCAGAAGAAACTAAAATAAAACCGGCCAAGTCCAAATCGGACTCGCGGACGAAGGGTTTCTTACCATTATCTATATTAAAACCGGCCAAGTACGAGTCGACTCGCGCACGAAGGGTGCCATAGGTACCCATAAAAATCTATAAAAACGTATCCGTATCTATAAAAACGGCAATAAAATCACGTTTGTTGTAGTATGGGAGCCCCCTTAAATATTTATTTTAACTGTTTTTTAGTATTTGTTGTTATAGAGGCAACAGAAATACATAATTTGTGAAAATTTCAACATTCGAACTATCACGCTTCATGAGATTCAGTCTGGTGACAGACATCAGACAGACAGACGGAGTAGGGCCCCGTTTTACCCGTTTTTACGTACGGAACCCTAAAAACGATCAAAGATAATAAGGAATGTGTTGAAAATAATGAAGACATTTTAAGAAGTTATTAATTTACACGAACATTAAAATATAAGGCCATAAAATTTAAGGCAATCTTTAGCTATTTATGAGATCGATAAAACACGAGCCATAAGAGAACGTAAAATAAAAACGTGACGATAATTTCTAATATTTTACGAGAGCAACAATGGGGAACTGAATGACGAAAGCTTTTTTTATACGTTTTCATGGATCTCCGGAGTATTGATCACATTAGTGACAATTGAGCAAGGTGTTTCTTATAGAGGATGTATCTTTTCTTGTACGACGACGTCGTATTTTCCACCTGCCCTTCTAGCACGGGGATTGTTGTCTATGGTAGAATAGACAATAATGACATCGCATCGCCATACATAGCGTACATTATTGAAGTTGAAGAAATGCATTTCAAATAATTTACGCATTCGATGATGAAGTGACGTAATTTTTCTCTATTCTACCCTAGACAACAAACCCCGTGCTAGGGGGGCTGAAGTGGTAGATAGGTATTATGAACAGTTTCTAGTCTCTTCTCGAAAATTACGATTGGTAGGTATTAACCTAGATTACCTACATTACATACTTACTCAAAGGTAACTTTAGGTAGATACCCAATCAAGTCCTAAAGGAAGGCAACTATTTTTAAAGTTAAGCTCGCCTTTGCTACCATCTCTATATAAAATTTAGAATAAAGGTACTTAATTTTCTTGTTTGAAAGGATTAAGCTATAAAAATATTCAAATAAATAGAATTTGAAACATTTGACGATATACTTTACAAAATAGTCGGCATTTTATTGGAATGCTTAAATAAGTGTTTTTATGCATAGGTACTCACTTGACTTTTTTTTTGCTAACGGCAACCTAACTTGTAAATTAAAGTACTGGCCAGTGGCCATGTATGATAAGTTTCAAACAGTTCATGCACAATCAAATCTAGTCTTCAACTCCACACAAAAATGACTGAGTCCGGCCAAGATATCAGTAAAGTGGTTGAAAAGGACACCATATTCGACTGTCAGTTGCGAATTTGTTGCTGTCATGTCAACCGCCACAGGTTAGTTGACAGTTTCATTGAACACGGACTAAACTAAATACCTACATTATATTCAAAAAAGTTGCAAAATCTCTATGACGCTCATATATATAGCGCTCAGTCATAAATGGAGGCCTATTTCCAGCTGTAGATTATTCTACAGCTGGAAATAGGATATATAAATAATATAAAAATAGGAATAATCATTGTCATGAAGGAAGATGATAATGATCAAAACAGCTACGCTTTTCACTTTACAACTATCTTGGTGAAAATGATGCGACTCATCATCATCATTCTATAGTAGTATCATCTGGACTCTGGACATAGGCCTTCTCTAATGAGCGCCATAGCGCCCTGTCTTCACCTTGCCGCATCCAGCATCTGCCAGCAGTCTTTCGCAAACCGTCATCCCACCTGGTCGTCCCACACTACGTTTGCCGAGTCGCGGTCTCCTAGAACACATTTACCTCAGCGGTTGTCTGTTCTTCTCGAGATATGACCAGCCCACTGCCACTTTAGCGTGCTAATGAGCCTTTGAGCTATGTCGATAACCTTGGTTCTCTGTCCGCATCACTGGCGGTTATATTTCCGATGTCATCATTTTTGGTATCAAAACAGTGCATCGTTATGAATAAATTCATGTAAAGCAACAATTTCGTTTTGTCACCAGCATACCATATTAAAAGTCGAGTTCATATCGCGTGGGCATCGGACAGACCGCTCGTGTAACCGACTATTGAACGTGAGTATTCATTGAGCAATGTGAATCTGGCAGCACAGGTGGTACACTGATGGTCTATCCGTATCGCAAAGGACTGTAAAACAATAAAAAGAAACTAGAAAGAAATAATGAATTCTTACAACAAAACAAATGTTTGCATGTTCTTCCACCTAGATACCAAGATCTGAATTAGTTTTTACTTTTATTATTCAGTTCCTTGTTCAGATACTGTGACGTCAGTTGTAATTTTAGTTTCATCAGTGATGAGGTGAGATTTGCTCAAATTGTATTTCTGTGGTACCTACCTATTGTATTAGGCTATTTGTAGATAAGGTCATGGCTAGTTTATTGTATTGTTTTGTATAGTGATGTATGTAGTAAGTATGTAAATTTTAATTTTTTATGTTATATCTGATAATTTTTAGCTGTTTGTGCTCTACTTACTCTTACTGACTTATATATTTTTCTACATTCCTGGGTTGCCTGTGACAAATCGCACTCAACGATTGCCTTTTGTACTGGTCATGTTTTAAATTATAGATATAACAGATATTATGGTTTATTTTTGTTATGTTTTAAGTGCAATAAAGTATATATATTTGTGAGTGGAAAATAAATGTCTTATATTCATTCGGTAAGTACATATTAGTACTATTTTTAGCTGCTGCTATTCAACCGCTCTTTTAAGCCCAAGAAGAACGAGAAACGACAATCCTACGAAACTGTAACGCACTTTGGCGGTTTTGTGTCGTGTATTTTGTATTTGTGTAAACCAGCGTCCCTGTATAAGCTGTGTAGATGAACGACAATATCGTTACAACGCTCGGCTTTAGAAATCCGCAGTAAACTCCTAGCCTACGCCATTTGGTCGGAATTCCCGGACACTTGGCCAGGTGAGATGATTGGATTCACGAATACTTGTGCGGGAACTCGAAGGGGCTTTGTGTTGTTTATTTCTAACAAAATCCGAGTTCATATTTGGATTCCTATGTTTCCACTAACTACACCTTGATCTTACACGAAATGTAGATAAATACCGAACTACAGTAAGTTTTACTAAGTAAGTTAAGTTGGTAAGTTTTTTTTTTTGTATTATTTACCTTTAGTACTAGTAAAGTATTTTTAAATCTGTGCCTTTGGTTAACTTTTAAAACTTGATTGATTCTGCGTCTTGTCGACACAATTCTGCCAATGTCCATGCTAAGTATCGTAAAATGGCTTCATTATCAACCTGTCATTTTAGGTGCACTTTCCCCGTGGACGGAAGAAATCACCTCCTTGATCGTTGACCTTCCCACTGCCGAAAGTATATGCCATAAACATACCGTGTGTGTATATAGTTTATTACGGTACCTATGCCACTCAGATTGGTATAATTCTATATATAAATAGAAGATAAAATTTTGTTACTTCTAAAAAAAGTCTAAAAGCATCCAACATCGGTTTAAAGATTTCAGCATTTATTTGGCTGCCATTCCCATTTTTCCGAGTTTATAAATGTTTTCAATGAAGTATGATTAAAATTCAGCTCGAGTATGTCTTTAGTTACTCACTGGCATTCAAGACGTGCTAAACTTATCCCAGAGCACAGAATAAATAGTAGTACCTCCAGTACGGATTCTAAAGACAGGAAGTTCATTTATTAAGTGGCCCCGAATTCTGCTCTGACTCAGGAATTTTAACTAAATTCAACGCTGGAACACATGACTTTTAAAATTAGATGTAATCGACAAACTGCATTAAATAACCTAGGTTTAATGCTGGACAATTCACACAGCATTACCTGGCCCCAAGGTAAGCAGAGCTTGTGTTATGGGTACTAGATAACTGGTAAGGTAAGGTAAGGTAAGAGTACTCCCTTATCCGCATTTGGACTCCTGTTGGTCCATTATGCGTTGTTTGTGCTAGCATAGCCAGCCTAACTCCGTCCAGAAGCGCAGAATCTTCCTGGGGTCTTCGCAGGCTTCGCGGAGTGACCTCGGCAAGTTGAGGATTTCTGTTCGTTGTGCTGCTACTCCCTCGCATTCCAGGATTACGTGGGCAGCCGATTCGTCGTCGCTGAGGCACCCTCTACAAAGAGGGCTGTCCGTCGCTCCGATGTTGAATAGGTGTTTGTTTAGTGCGCAGTGTCCTGTTAGTGTTCCCACCAGGATACGCAGGTCCGATCTGTTTAGGTTCAGTAGGCGTTTTGATAGCTTCGGTGATGTTGATGGAAGCGCCGATCTAGCTTGTTTACAATCTAGCAGGCGCGTCCATCGTTCGTTTTGCGATTCTCTGGTTCTGAGCCTAATCCATGTCTGGAGTAGTGAGAAAGGCTACTACTAGATAACTGATATACCTAAGTACATAGTACATAATACCTAAGTACATAGTACATAATACCTAAGTACATAGAAAAGGAACAGAACACCCTGACCAAATGTCTGCAGATCGTACACACATTTGTTCCGAGGCGGGAATCGAACTCAAAACTCAAATCAAAACTTTTGTAAAACAATATTCTTATATTTAAACTGCTAAGCAACTAAAATTTTACAGATTATTAAGAATTTGGAATAGGGATATGTGTTCTTTGCTTTTTTATTTATAGGTAATTTTATTGCCCCATTGCAGAAAGCTCTGACTGCAAAAGGCATTCTACTGTCGGTGCCTTCAGTCTCAGGTACACTCGAGCTCGTAAGTGAATTAATCGGTAATTACTTCACCTTGTTCACGTCTCCCCTAGTGTCGAGAGTCTGAAGGAATTTAGAGCTTTCCGAAATGCATTTAAACTTGGTTCAAAGTTCCTTATTGGAGAATTCTTCGATTTCAAAGACACTTTAACAGCGTTGTTGATTTCTGGACTGACTTGTAAAAGAATACCTATTATAGTGTAGAATAGATCTTTTCTAAAATAATGTCTGAGAAAGACTATTTAAATTTAATTTATACCTTTTATAGTATATTAAATAAAGGGATGAAATACCTAATTTCACCTGCATTTGATGAATCATTTGCAAGTAGTAAATGATCAAATGTTTTATTGATAGGGATGAAAAAATCACCAAAATTAAGTACTTATTTACAGAATTATACCTCAGCCATATAAAATACGTGTTATGTTTTTAGTTTGTTCGAAATTAACTTTTATTTTGGCAAAATAAAACTACGATAATACCTATAGCAATCATGCCGTCACAATATGGGGTCAATATCGAATAATGTACACCCTGATAATCCGTGCCATGGCTTCCAATTTTAATAGGTTTTTACACGGATGATCAAGGTGTATATTATTCGGCCGTACAACAAATTGTCGTGCATTATAGTGACACTATATGCTGTCACAATTATGTAATGTAAAGCACAGAATAACTATGGCAAAGGTCTGACTTTCTTCTCTTGACAATAGTTGTGATCATTGTGTATCTGGGGTACAAGGGAGACTCCAAGATCTTGTCTCCCAAGCCAACCTAACCTGCACGTGGTGTACCCTGCTAGATAACGAACTAGGCTCTGGTGAAAATATCAACATTCTTCATAACTTGATAACTCATATTTTACTATTATTTTCCATTACTTGACACTGGCAGAAAAGAGTCCAACCAGACTCATATTGCCATTAACAAAGAATCATCAACATCATTGTGTATCTGTTTCAGAAGAGGTACGTGCATCAGTGACGTCATAGACAGACGCCAGTAATAGGTATTGTAGCGGTTAAGTACGAAATTGAAATAGCCTTTCTGAAATCTCAATTTTGACTTCAAAATCCATTTTTTGCAGAAAAATAAATTTTGTATTTAGTGAAAATGATATTTTATTCGTTTCTCAAAATCGTTCACAACGCACCCCTCCATAAGTACTCGCAATATTATTAAGTAAGGCCTTATCTTATTATCAGCAGAAAATAGTTTTTGCGTGCGTTGTCAATTGTAATTTAATCCTATTGCAGAAAATTAGGCCGAACGTGTGTACGCCGTAGCACCACAGGTAGCACGGTGTGCTACGCCGTAGCATCCTTCGCTCCGTCGCGTCGCGTCGTCGTCACATTGGTTGGTAGTTGGTACCCTCAAATAGATACCTCAAACTCAACAGCACCTCCCCCTGATATTATTATCTCATGAGGGGTAATGCCCAAAATCCCTACGCTGGGCATGCGGGTTGGGAATCGAAGTTCAGTGGTTATTCTGCAAGAGGTGCTGCTGCCCGCCCTCGGTGTATGTCCCTTAGTCGCCTCTTACGACACCCACCACGGGAAGAATTGGTGTGGTGCAAATTGTAAGCCGGCACCACACGGGTTCTCAAATAAATAAGTAGGTATTTTATTTATTATTCCAGATTCACCGTAAGAAATCCGACTTGGTCCTCGCTTTTTCTTATTTTTTTGCCAAAAAAAGGACGAAAGTCTACAAAATGTAGCAAAGAACAATAAATGAGCCCATCCGAGTATTTTGATACTAGCTAAAGCGATTTATCAAAATCTAAAAAATGCTAATCGCCAATCACATAGAAACACTAGAAAGCTTTAATCAAGGAGTATGAGGATGGTTTATAAGCTAATTTTGCGTAAATATTTTTAAAAACAGACAGCTGTTCTGCTTTTTTTGATACACATTTTCATCGATAACGATGTCATTTTGTAGTCCGTTCTAGCTTTACAAAATTACTACAATATACAGAAGGGCTGTGATAGATAATAAATAAAAATCAAAAATATTGTTTTATTATGTTATTGTAATCCTTACCTGCCTATTCGAGAAAAAAAGGCAGGTGATTTTCTTCGTCCGAGCTGACATAAACGTGCCTCGCTGGTAAAAAACATATCGTCAACCAAACTTTCGCCCATACCTATAACTAGGAAATCAGCTTTTCCTCAAGCCTCGCAAGCGGAAGTAGAATCACGTAACTCCAAAATGATATTTGGTGAAGGAAACTAGTCTTCAGCTGCGCCTCATTAGCGTAACTGCGGTTTAAACTGGTTTTAACTGCTTATAAGTTTCTTGCACATGTCTACAAATGGAATATTGTACTTACATCTACACGCTTTAGTGGCTCGTACTCACGATGTTTTAAACTTTAGGGCAGTATTCTGAGCGTATAATTTTATTTCTATTCATACGGCCTCGGTGACGATGTGCGCGAAGGTCTGCCTGCGACGCAGAAGGTTGCGCAGATGCAGAGAGCTACAGATAATTGTACCTGTTTTAATTATTTTATTTGTCGTATGTGTCCGATGCATATGGAAACTTCACCCTTTGCAATTAAATTTGGCATACATAATCGGATAAAAAAATATTTGTAGTCTACCGTTTTAGTTTTCAAATACATTTCAAAAAATTATTACTGTATAATTTCAATTAGTTTTAATGCAATTTAATACTTTCTTTCTTTAATGATGATTTAATTTCTTTAATTTAATGTTTTTTTTTATCTAAAACGATGTCAACTTAGTTCTTATCCGATTATGTTTACCAAATGTCATTAAAATCGAAGAGGTACTTTCCAAATGAATCGGAAAGTAAGTTTGTTTGGGGGCTTACAACTTATTTATCATGATTTGAGTTTTGAGCTTAGAAAATTGTAAATGACTTTAGTGTTGTACTCAAAATTGTAAATGACTTTAGTGTTAATAATTTGCCTTCCATTGTCAAAGATAGTCAACATTAGGAATGTGCCTACCTACCTACACGTACTTAATCGGTTCGTACTTGCCCCTATACCGACCAATACTTGTTTAGTAAACAGTATGTACTATGTTTACTTACCTACAGATCTTTGAAATTTGATCAAATATTGGACACAGAACTTGGACAAGATATTGTATGAGTGGAATGGGCACCTTAGTCTTAGAAATCACTCTGCACTCGCCAAAGAAGTTAATCATGCGAGCACTCGGTCGAGGGCACTGTCTCCTCACTATCGTCGTATCTACGTGTAATCAAGGAATAGTAATTGTTAGCTAGCAACACTTACTTACATATGCAGAAGATCAAACTTGAGAAGCTATCAAACGGGCTGCTCTCGAGCAAGTTTAGCACTGGGCACCTGTCGTGAACTAGTAAACGTGATCTGTTCAAACATTGAATTTAGTTCAAACATTGGGCCGTATTTCGGAGCTGTGAGAGAGGTAAATTACACCTACATTTGAATTAGACATTAATCAACCTATTAATTTTTAAAGTGACATTTGTGCTTCAGCTTGCTAATTCTTGGAGCTATGTCGATAACTTTGATTCTCTATCGGATGTATTCCTTACGAATCTATTCTTCATTTCCATAGCTCGCTGATCGACTTTGACCAGCCCACCTTGAGTGTCCACGTCTCAGCTCCGTAGGTCATGACGGATAATACGCAGATATTACGCACTGCCGCACCATTACGACTCGACTCGACGATATTCTTTCGGTTCACGTTCCACCAAAATAATATATTCTCTAGCCAATTTTTGTTAAAGTTTTAATTTTTTTACGATTATCTGTCGATATTTTTTTTCCTATGTTTCTATCATTGATTTTCTTATGCCTCCTCTTCACAATCGATGATAAGGAATATGCATTGTTATTGTTTTTATACAAAATGTCGACGTCGTGTTGTGTCTCTGAGAAATCAAAATAATGAAACTAAAACGGTCACGACGAGTATTGTTAGGGGCTAACTAATCTTATAATTATTAAAATGTTAAAAGGTGCATTTTAGATAACTTTCAGAGCTTACCTACACATAGCAATCGGAATATGCAAAATCTATTCGAATAACATGTTCTATTACTCTCCCAAACAAGTGTTTCTCTCACTTAGAGTAGAATAAATGGAAGTAGAATAAATCTCTCCGTTGTCTCGACAGCACATTGCGGCCCTGACACGCAAGCACCAACCAAAAGCTTTATTTATTCACAAATATTTGTTTACTCCATTTCTAGGGATCATCTGAAGCGTGAAGACAGTTTTTGGCTTAAACTGGAACAATAGCATTGTGAGTTCATGATGATGGTGAAGTTTTGCAATAAAAATTGTGTTCCAATTTTTATAATGGTGTGTAAGGGTTTTTGTAAGGGTAATTATTAAATGTCAATCAAACACAGATTTTTTCAATGACACAGGACCACTCGATAAGCCGTAGTTGTACGAATAACCCTTGAGGGAACGTAGGATCCTAGGATCTTTGCCTTTGACAGATCAACACATCCGATGGTCGTGTATATTTTTATAAGTCAGAATGCTACAGTAAGGGAGGATTAGTTACTAGATCTAGCTTAGCAATCTGCATATGTACCTAGTTACCTTAACCTAGTAAACTGTAAAATCGGGATAAAACGTAGACTTTGGATAGAAGGGGTCCTACTCGGAAAAGGATAATCGAAGTTTCTGTTTAGTTTTCATGCAAAACCAACTCATAAGATTACCGTTTACACGAAAACGATTCAGAAACTTTGGTTTCGTTTACGATTACGTACGTACGTACGGACCCAAAATGTAGTAAGGAGTAAATAGTACTTTCCTACATGCCTACAATGAAGTATTATATTAGTTACTGTTTTATATAAATAATAGTATGTGAATCTATTTTCTAACGAACCCCAGGAACTTTACCTAAGCAAGCAGTTCACCCAAAATCAAAACAAATTCACCTGTTTTATTTAGTAGACTTTAGAAAATGTTTTTTATATTCCAATCCAAGAGGTAAGATATTTTCTATTTACACCGAAATATTGTGAAAAATTCTACTTGTATTTCAGTAAGTTCAAATAAATATCTGTTTTCTTGTATAAAGCCTACCAGTTATAAGAAAATCTCGAAATTTAGCGATCTTTTCGACGATCTTGCTTTAAGTCATCGAGAACATGGTGGGAATTATATCCCCTTTGCCTCAAAAAGGGTTAATGTGTAAAGAAAATTGGTATGTCGTACCTAAAATTAATAAATAAAAAGGGTAAACTTTTACTAGGTAGGTACCTAGTTACATATTAATTTAATTTATCCAAGGTGTTCATGCCGTCAATAGACGCACAGACACACGCCGTGGTGAATGAAACAATCTTCGGGAGGCCTATATGCCTCCGGAAGATTGTTTCCGCAGCCGTTTATAGTTAGAATAAGTACCTAACCCCCGAATACTCAAACGAATCTTTAATTTAATCTCGCTTCAAGTGACGAATTTATGACACATTTTCATTGAAAACTGTCAAAAAACCGACTTGAGACGAGCTTATATGTGAAATGCTTTTGAATATTCGGGGGTAAGTTAGGTAGATAAGTTTTAAAATCCTGGGTATACCCAGTTGTGGGTAAAATCTTATAACCAAATAGATGATGAATAGATGATGATGATGATGAACCAAGGTGTTTATAGGTACCTACTGAAAGGGATTTTAGACGAAACTCCTGAGCAAAACTCATAAGTACATTTAAAACTTCTACCGGTTACATATAGTTCTACCTAACTTAGGTACTCTAACTAACTCTAACTATAGTTTGTGTTCGGATAAACTCAGATAATATTATTATTAGTATCATTAGTTCACCTGGAGGCATACTCCATCGATTTTAGTGCTGCGGTTTAGATATTGCTAGAATTCCTGCCATTCGATGAACGATGAGGTAAGGAACTGAAATTATATCCTTTACTAAATGCAGGACAGTGGTTTATTCCGGCGTTTATTTGACACCTATATAGCTAAATATATAATGTATACATAGGAAGTAGAGTCTTACCATCGACCCGATTGGCCTTTACCTTTCGAAATACCTACCTACTTAGAAACATACTATATAAGAAAAATCATACTACGTATCGTACAATAGGCGGTCTTATCGCTGAAAGCGAGTGGTACCTTTTTTATCATTTTATCACATTGTACTCCCTAGCCGTGCATTAACTAATGCTATATAGGGTCTATATCCAGCGACGCAGGAGGTTGCGGTTTCGATCCCCGCCCTGAGACAAATGTTTGTACGATCTGCAAATATTTGTTTTAGATGTTTTGGGTATTTTGTTTATCAGTCATCTAGCACTCATAAGCTCATAACACAAGCTCTGCTTAGCTTGTGGCTGGATGATCTCTACATGCATTACTTATAATAATGCATGTAGCATAAAGCTGAAATTTTTGCCATTGCCTTAATTTTTTTGTTTATCTTTGTTTAATTGTAATCTGTGTTGTAATCTGTAGTGTTTAAGGTAATAAATTTATTATTTCTTTTTCTTCTTTTCTCACTGTGTTATTGGTTTATCCGTTATTATTTATATGCGGGTACTTTGTATTCGTAATAATATGACTACCATCTGTGGTATCAAAATTAAAACAAGACTTCCCATAACTTGTTTCGTAACTAAACCCTCGTAGGCCCTAATCAAGAATTGTAATACCTAGCCTCTGTTTACTAAGACTAGAACAAAGCTCACCCACAACAAGAACCATAAGTTTCGAATCATATGAGTGCAGCGACCAAGTTTCCTCGCTCGGATGAGGCACAAAGTACCTACTTACGTGGAAAACTTAGTTACCTACATACCTACTAAACTCTACAACTTCTAGAACTTGCGCTGTTGGAGACATTTAATAGGTAAATAGGGTGAGGAAATTGCTGTACTTAAATGAGAAATACTTCGCGACGGAACGCTCATGTTGGTAGCCGAGCTTCAAACTATACGAAAGAACAAAAATAAATAATATAAGAACCTAGCTAGCTACTACGTACTGTATGTAAAAAGGTAGAGGTATTATGAACGCTTCCTCATTGACAGATCATTATTAACAACTCACGTTTTATGTTAACTCTAGTTGTCCTAATCTACCCACTCAGGCTCTTATGAGCCTAGTGTTATTGGAGGATAATGATAACATAAGACACATTTTGCACAAACATTTTGTTTAAAACTGCTGTTTATTGATTGTTATTATTAACTTAAAACCTTCTTAGTCTACTTATAAATAATTATCTGATGCTCGATTTTTGGTTCTTTGTACCTACTAAGAACTTGGATTGGAACGGATTTTTTAATGTTTTAAAATAAGTTATTATTTTATATATTTAATAATAATATATATAAATATTAATGGTAAGGTCGGGCAGTGAAAGCAGTAAATGTTGTTAAAAGGGTGACTCCAGAACATTTATGTAAAGTTTTTTTTATTATTATTATAGATTATGCTTGAGTGACATTTATTCCATAAAAAAGCGTCACTCAAGCTACTAGTACTTATAGTAATAATATATCTGTGATCAAGAATAGATCCATAACTGAGCAAGCTCTCAAAATATGGGCCTAGAGTTGGGTTGTGTCAAATTGTTAGTACAAATTATGGACCAATATGTTTGCGAAAAAAAAATCGTGAATTTAGCGATGGTGCCGACTTTCCAGTTTTTGTTTCGTAAATACCTTTTCCTTTAACTACAGAACATCAATAAAAAAAACAAGTTAATTCTCATCAATTTTCTGGATGCCAAGCACCGCACACAGGAGTGTGGATGAGCACACTTGTAAATTATCACGTCATTTAGCGGAGAGGAGAGCTGTGCAATTTCATGGTCGGACGGTTCTCTGCCCGCTCTCAGCATTGTGCTACATTCTGGAGATTCTTACTTTGAAGGTCAATTACATATGAACTAAACCAACATTATTTTCTGGGAGTCGTATGTATCAAAATCTCCAACAACATATTTTTTATTAGCACACTAATTACAAAAACAACGGAACCTAAATACGAAATTTATAAAACGTCAAGTGCTGTTATTGAACTCGATGGTTCCATCAAGCTAAATATTTGATAATTATTTAACAATAAAACCTTTATTTTTTGCCAAATAATCAAGATTCTAGGTCATAAAGATTTTTAGTGATTTGTTTTTAGTCCGCAAATTTACGGATTTTGATTTTAGGTTTACTAGTGCTAAAAGACCTTAACCTTACCTTACCTTTCTTGCCAAATTTTATGATAGGTCTTCTAGGTTTATGATAGGTACTGGTTTTGGTTCAATATGTCTACGTAGTAAACAAGTAGATAATCATTTCGGTGGTATGGTCGTACTATTGACTAAACACCTACTCTTGAAAAACATAACCCATCTTACGCAGTTGGATCAAAAGAGCTATGCAACTGAACCAAACTTATAAATAACTAATTTCTGCCCGCGGCTTCGCATGCATTGTTACTATGGAAACGTTTAAATGTAATTTCTATCCCATGGGAACTGTTTTATGGGATAAATAGCCTATGTTTGATTCAAGATTACATCTATGCTAAATTTCAGTCCGATCGGTTCGCACGCCATGACGTGAAGAGGTAACAAACATTCATCCAAACATTCAAACATTTCAACTTCCAAAAAGCCGAACAACTAACTACTTAAATGCATCCAAACATCTAAACATTCGAACAACTAAAGCATTCAAACATCTAACTAAACATCCAAACAACTAAACATCCAAACTTTCGCATTTATCACACATCATCACATCACACATCGCTGATATTAGTGTGATTAATTTCTAGTAAAAGAACTCGTTTCGTAGAGCTTTTACTCAGATATTTTATTGGATAGTATACCTACGATAGAGCTTTCATTTTCATGACCGGTTTCGCATCCATTCTATAGTTTTTATTAAAGCCCACCACAATACCTGACTCCGAATCCGCAAAACAAAGCAGAGACAGGGTCGTCGGGACCAAACATCGCGGTTTATCCTAGTAAATCTCGACTCCCCATTGTCAAACGATGCTTTGTCTACTGAACTTAGTACATAGATATAACAATATGCATAAGGTAGAATAGAATTTTAAAATGATAATGTATATCTCGAAGAGGAGGATCCAGCTGGGTTGGGCCGCGTTTGGCAAACTACGTCGAGTCTTGTCGTCATCCATACCCCAATGCTTGAAAACGAAAGTTTTCAATCAGGTGCGTTCTACCCGTCATGACCTATGGAGCTGAGACGTGGACATTCACGGTAGGGCTGGTCCACCAGTTTAAAGTCGCCCAGCGAGCTATGGAGAGAGCTACGGCTCGGAGTTTCTCTGAAGGATAGGATTCGTAACGAGTACATCCGACAGAGAACTAAGGTTATCGACATAGCTCAAAGGATTAGCAAGCTGAAGTGGCAGTGGGCTGGCCATATCTCGAGAAGAACCGACAACCGCTGGGGTAAACGTGTTCTTGAGTGGATACCGCGACTCGGCAAACGTAGTGTAGGACGCCCTCCGACCAGGTGGGATGACGATTTGCGAAAGACTGCTGGCAGATGCTGGATGCGGCAAGCTGAAGACAGGGCGCTATGGCGCTCATTAGGGGAGGCCTATGTCCAGCAGTGGACAAATATAGGCTGATGATGATGATGATATATATCTCGCTACCAATAAAAATGATAAATAAGTATCCATAATTATAAATAAAGATACGTTTTACCATCTATACTAAACTAATATAATAAATTCGAAAGTATATCTGTCTGTCTTTCTTTTTATTTTTATCTGTTACCTTTTCACGCCTGAACGGATCAATTAAATTTGATCGGAGGTAGGTAAATAGTATCCCGGCAACGGACATACTAGGTAGGTAGGTACGTGTACCGTGTGCGAGGCCGTTAGTATTTTATATTTTATGTCCGGATTGGCACAGGCATGACATATCGAATCTGATTCTTACGACCTGGGTATTTTAAACTAGGTAGATACTAAAGCGCGTAATTTTGAGTACCTACCTAGATAAGCATACTTTTTAAACTTTGTTTCGCCATCATCGTCACTTTAATCATCATCAATCTTTTTGATCCCACTTCTGACCAAAGGCTGGGGTTGATTCGGTTGGGAGATTATGGCCCATATTATGAAAGCCTGCTCAGTCACAGATCTATGCTTGAGTGACGTTTATTGCATAGAAAAGCATTTCATAAACATAGATCGATGACTGAGCAAGCTTTCATAATACTAGTCTAAGGAAGGCCCGTATTAAGGGTATCATAGACTGACGGGGCCTACAGTGGCGGTCAGTATAAATTGGCGAAAAGATGCTGTCGAATTGTACTGAGCTCCACCGCAGGCCGCGTCAGTCTGTAAGACCCATTATGAAATCTTTCTGAACTTGAGTTATGCTTTTATATGGTGTAAACGACACTGAAACTAGATCTATGACTGAGCAAGCTTTCTTAATACGGGTCTTTTAGCCTACTTGAGTTTTTTGGTTTTGCTCCCAATCCCAAATGATAAAACCCTACCAATGCAAAAGTTAATTTAATCTCCGAATTTTCTGCTCTGACGACAGGAGAAATAGGGTTAGCATTGAACGTAGGTAATTTCGGAGGGTCATCAGGAAGATATAATGCCATTTCTGTACCCTTGATGTCTTTTTAAGTGCGGACCCACTTAACCCAAACGCGGCGCGGATTCGCAGTGCCGATGTCACCTTTTGGAATAATGGACTTCTAGGAAATGCATGCCCATTGCCGTGACTAATGTTATGAATTGCGGAAAACGTGTCTCCATTTTCTACCAATACCTAATTCACGATCTTTACTTATAATTTTACAAAAGATGCAATAGCATGGTCTAAAATAGCAATAAGTACCTACACATCTTCAGCCTGTTTTGCCCTCTATACTGGATGGAGTCTTCTCTCAGTTTCTTATTGGCTTTTACCACCTGATAGTAGCCAGTAAGGTGCTAACACAGATTGAGGGTAATCTGTGGGTGCTAATAAGGCGCCGATGTCGTGTTGTAACTTACAAAAGTTACTAAAATACAAAAAAAAAACAAAAGTAGGTAGGTAAGGACCTATACATTCAATCATACTTACTTAATTAAAATATCGGAAAAACATCGGGTAAAGGGTTCAAAAGCCACCATACTAAAATTTTATCAAAAAAAGTGATGCTATTGAAGGTTAAAAAATGCACTACACTTTGGCACAAGTTCTATAGAATTAAACATGCTTACAACACGTTAAGGAAACAAAATTTTAGTAATTTTGAGGGCATTTAAAATGACAATTTTTTCTAATTAGGTATAAAGCTTATTATTTAATATCTCTAAAAAAAACTTTTAATATAATGGCCATTAACTAGAGGACTTGTAATGGACATAACTTTTCAGTAAATAGGAAGATCAGATATACTTAGTTTTTTTTTAATAATTCAATCCAAAGTTAAACTCTCAGTTTCGAATTTTCACGTTTGAACATTTTGAATGCCCATAGCTGCTTTATTTACCTAGATCTCTCTCATATTGTGTCGATATTGATTTTAACAGTAAGAGCTAAGACGCTAATGTTATTGAAAAAAAAATTGCAAGCCATGACAAAAAAACTAACAGCACTTATTAGTTTAAATCGGTATAAAAATCCATAAATCTTTTAAAAAAATATTAAGAATAGTGGGTCGGATTTTTGGGGTTAAAAAAGGTTTTTATCACATTATCTAGATAAAAAAGCTTGGTTTAGCTCCAACTCGAAAAATAACAACTAACAGGCTAAAGGTTTCTTCGTCGCTTCTTTACTTTAGTCCGCATACCGAAGCGACAGAAATTAAAAATATCACTTTATTTCCGTGTCAGTGTTTTTTTTTAAGAATTTGACCTTTTCTAAGTGTACATTTTTGTAATTATGGAAATAAAGCTGATTGATTGATTGATTGATCCACCTACCCCCAGTTACCATAATGCCGAACATCCTATATAATATTATAAGCCGTAGGGTAAGTACCACAGATATTAGAAACAAAGGTAAGTACCTACCCGTAATATTATCTTCATCAATCAATCAATCAACAACAGTCATACCTGATAACATCAAAAACTGATTATCATTCCACATATTTAGGAAAAGACAGATATGGATCAGTTGAGCTACCTGTAGATTGTTTGCAACAGTTTGCAGATAGCTTATTTGTTTCTATTGTAAATACTAGTTTTAATTTAAATTTGTTATTTGATTGTTATTTTCTTTCTGAATGGAAAAGACTAAAACAACATATTTATGACAAAATCTGCTAAACAAACTGTACGAATTATTACTACACTAAAAAATATATTTTAACTTAACTTACTAGCTAACGACTTATGTATTACAATGATAGTGTTAGGTATATATGTATATTAATTAATTACTCAAAATAGTACTAAGCTTAAGAATAATGTTAATTCAATCTCATTTAGAAGTGAACTCTGTTCTTTTGAGAAAATAAAAATTCTTTAAACTGATTGAGCTGACTGAGCTACAATAATGTTTGTTGAAAACGAGCCTGGTATACCTACTTCGGCTCAATGACTCCAAGGTATTATACTTCGCCGTTCGATCGTTTTATTGGATGATTCCATGTGTGACATTACCATTAACTAAATAATTATATTATTTTCAACACACTTGCTCATAAAATGGCTCTTATTTCACCGCAATTAGGCACATCTGTAATCAAACTGTGACTTTTTCATTACTATTATTTAAAAGTGAGTTATACGTTTTTTTTTATTTTATTTGTTGAGTTGCTCTTTAAAAATTGAGTCGAGTTGTTCTTTAAAAAGATTCGATACAAAAAAGATCGTGTTCAAATACTGTAATAAAATGATTATTTTATTCACAAGTGTGTTGAAAAACTCAATAGCGCCTCAGCGGTATTCACCAATACACACTAGTACCATAATGTACTAATAATGACATGAATAAACAACTACTCACATTCTTGGTTGCAAAGATTACTCGTAAGTTTTTCAAAATTCCCGCAAATAAAATCTAGAAGATTTTCGGTACTTTGACCAATCACAAGCGTACGAATGAATGATTACGCCCCTTTCCACAGATAATAAAAAACCGCTTGTTTCCGAATATGAGACCGGAAACGTAGGTATTGCCATTAATACGACCACGCGTAGGGCTCGTGCGTAGTTTAGTTTGACAGTTCGCGGCGTCCTAACAGCTGATAGCATTGGAAAAAGCACGATTTCAAAAATCGGTTGGCTGAGCTGAGGTGTCTCACACGTGCTTCGTTGCGAATTATTAAAATTGTTTTAGATGTTGTAAAGCTTTGCTAGCTAACCATGGATGAAGATTCAAGTGCGAAAGGTAAGTAGAACACAAATTTTCCTATAATGGATTATTAGGTAAAGCATGGTACGCAGTACTTACCTTCACGCAAATCATGAGAGGCTCCTTGCCTTTACAAAATATATAAATCCTATAGTATTCGATAGGGCAATCAACGAATCAGTAAAAAATTTGGAAGTAAATGTGCTCCTATCGTCGCGTACGATGATTATAACCTGATGCGATCAAAGTTTAATGTGTTTCATTATGTTAGGATTGCTTACACCAGTGCATCATCATCCGTTTGATGGTAAATCCTGTGTCTGAAATTACATTTGCAAGTACTTAAATATGAGTAAACATTGTGGAAAATCCACCACACCATAAAATAAAATGGCACCTTTAACTACTGAAATTCTAGAATGATATTATACCTACAAAATAAAAGCTAATTGTAAGGTGCCTTTTGTCCCAGAATCCTTAAGTAAGCTCTTTGCCTACTTCTAACAATTATTGTTAATTTTCCTGGTAAACGAAAATTGTAGATTGCTTACAAATGGGAAGTTATTAATTTTTGCAGCAGCACCGGTAACCAGACTCCGCAGGCGGTTGTCTGTAGAGCCCGAAGACTCTCCCCTGCCAACCACACCTTCAACTCCATCCAAGAAGAGAAATACCAGGCTTGCTGCAAAACCTCAGCTGGAACTGATTGATGAAGTTGGTAGGTGACATATCTTTGCTTTTTAATAAATTGGTGAAATGTGGTGTTTCAGATTTTATAACATGTTATTTAACAAAACAACACCATGACTTATTTATAACATCAAGGAACAAGTAAAAAAAAAATTACCAAAGCAAACACCATTCACCTAATATTATTAATATAAAATGGATTACTTGAATTAATTTCTGATAAAAACTACGTATAAAATACTTCATTAGTCCAGAGTCTAGATAACAGGGCTCTGGGATGAGTATATAAAATAAGTAATGAAATTTCACAAGCTCTGACTTTAGAGCTAGATGATACTGTGTGGATTATTCAGCCATATATTTACTTTTATTTACTTTCAGCCTCAGAAAATTTACCAAAAAGAACTACAAGAAAAACCGCTATAAAGGATGTTGAATCAGAAGCCACTGGTACACCAACAACAGTGACACCATCTCGAAGGAGCACCAGGGTCAAGTCCAACACCAGTCTCCTTTCTGAGACTATCGCACAAAGTGTAGAGTCTCCTAGAGCTAAGCGGGCTCTTCGAAGAAACTCGCAACTTGGTAATCACCAGTATTATATATCTTAGTATTGTATATCTTCTTAAACACAAAAATAATATAAATAGCGCATTTATTTATATAATGTATTATATATTTAAGTTTATTTATAGTGAAAATTTTAAAAATGCATTATATCTTATTAACAGCTAGCTTATCTATAATTGTTAATTGAGTAATAAACGTATAATATTAATAATGTGTAAAAAATTAATACAAATTTTATGAAAATAATTAGAAATAAATTTATAAGTGATATACACCAATGCATACACAATTTATTGGATGCTCCATTGAGCAACCTTATAGCTTATGCTATATTTATTGTGTTGTGTTTTCTAGGAAGTGACAATGAATCAGCTGCTCCCATCACCCCTGCAAGACAAACAAGGCGAACCAGGAAGGATTCTGCTACTAGTGTTGACAAACAAGGTTTGTATTGTACTTGAAATACATAACCAAATTATTATATATAATCAAGAAACTTTCATAACCCCCTTGTTGTTAAATTAGGCATGTATTTATTAATTACAACATTGTTTTCTGCTATATTACAGCTGCAGTTCCTGAGGAAAATATTACAGTGCTTACAATTACATCAACAGAAACAACTACAAAAGAAGAAACTCAAAAAGACCTTAAAAGTAACAAGGATAAGGCTGGTTCTCCTTCAATAAGAAAAAGCCCTAGACTTAAACAAAAAAGTGGAAACATTGACGAAACTGACAATATTTATATTGAAACTGTAGTGCATTCCACTCAAGATAAAAGTCCAGTTGTGCCAATAACATCAGCAAAAGAAGACCAGACAGAAAATAATACATCAATTAACACAAACAAAAACCCAAAAGATAACGAGACAGAAATTGAAATGCTTTCCACATCCAGTGTAAACCTCATAAATGACATGAAAACCGACAAAAAGACCACATCTTTAAATAAAAGCACTACATCTATAGATAAATCAATAAATGATCTGAAAAATAAGAGAAACAGAACTAAATCATGGACTACTTTAACAGGTTCACCTATAAATGTCGGATTCACAGATGGCAAAGAAGATTCGTCAGAAAAACTTATTGCACGCCATAGGAGCATATCTGGATCAGGTGATGGAATACAAAATTTTGGAAACAGTTCTAAACTAGAAATAAAATCACCCAACAAATCAATAAACAAAATTGAAACTTCATTGTTAAAGACTTCCACAGAGAATAAAGAATATATTGAAGTGTCTGAAAAACCTGTGGAACCATATATATCTGACACCATGAAGCTTTTTGAAAATTCTCCTTTAGGTCAAAAACCTATAGTTTTAATTGAAGATTCTGATTCAGGCAGTTATGACAAGCTTGTTATGGATATTCAAATAGAAGGTGAAGACCAATGTGTGCCTGTAGGCAAGTCTGCTAATCAAATGCGAAAAGATAGTTTGGAGCCAATGGATATTGATGAGACTATGCCTGAAAATGTTACCATTGATGACTTCTCTGATAAATCTAATGCCAGCAAAGACGAGATAGAGGTTCCTGAGAAAAAAAAATCGACAATACCTGAAAAAAGCTTGTTGAATGATAAAAGTATTATTAATAAATCTAAACGTAAATCATCAATATCGGAACAAGCATTAGTCACAACCCCAAGGAATTCTTTATGTGAAGATAACAATACTCCAAAACAACTCCTAGATAACACGCAAAATTCCTCTGAAATTGCTATAGAAAACAATAAATCAAAGAAAAGTTCAGTTTCATTAATAGAAGAAAAGTTCGAAAATATAAATGAATCAAAGATAAAATCTTCAGTGTCTCAAACTGACTTAGGAACCAGTCAAAATGAATCTATTAAAATTCCGAGAAAATCCGCCATATCAATAGGCGACGAAAAAGTTAAAAAACCAAATGTCAATGATTCTAAAATCATCAAAAATAAAGATGACTCTTCTAACTCATTGAATAAGTCTAGAAAATCGTCATCGACACTTGAAGGTAACATTGAAAAACTCGACGAAAGCATCAATAAATCAAAGAAAAATGTATGCATCTCTCAAAATTATTCTGAGATAGATCAAGTTGACAAAACGTTGAACAAATCTGGAAGAAAATCTTCTACATCCATTGTCGATGACAATCTTGAAAAATTATATGAGAGCTGTAACATTGTTTCTGGATGTCAAAATAAATCTGAAATTAAAGCAACTGATGAGACTAACAATAAATCACATAGAAAATCTTCATTATCGTTATCTAAAGAAAATAGTAGCGAAAATCTAAATGAATACTACAAATCAAAAAGGAAATCCTCTAACTCTCTGACCAATTCTTTTGTGGAAGAAAAGAATGACAGTAAAAGATCAAATAAATCAAAAAGAATATCTTCACAATCACAAACAGAATCACCTATGCTTGAAAAAACTGGAAATGAAAATAAAAGCACTTTAGTTATTTCGCAACTCAAAGATGTTTCAACAAACGATATTAACATTACATCTCACATTCTGACTAATGAGTTGTCTAAATCTGTGAGTGGTCCTGAAGTCAAAAACAAAGCTATTGATAATGTAAATCTCTCACCTAAAAACTATCTGACTAGCACACCAATTCAGCAAAAATCCCTGCAAAAGATGGCTATGCAAATTAATACGTCTATAATTAGTCCTGCTGTAGAGAATAAAAATGAGACAATTGAAAAAACTCCGAAATTGAATGAAATAGAGGAAGAAATAAATTTTAAAAATAAAAAGAAACTGGCTAGAGCCCTATCCAGTTCAGCGTCTTCTGATGAAGAAACGGAACCCAAGTCTATGAGTAAAGTTGCTTTAAAAAAATCGCCAAAAAAAACATCTGCTCTTGATAGTTCAACATCGGAAAGTGAGAAAGATTCTCCGAAAAAAAAAATCAATAAAAAAATACCAAAGAGAGTACGAGCGCTTGACAACTCATCTGATGAGGAATCAGAAATTGTAGAGAATCAACAAAAAATACCCACAAAACAAAACAATGAATCTAAAGTTAATGCTAAGATAAAACCACCTAATAAGAACACCCCGGTCTCTAATAGTTCTGATTCTGAAGAGTCTGAAGAGGTGGTATCAAAAGACAAAAACAAAATGATTGATAATGAGGCATCAGAAGCGAGCGATGATTATGAATCAGGCGACAGCCGAAGCGATGAAGAAAGGCAGTATGAAGATGACAATGAAATCTTAGAGAAAGGGAAAACGCTTGACTCTGATGAAGAATTATCCAACGATTCTCATTACGAAAGAGATTCTTTCATTGTAAGCTCAGATCCGGAAGATAATGAAATGCTGAGCGGCACGGGGGATGATCTCTCCATGAGTGATAACGAACTAACAATGAGTGTGAAATCCAAGAAAAAGTTTAATGAACGTAAACTAAAACAACAAAAGAATGCTTCTCGGGAAATGTACGAAGCACGCCACATGAATGATAACGCTGTTAGTTCAAAGGCCGAAACATCGAAATCTAAGAAATCTAAACGTCCGCGCTTAGAATCATCCACATTAGACTCTGAGAATGAGTCTGAGCAGACAAAGAAAAATATTCGTCTCAGAATAGATTCTAGTCAAGATAGTGTCAATTCAGCTAACGAATCAATCAGATTCAAAACGAAAAAGTCTAAACGACTATCGGAATCTGTATGTGAAACCACAATGAATGAGAAAGAAATTAGTTTATTCAATCAAACTACTGAAAAAAAAGATCCTCTGACTGACGCCATCAAATTAGAGCCAAAAACGCCACAAAAAGACTTTAATATTTCCACTGTTGCTATTAATGACAACATCGAAGAAATACAAGTTGACTCAAACTCATCTATAATGAAACATAGTGACAGTTTAGATCCATTACAAGCAACCATGGCGGTAGACAATGAAGATGATGAAGACTCCTTGAGCGAAAACAATGAGATTATTGAAAAATATGACTCAATTTTAAATAACTTAAACTTGCAAACCAACAATTTGAAAACCCATGACACATCATTAAACTTGAACAATAAAGTTAAAAATGCAAAAAATCCAGTGATTGATCAACTTAATCTAACACAGACTAAGAAATCGGAGAAAAATAAATATACCAAAAATCAACAGGCAGAGCCTGTAAAATCCCAGACGAAAGAAAATTTAGGGATAGAGGAAGAAGATTATTCAGATTCTATTGATATGAAACTGCTATTCCCTGAAGATAGCAATGATAGTGAAGCCAGCGCTCGCAAATTCAAACCAGAAGGAAATATGCCAAGTGAATCTGATACCATTATACCTTTGAAGAGAACTGAAGCTAAGACCAATCTTCTTGACAAAATAGGTAAATTTTTATGTCTTTTATCATTTGTGTGTTTTTAGTTGTGTTGAGTATGAAACAAGAAATCATTGTAGAGTTTTGTTATTGGTTACCGTATTATGTGTTAACTTTTCAAACCAACGAAAAACAGAAGGTTTTCAATGTGGCTGTAAGATTTAGGTATTTGTAATTACATATTTGATTACATATTGGATTTGATTTTACTTAAAATTGATTTTCCGTACAGACAAAACCTGGGTTTTGGGACCTACCATTATACTATAATTTTTACTTTCAGATATAAACATTTCTTTGAATGATTCTTCATTAAATGACAGCAAAAAGAAGAAAAAGAAACGCAAAACTTCTCAATCAAGTAAGGTCTTATCATTATTTTTTTTTTCTTCAGTAATCTTATGTTTATTTTCTTTTCACAACATCATGGTCCTTGTATTTCTGTCAATGTTATGGCAACTTGCCAGCAAGTAGCTTGACTCCCAGATGCTACCTAGCCTCATTCTTACATTAAGTACTATGTATGAATCGACTGCACTTACCTACTTAACTAGGTAGGTACTTAAATCATATATTGTATCCTACATTGTACCATATAGACTAAGAGGCTTACAGACAAACCGAATTACGGTTTCAGTTATCTTTAGAATAAAATAATCATTTACTGTGAAACATAAATAAATGATAAAAAAGTGTTCCTGGCACTGAGCGCAAAGTGCATAACTGCTGCCCATGCCAGAAAAGTTTCAAGCATTTTTTTTTTAGTTTCTGTATTTTTCTCAAGTGTTGTGTATTAAGATTTACTAGTTTACTGCCTGCGGCTTTGCACGCGTTGTTTATATGGAAACGTTTTAATGTTATTTATATCCCATGGGATCTGATTAATGGGGCTAAAAGTCTGTCTTATTCCAGACCTAGAAATACTTGTTTGCAAAATTTCAGCCCGATCCGTCCTGTAGTTTTGTTGTGAAGAAGTAACAACCATCCAGACTTTCACATTTATAATATTAAACTAGTTTCTGCCCATGAGAACTAATTTATGGAATAAAACTGTATGCAAAATTTACATTCATATAAAAATAACCTTAACGTTATAGGTCAACCTGAAGAATCAATGATTCTGGATGATGGCATCAAAATCATTGTGGATACAACAGGTACACATGAAGAAGAAGGTTTACCACAAGGCCCAATCAATTCCATTAAGAAAAAGAACAAAAAGAACAAGTCGCTAAATGAAACTGCTGGTTTCGAAGTGTCTGCAGATATTGACTGTACAGGTCTGTATTTAATTACATATGTCAATTGGGACCAAAAAAAAGTTCACAGTAGCAACCTGGAGTCAGGTAGTTGGCTGTGATACATCCCCGTGCCTCAGAAAGCACCTTCGGCCATTTTGCTTCCACCTGACCTCCCCGGTCGTGTTGGTCTACTTCCCATTGGATCAAGAGAGTGAAGAAATAGAGAGTGCACCTGTCTGTTTGCGCACACACAACTATAATATTGTCTACGCACATAGTCGCCGTGGCCGAAATTTAGCGAGAAGGCTATCATTATTTAATTAATATCTAGGTGGTAGTGGTTTTGACCTTATCCAAGTCTGTTTCATTTGGCAAGTTCTACTTTGCAAAGCGTTAGGGCTCTTATACACACACGCTTTTCGCCGTTAAAAACAACGATTCATTCCCCATGAAAAGCATGGTCATGTTGTATTGTATAGATCAATATGGAAGTTTGTTGGGCCTATACAAACTCAAATTTTTGTGAAAATTACAGACAAGATTTCGCCTTCATAGGAGCGAGACAGGGCAGAGCAATGCAAGCCCAAAAATCAAGTTTTAGCTTATTATCTATGAATTCGGACTTTATTTGAGAAAACCAAAACATAAAAAATAGATTCAGGCGTTACTTTGCGGAAATCCATTGTAAAATATAATATACCACTCCGAGCTCCGCGCGCCAAGTCTAGAGTGACTTGGCGCGCGGAGCTCGGAGTGGTAACATCTCTGGTGGAACCCTGCCGGTGTTTGCTTAGTGCTCTCAATGTCAAGGTCGAGTATTGTGGTGTCCTGATGATGTCTCGTGGAGAGACGAAACTAGTTGACGTCTTGCTTTGATAGATTTCTTTTCATTTTGTAGTTGGTGTGGTTTTTTCTTCTACGACGCTGATTACATTTTGTTAGAACTTATCGGAGAAGGTTTTCGCGGAATTGTTACTAAATATTTTCATCTTTATATTTTAAAACCAAAACATATGAAATGTTTTTATATTTATTTCTATTACAATGCTTATTATATATTTATTCTCAAGATCTCAAGTTCTGTATTTTTTGAGAAATAAAGGTTTTAGTAATAATTTAGAGGTAACTGTGATTTTTTTCTATTTAGAAAATTTTATTAATCGTGTTTTCGAAACATATGATTGATAGAGTAAATCCTGAATTGTACCATGTATAAATTTAAAAGTATAATATTAAGTAGTTTGGAAGATATTTCGATCTGACGAAGTTGATTTGAGGTAGTTTAAGGCCCTTGAGTTAAAATTAAAATATCTGTAATATTTATGGTTAATTCACAGATGGCTTCACTCTGGCCAAAGTTGAGACATCAATCACAAGCGAGAAGAAAAAAAAGAAAAATAAAAGCTTCGATGAATCCATGAAGAAAGAGACCAGCATTGACGTATCTGGAAGCCACAGTAAAAATAAGTCTAGAAAGATATCACAAAGCACATCTGATTTTATTGAAACTGTTGAAAACAGAGGTAACTATCTATTCTATTCACCACGAATTTATTTCAATTATAAATAATATTTTAGACATATTTCTTTTAGTTTCTACCTGTAATCTGAAGTTAGCTCAATTGGTTCAAATGTAAATTCAAGTTTGTTGTTATTATTTGATTGTAATTCTATTTAATTAATAAAGTTAATACCTTATATTATTTATGGATGTAAATTACTCAAATTTTATTTGTCCAATTTTTTTGAATTGCTCTCAAAAGACTTTACAATGTCAAAATAACAGTTTTGTACTCATTTCATTTGAAAGTACTTCAAGAATTATGGTTTTGCATAAAAACTGAATGCTGAGTGCACTGAGTGCAAAGTGCATAACTGCCCATGCCAGAAAAGTTTCAAGCAATTTTTTTTTTAGTTTCTGTATTTTTCTCAAGTGTTGTGTTGTGTATTAAGATTTACTAGTTTACTGCCTGCGGCTTCGCACGCGTTGTTTATATGGAAACGTTTTAATGTTATTTATATCCCATGGGAACTGATTAATGGGGCTAAAAGTCTGTCTTATTCCAGACCTACAAATACTTGTTTGCAAAATTTCAGCCCGATCCGTTCTGTAGTTTTGTTGTGAAGAAGTAACAACCATCCAGACTTTCACATTTATAATATTAAACTAGTTTCTGCCCATGAGAACTAATTTATGGAATAAAACTGTATGCAAAATTTACATTCATATAAAAATAACCTTAACGTTATAGGTCAACCTGAAGAATCAATGATTCTGGATGATGGCATCAAAATCATTGTGGATACAACAGGTACACATGAAGAAGAAGGTTTACCACAAGGCCCAATCAATTCCAGTAAGAAAAAGAACAAGTCGCTAAATGAAACTGCTGGTTTCGAAGTGTCTGCAGATATTGACTGTACAGGTCTGTATTTAATTACATATGTCAATTGGGACCAAAAAAAAGTTCACAGTAGCAACCTGGAGTCAGGTAGTTGGCTGTGATACATCCCCGTGCCTCAGAAAGCACCTTCGGCCATTTTGCTTCCACCTGACCTCCCCGGTCGTGTTGGTCTACTTCCCATTGGATCAAGAGAGTGAAGAAATAGAGAGTGCACCTGTCTGTTTGCGCACACACAACTATAATATTGTCTACGCACATAGTCGCCGTGGCCGAAATTTAGCTAGAAGGCTATCATTATTTAATTATATATCTAGGTGGTCGTGGTTTTGACCTTATCCAAGTCTGTCTCATTTGGCAAGTTCTACTTTGCAAAGCGTTAGGGCTCTTATACACACGCTTTTCGCCGTTAAGATCAACGATTAATTCCCCATGCATGAGAAGCATGGTCATGTTGTATTGTATAGATCAATATGGAAGTTTGTTGGGCCTATACATACAACCTCAAATTTTTGTGAACATTACAGACATAGGATTTCGCCTTCATAGGAGCGAAACAGGGCAGAGCAACGCAAGCCCAAAAATCAAGTTTTAGCTTATTATCTATGAATTCGGACTTTATTTGAGAAAACCAAAACATAAAAAATAGATTCAGGCGTTACTTTGCGGAAATCCATTGTAAAATATAATATACCACTCCGAGCTCCGCGCGCCAAGTCTAGAGTGACTTGGCGCGCGGAGCTCGGAGTGGTAACATCTCTGGTGGAACCCTGCCGGTGTTTGCTTAGTGCTCTCAAGGTCAAGGTCGAGTATTGTGGTGTCCTGATGATGTCTCGTGGAGAGACGAAACTAGTTGACGTCTTGCTCTGATAGATTTCTTTTCAAATAAATTTAAAAGTAAAATATTAAGTAGTTTGGAAGATATTTCGATCTGACGAAGTTGATTTGAGGTAGTTTAAGGCCCTTGAGTTAAAATTAAAATATCTGTAATATTTATGGTTAATTCACAGATGGCTTCACTCTGGCCAAAGTTGAGACATCAATCACAAGCGAGAAGAAAAAAAAGAAAAATAAAAGCTTCGATGAATCCATGAAGAAAGAGACCAGCATTGACGTATCTGGAAGCCACAGTAAAAATAAGTCTAGAAAGATATCACAAAGCACATCTGATTTTATTGAAACTGTTGAAAACAGAGGTAACTAACTATTCTATTCACCACGAATTTATTTCAATTATAAATAATATTTTAGACATATTTCTTTTAGTTTCTACCTGTAATCTGAAGTTAGCTCAATTGGTTCAAATGTAAATTCAAGTTTGTTGTTATTATTTGATTGTAATTCTCTTTTAATTAATAAAGTTAATTCTTTATATAATTTATGTAGGTATGTAAATTTACTCAAATTTTATTTGTCCAATTTATTTAATTGCTCTCAAAAGATTGTTTACAATGTCAAAATAACAGCTTTGTACTCATTTCATTTGAAAGTACACTATACTTCAAGAATTATGGTTTTGCATAAGAAACAAACACTTAAACAAAGGGAATTAAAAACAGGCACCGTTTTACCCCTATTTTCTTTAATCAAAGAATGCTTATAGTAAAAAGCTTTTATTTTGAATTACAAACGACCTCTGTGGCGCAGTGGGCGAAGGTCTGCCTGCTTCGCAGGACGTTGCGGGTTCGATTCCCGTCTCTGGAGAATAATAAAAAATATCTATATATTATGTACATATTGTATTGTATTATGTAAATCAGTTATCTAGTACCCATAACACCAGCTCTGTTTAGCTTGGGGCTAGATAATGCTGTGTGAATTGTCCAGCATTATTTAGTTGTATAGATTGTTAAAAATACCTACAAAATGTTTCAGAAGAAGCAATGATGGAAGAAATACTGGTGAATACATCCATCAAGGAGAAGAAAAAGAAAAATAAAGATACATCAGTCGTCGCTGAAGCTGACATAGAAACACTGAGTGCCAAGAAAAAATCAAAGAAGAATTCTATTAGCGAAGAAAATAAGTCTCAAGTACATGGTTAGTATATCTTTATAGGTGACGGCCTCTGGCGCAGTGGGCGAAGGTGCGCCTGTGACGCAAGATGTTGCGGGTTCGGTTCCCGCCTAGGAACAAATGTTTGTACGCTCTCTGAGTACAGATATTTGTTCCAGGTGTTCTGGCTGTTTTCGATAATAATAAATAGTTGTTTCGGTTAATGGCGTGATAGCGAAGAGCCTTGATCAACATCTAAAGAGACTCGCTCGGAAGTTGGATCAAAGGTCAGATCCAAAAGGCGGGTACTCCTGGATTCGTATCGTCAGGAAGTTCCTTTCTTTGCAGCCCTAGTCACCGGCTGCTTGCTTGATATATTTTTTTCCTGTACAATTGTTTAATAATTTATTTTCTATATTAAAAAATGTATTTTTAACGAGATTTAAAATAAATGAAGTGAATAATAATAATTATTATTATTTTAATTTATTTGTATAGTTTATGTATCAAAGGCTGGGCGCTATGGCGCTCATTAGAGGAGGCCTATGTCCAGCAGTAGACTAACATAGGCTGATGATGATGTTTTAAAGCCATCAATTTAAATGTTTCAGAAGAAACAATTATAGAAGAAATACCGGTGAATACATCCGTCAAGAATGAGAAGAAAAAGGATGCATCCGTCATCGCGGAACTTGATGTAGAGACGCAGAGTGCCAAGAAAAAATCAAAGAAGACTTCTATAAGTGAAGAAAATAAGTCTCAAGCTATACATGGTGAGTCTACCTTTACATTGATCTAAGGAAGTTGACGAACTTACACCTGTGCCTCGAAGAGCATGTTGAGCCGTTGTTCCTGCGCGTGACCTATCCTCGGTCTTGTCAGACTGCTGAGCGCTGTCCCATGGGATTATGAGAGTGAAGAATAAAGTACACCCCTGTTGCTCACACACTTATTCACTGGTCATGCGTAAGAACAACCACATGCACATAGCACTGGAAGATTATGTATTAAAACCATAAACTTAAATGTTTCAGAAGAAACAATTATAGAAGACATGCCGGTGAATACATCCATCAAGAGAGACAAGAAAAAGAAAAAGGGTGCATCAGTCATTGCTGAACCTGATGTAGAAACGCAGAGTGCCAAGAAAAAAACAAAGAAGATTTCTATAAGTGAAGAAAATGAGTGTCAAGCTATACATGGTGAGTCTACCTTTGCATTGATCTAAGGAAGTTGACGGACTTACACCTGTGCCTCGAAGAGCATGTTGAGTTGTTGTTCCTGCACTTGACCTATCCTCGGTCTTGTCAGACTGCTGAGTGCTGTCCCATGGGATTATGAGAGTGAGGAATAAAGTGCTCACACACTTATTCACTGGTCATGCGTAAGAACAACCACATGCACATAGCACTGGAAGATTATGTATTAAAACCATCAACTTAAATATTTCAGAAGAAACAATTATAGAAGACATGCCGGTGAATACATCCATCAAGAGAGACAAGAAAAAGAAAAAGGGTGCATCAGTCATTGCTGAACCTGATGTAGAAACGCAGAGTGCCAAGAAAAAATCAAAGAAGATTTCTATAAGTGAAGAAAATGAGTGTCAAGCTATACATGGTTAGTCTACCTTTACCTTTACTTAGGGAGTTGACGGAGTTACACCCGTGCCTCGGAAAGCACGTTGAGCTGTTGTTATTGTTAGTCCTGTGCCTGACCTCTCCTCGGTCGAATCGGTTTTGCTGTCCCATCGGATTATGAAAATGAGGGAATCGCTCAGAAAATAAAATGCTTATAGGCTAAAATTATAATACACGCTACATTGTTTAACATTTATCTTTGCAGATGAATCTGATGATGCTCCTGAAGAGGTGTCGAACAAGAGTGCAATGAAATCGGATGTTACTGGTATGTTTACTAAGTGATTTAAGACTAACTGGGTTCGCTTTTTCGAGACAAGGAACGGCGAATGCCGCGCAGGGAAGGCGAGAAAGGAAGGCAAGAGCCGTGGAATGCCGGCGCGCAATTTTCCTGTTTTACATTTATTAATTTGTAATTGCTCTAAAATAATACTCTTTCGCATTAAAATAAAACCGTAATCGTCTAAAGTATTTATCAGGTAAAACGTAGACGAAATTTCATTAAAATATGTTATACCAGCAGCGCCTCGCGGTTTCACCCACGTAGTTCCTGTTTCCGTGGGAATTCCGGGATAGAATATAGCTTATGTTCTATTCCAGACTACAATCTATCTCTGTGCCAAATTTCATCCATATCCGTTCAGTCGCTCTGGCGTGATTGAGCAACAAACATCCATCCATCTAAACTTTCGCTTTTATAATATTAGTGTGATAACTAGTCATTAAAGTCATTTGTTATTTTATTTTTTGATCTATTTAAGTTGAGTCAATCGTGTTCAACTTCCATTACTTACAAATATAAGAATCCTAAACTTTTGATGCTCATCAAAAATGTTTATGTTTATATCAAAAATGTTTATGTTTGATTTTCATTAATTTTCCGTACAGTCAAAACGTGGGTCTTTGGACTCATTTCGCCCTATTGTTAGGGTATATCGCCCCTTCAGCTTTATTCCATCCATTTTATAATTCACTTTCTGTCATTTCGGATAACGATGACGAATGTACTGAGTCGCGAAATCAATTCCTGTTTGGGTCGTAAATTTTATTATAATCAAATATAAATAAGGAAGAAATGTGATCAGATCAGTCAAAATGAAACATAGTAACAAGCCTTTTTAAAACGAATAGTAGATAACAATGGGGGATTATAGTTATTATAAGTAGATAATTTTTATTTTTACCGACCTCAGGAGGAGGTTCTTTATTCGGCTGTTTTTTATGTTTTTTCGTCGGTTTCTCCGTTAAAAATTCTTACGTGTATAGGATATATCCCAAATTGGACCCTTAAAAAATTCCCAAGAGTACTTTTGTAAAATCACGATTAACTAAAACAATTTTGTTGATATTCTTCCAACCTAGCTTCCAACTAACAAATTTTTAATCTGAATTTGAAGTCTGTTTATACTTCTATAAAACTCATAAAATTTTATCATGTCTTTTCTTTTTCAGAAAATGTTACCGATGATGCTGTTGCCAAAAAGAAGTTTAAGAAGAACAAAAAGAAGAAAAATAAGAATAAAGCACAGTCAAATGACAAATTAGGTATGGGATATCAAATCTATTAAGTACTTAATTTATTTATTGCTATGATATTGGAAGATACTTGATGTATACATAACATTGATTTAAAGACAACCTTAGTGGCGCAGCGGGCGAAAGTCTACCTGCGAAGCATAAGGTCGCGGGTTCCGTTACCGCTACGGGACAAATATATACTTGTTCTGCAAGCATTTGTTCCGGCCCTGGTTGTGTTTAGTTTAGATGATTTGCTTCTGCAACACACAGTGCATAGGTAGTATAAATATGTCAAAAAATAAAGTTTAAATATGTCTTCTGGAACCCATAACACGAGCTCTACTTAGGTGGTTTGCACGAGATATTTTTAAATGGTTTTTAATTTTTTCCACATGGAATAAAACTAGCGGAAAAGTATAAAACGTCGACCTCCTCCTACTCATATAAAGTTTAACCTATCGCGCAAATGGACAAAATAGCTCAGTCCATTTCATACGTCAAGGTAACTTCGCCGGGCATAAACCACTCGCACGAGGTTTACGATTTGCGGCAAATTTTAAAATTTATTACTTTTCCGCTAGTTTTATTTCTTGTGGAACACATAAATTAAAATACATAACAAAAAAAAACCCGCGCCAACGTGCGTCGAACCATCATATGGGTTAAGTGATGATCATCATCATCAGCCTATATTAGTCCGCTGCTGGACATAGGCCTCCCCTAATGAGCGCCATAGCGCCCTGTCTTTAGCTTGCCGCATCCAGCATCTGCCAGCAGTCACCTGGTCGGAGGGCGTCCTACACTACGTTTGCCGAGTCGCGGTCTTGACTGGACAAGAACACGTTTAGACCAGCAGCGGTTGTCGGTTCTTCTCGAGATACGGCCAGCCCATTTTTGGGCTATGTCGATAACCTTGGTTCGCTGTCGGATGTATTCGTAGCGAATCCTATCCTTCAGAGAAACTCCGAGCATAGCTATCTCCATAGCTCGCTAGGCGACTTTAAACTGGTGGACCAGGAGAATGATAATAATTAAATGGTTGTTTCAGATGTAGCTACTGCTCCTACTAACCAGGAAGATAGCGAGCTGAGGAAACGGAAACGTAATGTTTCTAACAATCCAACTGAAACTGACGGTAAGTTGGTCACATATACCTTTACTCAATATAATACTCGCTTGCCGTGACGAGGTAACGCTTTTTACACAAAGCATTTGTCTAATTTAACCATCGAAAAACAAAGAGGAGTTACTGAGTCCGGTAGTATGAATGTTTGTCGATGATTTCTCCGTCAATTATGGACCGAGTCGTCCTATACTAATTACCCAGGGTACAGTATTTGTAGCCGTGTGGTGCCGGCTTAGAGCTTGCACCACCCCAACTCTTCCCGTGGGTGTCGTAAGAGGCGAGTAAGGGACATACCACGGGCGGGCAGCAGCGCCTTTTGCAGAATAGATCTACCATCGAACTGCGATCCCCAACCCGCATGCTCAGCGTAGCGGTTATGGGCATTACCCCATGTATTAAAAAAATCAGGGAGGACTGCGTCCGGCAGTCGACCATTATAGGCTGTTGAGGAAGTATTTGTACCGAAAAAACTTATATTAATATAAGTATATATAAATAAACACTACATAACTTTGGAATTTGAAGTCTGTTTTTTTATATTTTTTTCAAAACAATAAAATTTCTGTGTCTCCCCACCACACAGGTTTGGAATACCAGCCCTTGTGGCGTTGTGGTGGTATTAATCTTAGACTAAACATAAATTTTCTTTTAGATCAATAGATAGTAAAAACTTTGCTAGGCAATTCCATTTAATTATGTAGTAATACTAGCTGTTATTTTTCTATCCCATAGGAACTGATTTAATGGGATAAAAAATATAAGGCCTATGTTAATCTCCTCCATCGTTTCAAAAAAATCAAATCGATTTGTTGCTTAGTTAGGGCATGAAGGAAGGTCAAACACACATTCGCATTTATAATATTAATATAGATATGTTATTTTTTTACAGAAGCTGCGAATGTTATTTCCTTGGAATCGGTGCCAACAGACAATGCAAAGAAAAAACACAAAGTGAATCTTGATGTCTACACTGCAGCCTACGATAACAATGCTCAAAGCAATGAAAATGATGCCAGCGGAAATAAATCCAAGAAAGATAAATCTAAGAAGCATCATAAAGAAGGTAAATTATTACAACGGTTTCTGATATGTAGTAGACGAGCCCGCGGCTCCGCGAGCGTTGTTCCGGGATAAAAAGTAAAGCCTATATATAATATAGTATAACCTAGAACTACAACTATGCAAAGTTTCAGACCGATCCGTTTAGTAGTTTCGGTGTGAAGAGGTAACAAATGTCGCAATCTTCGAAAGATAGATAAAAAAATATAATAATGCTGGACAATTTGCACAGCATTATCTAGCCTCAAGTTATGCAGAGCTTGTGTACTTTGTAGTACAGACAACTACTAGACAACTGAATATAATACAATACTTACAAAGATAGATGTAATAAAGTATTCATTTATTTACACAAAGTTGTGACATTTAACTGTTAATAGCCTCTTAAAGCCTATATTTAAGGTTTATCTAGCTAGAAACTAAGGTTCTTTAATTACAATATTACATAATTTATACAATACAATACAAAAATGCTTTATTGTACACCAGAAAAGAACATTACAAAAAAAACATTTACATGAGACAAGTACAATGGGCGGCCTTATCGCTTAGAAGCGATCTCTTCCAGGCATTATACATTTATATTATAATTTGTAAGCAATCAATTGGAAAGTAGGTCGGATAGATACGAATAGCGTCTCAATTGCTTACATAGTATATTATTATATCTGTGCTAAGGTTTATCTAGCTATACTCCGATTTAGAAACCAAAATATTTTATGACAACATGTAAATTGAATGAAAATTCCACAATAACAGACTCATAACAGAAAACGCAGCAAGGTTATCGATAAAAAGTAAAACACAAACTTTAAGAACGCACAAGTGTAGCGAAAAACTTATAGTTTAAATTTGATGTCGAAAAAGAACAAGAAATCAAATAAATGATGAATGAAAGCTTTAAAAAAAAAAATGTTTCAAGCTTCTGTGCTTTGCTTCGATGTTATCAATGTCGTTAAATATTTTCCAACAATATTCCTTGGGTCTTGTGACCCCATTGTATACAAAATATCCAGGTTTTTAATCAGAGAACCTATAATGTTATAATAATGTATTCTTACGAGCTACTGTCAAAGATGCATGCTTACAATTTATAATTAAGTGTTGCTGTAATCTTTAGAGGTTAAATTAAGCAAGCATCTTTGAGAGTAACTAGTAAGGGTAGATGTATAAATAGTTATATTTTCTAACTCATCCCTATTTCACAGATATCTCACAAAATAATGCTAAAAAGAGGAAGAACAGAGAAAATGACGACAGTGCTGAAAAAATATCCAAAGTAAGATCTTAATTATTCCGTCTGTAATTAATTAAACTTACGCGATTTGAACACAATTATAATAAAAATACCTTCTGTGATTTATTGAATACATACTTACATTTTATTTCAGGTTTCAAAACAGGACTCCTTCGATGAAATTCATGTACCAAGATTACCAGAAACTATACTCAAACAATTGACAGGGAAGCCAACTAAAACTAAAAAGCTATCTGCTACTACGACATCTACCTTGGAGTTTTTGGTCGAGGAAGGTGGAAGAAAGAATAAGCCATCAGAGTACTTGGAGCAAAGTGTTTACCTTAACAATTCACCAGTGAAGAAAAAGAAACAAGCAAAGCTCATGAACCCTAAAGTCCTGCCTTTTACACCCACTGCTTTGACCTCAGACAGCGGTTGTACAAGCAGATTTAATATATCACTATTACCTAAAGATACTCAGTTCGTTGCTCAAGCAAGTAATGTAGAAAACTTCAAAGAAGCGTTTTTAGGAACACAGCGTATCAAAAAAATGGGTACTTTGGAGCATTGTAAGATACAAAGGAGTCGTAAATTATCGAAGTTCTAAGACTATTTGACTTTTGAAATTTAAATGTCCGCCTTTTGTCAATGCATTTTCTATTGTACTATGAGAAGAAGAAAACGACAACGATATTGTTTTTATTCATTTGTTAAAGTTGTTTTGTAACCATGTTATGCTGCAATAATGTTCTGAATGTGTGGCTAGGCGAAAAGCATTACCTTACTTAACATGTTCTTGTTTATGTCATTGTGTATTTAGTTGTAGTATAGTTTGTAAGTAAGCTTTACACAATGCTTCGAAAATGTCCAAATGTAGGGTTGTTTTGCTGACTGGATATTTTCGCGTCTGTTAATCTTCATGTGAAATAATTTCAAAGAATTGACGCAAAACCTGGTCCTGTTTCATGTTAAAATTTGTGTTAAAGAGCTGTAAAGAGCGAGTGTCTTTATTGTTGTTATTTTTGTTTTCTTGAGATAAACGTTTCAATAATTTGATTGTAAAATCAGTTTAATTTTATAGCATTTTATATACCTACAGAAAGACATTTCAGATGGGAGTGGATGGCCACATCCGAAACCATGACAAAATACGTGAAAGTGCTCAATGCTTGTACTATCCATACTCCATGGCTCAATGTATGGAGAAACAAAACAGGATAAATACTTATACGACTTTACTCTAGTTTATGTTTTGTCCAAACACTCACAAACCACCTGTTTTTAAAGATTTAATTTTCTTTTTACTTAAAATATTTTGATAGACCTCCCAGGTAGAACACTATTTTATTGCATACAATTTAGAGTTGAATGTAATGAAAGTATTCGTTCGTTAGAATGATTTTAAATCTTCCCGCAGTTTGTTTTAGTTTTATTCAATACCACCAGTTGGCGCTGGCATCCATCTAATAGTGGGATTGTCCATGTGCCTTGATTTTTCGGTTTTCTTTTATTATTTTGTAGCAATGTTAATATGTAATTGAATAAATGCATGATATTAAATTAAATTTTGATTTCTATGATAAACAATAATAGTTTATTTCAACATACACGATGAAATTAGTTCCCGCCTTATCATGCCGGTGTAAACAAACCGCCATGTTGTTGTGAATGGACGTGCCATGAAACATGTAAGTTGTTGGTAATTATAAAATATTGTATTCCTTTTAACCCTGAAATTAAAAATACATTTTAATTTACAAACTCATGTTTTTATTACAAGGAATTATTAAATAGAAACATAATATTATAAATACAGTGACTCAGTTTACTATTGACGTCACCCCCCGGACGTCCCAACAGCCAATAGCAGACGTCAAAATAAAATCACGTGGGATATATCCACCAATAGAAAATCACAACAGTCTTTGTGTACCTTTTCAGTTCAAGAGAAATGAGAATAGTAAAACATTTGTGGTTTTTGTGAATGTGGTGTGGTGTTATTCTGGCAATTTTATGACGATAAAAAGCGTAAATGTGTGAAATTGAAGTGGATTTTTCTATCGAGCGCAAGGATTATTTTACAAGTAAATACTCGGTAAGTGTCATGGTTAGTTTATCCGTAATACTATTGATGATGATAAAAACATGGTATCCGACAATGGGAAAGTCCAACGACCGAACCATTAGGTCCCGCTCTTTTTAGTGTCATTGTACATTATTGTGTATCCTCGTCGATGTTTTAATCGATTTCTATAAAACAACGCTTAGATTTCGACTAAAACCCACTCGGTCCAATTATGTAAACATTACCTAGCTAAAGTGGCGGGAAATGTCCAACTGTCACAAGAGTATTTATTAGCGTACAAATGATTGTGGTACGTACCTACTTTTATTATTTAGATAGCTACATTCATTACTGGGAGGTATATAAGTATGTTCCGTAGGGTCTTCTCATGCCTGTATTTTAGTTAAATGTTAGGTATTTTATTAAATTTAGGTATGGTGAAAATCGTTGCACTTTCTTGCGCCGTGTTTGTATTTATTTGTGTGAATAATAATAACGGTTGTATGTTGACATGACGAACGAAACTTCATTCATCCATCTCTTTTTCACGTTAGCTTTGGCTCGACATGAAAGAGAAAGATGGCAGATAGAATCGGTTTTTGTGCCGAGGGGGAACGTCAAGTGAGATTTAATTTTTGTTATAGGGTTCCGAATGTTTTTTATTGATAGGAAACCTACACAGAGGTTTAGTAACTTTATTACTGCATTGTAGTTAAAATTTTACTTATGTATTTCGACTATAGGATCACCGTCAATGACAGTAGAGATATTATTAGCTATAATAAACAGGTTATGGATGTCGAAACCTAGTTATTAACACGCTAGCTGCGGCGACAAATTCTTTATAGGTACATTTTTATACTTGACTTTTTCTCAGTCCCTGATAGCACTAGTGAAAACGTTATTTTAGGGTCTTTCTATATTAACCGTAAACTATGTTTTCACCAGTGCTACCTATCAGAGACTGAGAAAAAGTAAAGTATAAAAAGTGTTTGAATTTTTAAGATGAATTCGGTAAAGTTAAACAAAAACATACGGGGTCTAAAGACCTAGCTCCGCACTGAACGATATTTTGTTCCGTTTAGTGCTAAAGTGCTAATACCGGGCACTAAGACCCCAAACTTTCTTCAATTTCCAATTAATGTTTCGTTTTGATCGATGAGTAGTGTAGTGCGTGTGATTTTGGTTGACAACGCGTATTAGACAGTTTTTAGAAAATAATATGTTAAGGGGTCGAAATGATACACCTAAAAATCCCTTAGATATTACGAGCTCCTCAGCAGAGCGAAAAGCCAAGATTTTATCACGCATTGAGTCCGAGAACACAAACGAGGTCTTTTGACTCCGTAGCGCAGTGAACGTGTTAATAACCGTGTAGGTTTAATGGATATCAACGTTTTTAGTTTTTATTGTTTTCCGTTTCTTCCCTTTATGCTAAGTATCTTATCTACTCCTTACTGCCTTCTTTTTAACCTATAACTCGAGTAGAGTACGTAAGAGTAGTAAGTAGCATTTGCTTAAGTGGATTGGATACATTATTTCACTTACTCACGCCACATTAAATGATGAAAGGTACAAATCCGTTTAAAAATTTATGACTACATGTTAAGCTGAGCGCAGACTTGAGTCACAATAGTTTTAAGACAGTCTATTGCTTTTGTTAAGTTGTAATTTTTCTAAAGCAATAGTCTGTCTTAAAACTATCTTGACTCAAGTCTGCGCTCAGCCTTAGCCATACCCAGTCTACCTATATTAAGTTATATTCTAACATTTCTAGCCTACCCACATAGGTAATCAATTTGTCAAAGCAAGCTGTACTCGGCGGGAAATTTTGATTTTAAAACGAACCGGAGGGCATGTTTGCTCACGATCAATAATTCTTAGCCCCCTCCTCCTAATGCGCGCGCATTCATTCACACTAGGTACCTACTACGGTACCTTACGTAGATACTGTGGATAGGTATACCTTCATCCAAACCAACCAACCTATATGCCATTACAATAACAAGTAGATTTTTATCAAAATTAATCAAATTGTAACTTAGGTATCTCATAGTTCTTTGTTCCAATTCAAAGTTCCGCCCAAGAAAAAGGCATTTTACGTTACAAAAAACTTATAACGGCTGTTTTTTTCCCACGGGTGGACGGAGCCCTATAATTCCCTAGTACAAAACATCGGTGATGATAATAATGAAGGAAGGATCAAAGAAATAAAATAGCAAGCATAGCACTAATTTATTTATATAGTTTTACACTCGGTAACAACATTTTCCGAAACGTCTGTCGGAGTTTTCGCGGCCGTCTACGAGTTTTAACAGCGAGAGACGAGTTCAAGGCGATTGCGCTCGGTCAGGTTCGAGGACACTTGAGCCCCTTGCGGCGCCTCCACGGCTCCCTTGCTATCCAAGTGTATCGTCGACACTTTACATCCACAATCTATCCGAAACCTATGCATGCCATTCAGTGCAACACTTTTGAACGATATGATAGCATATTTTAAATATTAAGCGTTCTCAGGATCAAAAAAAAATATTAAAGCTACGCGTAGGGTTTATTATAATGCGGAACCTAACCTAAGTAGGTTTAACAGATAATAACAAATTTAGTTTTTGATTGTAAGAGGTATGTATAACAAAACAGGTTACCTAAACCTACGACGAAATTACGATTTAATACTGAAGATACAGTAGAAAAAAATCATTTATGGCCTTAAACACTACTTAATACAAATCAAACTAAAGAGAAAAAAAGAAATACAACATGAACAACAATAGCTAACACGAAACAGTTAAGGTTCCTACGTGGATTCCCGAGTTGAAAACTTAAAAACACAAAGCTAACAAATTAAATTTTGGCTTGTAGGTAATTACTAATTACTCTAATTAGGCTTAAAATAACAATAAAAGCTCATCAATTCAAAATAAGATAAATTCAAAGTAGGTACCTAGGTTACCTACTACATATAGGAAATAAACAAAGTAACCATTCAACGTTTTACTAGACCTCACCATCAACAACCATTTTGAAACCCCGTCCCTTACTAATTTTTTTTGTCTGAGCCCTTACTCTAATCTCAAGACCTTGGCAGAGTTGGCAGTTCAAACACCACTGCACTAGAAAATAGAACTAAAAGTTCCCACACTTTAATCAAACAATAATCATTCGTATATTTGTAAATACCTATCAGCCATTAGGTGGTAAAACGTTGCTCCACGTAACAGCATGAACTCTAGAAATATTAAAGACAGTTCATGGCCCTCTATGACACGACAGTCTCTTTCGTAAGGCACGGTAAGTTGTATACGAATAGGAAGTAATCGCCAGCCAACGTAGGTACAATATTAGACGAGCAGATAATTTTATCGGGCTCTTTTAGAGTGGTATCATATACCTGCTTTGAAGGTCTATTGACGGAGACCTGTCCTGCCCGCACAGCCTTAGGCCGTCCTTGGAGTCTACATAATGACGTGCAAAAAATATACTAGGTAGGTATTTTTCCAGTTCAAAACTCAAACTGGGTCATAAATTCCTATTTGGCCTTGGAAGGCAATGGGCACCGTTAGGATATAATAGTACCTAGCTTTGCGATCGCCTTAGCTTTGAGTAGATTTTTTAAATTAGTTCCTGGTTTCCTAACATGAAACTATTTGATCAGCAAAATTATAAACTTTTATTTCGAAGTCAATCAAGAGTCAGTAGAAAGCCTAGGCATTTTGCCATAAATTAAATATTTTCACGTCGGTATTATTATTTTCTGAATTCGCGAGGCCAGTCTGTATGCCTGCTAAGTCATTAGGGGTTGGTTCACCCCTCGTCGAGTCTCACTTCTATCTCTTTCTGCCACCCTTACACAAACTTCTCTTTCACACTCGTGTAGGGAACCCATGGGGTTATTTGGCGGGAATCATTCTTGTTATTGTTGTGTTGTAAAAAAAGAGCACAAAAAGTTTGAATAAGTAGTTACCAAATAAATTCCGAACTTACCTGTCTATTAAGCTCTGTATGAAATTTGAAGTCTTTATTAGTATAGGTTGTAATTAATAAATTTGATCATCAAAGACTATGGTAATAACAAAATTAATAAACAAGTGAACCTTAATAATGATAATCTATAAGACGTACCTACCTAAATAAATATACATACGCACTTTTCTTATCAGTCAATGCACTCCTCAGAAACGATAAGACAGATATTTGAAAATATGATGAACGGAAGCTGGTGTTTCGTATTTAACTGAAAGTACCAAGTAAATAAAGTTTTTCTCGTACATTCTAACTTCTAACACAGATTCGTTACGTGCTTCATTCCAGACGAAATGGTTCGTGAGACTACCTAGTATAGTATCGTTATATTTGTGACTCTACTAAACTTAAATAAAATATTAAGATTATCCTATTATCCCATCAACAAAAGATGAAAGTAAACTTGCTTGATGGATCACGCCCGGCGCACTAGAACAAGTTTATTTATAGGATGAGTAAAAGTATAGACAGCAAAAAATTACATCCCAAATGTTGGAAGCCTTTCCGAGTGCCAGTGCCACGGTTCCGTTAAACAGGTGCCCGTTTTTTCAACGTTTTTCGATCCTCCAAAGCAGACTTGGTTAGCGTAGGTCGTCCTCACAAAAAAATACAAAACACGCTCGGCTAGGTAAAAGCTACACTTTTACTTTACTTAGTAATTTATGTAACTTTAGTTATTAATTAATCTCTCAGACAGAACAATGAAATTAGACAAATCGAATAAAATGGTTTGCTTTCTACATTTTCAATGTTTTGTTAAAGCCCGTTTCATTTTATACCCCAAGTCAGAATAATTCAATGAAACGATTGTAAACAAGATTTAGGTACTCCTTCTCAGGGTGGCGCATACCATACCCGAAACCTGTTTTATACTACGTAGTGGTTTCATTGTGCTCGTTCGCTCGTCCTTCTGTTTCACTTCAATGACTTGCTTCGAGCTTTGGTACACAACTTTATACCAGTTACAATGGCACCAAATCCACGTTTTTGAGTCTCCAGATCAGTAATATTTGTTAAAGTTAATGACTCGGTAAAATGTTCCAACCTCAGTGTGATGACATGGCTAAATTGGTTTTTTACTAGTTGGAAATGTTCCTTCATTTTCGGATACTATTGAAAATTTAGTTGCTAAAATAGTAGGTTTGGAACGTGTTTTCATAACATCGCTGATAAATTTCCCGATCGTATTATAGATGACTGACCTATACATCCGATAAATGCGTTCATAAAAACATCCTATTCCCAATAAATTCGACTATTGTCTATTATTTTTATTTACAGTGCTCAAGCATGGACCTTTATATCACTGATTCACTGCAAGATATGCTGGACATGGATATCAAAAATGAGATGGCTACAGACCTAAGCAGCATGACTGATTATGTAAGTAATTTAGCAAAACAAGTCCGTTATGTGGATATTTTAATTATCTACACTTGACATGATACCATTCGGCTATCGTCATTAACATCCTGTCTCTTTACAGGATTCCCTTGGATTAAATTTCAGCGACATGCCGCCTTTACTTGACATGGATTCAGATAACGCTGCGACGTGGATTAACAACTCGTCTAGTTTTGTACACAATTTAGATTTGTACGGTTCAGAAGCAAACGCTGTGATGGTAAACCCTAACTCTGTAATGCCATCTACGTTTGCTGACACTCCAATAAAAATAGTCAAGGAAGAATCATCGAATGTTATGTTAACGTCTGTTGCGCGAGATAGTAATCTAAATAGCTCAGCATCGAGTCCTAAAGAAGCGAAGAGCCACTTAACGTTTTCCCCAAAGGCAATTAAAGTACCAAAGGTAGACACCGTAGATGACCTAGCAGTTCCTAAAACAGAAATGGAAGAAGCAACACAGATGGTCATTCTTGTCCGAAAGCCAGAGGAAAAGAAAGTAGTCAAGGATCTCTTAAAAGATCTCGATAAACCCAAACCCACGCCACAAACAGTCAGGATAAAAGCGCAACCAGAAATGATAAAGCTTAATAATAAGAATTGTTCAATATTAAACATGAACCAGAAAGTCACACATCAAGTAGGAGCTAAGACCATCATCTCCGGTAACATTCACATATTGGACCCTAAACAAATCAATACTAGGACAATCATATCAAATGGAAACAAAAGTCAACAAGCTACGATATTAATCGACAACTCTATGAGCAGTCGACACATAATCAAGTCTTCAGTCGGTGGATCATTTACTTTAGAAAATAGTCATACAAAATTTGTAAATACGTCTGCCAGTATCAAATGTCTTTCCGGGGAGTTCCCGAAGCCAGCGTATTCCTACTCGTGTTTAATCGCGATGGCACTGAAAAACTCGCGGACAGGAAGCCTACCCGTATCAGAAATATACAATTTCATGTGGTGAGTTGATATTTTGAATGTGACCTTACAAATTACAATCAATAAGTTACAAATTAACAAGGTTCTATATTTACATTTGTTTTATTTTCAGCCAACATTTTCCATACTTTAAAACTGCACCAAATGGTTGGAAAAACTCTGTAAGGCATAATCTTAGTCTGAATAAATGTTTTGAAAAAATTGAGAAGCCCTCAACAAACGGAAGTCAAAGAAAAGGTTTGTATCTGTTTACTCTAAAAATTCATCTGTACCTATAACGGAACATAGTCGTGTTAGTTACACTATTTATAACTCTAGCTAGAACGTCTGGCTGGACCTGTGGTCCGGACCGATTTTAATGATCAGTGATTTGTTTGTTGTTGTAGATTTGTCTTAATCCCGAATAGCATAATAAATAACTTCTTAATTAAAATTATGAAAAATTCAAGACAGGAAAAAATGTGAAGAAAATCGTTAACACATAAATTTTTCGTATGTAACGCCATCTCTGATTTTAATGCGGAACGAAGTTAGCCTGGCCACCTAGTTTAGAATAAATCAGTATAACTTATTTATATGAACTTTTAGTATGTCTTGCTTTTGTCTGCAGGTTGTTTATGGGCAATGAATCCAGCTAAAATCGGAAAAATGGATGAAGAAGTGCAAAAATGGTCAAGAAAAGATCCCCAAGCAATCAAAAAGGCAATGGTGTTTCCAGGTAAGATAGATACCAACGTTAATAATTTTTAAAACAAATATTTAGATAAAGTTAACCTACCTTTTAGCTCTACCGTGCACCTCCACCCTCGGGATTATTTTTTTGAGGGATTATCCCCGGGTAATTATTTATATTCATGAAATGTCGGCCTCGGCCACATCATGAAGTGAAGTGATCAATTCTAAGATATGTACCTACCACAACTAATACCTACATTAGAAAAAGAGTTCAAAATTTGACGAAGAGAAATCGACGAACATGCATGCATTATAAACATACACACAGCCAAAAATAGATCCTTCTCTTTTTTTCGAAGTCGGTCTTTGTTTCGAAGTATAAAAGGTCCGATTTTGTCATTTGTTTACGGAACCCTAAAAACGTATCTATTTTATATAGGTAACTGAATTATGAAAGTTCCGTTATTGTTGACTGGTAACTGAACCCTATAAACTCTAAAAATGCACTTTAGTTACTGAACGAAGTTACAAAGGTTCCGTTCCGCTTTTGTAATGGCTAAGGAACCCTAAAAATCTAAGAAAATTATGCACATGAAATAGAATGAATAGTACTACAATATTGCACCTACATATACAGATAAAAATACCAAAGATCTTTGTATTTTTCTAATTTTTCTGTATTTTAAAAAATACAAAGATTACCATCGATCTAAAGATTATTATCCAATAAACATTTGGTGTTGATTCGGTTTTTGCAAAACCTAACTTATAATTACAGCATGAAAAATGTTGCTGGCCCTTTACGATCGGAATAAAAAGGAAAAAGACATTTATCAAGTTGTAAATCATAAAGAACAACAGAATCGACACATTTGACCCCGAGAATTATTGAAATATTTATCATCATTTCATCATTAACCTAGGTATTTACCATTGATTCGGAGGTGCCCATAATATACTAGCGGTCCGCCCCGGTAACTTACCTACATGTTTTTTTTGAACTTCATGTTTATTTTATCATTGGTACACCCCCTGCCTTTCTTAAATTCATATAATTCTTTCCATCGAAAGGTTGCCTAGAAGAGATCTCTTCTAAACGATAAGGCCGCCCATTGTACATGTCTCATGTAATGTCTTTTTGTAATATTCGTTTTCTGGTGTACAATAAAGTGTTTTTGTATTATATTGTAATTACGCAATGTTGAAATGTGAAATTATTGTCTATTCTACCTTATAGAACAATCCCTGTGCTACGCCTACTGATTGTACTCGCGTTAGTCTTATCCAGAAACCTTACCATTAATTGAAATGTTTTTTTCTTCAGAAAATCTCGAAGCCCTAGAACGCGGTGAGATGAAATACAGCGGTCTGAGCGGAGACGCGGACGGTGATGACGACGGGGACGCCGAGGAGTTGGATGCTGACTTCGAGACGGACCCAGAAGCTAAGGAGGAGGTGGAGGATATTGTGGAACATGTAAGTAACATGGTGCTTTTGGCACGAGATCCAATACCTATTTTTTGTTTTTATTAATATTTTTTGCGTTTTAAAACTAGCAAAAAAGTATTTTGTCGCCAATCGTTAACCATTTTTACACATTTTCTGTGAACTCATTAATTCATTATAAAAGCAACATCGATTCATGGTTTTTTTCAAGCATTTGGGAAAATAAGAAATTTTGTACTTAAAATCAACATTTCCCCTAATGCTTCTAAAATACAAATGAATCCGAGCTGGTTTGATCATGACTTCATAGAAAAGGGTTTACGATTTGCAGCAAATTACTCTTCCGCTAGTTTTATTGCTTGTATAACACAGAAAAAATAATTTCGCGCCAACACGCGTCGTAGATATTTATCATCATCATCATCAGCCTATATCAGTCCACTGCTGGACATAGGCCTCCCCTAATGAGCGCCATAGCGCCCTGTCTTCAGCTTGCCGCATCCAGCATCTGTCATCCCACCTGATCGCTGGGCGTCTAAGTTTGCCGAGTCGCGGTCTCCGCTCAAGAACACGTTTACCCCAGCGGTTGTCGGTTCTTCTCGAAATATGGCCAGCCAACTGCCAACTCAGCTTGCTAATCCTTTGAGCTATGTCGATAACCTTAGTTCTCTGTCGGATGTATCGTTGCGAATCCTATCCTTCAGAGAAACACCGAGCATAGCTGGCTGGTGGACCAGCCCTACCCATATTTCTGTTGGTTGCATTCTACGAATAAATAGTAGGTTGCATTAGCTAGTTGGTGCCTTCTCTTTACGAAGACATTGTGGAAAATGTCTTTAACTCTTCAGTCTTGAATACTAAGTAGTGTACTGAGCGAATATCCGACTAGAAACGCAGAAATCGGCAGGGGATCCTTAAAAAAATTTGGATAGTTGAGACTACAACGCGTGCTTATTTCTATCCCATGGAACTAGGGCGTGACTTCTTTAGCCTATGATTTATTCCTGGCCTAGAATTACCTATATGCAAAATTCAGTCCGATCCGTTTAGTTTTGGCTTGAAATGGTAACAGACATCCAAACTTTCACATTTATAATATTAGTGTAAAATCTTAAATTGGATTTTGTTTATTTACACTATAAACAAAAACCACATGGTTAACAGTAATAGTAATAATTTCTAGTTTCTACCTAGATCGCCCCTCAAATCTAAGTCGGTCATAACTTCTCTCCACCCTCCCAAAACATTGCTGAACAACAGTGGACCTTTATGCCAAGGATCTCCACAGGCTTTGCGGTGTGACCTCGTGTTGTTGAGAATTTCTGTAAGAACTGTGGATTTTGTTAATAAATAAATTTCATGCGAGGGAATAACAACTCCCTCCCACCCGGAAATGCTATTGGCTTTTCTCTAAGTCAAAATAATATAGACAAGATAACGCATTCTTAATTCCAAAATATTTGTGTTTAATTACAGGAGGTGTCGGACCAAGAGTTGGAAGTAGAAGAGTTAGATGCCACGGGACTGGTGGGAGGAACCTACCGGCTTCTTGCCACGGGTAACTCGTCGCGCAACGCTTTCATCGACGACGGTGAATCTGGGGACGATGTCAGTGATATTGAGGTGAGTTGGAGCTATAAAGTAATGGACTCTACTTATGAGTACCAAATAAGTAGTACAAATCAAATAAAAAACTCTTTATTTCCATAAATACAAAAATGTACACTTAGAAAAGGTCAAATTCTTAAAATAAAACATTGACACGGAAACACACAGTCAGCGTCAGTAAACAGTCTGCTTACCAATCTGTACACCAGTCAAACTCGATGTTGAATGTTTGTATACAAATCGCCCATACTTAACCATAAAATTCACGATGACTTGTTGAAGCGGTCAGCAGCTAGTTTTTTTTATATTTGTTGTTGTTTGAAGTTACATCCCAGTCCGTTCGTTAGGATACCAGTGAGTACAATCAGGATAACCGTTCTGTCAGCGGTCACGAAGCCCTACTCGCAACGTCATTGGCGTTGTGAATGGGAGGGCTTTTTAACCATTTTCCATTGCCTTATTCAGTCTCTTAACCACCTTCTTGTCTTTGACGACCTCTGTGGCGCGGTGGGCGAAGGTCTGCCTGCGACGCAGAAGGTTGCGGGTTCGATTCCCGCCTCGGGACAAATGTGTGTACGATCTGCAGACATTTGTTCAGGGTGATCTGGTCGTTTTATATATGTAATAAAAATATCTATCTATGCATTGTATTATATTATGTATATCAGTTATCTAGTACCCATAACACAAGCTCTGCTTAGCTTGGGGCCTGGGGCTAGATAATGCTGTGTGAATTGTCCAGCATTTTTTTTTAGATAAAGGATAAAGATAAAGACCCACCTAGAATTCCTCAGTTTTAAACTGCTGTACCCCAACATAAAACCTCCTGCTCGAAGTCGGTGTATTTTTTTTCCCAACTCGCAACATTCCACCAGGATCTTATGAGTGTCCTTTACGTTTGTTTTCTTAATCTACAACACAATCATCCTTTTCAGGTTTTGGAGCATGCGTACGAAGAAATTGATATAGATGTCATAAAACCAGTGAAGATAAGCAATCTCTCGTTTACGAACAAATTTACAAGTAAGTTACTCATTTTAGTGGATGCAAAAATACACAATGCCCACTGTTACTGTTCACTGGGTTTTTTGTTTGAATAATCGGAGCATAAGTGATCTAAATGTTCTTTACATTGTTTTATCTGTTATCTTATCACTTATCAGCTTCCGCACGCGGCTTCGCACGGGTTGTTTCTATGGAAATGTTAGTTTATTTTTATTTCTTTTTCTGTCCAGTGGAAACTGATTTCTGGGATCAAAAGTAGCCTGTTTTACTCCATAACGCTGTACTACGCGCAAATCTATCTATAATTCTGTAATTCTTTATTGTACACAAAAAAAATACATAAAAAGAACTTAACTAATAGGTTATGTACAAAGGCTTAAGACATATGGGCAAAGGATCTTCAAAGGCTGCGCAGTAGCGTATTTATAAAAGGGCGCTGAGAGTATAAACTGCACAGTAAACATTTGCACAAACTCCACTTGTAGGTACACAAGCTAACACACGACATCCAAACTTTCTCTTATAATACCTATTAGTTATTTTTTAGGTATTGTGGTATATTATATTATGGATGTGTCGCGTCAGAAATGTATCTGTTTCATATCTACATTTACTCGGTAATTAAAGGAGCATACCAGTAAATGTAGGTATAAAACGGTAGTAAAGGCTCATGTCTTAGCTGGCTCTGTGCACATTAATCCAATACCGCTACAGCAGCACAAAGATATGCATCCTAATTATGATCTCTAAACTCTTTCTCATTAGATACATTTTGATGGCAAAATAGCTTGCCACAAGCTTCAAACGAGTGGCTCCCGAGCTGTCTGTCATCTGATGCCGTACGATACGAAATAAATAATAAATAATGATGGACAATTCACACAGCATTATCTAGCCCCACGCTAAGCAGAGCTTGTGTTATGTTATGGGTACTAGATAACTAATATACATAATACAATATAAAATACATATAGAAATATTTTTTATTATACATAGAAAACGACCAGAACATCCGGAACAAATACCTGCAGATCATACAAATATTTGTCCCGAGGCGGGATCGAACCCGCAACCTCCTGCGTAGCAGGTGGACCTTCGCCCACCGCGCCACCTAGGTCGTCAAATGCTTCTGTTTCAAATAGCCCATAATTTAAATGCACAATTGTGTGCTGTGCGGGGAGGCCTATTTCCAGCAGTGGACCGATATAGGCTGATGATGATGTGCTGTGCTGAAGCAGTGTGCTTTTGATCTGCTTAAGACATAAGATCAAATAAGATTTTGTATCCTGATGATAGAAGTTTATTTGTAATTGTTTTTCAGTCCACCAGGCGAAGCGTGCCAAAAGCAACTTCGTGTACCAGCCCGTCTCGTCGCCCTCGCACACGAGCCGGCGAAAGACTCCGCTAGTGAACCGAGTCGCCCTCATCTAAACAAAACAAACCATAAGTCTAATCAAATTGTGATCTATTTTGAATAATAAGCTAAATTCCAGTGATTGTTCCATTTTAATAATAATGTGGTCTTAATTCGAACTTAAAATTATGCTGTGAATTTGTTTAAAAAGCCGAATTTTATTTTAAATCGTTTAAACGTGATAATCTGTACCAGGTAGTGTATTTATATTTTTTACACAAATGGGACATGGAACACTCGTTACATATCTTTCACTGTAAAATATGCTTTCCTTTATTTTAAGCAACTTATTTGCCAAGTTTAAGTCGTGGTGTGTTTATAATTTTGAATTTGCGTTTAGGCGAAAATTATCGGATTTGAGTGTATTCACTCAAAAGATTTTGAAACCATACGAGTACAAAAAAACTAGTGCCGCTATATTGATACATTTGCAGTAGGTAAAATATTCATAGTTTAATAGCATTATAGAAAGTAATCTAGGTTTTATCTCATGACATGACTTTAAAACGACCTCGTGTTTGATTAATAACAGGCTGATAGTGTAGTCTCCAATATGTACGTGTGTTGTAATTCAGTTAATTAGGTTTAATGTATGTAAGTCATAAAAATGTCTCGATGTAGTGGCGAATACAATAGCGGGTTTGTAATGAATTTCCCACCGCTCTGCTAATTATGTAAATATATTGTTGCACTTGTGGCATAATATTAATTTTGTTGAATATGGGCAGCTGTTTTTAACTTGTTCGTAAAACATTTAAGCCGACCATTGTTGTGTGTCCGCTAAATGATTTAGGAACGATTATAAAAATAAACAGAATCTCTTATCAAACTAAATCGAAAAATAATTGAAGTGTAATTTCAATAAAAAAATATTAATTTAATTGTGAAGGGAATGTGTGAAGTATAAAATAGGATAGATCTTTGAAAAGTCTCTTGTTCAAAATTTATAGTTTTATTCATTAAAACTTTAAATATTGAGCATTAGTTTGTATTGCAAGTATAAGCACAGGCATTGTTGTCTAGTTGTGTTCTCTAGGGTATAATAGACAAAAAAGTCACCGCATCGTCACGATTATGATTCTTTGTTAAGGCGCATACCCCACCCATACTAGCGCCGCCGCCGCCGCCACCTACTTTATCTTATTATTCCATTTAACAAAGGAAATTACAAAAATCCATCGCACAGTTAGCGATAGGTACCTTACCTATTATAAGCTTTTTTTAATGCCAGTGTAATAGTTTTATTATATTTCGTTTAGGCAGTGAATCGAAGTTGCCCTTGGTGGCCATCAAAATCTATCAATCTGGTCTGTTTATACACAATTCTGCCAGAGTCAAGTATGGAAAATAATTGTAATTTAGATCAGTTAACAAGATGTTTGTTTGATATTTTCACTAGAACCTAGTTCGTTATCTGCACCACGTGCAGGTTACTTTGGTTTCGGAGACGAGATGTTGGAGGCCCCTAATGAACGCCCTGTCATCATACATAGCTTAAATTATTGAAGTTGGAATGAATTTCAAATAATTTACGCATTCGGCCACAGAGTGGCGTATTTTTTCTTTATTCTACCCTAGATAACAATCCCCGTGCTTGCCCTACAGGAACTTGTATTATTTTGACATAATCCAAACTAGGTTTTCAACATAATACAAGCCCCATAGGATTAGATGTTGAATATCAAAAGTGTGAAGTAGCAATCAATCACTGATCATGATCAGTCGCTCGTTGTATGGGTTGTGTCAAGTAGATCTCTCGAATTGTGTTGTATTTGTGAGTTTAGATTGTGTGAGTATTGTGAAAATGGAATTGTAAGAGGTGTGGTTGTACCTATTACCACTATTACTTACTAACTTGTGAATGTGATTAATACTGTGCACAAACCCCGGATAGGAAAATTATTATCGTGTTATTTTGATTAACGTCTTTGTTAATAAACGGTAGACGTTCCTATTTTTTGGAAATAATTAGTGCTGTAATCCTATTGATTTGTTGGAACTCGTGACGAAATTTTAGCTGTATGCTCTGAAAGATTTTGTGTCAGTAGGTTCTGGCCTTTCCATAGTTACAGCCTTACTATACGCATTTATTACAATGTAACTACTTTTACGAATCTTACCCCTTATGACTTCTTTTGATATTATTTGCAACACTAAAGTCAAGATTTTTGTCAACTTAATACCAAATTTAATGTTGCGTTGCGTACTTATACGGGGAATATTCTAAAATGATGTTTAAAGTCTGCTGTTATAAGAATTTAGTGTTCTAAGTATCACTTTATTGTTGTTAGCGATTATGGTCAATTTTATGCCAAGAAAAATTGGATCATTTCCAAGCTACAAAAATGTCCAGAATCCGACGCATTATGTTTACTTTAGAATTTAATTTAACCTCATGAAGTATATTGGACAGGATAAATCCAATACATTGGATTTTCGAATGAGGCGTAGAACAATAATTGTAGGGTGCTCTTTGTATACTTCAGTCTATGTTTGATACAACAGTGCAATTTTGTACATAATTATTTTTATCATTAAGTGATTTGCTTTTTACTAATTCATAAGTAGCTATTTGTATTCTGTTAGAAACAATCGTGATTAAGTCTTGTAAGTGTAGGAAATAGAATCTTCAATATTTGACTAAGTGATTTTGATTATTCCAAACTAGTGCTTTTATTTATCAACGTTTCATCAATTCCCTTTAAAGCCGGCCTTGAATGTAGCAATAATTAGCAAGATACAATTGATAACAATTAAATGTCTAAAATGTATTTTTCCACTGCCAGTATTCTAAATATCCAATTTAAGTAGGTATAGATGTAAGGAATAGTGTGCTAAGATTTAGTTGTACTTAGATGGTAATTAAAAACTTTTTATGTTAAGAAAAACTAAGTTGAATGATTTTAATAACTTTTTTTAATAAAGTGAGTATGTACGTAATTTGTTGTTTCTTCATTTATAGTTTACTTCCCTCTTATTTGTTTTTAGGGTTCCGTACTTCAAAAGGTTCGTCTGTCAGTCTGTCAACCCTATTTTCTATTTCCAAAGACATTGTCGTCGGATTATTGGGACAATCCGTCGAACTCGACGCGGGTTGGCGTGAGATTTATACTATATCTAACCTAGTAAATGTAAAGTTGTTGGAATGTTTCACCTTTTTGTTATTTTGAATTGTAGGTACTTACTATACAGGGTGGTTTTTTGAGAAGGGTGGTGATGGCCAAGTCTGAAACCACGCGAGTTAAGGACAGTCGTGAAAGGAGTCATGCCCTCGATTTATAAGAAAACAACTGCATATTTATTTTTTTCAAAAATCTTTTACTTTTGACGGAAATGGACACGAATGATTAAAAAAATACACCTGTATTATGGAACCAATGGAGTCTGTTGCTGATAAGGATCGATCTTTATTAAGTAGGCTACGATTTATTCCAAGTCAAGAGCTACACCTAACGCAAATTTTCAGCCCGATCTGGTGAGAAATTTTGGAGTTTTGCGTTTTTATATTACCTTATTATTATTAATGTAATGTGATTTAATTTGAACTTAGCTGCGCAAATTGCCTAAGAATATTGGACGGGTGGGATGGGTAACCGTCAAAATAAATTTTAACAAAATATTAGACAATAAAATTAAGGGTTTATTTAGGTAGGTACTATTATAGTGTGTCGAATGCAGAAAAAAACCCAAGACCATTTGAATCACAGATTTATAAGTATAGTACTAAATTTGAATTTTCCGCCACTTATTGGACTTTTATCACACTTTTTAGGGTTCCTTTCCTCAAAAGGAACCCTTATAGGATCACTTTGTTGTCCGTCTGTCAACTCTTTTCTCAGAAACGCGTGGAGGTATCAAGTTGAAATTCACACCATATAGTTACTCAGGTTCGTCACCTCTTGGAGCCGCGATATAAATCAATCTTCTAAGTCAACGCAATCAAAAGTTACAGACGTTTATGCCCAAATATTTTGAAATTTCATTTTAAAGCACATGTACACAAAACCTATAGAGTAGGTACCTACTTCCCATTGACCTAGAATCAAAGTCTTATAGCACAAGTAAAGGAAAAAATCCGAAAACCGGAAATTTGTAGATAAAATTTAAGATTTTTTGTTCTTGTTAGTGACCCAAATTTGTAAGGAACTACTTTCTGTTGAACTAGAATCACAGATTACCCCCAACAGATTCCGCATTACGGGACTTTAGTTTGGATCCTAGCTCACCAAAATTGGCGGAAAGCGCGGGTTGCGGGGACTGGAACAAAGGCGTTGTGATTGGTTATTTCAAGGTCGACTTTATACTGGCGGCTGCGCCCTAAAGGTCGATAAAATTAATTTTAATACCATGTTGAAAAAGAACATAAATTTACATTAATATTTAACTGTTTTGTAGTTCATCCTTAGTTCTTCGTAACAATAATTTTGTAGAATTCGAATCAAAAAACAATTTAAGAAAACGGCGGCGTTTCAATCAATTTAATGTAACTAGTAACATCTTATCATTTATACCTATTAATTCATTTCCATTTTGATTTTATCAACAGCTTTTTTTCTTCAATAAGATTGATACAACTTTTAAAACTATCATGGTTATTAACATTAAAGTCATTTAAACCGGGATACTTACCATGATACGATTTTTGAGTTTTCCAATATTTCGGCACAGTTTCATGCGTCATGATCACGGAAGAACTAAAGTCACTGCGAGTTGGTTTTTATTGGCAGATATATCGATCTACCTTCATTCTTTGTCTTTTGCTACGAAAGTTACCACTACCACCGGTTTTATTTACGAACGCAATTCGATCACGACACACAACACTAACGGTATCTGCACACAGCTTGGTTGGTTCACCACTTCTTCGATTTTTACACATTCTCACCACAGGGTTCCAGACTTCCAGGTTCCCGATAATTGGAAACCTTCTTCTCTGTTAAAGTTTCTGTGTTTGGTAATCTCAATGGCCAGCTCTCCTGTACCAGTCTTGGTATGTAATGACTTAATGACGCTCTGTTGAAATTACTTGTGGATTGTGTAGCTCGATCCAGTGGTTTGGGCCAGACTCGAGAAGATGCTCCGCGATGGCAGACTTCTCAGTTGCCAGATTCTTAACCGCTCGTATGTGCTCCTTGACTCTGCAGGCAATAGTGCGCTTCGTTTGGCCTTTAAAGGAGCTTCCACAGCTGCAGTCGATCTTGTACACCCCTGGTTTCTCAAGTGGGAAGGTGTCTTTAGGCGTGCGCAGGTAGTGTACGATCTTTTTTAGCGGCGAGAAAACGGTTTTGATGGAGGATTTTTGCAGGATGTTCGCAACTTTAGCCGTCACACCTTTTATGTAAGGCAAGAATGCTGGTTTGCGTTCCACCGTACTACTGTGCAGTTTATGGCCAGTGCCGTAACGAGATGGCAAAGAACGTAACTATAGCCGTTCTTATTTAAAACATTTCTGACGTGGACCAACTCACCCTGTAAGCTTCTATCATCGCATAGGTCGTAAGCGTGATTAGTGAGAGATGTTACCACCGAGTTAAGCTGGCGAGGGTGGTGATGTAAATCGGCATGGAGGTACCGGTCTGTGTGTGTGGGCTTCCTGTAGACAGAGTGGCCTACGCTTCCATCATCACCGACCTGTACTAACACGTCCAGAAATGCCAAACGCCGATCATTCTCCATTTCGTAAGTGAATTTCATCTTACTATGTACGTACTCCATTGAGATGAGACAGTAGAAGTTCAATCTCCTGTGTCCTTCCTTTGACAATACAGTAAACGTCATCTACATACCTCTTCCACAACTTCACTTGTACAGGGGCAGACGAGATGGCCACACTCTCGAAATACTCCATCCAAATGTTGGCTACTACGGGGACGACTGGACTTCCCATTGCTACGCCGCCGTCAATTTGAAGATAGTATTGCCCTCTGTATATGAAGAAGTTTGTGGAGAGAATATGATGTAGAAGCTTGGCGTACTCTGCAGGGATACCGTTTTCCTGTATTCCGAGAATTATTTCCGAGAATCCCACATATCCATGTAATCCAACATTTATATCGATATCGAATGGAAAGAAGTGAAATTCACGTCATCACAACGTGTTACACGTGTTTTCGCCGAAAAGGGACAACGAGTGCAATAACAGCAATGAGGAAAAGAAACACAGTCTTTACGTTCCATCAACCATTATTAGCCGACCTCTTCTTTATCTGGTAAAAATTCAAATTATTTTACTTACCTACCTACTGATGAAAATGTTATTCCGTCCTTTTGTAAGTTTAAATTTGTAGATGACTTTAAACACCATTTCACTGCACATGTACCTAGTCATTTTATCCTTTTTTCTAACTCAAAACCAATTTTCACTAGCATTAGAACACAAAAAGTAAAGAAGCTCACGGGTCCGAGAAACTTGGTCAAAACTGAAGCCGTGCTTTGAAGTGGCGATTTATATCGGTGCATTTGCATCGATGTGTTGTGCGCGGTCGTCTTTCAAGCGGAATCTGTGACTAGAATTGGCAAGAAACAAGAACACACAAAACAAACTCTAAATTTTACGTGACTTTACGGAACCCTCGGTGCGCGACTCGCACATAACGTTTTATTTTTTTAAGATCCTGACTTTATTTCAACTGGCAAAACAAAACATTGACGTTGTATTTTGTTTTGAAGGTGACAGAGGAGACGAGACAAGACAATAATTCGGAAACACAAATTATTGTCGTGCGTGCATGCAGATTTTCTTGAATTAATTTGTGTGTGCTAACAATTTGTTCAATACTTACTATTATAAGAATTTGTTTTTGAAGTGTTGAAGATAAATAGATGAAAACTGTTGCAAGTTAGTAATGTTTTGTAAAGTAGTTTGAAAATGTCTACACGTGAAATTATATCTCTGCAATTTGGAAACTACTCAAACTATGTGGGTGCACATTTTTGGAATCTTCAAGAACTAAGTTTCGATTACACTGGGACTGCTAAAACAGAAGTAAATCATGATATTTTATATCGTGAGGGTAAAACCTCAAACAGCGAAGTCACTTATACTCCAAGATTGTTACTGGCCGACTTAAAAGGGGCCCTGAATACTCTGCCTGAACATGGAGGTTTACCTGAAGAAATGGACCAAGATACCCTGCCCTGGAGCAATATTGAGAAAATAGAAGAACCAACACAACCTAAAAATGAATATCTCCAAGATATTGACATGCCTGGCCAGAGTGTTCAAACAAAGGACTATAATTTTGATAACAGTAAATCATGGACTGATTTTTTATTCCCTAGACTTCATTCGAGATCTATAAATATTGTTGGAGAGTACCAGCATGGCACTGAAAATGTATGTAACCTATACGGAGAATATATAATATAAAACTTCATGATTTTTCATACACCAGTTCTCTTAATTCATCGGAACGTAGGATCCTAGATCTTTGATGTACCCTAATTAACTCTAATATTAATCTACATTTCAACCCATTTCAGAAAAACTTTGACATCTTCAACAGTGGCAAATCAATATGGAAGTCTGCCTTTGGAGAATCTTTTGAAGACAACATCAGAAAATATACTGAGGAATGTGATAGTATGCAAGGGTTCAACATAACTTTGGATTCTACAGATGGATTTGCAGGTCTCGCTTTGGGGTGTATACAACTTCTAGCAGATGAATACACTAAACCAATATTAGCATATCCTATTATTGCATCACATTTCTCTGACAACAATCCAAGTTCACCAGAAGAAAGGGATAAATCAACATTGAAGGATTCTACAAGATTGGTGAATGTTGCCCTTGCAATACAAGAACTCTCTGAATATGCCACTATGTTTGTACCTCTTTGCACGAGCGATAAAGGCTGGAGAAAGCCAGGCAACCCTAGATTGTTCGAACACATTTCTTACAAGCCTGAAGTATATTACCAGTCATCAGCATTATTAGCCTCTGCATTGGACACTTTGAGTCAAAAATACAGACACAAGAGCAATATCCACACTATATCAGATATCTGTGCAGATATGACAGGCTATGGCAGAAAAATGGCTGCAGCATCTTTAGGAATACCGTTTGCCTTCAGTGATACACAATACTTGATAGAACACCTCAATGAGACAACCAAACCCATTTACTCAACAATAACACCAAGTTGTAAGCTGGCAAGTGATAAAATCTTCCAGCTTATCACAGTGAGAGGAATCCCTGAGACTTATCTAAAAGCCCCTCCTAATAAAGCTAAGGATCAACAAAACATTCCAGCCTACAGGTGTAACAATGTTAAAGAAATGTTTGATTTATACTTCCAAGCAAATAATTTCTTGTCTGCGACTGATGTTACTGTTTGTCAAAAACCTCTAGAAGTAAAAACTCCATACCCAAATTTTTTCTCAGAGAATCTCAACAAATATGGTTTTGTGGAAACTGAAAAAAGTGATGAGAAAGTAGAAAGCTGTCCAGTTATAGCTGGGTACCATAATGGCACCTTTATGGCTGATATGCTTGAAAAACTGCACAGGGAAGTAAGCAGAATAAAGTTTGCAAAATTGCACAAATTCAAGGAAGAAGGTTTGGAATCATCCGACTACAGTGAAAGTCTCAATAAGGTAGCAGAGTTCAAAGATAACTATGAAGACAACTTTGAATTATAGAAACTATTAACTTTAATTAACATTCTTATAAGAAAAGAAAACAATAAAATATAAACGCAAATTCATAATTTTATTTTAGTGATTTAGGTAAAATAAATCATTCCATTCACACAATATCTTGTACACATTTACATAGTCTTTATTCACAGCGATCATGTTGAACGCTCCAGAGCTCTCTCTTTCATTCTTGTAATAAATGCTGCTCCTTTGTTCTTTCTGAAGTTTTCATAGGGGTCGTTGAGGTTTACGCCGATACCTGTGAAATAATAAATAAATAAGAATAAGAAATACCTTACACCTGATAAGCCTGTCAGGAGTTTGTAACTCTTGACAGACTTTTTAACAAGCTTTGTGGGTCCACTGACGCGGGACATCGTTGATTAATTGTAAAATTAACTTGTTTATTAGTATTTTCAGGAAATTTACACTAATAACTGGAAGAAATCGTTGTTAGCCATACGGCCGCCGATTGCGCCACTAGATATAGTTAGTACTAAGCTTGTTTAATTGTTTTCTGCATTATTGGTACAATAAAGTTATAATCCATCTAATATCATCATAATGCAGTAATGTTTGTAACTACAGATGGTTGAGATCAAACTTTGAAAATGATTTTACTAAAACAAAGCCACATTATCACTGAGTTATCGTATGCTACGTTTTATTTGGTACCGCGTTAGCGAACCGACAAACCGAAACTAGTAAAATATATTACGATTTGCATACCTTTATATTGATCCTGCCTATCACGCACTGTGCCGCCGCTGATGGGTTCCTGAATGCCCTGCCCGGCCGCGCCTAAGCCGCCGGCGCTCCAACCCATTTTCTGCAGCAGCTGGTGGCCTTTGTTGCTAGAGTCGATGCCACTTGATAGGTTTTGAAAGGTGGAGCCTCCACTGTAAAAACAAGCTGGTTTTACAAAGCACAAGTAAAGGGAGCATACATATTTTGTAGTCTAGTCATAAATAAGAAAATTTTGTATCTCGCATTTGTGCATAACGGTAAGGATTGGTATAGGTACTGTACACCTATCTTAGTTGAGACCGAGTATCTTAGATAGTTCTCCATAAAAATTTATACTTTCTACTTATCGATTTCTATGCTGTAGCCCCTCCTTATTATTTTAGTAGTTACGCTAGATATTATCTATTTCTAGTTTAAAATATGGGAAGAAGCATTCTCCTGTAACACAGGTACATTGTAGCTACCACGGGACTCACGGGAGACGAGTTGTAACTTTATTTGCTACTATTTTTTTTTTTCGAATAAACGATTTTGTAAGTATTTGTATTTTATATTTCTCGCAATGGGAAAATAAGTATGACATAAGCCGACGCCACAAATAGTGGTCCTGAGTCGCCTCTATCCATCCCTGCGATCTGTAACTACCGACCATCGAGTCTACCGACGCACAAAATTATCTTAAATATGGCCATCTTGTGTTCTTAGACGTAAAATTGGGTCTTAGAGCAGGTAGAAAAACAATGTCATCGATCCCATTCGACTATAGGACTGAATGTTGAACTGTGAACGCAAGCGCACAGGTAAAAAGGATCCGTATCCTTTTTACCTGCGCTCATATTCAAAGAAAGTCACTTCCTTGACAAAAATATGAATTGTTTCCAGGCAGAGGACTTCGTACGGTGAACTATCTGTATGTACTATATTGTAAAATTCATTTTAACTACCCACACAGCTTTGTTGTCTATTACAAACTGTCAATTCAGTCTAGGAAATGTAATTGTTTTTTCGAAAATCTCGTCCTTCGTATTTTTACAAAAGTGCAACTCAGCGCAACTATCGTACTTACATTTTACTAGACGTCATGCCTTCTAGTGGCTAACCGACATTTCGGACACTAAATTATCGGACACTTTGTCCGAAATGTCATATTATAATTTTAACAATTTCTTCACTGACATTTCGGACACCATCAAAATATTGAAGCTGTTTTGTACAATCAGCTTGAAAAGGTTTAAAGTTAAATACTACAAAATAAACATTAAGTACTAAGAAAAAGAGCGTTACCAAAGCTGAGTATTTTAGAATAATTTGTAACGTGTATCACTGTTATACACCACACTAGATTTTATAAATGAAAGAGAAGAATGAAAGAGGTATGAGGACAGGTAGATGGCCATCTAAGAAGAAAGGGTGAACTTTGTATTCATTGAGACCTAGTTTATGCATTACTAGCCTCTCTCTCGCTCGTTATTGTACCTGAGCAAATCTTTCATCTTTTTTATTAGGTACATGCCTGCCGAAATTCGTGTATAAGTAGGTACTTAACCCTATAAAGCTAACGTTCGTAAAATTCGCACACATCAAATGAATTTTGTCTCGTACCTTTCTAACAGTTACAACTAGGTAATTGCGGTTTCACGCCAACTTAGTGACTGTTAGACTGTTTCTAGTAGTGGTTGTGTATGACAGAAAAGTTACTTAGTTTTGGAGATACCTACCGAGTGTTCGTAATTTACTATACGTATACTTTGTATACATTTAGGGTTGTTTTTTAGCTTTTCCGTTTATGGTGAGGAATTGTCGGGAGGTAGAACATAACTTATGATGATATTCTGACTCTAATGACGTATATTCTGACAGTGAGAACGAAAGTGAATTGCTCCTTGAAGAGGTTGAAAGTGGTTTTCACGACGAACCCTTGGATGGTGAAGAAAGACAGCTTATTCCACCTGAAAACGTTGAAGAGGATAGAAAAACGGCATTACCGGAAAATTGCACTATCAATTTGTTGAACCTTGGCTAAAACATCAAATTCAAACACCAGCAATGCCTCGAAGAGTAAACGAGAAAATAAGTGAAGTTTTGGGCTTGAAACCGGAAGGAAGTTCCAAAGGTCAAGGTCTAATTCCTGGAACATCAGGTTCCGGAAATCGTAACATACCTGAAAATGCCTCGACAAAGAAAAGAAAAGATGTGGTGTATGTTTCTATAGGAAAAAGCGACTGTCAACGAATAACTGCCACAGTTACAAACCACAAATGGGTGGTGAATATAGACTGCTTTTTGCTCAACTTGCCTTCAAAAAAGAGATTTTTTTAAGTAAAAACATTAAATGTAATGATATTTTTATATGAATGTTTAAAAATATGTACAACTTTTATTATATTTCCTCTCATTTTGCAATTTATAAGTAATGTGTGATTATAATCTCGGAAAACCAGTGTCGTATGTTATTTGTGTAAATATTACAAAATTTTTACTATATATCGGTTTTTATGATAAGTATCATTGATGTCCATCCTATATTTAATGAAATAACAATGAGCGCATAAAAAAATGTAACGAATTTTATTATCATCCATTTTATAATGATCGTAAAAATTACGAATGGTTAGCTTATCAAGGTAGTCTGAGAACGTTAGCTATGTAGGGGTATGTGGGTTTGTAATATTCTTTATTACCTCTTATAATGCAAGCGGCTAAACTCATTAATGTTTAAGGTATCATTAATAAATAAATAAATAATGCTGGACAATTCACACAGCATTATCTAGCCCCAAAGTAAGCAGAGCTGGTGTTATGGGTACTAGATAACTGATATACGTAATATTATACATTACATAGATAGATATTTTTTATTAAACATAGAAAACACCCAGACCAACGGAACAAATTTCTGCAGATCGTACACAAATTTGTTCCGAGGCGGGGATCGAACCCGCAACCTCTTGCGTCGCAGGCAGACTCTCGCCCGCTGCGCCACTGAGGTCGTCATTGGATTCATCTTGGCAATTTAACTTTATTATCTGACTGTACAAAACAGGGTTTATCATCGGTGTCCGAAATGTCGGTGAAGAAATTGTTTAAATTAGAATATGACATATCGGACAAAGTGTCCGATAATTTAGTGTCCGAAATGTCGGTTAGCCCTTCTAGTACAGGTATTTAGGTATTAAAAATACCTTATCATTATATTCATGATATATAATATATATAGGTGATTTTACACTCAACAAAAATCGTTTGTTTATTGTTATTACATATCTGCGACGCAGGAGGTTGCAGGATCGATTCCCACCTTGGGACAAAATGTTTGTACAATCTGCAGATACTTGTTCAGGATGTTCTGCTCGTTTTCTATGAATGATAAAAAAATCTGTTTACGTTTTATTTTATTTGGGAAACAAACAGTACTTATCAACTAAACTAAAACTACTCAAATAACACTTAAACCAGCAAAGTTTCTACCATTAAATGGAACATAAATAGAAATACATACCTACATATTGTCTTGTATATGTAGTTATCTAGTACCCATAACACAAGCTCTGCTTAGTTTGGGGCTACGTGATGCTGTGTGAATTATCCAGCATTACTATTAGACAGGTAAATTGCCAATTCATGGTCGAAGGTAATAAAAGGTCTGATTCGGCTCTTCTCAGGATCTCAACTTTTTATACAGCAGAAAGCTTGGCATAGTATTAAATTAATGTTTTTTTATCTGTTATCCATAACTTAGTTTGGGCTAGATGATACTGTGGGAATTGTCCAGCATTATTTTTTTACTAAACTAAAACGTGTACTTACAGGAAACTAGGTGGTGAGGGTGACTTAGACCGTTCGATACGACGCGAGCGCAGCGGCGACTCCCCGCGATGCCGGTCGCGATCCCGGGACCGGCTTCGCGAGCGCGATCTCGAACGGGTCCGCGATCTTCTGCGATCTGAAAAAAAAAAAGCATTTTCATGACGACCATAAGGTCTTTTTGCCTTTTTTGTGTAGTTTCTATTGGGTGATAGCTACGCGCCGGTAGAATATCGGCCAATAACAAACACACGTCCCGATCTTGACAGTCGCGAGTCGTATTTTGAGTGGAGTCCTTTTGTATTCCCGTGTACATATCATAAGAGCAAGATAGCTTGAGCCTCCCCCGCCGCCGCGCCGACTCCTTGGCTCGAGCTTCGGAATCGGTAGGGTTGATCCTACTCAGTTTTTGACAAAGTTCGGGTAGGGGGGCAGAGGAAAACTGTAGGTTATGTAACTCAAAACTGAGTGCGAGTGACGGAACACTGCCTATACTCCAGTCCAGCCAAATTCAAGACAATGTTTGTAGAGATGGTCCCCAAACTCAATTACAACTTCTTCATAAATAAAATCGATTGTCATCAAAAATGTGTGAATTGTCCAGCATTATGTGTGACTGATGATGTGATGACTAATAGATCATTTAGTAGAGTAGTCATTCAAGCAGACAAAATGAAAATAAACGCGAGGACGGATCAGTGCTGACAACTATATTTCAGACAGCTAAAGGAGAATTTTGGATTTCTGTCAAACGTTATTTCCTGCAACGATACCACTTGATTGCAGTCATTGGCGCTAAAATATGCATCTAATTAGCGGCTACAAAAATAATTTAGGTTCTAATCTAAGGGTAGTATAATTTCACTTAGATTGGGAGTAGCATAAAACCAGCACGCATTAGCGATATGTAGCTTCTGGGCACTTGCTGAGCGATGCCCCCTATTTGTCACTTATTTTTCTTTTTATGTTATAATTTTTTTTTAATTTGTGATAATTTTGTATTCTACCCTATGTGTGTAATAATATGTCTGTCTGTGCTGTTCTTGTTGTGCCAAATAAATGTATCTTTATCTTTAGTGATAATGTGACAAAAATAAAACTTTTCCAGTTTTATTATACTTTTTCACTTACTTTCTCTGTCTCTGTCTTCATTCCTTCGACTTCTGTTGTGTGATTTCCTTCTCGGGGACGGAGATCGTGATCTTGATCTGGGAGGTGTGCGTTTCTCTGGCGTTTTGCTTTTCGATCTGAATCATTTTAGAAATATGTTAGAACTCTAATATAATCTGTCATACAACATATCAGATTATCTAAAAGATAAAAAAGCTTGGGACGGGTAACTGTCCCAAGCGTGTTAACTGTCCCGCCGAAGTAGATTTTTTTGGAACTTATTTTATTTCTTAGATACCCAGAGTGCACTATAACAAAAATCCTTAAAATTTAGCAACGGCAAACACCTCTCGTCAAACGAACTAAATGCAACTTGAAGTCTTTGAACAGCTTTGGATGAACTTGAATGTTTCCTTTGTAGGTGGAGCTACCGGCGGCGCTACAGTCCGTAAGACGTCCCATTTTCGATGGAACCGACTAAGACTTTGTAGCTTTGTTGGTTAGAGCACACCCGTACTGAGAGTGGGGCGCGGGTTCGATTCCCGCCAAAGTCGTAAATTCATTTCTTATAGATGTAACTGAATTTATGTTATACCTGTATCTTCTACCAGGCGGCGTGGGTTGTTTCTGCAAGTCTTTTGGTATAGGACTCGGTGATTTTGACTTCTGTCGGAACCCTTGGGCTATTGCTTCTTCCTTCATCTTTCTTGCGACGTTCTTGGCTTTGTAGTATTCGTAGAGACCCAGCTTTTCCCAGCCCTCACTGGAAGGTTTAAATGTTACAGTTTATATAGATAGATAATTCTTTATTGTACCACACAAACACAGTTTAGTTTATTTTTCGTGGGGAAGTTTATGGTTCCTTCGGTTAAATGTTTTTTTTTTTGAGATTTTTACATTAAATGATAATCAGGAATTGATCAGCTACTACCTTAGCTTTTTGCTTTATAGTGCGTTACTCACACTGGGCAAATTTTAAACGAAAATTTATTGTCCCAAAAAAAAAATTCTGCAAAATCTAAATTTTTGGGATGTTATTAAATTTTTGTACCTATACCTACTGACGCTGTGCGATCGAAATTATCTCGCTCTCGATCTTCCCTACAGTCGTGTTTTTATCCCATGCGTTATTGTGGGGGAGAGACTATTTATATCGGCGATCACTTAGCCACCTTTGTCTAACTTAGCTTAATCAATAATAATGTTAAGAATGTTATAAGCATACTAGCGGTCCACCCCGGCTTCGCAAAAGTATATTCTATAGCCATGTTCAGCAGGGATAATGTAGGATTCTAAAGGTGAATGATTTTTTCAAATCGGTCCAGTAGTTTCAAAGAACTCAAACAAACAGATCTTTCCTTTTTATAATATTAGTGTAAATAAGCAACGTTTTCTATCAGTCTTTTGTCAGACGACTGCGGGCGAAGGTCAAGCCTGCGACGCAGGCGGTTGCGGCTTCGATTCCCGCCTAGGAACAAATGTTTGTACGATCTGCTAATATTTGTTCCGAGTGTTTTGGTTATTTTCTATGTATAAAAAATGTATCAATGTAATGTATTTTAACAAATATATCAGTCATCCACAAGCACATAACACAAGCTCTTAGCTTAGCTTGGGGTTAGTTAGATGATGCTAAGTGGATCCATCAATATTTAATTCGCCTAAAAAAAAACTTTAAAATCTATCATAGTTTGACGAATTAATTATGCAGGGATGCGAAACGCGCACGACTAGAACCGCACTCATCGTGAAGACAACACGTCCCTCGTTAAGGGATGATACCTTGGTGCTCTACCAACACCGAAAAGGTTTGTAACCCACTTACATTTATACTGAATAGCTGCCAAATGGGATGACGATCTAAGAAAGACTGCAGGCAGATGCTCGATGCGGTAAGCTGAAGATAGGGCTCTATAGTGCTCAGTAGACCTATTTTTAGTAGTGGACTAATATAGGCTGATGATGAAAAAGTACTGACTTATCTCTAGGCCGTTCGTGGTTAGGCGAGGCGTAGAAGGCATCAACAGCTGCAAGCAACCTGTCGTTGGGTGGCGCGGGCGGCGGTAGTCGTATCGTGTTCGGGTCAAGGGGTTTGTACTTGTCATCTTCCAACTGAAACGCAATGTAAATTATATAAATTGACTACCTCGAACACATAATGAACCTAATGGTATTTTAAGAAGTTAAAACCAGTTAGAATCTTAGTAAGTGCACCAAACATGCTAGCAACCATTCCTATTATGGCCTATGCCTTAGTGGACAAAAAATTTATGTGAATTAAATCAATAACACCTTATTTCTTATTTGATAATAATTACGGGTCAATATAATGCACGACAATTTATTATACGTCCGAATAATGTACACCTTGATAGTCCGTGTCAAAACCTATTAAAATTGGAAGCCATGACACGGATTATCAAGGTGCACATTATTCGGCCGTACAATAAATTGTCGTGCATTATAGTGACCCATAATTACAATTTATAAAGCTGTTTATAGTATAAAATTTGACTTGTCTAAGTGCTTATTTCGTAAGCCTAAAGAAATAAACGTTATTGACTATGACTTTATCCACAGAGATAGATTGACCAATATTTATGTATGACTTACCTAGTCACTCTATTTTGTAACAGCTATACTTAGTGGCTTGGGATATGATGGAGACAGGAAAGAATTCGCGAAATTAGAAAGAACATAGGCTCAAAAGAACAACATGAAATGAAGTAGCTGAGGTATAATATTTAGCTTTTTAGAAAAAGTCTGTTTAGTTATTTCTTACCCGCACAAGAGGAACCATCAATCCAGCTGGAAGCTCGAAATACGGCACAGAAGGCATGAGATCTTCATTATTAATTTCAGGGAAAGGCGGGAAGCCCGGCGGTGGTTTAGTGAGGTCAGGAAGACCATTCTGGAACGCTAGCGGAGGCTCCGGAGCGAACCCAGGCGGCGGTTGAGAGAAATTCACATTTGGAAGAAGCGTGGCCAAGTCAGGCTCTTCCGGTTCCGAGTTCCTTATCTGAGACAACTGCTCAAATACCTGACTGTCGTAAGAGTTTTCATTCCCACTGTTATTACCCTGGTAATTATCTCCATTTTCACTACCGTAAATGTTGTTAGAGAAATTGTCATACAGATTTTCTTGAAAACTGTCACTATTAAAGTTATTTGGTGGGTAATGCGAGTTGTTGTGTTGATGGTTCTCGTTTTGTTCTTGGCTGTTGAGTTCTACAGCTTGCTTTTGCATTTCAAGCTGCTGTATTTGCTGCATCGTGTGCGCGACAAACGCCTGATGCTGCGTTTTGTAGCTGAAAACAAATAATCATGTTAAAAGGATAGACAAAGCTTTTATATAAAGTTTCTATATTTAATTTTTCAAAGTTAGGATCATGGACTTAGAAATTTACTATTAGGATTACGTCCGTATTTATTTCTTCGTCCATGGTTTGGATAACTTTGATTGGTGCTTTTTTTTTGCGGCAATAATGACAATTCTATACTTCTCAAACGTAGATTTGGTCTGCTGCGCCAAATGTGCGATAGCGTTAGAATGCTGCGCGATCAAGTTGTTCTGGTACTCTTGATAGGAGCTTGTTGGACTCTTCATTTTCTCAATAACCGCTGTCTCGAAATAATTCGACTTGGACTCCCAAAGGCGAAGTAACTTGTTCAGCTTAGCCTCTTGCTCCTCGGTCACCGCTGAAACACACAGATGTTTAAACTATTGTCATACAAGAAGATTCATATCAAGCATGGTACCTGGAGAGCAAACCACAGGTGTTGATGATCATTAAAGATGCTTTAGAATACATACTATGACAAACAAGAGACCAATGTTTTTATAATAAAGGGAATTTTCTACATAGTATGCAAGAACTACTAAAGTCATGAAGCAAGGTAGATTTCGGACAGTCATGTATAATTAGAACACCTAAGATTTAAGTTTACTTTAACATCACCAATTCTTTAGCAAATATGAATTACAATTTTAATCTATGTAAGGCATCAATCATAATTTAGGTATCTTGTAGGTAACTTGTAGGAAGCATGTTCATTGCCTTCACATACATACCATTTTGCGAAAATTCCCGTAATTATAAAGTAAAATCACGAAAGATTTTTAAAGAGACCTACATCTCGAGGGCATTATTATAAATATGTTACCTATACTGGTATTGCAAAACATGGGAACGACCACGCTTTCCAAATTTTTCTTGAGATCTTCAGCATTTTTGCGTGCACTGTAATTAGGAATAATTTGATAATAGACACCATTGATAACATGAATGATAGGGACACGTAAATAATGGACAATAAGTAAATGTTAAAAATAAAATACATAGGAGTATAATGATAAAAATCCTCTGTCTCTTATCATCACTTTTAACACTGTTTGATTAATATCTCAAAACAGAGTTTATGCTCATGTTATATAATGACTGTACACGAAAAACAAAACAATGAAACAAGATAATACTTTGGATTAAACATATAATTAATTTGTAACTTAAAAGAAAGGGAGATTATATTGCTAACAAAAAATGAATCAAAATAGTAGGAAACCCCAAAAAGATATTCAGATAAAAACCTGAAATGTGCTCTACATTTCAGGAAGACCACCTAAAGTAAGTACACATAAATATACCCTCATTAGTCACAATAATGGCACGATTAAATTACAAATAACCAGGAAAATTCAATAGGTCTACTAACCAGTGATGAAGGACATCATTCACTAAGTAAATGATGTGAAGCTTCTGTGTGAAGGCCGCCCCCGGCTGGGTCACTTTCCTCAGAAGGTGCTGCGATATGACCTTGCCAGCGTCGTGGGAGGTAGCATGGTGAAGTATCCAGCCTTTGCCTAAAGAAATATAATGCTTAACTGGCTTGAGATGCCAACAACATGCAATTCATGTGTTTCACGCTCTTTCCCACAAATTGTTAACTTATTCATTAATTTTTGTTTAAATATATTAGAAACCCTCAATGAAAGCTCACTTGCTCTCTACAGGTCTTGCTTAGAACTTTTAGTACCCATGACGTAATAGATGATCTCTGTGTTATAGCAGTGGCTATGCTATGAGATTTAATTATAAAATTTATTCAGGTAGTGCAGTTTTGTTATGGTGGTGTGTGTATATTACTTATATCATCTTTATAATGCCTATTCATAGGCTAAATCATCATTATTGCCTATTCATAGGCTAATAGGAATTTATAGCAATGTAATTACCTGAAGAAATGCTGTCCTTAGTACATGAGTCAATTATAGGTTGCAGAATGTTGTCTAACTCAGTGAGACTTATATTATTTTCTTCCGCCATCATTTGAATCTTCTCCACCTGCGCTTTGCTGACCAGCTCATTCATTTTGACTTGCTGCTGCTGAATCAGCACCTAAAATGAATTTTATTCATATTAAACAACTGTCACGGAAATAATGTCCAAGCTATTGCTTTGAGGTGCAAGACAGAAGATTTAGCTACTGTGACTCAAATGGAAGTATATTGTTGTGATAAAGAAGCATGATTTGCTACATGAAAAATATTTTAAAAATAGGAAACTAAAATAGTGTAGACTATTCTAAAACTAAACAGCCCGATATTCTGTCTAATGTCTGTGTGATAATGAAGCCTGTAAACAAAATTATTTCACTTTTAAATTAACACTTTCAAGATTACACAATTGAAAACAAATAGGTATTAGTAAATTCCTTAGATGCAGTTCGCCTAATTTATTCCTGTTATGTTTGTAAGCATGCAAAATTTCAGACCTACACTGTGCAATGATGCACTTGTACACAGACATGGTTTACATTGTGAGATTTCTTTTATGTCATGTCAGAGCATCCCTAGCTCACAGTAAAAGGCTGATCATAATCTTTTAAACCCTAATCAGACTGAATATTAACATAGACACAGAAAGCTGGTAAACAGTAAGAGCTACTAACCGTATGCTGTGCATTGAGATTACTCTCAGATTGTGTGATTTGCTCTTTGAGCATGTTGATTTGTGTGTTGACGTTATCAATGTCGGCCTGGTGTGCAGCTGAAGGGGCAGCGGCCGGTGTGGGCGCAGAGTTGGCCGCCAGCCACTGCTGCAGCGCTGGCGCCGCCGCCATCGACGCCGCGAGTCCAAGCTGAGCCGGCGTCGCACTGGCCTGTTGGGGCATTACATATTGCCTGTTCTGTGCCATATAAGCCCCAGCGGGAGCAGGCGCCTGGCCACCGGCGGATTGCTTTAGAACTATAAACAGCGGAGGTTCATTTAGTTTCCATCGTAAAGGAGGCGTTACATCGCAATCGTTGCACATATAAACTCATCTTCCGTTTGGTTTACTATGCTTACTTGCTTGCTCTGTCGTCACTTTGTACTGGTAGTAGTTGAAGTACTCCCCGCCGTACAGGAAACTGAACTTTGGATTGTTCTTCTGCTTGGTCTTCGTCATCTTCTCAAAGTCAGGACCATTTCTAGCGACAAACTGCGCCAGTTTGTCGATGATGTTGCGTAGATCTTGATCTATAATTGACATAGAGTAAGCATTTAACATTATAAAGTGGATACTGAATAATGAAAGGACTGAACGAAATACCTTGCGGTGGCTGTGGCAGCTCCATTTTTGTGGTGGTAAATTATTGAGGTTACAAAAACTTGTAATGAAAGGGCTGCTACTACAAGTTATAAATTAACACTCCAAACTTCGTCCATCATGAGTTTCGATCATGAAATAAATTATTTGACATAAACTACAGTCCAAGCTACCGTTTATTCACATATTTATCCACTAAAAACAAACTGACACACATTCCATCATCGTAGCCATTTGTAATTTTCAGAGTGAATGACTGACTGAACGAATTTATGGAAATGAATGAACGAGAGATAAATTGCCATACGAAAAAATGCAGGGAAGAAAATATACGGAAAGCGTCGGTTTTTATAGAAAACAATTCTTAATGTTTGCTATTGCCATAATATTTAATAATTTCTGGAAAAGCCCGGTTTCCCGACTTGTCAAACAAAATACAAAAATCATGAAAATGTTATCATTGCTGATGACAAGCTGATGACTAAAAAATAAAATCAAAGAGAATAAAAACACTCCAGTAAAATAGTGAATTTAATTGAGAAATGGTCGTACGCCCGCAGAAGTTCCTAATTTACACAAAACCCAAGTCTACATATGGCAGCATTCATTGCACCATAATTCGTTCTCGTACAGTATTGATCGCTCGCTGAGCCCTAGTTCCCAAAATTTGCAGTCAGTCGTCAATGAAGTGACTGCTGAGCTGCTAGGCTGTGTGATGACTAATCAGTCAACGTAAACCGTTCACCACCTCGTAAACAGTGCTAGAAATACCAGCTCTTAACCATGTCTTCCTTGGTAAGTCCCAAAAGAGCTTTGCAATTACTTCTTCTTTCGTGCTTTTATAAGGGCACTTCTAAGATCTAGCAGTTGACACTAATCTAATAGGTTCTCTACAGCTTGTGGTCCTGAAAAGTATTGAACAGGTATCTGTTTAGTACTTCCTAACTATTAATACTTTGCAAAGCTTATGAAGATAAAACTACACATATAAATGAATAAAATAATGCAGGTCCTTCATAAATATTTGTTCCTTGGGATTTTTTCAGCGGATGAAGGCAGCTAAATGTCCCTCGGATGAGTTAGCTATTACAAATTGTGCTCTCATCAACCCTGATGACTTTCCCAGTGACACCAAGTATGTATGAACTGTACCTACTGCACATGTCTGATATTTTGTCTGATTTATTATGGGTGTATTCTCCAATCCGTAGGAGTTTTGTGTATATACAAATTTATGGATGCAAACACTTTGAGATGATCGAATACCCCTATCCAAAGACAATTTCATCCAACAATCAGATAAAAAAATCGGACGTGTGCGGCTGGCCTATGTCATTTCTAAAGACAAACCACTTCATCAGTCAGTCATCATATCACCCTAAAAAAATTAAGAAAGGACCTCTTAGCCCAGCATTGAACGAAGTGGGTTACATACAAAAATACTTTCCCTGACCCTAGATGCCATGGACCAGTCTGTAAGGAGCACGTCTAACATATCAAAATGAAAAGAACAAATATTTCATTCTTTGATAACAAATTATAACAACGCCTACTGAAATAGTAAATAATATTAACACACATCCAAAACATTGCAGACACATTGAAATCTCGACGGGTCCATCACAGCACTACGTGTTCAGCATCAAGTTCTACAATGGAGTTGACCGTGGAACTGTTGGGTTCTCTGCTCCTCAGAGGAAATGGGCCACTTTGTCTATTGGTCAGGTATGTAATGACTAATGACTGACATCATCATCATATCAGCCTGTTTGCAGTACTGCAGGGTATGTTTCATCATCATCAGCCTATATTAGTCCACTGCTGGACATAGGCCTCCCCTAATGAGCACCATAGTGTATGTTTAGGCCTCCATAATAGCAGTGCATCATAGGTTTCCTTTAACTCTTCATTCTTTCCAGTTCAGTGGTACTTTTTATGACATTGGTCTATTAGGCAAGTGAGTCTTCTACTCATAGAGACTAAAGCTTCTAAGAGAATTCTTGAACCCAACCCAAGAGACAGCTTAAATTTATATCAAGTTTTAATAAATATAAATAATGTTGGACAATAATTCACACCGCATTTCTAGCCCCAAGCTAACCAGAGCTTGGGTTATGGTACTAGATAACTGATATACATAATATACAATACATAGATAGATATTTTTTATTATACATAGAAAACGACCAGAGCATTTGGAACAAATGCCTGCAGATCGTACAAGCATTTGTCCCAAGGCGGGAATCGAACCCGCAACCTCTTGCGTCGCCGACGGACATTCGCCCACCGCGCCACATAGGTCGTCAGTTTAATGTTCTTCATCAAAATAAACATCATTAAAATAAATAAAAAATTGCTAAACAATTCACTCATCCAGAATATGAATGGATTTTACAAACAATAAAATTTTTGGCAATTTATATCGCAGTTAATATGATATCGACACATTTCCCTTGAAACTTGCTAAAATGTAGCCAATAACATGCCATTACATTGTACAATTTAGGTCATGTTGTGACCTAGTTGTACAATTCAAGTTATACCAACTCCCTACTGAGATCAACCAAACCAATATACATTTTCAGTAGTTATGTAGTAACAATTTTACATAACAGAAACTTAAAATGATCCAGTTCAAATAGTATTTTTAAAACTTTACGATTGTAACATAATTGAACACGTCACATGTTAATTAGAACGCGTATTTATCGCGTACCTTTGCTTTTATTTCCGGATGTTTCAAATTTCATCACATTAATTAACAATTTTGTTATCTATATCCTACTAATATTATAACGCGAAAGTTTGTAAGGATGTATGCAAGTATGTTTGATGCTCTTTCACGCAAAAACTACTGAATGGATTTTGATGAAATTTCACAAGAATATAGCTTACATATCAGAATAACTAACATAAAGACACAGACAAGGCCACAATTCATAAAGATATATTGTAGACTACCTGCGGGAACGTGAACTACGCGGGCGAAGCCGCTGGCAGCAACTAATATTATATAAAACAAAGTCGTGTTAGTTACGCCATTTAAAACTCAAGAACGACGGGACCGATTTTCATGGTTTTTGATTTGTTGGATTTCTCTTAGCCTGGAATAGGATAAGAAGTGTTAAAAACATTGGAAAATTGACGATTAAATAACTACCCGTGCGAAGCCGGGGCGGAACGCTAGTTTGATATAAAAATTATGTCGTAAGAGTCGAGTATAGAAACCTACCTGAGTACATTATTACTTTTATTACTATATAGTTTCTGTGCCTGAGGAAGGTCAGCTGCTTTATTCTGTATATTTTTAACACCTCAACTGCAATCACCAATCTCCCTGTTAAGCATGGTGATTAAAAATAACAATAAGGGCAGCTTGTGGCGAGCGGTTGGTGAGTAGCGACACCACGTCCCGAGTGCTCCCGGGGAAGTCCCTTATTCTCGTCTCTGCTTCCCAAGATAGACAAATCACCATCTCTTGCTTGCCTTCTTTTGCCGGTCTGATTGCAGTCGCGAGAGTTGCATCTTAGGATGTAGACTGACGGTTGGAAGTGTCTGATAGCGTAATAATAATAACGACGAAGCCGCTCAGGGGCAGTCTTTGTTATGGGGAGGAGCGTCCAGGAGTTGATGTATGTGTGCTGAGGAGATATTATGATAAGTTGATCAGCTAATTCTAAAACCGTTTTTTTACAGCCCATTGATGTGAAGGTCTTCAAGGCTCAGCAAGCAGAATGTCTTTGCAGTATAACCTTGGAGGCAGATTTCATGCTCAAGAAAACGTAAGTGCAAATAGGATTATCCGTTAGGTACCTACTAAAGCTGACATGAGAAGAAACAATGGTGAGGTAATGTAGGTAGTATTGAAAACAGTTCCCATAGCAATTTAGAGCCCCAAACTCAAACTAAAGATTAATAATTTAGGTTAAGTCGAAGTGGGTTCGGTTTTTCGAGACAAGGACGAGCGAACACCGCGCGGTGAAGGCGAGAAAGGGAGGCAAGAACCGACCCGCGCGCAATTTCACTGCTTTTTATTTATAAATTTGATATTGCTCTAAAATAATACTCTTTCGCAAAAAAAATAAAACTATGTTCTTCTTAAGTGTTAAGTATTTTTTAGACGACATTTCATTAAAATATGTTAAATAACTAGCAAATGAAACTGGTTTTCCGTAGTAAAAATGAAAATTTAGAGGAAACTGCAATTTTTTTCTATCGAGTCAAGTTTAGTCAATCGTGTTTCGACTTATATAACGCACTAACTAAAATCCTAAACTTTCGAGAATCATCAAAAAAGTTTTTAAAAAATAGTGTTTTCTTGCCTTAAAATGGATTTTTCGTACAGACAAAACCTGGGTTTGGGGTCCCACTTCATCTTAAGCCTCAAAGCCGAGGACTTATTTACCTACTTAAACTTACTTAGCATTAGTACACAGTTACTTTTTATTCATTTTGAGTGAACTGTAACATATTTATGAGAAACTAGCTGACACTCCCGCGATTTCATTAGACAGGTAGGTACATAATAACCGAAGTTGATATGTGAATTTCTAAAAAAAAACTGTTCCTAGCAGGTGATTACGCCCTAAGCCAAATTAAAAACCCCCATGAAAAATATCAGCTTCATAGCTCTTCTAGTTCCTGAGATTTCTTGATATGTCAGTAAGTCGCCGAACTTTGACTCCACATCATTGACCTTTAGGGTGTGAATTTCAAAAAACGCTTCAAATTTTGACGGTTTAAAAGTTACGGTTCTGCAATTATTAAAAAAATAACCTTTGACCCCATTTTAACTACCTTAGAATACTAATTTCCAAAAATCCGTTCTTAGCGGGTGCCTACGTTCTAAAAGGAAACTCCAAATTTATTTTAAAACTGATAGGCTCGGCCACCGTTAGCGGCCAGTACAATTTGATAAATCGACGGCCCCCACGTAATCTATCGAAACTGCAAAACCCGTACTTTACAGGGGAGCTAATCTAAGTTTAGATTTAGATTTTTGACAAAAATTAAATTCGAATATTCAATATAAGAAGTGTATATTTAGTAGAAAATTGCATATTTTTGTACCATGTATTGAAGTTTTTCATAATTTTCATATTTTAAGTGATATTACCCATTCGATACTTTACTCGGCTACTGCTGGTTACATTTTTATCGAATGTGCCAGTTTTTAGTTTTTCTTGGCAGTACAATTTGACAAACATATTTAATATGTTTGTCAAATTGTACTGCCCGCTTCTTTTTGGGAGACCCCTTTAGTGAATGGAGGCACCATGAAAGTAGCCAATCAGTTCAAATACTTGGGAGACTGGCTAACAGAGACGTTGCTCTTAACATCTCTTAACCAGTGTCCCCTGATGATAACATTGATCGTGAGCGGAGAGCCCTCGCCGTACGGAGCAACATGACCGCGCGTAAAGCGAATTGCAGTACTGAATTGCAGAACTCCTTGTTCCGTGCATATTATTTTGGTATGTACACATGCGTCCAACTGTGGAGTAACTTTACCAGAAAGACCATCGATCAAGAATTTAGTACACTGACGCACACCGGACACTTGAGGTTACCGAGGTACTGCAGCGCGTCGACCATGTTCTCCAAGGCAGGAGTTCCAAACTTTGCCATCATTCGATCTCGGGTGGCCTCGTTCTAGGGTTGGCTGAATCGCTCTGTCGACCATACTGAGAGCCGTCCCTGACACGGTCTACAATGACCCAATTTTCCAGCCTTGTATATCCAACCACTTGGGCGGCAACAAGAAGTGACGGCCTTGTAGCACTAAGATGGGGGCGAACCTGTGGGCTCCCATACAAACGTACTTTTCAATTCATTTGGAAACTACGTCCCCGATTTTAATGGAATTTTGCATACATAATCGGAAAAGAAATAGTTATGTTTGAATCGTTTTAGTTTTTAAAAATACATAAGCATCATTAAATGAGACCGAAAATTCTAAAATCGCTTGAAAATGCATAAAAATTAATTTTCGCTCTCACATAATGATGAAAATGTATTTTGAAAAACTGAAAAGATACATTTCTTTTCCGATTATGTATGCAAAATTTCATTAAAATCGGGGACGTACCTAGTTTCCAAATGAATCGAGTAGTACGTAAGCACTAACATTGTGTATTTTCTGTAGTATTATGTTTTGTATTTTTTTTTGTCGTAATTTTTTTTGTGGATTTCGTTTTTGATATGCGTTCTTAATTTTGTATTAAGTGTGTGCCTGAAATAAACGAATTTTATTTCATTCATTTATTATAAGTAAGATTTATAATAGGCATAATTAGGGATTTCGGTAAGATCTGTTTTTAGAGTAACTGCTGTGCCTACTGCTTATGTAACCAGAAGCACCCATGAAGTGTTATTATTTGGTATAGACAAGTCACATGTAGGTACTCATTTCTTCGCCCTATATAGGAACAAGGCACACTTGGGTACGTCAAATATTTATTAATTATTATAAATAGTAATTATTATAATTAATAAATATTATTTATGTTTATACATCATAGTTCGCAAGACTTACCTTACATAAAAATATTGTCTCTGTTTGATTTTGTGCTGCTTGCAAATTTTATTTCTTATCCCAGACATACTTTCTCTTTTGAGTTAAGAACATAGGTCTTGCGTTGAATCAACTTGTGAGTCAGTGATTTTATCCAGATGTATCACATTCATTCTACAAGTTAGATTAGACGTTGTAAATGTTATGGTGATGTCATCGCTGCAGGCATGATATCATGGCATTACTAGTTTATGTCAGATAACAAAAAATAGTCATGTGTTGAAATCATTTCGGCAATATTGTAATGCAAAACATTTTTTTTTCTATAATATTTAAACCCGCACTTGGTCAAGACAAAGTGCTTCTGTCAAAATAAAATGAGAAACAAATAAATGATAAAGACCATTATGTTTGTTGTTTGTGTGTTGTCTGATAATTAATTTTCTTTCTTACTTTCTTACAAAAATGATATCCCGCTAAACCTTCATGAGAATACGGAGAACAGTGACGTCACGTTTAGAAATTATGCCATCGAGTCTTAAAATATCTACCTTTTCAATGATTACATTCCACAAAAAAAACACCAAAATATACAATTAAAAATCAGCTCTTTTGAAGTCACATGCATGTACCCCATTCATCGAACCTCCATTCAAAATGCTTTATCAAGTATAGTTATGTTCATTCAAGCCGAATCATCGGCCACAGTCTCAACGGAGACTAGCCAGATGCGCAGGACATTATTATAGTGCACAAGTGTATGCGCGAACACTTGTGCACTCTATTCCCTCACAGGGAGTGAGTGAGGATTATTATTTATACATATTGCATAAATACCCACACACAAAACAGCATTTTATAATAAAAGTATTTTCTGCATGGCACCACGCATTTACAATTAATTACCCAAAAAAATTAAAGAAATTGACAGTATCCACATGTTTAAGAAAAACCTAAAAAGCTTTTTGATACTTAAAGCATATTATACGCTTAGGGAATACTTAAAGGATAAAGTATATTAAGAATTAACCTATGTATTTAAATAATTATAATTATGACATTTTCTATATTTTGCGTGCAGAGAAATTATCATTGATTAGATTTAAATTTTATTCTGTTGAATTGATAATGTATTCTTTTATGTAATAACTGTATTGACTTCGTATGCCTAAAAAGCAGAATATGGTGAAACTTTGTTATTTACGACCAACAGTATATTTAATTTCTACCCATGTTCTAAGCGAATAAAAAAAATACATCTTTTCGTATTGCTGAATATCGGTCACTCTTTTCAATCGAAGATACAAAGTTTGTTGACCTGCAGCACTCATCAAAGACAACAGAGATGTAACCGGGTAACGTTTCCAGGGTGTCCCTAGACCCGTACGACTCCGATCAAATGGCCCGGGACTTCCTCATCCAGTTCTCCAGTCAGATCTTCACGGTGGGACAGCAGCTCGCCTTCTCATTTCAGGATAAGAAGGTTCTCTCACTCTTCGTGAAGAATTTGGAAGGTAAGTTACTTCTGTTTTGCTCTATGACGTTTTCACTTTCACACAGTATCTAGACAAAGTAAGCAGAGCTGGTTTAATAGGCACGAGATGTTATAGTTATACATTTTTTATGAGCCAGCAATGGCTTACAAATGTCATTTTATAGTATGGGTGGATTTAGCGTAATCCCACAGCTACAAGCTGCTTGTGTGGATTATACAATCATTGATCCCGCCTCGGGAATCGAACTTGCAACTTCCTGCGTTTTAGAAGGACTTCCAATTACTTACAGCTTTTTGAGTATGAATCTGATGCCCAGCTTTCGCTAAAGCTGAGATGTGCGGAGTTGTCGGTAGCGGAGATGATATTTATTTTAAGCTAAGGTGTCTCCGCAGAAGCTGTGCGGAGATGCGTACTGGCTATAGGCTAGAGCGGAGATGTGTGCCGGCTAGAGCGGACCTGAGGGGCGAGCGCGGATGTTTGTTGTGATAAATGCACTAGCGGCGCCGCTCACTATGCACGCTGCGTGACGTCGCCAGCTTGCGAGGCACAGCTCACATCTCCCTTCGATCTTTCTTTGTTTTCTTCACATACAAATATAATACATCTCCGCTAAACGAATCTGTCAGGCATTTAACCGAATGGCGCGGTTTTGTAAACTGCCTAACCGTTTTACAAACAAGCTGAATCCCCGATCCGGCGACGACAGATCCACTGAAGCTGAGCGTAGACGAGATGAGTGAGTCTGGTTTGACACATTACTGCCGGTCTCCGTTACAAGATAGCATCTATTTTGTTTTATTGATAACGGTAAATGTTGTGAGTTGTTTCCCCCGGGGTATGTAGTGCTGCGTAAGGATCGTGCGGGAGACACCGGTTGGGGTGGAGTCCTTCTAGCAGTGCGAGACCATTATTCCGTCCGTCAAATCACGGATGTTGACGAGCTTACAGAAGATAAGGAGATACTGTTTGCTAAGATAACTTGGAAAAATATTACCTTTGTCATCAGTGTTGTTTATATACCACCTAACTACACTGATGGGAAATACCTTGATGTTTTGGGCTGTCTGGAAAACTTTGTTTGTAAATATTCATCAAACTTTGATATTGTAATAGTAGGAGATTTTAATTTAAATTCATGTAGTGCCAATGTAAAAATGCAGTTTGATTTTTTTACACAGTTCTGTAATCTTGAGCAGCATTGTAATGTTTTAAATTCATTTGGCGGCATGCTGGATCTTGTACTAACTAATCTCGAAATCGGTAGTGTATCGGTTTCAGATAGTGACATTGAACCATTGGTTCCTGCTGATGCGTACCATCCTCCGTTCGAGGTAACTTTGTCGCTCCCCCGGAGTGCAATTGCACTACCATGCCCTCGCAGAGATAATAATAATCAACTTACTTACGCGCCTATTTGGGACTTTCGCAAAGCTGACTTCTGTGAGCTTTACCTTAACATTTCTGCCATCAATTGGGATGATGTCTTAGGTAACGAAGATATTGACTCTGCAACGGACTTGTTTTATTCGAAGCTAAACGAAACAATAACAAACCATGTTCCAACAAAGAAGGCAGGTCCCTCCAAATCGCGCCGTCAGTATCCACCATGGTACACGGCAGAAATAATTGACAAACTTAAAATTAAGCACTTTCATCTATGTAAATATAAAGAAAAAGGCCTACAATTTAACCGAGAAGTATTTAGATACCACCGAACTCTCACTAAATATCTCATAGATGATGCGTACCAACTCTATATCAGGTCGATAGGATCCAATATCCGTCGTGATCCCAAGCAATTTTGGAAACATGTGAGAGATAGACGAAAGCAGAGAACTCAGTTAAGTGAATACGTACATAATGGAAAGACGGTGGCGGGTCAAGGCGCAGCTAATGCGTTTGGTGAGTACTTCAGCTCCGTTTTCCTCAGCGGTGCCCCTGTGCTGGATGCTGGGAAAGCACAATGTGCTGATACCGGAGATGCACGAACCATTGCTGTGGAATACGTCTCTTTAGCTGATGTCCGCCGCGCTGTGCGTCGGCTAAAACCATCAGCAGCTGCTGGTCCAGATGCGATCCCGCCTTTTCTAGTTAAGGACTGTATATCAAACTTGGAAAGTCCTTTACACCACCTCTTTAATCTTTCTTTATGCTCTTGTCGTTATCCAAAGAGATGGAAAGTTTCAAGAGTAACTCCTGTGCCCAAAATTAGCTCGTCGGTTGACGTAGTAAACTTTAGGCCAATAGCTGTCTTGAATGTGTTTGGTAAAGTCTTCGAAACAATCCTAAATTACTACCTAAGCCGCCAGCTGGAAGTCAGCCTTAGTGACAAACAGCATGGCTTCCGTACTGCTCGCTCGACGACCACTAACCATATCACTTTTGTGGACTATGTGGCGACACAAATGGATGCGGGAAGACAGGTTGACGCTGTATTTCTTGACTTTAGGCGCGCATTCGATGTTGTTGATAACGACATACTACTACAGAAACTGTCGTTGCTCGGTTGCACGCTCCACCTGATAAAGTTCTTCGCTGATTACCTTAAAGATCGAAGGCAATATGTGCAGCTGAGTATCTACCGGTCGGATGAGTTCTACACAAGGTCTGGGGTGAGTCAGGGAAGCACACTTGGTCCAACTCTCTTCTTAGCCATGATAAACGACTTGCCCCGGGTACTTAACACATGTGACTGTCTTATGTTTGCCGATGATCTGAAGATCTACCTCTCGATTGGTGAGGCCTCTGAGTGTATGGCGATGCAGAAGGACATAGACTCGGTCGTAAGGTGGAGCCAGTCGAACAGGCTGGATTTCAATGTCTCCAAGTGTAAGGTCATTACCTTTTCTAGACTGCAACAACCTTTAGCACCGCCTTATACGTTAGACGGTGACATCATGGAAAGAGTCAGTGAGATTCGTGATCTAGGGCTCATTATGGACTCACGACTTGACTTTCGCAAGCATGTAATTTCCCTGTGTAAGAATGCGAATAAAATCTTGGGGTTCATAATGAGAACCTCTAATCAATTCCTGGACTCTAGGGTGCCCATCATGTTATATAATGCTTTTGTCCGCAGTAAGCTAGAGTATAGCGCCATAGTGTGGGACCCGCGTGAAGCGAAATATACATTGATGTTGGAAAGAATACAGCGGAAATTTTGTAGGTACCTATATAAAAGGCAGCATGGATACTATCCATATCTGTATCCATCTTTGTTTGTATCTGGGATGGTAGGTGTGGATACGTTGGAGCTGAGACGTAAGCTTCAACTCGGAATCCACTACTATCTTATATTACACAATAGAGTAAATAATCCAGACGTATTAAGCAGAATCAATATCTTCGTACCAAATAACTACGTACGTGCGGGTACTCGTCGACGGCACCGCTTGTTCGGTGGCGCTGGCGGCGGCGTCGCCCTCCGAACAAAGCACGGAAACAATGCACCAACTGTTCGTGCACTCCAACTACTGAACGAGTTCGTACACGAGTTCCAGCATGTCGACATATTTCACGACAAGCTATGTGTTATAGTTAAATGTCTTCTAATATACTTAAGTTTTAACATAGATGTAATATAGATAATAGCATAGGATAGTAAGTGTTTTGGTTTTTACTGTAAACTTCTATCTTTAAATAAATAAATAAATAAATAAATAAAGCGTTTGACCAACATCACACCCGGGAAAGCGAAGGTGTTGTTTAATGTCACACTTTGTGGCCACCAAACTCAATAGGGATGTTAACAATTTTTCGGAATTGCTTTTATTTTGAAGATGGACTCTTGTTTAGCATAAAAAAAAATATTTTCTTTAAAAATATTACTATTTTCGATAAGAAAATGTACAAAAATAGAGTAATTTTAAACTTTTCCGCTAAAACACTAACAACTGTCACGTAACAGAAATGACGTCACGAACCGCAAAACGATGGTCGCGATTCATGACATGAATGTATGTTGTATGTCCATTGTTCGATTAGGACATGTGTTTTCTTAATTTTACTTGAATACAAACAATCAAAATGAACACAAAGTTTTACAAAACCTGTGCAGTGCCCCCTGTGTAAAAGTACAACAATTACTATACCGGAAAAACTGTTTATTCATGTGCCAAAAGATAAGCAAATGTTACGAATTTATTGTTTTAGCACATAACCTAACTTTGTAAACAGTGATTTAAACGATGTTCTAAACACGATAAATTATATATATAAAAAGCAGAAAATCATCTATTACACATGTACTTGACTGTTATTTATGTATTCGTAGATAGATAAATGGTATTAAACGTAAAAGAGTACCTACAAAGATGTTTTCACGTTCCTGAATTCTGAACCACAAAAGTCTTCGTTTCTTGCAAAAAAGTTTGCCACCATCAACAAATCTACTTTTGGTAAGTTGGAACTATTCCCTTTAGTGAATCCGGATTCCATCATGTATTAATATTATGTAATTTACAGACTAATTCGTCGTTATGAGAAAATGCAGAAAGGTAAACAAACAGTGCGACAGCTAGTTTTGCAGCTAGTGACGTCATAAGCTTATAATGGCGTTTGCAGTCACTTGACAACAGATTATAAATATAGCATTTAAAATCATTTTTAATAAATTCAATAAGTTATATTATATTATAAAAATGTGATTTTCGATATTCTAATAATACAAATGATTATAAAATTAACACTAAACTTTAATTTGTGATTATGGTTAACATCCCTATTATCGCATCTCTGCCTAAAGAAAACTATACAAAACAAGACTATTATAGAGGCATTAAAAAAATAATAGGTTATCAATCATAAACTGCCCATTGAAAATTTTGAAATTACAATAAGATAAAATAGGTGGCGGCGCTAGTTTGGCTCGGGGTATCGTCTTAAGATGGAGCTTGCCTCTAGTAAGGTTTCTAAGTCGAGTGGGAATTTATGAACTCAGCAGTAGTACTTAAAAGTTTCATACAGCAAACAACTATGTATGAGGTTTCAAACTACGATATTTATGCAAGAAAAACTAACTAATGCTTTCAAAGATCAATTTCGCTATCGAGGAACATGTAAGTCTGTGATAATATTAATTATTTGGTTTGATTTCTAGGTGTGGACGTGCAAGCCTTGGCTGCTGGTTCGAACGCGGTCCCTCGCCGCGTCAGGATGGGCCGACTGCTACCCGATGCCGCAGTACAGTTCGATAAGGCTGAGAACTCATCTCTCAACATCGTTGGCAAGGCTAAAGGGTAAGTCTCTTTACAGAGTTAGTAAATTATAGTAAATTCCAAAAGTTCATTCGACCCACATTTACTATATCTTAAAAATGTTATTACAGATTTATAAGCAGTAGGTAACAATTTACGTAGTATTTTTTTCAAATCTGGTAAATTTTTGAGACTGCTCAAAATCACCTTATGCTAATTGTAGACATTTCGAATCTTCAAAATCTACAGGTTTTTATAATTCAGGGTGTCTGCTTAGAACTCCTGTTCTGAAAGAATAAATAAATAATGCTGGACAATTCACACAGCATTATCTAGCCCCAAGCTAAGCAGAGCTTGTGTTATGGGTACTAAATAACTGATATACATAATACCATACATTACATAGATGATAGTTTTTTTTAGTTTTACAAACATTTGTCCCACGGCAGGAATCGAACCTGCAACCTCCTGCGTCGCAGTCGGACCTTCGCCCACCGCGCCACAGAGGTCGTCAAATAAGAATGTGAACTGTGTGCATCAGGAGGTGGTTTTTTTTCATGAGGGAAAATATTGCCATTATAGTGTTGTTCGGACTTAGTCACTCCGGTTGTTTTATCAGCGCAAACACAGGTGCACTATCTATTTTCTCAGTCATAATCCGATGGCATGGCGCAGAGAGCTATACATATATGGTTAGTAGACCCATATCCTGATATAACAACGTATTTCAGGAAACAACCTCGTCAGTCCATTATCAACCCTGACTGGGACTTCGGAAAGATGGGCATCGGCGGTCTGGATAACGAATTCAACGCCATCTTCCGGCGAGCTTTCGCGTCAAGAGTCTTCCCACCGGAAGTCGTTGAGCAACTCGGTAAACAACCTTTTTTTAACCTATTATGTTTGAAAGTGGCATTTTCAAAACATAAGGCCAAAATCAGGTTCTCTGCTGTGATATTATGCGGGAAATACGCAAAAACCATCCATCATATATTGACATTTAAAAACCCTTTGAATATAGCCTTCGTAATTTGCAGTTGTACAGCGCAGGCCACTAAAAGTGATTTCAAGGCCATTCATTGACATAGCTTTCAAATGTCTATTACATTAAACCATGCTGTCCTGGGTGGTTTTAGTGTAATTGCATAGCACTTAAGTGAAAAAACTGACGTGTAAAAGATGTGTAGATCATTGATGAGAGAGTGAGACAGAAAAATGTGGTTATCATTATTACCTACTGATACTTATACCTATTAAACTCAAGTGTTCGGCAGCAATTGCTGCTAGGGAAAAGATTTTTTTTTACTTAAACGCCTCTGTACCAAGGGCTGAAATACCGATTGCAGTCCATAAAAGTACAATATTTCATCAGTGAATGTAATAATACTAGCCGGGGCGGGTGCCCCGGCTTCGCATGGTTACTATATTATGTATGTATTCATATAAACCTTCCTCTTGAATCACTATTAAAAAAACACATCAAAATCCGTTGCGTAGTTTTAAAAATCTAAGCATACATAGGGACAGATGGACAGCGGGAAACGACTTTGTTTTATTCTATGTAGTGAAGGTTAAGGTCGAAGTACTCCTGAATCCGCGCAATCGGCGAAGTGCGTTCGCTTTTTCGAGACAAGGACAAGCGAACACCGCGCGGTGAAAGCGAGAAAGGGAGGCAAGAGCCGGCCCGCGCGCAATTTCACTGCTTTTTATTTATAAATTTGTTATTGCTCTGAAATAATACTCTTTCGCAAAAAAATATAACCATAATCCTCTAAAGTGTTTAGTTACGTATTTTTTAGACGATATTTCATGCAAATATGTTAAGTAACTAGCAAATGAAACTGGTTTTCCGTAGTAAAAATGCAAAAATTAGAGGAAACTGCGATTTTTTTCTATCGAGTCAAATTGAGTTAATCGTGTTTCGGCTCCTGTGTTTTTTTGCCTTGAAATTGATTTTCCGTATAGGCAAAACCTGAGTTTTGGGACCTACTTCACCACTCGTTTTGGTCTATTATAGAGAAAAGGTATATTATTAAAAAAATCTTTTACATTCCCCAGGCTGCAAGCATGTAAAAGGCATCCTTCTATTCGGTCCCCCCGGTACCGGTAAAACCCTCATGGCTCGACAGATCGGAAACATGTTGAACGCTCGCGAACCCAAGATCGTGAATGGACCTCAGATCCTTGACAAATACGTAGGGGAGAGCGAGGCTAATATTAGAAGGCTGTTCGCTGATGCTGAAGAGGAGGAGAAACGGGTAAGTTGTAAATAACAAATAGATTTTCATTTAACGTAAGTGCTAGTTAGGATTGACGTATAGATAGAAAAGACATTTATTTGAACCCAAGCACAAAAAATCAATCTCGCGAAGAACCGACAACCTTTGGGGTAAACCTGTTCTAGAGTGGAGACCACGACTCAGTAAACGTAGTGTAGGACACACTCCGGCCAGGTGGGATGACGATCTGCTAAAGACAGGCAGATGCTGGATGCGTCAAGAAGCAAGGACGCTATGGCTCATTAGGGGAGGCCTATAATGTTCTGTCCAGTTGTGGGCTAGCATAGGCTGACGATGATGATGACAAAAAACAAGTATTTATTGTAATAAACGTTAAACAAATACAATATAACATAGAGGAAGGTACTTTAAATAATGCCTATCCTTAGCGAACAGAAAAAAAGATCATGTTTTCCACCAGCAAAATTTTTATCTTCTTACAGTGCGGCCCAAACAGCGGTCTTCACATCATAATCTTCGACGAGATTGACGCTATCTGCAAAGCGAGAGGCTCTGTCGGTGGCAACACTGGAGTTCACGACACAGTGGTCAATCAGCTTCTGTCCAAGATCGATGGTCAGTATCTTAAGATACATAACAGTTGTTTGACCCATGTGGTTGGGGTTCCAACCAGCTCAGTTCACTGCGAAATTTGCTCAGAACTTGGAAAAATAAAGTTATAAGGCACTTATAAGTTCAGCCGTCATTCTGCCGTTTAGTCGTGAAAAATAACAAATACCTAAAAAGACACGCATATGTATAATAAAAAAAACGACAAGTGCGAGTTGGACTCTCGCATCAAGGGTTTCGTACAAAGTTGTACTCGTAAGCAAAGAAATCGACCCAGACGACACAGTTCACAAAAAAACTTGGTCACAATTACATAAAGGAATTAAAAAAACGGTTTTTAGATTTTTTCCTTTACTTGTGCTATAAGGCTTTACTTCTTGCCAATTTTCATGATTCTGGGTCAACAGGAAGTCCACAGATTTTGTTTGCATGTGATTCCCTTGAAAAATGCAAAAAATTGGGCATAAACGACTGTAACTTTTGATTGCGTTGACTTAGAAGTTTGATTATCAGGTTACAAACCTGAGTATATGATGTTAATTTCAACTCGATATACCCACGCGTTTCTGAGTGTTGACAGTTCTGGATGGACAACAAAGTAATCCTATAAGGGTTTATTTTTTCCTCTTTAGGTACGGAACCCTAAAAATTCATAATTTGTATATTCCCAGGCGTGGACCAGCTAAACAACATCCTAGTTATCGGAATGACGAATCGCCGCGACATGATAGACGAAGCCCTGATGCGTCCGGGCCGACTCGAGGTGCAGATGGAAATCGGTCTGCCTGACGAGAAGGGCCGGGTCCAGATCTTGGCTATACATACCAAGCGCATGCGCGAGTACAAAAAGATCGCTGAAGATGTTGACACTGTTGTAAGTAGACTATGATGAGAAACTCCTACAAATAGCACCAGAATTTAAAGAAACAAAATGTTTAGACCTATCTAATTGTAGAGTAAAAGAGCCATATACGGACGAGAGCGGTAATACGGACCACTGACGTATCCCAAAGAACGTTCTTTGTAAAGAGTTGACGGACAGCACCTACTAAGCTTCGCCCTCCAGCCGCTCGCCAGTCGCTTCAAGCGTTCGTGAATACGTGCGCGCTCTCTGCCTGCCTGGAACCCTGCAAGCGACTCGTTTACATGGTTGCAGGTTGCACTCATTAGGACCAGTGGCGCCACCGGTCGCGCCGCTGAGTTGTCTTGATCTACCAAGCGATAAACACCAAAACAGACTCCGCACTACCAACTGGTAGTGGAGTGAGTGAGATGCCAAATAGCTCTATACATAGGTATTAATGGTTGCGCCTCCAGAGAGGGTAATTTGGTAGCCGGCAACAAATTTGGTTGAACAACCAAGCTGATACCAGGTGAGGTACCCTCTATACAACTGTATACATTTTTTTGGTGGCGCGACCGGTTTCGCCACCATGGTGTGGATAGGGGATGAGAAAGAGAGGCCCTTAGTCCATGCTACCATAGCACGGGTCATCATATTAAAAAATACTTACTAACTTTCAACAGGAACTAGCAGCCCGCACAAAGAACTTCTCCGGCGCTGAGTTAGAAGGTCTCGTCCGCGCCGCGCAGTCCACCGCCATGAACCGGCTGATCAAGGCGTCCAGCAAGGTGGAGGTGGACCCTGAGGCTATGGAGAAGCTGATGGTTGAACGGGCTGACTTCTTGCACGCGCTCGAGAATGATATCAAGCCGGTAAGTGGGCTAGATTAGGTCCACAGGATTAAGTATTAGCCGTGTGGTGCTTAGAATTTGCATCACCCCAACTCTTTCCGTGGGTGTCGTAAGAGGCGACAAAGGGACAAACACCGGGGGGCGGGCAGCAGCGCCTCTTGCAGAATAGATCTACCGCCGAACTGCGATCTCCAACCCGCATGCCCAGCGTGGGGATTATGGGCATTACAAATTGATCTTGACCTTATTAGTAAGAGACAGCTCAGAACCGAGATGCGTCGAGAAGACTTGTGTGGTGATTCAAGATCACTTTGGGTAGCTGAGCCACAGGATTAAGTATTAGAAAGTCTACCGCCATGAACCGGCTGGTCAAGGCGTCCAGCAAGGTGGAGTTAGACCCTGAGGCTATGGAGAAGCTGATTGTGAAACGGGCTGATTTGCACGCACTCTAGAATAATATAAAGCTGGTAGCAGGCTATAAACCGTGAATATTATAGGAATTAAAGGGCCTTCGTTAGATGCTGTGACCTTTAGACTGACCAGCCAAGCGGATGGCTCTTGGCGAGACCGATAAAGGAAGACGATCGAAGACTTGTTTCCCTAACTAAAAATCATTGGCAAGTTCAAGAGGCCTCGTCTAAACTGCCCAAGTCACGTCTAGAGAGTGGAGGTTCGGGCTGTCAATAAAGGTAGTCGCAAATTAGAGACTCACAAGCACAAAAATATGCATACAAATATGGGCTTAAATTCGTTTGGCATTAGATACATTTTACAGTGACAGAATGACTTTCCACAAGTTTCAAACGTCCGCGAGCTGTTTGTCATCTGATACCGTCAACATAATATACATTTAAGTGTTACGTGTTAAAGTTCATATTCGAATGCACATTTTTGTGCTGCGCTGCTTTTCAGATAAGCGAAAAGGTTTAGGCGTATGAAGAAAATCTTGAGCGTAGGCCAGTTCTGCTATCTGCATATACAGTGTAGTCTAGGCGCTGAACAATTCATTCCCAGTGGGAATGAAAATTTATGTCTGTCACTGTGTGGGAAATTCTCATAAATTTTTGCTATATTGTGCGTTACTCGCACGGGCAAATTTTCTACGAAAATTTAATAATGTCCCAAAAACTTTCAACGTTTCCCCTGTAGGTGGCGCTAACAGCGCTATAGCCGTAAGAGGTCCCAAAGATTTTTGAAGAAACCGACTCAGATTTCGTGGCTTAGTTGGTTAGAGCACACCCGTACTGAGGGTGGGGCGCAGGTTCGAATACTGCTGAAATCGATTTATTTTGGGTTATGAAATTTTCAGTGACAGACACTTTGCCAACACATCAAACTATACCTGATGTACTTGAAGTTTGAGATAAAAACCCAACGTAAACTGATCTTATACGTTTATTCAGGCATTCGGTACGGCCGCGGAAGCTTTGGAGCACTTCCTAGCTCGTGGGGTGATCAACTGGGGCACTCCGGTGTCTTCTCTGCTTGAGGACGGTCAGCTTTACATCCAGCAAGCAAGGGCCACGGAAGCTAGCGGTATGTGCACTTATATATGTGAATCTCCGGGCACAAAAAGAGGGGTTTTAAGAATTTATTGTGTCTTATCTGTTTTTCCGTGGATTTGTACGGTACAAAAGTACTACTTCTGTGTAATTTTTTCTTTGAAAAAGAAAGAAATACGTGTCTTATATCTTCTCATAATGGATGCACTAAATAAAATATAATTTTTGGGTCACTATAATACACGACAATTTATTGTACGGCCGAATAATGTACACCCTGATAATTCGTGTCAAAACCTATTAAAATTGGAAGCCATGACACGGATTATCAGGGTGTACATTATTCGGCCGTACAATAAATTGTCGTACATTATAGTGACCCAAATTTTACCCAGGAAACTACCCTATTGTTCATACTAAAAAATAGTAAAGTAACGGTAAACTAAAATAATGAAATGAAACAAGAATAAAAAAAAATTCAATCACATTTTTTTATGCAAAAGTTATGCAGGAATCATTAGTTATCTTATCTCTTTTCTCCATTTAGGTCTGGTATCAGTGCTTCTGGAAGGTCCGCCCAACAGCGGCAAGACCGCCCTTGCCGCGCAGCTGGCCAAGATGTCCGACTTTCCGTTCGTCAAGGTCTGCTCACCTGAAGACATGGTCGGGTTCACTGAGACATCCAAATGTCTGCAGATCAGAAAGGTAAGCCTGTAAAAAAATTATCATGTTCAATAGTAAATAAATAAATAAATAATGCCGGACAATTCACACAGCATTATCTAGCCCCAAGCTAAGCAGAGCTTGTGTTATGGGTACTAGATAACTGATATACAGTCGTGGTCAACTAATTAGGGACTTTCAAGATAGTGAAGAGCAATAACCGGTTATGTACATATAAATATAAAACCATATTGATTTCTCAGCACCTATTATTTGCATAATTTGGTCCGATTATTATGCTATAAATAGCTGTAAATAAAAGAATAAATAAATAGAAAAAAGTATTTAATATCAAAGGTTGAACATGTATTCAATTTTAAGGTATAATTCTGTAGCTGGACATTTAATTAAGGACAGTAAACTATAATGAAAAATAGAGTTAAACAAAACTAATAATCTTTAACATTATAATATCTTTAACAGCTCCATTTTATTGCGTGTAAAATCAGTACCCAGTAGCAAAACCTTTGTTAGTAATTACCGCTTGACACCGATGTGGCATAGACATTATCAGTTTCTGGCATGTTTCGACAGGAATGTTTGCCCATGCCTCACAAAAAGCTTCATTAAGTTCATCTAAAGTTGTGGTACGATAAGTGGCAACTTTTTTCTTGATTTCGTGCCAAAGGTGCTCGATTGGGTTAAGGTCCGGGCTATTTGCTGGCCAATCTAGCACCGATACTGACTGACTGGTAAGAAACGACTTGACTGAACGGGCGGTATGTTTCGGGTCGTTATCATGCTTAAACGTCCATATAATAGGGAGATGCTCCTCAGCATAGGGAAGCATCGTTTCCTCCAATATTGCCTTGTATTGATGTTGGTCTAAGTCACCCTGAACTTTCCTCACAGGTCCCACTCCACGTCCAGAAAATGAACCCCACATTTTAATGTTTCCACCGCCATGTTTCACCTGCTTTTTTGTGAATCTTGGATTCATTTCCGCTTTTACTGGACGCCGTACGTATTGCCTTCCATCTGAAGAAATCAAATTAACCTTGGTCTCGTCAGAGAATAATACATGTTGCCATTGGGCGTAGGTCCAATGTCCATATTTACGTGCAAACGCCAAACGAGCATTTCTATGTTCTTTCTTCAACAACAGTACTTTGCGAGCCACTCTTCCGAACAACCCTGCTTCTACCAGACGTCGTCGAACGGTCCTCGCTGAGACACCAGCTCTTTCGTCTGTCCCAAATACTTCGTGTTTAATTACAATAGAGCCTAGAAACGGATCTTTCTTAGCTAACCTGGTTATCATTCTATCTTCTTGCGGAGTTGTTTTTCTCGATCTTTTTGTTTTGGGCACATTTAAAGTTGTGTTATTGCGTCTGACATGTTGCACTGCATTGTATACCATAGTTTTTGAACAATTTAAATGTTCTGCTATCCTTCGGTATGGCCAACCATGCTCGACAACAAAATTAAGATAATTTTTCGTAGTGTTGGATCGCAACTTTTATTTTTGCCCATTTTTCTTCAAAATATTTTTCAAAACTTAAAATAAAAATCGGGATTGCCGCCAAAACTACCACGAAACAATAAGAGAAGAAGTAAAAAAGTATTGAGATTCAAACTTTGAAAATAGAACGCAATATCTCAGTGTCCCTAATTAAATGGCCAGCCAGCTACGAATAAATAATAAGTCAGGAAGTCTAATTCAAAACAAATACCAAACCAAAAGTGGTTCTACTTCAAACCAAAACGACGTATGATTCAAATAACGAATCACATCCAAAGTTACAAAAAGGCATGTTTGGTGATTGGTTTAAAATCGAAGGTAAACACTGATTGGTTCGGCGCTTTCTGAACGATAGCAGTGATTGGTTCGCGCGCATGCTACAATGTCTGCCATGACAGTTGCGTCATATCGGCGTGGACGATGTATGCAATAAGTGGATCGAACCAATTAAATAATAAAACGAAAGGTAGGTATAACGTTTTTTATTTTAAGATTTTTGGTTTTGTTATTTATTACAATACTACTAGATAGGTATATTACAAAATTCCTAAAAATGTATTATTGAGATAGCCAAGGCGAAAATAGTAGAAAAATCTTTCAATGTTTCAGTTGTTTTTAATCTTATTTTAAACACCGTGAAATATGTCATACGGCAAGCTGAAGACAGGGCGCTATGGCGCTCATTAGGGGAGACCTATGTCCAGCAGTGGACTGATATATATTGATGATGATGAAATTATTCACCAACTGTAGTTGTTGTTTATTATTGTTTAATTTTTTTTATTTTCCATAGTATCTTTTAAAGATCTTTCTTGGGGACAAATCATCTGAAGAAAAAAAAACAATTATTTCATGCTTAATTTTTTTTAACTTTTTTTTACATAACAAATATCCTAATAATTTTACAGTAGGAACTTACTGTGCAAACTGGTACTGCAGTTTTGTGTAACATTGTATATCCTTTTAATGTTTTATAAAAATCATTTTCGTCAAAATGAACGGAACATACTCTGCTGGTTTTCACTGGCATCCAGTCATTCTCTTGTCTTTCTGACCTAACTGCAGCTATCCACTTATTTTGCCGAATAGGATCAGCAGGGAAACTAAAAGAAAACAAAATACATAAATTACTGTTATAAAAATATCTAAAGTTTATCGATTTACATTTTATATTTCATCAAGAAAAAGAAATTAGGTACTGACTTCAGTTTGCATAGTACTGACCATATCGTTTTGTATGAAATAAAAAATAAGTCATAAATCAATACCAAGTCAGTCCAAATTTACTGACTTCATTCTGCATAGTATTGACCATGTCGTTTTCTAATGTATTTGAATATAATTATAATTTTGCTATTACTTACTAGTGACACGTGATCTCTGGACATTTTAGTCTTGTATGGCTCCTGCACCATTTCACAACACAAGCTGGCATGATAATTCACAGCTAGTTCACAAATTATAACGAAAAATTACGCAGATTACACGTGTGCTCGCGAACAAGAAAAATGACAGACTGATGACGCGCTGGACACGACTTTTAAGCCCCGCCTACTTGGACACGACTTTGGTTGGGTCATTTTTTGAAAGCAGTTAGATTTCCTGACTTATTATTTATTCGTAGCCAGCCAGCAATATTTGAACAAATAGCACTATGATAATCTATCAGCTATACTGTAAAGAGGTTTAATGTTTAAGAAGTTGTTATTGTTTGTATAATCGGGCACATCAATGACTAATTATACTTACATGTAAAAGATATGGAATATTTTTAAGACTCGTTGAAAAAAATAAAAAAAAATCACATTTGGCCTAACTAGAGATTGTCCCTAATTAGTTGACCACGACTGTACATAATATAATATAATACATAGATAAATATTTTTTATTATAAATAGAAAACGACCAGAACACCCTGAACAAATGTCTGCAGATCGTACACACATTTGTCCCGAGGCGGTAATCGAACCCGCAACCTTCTGCGTCGCAGGCAGACCTTCGCCCACCGCGCCACATCGGTCGTCAATAGTGGTCGTCATAGTAGACAGTAAATGCTTGGAGTTTCTCTGAAAGATAAAATTCTTAACGAATACCTCTGACAAAGAACCAAGGTTATCGACATATCTCAATTTAACTCAAGGTTATCGAATTAGCACGCTGAAGTGGCAGTGGGCTGGCCATATCTTTAGAAGAACCGACAACTGCTGAGGTAAATGTGTTCTTTAGTGGAGACCGCGACTCGGCAAACGTAGTGTAGGACGGCCTCCGGGGGGATGACGATCTGCGACAGACTTGTCAGATTCTGGATGCGGCAGGCTCAAGACAGGGTGCTATGGTGCTCATTAGGGGAGGCTTGTATTTTGTCCAGCAGTGAACTAATATAGGCTGATGATGATGAGACAATATTACCAATAACATCATCAATAAATTATAATTAACATATCATCTAACCCCAAGCTAAGCAGAGCTTGTGTTGAGTCTAGATAAAAGACAGATTGACAGATATCCGAGCTCTTAAAAACTTTAACTTCTTCCCCAGTATTTCGACGACGCCTACCGTTCTACCCTCTCCTGCATTCTGGTGGACAACATCGAGCGTCTGCTAGACTACGGTCCGATCGGGCCGCGCTACTCTAACCTCACGCTCCAGGCTTTGCTCGTGCTACTCAAGAAACAACCGCCGATGGGACGGAAGCTGTTGATTCTGTGTACAAGCAGCCGACGGTAAGATTGTTTCTACATCAATTATTAACGTATTCACGTCACGCCTTAGCTACAGGTGTACTTTTCGCAAGTGGCGGATAATTTGTCTTTTTCTGGTTATTAATGTTTTCTGCGTTCTAGAAGTTATCAGTAAGAAATGTTGTGCCCATCTTAAACAAACTGGTGCTATAAGAAACTCTGATTCAATTTTGGAACATAGTTACACTAGTTTTACTTTTTATTTAAATGCTCCTAAAGGAAACAAAGTGCCTACTTCTGGCCTGCCTATTTAAGGCGCATACCCCACCCAAAGTGGCGCAGCCACCTATTTTATCTTATTATTCCGTTTAAGAAAGGAATTCTCAAAATCCAGATCGTCCAGTTTGTGATACCTATCATAAGCTTTTTTTAATGCCTCTGTAATAGTTTTATTTTATTTAGTTTAAGAAGAGATACGAAAATAGAATTTGGTGGCCACCAAGGGCAACTTCGTATCTCTATATATCTCTATCACCTAGTAAAGTAGGAAGTAAAAAACATAATATTATTGTGAAAATTTACGACAAGATATTTACTTTTATAAAACCTTACAGCCAAGTCCTGGACGACATGGAAATCCTGTCAGCGTTCACGGGCGTTCTCCACGTGCCCAACCTTTCATCACCTGAGCATGTCATGGCCGTGCTAGAAGAGAGCAATGCTTTCTCCAAGCGGGACCTCAGCAAGATTCAGAACGACATGCGCGGAGCCAAGTAAGTATCTATACACTTTGACGTCGCAACAAGTCCTGGGTCATGTCAGCATTCAAGGGTGTTCTCCACGTGTCTTATTTATCATCGCCTGAGCATGTAATGCCCGTGCTAGATGAGAACAATGCCTTCTCCAAACGGGATCTCGCCCAGATTTAGAACGACATGCGTGAAAACAAGTCAAATATCAATAACGTTTATTTCTTTAAGCTTACAAAATAAGCACTTGGACAATTCAAATTTTATACTATAAACACGTTTATAAATAGTAATTATTATCAAATAAGAAACAAGGTGTAAGTATGTATACATTTCGACGTGGACACAAGTCTGGTATCGAGATATAATAAGGTGTTGGTCCACGTGCCCATTTTCAAAAAGAAACCCATTTTCTCCTAAGCATATCATAGCAGGGCTAGAAGAAGCAATTTACAAGCGAGATTTCAACGATGCCAAGCGAGTATCAACTTTCTGCTAAAGAGTATAAAGTATGGAATTGACACTTCGCCTCCCTCCACCCCCCCCCCTTCCTGACATAGCTTTTCACCCCACACCTCTATCGCGTACAGATCGCAGAGCGAACACCAAGGGACGGCGCGCATTTTATGGTGTACTTAAAGTAAGAAATTTTGTATAAAGATTTAGATGTGAATTGTTTGTTTTTCTACAAGACCAGTTTCCTTTGGAAATGGATACTTCGAAACCAAATAATCGCAGAACATACTGGTCGGTCCAATCGACGCAGAGTCATAAAAAAGTCTCGTTTATTGATATTACCCAAATACCCACCCGATAATGCCCAAAATATCAATACGGAATCGCCCGAGGTAACGGAAACTTTCACGGATGTTCAGATCGTGGTGGCGCCGCCGGCGTCATCAACGATGTCGTCCCGTACCCAGCGAAGGCAAAGGCAGGTGTGTAGTAGTCAACGACAATAACCCTCCTCCGTTTGTAGTCGGGAAAAAATATAACAAAACTGATTTGAAACACTGCAAGCGATGACGACATGAAGCTTATAAGGGCTTTTTTAAAAATTCTATGCCGACTCAAAAACTAAACTACTATAATTCCTTTAGACCAAGGATCGTAGCAGCCTACCTTTAGACCTAACAGGGCTCTGGGACGTGTTAGAAATCAGTCAGTTTGACACCAGCGAAAGCGCATCGATTGATCATAATTATTGGGTGCTTTTGTAATATTAGTGCGTAAACCATCGCACTCTGGATAGTCTCTAAGAAATTAAATAAGTTCCCAAAATATTTCGATTTCGGCAGGGCTCGAACCTGCGCCCCACCATCAGTATGGGTGAGCTATAAGCAACTAAGCCACGAAATCTAAGTCGGTTACGTCGAAAATCTTTACGACCTCTAACGGCATAGATGACATTGTTATACGTCGTTTTACTAAGAATTACGTTTTTGCTATATCATATGTCACCGACCATGCTACAAACTTAAATTGCATCGCACATGTCAAAAATGTCATCATCATTTCGGAGCGCATAATATTTTGTGTATCAGCGCATCTCGTGTTATCGTATCGCGGAAGTTGCACCTTTAATAGTAGATAAAATCTTGTCATCCCACTAAGTTATTGGTCGATTTTGCTCCGCTTCGCGTCAGTTAGTGGTCCTATATGATCTAACATACAGGACCCCACACTCTTTGTAAATGAGGATAAGGTAGCTTGCACCCAATTTTGAAGTGTTTCAATTACTTGTGCTAAGGAACCACTAAAAAAAATTAAATTTTTATTCAATCGATAAGTGCCCTAAAAATATATTTAATATTTACATTTTCTTGACGAAAACGCTGTACGTACGCAGTGGACGCCATATTGCTATGTGGTCATGACGTCAGCTGGCTTTGTAGCACCGTTCCTTGGTAGCATCGGAACAAATGCGCTGATGCTATGATGTCAATTGATACCTACTTTTTAGTTTGCCGTAGACATAAAAACATTGCGGCTACTATTATGGTGTTTAAATACAGAAGATTAAAAAAAAATTAAAACTTTGGAATTTTAAAATTTATTTTATTATTTTATGAACTAAAACATTTTCCAACTGCTTTTTGCGTAAGCCTAATCTCAATAATATATTTTTAGATTTTTTATCTTACATAGTAAAATACCCTAGTGTCATACTATAGGTAGCTTTCACAGGGACGCTTAATCGCAACCCCGGAATGGTCAAACGCAGATCGGATTTGAGGGTCTCAAGTCATGATTTTACATGTCATGACTTATAATGAAAACTGACAAAAACGGTGACATGAGATCAGCTCAAATCTGTTCTGCGTTTCAGTAGATATTCAGGGCGTTATACATTTTAGCCCATTTGCACTACTATTTGGTTTCTTTATGTATTTTAAAATATAATGTCCTCTCGCAGGGTCTTCATCGGAATCAAGAAGCTGCTGGCTCTCATCGACATGGTGAAGCAAACCGACGAGCAATCTCGAGTCTTCAAGTTCCTCACGAAAATGCAAGAAGACGGCGCTCTAGACCTCGGCACCACTATACAATAGGAGTCACTGCAACCTTAGGGAACAAACGCGCATACCACGTCACTCTCAGCACATGATCACAATGCACAGAAATGCCACGTCGTCACAGAATCATCACCATGCACCTCGGATCTAAGAAGCTACGAGATAGACTACGATGAAATCAGCGAATGTACAGAGTCCTTACTCGATATCAGTCACAAAAAGGGCATGACAGCTAGGGGGAACGAAATGTCACCCGCTAAGATGCCGCTCATGAGAATCAGAAGCGTGGAGATCGTTTTCGAAGACGAAATGTCTACTTGCACCGATACCGGGATTTTAGATAGAAGTCTTGAATTACTGGTCTCCGATAGCAGTGATGATTCCACCAAATGCGAGGACTTGGAGCTTTTGGACAGAGAACGCTACGATTCCGTAACACTCAACGCGGACGTTGATTTGTCCGATGATAATTCAATATCTCAGTCAAAAGACTGCCAAGATCGCTTGACTCAATCGCAAGATCTCCAGAGCCTGCAGGTTCAAACGGAAAATCTGACTTTACCACCTTCGTATAAAGTCAATCTATCACCAAACGTGTCTGATATCGGCGATTCAGGACGGTACACCGAAGACGCGATTTCATCGCACATCGAAACTGTTATCAAGTACGATGACGCTTTGCTTTCTCATGCTTGTGACGTCATAAATATCGATAAAGCGTCTACGTCGATGAGTTACGATCTCTCGGAAGTCAGCTCGGACAGACCGAGGTTGTATGAATATATAAATAGTGACAGCGATTCTGATGATACGGCGACTTGCGATGTGGATTGCCCTCCTCTCACGAATCTGTCTATCTCCTCTGAGGATACTCCAGATGGATTTGATCAGTATGATTCCTTTATAGACATGGGAAAGTTCTAATTTATAAATACATACATGTTTATTGTAAAGCGTTATAAAAACTTAAAGCTTCTGTGTGCATATAAATGTTATGGATTTGAATGTATATCGGTGTTTTTAATATTTATTGTAGTTTCACATAATCATGAAAAGCGGTTACTGAGTTTAATTAACACAGGACATAATACTCCAATGGGATACGAGCGCTGACACACTTATGTATATTATAAATACGCATTTGGACATATCAACTATGCGAAAATATAACTATGCTATTTGGTGTCGAAGCTTTGTTCGTTAACGCTTTTTAGTTCCATGAGTGGTTAAGTGAGCTATATAACCCGTTTCCTACCTTCTTAACACAGCTTGTGCACAGAGGGAGTTTGGTGGTATGCGGATCGGTAACCATGTCATGATCCTTAAACGCTACTTATTTCCTAGCATTTGTAAATATTTTGTACATTAATTTCTGTGGTGCAATCCTAAAGTATTACCTCCTTGATGAACTATGACATGGTTATTGAAACCCCTGGGTTGTAAGTCTAGGCAATAGCTCAATTATTATCTCTACAATTTTGTAAATTGTTTCACATAGGTATTTTTTATTTATTTTTATTTGTTAATAAAATGTGATGCAGCTTGATGCTGTCTATTATGTTAATAATAGGTATATTTTGATCAATGTGTAATACAATTATTAATGTTAGTGGTTAAGCTGTTGTCAATATGAAATATTTAATAAATGCATAGTATTATATTCTCAAAAGAATATTGTTATGATCAGTAGTGCGCAAAAAGCTTTTTGTCTGAAGTGTTAGTACAATTAATTCTACTATAAGGTTACATACTTAGCACGTGTAGGAGTCCGTCAATTACAAAGCACTGTTATAATAAATATATGCCAAATAGATAATTTTTAACATCTTGTAGCTATTCTTAATATTTTTGAATAGCTATGGATGCTTTCTTCCAGTATTGTAGTTTGCATAAACAACTGTTATTCAATACTGTTAATGTTTTTGATAACAAAGTGCTAAATACATTCCATTTCATTGATCATAAACCATTTCTATTACTATTTACTTAAGAACTCTAAATGTTTGTAGTGCTAGATTGATTAATGCATTTTCATATTAATAAACTTTTAACACAAATTCTAATGAAATGCAAAAATGTTTTAACATTGTTACTTATTGACAAGGTGTTACTTACACAATTGTGTAGCTTGTAGCGAAATGTACTTTACAGTTGAAAATAAAGTGATTGAAGATTATTTTTTTTTTATTTTATCTCCCAATCCCAGCCAAGTATGAAATACCAGCCCCATGGGCCAGGGACCTTGCACCTAGTGCATCTGCACCTGTACTTTTTTGAGTCACACCACACCTCACCTCAAGCCTGGGCAGTGAATGTGTTAACTTATAATAAATACTTTTGTTTTAAAATTATTATAGCCATCTCATTTTTGGAATAAACTAGATTTTTGTATACATAGATGACATTGTGTTTGTGAGAGGATTCAGAGACAGCTGCTCGCAACTTCAATTTGTTTTTGTACATTATTATGTTCTGTAATACCAAAAGTTATGACTAAAAACTTTTTGTATTTTCCACTTAGTGTTGTTATTCTCTAACTAGACAATAATAAGCTATGTCTTAAATGAAACAAAACAAGATATTTTTGTTTGAAATACTCACAAAACAAATACGACGTAAATATGTAATTTTTGATGTAAAAATATGCAATTGCTCAATCTTCTAAAAAAAGGAACCTAGATATTCAAATAGGTATCTATTTGAATCCAAAAAATAAAATGATAAATGATGGATATAATGTTCTACCAATCATTTTGGTAGTATGTTTGCAATTTATCATCCTGAGGCCCCTTATAATAAATCATCATTAGACATTGAATGCATATGACGCTACATAAAAAGCACAGAGATTTCATAAAATGTATTGATACATAACTTAAAATATGTGATACGAAATGTCAATTTAATTAGCACTTTCACAAGCATCCACCCAGTCGTTATACACATCTATGGGCTCCGAGAGAACATTTGTAGATGTTTGAAAATCTTCTAAACAAACTCGACATTGAATCCTAGCAGTATTTCTCGCTCGGTCCCTGCAAAAACAATTTCGGCGTTAAACAGCTGTACACACATTGACCTATAGACAACAGAAATACAGCTTTAATATCTCGAAAAACGAACATTTTTACTTCACAGGACTTCTCGTGGTTACAAAATGGGCAGTTAAATTGTTGATCCAGAGGCTCAATCGCCTTACGCTTCGGCGGTGGCTTACGTTTAGACTTTCGGCGACCCATTGTATGAGCTGGAAGACAACAGATAACAATATGAAACTGCTTGACGAGTTTTAAACAGAAATCATAATAATACATAGATTACAAACAAGTAAGGTGTAGCTTTCTTTTTATATTATTATTCGAGGAAAACAATAAACTTAAGCTGCAGTAATTTTGGACAACTTTGTCAAAGAGGTGTTTCAAATTCAATCTTTGTTTGTTTGTTTTTGATTTGACATTTGCCGATCGATCGATACTACCGGGTGCCATCATTTTACAACCAGTCCAGTAACAACCAGGGACTTTACAGCCCAGGAATTTCTGTACATTATGGCCGCATGAACCAAGGCTGTAATTTCTGAAGCTGTATTATACAGGCCATACAAGCCATATAATGATAGCACGTTAGTTGTATTTACAGCCATGGAAAAATAAAGCCATTTACCTACCTAATTTTCATAAATATTTTGAAATACCCTGAAACACGTGTTCAATAGTTCTTAAGGGGTTTTTGTGAAAAATCCTGAAACGTATTTATTTGTGTATTTATTGTACACAAATAAAATTTCAGGTCAGTAGCTTTAAAAATTAAAAAGTTATAGCCATTTCAATTCGGAGCCAAACTACGAACCTCAGAATCAGAATCAGAATCAGAAATAATTTTATTGTTAACTGTTGTACAAAAAAGATCTTATGTATAATGAATGTGTACCTACAGTTTCAACAGCTTATCTTTATTAGACATACAATAACAGTTCTAGGTAGGTACCTAAGTCTACCTTTATGGGGTATGTTTTTAAGGTATCATGATGTTATTAATTTTATGGACTTAAAAAATAGGACACATTTACAACAACAGTTTCTAGGGTACCATCAGTTGTCAAAGAATTCTTTGAGCGAATAGAAAGCATTTGATTCTAACCATCTTTTTAATTTATTTTTAAATATGTTTCCATCTAAGGTTTTAAGTTCTATGGGAAGATTATTGAAAATTTTTATGGCTGTGATGAAAGTGCTCTTATGATACATGTTATTATTTACTTGAGTGATACAAATATTGTATTTATGCTTGGACCTTTGTGAGGAAGCTCGAGCAGATTTCTTTTCAAAAAAATATTGTTTATTACTCTTTACGAAAATACAGATTTCTAGAATATAAATGGAGGTGAGAGTCAGTATTTTTTCCTCTTTAAAAACATTTCGGAGCGAATCAGTATTCTTTAAGTTATAAATACATCTTAATGATTTCTTTTGCATGACAAAAGTCGTTTGGATATCAACAGAGTTTCCCCAGAAAATGATTCCATAGCTTAACTGAGAATAAACTAAACCATAATACGCCTGTTTTGCTATATTTTTTGATGAAATTGAGCTGAGTGTAGAAAGAGCGTAGCAGTACTTAGAAATTTTTTCATTTAATTTTGATAGGTGAGCTTTGAAATTTAAATGTGAATCAATGGTTAGTCCTAAGAATATTGTTTTATTTATTTCTTTTACTTCATTATCTTTGTATGAAATTTTTATGTATAATGATGGAGTTTTATAATTTTGAAATCTTATTATATTAGTCTTACTGACATTTACTTTTAAATTTATTTGCTCAAGCCAATCTACAAGTGATTTCAATGTAAAGTTTATTTCCTGTTCAAATTCAGTGTCAGATTTTTTATTTTGTGGTATATACAGTGTGGAAATTAAACTCAGGCCCTGGAGGGAAACTACTTAAAATCCTTAAGCTAGCTCATTTTACTTAAAGGAGACATTCCTTTATTTTTAAAAAGAAACAAATCTGCATTAAAATATTTTTTTAAACTCGCTTGCTTCGCCCGGGACTCGAACCAACTAAAATTTTAAAAAATAAACACTCTTTATTTTATTATACTAATCGGTAGTATTAATATTCAGGATAAAGTTTCTCTAAAAAATATTTGGTTACTGTTCACTTTTAACAAGTAAAAGACACGTAACAGTTCTGTTATCTCTCCAACACAACACGATTAGATGGCCTGCAAGAAGTCCAGACCTGACGCCCATGGACTTCTTTTTATGGGGTCATGTAAAAAATGTTGTTTATGAAACTTGCTATGAAACCGTTCAAGAGCTAAGGATTGCGGTAGAAAATGTTATCAGGGGCATACACCACAACACTTTGCTGAAGGCTACAAGAAATGAATTTCAACGGCGACTAATGTTGTGTAGCCGGAACGACGGGGCTCATTTCGAACAATTTATCAGTTAAATAATTTAAGTGTTACAAAATTGATAGTAAAATAAAGTTGATGTTAGATTTAACGATTATTTTTATTTTTAAGACCAAATGTTTGTTAGAGAAACTTTATCCTGAATATTAATACTACCGATTAGTATAATAAAATAAAGAGTGTTTATTTTTTTAAATTTTAGTTGGTTCGAGTCCCGGGCGAAGCAAGCGAGTTTAAAAAAATATTTTAATGCAGATTTGTTTCTTTTTAAAAATAAAGGAATGTCTCCTTTAAGTAAAATGAGCTAGCTTAAGGATTTTAAGTAGTTTCCCTCCAGGGCCTGAGTTTAATTTCCACACTGTATATTGTGGCGTCATCAGCAAACATAACGCACAGATATTTAGTTATTTTAGGTAATTCATTTACATACAGCAAGAACAGTAGGGGTCCGAGTAGACTACCTTGCGGTACACCCAGTAAAACATTTTCAAAATTTGATTTAATTGTTTCTATGGTTTTAGTTTTTTTGTTATAACTTTGAATAACAGTAGCTTGGCTTCTATTTTCTAAATATGATTTAATGAGGGAGAGTGCTGTTCCTCTTATACCTAATTTCTCCATTTTCTCAAGTAAAATATTGTGAACAACACAGTCAAAAGCTTTAGTCATGTCCAATAGCAAGGTTACGCCGAGAGCTTTATTATTTAATCCTTCCCAAACAGTATTTAGTAGTTTAAATATAGCTAATGTAGTGTTTTTGTTTTTTTGAAAGCCAAATTGGTTTGGGTCTAGTATATTATTTTTTTCTATGAATGACATTAGTTAATCGGTTATAAATAACTTTCTCAAATATTTTTGAGAAGCTTGGTAATAGGGCAATAGGTCTATAATTGCCCATATCCGCTTTTGAGCCTTTTTTATGAAAAACTTTAATAACCCGATTAAACCCATTTTCAAGAAAATATTGAAAAATCCTGAAACATGTGAAAAATAATTTTATATTTTTAGTATTCTCTGTAAGTTTCAAGCAAATCGGGCCTCTGGTTAAAGAGTTATACAAAAAACACCAAAAAAAACTTCAACCCCCCTTTTAACCCCCTTAGGGGTGAGATTTCCTAAAATCCTTTCTTATCGGGAGCTTGTGTATTCAGAGGTCCGTCTGTATGACAGTTTCAAAATTTCAGCTTTCTAGCTTCAACGTTTTGGGCTGGGTGGGCATTGTCCCCAGAAAATCTATCTGTTTTAAGTAATGTATTATTCTATGCTCAGATGATTGCAGAAGATCCAGATGATGATGATGATGATTCTTTGTTACCTGGCATTCAACTTCAAACTCTTATTTTATGGCAGATTGGTCTGGATCAAAGATCCTAGGATCCTACGTTCCGCTTTAATCTTTGGTCTGGATAAATACAATGCTGCCAGTGTCATGTAATGACAACAATATCTCTGACCTGAGTAAGTAGTCTGTGCGCACTTCAGCACTTGTCTTCCACACCAAAACACAACACAACAAAAATCCCAAAAAAATAATAATTTGAAGATCAAGGAAAATTGAAGTGGATTCTAAGAGAACGAAATTATAATCTAACTAAATCTCTGTCATCGCAATGACAAAGTTGGTTGCGTGTCGAATGTGTCTTAGCGAGAACATCAAGATTATAACAATTCGAAACACTTATCTCCAGAAAATGTACCAAAAGCTTGCAAACTCTGAGGTAAACACTATATCTACGGCTTTTTTCACTAAATCTTGCGAGTTTCGTTATTTTTTTAACTCAGATGCTGGTTTTTATAGCTTAACACAAAGGATTGGAGACCTGACACTGTGTGCTACATTTGTTACGCGTTTCTCCAAAAATACAGTCAAGTCAGGGACATGACTCAAAAAGCAGAAAGTATTCTTACTCAACTACTGAAGGATGGTATTGAAGTAAGTTATAGATACCATCACATTAAAATTATCCACTATCATTTTATCCGATAAACCAATTTCTTAATATGATTTTCCTTTTAGTTTTCACAACAGGCAGTGCATTCACTGAATGGGGGCTCTCCATTTAGCAATATAATCAATGAAAAGCACACCGAGTATGATTCTGATTTTCTTGATGATACAGAAATAAATACTGAAGCAATGCAAATAGCTGTCAAGGAAGAACAAATTGTGAAACAAGAATCAACAGAATATGAAACAAGTATTTTTGAAATAAAAATCGAAGGTTTGATACTTCTTGGCTTTCTTAAACCTAGAACCAAACTTAGCTATATATTAGGTTTTTGCTGGCTATTTATGCAATAATTAACAGGCTTGAATGAGTACCTACCTAATTATATTAATGCAACTTACATCATTATCCTAATTTTGTCCAAGATTAATCACAATATTATAGTATATTATGTTGCACGAGTTTACTTGTTAAAATCTTATTTATTTCACAGATGTTAATTCACGAAAACGCGTCTTATCAAACAATAACCATGTAAAAACAAGAAAAAGAAGAGAACCAAAACTCATAGATTTTAAGCAAATTAAAACCAATTTATTAGCTGAATCAAAACAAAAGTACATCAGACCAGATGGAGAGAAGATTTTTACATGTGATTTATGCAAAAAGTCATTTACACAGATGGGTAACTTGAACAGACACAAAAGGTTACATACTGGTGGGAAGCCCCATGTTTGTGACATTTGTAACAAAACATTTGCTGAGAGAGTTTACTTAAAAGTGCATAAAAAAATTCACACTGGAGAAAAAAGATTTTCCTGCAACAGCTGTGATAAAACCTTTGTGCAAAAATGTAATTTGCAGCGACATGAAAGAATACACACTGGAGAAAAGCCATTTTCATGCAGCAAATGTCATAAAACATTTTCTGATATGAGCCAGCTAAAATGCCATTTGAGATTTCATACAAAAGAAAAACCATATGCATGTGACAGATGTGGTATGAGATTTTCCAATGTAAGTAACTTCAATAGTCATATGAGGACTCATACTGGAGAAAAACCATATGCCTGTAACATCTGTTATAAACATTTTCCTCGCAGCACAACTTTAAGAAGTCACATGTTAATTCACACAGGAGAAAAGCCATTTGACTGTGGTAAATGTAACAAGAAATTCAATTCCAGCAAGTACTTAAAACGTCACATGAGAGTTCACACTGGAGAAAAGCCATATTCCTGTGATATTTGTGACAAAACCTTTACTGTAAAGAAGTCATTAAAAAAGCATATGAGTATTCACACGGGAGAAAAACTGTAAATCGATGCATATTTGTGAGAAACGGGTCCACATTACTAACCTATGGCAACCAGAAGAGTAGGAGCAATGTTTGTTCTAATCATCTTGGTCAGCGTCCGCCATGTAAAGGTGGTGGGGCAATCTCAAATCTACTTATATCGAGTGGTGGGCGGCCACCAAAGAGCATAATGATTGGAAGTCTATAGGGTGACTAAATAAAAAGCTTTATTTTTATTAAATACTAAATTATTAAATTGGTAGAGCTATTTCATTTATTATTACACCCATTTATGGCTCTTTCTGTCGAGCCACACAGCTTCACAGAGCTGTAATTGGACATGCGTCGTGGCCATAAAAAGTGTGAAGTTTAAAGATTGAAAATCTTGTTTCCTTAACAGAGCATCTGTTTCAGTTTTCCAAGCCATCAAATTTCAATTACAATCAAATAATAGAATTAAATTAAAACTAGTATTATCGTCGACGACCGATGTGGCGCGGTGAGAGAAGGTTGCGGATTCGATTCCCGCCTTGGGACAAATGTTTGTACGATCTGCAGGTATTTGTTCCGGGTGTTCTGATCGTTTTCTATGTATAATAAAAAATATCTATCTATGTATTGTATTATATTATGTATATCAGTTATCTAGTACCCATAACACAAACTCTGCTTAGCTTGGGGCTAGATATTGCTGTGTGAATTGTCCAGCCAGCATTATTTATTTATTTATTATTTGAATATTTTCCCGCGTAAGCAAAAGATCAATTATTAATTGATCTTTTGCTTACGCTTGATGATTTGTTGTTTCAACAAATCATCAAGCGTAACAACAAACAATTTAGATCTCTTTTTTGTTTGCCCTACGGAGACTTTTGAACCGATACCACTACCGGCCTACGCTGTCAGTCCGCTGCTCGTCGGACATTTTCACACATAAACTAGTAAGCATACTGCGTATTCTATGTTTTCACAGAATGTTTATTTCTCTGTGCGCTCTAACAACAATAGTAGCCCGGGGTAGCGGCCTACTACCAGGCCGTGTGGTTCTAGTACTATACTTATAAATCTGTGGTGTGGCCGGCAATCGCCACATTCTCCACCCAGACTATATGGTCAGTTACACCCTGCATCACATTATTGGTATCTTCACATAATTAAAATAATAAAATAAAGAAGTTTTTGCTTACAAAGTTAATTTGATCGTTTGTAAAAACCTTTTTTAAATTTTCATTGGCAATACTTTTATTGACATTCATTCAAATCTATTAAGCTTTTTTTTGCAAAGATCCTAGGATCCTACGTTCCGTAGGCTTTTTGTAAGTCGAGTTTGAATGGCTGATGATGTCTGTCAAGTCATCAAATCAAACCATTCATTCATCATGCATTCATTCAATTCAGAATTCAAATCGATCGTCGAACCAACAAAAACAATTGAAAAACCTAGAAAGAAAGCTTCTTTTCTTTGTAGAATTTTACATTATCGATGTATTTTACGTATAATTTCACAGCAAAATGATCCGACAGACACATATTTTACAACTGATTTGCATACTATACTTCGGAAGTAAGGATAAACATTTAAATTGCTATGTTTCTCACATCAATATCGGTTAACGCCCAATGATCAACGTCTTGTTTGTTTCAGGCACTTTTGTTTACACGGAATGTACTATACCGATTGTTCTGAGGAATACATGGTTTTCATTTGAAAATGGCAAGCAAACTTTAACAGACATCAATGCCAGCGACATGACTGGGAAGTATGTGCACAGACAAAATTTAAGTGAAAATGATTAATCCGTTTTCTGTCTCGAATGATTTGGTCTAAAACCAGTATTTTGTTACAGGGGAGTATGCGTAAACATAAAAGCTGATTACCGCGTTAACTACACAATGGTTTTTCAATATCACAACTGTTACTACTGTGTAAAACTGCTTGTAAGAACCGTAAATGTGCTGGAAAAGATAGAGACGCCATGTGTGGACCTGGCGCCTCATGAGGAACCTACAGTGGAGAGAGTCTGCAGAGGCCTAAACCCTGATCAAAACTTGATAACCTTATTCTCGGAGAACTATGTGCCAGTAAGAAAATTATTTGTAGACTGATTGAATATAGCATCGTTAAATCTTGAAAAGACCTTAAAATATCCTATCCCCAAGTCCATATTTAAGTTAACTGCAGAATCGTCATATTTTTTTGTATAAGCATAGATACCATGTATAGATGAGGCACTCAAATCTGAGAGGAAATAAATAAATAATGCTGGACAATTCACGCAGCATTATCTAGCCCCAAGCTAAGCAGAGCTTGTGTTATGGGTACTAGATAACTGATATACATAATATAATACGATACGTAGATAAATATTTTTTATTTTACATAGAAAACAACCAGAGCACCCTAAACAAATGTCTGCATATCATACACACATTTGTCCAGAGGCGGGAATCAAACCCGCAACCTCATGCGTCGCAGTCAGACCTTAGCCCACCGTGCCACTGTAGTCATTAAAATTATACATCAAATATTAATAGGACTTGGAGTTTGATAATTTGAAACGGAAATTTGATTATTTTATGAAACTAACAATGGTACCAAAAGTGGCATACTTATCTGACATGCTAGTATTAATGCCTAGAATCATCTATCAACATAAACCAATAAAAATAATTGGATTCTATTTCAGGTAAACTGCCGTTCATCCCTAGAAGGTGTATGGCACTTTGCATACCAGAACACATTCCGCTTCACCGGAGAATGCAACCACCCAGACAACCAGATAAAGTCTTGTCAGACAGCTGGTACTCAGTTCCTCATCACTAATCAAAAGTTCAACATCACATATCGCAAGTGTCCAGGAATGTCTAACTCTTTTGATGGTGTGGTTGAATACAGCTGTTTAGGTGAGTTAGAATATCTATCACATCACAGAAAGATTCGTATGTTTGTTTGTTCGACTAGAATATACCCGAGCGAAGCCAGGGCGGGCCGCTAGTAGACTATAAAAAAATCTTCGAAAATGTAAGAAACCGCTAAAGCTTGTATTGTTTATAGAAGGAATACAAGGTTAGAAGGAAAATTATATTATTTGAAAAAAAAAAAAAAACTAGCCCCCTTTATTATTTTATTAATTGTTATTTACTGTTGCAGACACAATTAATGCATGCTGTGCTCAAGCTTAGAACCTAGTTAGTTTTATCCATACTCCTTAGTACTAATTCACACTGTAATGCCATTTCTATTATGCTTATCAAACAAATTTTAGGTCACTGGTTTGTGGACAAGAACCACTTCTTCGCAGTGGCAAACACAAAAGAATCTCGTAAAGATGAGAGGTACCGTTGCTTCCTCAAAAATAGAGATGACGATCTCTTTATTGGCGCGTCTATTACACCAGAGTGTAACACTCTGAAGACGGTTGAGAAGTCACCTGAGAGATACAAGATCAATCCTGTCAAGGTAAGAAAGCACTGTGATATTATTTTGTGTGTTATTGGTTCCGAATTTCTTCCTTCTAAATCTAAAAATTCTTTATATCAACAAAAACAAAAGAGTAGGTAGTTACGATCATCATATCAGCCCATATACCTCCACTGCTGGACATAGGCCTCCTCCGTACGACGCCACAAAGAGCGGTCCTGAGCCACCTCCATCCATCGACTCTCTGCGACCGCTACGATGTCGTCGGTCCATCGAGTTGATGGTCTCCCAACCAAATACTCCGTTTCGCGTTGTATCGCGGCCGCCACTCGAGAACCTTTACTCCCCAGCGGTTATCAGTTCGGCGAGCTATATGACCTGCTCACTGCCACTTCAACTTGCTAATTCTGAGAGCTATATCGGTGACTTTAGTTCTTTTACGGATTTCCATATTCCGGATTCTATCATTCTATCACTATCAGAGAAACCCCGAGCATAGCTCTCTCCATAGCTCGCCGAGCCACTCTAAGCTTATGAACGAGGCCTATAGTTAGCGACCACGTCTCGGATCCGTAGGTCATCAATGGTAACACACACTGATTAAAGACATCAGGCTCTGCGGTATCTGTGACAGGTACACTTAGAAAAGATAAAATTCTTAAAATAAAACATACGAAAAAGTGATAATTTTGATTTCTGTCGCTTCGGTATGTAGACTAAAGTGAATAATAATAAATCACATTTATTTCAGACACAAGTAAATAGTTACACATACATAGTCCATAAAACAATACTAAAAATCAGACATACACAGAAAAATATTATAATAACAATACACTAATAATTTCAATACTTTATGAATAAATTAAATAACATTAAACTTTACATTACAAAAAAAAAATACAAAAAATACAATATAGTTAAATTAAAATAGACTAGACATCACATAATATTAACAAGAAACTAACAGAAAACATGAGCCTTCGTCCAGTGCTGCATGAAAAGAGAGGCTGTGTCCAGCCTTCCTGCAATGACCTGCAGGTAGCCGTTGGCGCTGCCTCGCACCCTGCGCATCAGTGATGCCGTTCTTTTGCGCAGGATTGCAGCGAACCCGTCGACCCGCGCTTCCGCAAACATGCCTGATGCGCTACAGAAGCGAGGCAGCCCCATTAGCCACCTGAAGGCATTGTTATATTGGACGCGAAGGGCGTTCCAGGTCTTCTGCGTATGCTTGATCCATAGGCTGCACGTGTAGAAAGACTGGCAGTACGCTCTAAACAGTGTCGTCTTGACCTGAGCACTGCAACGCGCAAACCTACTACGGGCCAACATGTTAGCTCGGACCGTTAACGCCCTTCGCTCCCTCTCCAGGTCTGCATCATCTGTGAGTGCCTCAGTGGCCCAGGTAATTAAACTCGGACACGCGCTTCAGCTGCCTGCCATTGAGTGTAACTGGTGGGACTGTGGCATAAGTTTTTGAACCCGCCTTGAAGTAAAGAAGCGACGATGAAACCTTTATCCTGTTAGTTGTTATTTTTCGAGTTGGAGCAAAACCCGTGTCAAGCTTATTTATCTTCTAGATAATCTGATATTTTGTAGTAAGCCTTTGGCACAGATGTGTTGGTGAAAATTTGTTTGAATTTATTTACTGATAGATTTTGCAACTCAGAAAGGAATTATGTTGTAGGAGGCCAGGCTTCAAAGGGCAATGTATGTATATACGGAGTGCGCGATCTGATCTACTGAGGAGAACACGTATCGTTTTGCTCCTTAAAATCCAAAACAAATAGTACGGAACAATCACCTCTAAATCTAATACTGTTAGGCGGATAGTGGAGTGAGACTTAAATCGGCAAAACTTTTAAAAAGTGACTCGTACACATCAGCTTACCGGTTTGCGCGCGGTAACGTCCCCCGCATACTTCTTGTGTGAGTGACAAGTGCTCTTGGTAATTCGTCGCTCTCTAACAGATGCGAGGTACGTGTGGCGGTCGTGGATACAGGGGCGAGTAAAATATCACATTATTACGTACTGTTGTGGGTACTACAATAGATAAACCAGTTACCCACTACTATGGCTAACTGCGCAGGCTGTGCAAAAGCTATTAAAACAAACCAATTAATAAAATGCACGAGATGCCCAAGTACTTATCATCTCATCTGCGTCAATCTGCCTGAAGCTAAAAAGCTATCTGATGAGACAAGGCTGAGTTTTATTTGCCCAATATGCCAAGTTAAAGTTCCTCGCCGAGATAACACAAATACGCCGGTGCGTTCGACGGCGGCCCCTGCTTCTTGCCCAGACGATGATACCAGTAACGTTACGAGGCGAGACGTAACCCGTAAGGTGAAGGACAGCTCCCCCATGATCACCACAGACACAGACTCGTTCAGCGCGCTAGCACAAGAGATCAGACTGCTTCGACAAGATGTCTATGAAATTAAAACACAGATGTCGTCGCTAACCGATCACATTACTAAATGTAACTGCCGACTTGACGAGTGTGAGAAAAAGCTGACTACAACGGAGGAACGGTTACATTCTCTCGAAGATAGGTCTACTGCCATTATGTCCTTGGAAAATACCGTATGCTTACTACGTGAACAACAGCGATCTATTGCCCAAGCATCATTAAAAAACGAAATCGAGATCTCGGGTATCAATGAAAATAACAACGAAAATCCGATACACTTAGCGCTAGTAATAGCTCAGAAAATCGGCGTTCCCCTCGACGACAAAGACTTGGACTACGTGACTCGTGTAGGGCCCTACCGTCGAAATAAAGAGCCCTCTTCGTCGGACGATGGTACATCAAGTCAGCCGCGGCCGTTAGTCGTGCGATTCCTGCGTCGTCATCAGCGCGATAATTTTCTAAAAGTCGCTAAAACTAAACGCAACATGAAGTGTACCGACATAGAGGTCGCCGGCACTCAACGCGTTATCTATTTCAACGAGCGTCTAACTCAAGAAAACCGGCAGTTATTTCGCACAGCCCGTCTTCGCTGCAAAGGAACCGGCCACAAGTATTGCTGGACGAAAAACGGTACCGTCCACATCCGGAAACAAGATGGGAGCGCAGCTATCGCGATCAAATCCATGGAAGACCTACTGCGCTACTTTGATGAGCTTCGCTAAGCTTTCTTGGAAAATTTTAGGTAGTAGTAAGACGTCGAGTTATATCTTCAGCTACCTCAGTAGAAATCATACACTTGAAACAAACAATTTAAATTTTATTCGTATCTTTATTTTTTTAACCACTGTATATTGTAATATTTACTATTATCTGAATGAGTTAAAATCTATTTCACATTTTACTCTGCTAAATCACTTACATAGAAAAAATTTAGTTTACTTTACCGCATGTTATACTTATGCTTACCTCAATGGAATTAACTTAAATTTTGCTCAAACCGCACGTTTTATAACTACTAAGAGACCTTTTGTACATTGTAACTACTTTTACCAGAAGTTTAAACTTTATTTTATTATACAAACTAAATCAAAACACACAAACACTTCCACACTCACAAACATACACACAACAATATGCATAACTACGCGACAAACTATTGGAAAAATGACAAACACCATCCAGAATAAATATTTTTATCTACTTTTATTTTATCAATATGGTTTTACATAGCCTTGCTCAAGAAATTGACGAAACCATATGTATTGATTGTCATTCTCATTGTAGTTTAGAGTTATGCAAACAATTCTGGATGTCTGCGTCATATAATTTTAAATTAATATCAATGAACATTAGAAGTCTACAACGAAACTTTAACGATTTTACTGTCGCACTAAAACGCCTAGACTCGGATGTCGATATTGTAATTTTGACGGAATGCTGGTTGGCTGAAGCATCTATTATAGATATGCTACCCGGGTATAATTCATACCGCTCTTCGTCACAGCTAAACAAAAGCGGTGGAGTCGTCATTTATGTAAAAGACTCATATGCATGTACAACGTTAGATATGAAACTTGATGACGCAGACTGCTTAATTGTTAACGTTAACAACACAGTTACGGTGCTGGGAGTTTACCGATCTCCTTCTGTATCTTCTCTAGATGGATTCTTGAATTCCCTTGATATCGTATTACTGGAGCTGAAAAACACCTCTAATCTCGTAGTGGCCGGCGACATGAACATTGACCTATGCGACTCCTCGAACAATCAGCTTCCTGATTATACGTGTCTAATGGCATCCCATTGTCTTCTTCCCGCCATTTCCAAGCCTACTAGAGGCTCGGCTTGTCTAGACCACATCTTCATTAAATCCCATTTTAAGGCGGTGGGTATAGTTTGCGTAGCTTCTGTCACGGATCACTACCCTGTTCTAGCAGGTCTTCTACTCCCCAAGTATGGTAGTAAACTTACTTCTCGCTGGCGACTTAAAACAGACATGAATGCCGTAGTTTCTGAGTTAAATGAAACAGATTGGTCCGATGTTACTAGTGACTCAAATATTAATAGTTCTATCTCATCATTCTATAGAAAAATTAATAACAGTATTAATGCTCACACCAAAAAAGTAAAGATAAGTCGCAAAAAAGTAAATTTAAAGCCTTGGATAACGGCAGGCCTTATCAGATGCATGAAACATCGCGATAAACTACATCAGGACTGCAAGACATCACCTAATGATACTGTTGTTCGAAACATCTACACTAGGTACAGAAACTTCTGTAACAACCTCCTACGAAAACTAAAAGCGGATTATAATAGTCGACTTATATCTGACAGCAGAGACAACCCAAAGAAACTTTGGAAATCCATTAAAAATATCTGTCAACCATCAACTCGCAGTAATGACGCTGAAGAGTTGCTAAAATCTAGTCATGACGCGAAGGCGACACTCGATAACTTCAATAGCCACTATGTCACAGTTGGAAGCAAATATGCCGAATCTATCTTGTCTAGACTACAGGAGACAGAAGAATCTCTAACGGATTCTTACAGGCCATGTACGGCGAGCTGCCGGTCATTGTTTATGTACCCAACTGACCCATCTGAAGTAGCTTCAACAATACTTAATCTGAATCAAGAAAGCACTCCTGGCTTAGATAAACTTACCGTACCTCTATTGCGAAGGTCTCTGTCCGTAATAGCTACACCTTTAGCTCACATCTTCAACCTAAGTTTAGAGAGCGGCGTATTCCCCGACTTCTGGAAGACTGCGGCTATTTCTCCTATTTTCAAATGTGGCTTGAAGACTTCTCCCGACAACTATAGGCCAATAGCTCTTTTAAGTATCCTATCGAAGGTCCTGGAGAAGATCGTAAGTAGGCGCTTAGTTCCATTCTTAGAATCGCAGAATCTGATATCTGAAAGGCAATTTGGCTTTAGAAGAGGTAAATCGACGGAAGATGCGGTTGCTCTCTTCACTAATCTGGTGTCAACATACGTTGATAGCGGTAGGTGCTGTTTAGGTGTTTTCGTCGACCTGGCAAAAGCATTCGATACCGTTTCGGTTGGTTTGTTACTTAAGAAGCTAGAATCAGCCGGAATACGTGGTGTCGCACACAACTGGTTCAAGAGCTACTTATCTGATCGTAGGCAATGCGTAAAAATATCGAATCAGCTAAGCTCAGAGCTTCCAATTAGCCACGGCGTCCCCCAAGGTAGTGTCTTGGGCCCTACACTTTTTAACCTGTACATTAACGATATCCTACAAATAAAACTAAAAAACGCCGAGCTTGTTGCGTACGCGGATGACACAGCGATTTTGTTTCATGGTGATAGCTGGGAGAGCGTTTATTCAACCGCGAAAGAAGGCATGCTGATGACAGTGACTGCTCTCAATAGGAACCTACTGACAATGAATGTCAAGAAAACTAAATACATAGCTTTCTCAAAAACTGTAGTGTCCAAGCCACCTACCTCTTTAAACATCAGTATCCCCAATGCATCCGTAGGTATTAACGCTGATGGTAACAGTTCTGTTAATGCTATTGACCGCACCACTAATATCAGATATTTGGGCATTACTCTCGATGAGAACCTTACATACAAACCTCACATCACAGATATGGCTAGCCGAGTTAGGAAACTAATTTTTGTAATGAAGAGACTACGAGACTGCACCCCTAAAGATATTTTAAAAACTGTGTATGTCTCATTGTGTCAGTCGATTATACAGTACTGCATTTCAGTATGGGGCTGTGCAGGTAAAACGGTTTTCATGAAATTAGAGAGAGCCCAAAGGGCTCTAATAAAAGTCACTTTAAACAAGGCCTTCCGATTTCCAACGGACGACCTATACAGAGAGTTTAAAGTTCTTCGGGTACGACAGCTCTTCGTCTTAAGTGCAGGTATTAAGACGCACAGATGCATCAAAGCCCTCCCAAACTACGACGAAATTATTGCGAAACGAGTCTACAAGATCCCAACACCACAGGCGCACTCACTCATGGCAAGACGTAGCCCAGCTTTCTCACTGTTGCACACATATAATAAACTGTGTAAACTTTGCGACTTAAAAGATACATCCCTATTCTCGTGTAAATCTTTAATCAAAAACAAACTCTTAGAACTAACCTACTCTGAAACAGAAGACCTCATCTGACTTAGTATTCGCAGACCGAACACTCACCCACGCTACACACACAATCACCCACACTACACACACACTCACCCACACTACACACACTTTCACCCCTGTTGCCTGGACCACTACAATCCTTGGTGCTTCGGGAAGCCCGGTTCAGACACGCACGCACACCCTAATACACACACACACCCTAACACACACACACACGCAGTACACAGGCGCGCACTCAACACAACTCACACTTAGCTATATTTCATTTGTATTAATTTTTGCATGTTAGTATTAACTGATAATTAAATTCGGCACATAAATTTTACTCATCTTATACATAGAGTTATTAAAAACTAGATCATAAAATTATCTATATCTGTACACCTTCTTAAATCCATTATGTCAAAGCACTCAGGGACCTCAAGATACAAGCATTGCTTAGTTTGAGTTCCGCTGGCACCTTACTTATGATTATGTACCTATGTGTTTTTGGAAAATAAACAATTTATTATTATTATTATTTATACGACATTGCCCTTTGAAGCCTGGTTATGGGCACAGCGAGTTTATTTCTAGTATTAATATTATTGTATATTGCTATATTTAGTGAAGCTTTTGATACTTTCATGAGTGTACAACAAGTTTTCATATATATATTGACAGGGGATTGTCATTATGTCATTAAGTATGTTTATTTCTTTGAATTTATCACGTAGGAAGGGCGCTCGCCCAATACATTCGAGGAGACGTCTAGGTGAACGTTTACTATCAGCATGAATACGACGATCGCCACGCTTCGGAATACGCCCAACCCAATACTCTTCATCATTTGTTCTTGCCCTTATAATATCATCATTGCAGGCTGAGGTTGTAGAACCAGGTTGTAGACTACCGCAGAACTTCTCAGGCGACTGGATCAACACTGCCAATATTGATGCAGACGTATTTATAAACGAAACACACATCATTGAGACCTACTATCCTGATGAGGGAAGATATAGGAGAACCATTTATGTTTGCAGGTAATAAATACATCACTCAGAACGCACCACATTTTCGGACAAGTTTTTAGTAGAAAAAACATTAAATGTTTTTTTTTTTCACTTTCCAGGGAGCAAAGAGACAGCAGAGTGATGATGGCTAGACTTACCGTGGATGGTTGCCAGAAAGATTATGTTTGCTTTGACTTTGTGCCTCAACACCACAATGTAATCAGGTAAATATTTCAAGAAAATGACAAAAATTATGTTGTAAGAGACCTGAAAACTACTGTCATTTGATTAAAAAATCAAATCATAAATTTGCAGACAACGGGTTACAAGTTGGTATGCTTATTTTAAAATGTCCCTTGAGATGAAAAATTTAAAATGTCCAGCTGCAGTGTGCAAAATTATATTAAATTAACAGTTATTAGACATGCAGAAACGGAAAAAAAAAAGTCAAACTATTATTAAACTATTAGTATGAAAAATAACATTGGTCCAAGACATTGGACAAAGTAACAAAAGGATTTGCAAACTTAAATTAGGGATGTATACCAAATATGTCAAATTATTATAATACAAATTATATAAGACTTTAACTAACTTAAGACTATTTTAATGTTAGAGTCTGTGAAAAAGTGTGTGTGTGTGTGTGTAAGTGTGTATTCAAAATCATTTTTCTTACTACTTTCACAGATACCGAAAAGGCTTAGCCATGATACAAAGCAACTTCCACACAGTATGTTCCTGGGTGCAATTCCAGAACAAACAGCAATGGCGTTACGATATCTTCCTCAAAAGAGACCCTACACCCATCAGATGCCCTGTAGCCGGCAAATTCAACTTTACGCAACGAGGCGACGTCAGATTCGAGACCAGAATCCTTGGAGGAGTCACCCTAAGCCCTCGGCCAAACTTATACTGCAAACTCAACATTAGTGACTTCTCAGTCTGTGATAAAGATCAAAAAACAATTCAGATAAAGGAAAACTACTGCCTTTCGGTAGATTACCTAGGAAGACCCGTGGATATCTACAGTGATCCTGATTACAAGATGAAGTGTATTGGCTATTGGAAGGAGAATTTGAAGTCTTATCTGATCACTTATGATGAGCTGGACCCATTCTCGAAGTATAGATGTTGGGTGTACCAAAGGGCTGATATTAACAGGTGAAAATGCTCCGTTGTTTTCTTTTATGAAGAGTTAATCTTAATGCTAGTTTCGCAGCCGTTTTTCTGAGATAAAAGTTCCTAGCACCCAAAAATCTGTAGATGTCTATCTGTTCTATAGTCTGTCTAATTTAGGATGATAATTTTGACAGCTCTAAGTAGGGATGGGGTAGTGTATAATCGTTAATGCATCTATTCGATTATAAATTATCGTTCCCATAGAATTTGGAATCGCTAGTTACATGGTACGTTTTATTATTAAATAATAATAATAAATAAATAATCCTAGACAATTCACACAGCATTATCTAGCCCCAAGCTAAGCAGAGCTTGTGTTATGGGTACTAGATAACTGATATACATATAATACAATACATAGATAGATATTTTTTATTATGTATAGAAAACGACCAGAACACCCTGAACAAATGTCTGCAGATCGTACACACATTTGTCCCGAGGCGGGAATCGAACCCGCAACCTTCTGCGTCGCAGGCAGACCTTCGCCCACCGCTCCACATCGGTCGTCAAATTAAGTAGTAAATTAAAAAAACGTTTATTTTTTATTGTTTTAGGTAATAACTAATTTAATAAATATTGGTATACTTGTGGCTTTAGTGACAGTAAAGCCCTCTCACGACTACGATTTCGCATCCTGCACATTTTCATTCGGCAATCAACCTATTCAGTAGAATACACGCAAGTCCAGATCGTTGTTGAGGGCCCTAAGGTGAAATCACACGAAAAAAAATCAAAATCGTTATTTTTTTTTATTTAGAGGTGCAAATTGTGGTACTTAATCATTTGCTTGTATTTAAATTAATATAATATTCGATTCATTTGTCTAGTCGGTTTTGCGGTATTCTTGCAAGGCGCTACACTACGGTAAGTGGGCGGTACTCGTCTATGTGCTACGATAATTTTAGAGGTATAACATAGGCGTGAGCTGTCAAAATTATCATCTTAAATTAGACAAACTATAAATGTTCTGGATGATTTATATAATTGTATAAAATTAAAAATATTCCGGGTGTTTTCTTTGTACCTATCTTTAAAAATATTTATTCAAGCAATGTTGTTCTTTTTTTAATTGTATTGTATTCATTTAGTTCAGATAATTCAATAATCCATATCCACACACAAAATTACAAAAACGTTGCTGGTCCATTTTTTTTTTATTTTAACTTCACAAAGTTATATCCTCATTATATTTTTTATTTGTAGAATGATGTTTCACTAATATAACCAACATTTTGTACAATTCCAGAATACTGATGTCCCAAGCCCTTGGGCCGTACTGCGATTTGAAGCAAGATGTGACGTCATGGAATTACACGGAGGGCGCTGCAGTCGCCGTAGAGATGGAAGAGTACGAAAGAGAACGCGACCAATGTCCTATGGACTTTGACGACGGTAGCGACCCCTGGGTAGTCAAGACGAACCGCGTGAAGGTACTTACCTTCTCATTTTGGAGTAGTAATAGTGCAGCTGAAGTTAGAATAAGTTTTACTTTATTTTTGGTAGCTCTTCTAGTGAAATGAATGTGCGTTATGGTAAGAATAGACTTAAGATACAGTAGGTACCATTCCATTTATATGTATTTACAAGAATAAAAATATCTGACTGTAATAGCATCCATCACATACCAGTAATCTGGTATTAAAAACTGACAAGTCTTGAATAGTAGGCGATTTTTTTTGCACCTATTATATTTTATTCTATGACAATTAATAAGAAATAATAGTATAAGTATGTAAACAGTCATTATGTAAAATTGTGTTGTTTTGCGCACAAAATGTACTGAGTTAAGGTAGGATTACCAAAAATCTCACTATTGTAAAGTTTATATTAAGATGTAATGTAATGTAGGCCGTCCAATACTGTCTTAGCTGTAATGTCCGTCCATTTATTTTAAGTTATTCCAGTGTACTTACTAATACTGTATTGTAAAGTTGCAAGTGCCTTATATGTAAAGTAGAATTTACATCTATGTATTTTATATATCTTATTTTGTATCAATCTCGCATTATTTTAATCTAAAATTTGAATCTCACTAATTATGGAAAAAGTAAATCTTTATCTTACATTTCCTTTACACTTTTTTCAATGAAATAATTGTGAATTTAATTGTTAATATCTTGTTTTTCTTTTATTTGAATACTTTTGTGTTCCTACAAAATAAACCATTTACACAAAATAACTTGTATGAATTTACATGCTTGCACAATTTCTTAAAGAATAGGGGCTAGAACAGGCTAGAATGAAGTATATACAATTAATGAGTGTCATTATTAATTTATTTAATAACTTAGATCCAACAAGTACAATATCTGAGTAAATAAAGCTGTTCTTGTCTGCTCAAATTTTTTAAAGATTGAAAACTGCCATCTATGAATTAGCTAGACTGTAGGTAAGGGCCCCATTTTACTCATCCAATATCTTTGTCAAATCTAATTATTTTTGAAGGATGCCCATTCCACTCGTCTAAGATTCCCGAGTGAATTGGGAATTGTTAATTTCAAATGCAATTTCATAACATCACGCTAATATTAAAAATGCGAAAGTTCGGATGGATAGATGATTGTTACTTCTTCACTCCAAAACTTCTCAATAAATCGGGCTGAAATTTTGTGTAAGTGTAGCTCTTGAACTGGAATAAAAAATAGGCTACTTTTTAACCCCTAAAATTTCATTTCATCACGTTATGATTAAAAAGAAATAACGTTTTAATTAAAAAATCCTAGTTCTCATTTTTTTATCAAGTATCAGTGTTGCTAGTAAATTGGATAAAATCATCCACTTTTTTCTTTAATCAAATGGACAAAGATATTGGCTGAGTGGAATGGGTACCTAAATCTGTTATACCAGGGTTTATAATAACACTAGCTTCCATCTGGCACAAGTACCAGGGTACCAATCACTTTACTATGATAATGGCATCATTACAAGGTGAGGATGATAGAAAGGTCTCAATCTGGACACTTGTTGAAAGACCCTCATCACCAGTAGTCATCTAAATTAGAATGTGTTATTCTGTGATAATACCATTGTCATAGTGAAGTAATTAGTTTAGCAGCCTCTATTCTGCCTTCGGACTATAGCACAGATCAGTAATTCCAGGAATTCACTTATTATAAACCTACATTACAGATTATCAAGTAAATGGATACTTATTGACTGAATAACATAAGAAACAATAGTTTATTTAGTCCAAGAAACTTTTGGTATATCAAAGTGCTCCGTAAGACTGTCAAGGTGTTGGTTGAACTTTTCCACTCGCTGTTTATGAGTCATTTCAGCTTTTTGTTGTATTCTTTGCTTTTGCTGTAACACGAAACAAAAATTATAAAAACATAATGAGATGAATTAATTTGTTTGTATACTGGGGGACTGTAACAGATCCTGAGCTGGCTCTATGAATAACACTATGAATCAGTAGATAGTAAAGCGCACATACCATTTTCTCTTGCATCTTTTGGAAAGCCATCTCAGCTTTTGTTTTATGATCTGGGTTCTGCTTTACTTGTTGTTTTACTTCGTCCTCGATCCGTTTTTCAGTTGCCTTGTTGGATTTCTTCTTTTTTTTCTTCTTGATGCCAGAGTTGTCCTTGATTTTTAGCTGAGATTTATTCACGCAAGCATACTCATCTTCCTCGCCCATTATGTTGTAAGGTACAGAGAGAAAAAGAGATAACGTAAATAAATGGGCACAGCAAGATTTGATCTTAGTTTTTACTGGTTTTTAGAAATAAATCTGCCAGTTCCTTGCAAATCTCACAAACAACTCAAACAAACAATTGAAACAATAACACCACAGATCAGATGTACTATGGATGCTAACCTCAGAAGAACTATCATATGGAACTGCCGTATTGTTCAATTTGACACGGAAGCAATAATGGACTACCAGTCTCTTTCTCACAACAGTGGTTTTACGTTAGGAAAAAGCATACACACTCTTTTTATCAGCGCCCTCTTCCTGATTTTGATGTACTTTTGCTGTCACGGACGCCATTTTATTCTACGGTTTTGTTTACATGTGAGGAGATGTCATTGTGAGATTTTTATGTTTTCCCCGTGTTTTCGACTTATTTATTAAGCAAAACTGTGATATATAAATTGAAAATCATATAGAAGAGGTACCGTGAAGTGTTCTGTAGCAGGCTGTGGCCTATGCCAAAGCAAAAACAGGCCGAATCTAACCATAATCCGCCATGTTTATCAACCGATTTGTTTACTTAGGTATCCAGGAAAAGTACATGCTTATGGCAGTTCTATAATGATAGTTCTTCTGAGATGCTAACGCATAATAACCTCAGAAAAACTATCCTATGGAACTGCTTTAATAGCGGTAATCCATTATTGCTTCCGTGTCAAATTGAACTTACGGCAGTTCCATAGGATCGTTGTTCTGAGATAATAACACAGATCTTTAGTTAATGAACAATAACAAAGTGGAAGATTGAGATTGAATGAATGGGACTGAGTCATTCACCTAAAATTACAATGCTATCAGTGTTGCAATGCGGTTGAGGATTTGATACACGATCAGTCTTCAACATAACTGCGGACTTCACCGAGACGTCATCGTGATGGTACCGTTTGCAAAAAAAGTGTATTTCTGCAAAATTATTATATCTACGTGAATTTTTATTTTTCAAAAAAATATATTTTGCAATAATAAACTCATGAGGACTACTGGTTAATTGGATGAGATATGCAAATAATGATGTCGGCTAGAATAGTGTAAGACTGTATTTTATGTAAAATCTTGTTAGACTTGTGATTATTTTGTTTTTTGGTCATTTTAAGAACTTTTGAATGAATGAATGAATGAACACTTTATTGTACAAAAAACATGCACATGAATAAACTAAAAATCTTATATCTAAGTAAAAATAAACGGTACAAAAGGCGGCCTTATCGTTGAGAGCGTTTTCTTCCAGGCAACCTTGGGATGGACAAAAAATATGTAAGAAAAAGATATTTTGGTACCTATACGATAAGTACCTAGGTACATAAGCTATAAAACGAAACAATCATATTTAAAATGTTAATAACCAATTAAAGCGATAAGGCCGCCCTTTGTACTTCCTATATTTCATGTATTTCCTTTTGTATTGTATTTTGTGTTTGTGTGGTACAATAAAGTGTTTTCTATCTATCTATCTAAAGCTGCAATCACACATAGAGTTAAAGAAGAAGTGCATAATGAAAATAATTAATTTAGATTAGACGGCCGAAGAAAGCTTATATGACTTATGATTGGATTTTAAGGAGTAGATTTGATGGAGGGAGCAAGGCTGATGTCGAAAGAATTTGACGTTTTCTTAAGTGTACATTTTTGTATTTATGGAAATAAAGCATTTTTGATTGATTGAATAGGCAGTTTGTTCCAAAGACGAAACAGCCTGTACACTAAATGAATTTCCATAAAAAGAGTGGGAATGAATGGGAAGTAACTTATCAGAAGACGATTACTCAGGAGAGAGAGGCCTAAAAAGATTAGAAAAAGAAGAGAAAGAACGTGCATGTCCCGGCGAAGTCGAATAGGGAGCCACTTGATCATGGTGTGAAAAGGAGAGACGTGGTCATACTAACGTAAACCAAATAAATTTAAATAATTTAAATAATGATGGACAATTCACACAGCATTATCTAGCCCCAAGGTAAGCAGAGCTTGTGTTATGGGTACTAGATAACTGATATACGTAATATTATACATTACATAGATAGATATTTTTTATTATACATAGAAAACACCCAGACCAACGGAACAAATTTCTGCAGATCGTACACAAATTTGTTCCGAGGCGGGGATCGACCCCGCAACCTCTTGCGTCGCAGGCAGACTCTCGCCCGCTGCGCCACTGAGGTCGTCGATGAAATATGAACCTTATGCAAAAGTTTTGGAGATGCGCAAGTTTATATAACTGTTCCTCAGCAAGATCTAAATAGCAGGCATCCTTATAGTCCAGAACAGTGAGAAGAAGAGACTGGGCTAAAGCAATTTTAGTAGCGGTCGGCAGAAAGTACCGCAAACTCCTAAGAGAGCCTGCTGGAGCACGAGCTTGGAGGTGACTTCAAGCTGAAAGACCACCATGAAAGTTAACGAACAAACGGTACCCCTAGTCTGGTTATAGTTTTGAATGATCAGTAAAAACTTGGGAATCTTGGGAAATAAGACCCATTACTTGATATCCAACACTCAGGGGATATCAAGTAATGGGTCTTATTTAGTGATTAGGTATAATTTGTCCATGCCCCTAGGTTCTTTACGGTCACACTATATACGGAATGAGTATTTCATCGAATACGGATGGGTATTTCATCAAAAACAACTATTTTTTTGTGGCATATGGCATGAGATATCCGTCCAGCGATCCTAGTAGGTACGTACACGATAATCCGTGATGACAAGCTGTTGAAGATGCGGAAATTTACGGAAATTTAAGGATCCAATTATGTGCCAATGTTATATGAAGGAAGTGCTTGTAATCAGTGTCCTGAATCCCATTTAGAAACACAATCTGGCACAATCTGTACATCTGGAGCACGTTTGTATCAAACTATTCCGTGTCAACTCACACAAAAGCCCGTCCTATTGCCACCGGGAAAAAAGAGATTTCAGGGGAGCAGCATCGGGGCAAGCACTATGCCAAACCGTTCAAATTAGTCTTTTTTAATGATATTTCCAGATTTCTATCCATCCCACAAGAGATGGCTCTAAAAAAATCAACTAAAGTGATTAAGACGAAAGGCAGGAACGCAGGCAGAGCTACATTCGAATTTTTCTACGTAAGCCTCCAAATTTGAAAGACAGGGAGGTTTGAATTTTTCTACCTAAGCCTCCAAATTTGAAAGACAGGGAGGCTTTCACCCATGTCTTGTCATCCAAATAATGTGGTTATTCATTTAAACCCGATTTCATTGTGTAAGTAAAAGAAAGGCCTCATAGGTACCTAGTGGGTAAGTACCTACCTTAGGGCACGTCGTTAGTAGCGTAGGAGCGCCCATCACCTGACGCTACTGCCGACGAGCATAATGGATGTGCGTCGTGCGTGGGCCATGAAAGTGTTACGATGTGTGTGATATCGTAACTTTGTTCCTATGATGTGTGTGATATCGTAACTTTGTTCCTATTTATCTTAGGTTTTAAGCTCCATTCCAAGCAACAAATCTTTAATAACCAAACGCCCCTGACACCCTTGCGTAACGCGCTTTAACCGTTAAGTGCGCATTAACTCACGAGGGTGGCAGGTTAGGCACCAAATATCATAAATAAATAAGTGATTGTTCGCGACAAAAGAGCGGGAATGAATGCGTTTCTTGGCGTTATCGCATCGCGCACGCGTCGTCCCGCCGCCGCGTACGGCGCGGAGATTAGTTCGATTTCAGGCCACGCGGCGCCACGTGCGAGCTGAATACCCGCCAAAATAAGATTATCGGATTTGCACACTACAGATTGCACACGAATGAGCAGGAAGTGTAAAGTGAAACTACGGTAATGAGGGCGTTTGTGGGATGACTGGTGAATGTAGAGCTGTCAAAAAAGCAGCAGGGATGTTGAGCAGCTAAAAAAATGTATACCATAAACTTCGCCATTGGTTGCCATGTTCCTATGAAAGATAATCGTACGGTTCAAATTTCACTGACGTTTATGAAGTTATACATAAGTACTGTCATAGATAGCCAACAAGAAGCTTATATCCTGTAAAACAGGATATTTTATGCTTCTTGATAGCCAATTAAGTTGCTTTCAGGCGTTCAACCTTGGAAAACGAACGAAGTTGACGATTGGTTGACATCGTCGGATCGCACAATGCGAAGGGCAAGGGCGGCCGATCCGATCTTTCGATGACCTACTATGATCATTTTGGCTTTTTTCCTTAGAGATGCGAAACGAAAGATGTCAGTTAGGGATGCACCCGAAGCAATCATATAATCATATCAAATTGGTCATAAGGTTGCTCGTTTCGTGCGATCGACGTCATCCGTCATAATATGACGGATAAGGCCAACATACTTGTCTTAACCTGAGGTCTTAACGTAGTGAAAAAATTCTATGTCTATGGTCTCAACATTCCTTCCGAAGGTTCAGGTCGAACAAAAATACCATCAATTCTAGAGTTTGGCTCGAAGTTCCTTGTCCAAAGTAAGGGTAGGTCACGGGTGTTTTGTTTGTCACGTGCGCGATAAGCACCCCTCAAGTCAGCCTTATCAGCATCACTGGTTGCCCGACGATTCATGGCAATGGCCTTGGTAAAGTCAATAAAGTAGATTCATACTTAGGTAGACGCTTATACACACATGAATTATATGGTCTAAGGTCTAAGTTTACACTCTACATTACCTACACAAAAGGTCACCACACAGTAATAAGTACCTACACAAGTACAGACACAGTAAATTCTTCCAGTATAATCCTTTCTACAAACTTATGCAACGGTAGGACACCATTGCATAAGTTTGTAGAAAGGATTATACAAACTTGTGCAACGGTAGAAAAGCTACTAAAGAAATTAGTACATCTCTATTTGTACAAGAAATGGAGAATTCGATCACTAAAATCTATTCAGATGTTTAATGAATTTTTTTAAATGTTAAGAACGCTATACTAGCTTAGCTTAACCTACAAATAACCAATAATGCCTGTATTATGTGACAACGTTAGTTATGATTCATAACATAACAACATTATGAATAAAAAAATGTTTAGATTTCAATAAATCCGTAGAATTTTCCACGCGCATCTGCACGCGTGGTGCTAGCTGGCTGACACGTAATGCTACACCGTCGGTCGTAGCGAATGAGCTACGGTGCGTAGCACCGTAACCATCGTTTCGGATGTAGCCATCATTCGTAGCCGCGAAGTCACTACGCTACGACGCGAGACGCGACGTAGCATCAACCTGACATTTTCATTCATTAGTCTTTACCAGGATATAAGCTTCTTGGTCTTTACGCATCTGCCTAACACCTGCTTCGTATGAACTGAACTGTGGCCCCTTTACATCACCTGAAGCTGGCAGTGAATGCGTTAGCTTAGGTTGTTAAATTGTACAATTCAAAATTTTGCGTTAATTAATAGTATTCTGTGAAGGTGTATTCACAGAAAACTATTAATTAACGCAAAATTTTGAATTGTCTAATTTAAATTCCACATTCTTTTGATAATGACCGTTAGAATTACGACCATGGAGTTTATAATTAATGAGAACTTACCTAAGAAATTACGACAGATTGGCAATTAGATTAGATAGGTTGATGAAGATGCCTTGGGAAGAATCCTTCCCATCTTACGAAGAACGGTCTGTAGTTGTGATACTTTTTTTCTCCTACGGCCTTTTCTGATTTTAAAACAGAAGTTGGATTTGATTAAACAACAACAGTAGCTTACTTTAACAGTGGCACTTGACTTTCTAATTCACAAATCTCGTGCGAACGGCTCCGACTTAGCGCGAGCTCGACAAAGCTAAATAAATCGCTTGTACGAACAAAGCAGCAGTTCTAATAGACATTAATACAGCATTAGTTGGAGGGCGACGTCGACGCCTTGTTTGCCAAACTGCCCTAATCCACTATTTGTTGTTGGGGTGACCATGAGATTGGATTGTAGACTTTAGAAGTCTCAGCGAGGACATAACTCTCGAAATTGTACTACACTTATGCTGGTTGTGGAGCCTTTATAGATCGTAAAAAAATTAATTTTAAGTAGGTATACAAATATGCTAGATGAGGGAGGTGTTTGAACGGCTCTGACTGAGTCTCCCTGATTTATATTATTTATAATACGGTTTAGCCGCCATCTAAAGTTTTTTTACAGCCAATCTTGTGTTTTATTTTGAAGTTTAAGTACCTACTGCACTTTTACTAAAAAAGCTACATAAAATCTCGACTGTTAATTTACCACCATATTATCTACATTCTTAAAGTGGGAGTGTAAATGCAGACGACTTTGTTTCCCACTCTTCCAATTATTACCAAACCATGGTCACCTTAAAATGTTGCGAAATTCTGACTCCCGAGAGGAAATCCTTTTCCCACGAGCTTTATTCAAACATATGTAAAGCGGATGATGGATGACTCTGACCCCCAAACGGGGGTTTAACAGGGGGTGCAGGGGGTTAGCCGTTTAAATCACAATCCTGTGGGCCCATAATGCCCTAATGCATTTTTCGCTGGTCACCGAGCGTTTTGAAATTTATAATGTCAATTGAAAGGCACACGTCAAAGTTATTGCTCTTTTTATAGTTGTGCCCAGGAATATACGGTTACAAAGGGTTAGAAAGCAGTTGAGTTATGTTTTCAATGTTATTTTTCTTTTTCGGCTACCTACCTAGTGACTAATCACGTACTTTTAAGCAAGTTAGATAGATAGATAATGCTTTATTTCATAACCCATAAACAAAATCATTAAGTACATTATTAAAGTTATCGTAAACAATGCAATGGAATTGGCAGTTAGTTATTTTTGTCATATAATTCTTGAAAAGTTTTATCTCCCACTAGCGGTTCGTTCCCGCTTCGCACGGGTATATTTTTTATCTATATAGCCTTATGGTACTCAGTGAAAATAATGTAGCTTTCTAACGACAAAAGAATTTTTCAAATCGGTCCAGTAGTTTTTGAGTTTATTCGTTACATACAAAATTACAAATCTTTCCTCTTTATAATATAGGTAAGTGTAGATTATAGGTGCCAACTCCACTCATCCATATCTTTCTCCAATGTACATATGATTAAGAAACTTGAATTACTTAGTTTTTATACTTCATACATAAAAGTTGCACGAAGACTTAGTCCCTCAGAAGAACAAATCAAGCTACGAAACAACTCCATTCCATTAAAATGAAACATTTCTGGCATAATGCGACTTGAAAACTTCTTGAAAACAGCAATTCAGCAAACTTCAGTAGGTAAATATGTCGAGAAAACAATAGAAATTACCTCCGCCTTCACGTTATGGAACGTGTAAAGTAAAAATGTGTTGTCTTGACAGTGTAAAGGTTCGGTGGTATGAGGGCGGTGGCCGCTCTATAGCGTCCACTTTTAATAAGATGCATCGCATTGTAGTCTTCGCAATAGCCTTTAGCAGCCTAAATTTCGAACATAAAAACATAACATAACAGCTTAGATCTTTAAAAGTATACGCAACGGATTTTGATGCGGTTTTTTAAATGAATAAAATGATTCAAGAGAAAGGTTTATAATGATATAATTACATTTACTCACTAACTTTACTTATTTATTCAGTTGTTTCATGTGTACATTGTAAGTTGTTATAATATAGTGCGATCATGACTTAGCCTTCTTGCTTCTAACAATATTATTGTTTTTCAAGCGCATCAGCATTGACAAAACAGCGGGGCAATGCAGCCAGAGCGTCTTGAGTACGTTTTCGATTGTTATTGATTGGATCAGTTATGCATATGCATTACAAACGTACAAAAAAGGTAAAAAGACGAAACATATTACAAATTAGTTATATCTACTACTAAATGTAAACCAAACATTCCCCGAATATCAGAAACCCGGCTTTATCGAATCGAAGTTTTCGCATTACGCATCTCGCAGACATAAGACCCTCGCGGGCTCATTAAAATTTGTCAGCTTCTATACGAGAAAATCGAGAAACTTCCAGAATGGATGTAGAAACTCTAAGTGAAATCTTTGGAAGGCGGGTGACGTGAAAACTTTCCTGAATTTTGAGCCGCCCCATTTTTCGACGCCATCAATTTAGCAAGCCGTCAAGAAGATTATTCGCACTCGAGACTTACCTAATACGGAAAAAAGAGTAATTTAAGTTTTCCAGAACAGTCGTTGCGTGAGAGTTATGATCTTTGTTTGAAAGTTAGATTGATTTATGGTAAGTCTTAGTAAGAGATCCGGAATTTTATTCGTGGTGTTTTTTTTCTTTTTGCTGCACCAACTTTTCCTTTGTCGTGAGTAGGTAGGTAGGTGGTAGAAATCTATTTCCGAATACCTAGCTAGGTTAGGTATAGTAGCGATTTAGACTGGATTTAAGCTATATTTGAGCTTTGTATCAGGTTATAGATTTATATATTTTGGTAACATGAACATTTATACAGCTTCGATCTTAATTTAAGCTAGATCAAAATAGTTGACACTTCCAACTTTCGAATACAGGAGGATCCAGCTAGGTTGGGCAGCGTTTGGGAAACTACGTCGAGTCTTCTCGTCATCCATAACGCAATGCTTGTAAACGAAAGTTTTCAATCAGTGCGTCCTACCCGTCATGACCTACGGAGCTGAGACGTGGACACTCACGGTAGAGCTGGTCCACAGCGAGCTGTGGAGAGAGCTGTGCTCGGAGTTTCTCTGAAGGATAGGATTCGCAACGAATACATCCGAAAGAGAACCAAGGTTATCGACATAGCTCAAAGGATTAGCAAGCTGAAGTGGCTGTGGGCTGGCCATATTTCAAGGAGAACCGCTGGGGTTAACGTGTTCTTGAGTGGAGACCGCGACTCGGCAAACGTAGTGTAGGACGCCCTCTGACCAGGTGGGATGACGATTTGCGAAAGACTGCTGGCAGATGCTGGATGCGGCAAGCTGAAGACAGGACGCTATGACGCTTATTAGGGGAGGCCCATGTCCAGCAGTGGACTAGTATAGGCTGATGATGATTTCAAGGTCAGATACAAATTAAAATAATCCTAGTTAAAAATAGAATGTCAAAAGCGATGATTTAATTACTTATAGTGTCTAGGGTAGGCGAAATCATAATGGTAAGATAAGGTAAGGTTTGCAGACAGATATCCAATACAACTCTCTAATTTACAGATTTCAAATTTAAAATTCGCATTTTTCTTTGCAATCAGGCTTACTAAAAATTATCTGAAAATATAATGTCAGATAAAAATGCTAGGAACGGGTTTTGCTCCAACTCGAAAAATAGCAACTAACAGGCTAAAGGTTTCTTCGTCGCTTATTTACTATTCTCTCTATACCGAAAAGACAGAAATAAAAACAATCACTTAATTTATAAATTTCTTAATTTCGTGTTAGTGTTTTATTTTAAGAACTTGACCTATGAGTGTACCTACATTTATGTATTTGTGACAGTTAAGAACTTTTGAATTTTGAAAAGAGCTATGATTAAGTAGGTTACAAATTGGGTTACCGAAGAGGTAGGTACATTTCAAATAAAAAATATGGGTATTTTACATGTAAACGACTATTTAGAATAATAATGAAATTAATCATTAGATAACATTCTTAGTTTTAGTCGTATGACCTGACTATCTTCAAACACCATGAACTCGCTTAACTATCTGTCATTTTTTACCCGCTATGTCACTAAAGTCGTCGGATTCAAAAGCGAGGGTAGTTTCAATACAAACTATTATTGTCTCTATACCGAGGGGACAGAGTTTAAATAACAGATGTAATATGTATGATACAGTAGACCGAGTGGAAACAATGTCGGTGCCTAATTAAAGCGGTCCAGTTTATTAATGGTTTTTGCTGACTTATTATTTAGCAACTATTATAAAGTCTTATCGAAGAGTAGACCACTTTATGATCGTTAATTTCGTTGATTTCATTTAAATTACTTAAGATATCTTAAGTTTAATTTAGATCATAATATAATAGGTTAAGTTAGCGTAAAATGAATGTTTTAGCTTTTAGTACCTTTTTATCAATAAACTTATTATTACTATATGTCGGGGTATGATCGGACGGGGGTGAAAGCTGCATGCCTGTAATAATTGTAGCCGAATCAAGCCACATTTTCTAATAATGCCAAATAATATGCAGAGAAAATGCTGGCAGCATTAGAACATAATGGCTTAATTCGGCTACAAATAATGTTTTGCGGTATTCACTGCGTCCGATCATACCCCGATGAGCTATCCTACTATCTTAGTCATCATAATCATCATCATCCGGAGATTTGCAGCGGGTACTGCTGGTTAAAGGCCTAATTTTGCTAATACCAGCGCTACTCACGTCCAAGTTCGCCAGGCGAAAAATCCTTGTCTAGGTATGTAGTATGTATACTTACCTCATTGCGTTGGAACTACTAAGTAGATATTCCAGAAAAATCGCATGGTTTCGGTATAATAATTCGACAACAAAACTTATGTCATAACAAAACTTATGTCATGCTGATGACATAAGTTTTGTTTAGCGCTATGGCGCTCAATAGGGGAGGCCTATGTCCAGTTGTGGACTAATGTAGGCTGATGATGATGATGAACAAAACTTGCCTTCCTATGTGTGAAAGAAAATTTATATTTCACTCACAGTCATTTGGTAGAGATAATTCTTAGGACAAAGACAAAAATTATAGCTCTCGCTCATCAGAAACTTTTAAATCTAAGCGCACGGAGGAGAAAGATCGAAAGAGACAAGAACAATCGAATCGAAAACACCCAAATTGACCAAATTCACAATTGAACCAACACCACAAACCAAAGCAATTCTAAATTAAATGAGTATCAATGCGAGCTACGAGTCGCAAGGGGTGGAATTGGAGCTGGTCGCAGAATACACAGTAGTTACAGGGTAGTAAATCAAGCCATAGCTTATGTTGTAGTTAGTGGAGCAGTTTGTAGAGCTCTAAATTTATGCTTTATCAAAAATTCGATACTTATAAATAGAGATAGACTGGCGTCTACCCGTGGCTTCGCATGGGTTTTTTATTAAGTCTATGTCCGTCTCTGGGATATTGTTTATCTTCCTGCCAAATTTTATTTAGATTCGTTCAGCCGTTTAGTCATGAAAAGGTAAGGGACAGATTTACTTTCGATTTTAAAATAATACTATGTATGGATAGTAAATGATCAGTAATGAATTATATTTTTTTTAATAAATCTGGGCACTCTGTCAGTGGCAAAGATTAAAAACAAGATTCGCCAAGTGCGAGTGTAACTCGCGCGCCGAGGGTTTCAAACATTTGCCAATTATTTGGACAATCAATTTTCTGAAATATTTTAAAAAGTATGAAACTTACGGAAATTTCAAAAAGTGTTTTAAAAAGGCCGAAACGATACCTTTCATTTGATACCCCACATGGGTAGGTACCCCTTTTTGAAAAAAAATCCCCTTTTTTGACCATTTTTCAAAAACTATTATTATTACAGACTTCTCTATATTTTTCCTGTAAAATATAGATTGATATCTACAAACGCCTAATACATTGTACATGGATCGGTCATCAATCTTCGGAGCTAGGGGGGGGGGGGAATGGTCAATTTTCCGTCTTTTTTTGAAATATTTCAAAAAGTATGAAACTTACAGAAATTTCAAAAAGTGTTTTAAAATGGTCAAAACGATACCTTTCATTTGATACCCCACATAGGCAGGTACCCCTCCTTTTGAAAAAAAATTCCCCCCCTTTTTGACCATTTTTCAAAAACTATTATTATTACAGACATCTCTATATTTTTCCTGTAAAATATAGATTAATATCTACAAACGCCTAATACATTGTACATGGATCAGTCTGCAATCTTCGGAGCTAGGGGGGGGGGAATGGTCAATTTTTCGTCTTTTTTTGAAATATTTCAAAAAGTATGAAACTCACAGAAATTTCAAAAAGTGTTTTGAAATGATCAAAACGATACCTTTCATTTGATATCCCACATAGGTAGGTACCCCCCCTTTTGAAAAAAAAATCCCCCCCTTTTTGACCATTTTTCAAAAACTATTATTATTACAGACTTCTCTATATTTTTCCTGTAAAATATAGATTGATATCTACAAACGCCTAATACATTGTACGTGGATCGGTCTGCAATCTTCGGAGATAGGGGGGGGGGAAAGGTCAATTTTTCGACTATTTTTGAAATATTTCAAAAAGTATGAAACTCACAGAAATTTCAAAAAGTGCTTTGAAATGGTCAAAACAATACCTTTTGTTTAATACCCCACATAGGCAGGTACCCCTCCTTTTGAAAAAAAATTCCCCCCCTTTTTGACCATTTTTCAAAAACTATTATTATTACAGACTTCTCTATATTTTTCCTGTAAAATATAGATCGATATCTACAAACGCCTAATACATTGTACGTGGATCGGTCTGCAATCTTCGGAGATAGGGGGGGGGGGAAAGGTCAATTTTTCGACTATTTTTGAAATATTTCAAAAAGTATGAAACTTACAGAAATTTCAAAAAGTGCTTTGAAATGGTCAAAACGATACCTTTTGTTTGATACCCCACATAGGCAGGTACCCCTCCTTTTGAAAAAAAATTCCCCCCATTTTTGACCATTTTTTAAAAACTATTATTATTACAGACTTCTCTATATTTTTCCTGTAAAATATAGATTGATATCTACAAACGCCTAATACGTTGTACATGGATCGGTCTGCAATCTTCGGAGCTAGGGGGGGGGGGGGAATGGTCAATTTTTCGTCTTTTTTTGATATATTTCAAAAAGTATGAAACTCACAGAAATTTCTAAAAGTGTTTTGAAATGGTCAAAACGATACCTTTCATTTGATACCCCACATAGGTAGGTACCCCACCTTTTGAAAAAAAAATCCCCCTCTTTTTGACCATTTTTCAAAAACTATTATTATTACAGACTTCTCTATATTTTTCCTGTAAAATATAGATTGATATCTACAAACGCCTAATACATTGTACGTGGATCGGTCTGCAATCTTCGGAGATAGGGGGGGGGGAAATGGTCAATTTTTCGTCTTTTTTTGAAATATTTCAAAAAGTATGAAACTTACAGAAATTTCAAAAAGTGTTTTGATATGGTCAAAACGATACCTTTCATTTGATACCCCACATAGGTAGGTACCCCCCTTTTGAAAAAAAATTCCCCCCCTTTTTTACCATTTTTCAAAAACTATTATTATTACAGACTTCTCTATATTTTTCCTGTAAAATATAGGTCTATATCTACAAACGCCTAATACATTGTACGTGGATCGGTCTGCAATCTTCGGAGATAGGGGGGGGGTATGGTCAATTTTTCGATTTTTTTTGAAATATTTCAAAAAGTATGAAATTTACAGAAATTTCAAAAAGTGTTTTGAAATGTACAAAACGATACCTTTCATTTGATACCCCATTTGCCTTCCTAGGTCTCTTTTGAAATTTCAACATCAAAATTTGTACCTACTGAAAATATTCATTTTCATTTTTCATTTATTTATATATTTTTTTCTTAAAATCAGTAATGGCGCACGAAATGTATCATTATTTCAAATTTCAAGTTAATAGCTGCAGTAGTTACTGAGATATTCAAGAAAGAGCGGGGACGGACAGAGCGAGACCATAAGGGTTTCAAAACCGATGTTTGAAACCCTAAAAAATGTACTTAAGTGTAAATACCTACTAGTTGCAATTGTTTTATTCTGTTATTGTAATAAATAATACAAAATGGTACATTAATAATAAGAAGGTTTGTATTTTCTGTTTGTCACATCTTAGAAATTTTTGTCAAAGTATTTTTTATGTTTTTTCTAATTTATTTTTCGTCATCCTAGCTTTTTTTATAAGTAAAGAAGCCTTAGTAATTTAAATCAAAATAATTTTCGTAATTTCTTTTAATTCCTTTTTCATCATCCTAGCTTTTTTTCTTTGGATGACGTACCTTCAGAACAGATTGGACTAAAATGATTACACATAATTTATGTCGATTTAGACCTGGAAAACACATACCTACCTACAATATAATACAATTTTCAATATAAATTCGGAATACCTACCTAAGCTAAATTTCGCTGCGGCTACTCACTTGACGTAGACACAAAATGGCCTCTCCATCAGAGATAGCCCATCTCCACTACAGGAGAGATAGCCTCTCCAGAATGCGTGCACTATCTCTCTCTATCTCTGAAACTATATCCCCGTGTGCGGATATGAATTAGCACCCGCGCCGGCGGCGCACGCGCACATTGTCACTTCCCCTGTCCTGTCAGATGAGTGACTTGTTATAGCAATTGTTTGCTTTTTAATTTGAAAATTGTTTGCATGGGAAGCGTGGAAGTCACTTTTTGACACATATGTAATGTTTTTAGGGTTCCGTACCTTCCTCAAAAGGAAAAAATAGACCCTTTTATATATAAAAACCGTCTTTAAATATTTTTAAACTCACGCGATTTGTTTTTTTTTTATTCTATTAACGGATATTATTCGCGTTGATTTTTCTATTTTTTCCAATGTTTCGACATCCTGTATATGTAAACCTGTCGAAACGTCGGGAAAAATAGGTGTAATCGTAAGTTGGGTAATTTAGAAGGTCCGCCTGCGACGCAGGAGGTTGCGGGTTCGATTCCCGCCATGGGTCAAATGTTTGTACGATCTGCAGGTATTTGTTTCGGCTGTTGATCGTTTTCTATGAACAATAAAAATATCTATCTATGTAATGTATTGTATTATGTATATCAGTTATCTAGTACCCATAACACAAGCTATGCTTAGCTTGGGGCTAGATAATGATGTGTGAATTGTCCAGCATTATTTATTTAATATTATTTATTTATGTAAATCAAACTCCTAAGTCAATCAAAGTTTTGCCGTTACTGCCCATTTTTTTTTAATTTTCCAAGGAAATCACATGCACACAGAACTTATAGGGTATTTCCCGTTGACCTAGAATCATGAAATTTCGCAAGGAGCAGTTCTTATAGTACAGGAAAAAATTTAAACACCGTATTTTTTTTATATCCTTTATGTAATTGTGACCTAGTCAGATTTTTTTTTGTGAACTCGTCTTGGTGAATTTCTTTGCTTCCGTATACAAGTTTGTAAATAGCCAATGTAGTATTGGAAATACTACATTGGCTCTAACTAAGGGTTCCGTTAGTTAGAGCCAATGTAGTATTTCCAAGTTCAAAGTAGAATTTCCCAACATCGCTTACGCTCTATCAGGCGTCTCGATATCATAGGTTAGTGAAAAACGCAAAATACTTGTGGAAACTTCCACAGTTTGAACTCAAACTTAAATAATTTAATACTAAATACGTACCTTTTTTAATATTACACTAGTTTGGAGCCAGATCAGGGCTCAGTTTTACGATTACGGTAGACTCGCATAAGTCCATCTTGGAAACGAAAGTTTTCAATCAGTGCGTCTTCCCGTCATGGTCTACGGAGCTAAGACGTTACGTTTATTCACGATAGGGCTGGTCCATTAGATCACCTAGATTAAGGTCGCTCAGCGAGCTATGGAAAAGGCTATGCTGAAGTTTCTGTGAAGTTAAGGTTTCGTAACGAATACATCCGACACAGAACCAAAGTTATTGACATAGCTCAAAGGATTAGCAAGCTGAAGTGGTAGTGGGCCAACCAAATCTCGCGAAGAACCAACAACCATTGGGGTAAACGTAGGTATTCTTGAGTGTAGACCGCGCCTCGGTAAACTTAGTTTAGGATGCCCTATGGCAAGCCAATACATCCGACAGAGAACCAAGGTTATCGACATAGACGACCGATGTGGTGCGGTGGGCGAAGGTCCGCCTGCGACGCAGAAGGTTGCGGGTTCGATTCCCGCCTCGGGACAAATGTGTGTATGATCTGCAGACATTTGTTCAGGGTGGTCTGGTCGTTTTCTATATATAAAATAAAAAATATCTATCTATGTATTGTATTATATTATGTATATCAGTTATCTAGTACCCATAACACAAGCTCTGCTTAGCTTGGGGCTTGATAATGCTGTGTGAATTGTCCAGCATTATTTATTTATTTTTATTTATAGCTCAAAGGATTAGCAAGCTGCAGTGGCAGTGGGCCGGTCATATCTCGAGAAGAACCGACAACCGCTGGGGTAAACGTGTTCTTGAGTGGCGGCCGCGACTCGGTAAGCGTAAGGCCCTCCGGTCAGGTGGGATGAGGATTTGCGAAAGACTGCAGGCATATGCTGAATGCGTCAAGCTGAACACAGCGCGCTTTAGCACTCATTAGGCGACGCCTATGTCCAGCAGTGGACCAACATAGAGTTGTAACGACTGAATTACCAATCAATTGGCTTTATTACCCCTAACGGCACCATTTTCATTGCAACCAGATGTTGAATGACGCTATAAACCCAATTTACTGTTTGTACATACATTACAGAAGGTGCGGTGATGAAAATAGTTTATTCATCGCTCTCGCATCATTCTCCCAAGTGTGGGGTAATTTAGTGTGTAGAATAGGGTAGTTTACCCTAAACACACCCTGTATTTACGGTCAAAGGGGACTATGGACAGTTGTTCTGTTTGTTGTGGTGTGTTCGCGCTTTCTGCTTACATTTTATGAGCTTAGTTGTCAAGCAGATGATATTTTGATTGTTTTGATAGCATAGTAAAAATAATCTTTTGTTAATTTATTTTATTCGGATTGCCATCAGCGTAACTAATAACAATAGAATTTAAAATAGATACAGAAAGCTAATAATAAACCTTCACTAATAGAAACATAATATTATAAACTAAATAAGTGTGAACACTAAAAAAAAATTGTAGTCGACAATTGCGTACTGAATGAAGTACCTAATAAAATTAACAAATACAATAAGTAAAAATTAAAAGTATAGCTACATCATGTGCAAAAAAAGTTAAGAATCGTGCAACGCCTTGCCCTGTGAATGCTGGTATTGAAAGAGTCAATGTTCAACATTCTTCATCTATACTAATATTAATCTAATAATAATTATCTATCACTATATAGTGTAAAACAAAGTCGCTGTCTGTATGTCCCTATGTATGCTTAGAGCTTTAAAACTACGCAACGACTTTTGGTGCGGTTTGTTTTATTAAACAGACTGATTCATGAAGAAGATTTTTATGTACCTATAATACATGCATAATGTACCCGTGCGAAGTCGCTAGTATAATAAATACCTATATTCACAGTAATATTATAAAAAAAAAGTTTAGAAGCGCCTCGCGGTTTCACCCGCGTATTCCCGATGAAATATAACCCATGTGCTACAACATCCACCCAGGATGTTTGTTGCTCAATCACGCCAGAACAGCTGAACGGATCTCGATGAAATTTGGCATAGAGATAGATTATAGTCTGGAATAGCACATGGGTTATATTTCATCGGGAAACTAGTGGACCGGTTTATTAAACCGGTCCACTAGTTTCGGAGTCTATTAAATCTTTTCGCTTTATAATATTACCTAGCAGCGCCTCGCGGTTTCACCCGCGTATTCCCGATGAACTTTTACTTTGATTACCCTAAACATCGTCCAAGTGAACAAATAAAAATATTCTTGACCACATCTAATTTGATTTTAAGTTCAAGACAATAAAATATTACCCATGGTGTTGAGACATTGCAGTGAATGTTAAACATATTAAAAAAACGTCTTACTCTCAATCTTAGATAATGTTTTCTATATAAATTTTCATAAATTTTCACGCGGGTGAAGCTACAGGGCGCACCTAGTATGTACATATTTTTCATATTTTTAAATGTCTCGCTGCTTTTACAGACCTCTTTAAAGTTTAACCTGTTCACTGATTTTTGTTGTTGACTGACTCAACAGGAGTCCGTCAACAAAATCAAGGCTTTAAAGTAGGTAGGTATCCCAATTTCCCAACAGAGCACAATCAATGAAGTAAGAAGAAAGAAAGAAGAAAAGAGAAAGAAACTACATTTCAAACATAGTTGCTTAATTAAACTCATGAACTACAATGTTAGACATAGGCGTGGATATATTATGTATGTTAAGATGATGGGTACTTATAATTAAGGTTAGGTTAGCAGATATATCACAGTTAGCCATCCATAATGTACCTATAGCTACCAATTACGTAGTATAACGTATATGTATGTGGTTGATACGTAGGCTTGGTAATTAGGCGACGCACGGAGGGGCCGGAACCGGAAGTCAGCCGGAGATGAAGGCGCGATACAATATCCGGTTAGACGCCATTTCCGCCGCGAGACGGCGCGTGTGAGCCTTTACTTTCTGAATCGATGAGCTGGATTCGATGGGATGCCTGCATTGTTCGAGTTAGAGGGTTTGGTACCGTTTGTTTAACACGTACCTAAGTTACTCATTATTTACTGTTCTCTGAGATATAAATATAACTTCTACACTCGTTTAAGGCCTGGTCAGGGCTTGTTTTTCGACTACTGTCGCTTAAGATATGAATGACCAGGTTCTAACATGGTCGTTAAACCGACCCCTGATTTTGGTTCTAACGAGTGTATTAAAATACTGGAGAGGTAAAAACGTCAGTAAACAAAGAGTGATAACAATTCTAAGGTTTTTGTTATTATAAAGTGCGTAAGCTTTCGCACTTTGGGTAATCTCTAAAAAATTAAATAAGTTCCCTGAAATTACGATTTCGGCGGGACTCGAACCTGCGCCCCACCCTAACTGATAACAAGTCGTTTACCTAACGGTTTATAAAATGTAAACTTCAAATCAAAATGTCAATTGTATCAACCGTAGGTATTTTCACAACTATTTTTAGAAAAATATATATAAATGGAATACATATAAACACCTTAATCAAAATCATCAGATCACGTCTTCGAAATAGATTTTTGAAGGCGTCAAGGGACCACCTTCTGCAATTAAATTTAGAACAGAAGGCCATACTTCTAAAAATTAGAGACTGAAACTAACAAATGATTCAGTACAGTTGTTTTAGAACTGTTACATATGTTTATATAATAAAAGATTGACGAGTATAGATATATTTAATTTGTCATTGCCGAAGTACCGTAAAGAAGTTCAATTTTGGGGTACAAGGGAGACTCCAAGATCTTGTCTCCCAAGCCAACCTAACCTGCACGTGGTGTACCCTGCTAGATAACGAACTAAGCTCTGGTGAAAATATCAACATTCTTCATAACTTGAAAACTCATATTTTACTATTATTTTCCATTACTTGACGCTGGCAGAAAAGAGTCCAACCAGACTCATATTGCCATTAACAAAGAATCATCATCAAGTACAAATAAAGGTTTCCGCTGACTCATCATTAAAATAATTATCAAGTTGTAATTAACATTATGTATTATCTTTCTCTTTCTAAGATTGTAAAATAAATTAGTGTATATTGTCAATTTTTTTTATTGATCTGTTCTTTCGCTCTACATGTGTTACTTAATGTAGGTAATTATTTTGGTTTTTGTATATCTAAGTTTCGTAATTTTAAGTTAAATGTGACGGCTTAGATTTTTAGTAAATAGATGTAAGTGTAAATATTAGTTGTAATTATTTTTTGCTGTTAAATAAATAAAGTTAAATGTACTGTTTATTTCCCAAATAAAGCAAAACAAAACATAAGTACTAAGTACTGATGAATAGCGTATTCAGAATTATGAAATTTCAATATGGACCCTCAGTCATTCATAACGTAACGGACACCAAAAATGTCTGGCGAAAACTTTGATCAATGATTCAGTATAAACAACAAAGTAATTCGTTTTTTGTGACGGAGTTACTCACTCTTTGGCCTTTTGCATCTACGTCAGATAATCTAAACAGCGTCAGTTCGGCTGGGAGTCGAACTCTGTCATGTACCACACATGTTCAATATTATAAAGCCTACTAGCTGTTTTGCGCCGGTTTTACCCGCCTTAAATTCGAATTTCACATTTCTGGGGGTGTATTCCAGTAAATCACCCAGAAATTATCAGAAATTTGATGTGATGCCTGGACAAAAAGTAGCTTATGTTACTCAGTTGAGCTACCTGTAGATTGTTTGCAACAGTCGCAGTTTGCTTAATTGTTTCTATAGTAAATACTAGTTTTAATTTAATTGTTTTATATGATTGTAATTTTCTTTCTTAATAAATAAATACATAATTTAGTGTATAGTAAAATTTATGAAACCTATTCCCAGCAATGAGTCAAGTAAAGTTGACGACGATGATGAGGATAATTTAACTAATCTCAGATTTTTGACATGTTTTTTATTTAATAAATGCAGTGTTCTTATTCAAACAAAGCACCTTTTCTTACCGCTTTTATTTGTCCCAAAAAAGTCTGGCTAAAACAAATCAATTAAACAATTCACTTATAAAATAATTGCTGACAACGATCCAACGTTGCAAAAAACGTTTCTCCCTCCAGGCTAGAATCCTTAAGCCCTCACAATCCATCCTAAAAATGGCGTTTATCAAGGAGGATGCTAAGCGATGAGGTCGATAAGGCAGACAGCACAGTCCTTTAAAGGCATTGTCCTCGGAGGCCTTTTATGTGATTTACGGAGCACGAGAGGCGTGAAGTGCGGATTGTGATCGACTGGTACCTACGTCAGGAGGTATGGATGGGCGAGGCACCATGACGAGCGCGTCAGCACTGTTTGAAAAGTCGGGTGTTTTCTCATACAATACAAAACTCTTTATTGTAGGTACACCACAAAAACAAAAAACAAGAAACAGACATAGACCTTAAACATAAAAGTACAATGGGCGGCCTTATCGCGTAGAAGCGATTTCTTCCAGGCAACCTTTGGATGGAGATAAATTTGAAAAATTTAAGAAAGGCAGGTCATACATATACATAATAATATAATAATCATAAATAACAATTATTCTTTAGGAAGTAGATTTTTATAAAAAATAGTATATATATATATACGGAATAAATAAATACCAAGAACAAAAAAAAAGTACTTACCAGTGTTCACTTTTTCAATAGATAAAAATCTTTTGACGCGAGCTTTGAAGACACGTAGTGATTCAGCTTTCCTAATGGACTCAGGCAGTAGTCTCATGGCCTAACTAGAATGCTTAACTGGTTAGGCTTTGAGGAATTATCTTTCCTCCTATCCTAACTGTCCCTGCTGCCAGCAGTGGACCATTATAGGCTGGTGAGGAGTCCTAACTGGAATTAATTAATTTTCCTATGTCGTAACAGCTAATATTTTGAACCAACCTGTATAAAGTACTGCCGTTGACTAAGTACAGTCATACGCAAAAATACATGACAAAACGCCACTGACAACCGCAACTGAATCAGAAATTATAAATAATATTATAAATACTCTTCTAAATCCTTACTACTAATGTAATAAATGCGAAAGTGTATTTGTTACTTTGTTTTTCACGCCCTCACTAAGCAACCAATCGACTTGATTTTTGGCATAGAATTAGTTAAAAGGAGTTTGCATCCCATAAAAGTAGGGAAATGTGTGAAACCCTATTATTTATAAGAACTATAATTGTAAACCACATTTTTGCAAAATAAACATAAAAATAAATAAATAATGCTGGACAATTCACACAACATTACCTACCCCCAAGCTAAGCAGAGCTTGTGTTATGGGTACTAGATAACTGATATACATAATATAATACGATACATAGATAGATATTTTTTATTATACATAGAAAACGACCAGAGCACCCTAAACAAATGTCTGCATATCATACACACATTTGTCCAGAGGCAGGAATCGAATCCGCAACCTCCTGCGTCGCAGGCAGACCTTCGCCCACCGCGCCACACAGGTCGTCGTCGTAAATCATCATAATGATGATGATGTTAGAAACCTACTAAATTGAAACTGACGAAACATCCGATCTGTCTGCCAAAAGCTCAATCAATTCAATCATCCGACGAGCTCGTACTCATCAGTATGTATAAATAGTATGCAGTAATAATTATTCGGCGGCACAGCGATAATACAGATTTAGATAGAGCGCAAAGCTGAGATAACCCTTACATAGCTCAGAGCACATAGCGCCTGCCTACCTCGTACAGTCAGCAGAACAAACTAAGGAATTGAACTACGGAGGGTTTAGGCCTATAATTTCTTAACAAACAGTGAAAAGACCAGAATTATCCTTAGATAAAGATTAACAAGACCGAAGACAAGAAGACCGGTGTGTGAAAGTATCCTCAGCCTGTATAATGAAACTAAGCTCTGTCATTGATCTATTGCTTAAGTGACGTTTTCACCATATAAAATCTTTACTCAAGCATAGATCCGTGTCGTGTAACAGAGCAAGCTTCATTAAGGATCATCTACACTAATATTATAAAGAGGAAAGATTTGTATATTTGTATGTAACGAATAAACATAAAAACTACTGGACCGATTTCAAAAATTCTTTCACTATTAGAAAGCTTTCTTTTCAGGGAGTGACATAGGCTATGTTTTATCCCGGAATTATCACAAGAACGGGAACTACGAGAGTGAAATCGCGAGGCGCCAGTTACTATAATTTGCTCGTAGGAAGAATCGTTTCAAGCCATTGAATCATTATAGTGCTCGCGAGTCATGTATGAGTAAATAATGGCGCGGTTTTGAAAATTTTATTTAATAGGGTATCCTAAATAATAGAGAAGAGGCTTAGGTAAAGCAGTGGATGTCAATGGGCGGAGTAGTAGTAGACATGGCAGTAATAGAAGACTGCTGGATCTTTAGAACTATTAGAACTATCGGTATCAGCTTGGTTGCGCAAACAAATTTGCTGCCGGCAACTAAATCACAAGGGTGGCGTAAACAGCTATTTGACGTCTCACTCACTCCACCACCAACTGGTGTCTGTTTTGGTGTTTCTCTCTTGGTAGCTCTTAAACTTAAACAAAGAAGTCAAGTCAGTTGCGCGGCCTTTTTGAAGATTTGTTCTAATTTGACGCGGCGGCCGCGCAGTTCGGCTGTCGCTTAGTGCGAGGGCACCTTAAGTAGGGCTCTAGGTGTATTCACGTTTACAGGCCGCAACAGCGAGTTAAATTATCTAAGGCCGCAGCTAATGAGGAGACAACCACTCCCGTACACAAAATTAAGTTCACAGTTTTTGAAGTGATGCCACCTATATGGATGTTCGATGCAAACATTTCTTTCGTGCGTGGGATGATTTCGTTCGTCCATGGTCCATGACAAGAAATGACATCTTTCACCAGATGATCATAAATCAATCAGCGTCACAAAATTACGGTAGTGACTAGTGATTGTATACTCATTGTCACAAAACGCCAAAAAGTGTCCAGAAAATAGAATGTAATTTACTCAAAACAAATAAAAATAATCGATAAATAACAAAAACAATGGAATTGGATACTAAAGTCGTTAATTTATTCTTGTTTTGTATATACACATATTTTATTTGTATCTACTAGATACTCGTAGCATATGAGTTACTGACATGTCACAGCATGTTATGATGTGTAGGCAAGGCATTAGTTTCGAAAAACGTATGGATTGAAAAATATTAGGGCTCTACGATTCTGGATGATCAAGACATGATCCAAAAAGACCAGGCGTATTGCTTAATAAATAATAATCTTTATTAGTTTTATCTAATCCAGTTTGACAAACAAGAACACTAATTAAACCATCATTAACAGCAGCTATGCAACAATTTAAAAGTACCAGTTTCAAGTGTTGATATAAAATAACTGGGATTTTCAACACTTGTATCATTCACTTCTACCGTCGCAGCTGAGGTGTCACCTACTCTAACTATGAAATTCGTAAGTTTTGTAGACCTCAATTTTATTCATTTATTACCACTCTTACTGATGTTACCTACCAGACCTTTGAGCCTTTAGCTACGCTGGGTATACCACCACCTACTAGATTTTAGTTTCACAATGTAGAGGCGATCATCATTGTCGGTTCCTCTTGAGAATCGGTCATGATGAAGTCGACCTTATTTTTTGACCCAGTGTGGGGGCTTCGCTATGTCCACGTCCTTTGAGGCTGCTTCTTAAAGAAAGAGTTCATTAGGAACAGCCTCTCTTTCTCAAAGAAGTTGACAAGCATTTGTCATCTGTGATTCCTAACTCTAGAACCATGCAGGCCTATACGGGGTAGTGATAATGTGTAAAAATTGCAGACTTTATACTGGCGGCTGCGCCTTAAAAAATTGCAACTATTGTGTCAAAATTGCGTCGCATGGACGTTTTGGAAAGACTTCAGTGGCGCGGTGGGCGAAGGTCCGCCTGCGGCGCAGGAGGTTGCGGTTTCGATTCCCGCCTCGGAACAAATGATTGTACGATCTGCAAATATTTGATCAGGGTGTTCTGGACGTTTTCTATGTATAATAAAAAATATCTAACTATGTATTGTATTATAATTAAGAATGACGACCGATGTGGCGCGGTGGGCGAAGGTCTGCCTGCGACGCAGAAGATTGCGGGTTCGATTCCCGCCTCGGGTAAAATGTTTCTACGATCTGCAGATATTCGTTCAGGGTGTTCTGGTCATTTTATATGTATAATAAAAAAATATCTATCTATGTATTATATTATGTATATCAGTTATCTAGTACCCATAACACAAGCTCTGCTTATCTTGGGGCTAGGTAATGCTGAGTGAGTTGTAAGCATTATTTATTTATTACAACTGTAAACATTACTCTACTTGTTTTAGATTATAGTCTTCTCCTGCCTGGTGGCCATGGCATGGTGCGTCCCCGTGAACAGCGGCGTCCGCGACCTGCCTGCGCTCAGGCACGAGGAAGTCCATGATGAGTTCGGGCAGTATGCTCTCCGATATATAACGGCTGAAGGTAAGAATACCATACCAGGTAAGCATGTAACGGAAACCTTGGAACACAAAAATACAAGTAATGGGTACCTACACATTATCGGTAATGGGTAGCGATAATGTAGGTCTTCTTAGTAATCAAACATAGCGTAATGAATCGAATATGCAGAAGATCATGGGATCGAAAACCGCCGCGGAATAAATATGTCTATGATCAGTAAATACTTTATCCTGGTTCAGTTGCTAGATCTGGTTTTCTATGTTATAGTGTTGGTATTCAATTCATGGTTCCTATAACACAAGTTCACTTTCTATGCAATTATGCCGAGTAAAACGTCCAGCAAATGTAACATCACTTCATAAGAAAAATAAGAGCGAACAATTGTGTTTGAGGCTAATTCTTTCTGCGTCTTTTTGAAAAAAGAAACAAAATTTCCCCAGATATATACTCACATCAACATTGTCTAAGGATATTCAACATTTTGTTGATCTTTACAAAAACTGAAAATAATTTCTTTAGTAAACAAGGTAGGTATGGAAAGTTTTTTTTTTTTCAAATTTGAAAAGGGAACAAAAGAGGTTTAATTCCATATATAAACTTTTTCTAAAAAGCAAATAGTTTAGTAGTATTAAGCAAATCATTTCAAAATGGAATATCCCTTTACAATGTTGATGTGTGTATTTCATAGCTCTAAATGATCATTGCGGATGTAAGCGGGTTAACAACGAACCTTATTTGTGTTCTATAATGTATTGAATTCGCCAAACTATGATAGTTTTAATAGCTCTAAATACATTTGCTTAGAGTTTAAAATATTTTCTGATTATATATTACTCATTCAGATACTGTGGTCTCCGAACGCGGCCGTCTCATCCCCAGCCAAAACGGCGGCTACGTGCTGGAGATCGAGGGTCAATACCAGTTCATCGGAGACGACGGTCAGGTCTACACGACCAAGTACCACGGTGGCCCTGACGGTTTCCACGTCGACGGATCCCATCTACCCCAGCCTGTTCCCATGCCAGCTATTTAAGAGTACGGAACTGTTTTTGTTAGTAAAATACCTGTGACGTACAGTTTGTTTTCTCTTACTCCTATGGTTCAGCAACCCCGAAGTGAGTTATCAAATCAAATATCAAATATCAATAACGTTTATTTCTTTAAGCTTACAAAATAAGCACTTAGACAAGTCAAATTTTATACTATAAACAGGTTTATAAATAGTCATTATTATCAAATAAGAAATATGATGTTATTGATTTTATTCGCTTCAATTTTTAGTTCACATCTTTAATCAAAAAATCGCCATTTTGGTCTGTCCTATGCAGTATCCAGACAGTAGCTTATAATCTAACATATGGGGCCATCGTATGGTAAACTATAACCTAGCTGAACATGGTTGTAACCAAACTGCAAAACTTCAAAGATTGGCGTGATCGGCGATAACAGGCTGCTTGAGAACTACACTGGGCGCTGCCCTAGAGATACATAATACTAGACCTATTATATACAAGTGGCTATATGTCTGCTTTGAGACTACAAAACACGGAACTCTGAAGGGCCATAGATAGTTCACATGCTCAGATCCTGGACAGGGCATTAACCTATGAACCTCTCTTAGTGGCCCCTTGCGAAAGAATGCTCAGCAAACCAATACAAAACAAAGACTACCAGATGTAACGGACTACACGAAGATCAAAGAGAATCAGGCACCCACAGTGTCAGAATTTATCTATCACAAAACTGTTTTTGTGACTAAAATACCTAGTGTGACGTCATCATCACCATCAACTCACAAACGGCAACTGGACATAGGCATCCATGCTATCCTAAGCCGCCTCTATCCATCGCCTCCCTGCGAAAGCTATGTCGTTGCTCCATCTACTCCTCTGAAACTGGATATGGTCTCCCGAAACCCTGTTTCGCATTGCACCCAAGTCTCCACTCGAGAACCTTTATTCCCCAGTGGTAACATACCTGTGACGTACAAATTGATTTCGTCTTCCTGATTCTGGCCAGCATTTAGATAGATGAAAGGATTAAGGGTCCTTGTTCAGCTCTAAAAATTTTAGTTTTTTTTTAATATGTCTTTAGATTCTGGTTCATTATAGCATGAAGGAAAAGAGGATATATTTTTCCACTCGCATTCCTTTCCCAACAGCGAGAAAAAATTCTATAGGTACTCATTTCTTGACCTAAGATTACGCCTTTTGGATTCAAATTATATCCCATCAGAATTAATCTGTGACATAGTATTTCTATTGGTTACCTTAGTAGATATAGGCATATTCCAATTTGACTTATTGGTTGACCAATTGCAGTTGAAAACCAAGAAAACCAAGATCAAACGTTTTCAAATAGTATTTTTGAATCAAGCTTTCTCTGCTGTCCCTACTTGCGGATTTCTGAAAGGATCTAAGGAGGGTGGTGAGGCCTCGAGGATGCGCCCCCACCCACGGCGCATAGTGACGTCACGTCCTATCTCGGCGGCCATCTTGGATTATCTCGTCGCACCTGCGGGGAGGGGAGTATCGACCCGAAGTCTGAGGAAAAATTTCAGGAGATAACTGTTTAGTGATTTTGATTTTGGTGTTGTTGATCTTATTAGATTTGATGTGAAATATAATTTACGATTTATTTATGAAACTTGTTTTTTTTTTGTCAATTTTGTGTTTTGAAAAGGTGCTGAAACAAACACCAATTCTAGGGCCAATGTTTATGTTTTGAAATAAGTTTTAAGTCCATATTAGTCTCTGCTAAAATGATGAAGACAGGTATCATACAGCACAACTTAAACAAAGAAGTCTCATAATATAATCAGATCAACGTAAATTAAATTACACAACTCTGAGCCACTACAAAGTACAAACAATTCAATTAAGCATTTAGCCAAACCACATCTAATATAACATTAAAATTCCACCCGCACGCGTGGCCTTATCAGTCTATGGCAGTTTGGTCACGCTGATATTATCTTTGGATCCCCCACCCCGCCACAGATTACAAAACATAACCTCACAAATATCTACTATGAACTTTGACGTCATCTGTAAGTAATTTTAAAGTTTAAAAAGAAGCTCTGCACAAACCGAGCAAATTTGGTTTTAGTGAAAACTAGACGATTCGCTTTCTGCTTTGAGAGGAGAAAACAATTTTAGAACTGCAAAGAAGATTATTTAAGTCTGTTTTCCTTTGAATGGTGGTTTACAGAGGGAAAGTTCTAGGGCTTTGTACAACTTCAAACGATCCGCCCTTCTGTATTTACAAAAGCATAATGCAAAATTTTATTTTTACTTTACAAACGAGAATAGCAATGGGTCTGTTTTATTGTGATGTCAGTTTCAGCAGTGGACTCGGAATTGTGTGCCCTTTCAACTCGTTACGGTAGAGTAGAGAACAAGTACCTTTAACCATTTGTTTTGTAGGGATGAGACCAATGATATCTAAGTTACTGCCATGTATGATACCCACTCGACTCATTCTTTTGTCTGATAGGATCCTAGTTTAAAGCATTCTATTAGGATTAAGGATAACATCCAAATTGGAAAAAAAGTTGTAAGGAAGGTTAATCAAAATAGTTTCTTATAATGAGAGATAGAGAAGTAGGCAAACAATCAATGTAGGTAAATTATGTCTAAGGCCCGTATTATGACAATTTGCTCAGTCATTGATCTATACTTGATCGATCGAGTAATATTATAGATTGAGTAACGAAAAAGCATTACTCAAGTATAGATCGATGAGTGAGCCTATGCTTTAATAATAATAAATTATTTATTTCAGACAACACAAAAAAAAAACAATTTAGGTCCATATTATGTTAGTAAATCTTATTCTGTTAATATGAGGTCAGGGTAAGTGTTAATAATAACCAACACTGCAATCATTTATGATGTTTTTTTTTTTTTTGCTTTTTGATGATACCGGTCTTAGTGACGAAGTTATATCAGATAGCAATATGAGAGAATTAATTAACACTTAGTTTCTTATTTGTATAAATTTTGACTTGTCTTTATGCATAATTTGTAAGCCTAGAGAAATTCTGATTTGATTCTTACTCGAAAAGTAATCAAGTTTTTATTTAGCATCAAGCCCTGCTCTATGTGTTGAGTCCAACGTGTTTTAAAATATGAATATTTTAGGACTTCTTTACTTTTTCTTTTGCTTGGGATGATTGTTTCCAAGATTTCTATGAAAAGTTTCATTAAAAAGTAAAAAAATATGCTTTTGATATGCCGTTACTGCAGTCTTTTAAAATCGCAGAATATCCAATTTGATTTAGTGCCTTAAATTTAAGCCGCCAGCAACCATTTAAGTTCTTTCCGGGCGATCCCCTTCAAAAGAACTCTATACTACTCTACAACAATAACAAGAGTCTCCACACCTTAGATTGTTTTACAAACAGGAAAGCTAAAGTGGCTATCGACATGTTAATTCCGTATGCGACCACCGGGGTACGGCGTATTGCGATCAAGGGTGGCTGGAGTGATGCAGCTTCTGGGTTTTCATCTGGCACATGTAGGATTCACTTAACTTCGTTGGCTTGTAGGTAACTTTCAATCCATACTTATTTATCCAAAATTTAGATAATAATATTAATAATAAACATTGAATTTATATTGTTATGTGATAGAAAAAGTGCAATTACTTTAATTAAAAGTATATTCTTTTAATAATTATTGTATGTCCGAAAGGATAAACTGTTGAAGAATGTATAGGTAATATAATAGTTCATAAGACCAACTATGTTACACAGTTCAGAATAAAGATTCTTATTCTTAACACACTAATATTACAAATGGAAAAGTTTAGATGGATGAAATGAAATAAGTTCCCAAAAATTTTCGCTTTCAGCGGGGCTCGAACCCGCGCGCCTCACCCTCAGTAGGTACGGGTGCGTTCTAACCAACTAAGCCGCGAAATCTTAGTCGGTTCCATCGAAAATTAACCTTACTTATTTTTTGGAACTTATTTAATTTCTTAGAGATGCCCAGAGTTCGGGTAAGCACTATAACAAAAATCATTAGATGGATGGATGGATAAATGGATGTTTGTTGCTCAATCACGCCCGAACGGCTCAACGGATCTGGATGAAATTTGCGACAGAGATAGATTATAGTCTGGAATAGTACAAGGCTATAGCTATATTTTATCCTGGAACTCCCACGGAAACGGGAACTACGCGGGTAAAACCGCGAGGCACTGCTAGTAATATTATAAACTCGAAAGTAACTGTGTATGTCTATCTGTCGGTCTGTCTCATACCTTTTCATATCTTTCGGTTCATTCTTAACGGTTGAGCGGATCTTAATTAAATTTGGGAGGGTGGTAAATGGTATCCCGGAGACTGGTTTCAAGGGTACTTGAAAAACGCGCGTGAAGCCGCGGGCTGCAACACCTGCAAATAGTTACCTATACGTAAATATTTCAGTAAGTAACTTATACTGATAACTAAGGGCAAAAATGGAATGACAAATTTGTTGGACGCTTACTCCTTTCCTTAATGAATATAATCTTTGTCCAATTTTAGAACGAGAAACATTTAAATTTGTGTTGTTGAATTTGAGCCATGTTTTATTTTAAGCTGTAATTTTTGAAATTTACGCAATGTATTCCGCAAAATAACGTCTGTATCTATTATTTATCTCATCATCAGTTACTCGTGTAACTGACTACCTTAAATAAAGGCCCTCTTGACCAGAAGAAGACCTTCGATTAAGGTGTCATGCCTCAGGCACTTCTGTCGGTATTTAGTCGCTATGTGCCATAGTAATACCCCACAACTGTCCTATTACTTTCTCGTTACACACCGGCAACAATATGTCATTAAATCTCGTCACTTAAAGTATTAAAACAAAGGTTCATTAAGAGCGCGTGCGTAGACGCAGCTGATGGGTCGAGGGTGCTAGGATGTGGTGAGTGGGGCACGTGCTGCGCCCGGTGGTCAGACCACCAGGTTGGGCGTGCTGGGTGGTGAGTTTGAAGATATGTTTTGTAAACTGTGTAGTTGGTTGCAAAAAAAAATTGATTTTGCTGGAAAAACGACGGAGTAGCCTACATTTGAACGGACACTAAGAAACCTTTTCTGGCTTTAGTGTCTAAATAGTAGGAATATAGTAGGTTTTTGGTAAATTTGGCTAAAATTGTGTATATGGGGCCTGTTAAGCCGTAAGTAGTTAACCAAAAATACAACTTAAGTTACTTTAGCTCAGTAAGTACAGTGTGTTTACTTATGGCTTATTCTTAACTAGTTTTTGCCTGGCTACGCACGCGTTGTTTTTATGGAAACATTATTTCTATCCCATGGTAACAACCTAGCCTATGTTTGATTCCAGACTTATAGCTACATTTATGCAAAATTTAAACCCGATCCGTTCAGTAGTTTTGGCGTGAAGAAGTAACAAACATCCATCCATCCATCTAAAGTTTAGCATACTAATAATAAATGCGTTAGTTTAGTTTAGTTAGTGCTGACACAAAATAGTTCAAACAGACTGAAAAGATGGCGCTTTATTTTGAAATTAAAATGACAATAGGTTGACATAACACTCTAACACAACTTATATTTTTTGGAACTCGCACATTTAAGATATCTGTCACAATGGTGAGTTTAAATTGACTAAACAAGCTGCTAAGGTATGTAAAGTACAGATTGTTTAGTCAATATGGCCACCATAGTGTAGGTTATGATGCTCTACCTTTCTAGTCAGATTTTCATAATAATATTCTTGGTGGATTTGAGCCGTCTCAAAGTCGAAACCACTATCAAGACGATCATAATAAATTATGAATTATAAAGGCTTTCAAAACCATTTAATACAAGTCTGTCTCAAAACTTCAGGTCGTTGCATCTTTTGTATAAAACAGAATTATATTCTCTGCAACGTTGAAACATAACGACATCTCTCAGATTTGAATAACAGTTTACTTATCTTAATAGACTTTAAAATGTTATTGGAGGGATGGTGGCGATATTTTTATTGTTTAGAATTTGCACGGATCTGTTTTTGAGGTATTTTTTGTTGTTGTTGGGTTTACGGCAACTGGAACGTTGGGTATGTGGACTTATACAAACCTTTGTAGTGACATAAATCAATGCTCTCCTAGCCGAATTCCAGCAATGGCGGTCAACGGCAGTCTCAACGAAGACCTGGTGTGCAGGACATATTATAGTGTACAAGTGTACGCGCAAACACTAGTGCACTCTTCAGTCCCTCACTCCAGTAGGGACCTAAGTAGATGAGCCGCGAGGACTTAAGAACAATGGTGGGTATCATCACAGGCCACTGCGAGCTTAACCACCATCTCTTTAAGACAGGAGCCACAGACCTGTGTCGTGGCTGCCTCCTGGAAGAAGAAACTGTGGAACACGTTGTGGTAGACTGCGCGGCCACAGAGGAGGCCAGACAGAAAACGGGATTGAAAAGTCTCATAGAGACATCAAACCTGTCCACACCCATAGAAAAGCTGAAACGAAGCTGTCAATCTCCAAAAGTCCTGCTCCGATACTTCAAGGAGCTGGGCTGGTTAGGGCCTGGTTAGGCAGGGGGATAATGCACAATACATTCCTATGCGAGATGTCAGTGCAGATCCCAGTTCCCCCACTTAGAATTAGAATTAGAATTAGGGACCTAAGTAAGAAGCCACTGAATTTTTTACAACCAAACCAATATGCAGTCAATATTGCAATATAAAGTAAATTTTAAAAAGGCTTAAGGTTTCACTCATATTAGTAGATTTAAAAAAAATAGGCATTTTGCGTTTTGGACCTTTCGTGGGATGAAGTAAAGAATAAAAAGGTTAGATACTTACGTAAGTACCTATTTGGTTACCTACCGACTCACTACAGTTACGTTAATATTACGGGTACTCACCCGTAATACGAGGCGTATTGTATTATTCGCGAGCATGTTGCGTGTTTCATTGTGTGCTAAATCCGTCGCGTTGCGAACGCCTTTTTTGTCCGTACTGACTGCACGAACAAACGCTCGCTGTGTAACAGAGATGCCACACGGGCGCTGCCGCTGCGCTGCGTCGTCGCTGCGACGCCGCAGCGTTGACGCTCCGTAGTTCTACATACAAAACTGCCCGGCATGCCACATGCGATGTGCCATGGCATGCGAGATGAGGCGGGAAGGGGTGCTGGCAGCACACCTTCCCGCCTCATCTTCGTCACAGCGTACCGCAGCACCGTGCTGCGGTGCGACGACGCTGTGACGACGCAGGACAGCGCAGTATTGTTTAGAATATCGAAGCTGTTGCGTTGCTTCATCGCAGCGCTCGTGTGGCACTCATTGCGTTGAAGTCACGGCGTTGCGACGTCACAGCGCAGCGGCATGCGGCAGCGCCCCTGTGGCATCTCTCTAACACGGTACAATACGCCCGTAACACAAGCCAGTACCCACCTTTATATGTTATCTGCTACAGTCCTTAATATCATTTCAAATCACCAATTTACAGCCCGATCATCGATAAAAATGCCAAAAGAACCCGCATTTCGGCTGATCCATAAAACACGCGAAAAATGAAGATATCAAATTCGTTGTTTTGAAAGACGATGCGCTTACCTCGTCCTTAAAAAATATGTCTTCACGCCTTTTATGAAGTATTTTTATTATGTTGATTGTATTTATCTTATTCTATAGAAAAGATCTTATTGCAGGCAACAGGTATGTGTGACCACAATTATTTTTTTGCTTCAACCATTGAATGTGGAGATAAAATGGTTTTTTATCTGTTATTATCATGTTTTTAACACCTGTGTTGGTTGGTGTAAGAAAGAATTGTATAGGGATATTAATTTGATATGCAAATTGTATGAACTTGGGTGTTGTTATTGTAAAAATTTTCAGAGGTTTCTATTTTCACATGGTTTTTGTTTGTGTGGCATTGTTTTTTTTTGTAGTTAGAGTCTAGAGAGGTAAGTAATTGCAAACACAACTCTTCTACTAGGGGCCTTCGCTAATTCCTCTTTTAACCGACTTCAGGAGGAAGTTCTATATTCGGCTGTACTATGTTTTTTTATTTACCTATGTTCGTCGGTTTCTTTGTCAATCATAGACCGACTTAAAAAGTTATTTCCCATCATGCAATGGTCCCAAATAAAAATAGCCCTGATTAGTATTATCCTATAAAAACAACATAATATTTTTAAAACAACACTAGCTTCTACAGTTTTGGTGATATCTTCGCCAATTCTTAACAGATTTGATGACTATTTCGTTCTTTTAGATTGATTTTGAGATGGCCCCATAAAAGTTTGATGCTTGAGGAATTGATATACTTATGCGTCGTAAAACGTATCTTAATAATGAGATTTTGGGATATTTCCAATCCCTTATTCGTACTTTCATCTACATAAGACCTATCATAGACAAACTGTGCTGTTATGGAATAGTGAAACGTCATTTCTGATTCCAAAATTATAAGTTTCTCAAAAAGCCTACCAAGGTGGTCGATTATTCACATGATTGAATCATATCAAAGGTCCAACGCACACGCGTCGAAAAAATAAATCAAACATTCTCTCCTCGACGCCCACCATTAATAAAACTCTTTAAAATATATTTAATAATGTCCACAAAGATGAAGGGCACAATACTACCCATAAAGGGCAGCATTTATTACGGCGACAATATATCGAACACAAAAAGATATTGTGACAAAGCAACGTACTTTTTAATAATATTGTCATTTCTCAGCAGCAGTGGACTCTTTCAAAAAGCTATAACGTAATAATTTATCTCTTTATAAGAGTTTTTTATCTGTGGGAGAACATCCAGGTGAGCACGGGTTAAGTATATCAAAAGGTTTTGTGTTGAGCCTTTCTTTAACATGTTATGCAATGTGACACTACTTTATGAAGGAGTGTTTGGAGGTTGTGGGACGCTGCTATAATCATTCAGAAACAGAAATTTAACAAACCTACAAAGTTTATAGTGCACTTCTAAGCTTTAGTGTTGATCAATTTTAATGATTATTCAATTATTGTACAGAGAATGAGCCAGAGATAGTCCCATAATTTTATATTCCCGAGGCAGTATTTGTCCCAAGAATATAATTGAAGAATTAATAAAATTTGTTCAAAAATTATACGGAGAAATCGGGGAACATAACATACAGCTGAACATATTAATCCTCTTTAAAATTTGATAAATACACCTTAATTACCATTGTCTTATTGGCAGAATAACATTTTTCTACAATTCACATCGGTAGGTAAGTAATATCAGATATTCTAAGGCCGATGATATCCTTCAAACATTCTTCAGAAAAAAATGCCAAACCGGCACTTCAACGATTTCAACCCTTGACTTTCAAGTGCTTTGCAACAACCACCTTGAGTAACGCCGTTGCATTGTTCTCCGTTACCGTAACGAAAGGGAACTCTTTAACGGCGCTTACGGCGCTACGAGACATTATTGTCCTCTTTCCAAAAAAATAATAGAATAAACTTTTTAAGCTGTTTGACTGTTGCGCAATAATTTACCGTGAAACAAGACATTTTTTTCCCTCAAAACTTGCATTGCGTAAAAAATAATGACGGTTTTTATAGCGTTCGTCGAGACGGGGTTGACATCGGAGACACAATAAAATCGATGAAATATATAAGGGCCAGCGCCAATAACTCATAGCGGGCGATTTAAAGCCCATTGCCTATTGTGACAGTGTTTGCACAGGTAGGCGCCCGATGGGTAGTCAAGGCACTCGACAAATCACAGATACACGATTCGCTTAGGGTGAAATTTTAATATTGTATTGTTATTGAAATTAGTAAAAAGTTAGGGGCCGCCAAAGCATAACGAGAAGTCGCGTACATAGGAAGAAAGTTCTGACAATTTGGTTCACGAGATGGAAGATTATAAATTTGTAAGGCGTAGGAAAGAATATAATAAAGGAAATAAATGTCAACAAAAGATAAAAACCCGTGGTGCTAAAAATGAATCCTGTTTGTGAGTATATGGAAGAATATTTATCAAGTAAAAGGGTATGGTTACATGAATATTATAAGCTGCGATCCTAATAAACGGTGGAATTTTATTAACAAATGCATATGGGTTTTGAATTAATAATTAAGTGAATAAAAAGGATTTTAATAAAGATAACTGTTTGGGCTACCAGTGTTTATAAAAAAGGCGGAAACAAATATAATTTGAATAAATAATCGTTTAAGCATGAGCTTACCGTAGTATTAATCAATTTATTCACGTAATGAACATGGATTGGTCATAAACAGACTAAAATATTACGACAGTGGGTAATTTTAGTGATATGATATTAAAAACTGTTATGTTTTTTGGTCCCTTATCTGCGTAGGTTTAACAAAGTTGATACTTTGAACAAAGAACGACGTCTCTAAGGTTAATAAAATTAAAACTACATAATCTGTTATTATTTAGAAGTGGTTACTTTTAAGGTAAAGTCTGCTTTAATCGTTGTAGGTTGGTTTAAGATGGGAAAATATATAGGTGATGATGACTAATTCACCGCAAACTTTTCATTTGTTTTTGTTTTATTTTTGCCTTTTAGGTATATCCACGGTTCTCGACATTTCCTCATGTATTGTTTATAAGACTTGTGTTACAAGAGTGATTTTATTTATTTAACAGCAAAAAATAATTACAATTAATATTTACACTTACATCTATTTACTAATAATAGGTCAACGAATTAGCATTGCCATTCAACGTGGCAATGCTGCCAGCATTCTGGGCACTCTGCCTTCTGGTGACGGCTTAGATTTGTGTTACAATAATTCTCAATCTTTCTTTTCAACCTGCCACTAAAACTATACAATATAGATATAAATATAAAATATATAACAATCTAGAGTGACATAAGAGAACTCTACTTTGTTCGTCTACTGTAGGTAGAGTTAATATTGTGGTCAATTTTTTATTTGAATAAATTATTTAAGATCTTCAAACATAAGTCACATCGAAACTACAACTATCAATTCAAAACAAACCATACACCAGCACCCTGGATTTGGGAATAGCAGGTAAATACATTAAAATTAATTAAGGGGAGGCGACCGCCCGCGCGCTACCGTCTCGGCGGGGGGCGCCCGTGTGACGACTTCATGCAGCTTCCACGAACTTCCCGGGAGCTAGGACGTGACGCCATGGCTGCTCTAGAGGTCAACGATCTATTGTGATGTCTATAGCCACTAAACTAACACTTTCATGGTCCAAGACGCAGAAGCCGTGTCCGGCTCCGTTGTTACGTCGTCGTCGGCGCGCCCCTGCGGGTCGCACCGCCGAGGCTTGGCAGTGAATGCGTTAAGCAGTCTTGAGATATCTTTCTAGTTTCGCGTCGAAAATAGTATGTAAGAAATTCAATGTTCTGCTTAGCTTTTTGTAAATATTGACCTGTATCTAAATCGCATTGTATTTAAACGCACAGGCAAAATAAAAATATATTACACACATAAGTGACAAATGTACTAGTGGCTGTTTTTCTCTTCTTCCCATAGAGGATTTTTTTTAATAAGAATCAATTCTTTACTTCATGTTCTTCATGTTTGGTACTAATTATAATTACTATTATTATAAAATTTGACATGTTTATGTGCTTATTTTGTAAGCGTAAAGAGATAAACGTTATTGACTTTAAATTCATTTCTACTTTATCAACCGACCTACTTTTGCTCTTGTAATATCAAATATCAAAAACGTTTATTTCTTTAAGCTTACAAAGTAAGCACTTAAACAAGTCAAATTTTATACTATAAACACGTGTACTTACATCTAGTCGCATCCTTGTCAATCGTGTATAGAGTAGCCACTCTCCTTAGCTTCTTAGTTATGGAGCCAGGAGCCAGGAGCTTGACGGCACTTGTTAGTTGTCAACAATCCACTAGGGTGTTCTGCATAGCCTCAGCAGTGGTGCGACCTGCTAAGACGCGACGCCACTACCCCTTCTTTGGTAAAGTTAGGCACGGTGATGTTACCCGTGTCTATAAAAACATTAACGTGACTAACGCCCGAATACTCAAACGCAACTCAGATTTAAGCACGTTTCAAGTCGTGATCTTTTGACAGTTTTCAATGAAAATGTGTCCTAGATTCGTCACTTGAGACGCGCTTAAATCTGTGATGCGTTTGAGTATTCGGGGGTTAGGCCCGTATTCTGTGGCATAAATTAAAGTATAGACTTGAAGTGTTTAAGGGCGGTGGTATGAAAGCTTGCTCGGTCATAGATATAGATCTGTGACTGAGCAAGCTCAACTGAGCAAACCCGTATTATAATAATACGGGTTTTGAAGTTAAGTTAGTTACTTACTGTTGAATTTCATCCATATTTTACCAAACAGCTTGTACATAAGGTTTTTGTTTTACAGTGCGTAAGCTTTCACACTGGGTAATCTCTAAGAAATTAAATATGTTCCAATAAAAAAAAACGATTTCGGTAGGATTCGAACCTGCGCCCCACTCCTATCCTGCCAAAATCGAATATTTTTGGGACTTATTTGATTTCTTAGCTTGTACATATTTTCTTTACTATGCAAGAAATCTTCGCACCAGGTTAGTTAGTTTACTTGAATATTTATTTGGCCATCCAGACAATTATTAATCAAACAAGTGGTTCTACATATAAACGAGATCCTGCGTCATCATCAGAAATTTAAGAAAACGAAGACTTTTCTTGTTGCTCTAACTGACTTCAATGATCTTTTCTTGTTGCTCTAACTGACTTCAATGATCTTTTCTTGTTGCTCTAACTGACTTCAATGATCTTTTCTTGTTGCTCTAACTGACTTCAATGATCTTTTCTCCTACTTCGTACGGAACAATAACTTGCAAGTAAGCTCTTCTTTTATTTATATATTGGAAAACCATAAGCTTAATTTAAACAGAATAATATGAAGAAATATATCCTAGAAAGCTTAAAATAAGGTTTTCACGACTAAAAAACAGTGTAGCAACAATTAATAGAACTATGAACATAATCAAAATAAAAAAACAATAAAGAGTAATCAACATAAATCTAACAGAAGGTAACAATAAAACTTTTAAAATTATCATGGTTATTAACATTAAAGTCATTTAAAACGGGATATTTACCATGATTCGATTTTTGAGTTTTCCAATATTTCGGCACAGTTTCATGCGCCATGATCTAGATCACGGAAGAACTCAAAAATCTAATCATGGTAAATATCCCGTTTTAAATGACTTTAGAAGGTAACAAGTTAAAATTATACATGTATGTACCTATATCACACACATTTGATGCATCTATTCCCTCACCAAAAAATTCACCGCTCAGCCGCCGCCTTCTTCAAAATGTCTTGCAAATGCTTCCTAAAATCCCAGCTAATTAATCAAATAGTGCATAGAACAAGCATGAAGCAATAAATGGTAAGCGACTGTTGTTTGGGGTCAGTTATTGGCCACGGCTCATCACTGATTCGACCCGGATAAACGGAGGGGTTGGTACGCAAATTCAAATTGGCTTTTCGTTACTTCGCGTGGTTAAACTAAAGGCATCTGTAGACATGGTCCTCGTACAATAAGCATAGAATCTTTACTATTTTGTCCTGAAAATGGGAAAATGTATTTACTTATATTTTGTTGTTTTGTTCAGGGTGTTCTGGTCGTTTTCTATATATAATAAAAAATATCTATCTATGTATTGTGTTGTATTATGTATATCAGTTATCTAGTACCCATAACACAAGCTCTGCTTAGCTTGGGGCTAGATAATGCTGTGTGAATTGTCCAGCATTATTTATTTATTTTATTTTATTAATAGGTTCCTGTTTGTTTTGTACCTATTCAGTAGGTCTCTTAGGAAAGGTAGATTCGTTCTGCTCGAACATTACGCATGATCTTGCCAATTTTTTGACAGATTTTTAAAGAAAGACTTCTTTAACTTTTCCTCTGAAGCCGAAAAATTTGCGGTTAACTTCAACACATGTAAATAATTATTAAACTGAAACCAATTATTTACGTCCTTTGTGGTTCCCTTCATTTAGAGATAAACCCTTATTAGTACCTATAGGTAGTCACCTTACCTCACTTCAATAGCCTATATTGATCCACTGCTGGACGCAGGCCTCACTCTGAAAAGCGTCTCACTTGCTTTTATCTCCTGGGGGGAAATGCCCATAACCCCCACGCTAGGCATGTTGGAATATGGGTTGGGAATATATATAAATAGCTAGGAATACTTTAAAGTTCTTATTTTAACATTTGTTAAAAAGAACTCGTTAGTTCTGTTTTATAGATTTTATGAAATGTTAAGATGTGAGATGAAGACAATTTTAAATGAGGCCACTGATTTTAGTCCCACCACAACATTATTGTTTCCCCGTTGATTAGACATGCGTCATTAGTGGTTCGTCCCAACTAAGCTCGGGGGCTGGTACGCAAATTAACTATTTGGGGGTGACTACCCGGGACGAGGGAGCTTAATGACTGGGGATAGGTATACCTACATGTTAGTTATACGAGACTTATACAGGGTGTTTTGTATGTATGGAGCTAGCTAGACTTGAGTACTTATAGATTGACTCTGTTATGATGGGGTCCCTAACATCAAATTGATTATTTTTGTCGCTAGCACCTTCCATACAGTGAGATGCACCTTTGTGTGTGATGTCTTTGTGCTGTGTATACAAAACATCGACAGCCTAGTGTTAAGACTGTATCTCATTAGAACACCATTTTGGCGCCAACAATGCGCAACCAAATTTGTTGCCAAATCACCCGCTTGTGGCGCAATCATTAATATGTATACAGCAAAGATCCCAGGGTCTAGGATCCTACTTGGTATAGAGTAATTTCGAGTGTCACTCACTCCACCACCAGTTGGTGAGAGATTTGTTTTGGCTCTCATTTGGTAGTATAAGACACCACTGGAGTGGCGCGACCCGTGGCTCCACAATGGTGTTCCACTCCACTCAGAATAGTGCGGAACCAAATGGCAATATTTAGTTAGGTATTGACTATTTATTCTGAACTGAACTCAGTTCAGTTCATTTATTAAACCATAGGAACACACATTGGTACACTTGGTAATGTCAAATGTAATGTAGTACCTACAGTTTAAAAACAAAACACAGAGAAGGCTATTGAAATAAACTTTTAGAAAAAATATACAATTGCAAAACAATAATATCAGCTGTATAGAGGCCTTGTCAAACAAACAAAATATTAACAAAAACATACAAATAAACAAAGTAGAACTAACCTATTGGCTAATTTGAGGATAAATCGAATATTCAGAGCAATCCTGCCACTGCTAACTTGCGTTTTCAGTGTTTCCATCTCATATAAGTACTTTAAAAGTCACTTTCTTAAATGAAATGTTGTCACGGGCCACCCAAATCCCATTAAATAATATCAACTCATCCATTCCCACAATTATTTCTAATTCAATTACAATCAGGCCTCACGCTTAAACGATTAGAAAGTTACTACCTTTGTCAACTTATTAAAGTCTGACGGAATTATCCGAATTATTTGTCTGCAAGTATGTTCTCATCGTAAAATTATCTAATATCGCAATAAATATGTCGGCGTTTTGTGCTGGATCCTTGTTTGGAAACAAGCAAATCCGTGTCGAATGTTAATTTGTGTAATAGGGCATGGAATTTTGGGGTAGGCTCGGGCATAGATACTTACGAAGTTAGTATGTTTTAAGTTACAATGTTACAATTTATTTCTTCAGTTAGAAGCGGCGCCACCGTCTTCGTCGCGAAGAGTTAAAATATGAGTAACTTTACGTTTTTAAGGCTGATCCAGATTAATTTCAAGGTAACACTTTTAGTTCCAGTTTTGTCCACCTGAACATGATAAGTTTGTGGCGTTCTGACTGTAAGCTCTCTGTGTGGCATTGCTCAATTTTTTGCATGTCTGTCAGTTTTATTCATAGCTGATTTATTGTTTTGTCTGAAGTGATTGTTTGGGAGAAAACTATGCATTTTAATAAGTTTATTTGTATTGTGCGATGGAGTGTTGCATGAACGGTTTTACAAGTGTTTTCTAGTATGTTGATGAGAGTAGTTAATCCTTGAGAGCATCTTGCGCGCTATTTTGAGAAAAGCATAGGATTTCGTGTTCATAGGAGCGGAACAGAGCATGAGTTTTTGGAACGCTGTAAGTGCAAAAATGGAGTTTTTGCTTATTTACAACAAAACTACACTTATGAAAAAAATATCTGAAGGAATCAAGTAATAAGTTAAGAACCTACGAATCAAAACATAAGTCATTTCAAAAGACTGCAGGGTTCCTAAGCTCTCGTCCAAATTATACAATACAATACACTTTATTGCTCACCATGAAGATACAAAAAAAAAGTAAACAGGAAAAGATAGTAAAAACAGAGTTGCACAATGGGCGGTCTTATCGCTGAGAGCGATCTCTTCCAGACAACCTTTGGATGGACACGAAGCAAATTATGTGCAAAACAGTGCATTTTCATGATTTTTTTTACTTTATCGTGTTTTCACATTGGGGGAACCGAAGAAAAAATTTTGAAGTCTATGTAATTTGAAATTTTAAGAACAAGAATCCCGCGAGTTCTCCTGCCCTAGTTTGACAAGCAAACACGCTAAGTTCGCCTCTTAAGTCGATACCTACTCTCTTTTAAGTAGAAAATAATACAGATCCCCTAGTCCATTTGACGATAGTATCGATCGAGACGTGATCGTGACGTCTTATATTTGTATTGTATTTGCGTGCATATTACATTTGCGTAGTACCTCTCCGCAGGTAACGAAACTGCTCGACAATGGCTAAAGGGTATATGCATGTGACTTAAAAAAGTTGATTATTTTTATTTGTATATTGATGAGCCCCAAGCTAAGCAGAGCTTATGTTATGGGTACTAGATCACTGATATACATAATATAATACATTACATAGAGAGATATTTTTTATTATACATAGAAAACGACCAGAACACCCGAAACAAATACATGCAGATCTTACAAATATTTGTCCCAATGCGGGAATTGAACCCGCAACCTCTTGCGTCGCAGGCGGACCTTCGCCCACCGCACTACAGAGGTCGTCAAGTAGTAAATAAATGAATAATATCTATAAATTTACGCAATTTCTATCGTTCTATTGAAATCCCATATCACGCCAACACTGACCATTAAATAAAATGTATTACAAACGCATTGACAAGACATTGTATTAAAATTTATTATTTTCATTGTCACAACAATATGGTAACACTGGGATAGTTAGCGGCGCAGTGGGCTATAATGGCAATATTTATTTGTGTTTATTTATTTATTTGTTGAAGATTTTATGTGTATTGATACTGTTGTGGGCACCTCAATTGTTGGCTAAGCTTCTGTGGACATTTCTATTTTAAAAGACAAAAAATCAAAGGGCTATTGAAAGGACAATAATCTTTTCATACATTCTGTTGTGTGAAAGATATCAATGATAAGAAATGCAGTGTGCATAATACTCAATAGACTAATATTTTGAAAACTGTGCGGATTTGGTAAGTACATAAGTCAAAGGTGATTGGCAATTATTTTTGTATTTAATTTGTATGAAATTATTATGAAGGTAAGATTAAGTTTAATTTTATTATCTAGAATTATTTTAATTATAGATTTTAGATTATTAAATTTTTTACAATACCAAAAAATATTTGATTTTTTTTTCTTATAATTCCTTTAAGAATGTGTTGATTTTCTTCTAGATTAGCAGAAACTAAGCTCAGTCATAGATATATATGCTGGAGCGACGTTTATGCCATAAAAACGCGTTACCTTTCATAGTCATCATCATCACCATCAGCCTGTATTTAGTCCACTGCTGGACTTAAGCCTCCCCTAATGAGCGCCATAGCTCCTTTTATAATACGGTCCTTAAAATAAAATATAGACGAGGCTTAAATAATCCTCCGGGAACTTCTTACAAATTCGTTTCTCATCTGTAGATATCTTAAATTTTTACAAAATGGCACCTACAAAATTTCTTTTTCAAAACTCCTTTCTATTTGTATCACAAGATGAATGTAACACGTATCTACGAAGAGAGTCTGAGGTCATTCAAGACCTTAAAATGTGTCTTCTCAGTAAACTTATTAGACTATTTTTTAAAAGTATTGGTGATCACACCCAAGATCATCACAAGGAAGTTACTTTTACTTGGGTATCATCATCATCAGCCGATATCAGTCCACTGCTGGACATAGGCCTCATCACCATCATCAACTAACCTGTTAATTTATACCCAAATAACTTCTTTTTCATCTGATCCTCCAAAACATTCAAGCAATTCTCACTTACTGCGAAGTATTGAAACATCAAATGCCTTTGTCTAACAACAATGGACGTAATCCATTAATCCTACTACAATAGTATATATTGTAATTGTGTTTACGCAAAAATATTATTTCAATGCGTAGGCGAATACTTTATTTTTTAACACTTTAGCCTTTTGTTATTTGAAGTGCCAGAAGTTTTTGGGATGCAAATAGAAACCTAAGGCGCCAACAGCGTTATGTTGATAATGTCGCGAAACTTGTTTGACTTGTCTAAGTGTTTATTTTGTAAGCCTAATGAAATAATCGTTATTAATATTTGAAACGTACTCACGTGTTTCGTTACGCGCTTCCGTATTCAGTATGAACATAAACGTCCATGTCGAGTCCATGCGACACTACCATCGTTCGTCCCAGCATAGTGAAGGCTTAGAGGCCTGACTTGGATCCTTTACCACACTCGTCGTCATCGGAGAGGTAAGTACCACCAATAATTTTTAAGAAATTCTCTTATATCTTTACTGAGATGTCACATTTGAAGGGATTAAATGACCAACGGCTCTCTTCGTTGATACATGAACGAAAACTTAGAAACAATTATTTGATCTACCTTTGTTTAAGAATATCTAAATTAATTGAATCCGAAAAAAAATCGATCGGCGGAACTTGAACCATCGAAAAAAATAATTAATAGTTTTATTTTCTTCCTATTTTTTCTAAGAAATTATTTTTTTCGGCTACATTTAAATTTATATCCCCCAGTGTGAGGGCTTACGCACTTTAATACCTATTTAATAACAAAACATTAATATCTTATTCATAATAATCTGTTACCTTAAAACATTTATAAAGCAGTATTTTTCCTAACTCTGATGTAAGTTAATATAAGAAACGACTTTTAGCAATTGCGTCAATAAAGGCGTGACTTATGAATTAAAGGGTTAATATTAATCAAACAAAATAAAGAAACAGAAATAATAGAACAAAAAAAAAAATGGATTTTCGAGTAGTAGTTTGCAAATTCCAGACTGTTGTTAGTGGTGAAAAAATGGAATGTGCAAACTACCAAAAAAGTAGAGTCATCGAGTGGCATTCGCCATCCGCTACAATTAAAGAATCATTAGCTGTCACAGCCACTCTACCTGCCCATACATTACCCTGTCAAAATATTTCGTTGAACCCAGGGGACTCGGATTTTTGGGGTTCTGTACTCAAACGTGATACTAGCAAATGTTCCAGGCGTGACATAAAATGCTTTGTCATCGGACTCTCTGTTCGTTTATAATTTACATTTTAGTGAACGGAAGCACGAAAATAGTTGATTTTTTGAAAAATTTCTTGATTTATATTGTAATATAGAGAAACAAACAAGGATGAGTTGATTTCTGCTGGTTGTCTTTGCTGTTTATTCCACCTCTGAGTTCCACACCTTGAAACTTTTGAAATGTGTAGAATCAGCAGAATTTAAAAATCTTGTTAATTCCACTCCACACACTAGTTTAAAGAAACTGGTCCTGGATAGACAAAGAAATAGGCAATCTAAAAATTTATATTTACATAATTCAGGTAGGTACCTACTCAGTTCAATAACGCACGAGAGCACAAAATTAAATTAGAGAAATGGAACTACGGAACCCCTCTAACAACATCTCTTCAACACGATCTTTGCCATGATTTTTTCTTATTACTTTTCAATATTTTGGTGAATTTGCTCCGATGTTAGCCCACAATGGCCACTGTGACATCTCACTCCACAAAAGGAATCATTTGTCATAGTCCATTAGAAGATATTGTTGGGAAACCTTGTAAAATATTGTTATAATTTTGTAGTAGGTACTTATTTATGATCGCCGAGTATGTTTATTATTATGTTATAATCTCTGTAGTATTATTGAAAAGACCAATATGTTATGGATATGCAATCGTTTTTAAAACACCATTAAATTTACCGAGTTATTCCTGACTCGTCCCACTTTGATCCGAATACATTGGAATAGTCAAGAAACTCAAATTTTATCCTGAAAATTTTATGCTTCCTGATTCGCTCACTTTTGCAATATATTATGTCCTATATTATTACCGTTGTCCTCATTGAGAGTGACCGAACTTCGGCTAGGAGGCCATCACCCGTTTCCACTTTATTATCTTTACTACCTTCCTAAAATTTAGTGACCATACTAAAGTACCTACCTACAAATTTGTTACTCATATGCTACAGTCAAGTAGTATAGCTAAATGCTTGTACAATACTTACCTACTAAACCTAATGCGTACAACCATTAGAGTATACAGCGTGTGGCTATAATGTTTGAACCCTTTACATAAATCCCACCTACGATAACTCACAACAGACATTTACCCAAATGTAACATACAGGGTGATTTCGTTATCTCTGTACCAGTTTGAAGAATGGCCGTCCGTGATCCTGTTTATTTTTAGTTGAAATTAAAGCAATGTTGAAACTCAGCTTTTAATTTTGGTGTAATACGAATACACGTGCACAAACTGTACCATTTATGCGGAGATTTTCTTAAAAAATAGCTAACAAAAACATAAAGAATTCTCAAAACCTACCTAGTGCTTTCTGCTATTAAAAATCATTAAATAAAAATGACAAAGACAATATCTAAGTTTTGTTATTCTAAAAACTAGTTTCATTGCTTCATTGCTGATTGATAGCTCCAAACTCAAATCATGGTTAGTATCCCGTTATAAATGACTTATAGAGTTTTAGCTGAAAACGGGTTTTTCTTAAGGTTATTTTAAATTCTACTATAAAAACTATCGTAGTTTGACGAATTCACTACGAATGCAAGCGGGTTAACTACGATCCTTGTGGTGCGCTCGCGGCACGAGTAACATTAAGCTGAGGCAGGACCTAAATTGGTTCACTATAAAATTTTGGGTTAGAGTTAATTATAATTATTTTAACGGGTTTTTTCTGTACCTATTGTGTGTGTGCCACTAAATTTGTTTTCTTCTTTTGCTTCTTAGTTATTTTCAATATCAGGTATAAGAAAAAGTATATACCTACCTTAGTTAATAAGTTTGTCACCCTGTACATTCCTGAATTTTAGAAGGTAGGAATATAAGCGAGGAAACGAACATAGCATAAAATAAAATCGCATTGTAATCCGGTATTGGCTATAGATAAGGAGGGCTTGTGACAAGGCAAGAATTATGTGCTCCAGAGGGCAATTTTTCTTTCCCGGGATTTATTCCCGTAATTTATTGAGGATCCGCCTGTATCTGGGCTAACCCGGCTGTCGGGTCTAGGGAGCGCAATTATTGCGACGTAGCTAATTAACTTGCAAGGTCGAAACGTAATTATAACCAGGGGAAACCTGCCAAAGGATTTACTGAGGAAAACACTAGGAAAACTTCGGAAATTGATCAAACTTTGGTATTCTCTTGTAATTCGGAAAACACGAGATATAAATTACTAGATGTTCCCCGCGGTTTCACCCACTGGTTCTGGTTCAGGTCAAAAATACGAATATTCTTGTAAATCTCCCACGGGAATTTGATGTTTTACTAAGCCATAGGTAATATTTTACCTATGTTACTTTCATCTTTTCAACTAACTCTATGCAAAAAATCAAGTCGATTGGTTGTTAGGGCGAGAAGGAAGGACAAACAAAAAGACAAACAAAAAAAAACGCTTTTAATATTAGTTAAGATACTAAAATAACCGTTTTCTTCGATGTAATGTATTCTATTAAGTATATTGGTCTCTAGAATCCATAACACAAGCTATGTTTAGCTTGTGGCTAGATGATGTTGTGTGGATTGTCCAGCATTATTTATTTATATGCTTTTGCATAAAACCATCAACAATACCTATAACAGCTATTTCATTTCTTAGAGATTAGAGAGTGGAGGACTTACGCATATATAATACAAAATCCTTAAAATCAAATAGCTTGTTTACTATATATACGTATTTAATGCAATAAAGTTTTAGTTTACTTTAATCTAAACTCCGCGCGAAGGAAATCGCGGGCAGGTCAGTTAGTTAAGGATAAAAATATGCTAGTAACCCGAAAAAAACTAAATGTTTTGGTCAAAAAACCTATCTGATTGACGGCTACTAGGTAAGGTACAAATAGAGACTTAAAATCCAAAAGTAATCGGTCGACGGCATGCAGCGGTGGATGCTTTCAAATGGAATTGGCAGAGCTGGCAGATCGCTATCAGCTAAATGCCATCTGCTTATTCTTGTCAGTAAAAAAAACACGCGTCCACCTGGTAAGTAAATCTAGGTTTATAATCAGCTGTGTTTAAACTTGGGTATGAACATTTTGATGTTTCTACAAAGTTCCTGTTATTTGATGGCCAGACATAATCATATTTTATCGGCAGTTCATCGCGTTTTTACAGCCCCTTAAGAGAGCATGTAACAACTCGCTGTAATAGACATAAAACATTCCAGAACGACACTCGATTTGTGTAATCGCGACATCAATCGACTGTTCAGGTCGAGTCATTTGACACGCAAAATTTTTGCCGAACGTGCTTCGCCATGAATTGTCGGTGACAAAAGTGTCTGTCGCAGCGAACCGTCGAGAGTCGGCTTAATACCAGCCCCCACCCTCGACCGCAGTCGTAAATTTAGGGTTTCATAAAACCAGATTCGAGATAAGACACAGTGTGGAGCCCCGGATCAAATGCGAGACTTCGAGCTGCGCCGCAGACAATAAAACGAAGCCACCGCATCTGCCTAGCCTATAGCCCATTTTGTCGTGTTTACACAAAATACGCCCTGAAGATACAGATCGCGGATTCGCAGGAATCCTCACAAATATGTCACAATCCGTGGCCGCAACTCGAAACCGCCGATGCCTAGAAAAACTGAAGTGAGCTGTCAAGAAGCCAACAAAAGCGCATTATAATTTTAACAGATACAGAATTGCTGTGCTATTATGGGGCGTGTATTATTTCTTTTCATCTAGTGTAAGGGTATTTGGGCGCCTTTGTGGCTCGGTATTGACAAATAAGTAAGATTTACTCCTAAAGCAAAAATAATGGAGGATTAGGATGGCGGAGTATTTTTTCTTACTATTCTTTCGTTGTGGATGGCGCCTGGATACTGCATTGCATTGCAGTCCGAGCGAGTCCTGCAGCTTATTGCTCTACTGTCTATATTGCAACTTATTCAAGTGGAAATTTCAATGCTATTCAGAGCAAGGAAAGCAAATTTTGCGCAACCATTCTCTATGAACCAACAATGCAATCCAAATAAGTAATGCGCGTAAATAACAATTGTTTACTCTACAGCAAAAAACAACACCAATTTCACTTTTTCTGAATATATTTTCACTTTTACGTCGGCATAGACTGATTTATTGGGCTAACCTAGCGTCGTATTGAAAGTAGGTACGGGTTGTAGGCATAACTACGTGTCGGGGACATATATTTAAAGCTTCAGTAGATAGGGGTGCAATAATTTTGACAATGACTAGCAGCCTTACCCGGCGAGGCGTAGGCGCGGGGGAGCGGGGGGCAATCTGCGCACTAAATCACGCTACGAATAAAATTTATGGCGCCGAGATAAAAACTCGCAGCTTTTCTCTTTTACGTTCCTTTCCCCCGCCCCCTGCGCGGAAAATCCATAGGGATTTTTCCAAGTGTTCGGGCGACGGCGTGTGTGGGGTCGAAACGATTTTGTTTTATGCTTATTGCTGGTTGCGATGTTTTGTTTGCTAACTTGAGGAGATAAGGGAGATTGTGTGCTCGGCTGGCCGGGCTATGGGCGAAGGGCCCGTTGCAATTTCTTTGTTTTGCATTCGCTTTTTGATGGTAACTCAGCAACTGTGACTTTAGTTATGTATGACACTGGTGTTTCATCATCATCAGGCTATATAAGTTCACAGCTGGACACAGGCCTCCCCTAATGAGCGCCATAGCGCCCTGTCTTCAGCTACTACTAGCTTTGTGTTTACTAAGTCGTTATTGAAAAGGTCAAAATATTATTAGTTACCTTTTTATGAACTGAATTAATAGTTCACTCGCTAAGTAACAATACATCATGATAAGCTGTACGTAAACACGTCAGTCATTAAATTATTAGATTTTGCCTTCGGCTTTATTTGTCAAAACAATAAGGTTAATCTTACACTTACTTTTATGTGGGAACGACTTCTGTGGCGCGGTGGGCGAAGGTCCGCCTGAGACGCACGAGGTTGCGGGTTCGATTCCCAACTCGGGACAAATATATGAACGGTCTGCAGATATTTGTTTCTGGGTTTCGTTCGTGGTCGTTTTCTATGTATAATAAACAAAGAAATATCTATCTGTATTAGGTAATGTATATCAGTTACCTAGTACACAAGCTCTGCTTAGCTTGGGGCTAGATGATGCCGTGTGAATTGTCCAGCATTTTTTACTTGTACTAATCAGCCCTCAGAAGCATGTCATGTTTGTTTTTACGCAAAGACCCTAGTATTCAAAAATATATATAAATTTCGTAACATAAAAGCAAATTATAATTAACACTGTCACTGCCACTGATCGATACACACGGTAAGGTTCGATAGCTCCTTGCACAGCGAGTTTTTTTATGCTGAACAGTGTATTGGCAACCAGCAAAGGATTTTTTTTATCGGATTTGGTTGTTTAACTTGGCCTAGATCTCAGGATTTGTGCTAAAAAAATCGAATTACATATTTTTTTCTTTGGTTTCTTGAATGTATAAACGGGATTGATAAAAAAGAATGATGATAAAAGAAAATCAGGAAAGTGCACTGTTTCGCAGGAATCCTGCGGTCCATTGAAATGACTTATGTTTTGATTCGTATCGGTTATCACTAATTATTTGGTTCCTGGAACCATTTTCTTTATAGGTTATGTGGTTTTCTTGCAAATAAGCAAATAAAAATATTGATTTTTGCGCTCACGCCGTTCCAAAAACGTTTCGTTCCTATAAACTCTAAATCCTATCCCTATCTATTTAACAAAATGGCGCGCACTCTTTATATATTACTTACAAAAATATATAAAAATTTTCAATAGGTTCAACAGGACACCCAGAACAAATTATCTGCAGTTCGTACAAACTTTTATCTCGAGGCGTGAATCGAACCCGCATCGGACCTTCTCCAGCTGCGCCACAGATGTCAGCAGTTTTACTTGACAATGTATGAAATTTAGCGCATGAAACTGTGCCGAAATATTGGACAACTTAAAAATCGAATCATTGTTAATATTAGGTCATAAATGACTTTAATGTTAATAACCATGATAGTTTTAAAAGTTTTAATGTTTGAAAAACTGACAAACAATCATACCCGACAAACCTTTATCGATTACCATGCAGCATTGAAAAACAGTATGAAAACTTATAAAAACAAAAGTATGTAACTTCGAACCACATTACATTGGTTATCGCACTTTCACTTACGTCCATGCAATCCTTACACGAAACAATTTTATGTACTTATTCTAATATTTCTGTAAGCTTAGAGACTATAGTATGGGTTAGCGAAATACCAAAACAGAAAAATATGCACCTACTAGCTTCGCCTCGCGGTTTCACCCGCGTAGTTCCCGTTCCCGTGGGCATTTTGGGATAAAATATAGCCTATGTGTTATTCCAGATTATAATCTATCTTTGTACCAAATTTCATCCAGATCCGTTTAGTAGTTTTAACGTGGAAGAGTAACAAACATCCATCCATCTATACTTACAAACTTTCGCGTTTATAATATTAGTAGGATTTACCAATATTACTAAATATTTTTAAAATTACGCGATCTTAACTGAACACATAAATTATTATTAGGTACTTACTATTTAACGTGTAACCATTAAATCGCTGTCATATTACGAATAGTACCCTCAGATTCAGCATTTTGAAGCGGCGCTGCAAGGCGGGCGGTAAATGTATGGAAACGAAAACTTTTATAGTTTTTGTAACTATGCAAAACTCATGCTAAGACTACTGAGTAACAACTTATTGTTTTTTAAACATCAGCAGAAAATAGAAAAGCAAACTCTCAAATTGTCTTATCAGTTTCTAAGATCGAGTAGAAGTTTGAATTTTTTAAGAGGCTATTAAGTGAAGGGTTGTTTGAACCGAAATCGTGTCATCCACAGAGTAGGTATATTTTGTTCTGGAATGCAAGATAATTTTTGTAAACATACAAAAAAATGAAAATAAATAAATTTTCTTTGATAATTGGTATCCCTTTCGGTATAGCGTTCAAACGACATTTTTCGAAGTTGATTGTTTAGGTAATACGTATCTCGATATTCGGGCTCATATGCTTTTTAACCGACTTCGAAAAAAGGAGGAGGTTCATTGTTTGCCTGTATGTATGTTTTTTAAAAAAAGTAAGGATTAGCAAGCTGAAGTGGCAATGGCCCGGCCTGTCTTGATTAGAACCGACATCCGCTGGGGTAAACGTGTTTTTGAGTGGAGACTGCGACTCGGCAAACGTATCTAGTGTAGGACGCCCTCCGACCAGGTAGGATGACGATTTGCGAAGACTTCTGGCAGATGATGGATATGGCTGAAGACAGGGCGCTATGGTGTTCATTACGGGAGACCTATATCCAACAGTGGACTATTATAGGCTGATAATGAACAACGGCATAAGCTATAACACACATGGATCAAGTATACTTGATTTGCAGCCTCATCAAAGTTACATACCACAGAGCACATACATAGCTCCATACCTAATCACTTAAGCCCAGGCTCCAATCAAGTTAATGGACCTAAGTAACCCATCAATAGGTACTTACTATCTACCTAGTATACCTAGGTTGATACAATGTTGCTTAGTGCTTGGTATTAGGGTGCGTCTAGATAGGTATAGGATATAGGATAGGTAATATAAATAACTAATGCTAAACAATTCACACAGCATTATCTAGACCCAAGCTAAGCTGAGTTTGTGTTATGGGTACTAGATAACTGATGATATAATATAACACAATACATAGATAGATATATGTTTTTATTATACATAGAAAACGACCAGAACACCCTGAACAAATACCTGCAGATCGTACACATATTTGTCTTATTATGTTCTGGACATCATCTTTCTGGAAATTTCCACTTATTCTAGTTAGCTTATGTTTTGTTTTTAGGGTTCATTATCCTAAGGGTAAAACGGGACCCTTTTACTAAGACTCCGCTGTCCGTCCGTCTGTCACCAGGCTCATGATCCGTGATAGTTAGAAATTTTCACAGATGATGCATTTCTGTTGCCACTATAACATTAAATACTAAAAAACTGAATAAAATAAATATCTAAGGATCTAATGCCTTCTTATCAACTTACTTTGTTTATGTGTGCACACACATTTGTATTTAAAAATTTATATTTTTTATGTGTCATGTCAGTTTTTTTTAGTCGTTCATTGCCACTGAAACCATAGGCTTAGAATGTACAAGACCAACAGTGACAGATTAAAGGTGTTACAAAAAATGAAATGTAAATGTGTGCGTGAAATAGTGCTGCCTTGACTCTAACATAATATTATCGATAGTCTTACGGGCGAAGTCACAGGACATAATGAGTTAGTTTAACAAAGTGATATAAAAAGTGTTTTATAATATAAAAAATCAAATACTTTTCAAATAGGTAAACAAATAGCAACATAGCTAAAGCTAGGTAACCTATTATTTATAAATGAAATTACTTGGTTCAGTTAATATGAAATAATGTATGTTTATATACATATAAAATGGATATTTCTGTGTGTCTGTTTATTACCATGTTTGTAAAATAAAACGTATACAAAGTTGTTGTGTGAAAGTCCAATGCATTTATTATAAGTAGGCAATGTAAAGCACTTAATAAAAGTCAAAAGTACGTCTCATCATCACAAAATTAAAATAAAACTTTATCAGTATTTGACTTCCGCTAACAAATTTAACTATATGCTTCCTTAATCACATTCACACATTGTGACTAAGAAGAATTTATATCCAAAAATAATGGCTACTAAAACAAAAAAAATACTATTGGCTAACTAATTCAATAAAAATTGTATAAAAATCTTAAATAAAGAGATAATCTCATGTTCTTCTTCTGTTTAGGCTTGTTTAAAATTTTGATGTCTTGTGTTAACTAGTTTTAAGGTGGTTTCAGTGTTTTGAGCTTCCATGATAACGTTGTGAACTCGAGTTTTCTATTATAACCCCTTATCAGATTTTTTTATATTTCGAACGAAAGCTTTTTAAGAGAGCGGACCCACTGAAACAAAGACGGGGGTTAAAAGAAAAGCAAAAATATTAAAACAGAGATGTTTTTAAAATAATCTGAAAAAAAATATATTCTTAGTTTTGATTTTTTAAAAGGGTGCGAGTAGATTTAATTTGTTTAATTACAACAATACTCTGATATTATTTCTAAGTGACAAGATAATAAAATATAAATAGTTATAAAGAAAATAACACTATGTATTTTTAATGTAAATTTTTCGAAATAAATTTATTAACTTCAAAACCGTAAATTATCGTGGAACATTATATGGCGCTCAATTCATAGCTTAGTACCTCCCCAATAAGCACTTAAATACAGTATTGTGCTGAATTGCTAGTAGTCCTGTATATTATGTTATAATAACCACCCTGTACATTACATTACGTTCTTTTTATTTTACAGGAATGGAAAGTAGTGTTTTATTGTACTTTACAAATCTAAGCCTGTAATGTAATGATAATCCTAGCCAATCACGTCGAACCTACCGGCCGACACGTATTATCGACTATCGATACAATGACATCATCACTTTGTCAATCCCTATCGTAAACAAACAATTTTAATTTTTACTCAAAATTTCCTAAAATTCTTCATTTAGCAATGTAATTTGATGATAAGTCTTAAGAGAAACCTATTATCTAAGCTTTCAATAGCTCTTTTGCCTCATTTTCATACAGCAAATGACGAAATAATGATTATGAAGATTTCAGTAAAAACAGTCATAAATTACCTGTAAAACGTGTTTATAAGCGAGTTATTACGTTTGTAATGTCACATTCACTCGCTGAACAAGACACCATTGTGGCAGAATAATGATTTTATGTTTTAATCGTAAGATTATTAATTAAAAGCACAAAATTCTTCTCGACTTGGATTAGCGTGGGCTCTTAAGGCCTCTTACTCAGCTAAAACAATGACATATCGACATCTTGTGTCGCTATCTCTTTTTCTCTCGTGGCAGTGTGTATTAACTAAATACCTCTCGCTCCCACGCTTTGTTAGTCTATTGAACGTAGTGAAAAAATTCTATGTCTATGACTGAAACAAAGATAACCTTGACGTATTTTGCTATCAGTAGAAATTTTAAACACACACATGGAAGGATCATAGGGAGGCCTTTGCCCAGCAATGGGACATTATAGGCCTACTATATTGTAACTGTAACTAAAGTAATTATAAACTCGTTCCCACAACTAGTCTACATAAAATTAATGTATCTTTTAAAAGGCAATGTACTACCCCTTCTACAATAAAACTGATGATTGTTCTTAAAAGTACCTACTGCCAAAGACAAATTCCACGTCCGACGTTCGCCTCAACGCAGCTGTAAGACTCAAATTCGCCATCACAAAAAACATCGATTGTCTTTTATCTGTACTCAATCAGTGTTTACATTATTACGGCGGCGCGACTCACGTCAAAATAATGTCCCCATTAGAGCACAAAGCATTTCCAAAGAATAACCAACAAAAACGACGAAAATATCCAGGAGATTACTGAGAGCAAGGACATCTGGGGATATTGAGAACATCTCAGCCCTTATCGCACAATCTTGATTCACAACCAGAAAAAGTTCAAAGAAAAGGTTCATAGACAACTCATAGATCCATAGAGAAAAGCAAGCCACAATCGCATTAGAGGCCGATGACGATGATTTGAATTTCGAATCGAATTTCCATTGTTTATGGTGGCAGACATGTGTCAAAGTTCGATTGGAATTCGAATTCGGCTTCTTTGTTTGATTTTTTTTGTGGAGTTGTAAACACGGGCCAGTGATGTTCCAATTTGGTTACTAGATAGCCTCGTTTTTCTGACTTGCTGATACCGTTTTATGACGGAGACTAAATATGATCAGGAATCATATCGAACCATTTTGTTTAAATCCTGTCAAAAAGTAGAAAGTAGTTCCAAATCAACATAGATCTAGGAATGCTATCGATCAATATAATGCATAGTCGAATAGACAATTATAAAGCTTATTCAGATGTTAGGTTATCTATTACAGATTATTTATCTTTAATTATGATAACAAATAAAAAAAAAATAAGGAAGATTATGCATTAGCTAAATTAATAGCTAGATAGTAAAGTTACTCTAGTGTATTTAAATATGTATGGGCATGCTAGTGAAAAATAGATAAAAATATTACTACTACTTTTTTGTTTGTACCTTTTTTGTACCTACATACATATTATATGTATTATACCTAATTCATTATATAATGACTGCTAGTGGTATGTCAGAATACTAACACAGCGATTTTTTTAATAACTTTATAGTAGGTAGTATAGGTAAATAGTTTTTTCAAAATCAGAGCTTCACATGCCGGCGTGTTAAACTTATATCTATGACTTGTAGATGGTTGATGTGACTGACGTTGGTATGCCGTGTCTGTATAATCACGAATCATGTTCCGAATTCAAACATGCCGGCTGTATTCTTGACGACCTCTGTGGCGCGGTGGGCGAAGGTCCGCCTGCGACGCAGGAGGTTGCGGGTTCGATTCCCGCCTTGGGACAAATATTTGCACGATCTGCAGGTATTTGTTCTGGGTTTTCTGGTCGTTTTCTATGTATAATAAAAAATATATATCTATCTAATGTATTGTATTATTTATATCAGTTATCTAGTATCCATAACACAAGCTTTGCTTAGCTTGGGGCTAGATAATAAAATATTAAAATAAAAATACGTCCGAAGAAATCCTTTCATACCTTTTCATTAAATAAGATGTCAGCTAATTTCCTAAAAGCTTCCTTATATGCCAGGGACATAAAACAAAGCTAAAGTAGCGAGTGTTCCTGAAAGCCAGAGACGGGTACAGTCACAGAAACCAACATCAAAGCAGAAACATGAACCATCTGCTAAATTACCAAACTCACAGTCGAGGGCACAACACAAAGCGACTACCATTTTGTTCCGACACTTTTCAAAATTGGAACGTGACGGTTGCAAACGCTCTCCGGCCAGAGACAATGACATGAAAAGGAAAAATGTAAACGGACCTATTTTAAATAGAAGCACCGCAGCGGCTAATATTTTATATCGCTATTTACTTTCAAGTGATTATCGCCTGGAGTCTTCAGCATTGTTAGTTACGAAGGACGAGAATCCCTTGAAGGTTAGAATAGGGTTGTTACGTTTTAGAAGCCGTGACGGTTAATTTAAAAGTGCGTTCTTGAACCCTTTCAGAGGCATTGTATCTTTGTGCTCTTTGTACGGAGATGGTTTATCAGGACGCGGGGTACATAAGTGCTGTTTTTTCATTCCGTAATGCTTTTACATTTCAAAGGGGTTAAAGTTATTCAGACTGGCTGCCCGCTTAGAAAATGTGTGGGTGTCGGGACAAGGAAATACCTACCCAGTTATTTTATGAATTAAGGTTTGAACCTATATTTACACTAATATTATAAAGAGGAAAGATTTGTATATTTGTATGTCGAATAAACTTAAAATCAACTGGACCAATTTCAAAAAATCTTTTTTAATTCTTTTAAAATTCACGATTAGAAAGCTTACTTTTCAGTGAGTGACATAAGCTATATGCTTTTGAAGCCGCGAGTCGCTGTTAGTTGTTTTTAAAAGTTATAGCTTTTTATTGGACCTATGTATAATCACTACATAGTATAAAATAAAGTCGCTTCCCGCTGTCCATCTTTCCGTATGTATGCTTAGATCTTTGAAACTACGCAACGGATTTTGATGCGGTTTTTTCAATAGGTAGAGTGATTCAAGAGAAAGGTTTATATGTATAATACATGCACATGGTACCCGTGCGAAGCCGGGGCGGGTCGCTAGTATGAACATAAACATGGAACTTTGTTTTCGACTCTACTATATCAACATTTACAAAATAACTTATGAGGCAGTTTTTATAAATTAAAGTTTGTTGGTAATTAAGTACTTCGTCCAATGGGGTCAATATTTTCCATAGGCTTTAAATCACAAATAAAACGTTCGAAACCGTTGGCAGCTGCTAGTTGACATAAACAAAATATAGATGCATGTAAAAATCACGTTAACGATACGAACTTGACTCGTAACTTCTCTCGTGAAATAACTTCATTGCACTAGGGTTTATAACAAGCGTTATTAACCCAGTAAACTCGCGGGTGTTATGTCATTAGCCATTAAGGCACAACACTAGCGATAGTGCTGTCCCGACGGATTTATAGGTGGGGTGGGGTGGGGTATAAATCACGGCGACGTCTCCAGACTTGGCTTGACTTTCTTTAGGTATTGTTCGGTGATTTAGGTAAAGAAGCTACTTGGGTTTAGTGGGATTGTTTTTCTAGTATCTATGCTTACAATACTTAGGCCCGTACTATAAAAGCTTGCTCAGGGTATATCTGTGTTTGAGTGACGTTCATGCCATAGAAATACGTTAGGTACTCAAGCGTAGGTCTATGACTGAGCAAGCTTTTATAGTACGGGCCTAAGTTCCTTAGTAGGTAATACAGAGTGTGCCCAAGTCCTGTTTTTTATTGGTTGGCTTAGGTTTACGTAGCTGTGTGGTGACGGCTTAAAACTTGCACCACCCCAACTCTTCCCGTCGGTGTCGTAGGAGGAGACTAAGGGACATACACCGTGGGGCGGGCAGCAGCGCCTCTTGCAGAATAGATCTACCACCGAACTGCGATTCCGAACCCGCATGCCCAGGGTGGGGTTTATGGGCATTAGCCCCCATAAGATAAAAGCTATTAATGCAATTTTATTTAGGAGACCTGCGTCCAGCTGTGGACCATTAAAGGCTGTTAAGGTTGAGGTTTAATGTGAAATGATGATGTGCAAATTTTTTTTTGACGACATCTAAATTTTTTGGTACATTATTAAATTTTCGTAAGTAGATAATTTTTGATGAATAAATAAAGTATGAATAAAAAGTTAATCATAGTTTTAGTGATCCATATAGTGATATACAGTCGTGGTCAACTAATTAGGGACTTTCAAGATAGTGAAGAGCAATAACCGGTTATGTACATATAAATATAAAACCATATTGATTTCTCAGCACCTATTATTTGCATAATTTGGTCCGATTATTATGCTATAAATGGCTGTAAATAAAAGAATAAATAAATAGAAAAAAGTATTTAATATCAAAGGTTGAACATGTATTCAATTTTAAGGTATTATTCTGTAGCTGGACATTTAATTAAGGACAGTAAACTATAATGAAAAATAGAGTTAAACAAAACTAATAATCTGCAGTATTATAATATCTTTAACAGCTCCATTTTATTGCGTGTAAAATCAGTACCCAGTAGCAAAACCTTTGTTAGTAATTACCGCTTGACACCGATGTGGCATAGACATTATCAGTTTCTGGCATGTTTCGACAGGAATGTTTGCCCATGCCTCACAAAAAGCTTCATTAAGTTCATCTAAAGTTGTGGTACGATAAGTGGCAACTTTTTTCTTGATTTCGTGCCAAAGGTGCTCGATTGGGTTAAGGTCCGGGCTATTTGCTGGCCAATCTAGCACCGATACTGACTGGCTGGTAAGAAACGACTTGACTGAACGGGCGGTATGTTTCGGGTCGTTATCATGCTGAAACGTCCATATAATAGGGAGATGCTCCTCAGCATAGGGAAGCATCGTTTCCTCCAATATTGCCTTGTATTGATGTTAGTCTAAGTTACCCTGAACTTTCCCCACAGGTCCCACTCCACGTCCAGAAAATGAACCCCACATTTTAATGTTTCCACCGCCATGTTTCACCTGCTTTTTTGTGAATCTTGGATTCATTTCCGCTTTTACTGGACGCCGTACGTATTGCCTTCCATCTGAAGATATCAAATTAACCTTGGACTCGTCAGAGAATAATACATGTTGCCATTGGGCGTAGGTCCAATGTCCATATTTACGTGCAAACGCCAAACGAGCATTTCTATGTTCTTTCTTCAACAACGGTACTTTGCGAGCCACTCTTCCGAACAACCCTGCTTCTACCAGACGTCGTCGAACGGTCCTCGCTGAGACACCAGCTCTTTCGTCTGTCCCAAATATTTCGTGTTTAATTACAATAGAGCCTAGAAACGGATCTTTCTTAGCTAACCTGGTTATCATTCTATCTTCTTGCGGAGTTGTTTTTCTCGATCTTTTTGTTTTGGGCACATTTAAAGTTGTGTTATTGCGTCTGACATGTTGCACTGCATTGTATACCATAGTTTTTGAACAATTTAAATGTTCTGCTATCCTTCGGTATGGCCAACCATGCTCGACAACAAACTTCATGATAATTTTTCGTAGTGTTGGATCGCAACTTTTATTTTTGCCCATTTTTCTTAAATTCAAAATATTTTTCAAAACTTAAAATAAAAATCGGGATTGCCGCCAAAACTACCACGAAACAATAAGAGAAGAAGTAAAAAAGTATTGAGATTCAAACTTTGAAAATAGAACGCAATATCTCAGTGTCCCTAATTAAATGGCCAGCCAGCAATATTTCAACAAATAGCACTATGATAATCTATCAGCTATACTGTAAAGAGGTTTAATGTTTAAGAAGTTGTTATTGTTTGTATAATCGGGCACATCAATGACTAATTATACTTACATGTAAAAGATATGGAATATTTTTAAGACTCGTTGAAAAAAATATAAAAAAATCACAATTTGGCCTAACTAGAGATTGTCCCTAATTAGTTGACCACGACTGTATATCCATATGTATTATATTATAATATCATACAAAAGTTTATTAATTTGTCATTTCAATTATTGAAACATCTTTTTTGTAGCTCTATCCTTCTATCTAAAAAAATTTGCACGTCAACTTGCAAAAATGTTTTCTTATTCTATGCATATTTCATAGGGATCATATTACAACACTTGTTCTGACACTTTAATTAAATTATTACTTTCTGACAGCTGTGCAGGTGTTTGTCGCCATTTGTATTTTTTACTAGACACTTAGAAATGTAACTAGGTATCTGGTCACACCTGGCGAAAGTGTTCGGTTTATTTAGTGCTTCATTTGACTTATAAACATTTAAAAATTAAAAATGTATATCCTTGTAAAGTTTTTTGATACGAGGGTTTAAAATAACAACAGGTAGGTAGTAGAGGAAATAATACATTTTATAAGTGGACAGTTTCATACAATCATCAACGAAACGAGAAAAAAAAGTCTGCTACAAATTCAGACGAGTTTTGATTAGAGAACTATAAAAATTGGTTACTAAATTAATTTTTAACTGAAGTTAGTTTATACTTAGGGTTAATAAATAAAATTAATTAATACTTAATGCTTGACAATCCACACAGCATCATCTACCCCCAAGGTAAGCAGAGCTTGAGTTATGATGGGTGCTAGATGACTAATTATATCTAGGTGCCTAGGTACTTTATAAAATACAATTCATACATACAAAGATATATTTTGTCATACAATAGGTAGAAAATACCCAGAACACCCGTAACAAATATTTGCAGATTGTACAAACATTTGTCCCAAGGCGGGAAGCGAATCCACAATCTCCTGTGTCGCAGGCGGTCCTTCGCCCGCTGTGCCACAGAGGTCGTCAAAGGTACTTTTAAGTATCTCATACCTAGGTATGTTTAGAAAACACGAATTCACGAAACATCTTATTATTTCAATTAGAATAGGAACCTACTAATATGTTACTTAGTTACTTATTAATTAATTTTATTGCAAGTTCCATTCTATGCTCTAATAATGTCGTTGATAACTAATTATATTATTAGTTTTTAGTGACAGGCAGGTGGCAACACTGGGAACCCTCTGGAGTGTAACCACTATGAAGTACCACCTGGCAAATGTTCTACCAACTGAAATAATCCGTGGAATCAATTTGATAACATACATAATGCAAGTGCTTACGTCATCGTTTTATATGCTATTAGATGTTTGATAATAATTGATTATGTAGTTATGTAGGAAAATTTGTACTAAGTATAAAAAAATAAAATAAAAATAAATAATGCTGGACAATTCACACAGCATTATCTAGCCCCAAGGTAAGCAGAGCTTGTGTTATGGGTACTAGATAACTGATATACGTAATATTATACATTACTTAGATAGTTATTTTTTTTATTATACATAGAAAACACCCAGACCAACGGAACAAATTTCTGCAGATCGTACACAAATTTGTTCCGAGGCGGGGATCGAACCCGCAACCTCTTGCGTCGCAGGCAGACTCTCGCCCGCTGCGCCACTGAGGTCGTCGTTAGTATAGTATTTACGAGTAGTTTTTAGGCTTCCTAATGTTAAACTTTGAATTTGGAATCTATTTCTTTGTATTTACATATATGGCCATCGTAACGGTGTCACCGTTATAAGTTTACAACACTCATTTAAAAAGATTGCAGTTGCATCTATTTGCATTCTAGTTTCAGTAAATCTACCTCAATACACGCATTAGTTACTGAGATCCAGTAAATATTGTCATAACTTATTAGTAGCTATCGTAACGTTAACAAGATAAATCCAAAACAGGCATCCAACGCATAATGCTCATCCTTTCATAGAGAGAGGCTTTCCTCCACAAGAAAGCTACCATTTGCTACTCCCGCCATCCATCAAGCGCGGCGCGAGCGCGTCGACTAAACGCACACCATCGCAGCCCGCCCAAAAAGAGAAAAAGAAAATTTGAAAAGAGAACACTCCCATCAGTGGAGGAAGCTCCGCCTCCCTCGGCCGCCCGACGGGGGATCGACCAATCGCAGGACGCAGACTGCCGAGCGGTCGTCAGCAGCGACGAGCGCAACCGAGGGCGGCCGACCGCGCGCGTTCACAACAAAAAGTCACACGACTAGTTAGTTTAGTGTCGGGTTGCGTCCCATCGGCAACGCATCACGTGCCGCTCGCCTCAACGCACTCGCGCTTGCGCTCTCAACATCCACTGTTTTTGTAATTACATCAAACGGTGCATCTTCGCGATTGATTACACTGTGACCTGTGATAAAGAATTTTTGAAGTTTTTAATGATGGAAATGGACATGCGAACGGAATGGAGCTAATGGTTATAGTGTGTTTATATCTTTGTACAGTATTTACAGTGGTACATAGTGATAGTGATCGACTTTGTGAACCGCTACACATGAGGACATTTGAGGTAACTGTTTGACATGCAACAACATAGGGATAATTAATGTTCTATTAAAAACTGTAACTACAGAAAAAATAGCAATTTTATTATCAATGAAAAAAAAAACTATATCAATCTGTGCATGCTTAATATAAGGTTTCATCCATATGAAGCAATAATATCTACCTACCTATAAAATTAAATTATCTATAGATCTACGTACTAAGGAAAAAAAAAGCCTTACGGTAGAAGAAGGTACTCATTTTTATTTAGAAACAAAATATTGAAAATATAAGTACTTACTCCAAATTATAAAATATTAGAGAGGCTCTCCACGCGATTAAATTTGTGATACTTAAGCCGGAAACATTAAAATAAAATTTGCATAAAATATTTTTTATTTGCTTATAAACGCGATAGCGGTAACTTTGCCGTCGGCAGAGAATTCGAAATTTAAAAACGAATTTTTCTGTTTGTGAAGGTGTTGCAAACAAAATTATATGTTTGTTGGAATGCATTTAAATGTTATTTAACAAAATATTAACATATTGAGATGTCTATTAAATCAGTTCTTATCAAGATTCTAGATTGTTATCATCAGAATACTTATCGAACGAAATATAAACATAAATGCAAAATATTATTTGATTAAACAACGAATAATTATTTAAATGTCGAACATAAAATGTCTACGAATTCCAAAGTGACGAGTATCCGTAGACCGTCTACGAATCGATTTTCTTCATCTAAAAGATTTCAACGCAGGTCAAAAATTTTATGTTTTTGCTTATTTTATATCAACTTATTTTATTAATTTCACCATTTTCAACTTTATGAGAAACATCATTATTTTCCCTGTGGGTTTAGAAAGGTTTGTTTTGAGTTAGATAATAAAATAAATTGTTTAGGTAGTATATTAATAACAATTTGCAAGCCTTATTTACTTAGGAGATGGCTTAAAAATAATTGAATTGTTTTTTGACTGATCTCTATTTTAAGGGTCATTTCATTGTTCTTCTTTTTGTGTAGTAGATGTCAAAGGTTAAATTTACTTATCGGGACATCAAATCAACCGACGAACTACTTTAAAATGAGAAACATTTGATTAACTAGCAAATATTATTTATACAAGCTTCTAAGAAATTCGCATTTTTTTAAAGTAAAATACATCAATATCGTAGTAGGTAGGTAGAAAATGTAAATTCGACTATAAAGTATTCTCCATGTAAGCTTGAGGCGCGTTTACATAATGTAATACTGTCAATTCTTTGTTTTAAATTTCGAACGGGTGCCAGAGTATCAACCAATCAATGTCAATGCCACCTCTTTCATATTAGTTGCTCTGTTGTTTACGGTCAACCGCCTAGCCGCCATGACAGTCCGGGAGTTCCAAATTTGAATGCGAGATGCTCAAACCAAACTATGATAGACTGACCTTCGATATTATTCATAAGTGACGTATTTCCGCCGGAGATTTGCGTATGCAACGTCCTGTCCACTTGCTGTGTTTATTTTTGGTATAAATATAATCGAATAAAGGATTAACATAAAATTATCATAATAATGTTAGTTTTCACAGCTTGATACCTGTGTCGGTGTTTTAAAGATTGCGAGAGCCACTGGTTTTAGTGGAGCGTGAGAAAATATAATGAAATCGTCCTGTTCTATGGCTAGGCGGTTCAGTACTCAATGATAGGTACTCAAGCTGCATGTCTAGACCAATAAAATGCAATTTTGATTAGTTTCTTTGTTTTGTCACTTTATTTGCATAAACCATAACTAATAATGTTCTGTAGGTTTATAAAATTAAAAGGTTTCTTTTCAGTAAGTATTAATTTGGGATATTCATCAGAAATTCAGAAAATGCACTGGTCCTATTATCAAATTATTGGGAAATAAATAGTTTCATTTATATTACTTATCTTTTTTCTTCTATGGATTCAAGCAGAAACACAAACAAACATTTGTTTTGTAAAACCATAAAACTCTATAAAACCAATCATCGATTTGTTCTTCCTACCTATTTTAAATCACATTATTCCTCATTCAATTATGATAAGATAAAAACAGTAATGCCAACATAACAAAACGTATAAAACAGTTTTAGAGATAAAGCCATGTATAAAGCCCACACCTTGCTCCAAAACTGCCAATAAAAAGGTCCACTATCGATGATGCGAGATTTTACGAGCTGAGTATCAAACTGTTTGAAGATAAACAAATTAATCTGAACAGTCATAACTTCATAAGTTAATAATATATATTAACGTGTAGATATGAAACTGTATGAGCTTTGAAAGCTCGCTATGTATGTAAGTGTCAGCTGGACTTTATTCACGTTGGTCCGTTTTTAACGACGCAACAACTAGAGATTTTTTTTATAAAGACTTTATTTTTGATGTAAGTGGAAGAAGTAGAACTAAGTATGCACGTTCACTATTTCATTTAAATGATATATTTTAGATCTGTGAATAAAATGTATAGGGTTACTTAAATTATATTTTAATGTAAGAAATGTAAATAAGTAACAAGGTTATCTAATATAATTAATTCTTAATTCTTTATTGCACTAATAAAACGTTATTTAAACCTTGTTACAAGAGAGGTATCGCAAAGGCGAGCTTAACCCTAAAAAGAGTTCTCTTCCAGCAAACCTTAATGAGAGAGGGAGACATGTATGTAGAAGAATTAACCTACATTACATTGAATACTAGATAAAAAAAACATGTTTTTTATGAGAGATTTTTTAAACTTACTATGTAAATGAATATGCTGAACATTTCACATAACCAAGCAGTTGTTATTTAAAATGAGAAATTTTAAATCTATCGTTTGGTTGGTTCCCGTTCTAAGTTAGTGTAGACCTATTATTCTGGTAGTTTGAAAACTGTCTCGTAGTTTCACATCTGTCCACTATCTATTCGAGCATCTTGTACACGCGCGTTAGTACACGTGGACTATCAGCCCTATTAAGATTAGGCCAGGCAATTAAGATAATTGATTCCTCTCGGACCTCCAGCATCTCAAGACTTGCTGAGATTTTATCTGAAAATATTGAATCGAAACGCTTAAAAAATCATGTGGATTTTAGAGAGCATATGAGTATTTTTTGTGAGAGTATTTTTTATGGGTTTTTAACAAGATGGCTAGCAATTTGGTCAAAAATTACCTACATAAGATGTTAAATGATGTTTTTTAAATAGAAAGAAATTCATGGCTAAATTAATTCTATTTTTATTAGGTTTCTATTTTATATTTAACTACAAATTTTCCTTTATAAACCCAGTAAATATTTCAGATTTCAATCATTTTATTTCTTTAGGCTTAAAAACCTAGGCAAGTAAAATTGTATATTATATAACCAGCTTTATAAAATATTTATTATGAAATAACAAAACAGGTATTGAATTTCTCTAAAAATAGCCATAATCGCAAAAATATATGTTTATACATTTCGGAGTTAAATTGATGGTTAAATGCTTTCATTACCACTTTCAGTGAATGTTAAACCTCCTTATTGATTGAGTAATGAGCCTATGTCTGTTTGATGTTAGACAAAGTCTTCAAGATGACAGGACACAAGAAAATGGGGAATTCAGATAGGAGGAACTAGAGTTAGCATCCCTAGTACATCTGTGTCGAGATCAGATGCCGTAGCGGATTGAGAAGGTCATAGAAACCATGTAGTGAGAGATTTTGAGAGATATGGTCTCCCGATTCGTGTAGTTAAAAGCCATAGTCTTGAGTCTGTGTTTCAGACCTGTATTCCTATCTAGCATTACCTAAGTACGAGTTAACAAATAATAAACGCACTCCGTTTTACATATTTGAAAGCACTAAAAGTCCTGTCCAAAGTCTATGCCACAAAAAAATCACCACTTCTGAAACTGATGCTGTTATAGCATCAATATAAAAGTAGTAACTCACACAAATAGCTTTAAGTGAACAGTATGACGGGTGTAAAATCACAATGTTTATCACACCGAGTTATAGGCAATAATCGCTGATTTATAACCTTAGCTACTGGTAGATAGCAAGCTGTGATCTGAGCGATAGGCCTAAGTTTCAACGAGTTTTATATGTAGTGGGAACCTGTATGAGCAATGACTTGAGTATCGATATGTATCTGTCTACTTATCTTTTTCTAGTTATTTATATGACAACTGATAAAGTTGAGCTACCTGTAGATTGTTTGCAACAGTCTGCAGTTAGCTCAATTGTTTCAATTGTAATTACAAGTTTTAATTTAATTCTAATATTTGATTGTAATTTTTTTTGTTAATAAAGATATAATATTTATGATTAAGTAACTATGAAATCTACAAAAATCCTTTCCTGTATACTATTTAAGTAGTTTATTATTTTTCTTAATCAATATTTTACATTTTAATTTTTTTCATTAATATTTTTAAATTTAACATTGCAGTTTTATACTAAACCAACAATGCATTACAAATATGTACTTAAAATATCTAACCTAACTTAGTAGGCACAAAAAAAGATACGAATTATTAAACAACAACAACATTATGAACAAAAAGAAATTATAAAGAATATACTAGATTATTATAGGTTCACTTACAGAATATAAATTTACTGAGTAGGGACAAAAAAATAATAATAAGTAATCATTACTTAATTACAAAAGAAATAACACAACTGTTAAGGCTTTAAAAATTATTGGGCTGTTCGAAATTAAATCATGGTTTTGTATATAACATAATTATTGAGACGACCGATGTGGCGCGGTGGGCGAAGGTCTGTCTGCGACGCAGAAGGTTGCAGGTTCGATTCCCGCCTCGGGACAAATGTGTGTACAATCTGCAGACATTTGTTCAGGGTGTTCTGGTCGTTTTCTATATATAATAAAAAATATCTATCTACGTATTGTATTATTATGTATATCAGTTATCTAGTACCCATAACACAAGCTGTGTGAATGCTGTGTGAATTGTCCAGCATTATTTATTATTATTAATTTATATTATACAAACTAATATTATAAATTTGAAAGTAGGTAGGTAACTCTGTCTGTCTGTTACTTTTTCACGGCTGGACGGATCTTAATGAAATTTGGGAGGTTAATTTAGGAGTTTAGTAAATGGTATCCCGGGGACTGACATAAGCTACTTACTTGAAAAGCGCGTGCAAAGCTACGGGCTAGGGTTAATATTTATTATTTTCTCAGTCTTTTTACTTAGAAGACAGGTATAAGTATAAAAAAATTATAAACTAAGAAATGAAATAAGTTCCCAAAAAAATTCGACTTCGGCGGGACTCGAACCCGCGTCCCAACCTTAGTACGGGTGTGCTCTAACCAACTAAGCCACGAAGTCTCTGTCGGTTCTCGTCGAAAATCTTTGGGACCATTACGGACTGTAGCGCCGGTGACCGCCGGTTTTTTGGGAACTTATTTCATTTCTTAGAGATGTCCAGAGTGCGGGTAAGCACTGTAACAAAAATCCTTAGAAATTATAAACTAACTGTTTTTTCCTTTATTTCATAAGTTAGGCCTTATTATGTAGAGGTTTTATGTACATTATAGTCGTGATCAAGAAAAGTATTCCTTCCAAATCTTATAAGATATTTTAATATTTGTTCTACTAACTCAAAAATCAAAATAAATCAAACTATAACGCATTTTAGAAACCTTGATAACAGATTTACTTATTCCTTATCACACGTTACAAAGAAATCTAAAATATACGTAATTTGCGATAAAAAAATCGATTTCTTGCGATTAGATCAATAAATCCGAAGTTTTCAGTCGATGGCCAGATAGTGTCTGTGCTGGTTGTCTAACTGTCTATCAGGGATCACATCGCATCTTATCTGCTGGTGAGATTTGATTATCATTTTTATAACAAATAGATTCATATCCTAGACTAAAACTTGTATTTAAAACAAACAAGATTACTAGGTAATCAAATCTTTTTCAATCGCTAATTTCAATTTTGAGGATACAGAGAGACAGAAGTCTGTCTGAAGCCCATGATCACGGCTGAGTGAGGTCACTTAGTGTTATTAGTGACTAGTTTCTGTAAGTCGCTTGGCACACGTTGTTTCTATGGAACGTTTTAAGTTATTTATATCCCATGGGAACTGATTTATAAAATCAAAAGTTACTTATGTTTTATTTCATGGTAGTCCTAACCTGTATGCAAAATTCAGCCCAATCCGTTCAGTGGTTTTAGCCTGAAGAGGTAACAAACATCCATCCAACTTAGCCTGAAGAGATAACAAACATCTTTACATCCCAACTTTCTCAGATATTAGTCTGATGATGGTAATGATTCTAATGGTACAAAACCTGCAGTAAACCAGCGTCAAAATATTGTTCAAAACCGGGACGGCAACAATTTTAAGGTAGGTTTGAGTTGAATTTTTGATAGTTTCGGTTTTGGTGTCAGAATTACTGTCAATATGTATATTGTAGAATATCTCTCTAATGCGTCATCCAGCCGCATACAGTACCTCTATCCACTCTTTCTGCCAAAACTAACTCAAAAGCTTAAACAAAAACGTTTGTATATTTCAAATGCAATATCTAAAAAAAAATTACACAAGATCTAGAAAATACGGGTTTGTGTCCACGGATCCCGGGATCAGATTTAATTGGCCACCGATACCGCCAAGTTTTATCCACCGATACCGGGATCGGTTTCCAATGAAAAACGATAAAATATATTTATCCACTGATCCCGGTACAAAAAATTACTTTGGAAACGGATCCCGTTTGTAGTGTTTAGAAGTTTAAATATACAACCTACTATTTGAACTATTTGATTAAACCTTCATAAGAAAGAAAATGTCAATCAAATGATATAAAGTAATTAGAAATGGTATTTACAATTGAGCTAACGGCTAACTGTTGCAAACAATCTACAGGCAGCTCAACTGATCCTATATCAATACCAGTCGGAAACGTCCCCAAGACGCTGGCTGCATTGCCCCGCTGTATAGCAATGCTGATGCGCTGTGCTAGATACTCACCAGCTCTCGGGTCACGCGTAGCTTCGACCAGACGCTCAGATATTTAAAAAAAACCCGGAGTACTTTGGTACCCAACGGACCTAGGTTCTCTACTCCAAGGGGAGCAAATACGTAGGCTCTGTCGAGACCTCCATAATATAAAGCAAATAAATTAATTAATTTTGTTATCATGCCAAATTGGCTTAATTAATTGTCGAATTATAAACGATTTTGCACAAAGCTATTGATATCTTTATTGATAAGAAGTTATTTTGTACTATAAGGTACCTACCTACCGACAATGTAAAATTTTGACAACACTACAAAAAAAAAAAATCTTATGCCAGAACAGGTTTGCTTTTTAAGCTCTTGTAGCTTGGACTTTAAAGAATAGGTAGGTACTTTAACATTTGACGGTGCCTTCATCGAGTTAAATTTTTGACTTAAGTCCATAGTAGGTATATTATTCAACAAAACGTACGTATATTAATATTATCTACTACTTATATTTTCAAGATAACACCAGTCTATAAATGCCGTCACACATAGATAAAAAGGCTTGTACTTACAAGCCTTCTGTCAACATCAAACATTTTGTAGTTACCACATGCCTTATACCGTCGTACTGTCTTGTAAAAATACTTATATGACCTGGATTAGTTTTGGCCGAAGATCATAAGAGAAGCAGATATGCAGGTCTCGACCGAGCCTACGCATTTGCTCCCCTTGGAGTTGAGGCCCGAGGTCCGTGTGGTACCGAAGCTATCCGCGTTTTCAAAAAATATCTGAGCGTTTGGTTCAAGCGGGGTAATACAACCAACGTCTTGGGCACTCTTCCGACTGGTATTGATAAAGATCAGTTGAGCTACCTGTAGATTGTTTGCAATAGTCTGCAGTTAACTCAATTGTAAACACTAATTTTAATTTAATCTATTGTTTGATTGTAAATCTGATAGCTATGTAGGTTACTTAATATTAAATCTACATAAATTATACTTATACCTATTTAACCTTAATATTATGCCAACATAAGTAACCCTTTGTAAATTAGGTTGTAAGCGGGCATTTCGAAAATAAAGCGATTCCCGCAATGATGCGATTTAAACCACATTCGGAAACAAACAAATGCGATTCGATAGATAATCTGCGGATTGTAGCAATAAAAATCACGGCTCTGCACCACATTTAATGCCTGCTATCAGTATCAGCATCGAATGCTTATCAGCTAATCGAATTGGGAGCGTATCGATATCCACCTCGTATGATAACAAGCTGTTATCGCAATTGATTGTTTTTTTTTGACAAAACACCGGCTTTGATTCTTTGATGCTAAATCGATGATAATTTGACGATAGTACGATAAACGCTGTGATTTTGTTAATCAATTTCGTATCGATTTAATGTATCGTTTAAAATTTTTGGTAAACAATTTCGGACGATAAATGATATAAATGGTTTTGGATGCGTATTGTTGAGGCGGTGCGGTGGTGGGGTTAGAATCAGACAACACAGTGCGTGGATGTTTAAAATAATTATATTTAAGTACCTATGTAACATGTTAACCTAATCAAATTTTGTAAATCAGATCAGTTGTTAATCGATATCGAGTGTAGCAATTGGCACCTACGGTGGATAAATACAAATGTCACAAAAGGCAAATAAGGGGTTGCTTTTTGTGACATTTGTATAATATAATGAGCCAGAGAAATGGATGCTGTTTCCTTCTGAGTATATTTAGTATATAAATATACCTACTCGGAATGATACTGCTCCCACCCAACCCGCATGCGCAGCTTAGGGATTATGGCATTACCCCTTAATGAAGAGCCAAGACCTTAAGGGGAGGTGTCTATGCCCAACAGTGGACTAGATAATGCTACTAGTTAAGGTGATGATGATGTCGTCCAGAATCAAACTCATCAATTCAATAGTCTTATTTTACTGGTTACCTACAACTTTGGTCTTGGTCGTCATAGCATGAGATACCAACCAACTCCTGGAGAGCTCTTTCAACGCCTTCGTGAGCAACTCCTTCACGGATGCTTCGTATATTGTCGGATAAAATCCAGTATGTCCGGGTATGACCGGATCTCGTAGATTCAGTTCTGTTTTTCTGTATTAGTCTGCAATAAAGAGTATTTTATTGTATTCACTCATGGAGACGTTCAAATAGCTCTGCTGACACTTGAAATGTTATATTAGTTCAAAATTCAAATTGAATTCAATTTCAAAAAACATTTATTCAACAATCATAACATCTAAGTTACAGTATAAATATTTAAAACGTAGTGAAGACATCGGTATGGATAATCTGTGTCGTTATTCAGAATGTTTTGCCTTTTAGCATAGGCCTCCCCCAGACTATGCGCTCATTAGGGGAGGCTATGTCCAGCAGTTGACTAACATAGGCTGATGATGATGATAGGCCTCCCCCAGACTCTTAGGTTAATAAGAAACAAATAACTAAAATCACCCTTCTTTCCAGATCCCGTCATGATCTCCGCGCCAAAAGACTGACCTGTGACTGTGAGATGAAGTGTCCTAGTGCGTGCGTATAAGAGTAATGCATGGTTTGTGAGGGTAGTTACACAATGGACATGAGTGCGGGCGAGGGTGCCGGCGCCGCTCTGCAGCAGCGGTGGTACGAGAGCCGCGTGAACGGGAGCCCTGGAGACGGGGCGGAGGCCAACGGCGAGTTCTTCCACTCGCCGCTAGAAGGCTCGCATCACAGTCGAGCGCGGTACTATCACCAGCAGATGCACGCGCCTTATTCCTCCGCCGTTGGATCGCATAGTGAGTTTATTTTCAAGCTTTATTTATTGCTAGCAGTAGACATTCGCGAGAACCTTTCATCGATTGTTTCTGGAGCACTTCTCAACGAGCATCGTGTACATAAACACTCTTTGTCACCGTTAAACTGTGGCTGTGACAGGACGGGAGTTTACGATACGAGGGATCCCGAGGCTAGACAAGGCACAATTTACTCATGCTCAACCTGCGATGCGGGATCTGGCCGAAATTGTACTGCTGGCATATTAATGGCATGTCCTCATGTTGGCCAGGCCAAGACAATCGTTCATTCACTCCTTTATTCGCTTAGGCCTGTAACAGACGGTCAAATCAAACGAACGTCTTTGCGATAGCTTGGCTAACATGGGAAAGTACTATTTATTCTACTGACAGGTGCAGGAGGATCTTGGCAGAGCCATTTGAAGATGTCCATTGAGCGAAAAGACCAAGTACTTATTTGGTCGGGTACATACGAAAACCGGTGCCCGGACACCGATTCCTGTGACGGAGTCTCTCTTTACAAATACCTCTGCTGTTGTTTCACCGATGTTGGATGGAATTTTCACCTGGATTCATTCTTAGTTTGGGACTGACATCAGGTTATCACTAAGTTTTTGAATTTTTTTAGACATTTTCTATCTGGACCTGGGATCTTTTACGGCGTTTTTATTTAACAAGCTGAACTGTTCCATTTGTACAGCTAATTAACGAGCCGGCATTGTGTTATTTATGTGACTCACAAGGACTTGCCAGAATTGGACGTCATAATAATTAAAAAGGTAGCGGTCCAAGCAAACTGTCAGATGTAAGCAAATTGCTCCCACCGACGGTAGTCCTCTAAGGCCTTTATCGCCCATCATGCGATTTCTCTCCCAAACTGGACAATTAATTCGACGACCCAACCAGTCAAAATCGCCATTCTGTAAGGTGACAGCTTAGGTAAACATCTAAAATGGGCCTCGTTAAAAAAATGAATCCATACTTTGTTTTTTCTTTTGAGGTTTAAATTTTATGGAGGCAATAAAGTTTTCGTGGGGACAGGTGGCTCTTCTTTATATTTTAACTACACGTGTGTTTTTATACGAAAGGTAATCTACAGCTGTGAGTGGACGGACTAGTTTGCCGTGGCAGGTTTTGGGGACGATTAGAATTTATTTGGCGGTCCGTCGGTAGTGACATGACACTTAAGAAACTGTGTCAGTTCTCGGAATCGGAACTGGGAATTGATTTCGTCGCGTTCACAGCACTTATGTGTGGTAGTTTATGTGCGCCCGGCGTGGCCGCCTCGGAACTCCTCACCCGTTTTGTAAACCCACTCTCTTATCGTGTACTGTCCCAGCTTCTTGTCACCCTGATTACATCTGAATCTGGTAAAACTGTCTTCGGAACACGGCAGCTTCGATTAGGTTACTTGCACATAAAATTTGTGAAACGATCACCGACAAGATAAGCTTATAAAAAATACGTAATGAGTGTTAACTTATATCTGCCGCTACCAACTAAATTTAAACATGAGTGTTTTATACAGCTTGTGCAAATAGGAGTCGTAAAGGTTCTTTGTCGTGTCTCGGTTGTTGTAAAGATGGTTTTTTAGTTTGCGAGGAGTGCATAAAGTTTCGACGATGACAACTGGGATCGTTTTCACATGGTCAGCGACTTTATAGCGAGGTTTCAGCTCGCTCCTTCGTATTATGGCTACTTTATGAGGAACAGCGAAAGTGATTACTAGCGTTTTGTTTTTCTTGGTAAAACAAATGAACAACGCAAAGACTGGCAACAAATGTAAATGTGTAATACTTTTGTTTACTGAATTTTTGCAAGCGTTTTTCTTCTGATAAATGTAACATATGCGCCGAATCCTACTGACCAATTGCTTTACTGTGACAATGGTATCATCGCAAAATCGTACTCATAGATGAAATAAACTATAGATAATGCGTGCGGTGCTGTTTACTCGGAGAGATTAATAGAAGGGTTGCGACCTTGAAACTTTTAACATACGTCCCTTCATCTGTAGTTTCTTTTGTCAAAGGTCAAAAAGTGCCAAAAAGTGTCTTTCTGAGACGATATGATAAAACGATTAATTCATTGTAATTAGAGCTCAGTCCGAGTTGAGGTTGAGGTGAGGTGGGCCCAGTCCTAGAGCAATCCTAGAGTCATCTATGCTAAATTATAACAATAGGTTCACGGTGAACTTCAGTAGTTCTAACATACAGGAGTGACAAACATCTTGCACACTTTATCAATAAATTTGACACTTGTCCGATTGATTGAAGATTTCAGACACATAGAACACGTTAAGTACTTCATAAAATTAATCATGTCACATATAAAGGTCCAGAACTTCTTCTAAAATATTTCCTTCCAACAGCTGCACACTAAAATCTTCCCATTAGTGGGCACACGAAAAGGCCACCAATGCTCTAATAATGATTGGAATGTCGAGACAATCAAACTGGGCTTGGGACAGGTTTGTCCCTTGTAATACGATACGGGTCCTATTTGACGCGCTTCTTTAATTTATAACTCGTTGATGCGATTGATGACACATTGCTTTTATTGCTACTTTTATTTTGAAGCGTCTTGTTTTTATTACTCGGTTTTACTGAACTTTAACTGAAATCGGATTCATTCCATAAACACTGTTATTATGATAATCGTCAAGTTATAACTCCAGACTACACAGGAACTACATAACTTGTAGGGCTATTCCGAAACTCGGTTACCGAGTTATCGACACGGAATAGAGACAAACGCAGATGCGCGATATATCAAACATTTAAGAGGTTTTTTTTTTGGCGTTTTGCAATTAATTATACTAGCAGAAAAATAGTTTTCCAACAAACCGTAGACCTATTTCTTTGAACCAAAGTTACAGTAATACTATAATAGAATTTTTGGTAATATATTGATTTTTAGTAAAAAATCTTTAGTTTGAGTACTAGATATACTCGTATATTATTAACTAGTTTCTGCCGCGTTTTTGCACGCTTTGCTTAAGGTTATTTCTATCCAATAGGAACTGATTCATGGTATGAAAAGGATGTTTATGTTTTAGTCCAGGCCTAAAACGACCTGTGTGCAAAATTTCAACAAGAACCCTTCAGTAGTTTTGGCATGAAGAGGGAACAAACATCCAAACATCTTAACATCTAAAGCCGCGGGCAGAAAATAGCTTTTCATACCTCAAGATTCGTCTAGTTAGTCTACATCGACTGTTATTGTACTTAATTATCATTCATTTGTGACGTCAAGATTGGATAAAATCGTTTTCATTGGTTTAAAAGACATAAAGTTTGAAGGTCAATCAGTTTTCTGCATGCATTAAGGTCCAATGATTGATATGAGTGTGCAGTGCATACTGTAATGATGTGTAATTATATACTATGTAATTATTTGCATCAGGAGCATTTTAACGTTTTTTGACACCAGTCACAGCTTGATTTCATCAACATTTTCTAATATTTGTCAACGAATTTAAATAAATGCTGCTGGATAATTTACATAGACTTGTGGTTTGTAAATGCCTGAAAAAAACGTATGACGGCCGATACCTATGTTCTTTCGCTGACCTTATTGAAAATAAAACTGAAGAGTGCAAGCGCACTACGCGACAGTGGAACTGCGCGTCCGCGGCACAGCGCGACAAATTAGAACAAATCACCAAAAAAGCCGCGCAGTTCCGCTGACGCGTAGTGTGACCAGTCTCACAAGATTTCATACAAAGAATAACTGACCGCGCCGTGTCGCGTAGTTCGTTGTTGTGCAGTTCTGCTCAGCTAGGGCCCTTAACTATCTAATTTATTTCTTAAAGAACCGAAACGGAAGGTGTCAGTTGGCAACGCACCCGAAGCCTCTCATAAGTTGCGGTAAGGTTATTCGTTTCGTGCAACCGACGTCATCTGCGTTCGTTTTTCAAAGTTGAGCTCCTGAAACGCCATTCTCCTTCTGGCCTTCTTTCTTTAATCCGGTTCAAATAAAGAAAACAAATTATCCAATCCGATATCGACAGCTCATCGCCAATTTCACTCTTATTGAGCAATGACAAACACCTCGCATTTACAAACAACCTGAATGCAACTCTACCTTCTGCACCTAGAGTTTCTTTTTCAACTGAAAGTGCAGTTATGATCACGTTGTTTTAAATTATCGGGTTCTATTCTTACGAAACGCTACTTGCACTGTAAGTGGTCTAAATTGCCTCGTAATGTATCGAACTCTGTTACAAGTCATTGACGTTTTTCATACGTGTAGTGAATAGGGTGGTTATTGCTTTGGCTTTTGTTTTTTTAATGTTACAAGTGCATGTTGATAAATGTAATTAATGTTGGCTTTTTTCTCTCCTAGTAACAGCTTATTTATTAATGCGAAAGTTTGGACGTTTGTAACCTCTTCACGGAAAAACTATTGAACTGATCTGAATTTGCCTACAGGTAGTTTTAGTTCTATACTTTTTATCCCATCCCACCCCCAATTAGGTCTCATGGGGTAGAAATACCTTTAAACAACGCGTGCGAAGACGCAGGCAGAAATTAACTTGTCATATTGTATGTAACTTGTGATATAGGTAGTTTTGTTTTCTTTTATTTAATGCCATCATCACCCTATATCAGTCCACTGCTGAACATAGGCCTCCCCTAATGAGCGCCATAGCGCCCTGTCTTCAGCTTGCCGCATCCAGCATCTGCCAGCAGTTAATTAATGTGATTGGTTTTTTTTTAATTAAATAAGATAGCTGTTTATCTCGAGCTAGATAATGCTGTGTGGATTGACCAGCATTATTTATTTACTTATTTTTATTTATATTTAAGCAAGTAAATAAATGAAATGAAACCTTTCCATCTCACAACACAACCCATTTTATAACAACTGAACCAAAGTTTTACATTTCCAATCAGTTTCTTCTTTTATATTGTAAGTTGTTCTGTAAATCGAAATTAGTAAAATCATCAAAGAATTCAGTAGTTTCAATCGAATGCAAAAATACCAACAAACCTTAGATACTGTGTGTAAAATAAAACACAATTAAAAGCAAAATAAAGAAACCAATGATTCAAAAGGCTCACTGAAACTGAAAGTAAATCCCTTTCGAAGCACACATTTTTAATTGAAACCTCTTATTATCTCTCGAACACAAGTTTACATCACTAGACAGGAGAAAATGAGATTTTTCCAATTACCTCTCGGGGATAAACGACTGGCTAACGGTTGAAAATTCATTCAGACCCGGCTAACTCTGTTGTAATGTATGTAGCCTAGGGTTGGACGGCCTATTGAGTGCATACTCAAAACAGTGGCGACAAATCTTGGAGTTAAACTCTTTCTGGCTACATCATCATCAATTTACAGAGCCCTGGAATAATCAACCACATTTGACAAATAATGATTGGTAGTCCTTGACCGCCATTGTATTTTTGTACGCTGCTTTCCATTTGGCAGGAGTTAAGAATTTAACTTCGTATCATAATAAAAAACGTGAAATATTTTAAAACAAATAATATTACTTAAATTAATATTTATAATAGACACTTATGAATCTCCCAAGCTATTATTGAATTTAGAAATAAATTGCTAAATTTCATTATAAGCGTTCACTTCGTCTAATCATCATTCAACCAGCCCAAGGCTCACAGCGGCGGCTATGTGTCACCATGGATACTTAAATTGTATTTGGTATTTTACCTAAAAATTCGCTGCCTGTAAACTGATTAATTAATTATGAATTACTTAAATTAAAATCTGTCATAGATATTTATAAATCTACTAAGATAGTTATTGAATTTAGAAATAACGTATAATATTTCTTTGTTAGCGTCCACTTCTTCTCATCTATATTTTTAACCAGCCCAAGGCTCACCTCGGCAGCTAAATCTCGCCATGGGTAATGACGGTAACTTCAGCCTTTTTAATCAATTGGTCGGACCGAAAATTCGAGCCGTGTATTAATGATTAAATAAACGAATGTCTGGTCCATCCGTCTGACCACTACGTATGCTATTAACTGACTAAGTGTTCCTTTTAGCTGCCCTGAGTTATTGATAGGTTTTGGTGGTGAGCTTTCGGGAAAGTCTTTTTCTCAGTCCCGGTTCATCGGGTAATTTCGTTATGACGCAGGCTACATAAACTTTTGTCAGGAATATAGGTAGGTATTGCTGTCAGAAATACGATCCCAATTGTAATATTTCAGCCAAGAAAAAATAATACGAATGTAGTCTCAAAATTAAGTGCTCATTAGATTTTTCTGTACCTACATTAACTTACAACTCAATAGCAACGATACCTTTTTTGAATGAGGTCTTTTGTATTTTTACAATGTTGAAAATACATACTTATTAAGATGCTCTACATAGGTAAGTACAAATACAATTAATATAACATGTGACAAACTATCATGTTTGGATTACATTTGGCACCGAAATCCATCCAAACATTATGATCTCCAAATGCTTCCCATATTCAACTATGCACTAATTAATAAGCATCCCAAAGCTCCTGCATTTCCATACACGCGTGTGTCATATCGACACGCGCGTGTGCGTGCGTGCGTGGCCGCAGATTGGCGCAATTAGCGGCGGGGCGGGGCCTGCGTGTGCGCAGAGACATCTCCACCCAGACGACCACTGCGTCGCCATACGGGCTTGTTCCTGAGAGATCCCTGTGACGAGCCCATTCTCCTGTAGCTTTACTGATCACCCCAATTGTCTCTAAAATTAGGAAGTGCATACTGGTTTAGGAGGGATATGTGTACGTATTAACATTTAAGGTGCCTGAATGTTTGTAAATCAAAAGGTAGGAGAGTGGGTCCTTCTGCGTCTTGGGCCATGAAAGTGTTAAATGGCCGCGTGGCGACGCATCAGGTACTTTGCTATTTGAGAAACTCTTAGCTTGAAGAGTTATCTCGACCAAAGCCATTTTTTCCCAGCCAAATATATACCATGTTTTCTACTCGAGGGCTTGTATTTCTTTTATAAGCTAGCTTAGTCGTCGATCTATGCTTGAGTAACGATTTTCTATGGCAAAAGCATAATTCCATGACTGAGCATAGTTTCATAATACGGGCCTAATTAAGGCCAAAGCTACGTAATATAATTACGTAAAACTCTGGTGCAGCATAGAAGAAACTCAAATGTTGCCATCAACGGATAATTATTTCCCCCACAATTGGCACAGGAGATATGCGTTGTTGAACATTTGCATGAGTGAAATATTCGCGGGAATATAAAAATTGAATCTGGAAATTGCTAGGTGCCTCTTCCTTCATAAAATAGTTTTATGAGAGCGTCGGCTTTATGTAGCTGCTTATTTAAAATTGTCATGTGCTCTGCTGCGTAAATTTTAATGAGCTTTGCTTAGGTGTGTGGTTACTTTAAAGGCAAACTTCCTTATGGTAACACACATGCAGGGATTTCTTGATGTAAGACAGTTGAAGGTTGGTAAGGAAAATAAGAAGTTGATGCTCTGTTTTCACCTAGAAGAAGGAGATGTCAAAAAGACTAATAGATTTTCTATTGGGCGTTTTTAGAATGTTCTTGAATATGTAATACAATTTTCTACTAGGTAGTGGGTGTTTTTCTCTTCCCCACTTAAGTGAAAACTGGCTGCTCAAGAAAATAACGCTGAAGTACCTAATTTGTATAATCCGAGCATTATGATACAATATCACACTAATATTATAAATCCGAAAGTTAAGATGGATGGATGGATATATGGATGTTTGTTGCTCAATCACGCCAGAACGGTTGAACGGATCTGGATAAAATTTGGCACATTTATAGATTATAGTCTGGAATAGGACATAGGCTATATTTTATCCCGAAATTTCCAGAGGAACGGTAACTACGCGGCTGAAATCGCTATGATATAATATCTTTATTGTAGGTAGGTACCATCAAAACTTAAAAATCAATCAAACAAGATCTTTCAATACTACATTATTTGTATATGTAAAATATTTTTATTAAACCATCTGAGTCGCGTAATATTATGTAAGTTTTATTTGAATAAAATGCATCCAGCACTTTCCCGCGCATTTCACATTTCCGCGTCGCCGTTCGTTCGGAAATCGAAATCAAACGGCTACATTCTGAGTCCGTATACTTCGTGGATCAACTTTCCAGACTATTCAGTTCAGAGGTACTTAGATAGCTGGGTTTCAGGAATTAGGAAGATATTCCACTTCGGGTTTACTCACAAAGTAGGTTGGAATTTGATAGATTTGATGGATATAATGGAATATCTATGAATAAACTTTGTTTAGGTTTGCTGACAAAGTTAGTGGTTCAAAAGTTTTCAGCAAGCCAGAATCAAGTCATCTAAGGTTCACAAAAAAGGACAGCATTTTTATCGCCGAAAAAGCCGAAACTGAGTGCAGTTATGTTTTTAGTTTTTTCCCTATTAATATAAAATATTGTGAGTAGTGTCTTTTGTCTTTTTTAAATGTATTTTTGTTGGTTTTTGTATTACATTGTAATTTTGAATACATAAAAATTTGAAATAAAAACGAAACCATTACAGATGGTCTATTCAGAAATACGAGTAACTCAGATGTATTTTAGAGTATATCTATAGTATACTAATATTATAAATTTAAAAGTCTGTCTGTCTGTTACCATTTTACACATAAACGGCTGAACGGATCTCAATAAAATTTGTCAGGGAGGTAAGTGATATCCCGGGGAAGGTCATGGTACGTGAAAAAGGCGTGTAAAGCCACGAGCAGTTGCTAGGTACTCATATAATTTAGTCACCATGCATTAAAATCAGTGCAAATAACAATAATAATGGTTGACCATCAACCATCAGCACAGCATCATCGAGCCCGAAGCTTGGGCAAATCAGAGCTTGCGTTTTGGGTACTAGAATATTCTTTACGTTGCAAAATAGTCTCCTACATGGCTTTTGAGGAACGATGTGGAGCGGCGAGCGAAGGTCCGCGGTTGCGGGTTTAATTCCCGCCTTGAGGCTAATACTTGTAGGATTTGCAAGTATCTGTTCTGGGTATTTTGTATATGCTACTTGAAAAACGCGTGTAAAGTCACGAGCAGCTGCTAGTTACTCATATAATTTAGTCACTCTTCTTTTGCTTTTGTTAATTTAATTAAAATGCAGATACATTCATGAACACTCACACATCTGAATTGATATATTGACAAATATTGAAAAAAAAAACAAATAAATAATAATAATAAAAAAAAGAAATAAATTAAACAAAAATAACCCCTTATTCATAACAGTCTGCTAACTTAAAACATTGCTAATTCTCACTCTATCTTCTATTAACATAAGTTAGAATGAGAAATTACACTGTTTAGCAGATTTCTAAACTTGAGACCATTATGAATAAGGGGTTAGTACCAACATTGAAAATTGATAACAATAATAAATAAATAATGCTATGAATAATACACATAACATAATTACACACATAATTATCTAGCTCCAAGCAAAGCAGAAATTGTCTTATGGGTACTAGTTAACTGATATAGGTGCATAATATACATAGATATATTATCTTTTTACTACACATAGAAAACGACCAGAACACTCTTAACAAATAAATAAATAAATAAAATAAATAAATAATGCTGGACAATTCACACAGCATTATCTAGCCCCAAGGTAAGCAGAGCTTGTGTTATGGGTACTAGATAACTGATATACGTAATATTATACATTACATATAAAGTTTTTTTATATTATACATAGAAAACACCCAGACCAACGGAACAAATTTCAGCAGATCGTACACAAATTTGTTCCGAGGCGGGGATCGAACCCGTAACCTGGAACCTCTTGCGTCGCAGGCAGACTCTCGCCCGCTGCGCCACTGAGGTCGTCAATATCTGCAAAACGTACAAATATTTGGCTAAGAATATTCTATTTGATTGGACAATCATATTTCTACACTTCAATATTAATATTGCTTGCTTTACAAATTGTCGCAGAAAGATGCAATGAAGTCTCAGTGAATCATATAAAATCAAAGACTTCAATATAAAAATAAACTAGGAAATGTATGTCCGTATGTAACTCATACATTAACATCACGATTAATTAAATCAACTTGTTCCGTTATTCATTAGAGTGAACGTTTATTAACCGTCACAATACATTTAACAAGCGGCCATAATAAAGAGGCCTATTTTTTCTATTTTCTCCGTATAGACTGTTTACTGCTTACTTGGATACTTGTTCATTCTATATTTCCCTCCATGCATGAAAATCTGTACAAATAAAAATAATAATGGTTGACCATCAACCATCAACACAGCAATATGCACGAGCCCCAAGCTTGGGCAAATCAGAGCTTGCGTTTTGGGTACTAGAATATTCTTTACGTTGCAAAACAGTCTCCTAATGGCTTTTGATGAACGTTGTGGCGCGGCGAGCGAAGCTCCGCCTGCGACGCAGGAGGTTGCGGGTTCGATTCCCACCTTGAGACTAATACTTGTACGATTTGCAAGTATTTGTTATGGATATTTTGTATAAAAAAATTATATATTTAGGTAATGTATCAAATTAAGTTTAATTCTTTTAATAAATCATCTAGTACCCTTAACACATGCTCTGCTTAGCGTGGGGCTCGATTACGTTGTGTGGATTGTCCAGCGTTATTATTATTTTATTAATACTGATTTTTATAGCAGATTTTTTTTCTTTATTTTTTAACACCCTATGTATATAAGACTATGCTTACGCCAAATTTTACTCAAGTAGCTCGTATCATTTAAAAGGGTGGTTATCATTTAAAAGGTAGGCAGGTGACCTTTTCTGAAACTAAAATTAAAATAATCGTTCTCATTTTAAAAACGCTGGTAAGTACTTACGCTAATAGCTACGATTTTCAAAATCTGTCACGGAATAAAGTATTAAAATAGAGTTTAAGAAAAAGAATTGTAATTAAATTGTTTTTATCGATTAACTTCTGCATGTCAATAATGAAATGTTATGAGTATTTTATAAAATGGTTTTTAAGCGCTAATAAAATAATGAGGAGCAAATACTTGTAAAACGAGTATCTAAATACAAACCTAGGTAATTTAATTAATATCAGATAAGTATCCTGTTTCCATGTGAAGCTCATAAGAAAAAAGAAACAATTTAATCTAACTAAGTGCTTAAAAACTTAAAATAATCATAAACAACTGACCACGGCTCAATAAAAAGCCACTACAATTAGAAATATCGATTGTTGGTCGCCACAAACAAACAACTACGCTAGGGTGACCATACTGACCATTCTACTTAAGATTACAACCGTTTTACTATTTTTCTTACTATTTTACTTTAACTGTTAAACTGAACTTCAACGCACAGTTTCAATAGTCCACCTATTAGAAATATGCGTCGAAAACCTAAACACAAAATATTTTATAAAACAATCTTTCAAAATGTCAATTCGTATCTGTAGGTGAAAAAATATACCACTAAATAATATAAATATCATTTGCATGAAAACTTAATTGCATTGTATTAAATTTCGTTCATTTCATATCCTTATGGAATGACAAAATATATTAACATTGTCGTTAAAAAAATAGTAAAAGCGGACCAAAATCATAGGTATAATTATAATTGACTAAAGAATCAACTGCCAGGGACCAATAGGTACTCGAGCCGTGAACCTATTTATCAAATATATAATCTGTAATAAAATTTAAAATCTTCAACGAATTTTTTTGACATTATTAAATTTCTGTAGAAAATTTCTCCAGTGCGATTTATAAAGCAAAAAGCTATGTATAATCTTATCTTAATTATAAGAGACGACCTCAGTGGCGCAGCGGGCGAGAGTCTGCTTGCGACGCAAGAGGTTGCGGGTTCGATCCCCGCCTCGGAACAAATTTGTGTACGATCTGCAGAAATTTGTTCCGTTGGTCTGGGTGTTTTCTATGTATAATAAAAAATATTTATCTATGTAATGTATAATATTACGTATATCAGTTATCTAGTACACATAACACAAGCTCTGCTTACCTTGGGGCTAGATAATGCTGTGTGAATTGTCCAGCATTATTTATTTATTTAATTTAATTTATGCATTTCAATCAAAGATTCCGACCATGTCATGCTCTAAGCTAAGTGACTTTTGATATCTACTTAAAGAATGTTCTCGATAAAGAACATTAGGACGTGTGGCTACCCTATTCCGGAGTACGAACAGCGTTTAGTTTTATTGAGGTTCGTGTGGTTAAAACTTTAACCGTGCGCGATCGATAGCCACGGAACTGTTGACCTAATTAGTTAACCTTTAAACTGCTACGTTTTTCTTTATATATTTGAGACGTGATGGTTGTGCAAATGGTGTCATTTGGTCTTAAGCCCTAATTTCAGACCCCATAGGTCAAATTGCATTTTGTCGATTAAAATAAAAAAGGAGTAGGAAAAGGTAAGAAAAATAACAAACAAGATTCGCCAAGTGCGAGTGTAACTCGCGCGCCGAGGGTTTCAAACATTTGCCAATTATTTGGACAATCAATTTTCTGAAATATTTTAAAAAGTATGAAACTTACAGAAATTTCAATAAGTGTTTTGAAATAGTCAAAACGATACCTTTCATTTGATACCCCACATGGGTAGGTACCCCTTTTTGAAAAAAAATCCCCTTTTTTTGACAATTTTTCAAAAACTATTATTATTACAGACTTCTCTATATTTTTCCTGTAAAATATAGATTGATATCTACAAACGCCTAATACATTGTACATGGATCGGTCATCAATCTTCGGAGCTAGGGGGGGGGGGGGAATGGTCAATTTTTCGTCTTTTTTTGAAATATTTCAAAAAGTATGAAACTCACAGACATTTCAAAAAGTGTTTTGAAATGGTCAAAACGATACCTTTCATTTGATACCCCACATAGGCAGGTACCCCTCCTTTTGAAAAAAAATTCCCCCCCTTTTTGACCATTTTTCAAAAACTATTATTATTACAGACTTCTCTATATTTTTCCTGTAAAATATAGATCAATATCTACAAACGCCTAATACATTGTACGTGGATCGGTCTGCAATCTTCGGAGATAGGGGGGGGGGGAAAGGTAAATTTTTCGACTATTTTTGAAATATTTCAAAAAGTATGAAACTTACAGAAATTTCAAAAAGTGTTTTGAAATGGTCAAAACGATACCTTTCATTTGATACCCCACATAGGTAGGTACCCCCCCTTTTGAAAAAAAATTCCCCCCCTTTTTGACCATTTTTCAAAAACTATTATTATTACAGACTTCTCTATATTTTTCCTGTAAAATATAGATCGATATCTACAAACGCCTAATACATTGTACGTGGATCGGTCTGCAATCTTCGGAGATAGGGGGGGGGGGGAAAGGTCAATTTTTCGACTATTTTTGAAATATTTCAAAAAGTATGAAACTTACAGAAATTTCAAAAAGTGTTTTGAAATGGTCAAAACGATACCTTTTATTTGATACCCCACATAGGCAGGTACCCCTCCTTTTGAAAAAAAATTCCCCCCCTTTTTGACCATTTTTCAAAAACTATTATTATTACAGACTTCTCTATATTTTTCCTGTAAAATATAGATTGATATCTACAAACGCCTAATACATTGTACATGGATCGGTCTGCAATCTTCGGAGCTAGGGGGGGGGGAATGGTCAATTTTTCGTCTTTTTTTGAAATATTTCAAAAAGTATGAAACTCACAGAAATTTCAAAAAGTGTTTTGAAATGGTCAAAACGATACCTTTCATTTGATACCCCACATAGGTAGGTACCCCCCCTTTTGAAAAAAAATTCCCCCCCTTTTTGACCATTTTTCAAAAACTATTATTATTACAGACTTCTCTATATTTTTCCTGTAAAATATAGATTGATATCTACAAACGCCTAATACATTGTACGTGGATCGGTCTGCAATCTTCGGATTTAGGGGGGGGGGAAAGGTCAATTTTTCGACTATTTTTGAAATATTTCAAAAAGTATGAAACTTACAGAAATTTCAAAAAGTGTTTTGAAATGGTCAAAATGATACCTTTCATTTGATACCCCACATAGGTAGGTACTCCCCCTTTTGAAAAAAAATTCCCCCCCTTTTTGACCATTTTTCAAAAACTATTATTATTACAGACTTTTCTATATTTTTCCTGTAAAATATAGATCGATGTCTACAAACGCCTAGTACATTGTACATGGATCGGTGTGCAATCTTCGGAGATAGGGGGGGGGGTATGGTCAATTTTTCGACTTTTTATGAAATATTTCAAAAAGTATGAAATTTACAGAAATTTCAAAAAGTGTTTTGAAATGTACAAAACGATACCTTTCATTTGATACCCCATTTGCCTTCCTAGGTCTCTTTTGAAATTTCAACATCAAAATTTGTACTGAAAATATTCATTTTCATTTTTCATTTATTTATATATTTTTTTCTTAAAATCAGTAATGGCGCACGAAATGTATCATTATTTCAAATTTCAAGTTAATAGCTGCAGTAGTTACTGAGATATTCAAGAAAGAGCGGGGACGGACAGAGCGAGACCATAAGGGTTTCAAAACCGATCTTTGAAACCCTAAAAACAAAGTCACACTTGAATAAAAATTGTTACTGTTTTTTGATTATTTCAGATCCCAGAGGTCAAATTGCATTTTGTTGATTAAATAAAAAAGGAGTAGGAAAAGGTAAGAAAAAAAAAAAACAAAGACACTTGAATAAAAATTGTTACTGTTTTTTGAGTATAAACAATGACAATCAATGTCACTCACCTCAACTCAACAGCATATAATGGTCCACTGCTGGACGCAGTCCTTTATAGTGGCCAGGATTGTTTATCTCGTGGTTTAGAACCCATAATCCCCACTTTGGGCATGCGGATTGGGGATCGCAGTTCAGTGGTAGATCTATTCTGCAAGAGGCGCTGCTGCCCGCCCCCCGATGTATATACGTAGTCGCCTCTTACGACACCCACGGGAAGAGTTGAGGTGGTGCAAATTCTAAGCCGGCACCACACGGCTATATATATCAATGTCACTAAAACGAGTAAAATCTACTGAGACTGGGTCCGTTAGTAAATATAAAAGTTACTTACGTCATGACTAAGTAACAACACAATAGGAGATTTTTTATCATAATCGGTCATTATTAGAACATGCTAAGTACGGTCTACTGAACCAACACTAAAAACTAAATGTATTCGCTTTTTTCGCGAGATTAACTTTGATTGATTGCTTCCAAATATTGATATTTGATATTAAAATCAGTGAAAGAGATAGCAAATTCTGCTTCCATGGGAGTGAAAGAGAAAAATAGTGCTTGGTTCTCGTTTGCATGACAATGAATAATAATCGTATGTGTGTGACATGTCCAGAAGCGTTTGTAACATGACACAAAATGCTTGCGAAACGTCACTTTAATTACTTACCGGATTTCGTTGCCAAATCACTTTCCGTTTTCATTATGATTTTGTCAATGACATAAGTTATCTTAAAATTTTTAACTTACGCGATCTAATTGGTACTATTTAACGGGTATTTATCGCGATAAAACGCCAGGAAAAATTGGTAAGTAAACTCCATAAATACTCGTTAAATAGTACAAATAATTATATGTGTAAGTAGTCTTATATGATTTTTGTACGAGTATTCTGGATTACGCGAGAATAACAGCACAACGAACAGAAATCCTCAACTTGCCGAGGTCACTCCGCGAAGTCTGTCCCTATCTGAACCCCAGGAAGATTTTTCGCTTCAGGACGGAGTTAGGCTGGCTATGGTAGCACAAACAACGCATAATGGACCAAATCGAGCCCCAATGCGGATCCTGTACCTCAACATTATGAGTTTTCTAGATATGATTATAATTTCCGTGTTAAAATATCTTAAGATAAGTGTGTCTATTCTTTCATTTGTAATGTTGTTTGACCTAATAATACAGAAATACAGAGTTTATTCATTACTCCTAGTAACAAAACTATGATAAAATAGTAAAAGTAAGTAAACCAAGTAATACAAGTATGATCCGTGACAGTCATAATGAAATCGTTGAGTAAGACTGAAGAGATAAGTTGGTTGAGTAAAAGTAATATGTTGTACTGTAAACCTATACATATGAGTATCTTCTAGATTTTTGGTCATCCTATCATTATTTATAATTTTCTTAAAACTTGCCTAATTAATTAGAGTTACCTGCCTGTCCTTACTTTATTCAATTAGGAGTCCCAAATTTCGAGGTGAGTTTCCGGTCGGTTGCCGAATTGAAGGTGATGTGCACCGAACTTGATGGATGAACCAGAAGAAGGGTCAGGCATGCGTCCGCGCAACGTGAGTCCAGAACTCACAAAACCAAGCTAACTTTACCATCCATCGATCAACAAAAATCAAGAAAATCAGCTCTATTACCAACTCTTTAGATTCCATTGTTCTAGTTAGGTACTAAGTGGCCTGTCAAAGAGTAAATAGTGTAGATGAGTCGGTGGTTTTGTCACGATTTGTCATACATAGATATGCGGTTGCGATCGGTGCTTAAGCAGGAGTTATGACAAAAATGTCATGGGAACGGCCGATGAACTATGCCGTGCTCCGTTTTTAGGGTTCCGCGATAAAGTGCTACGGTTATTCCCTTCAGTGCTGCATAATTTATGTAGTTTGTCAGACGGAGCAACGGAACCCGTTGGTTTTGTAGGTTACACTTGACAAGGTTTTTAATTGATTGGTCTCAAATATCACAGTAATGGCGATCGTGCTTTGAACAAAATAACTTGTTAGAGAAGGCACAGGTTAATGCATAGTTAGTTGATGCTCGGAGGTTGTATAGAACTTGGGTAATTATAGTTGCACGATTATGACGTAGGGTCTAGGCACCGTTGTAAAAGGACCTTACAATTTACCCAGATTACATCGGTGTTATGTGAAACCGCACCTTAGCTTAACTAGGTAAGTTTCATAATGAACTTTTGCTTAAGGATTCGATGATTTAGTAGAGTTGTCACTAAATGCGTCAATAGATACAGCTTTTTGTCTAGTTTGTTTTATTAATTTCCTTTTCTAAATGCTATCCTTATAAATTATAACTCAATTTATGTATTTTGAAAATACATAGGTACATTGATTAATCTATTTCATTTTAACTATATTGTATTTTTTTTTTTTTTTTTTTTTTTGTAATCTAATAGTAATTTATCCTTAATGTATGGTAATTATTAGTGTAATTGTTAGTTTAATATTTTTCTGTGTATGTCTGATTTTTATTATTGTTTTATGGACTATGTATGTTACTGTGTCTGAAATAAATGTGATTTTATTTATTTATTAATTCGTAAGTCGATTTCTTCGTGAATTAAAGACCAATTTTTATGGATTTTTTTGTATGGAAAATGATTCCTAGGTGGTTACATAATTTATTCCCCTTTGAAATAAAAAAATACATTGGTATTTACACTGTTTTTACGGAATTAGAAGTCAGTTTTTTGAAAACAATAAAATTATATTATTCATTCATTTATTACTTTTGTTTCATTTAACGGACCGTACTAACTTATAGAAAGCAAAGCAATAAAGTGTCTCAAAGCCACAATACGGGAAACGCAAGCCCCGTTTTTGCGACCATTATGAAAATTCAACAGATTTATGTTTTCATTACCGTGTACAAGTTTTTTCTACGAAACATTTAAGGCTTCGTTCCGAGTGGAAGCCTATTTTCGCAGCACATTACAGAGGATGAATGATTTCCTGGCCAGCCATGATTTATGTCCCACTGTTCTGTGTGGCTACCAGTGGCTAGCAGGGGCGAAGCTAGGAAGGAAAAAGAACGAATGAACTTGCTTATAAATGAATGAACATTTTATTTTGGCTCTTAAAATTCCAGTAGGTACCTACTATAACAATATTGAAGGCTTTTGAGCTCTAGTTTCTACAAAATTAATTGTAACAAGAAACATATTTTTAGAAGTGGTCTTTGAAAAATATGGTTTTGAGGATCTCTGGGTTCAAACAAAAATATAACCTGATATAAAATACAAAAACTACCCTTTAAATTAGATACATTTTGGGCTCCTTCGAGTGATACATGGCACTACCTATTACCTACCTATACCGAATATAATCTATAGAAACTATTATGGTCACAAATCAAATTGCTATAAAACCTGTCCCATAGATTCCTAGATACGCCCCTGGCCCACACTACACAGACTCATTACAGTACCATGGTGAAGAATGGACACTCCTTTGTGCAACGAAAGTGTGGCATTTGTCTTTCTTTGTTACTTTCGGTTCGAGATACATATCAGTTTGGTTACTTGAATCTTATTAAACGATTGTATCTGCTACTGAAGTTACTACATTATTGATTACGTGTGTAACTCAATATTACATCTTTACTTACATAAAAAGTTAAGAAAAATCATAAAAAATTAAAATTATGGTTATAAAGGTTTAATAACAAAAAAATACAATCCAATAATAGAAAAATAAAATTAATAGTATTTATTTACCTACCAGTCGGCAGCGTCTCCAAGAGGCTGGCTGCATTATCGGCTGTAAAAAAAGGAAAATGTGAAAGTATAATTCAAGGTAATGATAATTGCTAGTATTTATTTTAAACTACATAAAGAAATTTAATAGGTACCTACTCAGAATAGTAGAAAGTAGCATCTAAGTATATAAATATAAGAGATAGGTACTTAATTAACAAAAAGCGGCGCAAATAACATGGAATTTATGGTAACAATAATTATTACAATGAACGCCGTGTTATGAATATTGTTATTTAAATGAGCGCAGCATTTCATGTAGAGATTTATTGTAAGTTGCTATGCCGCTTCTGTGCGCCTCAATCGTTTATCTTTGACGGCGAGGCAAGTTGACTCCACGGTTGGTTTAATTTTATTTTTACCTTAGAGGTTTTATTTTATATTCAAATAAACTGTATAAAACACAGTTTAGTGTATTTAACTTCTTGCATATATTATCTTTTGAATGCAAGAAATTAATAATTCTGGTTTGCTAATTACTTTGCAAATGCATAATTTTCAGAATTAAGAAAAATAAAAATCGAATTAAGCTTCTATTTAAAACAACCTTCAAATGTGTACATTAGTTCCAAAGACCCTAAGTAACCTATAAAATCCTGTTTACAAAAAGTAGAACTAAATATCAAAGCATTGACCTCAAATTGCCATAATGCACCTGCAAGTCAAGTCGGCGAGGTTCCGGCAACAATCCTTCGCTAATACCTCTACGTTCTTATATCTATGGATACCTCTACCACAGTCCTTTGTCTATGGCTACTTTGTTATCGCCATATTTGTTTTTATCTTGCAATATTAGAAAAAGAAGGTTTGTCTGTTTTACGAATAAAGAGGATAGCTAAGCAAACTGATTAAAAAAACATATTTATAGTATGATGGAGATATAGTCTCATTCTTTCCAGTGATTGTACCATATTACGGTGACTGAATGAAAAGACTTACATAATATATGTGACCCAGTTTCCCCAAGAATGAAGTAGGTAGTTGAGTGAATGAGTAAGTTACTCTACTTATCTATGATTTATTTTCAAAAATCGCACTCAAGGCCGCGGCAGGAGCTAGTAGGCTAGTACTCAGTTTTATAGTCATAGTCATAGTTCTTTATTAATAACATTTCAAGTTACAGGTCAGGTATTAAGCATCTTATACATAAATATTACAATAGTAACATTACTATGACACTGCATATGAGTGCATAGGTACCTATGTAGTTTGTAGAACTCTATAAATTAATACATAATACATTAATTAATTAATTAATGTTGTATAATTAATAATAATATATCTACTGATACATTGTTATCCAAACATAAGTACGGTATACCTCATTTCATAACTTGGTCTGGGTGCTTACGTATTTGTAGTAATAACTGGATAAGCCACCGCTAAATAACAGACATCAGTCTAGTCTAGTCGGATTCTAGCGGCTTCGTGCTCATAGTTTGAAAATGGAACGTGGAACGTGGTTTATTATGGAAGTTTGAATTTGGAACGTTTGTCTTTGATTAAGATAGCTTAGTAGCAACGTTGTTTGTAAGGAATCAAGGTTTGATTTTGGAACGTAACGTCACAGAGTAGCGAATGTGCTTCTTGTCTTGGTAGAGTGACAGTAGATTGAACTTTCGTCTGAACTCGTCATCCCACCTAGTTGGAGGGCGTCCTACACTACGTTTGCCGAGTCGTGGTCTAAACTCAAGAACACGTTTACTCCAGCGGTTGTCGGTTCTTCTCGAGATATGGCCAGCCCACTGCCACTTCAGCTTGCTAATCCTTTGAGCTATGTCGATAAACTTGGTTCTCTGTCCGATGTATTCGTTGCGAATCCTATCCTTCAGAGAAACTCCGAGCATAGCTCTCTCCTCAGCTCGCTAGCCGACTTACCTATGGAAATAGAACACTATAGTAGGTACTACTATTACGGTCGTCAGTATAAAATAGCTGAAGTATAAATCATTTAGATTAGATGTAGGGCTCAAGACTTCTATCATTGTTTACTCAGTTTATTGATAGATAGGCGCCTATTTATCAAGTCCACTAGTCACTGTGGTCACTCGATCTGTCATCGCTTCGCTCGCTGATTATAATGTCCACTTCGTCACTTTATAACTTTATCATGCCATATTCAATCTTAATGCAATGTAAAATGAATCTTATCTTGATAAGTCTAGTTTAGTTTTTGTGATCACTAATAAATTTTGCGAATGAAGATAATTGAAGGAATTTAAAATTTTAGTAACTTTTTGATAAAATAACACAATTAAATTAAAACTAATATTTACAATTGAAACAATTGACCTAACTGCAGACTGTTGCAAACAATCTACAACTGTTGCAATGCTGATGCGCTCCGCCAGATAACAGCTCTCGGGTCACGCGTCGCATTGACCAAACACTTAGATAATTTTATGAAAACTCGGATATTAAAAACAATATTCTTTTTATTGTAATTTTCTTTCTTAATAAACGTACATTATATGACCCTATCTCTTTATCTCTTTGATAAGAAATAAGGGGTCCGGCGTACTCAAAGCCAAAATTTTAAAATCATTTCTTAAAGAAACTTATAGAAGTACCTAATGAAATAAAAATTTTGGCTTTAAAATTTCGTAGAATCTTAGAACAGGGAAATATGTAAAGGTGGAAAGTACAAGGTGCTACTATATATTATTCCTTGTTGTTAGTAAGTACGTAATAATGTAGCAATGATTTATTGTTATTGGGCTGCAATGTTGCAGCAATGTTGTCACTCACGGTGTCATGAACTATGATAATTATTTGAAGCGAAGTGTTGACATTTTATGAGACGAAGAAAAGTGATTCTTTAGTACCTACCTCCTTAAGGTTGATTGTCGCGGGTTGGTGCGAATTTCAAATATTTTTGTAGTTTATAATTTTTTCTGCGTTCCACAAGCAATAAAACTAGAGAGAAAGTAATTTGCCGCAAAACGTAACATTTTCTATGAACTCATGATAAAACCATAGACATAGAATTTTTTCACGCTTGATAAAACCAACATCGGTTTACTAGTATTTTTGGAGCATTTGAGAAAATACGAAATTTACCGCTAAAAATCTACATTTTCCCAAATGCTCCCAAAATACAAATCAATCGAAGTTGATTTTACCATAAATTCATAGAAAATGGTTTAAGATTTGCGGCAAATTACTTATTCGCTAATTTTATTGCTTGTGGAAAGAAACAAAAAATGAATTTCGCGCGAAACCGCGACAAACCACCTAATGACGAAGACATTGGGACGATCACATTGAACACTGAAACCCGAAAGTTTTGTAAAAAAATTCTGAAGCACACTAATATAAATGCTAAAGTTTAGAATATGACTGGATAGATGTTTCTTGCTCAATCACGCCAGAACGGCTGAACGGATCTAGATAAAATTTTGCACAGAGATAGATTATAGTCTGGAATAGCACATAGGATATGGTGTTTCTTTTCATTTATTTATTTAACAGCAAAAAATAATTACAACTAATATTTACACTTACATCTATTTACTAAAAATCTAAGCCGTCACCAGAAGGCAGAGTGCCCAGAATGCTGGCAGCATTGCCACGTTGAATGGCAATGCTAATTCGTTGACCGAAATAAAAACCAGGATACATTTTATTCCGGAATTCCCTCGGGTACAGGAAGTACTTGGGTGAAACCGCGCCGCTAGTTGCTATATATTTATAAGTTTTACAACTAACAAAATTCTAATAAATAATAGTATTTAGTATTTTTATAATGATGTAGAATAGTATGTAATATTGTGAACCATCCACACACTTGTTAGAAGCAACACAGGGGCGGTCTTAGGACAAAAACTGGCACTCATTATTCCATTTTTCATACTCAATTAAATATGCTAACGAAGGAACAGTTCCAATAAACGTAATGAGTAAGTTTTTTACGAGTAACGTAATTATCAAAGGTTATACCGATGATCGCGTGACTAACAGATTTTAGTTAGCAGTTCATTCTAATGATTAATTTATTGGTTCAATCGATTTATACAAATTGTGCTTAAGAGCTGAATAAGTTAGTATAATTTTGTTTGGCTGCTGAGATTGTGGACGTGGACTTAATCGATTTATTACACTATTACACTAATATTATAAATTTGAATGTGAAAGTCTTTTTTTGTTTTTCTTGCTCAGGGAGTTTTGTAAGTCTAAACTCCGCAAAATTGACGACGGATCAGTAGAATTAACCCTGAGGCACTTTTTAGGTAATATTATATCGACAAAAGTCGCTCGCTTTCTAAAACAGAGTACAAAATAAAACACAAAAACCACGTCTTGATGTGTAGTTTTTGGAAATGTTGTCCGACTTCTCATCGATGTATCGTTCTGAATTGGTACTACTAATAGCCGAATAGTGACAGTTTAACGGGGCATAATGAACCATTCACAGCGAGCATGATACGTCGTGTGCTAAAATTCATCTCGTTGTTCGGGCGTTGCGAGGAAGTTTTTTTGCCCGTACTAACTGCACGAACGCTCGCTGTGTAACACATTACGCCCTGTAACACCAGCCAGTACCCACCTTAAGAGGGTTTCTTTATTAAATAAAAAATACTAATTTAGTACAAAAACGATTTTACTTAAAATGTTTTATATCATCAGCGACAACACCAAATTATTTTTTACGAATTACATAACCAGATTAATGATTTATTTGACGAATCGTTTAGTTTTATATTTCATGCTTATACATATAAACTAATTAGATAAAAATTTCGCCTAAAATCAGAGCTGAAGGCCATCATTTTCCTCTACTAACTTTTTCCGGCATAAGGCACACTTTTAGAGATATTTCTTTAAGGTTTGGTGCCGATGTGTTACCAACATCCTTCAGTCCTTGGTCCACTCCTGTCTATGATTGTAGCCTCGTATTTTTCTCGGATACCGTAATGCTCGAGTCACGAGCGGTTATGTAAGCAAGCTGCTGGCCGTCATTATAGGCATTACAGGACTAGAGCCATTGTCAAGATTGTGGGGTCAGCCGGCGAGCTAGTAATTTCGATATACCAATAAATAGCTGGTTTGAACCTGGCACGTACTCTACGAAGGTTCTAGGATGATGTGTCAGGAAAACAAGGTGTCATCATCACTGAAGTCCCCTACGTCGTCTATACTTCACTACATAGTATAAAACAAAGTCGCTTTCTCTGTCGCTATATCCCTATGTATGCTTAGATCTTTAAAACTACACCACGGATTTTGATGCAGTTTTTTTTAACAGATAGAGTGATTCAAGAGGAAGGTTTATATGTACAATACATGCATAATATATCACCTGTGCGAAGCCGGGGCGGGTCGCTAGTATATTTTAAATGGGAAAGTGTGTTTGTTTGTTTTTCCTTCCTTCTGACGTCCCCTGCGTCATCTATATGGACTAATATTATAAAAGTGAAAGTGTGTTTGTTTGTCCTTCATTCCCGTCCTAACTAAGCAACCAATCAACATGATTTAAGGCATACTTTTTATCCCATAAATCTTTTCCCGTTGGATACAAATAACCTAAAACAATACGTGTGAAGCCGCGTGTTGCAGCTCGTATGTTATAAAGACAAATAAAAACTATGTTATGGAATTATACTTTTTCGCTGATACCTTACTATACCTAGGTAATTTCTCAGTTCGTGACTAAATTACAGTTTGTAAAAAAATCTTCTTATTTTTTATTCACAGCAATGGAACTTTAAAGCAATTTTATTAATGTCTTTTTTTTAGACATTGATCATACCCCATAAAACGGGTTACGTTTTTAGTTTTGTATTGTATTGAAAAAGTCCTGTATTAAGAAAGAAAATTACAATCAAATAATAGAATTAAATTGAAACTAGTATTTACAATAGAAACAATTGAGCTGTTGCAAACAATCTACAGTTAGCTCAACTGATCCATATCAATTCCAGTCGGAAGCGTGCCAAAGACACTGGCTGCATTGCCCCGCTGTATGGCAATGCTGATGCGCTGTGCCAGATACTCACCAGCTCTCCGGTCACGCGTCGCTTCGACACTTCGCTCAGATAATTTTTTGAAAATCCGGAGAGTCTCGGTACCCCACGGACCAAGGGTCTCGACTCCAAGGAGAGCAAATGCGTATTCTCTGTCGAGACCTGCATATTTGTTTTTGCCTCTTGAGAAAAGTCCTTGTATTCTAACTTCGGGATGCGCCATAAGGTTGCTATGATGTAGTGATTCTGTGAACTCTGATCCCTCATAAACGCAGGCAGTTTGTATCATTTCCTATTTATCATCAGAATGATGCTGTATTGTTAAGAGATCACGTCTAGGCATAGATCGTGATCGGTTCTTCGTATTAATTATGCGAATTATGACGACTGGTTATTGCATCGTGCCAACCGATGACTTTATATTCAAAATTTACACGTCTTTGATATTATTTCTTCATTTATGTGTTTGCTGGTTCGTAATTACTAGATATTGGTTTGTGAACCAATTTATAATTGATTTTGGAACTAAGTTCCTTATCGCGCGTTGTGAAAGGCTGGACGGGAAAAATTCTCACGAAAAGTTGTAACGACACTTTTTGCTATAGTAAGCTATTGTAAGCCGTGCGGCGTGCGCATGTTTCTCTGTCTGTCTGTCTCTCTCTCTTATAGAAAGGAACTTCGTTCCATCCGGGTGTCCCTTGACACCTCTAACTTTTTTTTTTAAAGGGCCTAAAGTTACTTAAATTACAGGTAAAATCCAAAGAATTTTACAAATATAAGGATTTTTGTTATAGCACTCTGGGTGTCTCTAAGAATCTAACGAATTTTTTTGGTAAATAGTTTCATTTTTTTAAATATATTGTGTATTGTGACGTACACGCTGATAGTGATGATGACGATCCCCAAAAAATACGTTCTAGACGGGAATTCATCATCATCATCAGCCTATATTACTCCACTGCTGGACATATTCCTCCCCTAATGAGCGCCATAGCGCCCTTTCTTTAGCTTCATGCGGGAATTGATTCCGACCAATTCTCAACATTTTTAATATTCACCCAGTAGGTAAAAGGAAAACTATGTCTATTAATAGTCAACTAACATACAAACCTTCAAATTATCAACTGATATTAAAAAAACATGAAGTCTTTCTGAGAATCGTAATTGAAAGGCGAATCCTGATAATGTCAAACATTGACTCGAAGCATATTTCTCAGGCAGGTCACCTTACAATCACCAGGCAATCTTAAAATATGAAGAGCTTGACCCTGCAGATGAAAGACGCCGCTGCCAGTAGTGAACGGTCAGTACGATCCAATGAGTTCAAACTTAAGAAGCCCCCTGTGACCACAAACGAAGATAACTCAACAGTTACTATAAAACAACAGCTTTATGACCCTACCAACTGTCAAACAACCTGTGGTTAGTCAGTACTAACTATGCAACAGGCTATGTGTTATACGGTTGCTGGACGATCAAGAGTTCCGACGTTCCGTTGATGCTTCCACTACGTTACACTTGACAGCTGGGCTTAGCAATCATGTACTTGATTCTGTAATATAATTACTCTTCGAGATATTCAATGGAGTTCCAACTTTCTACGGTAAAGTTAAGGTTGGTTTTCATGCTACACGCTATAGGAGGTCTAGGTAATGATCACGATATTTATTGAAAACTGCTTGCTAATGATGAGTACTTTATTGGAAGATCAGACGAATTTGAACCTTATGGAGGAGAGGATTCCTGCTTACCTAGGTAGGTACAGTAGATACGACCAACGACGAGTTAGATTTTGTAAGTACATTCTTGGTGATACAATCACCAGGAAGCTGCGCTATTGAAGTTTTGAAAACTGGATGTAAAACCAGTTATACACTTAAACATTGCCAAATCTTTGACTGTCACACAATTAACAATCTAGAATCTTATCTCATAAGACAATGACATCAGTTTGATTTATTTGGGTTTGAATATCTATGTAAGGAAACGAACCGCTTTTCAGAAAGATCAGTTTGCTTTAAGTAATTTTGACCAGGTTTCTAGAAAGATGGCATCAAATATTTTATGCGCGAGTCTTGTTTATTTTGCAGAACGCTGTTCGCTATTAGCTTGGCCTACATTCTCAGGAATCCTGAATACATTAACGCTATTATACCAAGAAATATCATATTAAAATATAATAAGCCCTTGGAGGTGGCATCGATCAATAACAAAAACAAACGCAGCGCTTCCTTCCTAAATACTCGGAAACGCAGTGGTCCATTCAGTTTGAAAACAATGAAAATTATTAAAATGCAATAACAATAAAATTCGTGTCCGGACATTAGCCATGTTAAGTTATTCTCCAAACGCCACTTAATGAGAAGTGATGGGTTCGTAAGAAAATAAAAATACAATGTGAGGGTTCCAACGATGCATTGCGTATGCAGGGCACATGGACTTGAAATTACATGTCCTGTATGCAAGAAAAACCTTTCACAGTGTTGGCGGATCGAGAAGTCATCTCGTTAGAAACTAGGCTGACGAAATCACATTATTGTCTTTGAACCGGTTGTGGCCGGAATAATCTGCTTTGTCTATATTTATGGTATTCAAACTTGCTTAAAATATTACGCAATTGGAGAGTAACTATTCTGAAACGACTAAGCAAAACAATGTAAAGAAATGAATCAATTCAGTCAGGACCTCAAGATCATACTAGAAGCATATTCGATTCTGAGTTTTCAGGTCCAGTCAGATCACAGCCAAACAAACTTGGAATTTGAAATCAACAACCTCTCTTTTGTTAAATTAAAAAACTAGAAGCTTTAAGCAATGAAACAACAAGAATTACTTTTCAATGATACCTAATGGAAAATTTCAAAGGTATTATCGAAAGTCCATAACCAAAGTGGCACAAATCTATGAGACACCCACGACGACAACCGTGGTATAGCTTCTAATCCCAGTCGGATTAATGTTGTGTCCGATGAGAGTGAATTGACGTAAATACGGAGTTCTATCAAAATTGTGTGGCGTTAAGCTACAGTATGATATTTTAGTGTTTGAAATAACAGTTGCGAAGTCGGATTCGCTACCGTAAAACGAGCCATATTGATAAAATAATAGGGGTAAGACTGTTACCAGCCATTCTTCTTACCGTAAGAGGAATGGAGTGAACATAAGCAGTGGAGCTTTTTTTCGTTTCAGTAGTGTACTATGTCAAAATAATAGTAACAATGATGGAAAATCCACACAGCATTAACAAAATGGTTAGTGATTTAGATAATTTAAGACAGCTCACATATAAATAATATAGACGGTTAAAGGAACGGTATTTTTACTAGATAGGATATGATGACAGGAACAAAAAAAATGAAAATCTAAAAAAAACTGTAAATTTTTTGTTTTTTCTTTCTGTTCTTCAAAACTTTCGAAATCGATGGTAAGGATGTCTCTTTCTATGAATGTATTAACAATGTATTACAGAATTCAAGCTAAATTTTCGCAAATGATACAAATAAAAGTTTTTTTTTATAAAAACAGACGATTCTTATAATTCGCCTTCGTTCATCGTTGGTGGCTGTGCTATACCAACTCATAGTAATATAGCACTATTCAAAAGACATTTTCCATTTAACGTTGGTGGACTAACAACAAGCTTCACTACTGGTGTTTGAATTATGCAGTACTCTATGTAACTACGATTTCAAACTGACAGCCACGTAATGAGTTAGAACGCTCAAACGCTCCCATCGTGTTTACCTTTAATTCTTTTTACTATTAAAAATATTTAACGATCGACATAGCCGCATAGAATATAGAATGAGTTACGCGGGCGGTCACACATCACGTTACCTTCTGATTGGATTATTATGCTTTTATATTACGATTCTTATTACGGATCGGTGCTACCGAGCAGCGTGTGACAGGCGACGGGGGAATAACAACTATCGTCGACGGAAAGGCTGTCTCGGGGCGGTGTATAATATCCGGGATAGCTGCCAAAAATACTGAACTGTACGAATAGTAACTTTAACATTAATAACACCGGTCAAGTGCGAGTCGGACTTGCGCACGATGCGTTTTGTACCATTATCTATAAAAACAGCAATAACATCATGTGTGTTGTATCGGAGCCTCACTTAAATATATGTTTTATTTGAATTTAATTACTCATTTTTTAAGAGTAAAACTTAATAGCCTGGTGACAGACGGACATCTATGTTTTTTCTGTGTAACCAAACATAAAAAATATCATTATAAAAAAAACTAAATCTAATTAAAAAAAACGTTTTTTTTCTCTTCTTCAAAACTTTCAAAATCGCTAAATATTCGTAAATAGTACTTACATGGGAACACACATTTCAAAGAATCAACGGCTTTACTCGGAGCGGCAAGGCACGCCAGCGTACATCTCGTTCATTTTGACTTTTTACAAAAAGAAAACACAAATTTTATACCATTTTCGTACCTCCTGAAATAACCAAAGACACTCTTTAATTGCAATGAGTTCATACACGGTTCAAATAAAAAATATTTACTACCAAATTATGAGTGTGCAACTTAATTGGGCCAAAATTAAATTTGCATACTTTCATAATAAAGCCACGGGATATCCGGTTAATTAGCCAACCAGTATTATCCGTGTGACCGTCACGGCAACAGATTATTTACAATACTTTTATTATTTTTTATGTGGTACTAACATCGTTACTGACTGGGTGGATGAGCTTAAAGGGCTCAACAAAAGAGATGAAAAGAGTAAGAGACAGAGCCAGCCTTATCTATAATATTCCTAGACCTGAGCCCGTGCCTTAGCCTGATCTAAGCGTGATCATCATCAGCCTATCAGTTCAGCGGTTGTCGGTTTTTCTTGATATATGGCCCTCCCACTGCCACTTCAGCTTGCTAATTCTTTGAGCTATGTCAATAACTTTGGTTCTCTGGCAGATGTATTTTTTGCGAGTCCTATCCTTATCTAGAGAAACTCCGAACATAGTTGTCTCCATAGCTTGAACTAGTAGACCAGCCCTACCGCGAGTGTCCACGTCTCAGTCATGAGGAGTAGGACGCACTGATTGAAAACTTTAGTTTTCAAGCATTGCGGACGTGAAGACTTGAAGTTGTTTCCCAAACGTTGCCCAGCTCAGCTGGATCCTCCTCTTGGCTTTCTTCTCAAAATTGATTTTAACCTAACTGCAGAATCTGCCCAAGTGTAGGCACTCGGAAACAAATAAAGAATGACAATAATTACTATGTATGAATCGACTGCACTTACTTACCTACTTAAGTAGGTAGGTACGTAAAATATAATGTATATTGTACCATAGAGACTAAGAGGCTTACAGACAAACCGAATTACGGTTTGGCTTTAAAATAAAATAAGCAATTACTGTGAAAAATAAAATAAATGAAAGAAAAAATGAAGAACATGCAACAAAAATTATGACCGGTTCTGTATCATGAAAGTTCATGCCAAGACCGATCTATCGCGAGGCTGACGAGAGGCCGTCCAGCATCTGGTTCAGCTCAAAACTATGTCATCAGCGAATTGCAGTTGTGAGATGTAACCGCCCCGTTTATGTGAATGTCCTTCTCTTTCTAGTCCAGCGTCTTAAATATATCTCCCAACGCACTCCTGAACAGTTTCGAGAATATAAAATCCCCATGTCTCACTTCTCTGCTCAGTTGGATGGGTTTAGACTGCTGGCCCTGTACTTGCACATAAACAACTGTCTAAATCATTGGATTTGTGTTTATATGTAAGTACTTACTTGTCGGCCATTTCATTTTATTATAAAGTATAATTCAGCAATATCCGACTATAAAAGATTCTATTCGAAAACTTTGGTCAAGTCTAAGAAGTGTCTTCTACTATTAAAGTCGTAATGTCTATTAGATTATCAATAAGAGCGTATCGCTTTCGCTGTATTTAAGATCGTCACGCTATCCTTTCAGATGATTTTATGTTACCACAGACTGTAATAATTGTTTTACTGCTGCCCAGACTTTTGTACCGAGTCGTAAAAACCATCGTAAAGTGCGTTATAGCCACTTTGAATTGCATAACCTCATCAAGAATGATAAAGTAAAACGGACTAAAAGCTCTTGATTTTTCCGTTAGATTTCATAATCTTAACGAATTACTTTCATAAGATTCTTCGTAATCTAAACAGCGTAAGACAAAGATACTACAAAAGATACGGGGGGGGGGGGGGGGGGTAAGATTGCGTGCTTTTGTTTTTGTACCTTGAGAAATGCAAAACGTTTACATTTTCATAGGTGAGCGTAGAGATGCAGTGAACAATACCGAGAGCGTGAAAGTAACTGCATGCAGAGATAAACTACAAATTGCCAACAGTTGAACTCCACAGCCAATATATTACCCAGCAACAAGCGAGCCTTGTAAATAAACACTTTAAAAGCAAAGCAACGTTAGGCACCTAAAATACTCGTCGTCGATACGACGATCAATAAATTAAAATTAATTCGGCGTGCGAACGCTGAGATCCGATACGCGATATCGACGCCTACATATATCATTCGCTAACACGTCGGACATTTCACTGAGGTCGCATTCGAGGGAATTTATCCTTTATACTTACGAACATAGAGGTCAGCCGATCCTCCGATGATCGAGCACGTAATGATCTGTCGCGGTAACAAAGGATAACACCTCTAAATACAATAAGGGGAAGGGATAAGTTTGCGTGCGTATTGGGCGTCGTAAAGGCATGTGTACACGCGCGAAACGCTGCTAGCATGCGGATGCGGCTGATGTCACGGCTTGCAAATAAACTGCGGCAGACTGGACGACGCTGTCCTTGTGACCTTGACGCGGACCGGGAAAATTCTCACGCGTACCAACATTGTAATTCTCTAACTCTAAATTCTCATAAATCTTACATCACATAGGTTACATAGATCCATTGTTGGATGGCCCAGCAGGAACTTATACCAGTTACCGGAAGACGTCACGCTGAGTAAGGAACCCTCATTAGTTTATTGCGTACATATGCAGTTACGAAGCTTCAAACGAAAGGGGCAATTTTCGCCGCTGGCATAGGTAGACGAGGGAGCTCACTTTCGATGTGACCACGCCTTAATCTTTTTGTAAACGTTAACTACGGGGTGAAAAATTCATAATCGATACTTTTTGGAATCGTTGTTTCTTTAATGTCGAGCTTTCTTCTTTTATTTTCGACTGGGTTTATTTTTTCTATTGCCTGAAAGATACAGTAAGTTTTTTTATTGTATTACATTACACCACTAACTATCGACTCGCCGATTAACATACGACAAGCCTTGCCAATCAGAATACAGAGAAGCTGTGAACTTCGAGGTAAGAAATAATAAATGGATACTTTTTGGAATAGTTGTTTCTTTAATGTCGAGCTTTCTTTTTTCTTTTTGACTGGGTTTATTTTTTTATTGCCAGAAAGATACAGTAGGTTTTTTATATAAAAATATAAAAACTATCGGCGAGTCCAATAAACTTACCTACCTACTACAAGCCTTGCCAATCAGAATACAGAGACAGGGTAGAAAGAACGATGCCAAATTCACTAGCGGGCCACATTTAAAATAACAAAAACCGAACAAAATAAAGGGGGGGGGGGGGTAGAAGGGGTAAAAACCGTTACAGTGAGTAAACAAGACGGGTGTATCGACAACACTTGCACCCTGCAGAGTGATAAGATCTCTGCTGCATCTGCCGCCAGGACATGGGGGTCGGGGTTCAATTCCGGTCGGTGGGAAAATGAAGATTGGTTTATGATTTGATTTACTGGCAATGTTTGGCTGGTTTGGTTTTGAAGATTGTTTTGGTCAAGCCAATCCCCATGTTGATTTGAGGTATTGTTTTGATCAAGACTTCTCATTGAAAAAGTTAGATGTTATTCGTGACTTTATCACACACACACTTTATCTTTATCACTATTTTCGTTGATCATTTTCTTTTGTTTTTTATCTTAGTCAAAATGCAGCCAAACAGCAGTAAATCTGTACTAATACTAATATTATAAATTCGAAAGTTACTCTGTCTGTTATCTGTTCACGCCAAAACGGCTAAACGAATTTAATGAAATTTGGCAGGGTGGTAAGGATATAGGCTTCTTGAAAAGCGCGTGCAAAGCGGCGGGAAGCAGCTAACATAGTATTATTAAGTCACATTCACTTTAAGTCTATATTGACCTGAAATGTTCTCAGAATCCTTATTTTCGTTAATGTTGATACGACTATAAGATAAGCTGTTGATGATACTCTAAAAACTATACAAAGCACCATTGGTATTTAACCCACTTATAAAACTAAAGGGAAACCAAAACAAAATTCAATTTCCGCTATATTTATTACCAAAGTTTTTGTTTTCTATTAGCCCGGTGCTTGTAAAACACGAAATCCCATAACAATCAAGGCTTAGTGGCACACAAACGGCGTATCTAGTACAAAGGCCGAAACTTGCAGGCCTATAATGAATAAAAAAGCGCCGATGGCGACCCGGTACCACGGTGTCCTTAACGAGCGGTGTTTGCGACGGATTGTGTACAGTTTGGGGTGGTTTGCGGGTAGAGTCGGCCCGTTTTCAGATATCGTGGTAGGAGGCAGGTAGGGCATGTGGCGAGATGGCGCGATAACAGGAATTATTCATACGCACGTTATCGGCCCGCCATCGGCCAGCTATTGTGAACGCGGCCTAACGCGAGGGGTGGCTCCCCGTTGTCGCGGACGCTGTCAAAACGTTGCTGTGTGTATTCGGCCTAATGTGACTAGTACTGATTCATTATTGTTTTATGCCGTGTTGTTTGTAATGACTCTCGATCGATGCTCAATTATTAAAATCTCATTCAGTTCGGAGGTCGGCAAACAGCCAATTATAATGCTGTTTACATGAAGAATAAATACCTCTGCATTAACCAATAAAACCTCTATGAACTATGCTTTATCGACTAAAAATAACAACTAACAGGCTAAAGGTTTCTTCTTCGTTTCTTTACTTTAGTCTACATACCGAAGCGACAGAAATAAAAAATACCTATCACTTAATTTCCGTGTTAGGTTTTTTACTTTTAAGAATTTGATGTTTTCTAAATGTACATTTTGTATTTTTGGAAATAAAGCATTTTTGATTGATTGATTGCTTGATCCAGATTTGAGGCGGTGCTAAACAAAAGACCATCTTCAAAGTTTTTCATACGATAATGTGGCACCGCAGTACGCAGCGTACTGCGTAATGATTAAGAGATCATGTTGATTTCCGTAACGTCAAGAGCTAAAGCACCGATGCGACTGATTTTGACGTAGACTTCGATTCTTGGCGAGGTCTGCGACTCGAAGCTGTAAGAAAGGGTGTACAGTCAATAGCGCAGGGAAAATGAATAAAAAGGTTAATAGATTTATAAAATACCATTTGTTACATAATGCTTCTTAATAACAAAGAATAAAAGAAATCTGCCAGCCTTACTCGTTCTTTAGGTGGGTACTGTGTGGTTCTCAGCATTGACTGTAACATCAGGTCGATGCTGGAACTATATAATTTTCGTTGTTCCTTATCAGTGATCGTTTTGTCCATCAGATTTTGCTAATTAATCAGAAAGCGATCCCCCGCGTAGCGGTGACTAGGCCGTACGGGTGCCCTTGTGATACCGATCATATCTGTACATCTACACCTGGCTCATGCGGGCCTGGTACTTCTACGTATATTGTGACGAATCTGGATGTTACGAAACAGTAAACATCTGAAGTTATTTACAGCGGGATATTTACTATGTTCGAAACTGAAAATTGACGTTGAATTTGCGTAGGAAATTGAGAAAAATATTGGAAAACTAAGAAATAAAATCAAGGTTAATCATCTTAACTATCATTAACCAGTCCACTGCTGGATATAAGCCTCCCCTAATGAGCGCCATAGCGCCCTGTCTTCAGCTTGCCGCATCCAGCATCTGCCAGCAGTTTTTCGCAAATCGTCATCCCACCTGTTCGGAGGGCGTCCTATACTACGTTTGCCGAGTTTTTACTAAGGTTAATATCAGAAGAGTGCACGCCGTTGACTAGTTTACCCAGAGAACAATACAATACAATACAAAAACACTTTATTGTACACCAGAAAAAATAATAAGTACAGAAATAACTATTACATGACACAAGTACAATGGGCAGTCTTATCGCTTAGAAGCGATCTCTCCCAGGCAACCTTTGGATAGAAATAATTATATAATTATAAGAAAAGCAAGAAAAGTGTACAAAAGATAAAATAAACATGAACATAACAGAATATTGAAAAACATAATTATATTAAATAAATACATAAATTTTAGATACAAATTACCTAACTCAATATATTTACACATAAACTAGATAAACACATAAAAAAAGAACATTCGAAAAACTTGCATTCATTTTCATGATATATCAAGTGTCCGAAAACAATTCAATCAGTATAACTCTTATAAAAGCAGGCTTCAATAAAAGTTATTTCAAGCCCCCGCCTGATAAAAGCTTCAACTCAACCAGCGTAAAAAATAAACGCCATTTCATACAAAGCATAAGTTTCAATTCCAATTGTAACCAACGATTAACAGAAATAGAACCACAGGATATTGTACTCCCTGTTGGCATAGGGATGTGCCCTTAATGCATCGACCAATCCAAGCACTGAGTTATTACCCACCCTTCGAATATACATATGCTGGCTTTCACTTATAAGTAATATTAAATCGCAAAATTTAAGGGGAGTGAAACCAGCAGCTTTATTGTATTGTCAAACGACTGTCTTTTTTTTATAACTGTACTTGTATAACGACATTTTTGGAATACAGTATGGATGATACCAGTTTAAATTCGAACAGAATTGTACTTACATCAAGTTCGCTGATAGAAGATTTCCGCAAAAGCTTGTTGCAAAATAAACCCCTGTTAATTAGCAAAGTTTGAAACTCTCGGCTCATTACATCCATTGTGAGTAAGTAATTCGAAACACGCGTTACGAACATACGAAAACAACAAAGTTTATTCTAAACCTGACACTACCGTGTACATAATTAATGAAATTTCCAGCTGGCCTACAATTTTAATTGCTCTGTGTTGTGATACGGTTTTGAAACTTTTTGGAAAACGGCCTTTTATGATGTACGGCCTTTGTTGCGCGCGCAGCCACCGAAACTGTTCTACTGCCTCTATTATTTGTTTATCAAATACGCATTAGAATATGCATAATCAAAATTACTGTAATGAAGATGTCGTGTGAAAGGTCACGTAGAGACAGACGCACAAATGATATTAATTCGAATGCGGATGGGGAGACAAACGCATTTAAATTGACCACTGTTATTACGGTCACAAATTGTTTGGAGTCACAGAAGATATGAAATCTTGATGGTTACTTAAACGCTCCATAACTTAACCGTCAACACTTTAAAATTGTGGTTTAACCGACTCGATTCAATCAGAGATATACTTTGCTGGTTTGTTCTAAAAGAGTTTTCTCTCCGCAGGTCGAACGTTAAGCGGCAGCAGTGGTCAAGTCTGCAGGCCGCACTTCCACACGCCTCTCCACCCATGGCTCGACTCCAAAGCCCTGGGCGGCGGTGCGTGGGGCGGCGGCTTCAACCAGGACGCCGCACAGGCCGACAAACCCCTCTCCCCCGCCCAGCATCATCATCCCCATCCGCTGTTCTCCTTTCCCCCAACGCCTCCCAAGGACTCCACGCCGGATTCCGTTGCCGCAGCAGCATTAGGACAGCAAGACTACCAAGCGGCAGTGGCGCACGCGACTGCGATGAGCGTCGCGTTTATGCAGCAGCAACAGGAGCTTCCTCTCTGCGGGGACGTCAAGCCCATGATGGGCGGGCCTCCTTCGAAGCAGCGGGAAGGTGCGCAGGGCGACTCGTGCCCTCAGGACAGTCAGCCTTCCGGAGAGTACAACGCACAGTACAACGCCGCCGGCGGCGAGTACTTCAACTACCAGGGCAAGGGGTATAGTCAGCAGCAGAACAAACCCAGACCGAACAAGACGCGAACCAGCGCCGGTGAGTCCTCGGGGACACGCACTCTCTCACCGACGCACACACACGCTTATCCGGTCACTATCGCACACACACGTGCATACTCGTACAACACGGTTTCACTTACTTTCATGTGATCATCAGAACCTGAGACTAACCGAGACATTTGTACAGATCACATTGCCTTTCCTATATTTCTATATTCCATCATATACACATTCTTATTATCAGAGTAGTTTTTCATCAGGAGATTAAAAGTTACAGAGCAATTATCACTTAATATCACAACGTAGCTTTCACTTAAATTCCTCTAATCAGACAACAAATCAAATAAGCGGAGTCTCTCTTAATTAGAATTTCCAGAGTCGAATTGATAGCGATTTATTAATTCGATAGCAATTCCATTTGGTATTTCTATTGCGATGTGGTCGGATAAGCGTGGCTTGCACTAAGGTTTCACAGACACGGGTGTCTATTGCTTGGTCACGGTGTTTCTAACGCTTGGTTCCTAACTTCTTACTAACGGTGAAGGTTACTAACTTTTTAGGTTTTTCCAGACGTAAAAGCTGAATGAAACTCGAAAGGAATTTCGCGCTCAGAGTATTTTGCAACAAGACGCGAAGATTTGAACTCATTGTTCCGTGCGAACCGACGGCCTCTGTGATGTTGACCAAACACTGTTATTTATAGACGCGGCTTAGACCTGGAAAAGTTAATCTTTAGCGTCTCTCTTTCCTATCTCGAGCAACTGAAAGAGAAAGAAACCCCCTAAAATATTTATGTAGTAACCAAAACGCTTATAAATAACGGAATACAAGATTCCCATTACTTAATTGCGGCTGCTATTGTTCAACGTGAGCAATTAAACAATTTTAAGTAGATTTCTATTACTTTTCCAAATTAAAGTGTTAGACAACTTAGTTAAGACGTAACTTTTTGTCGTTAATCATTATCTAGATTAGAGTGGTTTTTTTATTTGAATTATACAACAGCTATTATCTTAGAAAATTAGTCCGAATTTATAAAAAACATCAATCTCCTTTTCCGTTCGTCAGCCCAAGTTTTGAGTCCGTAGTGTATTAGGGAGTGAAAAAGTAAAAATAGGGTTTGGGAAAAAAGCTTTAAAAAATCGTAGTTTTACCTTTATCCATAATTGATGGACTTACTGATGATAGAAACACAATTTCATAATGAAATCGCAACGTTTTGTGCAGGATACGCTAATGTTGCTGCCATGACCTTTGTTGTTTTAATACAATCGCTCTTGTACTGTACATTTAATGGTTTTCGCAACAAGCCACTAAATTCCGCAACACCCTTATAAGTACGTATTACCAAAGATCTTAATAATAAAAACTAGACATATCTTAGAAATGTCGTTTCTAAGCTTTTATTTAAATATAGAAAACTGTTTCAAAATGCATTGTTTTATATATTTAGATTAGATAATTTCGTTCCAAACAAATTGCTATAATTTTGTATCTACGATTTCAAATAGTTTAATCTAAAATAAATTTGTATATTTTTTTAAATTTTACATTTTTGAACATAAAAACCTTCAAACTTTTGACCTTCAAACTTTACAGAGTGACCCAACCACTCTTTACGATCTGTGTCTAAAACAATGAATTACTCAACTTAATTATAATAAAACGTAATTTTAACTGGTATTTTGAAAACTGTAATCCTCTGCGACTGACAATGGACGGGAATGGAGTATTGTCTCGATTATAATAATGAGTGCATCGCGTTATGTAGAGTCACTGTACTGGTGGACAGAAAAGGCTTTCAGAAGTATTTATTTACTTATTTTTTAATGCGTTTGACCACAATTTTTTTTTTCTGCGTGTTCTGGTTTTATTTAAAATATCGATGTCTTGTCTTTAGTGCATTGTAAAATGTATAACAGTCATTTAGTACCCATAACACAAGCTTTTCTTATTTTGGAGCTAGATGATGCTGTGTGAATTATCCAGCATTATTTCTTTATAACTTATTTATTTATCTATCACAAATTGACATTTGAGTGTACTTCACCAGAATTAACTTACTCATTCTTGACTTGACTCTGATCTCCTATTGGATTGGTATAGATGCATATGGTAAAACTAGTATTTTTAAAGAAAATAACAATCAAATAACAAATTTAAATTAAAACTAGTATTTACAATAGAAACAATTAAGCTATCTGCAAACTGTTGCAAACAATGTACAGGTAGCTCAACTGATCCATATCAATACCAGTTGGAAGCGTGCCTAAGACACTGGCTGCATTGCCCCGCTGTATAGCAATGCTGATGCGCTGTGCCAGATACTCACCAGCTCTCGGGTCACGCGTCGCTTCGACCAGACGCTCAGATAATTTTTTGAAAACCCGGAGAGCCTCGGTACCCCTCGAACCTAGGGTCTCGACTCCAAGGGGAGCAAATGTGTAGGCTCTGTCGAGACCTGCATTGTATTTTTATAATATATAGGTACATATTCTGTAGGTAACTTGTAACTTTAACGATTTGTAAAGAGTTTTTCCACTAACTTACATAAAAACCCTGGGGAGCAGCCGATGTGAGTTGAGTAGGTATATGAGCGCAAAGTACGCACTCGCGCGATTTAAAAGCTCGCGACTAAACACTTATCTCGCCGAATGTACAGAAAGTGGACTAGTTAGTGGTATAATTATGTTTATTCAATATTTAAGTGAAATTCTAATGGATTTGTATGTAACATCTACTAATTGTCTAATCCGAAGAGACAGACCATAATTAATACAAAAGATAACGTTTCGTGAGATAATTAGATGTAAAGAAAAACTGCTGCGCGGTGTGGTAATTTGGTAGCGAGAAGTAATACGGGAAAATATATAAATGATAAATTTAGCTCTTATTGAATACTTACAGACCGATTTGAGTTTTATTTACGTGCATAATAATAAATAAATAATGCTGGACAATTCACACAGCATTATCTAGACCTGAGCTAAGCAGAGCTTGTGTTATGGGTACTAGATTACTGATATACATAATATAATAGAATACATAGATAGATATGTTGTAATATACATAGAAAACGACCAGAACACCCTGAACAAATAATACCTGCAGATCGCACAAATATTTGTTCTGAGGCGGCAATCGAACCCGTAACCTTCTGCTTTATGGGCGGACCTTCGCGCAACACGCCATAGAGGTCGTCACTGGTTTTGGGAGAGTCGAGAGTAGAAATTCATAGGTGTGTTGATTGGGTGTGTCCATAATAAAAACTGCAAATAAAATCTATAATTATGGCACGACCACACGTAGCGGATCTGCATTAAAGTGAAACTGCACGGTACGTAGCAAACAATTGACGAACTCTGTGGCGTGGTGAAGGTCTGCCTGCGACGCAGGAGGTCGCGGGTTCGATTCCCGCCTCGGAACAAATGTGTGTACGATCTGCAGACATTTGTTTGGGGTGATCTGGTCGTTTTATATGTATAATAAAAAATATATTTATCTATGTATTGTATTATTCTTTGTTTGAAAACGTACGACATAGACTACGCGTCAGTTGAACTGCGTGGCTTTTTTGGTGAGTTTATCATTTGACAGTTTTTCTTTTTTAACGCGCAGTGCCGCGCCGCGCCGCCTCGCTGTTTCACTGACGCATAGTGCGTTTGCCCTTTATAGCCTAACCTACACAAACGTGAAACGAGTTAAAAATTGTGCTATAAATCATTCAAAATATTTCAAAGCGATGCGCTCAGTAATATCAGTATCTTTATTAAAATGTTAAGTAGGTGTAATAAAGGTTTCCAAAGTATAAAAAGATTTTCACATATTTTCAACGCAGTCAATTAAAACTATCAATTATATTTTACGATTTAATTCACTCGTTCCGCACCGATTGTCCCGCGTACAGTCATCAACATAATCATCTTTGGCTTTAGCGTCAATTAGAATGAATAAAAACAAAGATTTAGAATTTAATTAAGTAAATTTAGAATCTAGAAAAACCAAACAAATCAGTTACAAGTCTGAAAAAAATGCACATAAACGGCGCTATAAAAATATAGTGGATTTATAGTTTTATAGTGCCGTTTAATGTTCAGTTTTCTCGGACTTAGGTTATTCAATAGGTACCCGAGATAAGCATTACTTAGGTTTCTGAATTACAATTTAAGTTTATCAAATACTTGAAACTCTATTGCTTACATAGTTCTATGTACTTGTAAATGTAAAAATTACGTAAATTTGTTAAAACTTTCGTGATTTGTTTACATATAAAAAAATATTTATGGTGTATATATCATACCAACAGTGGGGCCCGGTTACGGGCCACGTGACCACGGTAACGCGGTTGAAACGTTGGGGAAAGAAAAGAAAACAACAGTTACGCGATAAATACCCGATAAAGAATCTTTAAAATGAACTTCGTAGCCGACTGTACTTACAACTAGTTCTAAATAAAAAACAACGAAATGCCGTAATTGGAAATTGGCTATTAGCACACTTTAGCAGTAGTTATCACCAATTGTAAAGTAATGCTAGTGTAAAGTTGAAATTCATTTAATTTGACATAAACTTCACGTGGAAAGATAAATAAAACCGGCCAAGTGCGACTCGAACTCGCACACGATGGGTTCCGTACATGTATAAAAACGGCAAAAAGAATCGTGATTATTGTATGGGAGCCCCCTTTAAAATTTGTTGTTATACTTAGCAACAGAAATACATTATCTGTGAAAATTTCATCTGTCTAACAACACGTTTAATGAGATAAAATCTGGTTACATATGAACAGACAGACGGACGGACGGATAGCGGTGTCTTAGTAATAGGCTCTCGTTTTACCCTTGGGGTGCGGAATCCTAAAAATAGCCAGGAATGTCATTTGGACTTAAAAAGCTCTTGAAGATTGTTTGTTTTTTGTACTAATTTTAACATTTTGGTAATAGCCTTAAGGCGCATAGTAACCCAAAATCAAGAAAATTAGGTGTTTTCGAACCCGTTTTCCAACGAAAATATTGAATGTAGAGCTCTGAAATTTATATATCCTGTAACACACATCCTGAAGGGTCCCTTGGCGGTCCCAAATGCTTACCGTTAATTATAGTGTAGTTGTTATAGTGTTAGTTATAGTGTATGTGTAGCGGCTTCGAACCCACTTTTTATCGGCGTCTCAAATTCGATTAGTACCAAATTCAGTATAGTGATTCATATACTTCATACCTATCTCTTGGAGGTCCATTAGATTCAAAAAGTAGTCAAAATAATAAAATCAAACATAAAAACGTATTTTCGCCTACAAAATCTGTGATACAAATTTGGCTAGTTACACTTCGCCCAACCGCAGAGGACCATATTATTTGGTTGATTATGGCACTACATGGCATGCTGAACCGAAAACAAACACTCTTTGCTGCATAAAGGCGCGCGGAAAGGTCCAAGGTCATTTGCCTCACTATTCGTCTTAAGCTGTGGCCTTAGTAAATGGACATAATTGGTGAATACTACTGTTAAAGTATTCAATAAAGGTAAGCAAACAGTTTCTTTTTAAAAATCACACTATCTTGCTTATTTTGTTGCTTTATCATGTACCTTTTACATACAAAAACTTAACTAAAAAAAAAACACAAATACCTACTTAATTCCAGCCTAAATTCTACCTAATCTACTTTCGTTCTATATATTTTTTACAAAAAAAAACACGCTTTTTTAAAATAAAACACGTGGTATATCTCACTACCAGCCGACCTCTTCTAATATTTCGTGACTTTTTCCGAACCTTCCTTTCAAGCCTTACGTGATTAGTGAAAGACCCCTTTCAATAATTCAATAGTTTTTTATTTATAACAATTATGTTACACGTCAGGTGTGACTAAGACTTAGGTTACACATACCTATGCTAAACAATTTTATGCATAATAGCTAAAATAGGTGCACAATCAAAATTTCTATTCCGGATCCCTAAAAAAACACGCACAAAGCCGCGGGCAGAAGCCAGTGATATATAAGCACAAGTTAGGTTCCTTTAGAAGCAAGTATTATGATAATGCCAAGCGACCGGATGCAGGCCATTCCATTGTGTGGCCGACCTCGGGCAGCACTGACTTATAGGAGCCAGAACAAATTCTTATTGCTCCATGGATATACCTAAATACCTAGGTGTAGCTAGGAACTTGACAGCTAATTGGGAAAGCAGCTACCTACAGCATTGACGCTTTCAAATCTTCTCGAAGGTTGAAAGCGTCAATGTTGGAGGTAGCAATAACTGTAATTTTTGACAATAACTCATTTTTGACATAAACTATCATTGTCTATCACATCCGATATTTTACGCACTAATTTATTTAATAAAAAATAATTACTCAAGTAATAGAATCTATTTAGAAATAGTATACACAATTGAAACAGTTGAACTGACTTAAGACTGTTGCAAACACGGAACAGAAAAAAACAATCTACATTTAGCTCAACTGATTTATACTTTGTTGATTTTCTGAGTTGAGCAATGGAGAACAAAATAAGTTTGATAAGGAAGGGTTCCGTTGCGCAATTTGCTCAACTGAGTTGCGCAATTGAGTTGCACAAAAGGGATCTCGCGGTATTATTTGATTGTAATGTTCTTTGTAAATATACAAAGAACATTACAATCAAATAATAATTTAGGTATTAATTTAAAACTAGTATTTACAATTGAGTTAACTGCAGACTGTTTCAAATAATCTACAGCTCAACTGAACCATATCAATACCAGTCGGAAGCGTGCCCAAGACGCTGGCTGGCTGCATTGGCAATAAAACATAGGCTTTTTATCATGTTTTTATCACATAAATCAGTTTCCATGGGACATAAATAACATTAAAAAACGTATGCGAAGCCGCGGGCAGAAACTAGTGTTTCATACAATGTTTGTATTCTGTAAGTTATGGCAACAGAATTTAAAGAATTGCAGCTAATCAAGCGTTATCAAAATTGAGTCCAACCTTGTCACAGTAAATGTTCGACAACTCTTGGTTTAGTTCAAAATGGTTCTATAACTTTCTCATACCGCGCTGTTCTTAAGATGCTTTAGGGTGCGTTTACGATCTCTTTTTACCGTTTTTAGTGGAACTCGGAAAACCTATCAAAGATCCATAAGTAAGTTCCACCTCACAGAGAACAAAGCCGTAGAAACATCAGCAACCATGGTGAAGACGCAAAACCAGGTGTGAAAACGCAAATTATTACGGTAGGTATACCGTAATAATTTGCGTCTTCACACCTATCTTTAAGTTACTAGGCCCTCATTATATTCAACTCGCTAAACGTGACTTTTGAATCAGCCGTAAACAAAGTAGCTGCTATGAAATTATACCTACGTACTTATCCATTCAATTTTAGCTAACAATACTTATTGATCGAATCGTGATTTAAACCATTGGTTCCAGAAGAATGTCATGGAAAGGGTACGGTCAGCCGACCTGGGTCCCTATTCTGCTACACTAAAACTTCACAATGATCATAGAATGACACATACTGGTAGTGATTCTGTTGGCACAAAACCTAAACTAAACTAGCGTAAAAATGTAGCTGTCCCTTTTTGTTCGATCGAAAAAATAGAGACGTCAACAATTTTAGGCTAGTTTAGTTTAGGTTTTATGTCAACAGAATCGCTACCATTGGCATGCTACCTTAGATTATAGAAACTTAGAAATGGAGACGCGCGTCAAAAGTTTCATGAATTTTCTATCAATAATTCGTTATTTTTATTTTCTGTATAAAATTCGTTAATTTTTTAAGCTTCCTTATATATTTTTTATTATTATGTAATTTGCCTTTGTCAACTCTATATATTTTTATGTGTGCTAACTACCACCGAATTATAATTCACGAGGATTACAAATGGTTATGTCTTATGTGTCCTTGATGTGTTTTGAAATGTTAACAAAGAAAACCATGGTTATAATGATTAGGTATATAAATCTCTCCTTGCGCATCGCTTGCACTATCTATAGTTTCTGTCACCTAAGGATTCTACGTGACGATTCTGTGACGATACCATTGTCATATCAAAAACCTGACATTGAATTACTAAAATTTGAAAAAAAACCCATCGAGTTTAGTTTTTTTTACTGTACAATTGACGAAGCTATGCAGATACATCTTCATTATGTGTCGATGCGATGTTATTAAATATGTAAATGAAATCTAGGCACATTGTACAGATTTTAATGTAATTTTCTGACATGTCTAAGTGCTTTGTATAAGTTTAGAGACGAACTAAATGTCTTTAGTTCGTCTTAAGTGATTGGTTAGCAGAATAGCGCCTCTGTTAGTTATTCTGGTTATTGTGGCTATTCGGCACTTTCTAAAACAATGTTACGTTCTCCTAAACTGTATTTAGATATTCAACTACATTTTGCGGTAGCTGACGGTTAGCTGCAATTGTTTAGGCTATTTGGAGGCTTTTGTCAGCTTGGAGTAAACCGTCCACTTACGGATATTTTAGTGTAGCATTTGTTTTAGCCTTTTCTGATTATTGACAACTTAAATCTTTATTAACAAAGAAAATGTCAATAAAATAATAGAATTAAATTAAAAATAGTATTTATTTATTGAAACAATTGAGCTAACTGCAGACTGTTGCAAACAATATACTTACCTAATTCAATCTTGGCAACTTGATTCACAAATGTCAAGAATACATAGTAACTTGTTGTCAATGCATACCCAGCGTGGGGATTATGGGCATTACCCCCCATGAGAGAAAAAATCAAGAACAAGCCGGCGTCTAGCAGAGGAAAATTATAGGCTATAGAAGATAGAAGACGTCTATCTTTAGTAAAGAAGGTATGAATGAACTTAAATTAGCAACACGAACATTGACTGGCTTAACTTGGTACTCCTACAATAAAGAAAGAGAAGGTAGAATCATAGCTAAAAAAGCCCTCATCCCTGGTTTTCTCTTTAGATTCATCCTCATTCCTGAGTTATTTATGTCAACATCAACCAGCTAATAGTGATTATAATTTATGTTCCGTTGCAACTTAGTTACCCCGATGATGCCTCTCTAAAGGGCATTCTCATTTGCGGTCTAGGACATAAAGTTTCATTTTTGTATTCTGCCCACACGTTACAGCAACATGGTTGCGCAATAATTAGTGGCTACGTGCTCGCCACGGCCTGATGCACTGGAATGAACCAAGATGCTACTACCGACAGCATAGAAGATAATAAACAGACAAATTGCCAAAATGATGAATTAGCGCGCCTAGATTGAAAAAACTGCGAAACATTTCGAAACAAGCTGCTAATATTTTCGCTTTTTATCTACAGCTGGAGTACGTAGGTACACATTCGTCTCGGTCTGTTGCGCACTTTGTGGGATACAATTGCAGTGGAATTTGCATATTCACGTTGGACATCCGCAACACCGCTGATTAATTAAATTACTAAATGAGAGGACTCGAATAAAAAAATGTAATGTTTACTTCTATAGAAGCCACGGATGGACGGTTCATGCAAATGACCATCGAACTGTAATTAAACGATGCTTAGAAAAATTAGTGGACCGGTTAAAGCAGGAGCTCGTTGCCGGCGTGACCAGCGTGATTGCATCTCCCAGCACGGCACCACGGTACCGCTCGTCACACGTAATTATCCCCCAGCATGCTAATAACAAATGCAAATGAGAAAGGCCGACCATCCGTCCGACCAGTGGCATCATCGCTTCGATCGCCACCGCCAGCCACCTGAAAAATGGCTTCATTCTTCCACAGCATCGCTAATTACTAGTCTACCTTCTCTAGATACGCAATCTATTACACCCCCTGCTCAAAAGCTCGTAAAATCTCTTTTTGGGCGAGCAGATCTAAACAATGCTCGATAAAAACAAACCGAGACCGTTCTTCCATTACTTTCTATTTGCATACAGGCATACAATTAAGGCGTAATAACAGCCTCCGTGGCGCAACAAAGAATAAGTTTTGAGCAATAATTTAATGGTTTATATGCAAAATAGCCTAACCGTTATGTGTTGATGGGCTAGTGCACAGAGCGTCACGGTACAAGCCAGCGAATTAGTCCTTCATTTAAATTATATTAGGTCTACGTGACTATCGGTGGTTTTTACGTACATTCGAAGCTTCATTACCGTCGATGTAGGGGTCAACATCACTCGAGACGTGAGGTGTGTTTGCACTCGAGTTTCCCCGTGCGAATGTGGCGTGTGAAAACTCTGAGCGTTCTTGACTAGGCCGAGCGGCCGAGTGCGGCTTCAGACTCTCCAACAATAAAAACCGCCCACTCAGCAACGTAAATATGGCAGATGAAAATCTTTTATCGCGGTCACGTAGCGCGCCTCGTCACGAGCGCACGTCACTCCACCCATAAAGAGTTCGCCGCATTCTAATTCCAACAAACGCTGTTTTTCCTTCAGGGAAGCTATTTTCTCTAAAGCCGGTGCGACTATAAAATAATATCTTTGTTCAAAGTCGAGATCACGTCTCAGCTGTAGATCTAAAGTTAGCGACGCGGTGTTCGGAGAAGGAATAGAGAAATAACTCTTGGTGTGAACGTATTAAAACGTTACATCGAGCCGGATCGAACAATTAAATCGTAGTAATTAATCAGAATACAGTGCTCTGTAATAATACGTGTAATGTCTGTCTAGCGATGGGCCGGCTCCACCAGCTGTAAATCTCTGGGTTAGCCCGCGGCTGCGTACTTTCACAATACTTTTCACCAATAGAGATGTTACTATACAACCAAATCGTTACCTAAATGCTAGAGACACAGCAATAAAACTCCAACTCTGTTAATATCCTGTTATTTTTTTACTAATAATCGTTATTGGTGTTTATTTATTACAAACTCGGATACAAATTACAGGTTTATCGATCCGACAAAAAATATAAAGGGTTAGTCCAAAAAGTGAGTCGTCGGGCATCGCAATAAGTTTTCGATAAGGTCCGGGCGATTTAATTGCCGGTTTTGATCTGTTTTTACATAAAAAGATGAATGGCTGCTCTGCCTAAAGCTCATAAAACATTTTCGGTTCGTTTAACGTATTTTTTTCTATACGCTAGCACTTTCACCTTCTTGTGGCGAGTTATTATTAATTCAAAGTCGCTCGTTCGTCTGGGGACTCGGGATCTCGATGCATTCGATTATGGCACCGATATCATCAATACATGCGTACTATCCGATCTATGGATGTAATCTGCAACTCAATAAAGGTACTACCTACTCGTACCTATAGGCGAAATGAGCATAATTTATTGGTAGGACGTTCGCGCTGGCGTACCTACTCGTTTCCCACGATTATTGTGCTTCGGTCTGCGTGTTTTAGAACGTGTTTGAAGAGGATGTGAGTACGCGCTTCTAAATTCGATCTCTGTAAATCATCGATCGTGTAATCGAGTTTAGTGTAAGATTGTGGGCGGCGCACGCGCATCCCATATGCGCATCCTCTCACTAACAATTTGAGCGATTTGAAATTGGAATTAAACTCTCTGGAGGGTTGTTGGTCCTAGGGTTCAATATACTAAGCATGATAGAGTAGACATGCTTGAATAGTTTAGAATTATGAGGTGTCAAAATAGTTAGTGATTTGCAATTCTGTTCGGTTGGGTGAAGTGCTTGTGTCTGTGCATAACGTGCGGCGAATATTAGCATGTGGGTAATTCTTTATAGCTCCTGTTCTGCTCTGTTTCGCGGCTCTCGACCATTTTTGCAACGTTTTCATAGCTCGCTTTGTTGCCTTAGATCTGTTACAAAATTCAATTAATCATTGAAATTGGTTTACATTCTAGTGTTAGAATATCGCCCAGGTATCCTAGGAAGTTGCATGCGTCGGCATTAGCTCAAGACGGCTCGACTTTCTCTTAGTTTTCCTTTGCGTGTAAAAAATCTTGATATTTTTTCTTCGAGTTTCACTCGTCGCGCTTTCCCTGTGTAATGAATATTTTAGTATTTTCGTTGTAATTGCAATTATCGTGAGTAGTTAAAAGGATGATGAATGATGTGAAAGTAAAAGCATGCTTTGTTAGTTGAACTATATTTTGTAATGTTCTGAATGTGATTTTTATCTGGTCTTCCGCAGCCTGCCAGGAGTCAGGTAATCTTGCCAAATACCTAACGCTTTTCTTATTAATTTTAAGCCAGAACTCACCAAAGCGAGTTACACAGTGAAATCAAAAATACTAAGCGTACCTTTAGGGGCACAAAAAGGTTTTACTTCTGGATCTTGCTCATTTTTTCGCTCCGGTGATTCCTAGCCCTTATTGTTTTGGTGTTTGTTTTATTCACTTTTGCTTCTTTGTTTCGCTTTCAATGTTAACCGATTAACTTAAATCACCTTTTAACATTTAAAATTATATTTATCATTACGATAAAAATATCACTAAATCAAAACCGTTTAAAGGTTATCTACACAAAAGTGATAGTCAAGGTTAACTTATCGAACAGTCAAGCATCTAAGTGTTACTAGATGTGCTTGTTTACACTTTTAGTAAAAAAAAAAGTTTATTCACTTTTGAATTTTGTTCTCCTCGTAGCTATGGAAATCCCTGTGCATGCTGATCAGCGTTTCCATTCAATTTCTGACTTTATTATGTCCTGCAGAGGGTCGGGAGTGCGTTAACTGCGGCGCCACCAGCACACCTCTATGGCGACGAGACGGTACCGGACACTATCTCTGCAACGCCTGTGGTCTCTACTACAAGATGAACGGACAGAACCGACCGCTTATCAAGCCGAAGCGAAGATTGGTGAGTGTAAGAATCCGACCAATTTTGTAGTGTGATTGGCAAAGGCTGGGTAGCGTTAATTTTTTGCCATTGATGACTGGAATGTAGCCAACAGTGGACTCATTGTTGGGCCTATTCATCTGAAATGTTACGGAGCCGGCATACCACTAAGCTTACCCCTGGTGGTATACCAGGTCGAAACCCTACCACTATACTACTGTGGTAGTGTATTTTTTTCTGCATAAGATTTATTAAACGAGCAAGGTACCTACTAGGGTAGCGTAATGAAAAATCCGCTACAATGCTTTCTTTTGTCGAATAGTAAAATTATGGAAAGGAATTATCAGAAAACTTTTAACGCTAGCCAGACTTTGATCATGATTGTGGTTTGATTGGTAAGTGATCGTTAGGAATTGTCAACAGAAATATATTTTTTAATTTTAAATTTGTCTTAAACTAAGTTTGATTTAGTTTTTAATAATCGAATTCATTTTGCATTGTCACTAAAAACATTAGTGAAATATCGTACGATCACTTCCCAATAAGGACCCCATTAGAAAAGAGGATATATTATGTTAATATTGAGGTGTAATATGAACAAGGAACGCTCCTTCTTAGAACTAAAGCAGAAAAAATTAAGGTCCATAATGCGATCAACGACCGGTATTAAAATCTAGTTTTTACGAGAGTTGGGCGCGTTTTTTACAAGAGTTAAGGTTAAACCTACAAATTCAAGTAGGAATGGCATTCCTTGACAGAGCGAGAATGGGTGTTGTTTACAGTTAAGGGCAGTAATAAAAAGGCGGATCATGCATGGGCAAGACATTACCCCGCCACAAATTGGCCTCTTTTACGAAAGCTGAATGTTTCTACGAAAGACTCTATATCTTGTTAACATTTTGATGTAAGCGTACATAAAACTAAGACAATGCGACATTCGGTGTCACGTCTGGCCTAACGAGAGGCCCGTGCGGCCAATTGTACCTACAATTTACTTAATACCCGTCTCACAGACATTAACTAGCGTTATTTGCCGAATATTAGCCTTTTGTGGGCCAAATTACGTAATTCGAGCGTTATGATTTCATTTCTGTGTTTGCGATGCTCTATGTTTATTAGCTTGTACAAGTTGTACACTATTATGCCAATTTGTCAAAAACTGATTCAATCTACGAAAATAACAGTTATTATAAGCTCTTTTGTGTTACGTTTTCGATTGAACCTACTTAGTGTAGTCATGGTGGCTTAACCCGGATGTTGCCGTCTTTAATATTTAGATTTGTGCAGCGTTGTGTGAAAAGTACCGTTACTACATAGGGAAACATTGAATTCACACTTTTATTTTCAATCTTATTTGAATGTTTCATTAATAAATTTACATCCTAAACTCCCAGCAAATGTTTCAAAATGATAAATTAACTCGCTGTACCTAGGTAAACGCAACATTAAATATTATTTTTAATTCTGTATCAAAATAATAAACCAAATTACCTAGGTGCACTTGACACTAATAATTAATTATCTAAGTGGGAAAATTCTGACAATAACTAAATTGTACCTAACTTGTGCTTAGTAAAACCTCATTTAACGAACAGCCTTGGATTCAACAATAGCATTTCAAAAGTAACTACAGTTTGTTGCTAAATCATTTATCTAAATATACAAAGACTAACTGTCTGACTGACTCAGTAAAGAGCAAAGAAAACTTAGGTTTGCTCTAATTATTATTTAGGGTTTTAGGAGTAAAAAGGTTCAACGGAATTTTACAAAACAAAAAGTTGTCTTTTTTAACTGACATAAAGAAAATCGTTTCTATGTTCGTCTATATTATTTTTTTATGTATATTCGTCGCTGTCTTCGTCAATTATGGACCTATTTTGAAAATTAATTCGCTATTATATTTAAAGTATGGTCACGAGGTGGTCCATAAAATATCCTATAAATTTGGTGTTTAGGAATTATTATTTATCCTGCAAAACTTAAAAGCAGTGTAAAGTTCAGGGATTCGAACTAAATGTTTAGTCATTTTCAAAACAATAAAATTATTTACTCATTGCCTAGAGAGAGTACGTTCGTTAAAGAAACTAAATTTAGGTAGGTACACAGGTGAAATTGAATTTAAATACCTCTTAATACCGATTTCATAACCGATCTTAATTACATACATCATACAACAACGACTCGTTACAAAAAATAAAATAAACCAAATGCAAAGAAAGTGATCTGATTTTAATATAATTTATTCAGCGTGTAATGATCTAACGATCACATTAGAAACTAATAAAAAAATGTATCAAAATTCCAAACATATCTTTATCATGCAATATCTTTTTTCAAATATAAATTTAACAATAACACGTCCAATAAAACGTCACAATAATATAATTCATATAATATAATATGTTTTTTATTTAAATACATGGACATCGTCACTTAATACGGCCATAGATAACAATTAGTGACACAGACATCATTTAAATATCCGCAAAATATGACACTTTACTAATAATAAAATATACTACGAAAATATGTATATTTATGTAAATATTTCCAGTTTGTTTATGATAACTACGAATAAACAAAAATCTGGATATTACTGGATGACAAAGATGAAACTAGGAAGAATAAATCAGCACTTTATGGCAACATATTAACGATTTTTTTTATCTTTTCTATTACATGCATTTTTGCTAAAAAAACATCTTTCCGAAGGTACCGGGGAATTCAAAACAACATTTCTAACTTTGTGCATGATTGATGGTAGGTACTACTTGAAAAGGTGATTTTTTGTGTCCTTAAATAACTGGCAAGCAATTTATTTTTATCGTAAACCATGGTGCTGCATTGAATACACAATGTCCATACCTAGGAACAAAAGTTACCTAAGTTTTTTTCGTCTAATAGCAGTCATAGAACATCTATTTGTAATTCAAAATGCGAATCACTGCCAAATAAACTATAAAGCCAAGTACTGACCGGTGTTACCGAGTGTAATGTAACGTGTTACACAGAGTGTTCGCGCATTCAGAGCGAATACGGAGCGGTTGGTTCTCAATGCATAAAGCACTGGAAGGTATGATAGTCCTTTAATTATAACGTCCATTAAACGAAAACGACCACAAAAAAGATATGCCAGGAAGCCAATCGTCCGCAATTCAAAAGGTCTTTCAAGCAAGTTGCCGTCAAAGAAAATTGCCATAAACGCAAAACGCTAACGAACAAACTAACAATCAGGTTTATTTTTTGAATTTTATTGTATTCTATTTTTTTATAACTTATTGACTTGCAACAGGGAGAGAAGGCGCTCGCAACGAGCAACGAGACGGATTATAGCACTCGGTGTAACGTGTTATGCTCGCTGCGAATGCTACATTACGCCCTGTAACCCGGTCAGTACACGCCTTTAGGATATGAATTCTAGATAGATCTCCGTTGGTCCCACACAGTCTGTTGATGCCTCTATGATGACATAAATTCACCATGAGCATTAAATGTAAAACTAATAGTGTATCGATGAAAGTTTCTCTACTTATTAACATATATGCCTAGTTTTAATTTCAATAACAAACAGATATCAAAATCGCTTGTCATAAATTTTGATTAAAACGTCAAAAGTGAATATTTTATCTAATTTCACTTTGGGTATTGGATGTCAACTTAAAATCGGTTTAAATTTGTGACCAATTACGGTTTGAGCGGGGAAAGTACGAATTCCATATTTAAAACGGTGAAAAGCCTACTGCTTTTTTTTGAAGATAGTCATAATTCAGTTGTTTTTTATATCCAACTCCAATTTAAATTTCGAACGTCAATTAAATTACGAAAAATTCTTAAAATGATTACAAGAGAAAATACGTTCTACATATCATGGTGAAAACGTTGCTATTTGACGATATAATTATATTTGTAATACGGACCGTTGTAAATGTTTTTGGAACGGTAGTGGTCCGTAAGGCTGGGCCATCGATCACCGCGAGCCGTCGAATAAATTGTGGCCCACGATGTGGGTCAAGTGACAGAATTAAGCGGAAATAAAAAAAGTAATGTCCCTTTTTTAACTTTTTGGGTTCGAGGCTGTGGTAATGATCAGTCAGAGAACAGTGATTTAGATGACATACCTTTATTTTTTGACTTTTTTGTAGGAAATTTAAAGTTTTATTGAGTTGTTTGTTTTTCTTAGAATATTTTTGAAAAACGGTTCAAGTTAAACCATTACTTCTTAAACCACTTACCTAAAGTTAAAGATTTATTAAGTACTAGTTATTCCCCGCGAATTTACCCGCGTCAAATTTTAATTTCACATTTCTATGGAGATTATTTCCATAAATCGCTCATAGGAATTTGATGTTTTATCCTTTCAACTATCTCTATGCCAAAAATCGAGTCGATTGATTGCTTAGTTAGGGCATGAAGGAAGCACAAACAAACAAACAAACAAACACACTTTCGCTTTAAAAATATTATAGTAAGGCTTGACACAATAAGCTTCTAAGAGACTAACCGACAAACTACACTAATCCAACGTTTTCTGAAATGTAGATTGAACCATAGACAATTCGTGTGATGGTTTTGATTCAAATTATAACGGGTTGTTGACTTAATGTTATCAGTGTTGATCCGTTACGTAGGTAATCCAAACAGAGGTTATGATTTACATACAGGGTGTTTATTACATTTCGATACGTCAACCGAACTACAAGACCTACTTTTGAATTTTGAATTTTGTTGAAATGTGTCGTCTTGGGCACGCTTCCGACTGGTATTGATATGGATGGATCAGTTGAGCTACTTGTAGATTGTTTGCAACAGTCTGCAGTTAGCTCGCTAGTGGTATATATCTTGCTGTTATTTTTTATTACCAAAATCAAAGCATCAAGACGGTTAAATTGACGAGATATCAAAATACAGACTAAGTTCTAAATTAGGAAATGAAATAGGTTCTCAAAAATTTTCGACTTCGGCGGGACTCGAACCCGTGCCCTACCCTCAGTACGTTTGTGCTCTAACCAACTAAGCAACTGTTTCATTTCTTAGAGATACCCAGAGTGCGGGTAAGTACTATTACAAAAATCCTTAAGTTCTAATTTGTTTCGATTATTTGACTGAATTTCTCTTTGTTAATAAAGAATTCATTTTGTCAAAACTACTTAATGGATATTATTATTATAAATGTACGCGATTCATAAACTATTCAATACTAGCTGCGCCCCGCGATGTTACCCGCGATTTAAAAGTATGTCCTATTCCTCTATGTCCTTTTCTGTACCCCTTGAACCGTGTTTTTTTCCGGGATAAAAATTAATCTATGTCATTTTCTGACTCCTAACCTACCACTACCTATGCAAAAAAATCATGCTTTATGAAAAAATATTGTCTGGAAGAGATCGCTTCTAAGCAATAAGGCCGCCCATTGTACTTCTCATGTAATGTAATGTCTTTTTGTAATATTCTTTTTCTGGTGTACAATAAAGCGTTTTTTTTGTAAATTTAAACAAATCTATCCCACAGGAACCATACATTTTACCCGGATACAAAGTATCCTATGTGCTATTCTATCTATTATTTAATCTATCTCTGTGCCAAATCTAATCCTGATCTGTTTAGCCGTTCTGGCGTGATTGATTAACAAACATACATCCATCCAAACTCACACATTTATAATACTAGTGGGATTTTTTCCGATCTAAGTAGTATCAAACAAGGTAATTATATTTTAATGTACGAACTTATCAAACTTGTTCCTATTTTACGACCTAGCTTTAGTACTTAACTTAACCTTGGTTTTCACTTAATTTTTACAGTTCGTTTTAATTAATAAATAAGAGTGTAATAAATATGCAATAAATAAATAATGTTGGACGATTTACCAAGCATCATATAAGCCCAAGCTAAGCAGAGCTTGTATAATGGGTAGGTAGGTACTAAATGACTTATATACTTAATACAGTACATAACATAGACAAATATTTTTATATACATAGAAAATGTAATTTAATATAGGGTAATAATCAGGTTCAGGATGGCAAAAACGTGTTCTTAAGTGGTGACCACGACTCGGTAAACATAGTGTGGGACGCCCAACAGCCAGTTTGGATGACGACCTGGCAAAGACTGCAGGCTGATGCTGGATGCTAGCAAAGATAATGGCACTCATTAAGGGAGGCCTATGTCCAGCTGTGGACTAGCATAGACTGATGATGATGATGATATCAGATTCAGGTTATTCTGAACGAGTGAAATTATATTAAATGTCCGTGTGACAATCTCTTTAATTACGAGCAGACAATCACGTTTCGCTTTACGTAATCAGCTCATTACAATTTATTTTTATGAATTATTTATGGGGAGTAAGGATTTTACAACGCAAGTAGCAGTAACTATGTTTTTCAGCTTAAATAATTTATACTATTTTAAACTAAAACTAGTGGTCCGCCCCAGCTTCGCGCGGGTATATTCTATAGCCTATATTACTCAGTGATAGTGTAGTTTTCTAACACCAAAAGATTTTTTTAAAAGTTTATTAGTTTCATACAAAAATACAAATCTTTCCTCTTTATAATAAATAACGCATAAGTTAAATAAGATCTGTAACATTTCTATGGTCTGAATTTAAAGATTATTATTATTATTATTGCTATTGTTTATTATAATTATTATTATGCCAGCATTCTGGGCACTCTGCCTTCTGGTGACGGCTTAGATTTTTATAAAATAGATGTAAGTGTGAATATTTGCAGTAATTATAAACTTATCCTTTGTCGTTTTCATTTCAAAAATAATAAATCATTATTATTTATAATCTTTGAGTAGATTATAAATGCTAAAGTGTGTTAGTTTGATTGTCCTTGATTCACGCCCTAACTAAGCAACCAATCGATTTGATTTTTGGCATAGAGTTAGTTAAAAGGATGGAAAGTCACATAGGCTACTTTTTATGCCATAAATCAGTTCCCTTAACAGAACATATAAGAAATAACCTTAGTTTCAGGCAGCATCTAACAAATCATAAAAAAGACCTAAAACGACCCAATACATTTAAAGTAACAGCAGCTTAATCTGTCAAAATAATATTAAAAAGGGCCAATGTAAACTCATAAGTCATCTTTAGTATTATGTCATAATGATGTGTCAATACGAAACGCCTTGCAAAAAGCAGAGGCCAGTCTACCCCGAGTGACAGGTCGGTTTACCAGCGGGGGGTAAGGCATTTGAACATTCTCACTTGAGCAGGTAATGTTGACTCACTCAGTTTCCCATGTGACTGGTTTAAAAAAAAACATCAGCCTTGTTGTGATCTAGATAATGCTCAGCTTTATAATCCTTTACGATGAGACGTAAGTTAGGTAAAGTAGAATCAAAAAACCTTCACCTCACCTCAACAGCCTATAATGGTCCACTGGACGCAAACCTGACCCTGATTTTTATATCTCATAAGGGGTAATGCCCATAATCCCAACATGGTTGGGGATCGCAGTTCGGTGGTACATCTATTCTGTAAGAAGCGCTGCTGCCCGCCCCCCGGTGTATGTTCCTTAGTCACCTCTTACGACACCCACGGGAAGAGTTGGGGTGGTGCAAATTCTAAGCCAGCGGCTAAAAAAAATAACATTGAGTTTTGTTGTCCTATCTTAATTTAACGACGCGCGGCGGGCGAAGGTCCTCCTGCGATGCATGAGGTTTCGGGTTCGATTCCTGCATCGGGACAAATGTTTGTCCGACCTTCAGATTTCAGAGTCAGTTCAAAGTGTTCTGAATATTTTTTGTATAATAAAAATATCTATTTATGTTGTGTATACTAACTATTAATCTGCTTTATTAACTGAGAAAATTACAATCAAATAATAGAATCAAATAAGGACTAAAAACAATTGAGCTAACTGCAGACTGTTGCAGGCAATCTATAGGTAGCTCAACTTGTAGCTTGCTTAAACTATGTGGTGTAATATATTCAATATAATCAGTTATCTAGTACTCACAACACGAGCTCTGTTTAGCTGGGGGCTAGATAATGCTGTGTGAGTTGTCCAGCATAAAAAAAACAAGAATTGATTATTACCTTTGTTTTATCGATATCAGCCCTGGGCTTTTTTTTCAGTATATTTTTATTTTGCACGTCTCACGTTTGACATATCACTAAATTTTCTAAAGAAATACTATTCCTTTTTCTATACAGGGTTATAAATTAATTTTTTTCTGTGACTCTTGGAGTTACGCTTTGTGTGGGGAGTTAACTTTTTGTGTATTTTTATTATTCTCTACCTGTTCTAGGCGCCAGTGGTTGTGACATTTATGCTCAGGATATTGGGACACAATTAATGTCGATATTAATATGGAGGATGCTAATAAATTCTTGTGATGAAGTGTGGGACAGGAACATTTCTTGTCCGTGTATAATGTGACATTTTAGAAGAAATGTCTAAAAGATATGGCAGCCAAACTTAATCACGACATTCGGAGTGGTTTTTTATCTTAATCACTTTAAAAAATATATTATACATAGCCACGACTCTCATAAAAATGACAGAATTATAACAAAAATATAAATCTATCGATGTATTATTTTATGTATATCAGTTGTCTAGTATCTAATCCCTAACACAAGCTCTACTTAGCTTGGGGCTAGATAATGCTGTGCAAATTGTCCATCATTATTTATTTTATATAAGTACTTTGTGAAAATCACAATCAAATAATAGAATTAAATAATCAAGAATGTCATTTTGATATAGTGTCATTGTTAATACTTTATTTATAAAATTTTAATTTAATGAGCCATTTTCCAAAAAAGAATTAACCCTATTACAGTGCTTTACACAAAAGAAGTCTCTTAAACGCAGAGTTATCGACAGTGCAATTGAACGAATTTAGTAAATTTCGCGTTAAAAAAATGTAGTTCCACTAATTACCGCGTGACTTATTTTGTGAAAAGCGCTCTAAATCTACACTTCAATACCTAGATGACAGGGTTCTTCCGAGGAAGAACAAAAGTTATGCTAGAGTGTCATGTCTACCTGTGCAAGATCAAACTCCATCTATGAAGTTTGGTCGAATAATTCTTTTACGCCTCATTCGGGCGCGCTTTACAAATCGTAATTCGATTGAATAAAGGTTCTATAATCGATTGGGGTCGAGTAAACGATCGATTGGAGCGGAGTCAGTCGATTTCACGCGAGCCGGTGTGTAAAATCGATTGCCCCTCGACGTGTCCTCATTCATGGAAAGCGTAACTGGAACCTGCATAATCTAACACAATACAAATCTTCCTATGTACTGCGCATTACCCTTGTAATGGTAATTTAAATGAAATTAATATATTAATGTATGTCTTCATTACCAAAGAAAATAAATAAATAAATAATGCTGAACAATTCACACAGCATTAAGCACCAAGCTAAGCAGAGCTTGTGTTATGGGTACTAGATAACTGATATACATAATATAATATTTATAATACATAGATAGATATTTTTATTATACATAGAAAACGACCAGAACACTGAACAAATGTCTGCAGATCGTACACACATTTATCCCGAGGCGGGAACCGAACCCGCAACCTCCTGCGCCGCAGGCGGATCTTCACCTATCGCGCCACAGATGTTGTCTATGACAATCAAGTAATAGAAACAAATTAGAACAAGTATTTTCAATTGCGCTAGCTGCAGACTGTTGCAAACAATCTACAGGTACCTCAACTGATCCATATCAATAATTAGTATTTTCCCGCTGTATGGCAATGCTGATGCGCTGCGCCAGATACTCAACAGCTCTCGGGCCACGCGTCGCTTCAACCATTAATGTAGGTCCCTATGTATTTTTAATTTCGAAACCTTTATGAAGAAAACAATGAAAATACATAATGTATATTATTGTCGCTGCCTGATCATAGAATCAGCCCGTTTGTAAAATGAGTAAGTCAATTGAGAAAATGGCGCAATTAAATTAATTACCTATGTCGATTGGTGAACGATCTGCGTTCAACAATAAAGTCAGTTAGCCGCCTCGTCGAATGAAATTAATAAGGACCCAAAAAATCATAGTTCATTTTGCAATCGGCCTAGCCATTTTACTAACATTCCACAGTTTTAAAGTAAACATTTTACAAAGATTCTACAATCCGGTATTCTACATTTCGTCATCTCTCAATCAATCAATAAAAATTCTTTACGTCCATAAATACAAAAATGTACACTAAGAATATTTCAAATTCTAATAAAAGAACACAGAAAAATAAACTGATATTTTTGGTTATATTTTTTCGTAACCCTTTCTTTATTTTAAACAGTTTTTAGACACAGAATCAATGTCATCATCAGCCTATATTTGTCCATTGCTGGACATATCAATAACTAATGAATTAACTAATCCATTTACAGTTGCCTGTTAGCTATTTGCCGAGAGGTAGAGATCCCTGGCGTCTATTCCACAAGTTTTTCTAAACTTAGTTAGAGCGAGGTGATGAACCAAATGGTGAATTGGGTCTTAAGCACAACATTGTACAAACTATGTTATATGTAAGACCTACAAAAATAAAAGATTTTATTATTATTTATTATATTCATCAAAAAAAAATATTAGCTAATGAGCGCCATAGAATCAATATGCATGCGCCGAAATAAAAAAATATATATTTCGATGTTCAAATTTAAAATTAATAATTCAATTCGCATAATTCTGACATCCGTGGTAGTTTTGTGTTTCTTCCAGTTTTATTTTCTTTATGATATTACTATTTTCATTTGTATACTTAATTAGGATGTTAATATTAAAACGAATACTTATGCGACCGTAGTGTGTCGGTTTTTCCACGATTAGATGCTGCTAAATTGATCATAATGAAATTTTGAAATGTGATATATCTATTTATCTACGACTAACTTTTTAGAGTTCCGTACCCAAAGGGTAAACGGGATCTTATTATTAAGACTCCGCTGACCATCCATTTTTCTGTTTGTCCGTCTGTCACCAGGCTGTATCTCATGATGTATATCTGTTGCCGCTATAACAAGAATTACGAATTGTTAACAGACTAACATAAATATTTAAGGGGGCTTCCATACCACAAATATTTTTTCCGTTTTATAGATAATGGTAAGGAACCCTTCGTGCGCGAGCCTGACTCTCACTTGACCAGTTTTATTTTTTTATGTAGGCTACATAAAAAAAGAAATGCTTATAGTAGGTATTCAGTACCTAGTTTTTTATAGACTACCAATTGCCTGAACCTATCTAAGTTGCCTACGGACTCAGTAATACACATTTTCGCTATTAACGTCTCCCATAATAACTTAATAAAAGAGCTTTACTCAGTTCTAGAATCCAATATATTTATTTTAAACAAAGGGTTACAAAACCAAATAAATATTAGCAGAAAATATTGAACGACACTGTTATGATCGTAGCAAATCGCAGAAGTTCGATACAATTTTTAGCTTTCCTCAACCTCAACAGTCTATAATGGTCCACAGCTGGACGCAGGCCTCCCCCTGATTTTTTATCTCATGGGGGTCAATGCCCATAATCCCCACGCTAGCCATGCGGGTTGGGGATCGCAGCTCGGGTTTTTCTGGTTTGTTTTTTATCTGTTGAGTTTCATTCATAAATGTCTTTGTTGACAAAAAATATCTTGAATTCCAGATCAGAGTATAGAATGATTCCTCTTGTTACACTAATCGTTTCTGGTGTTATTTATCGGTAGCGGTTAACCGTGCGTCCCTGATTTAAAGCTGCAAATTGCAAGCTTCGGGATTACTCGGTCAGCCTCGGGTGTACTCGGCAATCATCTCGGTTTTAGGGTTAACATGATTCAGCTCTTTTCATACAGCTTTTGGGCAGATTATTAAGGTTCGTGGTCGCTTAAAAGCCGTTTTAAAATCGTAAAAAATATGAATAAAAATGTTATCTCATGGTAAAAATTTAAAAACTGATTACTGGAAAAACTCTTCTGTTGTTGATTATTTCAAGTAGGTTTTAGGGTTAAAATCGTAAAACATACCTAAATCAAAAAGTACCCAATAAAACTCATAGTAATTAAAAAAAACAGATTAAAAAAAGATGTTTTGTAAAAAAATTAAATCTAAAAAATAACTCTTGTTTAAAAAACTTTGATTTTCAAGAGTAACTGTTTCAATATCATTGAATAATATTATGTTATGACTACAAAGTACGTACTTAAATGCAAAGGTATAAGTACAAAATTTTGTTATTAATTATTTTAAAAGATAGACAGACTACGCCATCACTTTCTATTTATCTCAAAATAATAACTACTTTACTTGTAAAAATAACGTAACATCAACATTATGTATTTCAAATATACATTTTATTTACACAAAATCTAGTTTTTTATTAAATTCCTCAATTAAAGAACAAACTATGATTTATTTGTAATGCGACTTCTAAAAGTTTTGCTGCTCTATGTTTAAAACTTAGTTGTTCATAGTTATATTGTACTCGACGCACGAAATGGGACAAGAGGTTTAGGTATTTTTTTCAGCGCGTAGCAGAACGCACGAAATGCGACTTACTTGGTTGTTTACTCGAAACCGACGACGCACGAAGTGCAACTAATCCGTGCAACTAATCCCTACGCGTTGCGTTTTTACCATGTTATATCAGCCCACGCACGTCCACTGCTGGACATTCTAGCCAGGATGTAGACCTCCGCCATTCGACGCCACAAATCGTTCCTGAGGCGCCTCCATCCATCAACTCCCTGCGACCGCTACGATGTCGTCAGTCCATTGAGCGGATGGTCTCCCAACACTCCGTTTTCGCTTTAGGGTGTGTAATTATTTATAGCTGCTACTCGATACTAGAATATAACAGACCGGCAAAGACGGCACAAGAATTGCATACAAAAGCGAGCTCGCGCGGGCCGTAGTTAACACATTCACTGCACAGTCTCGGTCACCACTCAGAGCTCCGGATCAACGAGTGCGTCTTGGGCCATGGTTAAACGAAAAATAATACTACTGAAAGCATCGAGTGCATTTTACAAATGGCAAGCTGGGCAAAGGCCACACTTCCCGTGTTCTAAAATTACGTTTGTATGAAAATATTCTTTTGTTCACATGACATGCAATCAACACTATAAGTAAATGCTCGCTTAACCCGCCTTGAGGCAATAAGCCTAACTCGCATAAATACTTAACCGCAGTAACTCAGGGTGCGGTAGCATTTGTTTATTGCTTTACTTTTGAATTTCGAACTCTTGCTCGTGATGATGATTCGTAGCAAGCTTTCTTATTACGGGATTTACTGTTACTGCTTTATCCTCAGGTAAAAAAGTAAGTAATTTTTTTTAAGTTAAAAATAATTAGTAGTTATTTTACATTTATTTGATAGAATTTGGGGAGTCAATGAAAAATAAGGAAACTAATTTACAATTAAAAAAAAAAACACGACGAAAGCAGAAACACCAGAATATTTTGCCAGGGATTGTAACGACAACACATCCATCTAATTCCGTTGAGGCATTATAAGGTGGAATAAAAAATCACATAAATTTAACCCTGATAACCTCACTCCTTTTTTGGGCAGCGAGCAAAATCTGTTAAAATATTATTAATTCATTTTCGATATACATTATTTTAAGTTTCCAATACAAAAGTGTATTCTATAAAATAAATGACATCACATATGGCCGATATCAATATTCAAAGAGCATTAAATATGCTAGCACGTTCGGTATCATTAGTCAGTAAGACACGCAGCGCAAACCGACAATTTGAGCGGCGGCGGCGCGGAGCCTCCGTAAGTGTATACTGCCACCGATGCTTTTATTTATTTGTTTATATCGAATGGTAATTATTCTTTTATTATTGCGACAGAGCTGTAATTTGAGGGGGTGTAATAATATGCGGTGTTAGGTTCGCGCTCAAGAAGTATAAGGAATCCCTATATTTTCGAATCTGTAAGAGTGTTAAAAACATGTGACACTAGCGACCCGCCCCGGCTTCGCACGGTTACTATATTATGCATGTATTATACATTTAAACCTTCCTCTTGAATTATTCTATCTATTAAAAAAAACCCCATCAGAATCTGTTGCGTAGTTTTAAAGATTTAAGCATACAAAGGGAAGCGACTTTGTTTTATACTATGTAGTTATATTATATATACTATATATACTATGTAGTTATACTATGTATGTTTTATACTTTGTTTTATATGATGTAAATCCATTTGCGCGGTATTTTTACGAAATATTTTCATTCTAATATTTTGCAATGGATTTCTGCAAAGTAACGCCTGAATCTATTATTTATCTTGAGGTATGTGGTAAAATAAAATTATGGAATTCATTTTAAATGAATTCCACAATGATAATGATAAGAATCCGATTCAGATCCATTATCTGTCAGTTATAAACTTAATCAGTAAGAAAATCTGACACTTACAAAATCACTTAGTAAATCTATTTCATAGTTTTAAGGATACTTAGATACATTGTAAAGCTTAACAAACAAAAGCATACAAACCGAGACAATTAATCAAGTATTTTATAACCGACTTCGAAAAAAGGAGGAGCTTCTATGTTCGGCTCGTATGTTTGATTTTTTTATTTTATGTGTCCGTCGATTTTTTTCACATTTTTTAAACCGATTTTGATGATTTTTTTGCAATTGTAAGGAGACTGATTCCGAGGTACTCCCATAAAAATATTCCGCAGTAGCGGTTTATTTGTATACCTATGTATATCCCTCAAAACTACAATTTAAAACTAAGGGATTCGTAGTTTTTTCTATAACAATCAAAATATTGAAAAAAAATGATGCTACAAAAGTGACATTAGCGTAACTGCATTCATGCTCAAATCACGTCGTCTAAAATAATACATTTTGTAACATTTGGCACTGACAACCTACCACTACCACCGCTGACGGGTTAATGACAGCCCGCACTTCCGGCTATGATAATTGTGAGAGGAAGTCAATAGACCCATCCATATTAAATGCGTTTTGGTTTTGTTAGATAGTGTTTTGGTTTTATTGGATTGAGTTTTGGTTTTGTTTTGCGCCAACAGAGGCACTTACACGTCTGTCAATCTGTTCAAAGCTTAATTTGGATTAAAACGTAATACAGTAGTGTGCTTGAATCTTACGCCATTGGACTCAGAGGTTATTGGCGTTGGAGAGACGCCATTGTCCAAAAAACATTTAATGTGAAGTGTTTTTTTGGTAGATTGAATAAATAAATAATGCTGAAATTCACATAGCAATATCTAGCACCAAAGTAAGCAGAGCTTGTGTTAGGTATTAGATAATAGAAAACTGATATACGTACATAATACAATACATTACAGAGATAGATATTTTTTATTATACATAGAAAACGACCAGAGTTCCTGGAACTAATACCTAATTGAACAAATATTTGTCCCAAGGTGGGAATCGAACCTGTAAAATCCTGCGTCGCAGGCGGACTCAAATTTTCTTGCAAAAGCACCTATCAGAACTGTTTTTGGAAGGGTGTGTAACTATTAATTTGTTTGGCTCCTATTTTTTACTCTATATGTAGGTATATTTTTGGTTATTGACAGCACTTTCGAGGTACCTACGTTAGCCATAATACTTACTTTTGATTATATTTGATAAAAATCAATGCAGATATTTTGTGTGCACGAATTCATTCATGTATTTTTTTTATCTTAAGACATCAGTGACAGCAATCAGCCACTGGTTCATTAAATCACTTAAGCTTAATATTGAACCGTGATTTAACCTTTAACCAGTAACGTTGGACAAGCGGGGCCTAAAAGGCCCGAATGTATTTAATTTTAATTCACCCAATTTTTAATAAACAAGGAATGTGAATGTTTGTTTGTAGGTGTTACCTATTCGTACTAATTTTGTTAATTCGAAAATAACTTTTTCTATCTCTTTGTTCAGTTTCGATTCTACCGTAGTTAACCGAATGGGTTGACAATTTAATAAGCAAATTTTTAATGTATAATTTATATGTTTTAATGTATAATACCTAATATAATGTATGTGTTCTTAATGAAGTACACATTTTTTAAAATATTTTCTTTACTATTTTATAAAAAAAAATGTTTATCTAAATTGTATATATCTTATGAGATTTTAATAATATAGGCTACTTTCTACTAACAAAAAGCGTGCAAAGCTTAGGCCAGAAGCTAGTAAGTAAAATCGAGGTAAGTACTAAAATGTCATTTGTCAATTCTACCCACGCAGTCCGCATACAAGCCCCCGCCTCTGGGATTCTATGTACCACTTACTTCCGTGTTGCCTTCATCCTAGAAAAACGGTCATCTCATTTTGCGATCGGAAATAGTAATGTTTATATTACTGAGTAACAAATTTATGGTTTAATAATATAATATTTAATAATGTTGAACAATACACACATCATTATCTAGCCCCAAGTTAAGCAGAGCTTGTATTATGGGTAATAGGTAACTGATATACATAATATAATACAATAGTTAGATAGTTTTTCTTTATTATACATAGAAAACGCCCAGAACACCCTGAACAAATGTCTGCAGATCGTACACACATTTGTACCGAGGCGGGAATCGAAGCCGCAACCTCCTGCGTCGCATATTCTATAGCCTATGTTCATCAAGGATAATGTAAGATTCTAATGGTGAAAGATTTTTCAAATCGGTCCTGTAGTTTCGGAGCCTATTCAATTCAAACAAACAAATCTTTCCTCCTTATAATATTAGCATATTATCATATTTTTAAATTGATTAAATCATTTTTTTTAAATAGTTTTGCTTTTATTCTATTGTTAAGAATAAATAGATCAATGGTTGTTAATCTAACGCTGTAGGTATTGGCCCTTAGAGGAATGTAATACGATAAAAAAACGGATGATTCCCGATAGATACGCTGACTAGATTCATGATGGATCTATCGACAACTTTATTTACCATTAGATCCACTTAGGAAGGTGTGGATCTAAGAATAACTTTTTTCCCATTAGATCATTATAAAAACCATAATATTGTTTTTTAAAACCTGTTTTTGTGTAGGTCAGTAAACTAACGTTGAAGCAATTTATAATCTAATCAAAGGAGGTTGTAAACCTGTTTTGTTAATAATTTCATTGATTCGTCATTTGCATCACAACGGAACGTCAACGCTCATCTAATGATGATATGAATTTAAAAATATTAAATTTAAATAATATTTATATTATATATTTATATTAACGATAAAAAGCCTATATAAGAGCTTTATTATTTTACTAGCAGCGCCTCGCGTTTCACCCACGTAGTTCCCGTTTCCGTAGGAATTTAGGAATAAAATATAGCTTATGTGCTATTCCAGACTATAATCTATTTTTGTGCCAAATTTCATCCAGATCCGTTCAGCCGTTCTGGCGTCATTGAGCCATCTATCCATCCATCAATCTAAACTTTCGCATTTATAATATTAGTGTGATTTTCATTTATTTGGAAGACAGTAACAGTATAAGTATTTAAAAAAAATACAGTAAGGCTAATGCCACGAGACTTAGTCCCGTGTTATGCAAGCTGACTCAGTCATCAATCTATGCTTGAGTAACACTTATGGCATACTCAAGCATACATAATATTATGACTGAGCAACCTTTCACAATACGTGCCTTAGACCAGTACAGTCTCCACAATAAACATGCAAGGATACCTACTCCTACCTTTGTAGCTTTCCAGTCAAACAATGACGTAAATAAAGTACCTCCCAAGTAAAAAATATCATTTTAAAATACGGGCACCAATTGCCTAATATTTATTAGAAAAGAAAATAACAATCAAATAAGAGAAACAAATTAGAAGTAGTATTTACAATAAAATAAAATTATAGACTGTGCAAACAATCTATAGGTAGCTCAACTGATCCATATCAATACCAGTCGGAAGCGTCCCCAAGACGCTGGCTGCATTGACCCGCTGTATGGTAATGCTGATGCGCTGTGCCAGATACTCACCAGCTCTCAGGTCACGCGTCGTCGCTTCGCCCAGACGTACAAATATACTCGTATTTTAAAAAATCCGGAGAGCCTCGTTTACCCAGGGACCTACCTAGGGTAAAATTGTCTTAACAGTCGTCAAAACAAAATAAAGGCAGTTGCATACAATACAATTATGTATCGTCAGATCGCGGCGAATCGCGTAATTGACGCAATCCGATATTACCCCGATGTAAGATCACATCGCGATGCGATAGCCTTATCGATCGCGACAGTATTTACTCATGTGAAATGTATAATGAGCTGACGATTTGCATAATCGGTTTTGTTTTGGTAGCGTTTGTGGTATGTTATTTGGAATCGTCTTGGAATTTAGCTATTCCGTAATCGTTAACTCAGACTGGTTTTATTTCCTTACTACTGGCTAGACAAGCTTATAAAATGTTTGTAAGCGCATACACACTTAGTTCGTAAACTATTCAAGGTTTATATTGAAACTCTTATATTAACAACGGTTTGTAACTTAACTTATGTACAGGTATTCTCGCTCTGGAGATAAACAGCTTCTATGTATAGAGTGATCATTGTCCGACCGTGTTAAAGACCGGTTGGACGCGAAGCAGTAACGAGCGTTTCGTATACAATAGACCTTTTAGCGTCATTCGGTCTCGCGTCAATCGTACTCGACAGGACTCAGTGAGCACTCGGCTTTATAGTTTCAAGAAATAATATTTTGAACTACGGTACCACTAAGGTTCTGCCTGACGAGAAGTGAATTTGATCGTTATAGTACTTACGCGATTTTATAAAAATAAAAATTGTAAAAATGACTTAAAAATGTAATAGATGACAAGAATTGAACGCGAATTTCAGTGTGTGGCTTTACCCAGCTTATAAGAATTACATCCATGTAAGGATAACTCTACCAAGCAACAGCAAATAAATACAAGACGCACCACTTTAAACAATTATAAAATAATCCGTATTAGGTACGAGACTCGCATACAAACCTAAGTATTGTAACAAAAACAAGACGGACGAGTTCGATTCGTATGAAAATAAAACATATCCCGGGGACTGACGTGCGTCCGGCGTCACTTAGCAGCGCTGGAATGACGTGACAGCCCTTGCCGAACCGAATTCCTTTTTTAAAATTTAAAATAGAAACAAAAAATTACAAACTCCTTGAATCTGTTCCATTGTGTTCACGTTTTGGAAAAATTTAAATGGCAGAGAACTGGCCACTTTTTTGAGGGTCGGAATCTCGAATTCGGCGTTTAAATACATACAGTTTCGCGGTTTAGCGCCATGTTTTTTCTGTTTTCTGCACATTTTGGCGCGCTGAATGCGACGAGATCCGCTGATTTTGTGCGATTAAACTCGGGTGGTCGCCGGAGTAAGTTGTTTGTGTTCACGGCCTAAATGGTTCACAAACACGTCCATTGATGGTTTTGTGTCAATGTTTTGAACATTCTGCGGATACTGGCATAGGCCTGTTGCTTAGCTGTTCTAGTTGGCACAACATTGTAACTTACAAATTGGTCGGTTAGTTTAGGCACCTACTTTCAAGAGTTTGGTTGGATGATTTTAACCGCATCCTTTAATTCTCAGACCGCAACCCGCACACCGCTAATGAATTGCAAAACATCTCTCACATATTTTCCTTTGAGAACGGCGGAGTATCGATCGCGGGTATTTAGAGTGGCAATATGAATGTATTTATTCAAGCTGAGGGCGGCCTCCTAACAATGCTACGCTTGTCGTTGCCGCCGAGTTAGGGCTGCCTCTGAGACTCGCATCTTCCGACTAATGATCGATTTGGCCTAAACTTTTCTCCTGTGGTTTTCGATCCAGGAACGTATTTAAAACTTAACCTACGTTTTTTATTTTTTACATCTACAAGTTTACCTACATTAATATAATGTATGGGTAAAGCGGTTTGGTATATACTCACTGATTTAAGTCACGGAGATGACTTAAATCTGAAATAAAAAAGGAATTATAACATATATAGCCTGATATGTTTACGTACATAATATTGAGCTCGTTGTTTAAACGACTTTACAGGTACTACCATCAATTTTTTTGTGAAATTAAGTTTAAACCAAAACCCAAAAGTCACAGGGTGAAATTTTTCGCGTTTTCGAGTGACACCCTTGCTTCGGATGTCCGTGAATCAGGGTTGCCAACGTCGCCCGGTGGTCCGCGCGTCAGCCGCGCGTGCGAGCATGTATCAACCCTGAGGATTTGCATAGTGCGTATACCTCATAAATACAAAAGAAAGCTGCACGTTCCATTTTTACTGGATTTGTGAAAAAATGAGTATAATTTTTGTCTATGAATATGCTAATTGGTTGCTGTGAGACCAGCTTTATAGTAGGTTTTATGAAAAGCTAGATTTTATGCACTTGACTAACAGTCGTTTTATCTACGAAAGTATTAGAAAAATACCGATTTAATTTGCCTTTGAGATATTAAAAATTGTAATTCTTACTAGTCACTGCGCGATTTTCTTCGCTGTACCATTTCCATGATTATATTTTGACCGAAGCTCATCAACAACCTCAAACAAGAACAAGGATGTCCCGTCACATAAAATACCGAAATCAATGTAGAATTAATTAAGTCTCGTTTTAAAATATTACACAAAAAAGTATTTTATGTGTGCGCGGTTGCTTGGAGCGTTCCGTTTTGCTCATTTTGCAGTTTGCCATTGTGTTTACCGCATTTACCATTGTTCGGGGCTCGTATAAATTGGGCTCCGGGACGTTGGGCCGGTGACAGGTATATTTGAGTCGTCGATTTCACCCGATAATTAATCCGTATTGTTAAACGCAACGGGCCACCCTTGTTTGTGGAACGGAACAGCTTTGTGTCTTTACGAGTTGCGAATCGATTGTGCGCAACTTCTGACTTTTGGAAATTTAAAAAGAGAATTCATCCTTTCTTCGGTTTTATAGAGAGCGATTTGGCACAACACTTATCTAATTTATTAAGACAACCTCAATGCCTTTTTTCAACAGTAGTTTTTTCTATGGTATGACCGCAAGTGATAGCAATTTTTAATAATTTCAGAGGGTTAAAAATTGGACCACGATCGGCAGGGCAGCGTCCTCGTCGATGGCGGGTTTTTGATTGCTAATATTATCAATCATTTATTTCACACCCTTAACATCGTTATCCATAAAATCTGTCAAAAATTCGACTCTTGAGACGTGCTTTATATCTGAGTTGTGTTTGAGTATTCGGGCGTTAGAAACAAAGAACAGTTCTAATAACAGCGCAATTTTACTTTTTAATTTACAAGATTTTCTTCTCATAGAATACCCATAAAACTTACTGCGTACATAAAACAATTTATGATCTCCAATAATTATAGCATATCGATCAATAACAGCTTTAGACAATAATGGCAAACCGTAAAAAGTACAGTGTTCTAGCAATCACTCTTCAATTAAAACTGATATATTCTATTCACACAGCGTAAAAGTTTCTGAATAGGCATCATGCGGTATAGAAAAATGCAAAAACTATGGAATTTTATTATAAAGGTACACTATTCGATTCTTTTAAAATTCCGGTTTGTTCTCGCTTAATCTTATCAAAATGTTAATAACTCAACTCTTCATCGAAAGGAAATGATGCGTAGACTATTTAGAGACGAATATTATTTACACTAGCATTGCTGCCTGGTTCCATAAAATATTTTTTATTAAAAAAGGAAATTACTATATACTTTTTGTATGAACGCTAAAGAAGTGTGTAGAGTAAACACATACCTAGAGTGCTAGAAATTTCTTAAAACATTATTTTGTTTTAAATTCCTACAAGCACATAACAAGGTAAAGCAGTCGATGCATCATACCCTGTCAACAGAAAAACAGAAACTTCGTTTTAAGAAAAAACAAAAGAATTTTTAATTCTCGAATGTCATTTCACGGTCGCATGGAGGTTAATTTTAATTAGTTATGTTTGTACTTTGAATTAATCCTTTCTTTTTATTATTACGAGTTAATTTACTAAGCATTGTTAAGGCATTAGAGTTTTTGTAAGGACGTGTGTACTCATCGTTGTGATTTCTTAATTAATTGCACTTTAATTAAGTATTTATCTAGAGTTCTTAAGGCAAATGAACTAGTTGGTATCTTCTTCATCATGATCATCAGCCTATAGTAGTCCACTGTTGGACTTGCTAGTATCTTCTTCCTATGTTTTAAGCGGGCTGAGATTTTTAGGATATTTTAGTTAAAAATCAAATTTTGATAAATTGGCCTCAAATCTGATTGTTTAAGGCCATTTTCATCGTATTTCCCTGTTACGTCGCCATTCACAGTGAGAGAACTCCAAATGCATGTAGCGGGAGATTGGTGGTGCTTTTTTTAATTTTTTTACATTTGGTTAGGTAAATGAATGTTTCTTTATCAAGTCAGCACCTGATTTGAATGGTAAATATCTGTTCATTCCGCTAGCAATCTAGTTTTATTGCCAGTAAGTCGCGGAAACGACGGTAATAAAGCAAAATGGCATCCACCTTCGACGACCTAAGGCACCTGCTCCTTTATACAGAATCTAAGAAGAATGATTAAGGTGCCAAGGAAGGATAATATATATTAACTCATTTAACTAATAATAACTTAACTTATATTAATAGCAAAATAACCTACATAAATTGTTACTTTGACTTTATTGTCTTCAAAATTATTCAGAACTAGCACGGCTATATTCTACAGCCTATGTTCATCACAGATAATGTTTTTTCAAATCGGTTTAGTAGTTACTAAGCCTGTTCAATACAAACAAACAAATCTTTCATCTTTATAATATTAGTATAGACAAGCTTTTATCCGTCAGGGGTAAGAGCTAGTTTATCCGCATTCCTTACTTCAGGCTTATTATTTGAGACTTTGTCTTTTTCCGGGTTAACAATCTCCTTGCTAAGTATAACTAATGTTAAGTTCACCTAGTTTTATTTACGCTAACATTAACGAGAAATGTAATAGATAGTGCAACTTATAATACATTTATGATATTAGTTTAAACAAGCAGGCAGTAAGTAACAATAATTCTATAAAAATGCCAGATATCATTACCCAAAATACCACAGGCGGTCTTAAGAAATCAACCGCCTTTCCGCCAGTCAACATTATGTCAGAATCATGAGGAGCTGTCAAAAGTGACGTAAGTGACGTAAGCTACCGACCGACAGCCTACATTCCCGACCTTAGGGTTAATCTAGTGGAGATTGTGTAATTATAAACGGTTAAAAAAGTCAACACGAGTGAGGTCACTGACTCTTAAACTGTAGCAGTTTTTGCGGTATCCATTGGTTGATTTCTTGGTTTCCATACCCATGGCATCAGTGAATCCAAGTCGGTTTATTAGTTACTTATAGTTTTAAACGAATTCTTGAGCGGCTCTACTGCTTTTTTGCTCCAAAATGATTGATAAACCAAAGATTATAAGATCTCTACGTAGATTCATCTCTTAATGATATAAATGTGCAGAATGTAAAACGATGTCGCAGCGACCGTTAACCGCACTGCATTTTAATAAAGCTCATTTGACACGCTGAACAATGTAGTTAACGTAATATGAACTTAATGCAAAAACCAGGAAGTGCGAAAATTGATAAAAATCTCGCAAAATTGTTGGCCTCAACATCCCATAACATTACCATAAGCGATGCACGAGCGACCCATCCTTCATCATCTCTTATCATTTTCTCGTTAAAAAAATGATCCAATTAAACGGTTCAATAAGTTACCGAAGTTTAAATCTCGGCCCATTGTAATAACGCGTTCAATATTAAATTTTAACAAGGTATCAATTAAAAAAACTAAAGCGAAATGCTTTTAAATTTTCTCAGGACGCTCGCCCCCTCTTGGTTTATTTTTAATTCATTTTATTCGTTGGCCGGGGCCCGCCCACCGGTGATTTAAAATTTTGATTTATCGATGCGCTGGCGCAGCGTAGTGAGTACGCATGCCCGATGGTAATTATAAATATGACGCGGTGCTAAACTGTGCGAAATGACCCGGCGACCCCAGCCCGTGCGACCGGTTAGAAAACGTTGCAAAATTGATTTTATTCAATAAACCCTAGACAAAGGTCTTTTTGCTATAAAGTTACAACGCCTTTAGGGCTCTCTTAGCTCGGATATTCCATGTAAGGTGTTTATTACATCGAAATCGGATATTCGATGTTAACACCTTACATCGAATATCCAAGCTAAGTATGACGTTGGTATGTGATATAAGGTGTGTAAGGCAAGGGTAATCAGAAAGTTTGTTTGGCAAAAGAATTGCAAGACCGAAGCTAAACCAAAAGATGTAAAAAAAGATGCACTTTAAAAAATATTCTTTAGTGGATGACTACTTTTCAATTTACTAATACACAATAAAGAATCTTACGAATGGTGAATTAGAGCCACAATTTAAGCCCCAAATATTGACCATTTCCATTGCCATAGCTATTGATCGATTCTTTAGTTTTGCAATAGAAACCCATATTTAAGCATTGTAAGTGTGGATGCTACAGTTATATAAGTATGACAGAAGATTGCCAGCGGCAATTAATCAAACAAACAGGTGCCTGCAAAGCTGCGCCCGCGCTGGAAGTCGTAAATACTAAAAAAACGGCAGCTGATCCCTTAATGTACGGTTCCTTCACTACTTGATTTGACGTTTGTATTGAAATTGCGTACATTAGCTTACAATGTGAAAATACTTTCTTTTCAACCGGCTTTTACATGTTTTGCTGCAATTGATTACTAACTTAAATTCTTAAATTCTTTATTGTACACAAAAATACAAACATAAACATATAACAACGAAAATTTATATACAAAGGCGAGCTTAACCCTAACAGAGTTTTCTTACAGCAAACCTAGGGGTATTAAGAGAGTTTGTGCAATGCGCGTGAATAGTAAAGTGTACATACAAGGTAGAAAAAAAAGGTCGAATAGAAATTTTTTAAATAAGTAAAGCAAAGAATATACAAAGTAAAATACATAAATAAATAAAGTCTACATCAATGTGTAATATATGAATATTATACCTATACATACATAAATATATAAATATACATAAATATATATATATATATCTGCTATGACTAAAGAGAAAGATAATGCTCTTTTACCTTAGATTTAAATACGCTAAGTGAAGGACTGGCTTGGATTGAGTAGGGAAGGGCATTCCAGAGTCTGGGCGCCATCACGGTGAACGAATCATGATAGCGGCTGGTTCTATGCTTTGTGGTTCTCAGACGAAGGGATATTAAACTTCTACAGGGCTTGCCACGGGGGACAAGAAACTCGAAGCGATCACGAAGATAAGAAGGGGAGAGAGGATTAAAAAGGACAAAATAAAGGAAAGACAAGATATGGAGATCCCGGCGACGACGTATGGGTAGCCATTTTAGCTGGGATCGGAACTGTGATACATGGTCGAACTTGCGCAGCCCGTAAATAAACCGGATGCACAGGTTTTGAAGGCGCTCTAGTTTATTCAAAAGCTCCTCCGATACGTCTAAATAAGACACATCTGCGTAGTCTAGGATGGGAAGAAGCAGAGATTGGGCAAGTGTGATTTTGGTCTGAAGAGGTAGAAAATTTTGTAGACGTTTAAGGGACTGAAAGGAGAAGTTAACTTTTCTGCTGATGTCGTTGATGTGAGTGGACCAAGATAATCGGTTGTCAAAGATAACACCCAAATTTTTAACTTTTTCCGAGTACGGGATAGGTTCATTAACAAACATCACAGGGGGAAAGGAGGTCAGGGAAAAGTTGTTTAGCATATAGTGAGAACCAAACACGATTGCTTGAGATTTGGAGGGATTAACTAAGAGTCCGAAAGTGTTTGCCCATTCATTAATTTTGGTGAGGTCTTTATTAATTTGGTTAATGCCTTCTGAAATTTCGCCTGAACCGAAGTGAGTATATATTTGCAGGTCATCTGCATACAGATGGTAATGGGACGTGATGTTATAGGTAATGGCGTCTATAAATACAGAGAAAAGTAAGGGAGACAGGACACCACCTTGTGGAACGCCCGCAGTGATGTTACACCAATCAGAGCTGAGCTCATCTGTGCGAACACACTGCGAGCGTCCAGACAAATAAGATTTGAACCATTCAATTGCTGAGGAGGAGATATTATGGGAGGAGAGAATGGAAAGAAGTATGTCATGGTCAACTGAATTAAAGGCGCTGCTGAAGTCTAACAGTATTAAGCATGTAAAAAGTCTGTTATCCATGGCCCATCGGATGTCATCTGAGATCTTTATCAACGCTCCCGCAGTACTGTGGCCAGAACGAAAACCTGATTGGAGCGGACTGAGAAGACGATTCATATAGAGGTAATCAGACAGCTGTTTTTGGACTACTTTCTCTAATATTTTGGAAAGGACAGGTAAGATCGAGATAGGCCGAAATTCGGAAACTGACGTAGGATTAGAAGTCTTGGGAAGTGGAATGACGAAGGCCGATTTCCAAGCAGTAGGAAAGACACTAGTTTTAAGTGAGTTATTGATTATGAAAGTGATAGCGGGTAAGAGTTCATCAGAGATAAAAAGTAGCATCTGAATATTTATTTCATCAGTGCCTACAGCTTTTGTGGTGATTGTAGAAAGGATTTTCTTGATGTCCTGCTCAGTAACTGCCGCTAACGTAAAGGGACTGCACATAGGCTTAGGTTTTCGAGCCAGTAGACTCAGAGTCGCTTGCCTGACATTACTATCAAGACTCAATGGAGATTTGGAAAAGTGACAATTGATAGCATTTAGGTCAAGCGAACCAAGTGGATTACTGGGCTTTCCACCCAATCCCAATGATTTAAGGAATTTCCACATCTGGGGAGGATTTGCATCTTTGAGACAATTACTAATATGAAGTCTCTTAGCATCCCTACACATTCTGCTGCAACGATTGCGGAGCCTTTTGTACGACAATAAGGTAGAATCAGTGCAATATTTTTTATACAAACGTTTCGCCCTGTCGCGCTTCGCCATAACTTTTTTGATGCTTTCTGTTAACCAAGGAGCTGGTAGATGCTTGACCTTAACGCGTTTGAGTGGTGCGTGGATATCGAACAAATCAATGACGATTTTGTTAAAGTTCGCCACCATCTCATCAGTTGAACCCCCATCAATTACTGGTGACCAGTCGATATTAGAGGCATCTAATTTCAGGCTTTCGCAATCAATATTTTTATAGCTGCGAAGGAGAAGGATTTTAGGCTTGCGTTTTGGGGGGCGAACTTTATAGGAAAGGTAAACCAGATCATGGTAAGAAAAAGAAGCAGTAATTTGTCCATGAGTAGCCACACGATCAACATCTGAGACTAAGATTAGGTCTAATAGAGAAGGAGAACAGTTAGGAGTGTGATGCGTAGCAGAAAGGGGAAGGATGTGCATGTTGATAGAGGAAACAATAGATTGTAGTTTATGAGCACGAGAGTCTTTTTTTAACAGGCAAGTGTTGAAGTCCCCGAGAATAATAGTATGGTCATAGATGGGAGAAAGAGCTTCGAGCTTCAATTCAAAAGAGGAGAAGTAATTAACATGAAGTGAAGGTGGATAATACACCCCAAGCAAGATAGTACTGTGATTAATAATAATTTCTATGAAGAGGTGTTCAGCAAATCCAGTATATTGCCCAGGAGATTGATCGACAATCTTATAGGGGATATCTGCTCGAAGGTAAATGGCAACACCACCACAGCCTTTGCCTATGCGATCATTTCTGATAAGAATGAAACCTGGAAGCGGATATTGGATCGAAGGTAAGGGAGGTTTTAAAAAAGATTCCGATATGAGAATGGCATCAACTGTTTTATAATCAAAAGAAGAAAGCATATCTGAAAAATGGGCAGGGATGCTTTGAGCGTTAATGTGAATAATATTTAGATTTTTTTGGAGCCCATTAAATTTATGAGCTATTTTGTCACGCAAATGTAGGGAGCCCGCGCATGAGTCGTCAGTGTCATCACTGAGAGCACTAGCGTACTCGTCGTCTGAAGAGCTGGCCGAGGAGCAAGAAAAATACTTAAAATCAATATTTAGCAGATCCATAATATAAAATAAGATAAGTATACTACGTAAGAATATATAAATACAAACTATTAAGCAGGACAGAAGGAACCTGCTTCGAGAACAAAAATACAAATAAAATAGGTAGTGCATTGCTTCCTCCAATGCACCCGCTGGTGTTGCTGTAGAAATAACAAACGCTTATACTAAAACAATACCTATACCTAGTGTTAACAAGAACTTACATCATAAAAAAAAACAACAGAAAATAACAATACAACAAAGCAAGCCCAAGGTTTAGTACTATGCTAGAAAACGTGGTATAATCTAAATTAGAATTTATGGCTTATAATAAAAAAAAAATATGTAACTAGAGTGAAACAAGTGTAAGTATTACAGAAAATATAAGCTTATTCATCCATGCAGAGATGAGAAAAAAAAAATGAATGAATGACCGTACGAACTATAAAACACTTCAATTTTAAAATGTCAATGTCAGTGTCACCGGTTGCTTGTAATGTCACTCGTCCTGTTGCCGTCCAGTAAATAGAGTTTATTTATTTACATTACATAGCGGAATGACATTTTTGTACATGAAAATATTTTGGACTGCCTCAATATTGAAGAAAATGCGAAAGATTATGCTGCCAAGTTATGAGAAACAGTCGAACGAGTCACCTGAAATAAAGGACGAATGACATCACTTCTGCACGCGTCTGGGTCTAGATTCGGCCTTGCCAGTCTTATTTACAGCTGCGGAGGATGTCTTCGCTTTATCAGAAGGGCCTGGCGCCGCCGCCGCCGTCGTGGCCATATCCCGGCTGGGCTGTGACAGCCCCGCCGCGGGGTATTCGGCTAATAGTGGCTTCAGCTCCGACATTGACTCCAACTTGCGGCGCTTGTTGTCGGGCAATAAAATCATAATTTTACCTTCAGATGTCCAGCAACGCCTGATACCGAAGTGTTTACGTGCGATCATGAAAACGTCGTGTCTAGTTTTAGTTAGGAACTCTGAGACAGTGAAATTAGTGCCTTTCAGAGCAGTTTTAGCAGTCCATACCAGTGAACGTAGTTTGAAGTCTGAAAATCGAACCATTATAGGTCTTGGCTTACTGGTGTTATTGCCTAGGCGGTGGCAAGACGAGATTGTGTCGGGCAGGACATCTGGCAATTTAAATTGGTCGGATAACATCTTCATAACCGTATCCAAAGCCGCTGTCTCATTTTCCTCTGGAATGCCATGGAAAAGTAAGACCTTACGGCGAGAGGCAGTCTCCTGGCGGTCAAGACCAAGTGTTAGCAATTCAAATTGTGACCGCATTGTTGCCATGGTCTTCCAAATAAGTGTTCTGAAGTCACTAAACTCTTGATACAGAGACTCAATATCTTTGTGTGGTGGCTTACTCTGTGAGGCTGGAGAAGACAGTTTCTTGATGTCGCCTTCCACTTGGAGCATCCGAGCCTTGAATGTTTCAGCTAATTCATCCATATAACTCTTGTTTTTAACGTAATGGTCTTTTTGATCTGACTGATTTGTGATAATGTAGAAGGTTTTTTATGCCTTTAAATTAATTCTATAAAACTTTCCAGGAAAAAAAATTTTGTTTTTACACCTAGCTAGCGCCATCTATGGCCTGTCTGTGTCATCGTTGATATATCTATGGTTTGTGTTTTAATATACCTCATATACTTCTTAGTTTATGATATACCTACTCAAACTTTTATTACACACTTGAGTTACCATGATTGTGATAATATCAATATTCACTTTGATAGGGCAATTTAAAACATTTTAAAAATAATAAATTGAGGCTGGACAATTCACACACTAGAGTGTGTAAAGCCCAAGCTAAGCAGAGCTTGTGTTATGGGTACCTACAAGCTAACTGATATACTTACCTAATACAATATACTATATAGATCGATAGTTTTTATTACGCATAGAAAATTTCCAGAACACCCGAACAAATATCTGCAGATCGTACAAATATTTGTCCCGAGGCCCCGGCCTGGCCTGGGCCTTCGTTCGCCGTGCCACAGAGGTCGTAAATTCGCCAAAGTCACTTTGACAATAGTTTTCTCATTCACCAGCGCAATAACTAGGTCTTGACCCGGTATCGACATTTGAAAATTCTGGATGACCAAGTGAAATTATTTTCTCCCATGATCCACCCAAGGAAAACTAACTTCTGGAACAGGAAACTGGAACAAAATTTTTTTTTTACTTTTCCCACCATAAATTATCTCTTATTATCTTAGGCAAATAGTAAAATAGTCGTGACAATATCGCACATGACTAAACAGTTTCCCGCTAACCTCAAATCAGTGTTTTACCAGTTATGAGTGCCTTTATCTGACGTAAATAAACGAAACAAAGCCTGGGAGCCTTTGGATCACAGCTTCTTGGAAACAGCTGGTTGAAGCTGGTGGTTTCTACGTTCTAGTTCTCGTTCGCTTTTACGCTCTCTGTTTCTTGCTCTTGACAAGGTGGTCGTGGTCATCATACCAGGGAGGTTGGCACTCTTCAGAATCCGTACACGACTTCATTTCATTCTCTTCAACTTAGTCGCTACACTCTTGACAGAGTGGTCGTGGTCGTCATAGCAGGAAGAGTGACACGCTTCGCAATCCGTACATGACTTCCATTTCATTCTCCTCTTCTTAGGCTACACTCTAGACAGAGTGGTCGTGGTCGTCATATTAGGGAGCGTGGCACGCTTCACAATCCAGCGTCACTCTTCTCGCACCACTGCTTTCTTGGTTCATTCATGTATAAGATCGTGTAGTGCAGCTTTTATTTGGTCCGTCCAGCACATTGAGGATCTGCTGCAAGCTCTTGTGCCGTAATTTTTAACTTTACCACAAGCCGTTCCACAGACGTCTCCTCGGCGCGAAACATCTCCTCAGTTCATTCTGGAAGTGTGTATTGATTTATCTTGAGTTGTATTTTTTCAGAATAGACGGTGTTTTTTTTACTGGTGAAGTGTATAGTATATTTGCACTATAAAATAGCTAACATTTAAAAAGTAACTTAAAGTTTCCTGTGTTTCAGAATGATTATATTTATTCAATTGAGATTAGATGGCGCTCTAAGTTGAAGTCAATGTTCTATGTTTGTAGTTTTTGTATTTATTTTGGTAGTTATCTGTGCCAGCTATTCTTTCCTGGCTAACTCCGAGAGGACGCTGTGTCCTTTGCCATTGAATGCAAATTCACACGTTTTCAAAAGCGATACGAGGCAGAATTACCAACGTTTAGTCGCCTCCCGAACACAATTCGGATTTACTTTGTAATTTCGCTGTCACGATACGCTAAAATATTCAGTGATTGATGTTGGGAGCTAGCTGTTTATGTTGGTACTATCAGGTATAGGAATATTTAATGTTGATGCTATCCTTTGCCTATAAGCCGTAAATGTGGTACTAAAGGCGAAAATAAGTACACAATATTTTTCGCCTTACTTATAAATCTCTCACCACTTTATACAGTGGCGTAAAAATATTTTCTCTTACTCTGACTGTCAACAGAAGAAAATAAACAACTTACATTACACCCATTTTTGAAAAGTATATAATAAGTGTTAAAGCTTTATAAAGTATAATGAACCACTTATAAAAACTAAATATTAAATCGATAAGTGCCTTAAATGCATTAAAATTAAACATTTTAAGTTCGCGCATAACTTGACGAAAACGCTGGATGCAGTGGACGTCATAATGCTCTGTGGTGATGACGTCAGTTGGATGTGAGACCTGAACAAATGCGCTGATGTTGCTGATGACAAATGATACTTTTTAGTTTGCCTACACAGTCGAATGACATTACAACATTACGCCTCCTATTTCATGGTGTTTAAAACAGATAAAAAATCTGAAAACTTACAATCAATGAACTAATACGAACATTTTCCGGCTGCTTTTTGCCTTAGCTTCTCAATAATATATTTTTAGATTTCTTCTCATATACAGTAAAATATCTGTATATACCTGATATGTTAGTAGGTACAAGTAAATGGTGGTTTTAAAGTTGGTTTTTACTAGAAACATAGCTTATTTTTTTTAGGTATTCTTTGATGATTCCTGAGTAAGTCCAAATAATCGTATGCAATGTCAGTCTGAAAAGAAAGAAAAAATTATGACACGGATTTAAAACCTGATTAAAATACGTTTTAATATAAAAACTACAACGAAAAATCATCGATTATTTATTAAAAATACAAAGTTCTGACGCCTGCGCGGCCATCGATCATTTACCTGCGCACACGCCGCCAATCCTTCTCGATATCGAGTTACACGGACATTTTTATACAATTTATCACTTTCAACAAACCTACCTAATGGAATTGATTATTCTAGAGTTTATTTTCTTAGCATCCTCTCACAATGTAGAAATATGTTTTTTATAATATGGTTTCGTAGCGATTCGTAGCACTTGCTACACTAGAAAAATTAATACAATAGACTTCAACGCGTCCTAAATATTTTCCATTCAATCATTAAGTCGCTGCTCTTATTACTAGCCATATCTATTGTCGGTGTATAAACTAGTCTTAAAGGAGCATTATTTGTTAAAGAAACAGAAACTTTGGCGTAGAGAATGCGATGCGGCACCGCGACGTCGGCGTGTCGATTACGATTCGAATGTATTTCGATGTAATCTCGGACGACTGGCGTTTGATGTGTCAATCCGAGCGAGCGATCGGTATCGGCCATAGCTCCCATTGCCCAAGCCACGCTTTGTTATCCTAACGGACTTATAAAGCCCGACAGCTATGAAAAAACCGACGGACAATGCAGGCCACGAACCAAATCAAAGGTGGAAATGAATTTCACGCGAGTCCCATTTCTGTCGGCTGGCTGTAACACGGCAATCGGAGCGTACGCTCGTCGCTACGAACGGCACACAAATAAATCGTTAAGCGAATTTCCCAACATGGCTTCCGCGGCGCGGCCAATGGGAGGCGGGCGCCGCGAGCCCGCGCTGCATCTTCGTGTGAAAATTTAAAAATTACGAGATACGCTTTATTTTACGAGCGCGTCGACAACGCTCCGGCGCCCAACGATCCGCCGATAAACACGAGAGACACCACCGAGTACTTGTAAATCACTCGTAATAACCTATACGTACCGTTAACCACGGAAAATATTCACGCCCTTACTCAACTTCGCAACAGGAGCTCCTAAACGCTCAAAGGCCCTCATGTAGATACGCCATTTATGAATAAATAAACTTCCACCGCAGTTTGAAAAGAGCCTTCCTGTGACATCAAAGTTCTGTTGACCCTCACTCTATTCCTAGAACCCTCCGTCCACAATCCACACAGACGTATCCTTGGCCGGAGTGGGCACTCAGCCCACACGAAACACCCACACGCCGAGACCGCTACATAATTGTACTACTGAAACTATCGTGGTGTGAGTGAACACGATGAAAATCTTTATTTTCACGCTCTATCTCTCTTTATCTAATCGCCCCGGTCAGATAAGGACGGAGCGCCGGAAAAACTGGCGCGGGGCGAGGGGTAAAGGCTACATCGATTCCGCGCTTTCACTGCTAGGGGCCGTGTAAACCTTTAAAAACATGGTTTTTGCCGCGCGATTGTCATCTCTAACCTTATGCGGATAAGAGGAAAATTTCAGTGCGAGTATAGATCTGGTAAATGGATTGCCTCCCCCTGGGGGCTCTCGTAGTGGGATCTAGATGGCGTAGATATGCTGATAGGCGGCGTTGTGTGTGTGCCCCGTAGCTGCGTTTGTGTGCTCGCTGTGTTTTTCGGATACAGATTCGTGTAGTTATGTACCGAGGGCTCCTTCCGGGTGGGATAAATTTCGCTTGTGTTGGCAAATATATGAGGGGCTGTAGGTATCCCTTTTTGCAATATAATTTTACGTTGCAGTGTAGATGGGTAGATAGATTAGGGAAGACGGAGGCTGTGATTTGATTTGATTAGGAGGTGTTCGGAGGGTGGGGGAGATAAGGCTGATTGGATCGAGGGACGTCGACGTTATGGAAATATGTTTTTAATGCGGGTGGTTTATTGAATTAGCAGTTTGTGCGAGGAAACTGGGGATTAATACGATCACGTTGTTTGTGATTAGTTTTGACGTAACATTGTCCGAGCGTTGCATTATGTCAATACGAAGAAGGACAATAGCGACAATCTTCTAACAATATATTGAGAAGTTATTTGGTTAAATTGTCCACTTAATACGGTCAGCATAAAATGAACAATTGTCATCGAGCAAAAATACGACAAAGGGGATGTTTTGTTGTCGACACAAAGAGTTCGAAAGCCCTCGTTGTCACATCGCATGCTTTGAGTTTACACTACACTGAAAATTAAAGTGCCACAACAATATGTACTGGATTTCTGTTTGTGATGGTTTTTTACCTTTGTCGGCATGTTATCTGTTTTTGTTGGGTATGTAAGATATCGATCCGGAATGTCGTTGACATTGAAGTGGGTATACAATTAATAAAGCTCTTGGATCGGCTGGAGGATGGTATGTCTACTGCAGCATATATTAGAGGAAAAGTATTATGAACAAACACGCTACTGACAGCTTGATTGGGATCTATCGATGCATCGAACGAGATGATGAATTAGATGTCGATAAACAAGCCGGCAAACATTTTAGTTAAGTAATTAAAACAAATGAGGGTAAAGGTTCCCGCGATCGCAAATGAATAATTTGATTTAAAAAAATACATCTAATTCCAAGTTTTTTTATACTACATTAAAAAAAACGGAACGATTATTTATAGGTACTCATCTTCGGGCGTTATTCTCCATACTAAGCAATAGCAAAAGGATTTTCCAAATCGGTCCATAAAAATTGAAGAAGTCGTCAAACATTTAAAAATAACATACAACCGAACCACTTTTGGTTTACGTAAAAAATAGCTCCTTCCCATTTGGTAAAGAAACACAATTTGGAAACAAAAGACAGTGTCGAAAACTCAAGATCGTTTGTCATGAACTTAATGCAGAACATTTTATGCTTTATTATATTCCGCTTAACCTTCCACAAGCCTATAAAAATGACCTAAATAAAAATAATCCTAGTCATAAAATTTACGGCCTTCCAGCAATTTCAGCGTTTGAAGAGCGAAAGTAATTCGCCCATAAAATTACGGGTAAACAGGCGTTTTTCCACGGAAATAAAACCACCCTCTGACGGGGTGACTTCTGTAATCGGCTTTACTAGCCCTCAGTTAAGGCACCTCCCGGGGGATGATGCACCCTTTATAACTTGATGGGAACTCTTATCAGAAGATTATAAAATCGGATTTGGGTAATTGAGTCGTAAACTCACCAGTTATTCTGATTTGCGATGCTGATTTTAATAACTTGCAACTTGCCTTACTGCATTCGATTTGTGTTTTAAGTTTATCGATATCATCATCAGCCTCTACTATTCTAAAGCTGGACATAGTATTCCACAAATGAGTGCGACAACGCCAAGTCATAAGCTTGCCGCATCCAGCGCACCTGACGATCGTGACGTCACACGATCCCTCTGGTCTTCACTGAACATCAGCGCTTGTTGTATGCACGCACATCTATGTGCACCCAGCACAATGCTGAGTGAAGGATATTAGTTGCCATAAACACTGCTACGCACAAAATAAACTAATTATGTTACTTAAGTTGTATTAATTAACATTTTAAGGTTATTGAACTTAGTAGTTTTAAGACAAGATCAAGATCAATCTAAGAAATTAAATAATCTTAGAGACTACTCGTGCTAGAGTGCGTAGGTATGCACTATAATTTTATTTATATTTATCAGTCAGTATTTCAAAGGTCGTGCGTGATCCTACCTGGCCGGAAGGCTTTCGATATCGATATTTGCCAAAACATAAATCTCAAGGCAATTTCATGAATCTGTTAAGCTGAAACGACGTTTACTTTCAGAACTTATTTGTTGTGACGTTAAAAATAACTCTCCAACAATACATTACCATTTACTTTACGCGTCCCATGACTCGTCGTTCTGCCAGCTAATATGGTGCGCACTAATCTTGCGCACAAAAGACCTGCCATGACACCGCACTATTGAGGCAAACCATTTAATATTTAGGTATTCTGACTTGCGGTACTGATAAGCGCAGCTCTACTATGGCATTATGTAGAGCGGGGAAAGTATCGATAGTTTGTCGATGTTTTATTCGATTGTTTAGGACATATCTTTGATAGGAACACGACATCGGTCTACTTGTCACTGTAAATTAATGATAGTCTATGACTCACCCAATAATTCATTTTATGACAGTGATTCCACTGTGTATTATTCTCGGAAACAAAGAAATCTAACAACAATTTAGCGTAGGTGTAAATGCTGCAATTTTTCTAGATTATCTTCAACCTAGTCATAGAATTATATTAATAACACTGTAGGCGTCCTATGACATATGAATGATATCTCGACAAAACCTTTACTTGAAAGGTGGAATCCATTAGTCGGAATGCATTTCGAGCTCGATTGTACCAGTTGGACAGTCACTTACAATATTAAATCGTACAATGCGACCGACGGCATCGACTCAGGATTATCTTTAGTAGTATCGCGCACTACACTATTTACGGAGAATCAAATATAAGAATAGTTCTAGTGACGATCCTCTGAATTTTTCTTCGATAAATGACATGACAAATTAATGGATTTATTATGAGTCGGATTGCGCTGTATCTTTTTATTTTCGTGTCGGGTTAGGACGAATGCATTTTTAATTGAGTGAGGCACTTTTGTGGACTGTATAAAACGGCCACCGTTGGATATTTTTTGTTTGATTGACGGGTAGTAATGGGCAGGTGCGTAAGAGGGCCAGACGATAGCTACCTCGCTTTTTCGATTCCATTTTCGAATATTCGCTTTTTGTGCTTTCGTTTTTCTTGTATTATTTTATACGTATTAATAGGGTCGTAAATTGTTAGTTTAAAATATTCATTTAAATTTAGAAGTCACATGTGCAAATTGCGTAAATCTGATTGATTGATGGCTTAGATGGTCCGTTATAAATCTCACTAATAAAGTTGGCTATAAAAGTCAAGACTAAGTAAATGTCTTAAAAGTTCAGTAGCCACCGACTGGTATTAATATTCTGATGGTATCTGCTCCATGACATTATTGAGTCTATAACTTAGGCTCGCTCCGAAAGATCCAGAAAGTTCAAAGATTGATTGGAGTTCAAAAAGTTCCTTTGAGTATTCGATCAACTGCTTTTCCTGCTGGATCGTAAGGGGTGCACTAACTTTAATAATGACGATTATCTTGTAAAATTTCGTATAAAGAGTTTGTTAGAATTAGACATACTAAATAAATAAAAATTGCACCACCCCAACTCTTCGCGTGGATGTCACAAGAGGCGACTAAGGAACATACACGGGGGGCGGGCAGCAGCGCCTCTCGCAGAATAGATCTACCACGGAACTGCGATCCGTATGCCCAGCGTGGGGATTATGGGCAGGAGGTAAATAAATCATAGGGAGGCCTGCGTTCAGCAGTGGACCATTATGGGCTGTTGAGGTTGAGATAAGGTAGACATACTAACTGCACGATAATACGTATAAATAGGCTACTTGACTACTACCTGGGTAAAGTATTCTCTATCTATTTATTTATTTATATATTTTATCAAATCTATCTACCTGGGAAATTATTTTATCGTATTGTCTGATAAAAATAATGCAAATTGTAATTAATATTTCTTCAAGGCCAGTCGTATTAGTTATAAAAACTAATTTTAAAGTTTGAATAAAATAATGGCGCGCCAAAACGATCATCTCTGTCATTGCTCCGGTGACATGACTCGATGACGTCACACCTTTCACACCACACCTACAAGAACAACAACACGCACTGTGATCTGTGATTCGTGTGACGTCACCAGCGATGCATGTGATCATTTATCAAAAAATGTGTGGTATTAATACTGCTTTTTACCTAAAATATGCATATTTTTTTTATAAAAATCATCTGATTACGCTTTGTTACGTTTTCACTGACTGGAATGAAAAGAATTTGCAATTTATTTTCAATGTACAACCTATTGTGTCCGCCCGTATATAATAGAACCTATCATAATAAGTGTGCCTATCTTTATGAATGCTTTATGTATACGCTGTTGGCGTTCCTTTCTAATAAATAAATAAATGCAGTCAAATAGCCTATTTTGATCCTGAATTCAATAAGCTGCAAATATTTACCCCAGCTGCTTTATTCATGATCGTGAGTAGGTATATGAATATACTATTCACCGCTCCTTGGTACATTTTTATATTTTGTATTCGAAATCAAAATCCAGCCAATGAGCGGGAAAAATTGTATAAGTGATACTAGCTATACTTACCGCTTCTTCAGTCATATTATTTATTTGTATGTATCTTCCACAGTCACTTCAGAGTGCAGCACGACGGGCAGGAACCTCGTGCGCTAATTGCAAGACAACCACGACCACGCTCTGGCGACGCAACCAGAACGGGGAACCAGTCTGCAACGCCTGCGGACTCTACTACAAACTACATAATGTAAGTCAACCTTATGTTACAATCCTCGTCATCACAAACACCGACATCAACCATAAAAAAATCTAGACAATTCACACAGCATTATCTAGTTCCAAGCTAAGCAGAGCTTGTATTGTGGATACTAGATAACTGATATACATAATACAATACAATACATAGATATATTTTTAATAAACATAGAAAACAACCAAAACATTCATCACAAACATCTGCAGATCGTCGTCTATTCCCGATTGCCACCACCATCTCCGCCACCACTGGTGGCAATCGAGAAAAAAATCCCAGTCGCCACCAGTGGTGGCAATCGGTAATTTTAATTCTCGATTGCCACCAGTGGTGGCAAACCTGGTGGCAACTGGGAATAAAAATTCTCAATCACCACCACTGGCGGCAACTGGGATTTTATTTCTCGATTGCCACCAGCTTCATAGATATTTCAATCGTTTAGAATGACTTTGTGAATTGTTTAGTGATATACGAGTAACTAGGTACCTAAACTTTACTAAGCCTAATGAGTAGGTGAATTTGTAAAGGTTAATAAAAAGTGGTTTGTTGCAAGTAAATAAGTATTTGTATTAATTCAGTCTTTTAAGGGTAACAACGCAATTATGATTATAATTATGATATATAATATGATAATCTTATTTATAACAGTACATAATTAACTACTTGCAGTGAAAGTTCGATATTATTATTGATAATAATGAACATGAAATAATCAACTATATAAAACCTTTATAAAAAACGAATTAAAAAATTAAACAAAGAATAAAATTTTCACATAAAATCATATAATCTGTCCTAAAGAGCAACAGCAAGTACATAATTTTAATAGCATTTGAATTTATTGATCATACTGTTGAGACTGCAGCCGAAGAAACAAATACATTATGTACATTCGGTCTTCAGCCGGGTAAAACTCGAGTAAAAGCTAAGTTTTTAGAATTATGACAAAAAAGTAAGAAGAAATAAAAACACTTACACTGGTTTTGATGCCTCCTCTGCATGATTCTTTTTTCTTTTGGTACACTCCCATACAGTCAAACCACTATTGTGTTTCCTTTTTATGTTTTATATTGGTAGCCCGCACGTAACAGAATTTGTCCATGACGTCTTTGGATGATTTTAAATGTGATGTACATTTTAAAATCATCCAAAGACCAGAACTACTTGACGCATCTTGTCCCGACATTATTAACTCGATAGTTGCACTACGACTAACATTTTTAAGCACGTGCCTGTAGGTACCCAAAAATATTGTAGCTACGGTGTCATTCGGCATTACATTATCTAAGTGTACCGATTCTAGCATTTTATTAGTCCAGTATTTTATGATCTTGTTGTGACGAAAGAACAATAGTTTTTGGGTCCTTTTGAGCATTGCACGTGTTTTATGATCTTATTGACACAAAGTTACGGATTAGTGTTTAGAAAAAGGTCCTCGAGAAACAATGACAACAAGTACCTACTTACTGTCGGTAAACCAAAGTGAACCAGATATTGAATTTTTTTTCCTTCTGCACAATCAGCACATTGTTTAGTGTAAGTGTTTCATGATCTTGTTATGACCAACGACAATAGTTTTCGGGTCATGTACCGCATTTTTAAGTGCACGTGTTTTATGATCTTATTAACATAAAGCTACGATTTAGTTTATTCAGCAAAGGTCCTTGAGAAATAATCATCTAGGATCTACCTCTGGTGGCCACTGGAAACATAAAATTACTGATTGCCACCACTGGTGGCAACTGAGAATATAAAATTACCGACTGCCACCACTGGTGGCAACTGAGAATATAAAATTACCTATTGCCACCAGTGGTGGCGGAGATGGTGGTGGCAATCGGGAATAGACGCAGATCGTACAAATTTGTCCCTAGGATGGAATCAAACCTGCAACCTCTTGCGTCGTAGGCAGACCTTCACCCACTGTGCCATAGAGGTCGTCAAAGTAGGGGGCACACATAAGTAACAGTGGTCCTGTAGATATCTCAAACGTCACAAAAATATGAACAAATAGGTACACTCAAGCATCTATTCATGACTGAGCAGGCTTTTAATAATAGGGGCAGTGGGCGAAGGTCTGCCTGCGACGCAGGAGGTTCGATTCCCGCCTCGGGACAAATGTGTGTACGATCTGCAGACATTTGTTCAGGGTGTTCTGGTCGTTTTCTAAGTATAATAAAAAAAAACTATCCATGTGTTGTATTATATTATGTATATCAGTTATCTAGTATCCATAACACAAGCTCTGCTTAGCTTGGGGCTAGATAATGCTGTGTGAATTGTCCAGTATTATTTATTTATTTTATTTATTTAGACACAGTCTCGAAAAAAATGAAAGTTCATCTATATTCTAATTTTATTAATTTTATTTTTGTCGAGTTAATTTTAAATGTTAGTACCTACTTGTCTGAAGAAAGCAGAGAACAAGTTTTTAAGTGAATTCAAAAAAACATTTAAATGCTGAAACCGAATTTGTTACAAATTATAAAACTGGTTTACTTAAACTACTCTCGATTTTTAAAATATTTTATCTTAATTACAGATAATGGGTATCGTTCAATGTTACGGAAGCTTATCTTATCGCTTAAACGTTTGGATCATACGTTTTTAGGTCTAATTTCAATGTTTCACGTTGCAATTGAACTCTTTCATGAAAGGATAAACTCAGTTAGCGTATTAAATGAATTCTGCGCTTTGTACCGACGCAAAGTTATCCAATTCAAGCACCTAACCGAGTTTAAGAGCTGTCATATCACACAGTAGGTATTACGAATTTAAACTTGATCAAGCGGAAATTAGATTTTTTGTAAGGTTTTTGTATTATAGTGAAAAAATCTTCGCACTCTGGGTGAAAATTTTGAATTTTTGTGAACTTATCTAATTTTTCTTAGTTTAGTTGATCTTAGTTTTAGCAGTAAACAGTGAATTTGGGCCTTACTTTACATTATAAAGGATATTGCACAATAGATAGTCATAAAATCAATGTAAAGTAGGTAATATAATACTGTGCTGTTTAAAACATCAACTGGTGACTGGTTTACATATAGACCAATAAAATGTCTTGCGAAACATGTTCCTACATCTTTAAATTTTGTTATTTCTTTTGGACAAGGTTTTTATAACGGTCTATGTAAAAATAGGTTTGTTAATCAGTCATGTGCCACTCCCTACGATCCTGCAATATTATTAACCACGGTGCGATAATTAATAAAGATAAACTCAGTTTAGTGTTTTGGACGAGTTTACCGCATTTTACCAATATAAAGTTGATCAGGTTCAAGCGCCTAGCCGAGGTCAAGAGCTGTCATAATTATTAATAATTATATAAAATACAAATCAATAGACGCACATCAACATATAGAAAAACAAAACAGGAAAATACAGATGCAATATCAAAAACAACATAACAACAACAATAACGTACAACGTATTTCTCTTATGTTCGGTTACAAGATATCGAGACATCGACGACACATCGAAGTTTCGATACAATCGATACTCAGTTCTAGAATATCTTATTTGACTTAGTAAAGATAATCTTCTGTTATATAAAAGCAAAAAAAAAGATATGAAAAAATGTATAAAACAAGGTCATCTTAGTTCCAAAATTTATAACTCAAGAACGTCTGGACCAATTCAAATTATTTTGTATTTGTTGGAATCATACGTCCCGTATAGCAGAATAACTAATAAAAAATATGAATAACTCACGAGAGGAAAAATATGAAGAAAATCGTTTTCTCACAAATTTTTCGTATGTAAAGCTATCCATGGTTCTAAGGCGGAACGAAATTTGCCTTGCAGGTAAATGAATTAAAATAGGCAAGGCTATATCTACCTTTACTACTGTAATATGCTATATCTACCTTTACTACTGTAATATGCTATATCTACCTTTACTACTGTAATATGCTATATCTACCTTTACAGTAGTAAAGGTAGATATAGGCTATATCTACCTTTACTACTGTAAAGGTAGATATAGTACCTATAACTAAGGCAGTGCCAGTTCATAAAACACTAAATTAACAATATGTTCTGCTATTCAAATCCCTCAAAATAAACTAAACTTTAGTTAATCTCAGCTCACCCTCGATAGAAATCCCCTGGGATCATTTGACAGTATCTTGGTGACAGATAACTGGGGTCCCGGGGGTCCGGGATGCGATGGGGTCCGCCAGACCCCTATGGCAAGCTAATGTGTCATAAAACCCCCGCGATTGTCCTGGATGAGTAACGATACTGATAATAATCTCTAAATGGTTAAATAAAATAATAGACACCCGACGGTTTATTCCGGGTTTTGATTGAGTTTGTATGAACCTGGATTACTTGTTGAATTTTTTTGTCCAATAGTTCACTATCAAGTTAATGATTTGTTTCTGTCTGTCTTCGAACGCGTTGTTCTAAGTGATTTCTATCTCATGGGCACTGATTTATGGAATAAAAAGTAGGTAGCCTATATTTGATTCCAGGCTGAGAACTACCTGTATTCAAAATTACAGCCCGATCCCTTCGTGAAGAGGTAACAAACATACAACCATCTAAATATCTAAGCTTCCGCATTCAAAATATTAGTGTGATATTAGTTCCTATAAAAAGAAAAGGGATAATCTAAGTAAACCTCAAACTCCTTGTTACTTCGGCAAAAGTAATCTGTGGTATATCTATTTAAAATAAATTGACCCAGACAACATAAGTGTATTGACTAAAAAACTTTGTATCTAAATTAGATTGAATATAAATAGATTTTAGTAATTTCGAGACTAATTACCTACTTTAAATTAATTTCTAATTTATAATCGATTCGCCTACTTATTACAGATCAAGAAAAGCAACGATAATTATGCATTAAGCAAGTATAGGTAATACTAATATCGTCATTCTAGTGAAATGCCGATAGGATTAATGTAAATTGAACTTTGAGTACGGTGCGGTAAATTCGTATTCGAATGTATTTTATAGCGATTAGATACAGCGACGATAGTGTCTTATTCTAATTAACAAGAACAGTTCAGTATTTTTTGGATTGATGCTCTAATTATAGGTTACAATTAAGAAAAACAAAAGCGAAAATATCCTCAATTGCGCTTTTGTTTTTAAGAGTACCTACTACCCCTTAAAAGTTATAATAATAAAACAAGAGCAAAACAAAATAGCTGATTCAACAAGTTTAATGTCAAGTTAGTAAAAGAAACAATTCTCACGACTCTCAGAGCCCCCTGGCGGGATACAATATACAAAAACTCGCGCATTTTCAGTCTTCGATACATTAGCATGAGAAAAAACCAGCCCATTGGGAGATACGGTGGCACATGTTCCGAGCGGGTTCCCGGGGATTTTTCTGAAAACGTAGTAGCGCGGCGGTAAGGCAATCTTTTATAATTTTTTGACCAAAACCATTATCTCTCTGAATAAATCATTACTTTTAATTCATACTTTTCATTTTTTTTTATAATTTGAATCATTGCTATGGAATATGTCAAAAATCTGTCAATATTCAAGGTTCCCTCGTTGCAAACAAGACCCTAAAACTCGAGCGTGTGTCGAGATCGGCAACAATGACAAAAATTAACCGTCAAAGACCCTACCACTCAACGTTTTTTTCCTCTTGAAATGTATACTTTATTGGTTCTAAGGATCCCTGTTTGCCGAGTTTGCTCTAATTATTCGGAAGCAGTTGGGAGCAGTGACAAAAGACGAATGGGAGTGGCACTGAGACCCTGGAGAAATAATGATGGAATACCAGTAGCGTCTGTGATGCCCACAACCCGCCTTCTCATACATATTTATGGTATTTAGCTTCAGTTTTCTTGCGTTCTACGTTTTTTTTATGATTTATCTTCTTTCTACTTTCAGTGACATCTGTGATTAGCTACAGTTTATGTCTACTATCTACCTACCTTACCATAAGAGTGCGCCAAAATGTGTATTTTTAAACATTTAGATTTATATGTCAACGTTAATGTTCATATTATTTGAAAAATACAATAGGTATGGGAAAAACCTGTAGAAATCGAGTGATCGAATACAACTTCAAAATATAAACTGTTTTTTAGTAAAAAAAAAACAAAATTCGAATTCAACATTGTTTAATTTATTTCGGAGGGACCCATTTTGAATCAGGTTTTCAAAACGAATCAATCAATGCGATTTTCTTCTGCTCGTCAAAAAAGCAAGTTTAGACCGAAATTTTGCAATATGAAAACCAATGAGAGACGAACTGATATCTGATATAACATTCATTTAGGTACCTACGTCTTTGGTATTAAAATACATACTAATGCGTGTGAGGAAATATCACGTTCTGTATGACATTGACTCATCTAAAATCTACACTAATATTATAAAGAGGAAAGATTTTTTTTGGCTCCAAAACTACTGGACCTTTTTTTTTTTTACCATCAATTCTACATTGTCCCTGATGAATATAGACTATAGATTATACACGTGCGAAGTCGGGGCAGACCGCAAGTAAATAATAACTTGGCTGTAATAAAGCCTTCGCCGTCAATTCACTTTAGCAATGTTTTAGCTAGTTTTAAGCTAGTTTATAAAGAAAAGCTATATTATATATGTATATAACAAATAAAGTTTTTATTAAATGAAAAGGTAAAGTGTATCCGCTTGCGACTCTAGTGTAAAAAATACAGGATGATTTTTAAGTTCTCGATCGAATACATCGTGATCGATTTCAGTGAAAAAACGCAATTCATACAACAGAGCACGAGTGTATTGTGATTTACCGATGACTTCTCGGCTGTGATTAACAAGTCTTGATACTTTTTAACCTCAGATTTATAAAGAAACTTATGGATTCGAATAACAAAATGTTAAATATGATAAGTCCTTGATAAAATAATTTAAGCAGTAAGTTTATTTAGTAAACTTACTCGAACCTCACCAAATATTTCAGTGTCAGATTAAAGTTAAATTATTGGATCTATATAATATCTATTCACTGTAATAATTATTAATTATGTTGGTATATTATAATTATTTACCTACGCATCGATAAACGTAAAGCAAATCAGTATGTTTATTTATGAACATCCTAAATCCGAACGCTACATTTATTTCAAGTATCAAACCCGTTTATACTCAACACCCACTTAACAAACAATACTCGAGTGTGTTTACTCAAAATATCCTTTATGGGTCCGTGGCTACAAATGCCCATATCGACTCAAATTGGCCTTATGGGCCTTATACCGTACCTATTGTTTGATATTGTTTTATTTAGCTTGATACTGTTATGTGATTGATGTGAGAATTCTTCAAGAATATCTAAGTGGTTTTTGTTTTTTGGTGGTTTTTTTTCTCACGGTTTATGAATGATTTAAAAAAATAACTAAGGATTTTTAGCTCTCTTTTATTAGCGATTCATGTCCGACGTCTAGGCCAATATACGATCAATTTATTACTAAAAAAGCTAATTTTGCTGTTGAAAATGTGGAATGTTTGGACTAAAAGGTTTTTTATTACAATCCTCCAGAGATGTTGAATGGCTGGATGGTAATGTAGAAGCCCAGGGGAGAAGAATAATTCCCTTCAATTCGAAAGCAATCGAAAATATATTATTTATTTGGCCAATCACAATGGGTAATAGGATTAGCGATGTAGGTGTGTGTGGGTTCGATTCCCTGTCATACCTGCGACCGCAATACCAACAGCGCCTGTCCGTCTGTTCGTTGAAGTTTTTGTCAGTTTATTTAATTTATCACGCTCGGTTATAGGTTACTTCCTCTGCGTTATAGCGATTAGCTTTTTATGGTATCTTTTCAATTTTTTATTAATAACCGATTGGTTTTAAACTTTTTGCGGTCTCCGAATTCTATTATTTATTTATTGTGCTGTCGTAGTCTTTAAAATATAATAGTAAATTTTAAATACTAAAAGTTGATGTGGCATTTTGCTCCTGAGCCGTGTGTTAAGTGCCTTTCCATACAAAAGTATTGGGTTACAAGTTGTATGGAGCTAGAAAGAGAGCGCCATAATAACTGCTCAAATGATACATTTGGAATACAATGGGGCGATCAATTCAATTTTTGAATCGAGAACGCTCTTCTAGTTTTCTTTTTTTACTTTTTTTTCGTCTAAAGTGCTGTTTTGTTCGTCCAGCATCCGAGGGAATTTGACAGTCACTGTTTTATGGATACAGTTTATATGACGTGTTAAATATTTTATAAGGGCTTTTTACGGTATTAAAGTGTGTATTTTTGTTAGATTTGTATAAAATTGTTATTTTTTCGCTTTTTCGTCCCATCAAGAAAATTCAGTGGATAAAAAATAATTAATTTGACTTTTGGTCATAATCATAAACTACATTATCTTACTAATAAAGGTAATATGTATCACTTTGCATTTGATTTAAAATTTTAATTTTTATGTCTAGACTTAAAAAATAGATTTAACTAGCATCTAAATGTTAGATAAAATCTGATTTTATCTGTTATCTATCAAAACCATCTAGATTTAATCAATGAATCAGGTAATATTTTATCATGTTGAATAATAAAAAAAAATATGCGAAAAAGAAATTCAGCTATCTATAGACTATAGAGTTGGCAATCTACAAATTATTATTAAAGCATGCAAAATTTCAGCTTGTTAAAATTCCAAAATCAAATATTCTCGAACATGGCTGCCAGGGTGCAGCCGAAGTCGAGCTTTTACTCGCGAAATATAAAAGAAAGAAAAGTGTAATTTGCTCGTTATATTACACATTCGGTGGTTGCTGGCTAGGGGCCAAACGGCCGGCACGATGGCCGAATGTTATAATGACATCAGTTTGAATATTCAACATCGAACAGCCATCCCATTTACATAAGTCCAACCGTTGAATTTTGTGGCGATGCAAATGTCCTACACTAATTGTGATATCCGCTGTTCCTGTTTTATAAAATGTAGGTGGGCGTAAATTGGCTATTATTGCGATAGGTTAGGTAGTTTTATGTTAATATATTGGCTCTAATAAAAATTTATTCCAATATCATTTTATTTTTTAGTTCCAAAATAAAAGGCTACAAAAATAAAACAAAAGAGGTTTTTAGAAAAAAAAGCCGTTCTCATGCAAAGTAAACTAAGTAATAAAAAAACTAACTAATTTCGCCAAACATAAATAGAAGCAGGCGTTTAGGCGCAGTAGGCCGGAAAGATTTTATCTGCTGGCAATACAGAAAAAATGGCGCCCACCGGAAGTGTCCGAGCGGCGCGAGGCACGTTACTATTTTTTCTTTTTTGTTTTAAATGGCTTTTTCCCGGCAGCGTTCGACCGGAAATGCGTTTGCGTAGAACTACCCCCCATTGACGAACAGCAATAAGTTCAATGAGTAAATAGACGAAAATGGCTCTTTTTCTAAAGTAGAAAAGATAATTATGCTTTGGCCGGTAGCGCCCGGGAGACCTGAAGACGTGGCGAGTGTAGCGCTAAATAGGATGTATTTATTCATGAGATTTAAGCTCCCATTTTGTTTGGTGAGTTAGCCCCAGCTGATTTACTGCTATTGTAATAAATTTCGTGGAAATGTGAGAATTATTCAGTAAACGGTGTAAATATTTTGTATACGATTTCATTAAAACGGCTATAAAGCCTATAATGTGTTACTTTGACTTTTGTTTTAGTAAATTTTTGATAAGAAAAGGATACCTACCACAGTCACGATTCACGTAAGCACTTAGGTACAAATTAATACGAATCATCTTCTAACACTAGTGATGTAAACACGTAGAGCTCCTCTCATTGTTCTCAAAAGCGCTACACTAAAACAAAAGAGGGTTCACCAAATCAATTTCTATTACCTCACTCATGGTTCACGTAAGCACGTAGGTAAAAATTAATCTAAATCGTCTTCTAACACTAGTAATTTAAATAATATAGAGCTCTCCTCTCTTTGTTCTCAAAAGCGCTACACTAAAACAAAAGAGGGTTCACCAAATCAATTTCGATTTACATTCTAGTTTTATAGAGGGTTTTTTAAAAAAGGAACAGAAAGGCAGCTGCACGTCAACGATCGTCCTGGGCGATAAAAGTGTGTCCTTCTACAAAACAATTATTATGCTTTGGTCGGGTGGAGAGAGATTTGTGCAATTGCTTTTCCCGCTATTGTTGCTGCTATTGTCGGCGATATTGTGACATCGATATTCATGAATGTTGCCATTTTTTTGCCAAAGTGCCTATGTGAATTGCACACAAGAATGTTCACAATAAATATCAGTCTACAGTACACTCTACAGTATTTATGTTACGCTTTCCTATGGTCCTTTTCTGTAGGCTTTAATGATGGATCTTCAACGCGTACTGTTGAAAGTACAACGACGTTTTAGTTTTATCATCTTCAGATCCATGTTTGATAGCGTGTGTTAGGTTAGCAACGTAGAACGATAATCTTGTAATTAGGCGATGAAACGCCGAGACAGATCGCAGATCTGGCGCTCCGCCACTTTATCAGCGCCATCTACCGTGATCTACGGGCAACTCTTGAAATAGCTTCCGTCCCCTCACTATTCTCTTTATATTTTTAATTCAAGTTTTACGACCTGCCGCCAATTTAATATGAATATAATTTTGCAATAACGCACTACTTATGTTATAAATAAAATAATTAAATGAATTATTTATAAACGTTTGAAATTTCTAAAAAATATATTTCTAATTTACATTCAATTAATATGACATGACATACTTTCATTACATTCAGGAATCTATTAATAAATGAGTACTTCATTTGAATTATTGAAATTCAAAAATAGAAAACAGCTTAATTGATTCATTCGAATGTAGTAGCCGATCCTGACATTTAAAAAGCACAGGTAATTAACTAATAGTGTATCGTGCGCATTAGTGTTGGTCGATTGAGTCGAGAGTGCTCGCCGTTACCCTTCCTCTACATCTGTAAACATCTCTGCGATAACCATCTGACGTTTGACACAAAGCGCGGTTGCTAGAGATACTATCTTACCCTCTCTCCCTCTACCCCACTTCCTCTTTCTAATTATTTATTTATGGTTATCATCATACCATCGATGCGCTTGAGCGAAACGCTCCGACGTTTTACACGAATTCAAATTTAGAAACCGTTATCCTCTAGGTGATCTTTAGTTGGGCTAAAATTAGCGCACTGCTTTTTTGTGGCACTGCAAACGTACTTGCTTTATGTTCTAGCTGTGCCCCGCGGTTTCACCTGCGTTAAATTCAAACATGGGGGATATTCCCGAAAATCTCCTATAGGAATATAATGTTTTACCAAGACAAAAAGTAGCACATGTTACTCTCCATCCTTTCAACTAACTTTATACCAAAAATCAAGTCGATTGGTTGCTTAGTTAGGACATGTTACTCTCCATCCTTTCAACTAACTTTACACCAAAAATCAAGTCGATTGGTTGCTTAGTTAGGACGTGAATCAAGGATAAACAAACAAATAAACAAAAACACTTTCATAGTTATAATATAATATACATTAGGATTAAGCTTAGGTACATTGTTGTGTACATTGTCAACTGTGGAACACGTTGTGGTACACTGCGCGGCCACAGAGGAGGCCAGACAGAAAACGGGATTGAAAAGTCTCATAGAGACATCAAACCTGTCCACACCCATAGGAAAGCTGAAACGAAGCTGTCAATCTCCAAAAGTCCTGGTCCGGTACTTCAAGGAGCTGGGCTGGTTAGGGCCTGGTTAGGCAGGGGGATAATGCACAATACACTCCTATGCGAGATGTCAGTGCAGATCCCAGTTCCACTTAGAATTAGAATTAGAATTAGTACATTGTTATTTATAGTTTGAGTCGATACATTTACTTAGTTGTTCCGGTACTTTAGTTTACTTTTTTTTTTACTTATTCTGTTACAATGATTTTGTGTTCATTCGAAACTATGTAAATTACTTTAATGATAATATCATTCAAAACGGTTATGCAACTTAAAACGCAACGTAACACAACGGAAACCAATAAACCCGCATTTTACACCGTTGCCAATGGTTATTAAAGTCGAAGAAAAAAACTTTATGACATCTCACTCGAACAAAGTGGCCGGCCAAGGTGTAATTTGATTGAAAGCACCAAAAAAAGTCATAATCATATTATAAGTGGTGGAATAATTATTGGGGTCTTCAGAGCAGGTGGAAAGAAGCGCACGCGTCGCTTGCCGGTTTACAACGAACAGAAAACAGAAATGATAATTTATTATGGACAATAAAAACGTGCTTTGTAACACTGTGCTTTGTGACGAGCAGGAGGTTGCGGGTTCGATTCCCGCTTCGGGACAAATGTGTGTACGATCTGCAGACATTCGTTCAGGGTGCTCTGGTCGTTTGCTGTGTATAATAAAAAATATCTATCTATGTATTGTATTTTATTATGTATATCAGTGATCTAGTACCCATAACACAAGCTCTGCTTAGCTTGGGGCTAGATAATGCTGCGTGAATTGTCCAGCATTATTTATTTTTTATTTTTTTAGTTAATCTCTTCAGAAACCCTGATTTATTGACTTGTCCAAGAAATATGACCCTGAACCAATTAAATGAATCAATATCATCAAGATAATTTCACATGACTCGGATTCACTTATGATTTATTTTATTTATTTAAATTCATTTTAAACGTGTAACCTTGAAATACTCTTTGAGCCTCATTGAACTCTGTGTACTTACATATACATATATTTGAAATCAAAATATTCATAATGAAGTCGCAGATATTTTTAGTAATAACAATTTAAGACAAAACAACCATCGGACTACCTTTCTTAAGTATCAATAAATAGGACTTTGTATGTTTAATTCAACGACATTTTAAGAATCGGACACTTTTGAGATAATTTTATTATAAGCTTGTAGTTAATCTGATAATTGAATTGCTAAGACCCGATTCGAAGGATTCTTATCAAAATAGTGAACATAATTTTTCTACTTATAATAATTTTGGTTGAAAGTTTCCGTCTATAAATAATTAATCAAGGATAAGATTAGTGTTTTAATTAAGAAAATCAATGATCATCGCTTACTGTTATGAGATATATCTACACTAATATTATAAAGAGGAAATATTTGTATTTCGTTTGTAATGATTACACTTAAAAAACTACTAGACCGATTTCAAAAATTCTTTTACCATTAGAAAGCTATATTATCACTCAGTAACATACGCTATAGAAAATACCCGTGCAAAGCTGGGGCGGACCGCTAGTTTTATAAATAACATTAAAATTCACACAAACATTATAAATAACGGGCTGTTAATATTTGTTACCTCTTCACGCCAAAATTTCTGAACATATCGGGATGAAATTTCGAATAAGTATAGGTATTTCTGCCTGGAATAAAGATAGACATACTTTTTGTTTCATTAGTCAGTTCCCATGGGATATAAAAGCGTGCGAAGTCGCGGGCAGAAACAAGTATATCATATATCATCACGAAAACTGACCTTCTATGTCACTGTTGCTAAGTATTTTTTCACAAAAATTATTCAATCATTTATTCATAGCTATTTGCAATATGCCAATGAGGGTTACATAGGCATAAGTATGCATGACTCAGGTACATACCTACATTTATAGATAAATTATTATTTATAAAAAAAGGCATGAAATGATTTGAGTATCCGTGTTCGGGCCACGCCGAATCCAGTGGGTCGAATCCGGAACACCTTATGACCAAGATAGAATTTGATACCTAAATCTAAAAATAATCGAGGTCCTAAATCATGTGGTTCATCGAGCCGTTTTCCGGAAACCTATAAACTTAGTACGACATTGACAGGGTCCGATGAATTAGTGTAGCGTGGTAGCCCGGTGAGATTTAGTGCGCCTACCGTACCCTAATTGGCCGGGTTCCGTGCTCCGGGCGCGAACTTCGATTTATAGTGCCCAATAATTGTTTTGGTGATTTCAGGAGAATCCATGATTATATTTTATCAAGTTATTGTGTTATATCTTTGGGTTAAATTGTCTAAGTGTTATATACAATAAAAACACATTTTGACGCCAAAAATTAAGATACCAACAACATAAGACAACAAACAACTTATCTTGACATTATCAAAGTACAAATTACAATGAGCAATTACGAATTTAGTCGCTCTTCCTTGAGGAATCGGAAGTATAAGTACACTTTGTCAAACTTTGTCAAAATTATGTACACAAGTTTGACAAAGTTTTTATATAATTTTGGCAATTTTTGTCGGAATTATGTATTTACATAACTTCGACAAAGAAGTTTTGAAGATGGTGCACTAAGCGTGATTCTAATTAACAAATGAACGTTAAAATAGCGTACGATAAAAGAGAAACATTTTTTTATCATTGAATTAATGTAACTTAGTTCCACCGAGACTTTTTGCCCCCATGTAAGTAGCTTATTGATGTAATTTTAAGTTTGACAAACTTTAAATTTCATTATTAAAGCAATGATTGAAATCTGTACACAATAAAATAATTGCTACATATCTTGGAATAGCAAGTATGATTGCTTAATTAATAAGGATGATTCATTGCCATCTGCATGCATTAACCAGATAGATATGTATCTGTTTCTAGAAGGAAGAGTGCTGTTTGTAACCCATCCATCGACATTTTTATTCAAAAATATATACCTAATATCGACTGTCCGTTTATTGATCTTGGCTATTATGAATTTTAATCAGAGATATCCAGTATACATGATTATATATTTAATCAGTATACATGTATAGATATTTTAGCCTCTACATTTAGTAATGCCGTGACGCAGATTGCGGGTTCCATTCCCGCCTTGGGACAATTTGTTGTACGACCTGTAGAAATTTGTTCCGGGTATTATGGGTGTTTATAAATGGACATTACATATGTACCTATATAAAATGTACATGTTATGTTTGTATTATGTATATCATTAATCTAGTACCTAATCTAGCCATAACTCAAGCTCTGCTTAGCTTGGAGCTAGATGGCGCTGCGTGAATTGTCCAGTATTATTTATTATAATCTTTTATCTTTTAAAAATGCCACCCCTTTAAGTAACCATCAACATTTAGAATGTTTCTTCAGCGAAGTAACCTACACATATCGATAAAAGTAGATTTGGGTATTTATTTTTATTCATATTACCTGTAACATTAATATGTAACATTGTAAATAAATAGTGTTGTGGTAAAAAAGTTTAGCGGGACCTATAAATCGTGCTCGATAAATTCGGTGGGTGGTATAAGTCGTCGTTTCAATTATCGCGGAGCAGCTGTCGACTGACCGACTGTATTTATTTTAATCTGGCTCATTTCATCGATATACTCACGCACATCCTTAATTTTTTGTTCTAATTCAAAAACAGGCCTAAGAATTGGTATTCAGACATATAAATTGACTGAGTCGTTGAACTTTTGATTAAGGTGGGTAGGTAAATTAGTTTTTTTTAATTTCAATGTTTTCTCGACTTGATCCGGTATATATCAAAACCTCTCTTTCACGTTTTATTCCAGGCCTAAAAAAAGCCAATCAGTTTTGATTCGCGGTGAAAAAAAATAAATCCTGTACACTCGTACCTACACATAAATTCTAAATCTTGCTCTTAAATTTTTTTGAAAATTTTAACTCAATTAATTCCCAAACATAACTAGGTCAATACAAACATAACTGACATATTACAGCATCATATGTAGGTATATGGTAACATCTGCAAGCAATATTCCCAACTCTTCTTACAGGCGCGGGCGCCTGTTCGCTCGATTGCCACGCGTGCTAACAGCCTGGAACTAATTTCACTCTAACAAAAAATACCGACTTTTTAGTTCACCCTTCAATTCCATTTGTTTTTAGTGACTCAGGTTTAAGCAGCAAGACTATGTTTTCTACCTAAGCTATTACGTGTCTTGAAAAATTTAACATAAGAATATCCAAAAAATAATAGTAATATCCATACCTACATTAAAGAGTGAACAGAACTACACACACACAACAAAGTTTTTTTTTTAACTGCAAACAGTAGGCAAATGGAAAAAAGAAAAGCCTTTGCCCTTCAGTGGAGTCCCACACTGGTAGTGTGTTCAGTTCTACAAGCTCATCTATTGTATATTGATTAAAATAAGAAAACGCCATCGATTTGACTCAACAATTACTTTGCACGTAACTATCTGGCCAATCTAGAGAGGTTGGTTGACATATAAAAAGCAAAACCAAATATTAGTTAATTTTAACCCTGAATCTTTGATAACAATTTTCACAGAATTATCAGTGTAAATTTCACAAATTCCACGTACAGTTGCTGTGTGTGGCGACCGCCTCAGTTGCGATACGCGCAATTGGCAACCCAACGGGTTTATTTCGTCAAAGCGCCTCTCAAAATGTATATCTTTACTGTCATTTTAGGTTTTTTTGTAGCAACACACGACTTGTGCGTTCTGCCATAAAATTTCACAACAAACACCCACAACTCGAGAACTATTATCGAATTGTTTGCCAGAAGCCGCATTTGGAAGTATATTTAGAAAGCTGTTTTAATAAAATGTTATACAAAATTAAAATGTTAATTGTATATTTCTACATGACTTTCGTTGACAATTTGTAGGTGTTATTATAGATTCACGCATGATTTTTTTACTGACGAAACTCAATCAAAATGCTTCCTTATCGCACTAAAGTTATTTATGTAGATCCTGCACATTTTATCTTATCTTTCTGTTTTTGTGCAATAAAACTTAAAGTTCAAAGTCTCTTATCTCAAGATTATGTAGATAACGAATTTCGGACTAATGTTTATGTATTAGGTATATATAATTAGTAGAATCGTAATTTTATACGTCAAGCAAACGTTTTTGCTTTTATATTTAATATAATATTAAAGTAGAATCTTTAAATGATATTTCCATATTACTAATTGCATGTCACTATGCGTTTATAAGAACAGACACTATTCTTGTAACAAAGTGACGGTAATTTGACAACACATTGTTATCTGACAAATAAAAACAAGTCAGTAAATACAAGTATCGATTTCAAGCAATTTACAGTTTTTGCTGGTTAATGACTGAATGGTTTACGCTGTCAGTTATTAATTTTTATACTTCTTTTGTAATTGCACAACTTTAGATCAATGCATTGATTAATAATTAACCAACACCTCCTGATCAATACCGATTGAATCACAAAATACTATATTGAACTTTATTACGCTCTGTACTAAACCGGTAAAATTAGATAAATAGTATTAATTGCAATAGCTCTGCAAAAGCTCTGTTAAGGTGCAAACGCACTACGCGTCAGCGGAACTGTGCGTAAAATTTGAGATCTTTACCAAAAAAGACGCGCTTTTCCACTGACGCGTAGTGCTTTCTATCTCATGATTCATCCAGTTCTGCAGTAGTGCAGTTCCACTCAGTGTGATTGTAGGTGTATCTTCTTTGTGTCTTTAAGGTGTCCTGTACAACCTTAATAAAGCGATTAAAAAAAACCCTATTTACCCTATGACCTCAAAGTTGCCATTATAACAATAAGGTGCCATAGGGCACAAGTTGACATGACCTAAGCCTATGCTTAGAAGTGAAAATATTCTAAGTCTACAGACTTATGCAGAGTCTATGTCATATTTTGACTTCAAACTAAACCGCCTACTTTTTAGTTGAACATTATAGAAACGCATCTGTACTGTTTTTGTAATTTTTGTCTCTCAATGCACCGACACTATTATGCTTATATTACAACATATATCCTTATTTCAGTAATTAATGTTAATAAAATTATACATATTGATTAGATTCAAGGCTCATAACGTTATACAGACTTAGGTAGACACACTAATAAAACCGCGGGAATATTTAAACTACAAATCTTTATAGAAGGTAGATATTTTACGATGTACACACCTCTCTATCAATCATAGTGAATATAATATCTCGTGTAGTTGTAGTTTTCCGACAATTAGACAAAGCTTTCTAACCATAGGAAAAAAATACAGGCGCTGAAGTGATAATAATCTACAGAGCGAAAAGAAAGATTAAAATTTTGTCAAACCATTGAGTTAAAAGTAATATGCATAACAATAAAAATGGTAGATATATTATAAAAAAAACGTTTGCGTTTTTTTGGAAAAGTTACAAAGTTTCATGACGTAAGTCTCTAGCAAAAATAATGCTATTAATCCCCTAAAATAATCGTTTTCTTCTTCTTCGCAGTTTTGCAAACATTGGCTTGTAAATACCTTGGCTGAAACAGCGTTTGTCTGATCAAATTTTAAGTTGGGTACCTATTTTAGTAACTTTTCATTATTTTGCCTATGGTATGAACCAAAGACAGCAGAATGAAACGTTTGCTGATTCGATTGAGGCGGGTATGAACCTGCTTCAATCAAAGCAGTGCACAGCATGGTTCTCATAACCTAAGCGTGCATTTTCCATGGCATACAGTGAACCTGTTATTTTCCCATTTGAGCGGTTTTACGACTGTGTTTGTATGGCAGATGGGCAGATAGCAATTTGCGCACTTTCCGTCCTAGAAATTTAATGTTATTATTCGCACGCACAAAGCGTAAGCGCAGCGGCAATTTATTTTTTAATGTATACAAATGCACAAAATTTAAAGAAAAAAAAGAAAAAAAGCTGCCTCTGTTTCGGGTGATAAAAACGCTGCCCTTTTTCTGTAACGTCACCGTTCAGTTTGTAATTTCAAATTGTTTCTGTTCCTTTAATCAAAATTAAATCAGAAACAAATAAATAATAAATATCATAATTTTTCTTTAAAAAAAGATGTCCCGCTAAAAACTTCATGACAAAACAATGAACGGTGACGTCACGTTTAGAAATTTGGCACTTGAGTTATCAAATTTCTCTTTTTCAATAATTAAATTTCAAAATAAAATCATCAAAATATACAAAAATAAATATGTAGATATATTGCTATATCACTATAGAATACAAATAAAAATAATCAGCTTTTTTAAAGTCATAATGCATATTATTGCAGCGCTTTGTTGTCTCCTTGTATTGTCCTGTTACCTAAAATTAGGGTTCTGAATACGATACCTGTACCATAGACATAATAATACTAGACCAGTACCTAATACCTACCAGACCTATACCTAAACCACGATGTACGTTACTTTGATATTCCATGCAAATGCGTAGACAATCACGTGCTGGTAGGTATTGTAGTCTTGATAAAGTACCAAAATTCACAATAATTGCTCAATTAGGTAAATATGGATGCAATTAAAACAGACAAAAATATAAACACGAACTTCCTATATCTACTAATAATTATAATTTTAAATATCAGACTAATCCAAGAGTCCTGTCCTGTAAGGTATAGAGGGAATTTAAACACATTTTTTCGAGTTTTCTGGAAAGGGATCAAAATGGGTCACATTTTTTATAATTTTGAATAGTGTAGTTAGTGCTTTGTGTCAAACTATAAGCTAAGTACTTTAGTTTTCAATAAATAAATAAGCAATCAAATTTATGAGCAAGCCGAGTTTTATTAACTAGGTATAATTTAATCAATAAATAAATAATGCTGGACAATTCACACAGCATTATCTAGCCCCAGTTTTCTGTGTAATCTCAAGTGCGGGTAATATATAAATCAACCTTAAGACGTCGGTAGTTACAGTTTTTTAATTGAAAATCCAGGGACCTCTACAAATAAATTTTACTCAAAGAAGAATACAGAAATACAGTCGGCCATAAAAGCGAAGAGCTTTTACTGCAACTTCATGTCAACATGCAAGTTCAGTCGAATAGATTGATGCAGTAAACCTTTATTGCATTGACCTCTGTAGAAGTTTGTGTTTATTATGTTGGTAGAAGGTTACTGTATGCATTATGTTGGTACTGTCATGGGGGAGCCTTGAGCTTGTTTGATATATACAGGAACCTAATGTAATATTGATTTTGCAGTAAAACTGTAATTTGAATATGCCGTTATTCAGTGATTTTTGAGCTTTTCATAATGACAGTTCTCTTTTTCTTTTATTTTCCTTCTTATTTTTAAATTTTGTATCGAAATCTTTATCTTTAGTTTATTGTTTACAAACTTACTTAAAATAGATTAGTAGAGAATAATGGTATTATTTTAGTTTCAAAAAAATGTTATGTTTGTCAATCTATCTTTACTAACATTATAAAGAGAAGGCGTATTAGTTTGAATTGAATCGGCTCCGAAACTACAGGACCGATTTAAAAAAATCTTTCACCATTACAATCCTACATTATCCCTGATGAACATACGCTATAGAATATACCAGTGCGAAGCCGGGGCGGACCGCTAGTCATATATAAACTTTGAAAGCTTTTGAATGCTAACTTTTTTCGTTGACTGTTAAACTGAACTGAAAACTTAAATTATAACTATTCTAGGTATTATATATTATTTATTATATTATTATTTACCTTATTATTACGGGCGCTATGGCGCTCATTAGGGGAGGCCTATGTCCAGCAGTGGTACTGGTATAGGCTGATGATGATGACCTCATTATTAATAAAATGGGGTAGAAGGTACAACTACTTACCTACTACTTATGCAATAATCTTTTGAAAGTGTACTATGAAAATATTTATTTCACAAGCCAAAGGACATTGACTTATTATCCAAATTCTAGTCTTTATTGGAGATTTCCTTCTCTATGGCACATTTATAAGGGTGGTTGCACACGTTGCAAATGCGGCTACACCACGCAACCGAGGATATAAGGGGTGAGACACACGGCATGACACCTTGTTTTATAAATGCGTTTTACTGAATACATTAAGACAATGCTTTGTTATAGAACGTTTTAAGAGGGAGACATTTACTAAGGTATCTGATACACACATGCCTCTAAATGTTATGGTTTTAATCACACTCATTTTATAAATGCAAAAGTTTAGATAGATAGATGGATGTTTGATGTTCAATCACGCCAGAACGGCTCAACAGATCTGTATGAAATTTAGCACAGAAATAGATTATTGTCTGGAATAGCACATAGGCTATATTTCATCTCGGAATTTCGCCGGTAACGGGAACTACGAGGGTTAAACCGCGAGGCGCTGCTAGTTACATACACAACTGAGATTTTCAGAAAATTAAAATTAAAACTATGAATTTTAATAAGGTGATCTAGGTACATACATGATAACATTCCTTTCCTATCATTAAAACCTAGCTATGTATTGATATGAATAACAGAGCTATCTAGCTACCTATGTCAAAACACCCATAATATTAAAACTTTTTAAACTTTCGCGATTTGATATCATATTTAAGATTATATATCGGGTACCTATTTATCGCGTAACATTTGCTTTCTTTTCCCCAACGTTTCAACCGCGTTACAGCGATCGTGGTCACGGGGCGACAAAAAATACAAATAAAAATATTCTTAATTATAACCCATAATATTTGCTTCTTCATATAATTTAAAAAGTAAATATAGTCCTTATAGCCTTGGCATAATTCCTTAAGCATGAAACCGACCGCAATACAGAATGATTTAACATAGTAAGCCCTACGTCACGTACCACGTACATTCGGCCACTCAAGTTTATTTACACCTTTATTTATTGCGTCATAAAGCTCAACATTTGCGGCGAACTGTACGGAATGTTGCATGCAAAGGTCTACTATCGTTGATGTCCGGAAAGCGGGCATAGTCGTACGACCGTAGTGGATGACTGTACTGGAAAAACTTCCATGGATGTGACTTGAATTGTAATTTAGCAGGAAACGTGGACTTTGAGTAAATCATAAAGCTGTTCCTTTTGCTCTACCTACATTATTTACAATGAGGCCATTCACGCTAGTTTTTACTAGCGTGAATGGCCTCATAGTAGTCTCACTTTTATTTACTTACCTGGTACCTACCTAATTATTAAAGTTTTTTTTATTGTGAACAAAACAAAAGACAAGCAAATAGCGACACAAATATTTTTAATAAAGTTAAAAAACGAAGGAGTACTGCCGATGTCTTTTAAAAATAGAAGTTGAAGGACTCATTGGACTTCGATAAAGTAGAATAAAAACAAAACGTTGGTTGAAAAGTCTGTTCCAATTTCAAATGTTAAAAAGATTGTTTTTGGCGCCATTGCAGCCATTCAGTCCTTGACGATTTCTGTTTAACCAGACACCATATTGCTATTGAGGTGGTATCAATTCACTTTGATTCATATTAATTTTGGGAGCATTATTGAAAATGTAGATTTATAGGACAAAATTTCGTATTTTCCCAAATGCTCCAAAAATACCAGGTTCTATCATGAGTTTATAGAAAATAGTTTACGATTTGCGGCAAATTACTTTTTCGCTCACGGTGGTCACTCACGGTAGGGCTGGTCCACCAGTTCAAAGTCGCCCAGCGAGCTATGGAGAGAGCTATGCTCGGAGTTTCTCTGAAGGATAGGATTCGCAACGAATACATCCGACAGAGAACCAAGGTTATCGACATAGCTCATAGGATTAGCAAGCTGAAGTGGCAGTGGGCTGGCCATATTTCAAGAAGAACCGACAACCGCTGGGGTAAACGTGTTCTGGAGTAGAGACCGCGACTCGGAAAACGTAGTGTAGGACGCCCTCCGACCAGGTGGGATGACGATTTGCGAAAGACTGCTGGCAGATGCTGGATGCGGCAAGCTGAGGACAGGGCGCTATGGCGCTCATTAGGGGAGGCCTATGTCCAGCAGTGGACTGGTATAGGCTGATGATGATGATGATGACTTTTTCGCTGGTTTTTTGTTTGTGGAATGCAGAAAAAATGTCAACTACAAAAAAAAAAACTCGCGCCAACCCGCGACGAACAACCTTATAAGAATTGTCATCTTAATCAATTATCTAAAAAAAAATTAAATTACCTAACCTCACCTCAACAGCCCATATTAATCCACTGCTGGACGCAGGCCTCCCTTAGAAAAGCGACTCATTGGCTTTTACCTCCTGGGTGGAAATGCCCATAGTTCCCACGCTGGGCATGCGGGTTGAGGATCGCAGTTCGGTGGCATTTACATATTGTACTACAGGAGACGCTGCTGCCCGCCCCCGGTTTATGCCCCTTAGTCGCCTCCTACGACACCCACGGGAAGAGTTGGGGTGGTGCAAATTCTAAGCCGGCACCACACGGCGGCTCAATTATAACATTCTCCCATAACGCCCCTGCTATCTTCTAAGTGAAATCTAGTAGGTACCTTACCTATGTATCAACGCCCAAATACATAACACTGCACTGTGTACCTACATAATGCAATTAACTTGATATAATGGCTAGTTATTAAGCAATTTCTGAGCAAACATGGCGTCTTAGTACAGTCTAGATATGTGATATTCCCAAGGCTAGATTACGGGACTATAATTACTCATGCCGATCCCGTTTTATATTATAAATAGAAAGAGTCAGTGGCTTTCCATAGAAAACATCTTCAGCAGGTTTCTATGTAATTGTTCCATAAATAAAATATGACAATCGACACAGCATCTTGTAGCCCTAAGCTAAGCAGAGCTTGTTATGGGTACTAGATGGATGACTGATATACTTAATACATACCACAGAAAGATATAATTTGACTATACATAGAAAATACCCAGAACACCGGGATCAAATAAATAATGCTGGACAATTCACACAGCCTTATCTAGCCCCAAGTTGAGCAGAGCTTGTGTTATGGTATTAGATAACTGATATATATAATACAATACATTACATAGATAGATATTTTTATTATACATGGAAAATGACCAAAGTATCCAGAACAAATACCTGCAGATCGTACAAATATTTAACCCAGGGCGGGAATCGAACCCGCAACCTCTTGCATTGCAGGCGGACCTTCGCCCTCCGTTCTACATCGGTCGTCAACCGTATTTATTCCCTTGTAGGGATATTTTGGGACTCATCGCAGTACCTCCTCACCTCAACAGCCTATAATGGTCCACTACTGGACGCAGGCCTCTCCCTGATAGGCGCTTTATTGGTTTTTATTTCATGGGGGTAATGCTTCCCAATCCCCACTTTGGGCATACGGGTTAGGGATCGCAGTTCGGTGGACAAATAAAAATAAGTATTTACAATTGAAATAATTGAGCTAACTGCAGACTGTTGAAAACAGTCTACAGATAGCTCAACTGATCCATATCAAAAGCAGCCGGAAGCATTCCACAGATGCTGACTGCAGTGCCCCGCTGTATGGCAATGCTGATGCACGGCGCTACATACTCACCAGCTAGGGTCACGCGTCACTTCGATTTTAATAAATATATTTCTTTTTTACTGATAATAATATTACATTACTATTATTGACTATAATATAATAATATTCATTGTCATATATTTATTTGCATGAAACATATCTGCATACAAAATAAGTTTTAAATCTAGATATAACGTTATTATGTTCTACCATGTTAATAATGGCATGTAAAATTTTAAAATAAATTACTCACATAACTTATTTTTTAACAAAAAAAAAACGATTTGCTCTACTTTTGGTACGAAACAGGTAAATTACATGTCATTACCCAGTAAAGGACAGTTTTTGTACAGTGGTCAAAATATTCGCTGAACGAGTAAAAACACCTGTCAAGTAACCATAATACTTTGGTTTCAGCCTAATGATGGGTATCTCCTTGAATCCATCATATTGCAAGTCATAATACTTTCTATAGTTTCTTTTCACGGTTTCGCTCGCACTTTACTGGAATGAAAATTAACCAATGTCTAAAACATGCCTGTCAAATTTCATTATGAACCTTTTAGGCGTGAATACGTAACAGACAATCAGTAACTTCCAACTTTATAATATTAAAAGTATGGATTCACCACACCGCTACCAACTTCAAGTTCAAAGTTACGAAACAACTTATTTTTAATTCTGTAATTTCTAGTTTGTACTTAGTAGTTCTTTATAAAGCCATTAAACCACTTATAATGAAGCTGAGTTTATAGCAGGTAAGTTTTTACGAATACATTTCATTTAATTACGGAATATATGTATATTGCTATTGCCACTATTACTAATAAAGCCATCAGACCGTCTCGGCAGCGCTAATTATAAAAGTGGTAGGCTGCATTGACCTAATTCTTATAACATTGCCAGACATGATGCAGACTTTAGAAATTGCAATAACGTGCAACAATGAGCTTGAGTTGATGAGTTTAGAAGGGCGCACATTAAAGCAATACCGCTACCACCCAGCACAAAAATGTGCATTCATATATTGGTTGAAACTCTTTAGATACATTTTAGAGAAACAAAAAAGCTTCTAACAACAGCGGTTTTTGGTGTACACGAGATATAAAGGATAAAGAAAGGAAAAAAAAACATGTTTGGCGTTGATGTTCGTTAGTCTGCACTGGCCACTAACCCTATTCGACAACCTAAGTTAAAACCTAGCCATTTAGTGTGTGGCCTGTATACTATGTACTGTATGGCCAGTAGCCATACAGTTATATAATTTAGTTGTATATTTAACCTACCGACATGCATTTTAAATTTAATTATTTGGGAAACGACTAGTCGAACGGCGAGGACGACCTATGTGGCGCGGTGGGCGAAGGTCTGCCTGCGACGCAGAAGGTTGCGGGTTCGATTCCCGCCTCAAATGTTTGTACGATCTGCAGACATTTGTTGCAGGATATTCTGGCCGTTTTCTATGTATAATAAAAAATATCTATCTATGTATGTATATCAGTTATCTAGTACCCATAAAACAAGCTCTGCTTAGCTTGGGGCTAGATAATGCTGTGTGAATTGTCCAGCATTATTAATTATTTTATTATTATTAAACGTCATTATTTACTATTTCGGTTGTTACACTCGCTCCAAAAATAAAGAGCCAGTGTCTGTATTTTTGGAGCGACACATTCGAAAAAAAGACAGATTGTGATATCTGTCTTTTTTTTAAATGTGTCAATACTCAGCAATTCTGAAACTACATTCGATAGTCTACGCCACCAATTAACCCAATTCGATAGTCTCCGTAAAACCCCGCAGTTGTGCAGTGCAGTAAATCTGCGGACATGTGTAACGGCATGTTAATGCATTTTATATTGGTTCAATTGGGGGAGCGTCGCGGCACCAGGAATGTCTCGCTGTGTGGGCGAACACTCTGGAATTGGCACACTGCACTACGCAGTGGATTAATGAAGACAATCTGCCTTTGATTGTTGCTTGGGTTGCTCTCTGTGATTTCTAGTTTCTAGTCAGGATTCCACCGCATCGTATTCGATTTGAATAGTGATTAACTATACTCGAAGTTCAAAACCGTTATTTTGACTTCGTTCATATTTTAAGTAGCTATGCTAGCTAGATCTATTCGCCTGGATCTCACAACTCGAGCTCTGCTTTCATTGATTATAAGTGATGTATCAAATGTCAAGCAGTATTTATTTGTCTTTCTGATTCAGATGCTTAAGTCCTCAAAAATTCTATGCATCCTTTTTAATTCTAGTAATTATATAAAGACGTAACCAAACCAGTGTCAGCCTACTAAAAATCTCAATTACAAAACAGTAAAAGTAATTCCTAATTTATCCAAACATCCAAAACAAGAGAAACAAGCAGGTCATACGGACGCAATCGTGCGTTTAGGCGCAGGCGCATATGCCGCCGTTCCCTGGAAGGCGATGAATAACTCATTGTCCGTCCGTCCGTCCGTCGTGACGCACGTTTCTCGGAATGCACTGACCGAGATACTTGACCCGGGAATTTGGCAGAGAAATGCACTTAGATAGGTACCTACTCCTTGATCCTGCATTGCACTTATCAGTACCGACGTTGCTGCAGGGTCTGAGTTAATCCAGAAATCTTCAAGCTCTGTCTTTAGTTACAGAAACAAGCTAGATAACACTCTCTCAACAGCCTATATTGGTCCACTGCTGGACGCAGGCCTCCCCCTGATAAGAGCCTTATTGGTTTTTATCTCATGGGGGGTAATGCCCATAATCCCCACCCATGGCATGGGGGTTGAGGATCGCAGTTCGGTGGTAACAACACTCTAGTAAGGCAATATCCAAAAAATGCATATTCCTCGACATCTTTTATTCATTTTAATTTTCTGAAAGTTTGATGTTCTATAGACCCTGGACCGCAACTTGAGGTCCGAATTCAATAGCGTTCTTATTCGCATATTACCGATGCCAGATGAAAGAACCGGCAAGGATGTTACTCACTATATACCTAGATCCTGTTATCCTGTGTGTTCCTTCCAAGGTTCAATGAATAGAGGAAAGTCGGCGTCGATTCCCATACGGTACCTTCAGTGCAGTTGCATTAGGATGCACATCACGCCAGAACATTCGCACAACTATTGTGATACCACTTTATGGTTTCGGCGGGCCTTTATACTCCTAGTTAGTATTCAATGCAAGTTTCATACGTTTTTTCATGCCATTAAAATGTCGTGTCAGGACAATAATGTTGAATGAGCAAAATTTGCGTGATTCAACATGATTTATTTGCTGTGTGATGTCCCAATTATCTAAAAGTACATGCTGTTGCACGAGATGTGCTGTTATTAAACTTTAGGGTCTTATCACAGCAAATCTAGTCCTCTATTCGTTTAATTAATCGCTTCATTATGACAATCGTATCGTCACAAAAGGACACATTTTGGCATTGTATCTTCGATGAAAGAAGCTGCGGATGGAGAGGCGCGTGTCAAAGATGTCAAGGTTAAAACCATAGTATTAATCTCTATGTGCAAATAGCACAGCACTCACTATCTCCAGAGTTTATTTACCACTCTGCGATTATACCACTATCGCAGTAAAGCTTTGATAGTGTCAGCATCTACAGCTTCTATGAGCAGGTACTCTATAACATCATCCACATTCCACGTTGACACATAACTAACCATGATTCTCCCTTGTCCTCAGGTAAACAGGCCGCTCACAATGAAGAAGGAAGGCATCCAGACCCGGAACCGAAAGCTGAGCAGTAAGAGCAAGAAGAAGAAGGGCGGCATGGGCATGGGTGGTGGTGGCGCGTGCGCGTTAGCCCTCGGCGGCGTCATGGGAGACATGATCAAGCCTTTGGGAGACGCCACGAAAGGCTTCGGGGGCTCTGCCTTCCCTTCTGCTATGGACTTTGGTATGTGGATAACTTTCTGTGCATATTAACAAAACTGCGACTGTGCTTTTGTGTCACGCTTGCTTCTTTCACTCTGTATCTATCTAGTGCCTGCAGTCTTACATCATTTCTATTACCGTTTCCTGAAAAGATGAAATAATAAAATTTTGTTTATTTTATAATCATCTTTTCTTTCATATTTTATGTTATCCTATTTCTTAGTTGAGATATTACGAGTAACTCTTTCTTTCCAGTACACACCATTTTCATCTTAAACATACTTTTTTGTTCGCAACCCAGTTTAATTTGCAACAGTTGTTTATCTGCTACCCTCAAATAAACTCGGTTTATTTTGGGGCTAGAAGATGCTGTGTGAGTTGTAGCATTATTTGTCAATTATGGCAAGAACGTCCCTAACAGTTTTCGTTTCTCCAACAGGTCAACACCAAGTCGGTCTTGTCCACCCAGCAGCCGCTCACATGTCGCATTGGTACGGGGCACCGCACCAGGGCTTTGCCCCGCCGCCTACGTCGCACAACCCCTATCACCACCACCATCTAGCGCAGCTTAACTCTATGGTAAGTCCTGACATTTTATGATGAAATTTTGATTTTTAGCTCTGTCTACACGGTTATCAACTCTGATTTAAATTCTTACTACCATGGTTCATTAACCGATGTGCCTCAAATAAGAAAAGTTGCCACTTTAGTCCCGAGCAGTTTCGTTTAAGTTCTAACTTATCATGATGTCTTGTTTTTTGTCTACCTCGTTCAGAAGCTTTTTTTATCCCTTTGTAACAGTTTGCGATGTGTATAGACTCTACACTACACCAACAATAGAGTCGTAAACCAAGCAAGAGCCGATAGTGGTGACGGCGTTTTCACTGGAGCAAAAGACTGATGATAAGCTCCTATTTTACGTCCTCATCAAATTACATAGATTTCTTGTGGTTAACCATTATATTTCTTGTTTCAGACTGGCTGGAGAAGTGAATACACGTGATAAGTGACCTAAACCCCTGTCGTCGGATACCAACGAGCAGCCGTGGTCCCTGACCGCGCCCACGCAATCAATCCCAGCTGTGATCACCGAGTGGTATCAACTACTTGAAGCTAAAGAGACTGTCTAACAGAATTGATGTTTGTAAAGTGTTGTTTACAAGAACATATCCAGTGTTTCAGTGTCCCAAGACTTTGATATTCCGTGATCGTTTCCTAAAAGTATTAACTTTAAGAGTGTTTTACATTAGCGAAATTGTACAGTATTAAAATTAGCCCGTGAATACGCGGCTTAGTACGATAGTTCAAACAATTTTGTGTATTTTGTACATAAATATAATTCTGTTCCTGTATAAAATTGATTTAGATTAATTATTTAATTTTTTTTTTCGCTATAGGAATTGTCATGTGTTCTGATGGCACGTTTTTTGTACATTTTATTTCTAGATGTAACGAAATGCAATAGTAATTTATGTACTAGTTATGTAAAGAAATGTATATAACAGGTAAAAGAGCAAGAGGCAGAACTGAATTTTATGGATAACCTGATAAAGTGGTCACGATTGGACATGACATTGTAAAATAATTTTAACACTGATTTGAGAACGTTAGTTTCATTTTTTATATACTTACCGTGGTAAAATTTAGGGTATTGAGTGGCCATAAACAAATTACGAGAAGATGATTGTGGATAAAATGAGTCACAAAATGTATTGAAAATGTTAAAATTTATAAAGATGCGAGGAATTTTTGCTCATGAAATTGATCTTATACTATAACTTGATTCCAATAGTACTTTGCCACCCTAAATTGCTCCGAATATTTTTATCTTATTGTTTAATCTGGTATCGAGTAGCAAAATGTCTAGTTATCAATAGATTTAAAAAGCACTTTAGACCATTTTCGCAAACATCATCTCCCAATCCCTTGTAAATAAATTGTAAAGAAAATATTGTAGAGAATTGAATTATAAGACTCTGAGTAAATTGTAAAATAGTTATCACAGCAAAACAGCCTATTATATCCCATACCTAAAGTTTTTAGTTTATAAAACAAAACATTGTGAATTGTGTATTTTAAATGAATTGTGAATAAATTATCAATATTGATATTAAGTTATTTTTTATTTTATCCTATCCATTAATGAATGAGGTGACAATTTTGATCGTTATAGGTTAGCTGTGTAGTCACCTGCCCTACTCTATCAAACTAAACATTTTTATCAGAAATTTATTGACGCAATTCCGAAATTTATTGGTCTGCGAACGCATTTACTTAGCAATCAACAGTGTTGCAACTACTTCACGGCACAAGAAATATATATTCCATCGCCAATTCATGACAAAACCGTTATTTAAATACGCCACATAAAAATTCATGGCAACATTCGTCCAACTGCCCCGACCCGACACTTGAGGATCAAATACGAATCTCTCAAAGTCCAAACTGTCGTTTCTCTAACCCTCGGATCAAATCTTTGAAATAGGAAAGCAAATCAATTGACCATCCAATTACGGCGTCTTATACTCCGCCATAAGTCACGGGATCAATTCCGCTATTCCACAGAAAAAGTCGTCCAAAAGTCCGCTTATCTCGCGGCAAATTGAAAATGCAGCGGGCCGTGTGATTGTGAGGCAAGGACGCAGGACGGGACGCCACCGACATACGGACCTATTCAATTTTAATCGTATTTCAGAAGAATGGACATCGTATAAAAGCACCTATAAAACGCTCCCTATAAACCTTAATAAGTTGATTTTATTTGCGGTCCGGATTTGGGAGGCCCATTGTTGACACACAATGTTTGGTTTTGATCTTTTTAAGTTGCGATGCGACTTATCAGTGTCTGTATGCTTTTTCGCTCCGTTGGTTCCGGGTCGGTTCTTGACAGTTGGCAATCTCTGCAAATACGAATGCAACGACCTTTTGGCAGAGCTCGACCAAAACCAAATTGTATTCTTGAAATTATACAAAGCAGATCCGGTTTGTATTGACAGATTTGATACAATTCAAGGGCTTAACTATCGAAGATGATGCGGCGGTTGAAATAGATAACATGATAAAAAGTATGAGACCAAAAGAATAGAGCTCTTTTCTTGAGTAAAGAAAGTGTATGCCAAAAGCAAAATCTATACAAAAAGAAGGGAATATTCGAGTTGCAAACACGCAGGCACCGGCATAAGTCACCGGGCGGGTGATAAATGCGTCGCTAGCGCGGGAAAAAATGTCGCGCAACAAAAACCGCGCCATCACTCTACTGGATTTATTGGTCACGGCAACACTGCGGAATATTTGAGAGTGCGAATATTGTAAGGGGCCGTTAGACTGGCAATTAATAGTTGAGCAACCTTCTAGGCTTAAAAGCAAGTTACATAATAATGATCTGCGTAATTAGCGATAGGCAAATTTCCGAAATCGAGGTGTGCGCTAGAATTTTTACTAGTTCAGTTCAGTTCAGTTCATTTATTAAACCATAGGAACACACATTGGAACACTTGGTAATGTCAAATGTACAGTTTAAAAACATAATACAGAGAAGGCTATTGAAATAAACTTTTAGAACACATAATACAATTGCAAAACATCAATATCAGCTGTATAGAGGCCTTGTTTGATAGTAGATTTGCAATCACTATTCATTCATTTAACTGTTTACCTATGTACATTCAGAAAGTCTTAATTTAATGGATTTTTTGCGCATGCTGTGGCTACCTGTAATTTAAAGTGAAGAACTTTTTAAGTTCTATCGTATAATTTTGTGATCTATTGAGTTAACTCTAGCTGGTTGCCCTTACTAAATAAACAAGAGCAAGAAGTTTCCAGTTTACAACGACCTTTGGTCAGCAACAATCCAAAGACCGAGATATTCTTACACCTCAGTCGGAATGTCCTACCCCCCGATGTGATGCCACTTCACACTTGGCTAAATTACGACCGTAAACTGCCGATCGGTACCACTAAGGTCTGGATAAATAATTACATCACTCGCTTGCAAATTATGTAAGTTTTACGAGAAGGCTGGATTGTAACTCTCGAAAACATGAAAGACCAGCCCCGACACGTGTTTCTATGCATTGCTGATGCTAGCCTCTTCCGTGTAGTTGTTGACCATGGTTAGACAATTTAACCAGTGACCATGTAATAAAGAGTACTGTGAATGAGGCGCAGTTTAAAAAAAATTGCCAGTAAAGCTCTGCGCATATTAATCCAACGACGTTACCGCGCGGCACAAAAATGTGCTAACAAAATATACTGTTTATAAAATACTAGCGGTCCGCCCCTAGCGGCTTCGCACGGGTATTTATTTTTACGTGAATTTTACAATGTTTTTAATACTTATTATCCTATTCCGGACTAAGAGAAATCCAACAAATCAAAAACCATGAAAATCGGTCCCGTCGTTCTTGAGTTATAGGTCAATGGTGTACCTTGTAACTAACACGACTTTGTTTTATATAGGTAATATGGGATGAAAATATTTAGTAACAAATCCGCGCTAAACCTTCTCTAATAAGTTCCAATAAAATGTAGTTGAAAAAACGACACCAACTAAATAAATCTACAAAAGCAAGAGATCTTCCTTTGATAGACTTTTTTCATTTTGTCTTTTTTCATCTACAACGCAGACTACATTTTGTTAGATCTTATTTGAGAAAGTTTTGCGCGATACTAAACATTTTAAATTTTTCGTTATAACATTTTGCAATGGATTTTCGCAAAGTCTGATATGTTTTATTTAAACTGACAAAATGGCTTCTAAATGCTTCGATAATATAGCCTTTGTGCTATTCCAGACTATATCTATCTCTGTGCCAAATTTCATCCAGATCCGTTCAGCCGTTCTGACGTGATTGAGCAACAAACATCCATCTATCCATCCATCCAACCAAACATTCGCATTTATAATATTAGTGTGATTCCTTACTGGATTCCCTGTGTAAGGTTTGTTTGAAACCCGGTGACAAGCTGATGTCTTCGGTCATGACCAAAACACCCTGAACAAATGTCTGCAGACCGCACACAATTGTCCCAAGGCGGAAATCGAACCCACAACCTCCTGCGTCGCAGACAGGCCTTCGTCCACCACGATATACCTATTCCATCGTATACACTTTGACGTTGAAGGAACTGCTCTCTAATGAAATAATTACACCATCCAGTACTTAGCTATTATTCACACGGCCAAAGGAATAAGCTTAGAATCAAAACGTTCTCGTCCCATTCATTTTAGACAAATTGCAAAAGCTTGGGAAAGATAAAATTGAAATGGCCTATTGTCTCGCTTCTGGTTTCCACAACACTAGGAAGCCTGTGTTTATGTAGGATGACTGAAAAAAAGGCAGCTGTTGAGCCAATTAGGCTTCTCATAATTGGACAGCGTCATCGACTATGACATATTAGTAGTTAGGGCTGTATGGAATTGAAAGCTAAATTTCTGGAGCAACGATGGAACAGCGGTTCTTTAAAAAAGGGAATTATTAACACGTTTTCCGTTTTTTTGGAAACAACAGGGTTACATGTCAATTAAAATGAATTCATATGCTACCTCAACTCTTCCCATGGGAGTCGCATGAGGCAACTAAGGGACAAACACCCGGGGGGGGGCAGCAGCACTTCTTGCAGAAATGTAGATCTACCACCAAACTGCGATCCCCAACCCGCATGCCCAGCGTGAGGATTATGGTCATTAACCCCCATGAGATAAAAATAGGGAGGAGGCCTGCGTCCAGTTTTAAAATGTACTTAATGTTTTTTTTTGTTTATGGGTTATGTTATGAAATAAAGCATTATCCATCTATCTATCCAGCAGTGGACCATTATAGGCTGTTGAGGTGAGGTGAGGTTGCTACACGTAAAATATATACCGTAAAATATAACACATAAATTCGGTAAAATTATCAAAAATGTTTTAGGTAGAACATAAAATTCATTCAAAACAAAATGATATTCATAAATTTGCACCCAGTCTCAAAATAAAATCCCTCATCTTGAAAGGATAGAGTCCAGTGGGTCGAGAGTAAGGGATAGTGTACACTTGAGCGGTTGCTGATCCGGGAATCAATCTCGCCTTAGCTTATCTCACTGACCCCTGCTTTGGTGGATGTGATGTTTCATTTGCTCAGATGTGAAAGGGTGCTAGGAATTGTTTCCTTCATTTTTATTGCTTGAATAATAAGTTACGCTTAACATAAAGGCCTTAGCAAGATACTTTAGGAATTATCTTGCTAAGGCCTTTATGTTATGCGTAATAAAGTAATGGCTAACTAGGGTATGCCATTACTTTATTCTCTTAAATTTATTCTAAAACTTAAATAACAGGTAGGTATAATATTATGTTACAAAATAACCGTTGTTCTTGCCTTTAGCCGAGGATTTGTTTTATCAGAAATCTTTTGACGACCTCTGTGGCGCGGTGGGCAAAGCCCGCTTGTGACGCAGGAGGTAGCGGGTCAGATTTCCGCCTTGGGGCAAATATTTGTACGATCTGCAGGTTCTGGGTGCTCTGGTCGTTTTCTATGTGTATAGTAAAAATATACAATGTATTTTTAAAATTAATAAAATCTATCTATGTATTGTATTATATTATGTATATCAGTAATCTAGTACCCATAACACAAGCTCTGCTTAGCTTGGGGCTAGATGATGCTGTTTGAACTGTCCAACCATTATTTATTTATTTATAATCTGTATTCAGATCCGCACGATAATCCGTACTTGTGTGCGGATCGTTTGATACTTCAATAATTGAATATTACACCATATCTTCTAAAACTTATATGTTCAATGAAAATTTAAGTTTTTAGACAACTACTGTTTAGTTGTATAAGATTTGGGTCAAATAATCATTTTTTTGCCTTTTCAAATATTTTAGTCCATGCCGGTAAATCAGACCAACTCTTAAAATAAAGAAAATTAATAAAAAAAATAGTTTCTCTTATCAGAGCCAACTTCTTGGAATTATTAGGTACCCAATAAGACTATAACAGAAGATGTAATTTGTATTCTGTGAAAAATGAAACACATAAATAGATAAGGAGAAACTCAACAATCTCTATATCTAAAACTACCTGAAGAATGTTTACATTTATTACGTGAAATAACGTAAAATTTAAATATGTACCGATCATTAAACAGAGTAATAAACGATGACAAAACCAGTTCCATCGCATGTTAGATTCAGAGAGTTCTGTTCCGAGAACTACTCCTATTAGATAACAGATCAGAGATCATTTAAATTAAACAGGAACGATTAACTCGACGCAACGGAACCCGGACAGCAACTAAATAAACTCGAAAATCTTAAACTCGCCAAGAATCTAAATAATACTTTTTATAATTCGTTATTTACGTACGCGGCTAATCATAATAAACAAAAAGGTTGTGGATCGAGTGTCCGACTGTAACCTAATAGCGTTGAGGATTCACCTGCGCGCCTACCTGCACTTAACATTATAATATATACGAAGAAAAGGGACAGACAAACTGCTGTAATTATTATTTGGTGTAAACGTATTGAATATTACCGTTCGGTATTGGGGGCAGTAATAATGTTTTTGTGAGGAAGGTATGCTAATAATCTTGTAGCAACGGACGCCGATAACAAGGGTTGAGGCAGGTGACACGGCAAAAACAGACAGAATTTTGATATTGACGCATATTGCTGTCATATTTTGAGGCTTGATGGATCCACATAAGTTTCTGCTTGGCCGATTCAAATTGTCTTTTTCGTTCATCAGCATAAATTCTTGTGAGTACACATTTTTTGCCTTAGAATCCTATTCTTGTGTATCTTATTAAAGAAAAGGTTACTCTCAAGAAATTTCTATCTGCTTTCTTATATGCTTAGATCTTTAACGCCACAGCTCAACGTAGAAATAAGTTCTGGTACAGGACTGAGAACGTTATAAAATGTTCCAATATAAACATGCAAATAATACTCTTCAGCTAAGCAAATTACATAAAATTTAAAAAAAAACATTCTTCCTTTCCATAGAGACTTGACTGAGCAAACGTTCTAATTTAATACAAAAGATTTTAAACATAGCTATTAACATCACCTGTGGCCACGAAAGGTGCAAGTTGTTCTGTCCCGGACGTAACGAGGAGATAGGGATAAAGTGGGCAAAATACTTTCACTTAAACAAAGAAAGCTTTGAAATTAAATGTACGATCAAGATTCTCAACAAATAAGTCACTATGATGCACAGGTTCAGCCGGGGAAAAGTAGCAATATTACAATTACAATGCACTTTCTAAAGTACCTACAGTACAAATTGTTGAAAAATGAAAAATATTCAGCAACTTTTAGTGGCGACCTTGCTTAGGATTCTCCAAAAGCATTCAAATAGAATAAAACTCAGGAATAATTTTTAATGTGGAATCTTCATATATATTGACGACCTCTGTGGCGCGGTGGGCTAAGGTCTGTCTGCGACGCAGGAGGCTGCGGGTTCGATTCCCGCCTCGGGACAAATGTGCGTACGATCTGCAGACATTTGTTCAGGGTGTTCTGGTCGTTTTCTATGCATATTGTATAATAAAAAATATATATCTATGTATTGTGTTATATAATGTATTTCATAAATTATCTAGTACCCATAACACAAGCTCTGCTTAGCTCGGGGCTAGGTAATGCTGTGTGAATTGTCCAGCGTTATTTATTTATAATAGAAAAGTTTGTAAGTTAGTAACTTGTAGCACGTTAGAAGGCGACGGAGGACGACTGAAGTCTTATTAGTATACCAACGCCGATAGCCCACCTTTCCCCTTGCCTACAAGTACATCCCTGAGGTCGTTTATTGGCCAGCGGCTTCCGACGTTCCGACCTCACTAACGGAAGTTTGGCCACGCACCTTTTAGTGCCTACAATGGGCTCTTGACCTGGTTTCGGCCTATTGTTTCGTGTTAGCTATAAAGGATAATCGATATTTCGCCACGTTTTAAGTTTTGCTAGCTTATTGAAAGTGGGCGGGCAGCGGGGGAGTGAAATTGAAAACTTTATTTCATTTCAGAATTACATTGTGCATAGCGCAGGTCTACAAAAAGGTTATTAATCCAATATTTCTTTATAATTCCCTCAGCATATACAATTTGACTGCTACACCATTGTTAATAGGCCCTTAAACTCTTCTTTTCTGTTCTGACAAACAGTATTTACTCCAAAATTTTTACCCATTTTTTTCTTAAATTTCATGCTCATATGGCAAAACCATAACCAAATGTGATTCCTTTTCCTGCATCCACTTGGATAGGTATACACCACCTGTGTCACCCTTTGGCCATGGCCACGCCAGCAAGTCTCGCTAAATACAAACTTCACACACCAAACTTCATCACCGTCTACAAATTATAGATTCAAATTCAAATTGAGGTTTATTTTAGCTTTCCAATAAGAATATATCAACAAACCAATGCTTTCTAACTGAAATAGTAGCCTTATTACTTTACCCAGTTACGTATCCATTGCCCACCTTGAGATTTATCGGTGTGGTTGTGCAACCTGATCTTGCCAGGGTGCTCTGAGATTACATGTCATCGGTCAGCGCACGCGCCTGCACTTGATCGTCACAACGAGCCAGGTGATCGTTCTGGATTATTGATTTTATGGAGCTGCAATCAAGTTTTGTCAGCTGATCTGTGGTGAGCATCGGAATTTCTGGGGTTTATGTTCAAATGGTTATGGTTATGTTTATGGCGCTCATTAGGGGAGGCCTATGTCCAGCAGTGGACTAATATAGGCCGTTGATGATGATGATGTTGTTCAAATAATTTAAAATGATTGGTGTATGTTGGTGTAGGTATGCATAGTTATTTCCTCAATAGTCCCCTACTGGACGCAGGCCACCCCCATAGTTATTTCAACTGCTAATTTTAAGAATATTGTAAACTGTTTGTGCCTTAATAAACGAAAAATATTAAATAATATTACATCAAATTTACCGTTTGATTTTGCACCATAAAATTTCGTATTTATATTTATGCATTTAGAAAGAAATCATTCAGTTATCGACAGGATTCGGTACAACTGGCTACCTATGGTAACTACAGAACCACCGCTACCTCAGGTCACTGCAAAACGCACGTAGGTGCCAAAGCAGATAATTTAAAAAAAATATGTTTTGTTACATACACCTGAATTTGTTTTTGTTTTAATGAAAACAAAAACAAAGCTAATTTTATAAACAAACAGTCCAAGGCCCTCAGAGTGGTGAACACTTTTAGACGAAATATCGTCAAAATTATATTGCCAGTTATTGCCTAGTTATGACGTGAGCACAACAATAAAAGATTTAAGAGATTTCAAAGCAATAATTTCGTTTTACGAAGAAACATATTTAAAGGGAAATGAAAGAATCAATTAAATTCGCACTTCATTTCATTTTATGAGTATCCAATAATTGTAACTCCACCTAAGCTTATAGGAGCAAATGTCTAGAATTGATTCCCCAAGGCAAAATTCTAGTTAGCGGATGTAACAATAGCGTCCAACTTGCACTATAAATAATTAAAAATGAACATAAAATAGCAGGACTCAAAAGTGGATGGCTTAAAGTTCAGAAGGCCTTAGGAATAGTCACCCTTTGTTTGGGGTGTGCGGGGAATGAAAACCTTTATTTTTAGGTCGTTTTGAAATGCTTTTTCTTATCCTGGACAATTCACACAGCATTATCTAGCCCCAAGCTAAGCAGAGCATGTGTTGTGGGTACTAGATAACTGATATACATAATATAATACAATACACATTTAGATATTTTTGTATACATAGAAAACGACCAAAACCCTGAACAAATTTCTGCAGATCGTACACACATTTGTCTCGAGGCGGAAATCGAACCAACAACCTCCTACGTCGCAGGCAGACCTTCGCCCACCGCGCAACAGAGGTTGTAATTTTTTTGTAGTTTATTCGTCGATACCAAGGTTATCGACATAGCTCAAAGGATTAGCAAGCTGAAGTGGCAGTGGGCTGGCCATATATCGAGAAGAACCGACAACCGCTGGGGTAAACGTGTTCTTGAGTGGAGACCGTGACTCGGCAAACGTAGAGTGTAGGACGCCCTCCGACAAGATGGGATGACGATTTGCGAAAGACTGCTGGCAGATGCTGGATGCTGGATGCGGCAAGCTGAAGACAGGGCGCTATGGCGCTCATTAGGGGAGGCCTATGTCCATCAGTGGACTGATGTAGGCTGATGATGATGATGAAGGCAAATGCAAGCTATACGGTAACAGATTTACCCCCGAATATTCAAACGCATCTCAGGTTAGCACGTCTCAAGTGACGACTTTTTGACACATTTTCATTAAGTTATGTCAAAAACCACATCTGGAGATGATCTTAAGTGTAAGTAGCTTTTGAGTATTCGGGGGTTAGTCTTCATGACAGTTGGATCCACTAAATAAGAACCAACGTTATGCTTAAAAAGTAACGGAAAATGCATTTCTATCAGGTTTATAAAATGTTTAATCTACAACAATGCAAAGAAAGCTATATTTTATCATAGCCCTTGCTTTTGCTTATAGCACCTTTAAACAAATACACCTTACACGAGCACCTTGCTCCAAACATCACCTGTCTCTTTTGTTCACCAGTGCTCCTGCTGTTGTCTTTTTCTTTCTGGGCTAATTTTCTTTTAATTTGTCCAACGATGTTTATAAAAACAATATATAAAATGTAGATAAGAAGATACATAACATTTGTTGTTGCCTATCATAGAAAATGATTATCAGATTCCCCAACTATATTATACTAAAAGGAAAATAAAGTTTTTTTATAAATAAGATTCCAATTGCTTCAGCAATCTCATCTGCTCGACCATTCCGACTACAATCTAAATAAATTTAAATATTTCTTATTGAAAACTCCTTCGCTGAATGTTATTTTGAATTGTTTCACCTCATTACGCGCACGAATATCAGCAGGCCTTTCAGATTTTATATTTGTTCTTTTCAGTGGAAACTCGACTCAAGAACTAACAGTTTAAGGTTTATTATAAAATGCACTGAGAATAAGATGAAAATTTTCATCTTATTCCTAAGTAGACAAATTTCGACCCAATACGTTGCACTAGAAATTTCTAAATTGACTGATTTTAAATCTGCGGCGATTAAATTCTTAACACTGGAGCAAAATAAACTTTGTTCGTAGAACTTAAGGTTCGATTTAAGTTGTCCATTGAGTTATACTGAGGTGTGAAAACATTCTCGTGGTATTGTAGTGAGAATGCGACAATTCGCTCATTGGAATACAAAACTGGGACTAATGGTGACTATTCTTTGTGTCGCCAATTAAAATTATTCTTGTTCGATACTGGATTCCTATTATATAAGGTAACTTCTTAATTGGATACTTTCTAGGGCGTTTTTGTTGAAGCATCTCCAGTTGGAATTTGAACTGAACTTACAAAGATGTAAACTAAGTTATTGAATCATAATAAATAATTTCAAAGTGATATTATGTGATATTCAGGTCTCTTCTTGTTGGAAGTTATCTGAGAACAAACAAAACATTTTTTGTGAACACCCGAAATAAATAATAACACAACTGAATCTAAACTACTTTTATAGATATTCAAATTTTTTATGATAAAAATATTTTATTAGACATACATTATATTTATATTTTATATATAGTTAATCTGTAATAAGTCAAAACAATTATATATCTAGTATTGAAGATGAATTTAATCAAAACCTTGGACAGGTTTTGATTAAATTCACTTAATTAATTGAGAAGTTTCAGTAGATGCGTGTAAAATTTGCATAAACACAGCGTTCATTTCAAAAGAACAAAATAAAGCACAAAATGGCGAGCTCACATGAAATAAATCGAGTAAAAAATCGATTTTAAACGTTCGATCTTCAGTGCATGGACGCAATTAAAGGCTTCCGAGAAACGGTGCGCACGAATATAGTCGCCCTTTGGGGTGTGCGGGGAACGTGATATACCTATACCTTTAGTTTTAGATCATTTTGAAAGGCTTTTGTACACTAATTATTATTTTAATAATAATAATAATAATAATAAAAATCATTTATTGCCTGAATAATTTAAAAGCTTAATTTAATACATAAAACTAAATTCATTAACCTGCGTGCATAGGTATACATTAAAATAAAATAAAGAACTTAGTAATTATAGTAAGTATCTAAACTAATACATTACTAGCTAAGTATAGCTTTTTTCAGGCAATAGGGGTAAGCTCAGCATAATGCCGACAAGCTTATCAAGCGTGTACGGCGCTGGTTTTCAGTTTACCCCTACGCACGACTGGTGATCGTCGGCAAAGATTATTAAGTATTTTTTTTTTTGCGGGTTATTATAACTTAACGTTAAACGTTAAGCTTGCAAAAAAAACTTGAAGAAAAGAACTTATAAACTGTTTGAACTAGCAATAAATTTTGATAGAGCTTTCAAAAAACTCTTGGCAAGTTTTACTTTGAGTGCAAATTTTTAACCCCATCATTAAAAATCTTTCTCATTTCCATAAAAGTTAATCGATTATATTCGATTTTTCGCATAATCCTAAAGTTATCTGTGCTGAGAACGGCTAAACAAGGTGTTTACGATCAGATTTTGATCGGAAAAAACGGAGAACAAAACCAAATCCTTAGCAAATAAATTATAAGAGTGGGATGGGCAGAGACGAAGTCAGGTTGTGTCAAAAGGGGTTAGGTACGTCGTCTGATCGAATTTACCATAATCATCCAATAAAAAAATGTCGTTTAAGCAAACTTAGGATTATTTTCCTGTTATGTGGTTTTTCGCCCGCGTGCGGATCTGGTCCGCGTGCGGAACCTATTATTTCATAATATGTTTTTTGACACTGGTCACACACGGGCGGATTGGCTGAAGAAATTATAGATTTCGGGTGGCCAAACCAGATCCGCACGCAAGCGGAAATTAGCATGACAGAAAGCCCTAAGACGTTGCACTACGCCGTGTTCTGTTTTTATCAGGCTTGCCTCAGAAAAGGAATCCCAAACCAATAAACAAAACACTGCTGAGTTTTTTCAACTTTGCCACTCTTCAAAATGTTGCATAAGAAATTTTTGAAAACTCTCTGGCGTGATCATGATCGATCACACACACGGGCTGTTTTGTATTATATTATAACTTAAAATGTAACAATCACAAATCCACCGAGTTTCGGTCAGTTGTCGAAACCTATTTAGCTTTGTGCAAAAAGAAGCTTTCTAGTCTCCATATACTTCCCCAATCGCCGATCCTGGAATACCTCCCTGTAGTTGCCGTCCAGGTCGTGTGTCCTTAATTGGGCCATGTCGCACGGACAACGGAAAAAACTTAACATTTGTTAGGTATTCGGAGAATCGTACACTTGTTGCTTTCGACGGGCCGGTGTCGTAATGGATTGGTAGCCCTTGTTATTGGGAATTGGGTAGTTACTTTGTTTGTTCAACTAGAATAGGAAATAAACATGAATGTCGAATAATAATAACTAATAAGCTAACGACTTACGGTCTTAAGACGGCGATAGATCTGAAATGGGCAAATTTGGGTTACATTAAAACAATTTTTCTCCGTCACCTTTATCGATAAAGCTTTGTAAAAAATACCCAATAAATTATGGGATTAAAGGCCTCTTCTTCTTGACAATGAAAAAAAAACTATTTTAAATACCAGAAATAATTGATCATCTCTTTTCTTAGTTTTTACAATTTTTCTCTTATACTATCAATCACAAGTTTTTTTTTCAATGTTTATTTTCCTTGAGAGTTCATTGTAGTTATAAAGGCTTTCAATTCGCACAGTGATAACTCAATTTTATACTTAATTGAATTTTCAAAATGAAAAGTGATATTGTTGTGTTGTGTGTTGTTCATTACGCAAAGTTAATGAATGTCATTCAAATTGAATCCCATTTCGTTGCATTCGTTCGCAATATGCAGTTAATAATGTTGTTAACGAAGTGAATTACGTTTCCTGCAATAATTTAATTGTCATTGATTGGAATACTGTTTTTTTTTACCAACGGCTCAATAGGAGCTCAATATTAAAAAAAATCTATACATATACTGCATAGATTTATTTAATTTGTATATTCGATTATTTATGTTAAATCATTACCGAAATTAATAAAACAACAACAAATTTTCTAATTAAAAAAAATCGTTAATAAAACTACACTAAGTTTCGGGTGATAAAAAGGTTGCCTTTTTTCTGTGACGTCACCGTTCAGTTTGTCAACTGAAACTACTTCTGTTCCTTCAATCAGAATAAAATTTGAAAGAAATAAATGATAAAAAATATAAAAAATTTTACTTGGCTGAGTGCTTATTTTGTAAGCTTAGAGAAATAAACTTTATTAATATTAGATATTTGGTATAGATTAGGTTAGTAAAATCGATTTTTTTTAAGCTGAACTTAGTTTCGTGAAACCAGCCCTTATTCTTTTTAGTCACGTTAAACGTCCAGACTATTAATTGTCAATAAGTTAACATAACTAATTAGAACATGCTCATTGATTTGCAAGCACCTGCTGACCAACGGTTTATGGTGAGGGGTTGCCGAAGGTTACCGGCTGCAAGCACTGCGATTGGTTATCGGCGCCGATGTTGAGCTTTGGAGTGGAGCAATCTTAGAAAATCTTAGACGGATGTTTTGGATCAGATGTGATGTAAGGCTTTTTTTCATAGTGCTTACTTACGCTAATGCCATTAAAAACTTGATTTGCAAACTTGCGGAAGGTTGCTGGTTCAAGTCCCATCAGGGACGTAATCTTTTGGGATATTAGTGAAATTCTTAGAAAATAATATGACGTGGTCTTTGAGCTTTCCAATATTTGGGCAGTTTCATGCCACATGATTACGGAATAACTGAAGACACTGCGAGTGAGTTTTCATAAGCAGACATACCGATTACCCTAATTTTTGTCTTTTGCTACGAACGCCACCCACTACCACACTAGATATAATGCGCCATGAATCTATGTTGATGGCTCTTGTCTTGACGCATGACACTATGTTGCAATGCTTACTGGAAAACTCCAAAATCTAAATAAGGTTAATATCCCGTTGTAAATGACTTTAGTGTTAATAACCATGTTAGTCGAACTTTACCTGCATCATTACTTCTGCTTGCAGGGTTACGTTGCCAGGGTTAGTTTTTGGTGGCAGCCTGATGTAGCCCGGTGATTCCTAGCACCCCTTGCCCCGCCGTTACCATGGCCACTGCCATGGCCAGGAATAGCGAGGCGGCCGGGAACTGGGGGCCATTTCCTTTTTTGTATCGTCATTGGAGGATTAACCCCCCAACGTGTGGATTATGGTCAGTAGCCCATAATCCCTACGGATAATGCGGGTTGGGGATCGTAGTTCGTGTGTTGGGTTCTTCTGCAGGAGGCGCTGCTGCCTGCCCCTCGTTTTGGGTCCCTTAGTCGTCTCCTACGACACCCACGGTAAGAGTTGGGTTGATGCTATTCGAGGCCGGCACCACACATCCGTTGCAGCTGTTCTTGGGGAGCATAATCAATGTATGTATATACACAAGCTACAATTTTACTTAAATCAGTCCCTAAAGTGGCCAAGCAAAACTGCGCAAAATTGGAGCAGAACGCCGACGTATACCTTTATGTTGGTATTTTCTTACTTGAATAAGCTCTTTCTTTGCCACGAAAGGTGTAATGATAGAATGCGCACGTGTCGGCGAACGTAAATTGTTTATTATTTTTTACGAGATTTTCATACGAACACAGCGAGCTCGCCTCGTTAAGCACTGAGCTTTTGTTTAAGAGTGAGTAAACCTTCACGAACGGCCGCATGAAGCTTCGTTCCGTGTTTGGTGTTAATTTTTTACCCAAGAATGAATATATTTTAAGCTTTTATGTAAGTCGAAGGTACAGAATTTGTATGTTGATTCGGTTACTAAGAGAGTTACTTAGTAGAATTCTTCCTTAGTGAAGATCGAAATATTCTCAATTGAAATACGCACCACGAACGATTTAAAATCATTATGACGCGACTCCAACCGCTCGACCTTCACCAAGGTGTTGGTCTTCCTCTTCACATACTCCACGATCCCCTCCACCTTCGTGGTATAGTGAAGCCTGGACACGTAGAGCAACGTCGAAGGCTCGGCAAATTTATGTTAAAATGTAAGTACCCCAGTTATACGATCCAGTGTTTTATGAATGTTTAGTAAAATAACAGCATATAAATGTGGAATGGAAATCCTAATACCACTTACAATCCCATTCCAACCAAGAATTCTAAAATAAAGACATCGTTTTCATACGACCTGGCATTTTCCACTTTCCCAAGATTTCCCAAGGTAGAATCGCTAAGCACCCTGATGTTTGAGGATGAGAAATGAGCGGAAGGGAGTGCGGGGGTGTATTGTAAACACAATTACCCCCCTGCACCCCTCGCACCCCCTGGGGGCAACAAATGGCGGCTAAACGACCCATTCGTTGTGATTTGTTAGCAATATGCTTGAGATTTGGAACAGAAATGCCTTTAAAACTGTTCGCAGTTATTTCTTAGAATCGGAATTTTGTTCGCTGTTACGCTAATGGCGTTATGAGGTATTTTGAATGTGAAATTGAGTTTTATTAGATGTTTATTCCGAGCTTATTATAATATTAGTCTTCCATAATTTGATATAAGGTATTTCAGGCAGCTATACTGGGAGTACATGACCTCAAGTATCTAATAAATAGCGTTGTTCAACGGTTGACTCCAACTCGGATAAGGAAATCAAGGATAAGTAATTTAATAGCTAAATAAAAAATGCTTTCCTAAACTTAGTTTAGACGGAGATGAAAACAACACATCATAAACTAAACATTACATCATACGTCGAAGCAAAGCTGCCAAATAAGATCCGTTTTAAAAATTTCGATGCTGTGGAAACTTTGCCTTTTTGGGTCCTCAGCTCGGTATAAGTGTACACCCAAACCCAAGTACAGGGGCCGAGTTCTGCTAAAGGCTTTACTATGAAAGTCGAATCGTCCATACAAATGTTAAAATTCGTGTGTTATAGATAAGTTATACTGACTTTTTTATGTAACATTATAATCGTTTTTAAGTAGTTTTTATCATTTTGTAAACGTGACTACAACACCAGCAAATTTACATTAACTTTAAGCCAAGAAATTGCACAAGGAGATTGATTACAATGGTTTCAACCTAACTTTTGACAAGAGCTCGTCTCTCCATCTACAGTTTCTTTCATCAAAGGTAAAATGCCAAAATGTGTCAGTTTGATACCATTGTTATTCTGAAGCGATTCGATTAGTGTAATTAGTGACCAGGTTTCAATTCTATTGCGCCCTTCAGCCCGGCGGAGATCCTGATTTCCATCATGCACTATCTCCCGGATAATTTTCCTATGGATGAAATAAAATCTTCGCAGTCCAATAATCCGCGAATGATCCGCAGACTTCATTATCACATTCGAATACATCATGTAGTTATAACCAGTACATGTACTTGTTAATACCTTACGGTTTAACAAGCCAGGCGCGAGAGGGCGGTTCATAGCGCCTTCGGTATAAATATAAACCACTCAAGTACAACATTTAATTATATCGCTGTTTATTAAACCAGACGCACCTACCTAACGAACCAACACTGATAGCCATCGATGATAAAGCAGAGAAAGAAATTGTATTCACACCTTGAGTCTTCCGGGGTTCATAATTTGTTCCTTTCGATCTGGGATGTTAATTAGATTCTTGTAAGTTTGATTGAATGAGGATTGAGGTTTATGTTTTATGATTTACGGATGGTTTTTGAAATGAGTAGTTTCCATGTTTCATAGAAAGATCAGATGATAAAAGCCATGCGGTACGCGGCGGTAAATGACTTTCAAAATAATGTGCGGTCATGCTTTTAAAATTTTGTCAAAAAATTTGCAATTAATGCTGCCATTTTTTCTAGCATACAGAATATCGCGTAAATTTTTAAAACGCTAAACCGCTTTTAAGTTTATAAATTAGATTAGATAAAGAGACTTTTAGTTTATCGAATACTCATTCGTTTTACTTCAATAAATATGGCATTAACTGCCCAGTCTTAGCAATAGAGCCTGCTGGGGCACGCCACTTTTACACGCTGTTGTACGTCAAATGCCCATGTGCGCCATGGGCACCAAAAGAGTTAGTAAGTGATCGATAACTGGATTGATAATTACACGTCTTTGTTCACTTCAAACCTAGCACGTTACTTACGCACAGCATTGGAAATCTAAAGGTTTAAGTCTAAGGAGTGCGCAATGCAGAGCAAGAGCCCGAGGCGCATTAGAGCGCGATTTATAGACGCGCGCGCAGCTATCACGCCCCGCGCCCGCGGCCGCACGACCACCACGCCCCGCCCAGCGCTGGACTTAGGCACCCCAAGGAATATTTCTTAAGGACTTTTAATTGGCCAAGCCAAGGTCCGAGCTGAACATAAGTGATGCCCCGGTGCTGTTGCCCCCAACAAAATTTGACAGTCATAATGCTTCAACTATCGCCGTAGTCGGTAACGTTTTCTACAAACCTTAGAACTGTCACATAAGCCAGAGTATTTTTTGTTAATCCCTTAACAAACTTAGGAACCGAACAATCAAGTCGACATGGCTTGTAACTAATGGTCCGTCCAAGTCATGCAAACGTCTTTTGTGACAACAGATGTCACAGCCTGCCTAGGCTCGTTAAGATTTGACTCATAGTCAATATTCACACGGACACCAAGGTTTTGAAGTTGAAAATATAATAAAAGTAGCGTCCTTGTCTGTTCCCTGAGCTAGTTAGATAGAAAGGAGTAAGAAAGACAAAGTCGCTTTCCTAGATTTGAAAGCAACTAAGATGTGTGAACGAAACTTCTTTTGTTTGAGATAGATCTATAGACATCCTTGTACAGACCGTTCACCATAAGATGTCCCCTGCTTGAATGGTCTTTCCATAGTGCGGGTTCGAGTCCCGCCAAAGTCGAAAATTTTTGGGAACTTATTTCATTTCTTAGAGATGCCCAGAGTGCGGGTAAGCACTATTACAAAAATCCTTAGAATTTAGCAACGGCAACACCTCTCGTCAAACGAACTAAGTGTAACTTTAGTCTTTGAACATTGGAAACTTTAATGTTTTCTCTGTACGTGGAGCCACAGGCGCTACAGTCCGTAAGAGGTTCCCAAAGATTTTCGACGAAAACCGACTGAGACTTCGTTGCTTAGTTGGTTAGAGCACACCCGTACTAAGGGTGGGGCGCGGCTTCGAGTCCCGCCGAAGTCGAAATTTTTTGGGAACTTATTTCAACCCCGACTTATAAGCCTGATTACCCCCCTGTCTCAGACCCCGACACATAGAGCGCGTGAAATACAACGCGATCTCATTGTCGGCCGCTGCCATTGTAATGAGATGTTATTTATTAAACAATCCCATAACATAACTAATCACCAACAACATTCAGTACAGATAACCGAAAAATATTACTAAATGACCGGTTAGAAGAATAGCTGGGGTCAGGGTGGAGGATTGGGGTCAGTTAATGTTTGAAAATATCCAAGTCATCGTTTTTGTTGATATTGGTTTGTTTTTAACTTTCCAAGAACAATGATCTTTTCTTTTTGATCTGTCCATATAGATTAATTTTCACGTCTATTAAATTACCATGTCAACCGCATGGTGAGTTAGGAACTGTTTTCAATGCAAAATAGGTATGTTTGTCTGTACCTTATAATTTCATTTTACAGCATGTTTTTGATATAGTTGCAAATAAAAAAAACTATTTTTTATTCTAAGCGAGAGAAAACTAACTACCTTTCTTCTGTGGATTAGTTTTTAAATAACTTTAGTCATAAACATCACAGCTTCAGAATTATTGTTATTTCACACAAGGTGCCATAAACAATCTCCATTTTCCATTAGCTTTTCTTGAATCGCGATTCGACGAGAAATTCAAATTACCAAGATTTGATTCTAATTGGGAGTTTATCGGTAGCGTCCCAAGAATCAGTTACCTCGTAGAGCTAGAAATTTCTGCATCTGCGCATGCCATTGTACCACTTAGAGCTAGTGTAGATATGGGTGATATTGGAGTGTGTATCGTGAGAGTAAAGTTCGAACGCCAACACGCCTCCTTTAGATAATGCTAACGACAGTGCTATCTCAGATCTTGGACCGTTGGGCTACATTATAACTTATTAGTAGCGTGATTTCAGCTGGATCGAACTTGCTTTTGAACTGTTTTGAATATTGTGGTCTTTTCATGTCATACGCCTGGGTTCCACCAGAGTGAGCATTTGAGATAGGTAACTTTAAAGAATTCGAAATATGTCGTTATGCTATTTCGACATCACGCTGATAATTTTTACTCCACAGATTTTTTTTTACTCCATAGAAAGAACTGTAGTGATTATGATAAAAACTATAAAAAAATTAAATGAAAAATGGTTTATTCTGTAAATAGGTGGGTTACAATAACATGGGTTGGGGTTCTTTTTTAAGAATAATTATGCTTGTCTTAGAAAACCCTGCTCTTTCTTAACATTAGGTTCAGCACAACATACAGACGTTAAAATTAAAAATACAAAAGATAACATAGATGTATTTAAATCTTTGCCTGGACATGATGTTTGTTAGATATAGTTGTGTAGTCAGTATGGTAGACTATAACCTTCCAGACAAGGAGCAAAAAACACCAAGTTACTTAGGTATTCCAGATCGTACATAAAACTGGATGTTATTCTCATAGTCCGGTCGTGAGATGATAGGCGGTGCATGAGTCAGCGCGAGCCTTCGTAACTTACATACTAATTCGACAAATACAGGTCGTTCAACTCTTTGTTTTTTACCGATGACATACTGAACTGTGAGAGCGCAAAATAAACTGCTGTTTGCTATATACTATATAGATTTTTAGAAAATAGATGTAAGTGTAAATATTAGTTGTAATTATTTTTTGCCTGTTAATAAATAATGTTTGCTATAAAAATATCATAATACCTATAGTACAATTTTCTTTAAATTTTGAATAATTGTGGCGGTAACCAAATATTTGTCCAGATATCTACGGACTTTAAAGTCATTTATAACGGGATTTTTACCACGATTCGATTTCTGAGTTTTCCAACATTTCAATGTTTCGAATCATGGTAAATATCCCGCTATAAATGACTTTAATGTTATTAACCATGATAGTTTTAAAAGTTTTTTCTTTTTTCTTTTTACTTTGACTTTTGACTTTTTTTTTACTTTAACCAGGAAAGATTTTTTTATGGTTTTGCACTTTTGGTGAGCAACGCGAGAGCGTTCCATAGAAGCAATTGATAAGAATATCTACTATAATAAGCTCCAGGCTCTTTACACCAAAAAATATCTCTTGGAGGAATGTAGAGAACATATATATTGTACATACATATTATATAGAACATAATATATTATATATTGGTTTAATATGATGTGTCTCGGTCAAAATGGAGCATTTACAGCAATATCTTCGCCTAAAGGTCTGTTGATTAGTAGATTCTTCGATAAAACATTTTGATCCACCGTAACTAGGCTCCCAAGGATATAACATCTGTATGGATCACCACCAGATCATACCCGAGATTATGCTAAACCGATGTCGAGCTTGTCGAACGCATATCTCCCATCGATATAAATCATCTTATTAACTATTGTTTCGGGAGGTGTGGTGTGAACGAACCAAGATACTATCGACTTCGATGTGTTTTAAATTAACATAATAGGTTTCTGAATGGATATCACCTTGTTTGATGATGTACGATGATGTCGTAAATTGAAGCAAATTTAAAGGTCTAAATGGGTTTATGAGCGTCATGTGTGATTGAGTGTGATTTGTATTCGTGACAAAATGAAAGTTTAACATTTTAAATGGAATCAACAAATGGTATGAGTGCAGGTGTGGGGAAATGACACAAATTTTGTGGACTACATAACACCACAACTCGTAGAATTTTAGTCAGCCACCGATATTTGCATGACATGTTTTTTTAAACGGAATTAACGAAACTTATGGACAACAGGAATTAGAAACTCAGATAGTTACTACAATAAATAGAGCAACAATAAAAAAAATTATGACGTAGTTACATCATGGCTTAGTCTTTACAATCGTCGTTTGTTTTGTTTAATTTAACAGTCTGTACCAGTAAATCAAAGCTCGCCATGACATCTGTACCCTTAGCCCGAGTCAATACAAAAACAATTCGATAATTCTAATCAAGAAAAAATGATGAATCACCTACATGATAAATGCTTAGGATGGTAATAGACACAAACGAGGTGTAGCCAAAAAAATGCGACAAATATGTTTCGTGAAAAAAACTTAGGTTTGGTGCAAGTACCGATTATATAATATAAATTATATAAATGCCATAAACGCCACTGCATTGGTCGAAGTGCAACAAATTACTGGAAAACTATCATTGAGTTTGCGAGAAACGATTGGATCGTTGTCATTCTACGAAAAGTAGTTCGCTACAGAAATATATAGGAAAGACTCGCAAACGGTAGAAGTATTCGTAAGATAATGCGCACAACCCATACTAAGCACTCTGGATTTACCTACCACCAATCAGTGCCGTGAGGTCTCAACGAAAATTAAAACTTTCTTCCGAGAATTCAAGGCAAAGAATCAAATTCTAATCAACGCATCCAACAATCAATGATTGTCCATTGTCGATTCATTTCGCGGATCCAAATGAAGCAACAACGGCTCGATTGATTCGCGAGTGACGCTCCCGCCCAGGCGGCAAGCCGACAATTAACTCCATGAAACAGGCCATGGGCACAGGCACCATGGGCCCACGGACCATGACTGGAGGTTTCTCCTATAGGCTAGTTATTATAAAATAATGAAAGCCGCGCCGCCCGCTGCGCTCCACAATTGCCTGCTTAGCCGTCTCACCAGTCGTTTAGCTATTTTAATTTTTAGTTTGTATTAACGGTTTCAACATCTATCATATCTACCTACCTGCATATCGCGATCTGTGTTTGTCTGAGGAGTCCGCCTACGATTGGTTACTGGTACTGTTACTGGTACTGCGAATGCATGTGTGAATGTGTTATTAATTTCTTCGACACACCTTGATTTGATTGCTCTCTTGTTCTCTGTCGTCATTGATGAACAATGGAGGCGGCTAATGTGAAATCTGCATGTGTTAAATAATCTTAATTTCTGTACGGATACAGATAAGTTTTAATTAGTTTTTTGTTGAATATAACATTAGAAGGTTTTCCACACGTTGTTATTTTTGTCTGTTGAAGCCTGTACTAGTAGAAGCTGCCATTTTGAATCCGTTTGGGGTTCGAGGAGATATCATCTTAATTTTGGCTACTTCATGTTTGATCTGCATTTGAAATGAAAATCATTGTTTGATATTTTATTTATAAAAGTTTTGTTACCAAAACCAATACTAATATTGGTGCTGACATATAATGGTACAGTCAAAAAAGTTTAATAGGATGTGGCGTACCTACGCGCCACTTGATCGCCGATCCGAAATGTGTGTTCTTATATATATTTATATATATCTCAAAAACTTAATAATTTTCATTTCGCTACAATCTTTGAACTTGGGCCATACCCTAGTGAACTGAACATACACTTCGGACCGGTCTGGCTCGGTCACTCACGCGCAGCCGCTCATTCATTCCGCGACTGACCACCTTGCTTACTTCACGCGCTCACATTGCTTTTGTTATTTGTTTACGTAATTTAGTTTTCTTTCTGCTTGTAATTCATGTAATCTGTCATTAAATCAATCGTTCTTCCGTAAATAACATTCTTCATTTCTTCCGCTTCGCTATCATTCTTCCTCTATCAACCTCCGGAATTCCAAGAACATTCTACAAACAGGTGTGGGTGTAGGAACACCTAGGCTGAACACTCATACCTATAAATTGGTGACCCCCGACGTGCCAACATTATATTGGTGACTCCAGACGTGCCAAAATACATTGGTGAGTCTTTCAATTGTGTTGGACAATCTTGGATAACCTTCCGGAACATTCGAGAATTCTCGCCGAACAAGCGGATTTTGGTGTGTGGTACAAGCGAAGAGCGGTGAGCGATTTATTTTTTCTCTAATAAGTGAAGATGTCTTCAGACGAGTTTGATGATGCTCGTGCTCAGCCCGCTGGTGGCGCAGGTGCTGAAGTTCTCCGAGTTGGCGTGAGAGTTCCGCCATTTTGGCCTGAAGAGCCGGCAGTATGGTTTGCGCAGGTAGAGAGCCAGTTTATCCTATCTAAAATAACGACGGACGAGACGAAATTCTGCTACCTCGTTTCCCAGCTCGACAACCGCTATGCTGCCGAGGTCAAGGACATCATCACGAATCCGCCCACAACAGACAAGTACACAAAATTAAAACAAGAGCTAATTAAACGCCTTTCAGCATCAAAGGAGAAGCGTGTCAAGCAGCTGTTAATCCATGAGGAGCTCGGTGACAGAACTCCTTCGCAGTTCCTTCGCCACTTGCAAGGTCTCGCTGGTCCAGCAGTTCCCCAGGACTTCCTGACCACCATTTGGTCGAGCCGATTGCCTGCTAACATCCAGACGGTAATCGCAACTCAGGTAGACTTACCTCTAGAAAAATTAGCAGATTTAGCAGACAAGGTGCACGAGATAGCTCCTACCAGTCCACAAGTGGCTAGTACTTCTAAAATGGAACCTCCATCATCTCAGGATGATCTGGCCAGGCAAGTTTGCGAACTAACAAAGCAGGTTGCGATGCTAGCTCAGCAAGTTTCTAGCGGTGGACGATCGCGATCGCAGCAGCAGAATAGGCGTGACCACTATAACTCACGCTCTCGCTCTCGCCCACGCTTCCAGCAACCTCCTGCAGACTGTCCTCACTGTTTTTACCACTTCAACTACGGAGCACAGGCCAAGAAGTGCAAGGAGCCCTGCACTTTCAAGTCGGCGGAAAACGGTCAGGGCGGTCGCAAGTAGCGGCCAACGACTGCCCTTCTTCATCTTCAACAGGCCGTATTTTTGTCACCGATCGCGCATCAAAAATGCAGTTCCTCGTGGACACTGGTTCCGACCTGTGTGTTTTTCCGCGATCGGCTATCAAAACGCCTTGTACTAAATCGAAATTCACCTTAACTGCTGCAAACAACTCTGTTATACATACCTACGGTCTCAAGCAGATGCAGCTGGATTTAGGCCTTCGCCGTGCTTTCACCTGGAGTTTCACAATCGCTGACATCTGTAGACCTATCATAGGAATCGACTTCTTGAGATTCTATGGTTTGCTGGTTGACTGTAAGAACAAGCGTCTCATCGATGGCATCACTTCACTCTCAGTAAGTGCCCTTTCCTCCAGATTACCTGACGACACAGCATCGATCAAGGCTGTGACAGGTGAATCGGAATTTCACATGCTGTTACGAGAGTTTCCTGAGATTACCAGACCTGCAGGTATACCGACATCTCCTAAGCACAACACTCTACACCATATCAGGACTACACCTGGTCCTCCCGTCGCTTGCAAGCCACGACGTCTCGATCCTATCCGACTTCAAGCTGCTAAGAAAGAGTTCGAGAATATGGTAGCCAGTGGAGTAGCTCGACGTTCTGAGAGCCCATGGTCTTCTGCCTTACACCTAGTGAGGAAGAAAGATGATGGATGGCGACCTTGCGGTGACTACCGTTCTCTCAACGCTAGAACCACACCTGATAGGTATCCTATACGTCACATCCAAGACTTCGCCCAACAACTTTCAGGATGTACCATTTTCTCAACAGTGGACCTCGTGAAAGCGTATAACCAGATCAAGGTGAACCCTGATGACGTCCAGAAGACGGCCCTGACGACTCCATTTGGTCTCTTTGAATTTAATTGTATGGCGTTCGGTCTTCGCAATGCCGCACAAACGTTCCAGAGATTCATAGACGAAGTTCTCCTAGGTTTGGATTTCTGCTACGGCTACATCGATGACATCCTTATCTTTTCAAAGAGCCTTTCTGAGCACAAAACGCACTTACGTCAGCTTTTTGAGCGCCTGAAGCAGTATGGAGTGCTGATCAACACTTCAAAGTGTTTACTGGGCGAGTCGGAAGTAACATTCTTGGGATACCACGTTTCAGCCAAAGGAACTCGACCGCTGGATGTCAAGGTAGAAGCTATCCAGAATTTTCCTGCTCCCAAGACCATCAAGGACCTCCGACGCTTTCTGGGAATGCTTAACTTCTATCGCCGTTTTATTCCCAACGCTGCTAAGCTTCATGCGCCGTTAAATGCTTTACTAGCTGGCCCTAAGGTGAAAGGTGCAGATCCAGTGGAGATGACTGCAGACCTGATGCGTGCTTTCGAAGACTGCAAAACCTCACTTTCCCAGGCTACCCTATTAGCTCATCCCGATGTTTCAGCAGATCTCGCTGTCGTTACAGACGCATCTGACTCCTCCATTGGCGCTGTTCTGCAGCAACGTAAGAAGAACAACTCTGACTGGGAACCCCTTGGATTTTTCTCTCACAAACTTTCCAGCTCCCAGGTCAAGTATAGTCCTTACGATCGAGAACTACTCGCCGTGTACGAAGCCATCAAATACTTTCGGCATATGATCGAAGCGAGGACTTTCGCCATCTTCACCGATCACAAGCCTTTGGTCTTCGCCTTCTCACGCTGTAAAGATAAATGTTCTCCGCGTCAGTTTCGACACCTAGACTTTATAGCCCAATTCTCCACTGACATCAGATACATACCTGGCAAGGAGAATGTTGTTGCTGACGCTCTGTCTCGTGTTGACGGAATAACAGGTATCGACTATCAAGCTCTTGCACGATATCAGGAATCAGATCCAGAACTGCAGGACTTGATCAAGAATGGCTCCAGTTTAAAACTTCATAAGGTGAAATCTGCACATTGCGTCGAACCTATCTTCTGTGACATTTCTAGTGGACAACCACGACCATACATCACTCCACAGCTACGAAAACAGGTTTTTGCTATGATGCACGAACTCCATCATCCCGGTAACGCAGCTACAGTGCGACTGGTTACGCAAAGATTTGTGTGGCCAGGGATTCGTAGTGATTGTAGAGAGTGGTCTAGGCAATGCTTGCAATGCCAACAATCAAAAATCACCCGTCACACAAAATCTCCTCTTTCCTCTTTCCTTACTCCGTCCGCGAGGTTTTCCCATATCCACTTGGACCTCGTGGGCCCTCTTCCTCTGTCTTCTGATTACAGGTACTGCCTTACCGTCATCGACCGATTTACTCGATGGCCTGAGGCGGTTCCACTCAAAGATATCACTGCCGAGACATGCGCAGCCGCCCTGGTATCAACTTGGATCTCCAGGTTTGGTTGTCCTGCACGCGTGACTACAGACCGTGGTCGCCAGTTCGAGAGCCAGCTCTTCAAATCTCTCGCCGCGTTGGTTGGTGCGCGCCACTTCCGTACCACTGCTTACCATCCTGCAGCGAATGGCATCGTCGAACGTCTACACAGGCAACTCAAGGCAGCAATCATGTGCCATACTACCTCGCAGTGGACAGAAGCCCTCCCGCTCGTGCTACTTGGTATACGCAGCGCCTGGAAGGATGATCTTCAGACTTCAGCAGCCGAGCTTGTCTACGGTGAACCCCTACGTTTACCTGGACAGTTTCTTTCTCCGTCAGATACTTTCAGTTCTGACGACATCACTCAATACTCAACCCGCCTTCGAGCTCATGTCCAAAAGCTTGCTCCTCGTCCTACTTCATGGCATACTACTTCGCCATTTTACTTTCCGCGTGATCTTCAATCTTCTTCTCACGTGTTTCTACGTCAAGATCACGTGCGCCGTTCCCTTGAACCTCCTTACGCTGGTCCCTATCTTGTCATCGAGAGGCAGCCGAAGTTCTTCACCATCGACGTAAAAGGCAAGAAGACCAACGTCAGTGTCGACCGACTGAAACCAGCGTACACGACGAGAGACGCCCGAGAACCAGCGTATCCTACCTTAAAAAACGCTGACGAAACTACACCTACTGCTGTGATCACCCCTGATGAACCCGTTCCCGCTGCAGAGCCCGCTGTCGAAGAGAAGAGGACCCGCAGCGGCAGAAGAGTCCGGTTTCCAGATTTTTATCGACCGTAGTCACGGTCTGGCCGGGGGGAATATGTGGCGTACCTACGCGCCACTTGATCGCCGATCCGAAATGTGTGTTCTTATATATATTTATATATATCTCAAAAACTTAATAATTTTCATTTCGCTACAATCTTTGAACTTGGGCCATACCCTAGTGAACTGAACATACACTTCGGACCGGTCTGGCTCGGTCACTCACGCGCAGCCGCTCATTCATTCCGCGACTGACCACCTTGCTTACTTCACGCGCTCACATTGCTTTTGTTATTTGTTTACGTAATTTAGTTTTCTTTCTGCTTGTAATTCATGTAATCTGTCATTAAATCAATCGTTCTTCCGTAAATAACATTCTTCATTTCTTCCGCTTCGCTATCATTCTTCCTCTATCAACCTCCGGAATTCCAAGAACATTCTACAAACAGGTGTGGGTGTAGGAACACCTAGGCTGAACACTCATACCTATAAGGAAATTATTACAATGCCAAAACTAAGCGATTAAAGGCAAGCCATTCACGGGCGACATATTAATAAAAAAATAGGTAATAGGTATTAATAATATGGGCAAAATAAATAAAGTAGGTACTTCATTACACCTATGTACATTTTAACTTGCGTTAAAAAGCAACTAGGGTGAACATATGCGCAAAAATTAAAAGAAATTTAATGGATTTTCACCAGCAAAAAGCCGCACGCGACGGTGCGTACGCCTCGCCACTGCGTCGCGACTGACACGATTTGCCTGTCATACAGTATGTCAACTCTGTGCTTTTCTACGATAAATTCTTGACACTCTGGGTCGCTTGGGTTGACGAATAGCATTTAAATAACCTTCTTAATAAAAAAAATCTAGTCTATGGTAATTATTGAATAGCTGGTTGTGCATTAGGAACAGAACAGTCATGTTATATAGGCTACGCTGTAGGCTCTTGAACACCAAGAGCCCGGAATTTTCCATGTTTAACAGCAACGACCCAACAGCCTGGATCAGTGGAGCGCTTCTTCAGGTCAAAGCAAAGATTGTTCTGTATCAGAACAACAAAACAAACATTCATATATTTCCGGAAAACTCTAGAGAAATTCGTCGCAAACATTCGAATGTTGATGCTCCTTTAAAACTAAAAAAATACTAAATTCCGCTAGTTGTACCCAACTCAGGGGTTTAGGTACAAACAGCGGAGTGATGACTCCACTACATATGATCGAGAACTACAAAATACAAAATATTTTATTCAACAATAAAGTATACATAGTCATAAATATAGTAGTTATAGTAGAACTGTGTATTAATTTTAGATCAATCTGTTTTAAAGCCTAGGTATTGTCTTCAGCCAAATATCTCAACCTCACCACATTTTCACAAACTTACTTATTTGTTTTCTTAATAGGCTGAACAGATTATTTTTATATTAGTAGGTAGTTGATTTACTGATTCCCCACACCTCGTGCCGCACGCAGGCTGTGCGTCATGTGTGCGTCGGTTGGTTATCTCCATCTTCACGCATGGCCGCGGCGGTGCGTCCACGCAACCCCTGCGCCGGCGCCGATTGGCGCATTCCGCTCGTTAAAGGAATTGAGGTGTTGAGCGGTTGCGTTGGTGAGGGAAATGGAAAATATCGGTTGCTAATTGTTTTCTATGCGGTTTCTAGTTTAGATATTTTTTTAATTATGTAGGTATCTGCGCTTACATTAAAAAAAGGAAAGATTTGTTTTTTTAATTAAACAGGCTCCGAAACTACTGGACCGATTTGAAAAATTCTTTCACCATTAGAATCCTATGTTATCCCTGATGAACATAGTGATAAAAACTACTCATGCGAAGCCGGGGCGGGCCGCTAGTAATATATAATTCTTCAGGCATTCTTCATGTAATTTACGCACTTAAGTCACGCGAAGAATTATTATAAGTGTTTCACAATTAAAATTTTTGAAGTAGAAAAAAGTTGTTTGGAAGTTGTTTTAAATAATATTATTTGTTTTATAGTAAACCTGTAAAATAAACCGGAAACAGGATCATATGTTTCGACTCTTTCGATTGTGTACTCTACCTATGCGTTTGTAAGAAAGGTTTTAGCATAATTTTAGTAGATAAAATAGCGTGTGAAGGAATTTGAAGTCCTTATTTATTAAACCCTGCTTACAGCAAACCTACATGTAGACCGACTTTAAATTAATCAAGTCTTAGACGTAACTAGTTTTCAGAAGAACTAAACTTGGTATATGGGACGTGCGTTCTATCAACATGAACTTTAATCAATGAAGTTATGTCGGCGTCTTTGCGGTTAACTAACCGAACAAATCGTGAGCTTCGATAAATGGAGAAGGTATTCTAGAAGAAGAATAAGAAAAATATTTATTTATACCCAAAATACATACGGACTCACATACTAAAATAAAATAAATAAATAATGCTGGACAATTCACACAGCATTATCTAGCCCCAAGGTAAGCAGAGCTTGTGTTATGGGTACTAGATAACTGATATACGTAATATTAAACATTACATAGATAGATATTTTTTATTATAGGTACATAGAAAACGACCAGAAAATCCAGAACAAATATCTGCAGATCGTACACACATTTGTTCCGAGGCGGTAATCGAACCCGCAACCTCCTGCATCGCAGGCAGACCTTCGCCCACCGCGCCACAGAGGTCGTCAAAGTCAAGTATCGTAAGTACTTTTACTCGTATAAGTTAATAAGAAGATCTTTTATAATTAAATGAAAATTGGATTAACATCAGAATTATTTTCCAGAGAAGCTCCAGAACAGTTGGACCAAAACAAATCTGCTGGCAAATACAATTTGTTTATCTTCGTGGCTCGAGACACGCGCTCAGCTTACAAGCCTGTCCTGCATTGTTGCTGACTCAGCACTGCGATTGTTCCTCTCGCATTGTCTGTCAATACACCCCTCCTCTCGTCCAGTTAATTACTTTTCATTAGACAATCATTATGGGGCTTCTACACTGGCCAGTGTCTGATGGTTCAGTTACTTAAGGCTTGCCATGACCGATCAAGTTAGCTAACCTTGAGCGAACCTTGAACATGGTCATTCAAGGCAAGCTTTTCTTAGGATGGTGTGTAGTGTTCTTCAATGTTGTTTTTGAATAAATTAATCTAACGACAAAGCTACTGGTTATTCAATAATTCTTCAGAGAACACTGGTACAGCCTAGCCCGTAATCGATGACTCATCCAATATGTATTTAACTATATTGATGAAATGTCTTCCTATGACCACGATAGCCCGATAGCCTATGTAAACTCCCTGGTTTTCAAGGGTGAAAACAAGGATGATGATCGGCCATGACTTCCCAAAAACTTAGGTTGAGTGAAAAAATATATTTATCAGCTATTTATCGCGTACCTACTTACCTCGTTATTTTATTTCCCCATCTACGCGAAAAATATCGACTAAATATTTCACGAAAGTCAAAAAAGTTATGTATTTAATTGTAAAATCTGACTTGAAAGCACAAAATAAGAGCTTGCTGCCACAAGTCTGGAAACCCCACTAGACAATCATTACGAGACGTCTTGAGAAATATTTGGGTGGACGCTGTAATTTTCGGATCAGATTTTAAAGGTTGCTTGCTTTAATTACAGCTAATCAAATGCCGAACAAAAATAGTTCGGTATTGATTGACGGAGGTCTCTTTGGTTAGCAAGACCCCAAGGTTTTTGATAAGTTATACGCGACTACACTACACTGTTTTTTTTAGCTAGCAACTATAATGGTCCACTGCTAGACACAGGCCCCCCTGATAAGCGCCTTATTGGCTTTGATCTACGTTATTTTATTTACGCTTTGATCTATGTTATTTTATTTCTTTTCCCAAATCGCCTCTCTTTTTCAATAGTTATACAAACTTTATCACAAATATTGCATTCATAGTATTATTTAACATTATAATTTCCGTAATATTTTTATAATTTTGCTGGATGAATAATTCAAAACTACGAGTATATCAAGATATCAATTATATAGTTTTGGTACCTACTCGTGTCTGAATCAAAATAACTGATTTCCTCTTGACCTTACATTACCAGACAGCTTGTAATATCTGAGACATAAAATAAATAAAGAACATCACTTCTCGGTAAAAAAATAAAGTGCGAATGAATCCACAGTATTCGAACAAAATGTTCTTGTTGCATACCAATGCACCATGGACGTCAGTCAAGGTTAACGACGTAGGTAAATTAAATAGGACAACGTGACTTACTGACCAGCGATGGACAGTAAAAATTACTATAATATTGAATATATTGAAACAGAGGTAGAAAAGGTAAAGGAAAATCACGCTGTGAAGACGTTTTTAAGAATTTCATTTAGAACCAGTCCAGACATACCAAGTCGCCCCCGACATGAACACATGATCTTGAAGGAGGCCTATACCCAAACAGGGGTTTCTACGGAAGACTTAACTTGAATTTATTAATCTATGAAATTGTGTGTACTCCGTTCAAAATAAATGGCTTTTTTTTGTTAATTTAGTGCCAAAATCGCTTAGGTTACTCTGAAACATGAAACATTAGTTTAATAAAAGGTTTCATATTGCAAAATTTTGTAGCTACTACGAAAGTAACTGTGGTGTAGATCCACCATTAATAATTACTGTCTTTATTTTCTCTAATAGTAGGCGAACGGAATCAACGACTTATTTAAAAACATTTATTTACATTTATTGGAAGATGAAATCTCAATCTCATAATTATGAGGTTATCAACTATGTACTCGTAGTAGCCTAAAGATACTCGTGAAAGGGCACCCTGTACTACTTATAATTATAAATGAATTGAATTGAATGTGTTTTCCAATCCCCGACCCTAAACATTGAAGGAGGCAAAATGATGGGCAAAAATATTGTTACCACCAAATATTGTTTTGGTAAGCATGAGCAAGTCAAAGGTCGAATACAAAACATTCATTGGTCAATTGGTGAAAGTCAACATGGATGTTACAGAGATGATGCGTATACTTAATTTTGTAATGATGTAGTACTGTATGGACTGATATTTACAAGTTGAAAAGAACTGTAGAACACAGGATTTTTTTTAAAGTGTACTTTTAGTATTCAAAGTACCAGGAGAGCAGAAGTTGATTGGTGCTAGGTACAGAGTGTTGATTTCAGATTCAAAAGTAACAGTAGGTATCTACTTCCTTCACGTTTATGCTACCCTAGTAGTTGAGACAATCTTGTAATGGAAAATGATACTATTAGGACAGCACTATGGTGGTGTATGGTTTTTCCCGGTCTACCTCTAATGTATGGTGGTATGGTGGGTCCGCAGTGAAGTTTTCTAGGGATTCCGGTGAAAAATGTGCTTATCTCATATATTAGAGTTTCGGTATACGAGGCTTCACAGTAAAAGTAGGTATACAAAGATCGTGCATTCGATAGGACAGCACAGTGTAAGTAATACTGTCCTTTAAAGTAGAAAGTTTAGGGTCGGCAATCGTGCCCAGGGCACATTTAGCTGTTATTTGCATACTAATCGGACGTACTGGACGCGGCCAGCTTTTAATTATAATGCTGTGTTGTGTAGCTGACGTACTGTTTGGGGAATTTTGCTGTGGTCATTCCGAAGATTTGTACGTGCTCGGAAATGACATGTCATGGCGGCGGGATTGTTTACGTGTGTCATTTGTTTTTATTATAGGCACTAGAGTTAAATATACCTTCTATATCAAATTTACATTATTTCACAAATATGTAGGTAGGTACTCGAGCTTTTAATTTGTCTAGGCGTTTTCTATGGCATTATGTACTTAAACTATACATAATCAGCTCTGCTTAATTTTGAGTTATATGATACTGAAATTAAAAATTATTTCCCAAAAAAATTAATTTCGGCGGGATCTGAGCCCGCGACCTCGCGATCCAGCGCGTGAGGGCTTACGCACTTTAATAAAAAAACCTTATGATACGGTATGAAGTATCAAGTTTCTTTTCCCGACTGAAAAATGGAGGATTATTTGAATAAATAAACATTAATAAATAAATAATGGTTGGACAATTCACACATCGTTATCTAGCCCCAAGCTAAGCAGCTAAGCTAAGCAGAGCTTGTGTTATGGGTAGGTACTAGATAACTGATATGCATAATACAATACATTGCATAGATAGATATTTTTTATTATACATAGAAAACGAGCAGAACTCCCGGAAAAAATACCTGCAGAGCGTACCTACGAATATTTGCCCCAAGGTGGGAATCGAATCCGCAACCTCCTGCGTCGCAGGCGGACCTTCGCCCACAGCGCCACAGAGGTCGTCAAAAAAATAAAATAACCATTGCATGTCTTTATGCTCTCGTTAGCGCTCTAGAACTAATTTTCTATAACTAGTGACTATAAATAAAATAAAATAAAAATTCTTTATTTCAAGCACACTATAAAATCGTTTTATAGTTTATAGTTTATATTTTTTTATTTAGTTTTTTTATTATTGTAATTTATCTTTTTGCGTCATAGCCTTCGTTAGAACCTTAAAGCATCATTAGGGCTTTTTAACCGGAAGGTGTAAAAAGGGGTGGAACCAAATTTATTGCCACTAACGTTAGCAAAACCAATAAAGCACCGCGTTACGCAGTTTCTATGTCAAATTCAAAGCAATTAAAGTAAATTTATCTTCGTTTAATTCAGAACTGGTGGCGGTCAGGTTTACGATAGGTACTACTGAGGTGCAGAACTTACTTCAGTGGGCTTAGCATGAACATATAATCATGAACATCATCTTATGTTTTGTTTCTAAGCGCAAAAGTGGATACAGTCACTAAAAACTAAAAAAACCCTAAGTAGTAAATAAAATACTTAATTATGAGTTACGGAAATATCAAATTGACAGTAGTTTTATATCGCAGTCGTGTTTTGCCGGCTTAGAATTTGCACCACCCCAACTCTTCCTGTGGGTGGTAAGAAGCGACTAAGGGACATACACTGAGGAGCGGGCAGCAGCGCCTCTTGCAGAATAAATCTACCACCGAACTGGGATCCCCAACCCACATGCCCAGCGTGGGAATTATGGGCATTACCCCCCATGACATAAAAACCAGGGGGAGGCTTGCGTCCTGCAGTGGACTGTTATAGGCTATATGGAGGATGAGGATTATATCGCAGGAGAATATTTTTACCATTTTTAATGGTTTCTGATATAGGTATATATTATGTGACATAATCAATATTTTTCGCAATACAGCATGACGTTATGGGTTAAGAAAGTTATAGATGCCATGACACGTTGAAAAACCTCGTTGTAGGTAATGGAAATGTATACTTTTCTCGTTGATAAAACCTCTTTTCATTTGTTTTGTTCATGCTAGGCCTCCAGGTTTCATGTCGAAAGGTCGTTGCTAACGTCTTGGGCCGGCTATAACAATTAATTAATACAATGTATGCCCGCCCTTATGGACGCTCGACCCTGCAGAAAAAGTTTAATTTCAATGTCACTGATAGAGGAAAAAGACCTTAATGCTACTTAGATGGCTAAATATGTAGTAGTTTTAGAAATAAATAATAAATAAATAATGCTGGACAATTCACACAGCATTATCTAGCCCCAAGCTAAGCAGAGCTTGTGTTATGGTAACTGATGCACATAATACAGAGTGTTTGGTGGAACGATGTAGGGATTAAAGAAACCGATCAAGGGTACCCATGTGATAATTGTAAACCAAATATGCTATTATGAAAAGTGAGTTTTTAAGTTAATATCAAAAGTTGTTTTTTCTTTTGTAAGTGATTTTTTTCCTTTAAAGGATAGTAAAATACCAGATAGTGCAATAAAAAAAATGCACTAAAACACTATGTATACATACTAACTACATACGAACTATTGCACTATGTCTGACATAGGCCTCCCCAAAATCATCTCAATTCCCAGTCTTGCGCTTCCCGCATCCAGCAGTTTCTTATTTTATTGCCATTCTATCTTATTAAAATATAGAGAATTGTTTTCTACAAATCTATCAAATAAGAACGCAGCCTATTGGTACTGACGATTGTAAGAGAGCAGTGTGCTGTGAACGCCGATAATGGCCAACAAAGAACTGTGAAAATATTTATTTTGAGAAGTGATAAACGTTTGTATGGTTCTGGAAAGATTTTTGTTGATAACTTTCAACGATATGCTTATCGTTGAAAGTTATCTGAATAATTGAAAAGTTGGTTATTAGTTTACACACAAGCAATTGACCAATTGATAAACCAATATTCAAATTTAAACATTTTTTTTGCGACTCCCTCTTGTTTATGGTCTGACCCCGATTTTAAATTCCTTTGTTGTTTCAGGCCAGACAAAAATGATTTTATTGATAGAAATTATATTCAAAACTCTAAAATGTCCAAAAGTCTGCCACCAAAACCATTCCCGCGTAAATAAGCCCGCGTGAATAGACTGGGAGGCACCGTCGCTGAAAAATGCGAATTACTTTAGAAGATGGCCAGCGAGTCAGAAACTCATTGTTGTGCCGATAACGGCCGTACCTATCCACTCTCGAATTATAGAAGCGGAAAAGTGGCAGAATTTGGACCTTTTTTGTATATTGTATAATGTTTTTGAATATAGTCTTCAATTTCAATATATGTGTATAGGTTTTGTTTTGATTTTGTTCTATTATTTATTTTTCAATCTGAGATGAAATAGCCTCAAAAACCTTAGTATGGATCATCATCATCATCATCATCAGCCTTTTTCAGTCCACTGCTGGACATAGGCCTCCCCTAATGAGCGCCATAGCGCCCTGTCTTCAGCTTGCCGCATCCAGCATCTGCCAGCAGTCTTTCGCAAATCGTCATCCCACCTGGTCGGAGGGCGTCCTACACTACGTTTGCCGAGTCGCGGTCTCCACTCAAGAACACGTTTACCCCAGCGGTTGTCGGTTCTTCTCGAGATATGGCCAGCCCACTGCCACTTCTTCAGTATGGATCGGTAATGACCAAATTATAGAAGTGGAAAAGAGGCAAAATTTTGACCTTTTTTGTTGTACTTATCACGGACTATCTATACAAAACTAGAGGTTTTGTTTTGATTTTGTTTGGTATTTTTTTTTTCCAATCTGCCATGAAATAATAGCACCAAAAACCTTAATCTAGCGATCGGTAATAACTGCACTCTCGAATTATGAAAGTGGAAGAGTAGCAGAATTTCTTATTAGGACCTTTTTTGTTGTAGGTACTTTTCACGGACTGTCTTTTACAAAACTATAGGTTTGTTTTGATTTGCTTAGTAATTTTTTTCAATCTACCATGAAACAATAGCCCCAAAACCTTAATCGAGGAATCGATAATGACAGATTTGTGTTTTTTTGGTTTTTCCATAGATTTAAAAATGTTTGTCTTTCTACCACTTTAAGGCTTTTCTACTCTCAGCACGAAAAATCTGAAAAGTTTTTAAATGATTCGGGTTGTTTTGTTCTACTCAATTACTTACTATTTCTTGTCCGAAGTGGGACGGAAATAGATAGATAAATAAATAAAATAAATAATGCTGGACAATCCACACAGCATTATCTAGCCCCAAGGTAAGCAGAGCTTGTGTTATGGGTACTAGATAACTGATATACATAATATTATACATTACATAGATAGATATTTTTTATTATACATAGAAAACACCCAGACCAACGGAACAAATTTCTGCAGATCGTACACAAATTTGTTCCGAGGCGGGGATCGAACCCGCAACCTCTTGCGTCGCAGGCAGACTCTCGCCCGCTGCGCCACTGAGGTCGTCGAGGAGATATACCTAATTTATTCATAAAAATTTGTTACATAAATATCATAAATTGATTAGTAGTGCCTTAAAGCCTATGTATAAATAAAAATATATTTCTCCTATTTACTCATTTTCCTACGTTTTCCTCTACACACACAAAAAATATGAAAGGTTATTGAATGAACCAGTATTTTGGTACTATCAGTACAGTCGGTTCCACGTGCGAGTGGTTGTTAATTGACTTTTGGCTTCGGGTGCTGCGAGTGTTTTGAACAGTCATCGCATGCCATAGATCAGCTACTCGAAAACAGACACGACGTCATCATTTTTCAACTTATTTATATAGCCTAACTTATTTTTTAACCTTTAATTAGATAGATCGAGAGATCATTCTTTATTGTACCACACAAACACAGAATACAGTACAGAATTAAAAGCTATGAGTAGTTGAAGTACAAAGGCGGCCTTATCGCTATGACCGATCTCTTCCAGGCAACCTTGGGATGGACTATAATAATTAGATAACTAAAGTATTAAAAGCAGGCACGAGGACATACAACGTCCCACGTTTGATAATCGTCAAGAAGGTTCAAATGGTGCTTGCTAAAAATCTATGTCTGAACTTAAAGTGTCAGTAGGCAATACAATTGACAACATTGAAAAATACCTTAAACGTGCTTTAAAAAAAAAACTTAGCCGTTGCGCGTTGGAAATGTATAGCACTTCGCAGAGTTTCTTGACAGTATTTAGATATTTCACTTTCAGCATTTTTATTTATTTTACTGGTAATAATTGTACATTAAAACATAGATTAAATAAGTATTCAGCTGATTGAAACGTCCTTCTTTCAGTGTTACCACAAGGCAAACAAAAATATACTAAGAGTATGGTCTGAGTAGCGAATCTGAGTGGTCACTCATTCGTTCATAAATAATTCACACGGCATTATCTAGCCCCAAGCTAAGCAGAGCTTGTGTTATGGGTACTAGATAACTGATATACATAATATAATCCAATACATAGATAGATATTTTTTATTATACATAGAAAACGACCAGAACACCCTGAACAAATGTCTGCAGATCGTACACACATTTGTCCCGAGGCGGGAATCGAACCCGCAACCTTCTGCGTCGCAGGCAGACCTTTGGCCACCGCGCCACAGAGGTCGTCAAAAAAGAATCTTAAATATTGACAAACGTTTAGCAAGGCCTTGATGAATCAATTTTGATAGTAAACAAAAAAATAGCTTTCGTTCGAATAGTCCCATACCCTGCTCTAGTTTCATATTTTTGGCGCCTATTCCGTCCTAACAGCCCTCTACATTTTTTACATGCCAGATCAATTATGATTTCAAATTGGTTTGATGAATCTGAATAAAATCCCATTGCTGTTGTTTAATTGCCTTGTTGGTTGTTTGAAAAATGGTTTAATCAATAGTAAATATAGTTTGGACTGACGAATGGTACAATGGGAGGATGATGCGAGGTTTTAGGTTACAATGGTCAATTTGGCACCGATGTAAACACTGGGATCGAAAAAGTATCATCATCATCATCATAAGCCTATATTTGTCCACTGCTGGACATAGGCCTCCCCTAATGAGCGCCATAGCGCCCTGTTTTCAGCTTGCCGCATCCAGCATCTGCCAGCAGTCTTTCGCAAATCGTCATTCCACCTGGTCGGAGGGCGTCCTACACTATGTTTGCCGAGTCGCGGTGTCCACTCAAGAACACGTTTACCCCAGCGGTTGTCGGTTCTTCTCGAGACATGGCCAGCCCACTGCCACTTCAGCTTGCTAATCCTTTGAGCTATGTCGATAACTAGTTCTCTGTCGGATGTATTCGTTACGAATCCTATCCTTCAGAGAAACTCCGAGCATAGCTCTCTCCATAGCTCGCTGGGCGACTTTAAACTGGTAGACCAGCCCTACCGTGAGTATCCACGTCTCAGCTCCGTAGGTCATGACGAGTACAACGCACTAATTGAAAACTTTCGTTTTCAAGCATTGGGGTATGGATGACGACAAGACAAAAAGTACGACGAAAAAGTATAACTGACATAAAACATGCATTGATAAATATAAATAACTAGTTGTGCCTCGCGGTTTCACCCGCGTAGTTCTCGTTCCCGTGGAAATTCCGAAATAAATATAGCTTATAAGCTATTCCAGACTATAATCTATCTCTCTGCCAAATTTTATCAAGATCCGTTCAGCCGTTCTGGCGTGATTGAGCAACAAACATCCATCTATTCATCCATCCTTGCTTATTTACCTAGTAGACCGAAAATAACATTTTAATAAAAGCTGGCGCGATTGTCTTTTGCTATAGCATACACTAGGAATGATGACTGATTTCGAGAAACTATTCCGAGATGTTTTAAGACAAATACTGAATACAAAATAAACATATTTATGAAAAATTGAGTTTTTAGCTGAAGACAGGGCGCTATGGCGCTCATTGGGGGAGGCCTATGTCCAGCAGTGGACTGATGTAGGCTGATGATGATGATGATGATGAGTTTTTAAATATGCTATTTCAATTTCGGTCTAAAAAGCTACAATTCTAGTGCCGTCTGTCTAAGACATCACCGATGCACGAACATCTAATTATACAGAATGACCAATATAATATAATAATATTTTTACAGTACATAATCTCTTCATTAACAATAAAATGCAATCAAATAATGGAAACAAATTAGAACTATTCAAGAATTGTCAATTGTCAAGAAACAAAAAAGCTATTGATTGAAGAAAGTCTGACGTTTACCATAGTTATTCCTGCGGTTATTCTGTGCCTTTACAATACTTATTGTGACGGCATGACGTCACAACTTTGTATTCTCTGATTGGTGTTTAACGTGTCATGGCGGATTGCTGTATTTTGTAGTTTTATTTTACCAAAATAATAATGAATCCCGATCAAAATTAAAAATATATTACGTGATTTTTTTATCTGTTAAGACTCATGTATAATTAGGTACAACCTAATTTTGGTGACTGTCATCGCCCCTATTATACACGCTGAAGACGTCACAAATCCGAGACGGTACACGAAAAAAAAGGGATTGCGTCAGCTTTTAAAAATGTATCTTTAGTAGGTAAGCCAACAACTTATGGAAGGATTGTTATATTTCCTTTTCTCCTGAATTGCTGAAAACCTCAGTCTTTGCCAACGAGAGACGTATATTTGATTCCCAATCAAATATACGTCTCTTCACCCTTTTTGGTTATTTTTAAGACCTAGATAATTGGTTATTTTGCGTTAAATTATTTTCGTAGCTAACCTACCAATAAATTGAAATTTGAACTCATAAAGTGCGATAATATCTCCATACATCCTTTCTTTTATCATTTCTTGGCAAAATTGAATACTTAAATAATTATAATTACTTATTCCTGAACTGCGTGACCGTTTATAATTGGCAGACTGCAGTAACATGCGTGTACGCATGTAATTTGTTAATAAAAAATCAATTTCTATGTAAATAACGACGAAAATTGCGCAAAATCAGCATTTTCGCTTTCGAATATACGATTGTATCTGGTAATTTTCGCGTATCTGTTTTAATTATCTGTGAAAAAACTAGCGATGCATCCCGTTCAAACAGCCTGCAGAAGTATGCTGATGTTTTTGATAAAGATTGCGTTTATGGTAGGAAATAACAACCATTTTTAAGTAATAAAACATTCAAATTCAAACCGTGGAAGAGTTACGTAGTAGATTCAAGCCAATTAACACTTTTTTCCACCATTCCCTTCTATTTAAGCAATATTTTCCTAAAAAATCTCAAAGCTACCCTAAACACTACAAGGCCACAATAGTTTGAAGCGCTTGAAAAAAAACTTTTAATTATTTTGGTAATACATTAGGTTACTACAGTACCTTTATTGTGTTTAATTAGAGGTACAATAATATATTTTGACATAATCTGTAATAAGTAAAGTAAAAAAACATTTAATGAAGCAAATATTACAAAATAAGAACATAACCTACATAAAACACACACATTAAAAAGCCTTAAATTGACGTAGCTTCTTACCCGCGGTTAAATGTATATATAAATGGAGTTGGCTAAAAGAAAATTTACGTTCATGACTAAACAAATGTATTTGGGAATGATATTCTCGTAATTACAGTGGTAGGAATGCGTTTTGCATGGAAGCCTAATGAATGTGGGGTTATGATGAGTGAGGGGACAAGCCGAGGCGTAGACCGACGATGCGACCAGATAGCGTCAGCAAAACAATAACTAAAGAAATACTAAAGAATACTTACTAAAGAATATTCTTTAGAATAGAATACTAAAGAATAGAATTCTAAAGAATAGAATTCTAAAGAATAGAATACTAAAGAATAGACCAAATAAAAGTAGAAGCATTCGTGAAATATTTTATAAAGCAGAATGTTTACAGAAAAAAGTTGTGAAACAAAGACTACGTAAAAATGTTACTTTATCCTTATTTTTTGTCCTTGCTTAGCGTGTTCGTTCATGTACTTACTTACTTAGAGCACACGAATGATTGTCAAAATAGTACCAGTGTGATCTTTACTTGTATGAGAGACTTCTAATATAGAGCTCAACGCTTTAATAATTATCTAGTTATAACATACAGATGTTTTTTTTTATATAAAAGTAAATCTCCAAGTAACATAAATCTCGTAGAAGGTCAAAAATCGCCAGATGAGGATGACCTAAGATTGAGCGCGTTTATGTCTTTTGAGTAGATTTAGGTTTTTTATGAAAACAATAGAACCGTTCATTTTAATCAAAACTTACCTTACTTTTACAAATTTTGACTATTATTACAATTACTTTCATGCATTGTTATTGATCGACATTTCATAAAAAATTCCTTGAATTTTTGTGCGAACCCTACATCGCAAAAAAGTTTTGCAAGTTCCGATGCTATCACCAGAACACATAACTACGTACGATTAATTAAAAACAATAATAAACTTTAATTACCCTTCAGCCTATCCTTTTGAGTACTGATATCTTAATACTGCTATTTATTCAGTGAGAAAAAGTTTTTCACACAACACCTACTCGATAAACCCATCAATTAACTTCAAGCTTTACTATGATATCAATAAGGTCAAATGTGCATTAAAAGTAACCACATAAGAGTAGAAAAACGTAAAATTACTAAGTAAGGACGTTTTGAAGGTACAATGGCAGGTGTTTTTACATCAATGTAGGCACTTACAGGTTTTTATATTACAAGGATACAAGTTGCTGTCTTCTATAAAGTATGTAATTGATTAATTTGTTTGAGCACGATCGAACAACATATTAACAAGGGTGAGCAAAAAATTATCTATCATAAGTTGGAACTTAGATAGTGGAGAAGCATAACCTTTCGCTATTATGAATTAAGAAAACGATGATATTTTACGATATTTCAAAGTCGTAAAATGAGTTGTCAAACTTATCGTAAGTTAAAATGTATTAAATAAAATATTGCCAGGTGTAGTAGTTGTTTTTTTTTTAACTTAATCTAATGGTTACATTTTGACATTATTGAAGCAGCAAAGTTTGTGCAAAATATAACATTTCTCGGCTTAGATACAATTAAAAAGTGTAAGTAATGCCACAAATATTTATTTCTTACTTATTGGTTTTGTGCACAAAATATTAAATAAATGAAGTATCTATTGGCAGACTCATAATGCTAAAGGTGTTTTTAAAAATCGGTTTTTGCTTTATAGTGCTTAACTGGGGCAATTTTCTACAAAAATCTTTGGGACCTCTTAAGAATCACTGAAGAGCCACGTGATCGATCTCGTTGCTTGGTTGATTAGAGCGCAGTGTACTTGAGGGTGAGGTGGCGGTTCGAATCCTGCCGAAATCGGTATTTTTCGGACATAATTACAAGTGTTTTTGAATAGTTGACTGTATGACGCAGAAAAAATCCACAACTGTTCGATAACCACTACCAAAATTTCAGCCAAGTGACAAAGATGTCTTCTAGACTTCTAAAGCTTTGAAACTTCGTCAGCTACATCGTGAATGTTACAAGACTGTCGGTGATACTACATACTCTTATGTTACTACCTTAGTTAGGTTGTGATGAAAAGTTTGCAAGCTAAGCAGAGCTTGTTCTGGTCTAGGCAGAATAACAGCGCTTTCTGTTCATAAGAGTTGGCATTATGCTGAGCTTGGGCCCATTTGCTACTGCAGCACACACTGATAACCTAATCCTATACGTTTTCCTATAAATTTTTATACATATTGTTATTTCACTAGCTTTTCCACTCGTAAAAATGTTCTTTATTTTTTATGAATGTGTTTAATTTTTATTTCAGTATTGTAAATTTATGTTGTGTGTAATTGTAGTGGCAAATAAATGATATGTCTATTTCTATGTCTATGTCTTGTGTTATTGGTACTAGATGACTGATATTACATAATACAATACATAACATAACAAAGTTTATGTATTACGTACACATTTTTTTCTATTGCATTTATTGTTTGTGTGGTACAATAACGTGTTATCTATCCACCTATTTTTATTATAAATAGAAATACCCAGAACACGAGGGACTCATATTTTCAGATCGTACAAACATTTATCCCAGGGCGGGAATCGAATTCGCATCCTCCAGCGTCGCAGGCGGACCTTAGTTTGCCGCGCCACATCGGTCCTCAAGTGAGATAAAAAAAGATAATAATGCTTCTTCTACAAGTTGGTCTATACCACAATAATAGGCATTGCACCCCAACTCTTCCCGTGGGTGTCGTAAGAGGCGACTAAGGGACATACGCCGGGGGGATCAGCAGCGCCTCTCGCAGAATGGATCTACCACCGAACTGCGATCCCGAACCCGCATGCCCAGCGTGGGGATTATGGGCATTACCCCCCACTAGATAAAAGACCGATCACGTGAGATTAAACACCATGTTTTTGTTCAAGCGCGCCTTTACATAACAAAATGCATAGCAAGCATAAAAGCATAAATTCAAATTTGCTGTTATCGAAATAGTTGGACAATTTACGAGCGGCGAGAAATGTAAGCGAATGAATTATGCGGACGTATGGATGCGTTTGCGCATAAAGCTGGTTAAAGCTTGGTCATTTCGATACATGGGTTTGTTTCCACCTACAGACACCAGATCTACGTACAACTTTAGTTCTATCATTTAAAATGGGGTATTATGCCGACTATACCCATCCGCACTGTACTGTGGGTTCGATTCTTTTTTTGTTTATAAGCACTATAATTGTTTTTTCTTTTTCATATCTGGGTTTTTCTCTATGTTGTATTAGTGTTGTTATTGTGCGTATTCATAAATAACATTATATAAGATTCGGCTCAACTATATAATATATTAGCATAATATCGATATAATAGGTTCCTATGTATATAAAATTTACTAATATAATTTAGATAATTATTTACGGATTTATTATTAAGGCACAGTGACGTTCATCGATATAAGTTTCCGTAAAACGAAGACAGCAAGCTGTTTTATATAAAACAACAAATTTAAAATCAATTTTTATAAAACCAAATCTTATATGTATAATTACGAGACTTGGAACCCCCCAGGCTGTTTACAGATGTATTAAAGCCACTGTGCAAGGTACAATCGAGAAAGCAGGATAACCGGCGCCGACAGCCTGCTTTCCACCAAAAAGGTACCATTTGAAATGTTTAGCCGGAATATACGCATGTTATACACTAATTGCATGCCTTCAGTATTTACATTTACAGTTTGTGCATGTCTTTATGATTTTTCCGGCATGCACTTAAGGAAATTTCAGTTGGAATTCAGCAGTTAAGGTATTTGTTGCACTTTGCGTGTTTTATTGAAAAATGTTTGCTGAATGAGATATGATGGTGAATTCTTAAATATAATTTTAACAAGCTCGTTTTTGGTTATTTTTGGTTTGGAGTTCAATCTACTCTATGGTTTACGAAACTTTATTAAGAAAGAAATTACTATCTCATAATAGAATTAAATTGAAGCTAGTATTTACTATAGAAACAATGGAGCTAACTGCAGATTGTTGCAAACAGTCTACAGGTAGCTCAACTGATCCATATCAATACTTGTCGGAAGCGTGTTCAAGACTCTGGCTGCATTGCCCCGCTGTATGGCAATGCTGTTGCGCTGTGCCAGATACTCACCAGCTCTCGGGTCACGTATCGCTTCGACCAGACGCTCACATAATTTTTTGAAAACCAGGAGAGCCTTGATACCCCACTGACCTAGGCTCTCGACTCCAAGCCGCCTTTTGAGATAACTGTAGTTTAAGTACACTCTTCTATTTAAACTCTTTTCTGTTGAAAGTACATCTAAGCTCGGCGCACATCAATCCAACGCCGCTACCACGCAACACAAAAATTTGAATTCATATATGTGCTTATACTATACTAGACTATATTATACGTCTTGTTATTATTAGGTACCTTAAAATTTATCTAAAAATAACATAATGTATCAAAAATACAAAATGGCAGGAATAGACAATTTTTATGCAATCGTACGGACAATCTTGGTAGAGTACATGACGGAGTCTCACGGAGGTTCACGATTAACTTTTAGACCCCAGCCAACACCAAACGAACTCACGAATTTGAGAAACAAATGGCACCATTTATTAGCCAAACATATTCAACCGCAAAGTTCGATTTACTTTTCAACACTTACTAATTCGTGTGGTTGGTAGGTCACGCGAGCTCACAACTGGCAGTGCAGTGCACACAGCTTTCCTGTACATATAGACAAATTTAAACCAAGACTCCGTTCTTCTTCATTAGCATTCATACAGTACTTTTACTAAAAATGGCTCCCCCAAACAGTGGGGGCCAAAGGGTACGAAAAGATTCTAGGATCCTAAATTCCGTAGGAATAAACAGAAAACATTACAAACATTAATGCTTAGAATAGAGGAAGTATACCTAGAGGGCGGTGTTAATGCTGAGAACGATCTCTTCCAGGCAACCTTAGGATAGACTGGGCATGAAGGAACACTAATAATAATAACATAGTATAATAATGCTGGACAATTCACACAGCATTATCTAACCCTAAGCTAAGCAGAGCTTGTGCTGTGGGTACTAGATAACTGATATACATAATACATTACATTACATAGATAGATATTTTTTATTATACAAAGAAAATATAAACAAACATAATTAGAAGGAACTACAACTGTGACTGATCACTGTGGTGCTAAAGTAATATTAAATCGCCTTAAATTTTGTAACCATATATTCACATCCATATGACACAGTTTTTATAACTACTGTGTGCATTATCGTTTTCACACCTGTTGTTTATTTCTCTTGCACTTTGTTCCAAATATGGATATGTTTTGTTTTATTTTTAATGTTTTTTTGTCAATAGACCTTCGCTGGTATCTTTGATGTCAGCTGCACAGAAATGTTGGGAGCACTGTAGTGGCAGGAATGGCAGTGGCTGGTATCAAACTGTCTGGCTGATAGACTGTTTCCTATGGCTTTTGACGATGGTGGTGTTTGCGGTCAATTGTTAAAATTTTAACTGACTTTTTGAATGAGTCAGTTCGCTTTGAATGGCATTTTTAAAACAATAATTTCGGGTTAGGATGACCAATTAATTAAAAGTTTACGCGAACTTCAAGCAAACACAGCATACAAGCAAAACACTAGTTTAGTAGATAAGGTATTAAGGTCTAAAATGTCATAAGCAAAGGTTTTCTAAGTTTCTTTAAATGAGCTTTTAGTTTTATTAAAGCATGAGCTAAAATTAAGTTCACACTAAAGAAAAGTGCATTAGATGAAAGTCAGAACAAAGCCGGCTAAGTGCGAGTCGACTCGCACATGAAGGGTACCGTACCATTTTAAATAATTATAAAAGCAACCCTAAAAACAGATTAAACAAATTATAATAATACAAGAAGCCATCATCGCCAGCGCCGGTCGTTGCTTAACTTCAGTGATCGGTAATTAATTTTGTATGGACATTGGACCCCTGATTATTATTAAATGAAATTTATTTTAATTATTTATTCTTCTTACGGCAATAGTACCCTGTCAAAATTCAACTGTCTACCTATTACGATACTTACCCCCGAATACTCAAACGCATCTCAGTTTAAGCACGTCTCAAGTGACGATTTTTTGATACGTTTTCATTGAAAACTGTCAAAAAATCACGACTTGACTTAAATCTTAGTTGCGTTTGAGTATTCGGGCGTAAGAGTTACAGCCCCGACAAAAGTAGAGCAAACATAGATTATAATGTGTTTCTAACAAAATGGATGCTATGTCAGCATAAATGAATTTTTATTTCAATTTCAATAGCAAAAAAAAACAGTTTTTGTATGGGAGTTTATTATAGCGCTTTATAAACATAGGGGCATGAGAAACAATACATATTCTGTTCATGAGGTCACCACGCTGACGGACAGACAGGCTTTGTTTAGGATCCCGTTTTCACCCTTTGTGGACGAAACCCTAAAAAACAGCTACGCCTTAAAATACAAAGCTGAACTCTATCGCATGTTAGGTGATATTTTTTCCAACTTATGGTTATTCGCTCACAGTTTGAACGTAGCTACCTTCAGAACATATAACTTTACCAACCTTTGACCTCTAGTAGCCTTTTGACTATAAACAATTAATTATTAAGGGATAATTTAATTAGTTGCCCTGAGCTGCTTGGAAAAATCTTGTAACATGAACCTTTTACTCGTTTTTCTAAATTAATGAGTGTGATTACAATCAAACTTACTGTTTGGATCGTTTCAGTGAAATATTGTATGGAAACGTACTTTTTAATTAAAAGTAAGTCAAGCAGCTTTACTTTGCCTCGTTAATAGCCTTCGAATATTTTTAAACCATCTTCATGTTGCCTTGTTTAGTGCTATGAACTTTGTAAAACCAATGTTATATGTTTAATGCCTCGTTGGTATGGAAACATAACAACATAGCAAGTTGGGAATGGAACATAACAAGGGTTTTAACTCTACCATAGAGTAACGTAGACGTAGATTCACGTAGACGTATATAATTATAGAACTTTAATTGGTATAACACCTAGTACCAACCAAATATGGTAATAATTACATAGGCATGTACATACAATATTATACCAGAAAATAACATTACAAAGAGACGAAGAAGTACAATGCCTTACCGCTTAGAAACGATATCTTTCAGGCAACCTTTAGATATAAAGAATAGTGAATTTAAGAAACGCCCCTGCCTTTCTTATATTGGGGGTGTACGAAAGGTAATATAAAAATACATAATAACAGTACGTACGGTATGTTGGTACATCTATGTTTTATTTTCTGTTCGTGTTGTTTTATACTTGCATGCATTTTAGCATATTAAAAATAGTATATATATATATCCCAGCCAAGCGTGAAAAGGTAACAGACAGATCAGAGTTTATTTCCATCTATTTATATAAAACAAAGTCGTGTTAGTTACACTATTTATAACTCAAGAACGACGATTACAGGATATACGCTTCTTGGACGGGACCGATTTTCATGGTTTTTGATTTGTTGGATTTCTCTTAGTCCGGAATAGGATAAGAAAACAAACATTGGAAAATTTACAAAAAAATAACCTGTGCGATGCCGGGGCGGACCGCTAGTTTTTAATAAGGCTGTATGTGTCTGAGTTACAAAATATACGTACAAATAAACGTTGCTTTGTTCTATTTTTTACAAGCCATGTTAAACTAAAATATTTCTACTAAAAAAGCTAGGGTTTGTGAAGGCTATAGATATAATAATGTCACAGTACCTACTGAAAGAAGTGAGTTAAAATTTTGCAAAGATATTGTTCTAGACCTTCTTTCTATGCTGAAAAAAGTAACCAGATATAAACAGGTAAGTACCTAGTTAAATGAAGCTTACTCTATCGAGGTACTCAATCACTCGTTTGCTCTAAGTGGGTATTTTAATCGACAAAATGAGCCCCATTGATTTTCGTGCATTTAGGGTAATTGCGACAGACTCATCAAACCAACTTGCCATGCCATCCTGCATCAACGACCAGGCAATTTTCATAAGTATTAACCTTGCAGACAAAGAAGAATCTATATTAATATTATAAATGCGAAAGTGTGTTTATTTGTTTGTTTGTCCATCACGCCCTAACTAAGCATTAGTTGCTTAGTCGACATGATTTTTGGAATAGAGTTAGTTAGGTGTATGGAGAGTAACATTAAAGGCTACTTTTTATCACATACTAGCGGTTCGCCCCGGCTTCTCGCGGGTAGTTATTTTTTCGTAAATTTTCCAATGTTTTTAATACTTCTTATCCTATTCCGGACTAAGAGAAATCCAACAAATCAAAAACTATGAAAATCGGTGCCGTTGTTTTTGAGTTATAAATGGTGTAACTAACACGACTTTTTTATATATATAGATATCAGTGCCCATGAGACAGAAATAACCTAAATCATCGCGAGCGAAGCCACGGGCTTTATTTTAATGCCTCTGTAATAGTTTTATTCTATTTAGGTTACGCAGAGATACGAAGTTGCCCTTGGTGGCCACCAAAATCTATTTTCGTATCTCTGCCTAAACTAAATACATAGAATAAAACTATTACACAGGCATTAAAAAAAGCCTTTGATAGGTATCACAAACTGGAAGATGGATTTTTGAAAATTCCTTTGTTAAACGGAATAATAAGATAAATTAGGTGGCGGCGCCACTTTGGGTGGGGTATGCGCCTTAAGCCCGTCTCAAGTAGCTGTTTTTGACATATTTGAAAGAAAATGTGTCAAAAAATCGTCACTTGAGACGTGCTTAAACCGAGATGCGTTTGAGTATTCGAGGGTAACTGACGGACTAACGCCCGAATACTCAAACGCAACTCAGATTTAAGCACGTCTCAAGTCGTGATTTTTTGACAGTTTTCAATGAAAATGTGTCATAAATTCGTCACTTGAGACGCGCTTAAATCTGAGATGCGTTTGAGTATTCGGGGGTAAGTAAGCAGATCTTAGTAGAATTTTAATTGCCCTAATTTTATTTTTGTCCAAATAATAAAAATTAAATAAAATTTTTGGCTAGTGGTTGGCATAGTCGGTTTCACGTGGATCGTATGTGCGGACTCTTATCTTTTCCTCTTATCACACCAATACATCATATTGGTGGAGGTGGAGTGTTCGTCACAACACAGTGATCTTAATCGGGATAATGTAGCGAGTGCATTTAAAATATTAGCCAGATTAAATAGAGAGAGAACAACACAGAAACAGAGAGAGAAACAGAGAATTCACCTGTTTGTAAAAATAAATTAACAAACGACCTGTAGACTGTTATTGATTAAGGTCGATTAAGTAGGTAACTAGACTTAGGTTCGTATTATGAAAGCCTGCTCAGTCATCGGTCTATGCTTGAGTAAAGCTTTTCAATAGAATACACGTCAACTCAAGCATAGATCTGTGACTGAGCAAGCTTCTTAATATGGGCCGTAGAACTACCGGTACACGAATACCTTTACGAGTATTTTTTAAAATATCATGGTTATTAACACAAAATTCATTGTTAACGGGATATTATTTAAACCTTTAAGAAATTAGTAGGTTAATTATCGATTACAAAAATAATAGATTCAGCGTAACTTTGCGGAAATACATTACAAAGTGTAGGAATGAAAATATTTTATAGATCGGATGGTTTTATACGCACATAGTTAAACATTTATAATTAGATGTATCTAAGTAAGAACCTAAGATTTTAAGCTACTTTTATACAATTAGGATAAAAAACATGTTGATTATTTTGTGGTCCGTGTTTGGGGAACCATACTTAAAATCTTCCGGTCTAGAGTAAAATCTTAATTGCAATGACGAAGCAGGTTTTGAAATATAAAATAGACCTCCCAGCATGTCAAACGATTAAGTAATTAAAGGTTCAGTAAGGCGTAGTGCAGACTGATGAAATATTCTAATCAGCTCCTAGTCGCATTGTAAAACTGTGGGCGATGGCTGATAAGGCTGTGACACACGGGCGGGGCACAAACTACCGATTGTGGCCCGCACACGGCGCCAGCGCGCTTTGCATAACAAAGATCACAATTTGGACGAAAAATGGGCTCAATTTGGACCGGGGGGCTAGCATGAAACTGATGTGAAAAGAACGAAGCTCTGACTGGGATAAGGTTCGCTTACGAGCGTTTTTGTGTGTCATTTTCAAGTACAATGTATTTATGAAAATCTAAGATTTGTTTTTATTTTCATTAGCACGTAGATGTCGATCCTAAATATAAAGCTTTGGAGTATACTCTGTAATGTTATTTATTTTATTTATTTATTTATTTTTATTCGGATTGCCATCAGCTTAACTATTAACAATAGAACTTAAAATAGATACAGAAAGCTAATAATAGGCACTCGCTAATAGAAACATAATAAAATACCTAAGTGTGAAAACAAAACAAAAAAAAATCGTCGACAATTTCGTACTTAATAAAGTAATAAAAGAACAAGTAGTTACAATAAGTAAAAATTAAAAATATAGCTACATCAAGTGCAAAAGAAGTTAAGAGTTATGCATCGCCTTGCCCTGTGAATGCTGGTGTTGAAAGGGTCAATGTTCAACATTTTGCTGAATTCATTGAGAGTGCCGCTCGCTCGCACTATAAATGAATTTTGTCTATAATTAGTTCCAACATGTTGAACATGTAGTAAGGTTTGTGTCTAAGCTGCCTACGTGGTACATTGAAGTCTAATTTGCCAAGAAGTTCTGGACAGTCGACATCGTTGTTGATAATCTTAAGTATATAAAGATAATCAGCTATATCACGTCTACTTTTAAGTGGCAAGAAATGGAACCTCTTGCAGAGTTATGTTTGGTCTATAATAAACGGATTGAATTTAACATTTTTGCAGATCTCTGTGTAATCGGTTTAGCTACGAACGAACCTTATATTTGTGTTGGAAGACCACTAACGTTTGAATTCACCGCAATGAATTCGTCAAACTACGATAGCTTACTTATAAAAATAAAATCTCTGGCTTATCACCTCCGAAAAGAATAAACAGTTAGTTCATCTAGCTAACTCTTTCTCTAACGATAGTGGTAAGTCGTATTTTGTGATTATGCAGAATACTTCTAGATTTCTCGAACTCTTCTTGTGGGTGTCGTAAGATACGACTAAGGGACATACACTAGGGAGCAGGCAGCAGCGCCTCTTGCAGAATAGATCTACCACCGAACTGTGATCCCCAACCCACATAATCCCCCATAATCCCCACGCATGGGCCGCCCCCTGATTTTTTATTTCATAAGGATAATCCCTTATGAGATAAAAATCAGGAGGAGGCCTGCGTCCAGCAGTGGACCATTATTTTCTGTTGAGGAACTTCTAGATTTCAATGATAAATGACATTTGCCCCATTTGCCAGAGTTCGACGAAAGCAGCCAAAGAATTCAAAATTCAAAGTACTTTATTTCCTCTAGACCTTACAGGACTCTTGGACACGTCACAAAAACTCAGATTACATAAGTAAAACTAGGAAATAAAGTGATCACTTTGATTTTTTGTCCACTTCAATCTTTTAAGGTAAAGTAAAGAAACGAACAAGAAACCTTTACCTTGTTAGAAAGTTAGTTTTCGAAAGGCATTTCGTAATAGAGCATTTATCTCGTTAGCGAATCGAAACCTTCTTCCTATTAGCCTAAGAGTAACCTACCTATGCACATATACATAGTTGGCCTATCCTTGAATCTTGGAACCTCTTTTTGTCAACCTTATTTAAAATCTGGGGACATCTCAGGGCATCGCGCTTGCTCCGTCTTACAAGGTTGCGTCGGGTATATTCTCTGGGTCCAGATTTGATAGATGCGAGGCTGTTACGATGATGTATGGCGATGTGTGCGTGAATGATAGACTATTGTGACATTCTGAATGAAGATGGATAGCGGTTAGCTTTTTTATTCCCTCGAATGGTTAGGCCCTTTTAGAACTTATGAAAAGTATTTAGTAAAATATAAATATGATATATTGGTCACTAGCAGCGCCTCGCGGTTTCACCCGCGTAGTTCCCGTTTCCGTGAGAATTCCGGGATAAAATATAGCCTATGTGTTATTTCAGACTAGAATCTATCTCTGTCCCAAATTTCATCCAGATCCGTTCAGTAGTTTTTACGCGAAAGAGTAACAAATATCCATCCATCCGTCCATACTTACAACTGTATATCCTACTAATATAACAGATTAGTAGGACTTTAGTTTATAAATGTATTAAGTTAGGTTTTTTTTAAATAGAGTATGTACAAAGACTTTTATTGAAAAAGAAAGCCTATAGGTTGGTTGATAACACCCATTTTAAAAGGACTTTAGGTAGGTACTTAAGCTTTCTCCAAATAACTAAAGGCATTCAAAGCATGTCCAAGTCGGTCCCAAGATTATGATCCAGATATTCGTAGGGCGCTGTGGTGAAACAAGACTTACATTTCTCTCCTTAATAAATATTTCAGCCACGTTTAAGCTTAAATCATGAAAGTTGATAAATTGCCAGGGGTCTGTTACGGACCTATTAGGACCTTTATGCCAATAAATAAATAAATAATGCTAGATTAATGGGCATACGGGTTGGGGATCGCAGTTTGGTGGATCTGTTCTGCAGGAGGCGCTGCTGACGGCCCTCTGTAGAAATCCTTTAATCACATCTTACGACACTTGCGGGAAAAACTAGGGTGTTGCGTATTCGAAGCCTACAAGCATCAAATACGAAGCGATTGGTAAGATAGAATGCTATAAAGAAAGACAAAGCCTTTTAAGGTGTTATTTCAACTTTTCTCGCCAACGCAATCTTTCCAATTACCTGCGTATTCTTTAAGTCTACTTTCAGAATAATACTTAGTAAGAACTTGATTATGAAAGTTTTCCCTCGCTGGAAACTAAGGGAAACAACCAGCACTTCTCACGTATGAATAGCCTCTATGATAGGCTTCTCTCAACGAAGATAATTAACGAGCATTATCTGATACGCGATCCTATCTGCCCAGTTAAGAGAATTCAAATGGCTTTTAGGTACAAACATAAAAGCCTATTCCTGTTGTCATTTCGCAATTCCGCGATATCTAAAGTTAATTAGCATTCAGGCTGCCTTCGTGCGAGTTACAACACCTACCGCGCATTTGTTTTTCATAACAATCAGGCTTTTTTTACTATATTTGCATGCGGAGAACAATACATGAGGAGTCGACTTGTTAATATCGCTGAGAATTACCCGGCAGCGGATTGTCGCACTCGCCCACAATACAAAACTGAGCAAAAACAAACTATATGAGCACAGCCGCAACAAGAAGAATAGGAAAATTGCTTTTGTTTAAAAAAATCTATTTGTTTGTGTCTCGAGATGAAATCAGCGCGCCTACGCTGCGCTGCGCTGTGACCAATGGCGAGCGCGCACTGCCCGCCCCCGCCGCCTGCGCCAATGGCGGCCGGCCCACAGCCGCAAGAGCAGTTTCCTTTTTTAAAAGTTTCGCCCTCGACTTCCATACGATTTCCCGCCTTGGTTTCTTAAGTTATGGATGCAGAAAACTCTAGATTTATTTATAGAACATCACTTTTGATTGCCTAAATTATGACAAGCCTGAGATATGAAGTGGTGTGCTGTAAGAACAGCAGCTTTTGTTATTTCAATTTACTTTGTAACCGTAATTCAACACAATTATTTAATTTTAGGAATATTTTAGGTAGGTTTTACTTTCATACCTAATTTAAACTATTGATAAAGTGGTAAATCATTAATCCTTCAGGAAAAACAGCGTAGGAACTTAGCTACCAACATTTTTTAAAAGGTTTGTCTGAAAAAGTTTGTTGTGTAATATAATAAGAGCAGGTACAAAAAAATATTGACCTTACACTCATTTATCTATTAAATATTCCATTTTCTAATTCTACTCTGTCCTACACAGCAAATAAACAGAAATACGGTATTTACAATTTGATTGACTTCAAACTGAACAAAAAATTTTACTATCTTAAAATCTGCTTCAAACCGAACCGAATCTGACCTTGAACCCAAATATGATATTATGCAATAGATCAAAAAACATATTCAGAGGAAGTTCATCGACCTCACATCTCAATTATAAATCAATCAAGGATAGCGCGACCTATCAAGGCATCTCCACCAGAAAACACATATCATTTCCCTAATTAGATTGGGCGTTAAATCGCGAAACAGCCATATATAATCAGTTCATTTAAAAATAATGCTGCATAAAAAGCTCGTCAAAGATATTGTCAGTAGATAGGCTGCGTTCGCAGGCTTCGGATGTAAAAACAACTCGAAAAAAACTCACTCGGGGCGATCCGTGACTCTATTTTTTTATTTTTAATTCATATTATCGTATGGCTATCCCCTTTAATTTTGTTTTTAAGTATGGCTTTCGGTATGCTGCCAGCTACGTTTATGGATATTCAGAATACCGTGGTGTATCGTCCAGGGGGCGATTTTATGTAAATGTGAGTTTGAGTTTTGAGCAGGTGTGGCAGTGTTATTGTGACAGATGTGCCTTTACTTCTGCTTGGCTGGTCATTTATTTACGCTGTTCTGGTCCTCCAGGCGACTGACTAATGCAAAACAACGGTGATTATAACGTAGTTTTTAATCAATATTAGGAAAGGAATACTTAGATTCGTCCAGAAATGTAGAGTTCTGATTGGAAACTTTTTAGGAGGAGGAGATGAGTTTGGCGTTTAAAAACTGAGATTACTTTCTATATTGACTGTTATCGATATTGCTATATTTTATTCTAGAAAAGAGATAATATTTTATATTTTAATAGCTACTGCCCGCTGCTTTGCACACGTTGTTTATATCCCACGGGATCTGATTTATGGGATAAAAAGTATCCTATGAGTACCATCCTTTCAACTAACTCTATGCCAAATAAATACGAAGTCGATTTACTTAGTTAGGGCGTGAAGAAAGGACAAAGAAACGCACTTTCGCATTTATAATTATTATAAATGCGAAAGTGTGTTTCTTTGTCCTTTCTTTTTCTTTTCTTCTATACCAATGTATAGATCATCATCATCATCATCAGCCTATACCAGTCCACTGCTGGACATAGGCCTCCCCTAATGAGCGCCATAGCGCCCTGTCTTCAGCTTGCCGCATCCAGCATCTGCCAGCAGTCTTTCGCAAATCGTCATCCCACCTGGTCGGAGGGCGTCCTACACTGCGTTTTCCGAGTCGCGGTCTCCACTCAAGAACACGTTTACCCCAGCGGTTGTCGAAATGTATAGATATTGATTGCCAAAACATAATAACAACTCTAACATAAATCTATTAAACAGAGCACAATTTTCCTATTTTAGTTTGAGCATCGTTCGAAGACCTAGCAAGCAAGCTTTCGCCCACCTAACATCTTCAAACGCAGTGAAAATAGACCTGTCAATAAAGAATAGAGATTCCATTACGATGGACATCGTCAAACATGAAGGATCGCGCCGAGATCGCGTCGATGCCCCGCCTGCGCGGGCGCAGGGCGGCGCGAATTGCTTGTGAAGCCTCCTCGTTGAGAGTTATGACGGATTAACTGCATCCCATGTAAGTATTGTAGAATTATGAAAATTGTTCACGATAAAATTAATTTACGTGCCCTCTTGATCATAACAGCCATAATACTTGCAAACTAATAACATTAAAAGCACGTTAGACATGTAAATTGTTATTTCTAGGCATTGTTTAACTTAAACTTTTTTACATTTATCTAAAATATATAAAAGTAGAGGGACTGATGGTTTAAATAGACTCGAGAAAGATAGAAAACGAAATTGATTCCACTGTGTATAAATTGACAAACATCTTACAAAATAATAAGGTAAATCTTAATGAAATTGATAGTCCGTCTGAATATTGATAGTGCTATTGTATCAATGGGATAATGTATCAAATAGTCAATTTGAGTCAAGAACTGTAGCCAATGACAAGGAATAATGTTTATGTGTCCAGGTTTAATTGATAGAGTCGGTGGAAATTCCACAAACTCGTTTGGTAGTTACCCATTTAACTCTCATCGTGTATTTCTCTTACCTTGCACGGTCTTGTTATGTATGACTATTTAAAAGAGAAACAAATTCAAAATAATACCGTAAGATCAATCGCGAAAGTTCGGTTGGTCAAAATAGTAGAAAAACAGCTAAACGGTAAAGCTCAGCGTTCCTCAGTCTTCACGGTAGATTAAATATTTAAATTTTCAATCTCCGATAACAGAATCGTACATTAGCCAGTAAGTACATAACAAATCGTGAGCTATACCGATCGTGGCTTGTAAAATATCGCAAATGCAATGTTAACGAGATCTCCTTATGTAATATTTTGCATTTAATAAGGACCGAGGCGCACATAGCCGCGTGGCCCTTGGCAACAGATGAAGCTGATATCGAGATCGGGTTTCGTATGAAATTATTGGAAAAGTCCATTCGTGCTCGATACATCTGCCGAGGTGAGTGTTCAACGAACATTCTCCTAATGTTGCGAACTTGTAAACGAGCCGAGGCGATTCCCCGATAGAGTTCACGGAAATGCAGTTCCGATTTCGACTTTGCCTTTCTATAGATGCGGGTCGACAACCCCTGCGAACAAAAGTGCTACGCAGTGCCCATAAATAAGTGTGTAAAACATTTGGCGGTATAAGTGTGGATGCCTGAGGGCGGGGCGGGACCCGGCACCTGTACCAATGCTTTGGATATTCCAATAGTCCCAAATCGATAATTCATTTGATCGTATGTAATTAAGTTGGGATAAGAACGCTCGACCAGTCACACCTAGGCTGGCGCGTTGTAATCAACGCTTTCGTGATTCATTAGTCCTGTTTGTTTTGATGATAGAGCTCTATGCAATAAATTTGACGATATTTCTTAATTATAATCTCTATTTAAGTCTGAATTAACCGCTCTTGTCGTGACAGAACGATTCAAGAAGAAATAACAATTATTGCAAATATTTAAAGGAATAACAAAAATCGAATAACTAACGGACGTTTGTTGACAATGAATTGTGATAGTATAGATAATATAGGTAATTTTTTTTTCTTTAAAAATTTATTACAGTTTAAAAAAAATTGAAGAAAAAAATTACCTTGTTACCTACAGGAAGAATAAACCACGGCGAAAGAACACAATAAAGACAAATTGCTTACAGGCAGTTGCTGTAAGACTGCTTCTGAAACTTTTTTATAAAATGAATGTTGAAAATACCGACCTCGCATATTTTCGATAAAAATATGACCAAAATTAAGGTTCGTAAATAAATAAATAACCGAATTTAATAACAAGCCTGGACCTAAGTAATGGCCGCCAGAAGGCAACGTTACATATATTATGAAGCTCTTCATTTTATAGCTTTTACGCACATTTCTTAGCGCTGCATTAAATTCTTTAAACACTATAATTTGGAGACGACCGAAGCTTTAGGAACTTTTTTGATGTATTCAAATATTAAAAAGGTTGATCCTAAGAGGGTCGGGCCTGTACTCAGTATAAATAGTTTTGTTGGACTCCCATTAACAAAGATTCCAACAAAACCTTAAAAATACTTAAAATACTCACACAAAAACTCAGAAAACGCTTGCATGCTGAAAAACTTAGCAATGGACACTGCGATTATAATGTTATGTCGAACGAGACACAATCCAGAGCAAAGCCAAAAAGCATGAAGAATCCCAAGACACCTCTTCTGAAGAAATTAAGTTGAATTGGGCGCGAAGAAATTTACTCTTAATGATAATAATTATTAATAATGCGACACGGTGCCTGGCTTCTTAAAACAGCTACTGAAAAAGTAGAATTCATCGCAACACCGCTCAGTTATGTGCCATATTCGACACCGCTGGTGGCAAGTTGGTGACGATGCGACACATCAAAAACTCTCGCATACCAACACAACATTGAACTTTCAATTTCTTACCAGATTTACCGACGTGTTCGACGCAGAATTCTTGTTCGGGATAGAAATAATTAGGAAGACTCTCATCAGAACTGAAAGCAGATAATAGGAGCTTTTAAGAACTCTGTTCCAGTGAAAAACTGACTAATGTTTTAAACCTTAACTCCAAATTAGAAAGCTTTATATTTTCTTCAGCAATATATACCTATTAATAATGAAACCCTTGACGCGCGAGTTACACTCGCACTTGACGGATCTTGTTTTTAATGCCTCTGTAATAGTTTTATTCTATATAGTTTAGGCATAGATACGAAGTTGCCCTTGATGGCCACTAAAATCTATTTTCGTATCTCTTTATTGTATTATGTTTGAGTCCCTGGAAGTCGACACATCGACATAATAAGTAGCACGCCGTCGATATGATTTTATGAATGCAAGTCACCGAGAGCTCAACGACCATCAAGGCATTACATTTCCATCTTACAAGTATTTGCTCAACGGCATTTTTCCTCAATTGAGCGATTCTCGCATTGATTGACCATAAATTTACCTCGAACCTTATTTACAGCGTGCAAAAAATAGCAAAAAATGTGGAGTGAGTGAGCTAGGATGCCTTCACGACGCCGCAAAGGCATACCAGCGCGGGTGCCTTGAGGACTTTATCCGTCGAGCGAGCTCAGCCAAGCGCATGTCTTTGGTGTGTGGACGCCGCGATCTAGATCCTTCGGCGCCGGAGTCCGCCGGCGATGTTATCGCAAAGGCTCGCGCGACAATTGCTAACACCGACGCACCAGTGTGGGCAAAGCGCCGAGCAACGCGAATTATTCAACGATGAACTGGTGCCGATCAGCCGACGCCGTCCATTCCACACGTTTCAATTAAACGCGTGCAGAATAGCAGGGTCCTCATCATGACGCGGTTCTTTATAGGGTCATCAATCAGACTATGGCGAAATCACCTGTTAAGCCGCTATCACAAGCTTGTTTTATGCTAATTATAAGATACCCACGCTTTGCGTTTTGCGATGATAAATTTCCCTGTTGATTGAATTTATCCAATAGATAGGTAGAGCAGGATGCAGCTACATCAATCTATAAATAAATAAAACCGACTAAGTGCAAGTCGTTCTTGCACACGAAGGGTTCCATACCAAAAACCGATATCTAGCAGGGTGTAGCTATACCAATGACGGTCTATAAATAAAAAAAAAGCAGCTAAGTGCAAATAGGTCTCGCACACAAAAGACAGAAGGGTTCTGTACTTACCAAAAACCGACATCTCGTAAATCATCATCAAAATCAGCAATATTAAGTTTTTTAGTATGGCACTTGAAGCTATTTAGTGGGTACGTCAGAAAATTTAGCACTTTATCCCCCTTTACCCAGTTAATTTTGGATTTAATTTAATTTTTATTATTTATTGTTAAACAATTAAAGATTTTTTCACTATTAGAAAATCTTATGTATCCACCCACATAATAAATAAGGCTTAAATAAAAAGGAACCTTTTATTATTTGTTTTATAGCCGCAATAGAAATACACTGTATAATTTTTAACTGTCTACCTATTACGGTTTATGAGACACATACCTACATCCAGCACGCATAGTAATGGGATCCCGTTGGCACCCTATGGTACGGAACCCTAAAAAGACATATCCATCTCACAAAAATAGATTCAGAAGAACCGAAAAAAGGAAAAGTCATTACTTTTATGCAGAACATTTGAGGTTCAGTAATAACATCAACCAAGACAATCGTCGCTTTAAAAAAACGTCGCGGTAAAAAAACAATGTATTGCAATATTTAATACAATTCATTTTATCCCCCGATCTCTAGAGAAAAAAATCGCAAGTCTTTGAAATAGAAAGGCAAGAACCTTGTAAAAAGGAAGCTAGCTATCTAAAGATAAATGCGTAGATCTCCGAATGCTCACGCGCAGCCCATTCCGGCCTATAGGCTGGGTACGTGGAGACACGCGCGAGATGGAATGATTCTGGGAAACGGGACGGACAGATAAACGCAGGATTTCTAGCTAGTGGTCTTTTACGGGGTAATTCTTTCACGTTATTTGGATGGTACCTATAATAGGTAAGGAGTGGAGAATGGGGGGCATGGTGAGTTTTATGGATAAATGTGTGCTTATTAGGTTGAGTTAGCATCTGCTCGCGGCTTCGTAAGCCTTTTTCCAATATTAGAAGTAGCTTATGCAGGAGAGTCATAAAAACGATTCAAGTATTTTATAATAAGTACTACCCATGTATAGTATAACAGTTATTCTGTGTAATACAATACATTTTAGCTTATAATATAATTGATGTTGTTGTGAAGAGTTTATCTACTGTGTGTAATACTGTGTGTAAAAGTGTGTAACAGCAATAAGCGTAACGTAACTTGTAACAGAAAAACTTCAGTCGTAGATCTTCTTTTTTTTAATTTAAATTTTTGTTTATGTCAACTCCTCCGTACATATTTCTTCTCAATACTGTGTTGTAGTTGTTTCATTTTCCGTGACGTCACTAAACGGTCTTGTCGGAAGATCAGCGTTGGTTGCAAACGCGACTAACATTATGCTAAGACAAGGACCTTTTTGTGAGCAAGTTGTTATTTCTGTGTGTTTTTTATTAATGTTTGTTCCTACTTGTACAAATAACGTTTTTTCTATTTCTATTTCTTATGTTTTTGAGGTCTGAAAAACAACATTGCATAGTTGTATTGTATGTAGGTACCTATATAATGCAATGTTTCAGTTTTATGGCATTGGCGTTAATGGCTGAACATCGATGCTACCACATTTCTGCTTTTAGATTAGCAGTAGGTACTAGTATTCTATATTAGTAGTAACTATGATGAAATGAGTTTTAGCCGAAAACAAATGAAATATCAAAGAAGCATCTTCGACCAAAGATCCTAGGATCCTATGTTGTCTTCGACAGTGAGAGGATCAGCCCCCCCCCCTAGCTCGGGGATTGTTGTCTATGGTAGAATAGACAATAATGACATCGCATCGCCATACATTGCGTACATTTCAGAAGTGGAAGGAGTGCGTTTCAAATAGCTTACGCATTCTATGATAAAGTGACGTCGTTTTACTGTATTTTACCCTGGACAACAATCTAGTCTCTCTAATCTCTGCTAGGGAGGCCAACTGTAACCCGTATGAAATTTGTACCTATACTGGCAGTAATTTTAAAATTGAAAAGTGCATGGTCATGGTTAAAAGAAAAGACAATAGATAAATATATAGATCTCTTTATTGTACCACAATAGCACAAAGTACAATTCAGAAGGAAACGCTGAGAATCAAGGAAATACAAAGGGCGGCCTTATCGCTTTGAGTGATCTCTTCCGGGCAACCTTGGAATAGAGTGGACATTAGAGAACAATATCGACAGTGGGCAATAAGTAAATAAGATTTAATAAGTTCTATCTACTAAGGGAACTAATTCATGTTAGTGAAGAAAATAAATATTTTTTATTTATTTCACAAACTATTACATCATTTTGCCAGATATTGTGATTGTACACTAAACTTCTCTTCTAGATCTTAGGCCGCATATTATTCACTTTCTTTAGTGAGACGGTGGTCAAACGATTTAAAATTTCAAATAAAAGAAAATAACCAAATCCCGTATAATTTTCGCAAAAGTAAGAATTTACAAAAATATTCCAGAAAACCTTGCGCGCACAATTCCATGCGCTCTCTCGAGATTCCGTCACGTGCGCGATACGCAGATACGCCGCACGCAAACGATGTAACTACACGCCAAATAAAGCTTTACCATGCTCCAAGAATGAGAACTGGAAATAAAATGTCTTGAAATCCTAACAATAAACATGATGAAATAAATACAAAAATTAAACTAGTATTTACAATTGAAACAATTGAGCTAACTGCAGACTGTTGCAAACAATCTAGAGGTAGCTCAACTGATCCATACCAGTCGCGCGCGTGCCCAAGACGCTGGCTGAATTGCCCCGCTGTATGGCAATGCTGATGCGCTGTGCCAGATACTCACCAGCTCTCTGGTTAGTAGGTACCTACTCATGAAATAAATACATAAAAAAACACCGGACTATTGAAACTTCTTCATCTAGCCCCAATTTAAGAAAAGTTCGTGTGATGGGACTTTACCAGATAACTGATAAATGAGACCAATAATGTCACATTCCAAGGTAGAGTTGATAATTTACGTCGTCATGAGCAAAGTGGAGAGCGCAAAAAGAGACTTATTTTTTAGGATCTATCAACCTAAATGTAAAAAACAATTTACTACCGAACTTTATTTACAGATTGCTATTACAGTACATTTTTGAGACACAGCGTTGCTGAATTTCGATACAATAGCAGTCCTTGTCTACGATTCAGCAGACACCATTAATATAAACTCCAAAGTTCAAACAAAGACCAATAAAATAGTCATAACACAAAAAGACAAATGTCCAATGATGATTTCCAAATGCATTCGAGACCGCCGGGCGCGTCTACGCATTTTTGCCTTTTTGTCTGTCACCAAACGTATTTATTGCAACACTGATGGTCTGATCTGTGACCACTGACCACCAGATACCAGATTCGACAACGATGCTGCCAGCCTCGATACCGCCTATTGTGTTGTCGTTTTTCTGGTGGTCTCTTTGATATTCGTTCGCGCCAGAATTCATATCGGTAGCTTCACTGTGGATTAGAACTAATATTTTGATAGGTTATAAAAAGAACCCAAGTGAATCCTATTTTTACAATGAACAAAAATGAGAGAAATAAATGAATTCGTAATACTGTCAAAGAGGGTCTGCAAAAGACTAGCAATGTTGAAACACAGTCTTCTACTCAAAAAAATGTGATAGAAGAGAGCGGAAGACCTATCCAAAAAAGGTAACAAATAGGATTAACATGATGATGATGATTATGGCGACTGAGATGGAGAGCAAAGTCAAGCTCAAAAGATGGCATAGAAAGTTGCTAATAACAGACCGGCTAAGTTTCAAAAAGCCAATAAAAATAAGTAAATAATGTTGGACAATTCACACAGCATCCTCTTGCTTCAAGCTAAGCAGAACTTGTATTAAGTATACAAATATAATAGGCACCAGAAATTCTTACCTATTAATATCATCAAAATAGTTCACAAAACCTAGTAGTAGACACAATAAATGAACCACGATGAGAGTGGCCTAGGTGACAGAAAAAAAGACACGATATCTCAAATTTTTGAGTATGACACAAAAGTTCCTCGGGAAACGATACAAAAGTTTTTAATCTAACCCTAACCAATAGGTCCCTCTCACCACTAATCCTGACAATCACCGAAAGAAATATGAATAAATTGCATAAATATTCTTCGACTCGCATTATGCCACATCGGGCATAGTCCTAAGCTTCCCAAAAAATAATGCAACATTCCCGAGTGGTATAATTGTTTTTGCAGATCGTTCTGGAATCTTATCACGATGGCACACACCGTCAGTGCCATTTTTAAGACGTATAGATTTATATCAGACGAATAGCCGCGAGGCACGATCATCTTTCTTCATTTCTCTGTCTTTTTATTGCGTAAGACAGTATTTCACAAACTTGCCTTGGCACTCCATTATTTTTCCCCTCGCGAAAAAATTAAAGTGATAAGAATTTAGCATTGTTGAAAACTTGGAGAGTAATTTGTAGGGACTCCCGTTACGTTTAGCGCTGGAATATCATTGAATCTATGTGGGAGTTGCTTAAGGTTTTTATGGTAATAAATGGTGAACTGGGTCCATCTGATGGTGGGTTAACCTCCAGAGGTTACTTACATCTGCGATCCAGAGGTACATTTGCAAGGCTTAAATCGCTGGCATTGTGTTTATCTCTGTTAGTGAGATTAATTTTACGAGGACAGAACGCCTTTACGAAGAGCATTTAGGTTTAAGTTTTTAGGTATCAAGATTCTTATAAGGGCTTTTAATACAGTCAGTATAGATATTTTTGCAGAAAGAGGTTGCTTGCAATCCAATTCCGGGGATTTTGGTAAGATATGATAAATATAACCCTGTGTTCTATGGATCATTGTGAATCCACTTCTACACTAATGTTATTAAGAGGAATGATTTGTTTGTTTGAATTGAATAGGCTCCGAAACTATTGGACCGATTTGAAAAACTCTTTCTCATTTTTTATATTATATTAGAATCCTATATCCCTGATGAACATAGTCGATAGAATCTAGCAATGCGAAGCTGGGGCATGCCGCTAGTTGATTAATGTTTGACTAATAAGTCTATTTGACGTTCGCATAAGTTCGTGGATGTATTCAGAGTACTTAAAATACAAAAAATAATATGAAAGCACATTACCAACTAATTTTAACAATTGTTTATTGTAGTGTTATACGATTTAATTGACTTTTTGTGGCGTCGTATGCGGGAGACAAATGTCCAGCTCGACGTGTATGGGCTGATATAATTTAATAAAATAATAATAATGCTAGATAATTCACACAGCATTATCTAGCCCCAAGCTAAGCAGAGCTTGTGTTATGGGGTATTAGATAACTGATGTACATAATATAACACAATACATAGATAGATATTCTTTAATATACAAAGACAGCGACCAGAACCCCCCGAACAAATGTCAGCAGATCGTACAAACATTTGTTCCGAGGCGGGAACCGAACCCAAAACCGTAGCGTAGCAAGCAGGCCTCGCCCACCCCACAGAGGTCGTCAATAAGTAGTAGAGTTTATAATTAAATGAATGGATCTGCACATATTTACTACAAACACAGTTGAACGCAAAAGCACAATCCGTATTTACAGAATTCGTTCGGCGATGTCGTCAAGCCGATACACGAGGCTGATACATCAGTGAGTCATGTTTCCAAAAGGCATATTGTTATAAATCAAAACATTGCTCTATCCGTCGTCGAGTCGCTCAGTACAATATGGGCGTCCTGCTGTTTTACCGCACAAATTTACGATCGCCCCCGAACACTACCATCCAAGAATTCTTCGACAAAACAGTCAAGATTCCAGCATCGTTTCAAGTATCAAAATATCGTGATTTATGCAAACTCAGTACAAGCCCTTGTATTTGCAACGCTTATTATTTCTTATAACGCAGTGAATGCCTACCATAGGTTAAGTACGTACCTACTATTTTTTCTTTACCTAAGTTGAAGGAGGAATGTAGTATGCGGGATTCTTGAACCTGTTTCATGCTGGATCTTAGTTATTTGTATCAAGCGATAAGACTGCACTGTTCTAATAAATAAACCTACTGGGCTAATTAAAATTTCCATCCCAAGTACAGATTCAACAAAAAATTGTAAACAACTTTTCATATTGCTTTGCAACAAGACCGTATAGTAACCTACTACATAGTTATAAATGCAGGTAGTAGTAATGAACCTGAAGAAGCAAGGACCAGTAGGTACCTATGAAGCAGGTAAATACCTTTAGGAAAACATAAAATCTTAAATAACCTCAGTCTTGGAACTGTGTTTCAGTCAGGACTAGTAGGTTGATAGCATCATTCTCAGAAACGCGGACACGTGCTTGTGTTCCCAGGATACGTGAAGATTCACAATATCAGCATCAGGTTCCCAACACGAATAAATATTCCTTTTATTCCAATTTGTCAGCTAAGCCACTCTGCTGGCGAGTTATCTCCGTATCCAGAGGTAAGCTCCCGCCAAAACAATACCCCAGTATCGTTAAAAAACGTGCTTGAATACTGCATTTATCATCGTTGATTAAATACCATTGTTTTGTATCGGCAGACTCGGAGTCCCCTGGCTCTTATTCCTTTTTCGTCTCTCCGTGTCTTGCATTGTACGGCACGGAGACAATAAGTCTGTTAAATTGGTCTCCTTTACTCGTTATTATTATATGCCCATGCCCGAAGACTTGGAGTTTGTATTTATGCTCGGTCAGAACGCGTGCTCGCTTTCCTGTTGTAAATTCCTACGAAGTATGAACGTTAATTTGTTTACGTTGCTGTTGTCTTATGATTTGTTCTAATCGCTTTACGAATATCTTTATTACTTGTCCAAGATACTTTATTAGTAACCTGACAACCTGACAAAATTCTAGCTAGCAGCAACATTATGAGCTAGACAGTTTAAAAGAAGTGAATTTCTTGTCTAGTTATAAAGTCTGGGTCTACGTATGATAACCGAGAAGAATACTGATGTTTATCTCCAAGAACGGTACATTGGGGCAGATAAGTTTGCCAAATCAAGACATAAAGAGCTCGTTCCTGGAAAGCAAAGAGAGTACTCTACGCCTACAATGTAGTCGGGCACGTACCGCAATTCCGAAATCTAGATTTAGTAAAGAAGGCATGTCGTGTTCATGAAGCTGAATGCATTTCCGAGAAAAAGCTTTGAGTGTCCTACGTGACAACATAGTCCGCGGTGACTTCAATGGATTGGCACGTGCCCACTGCTTTTCCAGTTTTTCCACTTTTCAAGATAACATTCTACACATTTACTGCAGACATTGATCATTCCTTTATTTAAAACACTGTTCTTAGTATTCAGCACCGCGAAATGCGCAACAGACTATTCATCTCCCATCTCCGCAAGCAAAGCTTATAAAACCATCACGTTTTTTATAATTATGAAATTAATAACATGAGACGTGATACGCATTAAACTGTACTGACTTAATTATCGCAAGATTGTCATAACATACCTAGAGCCAATTAGGGGTTGGCATCGGACTCCACGATTATCATTGGCATAATTAATTACGAAATATCATCATCGGAGACATGTCTCCATATAAAGCGCCTAACAAAAAGGCGAATGCTGCGCTTTGCTATAAAAATGAAGCTCTTACAAATATGACCGTGGCAGAAGAAAAAGCAGAGTCGCTCAGCCGTAATATTAACATGGATAATTAATTTATTAATTAGCATCAATTAATCGTAATACGGCGGTAGCGACCAAGACTCGATACGCGCGAATGCTTTTTCCGACGAAGGTGAGTTTTTAGACTACAATTAACTATACTGAGTCGTTATACTAAACGCGAATTCTCGAAGCTGCCGACAGGTTTGTTATGAAATTCAATCGATGATTCCTTTGGGAAAAAAATTAATGCGATCGATACAGGCAAAAAACTGTCGGGTTTTCGTTTGATTTTCTTATTGTTTTCATCAGACTACATTAAACTTTCTTTGTTCGAACGCTGCCAAGCAGGTAGTCACTAGCTAGGCAATATACTTAGATATGTGAAAGCGTGTTGTGTCGATGAATATTGTAGGCAATGATTTTAATATTCGCGGCGGAGAATCAGGTTGAGTGACAGTGACAAATAAACAGCTGTCAATAAGCTGTCAAACGGCATACAGGTATTAAAAAATTGATGAGTAGAGCAGTGAGGAGAGCAGCTAGAGAAGATTGGCAATGCTTCTGCAACTACAAAAAGAAAAGTTTAAAACTAAGTTTGTGAAAATGTCTTAAAAATCCGGCGACAGCTGCTCGCAACTTTAATACCAAAATTAATGACTAAAACTTTTTGTAATTTCGACAATGTCAATGTAGAAAATATACTAATAGCTAGAAAATATAAGCTGTAGTATGAAGTAGCTGTGTTTGTATGTAAAATGTAAGATATTCTTATTTTTATAAAGAAACAAATAGGACGAAAACGTGTCATATTCGACGTAAAGTTTCTATATTTTTGCTAAAATTCCATTATAGGTGTGTGTATTATTCAAAAAAAACGACCGGTCCTACATAAATACTATTCGAATACAAAAAACCACACGATATCCTGGAAATATGCTCGAATTACAAATCATTTTGGAAGTACGTTTGTATAGGCAAATCATCATCTAACTACAGGCCTCTTAAGCACGGAATAGTGTAAGTCAATTTAATCGGCTTAACATTATTCTGATTTGCATAAACTTTAGCGCATCGACATGCTTTTATTATTGTTGCATTTTTATGTTTGACGTTGTAAATGTTGGCGGTTTATTTTTCGAGGATATCTTCGGCTATTAGGGTTACCACCGCGTGGCTGCCCTCATTTATGGATCGTATACTTGGTTTACCGACGCCGTTTCAGATAACGGTTTATTGATGACTTTTAGATTAACCTTCTGGAAATCATGTAGTGTGAAATTAACAACAAATTAACGAGACAGAAGAGGCTTATCCAGTACCACTGCTGAACATAAGCCTGATGAGTCCACACTAGTAGATATAGGCTGATGATGATGAAAGAGACAGCATTCATGACTGACAGCGTCTCTTTATCATATTGAGGCTGACTTTGGGCTAACTAATGTAGACTGATTGGTATCGAAACGTATTAGAATGGAATTCAATAATCTCATACAGAATGGTCGTATGAGTGACCGTTTTAGTGGCTACCGTTTAGTATCAGATTCGGTAGCCGAGCTGTATCTCGGCCATTACTTTATCATCTCTTATCAGTATACAGCCACGTCTCAGATATATCTGTCGAATGCCTGTCGATGCTTAGCATCGTAGTTACGGTGGTTTTATGGGTGCGCCCAAAAAACTTAAACATTGGGCTAATCTCCACGATCGGGCCTTGTAACTAGAGGTTAGAATTCGAAGACTCCGAATAAAAAATAAGAGATCGTTAAAGAAATACTTTGCATATTTCCTTTGAGATATGGACAACGCAGTCGACGGGGTTGGGTTTATAAACTAAATAAATATATTCTTGAAAATATGTTTAAATGACTCGTTTAACTAATTATCTGCTAAATTTCTTCTTTTATGCCTCAAGGTCCGCCTGCGACGCAGGCGGTTGCGGGTTCGATTCCCGCCTTGGGACAAATATTTGTACGATCCGCAGGTATTTGTTCCGGGTGTTCTGATCGTTTTCTATGTATAATAAAATATGTAATGTATTGTATTATGTATATCAGTTATCTAGTACCTACATACCTATAACACAAGCTCTGCTTAGCTTAGGCCTAGATAATGTTGTGTAAATTGTCCAGCGCTATTCATTTTCATTTAAATGACTTATGGATTTTTGTGAAAGCCGTAACAGGTTTTAGAATTTCACGAACTGTCTTCGAAACATTGAAAACGTTTAAATATTCATAACAATGTAGAAACAAGAAATTAAAATGGGTGGCCTATCCAACAAACAATAAAATAAACATAAAAATACAACTATTTTAAAACCCATCGACTAATATCAATAATTAAATAAGTTTTAATGATGATAAATAAATTAGAAATGATGGCATAACGACATGTCGACGGGAGGTTGCTACCGGGCCCAACACATTGGGTCCAGAAGACTGTGCCTTACGCTCCCACGGTCTCCGGGTCCCTTTAAGGAATTCTTGTTTTAGTTTTTGTATTAATGTTTTATTATTTCGAATGTAATACGGATGGAACTGACGGTTTGACGGAATTGTTTACCATCTAAAAGCCGTAACTAAAAATCGATTTAAAAATATTTCAGGTAGTTAGGTACGTACCTAATGTGGGTCTTTGCCTAACTTAAAATAATCAAAACACAGAAAATAAAAGATAATAAAATACTTATTGTACCCAATTTTTTTTGAGAGTACCTATGCATAACCGTTTCTGTGCCGTTACCTTGTAGGTAGGTAAAGGTGTGATGTTAACAAGGTTATTTTAGTGTAAAACAATAAAATAACTAGATCAAACATAGGTCAAGAACATCCATCAAGAACAGTGAGCGATCTAAACCATTATTCCGAGAAAGGACCTCAAGCGAGTAACAAGAGCGGAGGGCACATCATCAGTCACCGCTTTTCACTTATAATGATGTTAAAAATGTTACCTAACAGGCGTTTGTGTCCACCCATTGTACAAGACGATACCCAAACAAAAACCTCTGATGAAGGATCAAGTAGAGTTCAGTGACAGACACCTTGAAAAAATTTTCAGATAGATTGAGTTAGTAAAAAATATAACCGCAACCTCTACAGCCTTTATTGATCCACTGCTGGATGCAAGCCTTTATCCCTAGGAGATAAAAATATAAAGTGAGAAGCAATTCCAGCAAAGCCTAATTATGGTATTATTGGAATTTTATCAAAGTAACTTTTATAATGACTTCAGCAGAACAGAGAATAATGGAAAGTGGTGTTTCCTCACCTCACCTCAACAGCCTATAATAGTCCACTGCTGAACGCAGGCCTCCCTCTTATTTTTTTTATCTCATGGAGGGTCATGCCCATAATACCCACGCTGGGTATGCGGGCTGGGGATCAGAGGTGATGTTTGTCTAGCAGTAAAAAAGAGCAGACTACTACAATAAAACTTTTCAAAATGTAAGTGATGCGTTTGTTTTTAATATTAACACTTATGACATCTTTTATTCCTCTTTGCCTACTTTTGTGTTATTATTATTAGAAAAATATTTGGCTTTACGAATTTAAATTCAAGAAAAGCGCTACCTAGTTCTACATGGTCCTTTAAAAATGACTCCCAATTTATTTGAGAGTATAAAAAGCCCCTTCCCAATGACACCAGCCTGGGCGTTCTCGCAATCCTTCTTCGATATTTCATTGTCGTTTTTTATTGTGATCACTGTGACATTTTGGAGACCAGTTATTAAATTAGCCTTTGTATGGAAAATTAATATGTGAGCTTCTGTTTTGTATCTTGTGTCGATTATTTTTGAAGACCACTGTGATTGTTTGGTATATCGGACAACTGAGCGGAAAAGCATCACCAATCATCATTTTAGTACAATTTACGCTCGTCTCATAATTTACATATTAATATCATGTGCACCTTTGTAAAAAATTCGACACAATATAAATTGTTTGAGAAAATAAATGGAATGAAATGTAATTATGTCCCAATTTTTTTTTCTAATTCGGCAGGGTTCGAACCCGCGCCCCTCCGGGTACGGGTGTGCACTAACCAACTAAGCCACAAAACCACTGGGCCACAATTTTTGGGACATACTTAATTAAATTTTCGTTGAAATTTTGCTCAGTGCGAGTAACGCACTATAGAGCAAAAGGCTAAATATGGAATGAAATGACCTACCAATAAAAGTTTTTTAGTTCTCTTAGTTTTAAGTAAAGCACCGTAGGAAAGAAAATGTCATACTTTTAAGAATGTAAGTGGGTATACTATTCATTTATAAAGGAATTTTCCAGAATTTAAAAGACAAAAATAAAACTAAAAAAATAGTATTTTCCGTTGCCTTGCCACTAATCATACTTACCTCTTAGAAGACAAGCGGTAATATGACCCATCTTCAAAGAAACAACATAAAACCAATTAGCTTACCAAAATATCATTTTATTCCTTATCATCGTCATCTTAGTATCCTAGAGTCGTAATACTGGTAGGCGGGATTTTATCAGATCCTATAATATCGACCATCAGAAGACAATTCCCAGTTGACGTTCATATCGTATTCCTTATTCCCATACGTTCTAAGAACCAAGAAACTGATGTCCAACATTAATCCTAATGTAGCGATCTGGTGGTAAACGTCGTTTAATCTAAACAAAAATATTTCAATGCCCAATAAGAGTATGGCAGTGAAAAAACTGTGGTCGCCCGTAAGGCATTCAATGAATACGACTTCTGGGAAGTTATGCGGACCACTGTCATAGCACGACTGCTAGTGATGTGACGCGAGATAAGCTTCAACTATCGATAATTTTTATTCAGTGTTATCTTTTCAGGGGTACCTAATTTGTCCATTGTTATAATGCGAAGAAAACTGTTAACCGCGTTTTCTGTATTTTTTTACTGGGTTATAGTAATTTATGTTGTAAAGATTAGATTCAGATCGATACAAGGGTAGAGAAGGTAAGTAGATAATGTAACATAAACATTCTGTTAGACAGGAATTGAGTGGATAAACCTTTTACTAAAAACTAGAAGCCGCTTATCGATAAAATCAGTGCTTATCGACCAGTCGATATCGGCGCGTCCCATCACTGCAGACACCGGCGCAAGCGCACGACAGATGATCAGTCATGCGCCAGATGCTGCGATAAGCCAGCGGTAGCCGCTCATTAATCTACCCACTCCCCACCATCCAGCACTTACCAATTAACTGGACATGCTGTTCTAGGAAGCGCAGAGAAAGTATTTCAACAAAGGGGACAATATGATCCATCGGAGCTTGCAATACAGTCTCGGAATTGTAGAATGGAATGACACTTATATCGACACTATCGCCTTCGTTATATTAATCGAGGTGCATACTTTCGAAAAATATCTAATCTGGATCAGAACTGCAATCTAGAATATACTTAATTAAATAAATAAATAATGCTGGACAATTCACACAGCATTATCTAGCCCCAAGCTAAGCAGAGCTTGTGTTATGGGTACCTACTAGATAACTAATATACATAATACAATACATTACATAGATAGATATTTTTTTAGTTATACATAGAAAACGACCAGAACAACCTGAACAAATGTCTGCATATCGTACACACATTTGTCCCGTGGCGGGAATCGAACCCGCAACCTCCTGCGTCGCAGGCAGACCTTCGCCCACCGCGCCACAGAGGTCGTCATAAAAAGTAAACAACACATTTGAACATATTTATTTATTTAGTGAGAGCGAAAATTCATTTTTATCCATTTTTAAGCCATTTTATAACTTTCGCTCTCATTTAATTATGATTATGTATTTTGAAAAACTGAAAAAACACAAACATAGCGATTTATTTTTCGATTATGTATGCAAAATTTTATTAAAATCGGGGACGTAGTTTCCAAATAAATCCAAAAGTACGTTTGTATATGAACTTAGAGGTTCCGTCCCACCTTAAGACGATACCTCGAGCCAAACTAGCGCCGCCAACTAACTTATCTTATTATTTGCTGAGCATAGATACGATGTTGTACTTTGTGGCCAGCAAACTCAATAATCGCATCTCTGTATTATTGTATGTAAAATTGTCAATGGGCAGTTTGTGGTACCTATATAAGCTTTTACAAAATAAAGCTATTACAGAGGCATTAATATGCCTCTGTAATAGTTTTATTTTGTAAAAGCTTATATAGGTACCACAAACTGCCCATTGACAATTTTGAAATTAACTTTGTTTAACGAAATAATAAGATAAAGTGGGTGGCGGCGCTAGTTTGGCTCAGAGTATCGTCTTAACAAGAAAATTACACTGATAGTTAGAGTCTACATCCAACTACCATTTCATAATAATTATGCCAGCTAGCCTTTTATATTATAGTTTCTTATAACTCGACTAATTTTGGTACCTACCACCAAAAAGACGGAACCAGATTTAGTGCGTTCGAAGATGATATTAGTTGCGTTTTGCATCGTAAAGTTTTTATGGTTTTATAGCTAGTCTTCTTTCTCATTGAAAGGTTTATCTTAAATCATAATGGTTATGTAATAGCCTATGTAGATATTTGATTGGGTGTTTATGTGTCGCTGGTATAGGTGGAAAAGCCGTAAATTCCTATTTATTGGTGTTTTGTGGTGAGAAAATATTTGATAGTTTTGATGGAATTGGGGGATTAGGTGCTGTTTAGTTACTGTGGCTAATCAATAGTAAGCCGCCGTTGTTTGTTATATGAGAAGTTAATAGAATTTAACGTCTACCGTTTATATTTAATATTAGATATTTCAGAAAGAGCGTAGATGTTTTAAATAAAAACTCCATAAAAATGCTAAATGAAGTACCCATTAATTTTTTGTTTCCTATTAAATAAAAAAATATATTTTCCCTTTAAAGAAAACTGTTTCATAAACTACCGTAAAATCATACTTTTATATTAATAACTAGCTTCTCGCCGCGGCTTCGCAGGCGTTTCTGGAATTAATAATAGCCTATAATGTAAATCCATTTCCAGAGTTAAACTATTTCAAACGGCCCGATAGGTTCAGTAGTAAGGCGTGAAGAGGTAATAGGTAGGTACAAACATCCAAACATCAAACTTGCGCATTAATAATCTTACTAGGTGATGCCAGTGGCTCCGCCTGCGCTTTTTAAGTAGGTATCGTATGTCCTTCGGGATACTATTTACCTTCCTGCGAAATTTCATTAATATGCGTTCAGCCGTTTAGGCGTGAAAAGGTAACAGATAGACAGACAGAGTTACTTTCTAATTATTAATATTAGTATGGATCGCATTTAAAATGTTACTAGTTTCTGCCAGCGGCTTGGCACGCGTTGTTTAGAAGAAGAAGAAGACACACAAATTAAACTTTAGCTCATAAATATACCTATGTAAGTATAAGATATATTTATGTAGGTACTTACCTACTAAAGTTTAATTTGTGTTTTTTAATTTATATTATATATATATATATATGTACGTAGTTTATGGTTGTTTCTATATCATGGAAAAAAGGTCTATGTTGTATGCCAGGTCGATAACTGGAAAATGTAATATTTTTATCTGTTCCAGCTCTAATTTTGTATAACAATGTAAATAAAAACCTTCTATATCCAGTTTTTATAACATCTGTAATTATTGTATCCATTTTGTCTCTTTTTCTATTTATTTCTTGAAATCCTTTGAAAATATTTGTTTGGGTAAAGATTGTTGTGACACAAGTGACAATTTTGAAAGTGTTAAAATTTGCTCGGATTTGTAGCAAAGAGGAAAGGTAACATAGGTTTTGGATGAAACCTCGTCAAAATTTAAAAAAAAAACGTACAACGTTTGAATTCAAATTACAGCCTGATCCGTTCAGTACTTTTGTAGAGGTAAGAAACATCTTTAGTACTATACTTATAAATCTGTGGAAACATCCATTCGAACATCTAAACATCATAGCTTTCGCATTTATTATTTAACTGCAATTAATGTTTAAAATTACCTACTACTTATAAGAGCAAATAGACGACCTAACTTTTTTCCTAAAAATACGAAGTGTTTATTTTTAACGCTCCAATGTACTCGAAATAATATTGGACAAAGAATCCCAGACAATATCCATTCATGAGGAGCGTGAGTTTAAGAGTCAAAGGCACAAGGCTCAACCGAGTCTATTTCCATGTCATTACAGCCATAACTGACAGCTTATTAATATGCTATTGCGGTCAAAAGTTAATCGCGTTTAAGTCGCCCACGAAGATTCATCACATTCGTCATTATTCACACACAAATTATGTAATTTCAATAAATGGAGCGTATTGAATAGTGATGAGCGACGGTAGACCGCGGGAGAACCCCTGCTGGGCCTTTAACCTATTACTTACACTACCTTAACATAACCCAATCGTATACATCAACCATTGCTGTTTTTCTTAGTTTCATATAATCTAAACACCTGGTGTACCGTCAATGGAAGTGGTGTAAAGCAAGAAAGTAGAGCCTTGCTAGCATTTAGTAGATGACTCAAATAAGCACTTAGCTCCTCATTGTCCCGTATGAAATGTATTATAGTGGGATCATGTTTGGATAAATGAAACTGTGGAGATTTTTTGAGATTGTAGAGCGAAGAAATTCTGTAAAGGATTCTAGCCTGAAATATTAGAGTTTACCTGTCTTTATTTCAGCCTGCGATGGTGAAAGTCAACTGCTACGGAAATTTAAAGGAAAACCACGAAATGAGTAGCGGAATCAAGTCGATTAAAAATTTTTGCTCTTCTGAATTACTTAAGGATTTTAAACCTCTCTATTCTAAAAAAAGTCTAAATGACTATGTAGTACTAAACGCAAATTGAAGTTGTCATAAAATGCTTAGGATAAAATGAACAGTCCATGGTTCTACAATTTTAAAGTTTAAAAATCCCATTATTTATCCTAGAGCAGTTATGAAAGGAGCAATAATAGAGCGTTAAGTGCTAAGCGACTCTACACGTCCATAATTGATTTATAGGCAAATATTATATCTGTTCTCACCAGGTAGGCGATGAGTAATGACCCAGCCCGATACTGTTTAACGTTTTGTTTTTCACCCATTTAATCATCCGCGCACTTGTTTGATTGACGCTTTATTTCGTATAATGAAACGGTTGAGTTCAGCCCAGGTCGCTCTCATGCGGGTAATTGCGCCGAGGAGCCGCATCCATCACCCATGTTGCTGAATGTAAGATGTCAACAAAACGTCCGAGCGCAGCGTCCGAACACCCATCAAAACAATACAAAACGCGGGATGTTATCGATAATGATCACCGCGACAACCCTCTAACATTTTTTTGTGGTTGACATCGCGCTAATAATACTCATGAGAATGCGCGCGGACCCCCGCCAACATCCTTTTGTTTTTAATTTCTACCTCAGTGGCACCAATTTAATTGGACTCAACTCGAGCGAGCGCACCTTCGTATTTCACCTCGGCTCGCTTCATTTGAATATTTAAAGCATTTCGGGTCCCGACGTATTATTTTGTTTATTTACACAATATTTATATATTTATTTCTGGTCCAGCGTCATTTATTTAGTGACGTGACTTACCGATGTCGCGTCCTTCCAAGTATCGACATAGTTAACGCTGTGGATTCTCTCGCGTTCCATTTAAAAGTTGGGAATCGTTTGTTTGGTTCGTCTTTTTGTGAGGTCGCGACTGCGCGGCTGGCGCGCCCGCTGGCCGGGGTCGCGTGTGGCGAGCGCAGCTCTTCGTTGTTTTCTCGCCAGCCCTTATCTTCGACAAGATTGCTCGTTTTTAAATGAAGTTATATCGTCCCGATTGAACACCGGGCGACGAAGGCGAGGCGAATTTTTAATTAGTTTCCGAAGATAGAGAATTTTAAGGAGGAATGCGGGAGCCGTGTTGGATTGTCTGCGGATATCTTAATTGAGATGCTGATGCACCGTTCGTTGCGGCCAGAGGCTGCCGATTAGTTAAATGCAAACAGATTAATTATGAATTAAAGTATTGATTCGAGAGCAGTGCGGCGACTCTGCCGGTAGCCGTTAATGAACTGAATTAATGAACGCCATTTTTCGCTGTATCGTATTGAAGAATCGCGTGACGGTTCAGCTTAACTCCTTGCATCATTTGCGCGATTATTTCATTAACCATGATAGCTTTCAAAGAATAACTTTATGAAAGCTAAGCACCTTCATTAGTTTGGAGCTCGACAAGTTAGACAACTTTGAAGTTCATTGTAAATAGTTTATTGAATGCTGTAAAACATGCAAATGATACCTAATCGGCGGGAACGAGCGCCACGACGTTGAAACCGATGTTGTTGGGTTCCCTGGCGATGAACTCGCGGCAGACCTTGGCGGCGTCCTCCAGCAGCGAGTCGGCAGTCGTCGGCCCGTGCTCGACGGGTGACAACTTGCGCCCGTCAAGCTCGAACAGAACCCCTTCCTTATGGATGAAAGTTATGAAATGATTGTTGGCAGTCCCGCCTTCATTCGACTCTACAGCCGCGCCGGAATTCACTATATCTTTGTATGCTTCGAGGATCCCTATCGAGTTCTCTAGTAGAGCTCCTTTGGCGGAGGCGTCGAGGCCCTGAGCGTCTTTCAGGTATTGCTTGAGGAGCCCGTCGTTGAGGTCGATGTGGTGGGTGTTGTTGGCGACGCTGTGGACGAGCGCGATGGTTCCGCAGATGTTGCTGAGTATCTGCTTCATGTGGAACACGTTCGTCGGTGGTAAGGAAGCCCTGTCGGACATCTCAGTCTCTTGCTGGCGGCGACGTTCTTCGTACTCCTCCGATAGAGGAAAGAGAAGAATCACGGCGAGGACGGGCCGAGGGACCCAGCTGAGCGCCTCGGCCTCCAACCCAATCACGTCAACCATCTTCCATCTCTCGGACACGCCGAGGCGTTGCATGTACTTGTTCATAGTATCAGGGTTAGACTCCATGGGGAGGACTGCATCCATGTCCAATTTACCTGTTACAATTTCTCGGCAAACAATGTAGAGATTTCTCAGGACTTGTATAATTTTCTGCGACAATGACATTGAGCAAAGTGTTTTTGTTCAGTTTGTAAATAAAATAAGACTGTCAAGTTCTGGCATAGAGCACGAGGTTTGTTTGACCGCGGACACAAGTTAAGGTTTGCATTGCAAAGCATATCAGAAAGGTTCTATATTCTACAAATATTATTAGTCTCTGCCTAAGATCGAGAATCTCTGCAGCGTATCGTAGGTACCAATAATTCTAAGTTCAAGCATGCTGCATTATACCTAAATATACATAGGTAGGTACCTTCTTATTATTGGTATACTACAGAACGTAGGATCGTAGGATCTTTGTGGGTAAATAGTTATTCATTGTAGGTATATAAGATGCGCTGTAAGCCTACCAAGTTTAGGATCCAATTTTAAACAAAGATGTTTATTGTGATGTGTTATTTCTAGGATCTAATGTAGAATGTTTGTTAATGAATAGGAAATGTAAGCTCACTGGGTAATGATGACTAGGTACTCTGGCCAAGAGAAACTTGCCCAGATTAATAACAAAATGACTTGGACCGGTTGATCTGAACATACCTACATAAAAACGAAATATGAGGAGTTGGTATTATAACCCGTATTATGTCGGATAATTAACAAACCAGTATGACTCCAAATTTTGCTTATTTTAGGTAATTGTTCGAATAATTTTTCGATAACTTTGAATAGTGCTATTCTTGGGTCAAGGAATGAATTCCCTGCTGGTTAAAAGGCTCGTTATTGTCGAAGTCTACCTACTTTAAAACCTGATTTGAAAATTTTGTTGGCTCAAATTATGCTCTACATACATACCTATACAGCTCCTTTAGGTCAATACAACACTTATGAGACATTTTGAGTGTAGGATAACAGAAGACAAGACACAGGATTCATGAGTCTACTGACGAAGGTAGATTTCTTGCTTATTATCTAGGTACTATGCTTTAAGTGGAGCTAAACATCTTGACACACCACGTCACACTAGTGTGGTGTGTCATGACGCGTCAAATGCATATCGGTGACGCGCCAACACACGATACACCACTAAAATGTGGTTCAAGCATACGGTCCGATAGTGTGCAGTCTAAGGTAGGCGATACTCACTCACAGTCTCCCTAAAGTAAGCCGAGCTTATGTTATTGATAGGTTACTTGATAACTGAAATACCTACATTACTTACATGATACACGATAAAGTACCTATGACACGTTTAATAATAGGGAATGGAACCCGCAACCCCCTGCGTCTCAGGCGGACTTTAGCCTGCTGCGTCATTGAGGTCGTCAAATGATGGCAATTAGGTATTATTTTTGTCTCCAATTATTAGTATCATTTCAGGGAAGAGTGCGGCATTCGTGTTGGTGTAATTTGAGTTGGCTTCTCTCTTATTATTGTGTCGAGTTTTGTCAAATATTCACCGTGTCCATTAGCGCGCTGGGCGGGGACGTGAAGCCGCCGGTGGGGCACACGATGGATTTTCGTAACGACATGTCTGGGGACTGACCAAAATCTAAATACCTATTAAGATCTGTTAAAAAATACCTAACAAGTAACTGTAGTGGATACAAATAGTAAAACTGTAACGTAAATAAAACAATGTTTTTGCCAGGTCTATGGTTATACAAGTAAATTTTAATAATGTCAATATTATGTTAACTTTTTCATCGAATTATAAAACTGTATTCCTTGGTTAGAGTCCTCCGGACCGTCATCAGTACCGTCCCTCAGATTTTGTAATACAGCTTATGAAACTAAATTCTGATTTGCTGGCAATGTCGAAAATCATAGCTTATTATATTTAATAGCTGGTTTATAAGTATGTACATGAGCTATATACATAATATATAGCATCCAGCATGTTCACTAATTGTGTACGCATTGGCTCCTCTTGGAGTCGAGCGTCGGTCGTCGGGTCGAAGCAACGCGTGACCCGAAAGCTGGTGTAGGTATATCTGGCGCTACGCATCAGCATTGCCATACAGCGGGGCAATGCAGCCAGAGTCTTGGTTACACTTCCGACTGGTATTGATATGGATCAGTAGAGCAGTTGAGCTACCTGTAGATTGTTTGCAACAGTCTGCAGTTAGCTCAATTGTTTCCATTTTAAATTATTTCCACGAACTTTTTTGGGAAATTATCAAATTTTCGTGGAAAATTTGCCCAATGCGAGTAACGCACTATAAAGCAAAAAGCTAAGTGTAAATTATTTGAATATTATTAATTCTATTATTTGAATGTAGTTCACTAATTGGTTGTATAATTATCTAGATCAATAAGCTTGTATTTTCTTCGACGAATTATGTAACACCCACTAGTAGTAGAACAAATAATTAATGCGATTATTATTATATATATTTATATATCATAATATAGTTATAAATATATTATATTAGGTACACATGGACATGACTTGTATCTTTCCACCGAAATTAAAAAGCACATAACTACTAAGTAAAAAACGTATATGTTAACTTCCTTAAATTTTTCAAATCTATCTCCAACCAAAAGTTGTCTGGAAGAAATCGCTTCTAAGCGATAAGGCCGCCCATTGTACTTTTATGTTTAAGGTCTGTCTGTTTCTTGTATTTTTTGTAGTGTAAGTACAATAAAGAGTTTTGTATTGAGACTTAGAAATTTGTTTCTTAGTACCTATATCATTTTAAGTGAACCATATGTTTGCATAAGCATTAAGTTCTATCTTTAGCTCTATCCGAAGATGAAAGTTCCATGTGTACCACGCCCATACACAGCTTTCGATATAATACCCCACAGAAAGGCGTACCGCATGTCCGCGGTAAACCTTCAATCATGTGCTAAGAGCGCCCATTATTTAGAAATTCGACGGTAAACACCAATGAAGAAGAATTATTATATGCAGTTACATACTGTCAATAAATCAGTCCGCGTTCGACACAGTACGAACAGAGTAGTTAAGCTAAGCTAACTCCATAGCTAAGAACCCAGTAAGTTCTTAGCTATGGAGAGAGCTGTGCTCGGAGTTTCTCTGAAGGATAGGATTCAACGAATACATCCGACAGAGAACCGAGGTTATCGACATAGCTTAAAGGATTAGCAAGCTGAAGTGGCAGTGGGCTGGGGTAAACGTGTTCTTGAGTGGAAACCGCGACTCTGCAAACGTAGTGTAGGACGCCCTACGACCAGGTGGGATGACGATTTAAGAAAGACTGCTGGCAGATGCTGGATGCGGCAAGCTGAAGACAGGGCACTATGGCGCTCATTAGGGGAGGCATAATGTCCAGCAGTGGACTAATGTAGGCTGATGATGATGATGATGTTCTTAGGTCCTCATACGCGAGCGAATTTATTTTTTCTTATTGTTTTTTTCTGTTTATTGATGTAGCCTTTTTATTGTGAACCTTTTTGTTTTACAGTAGCAAATAAATACTTTATGTACCTATGTAATAAAACGCACAAGTCTACATCATCATAACAGCCTACATACGTCCACAGCTGGACATAGGCCTCCTCCACACTACGCCTCAAATAATGGCCCTGAACCGCCTTCATCCATCGACTCCCTGCGACTGCTACTCCTCGATCCACCGAGTGGGAAGACTGCCCACACTCCGTTTCGCATTGCATCGCGGTCGCCAAACGAGTCTGCCTATCGCCACTTCAGCCTGCTATTAGGCTATTAGACAAATCGAAAATAAGTTCGAATTGTTATCATCCTAGTCCGTCATAAGTCAAAACGTAACGTAACGTATTTTGATGGCTTTCATTAAAAAATATGTATATATCGTATATATATTTATGTAAGAAAAGAAATGTGCGATCACGTGATCGAAAACGCTATTCCTTTGCTGGTGACGTCAGAACTTCAACTTCTTTATGGCGTCGCTTGCCTTTCGCCGCGACTCCGCCAGTGTCTTTCAGTGTCGTGTTGGTTGATGAACGAAGGTGTGGCGTCATCGAATCATATCACCATGAGCGTTTTAGCGCGCCATTATTTTATTCAAACTTTAAAATTAGTTTTCACAGCAAATACGACGGGCCTTAAAGAAATCATTTGCATTTAATTTTTACTAGACAATACGTAAGAAATAATTCCCAATAGTATTCAAATAGCCTATTCCGAGAGGTATGTCGGCTATTTCGGTTCTTCTGTGAACCGTCTTTTACCGCTACAATGTCTACGGTCCATGTGGATGGTCTCCCAACACTCCCGTTCACGTTGCATGGCGGTCGCAACCCAAGAACCCTTTCTCCCCAGTGGTTATCATTCATCATCATCATCAGCCTATACCAGTCCACTGCTGGACATAGGCCTCCCATAGGTTATCATTATCAGGGAGGAAACAGAAACGTACAAGTATATTTGAACTAAAATTTATTTCGCCCATAATAACATACACACCCGATAAGACATGGCTAGCTCTAACGAGACTTTCATTAGAGACTACACTTTGTACTGGATAATTTCATTTGGCGATCATCTAATATTTACTACAGATCTAAGTTTTGATTTAAAGAATTCCGAATTCGCCATGCCGATAAAATTTGGGACATTTGCAAAATTGTATATATTGTCTGAAAAAATTTAATTCCATCGAAAATTTACAACCAGATAAAAAATTATACAAATGTTACCTAAAATTCTTGTTATTAAATATTTTATTATCTATGTTCACAAGATAGGTTAGCACAGTTTTAAATTTAATCTTAAACTCGAGATGGCGAATTCAAAAACAATACATTTTACAAATATTAGACAATAAATACCATGCGTTTGAGACTTTATATAAAAATAGCTGATAAAATTTTTGGTACGTCACTAAAACTACGCTAAAAATAAAAGGATTGAAATACGGACAATTTACAATAATATAATTTCACTTCTACATAACCTCCTTACTTATAATCCTCTCTCAACTTTTTAATCAATAGACCTTCCTTTGCAATACCACCTGATAGAAAAATACAATGTAGCAGAAGATTTATTCATCCATTCACTTTATTCGACAACAGATATGCAAAAAAAAAATGCTTAAAAATACCATATTCGTTAGCTAAATTGATACCAATCTAACTTTGGACTTATGATAAATGTGATGTGCCAAATTATATCATTTTATATGTTTATGTAGGTGCTTAAATTTAATTTTAATAGAATTTCCAATGTGACATGTGTTTATGGTTTAATTTGATTGATATTTATGTGTATTGGTGTGACATTATTAATAATTGAAATTGTTTTTATGGTTACTATCTAAGTAGTTTACTAACAATTATGGTGAAAAACCGAAATCAAATTAAATTGGATTGAATTGAATTGATAAAGGAACTATAGTGAAGCAATAATCAGGTGCTCTGGTGCTCTGTACAATTTTATTGGACGTGTTGTAACAGCATGGAAAGGTTTAGTTACGGCATGTAACGATGTATCACGAAGCTCAAAAATACACCTATTCCCTCATGTTTTGGAAACAGCAGAAGGCAGCGTATTCTAAACCTTAGCGAATGATAAAGGTAGAATGTAATTAGGTACTACTAAGGCCCGGTTTATTATTAAAGCTTACTCAATCATCGGTGTGTGCGTATGTATTGAGTAACGATTTTCTATGGCAGAAGCGTTACTCAAGAATTGATCGATAACTGAGTATAGTTCCATAGCCTAAACTGTGTTTTGTATTTTTTTGACTTATCTGAACAGAAAAAACCGAACAACATTCAGCGAATTGTTTAAAGTTGTGAGAGGTTGATAAGTAAGAAGGTAATTTCATAAACATCAAGGATACAATGAGCACACGTATACATTAACTAGTCAAATAATATCAGTCGAAACATCGAAGCTAGGTAACTCAATACTTGTATAATACCTTACAAATAACAAAGCAGACTGAGCATGAACACCCTATTCGACGATTTGTCTAGGATATAATAGATAAAATAAACATCGGATCGTTATCGAATGCGAAAATACTTAAAACTCATTGTATGAAATAGCTTCAACTTCAATAAATGACGCAGTGTATGACATTTTCTTCATTGCCGCCATAGCAATGCAGAAAATTTAAAAAGGCAGAGGTGTTTTAAACTTGTCTAATACTTGTTATTTTGCAGGCGTTCAAAAGTTACAAGTCATCCAAGTGCCGAAAAACGAACACTGCCGAAGGCCGAACCATCCTTCGTGAATTTATAGGCCATTCACTGATTGACTGATGAATCATAAATCATTTAGCTGCCGGAATGTAGTATGTGCGGATAACGAAAATTTCTCTATAATAGCCTAGACAAGGCATTGTTAAGGTTGTTCATGCTACTGGTGCAGTAGCCTAAATTTAATACGAAAAGTAATTTGACAAACAGGCAAATTTATAGGACGGCTACGGAAAATGAGCAAATTCAATCAAAAGACGTATCTTATAAATTGCTCGTAATAAAGTGTACAATTGTACATTAAAGCATTTTAGCATGAATAACTATTTTATCATAGTTAAACAAATTCAAAGTTGAAAAGGCAAAAGAAAATGTGGGTGAATTTAATTTGTATAAGAAAATTGAACATGTTGAAAACAGTGGAGTAACATAAGCTATTTCTATGTTAAGCACCAAAGTAACTCTAAACATAATACTAAACCTGTAAATAATTATGTAAAATAATATGGTTATTATGTAAGATGCATTATATTTAAAATTAACTTAAAATATTGTTCGTTGGAATAATAATCCTTAACGCCTAAACTTAAGAACTAAGTTAGAAAAGCTACAGTTTGTAACAAAGTATGAAAAATATCACTTGGTCATCGGAGACTTGCATGAAATAGTCAAAGTATAAAAATTCAATAGCAAACATTGTAATAGTAAAAATTCATAGAAATTCTTTATAAATAGAGTAAAAATTGTTTCATAAGATCAAAGGAAACACTTTGAAAGTTTAATAGACAAAAAGAGATCAAAAGGGTTGAAGCACTGAAGGAGAACTTTCTTCATTAAGAAAAATGTATTCACTTTCTAGATAAATATTTAAAATTCGTTTTAATAATGTATGCAAGACTTATAATATTGCACCGTGTGGTATTGGTAGCATTGTCAGCGGTGTTTTTTTAACATGTTTTTTTTTTCATACATTATCATATACATTCTCAAACAGGTGTTAAAGAAATATCTCAATAGAATAATCACATGAACTTCCTATTATTAAGTTTAAAAATTTCAAAATATTTCCACAAAATATACGGAAAAGAAAATCTCAAAACAATAATGATTCAATAAAATAATTAAATTGATTGAAATTAATTATTATAAATGACGAATAATACTTTTGGAATTACCAAATACATAAAAATATCACAAAATAATGCTATAATAATAAACTACGCAATGTAGCCAAATGGAATTTCGAATATAAACTTTTCTTGATCAAAAGCTGGTTGCATTGTACTCAATATTGTACGTACAAAAAATGTACCTATTGTATAAGTATCGGTTACAATCTATTATTAATAATAGTTAGATAGTATTTATCACCGGTAATATGGCCCCGATTATGTGAACATAAATATTCAATTTAAAAGAAACTATATTTAAAACCACACGCTAAATATTTTTATCCATTCGAGGAATGATATGCATGCTAAAATAATGAAAATACATTTTAATATTCTAAATTTAATTACCAGCTAAATAAGATAGCAATTCGCTTGGACGTATAAAAGCGTTGCTATTATATATTTCATAGGCGCTATTCGAACATAATTTGCTGTTATAGTATCGATAGGCGTTCCATCCTACATTACTTTTCGACGTAGCACATTGGCTTTGGTAATCATTACGTACGGCCCATAATATTAATTTTGTTACCGTAGTTCTAACATTCTAGAAATTGTACTTTGATTGCATTATTAGGCTATTCAAGATTTTAAACTTACGTCGAGCGAATTCTATTTATGCGGCAAAGAAAAGCCCTACATTTTACATACACCTACAGTCATATATTAGGCACACTAGAAATTAAATACGAAGGAAGTTTTTTTTTTCAACATTCCAAGAGAACTCTGTTTTCTTTATTCTGCCTTGTCAACAAGTGCAAACTTGCATTGAAGATTATTCAAAGCGCTGTGCCCAACCTCGACTAAACTTACTTACTAAGAGGACTCTAAACTGACCTACCAACCAACAACCTTACTTCTAACGTCATCAGACCACTGAGCTCCATTATAGAAGTACGCTAGAGGTCATATAATCAATGACAGAGGCTATTTGATTTTTACAATTTTTTCACCGAAACTGAGCGTTTGCGTGAGCGTCATGACATGACCTTCCATGAAACCAAATATTTTGGTTGTCGTTTTGTTTTGATACAGCCTCAACAATTATAAACATTTTTACACCAGAGACGGTCGAGGAATATTCCCTTTTCAGTGTACAATAATAAAATAACAAAAGTTCAGTGCATCCGACGAAATATTACAACTTCCTTTCCTACTTCTTTGCAAAGTATTGGATTGTTTTAGGCGCATTTTTGCCATTAGTTACAATATTACATTTTCAGATAGCATATACCAATACCTTTCCGTCTGTATTACAGTAAAACTTATAATATAATACCTGGAGTAAAATAGGCACTCACAGAGAAATCTTTAACAAAAACAGTATACTTAGATGAATGTAGTTAATTTTGAAAACCATAAGGGAATTCATAAAATATTTTCCCTCATAACCGTATAACAGTGTAAAGTAAGGGTAGCTTCATTTCTGGGCTGTGAATGTTCAGAGACGAGTAAAGTAACGCAAGTGGATACCTCCCTTAGCAATGCGACTCTCCGTTCTCATGATGGCCGGAGTCGAAGCTACTGAGGTGACCTAGACCTTTAGGGGGTATGGGGGGAGGGGTCTCGCCTTCGTCCACTCGGAGAGGTTCCGACATCAAGGATATTATTTCGTCGTAGCGCAGCGATTCTACTGCTAGGTCCAGATCTGTGAAGGATTGAAGCTCTATTATTCACTAGTAGTTTATGCCCGCGTTGTTTCTTTGGAAACGTTTAAAGGTTATTTCTATTTCACGGGAACTGATTTATAAAACAAACAGTAACCTATGTATTATTTAAGACCAAGATTTGTATGTAAATTTCAGCCCGATGTATTCAGTAATTTTGGCGTGAAGGGGTAATAAACACATCCAAACATCAAAATTTTCCGCATTTATAATATTTTGTTATGTTTTAGAAGGATATTTTCTAGTAAACAGTAATACCTTAAATAATTTTCAGACCCTAGGTTTTATTTTTAACAGATATCGATAGCTGAAAAGTGTCTCGAGATTGTTCGAGAAAAGGATTTCCTATGGCAGCCGTCTACTCGACTTGGCAGGGTCACTACTGTGGCCCCTGATGATAGGGGAGAAGTTGAATTTATTTGCGCTGAGGTTCTCACCCTCTGAGTACTTTTGATCAACATTAAACACCATCATCAAAAAAAGCTATCTTAGTAATTTATTATATTATGTATATCAGTTATCTAGTACACATAACACAAGCTTTGCTTAGCTTGGAGCTAGATAATGCTATGTAAATTGTTTGAACATGTTTGGAAACTTGAATGTTTCTTCTGTAGGTGGAGCCACCGGCGCTACAGTCCGTATGAGGTCCCAAAGATTTTCGATGAAACCGACTGACTTCGTGGCTAATTTGGATAGAGCACACCCGTACTGAGGGTGGGGCGCGGATTCGAGTCCCGCCGAAGTCAAAAAAATTTGGGAACTTATTTCATTTCTTAGAGATACCCAGAGTGCGGGTAAGCACTATAACAAAAATCCTTATGCTGTGTGAATTGTCCAGCATTATTTACTTATTTATCATAATCAACATCAGCCCTGACACCCACTGCTGGGTATAGGCCTCCTCTTTTTACACGCTATTAACTCGGTCCTGTGCGAGCCACATACATAATCTCAGCCACAGTCAACAATGAATATAATAAATAAATAATGCTGGACAATCCACACAGCATTGGGGGAAGCCTATGTCCAGCAGTGGATTAATGTAGGCTTATAATGATGATAATGAATCCACACAGCAATCTAATCCACAAGCAAAATCTAATCCCAATTTAAGCAGAGCTTGTGTTATGGGTACTAGATGAATTATTGATATACATACTTAATAATTTGGCCTATTTTAAAAAAACTATAAACCGTTTTACTATAAAAACTATCGTAGTTTGGCGAATTCATTACGGATGTAAGCGGGTTAACTACGAACCTTATTAGTGTTGGAAGAAGTCCCTCGTTAAGGGATGAAACGTTGGTGTTCTCCCAACACAAATAAGGTTCGTAGTTAACCCGCTTACATCCGTAATGAACTATTAACCGAGTTCAAATTAGGGTAAAATAGTATTCATGTCACATAGGTGGTTGCTATGGTGGTTCTTTAAGTTTAACAGGATAAATAATAGTCCCTCGGGAATAACGTTTATACGGGACCACCTCGGGATCATGCTCTATACAATGGTGAAAGAATCATCACAATCGGTCTCTTCTGTAAAAAGAAATGCGTGGTTTAACATAAAAAAATACGCGTTGACTACAGAACCTCCTGTTTTTTCGTCGGTTGAAAATTATATACATATATTATAGATAAAGCACTACAGAGTACATACTCTTTGCATTGGCCAAACAGCATGGTACACGGACATAGAGACTAGAAATAAATTGGTAGGTATGGTGATTAAGGTGGCTGGCAACACTGCAACGTTTTCCTTATTCTTCCATCTTGTCATCTCTTTCCTACGCTACTTAAAACAACTGCAACAGGTGACTATGTTTACCTTTATGTTCGTCCGCGTTGGTGTACGCGTGTGCGTCGACGCTGACGCCCGAGTCCCGCGCGTCGTACGCGTCTGAGGCGCGCCCTCGCCGAGGCACGGCCGGCGCAGACGCCCACGACCGTTTGTCACCTGCAGGGAAGATTTTAGGAGAGTTATAGATATTATAAATAAATAATGCTGGACAATTCACACAGCATTATCTAGCCCCAAGCTAAGTAGAGCTTGTGTTATGGCTACTAAATAACTGATATACATAATATAATACAACTACAAAACATAGATAGATATTTTTTATGATACATAGAAAACGACCAGGACACCAATTAATAAGCATTTCTTCCCGACTAGATGAAGGGACATCTTCGTCAGATGAAGAAGAAATATTTATTTCATTAGTATTAGATTTGTGCGACATCTAACTGGGTTTAGGTCTCGCTTAATTTGCTTACAGTATGATGATCATTCGATTCAGAAAATAAATAAATAAAATAAAATATATTTTTCCAGACCTAGAAAGAACAATAGAGATAGGCCAAGCCATCAACTAACCTGATACTCGAGGTGGTAGCGGCGGCGCGTCAGGTTCGCTCCATGACGCGCGGCTGTGCCTTCGTGTTTCCACCACCTCACCGTCCATGGAATCTCTAAAACAGAAAACAAAAATTGACAAGGATTTTACGAAAACTTTATGACCCTGACTATTTTTACTACAAAATAAATAAATAGTGATGGACAATTCACACAGTATTATCTAGCTCAAAGCTAAGCAGAACTTGTGTTATGAGTACTATTTAGATAACTGATAGTTTAGTAGAAGTAGTAAGTAAATCATTTCAAAATGGAATATCAATAGACAATGTTGATGTGTGTACATAATACAATACATTACATAGATAGATATTTTTATTATATATAGAAAAGGACCAGAACACATGGAACAAATACCTGCAGATCGTACAAATATTTGCCTTAAGGTGGTAATCGAACTTGCAACCTCCTGTGTCAAAGACGGACCATATCCCACCGCGCCACAGAGGTCGTGACAAACAAAACATATTATGAGTGAAGAGACCACAACACATCATATTCGGTAGTACAATTGTCGTGAATGGTACTGTAATCGCGCACTGCGCAACGCATTCATAACTAAATGTACCCTTTTACACGCTGTGTTTATAAAATGATTACTCAGCAGTCAGGAGTGCAATGTACACAACAACAATGGACAATCACGGTAGGGCTGGTCCGACCAGGTGGGATGACTATTTGCGAAAAACTGCTGGCAGATGCTGGATCTATGGCGCTATGGCACTCATTAGGGGAGGCCTATGTCCAGCAGTGGACTAATAAAGGCCGATGATGATGATGATGATGGTAGGGCTGGTCCACCAGTTCAAAGACAGTCCTCCCCTAATCAGTTTTTTTAAACTGATAAGGGGCGAGTCCTATGTCCAGCAGTGGACTAATAAAGACCGATGATGATGATGGTAAGGCTGGTCCACCAGTTCAAAGTCGCGATCCTCAGCGAGCTATGGAGAGAGCTATGCTATATATATGAGTTCCTCTGAACTGAAGGATAGATTCGGAACGAATAGATACAAAACTTAGAATAAAATTTATCGACATAGCTGTAAGAATTAGCAAGCTGAAGTAGTAATGGGCCGACAATATCTCGTGAAGATCCGACAACCGGTGGGGTAAACGTGTTCTTCAGTGGCAATCGCGACACGGCAAACTTAGTGTAGGACGCCTTCCTCCAAGTGGAATGACCATCTGTGGAAGACTTCAGGTAGATTCTGGGTGCGGCAAGCTGAAGACAGGGCACTATAGCGCTCATTAGAGGAGACCTATGTCCAGCAGTGGAGTAACACAGGCTGATGATGATGATAAAGTACATTGTCCGATTTGATCCAGAGTGGTCGCGACAAGCCACACGATCACCACAGTGCGGCGAACGAAGCGACCAGTAAAACCCTCACATAGTATGCTATGTGAGGGTTTTACGCTCAGAACCCCTCCCTTTTTTTGATAGTTTCCGAACCCTTACCGATATTTCTCAAGCGGCGGTCGGGTAGGAGTTCTGGGGTCCCCAGATTTTGGTCGAGAAGGCAGCGGTGGCGCGGACTGGGTCATGTTCTCGTCGGGACAGTCGCGGTTGTCGCCTACTGGGACACTGCACGACATTATGCTTTGCTGCTCCAGCGGGTCTTCTGAGGAAACCTGCAAATGTAGAAGCCACATTATTATACACCCCTTGCTAGGTATAATTAGTTACTCCCGTAGCTTCGCTCATGTGGTTCCTGGATAACGCATAATATGAAAAAAAGTTGCATACAGGTAGTTCTAGGTTTGGAATAAGACATAGGCTACATTTTCCATAAAATAATCTGATAGCGTTTCCAAAATAACTTATTCCTTATTATCAGACTAAAGTTGGTGTAATTTGCGAAAAATTACGTAATTTTAGGTTTAATTCATGAAAACTGTCTCTAATCTGTGTCTATGAAGCAAACTGAATCTCACTAACGAGCAATGGCTTTCTTTTTTATTCCGTGGTCAAGTCTATGGAGTGGACCAGGCCGTAAATGGGTCTAGGGAGTTAATTGACCAGACCGTATAACTTTTTGAATGGAGATTGTAATAAAGTAATAATAAAATCGTTTATTTCAGGCAACATTACACTAGTAAAGGATGTAAAATACTAAAATCTACGGCCCATATAAAATATATACCTTAATCTAACATACATTATCAGATTACTAACCGGTTTATCGTAGAAATGTCCTTCTTCATAATAGTTGTCAGTTTGCTGGATGCTCTGAGATCTTTTATCCAATGCAGGGACTGGAGGTAGTGGGGTACTGAGGAAAAGAAACCATGTCGTTACAAACCTATTTATTATAACCATACTGCATTAAATTGCTGGATTGACGAGGTAGAAGCCGATTTCCGCGAACTCGACTCTACTATACTCTGGCCAAACGCACAATATTGTTTTTGTCAATTATCATCATCAAAACTACTAATACCTACCCTGGTCTCCTGAGCAAACAAAAAAAAAGTTGAGAGGTGTCAAGGGACACCCGGATGGAACGAAATTCCTTTCTATAAGAGAGAGAGAGAGAGAGACAGACAGAGAAACATGCGCACGCCGCACGGCTTACAATAGCTTACTATAGCAAAAAGTGTCGTTACAACTTTTCGTGAAAAAAAAATCTTTCACAACGCGCGATAAGGAACTTAGTTCCAAAACACTATTCTTCTTTAATTATTGTTTGATTTTAAAAAGATATTGGACACGTATTTATCTTTTTTCTAAAAATTAAATAAATAAAAAATTACATAAGTAAAGCGCATGGAAGTTTGGAAGTGGAGGTCATGACGTCACGCCGTGTTAAAAAGTGTCGCACCGCGTGAACTTTACCTGGCTATATCTTCATATTTTTTTGTCAAATTGACTATAGAAAAGACTTTTTCAATATCTTAAGATAATCTAACGGACTAATTAGAACTTTCAGGGAAACTAGCCAATTATTTGTAAACTTGGTCCCCATGTTAAACCTAAAATCCGCTTTCTTTTTGTTGATTCTTTGGCTGAATTTGCACTTCGATTTTAGTTTTTTTCTTACAATGTCGCCTGTTGACATTATTTTTCAAACTCTGCGTCAGAACGAGAAATTTGGATTGTTGTATTGCGAGTTGTTTAAAACATTATTTCTTGAGAATGTCTTGTTTATTGTTAAATCCGAGATGCCGGAAAAAAACATGTATCGGAGGCCAAGTTTTAGGCCAGTGGGCCACATGAGTAAGGACTACATAGCAAATAGTTTTACTTTAGGAGGCCGAGTTCGTTGTCGATATCCGAGTTATATACTCACTTGACAATGCTCTCAGAGAGCTGCCGCCGAGCGCGAGCCAATCCTGGCCCCAAGTTCTGTCGAAGCTGATTGAATCTCTCCACCAAACGCCTGCAGATAAGTAAAGACAATTAACAAGGTAACTAATTTCATCATAACTTTGAGGCAGGACAAATAATGATTCATTTATGTATGCAAGAGGATAATCCATAGAAAGTACGCGAAATCTGTGACAGGTAGGCAAAATCGTGTTAGAACACTGCTAACTTACACCTAAAAACAGAAACGATACGGTTCAAATTAAAGCTTACGCATCTTATCAACTTATGTATCTATACGACAGTGACATTCTCGGCCACTAATCGTCCGTGTAGCGTCAAACAATCGTCAACAACAGACAGATATAACGATACCAATCGCCTCAGTTTTACTGCAGCCACCGCCTTTCTAGGCGTCGCTAATCTAGCGAACTCAGATTTTAGGATCACTTGTTCATATTTACTGATGCCTCCTTGGAAGTCGCGTCTATGGTTCTTCAGAGACACATGGAAAAGGTTGCAACGGTTTGCTTTAACGATATACCAATTCGTATGCAGCATGACGCTGCATCCGTGATGCCGACACATCCTTTGTGGTAGGTTGCCGGACAGGAAGTACAAGCGACGGCCATAGCCGCTGAGATGAACTTCCCGCAGGCGCTGAATTTGCACTGGGATTGTTTTTTAGGGGTGATAGCATTTTTAGTAAGCAGTGGTCTCTATCAAGCTGATTTAAATCACTATTGATTCCTTATCAATGCTTACCAACAGCTGATCCAAAGATCTACCCGCCAAACACAATTTAATTACAAATATTAAGAATTTACACAAAAAAGTTTTAATAGAAATTTAGATATTGGAATCACAGGTATACAACCAATATACAACCATCAATAACGTCCTATAACATTTTCACCATATTTAAAAAAAAAAATTACAGGCAGATAGTAATTTTGCAAGACAAAATCACATATTTTAATGTCACGCGCCCGTCCTCCGTGACGACACGGCGTAAACTCTGATGTAAGGAACGCTTGTTCGTATTTAGTGATGCCTGCTTGGAAAATGATTCTTATAGTCTCATACACAAGGTTCACGAACTTACCTATGCAGCGGCTTGACATCTTCAGGTGCTAATCTTCCATGCAGTGTCAAACAAGCATCAACGACAGCCAACTGAGACGACACCAATCTTCTAAGTTTTGCCGCAGCCACTGCCTCTCTAGGCGTCGCTACTCTAGCGAACTCTGATGTAAGGAATGCTTGTTCATATTTAGTGATGCCTCCTTGGACGTTAGCGTCTATGGTTCCTTGTAGACGCATGGAGAATGGGTTGATGTTACGCGTAGGGTCGGCGGTGTATTGAGAGATTAGTGAGCGAAGTTCTCGTTCGGTTGCCTCCATTGTTTCGCAGGCGAACTGTGTAAGAATGGGTTTTTAATACGATTTAGTATATAGCTAAGTAACAATCTTTACAAAAAAAAATACATGTAAATTTGGTTTTACAAATTAATGTATTTCTGTATTTCAGATTTGACGATAATTATCTCCAGCTTTTAGCTTACAATATCTCTGTAAATGATTCCATGTTAAATTCAACATTAATATTAACCTTTGATTTGCGGAAGTCGTGATCAGTGTTCCCTAGGTTATTTGCGTAAGCACTGATAAGTACACAGAGTACTTACAACTAACTTGATTTTCACATTAAACTCATTACAATAAGGTTGAAAAATACGTAAGAGCAGATATATGAAAGAGGTGGGATTGTTTGAAGTTAACCTTACCTCAACCGGTGGAATTTCTTCGACAGATCTTGTAACCACTTCCGACCATCGCAGAATGCCGGGCAAAAGGTTTTCCGTTACCAACGTAGTTCTTTCGATCCAGAGACTCTGAAAAAATAATATTTGATCATATGAATAAGTCTTATATGCAGAAACTATCTCCCATCCACTCCAGGATAAGCAGACGCACAGTCCATTACTAACTCTACTTGGTTGATAAACCGCCATTTCGCACTAAGCGGTTTTCCTCCACCTTTGTTATTCGTACCGCTGGGGTTTGGAGGAGCAGGCTCCCTGCTGCTATTTTTGCGGTCATTTACAACCTGGTCAGGCGATTTCGCAACTCACAAAAAATGTAATGGTATCCATCTTAATTAAGATACCATTTTTTTATTTCTATGTCTCTCGATTTATTGATATCTGTACTCTGTGGCGCGTTGGGCGAATTGCGAAGGCGGTCTGCCTGCGACGCAGGAGGTTGCGGGTTCGATTCCGGCCTGGAAACAAATGTATGTACGATCTGCAGACATTTGTTCAGGGTGTTCTGGTCGTTTTCTATGTTTAATAAAAAATATCTTTCCATGTATTGTGTCATATTATGTATATCAGTTATCTAGTACCCATAACAGAAGCTCTGCTTAGCTTTGCGCTAGGTAATGCTGTGTGAATTGTCCAACATTATTTATTTATATGTACCTTGAACTCATTATCCTTGTCGATAGGCGGTTTATGCAGCGGCCTATCGCAGAGGAAGGTATTGACGTCGTTGCAAGCGTAGAAACGCTTCACCTGATCGGGCGCGCCGGACGGCCACGTCCGACGGGACGCGACGGGTTTCACGTTGCAGATTTGGATGTCTGGAAATAATCAGTTACATGTTTCATCCCACCTCATCTTCTATCTATCAAGTATAAGGATAAAATAGTAAGTTTATCAGTTATCTAGTACCCATAACAAGGCTTGGTGCTTGATCGTGCTGTGTGATTTTCCCAGCATTATTATATTAAATACCAGAGTCCCTGAATTGTTATACCTTATTTTAAATAATTAGCTTCCTTTCAACTTTTCCCTCGATATTTCGTCTTTTTTGGTGATTTTTATCGCTTATGATAACTTTTATCGCTAAAAATCATCAATAAGAGTAAGGTAGCAATGTCGCTGCCACCGCTTTTACTTCCTATATTTTATAGCCAGAAAAATACAATTGAAAGCCTACCCATGGGAACAAAGGAAGTTTTGGGTCGTTAAAAACTTCCATATCATCCAAAACGAATACCTACTCGGCTTTGGGGAACAACACTAAAACTAAGCTGTATCTAATATTCCCGAAACCTGTGATTGCGTGGGTTCTTAGCTTGTCGACCGCCAAAATTATAAAGAAAAAAGTAATGATAACTTACACTGCCCATCATTAGCAATAATAGACTCGTCAGGTGGAGTGTTTCTCATCAGAATGTGTGCAGCCACGTACTCCGCTTGCAAACGCTGCGTGAACGCGCCAATTCGCTCGTAGTCATGCCCTCGATATACGAATAGTTTATTCTGAAAATGAAAGGATTTGTGACTTGTGTTTTTGACTTTTGTAAGTGATACCAGAGTTTCGAGCGATGTTAATTGAGTTTCGTCAATAGAGGAAAGCTTTACTGTTTATTGATAATGTCGCTAGATGGCACGACAAGTACCTACGTTTTATAATTTTGTAACTTTTAGAACTTTCACAAACAATGAGCATCCTTCCCAAAGTCCTGTTCCGGTACTTCAAGAAGCTGGGCTGGTTAGGGCCAGCCGAGTGATTACGGTAAAATATCCCATTCTCATTGAATGGACCATCAGGGGAGAATCGTCCAAAGCGATTTTAGTTGCCAATATGGTACTTAATATGCATGCAACTTTCTGGCTGGGATGGGGTCGATCGACAGATGCTTGACGTAATTTTTAACGTCAACGTCAAGATGTAACCTGAGTAAAGTCAAATGTTTTAATTACTCACACTTGCCCTTTAATTTCTCGATTTCAGCTATTCTGATTAAAATTTACAAACAGATAATACACTACAGTAATGAAACGAAGTCGAGTAAAACAAAGTCAAGTGTGCGCAACATTAAAAATTATAAGGTTTTAACGTTCAGTAGGTAACTTAACTAAGTAAAAACACATTACAATAATTAAGTTTGACACAATTGTTATATTGTGACGTTTAAAGCTTTGTTGACAATTCATTGAAAATTGTTTGAATTTATTTTTGTTACTTATGTGATAGAAACCGAAATAGCTTACATCCAGTCTCCCCGGATGGCGAACCATTGAATGGGATATTTTTACGAAATCGCTCGGCTGGTTAGGCTGGTAATGCACAATACACTCCTATGCGAGATGTCAGTGCAGATCCCAGTTCCCCTACTTAGAATTAGAATTAGAACGGGCATCTATTTCCGTAGACAGTCTAAGTTGTTACATCACCGATTCTAGGAAAGTGGCGTGCGTTCTCAGGCAGTGAGGTAGACTGGCGTAGTCGCAGAGGTTAACATCATTCAGTGTTGCTAGCATTCGAAGGGTCAAGCAATAGATAAATTACTCACTCTCACAAACAAGGGGCATCCTTTCCCGTAGAATCCAACCCTGAAATACTCCGGTTCGGGTCTAAGCTGTTCCATCACCGAGTCTAGGAAAGTGGCGTGCGTTCTCAGGCAGTGCGCTAGACTGGCGTAGTCGCAGAGTTTCACTTCGTACAGTGTTGCTAGCTCGCGGAGTAGGGGCAGGCCTTTTTCCCAACACTGAAATTAAAAAGACACAGTTAATTTCGTATCAGTAGTGTTGTAAACTCGCGAAGCGAAAGCGATCTTCACACTTAAGGGGTTTTTGTTTTTCCAAAGACTGAAAAAAAATTTGGAATGAGTTTGTTAGGTTTAAGACAAATCCGACTTGGTCGCTATAAGTTTGATTGTATAGTACTGATTGTACTGAAGCCGTTTCTGATAAAAAAAACTTAAAAATACTTTAAACAGACAGACAAATAAATTATCTATTACGAGTTCCTATAATTTCGAGGTTTGGATCTTAAACATTTTTTAGGGGATAAGACCTCCAACTGAAGGTTAGTTAGTTTTTTAAAGACTTTAAAGACACACTATAAATATGTATGTACACATATTTCCTGCAATATACCACTTTTATTTATTTTGATTATTGGTTCTAAACATAAGAATGAACCCGATTACATCCATCGACCCAAATTATTGACGTCAGGAAACCACGTTTATTTCACACGCAAGCTTTGAGGGTGTTATTAATAAGGACCATTTTGCTCATTGGTTTAGTTAGAACTTTAGATATTACCTGTCCACGATCAAAATACTGCAGCACTTGGTTGTAGATGGCCTCTTTACGCTTCCACTCGGGTGTTTCTGGGTATGCGGGATCCACGACGATTTGATCGCTGTCCCAGCTCATAGTCTCAGCGTACAACTGTAGAACAAATAAGATATAATTATACTTTAAATAAATAAATAAATAATGCTGGACAATTCACACAGCATTATCTAGCCCCAAGCTAAGCAGAGCTTGTGTTATTGGTACTAGATAACTGATATTATGTATATAATACAATACATAGATAGATATTTTTTATTATAAATAGAAAACGACCAGAACGCCCTGAACAAATGTCTGCAGATCGTACACACATTTGTCCCGAGGAGGGAATCGAACCCGCAGCCTTCTGCGTCGCAGGCAGACCTTCGCCCTCCGGGCCACATCGGTCGTCAAATAATAAACTTAAATAAACTTATTAGCTATATTATTTTATTAATTATATCGCCAGACTAATGTTTTATTTAAGTAACGGTGTAGTTTTTCTAATTAATGCTTATATTTTGAATAATTAATAGAAGATAAGCAAAACCTTAATTTTTTCACTGACGTTGCTTTGACCCGCTAATATGAACGCGAAATCCTATGCCTATTCTTATATCACAAATTTTTGCATTAGGCCGGTCTTAAGATGAGGGTTCGAAGGCACGCAGAGAGAGAGAAAGAGAGAAGAGAGATAATTAAAAAGGAATTCAAAGCGGTCCTTGAGATACGAAGGGCTGAGAGAATAGAACAAGACTAGGTGATTCAAAAAAGGACGTAATTCTACCAATTAGGTTCTTATGTTTTGGAAATGACTTACGGGTCAAAACCAGGTTAAAGGATACACCGGGCTAAAGGGTTATTAAAATACGCCTAGTAATATAAACACATCCAAATATACGCAGACGTTGCATGGTATGACATGTCTGGTAAAAACGCCATCTACCGGGCAGGTCTTGAAGTTAATAACGCACTTACCAACAAGGTGCAGCCCGCTTCTACGAAGTTATCGGACGCCATGTGCAGATCGTGCAGTTTGTAAACGTAGCGCAGGTACATTTCTTTGCGGTCAATCTCGTTTTTGTAGAAGTTCTAGAATGAAATAATTACAATTAAACCTAAGAAATTGTTCATTAGTGTATTGTTTCATATGAAGGTGCTAGAGTGCTTGTAGACAAAAGCTGCTCAGCAAATGGTGAAGTTGAGACAAATGATTAGCTTATGCTCAAGATATTATTTAAAATAAGAAAGAATTCCTAACTCAAAACTCAGTGCTTTAACCTTTAAACTAGTTTTTTTTTTGCGAATAAAATCAATAACATCTTATTTCTTATTTGATAATAATGACTATTTGTAAACCTGTTTATAGTATTAAATTTGACGTGTCTAAGTGTTTAGTTTGTAAGCCTAAAGAAATAAAGTTATTGACTTTGACTTTGAGACCTTATAGGACTCTTGGACACGTCACAAAACTCAAATTACATAAGTAAGTATTACATCATTGTAGAAAAATTTAAATTTATTCTGAATTGGCGAAGATATCACCGATATCACGATTAGCATTTTTGGTGATATCTTCGCTAATTCTGAATAAATTTTGGAATGTTCTATCGTTGCTGTATAAAGGTTGATTTTGATATGGTCTCATACAACTTAAAACGTATCTTATCATGTAATCACTAATGGTTTCCATTGAAAGCTCAATTCAATTCAAGCTTGACGGGATAAAAACTAATGCCTGGGGAATATTTCTTTATGGGACAATTTTGGGTTCAATCTCCGGATTGATGCCCCAGGAGTGATATGGACCCCATTTCCACAAAATCAAACTTCTAATAATTGCAATTAAGTTTTAATAGGCTCAAGCCAGGAACATAAACTTTAGAATTAGAATATATCTAGAATATATATAGAATATATATATAGAATTAGAATATCAATAGATTATGATTTTCAGAAATTACCATTTTTTGAGAATCAGTGCGTCAGTGAGTGTCAGTGGATACGTGCTCTTGTATCCACTGACACTCACTGACGAACCGATGCCACTTTAATTACTTTATCGATCCCTATTCACATAGGTTTTTAAATTAATTTTAATAGGAATAGGAATAAGAAAAAGGGTTACCAGTAGATTGACAGTAGCTGCCATCCGCTTGTCTCTATGCTCGTGGCCTTGCATCACCGCGCGGTAGTCTAGCAGACGTTCCAAAAGTCGCGTCACGCAGCCTACGAAGGCAGCGCCTGCTTCGCGCCATCCTTCCGTGGATACTCGCTCCATAAGCCTATATAAGATAAGAAGTTAAAAAAACTGTGATTCTTTCATAAGATCTCTTATTCAAAAGTCATCATTTCAATTAATATATTTCTATCTAATTATGAAAATTCGTTGAACAAACGTTGTTGCTGATGATGCTAGGAATCTGGTCTGGTTTGCTGGTCTTTTGAAAATAACCCTATATACATAGCTAATTCTATCAATAAAATATCATGTTTATGCTGATATTCTCAACTGAGGTCCCACGACTTTTGCGTTAGTCTTTCGGATAGCGCTAAAACAAAAAATATATTTAAATAGCATAATCGCGTAGCTCTTAGCCAAGTATCGTGTAATGTGCAAATGAAAAGTAACCAACAGATATAATACTAAACTATAACAAAACACAACTACAAGAAGCGACCGGTACAATGTTTCAAATCGTAAAAATACTTACACAGAACTCAAGTGCTCCCTGTTGTTTTGTGGCGTGGCGTGAATAAGAATAATGGATCAAAACGTGATATATACACAAATTTATCTGAGATATGTACAGGATTTCACAATTACCGAAGAAAAGCTCTGACTTATATTGTTATACTTTTCTAAGTTTTTCTGATCGGAACTAACAGTTACTATTTGTACTAGTTTTTGCCACGGCTTCGCACACGTTTAGAGGTTATATATATCCCATGCAAACTCAGTTATGGGATAAACAATGACATACATAAAAACTACGTGTTATTTCCGGTCTAGACCTACATCTACGAAAAATTTCAGCCTGATTCGTTCATAAGTTTTGGCGTGAAGAAGGATCAAACATGCATACATCCATTCATCCATATAAGCTTTCGTATTCATAACCTTGGTGTGATGACTTCGGAAGGAAAATGACATGTAAAAACAAATAATTACAAAATAATTACAATTAACAGATAAATTATGTTTCTGCTTATTTTAGTTTGGTTCGCAATCAACTTACACAGTATCAAACAGCCGTCTATAATGCTCATCAGCCTTATTCTCAGCGACCAGAGAGTCGAGTTTGTCCACTAAAGCCGCTTCGGTCCTGCGAGCGGACCCCGTAGCGGCTCTTTCAGCGGCCATCAGCGCCACCAAAGCCGCTAACGCTGGCCTTCGAAGCGAGCCGACTAGGGTTATCTCTAGCAATGCACCGACTGCTCCCGGTAGCATATGGAGTTGTGCCGGTCCTGTTAAAGACAATGAGGATTAGGATTTCTGTTGCAGAAGATGTAGCTGATGCGGTCACGGCGTAAGAATCGACCCCTAAAACTCTGCCCGTGTGCGTGGTAAGAGAGAACTACGGGAAGGGCATGAGATTACTTCAGTGTATTTTTAACACTTTAACTGCGATCGCCAATCCGTGCGCCAGTCCACCGTGCGTAGTAATTAAGGCAGAACCCTCCCCCTTGCTAGGGACGCACGTTCAGTTATGATGTGAATATGGAAGAAGTCATAGTATCAATTCAGATGTTACATAAAATTCAACTTAATGGTTAGTTAATGGAAGATTCTTATTCGGTTATTTTGGTGAGCTGGCATATTTACTATTGACTTTTCCTTCTCAGCACTAGTTACCTCTTCTTAGTTAATTTGGATTTAAAAAAGATGTAGAATCATGTTATGATTTGGTGCTCATTAGGGGACGCCATGTCCAGCAGTGGACTAGTATAGGCTATAAGAATCATGTGAAATTGACCGCGATCCAGCGAGATGCGCCATGCGAGAAAAGATGACGTGCAATCCCAATGCAGTGTCGTGAGCGAAGCGAGCCTCTAATCTTTACATAGCGTGGCGGCTGACAAAGGGAAGTGCTCCATTGCTAGCCACGCTACGCTAACCCATACTGTTCAGCTGACAGTTATCTGACACTCACCCAGCATATTCCATGTGGATAGAACCTGCATGCCAGCGGCGGCTCGCATCCTAGGCCGGTCCGGTCCTCTGCCAGCCCACCGCTCCGGTTGTAACGCACTAGATGTCACTAGAGCAACGCCCAACTCCATATAGCCGGACCATAGCTGAAATTTCATAATGTTGAGATTTTACTTGGCTTAATCTGTCCAAATAGATATAAGACACATTAGAGGTTATGTCTTGTGTCAGTCTATTGTTATTTGTGCGTTGATTAACAAAACGTGCGTGTTTTGTGCGATTCGTATTTTTAATGTAGTCGTTTGTTATTCCTCAATAAATAAATAGATTCGTAAAGCGATAGCGAAATCCGCGAGGCATGGATCAAAATACTCGCGCTTATAATCTAATAATATTATCCATGGTACTTCCTATCGGAAAGCTATACGCATATTCGATAACTCTTCGCAATTCACTTGCGATTGCGGGATGAAAACTAATATTACAAATGTCAAACTTATGATGTTTGTTACCTCTTCGTGCCAAAACTACTGAAAGAATCGGGCCGAAATGCATGGGCACAGTAGTTCTAGGCATGGAATAAAAAAAGGAAGGCTATATACCTGTGAATCGAACTGAGGCGGCTCCTCTCCCAGAAATCGTTCAAGCAGCGGAGCGGATAAATCTTGCAGGGCTGAGAGGAGCACTTTGCAGCTTTGAACTCGGAGAACCATCCAGTCTGCTGGAAACACCTACAAAAAAGTCATACAAATATTGTTACTATGAAATCTTTCGCAAGGTAATAGCAGCAGTTTTTATCTCATGCGAGACTTAGAATGGAACGATGTCTGTTTGCCTTTCTAGCCTTTATTAACCAGTAGACTGGTGTAGGCCTCCTTGAAACTCTTCAATTTCCTTCTACTTTAGGCAGATAATGTCCAGTTGCTGCCCGCAATCTTCTTGATGTAGTCCTGCCATCTCATTTGCGGCTGTCCCACCGGTCTCCACTCAAGAACAAGTTTACCGTTTGCTGGTTCTTCGCGAGATATGGCTGGCCCACTGCCGCTTCAGCTTGCTAATTATTAGAGCTATGTCGATAACTTTGGTTCTCTGTCGGATGTATTCGTTACTTATCTATCCTTTAACTTAACTGACCATACCGTGACAGCAATTTAATAAGAAGGTACTAGTTATTTAGACACTTTTGATGGTTTACTTACATCTTGCTCAATGAGGTGTCTAAACACAAGGAAGGCGCGCATCAGGAAGTCTTTCAGAGGTTTCCTATCGTGCGGATGTGGGGCTAGATGGCTCCACAATCGCTGGTAGTGGATAGGCTTTAGCAGTTCCATTGCTCCGAGCAGACCAGCTACCATTGAACCCTGAAATTAGATTGTCCGTGTAATGTTTTCTGTTGATCCTAGAAAAATGGACACACGTTCCGCGCGTATTTGCCTAGACAAAAAACGGAGTGAAAGTCGACAAAATCAATAATCTTTATTTCTTATTTGATAATAATTACTATTTATAAACCTGTTTAAATTTTAAATTTAACTTGTCTAAATGCTTATTTTATAAGCTTAAGGCGCGTACCCCACCCAAACTAGCGCCGCCACCTACTTTGTTATTATTCCGTTTAACAAAGGAATTTTCAAAAATCCATCTTCCAGTTTGTGATACCTATCATAAGCTTTTAATGCCTCTGTAATAGTTTTATTCTATTTAGTTTAGGCAGAGATACGAAGTTGCCCTTGGTGGCCATCAAAATCTATTTTAGGTAACTTTGCGTTTTTTTTCAACCGTGAAAATTTTATGGAATCGTGTTTTCGAAACATATGATCGATATAGTAAGTCCTGAACTTTAACATATTTAATATTTAGTCGTTTGGAAGATATTTAGGAGAGAGGGAGAAGGAGTTGATTTGAGGTAGTAGAGGCCCTTAAGGTTACTTACCAATACAGGCGAATTTCCCCCAATCAAATGCAGCACCGTCTCCACCAACACATCCAGCGTATTCAAGCACAGAACATCTACATCCGGATCCAGTTCATCCGGGTCTATTTCCTGGTCTGGGTCGTCTTTCTTCCACAATAGGGTTACTAGCTCGCCCAACATTTCAGCGCACTGGGCTAGCTCGTCGCGTCTTGCAAGGTGAACGCGTAGATGGTGACATGCGGTTGTTAGGACTATGTTGCGTGCTTCTGTAAATCAAATCATTTAATTAGAAATGTGAAGATAATAGGCTGTGGGGTCGCAGCGTAAGTATATCGACTACTCTAACCCGTGGATGTCGTAGTAAGAGCCGATTAAGGTAAGGTACCGAGCAAAGACAGCAGCGTTTAACGCGAGTACGTTTAACACTAGTCGTAAGAGCCGATCAAGGAAAGTTAAAAGGACAGCAGCTTTTTTCTTTAGGGCAATTTCAACACGTACACTGCACTCACCAATCCGCCTGTTAAGTGTATTGATTATGGCAAAACCGACATGTTAGGAAGGCACTTTCGGCAGTGTAGGTTTGTGGGCTGATTATGTGAAGAAAGTATTTTGTAAAGTATAAGAAAGAAGAATGAGATAGAATGTTCTAGAAGACTTTATTATTTGTAGTTACTAAGATTTTGCACACCTTTAAAGGTAGTTTGTATTGGATTTATTTAAAATAAAGCACTTATAGTACATACATTCATGTATACAATAAAGATTATGATTATTTCTTTATCCCGCATACTAGTTTTCCTTTTTTTTTGGGTCGGGCCTTCACTGTGGTCGTACAGTGTACACTGTACGACCACAGTGAAGGCCCGACGGAAAACGGGATTGAAGACTCATCGAGATATCAAATCCAACCACACCCACAGAAAAGCTGAAACGAAGCTGTCAATTACCAAGAGTCCTGCTCCGTGCTTCAAGGAGCTGGGCTGGTTAGGGCCTGAGGCAGGAAGACAATGCACAATACACTCCCATGCGAGATGTCTGTGCAAATCCCAGTTCCTCCCACTTAGAATCAAAATTAGGTAGTAGTTTTCAACTAACAGCTATGATATTTTTCTTGATATCAAACCTGGGTCCTCTCCTAGCGGTCCTTTGAGCGTCTCCTGCGCAGCCGCCAGTCGCGCCTTGGCCAACGCAGGCGGTGCATTATTCGCTGGCGCGTCTAACATGGCGGCGGTAACCCGGGCGGCCTCCACCGGTCCTAGAGCTGAAGACACCTCTTTTGCAACGCTAGCCCATGACGTCATGAGGGCTACCTGTGAAATGAAAGAGAGATTAGCGGCCTGCACACGTAAGGTTCGGAAACAGCAAGCGCCGTTCCATCCCGCGCTCCGAAACGTACGTGTAGATGCGCGGGGCTGACAGTTCGATCGAGATACTAAGGCAAAACTTTTAAAATGTATAACGTTCCACGCCCCAGTCAAAATCACATTCGAAAGTCTTGAAAATCAATTTACACGCACAGTTCGGATCGTTTGTCAAAATATGAAAGATTTACCGGCGTTCCAAACCGTGGACACATTTTTTATCGTAATTAGCATGACAGTTTGATCTGCAGTCAAATCCGCGGTTTGGAACGCAGTCCCGGATGCGCGGTCCGAACCTTACGTGTACACGCCGCTATTAAGCTATATATCGCAGGACGCACGAACGAACAGTCGACCGAACAGCCAATCAAGAACACAGCGGCGTAATTAAAAATCATACACTATCGATACACTTCTAGATTTTTTTGTAGGTACCATTGACTTAGTTTTGTTCAAAACAAATGATGATCGAATTGAGGGAAATGTGATAATGGACTGAAAGCATAACAAATATATTGGTCAAACATGTTGACTCAAAAATAACTATTTGTCACCTTTTTACGTGTTTTTTTTAAACTTTTATTGTTCTATCAAGAATTTACTTACTTGAGCGGGAGCCAAATGCTCCCTATGAGGGTACTGAGCGAACGCCCTCAGAGCGTGCAATGCGGTCCTCACATCCCTCCTGAAGCTATCTTCATACTGGCCGCCGGTTGCGCGAGCGAACAGTCTCCGCGACCGGACAGCCAATCGGAATACAGCGCCGAGTGACCGGAGGCATTTTCGGATTGGCTCCTGGCCTTCTGCGCCGGCGGCCCATTCAGCGCAATGCTGGACTGATGATAGGAGACCCCTGTGCAGATATTAAGGGTTAGATAGAAAAGGTAGGATATTAGGAATATTTTATATAGGGAGTGAGTGTTAGTAAGCACATTGGAAGGGCGTTAATTTTTAGAATGGTTTATTTTTAGATCGCTTGTTACTTTATCGATAAGTCCTGATATTAAATACCTAAAAATTTTATAAATAAAAAATGATAATATAAATGATAATATGAATAAAAAATGATATATTCTTCGAATATAATAGGGTTAGACTAGTAATACAATTTGTAGCAGCAAACAGAATAAGGTACAAGAAAAACGGTAGAACGCCAATCTTGAGTCACAATAAGGTTTCTGGCTCAGCATTACGTTGGTTGTGTTCACAAACAACAAAGCCGTATCATAATTGAGTTTTCAGAGTTATCAAATGCAAGTTACATCAAGTCCATTAATAGTTCCAATCAGCAAAACAACATTCACTTGGCGAAACATAGAATTCCCCGCAGATAAGTGTAAGATAAGCACTATATGCATCCAGTACTTATCCAGCCAAAAACTAGCCGTTTTCTGTTGTCTCCATATGTCTAGTTTTTTGCTAATTACCATACTTAATTTAAGTATAATAGTTAATTACCCAATTACCAACAGTTACCCATTCACCAGCAGAATGTATAAATTAAATAAATAAATAATGCTGGACAATTCACACAGCATTATCTAGCCCCAAGCTACGCAGAGCTTGTGTTATGTGTACTAGATAACTGATATACATAATATAACAAATTACATAGATAGATATTTTTTATTATACATAGAAAACGACCAGAACACCTGGAACAAATATCTGCAGATCGTACACATATTTGTCCCAAGGCGGGAGTCCAAAATCGAATTGTTTAGTTTATTTTTACTAAGAGTAGGTACATTATAAATAACTTACTTGTAAACAAGCGCCGCTGAGAAGTGTTCCTCGATATAAACATCGAGGACAGGCCTAAAGTGTTGGAACCTTGTCTCGTCAAGCAAACTGCAGATTGATATGAGCACCAAGAATACGGTGCCAGAGTGCGGTGTGCTGAAACAAAGGGGTACATAGCAAAATAAAAAAATGTTAAGCCAAACAAGCTCATATTAATTTAATACATGGTAACAGAGATGACGATCAGCATATCAATTAAATAATATATATTCAAATTTCTTTATTCAATGTACTACCCTATAAAATTTATTAAAGATTTTTTATCGGGTATTTATCGCGTACCCTTTGCTTTCTTTTCCCCAACAGCGATCGTGGCGTAACCACGACGGTGAACACGATCGCTGTAACGCGGTTGACCAAGGACCGCTCTATGTGGCGTCGTATGGGGGAGGCCTATATCCAGCAGTGAACGTGTGGGCTGATATGATGATTGTTTAAAAATCGCGAAAGTTTAAAGTTATAGTTAAGTTTTAGTTCTATACAATGTTCTGTTCATAACAAAGATTTTGTATACAGGGTGTCCCATAATGGGTGGATAACCTTGTAGGTGCTTGTGCGGGGGGGGGGGGCAAGACCAATCAGACACAAAAATAAAAAAAGTGGAAGCGTTTGGTACTTATTGAATATTTTTTACTTTGAGAAATTTATACTTTTGTTCACATTTTTGGTTTATAGTGCCCACAATTTGAAATAATTTCATAGATATTATTTTTGAAATATATGAACACCTCAAATGCTATGTACATTAAAAACATGTTCATTTCAAGAGGTTTCTGAAATGGCGATAAACAACGAAGTTTTATGGAATAAATTACTGAGATTATGACTCATAATGGTTAGACGGCGCTATTCTAACAAAAAAACAAAGTATGCAAACACATCAATAAACTTATTTTTTATCACCGAAAACAGTGTCTATGGAACTTAAAGACAGTGAGCAAAAACTATTTTTGCTCATTAAATATTCTTCACCACTTTGAAAACAATAAAATGATTAAATACAAATCTTGTTCCAAAATAAGCACATACTGAACGTAAATTCCGATCACATTATCCAGATCTTACCTGTTGCCATCTTCAGTGGAGAACAAAGCAAACAGTGCATCAAGCACGTCTCGTAGGAACTTTATCAACTCTTCGCAGCTCAAACCATCGCCGAGTCGTAATACTCTTAGTAACGTTTCTTGTACTTTTTCAGGACGCGCTCGCCATTGCAGTAATGCTAGTAAATCCTCTGTAAATGGAATAGATAATTATAAAATGGCATGTATTGTCACAACTTATGAAACTAGATAACATCACATTTATGTGTAATATTACATAGCTTCTGAATATGTTGAGTTGAGAAATGGTGAAATATTTTCATGAAAAGCAATCATTGTCGATAGCCAACTAACATTTGCCACTATTATAATAGATCTGGCAAACGATCTATCACGCCGATAGATGGCGTTACTGGTAACAATCAAGATATGAAGTTGTAGTTTTTCATATGATTTTTATATTCGAGATAAAATATATCTATGTAATGTATTCTAATATTATTTATTTATTTTTATTTATTTATTTACTTTAATTAATACGGTAACACCAATAACATTAATATGTACATTACAGCAGTCATCTAGTATCTATAACAGAAGCTCTGATGAGCTTGGGGCTAGATGATGCTGTGTGGATTGTTCAGCATTATTTATTTAGTATATCTCTCAAACTTAATTGTTTTTGTTTTATTTACAACAGCACAATATGGGTATTTTGAACTAATGTAAAAACTTAGTAAGAACTCACCATTTTGTGTAAGCTTAGTAGAACATAACAAAGTGCTTATAGTACAGTTTTCTTTGGAACTTCTTTGGAAAGTAGGAACGACGCCGTTCGCGGACTGCATTCTAGCAGAGTCGCTGGCGCACGATGGCAGGGAGAGGTAGCTAGCCGCTGTTAACCTGAAATATATTCATATCATAGATTTTGTTGTGTGTAGTGGAGTGTTGCAGTGTGTGGTAAAAGTGAGAGACTGAGACTTCGTGGCTTAGTTGGTTAAGAGCACACCCGTACTGAGGGTGGGGCGCGGGTTCGAGTCCCGCCGAAGTCGAAATTTTTTGGGAATTTATTTTATTTCTGTGATAAACGTGTTCTTGAGTGGGGAATGCAATTCGGCAAAAATAGTATAGGACGCCTTCCGGCCAAGTGGGATGACGGTCTGCGAAAGACTGCAGGCAGATGCTGGATGCGGCAAGCTGAAGACAGGGGAGGCCTTGTCCAGTAGGCCAAGCACGCGGATTGTTGTCTAGAGTGGAATAGACAATAATGACAACGCATCGCCATACATTGCGTAAATTATTGAAGTTGAAGGAACTGAACTCCGCTGATTTTAAATAATTTACGCATTCGATGACAAAGTGACGTAATTTTTCTCTGTTCTACTCAAGACAAAATCCCCATGCTAGAGGGCAGCAGTAGACTAATATAGGCTGATGATGATAATAAGACTTACTTGGAGGGATCATCACATTTGTAGACGTAAAGCTCATGCGCTCCGTCTCTAAGCGTCGCCCCGCTAGCTTCCATCAGGCGGGCGAATGCGAAACCAAACAGTTTCCTTTCATTTTTGTCTCGCGCTGAAACATTATGATTTCAAATTAGAGCGGTAGATGGCGTTACTTGTGAGGTGCTACTTTGACTTAATTTAGGTTGAAAGTATCAAAGTCATTTATAACGGGATATTTACCATGTATACATGTAATAGTTTTAAAAATTTTAGGTTAGAAGTCTCTCTCATGTGTTGTCCCTAGATAAATTACCATCACGAATTTGACTCAAACTTCCTTTAGGATTGAATTCCTGGACACATTGTATCGGTTTTTTTAGATATCTTGATCCGTTAGTGTTTTTTTTGGCACTTTTGCTGTAATAATGGGTCTCACTCGAACAATATTGAACTCAACCTCGATCTAGAAGGGCGATTGTTGTCTAAGGTAGAACAGACAATAATAATATCGCATCGTCATACATTGCGTACATTATTGAAGTTGAAGGAATGAATTTCAAATAATTTACGCATTCGATGACAAAGTGACGTAGTTTGTCTCTATTCTACCATAGACAACAATCGCCGTGTATGCCCTACAGGCGTGACCATTTTCAGCGGCACCGTGAGGCAGAGCTGCTCGCCTCAGCTCGGGCTATTGTTGTGATAGAGGACTAACGACTCGTAGGATGTTGATCCTTTCTCATAGTAACTTACTAGAACAATGTCTGAACTCGACCCTGACGTGCGCATGCGTGAACGTTTCCAGCGGCACCGTGAGGCGGAGCTGCTCGCCCCAGCTCGGGCTGTTGTTGTGATAGAGGACTAACGACTCGTAAGATGTTGATCCAGTGCCGCTTGCTCCCCATACGCATTCCTGGAAAGATAGGAAATTATTGGTGTCAATTTATCATTCAGTATCATTTTAGTACTGTCAAATCAGCTGAGTTTAGTTTGATTGTCCATCTGATTTGACACAATTGTGTATCATTACTAAATTACAAAAAAAAAATCTAACGGTTTAACTTTGAAATTCAGGTACAGAGATTAGCATCGTAATATTAGGATCAGGGTAGTCGAGCCAGGCTGATAATGAATACATCATTAGAACAGCTGCACAGATTTGTATCAAACATGATACAAGAACATTCTGAACCAAGTCACTTTTCAAAACAAAATTACATCCAAGTCGGAGTATCTATTTTAGGGGTCGTTGCAGACTTCATCTGACGTCACAGTGACTCATTATGTATAGGTTAGCAATTTCTCAATACTGCCATCTCATAAAATATGTTTGTCTTTGTCTACCTAGTTTTAACTGATCATACCGACTAAACTGTGAGTTTTGGAAAACTACGTCGAGTCTTCTCGTCATCCATACCGCAATGCTTGAAAACGAAAGTTTTCAATCAGTGCGTCCCACCCATCATGACCTACGGAGCTGAGACGTGGACACTCACGGTAGGGCTGGTCCACCAGTTTAAATTCGCCCAGCGAGCTATGGAGAGAGCTATGCTCGGTGTTTCTCTGAAGGATAGGATTCGCAACGAATACATCCGACAGAGAACCAAGGTTATCGACATAGCTCAAAGGATTAGCAAGCTGAAGTGGCAGTGGGCTGGCCATATCTCGAGAAGAACCGACAACCGCTGGGGTAAACGTGTTCTTGAGTGGAGACCGCGACTCGGCAAACGTAGTGTAGGACGCCCTCCGACCAGGTGGGATGACGATTTGCGAAAGACTGCTGGCAGATGCTGGATGCAGCAAGCTGAAGACAGGACGCTATGGCGCTCATTGGGGGAGGCCTATGTCCAGCAATGGACTGATGTAGGCTGATGATGATACTGACTAAATATTTAGTCAGTATGATCAGTTAAAACTAGGTAGACAAAGACTGTGGACTGTGGCCATATGGCCACAACCCATAAATTGTTGCAACATCATTCATGCTTTTGCTGTAAATAAATAAAGTTAACGTTTTATTTTTACTTACACTGATAACCTGTCCAGTGTTATCGTGCACATTGACGGTCGCTAGTACATTCTTAGCCGTACTCTTCCCTCCTCTCTCAAACTCCGCTTTCTCTAACGTAAGATAGAGGTCGTTTCGAACGTCGCCCGGCATTATGACGTCAGGGAATCCCCGTTTAGCCGTGATGGTGGCGCCGGAGGAAACTGCTTCTGATATACTTCCTGAGCTGGTTAGTAGGCGGAGAGCGACAACTATGCCTGAAAGAATACAAATGTATACAGAATCTGGCATTTTTTTTTTTTATCTTTTTAGATTAAATTCTTTTTAGGTTATCTATAGCAATTCGCCACGAACAATATAATAGCAACTTGATTTTTAGGAGACCTTTTCTATTTGAGCTTAACTGCTGAGGAGCGTAATGTCAAACCAATCCAATAGGGTCGCTTAACTATGAAAATCGATCAAGGTTAGCTTCACAGCCTAGAAAAGCACACTAAGGCTAGCTTTATATCTATTCTTAGTATCTAGGTACTAAGAATCGGAACCAGAATAACATTTATTGTTAACTATTTGGTCGAGAGATCTTAAACAGAGACAATTATTAGACCCTATTAAATTTATTATAAGCAGTGGACTGGTATAGGCTGATGCTGATGATGATGAATATAATAATGTGTGTTGTTTTCAGATGCAAAATGTAGGTAAGTTAATGAGTTATTTTCGTACAACTTACCGTAATTTGGTTGACCAGGTAAAATATTGCACTTATTCGTTTGTTTTCGTATCAGCATGTCGTGTAGCTGATGGAAGTCTTTTTCTTCGCTTTGGTAGACCTGTGAAATATGTGATGCTTTAGAGCCTAATTAAATGCTAAAATATCCATCTTTGAACTTCTTAGAGTTTCATTTGGGTCTCGTGCATGTACTCGTATAATTTTATTTGTACGTGTCCGGCGTCCACCAAGAATAAAACCCTAGCTCCTAAAGGTCTTCTTGCAACTGGATCTCGCTTTTCTCCCGTGCCCCCGTCTCTACTCCTAGCGCTCTGTCTTTATAATTTCAGGCAAAAGTAGTCCACAACTGGACATAAGCCTCCCCCATAGTTCGCACAATGATGTCTTGCGCTAACTGCGTCCGGCGGTGACCCATGACCATCACCAAATCTGACTAAATTGACCAAATATGACTAAATATAAATAAATAAAGACCGGAGGGTGGTCAGCCCAGCCCACGCTACGTCTTCCGGTACGTGGTCTCCGCTCGAGAACCATATGGCCTATCTTACCTTAAAAGTATACTCTTTCTCAGCAGATGCCTGGCCAGGCTGCCTCAGGAACTCGGCTAGTGACAGTACACCAGCTCCTAAAGGTCTTCTTGCAACTGGACCTCGCCTTTCTCCCGTGCCACTGCCGCTGCTGCCAGCGCCCGCCCATCTGCCAACCCGGACCACCCACGCCACTAACCATAGCTCTCGAGTTAGATCCGTTGCTGATAGGTCCTGAAATTAAATTTAAATTGATAAAAAAATCAGCACTACCTCTCTACAGCGTCTCCCCCTCCCGGCATAATGCCCATAATCCTCACGGGTTGGAGAACGCAGTTTGGTGGTAGAATAGAATAGGCTAGTTTCCATCCTTATAGTCCGTCTGTTAGATTATCAGAAGATATTAGATTTTTTTTTTCTTTTGTGAATTAATCGAAAATGTTGCCAGTTAAAGTTACGCGTGACGTCATGCCTTGCGACACTTTCTAGGGCGGTGTGACGTTACGAGCTCCAAGCTACGAGCTTAAAGTAAACTTAGAAATTTTTAATTATTTTTTTGTTTTATTAACAAATGAAAAAATACGCTCCAACATCTTCTGATAATTTAACTGATGGATTAATTAGAATGCTATTTTTTCAACCAGGAAACTACCCCATTGTTCTGCAAGGGTCGCTGCTTCTCGCCCCAGGTGGACATCTGTAAGTCGCTTCTTACGACACCCGCGGGAAAAGTTAGGTTTTTTTTCTAGTATACACATTTTAAAATAATGTTAGATGCAATAGATAGAGTATAATTACAAATGGCCATAAATTACTTAATTTTATAACAACATAGTTACGTATTTCTAAGAACGTGCCCATTGGCACTTTTCTTATTGTCTAAGAAATTAAATAAGTTCTCACAAATTCGATTTCTGCAGGACTCAAACCTTTTCTTATTGTCTCTAAACATAAAGTGAAGACTCTTTGTTCATGTGTTAAGTTAGAGATTGATTTAAGAAGAGTTGGGGTGATGCAAATTCGAAGCTAGCACTACATGGCCTGTCCCTTACTTGTAATAACTTTGTGTTAACCATAACACAAAGTTATTATAATATACTCCGCCTGCTGTCATCTGGTAACCATACCAGATGACAGCAGGCGGAGTAGGTATATTATTGTACCATGGCTTACCCGAAAAAAATTGCCAGTTCATCAAACGACGTGTATCGAACCAGCAACTTTCCGTCAATATTAACTCTCCAGCATAAATTCTCTAATAGATTGTATGTATATCCCCGTGTTAATACCATTAGAGTAACTACCACATTAATTTTCCTATAAACGCAAATGCCCGTAAATGATAATCATAGCAATGGAGTAAGATAGTTTTATAACAAGGAAGATAAACTAGCAGTAACTGGCTAGAATCAGGGAGGTTCGGAACAGGTTTTGCCAGCCGTTGTCTAGACTTGCATTCCTGGTGTAAATGCTTTGAGGAACACGCGTTTGCGAATTAATGGGATGGTACGAGAGTTCCTTTGGGTGTGATTTTGATTGGTCGAAGAAATAACTTAAAACAAGGAATGTTTCTATAACAGAAACATACTGTTATCTATTGAGGATCGACGAAAGCAAGAACTCTTGATCTAAATTCAAATGTTGAAGTTTGACAGTAGTATTAGAAGTAGAAAAGATCCAATATCTATACAAATTTTAGTCTCGGTGAAGCTGTCGGTGTTTGAAATAATATATATATATATATATGTTTATAACATTCAAGCCTAGTTCGATCCTAATCGTGCGCAACCGTAATATACACGAGTGCCGACCTTAAAGGGATTCGAAATAATATTGTAACACGAACAATTTTGTCAAAGAAACTTATGGGGATTCTCAGCCGAATAAGAACTCGGTAAAAATATTTTCTATCCTAGCTTCGTTCTAGCTTCTCCACAACTGCTGAATCCATAAAACATGACGTAACTTTGAACAAGAACCATCAATCTCATCAAGCAACCGCATGAGAAAAACGTGGTGTTTTTCCAGTCTTCCCAAGACGGAAGGGTCTCGGTGCGACGACCCTTCGTATCGTGATACAAGGTATCGACATAAGTACTTTATGTATAACTAGTAGATGGTACAGTTGGAAAACGCGCGTCGATGTCCTTTGTTTCTGACTATGTACATTAATTAAGATTTTGCTACTTACATTAATAATCGCATACTAGTAAGTTGTTTTTAAGAAACACAAACTTAAGACGAGCTTAAGCGAGTTTAAAATTGCTAAGTGTTATATGAGTCATAAGATTCGATGCAATCTTTGCAGTACTTTAACAGAGTTTACATCTTGAAACGTTTATCGCGTTACTTAACCTACTACTAGTCCAGGAAAATTTGTCAAATAAGGGAAAGAATCTCGGAATGGGAGATGGTCAGATATAAAGTTGTATAAACCTTTATTTTGGCACCCTAAAATTTGTTTCAAAACCTACTTATTGTAGGGTGTCCGCGACTACAGATATTCCAAGGTTTTGAGACAAGTTTTTGGTAGTCAAAAAAACGTTTTTACAAGTTTATATATGGCTGACTATATCTCATTCCGAGGTGAAACCCCTAATTTTACTGGACTATACTAATATTCCGGAAGGAGCTGTTGCTCATGACGAAGCGTGGTTCCAAGAGCTAAATGACAAGTGAGCACGCACCAACGGGCTGCAACAGCTGCTGTAGACCCACCACCATCCCTGGGGCGCACTGATGTCAATACTGGGGCCTTACAAGACATCAAGGTAAGTGCCTATAAAAAAACGTAAACAAATACCTACTGCATGATCCACCCTTCGAAAAGGCCATTGACAATGACTAGTACCTACCAATGCACTTCTATTTGTTTTATTAAATAATTTTGCACGCCAAGCTGTCTAGCTGGTAAGTCATCGCAAGGGACATTTTAAAATAAGCATACCAACTTGTAACCCGTTGCCTGCAATTAAATAATGTGATTTGTACCTCTAAGTAAAGGTAAGCACGCATTTTCGTAATATTTTGAGAAATTTTACTAAAAATTATTACACATAGACCTCTCTTATCTTTCAATAGGTACTAACATGCTACTGTCTGTAGTTGCTAGTTTACTATTTTTCTTCCGAGTAAAAACACTAAATACCAAGCCCCAGTCCAGTTAAAACGTAATTGAACTAGCGGTGTATTAACGAGAACTTCAACAAACCTATTAGCAGTAAAGATTTACATTGATTTGAATGATTTGCTTAGATTGATCTATACTAAAGAATAGTCTTATTTCAATTTCACTCCATCATTCATTCTTAATAACTAGGTATGTTACAGCTAGCGAGAGCTTTATGTTTTACTATTTTCTCGCAGTTTCATAGGAGCGGGATAGAACAGAGCAACGTCACTGCAAAAATCAAGATTTTGATTATTATCTGTTAAATATTCAAAATATAAGGAATAGTAAACGAAATATATATATCAAATAAAACACTAGTCAGATATGTTATTCGTAAAAATTAGTAAATCGTAGAAACCAGTTTATTTTCATAAATTCTATTCGATTAATCGACTTCAACATTCGCGTTCTTTACCCTAAATCGAAGTGTTTAGAAATAATAATAATAATAATAACGTTTATTGAAAAGAATTGAGACTTAAAATTAATACAATCTTTGATCCCCAAACTAGGATAAACCTGTATCTTGGGGACCTCCTTCCTTTGGTTATTTATATTACTTAACAAGCTAACGTTAAATTATGTTACGGTTCGAACAATAGTGAGAAAATATACATTTATACATAATAAACAAAATACATAAATTTTTAGAAATACCCATTTTCCTTGATTTTTGCATTTGGCGCACTCTTAAGGAACAGGTCTTAAGGCCTTTAATTAAGAATGTTATCAAAAAAAGTACAGTTCCGTGAACAATTTTAAAATTAGGAACCGGCAAGTTAATAGACTTTGATTCAGACTCATTACGCCCTTGTACTTCTACTACGTTACAATCTAATTGCAATGAGAAATGGCGGGTCCAACGATGCCTGTCGTCGCAAATTGATTTTAATTCCGAAGACCAGAAGAACCGGTTTCGCTCGCTTTGAGGAAGCGTATCTGATACAGTTTGACTGATTTCTTGGATGGGAAGATGCAATAAAGTGTCTAATTCACTAGAAGGTATGTATGTACTAAATCAAATCATTGAGAACATTGGGATGGAAAAAAGAGGTTGTATAAACCTGTATTTTTTGTGAAAAGGATAGACATAGGGTTTCGCGTTCATAGGAGCAGGACAGGGCATAGCAGCGAAAGCCCAAAAATCAAGTTTTAGCTTTTTATCTATTAATTAGGACATTGAAAAAACCGTTGAAAAAAAATTTCTTCATACTTAATTCTATTGCCATGTTTATTCTCAAGATCTTATGTTCTGTATTTATTGAGAAATATAGGCTTTAGTAAAAAAAATGAGGTGACAGCGATTTTTGTCTATCGAGAAAATTTTATGGAATCGTTTCAAAACATAATCGATAGAGTAAGTCCTGAACTTTATTACCATTTAATAAATTTCAAGTTAAATATTTAGTCATTTGGAAGATATAGAGATCTAACGGAGTAGGTTACTAAAATCAGATTATCTAGCGAGGATAAAAAAAACTTGGGTAGGATTTTGCTACAACTTGATAAATAACAACTAACAAGCTAAAGGTTTCTTCGTCGATTTCTTTACTTTAGTCTACATAACAATCAAACACCACTTTATTTCCGTGTTACTGTTTAATTTTAAGAATTTGATCTTGTTTAGGGTTCCGTACCCAAAGGGTAAAACCTATTACTAAGACTCCGCTGTCCGTCCGTGTCTGTCTGTCTGCCCGTCTATCACCAGGCTGTATCTGATGAACCGTGGTAGGATAGACATTCGAAATTTTCACATATCATGTATTTCTGTTGCCGCTATATAACAACAAATACTAAAAACCAGAATTAAATAAATATTAATTCGGGCTGCCATACAACAAACGTGCTTTTTGCCTTTTTTATAGATAATGGTACGGAACCCTTCACTAGGTATTGTGGACCAGTGGAATTCACCTTGTGCAGTTCAATAATATAATGGTCTAAAGTTAATAACTTCGAAGTTTTATAGCAGTTTTATAGCCGAGACACAATGGTTACTTGCAGAAATCGTAAACCTTCTACTTAATGATGATTATTATAGGTAATGTATAATATATCTGCTGTATGAATTCCAGGCCCTTCAAGCTGTATTTAACGTTATAAGTATAAAGAGAAGGCGTATATTTGCACAGCGTATTTAACTATTCACTTATACAGAAAGTTTACAAACCAGAGGTCTTAGGATGACTTTTGCATAGTTTACGAAAACTATTAAAGTTTTTGTTTCTTTCCAAACATTTAGCGCCTTGCAGCGCCTCTAGCGATACTGAGAGGAACTACTTTTCATAGTTTAACAGCATCTAATAGACGAAGTCGATTTTAGTTTGAAAAAAATTAGATTAGATTTTAGGAGTACTTCTTTGACAAGTCAGCGGTAGTAAGTTATATGAAAACTTTTCCATTTTGGTATTGTACTGTGCAAACTCATATTAGACACTCAGGTTCAAAAACCTGGTTTCCGTGAACTTTCACAATTAAAACTTACATGATGAAAGAGCAGGACTTCGTACGCAGTTACGTCAGACAAATTTATGGAATTATAAATACTATTTAACGGGTATTTATCGCGTTTATTTACCTATTTGTGTAAACCTGTCGAAACGTCGGGAAAAATAGGTAAATAAACGCGATAAATACCCGTTAAATAGTATTTATAGTAAAGTAAAGTAAAAGTCCGATAAATTCCGATAAAGAAGTTGCAATAAAATAGTTATACTCACAGCACATAAGGTGCTATTCGCGTGCAACTGGTTCACATAATATAACTCGAGAACCCATCTCGTGCTATCCTAACCCTGAATCGATTAGACAGCGGTTGCGCCCGCCTTGCGTCATGCAACCAGGGAAGTAATTTGATGAGACAAGTGGAAGTTAAATAAACTTTATACCGACAGCAAATAAGGTACAAATCGCGTGCATTCGATCCACATAGTTAGAGAATCCATCTCTAGCTATCCTAATCCTGAATCTTTCGGATATCGGTTGCGCCCGTCTTGCGTCATGAAACCAGAGGAGTAATTTGATATGACAATTTAAAGTAAAATAAACGTTATACTCACAGCAAATAAGGTGCTATTGGCGTGCAGTCGATCCACATAGTTAGAGAATCCATCTCTAGCTATCCTAACCCTGAATCTTTCGGACAGTGGTTGCGCCCGTCTTGCGTCATGCAACCAGAGGAGTAGCTCCGCTTCATCGCCGCCAGCTGTATGGCCAAAGTCTCTCATGCTGCACATCAGGTGGTGGGATTGTACTGTGGTGGTGGTTGTTGGTGTGTTTGAGGTATTGTTGGTGAGGGTTCCAGAGCTGAAGCTGCTGCCCGAGCCGCCAGCGCGACGGAGCGTTCCCCGCCACTGTTGAAGAAAAGCTTTTGTTATAAATTTATTACCGGAAGAACAGAGAATAAGTTTTGTATTGGAATGTCCGTATAGGCAAGTCCGTTCTGTGTGAAAAGCGAAAATCTGTTAATGCGTGGACCGAGGCTTATATCCCCATGTCCACTTGATTTAGGATTGCTTATTTAGGTGCTTAGCTTGGGGCTAGATAATGCTGTGTGAATTGTCCAGCATTATTTATTATTTGATAGGTTGTGAAAGTGTAATAGATTAAAACAACTGGTATATTTATAAAGCACTAGCTGTTGCTCGCGGCTTTGCACGCGCTTTTAAAGTAGTTTATGTCCGTCCCCGGGATACCATTTACCTCCCAGCCAAATTTCACTAAGATCCGCTTAGGCATAAAAAGGTAACAGACAGATAGACAGTTACTCTCGAATTATAAGACTAGCAGCGCCTCGCGGTTTCACCCGCGTAATTCCCGTTTCCGTCAGAATTCCGGGATAAAATATAGCATATATGCTATTCCAGACTATAACCTATCTCTGTGCAAAATTTCATCCAGATCTGTTCAGCCGTTCTGGCGTGATTGAGCTACAAACATCCGTCTATCTATCTATCCACCTAAACTATCGCATTTATAATATAAGTGGGATATTTATTCCTATCAAATTTTCAAGATTAAAGTCATAATTATAACTTTCGATAAATCGTGACTATTACCTAATAAGCAGTCCTAATTAGAATAAGTAAGGTCAAGATCTTCACGGTTATTATAATGTGGATAACGGCTAGGTACGTCTGGCAATTTTATTTTGATGGCTTCATTCATAATTCAATTTTTAATAGAATATTAAATTATCTACCTACTACCAGCTGAATGAATCGCTTCATTATTTTGATATTCGGCCCACATTCTGAAAGACTACACATTTTTTTTTATTTCAGTCCAGAGATTAGAAGTAAGGCCATAACTTCAACGAGCGACTGTGTGTATGATTTACCTAGTAGGTAAGTATCTGACCGAAGTGTTAAAATATAGCTATTTCTTTTCCTACGACGATACATGGTTATGATGGTTAAGGCATGGAAATCACCCTAAAGGTGCAAACGCACTGAGCGGAACTGTACTACAGCGGAACTGCGCGACACGGCGCGGCCATTATTCTTCTTATGAAATCCTATGAGACTGATCGCACTACGCGTCAGCGGAACTGCACGGTTTTTTTGGTGATTTGTCCTTATTTGCCGCGCAGTCCCGCTGTCGCGTAGTGCGTTTTTTTAATGTTATAAAAGCGAAAGTTTGGATGGATTGATTTTTGTTAGGTACCTACCTACTTCTTCACTCCAAAACTACTGAACGAATCAGTTTCATTTTGCATGGATGTCACTCTAAGCCTAGCAAATATCGGCTACTTTTTATCCCACAAAACAGTTCCTATGGGATAGAAATAACCTTTAAACGTTACCATAGATACAAAGCAAGCAGCCGAAGGCAGAAACTAGTTAATAGAAAAGACAAAAGCATCAGGTCTATGTGTCTGCGTTATTATTGGACCTACCTTGATAGCGTGATCATAATAAAACACATTATTGGTGAATTCAGACGAGCACGGTCAATGTCAAACTCATTTATAATTTTTTGGTACATTCGTTTTAATTCCTCATTAGCTGCTAGCTGTGGCCTAGCAAGCTATGCATTATGTGACGTGTAGTTATTTGGTATTATTAGCATAAGCAAGGCTCTGAGTAAGGTACCTAAGCATATCAAAATATTTCAAATCAAATATTAATAAAGTTTATTTCTTTAAGCTTACAAAATAGGCACATAAAAAAGTCAAATTTTATACTATAAACACGCTAATAAATAGTAATTATTATCAAATAAGAAACAAGGAGATATTGATTTTGTCCACTTAAATTTTTTGTCCACTAGTGGAAGAAGTGGAAAATATTTCAATAGGCACCCGATATTCATCAGATTGTATTAGTTTTTATCGTTTATACCTAAGTTAGTATTATTTGTATAATATCGGTGCGTAGTTATAACTTCAAAGATCTTATGCGCTTATACCTATTCCGATTAGTAGGTTACTTACTTATACCTAGGTATGTTACCTGTTATGAGCTCTTATTGAACCAGATGAGAACTAAAAAATATATATCTATGCAATACATAAATAGATATTTTTTTGTTATATTATGTATATCAGTTATATGACAACCTCTGTGGCGCGGTGGGCGAAGGTCTGCCTGCGACGCAGAAGGTTGCGGGTTCGATTCCCGCCTCGGGACAAATGTGTGTATGATCTGCAGACATTTGTTCAGGGTGTTCTGGTCGTTTTCTATGTATAATAAAAAATATCTATCTATGTAATGTATTGTATCGTGTATAACAGTTATCTAGTACCCATAACACAAGCTCTGCTTAGCTTGGGGCTAGATAATGCTGTGTGAATTGTCCAGCATTATTTATTTATCTAGTACCCATAACACAAGCTCTGCTTAGCTTGGGGCTAGATAATGCTGTGTGAATTGTCCAGCATTATTTATTTATCTAGTACCCATAACACAAGCTCTGCTTAGCTTGGGGCTAGATAATGCTGTGTGAATTGTCCAGCATTATTTATTTATTTGGTGTCGTCATCGCCGCGCCGCTGTGTCGTCGGTTTGGGTAGTACCTCAACGTACTTAGATACCTACTATTAAATATACTCCAGAGCTCATTCAAATAGATCAAGCAAATCGGAATAAGGCAAAGCCTTACGAAAGAGTCAAAGACATTGCTTTACAACTGTGCTTTACAACTATTTGTGATCTATGTTGATGATAAGGTAATACGTAACACCCATAATAATAATAATACGGCAAGCTATAAGGTTCCTAAACAAAGCCCAAACCGCAACCTATCCAACCTATAGCGATAGAATATTATAGAAATAAGAAACTTATGCAATTTGACCTCATAAACCACCTGGCCGGCTGAGATATAAAATGTATCGTTCGTATGATCATTGCCCATTTTAATTCAGCTGGTGAACTCGATAAGAACAAACACTATGGTTAATAAGTAATGCTGGACAATTGACACAAATTATCTAGCCCCAAGATCAGCAGAGCATGAGTTATGGGTACTAGATAACTAATATATCTACATAATAATAATAAAAAATCTATAATAATAAAAACGACTCACAAATTATCATTTAAACAATGCAGAAACAAGCAGCCAAGCCACACACACAGTAACAACATTAAGTAAAGTTCTTGGGGATACAGTTTTTGTCAATTGGGGGAGCAAGCCATCACCAAGGGGAATCTGAGCAACCTCTTCCTTGAGGGTCTCAAGGCGGGTGCTCAGAAAGTCCGAGTTAAAGGCTCGAGAAATAATTTTTTAAACAAAATAATAGATACAATACATAGCTAGATATTTTTTATTATTCATAGAAAACGACCAGAACACCCTGAACAAATGTCTGCAGATCGTACACACATTTGTCCCGAGGTGGGAATCGAACCCGCAACCTCCTGCGTCCGGGCAGACGACCACCGCGCCACAGAGGTCGTCAAGGATGAAAAAAATCTTCTATCCACGAGATTTTAAAACTAAAATCCTTAAAAGTAGCTTGTACATACGTTAGTGAATAAGGCCGAAAATTGCATTTTTAAACAATATTTTTTATTTTGTGTTCATATAAAAGATAGTGATGTTTTCTTTTTAGCCGTGTGTTGCCGGCTTAGAATTTGCACCACCGCAACTCTTCCCGTGCGTATCGTAAGAGGTTTTTATTATAGTTTTATTCTTTTATTAAAGTTTTATTCTATTTAGTTGAGGCAGTGAATCGAAGTTGCCCTTGGTGGCCACCAAAATCTATTTTCGTATCTCTGCCTAAACTAAATAGAAAACTATTACAGAGGCATTAAAAAAAGCTTATAAGAGGTATCAGTACAAACTGTGCGATGGATTTTTGAAATTTCCTTTGTTAAACGGAATAATAAGAGGTGGCGGCGCCACTTTGGGTGGGGTATGCCCACAGGTATGCCATTTCATTTCTCTGAAATGAGTCCCACGTTTTGAATGTATGAAAAGTCAATTTTAAGGCACTAAAACACTTTTATTTTTATAATTTTTGAATGAGCTTCAAAAGTTAGGGATTTTAGTAGGTAAGTTATGGGAGACGCGAAACACGATTGACTCAACTTGTTCGATAAAAAAAAATCGCAGTTTCCTTTAAATTTTCATTTTTACTATGAAAAACCATTTCATTTGCTAGTTATCTTATAATGAAATGTCATATAAAAAATACTTTAGACGATTATGGTTTTATTGTTTTGCAAAAACAAAATAAATAAAGACTAGTGAAATTGCGCGCAGGCCGGATCTTGCCTCGTTCGCTCGTCCTTGACTCGAAAAAGCGAACCTATTTCGCCTTAACAGAGAAAGCTAAACATGTCATATGACCTGATCCAGCTTTTAATATTTTAAGCTACAGCGCAATACGGATAAGGCAACTCCATGTATGTTAGGTAACCAGTTCACGAGAGAAATGATTTGCTGATTCGAGTTATACTCATAAGGATAACCGTGCTACGACCAGCCGGCTTTACTAACTACCAACCTAGTTATAGTCAACTTTAAAAAAAATACTTTTCTACTCCACGAATTTGACCAAATGTACGAAAATAGATTTTTGTGGCCACCAAGACGTATCTCTGCCTAACTAAATAGAATAAAACTATTACAGAGGCATTAAAAAAAGCTTATGATAGGTATCACAAACTGGAAGATGGATTTTTAAAAATGCCTTTGTTAAACGGAATAATAACATAAAGTAGGTGGCGGCGCTACTTTGGGTGAGGGCCGTTTTCTTTAGATTTCTTATAGTACCTAAATATTTAAGTGTGAAAGTTTATAATCCTTAAGAAATAAGAATAGATAGGTAATTCAAAAACTTGTTTGATCAAATCAGGCTGAAAATCGTCATAGATGTTGTTCAAGACCTGAAAGAGCTCATAGGCTACTTTTTATTCATAAAAGTGTACGAATCTATCCGCAGGCTTAAGCGAGTTACTTAATAATAAAATCCCTATTTTACATCAGAAATGTAACCTTGTAATACATTCGAAGTAAAGCCAGTGCTTATTGTTTATCTCGCCAGTTTATTGCACGAAGCAAAAGATTTATATGACGACGCGGCTTGCTGAGACAAGTAATGTGAGACTTTTATCTCTTGGTTGTTTTGTTGGGCTCTGTTGCTAAGCGTGTTTCTTATTTAATTTCATTATCATCATCACCTACATTCTATATTTAATTTTATACATAAATAAATGCTGGGCAATCCAGTTATCCAGACAACATCACATAGCCCACAGTACCCATAACACAAGCTCTGCTTAGCTTGGCTATAGATATATAATTTTTATCATGCATAGAAAATACCCAAAACACCCGGAACATATATTTGCAGATCGTTTAAAAATTTGTCCCCAGGCGGCAATCGAACCCGAAACCTTCTGCGTCGCAGGCGGACCTTCGTCCACCGCGCCGCGTCAGAATAAGAATTTAGTCGCGTAACAAAAAAAATTAGAACCGACGACGCGACGATAAAATGGGTTTTTGTCTATTTCCATTGTATATTTGAGGAAAATCCTTACTAATATTATGAATGTGAAAGTGTGTTTGTTTGTTTGTCCTTCCTTCACGCCCTAACTAAGCAACCAACCCACTTGATTTTTGGCATAGATTTAGTTTGAAAGGATGGAGAGTAACATAGGCTACTTTTTGTCCTGAAAAACATCAAATTCCCGTGGGAGATTTACGAGAATAATCCCCCTAGAAATGTGAAATTCGGATTTAACGCGACAGAAATCGCGGGGAACAGCTAGGAAACAATAAACGATCAAATAACTATTGAATCTATAAAAAACGTTACAGCCAGCAATTATGTCCTCACGAAGGATTTCTTGCATGCCCAGCGTGGGGATTATGAGCATTACCCCCATGAGAAAAAAACCAGAGGGAGGCCTACGTCCAGCAGTGGACTATTATAGGCTGTTGAGATGAGGTGAGGAAGGATTTCTTCGACGTTTTCGCATATCCTTTTGCTACCATTGGAAAGCTTGTTTCGTAAACGTATTGGTAGGTGAAAATGCGTTCGATGAAAATATCTGTGAGCCTGTAACTATCCAGATCAATTAAGGAAACAAATGCAAATAAAGATACCTTTTCTTTATACTTAAGTCGATCTTTATTCGCATTTGTTTCTATAGTTGTTTTCAGTACGTAATAGAAAAATTGTGCCTCAGATTAAAACAAAGCCAACGGTAACCAAATAGAGCAGTTCTTGTCTTTTAAATTGAAATTAATTGAGCCCTTCAATTGCCACAGATTGTCTTGGACAATTAGAGGTTTATCTCAATGACATGTATCACACTCGGAAGAAACTGAAGTAAGACCCTGAATAAACGACTCGTTTATTCAGAGTCTTCAGTTTCTTCATTCATCCTCCTCAGCATACGGTATGTTAATAGAATAGAATACTTTTTATTGGTTAAGGGGGCGATAGGTGTGAGATGGGCAAAGTTGGGTTACATTAAAACAATTTTGCTCCGTCATCTTTATCGATAAAGCTTTGAAAAAAATACTTTATAATCTATGGGATACAAGGCAGAACATAAAAAAAATCACTATTTTAAATTACCAAACTCAAACTCAAAACTCAAACTCAATAACTTTATTTCTTTAGGCTTACAAAATAAGCACTTAGACAAGTCAAATTTAATACTATAAACAGGTACCAGAAATAATTGTGTACCTAACTACCTACCATCTGTATTCTTAGTTTTCACAATGTTTTTTTCAAAACTATCAATCACAAGGTTTTTTTTTATTTTCACCACCATATGAAATAAAATAATACACAGGTCACTTTCGGCTTATTTTATGGCGTCATATATCGCCTCCCTCGAAAAAGGGGAGGAGGGGGATAATCACCGTGCTTGTCAAGCGAATTGGTGATCGATGTTGAAGTTAAAAACACACAGAACGAAGCTTGCTGCCCTACCTCTGGTAGGTCCCTGGTTTAAGAGGGGTCGATTCTCACGCTGAGACCGAGACGGCCCTTATTTCATACAAACACTGTTGCACCTCATGTAACCGACGGTGGCAACACCGATCAACTGGAAACACTGTCACGTCAAGATCGTCTAAAAAGGAAATAATAAAAAGTGTGTGCGAATAAATTAACGGTGTATTAATTAATTACAACCAGCAAATACAAAATATAACATTGGCGACGAGCGTCTTACGAACCCCGAACTTAGATAAACTCTTACGAGTGAAATCATCAGAAAAAAAAAGAAGTAACCTGGGACATACTTAACCTCAAAGTGAAAAGTGAGTGCGGTTGTTCTAAAAATAACCTCCCAAGGAGCATCAATGTCTATTCAATGGAGCTAACCGAACAACTCATAAAACAAGGAAAGAAAGCTTGGATACAGGAGAAAACTAAAGCAGAATTGATTCAGATTGCAAACAAATTATCGGATAAAATTATTTTTTTAGAAACGCATCCTATTGAAGACATCAGGAAATATTTACGTGATTACGTAGATAGCATAAAGACAAAAACACATTCACGTGGCGTCATCATGAACACGATCTCTAGCTTAGAAGTATTTACCGGGGAAAACTGGAGCGCCTATCAACAACAATTCGAATGTTTCCTATTATTAAATGACATAAAACAAGATAAAAAAGTGCCATTATTGATAACAAAGTTGAGTGCAAAGGTGTACGAGTTGCTAACAACATTGTGCATACCAGAAATTCCAGTTAAGGAAACATATGAAAACTTGTGTGAAAAGTTAACAAAATACTATCACCCAGTAAAAAACAATGCATTACATCAAGCAGAATTTCGGAACCGCTCTCAAAAACCAAATGAATCTATTGAACAGTACATAATTGAACTAAAAAGATTGTCTAAAAACTGCAATTTCAAGAACCTAGATAATGAAATAAAGGAAAGATTACTGAATGGTACTTTCTGTGATTCAATAAAGTTTGAGTTATTGAAGCAAGCTGACAAATCGCTGCAAGAGTTAACAAACATTGGAAAAACAGCAGAAATAGCTTATAAGCTAGCGTTTAACCAAGAAAAGGAACAAGAACAACCACAAATGTTCAAATTAAAAGGAGAAAGTTTCAATAATAACAAAAATAAAAGGGTGCGCACAAATTTACCTATGACTAAACAAAGTGGGTCATGTTTTTGCTGCGGGAAAAATGGACATTTGAAGGCAGAATGCTATCTACGAGAGAAATTTTGCAGTGAGTGTGGTGCCAAGGGACATATCTTCAAAGTTTGCAGTAAAAACAAGTTATATAAAGTCAAAAATGTTAATTTGGTCGAAACAACAGAAAAAAAGGTCAAGGAGATGGAAGAAAATAAAAGTACAGGAGAGGAAGAAGAAATATTTGATATTTTTAATTTCAGCTATAATAAGATTCCATCTGCAACATTACAGGTTAGTGTAAATGGAAAATTGATGGACTTTGAGGTTGACACAGGAGCGGATGTTAGTACCATTACCCTGGCTGATAAAAAACAATATTTTTCAGATTTAGAAATTAAACAACGTAATGTAATATTCACCAACTTTGATCAGTCAACTTCAACACCATTGGGGGTTGTTGAAAATCTACATATCAGCTATGGGGCTGTAAAAGTAAACAATCAAAGACTGTTTGTGGTAAGAGATGGACTGCCAAAGATAATAGGTAAAGATTGGCTTTCTTTATTGCAAATATGGCCTCCAAGATTTGAACAAAAGGTTTGTGAAAAAATTACTAAAGATACATTAATAAACAGTGTAAAAAGGGAATATAGTACCTTATTTGAACCAGGTATGGGGGAGTTCAGGGGAGAACCGATCCACTTGTCTATTGACCCAGATGTAAAGCCAATATTCATGCCGGTAAGAACTGTTCCATTTGCTTTAAAGGACAAAGTAAAACAAGAGATTGAAAGATTAGTCGCAAATAAACGAATTGAACCAGTTGAGTATTCTAAATGGGGTACTCCAGTGGTACCTGTTTTAAAATCAGATGGGGCAGTTCGGCTGTGTGGTGATTATAGAATCACAATAAATAAGTATTTGCAGATTGATCATTACCCCCTACCAACTATTAACAAAATTTTGATGAAAATGCAAGGAAATAATTATTTTTGTGAATTAGATTTACAGGAGGCATACTTACAAGCTCCATTAGATAAAGAATCACAGGACCTAGTCACTATAGTAACAGAGGAGGGGATCTACAAGTACTTATTCCTACCTTTTGGTGTGTGTACCGGACCAGGCTCATTCCAAAGATTAATTACACAAAAATTAAGTGGATTAGATGTAATTGTTTACATAGATAATGTTTATGTATATGGAAAAACAGTCACAGAGACATATAATAAACTAAAACAGGTACTGCAAAGACTGGTAGATTCAGGGTTAAAATTAAAAATGAGCAAATGTAAATTCTTCGAGGAAAAACTGGATATTTTTGGATTTGAAGTAAACAAAACTGGAGTAAAAATTATAAAAAGTAAAATAGAACCTTTATTGTCATTGCCTCAACCACACAATGTAAAAATGCTACGATCATTCTTAGGAAAAGTAAACTATTATAACCGATTTTTACAAAACATGGCAATAATATTAAAGCCATTATATGATTGTTTAAAGAAGGATAAGTTTGAGTGGACAGAAGGATGTGATAAATCGTTCCAGGAAATAAAAAACGCGTTAGCAAACACAACCCCACTATCACACTTTGATCAAAACGCTACAATTATTTTAACATGTGATTCAGCAGACACTGGCGTAGCCGCTGTGCTTTCTGTAAAAGACAATAATAATATCACAAGGCCTGTAGCATTTGCAAGTAAAAAATTAAATGATACTCAAATTAAATACCCAATCTTGGAAAAAGAGGCTTATGCAATTATTTTTGGGGTTAGTAAATTTTATGAATTTTTATTTGGACATAAATTCATTCTGCAAACAGATAATGAGGCTTTAGTTAAAATATTAGGACCTAAATATGGCATACCAAAAATGGCGGCAAGGCGATTACAATACTGGTCGATTTTTTTAAATGGGTTTAATTATGAAGTTCAGCACATAAAATCCAAAAATAATCCAGCTGATTATTTATCTCGAGTAGCCATTAGTGATACAGACAAGTCAGAAATGACAGGGATGAGTGAAAAAAGTTTTGAATGTAATACTATTAATTATATAATTAAGTCAGATTTAAAAACATTGAATTGGCAAATGGTTCAAACAGAAACAAAAAAAGATAAAATATTATGCAATGTCATGCGCTATTGTAGAGATGGCTGGCCAGTTCAAAATGATTTGGGTGAAGACTATGAACCATATTTCAAAAGAAAAAATGAAATCAGTGCTGAAAAAGAATGTCTGCTATGGGGTTACAGAGTTATTATACCAATGAATATTAGAGACAATGTAATGAGTGAGTTACATGCTAGTCACTTCGGTGTAACACGCATGAAAGAAATATCAAGGTCATATTTTTGGTGGCCAAAAATGGATAATGAAATAGAGAACATTACAAAAAGTTGCATTCAGTGTTTACAAAATCATAAAAATCCAGAAAAAACTAAGTTAACATTGTGGCCTCAACCACCTACTGTTTGGCATAGATTACACGCTGATTTCCTGGGTCCATTGTACTCAAAAATGTTTCTAGTTGTGGTGGACGCCTATTCAAAATGGCCAGAGGCGTTTGTTATGACTAATATAACAGCAAACAAAACCATTGAGATATTTAAAAGTATATGTGTTCGTTTTGGGTATCCATTACATTTGGTAACGGACAATGGACCTACATGGACAAGTGAGGAATTTAAGAGTTATTGTAAAACAGTGGGAATTAAACAGACATTCAGCCCACCATATTACCCTGCTACAAACGGCTTAGCAGAACGTTTTGTAGAATCATTCAAGTCCCATGTGATAAAAATTGTAGAGAGTGGGAAAAAATTGGAGTATGCTTGTAATTTGTTTCTGTTTGATTACAGGTGTACTGTACACAAAACTACGGGCTATAGTCCAGCAAAGTTGATGTTAGGAAGAGAGTTGAGATGTCGTTTCTCATTACTAAGACCAAACCCAGTAAACGATAAAGTAGACTTTGAACAAGTAAAATTAACAATAAATAGTAAAGACAATTATAAATCATTTACAGTGGGAGAAAAGGTGATGGTAAAAGATTTAAGAAAAAATAAAAAGAAATGGTCATTAGGTAAAATTAAAGAGATTGTAGTACCAGGTGTTACCTACATCGTAGAAGTGGATGGTCTTCAGTGGAAACGACATGCCAATCAACTTCTGGAATGTAGTCAAAGTTTAGAATAAGTTGTTAATATCACCTCTATAACTAAATCACATAGATATTGAACATTCTAGTTAAGTTTAATGTTATAAGTTACAGTTATCTTTATGAAATGTCATTTCATTATGTACCTAGGTCCATAGTATTAATAATCTTAAGGTAGTATACTTTATTGTAATTAATTCTATTTAAGTGGGGAAGAGTGTTGCACCTCATGTAACCGACGGTGGCAACACCGATCAACTGGAAACACTGTCACGTCAAGATGGTCTAAAAAGGAAATAATAAAAAGTGTGTGCGAATAAATTAACGGTGTATTAATTAATTACAACCAGCAAATACAAAATATAACAAACACGGTTGTTATTTCTATACTAGATAGTTAGATAATTTGATATTGACGACCTCAGTGGCGCGGTGGGCGAAGGTCTGCCTGCGACGCAAGAGGTTGCGGGTTCGATTCCCGCCTTGGGACAAATATTTGTACGATCTGCAGGTATTTGTTCCGGGTGTTCTGGTCGTTTTCTATGTATAATAAAAAAAAACTATCTATGTAATGTATTGTATTACGTATATCAGTTACCTAGTACTCATAACACAAGCTCTGCTTAGCTTGGGGCTAGGTAAAGCTGTGTGAATTGTCCAGCATTATTTTTAAAATAGAAGTATAATACTTTATAGATCCACACAAAATCAGAAAACAAGACAGATATAAATGCGACCAGTAGACGAAATAAAGGCAGTATTTTCGCTTTGAGCGAAATGTCGGAAGATTTGTAACATCCCATGGGAACTGATATATGCAATAAAATGCCTATGTTTTGTTCCAGGCCTCGAACTACCTGTATACAAAAATACAGCCCGATGTGTTCAGGAGTTCTGGCGTATAGAATAAACAAACATACATACATCCATCCCTTTATCTAAATATCCAAACTTTCGCATTTATAATATTAGTGTGCCATGCACGATATATTTAACTTAACCTATTTGTTTAAACAAAAAAAAATGCCTATTTTCCAAGAAGCCGGCGATGAACATACTTTACGCAATAAAAATAAGTGGAGCATTCAACCGGAAAATGTTTAAGTAAACCGCAAGTTTATCCTGAATCAAAAGAAAGGCGTCGCCGACTGGTTACGTCTTGTGACACAGAATAAAACAGGTTCCAGCCCATGCTCTTTCGTTACCCCGTCATGCCTCCATGATGCGGATTGGACATTCCAATCCTCTTACAATACCCGTGCAAAACCTCAGGCATGCAAAATCGACGAAAAAAAACCCTTTTGTTTTAAGCTCTATTGTGTTTAAGCAGAGGGATTTTATTGGCTTACCGCGGCGGCCCTTTCTGCGCTTTCCACGTGGTCACGGTAAAGCTCGACCAGGCTGATGTCTTCGGGGTCAACCGCTTCAGCCCCTCGTCGTGGAACCAACTCTAGGCAGAGTTTTCTGGAAAGGAATTTCAAGGTTACTAAAGACTACAATTTTTATTTAACCTATCACGTCCCACTTCTGGGCGAAAGTCCTTCATCGACCAGACCTTCCAATAATTGCGATTTTTTGCGGACTACGATTTATTTGTAGACCGTTTTACAGCCAATCATTTGTTTATTTGTATGTGTTTATTAGCAGCGCCTCGCTGTTTCACCCGTAGTTTCCTGTAGTTCCCGTTCCCGTGGGAATTCCGAGATAAAATAGCCGAACCCGTAACCTCCTGCGTCGCAGACAGACCTTCGCCCACCGCACCACAGAGGTCGTCATTATGCAATTGTTAATTCAAATATAACGACATCAAAGTGTATCAAAATGTAACTTCAATAATACCTACATATATTCAGGTATAATAAGAATCTTCATTTGTTGCAGCGCATCTATCAAACCATCAAGCTAAATAAGTAAGAGAATTCGCTATGACAATGGGTTGGGCTTTAGGTACCGGTGGGGTAGCTAATAGTTCTTCAAATTATCTAAGTAAGGTTTTACTAAAAAAAAAAAAAGCTGGTCAATTTCTATCATTATCTAGCCCCACGCTAAGCAGAGCTTGTGTTATGGGTACTAGATAACTGATATACATAATATAATACAATACATAGATAAATATTTTTTATTATACATAGAAAACGACCAGAGCACCCTGAACAAATGCCTGTAGATCGTACAAACATTTGTCCCGAGGCGGGAATCGAACCCGCAACCTCCTGCGTTGCAGGCAGACCTTCGCCCACCGCGCCACAGTCGTCGAAAAAGATCAGCTACTTATTTATTTATTACCATTGTTAAATCATTAAGCTTTATTATGTCTTCAGACTTGTTTCAGTAACGGTAGGTTAGATAAGAAGAAATTTATGTATCAGTAATTTACCTAAATGTCGTTGATACATATTCAAAACCAATTACTGCATGAATTGATTTCTGTTAATGAATATCAAGCCACCTCAAGCTCTTTAGCATAGCAAGTCAGTAGGTCCACTATACTAAGGTAGCCGTTCGTTGTGTTGTCGTGTCCGTCATTTTATCATACCTACCTGGTTATTACTAACACTAACTAACCTACACAACCAACTCATACTCAAACAATGTTGTTTGGTCATAGCATTTTATAATAAAAAACATACACCTTTAAGAAAAGGAAAAACATAAATTAATAATGACTAATTTTCTGATAGCCAAAATCGAAAAGCTCTGCTTATGTTTTTCGCTTCGTGATCACACTCTGCCATTTCGGCGACGACGTCTGTAGCGCGGTGGGCGAAGGTCCGTGTGCGACGCAGGAGGTTGCGGGTTCGATTCCCGTTTTAGGACAAATATTTGTACGATCTGCAGTTATTTGTTCAGAGTATTCTGGTCGTTTTCTATGTATTATAAAAATATCTATCAATGTAATGTAATGTACCTATTGTGTATATCAGTTGCGTAGTACCCATAACACAAGCTCTGCTTATCTTGGGGCTAGATAATGTTGAGTCACTGAGTGTATTGTCCAGTATTATTTATATTTGCTATGGTGCTCATTAGGGGCGGCCTATGTCCAGCGGTGGACTAGTATAGACAGATGATGATGATGATTTATTATTTATTTCACAAGGCTCTTTAACTAAATAAATAAACTACAAGTACAATTTGAAAAAGCTCGCGAATTTCAATACTAACATTGATAGCGGCGGTTTAAAACAAGTTTATCTATAAATGTAGCCTTGACATCCTGGTACTGGCATCTAGCCATCTTGGCTTTACAATCTTAATGCCTAGACACTACCTATCTATCAGTGTACCTAAGCCTGTGAGCCTGTTTCGCGACCGCTTAACAAAATCCTTGAACAGGAAGATTCAATATGAATTCCGCTGCCCAGAGCCCATTTGCATAAGATATTCTATGGCATACTTGTATCCTTGTATTACAAGAAACGCGACTCGTATATTCAAATCGAATACTAAATACACTTAATAGGAAAGAATGAGAAGCGAGACCGAAACTTGAAAGTTTGAAGTTGCAAAAAACCGCTATGCAAACAATTCGCGGTTAGGCCTCTTGCATGAATCACGTTAAAAGGTTTCCGAGAACTGTTAATTGCATAAATGTATACCTATTAAGCATTTCACTAATGATACATTAAAATTTATACATTATTAAAATTGATGATTTGATACATTTTTTAAAGTGGGTAAAAATAGCATCAAAATCATGTTAAGGATCCGGCGACCGCTTAACAAAATCCATGAACAGGAAGATTCAATATGAATTCCGCTGCTTAGAGCCCATTTGCATAAGATATTCTATGGCATACTTGTATCCAATACAATAGTCATTATTATGGGACCTAGATAATACTATTCGAATGCAAAAAAACCACATAACCTCAACAGCCAATAATAGTCCACGGGTGGACGCAGGCCTCCCCCAGATTTTGGGTATTATGGGCATCACTCCCATGTGATAAAACATATGTTGGAAATATGCTCGAATTTTAAATGATTTTGGTAGAACGTTTGTATGGGCAACAAATCATCAGTCGCAGGCCCCTTAAACAGTGCAACAAGCAATAACTTAGGTGAATCAAATTCACCTACTACGAAAGACCATTCAATCATTTGAAATAGTTTAATTTAATCAGGTAGGTACTGAATTAATCGCTTCACCAATGGCATCGTCTTAGAATTAGATATTTTGGCATTTTTGCCGTTGATGAAAGAAACTACAGCTGGAGGAACGCATCATAAGTACTTACCTACCATGGGTTGAAACCATTCTATCAACCTCTCGTGAAAAAAAGCGCACTAAGGCGCATAAAGCTTGCTCAGTCAAAGATCTATGCTTGAGTGGCGTTTATAATATAGAAAAACCTTACTCAAGTATAAATCGATGACAGAGCAAGCTTTCAAAAAACGAGCCTAGTATCTGTGGTTACTTTCATCGATACTGCGACGACGATACCATCGTCATAGGAAAACGATTTATTAGCAGAATTCGTTCCCTTCTGATTTGTTTTTCAATCCTTTTAACGGCCTTTCAAGAATCCAAAAACATTCAATCGTTGCAATTTGAACGTCGACCATCGTGCATTTAATAGAGGCGGGAACATCGCAAATATCATAATGATACGTTCCAAAAACTAGTTATATTAAATGCTAAATTAGAGGATAAGCGGTCACGTAACGACTTATTCTTTTCTAAGCTTCAATCAACTCACGCGTCGTTAGTTTAAACTTTCTAAATTGATATCTATATCTTGGTTTATAAGGTTTCTATTTCAATATGCAATACAAATGTGATTAATGCAATGCTACATGAGAGGATTCATGCATGATTTTTCTTGACTAGTCATTTTGCAAAAGAGGAAATAACATTCATATACGCAAAAGCTAAGTATTAAGTACTAACCGGGACTTTTTTCCAGTTCTCATGTTTTAAGGATGACAGAATTAAAATTACTCAATTATAATATGAATAGGTACGACTATTTCGTATTCTAAGTTTTTTACTTGTATATCCTCAATAAATGATCAAGATCCGGCATCATATGAGAAACATGTGGTGCGGCCTTAGAACTCGCACCACCCCCAACTCGTCCCGTGGGTGTCGTACAAGGCGAATAAGAACATATACCGGGGGGCGGGCAGCAGCGCCTCATGCAGAATAGATCTACCACCGAACTGCGATAACCAACCTTCATGCCCAGCGTGGAGATTATAAGCTTAACCGCTCATGAGATAAAAAATCAGGGGGAGGCCTGCGTCCAGCAATGGACCGGCTTTAGGTTCAACAGCCTATATAGCCGGTCCACTGCAGGTTGGTTTTATATTATCTACTACAAAACTATTATTAGTACCAAAGAGACGGACGTGGTACAGCCGAAAACACGTGCAACACGCCAACCAGTTAAGCAAATGTATGTTCTGTGCATTTTTTTCCTATTGCCGTGGGTGGTATGTGGTATCCGATAAGTAAAAACCCATGGGCCAAACGACTTGCATCGTAGAAAGGTCACCAAACCTGTTGTCTCCGTGACACAGGCTGATGTCTGGTCTGGTTTGACCGCATTATGGTTTATTCGCACGACTAAAATGAACAGAGGTAGGTAAGCTTATAGGTGTTGTCCGTGTAGAATGAATTTTAATTCATTAAGAGCGCGCCTTATGCAAACATTTGTGAAAAGACAGGAATAGGATTTTGCGTTCATAGGAGCGGGCCAGAGCGTCGGTACAAAAATCAATATTTTGCTATTAATTATACAAAATATAAGCATTAATTAAACAGAAAAACTAAAAGATTAGGTAGGTACCTACCTACTTAAATAAAACATTAGTCTGACTATATAAGTCGTAAAAAATAATGTGGTGTTGTCGCTTATAATTTATAATTTAGAGCATTTGAGATAGAGATAGATAGATAACAGATTCACTAACCGCGATAACCACATATTCATCTGCAGGTCTTACCTGCAGATGAATATGTGCGTCGTGGGCCATGAAAGTGTTAAACTACAAAAAATCTATACATATAAAACAAAGTCTTGTTAGTTACACCATTTGTAACTCAAGAAAGATTTTCATTGCATGATTTTTGATTTGTTGGATTTCTCTCAGCCCGGAACAGGATAAGAAGTATTAAAAACAATCGAATAACTACCCGTGAAAGCCGGGGCGGACCGCTAGTATAAAATAAAACAATATTTTCGTTCAATGGAAGTTAGTGAATGATGTTGCAGCAAAAACATGGTGGTTCTATAAAGGAGGTACTACAACTCGTGATCAAATATCCTAAAAAATCAGTTATTTTCTGTATCATAAACCTGAATCGTCAAATATGATTTCAATGGCAAGGTCAATTTGTGTACAATAAATAAAGAATGCTAAAGTTCAAGGATTATACGCCAGTTCAATGCATTATATATAGGTTTGTAGTTTCCATAAGATCCAACAAAGTACCTGTACGTGAAGCACTAAAGAATAATAATAATAATAATAATAAGCCTTTTTATTCTGAACTTCTCAGTTAAGTGTGAATAGACATGTTATTTTTTCTTATAGTATGTCCCGAAGCTCAGTTTGCCTCTTGGCATAGGCCTCCTCTAACATTTTCCACTGGGGCCTGTCACGCGCTACCCTTCTCCAATGATGTCCAGCCGTGAGTTTTAGGTCGTCTTCCCATCTTGTTTGTTGGCGTCCTCTGCTTCTCTTGCCATCTCTGGGATACCAGTCGGTAACAATTTTGCACCACTTCTCTAGTGGGTCGCGCATCATGTGACCTGTCCATCTCCACTTTTGTTGGTCTATTTGGGTTATTATATCGATAACTTTGGTTTTATCCCTTATTATGCTACATCTCACTCTGTCCTGTTTCCTTATTCCTGTCAAACTTCTCTCCATGGCTCTCTGGCAGCGTTCCAACTTTTCTCTGTGGTGTTTGGTGAGAGCCCAGATTTCGCATCCGTAAGTAATGACTGGAAGTATACATGTGTTAAACACTTTACTTTTTAACTTCATACTTAGCTCCTTAGATTTCAAGACTTCTTTCAGAGACCAGTATTTCTTCCATCCATTTCCTATTCTTCGTTCGATTTCCTTAGTGGTTTGGTCTTCGTGAGATATTATTTGTCCTAAATAGATGTAGTCTGGCACATATTCGAGTGGTTGGTTGTCAATTTTTATAGTTACTGGTTCAGAGTTTGTAAGCAGTTTTGTTTTGATTTTGTTCATGCTTAGGCCCACTTTCTTGCTTTCGTCGTTTAGTGACTCTATCATTTTAGAAAGGTGCATCGGGTTTTCCTCAAATAAGACAACATCGTCCGCAAATCTTAGGTGGTTAAGTTGTACGCCCTGGACGTTGAGACCGTATTCTTTCCAGTCTAGTTTGCGGAAGATATATTCCAGAGCAGCCGAGAACAATTTTGGTGAAAGAGGGTCTCCCTGTCTTACTCCCCTCTCGATCTTGAACTTTTTTCCCAAGGTTTCTAGTTGGATCCTCGCTTCGCCATTTGAGTAGATGTTCTTTATAATATTAATGTAGTTTGAAGGTATCCCCTGCTGTTCTAGGCTATCCCATATGGCTGTGTGCTTTATACTGTCAAAAGCTTTTGAGTAATCGATGAATGCCATATAGAGTTTCTTGTTAAACTCCTTATATTTTTCTACAATTTGTTTCACTGTGTGTATATGATCAAGAGTGGAGTATTTTTGTCTAAAGCCTGCTTGCTCCCGTGGTTGGTTTTCATCTAACTTTTTGCTTATTCTTTCCAGGATAACTTTGGAAAATACCTTGTAGATGTTCGACATCAGGCTTATAGGTCTGTAGTTTTCTATGTCTTCCTTTTGTCCTTTCTTGAATATTAGTATAATGTTTTCCATTGTGTAGGGATAAGACCAGTTGTTAGTATTTCATTGAATAATGAAGTTAGTATTGGTAGTAGTTCATTAAGGGTGCCTTTAATGAGTTCGTTTGTCACTTTGTCTGGACCCGGAGCTTTTTCCAACTTCTGACTATATATAGCCTTTTCTACTTCTCTGGAAAGTATTTTTGGTTCAGTTATCACTTTTTCGTGCTCTTTACTGACGTCTGGCTTCGGATCGTGTTTTTGTTTTTTGTCTGGATTTGAGTAAAGGTTCTGGTAAAATTTTGTGGCTAATTCGCTTATGTTTTTTCTATTGGATGACGTAATCTCTTTTTTCTTTAGTTTTGGTATCCATTCTTTATTTGATTCTCTCAGTTCTTTAAGTGCTTTTTTCACTCCTCCTGTTTTCGCTATGTGCTTTTCTAGTGTTTGCAGCCTCTTGATCTTTCTATCATTTCTTATGTTTTCTCTGATCTCTTTACTTAACTTCGTTATATAGTTTTAATGTTGTCTTTTTTGGGGTGATTTGAGAGTAGGTTTTTTCTTTCTTCTATAAGTTGTAGCGTTGTATCGCTTAGTTGGTACTTGTTTTTCCTGTTATTATCGTTACTTACTCGAGTTAGTATATTTTCTAGTTTTCCATATTTTATATGGGCATCAGTGTTGCTCGTGGTCAATTCATCGGCTGATTCAATTAAAGATTGTTTTGTTATCCTTAGGGTTTCTTCGCTGTGGTGTCTTATAGAGTGTGAAACGAAATATTTTCTAGATTTCTTTGTTGGTTCTATTCTTATGTTGCTTCTTACCATTCGATGGTTTGTATTGAAATTGAATTTAGTTAAGACCGACGTATCTGTGAAAGCTTTTGGATAGTTTGTTGTTATATAGTCAATTTCGTTCCTGGTGCTGCCATCGGGGGAGATCCATGTCCACTTGTTTTTTTTGTTTTTCTTGTACAAACTGTTTAGGAGCGTTAGGTTGTGTTGCAGCAAGAATTCAACTAGCAGTTCGCCATGAGAGCTTCTTCTTCCTTGGCCGAAGTGTCCCAAATAGTCCCAATACATATTCCTCCTTGCATTGTTTCGCTCCGACTTGGGCATTGAAGTCGCCCATTATAATAAGATGGTTGTTTAAATATCTTGTAAGCGTTTGTGATAATTCACTGTAGAAAAGTTTTATTTCTGATTTTGTTGCTTGCTCTGTTGGAGCATAAATTTGTATGATTGACCATATTTTTTCATATCCCGGTATGCTTATGTTAAGAATGGCTATTCGGTCAGAGATTCCAATAAGCTCTTTTATATGTTGTTTCATTGACTGTTTGATTATGAATCCTACTCCTTTCTGGCCAGCTACTTCGCCTTTGTAGAATAGTATGTAGTCGGTGCGTTCCACAATCTTTTCTCCTAGTCTTCGCATCTCACTAATTCCCAGGATGTCCCAATTTATGTCTTCAAGGGCTTTTTCTAGTTCGTGTAGGCTTTCTTCAGTTCTAAGGGTTCTGGTATTTAAGGTTGCAATGTTGAGTATTTTGTTTCTTTTTGTTGTTAGAGGGTGGTGGTCTATAACTCCCGCGGGGACCAGCCGTTGTGGGAGACTTTTAGTTATTTGGTTCTTAATTTTAGTTCTTATTGTTATTGTTTGTTTCCGGTTTTCCGAGGCGATTATTAGTTTTTTGAAATATTAAGTTGTGGATCCGAACTTGCTCGGTTGACATAGTTCAGTATGTTAGGTCTGATGACCTCTTTCTTGCCAGTTTTGGATAGCGATTGCAAAGAATTGTTCGAGGTTTGGTCTATATTTACTTTCTTTTGTGCCGATGTCTTTGGAGAATCTGAAGTTTCCTCTTTTCTCTATTGTTGTCCTTCGATTTTAGTACTATCAGTTTGTCATATTTTATGTAAGCGATGTTTCCCCTCTTTTTCTCTTCTTCAAGTTGTGGTTGTAGCTGTTTTCGTTTCTCCAGGATTTCCTTAGAGTAGTCTTCTTTCACATTAATCCCTGGCGGGAGGTTTGTTTTATTTTTGAGTACAAGGTGTTTTTTCCATTGGGTCGTGATAGAGGCTATAACTGGGCGATTCTTGTTTTCGCTTTGTTTCCCGATTCTATACACATTGCTAATTTCGTGACTGTCCATGTGGACTCCCATGTCTGCTATGAGGTCCTTAATGTAGTCTACCAGTTCTCCTTCAGATTTTCCCTTCTCTTCAATTCCAAAGAACACCAGGTTATTTTTGCGTTTTTCTCTATCTACTGCTTTAAGTTTTTGTTCCAGTTCTGATATTTTATTTTTAAGAACATTGTTTTCCTCAATAATTATTTTCATCTTCTCATCTATTGCTTCCATGACATTTTTAGTTACCGAATGAGTTATTTTTTCAGCTTGTTTCTCTAATTTCTCGTCTAGTTTGAGGAGCAGGGCAAAGGAAATCTTTTTTCTTGGTTTGAGACCTACACGTAAGAAAAATAGATACGAGACAAGTTAAAAAATCCACGTACTGATGAAGGTGACTGACCTCAAGATTATTCATCTTAAATCATTTTAATATCTCGTCTAGCTTAGTCTAATATTAAACTTAGCAGCATGCATGACAGATGAAACGGATAAAGCAAGTTTGAACAAAGACATCGCATTTCCATGACGTCATCAATTCAAAGTTTCACTGAAAAACAAATTACTCACAAGGTTGCAAGGTGACCTAAGGCTAAAGGGTTGTCCATATACACCCTCACCGTTAGATTAACTTTCATAAAGTGCCTCTTTGCTGTTGGTTTCGCCCCAACAACGCATGCCACCCAAAAGACCGGGCCACTATAAGACCCGAGATCATGGAAATGAGAACGATATAACAATAACGTTAGACAAATCATTTCTCAATAGGTACTTTCTCGATCCAAGGTTTCATCATCATCAACAGCCTATATTAGTCCATAGCTTGACATAGGCCTCCCTAATGAGCGCCATACTGTCTTCAGCTTGCCGCATCCAACATCTGACAGCAGTCATTCGCAAATCGTCATCCCACCTGGTCGGTTCAAGGTTTAGTTAAACATTTTTTGAAAGATAGCAAATACTTCAGAGAACTTTCAAACACCAGCAAAATAGGTTACTTGCTGTGAAGGTACTTGTTTCATATAAAAGACATAAACGAGCTTTCAAAGTTTCAGTGCCTGAAAATAGAAATCCAAGTTAACTTGTGTTTTCGAAAAACAACATACTAATAATATAGGTATTCTAAATCGGAGAATAGATTCCGATTTAAAATCTAAGATAATTTATGTCAACAATGATGATAATGTCAACAATTTATGAAAAATTTGAAAATCTGACAACAATCTCAGAAAACAATAAGGTATGGTTAAATAATAAGGCATAGTTGATAAGGCAAAGTTACCTCTAAAAACTAAAACACAAGTTTTAACAACGCGAAAAAAAATTAAATTTGAATTTGGAAAGGAAAGAAATGAAAAAAAAAATTAAATGAAAGTAATTTTACTAAAGAGAAATCAATTGAATGATGAATGAGAACAAAATCAGTCTAACAAAACCAAAAATTGTCGAGAGTCTGTATCTGTTTTGCTTCGATGATTTACCTATTTATTTATTTTATTTTAATGTTAACCAATACTTACTTACTACGATAAATGATACCAAAGACGTTTAATAATTTCCAACAAAATTCCTTGGTTTTTGTATTTGTAACCCCTTTGTAGATCATTATTTTTATATAGGTACATAAAGATATAGGTTTTTGAATCGGAGCACTTATAGTTAAAAACCTATAATATGGCATGCATGACTCTAAAACATTATTAATGAACAACCTTCTACGTGAGGACGAGCATGAATCGAAAAGAACAGGAAAAATATTTAAAAAAATAATTCTGGCTTTACCCATAAAAACACTTAGTTTTTTTTAAGTATACCAAAGAAAACTTTATGAAACTGTTTATGATAGCGAGTGAACATTTTAGAAAACTTGCAAAACAGAATAGGTAACAATACAGGTAGTAAGGAAGATACTTGTTTCATACAAAAGACATAAACGAACTTTCAAAGAATCACTGCCTGAAAATTGAAATCCAACTAGCCTGGTGATCTCAAAAGATCAACAAATAATAATAATCATCATCAGCCTACATATATTAGTCCACAGCTGGACAAATAATACCTAGTTAAAACCTGCATGTCATGAATCTGACACATGTTCGCAATCACCTTACGCGAAGACCAGCATGAATCGAAAAGAGCAGAACAATTTAGTAAAAAAATAATTCTGATATTACCTGATATTACTCACAAAAAGAACACTTCTGTTTTTTTCCCCTGGAATTTCCCCATAGTACTCGCATTACATGACACTACTGAATGTGATTCAGATGTCAAAGTCAATAACTTTATTTCTTAAGGCTTATAAAATAAGCACTTAGACAAATGCGTAGTTGCAACGGCACGTTTTAAAATTGTAATAACATAAGTTAACCGGGCTTTTAGCAATGATATTTTATGTATATAATTATGCTTTTAGAGGTCTTCCTAGAGTTTCGCTCTGGGCTGACTCCCATTCTCTCGTGATAAGAATATCGCTGTAGATGACATCAATAAAAATTAAAACGTCAAGTGCTAGTCTGACTCGCGCACCAAGGGTTCCCTATTATTTATAGATAGACAGATAGATAACGCTTTATTTCATAGCCCATTAACAAAGAAGAATTTATAAGACCTTGTTTATTGCCAAATATCATGAGTCTAGGTCAACGGGAAGTAGGTACCTTATACTATTTATTTATTTATTATTACTATTTATTTCTTTATTACTAGTTATAGGCTTTGGTCTCTTGTGAGAATAAAATCATTTTTCATGTGAATTAACTACACATTTACGGTTTTTGGATTTTTCCCTTTAATTGTGCTATAAGACCTTGCTTCTTGCCCAATTTCATGTTTTGAGGTCGACGGGGAGTACCCCATAGGTTTCGTGAATATCTTGGAAATAAAAATTGTTCATAAACGGCTGTATTCTTTGATTGAGGTGACTTATAAGGTTGATTTTTATCACGGCTTTAAGAGTTATGGACCTGAGTATTTGATTTTCATTTCAACTCGATACCACGCGTTCCTGAGAAAAGATGGTTGACTGGCGGACAAGCAGACAAACGGACAATAAAGTGATCCTGGTTCCTTTTGAGGTACGGAACCCTATAAATAAAAACATTTGTACCTGTGTGTCCTTATAATTTGTATGTATATTATTATGGTCCGAAAACGGAAAACATTAATTCTATTATTCATAGACAAAATTATATCCTTAAGTAGTTAGGTTGGGAGGCTACGTAATGTTTCTTACATTAAATACCCTCAGACGGTAAGAGGATGTTCGGAGTTTCAGACAGTGTTTTAGGTTTGATAAATCACCACTTTCGAATTCAGTAACTAAATCTCTTATTTGAAGTATGCTGAGCTGAGCTACAATGATTCCAATCATGAACTGTGGTGCTAAATTGGTGACACTGTTATAATGTTTCGTCTAGCTAGAATCACCAATCAAAAACCTACGAGTAGGTACAGACAGTAAGTCAGTCTGTATTTTATTAGTTCGGAGATATGTATCTAATTAATTAATGAATTACTGCAAGCTTTTTAAGTTAACCCTCAAGTTTAACATATGAGTATAACGCTGTAATCAAATCGGTTTCCAATTGAGTTAACATTTGGCATGCTTATGTAAATCGGATGGCAATGCAATACTGAATTATGATGCGCTGATGGAGCTGGAGGATTGCACCCTGGAAGGTGACTATAGGAACTCTAATGAAACGTCGTCGCAGCCCCATCGAGTTTGGTGGTAGATCTTATTTTTACCGACTTCGAAAAAAGTTCCGTGTTCGGTTATGTTTGTTTTTTTATGATTTTCCGGCGATTACTCCGTCAATTTTAAACCGATTTTGAAAATTCTTTCGCTAGTGTATAGATAGAGAAGGATTCCGAGGTTGTCTCATAAAAAATTTATTCCCCAGGGATTATTTTGTACCCCGCAAAACTCAAAAACAGTGTAAAATAAAGGGATTCGAAGTCACTCTTTCGTCTTTTTTTTCAGCACAATCAAATAAATATTATATCAATTTAATGAAGCTTATTTTCTAATTGAATTAGTAAATACTGGATTTTGTACTTGTCTCATGTAATATGTCTTTTTGTAATGTTCTTTTTCTTGTGTACAATAAAGTGTTTTTGTATTGTATTGTATACTGGTTTTTGAGAAACGGATCAAACATGTTTCCGCCATTTATGAATCATTTTCGTATGTGGATTATTTTATATAAGTCCGGCCGAGAACTATATTACTGTACAAATGGGTCAGTAACCAGTGACAGAGGTAGTTATTAGCTATATCACTGCAGCCGACAATGTGTTAATTGAGAGCCGCAAGCTATCTTCAAGTTAAAACCTGCCCTGATACAGTCAGAAAAAATAGCAAGTGAGTATGGGCCACGAAGAAAAGGCGAGACGAAGTTGAAGTCAAGACCCTCAAGAGAACTCGTTCAGTTTAGCTTCTCCTGGCTACTGTGCAGTGTGGATAGAGCGGGTAGCCGGTATGCACGGGTGCGAGCGAGAGGGGCAATGCGCGTGCGCTGGCTGTGTGATCTCGGCTCTATAGCCGCGTCGTCGCAGCACCGCGCTCGCAGGAGTCGGACCTTCCACTTCCAGTCTGTGCTTCTAACCCGCGAGCGACTCATGTGTCGCTCGCTCCCGGAACCCATTTGCCACTCGTTTTACCCCAATTGCTTTATTTACATCCCGAATAATATAATGACGTACAACTCCTGTGATAGAATAGGCATTTAGAGACAGTGTTTGTGTTTTGTGATAGATAAAAATTTGGACTAACAAGTTACTGTTAAGTTTGGAAAGGTAAGTTGTGTCACAAAAGCTTTGTGGATCGAGAAGCGCTTAACTCATATCGACGAGGCGAGGAATGCCGTTTGACAGCATACATGTACGGGAACAAAAGCCTTGTGCATAGTCATCCCATTTCTTTTTATTTCACCCGCTTTCTTGTGAGACGGAAATGGCGGGTGTGAAAAATACGTTGGAACTTGGGAGTAATTTGAAAGTTCCGAGTGAGGTTAATGAATGAAATCAGGCTAGTTGATTTGGCATGATGTTCTCACGTTCACAGGTAGCCCTGTCCCATTTACCTGGCCGCTATAGGGGAAGGGACGGGTCTTTATTACCGGGAACAATATTTGAACAGAATGGACAAAGCATAACAGAGAAAAAGTTAAAGTTTTTACAATCAGTCATAGAATTATTTGAGATATTTAAGAGTTACGATGAAAACAAAGAAAACTTCGTGTAGATACCGGTATGGTTAGACGATTTTGTAGTTCACACGTGATATTTTACGGTCCGCGAATCTTCATTCAAGATGCTCTAACCAAGGACACGTAATGAAATAAAAACATTAAATAGCCACAGAGCATCATCGTACATCGACATAACGACAATGAACACGTAAATTAGACAATGAACAGGTAAATAAGTACCTTGCCAATCGCCGAATAAGCAATTTTAATGACGGGTATTGGAATTTTACGAATAATTAAATCAGTAATACATTTTACGTGGTTGAAATGATAGGTTACTTTGTCTATCAAAAGAAAGTTCTTCTATACCGTTGAACGCATTTGAATTTTTATTAACATGTAGGGATTGATTGGTTTACCAAGCTTGTTCAGCTTTGTCACAAAAGGGGTCATCTTTAACCGGTCCGTCACACAATTCCAGTCACGGAAACGACACGCCGCCACCTGCATCGATACTGCTAGCGCCTGGCGATAACCTTTAATAATACTTTGAACTTGCAAACTTGTTTTAATATTCCATGGGCGTTCGCGTAATGTCTCTTGTTTCCCAGGCTTTTATAAATTGACATGAGTTTACAATAAAGTCACGGTCATGGCAGAGAATACTATTACACTGTCACGATTTAAAATTTAAAGTTGTATTTTAAGTAGATGTTTGATCAGGAAGCTATGTTTTCTAAGAATTTAACAGTCCATTGTCTGTTAAATTGCTTAACTGTCATGTAATTTTGTAATAAGTTAATTGATATGTTTGAGAACTTAATTTCAGAGCCACCTTTTTTCGTGTAGGCACTTAGTTATCGATAGAAGTTAGGTGAAACGATTACCTACAGTTCCTCTTCATTACACATGCAGCGCACGTTACGTCAATTAGCCCGCATAAGTTTTACAATACGTTTTTGTTTACGAATCGTAATTTATCTTTGACCTCAAATAATCGACATTGGAGTTATCGCTTATGACTGCTGTAATCAGTAATTATGGCAGATTATTTCTCATCACAGAGCCTGTTGTAAAGAAACCCCAGCTATCCCATACGTAACCGCAAGCCAGGGCATTTCCGCCTCAGCGTTAACTAGCCACGACAGAACACCATTGAGTAGATTCACAGTATGACAACTTACTGCAGTGCTGATTGCTAGTTTCCGTTCAAGTGAAAAAAATACCACGTGTTTTCAGTTCACATAGTTTCTCTACTAGGTAAACAATGATGGTGTAACGCCACCGACACCATCTCAGTCAATGAGAGATAATTGTGTTAGATGAGAGACGTTATTGGCCGAGACTAGACCCGAGTCAAGCGTGCCCCTAAGGCCTGAACTCACTAGTGAACTACAGCGACAAGCGACTGCTTACTAGGCCAAATCTCTATTACCTAATATCGAGTCGTTCTGTACCATTGAGCACGCTTTTACTAATGTTAAAAGTCCGATTTCGATATGTTACTGTAACACCCTGCGATTGGAAGTCTTGTAATGATTATGATTTCAATAATATCCAGCTTTCTCGAGTTTACAGCACATGATATCTCGCTCGGTTCGTAACAGGAGATATAAAACACCACATTCATAAATATTTAGGTGAAAATATTCAGGCATGTGGCGGCGCGGCGACAGCGCTCATCAAGCGCAATTACTGTGCATTCATCTCCAACGCGTGCCGTGCTATTTAAGTTGATACTGTCAGTGGCTGGACGTTTGTGATTCTTCCTATATCAAGAATAATAAGAATACAATCATCCAAGGCACTAATAGCCGTGCTGGTGCGCTCAATTGGCAAGGATGCAGTTTATTGCAATCAACTGTTTCTAGACGCAGTAGAACTAGGCTAGTAAACTAGGATAGGACACTTTCCGATTGAAAAAGTGAAATAAATTCCACGAGATTGTCAGATAGTACACGCATGCTCGTATCGCCACTGGAATGTTCCCTCGTCCCGAATATTTGGCCTTCTGTACTATCAGTCACCACGTAAGCAAACAATGATTAGGTAATGCAGGGGTGTCGTACGACGCGAGATTTCGGTGTTCCTGTTTAAGTTAAAGAGACAATGGAAAACATTTTATGTGAACAGCTAGCCAGCAACAAGACCAATCCAGGTACTAACGCGACGAGACGCGCAAAATTGGCAAATATTTGTCGTCAGACAAACTGGTTTCCCGGTAAAATTCGCGTTGCCAAGCAATGCATCTGCCCAGGGTCGGCTGAGGTAAAGCAGCTAAGGGGAGGGGAAAGAGGGGGGTTCAAAACGCAGGAGGCGCACGAACAGCGGCGGTCGACGACCCGACACATGCCCTGCGCTGGCGCACCATTCGCTTCAAACGCATTCGATCCTAGTTACTATTACGATTACGTTAGCGAATTCTTCACAAGACACTAGCACTCTTTAACATGATTTATCCCTAACATAACAATATACACGTACCAGATGGTGATTCCTAGAGTTCACCGTGTCAATAATGCTCATTAGCTTTATTAGGAGCAATCGTATTGATTGTCGAGTTATTTAGAAGACAAGTCCCCCACGAGCGACCTAAATAGCTCAACTGGCTGGGCACACGACATGCGACACCGCGTAGGAACGGAATCAAGAAGTCGTCAAGGCTGGATCCATTTGTAAAGAATTGCCCCTTATTATTCTCAGCTCATAACTCACTTATGTGAGCGTCCAAGCCATCGAAATATACAAAGACAATACCAAAGTCAATAACAGAGAACTCGTATTTGATTCAGACACGTGTGAACCAACATGAGTGGTCACAGTTAGAAGAAAAAATATTGGTTCATAAAAAGCTGGGAATTCTTTTCCCGAAGAGCGTGGGCGAGTAGCCGTCGTTAAATTATGTTTGAGGTCATTGATTGAGGACCGAGAAGACCTGTAGCATTTACTTGATTCTCACTTAACGGTAAATGAATTAACGAATTCAACAAGTTGGGAAACGTTCTCATTCCACAACCGGTAGTCACAATGCGACACATAATGAGATACACAAAATTAAGATATAGAGGATTTCTTACGTCACAAGTTGAGCAGTACAGTACAGCTGTTGAACACATTGATGAAATAAAACATCAATAAAGTTGGCTGCTTACGTTCTAATTTAGATGGTGCGTATGGCACTTGTCAGAGCTAGGCGTATCATCCGTAGATGTATATTTAGTTCCTTTGTTTTCAGTATTAAGAAGTGCCGGCTTGTTTGTTACAGATATTGTTTGTAAACAAAGAACTTCAAGATGGCGATCTTTGGAATGGTGTCTGCGGTGGCGGGCTTCGTCAAGGTCCGCTACCTGATCGACAAAGCCATAATTGACAACATGGTGTTCCGGATGCACTACAGAATCACCTCAGCTATGCTCTTCCTTTGCTGCATACTCGTCACAGCTAATAACCTTATCGGTAAGTCAAAAAATACATATGTTTTGGTTTTTTACAATACATTTATCGTTAACTTTGTTATCGTGCAGTATGTTTACAGTGATAGTACGAAACTTACATGTTCAGCTATTCTTCGAGTCCCTATTTCCCTACGAGTTAAATGTTAGCATCATGTTTTCCATAAGTATATAGACCTTGACTCAAAAAACCAAATAGAATAATTTTAGGTAAAACAAAAGCCAAAGTAATGTTTCAACTATAATGTCGCGAGAAAGTAGATACTTGAGGTGCATATACTCATAAAGAGAGTAAGTGAAAGTTTTGAATCATACCTGACTTCAGTTTAATTAAAGAAAACAGTAGCTTCTTTGATAGTTTTGCTACTAGAGCATGCCAACTTGTTACTGACCCAACCTAAAGACACATAAACATATAGAGCCTACAGAATACCAGACTAGACGCAACTATACCGTAAAATGAATCATTTTCAGGTCAATGTTCAGAGGAAATCCGTATGCGATGTAACAGTTACCCAAATTGAGACGTCATGACAATTGGTTTCACAAATAAATGCTCCAAGTGTAGGTGTTACGTGCTTGTTACTACAGTTTTGCAAACTATAAAATGCAAAAATGTAGTAAAAACGTACTTCATGCTAATAGTAATATATGCATTGTAATTGTGGGAAATGATTATCATGGTTTGCTTTGATTGTTCGTTAGTTTTTCGTGTATAAATATGCAATAATTCATATAAAATAGATGCATACTAAAATGAAATACCAAGGAAGATACATAAAATAGAGATAAGACAAAATAAATGAATTTATTTTGATCAAAAAGAAAAAACAAGAAATAAAATATTACAATAGAAACAAGTGTAATAATGATTAGCAGCAATCATTTTAAAACATAGCAAAACATATTTAGTAAAAATGAAAGTTAAAATCAAATAATAAAATCAAATTTGAACTAGTGGTACTTATTTACGGTGAAACAATTACTGCAGATTGTAGCAAAACTAATATAAATTTGGTATAAAAAGATTTACAAAGTTGAACAGTTATGTGATTGTCACCAGCTATTAAGCACTGCAAAATAGAACTACCTACATAATATTTCCCCCGTCTTTAAAACTAGTAACAATTTAACCGTGCCAAATTAAGACAAAGCACAGTCTAGTAATGAAATGATTGCTGCTAATGCTAATCCATTATAAGGAACTCCCACGACAATCGACCCCAGATCTCAACTAATCTCAAGTGGCTTAAGTCATCTGGTAAACGTACTATTATGCCATGTTTATGTTCGTTTATCGCGTGCCGTATTTGAAGACCTACTGGGTAACTAACTGCGGTTGATAGGTTAAATGTTATAAGTACCTTAATATGGTACTTGAAACTGTGCTTAGAAAGATAAATTATACTATGGCAATGTTAAGTGGAACAATAATAATTGCTACTGTCGATATTGCTAATTAGTTTATAAATTGCACTTTAAGTTTACGAGTATTAACCGGCTAACTACAAATGTTTTGTCTACTTTAGGCGATATAACAGTGATTGTAACAACAAATATACTGTACTTACTACTTACGCATAGTGCTCGGGTCATTAAAGCAGACATACCTCATTGTAGGAACTTTCCATTGAACGACCGCATCGTTCCAAGTCAAGCTTATCTTGAACGTGAAGTTTCCACTTTCTTTAAGTTACTGAATAGTGTCTTGCATGAAAATATCTTATCTGACTAAATAGGTAATATTATAACGAATTTTATGAAATCTCTCTCTTTCTCTTCCCAGCTAGTTATCCCTTATTAAAGGCCACACAACTTTATATTATTATAGTGTTGTGTTCAGCTTTCCTAATCGCTTTCCTTCAGTTCATCTCGACGTCGTCTTCGAAAGTTTGTCACTCTCTCAAGTCCTTTAACACTACATCTATATATCGTGCTCTGTCTCTTAAAATTTAAATTACATATTTCGACATACTCACACTTTTCTCAACACTTTCGTAGAAATTTTAAAGTTCGAAACGACCTAGGATTCTCTTGCTTGACGCAAAGTAGAACAAAGGTACTTACCTACTGTCGCCTCGCCGTAAAGCAATCGAAAATACTTTTCGTCTTTTTGTTTATGAAAGCTAGGTCACGAACCTCCATGTAAACTCTACTCTAAAGCTTGAAGTCGATTGCAACGTTGCAGTCCGTGATATCTTGATACACAAGACCTACTTTATGTGGTAATGTTTATACGAGAACATTGCATACTACAGGTGCATGCAATCAGTACATATGCGAGCGATAAACTATTGTTACTATGCACCGAGTGCCAAAGAAATGTGTCAGAGTCTGGACTGAATAAACAACTAAAGGATTTATCGGGGTGTGCTTGTTGTACGAAAATCTTAAACAACAACAGCTCAGGTGTGATCTAACCAACTAAGCCACGAAACCACTAGTAGGTTTAACCGAAAATCTTTGGGACCTCTTACGGCTATCCTGCCGAAGTCGAAAATTTTCGGGACATTATTAAATTTAAGTGGAAAATTTGCCCAGTGTGAGTAGCGCACTACAAAACAAAAAGCTAAACAACAGCTCAAATCAAACGATATAGATGTGTTATTGGTCAATTGTGAAAATAAACCACTCATATAAACTCATAATATAATATAACTTTAATTTTGATATTCTGTATATTTATTATAACAAAGTCGTGTTGGTAACACCATTTATAACACAATAACTGCTGGACCGATTTAAGTGTTTTTTGATTTGTTAGATTTGTCTCCGTTCTTACATTTATGTATAATCAAACGATTAGGGTTCCACGCAAAAACATAAAAGTATACGCGATCCAAGCCGCAGGTAGTTTCAAATATTAACTACCGATTAAGATACAACCAGACAACACTGTTTAAGATACAACCTGTCCTTCGATTCAAATAGTTTACAGAAAAATAAATTCCACACACCGAATAAACAGGAACAATCGGTAACGCCCTATTTCCTGACTGATAATAATGATGGATATCATCACGTTCTGCTTATACTGACTCATTACTACGTCATTATCTCCTACACATTTTATTTATCCTCACAATTGATTGATTTGTAACATATTAAAACCCGTGTGTGGCGCGGCTTAGAAGCTCGCCGTGACCTACTATTAGAAGCGATTGCTATCAAGCTCTCGCCTGCCATATTCAATTTCTTATCATACCAGTTTCTGCCAGCAATTTCTCGTTTACCGTACATGCATGTGGTCGAAGTAATAGTACAATTACCATAACGTGAATAACTAGATGTTGCATCACAAGTAATCCCTAATATTCGCATAGCAATCATGATTATCCTGTGAAGGGTTGAAGAAATGTGTCGTTTTTTTTATTCTTTCTATAGAACATTCTAACAGCTCAGATTAACATAAAATATCTCATCTGTTCATACCAGAAATATGAAGGAGAATTGATTTAAGTTTTAAATAATGCGATATTGTAATTTGCATATATTGAAAACTTGATGTCATATCAGTGAACTTCGTGTGAGCAACGTACAATTTTTTCCCCTATTTTTTTTCTATAGATCATTCCTGTGGTTGATAGTGGTGAAACAAAACAAAAAATATTCACTTCGGTCGGTTTACGTACCTACTTTAGAAGGACTAACGAATTGCACTTGATTTTTATTTCATATTCATTAATTTTCAACAATTCATTAATTTAAAAACCTTTCATGGACCTTATTCAAGTGACAGAATTTAACGTCCAGCTCGAATTTACGTTATCATACTTATTTAACTTTGTAAAATATACTAGACTGTTCTTTACATAACAAAATTCTGTTGTCTTAAATCTGCACTTGAGGAGCTAATCAGCTAGTTCCTCTGGATACGGCTGAATAAGCTGAGGATGGTAGGCAAGGCAACACAGGTTTTTGAATAACTTGATTAAAATTTTACCTTCAGTCTAGTTAAGAGTTCGTAAGTGACCTAGTTGATGAATGTTGAGTCTAATCAGGGGGAACGTCTCAACTTTGACGTCACAAATAAAGTATGTTATTGTGGTCAGGGGTTCAATGGCATAGTTTTACGTTTCGCATATTGTAAGCATCTGGCAAGACGGCGATAAACATACTAACAGTGCTAAACGCTCGTTATGGAGCGAATTAGCGATGATGTGACTTCAATTGACTGTCTCAGCCTTTTGTGAATTACTGCAATGCTTGCAAAACTCGTCTGCGGCCATATCGGACACCTATGCAAAGAATTTGTCCTGTTATTTAGTCTTTACTTAGAAATTGACACAAATTATCTATTGTTTACCTAACTACTTACAAAAAATAACACGAATTATTTTTCATAACTTTTTGCTGTCTTTATATTTTAAGTTTGTCCTGTTGTTTATGCATATACTCGGAAACTGACAAGAACAATTTGACTTGCTTCTACGTTTCAGGAATTGTTATTTCATGGAATTCTAAACATACACTAAACATGACAACGATTCCTAAACAGGATCATGTCGACGCGTTGTAAACAGCAATGCCCGTCCTTCAGAGTCACTCCCTGTATTGTCAATTGCTGGTTTTTTGTGGTATTATCACAAATGATTCGATAATACATGATCCGAAACTCCATACACAATCAAATTACATTACAAAACTGACTATATATGTATGTGCGCATAGATAAACGCACTTTGACCCCTCTATTTACTTACGATGATGTAGTAAAACTATGTTAGGTACTTGACATATCGGTGGCATCGATGGCTTCGACGGTATTGGTAAATCACGTCATGCAACTTAAGCAAAGGTAGGTAGGTAGTTTTTTACCAATGAGGAAAATGTATATACGCAAGTGATAATTGCAGGAAAATATACGGTCAAGAAACCGTGAGAACCGATTGAGCATCTTGAATGTTTATTCAGTAACGTGATATATGAACCGGTTTTAAGAGAAAAGGCGAAACAGCAATCAGCATTTTTAAGACCATGTTAATTTATGTGCAGTGTTAATTACTTAATTTAGCTAGATTTTATCGATCTATTCTAATTTAATATTCAGATGAAAACTGTGTCCAAATCAAAACGATTGCGTAATTTTGAACAAAGTAAATAAAAACCGACACCAATAATCAAAACCGTCTCTATTTGCGAAACGAGATTGCTTACAATGCATATCGCGCAGTAAAAATATAGGGTCTGCTTGTTTGTGTTAAAATATGGGTTCGTTTGGATCCCCCATGCAAGGTGATTGAGTCACGGTCACCACCACTGCCGCAGGTAGCCGGCAGCTGCATTGCTAATAAGAGCTATATTAGCGTCATCCGCTAAGCCAATGTCGAGGGCGCCTGGGAATGGACCATGTTATATAATCATGGTATTTTCAATATAAATGGCAGTTTTACTTGATTATTACTGGTTTATTATTACAACACGTGGTTTATGTACATGGCTACATTAGTAGAATAATTATGCACGGAACAAGAATTACATTCTGAGTGAATTTTCTGACAAAATAGTTAATGACAGTATGTTTATGCAATCATTCAGTTTGTGGGCAGTTATGTAGGTAATTTTTTTCTTGAATATCCCTAGGATAATGCAATTTCTCAAAACTTGGTGACACTTATGCTGATTCATCTTTGACTCACCTAAAAACACACTGGTATACGTGACGGATCAAAAACTACAGCCTTATTCATATTCATACCTAAATCTTAGACCACAATGTTTCACTTAAATACCTTTTTCCTCAAAAGTGGTTATGCGCCCTTAAAAATAATGTTTTTTTTTTTCAGGCGACCCGATTTCATGTATAAGCGACGGCGCTATCCCCGGTCACGTGCTGAATACCTATTGCTGGATCACGTATACCTTCACGCTTCCAAACACCCCTCATCATGGAATGGTGCACCCCGGCCTGGGTAATGAGCACGGAGAGGAGAAGCGTATCCATGCTTATTACCAGTGGGTGCCGTTCATGCTTTTCTTCCAAGTAAGTTGACTTTACCTTATTTGACTTCCGGAATTCTAGTCACTGCTCACCTAGATTAAACTTTATTGGAACAGTGGTTGACGTTTAATATTTACCTACTAATTGAATTGAAAAATAAACTTTGCTTACATGCACCTAGGTTTCTTCTTATTTCAGTTTGCTAAGATCTCTAATCAAGTCTAGAAGCATGTAGGACATTGTACTTTCAATGACTCGGATCGTGTTTGTTTATGCCAAAGTCAGAAGGTATATATATTATGTATATGACCTTGACCGTTATCTATGACAGATTGGAGCCCCACCTACTCACTACATTATCAAAATAGACGTGTCAGATACGCACGCAGTGAATTGTGGCCTTCCAGGAAAAAAAAACACTGACCCTTCCCACCTAGAATCAGATTGCCCATTCAACGCCGCAATGAGTTTCATAAATCTTGCACAACAAATGCCATTTTAATCTACTCGAAAACATGACGCAAGCTGAGATTTCAATTACCGCGACAGACGTCTGTGGATTCTGCGTAGCTTTTAAGAAGACGAAATAAGGTTTAGAATAACTAGGTAGAAATTTATGTCACGGTAGACTTAAAGCTCAGGATTTGCATAGATCATAAAGGTGATATATAAAGGTCGATTAATCGATTAGTAATCGATGGAAATTTCCAGGGTCTACTGTTTTACATCCCTCACTGGATCTGGAAGAACTGGGAGGAAGGCAAAGTACGCATGATCTCTGATGGTATGCGAGGTACCACCGCTGTCATCGCCGATGATAAGAGCAACCGACAGGTATTTAACCATTAACGTTTTGAAAACCTTCACAGTTAACTTACATAAATACACAAACTTCGCGAATGTATTTCCATGGATGCTGAGATTTGTTATAAATTTTTTTTCGGGCAAAAACCTACCAATTTCAGAAAAAAATCTACCTTTGGTAGTTATGCTCATATATTGGAGATATGATATAATAAGGACGCGTGACCACGATTATCGTTGGACTATCGTCTGTAACTGTTTCCACTGATGACAACTGCCTTGTCAATCTATTGTCAGGACACAATATGTATCGTGAACGACAGTTAATCTGCACGACTTTCTGTCGTCACGACCCGGTCGGTGGTAACGCGCCCTTACCGACCAAACAATCGCAATAACTCTAAATTGTTTCGTTCAATATTTCTTCGTGTGATAACTGCAAGCGCACATACAAATAAAGCTTGCAACAAGCTATTAAGAACTTCACACAGTATGTTTGCCTGATTAGTACACAGCACGACTTGCAAGGAATGGCTAATCAGGAGTCAATTAGCGCTGGATCTTGTTTCCACCCAATTGAGATAGTCTTGTTCTAATGAAGCTTTATGAATGTCCCTAATAGGACGTTTACAATTACAACGGCATCGCTAATATGATTAATTGATTACGTAAGCTATGCGCCGACAGGTACTGTTTTGGTCCATTTTGCGCATGATAGTCTAGCTAGGTAATGTTCAACAGTGGATGTATGTGTGCTGATGAGGGAGAAAGGGAGAGTCTCGGTTCCAAAGTAAAGCGTAAACAAAAGTATAGTTGCTGAATACAGTCAAGCAAAATGAAACAAGACCTACAGTCGTACAATTCAACAATAAATCTATGCTCAAATTTTACTTCTGCATTGCAGTTACTATTGTAACTGCCGAACTGTTTCAAACCTAGGCATTATTATAAGAGCGTTAAGACTCGAAAGCAACTTGCCCGTTGAATTGCATCATGACAATACTAAACCTCTCGGCAAGCGCGTACTTTCTAAGGGGCGGTGTGAACAACCTTTTCTCATTACAATTTCAGAACCGTCTCGTCCAGTACCTCATGGATACCTTGCACATGCATAATACATACTCGTTTGGTTACTTCTTCTGCGAAGTGTTGAACTTCATTAATGTGGTAAGTGTATTTATTTATTTCATGATCCCAAAAAAGTTAAATCTGCTTTTTACGAAAAATCGGCTTATTGCCACTGACCTGTGCACTAGCTTGTATTAATTTGTAATTAATCAGAATATGTTTGCACCTGTCGTGCTATTAAAGTAAGCGAATTGAAGACATTTAAGTAACAAAAAACCAGTACTGACATGCAAGCGCATCTAAATTCTAGATCGACCACTTTGTCAGTATCATCAATTACTTAATTATAGAAATAAAAACTAATATCTTTGACCTTTTTAACTGTTTGCGAATTTTTAGCAGAATCGTAAATAACCATTGTTGTTTTTTTTTCGCAGGTTGGCAACATTTTCTTCCTAGATACATTCCTTGGTGGAGCTTTCCTGACATACGGCAGCGATGTAGTGAAATTCTCGAATATGAACCAGGAGCAAAGAACTGATCCTATGGTGAGTTAAAGGCCAACTAGTGGAAACCTATTATGACTTGGGATAACTATGAAAAACGACAAATGCATATAATAGTCACTATAGATACATCAGCACTTTATTAACCTCAATCAATCATAATAAGAAGAAATGCGAAGCGTATCGTGATACTCTAGTTTGGATGCTTTTGTTTCAGATCGAAGTGTTCCCAAGACTGACAAAGTGTACATTCCACAAGTTCGGAGCTTCAGGATCGATCCAGAAACACGACGCTCTCTGCGTTCTAGCATTGAACATTCTAAATGAGAAAATATTCATCTTCCTGTGGTTCTGGTGAGTACCTACCTTACCTACTAAGTGTGCATTTTAGTTAAAGGTCATTTTAATATAGCTGTGTCGATAGTTTAGAGTTCAGACGTTCAGCAGCAAAATGGAAAGTCTATCTCGTAGGATGGAATAAACAGGATCATGAGGATTGGCAAAAGAAGGTGAAGGAAACTACAGCTCGATCAAATATAATGATCCATCATGTAGATTATTTAAATTAAAACATGTTCTTTGTCTTTATGCGTGAGTAATACGTATATCAACGATGCGGCGGCATTAATGCACCCCTACCTCATGAAGGATATTATTGTTGATAGCAGTTCAATCATTGCATTGTTATTTACTGAAGACAATGAATTCTCAGATCACTTTTCCCTCTGATATTTCACGATAACAGACATTTTACACATAACATTCAAGTGACTCAAGAGTGGCAATGAGGTGCTTACTTACCTGGGAGCAGTGGGAACATACGAATGCATTATCACTTATTACTTACAAGACGTAGCATTCTCATATCCTCTCTCCGTCATAGGAGTAACCATTTTGTTTCTGTCCAGGTTCATCATTCTGTCCATCGTGTCCGGCTTGGCGATAGTCTACTCAGCCGCCGTTATCATCCTTCCCAGCACTCGCGAGACTATACTCAAACGACGCTTCAGATTCGGCACACCCAACGGTGTTGAGGCGCTTGTTAGGAAAACTCAGGTAAATGGGAGTTACTTTATGTTTAAAACCACTAATAACGGGCATTTAACATGATTTGTAGTGGAGCTTTCAATTTACTTATATTTCGGCGGCACAGTTGTGCGACTTTAGTTATTCCGTGATTAATCATGGTGATACAACTGAGCCGATCAAAGAAAAGCGCATAATTACACAATATCGCGGCAATACTCCGTTTTATGTGGTATTAGTTTTAATCATGACGATTTCAAGAGTTTGACTGTTCTTTTGTTAAAGAGTGCAAGAAATTTCTAGCTTTGAGTCAGCCTACAGACTTCGTTGTGTATATGTTTCGTGTCATAAGAGCAATTTGTACGTGGTATCTGGCGATATGGAAACAATAAAACCCGTCAATGAACAGGTTCTCGCTACTTTTACCAGGTCGCTAATAACAGAACAATTACTTTTCTCGTGTGATTGTGACTGCAAGATTGCGATTACCAATGACCTGTTTACAAACATCGATAACACTACAATTCTGCAAATCGTGACGTGCTCAGGCAGAAATGCAAAATCAAGGCAAAACAAGTTATGCTTAGTAGTCAGAGTCAATTGAAATTTGACCTACCTTAGGTCGAATTAAGAATTTTTGTGAATGACTTATTTAATAGCATAGATATAGTGATCTGTGTGCAGAGAGAATTGGGTTGACTTAACATACATTTCTAAAATTTCGTCCTTCATTCCAGGTTGGAGATTTCCTACTAATCCACCTGCTAGGCCAGAACATGTCGCTTCGCGTATTCGGCGAGGTCCTAGACGAGCTGTCACGGAGACTTCACCTTGGCTCAAACGCACCTTCCGCTCCGTCAACCCTCGAAATGGCTCCTATATACCCTGACATCGACAAGTTCTCGAAGGAAACCGAAACGTAAGACAACGAATTAAAGTACAAAATCTAGAGCTTCGTACACCAATAGTCGCTTGCGTTGTTTCTTTAGACAAATTGTCTTTCGATATAACGCAAATTCTTACTGCCGACACAGATGAAATAATGTTACGGCTGCCGATTTCATTTACTCATCGAAAGCTGTCTGTCTAAAGGAGCGTTTTTGACCCCGCCACTTTATGTACGGCTGGTTTGACCTTTACAAGCGACTCTAGGTGTTGACTTAGCATTAAGAACATTTTAGAATAAGACGTGTCTACGACTTTGAGCTTTTATGTTCTCGAATTTTTAGCTCTCTTTTAATGAATTTTAAGTACAGTTATTGGTTTACACGATGATTTTACTTTTGAACAGTAATGGTAAATTATACTTTTATTGGCCCTGCATGTATGTATACAGTGGTATACTTTAGACATTAAGACATTCCATCATAAACTAGCATTGAATAAAGATATGAACTGAAAACTTACTTGCCAAGATGTATTTAGACATTTTGCACATCAGTCATTGACGATTTTTAATAAATAAGTTACATTTATTGTAGATGTTTTATGAACTTTACTATCAATAGTATCAATCGAATAATTTTATATAAATAAATTGTTGGTAGGTTAATAAATGTTGCCTATGTAGTGTATCCTATCATAACTTATCCTAAACTATACATTTAAATAACATATCTCAATGTTGAATCACTAAAATAAATAGCTAGAATGTGATAAAACGTAGAATTATTAGTTAGGGAAACTCTACATGTATAAAAAGCAAAAGACACTTTATTTTAAAACGTAAATAAAATTTTATTCAATATTTAACTTCTTATTCATTATACCATAGAATAATAGTTTAACATTTCAGTACCTATTTTGAAGATAAGTTATGCTGCGCATTCTTATAAAAAATTACAGTGTAAATATGCATACACAAATATGCATTTTATAATATTTTTTATGGTATGGCAATTTTCACCATCTTCAAGATAGATAAGCTTTACGTTGACTCGTAGACACAGTCTCTATCAGCAGATATAGGTCAACTAAGTTCTGTCTATAGAAAAGTTCTTCCCAACGATAATGGTGAAATTTGCACGCTTCATAAAAAAATCAGGAAAAGATTTCTTTAAAGTAAAACATGTTACGGTAGTGGATTCGCTAACTAGTGAAAAATCAATGGTCTCGATGGACAATCATTAGTTCTTAGGTAGAGATAGTCATTAAATATTAATTTTAAGTTTTATCTGATATTATATTAGCGTATAAGTCTGCACAAATTTTATTTTTGGACGCGTAGAAATATCTGTGCGAGATAGCTATATTTTTGGAGTAGCTTGAATATTATTCGGTAGATAGGTATTTAAATATTTTTAGATAGGACTTTTAAATAGTATAAAACGTGTTCTCATAACGTTTAATAGACAAATACATGTAGGTATCTTGTATATGTTCATTGCGATGTAGCAAATTTTTGCATGCCACACGATTTTATGTTATAAGCATCTGTAACTTTAGGTTTAAACTGCAGTATAATCTGTAATATAAATCTATATGATATTACTCAGTAATTTGTAACGATAGATATCCATGTTCCTCAATTAATCCCAAGTTGTCTTAGAAAATTTAAAAGCTAAGTGCTGTAAGTGTGCGAGGGGCAAATGAGCGTTGTTTAAAGTGCCATGTCGGTATTAATAATAAAAAGTGTACATTCCTTATGACCATAAGCAGACTGCTTTAAACATAGTGTTATTGTATTGTCTAAAATATAACTGAAAGTCTTCCAAATTTTTGGTAAATTTCATCGTCGTAAAATTACTGTTTGAGTAGGGTCCGGCAAAATCATTCCTGTTTTGTATGCATTAAAGGAAGACTGTTATTGTAGACATCCATGTATTTGCAGTGCTTTCAATTATACAAATAAATAATAGAATGTTGTTTTATTTGATAATTTCAGAATATTATGGAAAAAAAATTACAATCATGGTTTTGATTTGCAATCCTTTCAGCTAAACCACCAAACCCAAGAATCATTCAATTATGCATAAGTAATGTATATAAATATATTGTTAGACACAAATACTTTGTATTCGATCACTAACTTATAAAAAATTGTAGTATCTACCCAATAAACATCGAAAAAATATTAAATTTGCTAGAATATACTATTTAGAAATAATTCGAATCCTTTGGAACATTAAACCTGAAAATTCCCTGCTCTTACAAGTACTGTTTGTTGGCTAAGCTTCTTGATGATATTAATATCTCATCAATTTCATAACGCCTGATCTCTTCTTTCAACAGCTCCATCAATGTCTGTTTGTTGCACCCAAAACGTTGGTCGACATCATTTCTCTGTAACTGTAAGCGTCATGCTACTCACCGATTTCCCCAGTCGATTTTGGCTACCAGCTTCAGTCTCAAGGCCCTAGTCTGGTCCTGGGTCAACGTCCCGGCGAGAAGTGCTCTGCGACCACTGAGTAGCTCTCTCATTACTTTAGCTACAGCACTGAATCTGTAGGTTTCTCGCTCCTGAAATGACCACGTTTTATGTTAGGTAGAGAAATGGCAAAAATAGCTATGGCAAAACTGATCAAAGACCACGTTCATGACGTCTTAAAACAGAGTTAGAGCAGACGGGGAAGAATTGCTCTACGTGGAAGACCATATATGTATGTATGTATATCTACCTTGAGCGATCTCCTTATCTTGCCTAGAGTTAAATAAAAATATTTTCATTTAACTCTAGGCAAGATAAGGAGATCGCTCGGCGAACCGAAAATGCCTGGAAAAGCTATTGGGCCAAGGAGAAAGCTTGTTGTCCTTAAAGAGAAAGCTGATAGACACATGCATTCTCTCCAACTCATGGTGCGCAAACAGAGCGCGGACAGAGTCCGTAACACCGAACTGTGCTGTCAGTCAGACACAAATCGCTGACGTAGCTCGGAAAGCCGCAAAGCTGAAGTGACACGTCTGTCGCATGCCAAGAGAGCTGTCGGCAAAAGTAGCACTCATTGGCGGCCTGACCAGGCGAGAACGTGGCAGACCAAGATTGAGGTGGCAGGATGAATTGGACAAATTCCTGGCCAATTGGACGGAGGTAGCTATGGATCGTGATGTCTGGAGGGATTTATTTGACTTTAGGAAGTGTTCCTTGTTATATGTGATCCTATAGCCTTAATAAAAAAATTGAATTGAATTGAGATTGTGGGGAGGCCTTTGCCCAGCAGTGCGATGACCAGGGCTAATAATAATAATAATATCTTTAATGAAAGATGGCACGATCGATATTTTTCGAGCGTGTAATCTTCCTGGGGAAGTCATATACTTCAGACTACCGTCATATACTTTCGGGTTGTTCGCACCTTGCTAACTCTCAGTACTTGCGCAGACACAACCAAGTAGCTAAAATCATACACCAGCAACTTGCTTTCCAGTATGGCCTTACTGGTACTGAAGTTCCGTACTATAAGTACACACTGGCGCCAGTTCTCGAAAACGGCCGTGCTACGCTCTATTGGGACCGTACTGTCATTAGGTCATTACAGATAGGACTATTCTTGTGTATAATATGCCTGATATTGTCTGATAGATCGGTTAGAACGGAGGGAGGTGCTTGCTGATGTCACCCATACCACATGATGTTGACCTTGTTAGAGCTGAGAAAGATAAACTTAGTAAATATTTTGACTTGGCTAACGAGGTTGTCAGCATGTGGGATGTACATAGATTGAGCGACCATCGTCCCGATAGTTGTTTCGGTTAACGGCGTGGTAATAGCCAAGAGCCTTGATCAACATCTCAAGAGACTCTCGCATTTGATCCAACTTCCGGATCAAATGCCAGATACAAAGGCGGTACTCCTGATGATTTTTGGATAAATGTGATCGTAAAGTGTTTATTCTTAGAGTAACTTTTTTTATAAAGCGTAATATCTTATTTTTTAATCCTAGTTTAAGGGAAGTTCCAACGAATTTTAAGCACAAATCTTAATGACTGCCAACAAAATAATAAAAAGTACGAAATTAGATAATTAGTATGTACTACTGGTTTAAGATTGTTTTCAGAATATAAGAAAAGTTTGATACATATCAAAACCTTTTTGGAAAGTTCACCATAATATTTAGTCTAGACTCTAGACACATAATAATACGCCATGGCTGGGCTCGGTACATGTGTGTAACATGGCAAAAATCCAACAACCCTACAAGGGCAAAGCGATTATAATTATATTCTTAAAAGCTAGGTGACTGTTAGTATAGGTACTTAAACAATCTTTTAATTTGAAAACTTACACTAACCTAAAAAGCTTGGTATAACTAAACTCAATGCTTATTATTAGTTAGACCTTACAAGACTCTTGGACTCGTCACATTTTTATTTTTCATATTAAAGGTAGGAATAAAGTGGCCATTCTGATTTTTCGTTACACAGAAAAAATAACTGGTTAGAACAGTTCAAACCAGTCACAAAATGAAAGGGGTGACTCATGTGGTATTATAGCAATATACATGACCCACCAGCTGTTATTGCAATTATGGTATCCTCTACAATGAGTTGATAAAGGACAGTGCATTGTGACTAATGCTAGTGTACTTATACTTGGTTATTGCAACAACAGATTACTGCCGATTCAACAATAATACTTCAGTCATGATTTTATAGCTGCAGCTGTTGTTGATTGAATGTGTTAATGATAATCTAATTGACGGAAGTTGCCAAGTTCAAAGATGTTCATTATAACCAGTTTAGATAAAGGGAAAAAAATCACATCCTTTTGAACTGCTATGCTTTACGAGGATATCAGTTAGCGCCATCTAGTCACAAACAAAGTAAACCATGTTGTAAAACTAAACAGTTTTTTTTCTTAAGAGATTTTTTCTTTTGGCCAATTTTTTTCAAGTCTGATGCATTTACTGAGATATTAAAATGTAGTTTTCAAGCGCTACTGGTCATTTTTCGATTTTTCAGGGAGCTGGGCTGATTTTGGCCTCATAAGGGAATTAGGCATGGGAACAGGAAAGTTCCCTCACACTCTAATCAGATGTTTATTTGAAGTCAGCTGTACAACAGCCGAATTCTACTTACCACATAGAGCTTCTTCCACAAGCGAGCCCATTCTCTCAGGACGCAAGCAATTTCCCGCACTAAAGGGTCATCTTTCAGCTCAGCAATGGCAGTGGCACCGGAGCCTTTCACGGTACATGGTCTGATGGATATGATACATGCTGGGAATATGCCCCAGGTTGATCGGTTTTTAGTGCTGAATCCTCTGAACCACACTGAAAATGAAAATTATGGTTTTATGTCAATTTGAACATTTTTTTTAAATATCTAGCACATTAGTCACAAAAGATGTGGCGCGGCGGGCGAAGGTCTGCCCATATCGCATAAAGGAGGTTGCTGTTTCATTTCGCGTTTTGGTTCAAATATTTGTATGATTTGCAAATATTTGATCTGGGTGTTCTAGGTATTTTCTATGTATACACATAAAGCTATATGACTTCATCGCTGAGGGCTGGACTAAATTATTACTAGGACTATTACTACGACTTATTATTAGGACGACCTCAGTGGCGCAGCGGGCGAGAGTCTGCCTGCGACGCAAGAGGTTGCGGGTTCGATCCCCGCCTCGGAACAAATTTGTGTACGATCTGCAGAAATTTGTTCTGTTGGTCTGGGTGTTTTCCATGTATAATAAAAAATATCTATCTATGTAATGTATAATATTACGTATATCAGTTATCTAGTACCTACCCATAACACAAGCTCTGCTACCTTGGGGCTAGATAATGCTGTGTGAATTGTCCAGCATTATTTATTTATTTATTAAGAGAATGTGTGATTTTTTGAATGTTATTATAAATTACTTGGTTTTTAAAAATCATGTTCGTTAAACAAACAATAAATAAATCTAGTACCCATAACAGCAGAGCTTATCTGCTTAGATTAGTTGGATAATGCTGTGTTGTTTAATAATGTGTGTGGGATTGTCTAGCATTAGTTATTTATTCTGTGTGAATAATCCATTTCTTTTTTTTTTACAATTCACACATCATTATCTAGCCCCAAGCTAAGCAGAGCTTGTGTTATGGGTACTAGATAACTGATATACATAATATAATACAATACATAGATAGATATTTTTTATTATATATAGAAAACGACCAGAACACCCTGAACAAATGTCTGCAGATCGTACACACATTTGTCCCGAGGCAGGAATCTAACCCGCAACCTTCTGCGTCGCAGGCAGACCTTCGCCCACCGCGCCACATTGGTCGTCGTATTAATATTTATCTGTGATCTTGGGCCATATAGTGGCCTGCAGAATGATTGCACTCTCCCAAGTATCCCATCCATCCACTATCTCATCTATCTTCCATTGTCATAAATAGTCATAATCCATTTGCATTGGCGTTAGCCAATTTGATGGTTGGATGGTAAATGTGAGTGAGCGATATTTGCTAAGTGCAAGTCAATACGCGCTATGTTGCAGACAGACTGGATTGATGGAGTATGGATGGATGGGATGTCCCATCGGGCTTTCACATTCATCTCAATGGTTAGTGGATGGAATGTATAGTGCTATCAGCCTACTGGTGGCAGATAGACTGGATTTATATATATTAAGTAGTAGCTTCTGCCCCTGGCTTTGCATACTTTAGTTTATGAAATAAGTAAATAGTAGCCAATGTTATATTCCAGACCTAAAACTATCTATGAAAAATTTAATTTCTCAATCCATTCGATAGTTTTGGCGTGAAGGGGGTAACAAATATAAATTAAAACTTCCCAAGTTATCGTATTTATAATATTAGTGTGATTCAAATATCTTTGAAGAAACAAATGTAGAGTGTTGCTCGCAGCCGCCCGTATAAGGTCTGTGGTGTCGCTACATTTATCATTATATGTATGGCAGGTATGATGTCACAACGCTTTACATGATGTCACAACGCTTTACAAAAAATGTCACAACGCTTTACAAAAAATGTCACAACGCTTTACAAAAACTTTCAGAACACAGTAAAGTCTGCATACAGTGGACAGAGAGTCGATCCTGTCCAGGAAACATAAATGCAGACAGACTAGCAAAGGAGGGAGCAAGACTGATCCCAACAAAACAGGACATCAGTCTCTCAAACCCGCCCACAGCAGAAGTCAAAAACAGACTAAAACTTAACTCAGAAAAGGAACACCAAAACCTGTGGGAACGTCGAACAGACTGCAAACACACTAAAACAATATTTCCTTTCAAAGATAGGAAAACAACAAACACGATGCTCAAGATGAGCCGCGAGGACTTAAGAACAATGGCGGGTATCATCACAGGCCACTGCGAGCTTAACCACCATCTCTTTAAGACAGGAGCCACAGACAGCAGCCTGTGTCGTGGCTGCCTCCTGGAAGAAGAAACTGTGGAACACGTTGTGGTACACTGCGCGGCCACAGAGGAGGCCAGAGGGTCATTCCACCGTTTTGGGTGTTACATTTGAACTCATAAAATAAGGTTTTTCGGATATTGTTTAAAGTCATGAGGCTAATATAACTATTGAATCATCTACTTATCGGGCCATACTTCCCTTTTGTCAACTCCCATTATTAAAACATGGAAGCAATAGTGAGAAAATTACAAATTAGTAGCTGGTTCGGGTGTTACATGAATTTGCCTATACCTTCTGACAGTCGGTCTTTAAATGCATAATTCAGCGAATTTTCTTAAGTAACCACCAGATTATTTTATAACTAGCAAAATAAGGATAAGTAGGTTATCTAAAGACGAAACTAAAAACTTAAAAACGCTTTTCCATTAATTTTAATCGTCAAAATAACTCGTTTCGGGCGTTACTATTAGTTCGTTTCGGGCGTTACGAGTACGAAATTACGACCCATTTTTACGAAACAAAGGGTCATGGTAATGAAAATATTACGTTTTAAAAAATTTACTATAAGAAAAATGCACGGACAATGTAGAATTATTGAAAATCCTATCATTATAATGCGAAAACACCAATTTCTCGAAGATATCGATTTCCTTTGATAATTCGGTCCGAAATAGTCCAATTTAAGATCTTCTGTCTTCCATCCAGCCTCTCCAGCCCCTCAAATTCCATTATCACGGTGGGAAATGAGGTGCTGGAGAAGGTCGATCAATATGTCTATCTTGGACATGTTCTATCCTTCGGCAAAGAACATCAGCCTAAAGAGATCTCAAAAAGAATCGAGCTGGGATAGGCTGCATTTAGCAAGCTAGATGTCATCTTTAAATCGGAGAAGCTTCCAAAATGTCTGAAGACCCGCTTATTTAATCAATGTGTGCTGCCCACCATGGCGTACGGTGCCGAGACGTGGACGCCTCACGCAGAGACTGTGTGCCGACTGAGAGTTGCACAAAGGGCCATGGAGCGCGCCATGCTCGGCATCCACGTAACAGACAGAGTTCCAAACACCGAGATCTGACGAAGGACGAAAGTCCATGATGTTGGTACTCGATCCATGGAGCTCAAATGGAGTTGGGCTGGACACATTGCAAGGCAAGGTGAAGATAGGTGAAGCCAAGCAGCAAGTGATTGGTGGCTGAGGGAGGCCTATACCCAGCAGTGGGTAAAACCCGGCTGCGGATGATGATGAACATCTTCTGTACTCTCCTTTCTTCTTTTTCCTTCTTATAGCGTCCCTTTCCCTCTTTTGGCGCAAATGTTCTGCTTATTTCTCAGGGTTATTCTTTCTGTTTCTTCTCAACTTAGCTAACAGTTCTTTTAGTTGATGATGGCATTTCATTAGTACCTAAAAATACCAGCACCATAATAAAACACACCTATTATGAATAAGACGCTGCAGCGCTGGTAAGTATGAAAAATCAGTTTGTTTGTCTTTACAACAACGCAACACCGGAAACGATTCGGGTGTTACACAACTTGAAACGTTAAATAAACTTTTAAAACACACATCAAAGCAATAATTGATATTCGTTTGATAAGATTGACACCATATCCTCACTTTGGAAAAACATGAGACGTAAAACATAATTAGGCAAATAAATAAACAAACAATTACCTCTTTTTTCGTTTCGGGCGTTACTTTGATACCACAGTTTAGAATTACTCCTCTAAAACCGCAAAAACTAGAATTTTTCAATATTTTAACAAGTAAACAAGAATAACATTAATCTAACCTCAAATAAAACAGCAAAAATGTGAAAGTTTACAGTTATTTTTGTACTTCTAGTGGTGCCAAATATTGGTGTATAAATTGCCCATCATGGCCTATCCCTATAATGTTGGTATCAAGTACGGTAAAACGGGAAAAATAATGATTTTTGATTTATATTTTTTTTACCATATGAAAGTTAGGAATGTTTTCTATGAAATAAGGTTAGAGTTGACTTCTTGAGCCACTTTTTTTTTCTGAGCCCTTGGTAACGTTTACTATGGAATGACCCCAGACAGAAAACGGGATTGAAAAGTCTCATAGAGACATCAAACCTGTCCACACCCATAGAAAAGCTGAAACGAAGCTGTCAATCTCCAAAAGTCCTGCTCCGATACTTCAAGGAGCTGGGCTGGTTAGGGCCTGGTTAGGCAGGGGGATAATGCACAATACACTCCTATGCGAGATGTCAGTGCAGATCCCAGTTCCCCCACTTAGAATTAGAATTAGAATTATATGTATGTCATCACATTATTTACCTCCATTCTCCTCTAATATTTGGACAGATTCTCCAATCTCCAGAGGCAGCCCAGAATGCACATCCCCTTTCCAGTTATATACAGCTGAAATAGGTAATGATAATACAAGATAAATATCTTATTTATTTATTTTGTTTTTGATATAAATATGTATAGTACATATAATATTATATAATCTAGATATAATATTTTATTAGAATGACGAGATAATTTATTTCGTTCATAATGTTGATGTTGTCCAGTAATTTATAAATAAGTAAGTTATATTATAAGTACAAATTGTAATGAATTGGTTTAGTATAAAACTGTAAAGTTACAGATATGATGAAGAATAATAATAAACATAATAAATAATGCCCTTAAGTAGTAGCATTTGAATTACTGGTGAGACAATTTTGTAGATTTAATTAACCTTATTCCAACATGCAACAGTAAGTACTAAAATAACAAACCAAGAGACTCATGCCGTGATTTAGTCAATTCCTCAAGTTCACCGTACTTATTTATTTGTTGTTGTTGTTACTTAATGGGTAATAAACTATTTACTTTACTTACATTTCACATAATAATTATTGAACTATATGAAAGCTTTCCAGAATCAAAAGATTCTGCATAAAGGTCAAGTAGATCAACGAACTCAGACATTATAAAGTCAGTGATTGAAAATCAAGATCAGCTGACATTGATATCAGAATAATATTATTAATGTTTTGAAATTAAGCTAATATTAACAAACAACAATATACCTACTGGCAATCAAGATAAATGGATACATCTTTATTAAGTTCTGCAATAGCCCGGAATTATACAGATCAATTCTGGTGTGGTAATAGTTAAAATTCATGGGATGTTATTGTGCTTCCGCTCTAAAACGCAGGATGTATCGCAGTATAGCGCAACAAAATGCTGATTGAATAAAAAACGTCAACTTACCGACTGCTAATTTAGTAGTTTTTAATGGAATCCACATTTTCCGACGATTGTAGATTCTTCATAAACTAGAGTCACAAATACTGGGCCTAAATTGGAGTAAATAATTGAAACAGAGACATAATTTGTTGAAAAATAATCAATTTCTCAACAAAAGCCCCAGCCAGCTTCCGTCCGACAGATTTTGACTGACAGACAGACAGACTGACAGACAGCAGGTTCATTCAATCAATCAAAGTTAAACTTCAACTTCTTCTGTGTGGCACCGCATTAAAGCTTTTCGAGAATGTAGAAAATATCTGTAGACGAGGCGTGTATTTTCGGTAGCGGTAAGTGGTTTTATTCTCATACTTGGGGGAGCTTCTTTGGTAAGGTCGTTGAGATGTAAATCCATCCTCTGTTCGTGGTTTTGTTTGTCCAAATGATGACATTGACAATCTTTGGAAAACTGACACTGACAACTGAACCGTGTTGTCTATGCCGGTCGGTGAAAAAGGGCAGAGGCAAGATGGCGCGTGGCGGGCATCGGGCTCTTTGTATCGACCATGCGTAGAATTCACGATTTTATCAGTTGATTGGTGGAGTTTTCGGTGCCGTAGGGCTGCGCAGGGCTGTTCTGTTTGTCATAGCCTTTATCAGAAGGTGGGATGTAACCCTGTCTGTCTTCACGCCCACTGATGGTTTACCTCGAATGATACTAGGAAAAGTCTGACTCGCACATCCACACCAATAATGGCGGAAGACTCAAGCGACTTTACAACGGGAGTTCTGTGCCAATTACTTCAGTACTACCAGTACTACAGTCGGTTCCTTCTACTATCCTAAGAGAATGAGATTAACAAGTGCTATGGATGTTCAGAAATGCAATTGGTTTGTAATAGAGGTGCTGGTAAGGTCTGATCGTTTCATGCTAAAATTGTTGGTTTTGTGAATACTTCTATTGGATTGATTTGTAAATACTAAAGGTAGTATGGTTATTAAGCAAGCAGTTTGGGTTTTAGTTGGTTTATTGTGATGTGACCATACTTTTGATTGATTAGGTATAAAGAATCTTGAGAAAGAAACTAAACAAATGTCTTTCGTCAACATAAGTAGCTAATCAAAGCTAATCGAGTAGTTGCCCAATGATAAAGCATAGCCGGTGTAAATATGTCCCAATGCTAATAATCATAGCCGATGTCTTGTCAATGACACAACTTGCCCATCTGTTGCAATGTTTTCTTGTGAATTATTGTTTTCAGGGTTCAATGGAAGTGGAGGATGCCTGACACTAGATATTGGCAGACCACATCAATCATGGAGGCACATAAGGATTTAGTGATTGACGGAGCCAAATATGTGTGTGATAGTGCCAGAGAATCTACTTAGCATAGACTGTCTGGGAATCAGAAGTGCCTTATTATAAAGATAAGTCACACCTTCACAAATCAGATTTGTTTCAATTCCAAAGTAAGTGTATGTTTATTGAAAAAAAAAAGAAAGTAAAACAATAAAATTAGTTTACTGTTGATAAAATTATAAAACCTGAATATTGTCTTGCATTTTGTTGTTCTGTTCATGTATTTGTTCAGTTACACATGTTACAAAGACAAGACTTGATTAAACTTGATACATTTTATGGAGTAAGTATGGGTGCTAAGATGTGTTCTATTTTAATAATTCCATGATCAGATCACTAAACACTGATCCACATGCTATGTGTAAATCTTGTGTGACTCTTTATCATGTCATTTGCTTTCCTACTTTGTGTTTTTTTCTGTTGTAGTCTGCTGATATATTTTGTTGTTAGTTCTTGTTCATGTAGCATCAGTCCTTCAAGGATGATATTGTTTGGTTCTGATCTTTGTTTCTGTTTCGCTGTTTTTGCTGGAAGGTGAGGTCTTTGTGTCGTTATTTGGTTATGGTGCTGCTTGGCATAGCTAGTGTGAGCATCTTGGGTTACTACACCCAAGATTGGTCCTTGTTGGCATGGTGGCCATCTGAGAGGACGCGTGTGGGCATATTGAGTACGGTGTCTCAATATGAGTTCTACAGGCATACGGTGTTGCTTGTAAGAGCTGGTGAGAGAGTCTTGGGTTCCTACACCCAAGATTGGTCCTTGTTGGCATGGTGGCCATCTGAGAGGACGCGTGTGGGCATATTGAGTACGGTGTCTCAATATGAGTTCTACAGGCATACGGTGTTGCTTGTAAGAGCTGGTGAGATAGTCTTGGGTTCCTACACCCAAGATTGGTCCTTGTTGGCATGGTGGCCATCTGAGAGGACGTGTGTGGGCATATTGAGTACGGTGTCTCAATATGAGTTCTACAAGCATACGGTGTTGCTTGTAAGAGCTGGTGAGTGTCTTGAGTCGTCTAGCTATGCAAGCATTATGTATGTTGTGTTGTCTCTAAATGGTGATCAGATGTTGTTTTGTGGAATATGGTTACATCTTGTGAGTCTGTAGTTATATGTGTCTTGCTTGATGAAATTGGTGTTGACCTGTGTTGTGGTCAAGCAGTGTTTCTGGTTTCGGTCCCCTCATCTCTCTGGTGGTGCCACCGTGGATCTCATCTGTGGTCGGTAACTAGCAATGGTTGATCAGGTGGTAGTAGGACGTACTTACCTAGAGTATGTACCTGCTAAGAGGCTGGAAGTCGGTGTGTAATGAGCAGGTGCCCAAGCCCATAATCAGGCTGTTCTTAAAAATAAAAAAAAAACAGTTTGTGGACAGCTCTGTATAATTGGCTAGAGTACCAATGTTATTGCATGTTGATGATGTGTTTTTCGACAGAACGCGGCTGAAGCGAGTAATGTGTGCGGTTGGTTGGTAGGGGTGGTGGAGCGTCCGTGCTGCGGTGTTGGCTTGCGTCTGCCTGGTGTGCGCATTAATCATAGCAGGAAGAATGATGTCAGGTTGGACGAGCGAGTCTATGGCGATATGGCGATATCTTCCTCTTTTTATTTGGGTGCTGTAGTAAGTACATGGAACGTAAATAACCCGGGGTGTGTATCTTTATCAACAACAACAAGCAAGGCATAATCGGCTAATTGCTGCGTTTGTTCATTACGAGGCTATTTCTCAGGGCTGGGAGTGTGGTGAAGCCGAAGCGATGACTGACTATTTCTCCGGGCTTGCAGTCTGGAAAGGAGATGGCTATAGTGTTGTGAAAGTGGCTAAGTATCGTAGGGTAGCCAACAACTGTATCAGTCTTCCTGTAGTGCGGTTGAGGTGGCCAACAACTGTACCTGATAGCGTTTGTTGGCGTGGTGGCCAAAGGCTGTATGCGTTACACTATAGCGTCGTCCGTGGACGGACTCATTGTCAGGCATTGGCCGTGTAGACGAGGCGTGTATTTTCGGTAGCGGTAAGTGGTTTTATTCTCATACTTGGGGGAGCTTCTTTGGTAAGGTCGTTGAGATGTAAATCCATCCTCTGTTCGTGGTTTTGTTTGTCCAAATGATGACATTGACAATCTTTGGAAAACTGACACTGACAACTGAACCGTGTTGTCTATGCCGGTCGGTGAAAAAGGGCAGAGGCAAGATGGCGCGTGGCGGGCATCGGGCTCTTTGTATCGACCATGCGTAGAATTCACGATTTTATCAGTTGATTGGTGGAGTTTTCGGTGCCGTAGGGCTGCGCAGGGCTGTTCTGTTTGTCATAGCCTTTATATCTTATAAAGTTTTTATACCTACGCATCATGGTGGTGAAGCCCTAAAGCAAAGAATAATAGGATCCTACGTTCCGACTAGAATCTAAAGTGATAAATTCTAGAGGATTGATCTTGGATTGATAGACTCAATAAAGAACAAACAAGGCTAGGCGTGCTAAGCGAAGTATATAATAATATACCATGGATCGACTAAACGATAAATAAGCCGTGCGTGCGTGAGAAAATATAGGTCTCGAGATAGGATTATTGTCCAATAAAAATAGAAATATCTTCCTTAGATCAATGCTAAATTCCAATTCGGGAATAAACAGTATGAACGTAGGTACATGCAGGGGCACGCAACTTCTCCCACTGTTTCGCAAACAGCTTTAGCTGGCCTACCTGAAACGTTTGCGAGTCATAATCTCCGCTTTGATTGCAAGCGCTGAAAGGATTGCACTCTGCCGTGCCCGCGGCTTAGACCAGGTTGAGTGTCATAACCTTGATGTGACCTTGGACGAGAGGGTCTTGTGCCTTGTGTAAAGTTTTGAGGGGGACGAGGATTGTCACGCCCTTGCATTGTGTAATTGTTCCCTGCATAGTGTGGCCTTCTCATCGAATTAGTTGGCAGCTGAGGGTAGTTCGAAAATGCTTGCGCATAATCTTTTTGCCTAATAGTTAGCATAGCTAGGACAGGCCTGAGCTTGCTGATTTGACAGAGCTTCTATATAATGTACTTCTTACTTCTACGTACGTTCTTAGAATTCAAGGTTTATTTTCTAATCTGTGACGTTGGCTAATTTTGACTTAACTTATAACTACCAATGAAACGAATTGTGTCTTTGTAATGCATTATAAGATTAAGGGTTTATTTGTGTGAGTTTGGCGACAGCGGTGCCCATAGTAATTTTGTTGCATAGCACTTCCACTTGTTTTTTCTATTCCGTGACTGACTAAATAACCTGCTACCACTTTTCTTTTCTAACTTTCTCGCTCGCCGATGTTTGGCGAAGTTTAACGATGGCTGACACGATTCGTTTCGTTGGGACATTTTTTTTATTGACTTCATATTTTAAAATTGAGCAAAATTGAACAAGGACGAACGAAGCCTGTTTCAAATGTCGATGATATTTAGGTAGGTCCTAACATATATGGCGATGCCTTATTTATACCATCTGTACAAAATTAATTACTCTCAAATAATTTTAGTTTTCTCTCAAACCCTCAACCGATTCTCAAACGATTAGCAATATCGAAATTTTAAAAAGACAAAGTCTGGTGGCCATCTTCACAGAGGTGAACTTTAGGCTTCTCTCTAGGCGAGAGGTATTGACCATAGACTAGAAGGTATTGACTGACTGACTGATTGTGGCTTAGTTGTGGTCATAAACTAATAAGTTTAAGGTTGTGTTTTATCATTTTTCTTGACTGCCAACAGCTTATGAAAACCGTGATTGAATGTTTTCTTCAATTAACATTGTAATTATGCGTAAACAATTGGTGCAATATAATTAACTGAATTTTAAAGGGCACAGATGTTTTCAGGCTTAAAAACAAAACATTGCCTGCATAACAATCTAAAGCTTTTGCAAAATAAAAAACAAAATAAAAAACTATACATATAAATAACCCCAGTATTTTTCTTACATTTCCTTTCCTTGAATAATAATTTTAAGTAGGTAAATATAAACTGACTGAAGGGATAGTAAACGACTAGTTAACATTGTGAGGTCATAACCGAGTCTAAGATGTAAATTTAAAAAAAAACGAGCTGTCAAACATGATATGTGAGGGATTTTAGTGTCGAAATCTAATGTATGGGAGTGCCCCGTCTATAAGTAGTATACTTTACTTACTGCTCTATGTCATAAATAAACTAAGAAAGAAGGATACCTACTGGCCTACCTACTGGTCTATGTGGTTTATCTTATCAACAACAACTACTTTCACTTCATTTTCTGTTCTTGTAAAATTACCTATCGAAATTTTCACATTTTGTAAGTGAATTGATAATGTCTGACGATTTCATACCATTAAATCAAAGCACGCCTGTCCAACGGCGGCAGTGGCATCATGGCAGAAACCAACAAAATCTTTCGGGTGCTTTTCGAAACAATCAGTTCGAAAATGGAAACACAAGAGGTTCTAACAGAGGCAACAATAGAAAAGGAAATTTCTCGCGTAATAGCAGTTTTAGCGTGAGTTTTTTTACACACTATTATGTTGAGTTCCAAAGTCTCTAGCTCTGATGCATCCTTTTGTGTAGTTTAAATATACAAGCTGAGTTTTCTTCATCATCATCATCATCAGCCTATACCAGTCCACTGCTGGACATAGGCCTCCCCTAATGAGCGCCATAGCGCCCTGTCTTCAGCTTACCGCATCCAGCATCTGCCAGCAGTCTTTCGCAAATCGTCATCCCATCTGGTCGGAGGGCGTCCTACACTACGTTTGCCGAGTCGTGGTCTCCACTCAAGAACACGTTTACCCCAGCAGTTGTCGGTTCTTCTTGAAATATGGCCAGCCCACTGCCACTTCAGCTTGCTAATCCTTTGAGCTATGTCGATAACCTTGGTTCTCTGTCGGATGTATTCGTTGTGAATCCTATCCTTCAGAGAAACACCGAGCAAAGCATATGAGTTTTCTTACATAGGTACTAACTAATATGTTGAGGTCAAAACTTGCATCCTTTCCTGTAGTTTTGGCTGAGTTTTCTTGCACACAAATACATTGAATTCCAAACTCTCAAACTCTGTTGCATCTTTTTGTGCATGTAGATAATTTTAGCTCTCCTTTGTTCACTTAGAGATTGTGTAACGATTGTAGAATTCCTTTTTCAGAGTGATAATAACAGTTACAACAATAGCTTCAGCAACAACAAAACAAATATAGATGCCTACTTACACCCTTCAATGTTAGAAGATCCTTGGGCACAGCTGAGACGTGATAAGTGAATATTTGTAGAAGTATTTTTATTGGTAAGCTAAGGTAATAATTTTAAACATATACAGGGTTATTGGTAAATTAGTCATTTACCAATAACCCTGTATATACACAAAATTCATTGTTAAATTAAGTAGTAGCGGTCCGCCCCGGCTTCGCACGGGTAGTTTATTTATTTACTTCTTATCCTATTCTGGACTAAGAAAAATCCAACAAATCACAAACCATGAAAATCGGTCCTGGCGTTCTTGAGTTATAAATTAGATATCTTATAAACTACCCAGCCTCAGCAGTGCGACCCAGGAAGGCCAGTGGGACATGTGTGTTGTGGGCCTTAAAAGTGTTCAACAAAATTGTTTTATTTTACATTACGATCATGTAGGTATTGCATCAATTAGCATGCATAAAAATAATAATAAAAATTAGACCACATTTTTTTAATGCCAATTCGATTTGTACTTTTCAAAAGTATTGTTTAGACTAGGTAGGTATGAGTAAGAACAATTTGAACTTGTTTATTTTAGAAATAATAAAGAATACATTTTTAGGTTGTAAAAACTTTTTCATTGGTAGGGTCAATGCGCCAGTTTGCGTCCAATTAGTGGAGTTGTCAGATTCAGATATCGAAAAAAAAATATTTTAGTGAGCTCTTTGGAATAAAATTGATTTCACCACATGACTAAAATACTCTATTGTCACTAGAAAAAAAGACTTTCTTCTTAAATTTATCTGTTAATTTTAAAAAAATATTTTAAGCCGAAATACCTAATTTTACCAGTTCTCGTCCAAAATTTCCAGTTTTCGACCCCCTGTTACCCAGTTTTCGACCACCATATATCTGATAGGAAAATCACTAGAAATTATAAAAAGTCAATCCTAATCAGCTACAAACAACAGACAGTAATTATTTAGGTGGATCCGTTCGGACGAACAAAATAATAGGTGGATCAGTCTGGAAATTGTTAATAATAATCATGAAAGGTGGATCAGAACAAGGGGGATCTGACCGGAACAACTCTTAATAACTTCTGTTTTACACAATGATTATTATTTACTTACGAATAACAAATTTTAACAGGTAAGTAGGTAGGTACTTTAAGTTCTTTGTTTTTATCATTATCATCAGCCTTTTTCAGTCCACTGCTGGACATAGGCCTCCCCTAATGAGCGCCATAGCGCCCTGTCTTCAGCTTGCCGCATCCAGCATCTGCCAGCACCAGCAGTCTTTCGCAAATCGTCATCCCACCTGGTCGGAGGGCGTCCTACACTACGTTTGCCGAGTCGCGGTCTCCACTCAAGAACACGTTTACCCCAGCGGTTGTCGGTTCTTCTCGAGATATGGCCAGCCCACTGCCACTTCAGCTTGCTAATCCTTTGAGCTATGTCGAAAACCTTGGTTCTCTGTCGGATGTATTCGTTGCGAATCCTATCCTTCAGAGAAACACCGAGCATAGCTCTCTCCATAGCTCGCTGGGCGACTTTAAACTGGTGGACCAGCCCTACCGTGAGCGTCCACGTCTCAGCTCCGTAGGTCATGACGGGTAGGGTAGGACGCACTGATTGAAAACATTCGTTTTCAAGCATTGCGGTATGGATGACGAGAAGACTCGACGTAGTTTTCCAAACGCTGCCCAACCTAGCTGGATCCTCCTCTTGGCCTCCTTCTCGAAATTGTTTTAACCCAACTGCAGAATCTGCCCAAGGTAAGTGTACTCGGAAACAATTTCAAGAAGGTGGCCATGTACTGTACGACGATCGGTCCCGGATCAATATGGCCATTGATCATGACCTTGGTTTTATCCAAGTTCATGCCAAGACCGATGCGTCGTGAGGCGGAAGCTAGGCCGTCCAGCGTCCGGTTAAGCTCCTCCAGCGATTCCGCCATTAAGACTATGTCATCAGCGAATCGGAGGTGTGAGATGTAATCGCCGTTTATGTTAATGCCTTTACCTTTCCAGTCGTCCAGGCGTCTTAAACACATCTTCCAACGCGCTTGTGAACAGTTTCTGGGATATAACATCCCCCTGTCTCACACCTCTGCGCAGTTGGATGGGTTTGGACTGCTGGCCCTGTACTTGGACAGTCATGGTCGCGGCATCATAAAGACATCTCAGCACCTCGATATAACGATAGTCTACTTGGCAACGCTGTAAGGATTCTAGAACAGCCCAGGCTTCGACAGAGTCAAAAGCCTTTTCATAGTCCACAAAGGCCAGACACAGGGGCTGATTATACTCTTCGGACTTCTGTACAATCTGCCTCACTGTGTGTATGTGGTCTATGGTGCCATATCCTCCGGCTCTGTTCGGGTGGCTGGAACTCGTCGAGTCTCCTGGCGAGACGATTCGTGACCACTCGTGAGAAAAGCTTATAGACGTGGCTCAGGAGTGTGATGGGTCTGTAGTTTTTAAGAAGGGTTTTATCTTACTTCTTAAAAAAGAGCACCCGCTCTCGCTCCACGCCTTTGGAGTTCTCCCACTGCGAAGAACGGTGTTGAACAGGTTCTGAAGCTCCTGCAAAACAGGGGCTCCTCCTGCCTTCAGAAGCTCTGAAGTAATACCGTCTTCACCGGGGGCTTTTCCATTTTTAAGCTGCCTCAGAGCCATCACGATCTCGTCTTGACTGATGTCTGGAAGTTCGTCGATGTAGTGGCGTGTCAGGGTGGCTCGTGAATCGTGGTCATCCCGTTGGGCATGAGGGGCATGTGCAGCGTATAAACGACCATAGAAATCCTCTATCTCAGCAGAGATCTCCGGCTTCGACAATACTATCTGATCCAAAGCTAGGTTTAACTTTTCCAGTTGGTGTTTTCTTTTTTCTCTTCTCCAATTGTTTTACCTGATTTTGACTGTCCTTTTCCTTCTTTTTCTGTATTCTTGCTAATTTTCTTTTTCTTGATATTTCTGCTCTACCATTCTTTGTTTTTTCCTTGTCTTCATAAAATTTATAGTAACAAAAAACCTTATAATTCTATTAGATTATTGTTTGGTTTACATAATCTATAAAGCTAAGGTCGAAATCAGGACTTCACTTAACATTGTCCAATTTCCGACCACCAAGAAATTTCATAAACTCAGTATTTTATGGTTCGTTGCTCCAAGCCTGGACGAAATATGGTTTTTAGATAGCTTACCAGCATAACGCAATGATTTATTATACGCAATTCTATTAGAATATTGTTCGGTTTACATAATCTTTAAAGTTAAGGTCGAAATCAGGACTTCACTTAACCTTGTCCAATTCCCGTCCACAAGAAATTTCATACATAGTATTTTATGGTTCGTTGCTCTAAGCCTGGACGAAATATGGTTTTTAGATAGCTTACGAGCATAAGGTCCAAATTTAATTGAAAGTTTGAGTAAATTTTCATACAATAATGAATACAAGAGACCACCTTATTGACACGATATGTCCATTTCGCGTCCACCCGGTCGACAACTGGACTATCTCAAAATATCGTGGTACAGTTCACGTCCACGCAAAATTTCAAATTTATTGATTATAATTTAGACAGAATAACACAAATCCATATTTTTTAATCCAAGATTAAGTCACATTAATAACCATCAACTCTAAAATGCATAAAAACAATGTAAAACTTACCGTTAAAAATGTGACATGCTGCTAATTTTTCCGTTGAATCCAGACACGTTTCGTCTTTTTTCTTTCGACCGCACATTGATTAATTTGTTTTATCTATTTTGCTGGGTGCTAGTGATGTGAAGTTTGCTTGTTTGCGTAGCTTACACATCCAGGTTATTGATATAACTGATTATCATTGTGTGCGAGTGTAAGTAAGGCTATTTTCGACGAAATGTTACCAGTAGTGCCGTGAAAGGACGAGATATGGGCCTGGACGCCTAACTGGTGCACCTACCCTACCCCTTCCTTTTGGTTTGTTCTCTAGCTAGCTAGAGCTACCTTATCCTAGCTATGATGATGATTATGTAAAAATCTTAAGTCCTGGGGCGACAAATAAATTCTGGTATTGACCAGAAATGATGCTGTGTGAATTGTCACACAGCATCATTTGCATTAGCGCCTAGCTATGCAGAGCTTTTTAGATATAACAACATAAAGAGCTACCGAATACTCAAACTCATGGATATCTGCAGTGACGACTTTTCGATAGATTTTCATTACAAACTCGCAACCGGGGAGGCACGTAGCTCACCTCCCCTCCGCGAAATCATAGCAGCGAATTTGCTTGCCGGCGGAACATCACTGTCAGTTGTTGACTACCATAAGGTACCTACATGGGAAACAAACGCGGTATTGCAGCGAATTGGCGGAGCGAGCGCGGAGATGTAGTTGCGTCAGAGCAGATTGGTGGAATCGCGTGGGAAAAGAATAGAATCATAGTCAAATCTATGTGTTAGAGCAGGCAGTTTTGTCTCTGGTTCGCCTGCCGTACAGCGCACAAGTCATGGCGAAACTACTACGGTTTCGCTGCTATGATTTCGCAGCGGAGGTGTGCTACAGGCGGCGTGAGACATAGGTATGTAGGTACTTACTTAAATTTGAGTATTCGGTCGTAAGGTTTCAAGTCATGAAGAGGAAAGAAGAATGACGTCAGAAAAAGAGTGTTAGATACCTACTGAAGGTGAATGGAAAGGAGTGGAGCAAGAAGTGCGAAACTGAGATCTCGCATGGGAGAGATCTCAGTTTCGCAACATAAAATTAATCAGGAGTAGAGAAAATAAAATATGGTTAACCATATAAAAGACAAGGTTCTGCCCGCGGCTTCGCACGCGTATTTTTGGTATAATATCTAATTAGCATATGAACTAGATTCGGTTAGGTATGTTCTAAATGATTGCTTAATTAGGTACATCTTGACCTGTTCAGAAGTTTTGGTTTAAAATAGCATTCTTCGACAAAAGTGTCCGCTATCGAATCCGAAGGCCTTTCCGACGAATTAAAATACCCCTGCAGATAACAAAATAAAATTCATTTTCGGCTTTATAATAATATTAGTTGGATGACTTTGTGGGTATTACCTAAGTAAGAGTTAGATAGATAGTCCAGTAACATTGTCGATTTTGGCCCAAAGAATAATCAATAATCTCAAAATTAATAAAATTAGTGACCCCGAGCGCCAAACGCAGCTTTATCAATAATAAAAAAAAGCGAATATTCGGCCTTTTTCAGATTTTGGCGATTATAACCACATAGGACTGGTTTTTTGTAATACCTACCTCATTAGGACGTTTTTAAAGTACCTACCTACCTAGACTAAATTTAGGTATAATACACGAGTAACTCTAGTGGAATGTAGTTCCAATTTCCTCTGACGAATGCGATCCAACTGTAGCACGATAGATAGGTAGGTAATAAAAAACCTGCCTAAGCCCCTTAACTTATATTTTTTTTCTCTTACTAGGACCAGTTTGTGCTAGTGTCCATTCAAGTTTTTATGAACTGTTCAAGCACTGTAACTAATATACTTAATCAAAATAAAAAATAATTCAGAGCGACAAAAAATATAAAAAAAACCTAAATACCTACCTGTGTTAAAGTTTTTCTATAATTTTTTGCTCATAAAACAGCGAAATTGAGGGTATTGCTCCATAACTCGGTATTTACAATAAGCAGTCCTGGGAACTTGTCTAATTTAAACTTCACATGTCACTCAAAACATCCTGAACTAAGCCACATATCTAACATTAAAAATGCTAATTTTTGGATGTTTGTTAGGTAGGTAGCAGGTACCTCTTCGCTTCGTAACGGGGATGAGCGAATCAAACCAAAATTTCGCATAGATGTAGTCTCAGACAGCAGCGCGTTTTTACTTTATGGATGTAGTTACCTTAAATTAAATAGGTTTCGAACAAATTCGATATCACACACGGAAAAATCGCGTGCAAAGCCGCGGCCAGAAGCTATATGAAAATAACTTCTATCAAGATGCCTGTTCACTATCTCACATCCTATAGTGAATCACATGTATCACATGTCTAAGGCTGGTTTCACATAAGATTTGCTAAGCTGATAGCATTTATTTTAACTTGTAGTTATTTTTCGTCTGTACGGGTAAGTAAAAGGTTATTTGAGAGTTTTAATTAGGTAGGTTCTAGGGCCTAGAAACTACAGTCTGCGCTAACCGCCTAGATTCTAGTCTAGACGATTAGTGCCGACTTTAGTTTTACTTCATTCAGCATCGAAACAAGTGGGATTTTACACACATAATTCTCACAACACATTTGATTGTAAATATTTTCATTTTGGAATAGGCACCAGATCATGGCTCATTCATTGACGCATTCACTGCCCAGCCTCAGCGGTGCGACCCGCAGGGGCGCGCCGCCGCCGCTACACGCTGACCCGATCATCGGCCTCTGCGTCCTGGGCCATGAAAGTGTTAAACACCGTCTATAATTCTTCGCATTTTATTAACATAACAGGCATCCCTTGACAACGATCGTTGCAACGCGGTTGAAATGTCAGACGTCTGACAATAAAAACGAAAAGCAGGCATCAAGTCATCATAGCCTACAAATTCGAATGAATTTTTTTTTAATTTTAAAAATAAATAAATAAAATAATATCTGCTGTCTTTTGTAGGCTAAAAAGGCTTGACCGTCAGCAACATCGTCAGATATTATACCTAGAACTATCCGATGAATAGCCACCTTTATTCCATGAGACATGAAATCATCATCTTAATTGAGCATTGTTATTATGCATAACCATATTAGTCAAATTAGTTTATTTACTGAGAGCAACTTCGAACAAATTCGGTTAAATTTTAAACCTCGAATAAATTGCCTTTAACAAAGTGTTTCTGTTTTATTAAATTGTTATACGAATGCATGTTTTTCGATGCACATAACAATATTTTTAACACAACGTATTTTCATAGGCGTCGTAGCCCCCACACGATAAGAAACGATGGCTGGCACGACGAACTAGACATAGACACCTTCGATAGAACGTGGGTTCAACTGGCGCAGAACCGTGATGCATGGAGGGATCAGGGAATAATGTTTGCCAACAGCAAAAAATCAAGGTAAAAATCGTTTCCCTCGTAACAGTTAGACTATAATATCCTTGTAGGTTAACTGATAATAGATAAACGTATTTTTGTCTTGTTTTTGCAACAAACGTTTACCTAGTATCAGTTAGCCTATAATTTCCCAATTATAGGCTAACTGTTACTAGGTAAACGTATTTTTGTCTTGTTTTTGAAACAAACGCTTACCTGGTAACAGTTAGACTATAATGTCACAATTGTAGGCCTACTGTTACTAGGTCCACGTATTTTTGTCTTGTTTTTGCAACAAACGTTTACCTAGTACCTAACAGTTAGCCTATAATGTCACAATTATAGACTAACTGTTACTAGGTAAACGTAATTTTGTCGTGTTATATTTTGCCGTAGAGTCACATCTCATCTTCAAAATCTCGATTTCTGTCATTGATCAAATATCAATAACGTTTATTTCTTATGGCTTCCCCGTAATATAATGTACCTACCTACTCTTTGCTTTAGTCTTACAAAATAGACACTGAGACAAGTAAAATTTTATAATATAAACAGGTTTATAAATAGTAATTATTAACAAATAACAAGGTGTTATTGATTTTTGACGACCTCAGTGGCGCAGCGGGCGAGAGTCTGCCTGCGACGCAAGAGGTTGCGGGTTCGATCCCCGCCTCGGAACAAATTTGTGTACGATCTGCAGAAATTTGTTCCGTTGGTCTGGGTGTTTTCTATGTATAATAAAAAATATCTATCTATGTAATGTATAATGTTACGTATATCAGTTATCTAGTACCCATAACACAAGCTCTGCTTACCTTGGGGCTAGATAATGCTGTGTGAATTGTCCAGCATTATTTATTTATTTATTTTGTCCACTTCAATTGATCAATGTTGTCAGTGCCCAACTAAAGCGCAATTCTAAAGTAGGTACCTATAAAAAAATGATCCAAGGGTGTGATTTTAATGTTATTAGCCTTACACCACGTGGTCTACTTTAAATCTGTGTGTAGAATCCAAGGAGGCTTTCTGATCTAGTGAAAATGCAGCATTGATTATGTGACAGATTAAGTATGGGCATCTCTCTGTATAATTCCAGCCCGAGTTTGGTGCAATTAGCACTGAGATAAAAGAGTTGAAACAAGGTCAATGTGGTCGCATCTATAATAACATCACAACACAACGTCGCTAATAATTCCACAAGTCAGTCGACTTGTATCTACGTAATTTGGATTTGATTGTATATTTCTGAACGTCTCGAAGATGGGATTAAACAATTATTTTGTGATGCTCGTGGTTTTTGCGTTTGTTGGATACTGCAATGGTAAGATAAATCAGTTTCTTAAAATACTTACCTATCCACCATCCTGCGTGTGATTAATCTGTATTTAACTGTTTTGTGAAGTGAATAAGTAAAATTAAACGTAGGCGATTGCATTATTGAGCCATCTCTGTAGTTTCGTACATTACCTAACATACCTACATTTGCACGTTTTTAAGTTTATCGTATTATGTTTTGATTTAAAGCTCACGTGCCAATTGATCACCCAATTGCTGCGACGCAGGAGGTTGCGGGTTCGATTCCCGCCTCGGGACAAATGTGTGTACGATCTGCAGACATTTGTTCAGGGTGTTCTGGTCGTTTTCTATATATAATAAAAAATATATATCTATGTATTGTATTATATTATGTATATCAGTTATCTAGTACCCATAACACAAGCTCTGCTTAGCTTGGGGCTAGATAATGCTGTGTGAATTGTCCAGCATTATTTATTTATTTATTTAATTGATTGGCTTATAATACTGTAAACCCAACGCTTCTAAAAATAAATAAATAGATGCACTTGTTTTCATAGACAGCTTAATACAGTGACAAAACATGTCTCGTAGAGGTATACCTACGTGGTCAGAAATGTAAACTAAAATATTTTATTTTTTTGAAAAGGTAAAATCCCACTTCAAAACTGTTGTGCAAGTTTTTCGGGACAAATACTAGTCAATCTTGATTATTTTTTTCAATTTTAATAGGGCCATCATCTTGGTAGCGTTTTCCATTAAAATCGGTCCTCAATTGAAGGACTAAGCAAACGTACCGTACATAAAATAAACTTAGGTTGAAACCCGGTTTTTCGAGGTCAGTTATAAAAAATATATTTTCAGAGATTTTTGCTGAAACTTTGGTTCGATAACGTACAATTACATCACAGTCTACTAGTAAACAACCTTTTTAGATAAACCCTTAGGTATTCTGCAGGTAGGTATTATGAGTAGGTACCTCTACCTCTAGAGGGAGGTAACGTCTTCACCAAGGTGAATGTTTTTGCGCCAAATCCCCGAGGCTTATGTAGTCGAACAAAGAACCGTTCATTTGAATAGGTTTTGAAGAGCTTCGAGTGTACGTAGGTTGGTGGTACGTTCTTTGTGCTGAATCCTACGCCTTAAGCTTCCTTCCTATAGGGTACCTTTGTTTTATATATTACTAGCAGCGCCTCGTGGTTTCACCCGCGTAGTTTCCGTACCTACAACTCCATCAGATCTAAATATCTTCCAAACTACTAAATATTTAACTTTGAAGTGTATACAGGGTGTCCGGTAATTAATGGATAACCCCTCAGGCACTTGTGGGGGGGCAGGGGGGCAACTCAGAAAAACAAATAAAAAAAATCTATCTGCAACGGTCTAGGATTTTTTTTATTTTTTTTAAGTGCAAAATTTTATACCTTTGTTCAAATTTTTGGGCACTACGGCTACAAATTGAATAATAACGAATTGATTTTCTCTGGAAATAACCGCGGATTAGTAACGCGGGTAGTGCTTAAAAATTTGAACAAAGGCATAAAATTTAGCATTTAAAAAAAAAAAAAAAAAAAACCCAGATAGTTTTTTCTTTATTATTTTCTGAGTTGCCCCCCTGCCCCCAACAACTGCCTGCGGGGTTATCCATTAATTACCGGACACCCTGTATATGGTAAAGTTTAGGACTTAATCTATCGATCATATGTTTCGAAAACACGATTCCATAAAATTTTCTCGATAGAAAAAAATCGCAAAGTTACCTCAATTTTTTTACTAAAACCTTAATTTCTCAATAAATTCAGAAGTATGGTAATATAATCTTAAGAATAAGTATGGTAATAGAACTAAGTTTAAAGACATTTCATATGTTTCGGTTTTTCAAATAAAGTCCTAAATAACAGATAAGAAGCTAAAACTTGATTTTTGGGCTTGCTTTGCGTTGTTTTGGCATGCCCAGTTCCGCTCCTATAAATGCAAAATCCTTTCCAAAAAAATTTGAGGTTGCTGTGCCCAAAGCTACCTACGGTAGCGTAGGAAGGCTTGGGCATTCATGTGGGAGGTCTGGGCATTTGTTCAAAATACTTAAAATTTTAAGTATAAATCAACAAATACACTCGAGAGCAATGAATCCGGGTCACTCAAAGAATCCAAAAAATCTCGGAAAGTAAGAATGCTAGGTTAATGCAATAAATTGTATTTAATAGACAATTTAATACTCCTTAAATGAAAGTTAAAAAAATATGAGTCACCATACATTTTATTTACACAAAATTACATAAAGAAAAAAAACTGCTGATCTCTCCTTAAAACAAAAATAGGAAACATGAAATTTTTGAACTTTATGACGATTTTCTTGAATTTCAATACTTCGTATTACCTCCTCGTGCTTCCATTACTGCGTTTACGCGGTTTGGCATGCTGTACACCAAGTTCCTTATACGATTTTGGGGAATATTCTCCCATTCCTCTGTGAGAGCAATTTTGAGCTCAGGAAGCGTGATTGGGGGAGGGTTTCGTTGTTTTACGCATCTCCCTAGCTCGTCCCAAGCATGCTCGATCGGGTTGATATCCGGGCTGCGCGCTGGCCACTCCATACAAGTAATGTTCATCTCTTGAAGGTAGTCATTCACAATCCTACCTGTATGAGGTCGGGCATTGTCATGCATAAATATAGCATCCTCACCCAAATTGACCATAAATGGACCAACGTGTTCGTTGAGGATTTCTTCCACATATCTTACGCTAGTTAAAGAGCCGTTTTCTATGATCACCAGCTCTGTGCGACTTTCAGAGGAAATTCCGGCCCACACAAGTACAGACCCACCACCGTAGGCTACTTTTTCTTCGATGCATGCTTGCTTGAATCTTTCCCCTGGTCTTCTATACACTCTGTGTCTTCCATCGTGCTTGTAGAGCATAAATTTTGATTCGTCGGAGAACATAACTTTCGACCAATCTTCAATACTCCAATTTACGTGGTTCTGGGCATATCTTAGTCTTGAAATACGATGGCCACGCTCCAGTTTAGGGCCGTTTGCAGGTCTAAGGGGTTTTCAGCAAGCCGACGTCTTACTGTCCATGCACTTGGGTTACTTCCTCCGAGGCGTCGAAACTGATTTGTGAGTTCAGTTCCTGTGAGAAAGCGATTTCGAAGCATGGTGTTCACCAAGTATCGGTCTTCTCGTGCTGTGGTACACCTAGTTCTGCCCGTTCCTGGTCTGCGTAGGTTAGAACCAGTTTCTTCGTAACGTCGGAGAACTCTTTGTACTGTTGACAGCGACACACCGACAGTCCTGGCTGTATCGCGCTGACTCCGGCCGGTTTCCACCAATGTAAGTATTCTGGTGCATTCTTCAAGTGTAAGCGACATGATTTCAGCTTGAATAATGAATATTGAGCACTATCAACCTGGTTTATGTACCAACATAAATGACAGATTACAAACAAAAGCAAAAACAAATCCTGTAATTTCGTAGTTCCATCTTCGACAGTGTTCCCATTTCAAATTTGATTTTTTTATGATATAACTTTACAATAACTAAGAAGTTTTAATACTTTCATTTAAGGAGTATTAAATTGTCTATTAAATACAATTTATTGCATTAACCTAGCATTCTTACTTTCCGAGATTTTTTGGATTCTTTGAGTGACCCGGATTCATTGCTCTCGAGTGTAGTTATAATCTTACATAGTTCATAATATTATCTATCTGTTACATTAGTTTATATTGACCATTAATAAATGAAATGAAATCTATTTTATTATTATTTTATTTTTCAATTTTAGATAAACTAACAGCTAGGTAAATAATTAACAAAAATGTTGTGAAGTGACGGCTAATTATAAGTTTCAACAGAAAAAAACTAAATTAGATGAATAACAACAGTCGAAAAAAATAAGAATGACGGCATACCAGCTAACGGCTAACCCGCACTTATAATAGAATTTGGAAGAACATTGAATATATTGACCTAAGTCAGGTTCAACATGACCTCTAGGGGTTTATTGAACATATGTATTTAAGAGGCTCTACATTTGGTATTATTTTTAGGTATGGCTACTGGGCTTATGTACATGTAAGTCTATTGGGGCGACTGCTATACTTGGCATATTAAAAAATAAAAACAGTTTACATACTAGTACCTAAGTATTTCAGTAGCTTTTGGCATACCACAACCACCGTCAAATAAGTGCCCAATGATCCCACATCATACTTTTTATAATTAACTTCAAATGTAGTTATTATGACAAATTTTGTACAGTGTTTCACAGTATAATTAGGACTTAATATATAAAAGATTTCTTAATTCTAAATTAAACCTAATCCGAACCTATTTACCAAAATATAAAATAAATAAATAATGCTGGACAATTCACACAGCATTATCTAGCCCCAAGGTAAGCAGAGCTTGTGTTATGGGTACTAGATAACTGATATACGTAATATTATACATTACATAGATAGATATTTTTTATTATACATAGAAAACACCCAGACCAACGGAACAAATTTCTGCAGATCGTACACAAATTTGTTCCGAGGCGGGGATCGAACCCGCAACCTCTTGCGTCGCAGGCAGACTCTCGCCCGCTGCGCCACTGAGGTCGTCGAAGCGATGCGACGTGCAGAAGTAAAATACTGTGTCGCAAATCGCAAACACGTTTTCCCTATAATTAATCTTAATCCAGCTTCCTTAATTACAGCTGAATGTCCATCAGGAGAGTACAATCCGGGTCCTGACTGCAGCTTCGAAGTCATCTGTGGCCTGCCCAGTGCCCACACATACAGAAGACACTATTGCGATTGCTGGTGCAACCCTGGCCTCACCAGGGACAGCGTTTCTGGCGCATGCGTTGAAAAGTGCCCATTAACTGTTAGTAATAATAACTTTTAATATTATTCATTTTATACATACTTAAGCTCTCGGTTAATAGACGATGAAATAAGGTTCGTTTTGGAACAGAACCTGCCGTGTGATCGTTAAAATATATGTACTTAAGTAATAAGATAGGCAGTAGATTGATGTACCACAGGATACAAGCAAGCACTGAGAGACCAATGGACTCCAGCGACTACGGCAGACCCAACTCTATCCACCGGGGCGCACCTGCCAATACTGCTTTTCCGTATAGGCCTTACAAGTCTTCTACGTAAGTGCCGATAAACAGATACTGCATAAACGATCCGTCGTGGATTTAAATGCCATTGGTAATCGACGAAAATTCAATAATGTCCAAATTCTGAAAATTTAATAATGGCCCAAATTTTTTTTCCTCCTGCCGAAATAGAAATTTTTTGGACTATTATTAAATTTTCGTAGATTTTTTAGTGCGAGTAACGTGCACTATAAAAAGCTAGCAAAACAACAGCTGAAAAAGATGCAAAAAAGCTAGCTAAGCCATTGATAATGATGATGCTGTAGTTAGTTATGTATTTGGTGGTTGAACTTATGTAGGTGTTTATGTTGGTACGTGTCTTTCTTAGAAGTTAAAGTAGGTAGTTGGGATTTGATTCAGAATGATGTGTCAAGTGAACTTAACCTTGTCCTCAATGCGGCTTGATAAGACTTTAAAATGGGGCAACACAACAAAAATATGTTCCACAGAGAATATGTTCCACAGGGCAAATAGGTGCCTATTGAAGTATACTGTAACATAATTTAACCGTTAGTTATCTAGATACGTCCCACATACCCATTTAGGTATCGGATGACGTCAACGCCTACGTCTGAAAATACCTATTTATCTCGGCGTAGGCTGAGTGATTGTTTTTACAAATTTATTTTATCAAGGGCGTGGGTTTGTGATGTTATGAAGCTGTAGAGAGTTTTATTTGATTTTATTTGAAGTTGTTAATTTCATCCGCCTACGAATGCCGTCAGTGAAATGTTAAAGCTACCCCGCGGCTTTGCAATTTTCATGTTAAGATCTTCTTGTATACCTATTTATACCTTTTATTATATTATACCTACGTTATACCTACCTGACGACCTCAGTGGCGCAACGGGCGAGAGTCTGCCTGCGACGCAAGAGGTTGCGGGTTCGATCCCCGCCTCGGAACAAATTTGTGTACGATCTGCAGAAATTTGTTCCGTTGGTCTGGGTGTTTTTCTATGTATAATAAAAAATATCTATGTATGTAATGTATAATATTACGTATATCAGTTATCTAGTACCCATAACACAAGCTCTGCTTACCTTGGGGCTAGATAATGCTGTGTGAATTGTCCAGCATTATTTATTTGTTATTTATTTATTTACTTACCACCTACACGTATCTAACTCTTGGAAGAATTCTGAAAAATGATAAAAAAATCCAAATAAGTTGAGTAGTTACAAACCTCTTCTATCTTTTAAGCAATTTTTAAAATGGGTTATGCACCGTACCTACCTAGGTACGTACATTCCTTCCAAGAAAAAATCTGTGCAAATAATGATGAAGAAGGAAATGATGATGAAAATGAAGATAAGAAAATGGTCCATTATAAGTTAGACTTACTTACGTCATAAATTCGCGGTCATTGACCCAGGCACTGTCAGTGGTAGTAAAAATCGTGTTACGGTACGAAACACAATAAAAAATTCCATCAATAGCTTAGCTATCTTAACGAAGCAATCGAAATGAGTTTTGAATTGACCAATTATAACTCTACCGATTGCGCTGATACAAACTTTACATACTTATTAGAATATGTAGGGACAGGTTTATGTTTGTATTTTACCTTTAGAGTCTTTAACATATATGTACGAATATATATGTACGTACATATATGTACATACGTCCCGTACGTACATATACTACGAAAAATCCTAAGTCTATGGTCTATAAAAAATAAACAAATGACACTCTTGGTTTTAAGTAGAATTACTCGATGAGTAAGAGTTGTATCTAGGTATGTATATTGTATTTTATTGGATTTACCTAAAACATTATTCATCATCATCATCAGCCTATATTAGTCCACTGCTGGACATAGGTCTTCCCTAATGAGCGCCATAGCACCCTGTCTTCAGCAGTCAAAACATTATTATTTGTCCTTAAAATAATTAAGTCAACCATAGTAAGTAACTTGCTTCCGACTGGTATTGTTATGGATCAGTTGAGCTACCTGTAGATTGTTTGCAACAGTCTGCAGTTAGCTGAATTGTTTCAATTGTAAATGCTATTTTTAATTTAATTCTATGATTTAATTGTATTTTTTTATTACAAAGTTATTTTAGGTTCGTAACTTAAATATTGATGTACTATGTATGTAAGCAAAATAAAGAGATATAATAAAGTTTATTTATTTTATTGAAATTTTGCTCTGCTCTACCTCTCGTCTGTCGACATGAAGCATAGTCCTCAATAATTTATTTATTTATTTACCGAACATCAAAAAATAATACTGCTTCGGGTGAGAAGCAGTATTATTCGCCTCTTATACAAATCAAATCAAATCAAAAAGTCTTTATTTCCATAAATACAAAAATGTACAGTTAGAAAAGGTCAAATTCTTAAAATAAAACATTGACACGGAAATAAAGTGATCTTTTGATTTCAGTCGCTTCGGTATGTAGACTAAAGTAAAGAAGCGACGAAGAAACCTTTAGCCTTATAGTTGTTATTTTTCGAGTTGGAGCAAAACCCGTCCCAAGCTTTTTTATCTTCTAGATAATCTGATATTTTGTAGTAAGCCCTTTTGCACAGAAAGGTTTTTACAATTTGTTTGAATTTATTCATTGATAGATTTTGCAACTCACTAGGAATTTTGTTGTAGAAGCGTATACATTTCCCTTTAAAAGATACATTAATTTTGTGAAGCCTAGTTGTGGGCACAGCAAGTTTATGTTTATTTCTAGTGTTTATATTATGTATATCGCTATTTTTAGGAAAGGTTTTGATATTTTTATGAGTGTACAACAAGTTTTCATAAATATATTGACAGGGAACTGTCATTATGTTAATTTCTTTAAATTTATCACGCAGGGATTCTCTGGGACCCATATTATATCAACAGCCCTCTTCTGCAGCACAGTACCAATTTCGAACTAGCCTTGCTAGTAATAAGCAACTTATGCGAACCGCATCACAGTATTATACAACTCAAAACTAAGTTGTACGTATAACTATTTGCCTCGAGGAAGCAAACAGACAAACTTGCATCTTAGCAATATCAGGGTGCCTATTCTACTAAATTAACCGCTTCACTATGACAAGGTATCGTCTTGAATGGACACACTATTTTAGGCATTCATCCGTAGAAGAAAGAAACTACAAAAAAAAATAGCGATATACATAATATAAATACTAGAAATAAACATAAACTTGCTGTGCCCACAACCAGGCTTCACAAAATTAATGTATCTTTTAAAGGGCAGTGTTTAAGCTTCTACAACAAAACTCCTAGTGAGTTGCAAAATCTATCAGTAAGTAAATAAATTCAAACAAATTGTCAAAACCTTTCTGTGAAAAAAAGGCTTGCTACAAAATATCAGATTATCTAGAAGATGAAAAAGCTTGGGACGGGTTTTGCTCCAACTCGAAAAATAACAACCAACAGGTTTCTTCGTCGCTTCTTTACTTTAGTCTACATACCGAAGCGATCAAAATCAAATAAATCACTATTTCCGTGTCAATGTTTTATCTTAAGAATTTGACCTTTTCTAAGTGTATATTTTTGTATTTATGGAAATAAAGACTTTTTTGATTTGATTACAGACGCGCGTCAAAAGTGTCGGGGTTATGTGTCAATCGTTCCATCAATATCTCCGTGCAAATAGCACCGCACGCACAATCTATACCGATAACGATTTGTGTTAGAACACAGATTACTCTTTTGATTTAAACTATTATGATAGAAAATAATAATACCTAAGTCATAATAATTTTGTAGTTTATTTTTAGGGATTATTAAAAAAAAACTGAAATTTTAATACAAAAATTTAACTGCAAGTCATGATAGCTCGTTTGCGAGTTATTTGTTATTTTATCGTCACTCCGTTTTTTTACATATATTAACGCTAGAATATGAATTTCTGGCTAAATCTAACCACTGATCGAAGAGACACGAGACTTGTGTTGAAATATTTTAACGAGTTCATTTCATTGTAACTTGTTGACGGAGGCTTTCATCAAAATGCCACAGAAAAACGATAGTATTATTAAAGAATTCAACCAAATCACATATTAATTCGTTAGGGCGGAGGGCATACATGCTATTTCGAAATTAAGGGCAAACTGGCTCTACCTACCTCTACAAACCGTGGTTTCTTAAGCTACCTTTGCAAATATGAAGGTCAACGATAGTATTTGTAATTGTGTATCTTCTATAACGGCGTTGTTTGCAAAACTAAATAAATAATGCTGGACAATCCACACAGCATTACCTAGCCCCAAGGTAAGCAGAGCTTGTGTTATGGGTACTAGATAACTGATATACGTAATATTATACATTACATAGATAGATATTTTTTATTATACATAGAAAACGACCAGAACACCCTGAACAAATGTCTGCAGATCGTACACACATTTGTGTCAAGTCCCGCCTTGACACAAATGTGTGTACGATCTGCAGACATTCGACACCGCACCCGACATCGAACCCGCAACCTCCTGCGTCGCAGGCAGACATTCGCCCACCGCGTCACAGAGGTCGTCAAACTAGCCCTAGATGAATTCACGGGACCCAATGATAAAAAAACTCAAATCGCATAAAATTCAACATGTTTCTTTGGTTCCGCGAATGTGAACACAAGAATAAGAAAAAAACAGGATAAAAAAAAATTAAAAACAGGATAAGAAAAAATTAAAGTACACTGTTTTGCACATTATTTTGTAGATCAGCCATCGCAGGAGTCATGTGGTCTATCGAAGTGACTTATGTTTTGATTCGTAGGTTATAAATAAATAAATAATGCTGGACAATTCAGACAGCATTATCTAGCCCCAAGCTAAGCAGAGCTTGTGTTATGGGTACTAGATAACTGATATATACATAATACTATACATTACATACTTAGATATTTTTTACTATACATAGAAAACGACCAGAACACCCGGAACAAATACCTGCAGATCGTACACACGTTTGTCCCGAGGCGGGAATCGAACCCGCAATCTTCTGCGTAGGCAGACCTTCGCCCATCGCGCCACAGAGGTCGTCTCTCCCTCTCTCTCTGACTAAGTCATATCATAATCCATAAAGATTGGACTTGTTTGAGAAAACTTAAGTCTAAGATTAAGTATTTATAAAAATAAAGATTTTCAACGATAATTTCGATGCCACAATGTCAAAGCTGTTGAAGAAGCTAGGCATAAATTTCCTTTATATTTCCATAAATTGTTTATCTTACTGTTAATTTTTGTAATTAGGTATGTTCGCTATGGATGTATTTTATTTTTGTTAATTTTATTAATTCGTTATTATCGTGTAAAAATCCGACACAATGAAAATTGTTTGAGAATAAAATAAATGAAATGAAATGAAATCCTGCATAACAGCAGTGTAGCTAAATGAGGACACATCGGGTGTACGACATAGTACGTGCTTTCATAAGACTTCGAGATCCAAGACTTAACTTTGCCTTGAGGCTGGTTTAGGTACCTAAGTACATCGGCTACATCACACTAATAATATTATACGTTATTTGACGACGAATGTGGCGCGGCGGGCGAAGGCCGCGATGCTAGAGGTTGCGGGTTTGATTCTCGCCTCGGGACAAATGTTTGTACGATCTGCAGATATTTGTTCAGGGTGTTCTGGTGATTTTCTGTATAAGTAAATAAACAAACAAATAAATAAACAATGCTGGACAATTCACACAGCATTATCTAGCTCCAAGCTAAGCAGAGCTTGTGTTATGGGTACTAGATAACTAATATACATAATATAATACAATACATAGATTAATATTTAAATAAAAAACCTACTAAAAAAATTAATAATAAATAATAATTTATAATTAATCTTTTATACCTATTAAAAAAAATAATTATATATATAAAACGACCAGAACACCCTGAACAAATGTCTGTAGATCGTACACACATTTGTTCCGAGGCGGGAATCGAACCCGCAACCTTCTGCGTCGCAGGCAGACCTTCGCCCACCGCGCCACATCGGTCGTCAACAAGTACATATATAGTAAAAAAAAACGATCTATGTACCTATTGCATACCTTAACCTCAATAGCCTATAATGGTCCACTGATGGACGCAGGCCTCTTCCTGATTTTTTCATCTCATGAGGGGTAATGCCTATAATCCCCACGCTGGGCATGCGGGTTGGGAATCACAGTTCGGTGGTAGATCTATTCTGCATGAAGCGCTGCTGCCCGCCTCCCGGTGTATGTCTCTTTTAGTCGCCTCTTACGACACCCACGGGAAGAGTTGGGGTGGTGTGTGGTAGTCGTGAAAAACAAACGTTCTCCCAACAAAGTCGAAAATTTTTGGGAACTTATTTCCCCAGATATCCACAGTCCGGGTAAGCACTATAGCAAAAATCCTTAAAACAAACGTTTACACAGAGCTTTTATATCAAAATTTTACTTAGAAGTTCCTTAAATCTCAGTTCTACATTTACACCACTGGGATTGGCTTGGCAAGACCTCACAAACCCGGCGTATGTTGAGCTCCTTTGGCAGAGCGCCTACACGTGTGGTTTCAGCCCTTTGTGCGGTTGTTTAATACTGTACTGGCTCGACTCTACCGTAATTCTGGAATTTTTAGTTAGGAGGAATTTTTTACTATTTTTATTTATCTCTCCTTTTAAATCAAAAAATTATCTCTGGCTTATAAATTATGAACCATTATTATTATAGGTTTTTTGTTGGAAACTGATATTTTACCTTCGTACCCAGGTAGGTACTTATGTAAAGAATGAATCAGTCTCATCTGAGCGGGACTGCTTGATTCTTTAAGGTTGATCGTCGCGGGTTGGCGCGAAATTAAAATATTTTTGTGTTTTATAATTTTTTCTGCGTTCCATATGCAATACAACTAGCAAAAAAGTAATTTGCCTCAAATCGTAAACCATTTTATATAAACTCATGATAAAACCAACATCGATTTACTAGTGTTTTTGGAGCATTTAGGAAAATACGAAATTTTGTGCTAAAAATATACTTTTTCCCAATGCTATAGAAAAATTGTTTACGATTTGCGGCAAATTAATTACTCACTTGTTTTATTGCTTGCGAAAAGCTAAAAAACATAAAAACCACAAAAATATTTGAATTTCGCGCCAATCCGTGACAAACCACCATAAGCGTGCAGGTGACATCTATACATACATATACACCTTGGTGAGGGTCGAGCGCTTGAAGTGCCGTCATAATGTTTTTAAATCATTTGTGGTGCGTATTCTAACTGAGAATATATCGACCTTCCAAGGAAGAAAATCTGGCCGAAGAATGTGCTATTCCGGCATTTTCGCGGACAATTGCCGATCGCAGCACATGTATTGCGTGTCCATGTCGCCGACACTATGTGGTAGAAGACAGGTTTATTTTATGTATGTTACATTAAGTTATGTATTTTATATGGGACATAGTTTTTAAGTATTTTACATCCTGTACTAGACTAATGTTGCCTGAAATAAATGGTTTACACTAATGTTATAAAGAGGATGTATTTTTGTATGTAAAGAATAATCTTAAAAACTACTGGACCGATTTAAAAAATTCTTTAGTCGTTAGAAAGCTTCATTACAAATCAAATCAAATCAAATCAAATCATTTATTTGCAGACAACGGGTTACAAGTTGGTATGCTTATTTTAAAATGTCCCTTGCGATGACTTACCAGCTATACAGCTTTGGTGTGCAAAATTATATAAAATTAACAATTATTAGACATGCAGAAACGGAAAAAAATAATAAAAATAATGTCAAACTATTATATTAAACAATTAGTATGAAAAATAACATTGGTCCATACAAAGTAACAAAAGGATTAGCAAACTTAGGGATTAAATTAGGCATGTATACAAATGTCAAATTATATAATGTCAGACTTATAGAATTTTAATGTTAGAGTCTGTGAAAAATTCATTGATATGATAGTAGCATTTTAAGGTCAGTATCTTAAATAGTTGCTGCTTAAACAACGTTAGGCTTAACTCGCGTAGAGCAGCTGGTAACTTATTGAATATTTTCGGAGCTATTCCACAAAAGTTTTTACGATGTAGAGCTGTGTGGCCTCCATTTGAGCAAATGCGACTCAGGTCACGCCTGCTCCGCGAATGAGTAGGTTTTTGATAGAGCTCTTGATTAGACTTCACAAACAGAGCAATTTCAAATATAAAAAGGGAAGGTACGGTTAATATTTTTAAAACTATAAAGTGGGGTTTGCAGCTGTCAGTGCTTTTTAAACCTTGTATTGCTCTGATGCACCTTTTTTGTGCCCTAAATATTATTTCTCTATCTTTGCAGTTGCCCCAAAATATAATACCGTAGCGTAGTTTTGATGATACATAACTATGATACACCGTTTTTAAGCCATCTAAACCTTCCGCAATTTAAAAAGCATGTACGCATACTTGCTGAGGGCCTTACATATTTCGTCGGCTTGAAAACTCCAATTTATATTTCTGTCTATCTCGAGTCCTAGAAATTTCGTATGCACAGTACTCTCTACAACCTGGTCTTTGTACTTTATTTGCAGAAAAGGTTCTGGTAGGCGTTGCGAGAAATGCATTACTTTGGTTTTGTTTAAGTTTACAATTAAATTATTTCTATCTAGCCAATCGATTACTTGACTAAGGGCGTCATTTATTTCACTTTCGTAAGTCAGTGAATTTATACATTTAATCAGAAGAGTACTGTCATCAGCGAAAAGAGTCATTGGATAATTAATACTAAAAGGGAGGTCGTTAATATAAGTGAGGAAGAGTAGCGGTCCTAAGATGCTACCCTGTGGGACACCATATTTCACAACTCTAGGCCCAGACATGTACTTTAATTCTTTTTTTGAAATAGTGCATACCGAGTTGATCTCTGTAAATTGTTGCCGGTTGCTAAGGTATGATTTTAATAGGTTAAGCGTATTTCCTCTTACGCCGTAACAAAAAAGCTTGCTTAGCAGGATTTGGTGGTCTACATAGTCAAATGCTTTTGTCATGTCCATAAAGACCGCGCAAATGTGCGTTCTCTCGTCCATGGTTTCGATGACTTTGTTTAGTAGATCAAAAATAGCCAAGTTTATGGATTTATTTTTCCTGAACCCGTTTTGTTCTTTAGCAAGAATGTTATGATTTTCCATGAAAGAGTAAAGATTATTATAAATATGTTTTTCATATATCTTTGAAAATATTGAGACTAGAGCTATGGGACGGTAGTTTTTCATATCATCTTTTTCCCCTTTTTTTTTGAAGACAGGCTTAACTACTACCGGTTTAAGGCTGTCAGGGTAGATACCATGAAAAATGCTGAGATTTATAATATAACTAAGATGATTTGATATTGATTTCTGGACCAACTTAATAACCTGGGTCGAAATTTCGTCGTACCCAGTGCTTTTTTTATTTTTTAATGTTTTGATAAGTTTCTCCACCTCTGGGGGAACAGTCGGGGGCATATAAATAGAATTTACAATTGGGTTAATTAGATTTATGTCAGAATATGAGCTAATTTTGTTTGGTTTAATTTCGTCAATAAAAAAGTTGTTAAAAGCTGTAGCTATTTCCGATGGGTTCTTTAAAAGCTTACCATTAATTGCAATATTAGAAATATTTTCACGGGGATAGTTTTGTTTACTTTTGTTTATAATTTGCCAGATAGTTTTAGATTTATTAAATGAGTTTAAAATTGAGTAATTATTTTGAGAGTATTGTGTGAGCTTTATAATTTTTTTAAGTCGTGTTGAGTATTTTTTTAAACTTATTTTATTACTAACGCTCGAGTGTCGCCTATACCTCCACAGAAGCTCTCTTTTTCTTCTGGTACAAAGTTTTATGCCTCTAGATATCCATGCCGGTTTTTTATTTAGAGTCACTTTAATTTTCCTGACTGGAAAGCAAAGATTATAAAAAAGCTTGAAAGTGCTAATAAATCGATCGTAGGCATCGTTAGGGTTTTCAGTTTCGTAGATATCCGAGAAAGAGAGACTTTCTATGTAAGTTTTAAATTTAGATAAATTTAGATTTAGTTTACAACTGAGTAACATAGGCTGGGGCGGACCGCTAGCTATTGTTATACAATGTACAGGGGCTATAACTTTAACTCTCACCATAGAGACTCGAATGGACCGCCCATTGTAGGTATTTTGTCAGTTTTATTAAAGGTCTCTTTTTGATTGCTGTTTATTAAAAAAAAGCGTAGTATTTGTTCAAATAATTTATGAAAACGCAGTGGAAAGATTTGCATTCTAGCCTATATATTTTTTAATCACTTAAATACATTCATTGATCAATGATTCCATCGCTTGACACGATTTTGTGACAAGGATGGGCATAGGATTTCGCGTTCATAAGAGCGGGACAGCGTAGTCCCGAAAATCTAGTTTTTGCTTATTATATACCTTAAACATATCGAAATAAGCCGCAGGTTCCCTTGATATTTATTTATTTAATGTAGTGCTGACAATAAAAAATCTTTTGATTGATAGTTTAGGAGAAAGATGGTAATAACTAAGAAAACAGATGGTACTTAGGTACTTAGCAGAATTATTTTTGTGATACATAATGTTTTTGTTATAATTTTTGAAAATAAGAGGATATGCCTTGTATCTCATAGATTATTAAGTATTTTATTTGAACCTTTTCCGATAAAGATTACGCAGAATTTTTTTTAATGTAACCCATATTCACCCAATTTAAATATAGGTAACCTATAGGTAGTACCTTCCTACACGTATAACTCTGGCAGTCCGCCGCCACCCGCATGTGGTTTATCCCTTTGACCCGTAGCAGCTTAGTATCACCGAGCTTGACTTCTGCTCCTTGTAATTATTATGACAGCCGTAATTGGGATTTGTTAATGGGTATTATGTTCGCATCGAATACATCCGACAGAGAACCAAGGTTATCGACATAGCTCAAAGGATTAGCAAGCTGAAGTGGCAGTGGACTGCGGCCATATCTCGAGAAGAACCGACAACCGCTGGGGTAAACGTGTTCTTGTGTGGAGACCGCTAATCCGCAAACGTAGTGTAGGACGCCCTCCGACCAGGTGGAATGACGATTTGCGAAAGACTGCTGGCAGATGCTGGATGCAGCAAGCTGAAGACAGGGCGCTATGGCGCTCATTAGGGGAGGCCTATGTCCAGCAGTGGACTGGTATAGGCTGATGATAATGATTATGTTCGCTTATTGGCGATGGAGCTCATATTATGGGTCGTTGTCAAGGAAACGCTCAAGTGTTACTGCCTGCCGCCTTGTGTCTGTTGTGTGGTGTGAAATAGACAAATAATGACATCGTATCGATATTCATTGCGTACAATATTGATGTTGAAGGAATGCATTTCAAATAATTTACGCATTAGATGACGAAGTGACATGTTTTCTCTATTCTACCCTAGACAACAATTCCCTTGCTAGGGGGGCTGGAGTAGTTAGATAAGTTACTTTTCTTGGGTTATGGAAAGGATTTGTGATGGGATTTCGCAGTTGCGTTGAACGTTATTTCAAAGTTACGTGTAGTGTAGTAATGGTATTTCAATAAATCTTTGTCGGGCGTTAAATGTTCGTAGATGTAATTTGATTATTAAAAAAAACTACTGATTTCCTTAATTGTAAACTTTTTTAAGCTTTGTGGAATAAATGATTATCCCTCGGGAACAACATTTTTATGGGACAACTCGAGATTGGTCTCTATACAACTGCACAAGATTCATCGAAATCGTCCATAAGCAACGGAGAAATCAACGAATATACCTAGGAACCTAAAAATAACATAAAATCAGCCGAACATCCTCCGTTTTTCGAAGTCGGTTAAAAAGAGGGTTTTTACTTTTAAGAATTAGGTAGGTACTTATGGTTGTTTGTAAAACCACTTGGTAATGAAAAGAAATGGATGACTCCTAAAAAAACTTGAGGTTTTCTCTTTTGAACTTTTAAAAACCTCGTTTAAAAACTTAAATTTTCTCCCAAACAACCTATTGTTTGTAGGTACACAAATCACGTTAAGGTTGACAATGGTCTCGCTTTAAATAAAAATATGATTGAGAATTATAACAAAAGTATTAAGGGGGCTCCGCGGTACATTGCCCAATTCTGTCATCAGCGATTTAAAGATTTCTATAAAAGTAAAATTAACGAAACTAATCACAAAATCTGACCTATATCTGATCCACACGATAAAAATATTCATTTTACAATTTTTTAATAGTTTTTATAATAAATCACAGTACAAAATACACAGAATGAGCGCGGGGGGCGCCCTCACAAAAAATATTAAATAAATAAAAAAAAAAACTTAAACTAGGTACTACTTTAAAGTCATAACTTTCCCCTGATAGGTATAAAACATAATTATAATTACAATCAATACTATTATAATGAAACCCCCAAAAAGAACACATTTTTGTACAAAACGTTGCAGATTCATTGTGAAAAGGGTTGTGGATGGGGGTTGTGGTAGATGGTGCTGGTTGACCCCCAAACTGCCCTTTGAGGTTGGTAATTGGTATGGTAGGTATGTGGTCGAGGAAAAGTCACTGGTTTGGTATGGTACGACTGTATTCACAGGACACACATAAACTGGTAATTACTCTACTGGTATGAATGGTATGGTATAAAATGGTTAATGGTTTGAACCCGCGTCGCTGGCGGTCGATCGCGAACTGAGCTAATTTGGGTAACCGCGAGCAAATACACATTCAATTGCAAGCGCAGCTAATATGCATATTTGCTGCGTGGTCGGTTTACCCGAACATACTCCCGACGACAAGATGAGGATGCTGTGGTTTGGTGAATGATGGTGGTACATATTTCCTACATCTTAAAAGTATTTTATTATAACAAAACATTGTTATTAAATATAAAAATGTATAAAAGCAAATATAAAAGCTCGATCTTAATCTAATAAATAATACAAACAGAATAACATATTATAGTTAACTAGTAAAATGGCAAATTAATTGGTAAACAAGTGGTAGGTAGGTATAGGTAAATAAACGGATTACTATATTATTGTCTGTTGTCTTAACAATTAGCACTGAGCACTTCTAGGCCCTACGGCTATTTAACTCACTAGCACAAAACACTTTAACTGGTGGTGGTGCACTGGTGGGCCTCGGCGGCGCGGAAGTCTGTGCAAACTCCTGTTGATGGTAACTTCCGCGTCGACGCCGAGGTCTGGAGGGCGGCGGAGTCGCCGCCTCGGCGTCCTGCATGCAGGGACCCTCGCCGTGGCGCTCTGCACCAGGTCACCGCCGGCGGCAACGTCAGCTCCTCCACATCCATGCTATTACAGCGCATAGAAACAATGGTATGACTTTCGGCCAACTAGCAAACCGTTTTTGGTGTCACGGCTCGCCTTAGACCATTCCCCATGGTAGATTGGTTTTGGGTATCCTTGGATATTTCTTGCGACATAAAATATAATTTTATTATTCGAGTTCACTTTGTTGTGTAAATGAACTAGATCGTCAATGCAATATTCAGCGTAGGTATTTGTTCGTTTTGTTTGTCAGCATTTTACCGTGGTTCTACTCGTGTAACCTGAGGTGAGGTTGACGAACTGGTTTCATTTTGATAGGTAGGTATTATTTTTATGTTGCAATTATTATAAATTTGGTAGAATTCTTATGTTTCTAATGATTGATGAATTTTCTTCTTGGATTAATCTGCTTTGGTTTATAAACATATTTTTCTCTTCTGGGTTGGTTTGTTTAATGGTATGGTTTTGGTGTAGTTTTCATGTTAATAAAATTATTTGGTAACTTTATGTAACAATATTTGCCGGTTTCGTTGCCTCTTAGTTGCAAAACTGAGCTAGACCTTCTGGTTTGGTAGCGCCCAGCTTTTCCTCGAGGTCTGGTATGAATGGTCGGCAAACATCGTCTTTCTGGCTCTTTTCAAGCTTGCTGGTGGCATCTTCACAATGAGGCAAGCACTTATGGTCAGCACTTACTTCTCATTTCTTCTTTGTTTTTTCTTCACTTAGCGCAAAATTAAGCAATTCGTCCTTATGGTGCAGAACGACATTGCAATGAGCATTTTTTCACTGTATCACTTGGTAGAAGCTGGTAGGTTTTGACGATGGTCCTTGGAAAGGGTATGTGGTTGGGGGTTGTGGTAGATGTTAATGGTTGTTCCCCAACAGCCCTGTCGAAGGACCATGAAAAGGGTGGTGGTTTGGGGTTATGGTAGATGTTAATGGTTGTTCCCCAAACCTCCCTTTAAAACTCACTACTCTCTACTGCCGCCAACTTTATGGTAAAATGGTATGAAATGTTTATGGAGGTATTGGTTTGAACCCGCGGCGTTGGCGGTCGACCGCGGACTGAGCTAATTTGGGTAACCGCGAGCAAATACACATTCAATTGCAAGCGCAGCTAATATGCATATTTGCTGCGTGGTCGGTTTACCCGAACACATTGGAACAAATTTATATTTTTCAAAAACAATTTTAACCTACATGGTCATACTTTAATAAGATGTTGGTCATACTTTTTGATTAGTTTCATTACTTATATTAGATTCGTTTTAGAAAAATGCTCTGAAATATTTCCCACGAAGCGCCCTTAAGTAGTAAAATGGAATGGGATTAAACTTAACATACAGGTGTTCTTCTACCTACGATGACACTGCCTGAACATCAATTATGCTACCTTAGCCCTTCGGGGGGAGACAGTGACCTATATTCCCCTGATAGTATTTGCCCTACATTGTATTGTGTTAAATCCGCCTTCGCCGCCGGCACTCAGCCGTGATGTCAGAATGCGATTAATAGGTCGTCTCCCGTCTCGGCTGCACCGTCGGAACCTCGAATAATCGCATCGATCGCCAAAAAACTAACCCACATACGCACTGGCAGCGTAGCCGGAATTATTAATCGTGAGGGGGCGCCCACTGGAGCCCTGTGCGGGGGGTGGGACGGACTACCACCTCGTGGTAGTCAAAGCGCAGGCGCGCGTCCGAAGCGAGGTTACTTCGCGAGGAAGGCTCGCGCGGTCCGGCCGCGTCTGTCGCACGAAGCGATGCGCGAGCTTTCGGCCCCGCGGCCGCAAGCGCCGCGCTAAGTACACCCATGCAGTGGCGGAAGCTGGCAAGGTTGAAGTCTTCGCCGGGCGGACCCTCGCGCGCTCGGAGGATGCTCTGCTGCGGCCGCAGGAAGGTACGATGCGATCGATATCGCGCGCCGAAACCGTCGCCCCTCCCGGCCCGGCCGCCGCGCCGTTCGACGACCCCGCGGCCGCTACAATCTCCCACCTAACCGCTAACACCGTGCCTTTCTGCTCCTCAATCTCAGAACCATACCATCCCTACCAGCATACGATCCACGTGCTGTACCCTTCGTATTTGGTTTGATACTCATTTCAATAAATTCATATTTGACCTTTACCCTCCTAAATTTTACTGTACCTAATTGATTTGAATCTTCGAATAACTGATAAAGCTCTAATTACGTAGTTAACTATAAATGCTTGTAGTTCATTGATAAATATAACAAGCTTTTAAACGTTGTACATACCTAGAGTTATGAATGGAAAGCTTGTAATTGCATCCATGAATGGTATGTTTCAACTTAGCTTATCCAATGTGTCAGATGCATCAGAAATTATAGACCTTGGTTATGGAACCAAGGTCTATAATTTCTGATGCTCGCTTTACCTATTTCACGGTAACTTAAGCCACATGACTTCCCAACTTACTGGAAAGGGTAGGCCCTTTCCAAGTTGAATGAAGTAATAATATGCTGATTGTCTTCATTGCACGTTTGTTTTCATTGATTTACACATGAAACATAACTCTTCTGGATTTGCCATGGTTGGGTAAAATTGCGAATATCCTTTCCATCTTAATTAAAATTTCTCCTTTACCAACTAATGTTGGTCAGTTTAAAGTCGCCCAGCGAGCTATGGAGAGAGCTATGCTCGGAGTTTCTCTGAAGAATAGGATTCGTAATGAGTACATCCGACAGAGAACTAAGGTTATCGACATAGCTCAAAGGATTAGCAAGCTGAAGTGGCAGTGGGCTGGCCATATCTCGAGAAGAACCGACAACCGCTGGGGTAAACGTGTTCTTGAGTGGAGACCGCGACTCGGCAAACGTAGTGTAGGACGCCCTCCGACCAGGTGGGATGACGATTTGCGAAAGACTGCTGGCAGATGCGGGATGCGGCAAGCTGAAGACAGGGCGCTATGGCGCTCATTAGGGGAGGCCTATGTCCAGCAGTGGACAAATATAGGCTGATGATGATGATGATGAACTAATGTACCTACCATTACATTCTTCTTTTAGGTACTATGTATTCTGCTCTTGCTTCTTACAATAATGGTAAAGCTCCATAATATTCTTGAATGCGACATTGCATCGGCCAGCATTTAATGGTTTCTTCACGCCATCTTGAAGGCTTTAAAGGAGGTTAAAGGCGAGGCGCGGTAAAAAGAACTCTATTTAAGTTTAGCGTAAGGATTACTATAGAACATCCCCATGGGGGCCACGTTAAGAACGTGCGAAGCTGGGCGTGAGTCGAATCTGAAGGAATTTGGTATATTGTTATTAGGATGGGGTTGTGCTTGAATTTAATCTGACTACTTATGACAAAAAGGGAGGCATTGGTTTAGAAGTAGAAGTTTTTCAGCTGACATGGTGATGTGATGGATGGCAAACATAAAGTCCTAGTAGGTCTAGGTCCTATTTTCTGCCCAGGCTTCGTTCAGTACCTGGTATCTAAGTAAAGGGTTGCCTTATAAGCATTCAAAGATAATGCAGAATCCTAATTGACTGTGGTTTGACGACCTCTGTGGCGCGGTGGGCGAAGGTCTGCCTGCGACGCTGGAGGTTACGGGTTTGATTCCCGCCTCGGGACAAATGTGTGTACGATCTGCAGACATTTGTTCAGGGTGTTCTGGTCGTTTTCTTTGTATAATAAAAAAATCTATTTATGTATTGTATTATATTATGGATATCAGTTATCTAGTACCCATAACACAAGCTCTGCTTAGCTTGCGGAGTTAGATAATGCTTTGTGTATTGTCCAGCATTATTTATTTATTTACCTCAAATATAAATAAAAATCAATGACTCACCTACTTTGGTGGTAACCCTTGATCCTTGGGTTGGTGTCCTGGGGCACACGCAGTTTTTCATAGTGTTCACAGGTGATCGAAATACTGGTTTTTCTTTCGGTTACCGAATAAGCATTGCCATTCGTTGTGGCAATGCTGTCAGCGTTCTGGGCACTCTGCCTTCTGATGACTGACGGCTTAGATTTTATGAAATTGATTTCTGGTGAAATCGGCTTTTTAATATTATATATCTTAGGGCTTAAAATACCTAGTAAGTATTTTGAATAGTAATAATTATAAAACATGCAGGGCAACCCACACAGCATCATCTAGCCCCAAAGTGAGCAGAGCTTGTGATATGGGTACTAATTATCACACTAATATTATAAAATGCGTATGTTTAGATGGATGTTTGGATAGATGGGTGGGTGGATGGACGGATAGATGGATGTTTGTTGCTCAATCACGTCAGAGCGGTTGAACGGATAGGGAAGAAATTTGTCACAGAGATACTAATGTCTGGAATAGCACATAAGCTATATTTTGCTCAATCACGTCAGAACGGTTGAACGGATAGGGAAGAAATTTGTTACAGAGATAGTTTATAGTCTGGAATAGCACATACGCTATATTTTATCCCGGAATTCCCACGGGAACGGGAACTACGCGGGTGAAACCGCAAGGGGCTGCAATACATAGCTAATTGTTTTCATTATTAAGAAGATAAATCAAATTTAGATAAACATAAAACAGAACCAAGTATAAAAAGGCGCATTATAACACACAACATAAATACCGTCACTTCGATCGAACGCAAAGGTAGTTATATTGTCGTTTAGTTTTGAACGGTTCTCGTTTTCAACACCAGTCGGCGCTATGGGCTGTTGTTGATCTACTATATCGAACTCTATCTCTAGCTATGGCTGCTAAACACACAACGTATAGCTACAGATTTATACAGGGTGTTCCATGTTTAGATAATCAAACGAATACGGGTGCTTTCACGTTCAACCTACAACTTGTATGGGTCCATTCTATTGCATATGGTTTTAGAGTAGGTATTCAACTACCCATCATCATCATAATCAGCCTATAATAGTCCACTGTTAGATATACTATATGTATATATATATGAGTTCAACATATTATGTTGAACTAACTATCGCAAAGGGAATGTGTAATAAACGTACCAAAAATATTTTACTATAAAATATTTTAATCCACATCCCAGTACATCAATAATATGTTTGGGTAAACATATTATTTAGATATTAGATATTTATTTATTCAAGCTTAATAATTAACTTACAGACTACTTAGTCCAAAACGTTAACTATCTATAATACAAGGATTTAAAACTAGTGAAAACTTAGATAAGATCTTAACTGATTATAAATAGAACTTAGGCTGTCATCAAATATGTCAACATGTTGGAACTCCAGAAGAAACTTGTTAAGGAGAGTGAGTGCCCGTAGAGTAGGTGCGTTATTAGCGTGCTGAGTCCGCGTCGTGTGACAAGCAAACAGTCGATGGTGCCTTCGGCCGCTTCTCGTGTAGTTATTTGGTACATATAGAGTGATAGTGGCAAGTATGGTCGGATTGTTCACTTTATTCCGCAGTATAAGGCAGTAGTGCATAGCTAAATGCAGCTTGCGCCTGAGCTCCAGTGTATCCAATCCGACCATGCCAGTCACGAAGAGGGAAGGGAAAAGATACGGGTAATAGCCATACATACGTTTATAAAGATACCTAGCAAATTTACGTTGTAGCCTCTCAATCATAACAGTATATTTAGCCTCTCGTGGATCCCAACTTAGTGCGCTAAACTCGAGTTTGCTTCGAACGAAGGCATTGTAGAGCGTGATTGCTATACCTATATCTTTGAAATGCGAAGCCGTCCTCATTATAAAACCTAGTGTTCTGTTGACAGTTTTGCACATAGCCATAATATGATCACGGAAATCAAGGCATGTGTCCTCAATAAGTCCTAAATCCCGAATTTTCTCCACCCTTTCCATTGTGGAGATGCCTAGAGAGTATGTTTCGATTTTAGGTACTTGGAGTCTAGTAAATTATATTTATATTTACGTAGCCAAAGACAATTAATTACGTATTTTTTTAAATATAGTTTCTACTTTTAACACAGAAAAATATTGGGAACTGTTCGATACCTTGGAAACACCCTACTTCGTTTTATTCTTTAGGAAAGGAACACCCTGTAAAAGTCCGAAGGGTGACCGAAGGCTATGGCTGATATTTATAAACAAACTAAAATACTCTGTGACATTTATTATGTGGTAAAAGAAGGCCTTCGGATTGTCAATACAATAAGCTATACCAACGCTGAAAAAGTTATCAACACAGTATTTATTTTTGTTTCGTCCGTTGATAGATAGACGGACGATTATTTTTGTCCCCAGGGAATTTTTCCACGTATGTTTTTTCTGACGATATATCAAATCAAATCACATTTATTTCAGACACAGTACACATAAATAGTCCATTATAGCCATAATAAAAATTAAACACACACAGAAAAACATTACACTAATAATTACAATACACTAAGGTTAAATAATAAATTAAATAATAAAAATAAAAAAAAAATATTTTCATTTAATTTATTATTTATTCTTAGTGTATTGTAATTAATAGTGTAATATTTTTCTCTGTTTCATTTTTATTATGGCTATATGAAAAACGTGTACAAAACATACATAAAAAGCTGTGATTGTGGTCGGGAGCGGAAGCTCAAGCAGAGCGGATTTGGTAAACAGTACCTACAACTTCGCGGGAAATCATATATTCAGAGATTTGATCTTGATTATGTTCAAACATGGCTGCTTGGCCGTGGCGGATACAAAAAATGAACCCCTAAAACCACCCTATACCTAGACGTCGTAAGAATGAACCTAAGGCTTACAACCCTTAGTAGACTTACCAGAGAAAGGGCAGCAGGTAATTTCTAATAAGGTAATTATGACGATGCCCTCGTTTTTGGGGGAGTTTGAACTTTCAGATTTGGACGTTTTTTTATTTTTACATCCAAAATAGACCTTCGTTTGACCACAATCTGATCTGATAGAAACCTGGGGGTATGTGTGCTGATGAGATAGATTCCTACATTAAATTGTGTAATATAAATAAATAAAAAAACGCTGTAAAACGCAAATCAAATTACGCTCCTCATCGATCAAAACCATTCGGTCTTCATTCGTTAGAACCAAATACCGATTCAGTAAATTTAAAATAGATACTTTATCCATCATCATCACCATTAAAAAAATTACAGATTGTTTTAAATTCAACACATTAAATAGAACAGCAATGGATTTGAGGCCTTATCGCTTAAAGCAATTTCTTCCAGGTAACCAGATCGAGAGAACCAAAAATAGGTAGATACGTGCAAAATATACAGTAACATTTCACAAGTACTAGCTTTAAAATTCAGTTAAATCTTGCCGGGAACTGCAACTCACGCTTACATATCTCGAGCTCCGGAATCAAGACTGAATTGCAAAACATGTAGACAATACAAAGATTTACAAAACTTTTGGCAATCTTCTCTGAACGAGTTCGAAGCAAACATGCATTCTGCAATCAACCGGGAATATGAATTTTCTGTTTTACCATACATGTATACGAACTGGGTAACCTATTTCGACCGGATTACGTGGTTTTACAGCTATAGTCCACCTACCGTAACTGCATATAGGGTGGTAAGGTGAAAGATAGAGGTATTCTAACTTTGGAACATTATACACAATAGCCACTTCTTTCTGAAAGTAGAGAATGTGAATTACATTAACTTTATGAATGCGCCGTGTGGTGCTGGCTTAGAATTTGCACCACCTTAACTCTTTCCGTGGGTGTCGTAAGAGGCGAGTTAAGGACATACACAGGGCGGGCAGCAGCGCCTCTTGCAGAATAGATCTACCACCGAGCTGCAATCCCCAACCCGCATGCCTAGCGTGGGGATTATGGGCATTACCTCCCATTAGATAAAAATCAAAAAGCGATTATCAGGGGGAAGCCTGCGTCCAGCAGTGGACCAATATAGCCTATATTGGTCCACTGCTTGAGGTTGCGTTGAGGTTGAGATAGAAATGCGCACGATTGGAGGATGGCTGGATAGTAGGATGTTTGTTACTTCTTCGCGCCAAAAACAACTGAACCGATTGGACTGATGTTTTATATAGCCATAGGTCTAGACTTGGAATAAACATAATTTTTATCCCATAAATCAGTTCTCATGAAATAGAAATAACCTTAAAAGTTTCTATAGAAGCACCGCGCGCGAAACCGCGCGGGTAGAAACTATTTTAATAGAAATCTTGCATGATGCATTGCAGGAGTTCGGATGACAAATCTTTCATCGCATGTTACCTGGCAACAATGCCTAGGTTTTGGTACTCCCCCTGCTATTGGACAATGTTTTATATAAAAGAGGGAAAGGATGCTAGAAAATCTACAACTCCGGTCAGCGGAGTTGTAGATTTTCTAGCATCCTTTCCTAGAAATAATATAATTATTCTGCGCTATTCTTTAAGCTTATACAGGGTTATTGGTAAATTAGTAACACTGTGAACTGCAGGTCCTGCCCATCATCGCAAACACGTTTGTGAAGACGCCGAACCTGAAGCTCCCGTAGTGTTACTAATTTACCAATAACCCTGTATGTAAACAGTCGCCGAGTATATCTAGGTTGACATTCCATTGCTATTTTTACCCTATAAAGGTAAAATTATAGCACTATTTATGAACATCGATAGCTTATCACCAAGGAATGGCATCAACATATTATGTTAGTTCACTGCTAAACACAGGACTCCCCTACTGAGCATCATAGCGTCTTGTCTCAGGTCCATAGGTCATGACGATGTCGTAAAAAATCTTCAGTTAGGTACAAGTAATTTCGAGAAAAAGGCTGGGCAGCGTTTGGGAAACTATAAACGCTGCCCAGCCTTTTTCTCGAAAATGCTTGTACCTAACTGATGATCCCTGTACCTTCCTCCCCGCACCTTCGTTCTCTTTCAAGATATAACTCGTGACCACACAGTAAAATTTTATTTTATTTATAAAATACCTAAAACGTTAAGTGCGAGTTGGACTCGCGCAATTATAAGACCTTTCTTGCATCATGCATGACATGATTCTGGGTCAAGTTCATTCAGTCAGTTTCGGGATTTTTCCCTTCCTTCCCTACTGTTGCTTCATTTCTAGGTCGAATTTCTATGGTCCTTTTTACCCGATATAGGTAACTAAGGTTAGTTACCTATATGTTTCATAACCAATGCTAAGGTAGCACTGGTTATGAACATCGATAGCTGAGTACCAGGTCACGTCTCGCCCATTTATTTGCTTTGGAAATCGTCTGCTGTATTCTAGATGCTCAGTTGTTCAGTTTATCGATGCATTTCTATGCCAATGGCGGTTATTCGAATGTTCGTTCCTAGGCCACTGCCGCACTGTAAGATGGTGGCTTAGATGGTAGTTGAGAAAATAGACGTATAAAATGCATATCACCGGTCACATTGCAAGCATAGTACGAGTACGTAACCCCGTCGTTGGATTTGTATACCCTAGCACTTTGGTCCTAGATGATGAACAGGGTCCATAGGGAGGCCTCAGGAACTACTAAACGAAAAGACCTCATCGATTTACTTGTTGGTTCGGTGGTAGCTAGGTATGCTTAAAGTTAAACAATCGAAAAATAAAATAAGTTATTTTCAAATTTTGAACTCATGACGCGAAACAACCCGCTGAGCTTCCATCAAAGCAACTTACCAACCTAGCCGCCTACCTTCCACTTTACAGTGCGGCGTAGCCTTATAGTTGTCAAGGAGACGAGGTTTGAATCCTATGTCTCTGAGCAAAAGGATCAAATTCCCTCCTATGCAAGTCAGGGATCAATAACCCTGCTGATAACTGTAACTGGGTGCGGTAAATAGACACAAATGTTAGTTTACAGTTAAACTCAGTTTCAGTAACGTATTTTAGTAAATACTGTTATGCTAATTAAATTCTGCAAGTATTTTAAAAAATTGATCGTTTCGTTTGTTTTAAATTTGTCTTGAATTCAGATACTTATACAAAACTTAAACTCTTTGAAGAAGGCATCTTAATTGTGTAAAGATTAGTAATCAAATCACACTAATCCTTCCTACAAATACTCGTATTATACCTAACGCGAAAGTTTGTGTGGATGTATGTAAGTATGTTTGTTGCTCTTTAACGCTAAAACTACTGAATGGATTTTGATAAAACTCCTCAATAATATAGCTTACGTATCAGAATAACACATAGGCTACAATTCATAAAGATATGTTGTATATTATCAGACAGACAGACGCGGAAACTACGGGGGCAAAGCCGCGGGCGGCAGCTAGCTATAAAAGCGAAAATTTAGATGTATGGATGGATAAAAAAAAATTGTCAAACATATCCTTTGTAAAAAGGCTTACTATAAAATATCAGATTATCTAGACGATAAAAAAGCTTGGGACGAGTTTTGCTCCAACTCGAAAACTAACATTCTAACAAGGTAAAGGTTTCTTGTTCGCTTCTTTACTTTACCTTAAAAAGATTGAAGTGGACAAAAAATCAAAGTGATCACTTTATTTCCTAGTTTTACTTATGTAATCTGAGTTTTTGTGACGTGTCCAAGAGTCCTGTAAGGTCATACATTGCAAATCATTTTTTTTAAATAAAAATAATTTAAGATTTCATGGTTATCCTTTTATTTAATTTATATAGTTTGGTAGTGTGATTTCATTCTTATAATCGAACCTAACGATCGATGCAATAAAAGTACATAGTGTAATTTTTACTGATTTTAGTCGGTTCAAATCCCGGGTGTGGCTAGCGAATTTTCGAAAATCTTTAAATGCTTTTCTTTCTTTTTAAAAATAAGGGAAGGTTTTCTTTGAGTAAAAAGTTCTATCTACAGTATTAACAGAACTTTCCTTTCAGGTGGCATTACAAAATTGCATCCTGTATTATATGCAGCTTGTTTGACCTTCCTGTAGATTGTTAGCAACAGTCTGCAATTAGCTCAATTGTTTCAATTATAAATACTGGTTTTAATTTAATTATATTATTTGTTTCTTATTTTCTTTGTTAATAAAGTCTATAATTCAACTTTTTAAATCTCCTTAGACATTTAAATTAGATTGATTATTTCTAAACGGTTTTAGATTGAAATTCTAAAATGACATTAACTGATTCTTCTCGAATGCCCTTTAAAATTTATTGAAACGATACTGAATAACCTCTGAACTGAATAGATTGATATCTCCATTAAATTGGATTGGGCTGTTTCTACTCAACTATGAAAAACAAACCATTGCAATTATTAATCCATCAGCCTTACGAAGAATGGGTTTACGGTTGTGTGTGTTTATTGATTAACTTTATGAGTGCGGTAGACTAATAAAGTAGGTATTAATAACTCTTTTTATTGCTTATTGGGCTATCATTGTTTTACTTGACAAGCCTTTTTGTAAAAAAGGACTTAGATAGATTGATAGATAGATAATTCCTTATTGAACCACAGAAACACAAAATACAATGCTGAAGATAATGCTGAGAATCAACGAACTACATAATCACCAGCCTATACCAGTGTATAGGCTGATGATGATGTAGTTCTTTGATTTATAATAGGGGAGGCCTATGTCCAGTAGTGGACTGCCACTGCTGGACATAGGCCTCCCCTATTATTGCTTTGAGCGATGTCTCCCAGGCAACCTTGGGATAGGCTGTATAATATAGGCGGTGGCGTTTGAGTAATAGGTAAAAAAAACAATTACATTATACATACACTACTTTCTATTTATTTATTGTACTTTAATTAATACGGTTTATATTATACTATAGATCAAAGGGGATTTTAGCATTGAACCAACACCATGTCTTGCTGTCCTTAAATTTCAATAAACCAAGGATAAGTTTATATGATTTGAACCCAAGTTATGTAGAACAGAGAGGGCAGCAGCGCCTCTTGCAGAATAGATCTACCACCGAACTAAGATAACCCCAACCCTCATGCCCACCCCATGACATAAGAAATCAGGGGGAGGCCTGCGTCTAGCAGTGGACCATTAAAGGCTGTTGAGGTGAGCTATGTAGAACCAGATTACTGAAAAACCACTATACTTTTAAATTTCACTCAGTGCCCTGATTCCAAGTTACCGATATATTCGAAATAGTGCCACAGACGGTTCTTAAACTTTACGATAAAAGTACCTAGATCGAGATAAACACGAGTACCCTTCCAAAATCCGTGTGTCTCGATGGATGACGAAGCCCATGTAAAATCGGGACACTAAACTGACAATAAATCTAATACGAAGATAGTTCGTAGCAGTGCTACGAAGCTAGTTCGTAGCACTGCTACGAGTGCTACGTAGCCATTACCGTAGAACGTCTACGCGACCTAATAAATCTTTATTTATCTCGTTGACGGCCCACCAATTAACGTCTGTCCCTTTTTCACACTGGGACATTTACGGGCTCAGAGTGACAAGTTATATGGCGACTTGTCCCTGGCAGATTGAAAATGATCGGTGTGGTTTAATCGCTACGGTTATAATGAAAATAAACTTTCGAAGCAAAAAAAGTCGCTACTGGTTGGCGCGTGATTCTATTTTCTGTGGTTTTTAATTTTTTCTGCGTTTCCACAAGCAATAAAATCGTGAAAAGTGATTTGCCGCAAATCGTAAACCATTTTCTATGAACTCTGAACCAACTTCGATTCACTGGTATTTTTTGAGCTTGGATTAAATATGAATCATTGTGTCAAATAGTCAATCAAAGTTGATTTTATCATAAGTTCATAGAAAATGGTTAACGATTTGCGGCAAATTACTTTTTCGCCAGTTTTATTGCTTGTGGAAGACAGAAAAAATTAAAAACCACTAAAAAATTATACTGTCGCCAAAAATTACGAGTATAAGCCGTAATTTTTGGCGGCAGTATAAGTCTAAACAGTCTTAAAAATACAAAGCTAGGTTCGCTATTGAAGGAAACGATACAAGAAGGATGATGCTATAGATGTCAATAGGAATAAAACAATTCGAGAGCTACATACGATAGGTTTTATATTCAATTGTTGAATACATAAAACCCTTGATCCGGCTGGAATCAATTGAAAAATTGGGTTACCTACAACCACCATATCTCCCAGATAAAATTCTATCAATGCAGCCATTTGGCACTCGAGGCTTTCATAAATTTAGGGCAGCCTCGCTCTTATCAGCAAAGAGATACGGTTTATTTTTTTTAAAAAGTCTCTTGACTTTTTATTCTCGACGTCTGAGAGCTCTTCAGAGTTCGAGTTGGCACCAAATTTTAGGTTTCAACGGTTCTCATTAGGCGCCTTCGCTCAGATACGGGCGGGTGGTGGGTAAATGGGGGATTGCTTGCCCCCTCCTCCCATGGCTGGGTAGTAAAGGGGGAGGCGTCAGACCGAGAGACTATTGTGATATAGGACGTAGCGTTTTGTTCACAGGCTCTTGGTTTATGTGTGATCTGCTAATGCTAAGATTTTAGATACTTGGAGCTGGTTTGGCGTACGTAGTATAGAGTCAAGGGAGTTTTGACCTTGCTATCACTTAGTTAAGCAGTTAGTTCCTATAAAGTGTGTCCTCTTGTAACATCTCGTCGACTCTGACGACCGCTGTGGCGGTGGGAGAAGGTCCGCCTGCGACGCAGGAGGTTGCGAATTCGATTCTTGCCTCGGAACAAATGTTTGTACGATCTGCAGATATTTGTTCCGGGTGCTCTGGTCGTTTTCTATGTATTATATTATGTTTATCAGTTATCTAGTACCATATCACAAGCTCTGCTTGGCTTGAGGCTAGATAATGCTGTGTGAAATGTGCAGTATTACTTATTTATTATTATTTATCTCGTAAATTTCATCCAGTGGCATCCCTTGCGTTGGATCTGAGTAAAAAATACTTTGAATGAAGTTTTTCCTGTACTTTCTTTGGTAACTAAGATTATAAAAATAGGTATGAGCAATAAAATCCCTGTTTCAAGACAATATTTTTACTAGGTACTCCAATATGACATCAGCCATAAAAAATCTAAGCATAAATTAAGATATTCCTAGAGATTTACGTAATTACATGAATTCCGCCCACAGTAACCATAAAACATTTATGATGCTGCTTACAGTTTCAAATTAAAACGATGTTATTTATGGTATGAATAAAAACCCGCTTTAAAATTTCCGACAAGGTTCCGTCGGCACGGAATTTTTCCGACAATAATTAGTTTTCCCCGCGGTCCTTTTATCGTGTGTCGTACAGTCAGCAAAACAAGCAGAATAAATAAAATTATAGATTATCCCGACAGCAACGTCGAGATAATTTATAATTTTATTTATATTTATAGGCATCGATATCGCCAACGGATCGGTGAATCAGCCCGTATGTAATGTCAAGGCGGTTTACGAAACGGTGCCATTCAGTTAATTGCCTATGCCCATTGTAGAACGATCAATGTTATTCAGTATGACGAGATTACATCGGTCAACCAACGTCACTTTTCTTCTCGTCTAATGAAAGTAATAAGGTGCTCCCAATAAATCAGCGTCTATCATTATATAGCGTATTATATAGCGTATTATCATTATATTATAGATCTAGTCAATGGATCTAAAGAGATCCATCCCCTTTTCAATTCGATTAAAAAAGTCCATAGTTTTTTTCTGACTGTACAGGAAGTACTAATGGCTAAAAGCCTTTGTCCGCTGTCTCACTTATCTGTCAATTTGAGAGCTAATTTTATACATACACGACAGAAATGATTCATTATCGGAATAATTGGATTACGAAATATATACTTAGCATTAAACTGCAACTGGTATAAAGGGGGAGTGCAATTAAAGGGGTATTTTAAGATATTGTACCATGATCTTATATTTCTTTAATGTTTATGTAAATATACTTTCATTTCTATTGCTAGGAAAGGTAAAAAGACTAGTGAAAGAAGGCTTAGAGCATATTAAGACTATAGTAACCTATTCTATGAAATAATTAGATTTTCGTAGTTCGACTGACAATCATATAGTCATGTCACGGATGCTTTACCGATTCGGTTTCACATGACAATTGATTTTATTTCTGAAGTAGTTGTTACCTATCGATTTTGTTATTGTAGCTCAACATTTTGTAGGTATTATTTTACAGACTTGCAAAAGCATAAAATAGAATTATATATTTTTTGTTATATTTGATACATGCTTCGTGCTTCATGCTCGCAGCATTACACGCCTTTTTCATGATATTTTTATACAATTTTCAATAATTTTTCATGGCAAAATCGTCTATCTACGTTACATTCATATTTTGTTATCTCTCTATAAAAATTTAAAAATTCAAAATTTTCGTGAGTCCCCATATTTTACGAGTGGAATCTCAATGTGTCAAAATTAGCTGAGTCTTCGAAATGCTTCATTTTGCCATTCAATCTTCATTCGCTCACCTGCCAACAATAACGGAACTTCATACTCGTGCGTGGAAGGTATAGTAGGGGTCGGCTTTTATCAAAGGAGAATTGAGTAATTTACAAATAAGTTTGGTTTAAAAATTTCATGATGTATAAATACTTATTCGCGATTCTATGCTTTTTTGGGATTTGGGGCTAAGATAACGCCCCAACACCGATATGGTAGAAATTGTCCTTAAGTCCGCCTGAAAACAAAATCAGGTTACCATTAACTTATCAAGAAACAGGTTTATCCAGTATGTTTTTAGATATTCCCCACGCGTACCCCTAATCCCAATCTCAGTAGTCAGGTTTTCCTTAAACTGAAGCATCGTGTCTCATAACTTAAAAGTTTACACACAGCACCCGTGTCAGAGGGGACCAATATCAGCGCCGATAACTCCAGCCAACTTAATCTCCTCCATAAAATAGCCAGGAACTACCTAACTAAGATTTCCACGCCATAAACCCCACGAACTTTCGTAGGCGCGTCCGATTGTGGGCGATGCCAGGATATATTATAGTTAGTATGGCATTTAAACCCACGTCTGCGGTGCAATTCGAACCTTATTATCATGTAACAAAGCTTTAAATAAGGTATGAGTTGAGTATAGGTACAATACAGTTAAAAACAGAGTTTTTGAGGTTTATTTCGAACCATATTTCGAAACAATAGGAGGGACATATTTACGACAAAGGGTGTTGTTTTGGTTGTGAAGGGTATTTTATTGTAACAAATGTAGTGCTTGAGGAATTAAAAAAAACTTATTTGAATCAAAATGGCCGTGGCCTTCCGATTCTAAATAAATTGGTGTCGTTAACTGATTGTCTGGGTGTTTTCTATGTATAATAAAAAATATCTATCTATGTAATGTATAATATTACGTATATCAGTTATCTAGTACCCATAACACAAGCTCTGCTTACCTTGGGGCTAGATAATGCTGTGTGAATTGTCCAGCATTATTTATTTATTTATTTATTATTTATTTTTGTCATTGCTGTCACCTCGTACGTCGTATTTTGAGGTCGTCTTCGTACAACCTCCTTGTCAACAATGTACAAAAGCAATAAACAAAAGTAAGGAATCTCGGCAGTTGGAAGTAGGTACTTACAAAAAAGCTTTGATTTCATGAAAAGGCTCTTGCAATCATAGTTTCAAAAAGAAAAACGAACATTAAGCATTTCGTCCCTTTTCTAACCTGTATCATCAGTACATTGAACTTTGATAAAATTTCACAAAATTAATTTTTGTTCTACAAACTTGCAAAATTTTGTCGATGAAATTTTTAAGCCAAAGTGCCCTAAATCTAAATGTGCCATTAAAGGCTCACATGCCTCGTCTGTTCCATTATAAAGTTTCTAACACGTAGTACCTAAAACCTTTCCTCACCTCTTTGGAAGAGTCAAGGATCTTGTACATTTTAAACTTAGTTTGGGCGCCTGCCTACGTGAAAATGACACAACAAAATAGGTTTTGGAAACATATTTTTTTACATAATACACAGACAATAGGTACATACATACCTAGAGGAAAACGGCCATACAAGTAAATTTTGATGCGGATGAGTTGTACCTATAGCAAAAAGTGAAGTGGATAACTCATCCGCGGATGAGTTTTTTAGCGGACGAATTGTACGCTTACCCTTTATTTTTTTTACTTAAACGATGTAAGTTTATAGTTTTTTTTTATTATAACACTTTCATTCAGCGTTTCAAAGATTGAACAGGTGTACAGGATGAGATAGCTCTCAGCAATAAGGCCGTCTATTCTACAACGTTATTTGTTTTGTTCTTTTACTGTTATGTTTATATGTTTCTTGACGTGCAACATGCAATAAGAATATTGTACTTTCAGAGCCAAAATCTAAGTTTATATTGGTCTTGCGAAAAGATCGCATCGTTCGTCACGCAGGCGATTTCAAATAAGAGATATTACTACGATTTAACAGATATTTTAGGACAACGTTCATTCACTTTGAAATTTGCTTTCACAAACGCCTACTACTGAATTTCCCTTTCAGATCGTATTATGAATAAATAATCGACGGTGACCTTTTACATATTTAGACAGCCGAAAATGTGGCCAAAAGGTTTTCCTCCATGGAAGTCTGAAGTGATACATCAATGTGTAAATACCCTTTTGTCGTTGAAAATACTTCGCACTTAGTGAAAGGGTTAGTTCATGCATTATGCATTTATTTAAAGTCACACTCACGACTTGTATGGCTTAGGTGACTCACGAACTCACTGATGAATTGGTAATCCCTACTTTGTGCGGATTATGATGGGTTCTGGCGAATGAGTCATGCCTAGACTTATAGACTAAACACTAACATTTTTGGTGTTAACGAATTATATCACCTAAATCTGCAAAATAAGGTCCGAAGTCATCAGTTTCACTGGAATAATTGCCACAGCCAGAACAGCCAGAGCAGCCGTGTGGTGCCGGCTTAAAATTCACACCACCCAACTCTTTCCGCTGGTGTCGTAAGAAGCGACTAAAGGGCATAAACCGGGGGCGGGCAGCAGCGCCTCCTGTAAAACAATAAATACCATCGAGCTGCAATCCCGAACCCGCATGCCCAGCTTGGGGATTATGGGCATTTCCCCCCAGGAGATAAAAGCCAATGAGGCGCTTTTCAGGGTGAGGCCTGCGTCCAGCAGTGGATCAATATAGGCTGTTGAGGTGTTGACGTAATGAAACATCAGGAAGCCTCTTATGTGTAAGGGTTATTTTCCTGTCATGTGGATTTCCGTCCGCGTGTAGGCAACCCGAAATCTATGTAAAATTACGCTTATATTATAAATGCGGAAAGTTTGGATGTTTAGATGCATAGATTGATGTTTGTTACTTTTTCACGCCATTGAAGAATGAGATATTTTACCGTAATCGCTCGGCGGATGGGGCGGAAATTTTACATACATTTAGTTCTAGAGGAATGAAACATAGGCTGCTTTTTATACTTTAAATCATTTTCCATGGAATTGAACTATTACTACTTTCATATTTGTTTACCTTTCATATAGGAAAACAAATATGGAACATCCAGCACAGCCAGAACAGCCAGACCACCCGTGTGTTGCCGGCTTAGAGTTCACACCACCCCAACTCTTCCCGCAGCTTGGCTGGATAAGTTTTGGGTGGCCCTCACGCAGACTAGTTCCATACGCGGGCGGAAATCCTCATGACATGACATATTTATATTTCAAAGGAGTGACCTTTATCCACCAATGTACCTATAACGCCCGCACACACTCTCTATTGTTTCACAAGAGCAAATTTTTGTACCTACAAGTATCTACTGTAGGTATTTTATTTGAAAATAGACGGGATGATTCTACCGTAAAGGGCACGGGGAGTCCTTTGAAAATATTTATGAACCTCGGTGGTTTATGTTTTCATTGGGCCTATGGTGCTTTTCGACTTAGAAATAGGGAATGCTTACCTTCTCATAGAAATCGAAGAATAAATATTCTGACCTATTTAGCCTCAAGAAAGTGAGACAGTGATTATATTCATCCATACTAATATATAAATTCGACCCTATACATTCTGCCTCGTCAAGGCATGCAAAATTTATACTAAAACTAAGTGCTACTAAATAATACATCAAAATAATTAAAATTACAAAACTAACCACAACAAACTTAGATGAGATTTTTGGAAAAAGTTATACCTAATCGAATCAAAATTGTAGAATACCTACCTTATACCAATAGTTACCTCCTAAGGAGTCTAAGGAGTAAGGAGGTAACTATGGGTAAGTACGACGTGTTTTAATATCTTCCTGATTTTAATAATTGAATACCATAATGATTATGAATAATGTAATAAAAATTTGCAAATTGTGGCATAATCTGCAAATTTTCCTAAACAAGCAATTTATATTTTACTGCGTTAACCCTGTCAAAAGCCTGCCACAACACAAACTGCTTATTTTCATACTTGTGTAGGAAGTTTAAGCTTAACGTCAAAGGAATTCCATGGCTAAAGTATGATTTATTGTTTGCTTAGTCCTTGCTGTTTAAAATCAACGGTTTCGTGATAGGAGTTTTGTGGTGAAATATCAAAGTCACTGTTTTAGTTGTCAGACAATTTATTATTTATTTTTGTTGTCGGGGTACAAGGGAGACTCCAGCATCTCGTCTCCCAAGCCAACCTAACCTGCACGTGGTGGACCCTGCTGGATAACGAACTAGACTCTGGTGAAAATATCATACAATTTATAATTATTTTCCATTACTTGATACTGGCAGAATTGTCTAACCAGACTTACAGCCAGACACGTTTCCATTAATAAAAAATTAATTAATTCATTTTCGTTGTCATTCAGGTAATGTAAACACCGGCCTACATTACCTGATTTTCATTGATTTTTTTCAATGTATTTTTCATGCAAGACTGAAGCAGGTAATTTTGTTGTTTTGCCTGAAAAAATACATTCACATCCATATTTTTAGCAAATTTTTAATCCTAGATTCAAACCATTCTACATATTATCAAAATATTCTTTCTTAAATATTGGAAATGCAAATAAATGTACGGTTATGTTGTCCATAAAAATAAAGGAGGGTACTTTGAGCGATAAAATAAACCAAAGAAATGATCTTGTTCAATGTAACAAATATTTTAATATTGACCTCAATCAACTGAAGTAGGTAAAAGGTTTCTCACTTCGTATTTGACTTAATTTGATTGGATTTAAACTGAATTTCATTTGCAAGAGCTCTTAGCTCGAAAAGAGGTAGAAGAGAAAGAAGAACTGTACAACAAAAACTAAAAATCATCTCTAACTTGTGATTTTTTGTGTTTGGTCTAGGGTCTTATATTTAACGCTTTGTTTTTATACTCTAATATTATAAAGAGGAAAGATCTATATTTCTGTTAGCAACGAATAAACTTACTTAAAAATACTGGACCGATTTCAAAAATTCTTTTGTCGTTAGAAAGCTACATTATCACTGAGTAACATAGGCTGTAGGACATACCCGTGCGAAGCTGGGGCGGAGCGCTAGTTAACATAGAACCAAAATAAACTTAATTTCAAAGTGCTGTCAGTCACAACCCACCTCAATTAGTACCTAGTCATTCAGGTTTCAACTATAGTTTCAGCCTTTAGCAGTTAATAATAGAGTTTCGTTTTGAAGCAAACCACTTTCTAGTCATAGCTCCGTTTACAGTTCTTCAGGCTGTGGTATGCGAAACTATCGCCACCACTTATTTTATTTTATTACTATGTTGAACAAAGGAAATTTCAAAAATGCCACGTACAGTTTATACCTATTAAAACGATTTTTTTAACGCCTCTGTAATAGTTTTATTCTATTAGGTTTAGGCAGAATATCGATGTTGCCCTTGGTGACCACCAATATCTATTTTCAATATACTCGCTAAACTAAATAGAATAAAACTATTAGAGAGGCGTTAAAAAAGCTTATAATTTGTATCACAAACTGTACGATGGTTTATTAAAAGTTCATTTGTTCAACGTAGTAATAAAATAAAATAGGTAGCGGCGCTAGCTTCACTCATACCACCGCCTTAAGGTCAAAAATCCCATTCACTCCCAATTAACGAAGGGTATCTGTTCTTACGTCATGAATGTCAGACGGGTAATGGGTCTTGACTTGACGTCTATCGACGTCTGCTTTCTGGGTCTTATTAGGGTCTTTAGGCGCTGTTTAGATAAAATGTTGTTATCAATTCAATACTGCGCATAACAAAGACAAGTACTTAACTCAGTCCTATGCATGTACTTCTTCATCATTGACTTTTCTGACAGAAGCTTTTGTTTTATACGGTGTAGATCAAAGTTACCCGACGCACTTTCTAACTCTACGATTAACTTTTTAAAACCCTATCCTACTACTTAGATCTAAATTTAGCCTAAGTTAGTTCATACACCCTGTTGGGAACTGCAATTTGCATTGTCATTTTATTAACATTAGCTGTTATCATGCTAATTCATAATTTTATTCATAATCACCTTTACGTTTATTAAAATTTGGTCATGTTAATGTTAAAAATATTAAAATAAAAACGAATGTCTCATTTACTATCCTACTAGGTACTTGCTTTTGACAAGATGCATTAAAACATGATCTTAAATTGTGTACCTTACATCGAAGAATGCTGTTTGTTTTTAGGGTTCCGTATCCAAAGGGTAAAACGGGAACCTACTACTAAGACTCCGCTGTCCGTCTGTCACCAGGTTGTAGCTGTATCTCATGAACCGTGATAGTAAGGCAGTTGAAATTTTCACAAATGATGTATGTATGTCTGTTACCGCTTTAACAAATAATACTAAAAAACAGAATAAAATAAATGTTTAAGGGAATAAATGTTTACTCCCATACGATCCCAGCGATTTTTTTGTTAGTTTTTTCTCGATATTGATAACGGCGATAAGACGCTTGAAATATTCACAGAATATTTAGTTACTATATGTTTATTCACTTTAAAAATAAATAAATAAACAAAAATAAAATAAATAAGTATTTATGGGGTGATCCCATACAAAAAACATGATTTTTTTTGCCGTTTTTATAGATAAAGGTACGGTTCCCTTCATGCGCGAGTCCGACCCACACTTGGCCAGTTTTTATTGAACCTATCTATTATAGGTCGAACACCCTTTTTTCCTGAAACCTCACCTATATTCTAAGAGATATGATGACAACAGATGACGTGATCATAATTGCTGCAGTATCGAAATTTTCCTTCGGAGTTGGGGTATATTGTCTTCCGAAAGCAATATTGAGCTCGTTTGTTGGATGACATTTTAATAATGGTGCTCGGTGTTACCCTGTCGCCAGTCGCCGCGTGTCTAGACAGCCGGCAGCCTTGATGAGATGAAGTGCCGTGATCTGCACATGTTCAGGATCCTTATGAACTGGGTTACAGTTTTGGGCTATTGAAGGGGTTTTTATACGCGAAATCAATATAAGGTTTTTGTATTACAGTGCGTAAGCCTTCGCACTCTAAGTAATTTCTAAGAAATTAAATAAGAAACAAATTTTTTCGAATTTGAACCTGCAGAAATCGAAAAACGGCGCTATAGCCGTAAGAGATCGCAAAGATTTTCGACGAAACCGTCTAAAATTTCGTGGCTTAGTTGGTTAGAGCATACCCAAACTGAGAGTTGGCAGGTTCGAATCCTGCCGAAATCGATTTTTTTGGGACTTATTTAATTTCTTTGGAATCAATAATAATAAGAACAATACGAGATTAAAAGGAAGGGTTCCGTACATTCCGAAGTTGCACTAGGCTTTGTTTTACAAATACCCAGTTTGCTTCTATTGCCTCAAGCAAAATTAGGATGCAAGTCTGCAATACAACAACTTTTATCTTTTGAAATTATGATGTTTTATCTCACAGTGACTGTATCATCTTTAAGCATTGCTAGTTAACTATCAATAGGTAGTAGAAAAACAATATCATGATGGCACCTACGCGTTCGCTATTTCACGACCTCAAAAGGTCGTTATGATTTTACCCCGCATAAGGACTTAAGGGCCTTAACTACCTCAAATCAACTCCGTCAGATCTCCATATCTTACAAACTACAAAATATTTAACTTTGAAATTTATAACGTTAAAGTTCAGGACTTACTCTATCGATCATATGTTTTGAAACAAAAGACACGATTCCATAACATTTTAACTATAGAAAAAATCACTCCTAACTTGTTACTAAAACCGTAATTTCTCAATAAATACAGAAGTTAAGATCTTGAGAACAAATGTGGTAATAGAATTAAGTATAAAGATAACATATTTCGGTTTTTTTCAAATAATGTCCTAAGTAATTAGATAATAAACTAAAACTTCATTTTTGGGCTTGCGTTGCTATGCCCTTTCCCGTTCCTAAGAACGCTAAATCCTATGTCTATCCTTTTCACAAAAAATTTAGGTTGTATAGGCCCTTAAGTCATAGTACGCCCGGTTAAGATCTACAGTGCTAAAAGCAGCTCAAGTGTTCCTCAAGTCACGTCGCTTTTACGAGTGCTTCATTTAATGTCGTCAAGCTGAGTAATTATGTCAATTGCTGCTGGTCTAGTTTTTAATTGACTTCAAAAGTTTACCTTGTGAAGTTGGTTACCATGAGGGTTTAAGGGCGTAGAGGCATTTCTTGATATGATTTGGGGCGATTATGTTGGGAACGCTACAAATAACCTAAAGTAATAAAAACGCCTTACTTGAAATGGTTGGCTTTGTTTTTTTTTAATTTTATAGAAAACAAAATAAAACTGTATTTTCACAAATAGAGTTAATGTTAATCAAATTAAGAGGGCGCAATGTTTGTCATTTTGTGAAAAGGATAGGCATGGGATTTAACGTTAGTCGGAGCAGGCCAAAGTATATGTTTTTGGAACGGCGTAAACGCAAAATTCAAGTTTTTGTTTATTTACAAGAAAACTACACAACTTATGAAGAAACTGGTTCAAGGAACCAAATAATTAGGAATTACTTTCAAATCAAAACATTAGTCATTTCAATAGAATGCAGGGTTCTTGCCATATTATGCGCAATAACAGTGTACTTTTGTGATTTTTTATCATATTTTTTTCTCAAGCGTGTTTTCACATTCAAAGGAACCAAAGAAAAAAAAAAGAATTTTATGTTATTCGTGTTTTTTACCATGTGAGTACTGAGATCTAGGCCTAGTTTGACAACTAAACCAGTAAATCTCGCCTCTTAACTAAATGAAATAACGATGGATGGGGATATGACGAAAACATGATTTTGTGGTTTTCGTCAAAACATGAAAGAACAAAGCAAAAACGAATATTACAGCAAAAGTGTACCTAATGTTTCGTTTTAAAAAATGAAATAGAAATAAAGAAATAGAAATATCTATCAACTATGATATGTCCAGACATGATGAAAACCTATGGTTTCCTTGTAACCACGATACCCTAAACGTGACACCAGTAAATATTATTAATAACATCGTTTAGCGAGCTTCGGAACAGCTTGCGGTAAGGTAATTAACTGCCGCTTAGCCGAGATTGCGGTAAGAATTTATTTACACAGTCTTTAGCTATAAATGAGTTTCCCTTCTAGGATAATACAGGGTTTATCTTCTTGTATTGAATTCGCAGAAATGATGAACTTAGGTAGATTGAGTCTTGTTATTAAGAGCCTTATACAATCTCAAATTTTTGTGAAAAGGACAGGCATAGAATTTCGCGTTCTTAAGAGCGAGACAGGCAAAGCAAGCCCAAAAATCAAGTTTTAGCTAATTATCTATTAAATAGGACTTTATTTGAAAAAATCTAAACATTAAAATGTTTTTTATACTTAGATCTACTACCACGCTTATTCTCAAGAGCCCAACTTTTGTACTTAATTTAGGTTTAAGTAAAAATTTAGAGGTAACTTTGGGATTTTTTTTAGAAAATTTTATGGGATCGTGTTTTTGAAACATATGATCGATAGAGTAAATCGAAAAAGATATTTCGATCTGATGGAGTTGTTTTGAGGTAAGCCCTTAATTGTGTATCTTGAAAACATTTTGATGTTCTCATAGGTACATACATACCTCTCTTTAACTTCTGGAATTGGCCCTAAGTCTAAATCTACAAGTATTTAGAAATAAGTCAAAGAATTAAAACGATTCGCATTTACTTTTTATACCTACTTAGAACCCTCAACCTCAACAGTCTATAATGGTCCACAGCTGGACGCAGGCCTCCCCCTGATTTTTTTATCTCATGGGGGTAATGCCCATAATCCCCACGCTGGGCATGCGGTTTGGGGATCGCAGTTCGGTGGTAGTTCTATTCTGCAAGAAGCGCTGCTGCCCGCTCCCCGGTGTATGTCCCTTAGTCGCCTCTTACGACACCCACGAGAAGAGTTGGGGTGGTGCAAATTCTAAGCCGGCACCACACGGCTACTTAGAACATAAGCCGGCCAATCCATTAATAAAAAATCGGTTAGATACCTCTTCTTATTTATAAGTTTCATAACTTACTCAACACTAGTGAAAATTAACAAGTTAATTAACTCACCTTTTATATATCACTTGTTTTGAGATTGATAAAAGGTAAAAAGGTAAGTGACTGAAAAATCAATTGGCTGAGCTTAATGCCAGCGACGAGGATGAAGTCTTCAAAAGGTGCTCTAATTATAGTAATGCATCGTAAATGCCAGCATTCTATCAGGATGAACCTTCATCTGAAGTACTGATTTATCCTAAAGGTCAATGAAGAGTTATACACGCAGTTCAGAAAGGTTACGATATTTCTGTAAATAGACGCTTGTCAGGAGTACCTACTGGACATGACATTAGTTGAAAATTTGCTGGTTCTCGTGGTCTTTCTATTTTATCTTTCGGCGAAAAGACCTATGTTAGGAGTGAGTACGGCAAAAATGGTGGTGGTCAAAGACATTTTTTTTTAATAATAGTTATTCTGACCTCCAGCTTTTGAAATCTTGCTTTATTTGCTAAAGAAAGGTCAACTCTACCCACACGACATTAAATATGACTAACATGGCAAACAAACTTGTAAAGTTCTTAGTAACCACAATCCCTTCAAAACACCCCCCAATAACGTTAACGAAGATCATTATCCTAAAGAGTACACGGCGCGGCTCGGCTACCCTCTACTATGCACCCTTGAGTGCAGTCGAAGGTTGCTGCAGTGCATTGACTCCTACAATCCAACCGAATTCAAAAACGGCCTAAAACCACGTTGCCTAGGCGCGAAACACGATTTTCTCTCGGTTGGGTTATAAATGGGTGGTAGAATTCGGCAACAGGTGTCATTTCTGCGCGTTACGTAAGCCCGACGGCGCGCGCACGCCATTGAGGCGGTTGTACGACCATATCGATTAGGAGTACGCTCCACCATCGATCTGAGAGCCGTTGTATGCCCACCCGAACGTCTTTTAATACGAGTCGTCTTGGATTGTCTTTTTTTGTCAACTTCCGCTAATTGGAGACTTAGTGGAGTTTGCTCTGAGACACTCGACTGGATCTTACGATTTGTGCTAATAGAGTCATCTTGCCAAGAAACTGTTCTGTTTTTCCGCGCCCGCTAGCTTGATTAGCATGTAATAGGTTTCCATCATCACACGTGAAGCATTTTCCGGGGCGTCGACGCTTTGCTTTGAATCGAATATGCATGAACGAATTGGAATTGATGGAGGGGAGTGGTGGGTAAACCCGTTTCAGATGCTTACACAAGAATGGATTTATTGTGACCCCGATTGTGATGGGGGGACTTGACGTTATTTATCTTAAGCGGGCCAACTCACCTGTCACAAACACGCCTACTGCCGAATAGCGAGAAAATCTTAACGACCCTTGAGCTCTTGATTCTTTATTTGAAGTAGGGTGTCAAACAAATTCATGCAATATAAAACTTATGATTATACTAAAAACAAAAAGAATAAAAAGGCATTGTCGCTAAAAACCCAACTATTTCAAGCTACAAAAATTAAAGCTAAATAGTCACACGGAATGTTTGTATGATAGCTTACATAAAAACTTATGAATTTAAGTTGACATCGATTCTTTTACCCCTTTGAAACCCAAACAAGCGTGTCCAATATTTTCAAACTCGGTAAACCAACGTAATTCTTTCTAGTTACGCTCGATCGCAACCTATAATTTTGTTGTCATTACGCGAGCATGTTTACTACAAGTGTCGTGACTTGACAATATAGACTCTGATTTCAAATAATCATATACTTACGAAATACTTAACTTACGAGAATGTGCTTTAGCCTTTTATTAAGGCGGAACGTGAACAGCGTGAATAATAAAACTTTTCTGTTAATTTATTTTTTCTGGATTATAACTTTGAGTCTCCAAAACGACAATATATTCAAGTTAGTTTTTCAGCGTGGGTTCATAAAATGGTTTACGATTTGCGCAAAACTATTAATTTGTAAGATTTTTTTGTAGAATATACAAAATATTAACAAAACAATGAAAAAATCGAGTTTCCATAGCTACTTTTACCTTTTTAGGGGAAAATCACTGGACTTAGATAAGTGGCTCGTCTGTTTTGTCGGACTGATTCCTACAATAATTTATTCAGAAGCTACTAACCTGACTGTCTAGGAAAAACTTAACGAGTGACCTAAATTTACGACATTTTGTAAAGATTTATTAGATGCAGTTTGGCCTAGATTACATTTATTGACTCGATTTTTTTATGAACCTGCAATCTAGTGAAGCAGTTGTTTTATTTCCTTCAGGTCTTGGCAAAGAATGTCAAAGAACTGTTTTGATTCCGAGAAGGACTACACTTAATTAACTCTCCGTACATACATCACGTTCGTCAAAAAATTTAAGAACAATGTTTTTATTTCTTAATCATATTTTATTTCACGTGTGTAATTTTTTACAACGGAAGTATATAGTTTTTTTGTTTTATCAAATCTTAAAAATTTTCAGTGTCATTTTAATTCAATCTGAATAATAGAAGAAGGCTTTATACCTTTCTTTCTAAAGGTGCTTTTCAAGTTTTCATTCTGGAAAAGCCCTTTTCACTTGGCATAATATCGCGGACGACAGCTGTGCCAAACGTCACCGTGTTTTACGGACAATCCTACATTTTTACGTCGTGTTTTCTGCCTTTTCTCTTGTAAATTTGTGTGAACAAACGCGTACCTAAGTATTTAATAATGGAGTCTTATAATGGATCAAAGTTTGCAAACGCAATTACACACTCAATATATTTTATTGTGATTTAGAAGACTTACTAGCAATATTTATTAATTTAATTCATTGCCTGCAAAGTAAAAACATGTCAATATAAGATTCTTCAACAAATATCTATACGTGAGATCATAAACTAAAGCTTATGAATATTCATTACAACAACCCATGTGTGTTGTGATGCCAAAGATTTGCATGACGGACGACAAAACTCTATTATCGCCCACCCACCTGACAAACACATTACCAACCCACAACAGTCACTGAAAATCCACTCTTATTTACTGAAAGTAGAGCTTACATTCTGTTGATTGAGAGAGTGAGTTACGCCGTTTTTGTAAGCAAGGGTTTCGTTTGATAGGGTTGCGTTAGTCATGTAATTGCTTTGCAAACAGAGAAGGATAAAAAGTCACGTCCTCGGATTACGCTTTATCGGTTTTTTTCCTTGTTCATTACAGTTTAAAGTACTGATATATTACAACGATGAACGGAGTCATTTAGACTTGGTTTATTACTAGTACTTCTATAGATTTTTTATTCAATGTTGGAGCCATTACGTAGAACTTTAGTACAGGGGAAAGGTTGATGCCCTAAGGCGAATAGAGGACAAAAAGGCTTAGCGCCAGACAGGTCACAGTCAGACTTTAATATTCCAAATGCTTTCAATTGTACTGCTTAGAAACTAGATTTAATCTGTACTTTATTAACGTAAGAAGCTTAAATTGTTTGTACTCAGGTGTCTCGTATCGTAGCTTAACCCAAAATTGATGAATAATACATGGAATAATTTCAGCAATTCAAGCATTTTATTTGTCTGTTAATATTTTCGTGCTATCATTCTGAAAACGAGAGAGAAAAACACCGACAGAATTAAAATACTGCAGTACGTTTAACGCAACAAAGAGTTTTACGGTTAGGTGGTAAAATGCAATTTCACGCGATACAAATCTTATATTTCCACCTATTGCACTGCTTGTACGAGTAATTTATGAGACTACTAGCTGTTTCTCGCGGTTTCGACCGCGTTAAATTCGAATTTACATTTACGTAAATCTCCAACGGGAATTTGATGTTTTACCAGGAGTAGAGTACCCTATGGTACTCTCAATCTTTTCAACTAACTCTATACCAAAAATCAAGTCAATTGCTTAGTTAGAGGCGTGAAGAAATGAAAAACCAACACACAAACAATTTCAGGTTTATAATATTAGTTAGGATCGTGTGTTGACGTTTTGGAATGTATATTATTCTGTAAGTCAAGTGTGAATAAATAAATAACACCTCAATGCCCTTCGAGTTTCGTAGCACCGTAGCACCCTCTACAAAGTTCGTAGCAATAAAGTTAAGCAACAATGGGAGGCTTCTCATTGTGTGGGAGAGTCCAGTCAGCTTGCGGTAGCTTGCAACTGCAGTAGGTACAGTGACCTCGTGCGTACGATATGGGGGTGGGGTTGCGGGGAACTGGGTCACGGCCCCCCCCGCCCGGCGTCCACGCCCGCCGTCTCCGGAATCGACCGCCAAAATTCTAACGCATGAGAAACAAAAATCGGCCTCTAAGTATTACTTGGGTTATGTGAATTACGACTAGGGTAGGGAGCTCATGTTTTGTAGAAAAATCCTAATGATTTACATCGGTTTCACTATAGGTTGTAGTATAAGAAGAAGTTGGTGTAAGAATAAATTCAAAAACTTCGGGACAAACACATTTTTATTAGTTTTTCTTTGATTAAACTTTTGAAACTATCGTGGTTAGTCATTTATAACGGGATATTTACCATGATTCGTTTATTTCTGTTTAGTTATTCCGTGATCATGGCGAATGAAAATGTGCCAAAATATTGGAAAATTCAAAAATCATGGTAAATATTCCGTTATCTATTTGGGTATGTTCATTATTATGTTAACTTGCGGGTTAGGTTATGCAAGCTGGAAATAATCTCTGAAACACAGACTCAAGGCTAGGGTTTCTAACTACACAAATCGTAAGACCGAATCTACATGGTTTCTATGACCTTTCTGTAACTCCACTAATATTCCAGTCTAGTTTTTAGAACTCAAGGATCACTTATAATATTAATAAGACTAACTTTATCGTCAGTCTAGTTGAACTTAGAACTGATCCCTGTAGGTACTTTGTTAACGACCTGCATAATTTTACGAGTATTCGGACAAATTGCACCAACCGTGTTCACAATTAGTAAAAGCAACAATAAAATGCGAACATAAAACCTAATCACACATCTAGAACTTAAAAGTTATATTTATGTTTCGTTTCGGTTTATTCCACTGTGCATTTATGAGAGTTGAAACTGTTATCAGGTTCCGCAAGTGATTGCAATTCTATTGACCCAGTATTGTAGGATGGGGTGACAATGTGGGAGTGGATGTTTAAGTTTCCTGGCTACATTAAATCCTGTTCTACAAGCCTTGTTGTGTGTTGGTGGAAGACTGGATTTTAAAGATAAAGATTTATATGTAAACGGGTTCGATATTAACTTTATTTTGAAAGTGGTAGCTTTTCCTACTTTAGCTTTATACCATGATGATCAGAATAGAAATTATCTAAATGGCAACAGGAAAACATAGCAGACTAGTTTCTGCCCGCGGCTTTGCTCGTGTTGTTTCTATAGAAACTTCTCACTAGTAACTGTTTACTATGTTTGGCATGAAGAGGTAACAAACTTTCGCATTTATATTATTACTAATAAGTTTGTTACCTCTTGTTATTCTACTAGGTTTTTTATTTCTTAGTTTTTTTCTTGCTTCGCGCACGCGTTGTTTACCTTTATTTCTAGTCCATGAGAATTATATAGGTATGGGAAAAAGTAACGTGAAAAAGTAACAAACATCTATCCATCCAAATTTTCGCATTAATAATATCAGTGTGATTGACAGTTTTGCAGTTACATTTTATTGTTGCAACATTTTTAACATTTGTTTTTGCATACAATCGTCCCATTGTCCGCATTTTTGCACTTACGCCGTTCCAAAAACGTCCTATGAACGCGAAATCCTATGCCTGCCCTTTTCACAAAATGACGCGTTTTTCGCCCTCTTAAGGCGATCTTTTATAGCGCGATCCACAGCCACGCAATGTTTTTTTTTAAATTTATTTATTTAAAACAATGTTAGTTATGCATGAGCGTCGTAGGGCCCATAGTGTTAAAGCATTTTTTGATCGTCTGAAATAATATTGTTAGACCATCATTTTGAATGTGCATAGTAACACTTAACCCTTCTAAAACTATGTTCCCCTTTGTAACTCTGTAACTATGTTGCCAATAAATAATCTGTATCTGAATCTAAAACATAAAACATTTTTTTTTCAGGAGAATGGTCGCGCGGCGCCGGATCTTACGGCGTCGCCGGGTCGGGCGCCGCCGCCGTCCGGCCCGCTACAGCAGCAGCGCGCCAACCACGCGCCCCCCTGCGTGCTGCAGCCGGACTTCCGCAAGGTAACTGTCTCGGCATGACAGCAGAAAGATCAGCGCTAGACTTCCGACTGGCATCAAAGACGCTTCTCAGGATAATAGTTGCGCGGTATCGGAGTTAAGGTGCCCATTTCACTCATCCAATTTCGTTGTCCAATGTACATTTGATCTAAGAACTTGGATGAATTCATCCAATTTACTAGCAACACTAATATTTGATCAAAGATTTGGATACTAGTTTCTGCCCGCTGCTTCGCACTCGTCGTTTTTATGAGTACGTATACAGTTTAATTATTTCCCATGGAAACTGAAATTTTATCCATCTATCCATTCAAACTTTCGCGTTTTTAATATTAGCGTGATGTGATGTAATTTCATTTGAAATCAGCTACGCAAATTACTCAGGAATCTTTGACAAAGATATTGGATGAGTGGAATGGGCCTTCATCAAAGAACTTTGATCAAATATTGGAAAAACAACTTGGACAAAGATATTCATCATCATCAGCCTATACCAGTCCACTGCTGGACATAGGCCTCCCCTAATGAGCACCATAGCGCCCCGTCTTCAGCTTGCCGCATCCAGCATCTGCCAGCAGTCTTTCGCAAATCGTCATCCCACCTGGTCGGAGGGCGTCCTACACAACGAAATTGGATGAGTGGAATGGGCACCTAACGTCGTCACCGGGTAGGGCGGCAGCTAGGTTTGGGCAAGATAACTTCCTCTGTCGCTCTTCCATTCTTTATAGCCGTCTTTTTCACATTCCAGTCCATATCTCCATAACCGCAGAGGAAAGTCAACGCCTGAAGGCTTGCCCAATGTACTTTTTCTATAGTCATTCCGGGATGGCCAATATGCCAAATTTATGTAGTAACAACACAAGCTCTGTTTACCTTGGGGCTAGATAATGCTGTGTGAATTGTCCAGCATTATTATATTATCAATCGGAGTCTAGACAAAGTTCGTTAGGTGAGAAAGGCGAGTATTGTGTTGTCCTGATGTCGTCTCGTGGAGGTACAAAAATTTACGACTTATGTTGATAGAATTTAAAAAAATAAAAATGCTGAAGTTTTGTTCGGAAGCGGAATGGTTACTTAATATTTTATTATAAGTTTATAAGTATCTTCCGTACGTTTTCGTAGGGGGGCGTTTTGCTAAAGCATTTTTTTTACTACATCGATTTTCATTTTGTAGCTGTTAGTCAAAAATCCGCTCAAACGATCCCGGTCTCGCAGTCAAAAAATGCTGCCTCTGAGTAAATATGTTAAGTCTGACTTTCGCAGGTCGCACTAGTCGAGCAGCTTTTGAAAGAGCATGCTTATTGGTAAAGTTCTATTGCCAATTTTTACCACTGCTTCTTGGAAAAGTACTCTCTTAAAACTTTGGCTCTAAGTTAGTTTTCATATATCTCGAGCTTGCTAGTAGAGTCAAACCAAGTATTAGAATCTGAAATTTATCTCTGGTTAAGTTTGATCAATATCGCTACGGACCCAGCCTTCCACACCTGGTGGTAGGCCGGAAGAAACCCTACCACCACAATAGTGTTGCCTTTTAGCAGCACAAAATTTAGTTAACTACACCAAAGAACATAGTATGAAGGAACTACAAACCACCTACCTACCTACAAACATTTACTTGATTGGCATTCAGAATTACTAAAGATCTGGATGTAAGCTATCTACGCCATCCATGCAAGATGACGTGGAGGGAATTCGCGGAGATGAATAGCTATTGTCTGCCAGGTTGTGCTTTCATTTCACGTAAATACAGGGTGGCGATTTGTGATCATTTTACTAAGCATATGGATGTAGATCAGATATAGGTAACATGTGTGCTTGTATGTTGGTAAATTAATGGTCGGTAAATATGAAAAGTTATAACGGAGTACTTACATTATTCATGCAATCCCTTCTAACTAACACTTATTCTCTATCACATGCACCAGTTTTCAATATCCGAGTTACGATGAAAAAGGAAATAGAAACACACCACGCACCATCGCAATTTCCACCACAAATGTGAAGCTTACATTGCAGTTTTTGTTTAAATATTATCCGTTAACATTCAGCAAACAGAGCTATGTTGGTAACCACCGCGTGTCCATGACAGGATAAAATAAGGATAAAACAAATGTGTTACGTATGTGTTTTGGCATGTTCCATATGTGTATGTGTTTTGGCTGGACATCAAAAAGTCAGCGGTTTATTAAATGGTCCTTTAACGGGGAAATTAAAAAGAACCAGAATTTAAAATTATGATGCTATAAAACAGGATTTTTGTCCCATATCTAATCGTAAAAGTGTCACCTAAATTCTAATTTGTGAAGTGTTGAAAATTGGGAGTTTTGCTTATGTTTTTGTGTACATCCGATTTTGACATTAGATCGGATATATCACCTATAGTTACACCAAAAAACGCAAACACGTTTTTAGGTGTTTGCGTTTTAGGGGCTTTTATATTAGATAATGCCGTGTGAATTGTGGCATTATTTATAATTGATGTTGTAATAGAAATTGATGAAGAAATTTTCGGTAAATTCTGTAATGTAGCACTACCTACTATTGTTGTCCACACTACTCTAAGGTCAGCAGGTAGAGAATGCTATATAGCATTATGCTCGCCTATGTACAACTTTTCTGCAGTAAAGTATAGGTATTCTATTCTTTTTATTTCTACTTTCCTGGTACTTTGCGTAAGATACTAAAAAATCCTTCGGAAACAATGGTAATCAAGATTGCTTGCAAAAGAAGTGTGCGGCTCGGCTGACCGTACTTTTGCTACTTTTTCTCTTAGAAATCTCAAATTGGGACGAATCAGGAACGCTTTCAGCATAAAATTTAAGTTTCTTGACTCGTCCCATTGGATTCGGACCAAAGTGGGACCAGTCAGGAATAACTCAGAAATTTGACTGAAATTTTCACCGCTGTCTGTACATGGAATACTTAAAACAACAAATAGTAATATAGAGTGTACTACTAGTAAATAGTGATTTAGAGTGTTTAGATCCTAGTAGTGGTAAAAACCCTAGATCTACCCGCAACTTAAACTTTAATCAATTGAGTACTTTTCCCGAATTGCAGGTATCAGGAGTGAGCAATGAAATATTCAGGCAGATTGAAATGGTCGAGAACGACCACGATCAGACCACAGCCGCGGCGCTCGAGGTTCGTACTTTACTTACTTACTTTTAAAATTATTTAATTTTAAACGTACTGTATAATATTACATTACATTTAGTTTATAATTTTTATTAACAAAGAAAATTACAAGCAAATAATAGAATTAAAATTAAAACTAGCATTTACAATTGAAACTATTAATCTAACTGCAGACGGTTGCAAACAATCTACACCGATTTCCAAGATTTATTGGTTTCTGTATTATTTTTAAGTCCATAATGTAATCACTATTATCATAAATGTTTGTTTCCTAAATAAATAAGAATAAAATAAAAACATAACCAATCTACGGGTAAAAAAGTAAAGTAAAAGGTTTTATTTATGTCATAATTACACAAATTAAAAAGAAAAGATAAAAAAGAAAAATAAGTGACAAAAAACGGCGCATCGCTCAGCATGTGCCCAGAAGCGATACATATCGCTAATGCGCGCTGGTTTTATGCGACTCCCTATAGCTCAACTGATCCATATCAAAACCAGTCGGAAGCGTGCCGAAGACGGTGGCTGCATTCTATGATTTGATTGTAATTTTCTTTGCCATTAAAGATTATTTAATATTTATAGTATCTGAAAAATAAAAGATTTTATGTAGTAGTTCAAAGACCCGTATTTTATATGTGTTTATAATTTTTACCGACGAAAATCAAAACAGGAGAAGTTTCTATGTTGGGCTGTCAGGGCTGTGTATAATAATACAAACTTTCGCCTTTAAAATATTATTAGGATGTATTTTGTATGTATATTCGTCGGTTTTTCCGTCGATTATAGACCGATTAAGTTTTTTTTTTCGATGTTGTAAGGCAAATAATTCCAAGGTAGTTCCATGGATAATATTTTTTAGAGGAAAATTGTATTTGTCCCGCAAACCTAAAAAACTGTGTTTAAAGTAAGAATTTTGAAGTTGGTTTTAAGTTTTTTCAAAACAATCAATTTATTCTATTAAGAGTCCTTTGAAAAAAGAATTATTGATAAATTAGACTGAGGTGACCAATATAAGCTAATAAAGGTAATTATAGTATAATATATATCTGTGTTGCCGGGAATGAATTATGGTTGTTCAAAATTTACGAAAATAACTAAAGAATTTCGATACGTAAACGGAGTTATTAAATAATACCAATTAAAATTAAGTTCTCAAAACAAGGCAGTGGCATACATTGGTTTTTGCTTATGTCCAGCAGTTTACTATTATAGGTTGATAATGATGATGATTATTTTATTTTTGCTATTCAAAATCAGCGTATAAAAAAAGAATTTCCGAGATTAACCCAATACCTACTTTCACCTCCGGGAATAAACCTTAAAAATTACTATTTATTATTTTAAACTGACCGTGCTCAACAAAAATGAACGGAATCGTCGAATTTCTACCGGAATACCAAAAATAGGTATCGGACAGATCCGGCATTCCAACTGAGTTATGTTTCCAATGCGGCAAATTAGGCGCCACATTCACAGTGAATGCGGACAAATATCTAGTTTACTGCTCTCAAAATAGAGTGGTATTTTGGTTCGGAAAGAACTGTCTATAAATAAATACCTAGTACGTCTGAAATTTAAGGAACATAGACACTTTAATATGTTCCTTAAGTACAGGTTTAGAGTAAGAAAACATATAATTTTAATATCGGTGTTATTATTAGGTACTAAATAGTTTTCCTAAAAAGTCGTCTTCAGTTTTTATCACTGAGGATGAGGTGTGCTCTAAGTTATGACAGCCATATTAAAAAAATATATATGTGCAGTCAGATATTCGCTACAACTTTTCTAGATAAAAGAGTTATTGGAATAATGCATTGTTAAGATCAACATATTTAGCAATACATGCAAAGTTTTAGATCAGATCTTTTCAGCAGGTTTGGCATGAAGAAAATAACAAACACCCATCCTTCGCATTTATATTACCTACTAGGCCGATATGTTTTCTAGATAAATCGATTTGTCACAACAATCAATAGGGTTCTGTGCGTAGTATCAACCCTATTCAGCCCAGGGAAATCGTAAGAGTGACTATCCCGTAATCGACCTATCAGAGAAAGGGCAGCAGTTCCTACTGAGAATTTAACCTATTAACATCTCTACTGCACCAATCCGCTTGTAAGCGTGGTTATGGCAAACCCCAATGTTTGAGGGGAGGGGAGGGGCACGATCAACAGTGAACGTCTGTGAGTTTACTGCAGATGATGATATAATGATGTTTTGTTTTGTCTTAGGCGGTGGAGCGTCGCGGCGAGATGATAGTCCGTATTCTTGAGCTAAGGCAGGTCGGCCGAAACAACATCGAGGCCGCTAAGAAATTCTTCGCGTTACACGTAAGTACAACAAAGAGCAATCACATAACCGTATTATGTAGGTTACGTAAGATTGTGATGGTTGACCGTAGCGCAGCATAGCAGTGGAAGGGTCGACCTTCCACCCGACCTTCCAGCCCTATATTTAACAAACAAATTAGTGTACAATCTATAAGGGACGTAAAGACCGCCCTGAGACAAAGGTCTTGCAGAGGGATGAGTTAGGCTAAATGTAACAAAAAAGTCCAGCTGTATAAAAAAAAACACAAACTTGTCATGCCCGCATCAAAATTAAAAATTCACCAATCCCCAAATCGATGGCAGTCAAAATTTATCATAAAATACCAGATAACATCAAATGTATAGAAAAAAATAACATTTTCGAATACAAACTAAAGGCGATACTCATAAAAAAATGTTTTTACGGACTTGACGAATTCTTCAATGATAATTTTAGCGACTCGTAATATTTCATAATAGGTATATAATACATAGTTTATCATAATTAGAAAGGCATGATACCTGGCCAGTCTTCCATTGCAACACCCTTAATGGGTATATACTGTGAACATTTTATTAACACTCACATAATCACTAAGACCTGATGAATGCAATAAATAAAATACTGAAACATGGATTTCTGTTTTTTGGTGGAACACATAATTATATGGCCCACTTAATGTTACCTGAATATTACCATAACAACCAAAGCATGAGACAACCATAATACATATATCATAGACATAACCATGAGGAAGACTTTTGAAGTAAATTCAGATATAACTGTTAGGTACTGTCACACAACTGGAAAATATTTCTTCACTCCTCACGGCCAAATGTTTTATAGAATACAAAGCAACGTTTGCATAAATTTCATCTCGTGGTATCTAAGTAAGCATTTCAAAAGAGCTTCAGTAAAAAAAAAAATTGACACCAGTAATTTCCTATCCCCTAATTAATTCTGCTAATATTAAGTTGATGATCTTCAAGCCACTTTGCATTGTTAATAAGCATCTAGGATATCTCTCAACGTCAAAAGCCATTCCAAACTTTACATATTTATCATTAGATATTGCTGCTTAAAATGCGCATCGGCTGAATATCAAAGGGAAGCTCATTTTCTGCTTCTCCGGGGTGATTAGGAGAGCAAGCTCAAAGTTATGCATTATACGTAGAATGATATGCGTGATATTTGATCCCAGAGAAAACCAGTCAAATCTTTAAGAGTAATAAGAATAGGCCTGAAAATTTACCAAAAGAAGGTAAATATTTCGTTTAAATAAGGTAATCTGAGTTTACTCATCTTTAAAGCTTTTCACTGGTTAAAAATCCAGACTTTTAACAAAATTAACTACAAACACGAAAGTCCTGGCTAGATGTGGTGATAGCCGGCGGACGAAAGCTGTGGACGACCAAAAGGGCCTTGGGGTGATGACATTAACAAGTTTTGGGCACACCCTGAATTCGAAAGGCATAGGACAGAGGAGAGGCTAGCAAAAATTAAAGGAGGCCTATACCCAGTGGGTGCCATGTCAAAGCATGATGGTTATGATAGGTATGTCTTTTGAAATAGCTCTTTGTAGAGCATGCCAAAAACTATTCCAAAATGGACCTGTGTAGAAAGCTAGCTGTCACAAAAAGCGAGTTAGAATGCTGTTCGTCAATTATTGGGTCAGTGTTGGTTTGCTCCAGTTAAAATCATGTTTTGAACCTGTGTAAGACTTTTCCACTGACACATCTAACACCACGATTAGAACACCAAAACCCAGGTAATTTTCCACTGACCCGAATGCGAAGCTCGTAACCCAGCTGAAAGAAGCCAGCAGCCAACCCTATTGTCCGCCTGACTGGCCTAGATCGCAGAAACGCAATTTAGACGGCATTGTTCCGATGCGCAGCTCAACTTAAAGTTCTATTTACACCGTACGTAGTAGTTCCTTGCCTGTTGCGTACAATAATACTACATTACAATATAAAGTATTGTGGGCTGTTGGTGTTATTAATTATTTGCATTGGTACAGGATCGGATAGAAAGATTTTCGTGATAAAAATAGGGAATAGGTTTAACGCCCCACAGATGATGTCAGCAACTAAAAATCACCAAAATTAGGTATCTATTTACCGAATTCTACTTGATCAAAACTCAAACAAGTTTTATATTACAGTTGGAAATTTCGGTCTTTTTTCAGTCTGTGTCATATATTTCTATCGTTCATAATTACTGTGATATTGAAACCATACACCCCGCTAAGTACACGGTTTTTAGCTTTTAACAATTCTTAAATACGGTTAACTCACTTGATAACACTTTAACTGTTTATTTAACTTTCGTATTTTATAGGTTTAACAAACAAACAAAAAACGGTTATCTGCACTTTCTGCACTTTTGCTACTCTAAAAACCGTTAGGCATCCTTAGTTGGCTAGTCGGTTGGTCAGCTAACGTGAAACGTTAAACCAGTGACAGAAAAAAGGAATAAATGTTAGCAACAACAACAAAAGTCAAAAACCTAAGTGACATTTCAACGCTAAAAAGCCGCTAGATGCAATAAAATTCTGTACGTCCACAAACACTTGTAAGGCCTTCAATTGTACCTTCACTTGTAAGGATCTCCAGTTTTTAATATATTTAGCTGCACTAAAATACTATCATACTTCATTTTGCTACGTTATGTAAAAATGTTATCATCTTGTTCGGCCGAATAGTAGATGAGTTTTCCGTATATTTGTATTTTACCCGGTGGTTTAACAGGTTTACGGTCTATCGTGGACACAGGATGACTGATACCGTCGCATAATATAAGAAAAAGTTACGCTAGACGTCAATTTATAGTTGTCATGAAAATTTTAGTCATATTTCCAACGTTAAGCATATTTTTTCTTCGTTTTTCCTCGTAGCCTCAAAGCTGTGGTTAGGCTTGAAATGATAGTTTATGCTAAAGGTACCTACTGAAAAAACAGCTAAAATACAATGCAAAAAGACGGCTAAGCGACTTTAACCGTTTTCGTTTTAAACAATCATAAATATTGTATTAAATACAACACTAAAAAAAAACGGGTATGATCAGCCAACCGTTTTTCAACTTTGCTCCACGTAACTTTTTGAAACAGATAATTTAATTTTAAACACAAAAAACTAAATTGAAAGTCTATAATATAAAACCTGTCTTTCATGTCTCGATTTATAAAAATAGTTTTATAAATAATACATTGTTATGTATATCTCCAAATTCGGTATGTCTTCGCAAAGTGTAGAACCAACATTTTTCACGGTTTTTGCTCGTAGACAAAATTTTAGGTAAGTCAGATAACAGCCTTTTAGCGAACGGACAGCAGTCTGTATAAACGGACCTTTAGCCCGCATTGTTGGGATGTTCAGTACAGCCAACACATCGTATTGAACTCTCAACAGCTCATCAATAGCGGTATTATAATACCGCTATTAAATTCCAATGCGATGTGTTGGGCATTGTTGGATCGTGTATTCGTCGCCAATAAACGTCTGTCTATTGTAAGGTATTGTCTGATTTACGTATGATTTAGCACATGTATTGCTTGATGTGATTCGGTGGTACGTAATCAAATCTTACGGGATTATGATGTTTTGTATTTTCCAATTGCTTTGTTTGTCTGTTGTCATTATTACTCATAGTTATATGAGTGTTTAAAAACTCATTATTTATTATATAGTAATTTCAAGACACGTTTTCTCTACCTAAGGTACATTATGTATATCTAGAAATGATAGAATGCAGTAACTTGCTAATTCATAATTTCTTAGTATCGTCACGTTTCCATTAAAACATTGTTAAAGATTTAATTGGTTGCAATTTTGCATATCGACATTGTTTTACTGGAAAAGCGGCTCCGATTATGAATACGAAAGTGTGTTTGTTTGTTTGTCTTTCCTTCACGCCCTAACTAAGCAACCAATCAACTTTATTTTTGGCATAGAGTTAGTTGAAAGGACGGAGAGTAACATGGGCTTAGAGTAACTTAGGACTTTTTATCCCATAAATCAGTTCCCATGGGATAATAATAACCTTAAGCAACGCGTGCAAAACTCGGGCAGCAGTCAGTATTTATATAAAAACGAAAAAAAGATTTTCCGCATTCAGACTCTAAGTAAGACCCAGGATACTCTAACGAAGTTTTTCTCCCTCAGGACGCCCGCCACATAGTGCAACTAGTCGAGATTGTAAAACGGCCCGGGCAGACCCTGGGCCTCTACATCAGAGAAGGCGACGGCGGCACCAGAACAGATGGAGTCTTCATATCCAGGATTGCGCTGGAGTCTGCAGTTTATAACAGGTTAATATCATTACCATATTTAAAGTACCAAGAAGTTAACGAAAGCGGTGGTGGTAGTCCCGTGCCTCGGAAAGCTCGTTAAATCGTGGGCCCTGTGCGTGAGCTCTTGGTCGTGCGTGTCGGATCATCTGTTCCACCAGATTATGAGAAAGGAATAGAGAGTGCGCAGAAATATAGCATATAACGTAGTGTAGGACGCCCTCTGACCAGGTGGGATGACGATCAGCGAGAGGCTGCAGGCAGATCCTGGATGCGGCAAGCTGAAGACATAGCAGTATGGCATTCAATAGGGAAATCATATTATGCTCAGCTGTAGATTAATAGAGGCTGATAATGATGATGATTAAATAAGTTCCGGAAAATTTTCGATTTCGGCAGGACTCGAACCTTCGCCCCACATTTAGTGCGGGTGTGGTCTAACTAACTAAGCCACGAAATCTGTAATGCTTTCCCTGTAGGTGGCGATAACGGCGCTAGAGCCGTATGAGGTCCTAAAGATTTTCGACGAAACCTAAGATTTCGTGGTGGAGGTTCGAGTCCTGACGCAATCGATTTTTTTTTGAGAACTTATTTAACTTCTTATAAATACCAGAGCGCGAAGGGCTTACACTCTATAATACAAAAAAACCTGCTGATGATGATGATGTGAAATATATTACTTCTGTGATACACAGGTTGTGTATCTAGTTTAGCCACGCACTTGTGCACCAATAATGTCCTGCGCATAAAGAGTTTTGACTCATCGCACATTTTACCTCTTTAAGCATTCTCGTACTGAAAGAAAGTTACGAGTAAAAGTCTTCGAAGTCGAAAATTTGAGATACTATTCGATTTCTTCGAAATTACCCTGAGCTCGATAATAACAAAATCCTTACATGCTTTGTATCGACACTCTTTCACGAAAATAAGTTTACTTACAGATTTTAATCATCATATTTTTTAAACAGCGGCTGCCTAAAAGTTGGTGATGAGATCCTGGCCGTGAACCTGGTGGACGTGAGACGGATGTCGCTGGACGACGTCGTCATCATCATGAGTATACCGAGGAGGTTGCTTCTCTGCACCCGCCAGAGGAAAGGTGAGGTTCTTCCACTTTATATTGAATGGCATTCAATGACCTGAACATTATAATAAATAAATACCTAAGGCTTGACCATTCACACATTAAAGCATTCCCGTACTGAGAGAAGGTTACTCGAAGTTGAAAATTTGAGATATTATTATATTGTATAATAATATCTCAATCTTTCAACTTTGCCGCTAATTAGGGAAGGCCTACGTCCAGCAGTGGACTAATATAGGCTGAAGATGATGATTATAAATTCACACAGCTTTATCTAGCCCCATGCTGAGCAGAACTTGTGTTATGGAAACTAGATAACTGATATACATAATACAATAGATTACATAGATCGTCATTTTTTTATTATACATAGAGAACGACCAGAACAACCGGAAAAAATACCTGCAGATCGTACAAATATTTGTCCCAAGGCGGGAATCAACGACCGCAATATCCTGCGTCGCAGGCGGACCTTCATCTCATGACAATTTTTTATCGGTATATGAAAAAGCTCGATGCAGAATGTTTGTAAATAAACCACGACACAAATAACTAAAACTCACGTGACGTCGAGTTTCAGATTTAATTAGCTTACCTCTTCGCGATTTCAATCGCGTGGACTTTAGGGTAAAACCTTTTCTAAATCGGCTGTAACCTTATGAATGATACGGAAATTCCAGAAATCCGTTTTCAATAAAAAAAATCTTGTATTAAAAATCGTGATACCGATTTTTGTACCCGTAATTGTATTTTTTATTTTTCACACATATATCTAGACTACACAAAATGGGGTTAAAGTTTCTGCTGATATTATTTTTTTGAGAACGATACTACGACTAAAATCCTTGAACAAGATCCACTTCCCAGAAGCATGTTTAGCTGGATGTTTTACATTATTTCGGGTGTTCTATCTTGGGTGACTGCACAAATTCCGATATGTCTTAGCTCCAATCTTGTGCAATAAAAATTCGACCATGATATTAACACGTGTTCAGGTAAATCAGGTGGTGGGTCGCCGTCCTTGCCTCGCGCTGAGCACAAGCCACCGCCGGTGGTCGTGTTGAAACGGGACTGCCGCGACGACGAAGACCGAGACCGGGACCGCGTTGATGGACTATACTCACAGTGAGTAACTGTACACCTTTTATTATTCTTTTGTCGATTCTACTGAAGATCCTCCATTGAACTCCCTTGGTATAAATATGTTAAATCAATCAATAGCATCGTGCTATAATTTGATTCTTTTCATAAAACTAAAAAGCCAAATCCTAAAGCTTGTAAAAAAAATAAGTTTGGCGGGATAGATACTAATATTTTTTTTTTTTCGAAAGGGGGCTTCCTACCTATTGGTTTATCAAATGAAAGGCATTGTTTTGTAAATTTTATAACAGTTTTCGAAATTGCTGTAGGTTTCACACTTTTCAAAATATTGCCATTCGAAAAAAGACGGAAAATTGATTGTCCAAATAATTGGCAAATGCTTGAAACCCTCGACGCGCGAGTTACACTCGCACTTGACGGATCTTGTTTTCAAAGTGGTTTAAAAATAGCGATATGTCACAATCATCTTTCTGTGAGAAATCCTTTTAGGGCAATTGTCTCTGTATCATTAATTTGTGATTTGAACACAGCTATTGTGCATTTTCTGTTAAGATTCCTAAATTCACCTTCAATCGCATTTACGACTCAAGTTGTATGGACTGAAATCAGTATTGTAAGAAATGAAATAAGTTCCCAAAAATTTTCGACTTCGGCAGAAAAAATTTTTGGGAACTTATTTCATTTCTTAGAGATGCCCAGAGTGCGGGTAAGCACTATAACAAAAATCATCAGTATTGTAGTTCACGATCTCATTAAAATTATTACTTTTTTAATCTTTTCTGTAGCTCAGCGACCCATAGTGGATCTTGACCTCTGATACAAGACTTCTCCAGGCATCTCGGTCCTGAGCTGTCTCTCACCAGCTTTGGGCGTCTAGTTCGCGGAGATCGGCTTCAAATTCAACGATCCTTAGGACCTATTCACATATTTCCACGCTGAATACTTAGCAAATACTTAGCAATAATATTCTATTATAATAGGTACTTAACAATACTAACTTACTTTTTACTTACTTACTTCTTCTGTAGCACAGCGACCCAAAGTAGTAAAAGACACAAGACTTCTCCAGTTATTTCTGTACCTTGTAAATTACACAAATTAATAATTTGTAACTCTATTCTATTTGGGACCCAGAAAACTGATTTGGGATTACATGTATTAAAACATTTGAGAGTCACGTAGTACATGGTTTATTCGTTAACGAGTACCATAGAGCAAGGAACGTAATACTCTCTGGGCGAGACCATAGAGCGAGCCAAAAAGGAAGAGAGAAAGTCTAAACATGGCGACGACCTCTGTACCATAGAGTATCGTTGCGTTTCGTATTACGCATGAATAGTTCCATGCCTGACACATTATTACCTCATTGTTAAAAAAATTCCGTCTGACCACAGACACGGCACGCTGCGATCGACGGGGGGTCCAGGTGGTGGGGTGCGACCGGTCGGCGATGGACGGGAGGAGCGTGGAAGGTTACCTTTAGGGCCCATGTCTCCGGATTCTAACGCCATTGATATGTACTACAATCCACGGCCGCCGTCTGATCATTCATGGTCCAGGTTAGTAGACAGCTAGCTTTTAAACTTTAATTTAAACGCTTTTAAACGAATTTCTAAATGATGTAATCTAATTTTATGCTAGGTATACTAAATTCAAATCGATAAATAATACTCTTATAAATCTGCTGTCTCTATGTACAATTAAATTAAAACCTGCATGCTATACTCTCTTATTATTTTGCACACCAATGTATATTCAAGGTCAAACATGTTGACTCAAAAATAACTATTTGTCACCTTTTTACATGTGTTTTGCAAATAAAAGACTTTTACTTTACTTTTACATATTCACGTATAGAAATTCTAACTTAATTTCAAGCGTCAGTTAATGATGTAATTGTTTAAATTCTTGTAATATCGTTTTTGTATTCCGACAACTATGTTCCCAGTTGTAAATAGAGTAACTACGTTACTTTTATTAAAATCTACAAATAAATAGCTGCGCCCTTACAGGGTACATGTACTGTATGTACAACATACCTCTAAGCTAACTACACCTAAGCTAAAATAATTTAATGTATGTGTATGCAATAAATAAATATGAATATTATATTTTTGTCACAGCTACCGCCCTCCACCACCAGTGATCACTGAACAACCCAAATCAGGAGCAGCTCACTACGTTCCCTACGAGCGTTCCTACCCCAACACATTAGACAGCCTCGCGGAGAAAGTTCACGCGTACTACCCTCAAGATGGCGGCACTAGATTCGGCGGGAGAGTACCTAGATCAGGGTCGGAGCAACAACTGCCTAGAGCGGAGACTCATTCGGACTTCGGCCGTCATTCGCTGCTGAGGTCCAGTTTGAAGGCTTCTGCTGCTTCTGGAGGTAAATTGAACCTTATTAAGACTGCATAATAGTATGTGCTATCCGCAAAATGGCGGCAAGCCGTTCGGCGAGAAAGTTCCAAGAGGACTGTCACGATTGTTCAAGTATATGCTGTTGTTGAATAACTTAGGAAATACTAATAATACTAAAATAAATTCTCATGAATAATATTGTTAAATAAATACTTTAAATAACTTTACATTTAGGTATATAGTATCGAATGACAATAAACAAAGACCAAAAATGCCTTGTTTTGTGGTCTTTTTGTCCTTTACTTTTCTTTCGTCTACGTTTTGAATAAGTAAATGAGTGTACTTTAATAAACTTAAAACATAACAAAAATAAAATTGTATAATATCTAAATTTAAAACATGGACACTTCAAAAGGCGGCATTATAGCTTAGATCGATTTCGCCGAGTTTTTTTATAACTTGTTTATTCTCTCATATTGGGAAAATAAACAATTTCATACAAAAAATACAAAATTGGTTATTGGGAGTCCCGATAACCAATTTCGTAATCATATTGATAATATTTTTTGATGTTGCTCATTATTTCCTTTTCAGCAAGCCTCTCCCGCTACAACCAGCGATACGGCGGCGTCGGCATGAACACCGGCATATCTGGCATGCCAACCGGAATGTCATCTGGCATGCCGACCGGCATGTCGTCTGGTATGCCGGCTGGCATGTCCACTGGCTTACCATCAAGTATGTCTACTGGCATGCAAGGCGGCCTGACTAGTGGTCTGGGAGATCTAAGTAAGTACGAATTTTTTACCCCATGTTGAAAATTAATCTTCTAACAGCATTCTTGGGGTGAGTTTGCAGCGCAAGCAATCTTTGGTAGTTTTTAGGGTTCTGTACCCAAAGTCAGTTCAATTCAAGTTTAATTTTTCGTCCACTTCTTACACTAGTGGACAAAAAATTTAAGTGGACAAAATCAATAACACCTTGTTTCTTATTTGATAATAATTACTATTTATAAATCTGTTTATAGTATAAAATTTGACTTGTCCAAGTGCTTATTTTGTAAGCTTAAAGATATAAACGTAATTGATATTTGATATTTGAAAGGGTGAAAATCGGAAAACCGTCTGTCCGTCTGCGGGCTGTATCTCATGAACCGTAACAGGTTGACAGTTGAAATTTTCACAGAATATGTATTTTTCTTGCCGCTATAATAATAAAATAAAATAAATAAATAAACATTAAAATTTTAAAGGACTCCCCATATGAAAAAACCTCACGGTTTGGCTATATTTGCTGTACTTTCATTGAGGCTTCACTTGAACTCTTGAACCGTAGTAGGTAGACAGTTGAAATTTTGACAGCGTGTAGATCACTATTGCTGCTGTCAATTATTAACTACTTTTATGATGACAGGTGGAACTCTTGGTAGGGCGGGCTTACCGTCTGGTCTTTCCTCGACGGGTTTGAGCGGGTTGACCGGCTCTAGTTTGGTCGGATCTGGATTGAATAGTTCGGGACTGAGTACAGGTAAACTAACATTATTAGCTACGAAAATTTAATAATGTCCCAAAAGGTGAGGCGCGGATTCGAATCCAGCAGAGACTGAAATTTTTTGAGATATTATTAAATTTTCGAACAAAATTGCTCCAGTGCGAGTTACGCACTATAAAGCAAAAACCTAACATTTTTAGCATTTTAATATTATTTACATTAAAATGCTAACCTCAGAGCGTGACTTCGAACGGGTGTTATTTTCCTAGCTGGGTAAAAGCTCTCTTCTAAATTAGTTAAGTTAAGAATCAGACATAGGTACTTCTACTAAAATTAGACAATAGTTTTGCAAAAAATCTATTGTCTAATTTTTCGTGTTACAAATAATCGCAAAACCCAAAATCAACTTTCTTTGAATACATTTTAATTAAAATTTATATAATGGTAGTAATTTTTTTAAAACTTCATAATTTATTTATCTAAGCGTAAATGTTCAATTTTTTCGTACTAAAAGTGACTTACCGCACTCTTTTCCTTGATAAGCCAATTCTACATTTTTCGGCTCAGCTATATTAGAAATAATAACCTTACAATAATTTTATGTTAATTAACTGTTCTCTTCTCATTCTAGCTCGAGAATTAGCAGGATTATCAGGCACAGGGTTGCCATCGTCTCTCGCTGCTGCCTATGGGACCACTGGCCTAGGGTTACCTTCTTACACTAGCAAGTTTGGCACTACTAGACGAAATCGCTCTTTAGGTAAGTACGTCACTAACTGGGAAGTAACTTCTGTAATATTGTGTTCATTTTTGAAATAGTGAAAGTAAACAGGTTGAACACGAAAATCTTAGTTCGTCTTTGCCTATTACAAAATATTTAATTGAATGAAAAACTTATTTAAAAAAAACAGACTCGGACTCTTATTTTAAGCTCCGACCCTAAAGCAGGGTTTTATAAATTTGCGTGACTGTGTTTGTTGTTTGAGCCTTAGTTGAAAAACAAATAAAATGATTTTATAATATTATAAAACATAATTTAAAACTCTCTAGTTTTTGTGTGATACTTAAAAAATCTCAATTATAAATAAATACATAAGTAAATAAATAATAATGCTGGACAATTCACACAGCATTATCTAGCCCCACGCTAAGCAGACGACCGATGTGGCGCGGTGGGCGAAGGTCTGCCTGCGACGCAGAAGGTTGCGGGTTCGATTCCCGCCTCGGGACAAATGTGTGTACGATCTGCAGGCATTTGTTCAGGGTGTTCTGGTCGTTTTCTATATATAATAAAAAATATCTATCTATGTATTATATTATGTATATCAGTTATCTAGTACCCATAACACAAGCTCTGCTTAGCTTGGGGCTAGATAATGCTGTGTGAATTGTCCGGCATTATTTATTTTACAATATTTTACAAATGAAAAGTAAAAACCTTAAATACTATTGTCGGTGCGTAATTGCGACATCTGGCCAAGCATTTACATCATTGATGTAATCATACTTAGCACAGCCGCTGGCAGGACCATTTGTCAAATTAAGTTTCACTTTTCATACACCTGAATTTAAATCAGCAACTATTAACAAATTTTTCAACACACTTGCTCATAAAATGGCTCTTATTTCACCGCAATTAGGCACATAATGACATCTTTGTCATCATCAATGTATCATCTATGTTAAATATACCTATTTGCGGAAACTTGTAATTAGCCTTCAAAAAACATGCATTGGTCTATCCAGGCATGTTCTATATTTTTAATTCTATTGTCAAACCTAGCTGTAAGTTTTCCTAAAATCTTGTAAATAAATAGTAATCAAACTGTGACTTTTTCATTACTATTATTCACAAGTGAGTCATGTTTTTTTTTTATTTTATTTGTTGAGTTGCCTTGTTCTTTAAACAGTTTTGATACAAAAAAATCGTGTTCAATAGTACAAATAAACATTTTATCTACTAAATAAAATGATTCACAAGTGTGTTGAAAAACGTCGTATGATACACGTGTATATTGATGATTACCGTCCTCGGCTCTCTTAAGACCCTCGCCTAACAGCTCGGGTCTCAATAGCGCCTCAGCGGTAATCACCAACATTACACACTAGTACCATAATGTACTATTTTGTGATACAGATTACTCATCGGACACAGAAGCCACCGCTCCTACAAGAGCGCCTTACTACTCGGGCCTGAGTGGGTATCGAAGTAGCACTCTCGGACGGGATTCGGGGATCGGGTCTAAGTTCAACTCACTTCCGCGCGATGTTCGCGGGACGGGGCAGAGGTAAAGTTTCCGTTTGATAGGATATTACACCCATTTTCGTGTGTAATATCCTAGTGTCTCAGTTAGATTCAATAACGCTAATAAACCACAAATAATATATATTTTTTCAGGTTGGGACTATCGCGTCGCGCTGGCAGCATTCTGCAAGACGAGCCTGAGCCGCTCTCTTCTAGACTAGACCTGCGTTCTTCAAGAGGTAAGCCACATTTTATAAGTCATCTCAACTCTCTCTTAATAATTTAAATACTAGAAATAAGAATAAACTCGCTGTGCCCACAACTAGGCTACACAAGATTAATGGTATATTTTATAGGGCAATGTATACGCTTCTACATAACTCCAAGTGAGTTGCAAAAATTGACAGTAAATAAATTCAAACAAATTGTCAAACATTTATTTTGTAGAAAGGCTTACTATAAAATATCAGATTATCTAGACGATAAAAAGGCTAGGGAAAAGTTTTACTCCAATTCGAAAATTAACATTCTAACAAGGTAATGGTTTCTTGTTCGCTTCTTTACTTTACCTTAAAAAGATTAAAGTACCTAGACAAAAAATCAAAGTGATCACTTTATTTCCTAGTTTTACTTACGTAATCTGAGTTTTGAAACGTGTCCAAGAGTCCTGTAAGGTCTAAAGGAAAAAAAGCACTTTGAATTTTGAATTTTCAGCCAATATTTCAGATATAATTTTTTGAGTTTGAAAATAGAAAGGTACAAGTTCGGTTTTCAAATAATCATCGAAAATAATGATGATTTGAAAACTCTCATCTACATTATATGAGAACTCAAATGTCATCAGGTCGTTTTACCATTATCATCTCAATATTTACGTTCTTTAGTTCTTTTTTAAGTCTTTGTTTGACCACAATCTCACCTGATGGAAAGTGAAGATGTGTTCTTTTCTTTACTCTAATATATCCATGAACTCAAACGATTCAGTCTGTAGAATATCTCCATAAATAAATAAATAATAACTACCATCTATTTTCTATTTAGCTATCTTCTGACGTGACCACAGACACGTCAGAAGATAGTTAGATAGAAAATAGTTTAATATACCACACGAAGAAAAAAACACAGTCATGCTTAAAATAAAGGAAATCTAAAGGGCGAAATAGTAATAGTGTAGAGTAAGAGTATCGGGTGTGCCTTAGAATGTCATTCTAGTCTCTATCCATAAAGATATACGATTGAATTTGATAATAGTTACTATTCATAAACCTGTTTATAGTATTAAATTTGACTTGTCTAAGTGCTTATTTTGTAAGCTTAAAGATATACACTTATTGAATTGAATTGAACAATATTCTCGTCAGTGAAGCACCGGCTTGGCTAACAATGCTCTTGACTCTATCCATGAAACCAATTGCGAGAAAGTCTTGTTATGAATTCTAGATATTCTCTCTATAGCTATAAGTCTTTACCTCGAATATTAATAATATATAGGTAACTGATGTCAGATAAGTACTGGGCGTGGTTTATAATAATCTAAGAAATGATATGAGTGAAAAGATCTACAGTAGTCTATTCTAAGTCTCTCCGTGTAGGAGAAGTTCTACCATACGATTCTAGACTCTCTCTATAGCTATAAGTGCCTCAAATGTCATCAGGTCGTTTACCATCATCACCTTCAATATTCACGTCAGATGAGTACCGGACGTGGCTGTCGCGTGCGCCGTCGACCAGCGCGCTGTATGAGACGCTGCGACCTCGCCTGCCCACGCATTACTCCGCGGAGAACATACACGATGCGCTGAAAAACGTGAGTTTGTTTTTTGCTTTTAGGCTCATAATTTCGGGTCACTATAATGTACGACAATTTATTGTACGGCCGAATAATGTACACCCTGATAATCCGTGTCATGGCTCCAATTTTAATAGGTTTTGACACGAATTATCAGGGTGTACATTATTCGGCCGTACAATAAATTGTCGTGCATTATAGTGACCCATAATTTCTTCAGTTTTGTGTCGTAGCTTCCCTTTTTTTACTTTTTGTTACGTCTGTTTTTGTTATGATGTAAGTGATTATTATTTCATTTGTATTTTCCCAAATATTTTAATTTTTATGTGTTTTAGTAAATTGCCTGCCTACCAGAATTTACAAGATTTTAATAGTTATAAATTGTGTGCCATAGCTCCGAAATGTTTTTAAAGAGGAAAAAATACTGACTCTCACCTCCATTTATATTCTAGAAATCTGTATTTTCGTAAAGAGTAATAAACAATATTTTTTTGAAAAGAAATCTGCTCGAGCTTCCTCACAAAGGTCCAAGCATAAATACAATATTTGTATCACTCAAGTAAATAATAACATGTATCATAAGAGCACTTTCATCACAGCCATAAAAATTTTCAATAATCTTCCCATAGAACTTAAAACCTTAGATGGAAACATATTTAAAAATAAATTAAAAAGATGGTTAGAATCAAATGCTTTCTATTCGCTCAAAGAATTCTTTGACAACTGATGGTACCCTAGAAACTGTTGTTGTAAATGTGTCCTATTTTTTAAGTCCATAAAATTAATAACATCATGATACCTTAAAAACATACCCCATAAAGGTAGACTTAGGTACCTACCTACAACTGTTATTGTATGTCTAATAAAGATAAGCTGTTGAAACTGTACACATTCATTATACATAAGATCTTTTTTGTACAACAGTTAACAATAAAATTATTTCTGATTCTGATTCTGATTCTAACGCTTTTGATTAAATAGTCAGATATGTCATTCTGATAAGTGAAACTGAATTAGAATTTCTATAACTACATATCTCTCTTTCTCTCTCTCAACAGCCTATATAGATCCACTCTGGACGCAGGGCTCCCTCTGATACACTAACTTACATTTATAAAGACTAAAAAATTTCGTACTTCTATTTCAATTTATTTTAATTACGGATCTGCTCATTTTATTTTCCTTCGGGTTGTCCGTCTCGTTATGGTTCGATTTTTTTTGAGATTTTTAATTTTTCTGCCTTCCACAAGCAATAAAACTAGCGAAAAAGTAATTTTCCACAAATCGTAAACTATTTCCTCATGATAAAACCAACTTCGATTCACTGGTATTTTTGAAGCATTTGGGAAAATACGATTTTTTTTGCTAAAAATCTACATATTCCCACTAAACTGTCAAGTCTGTTATCACAAAGTTTGTTTGCTACCTACTACTTGACAACATGTGGTCAGACACCAATAGTAAACCAGTCTACTAGATAGGTTTACTATTGTAATATTCTGATCACAACTATTACAACTATTTATTTCGGTACTAGGTAGTTATAGCAATACTGCTACTCACTATTGATTTCGGTACTTGTCATAGCAATACTGCTACTCAATATTTATTTCGGTACTAGCATACATAGCAATACTGCTATGACTGGTACCGAAATGAATAGTTGTACTTCTATCCCAATTCTTCGAAAACAGGAACTAAAAAACCCTTGTTTCATTTCCAACAGATGGAAAGCGGCAGTCGTTTCGGCTCATCTCTCGGCCTCGCCCGTCGTGTAGAAAGACCTCGCCATCTGCCCGCCCGCTCCATTTCCTCCCAACAGCTCGGGGCCACTGCATCAGGCCTGGGGGGATCGCCGTCTGCTAGGCGAGTGAGGCAGTTATTGGAGCTGGGAAGCAGGTTCAACTGTCCCAATCCCAGTCCGGTACCGACACCGGGGTCTAGGCACCAGCGTCATTTGGATTTCAATCCTAATGGTAAGTGGAGTATCGATTATTTCACTTTTATTGATTTGAACAAAACTTAGTAATTTGGAGACTTAATTAGGACCTCCTCCTGAAGTCGGTAAAAATAAGTTTAAACGAAGTTCTATGTTCGGCTGTATGCGCTGACTTCTCCGTCAATTATGGACCGATGTTGAATATTCTTTCGCTACTGTATAAAGAATGATCCCAAATTAGTCCCATAAAAAATATTCCGGACCGATTAGTATTTATCACGTCAAGCTTAAAAAACACCATAAATCTTTTTTAAATCACGACAACAATTTCGGTGAAATCTTCGCCAATTTTTAATATATTTTGATTATTCTTTCGTTGTTGAATGTTGATTTTGAAGTGGTTGATTCTCAAGGAATTGTGTGATATGTGCGCTGTAAAACGTATTTAAAACTTAATTTGAATAAATTTAAATAAGAAAATTGTTTGTCTCCAAATTAAGTTTTGTACGTAACTAATGGTTTCCATGGCAACGGGCGTAAACAAGAAGACTTTTTATTTATCGTTTCATCCATGTGCCATCCATCAGTCATCACATCAAACTGAATAAGACTCTACATTTTTTTACTAGATGTCGCCACTTGAAAAATTAGATCGCGCTATCGAAGTGTTCCTTCCAAACCCATTTTCTCTATTTAGGAATTCAACCTCAATTTATAGTTTTTGGAAACTCCCCAAATTATCTCGTATGTTTTCTTTATCACCATCAGCCTATGTAAGTTCACTGCTGGACATAGGTCTTTCCTAATGAGCGCCATAGCGTCCAGTCTTTAGCTTGACACATACAGCCTTTGCCTGGAGCATGTCATATGTTTTAATACCCTCGTATTAAATCGTATTTTGCCGAATAAGTCAAGCGGCTTTTATTTCAAGGCAATGCTCTAACAATGGCGTATGAGGACTTGGAATGAACCTTAATAGTACCTAAACTGCTCATGTTTAAAGCCGAGGTTGGCTTGACTATTCAGCTTCGCTCGTCTTTCGTTTAAGAACTGTAGTACTAAATGGGTTTCTAATTTAAAAAGGTCCGTGAAGTTCAAATTCAAATCTAGCCAGCCGTGTCTCATCTAACGTTTGCTTGTATCAAGTGTTATCTTTTATTTTCAGAATACACAAAATACAAAGTGGAAAAGCCATCAGCAGGCCTCTCAGCATCCATGACAGGCTTGTCCCGCATCGGAGGCCGTGTATCGGGCATGCTCTGGGTGCATCTGCTGGCGGGCCGGGGACTGAGGCCGGGTGGCTTAGCCTCGCCGTCTTCGCCCCCGGGGGCGCAGCTAGGGAGCGCTAGGGAGCCTCCGGTGGCGCCGAGGGATTTGTACTGCGTGTTGGAGTGCGATAGGGTGCATAAAGCGAGGACTGTGGTAAGTAACCCTGTTAAAAGGAGGATGTAAAGTAACCATGAATGTAATATTTCAAATGTCAATGTTGATAGGTCAATGAAAAAACTTTTCAAATTGTTTTAATTTTTTTAATTTAGAAAACATCCTTGCACAAACGGTTAGGGTCTTTTTCATCTTTGAAATCCGAAGGTTTTACAATGCTTCAATGGACTTTTGTTCAATTTATTTTCACATCAAAACTCGCCACTGCATGCTTAAATTTGGCAAATAATAATATGTCGTTGAAGATCTGGAATAACTTTTTTATACTCTTTATCCCAAAAAAGCAGCTATTTCTCATATAAGAAGCATTAATTGAAGCTTCATGATTGAATGCGATCGTTTTCCAGGTCCGCACCGGCGAACTTCAATTCGACTGGGACGAATCCTTCGAGTTAGAACTAGTGGACAACAGACAACTAGACGTGCTAGTTTACTCCTGGGACCCACAACACAGACACAAGCTGTGTTACCGGAGCGCAGTCACTCTGCCCGAGCTACTGAGTCGGGGTCCGAACCATCAGCTCGCACTCAAAGTAAGTTACAGTTAGACGTGCTAGTTTACTCCTGGGACCCACAACACAGACACAAGCTGTGTTACCGGAGCGCAGTCACTCTGCCCGAGCTACTGAGTCGGGGTCCGAACCATCAGCTCGCACTCAAAGTAAGTGACAGTTAGACGTGCTAGTTTACTCCTGGGACCCACAACACAGACACAAGCTGTGTTACCGGAGCGCAGTCACTGCCCGAGCTGCTGAGTCGGGGGCCGAACCATCAACTCGTGCTCAAAGTAACTGACAGTTAGACATGCTAGATTACTCCTGGCACCCACAACACAGACACAAGCTGTGTTACCAGAGCGCAGTCACTACCCGAGCTGCTGAGTCGGGGTCCGAACTATCTACTCGCACTCTGGACTAGTGAACGAATGAATGAATGAAAAACATAATAAAACTCTTCTCGTTCTCTTTCCTTTCTAGATGGAGCCACGTGGCACACTCTACGTCCGCTTCCGCCACACGGAACCACCCGAACTCTTCCGACGTCGAGGGATTGTCGGTCGGGCGTCTCCGTCGCTGTTCGGGGCTGAGTTAGAGACAGTCGTAGCGAGAGAGTCCAGTCGGACGGATAGACACAACCAGCCCGTGCCGTTGATTGTGCGGCGGTGTGTGGAGGAGATCGAACGACGGGGATTGGACATTATTGGTAGGTGTAGTTTTAAGCAGATAGTAGATCACCATCGATTTTGAGAAATAAAACAGATTTTAGGGCACCTTTTTGCAAATTATGGACAAAAAGCTTCAAACCCCTTTCAAGATACACGAAAATCGTATGGTGGCTAAATATGATAAGTAGAATTTTCAGAATTACTATTACACTTAACCCGCAGACATTCGTCGCAGGCTCTGAACATCCAATGAATGCGTCACGGGTATTTATAATCAGAAATTATTCGTTTTCATGAGCCCATTTCTATAGTAGTAATAGGAACATATTTAACGAAACTTAATAAATAATAATAAATAAATAAATATTGCCAGACAATTCACACAGCATCATCTAGCCCCAAGCTAAGCAGAGCTTGTGTTATGGGTACAAGATAACTGATATACATAATATAATACAATAGATATGTATTTTTATTATACATAGAAAACGACCAGAACACCCTCAACAAATGTCTGCAGATCGTACACACATTTGTCCCGGAGCGGGAATCGAAACCGCAACCTCCTGCGTCGCAGGCAGACCTTCGCCCACCGTGCCACAGAGGTCGTCGTAATATCTAATTATTTTATTTCTTTCAAAAGCAAACTATTATGTTAATTTCCAGGCCTTTACCGTCTCTGCGGCTCGGCAAGCAAAAAGCGGATACTACGAGAAGCGTTCGAGCGGAACGCAAGAACAGTGGAGCTGGCACCAGATTCTGTTCCTGACATCAACGTTATTACAGGGCTATTGAAAGACTATCTACGGGAGCTGCCACAGCCGCTGTTCAGTCGGTGTTTGTATCAGATGACGGTAGATGCTCTGGGTAAGTTCATTTTACTAAAGGTGGAATTAGACGGTTCAATCGAGTGAACGTTCACTCAAGTGAATGGTTTATTTTTCGTTCATTCTATGTTCACACTTCTTAGCTGAAAAAAGCAGAACGGAAAAATTTTGTACATCAAAATGTCTTCAAAATGTCATCAAAAGTCAAAAGTGAAAAATTCTTTACTTCCATTAAGGCCCATACCCCACCGAAAGTGGCGCCGCCACCTAATTTGTCTTATTATTCCGTTTAACAAAGGAATTTTCAAAAATCCTTCTTCCAGTTTGTGATGCCTATCATAAGCTTTTTTTTAATGCCTCTGTAATAGTTTTATTCTATTTAGTTTAGGAAGAGATACGAAAATAGATTTTGGTGGCCACCAAGTGCAACTTCGTATCTCTTCCTAAACGAAATAGAATAAAACTATTACAGAGGCATTAAAAAAAAGCTTATGATAGGCATCACAAACTGGAAGAAGGATTTTTGAAAATTCCTTTGTTAAACAGAATAATAACATAAAGTAGGTGGTGGCGCTAGTTTAGGTGCTGTATGCGCCTTAATACAAAAATGTACACTTAGAAAAAGTCAAATTCTTAAAATAAAACACTGAAACGGAAATAAAGTGATATTTTTGATTTCTGTCGAGTCCAAAAATATCAGAGTATTTGCGTCGTTCGACTTGAAAATTATTTTGATACGATAGACTGACGGCCTTCTGCCAGATTCAAAACAAAATGGGCGAACATTATTAGATTGGTTCATTATCGAATTTATTCCGCACTTTAGTTTCATTTTATGTTCAAACTTTTCATTCGAATTAAAAGTGCCGAATGAAAGTCGAGAATGAACGAAAAATTAACCGTCTGATCCACTTTAATGAACGAGTGAGTGAATGATTCGGCCTTGATATTAATTGATAAACCACTTTTTTAGTTGGCTCCATTTCGCAAAGCAATATCAACTGCTCACTCTACTACAAAAGAGACAAAAACCGTTTTTAGGGTTCCGTACCTCAAAAGGAAAAAAGGAACCCTTATAGGATCACTTTGTTGTCCGTCTGTCCGTCTGTCCGTCTGTCAACCCACTTTTCTCAGAAACGCGTAGGGTTATCGAGTTGATATTCACATCATATACGCAGGCTCGTAACCTCTTGAAGCCTCGACATAAATCAAACTTCTAAGTCAACGCAATCAAAAGTTACAGCTGTTTATGTCTATTTTTTTTCAATTTTCCAAGGGAATCACATGCACACAAAACCTATAGGGTACTTCCCGTTGACCTAGAACCATGAAATTTGGTGAGAAGCAAGGTCTTATAGTACAAGTAAAGGAAAAAATCCGAAAACCGTAAATTTGTAGTTTATTCACAGAAAAAATATTTTTTTAATCTTGCCATGGACCAAAAACCTATAGGGTACTTCCCGTTCACCTAGAACCATGAAATTTGGCACGAAGCAAGGTCATATAGCAAAAATAAAGGGAAAAATCTGAAAACCGTAAATTTGTAGTTTATTCACAGAAAAAATATTTTTTTAATCTTGCCATGGACCAAAAACCTTTAGGGTACTTCCTGTTGACCTAGAACCATGAAAATTGGTGAGAAGCTAGGTCTTATAACACAAGTAAAGGGAAAAATCCGAAAACCGTAAATTTTTAGTATATTCACAGAAAAAATAATTTTCGAATCTCGCCATGGACCAAAAACCTGTAGGGTACTTTCCGTTGACCTAGAACCATGAAATTTGGCAAGAAGCAATGACTTATAGCACAAGTAAAGGGAAAAATCAGAAAACCGTAAATTTGTGGTTTATTCATACAAAATAGTACATTGTTACACTAGGGTTGGACGTAACTTATTTAGTCTCGAGACGCCAATAGTTAGAGGGACTAAATAAGTTACGTCATAATCGTTATCAAATCAGAAAATTATTGTGCCTTATTCGTCTGGATTTGACTGATTTCTTTGCTAAAGAGTTTGTACGGAACCCTTGATGCGCGAGTCTAACTCGCACTTGACGTTTTTTTATTTTATATAAAATAAACTATGCGCTTGGTAAGTTCTATTTTAATGAATGAACGGCTGAACTGAATGATTCACTCTATCTCAACGTTGTCTTTTGAAAGCTCTAAATCTGATTTACAATTTCCTTGTCTCATAGGAGTATGCCTGCCAGACGACAGAGAAGGTAACGCCCGGCTGATGGCGTCGATCGTGGAATGCTTGCCGCGGGCTGCGCGTGCGACGCTCGTATTCCTATTGGACCATCTCGCGTTGGTGGTCGCCGCTCAAGACCGGAATAAGGTGCGTTGGTTAGCATTAGCATTCTTCTTGTTTTTTAATTAATTACATTATTGAAGTAAGCTCGTAAGCGTAGACATTTTGCTGGTAAGCTCTCAATGATCATAAATATTCCTAATATTCTACGTAGTTTTTAAATTGGTTGAAAAATTCAAAATCCGTGAATATTAAAGTATGTTGTATGGTATGAAATCTTGCATAAGACTCGTCGGTCAATGTTTTTTTTAATAAAACTTATGAAACTGCGCTTCTGCTGGATATTTACCATGTCGTTCTTTTTTGAGTTATCAATTCTTTTCTTTGAATATTTGATCAAATAAACCTTTTCAATTAATATACTATTCTGTATTATGTTTTTCAACTGTACATTAAATTTGACATTACCAAGTGTTCCAATGTGTGTTCCTATGGTTTAATAAATGAACTGAAATAACCTTTTCCCCCAGATGTCGCCTCAACACCTCGCCGTAGCATTAGCACCACCTCTAATGCTGCACAGCCAGCCGCCGGTAGAACTAGACTACTCCCGCCCAATACATGTACTACAGTGCCTGCTGCAAATATGGCCGCCGCCCAAGCGTTCAGGTAATGTCACCTCCTTGGACGGAAGAGGGGGAATAGAGAGTTTCTGGGTGTGATGCTGTGAGTCTTGTAGATAAACTATGTCTTTACTTGGTATTTTATATTAATTATATTCTCATTTCGATCCTTAAGTTATGGATGGGTATTCAAGTATTACCTTCACTTACGAACATGACCTACCTACTTAATTTATACCTACTATAGAATAACTCTTTTCTCATGTAAGTGACATTGTGTCTTTTTGAGAATAAATTTCTTTAAACTGAAATCGAAGAGCTATTTTAGCTGATACCAAAGCGTAGATACCTATTCAAGTTAGCTTCTATCTCAAAAGAAATCAAACCAAACTGAAATGTTGCTTGTTTCTACCCAAATATAAATTCTATCTATATTGTAAGTTTAAGTAGCCTAAGATAACATGCGGTTTTATCACTTTCTAGTGGTTTTAATAAATAAATAGCGATGCGAGTAGTATTTTGGTTCTTTACTTTAAACGTCTTTAAATAAATACAAATTAAAACAGCATCACACGCAGAAATTTATTGATTGAATTATAAAGTTTGGTTTTTGGCTGTCAAAATGCTAATACATACCTTCTTCTAAAGTTCTAAAGCCTTGTAAATATCTAATAGCATGACCTTCTCTTACTAAACTGCACCTTCGTCAAGTTTCAGAAATGAGGGCTCAACTTATGACAGTTAGTAACAAGAAAATAGCTCGCGAGCGCCGTACACTTGACGTAATAATTTAAAATATCTAATTGGCTTTAAAACACTGACCAGGCTTCGCAGGCTTTGACCATTTGGTATTTTGAAATTGTCCCCGAACCATTGGCTTTCTTTTTTTGCTATTTAAGGCGCTTATTCCAGCCAAACTAGCGCCGCTACCTACTTTATGTGTTGTTTTGCTGTTCCAGTTTGTGATACTTGTCATAAGCTTTTTTTTAATGCCTCTGTAATAGTTTTATTCTATTTAGTTTAGGCAGAGATACGAAGAGATTTTGGTGGCCACCAAGGGCAACTTCGTATTTCTGCCTAAACTAAAAGCCAACTAAAGCCTAAAGGAAAGATGGATTTTTGTAAATTCCTTTGTTAAACAGAATAATAACATAAAGTAGGTGGCGGCGCTAGTTTGGGTGGGGTATGCGCCTTAAGTTAGAACCAGATGTTTTCACAGCTAGTAGTGCAATCATTGGGTCCTCTTGCGTTTGAATTGTGCACGCAATAACCAGCAAAATTTGTTCGGAGTCAAAATTCCTTTGTTATTTTATAAGGCACAATCCAAATGCATAAAACATTGTCAACAGTAGATTTTGTTATTTGTTATTCCACCTTTGAATTGTGACTCTTTCATTTTACTCTGGCCATCGTAGTCAAATCAGTTGGACTTAATATTTTGACAACGTGGAAGAACCGCAATTTTCAGCCGTACTAATTACAATTGCCTGACTCGTCAGATAATTGTACTTAGTTTGATGTAGCGGTTTAACATTATCGTCATTGCAATAAATCGCAACTATTACCTACTCCTCATGTAAAAGTAATCTAATGCTTAAAACATTGAACGAGCCTAACTCAAGTCCTTTTAAACGAATAATTTTATTTTAAAGTTGAAATGGGGATGACTTAAAACCTATTCTACCGAGTTTGAACATTGTTCATTTGTTCAAACTCGGTAGAATAGGTTTTAGTCAAAAAATTGTTTTGGGTAGGTATGTACGAAAATACCTACCCAAAACAATTTTTTGACATAATTGGGCAAAAGTCAAAGATTATTTTCATAGTTAAATCTTTTAGATATGATATTGTATTTAAAGGCAATTTCTATAGGTGATCGCAATTCAAAGGTGGGTTGTTCGCCAGACGGTGCCTTAACGCATGTTTGTTTGTAGACAGTTCGGCGCGGCGAGCCAGTAATCGTACCGCGTGGAAACAGAGCCAATGCGTCGCCAGCGGGGTCAGCCACCCTCCCTCCAGGTACCACTCACATTCACTCATTTTTGCCTTCGTTCATTTATACATTCATTCACTATTTTCAATCTCTTGGACCCTTTTGGCCTTTTGACCCTATTGGATCTCTTGGACGTACTTTTGCTTGTTCTGCATCTGAAAAGAAAGAAAATCAATTTATTGATATTTATAACGACTATTTAATGGGTATTTATCACGTTCATTTACTTATATTTTCCTGACGTCTCGACAGGTTCACACACTGCCGTAAACGCGATACATACCCGTTAAATAGTATTTATAAATATGTGTTCAGATCGCGTACTAAGTTTAAGAACAATTTATTGATTCACAATTAAACACGTCACACACAAGGCAAATTAAGTTCAAAAGTAATTTTTTACGGACATGAGGCATAAAGATGTAAAGTATTAGTATTATAGAAGTCTGGCTACTGAAAGATAATATTGAAAAAGCACGGCATGTTTTTTTAAATATCGGCATTGCTGCCCCAAAATTACAGGGCAAAAACGGGATTAATCAATTTGATACTTTCATCATGAACATCATCACTTTCTTCCTTGATGTAAATAACTGTACTGACCCAAATAAAAGAAACCTAGGTAGAGTATAGTAAACAGTTATTCTGAGTCTGGACTGGATTGAAAATAATGATAGATAATTGTCAATTTTATATAAATACCAACATAAACAAATAAGAAATACCTTGTCCAAGGCCAGGCTTGTAAAATGAAAAAATTTATCAGAGTTACTGGTACCACTTTTACATTGTTCCAAAATGGATCAATATGTTTTATATTTCAAGAAAAAATTTATCAGAGTTACTGGTACCACTTTTACATTGTTCCAAAATGGATCAATATGTTTTATATTTCTTGTTTTGTAACAATTTCCAATACCTTAATTTGAACGTGTGTATTTCTATGCCTTTATTACTGCAGGTAATTTCTTGTCAATTACGGTGTTTAAGTTATTGACAAGAAATTGATCGCAGTTTACTGAAAAGGTTAAACTTATGTAATTCATAATTCAATTCAATAAAGAATCCTAGTCAAATGTTCATTCTCTGCAACAGAATTCAAGACACACAGCCAGCTTGCAGGCCGAGCTCCGCCCTCAGTCAGTCCATATCGGCCTCCAGCGGTAGCATCGGCAGCATCTCCGCCAGCAGCTCTCTCGGCTCACACCGCCCGCGACCAACCGCCACCCGCACATGTGAGTTCACTCACCGCCCACCGCATTACCAGCGCCCTGCCACTTGTCACAGTCACTCAGCCCATATTGGTCTCCAGCGGTAGCATCGGCTGTAATCCACCGCCACCCGCACCTGTAAGTTCATTTACCGCTCACCGCATTACCAGCGCCCTGCCACTTGTCACACTCCGTCAGTCCATATCAACCACGAGCGACAGCATCGCCAGAAACTCCGCCAGCAGCTCTCTCGGCTCACACCGCCCGCGACTTACAGCCACCCGCAATGGTAAGTTCACTTACCACCCACCGCATTACCAGCGCCCTGCCAGTGGTCTCACTCAGTCAGTCCATATCAACCACGAGCGACAGCATCGCCAGAATCTCCGCCAGCAGCTCTCTCGGCTCACACCGCCCGCGACTTACAGCCACCCGCAATGGTAAGTTCACTTACCACCCACCCGCAATGGTAAGTTCACTTACCACCCACCGCATTACCAGCGCCCTGCCAGTGGTCTCGCTCAGTCAGTCCATATCAACCTCAAGCGGCAGCATCGCCAGAATGTCTGCCAGCAGCTGTCTCGGCTCACACCGCCCGCGACTTACAGCCACCCGCAATGGTAATTTCACTTACCACCCACCGCATTACCAGCGCCCTGCCAGTGGTCTCACTCAGTCAGTCCATATCAACCTCAAGCGGCAGCATCGCCAGAATGTCTGCCAGCAGCTGTCTCGGCTCACACCGCCCGCGACTTACAGCCACCCGCAATGGTAAGTTCACTTACCACCCACCGCATTACCAGCGCCCTGCTAGTGGTCTCACTCAGTCAGTCCATATCAACCACGAGCGACAGCATCGCCAGAATCTCCGCCAGCAGCTCTCTCGGCTCACACCGCCCGCGACTTACAGCCACCCGCAATGGTAAGTTCACTTACCACCCACCGCATTACCAGCGCCCTGCCAGTGGTCTCACTCAGTCAGTCCATATCAACCACGAGCGACAGCATCGCCAGAATCTCCGCCAGCAGCTCTCTCGGCTCACACCGCCCGCGACTTACAGCCACCCGCAATGGTAAGTTCACTTACCACCCACCCGCAATGGTAAGTTCACTTACCACCCACCGCATTACCACCTGCCAGTGGTCTCGCTCAGTCAGTCCATATCAACCTCAAGCGGCAGCATCGCCAGAATGTCTGCCAGCAGCTCTCTCGGCTCACACCGCCCGCGACTTACAGCCACCCGCAATGGTAAGTTCACTTACCACCCACCGCATTACCAGCGCCCTGCCAGTGGTCTCACTCAGTCAGTCCATATCAACCTCGAGCGGCAGCATCGCCAGAATGTCTGCCAGCAGCTCTCTCGGCTCACACCGCCCGCGACTTACAGCCACCCGCAGTGGTAAGTTCACTTACCACCCACCGCACTACCAACGCTCTGTCAGTTGCCACACAGTGGAGTTCACTGACCTTCCGGTAGCTAAATGTCATACATACGGGTACCAGGAGTCCTGTAAGGACTAAAGAAATTAAAGCACTTTGATTTTTGATGTTTGATATGCACTGAACATGAAACACAGTCTGTAAAATCATAACAAGAACGACACTGGACTATCACGGTGGTAATTTGTCTGGTCTGCAAGCTTTGAGCAAGCCATGGAAACACGCCGTTGTCAATTGACGATCGGTGTTGTCTAATTTGGTGTTTGAATCCTAATGGAAGTTTTATTGTGTGTTTTGTTGTTTCAGGTTCTCTCATCAGCCAGGGCCGGCCTATATCGTCCAGCGTCTCCGCGGGGCGCGGCGTCAGCGTCGGTGGGCGCGCGCCGACAGGTGACGGTGTCCTCTCCCGGCTCCACCAGTAGCGACGGCAGCCATAGCCCTGCGGAGACCATCAAACACGGAGGTAACTAGCACACTGCTCCTTTCACTCACCAGACTGTGTGAAGGTCTGAATTACAGAAGATACGTAAAGCGCGGCTCGTTTCGCTCCACAGTGTAAGGAAGTAGTACGGCTCTCTTCGCACGCCACGATGTGCTTCTAATCAAGCGAGCCGCATTTGGACAGCATGTCGTTACATAGCACAGCTTGCTTCGCTTGGGCTGCTGTGTAAAGGTGTGCTGCTCGTTTTGCTTGCCGCACGTTCAATGTTTATTTATTTTATATTAGACGACCTCAGTGGCGCAGCGGGCGAGAGTCTGCCTGCGACGCAAGAGGTTGCGGGTTCGATCCCCGCCTCGGAACAAATTTGTGTACGATCTGCAGAAATTTGTTCCGTTGGTCTGGGTGTTTTCTATGTATAATAAAAAATATCTATCTATGTAATGTATAATATTACGTATATCAGTTATCTAGTACCCATAACACAAGCTCTGCTTACCTTGGGGCTAGATAATGCTGTGTGAATTGTCCAGCATTATTTATTTATTTATTTATTTACTGTGACTAAATCAGTAAACGCATAAACAATTCACCGTTTGAATGACTTGATTGGGTTCATTGCCTGAAACGAATGAATCTTCCTAAAGTGTAACTGTAACTAATAAGTATAAAGTCACCTGGTATACTTATCAGTTACAGTTAAATTCTGGCTTACCTATTATGAATAGATGATGGTTTGTGAAATGTCCATCACTTTTATTTATCCTTGCAGGCTCTGTATCCTCAATCCTGCGGCAGCCCGCGTCCCCGTCACGGGCGTTGTCCCCGCGCAACTCGCCCCGGGCGTCGCCTCGGGACTCGCCCCGGAGCACCCCGCAAGGCAGTGCCATCCCCGGGACGTCCGCCGGGCTGGCCGTCACGCTCAACTCAACCGGGGCGCTCACTCCCCGGTACAACTCCTCCACCAACCCCTTTCTGCAACAGTACGACGCAGAGGCCGAGGCGGAGGCCTGGCGCTCCGCGGACATATTCTCAACGACGTAGTGAATCTAGTCAATTTTAAGAATCTATGGATTCAGCTGTATAGTTTTTCTGGTGGCAACTGTGAGGATGAGGATTGATAGCCGTTTTTGAACGATTGCCGTTTTGAGATTGATATGTCAGATTGAAAATCTGAATTTTAGCCAATGTGACATGACTAAACCGAATTTTAGGGGTGTAAGTCGCCGCTTAGATTTAGGAGTCGGTTGTGATAACAGGGGTTAGTTCAATAAATAAGGTTAAGGCCGTAAGTCAGGTCGTGATTGTAATTTTACTGTTACCGATTGAGAACCATCTGATTAACAAGATCATTGATAATCTGTTTCAAATAAAGTCATCAATACTGATTTAGAAACAATGCATCTGCAAAATTGAAAACCGTTATCAATCCGTTACCCTCGCAACCGCCTCTCAAAGTATTTGTTATTAGAGAGCGAGTTATGTATTTTAGTGTGATGATGTTTAGCTGCCGCCGCGTCCTGCCTGTAGTTACCTAGTTTATGTTGTACATTGTATATAATATATAATTATACGTAATGTAGGTACGCAGTTTTATACCGGTAGGGCAGCGGGCGGCCGCAGCGCTATTCAGATTTATTCCCAATAAGCGCACTTCTGATCGTCTATAGTAGAATTTAGGAGGAGTGTGTCATTTGGGAATGGACCACACATAATCCCACATATCAGGGGCTTGTGTACGCTGTCACACGTTAAAATAGGCTATCCAATAAACTGATCGCATTTATACCATTATTAGATATATACTATTATGACGTATAAATGTATTATTTATGAATAAAATCTTGTATCTTTAACATGGACTATTTTACTTCTAGACAAAGTGAATAATTTTGATTATAACATTTGTTATTCACTTCTTTGAAAGTGTTAAAGGATAAAGTTTACATGTCTAAAGGTAAAATTACTCTGTAAGAAACTAAACTTTACATTTTCATCGATCATGTCTGTCTGATACATACAAATCTTGTTACAAAAGACTTGATACATATTTAATCATAAATTAAAATTATAGGTACCTTAGTTCAGCTACATAGAGTACAAATGCAAGTTTAAACAGTCCAAATATTAAAATAATTGTTAGAGAATGTTGAACTGCCTTTCAAGTATTATTAGCAAGATTATATTGAAAGATAAACACCAAACCTACGCCATTTTGTAAAACGTTGCACAAAATGGCGTTTTATAGTCGTATCTCTAAGTAAAGTATATTTCAATACTTACAGATATTGTGTAAAAGATTAGTAAAGATGATAAAGATTGTTTTAATATAACAGCGAATGAAAACCAAATACTTATATTAATTAATACCCTCTTGGTTTATTGGTTGAAGTTTCATTGATGAGAGATTTGCACCACCTTGTTAAGCGTTTTGTAGGGTTTTTGAGAGGAAGCACACCGTAGGCTTAGGCTTGATGTAAGCAGGCCTTAAAAGTCCATAATGTCTCTTAGATTTGAGCATTTTTATGCGTCCGAGGTTCCCTGGGTTTTTGTGAGCTTTATCGGTAGCATAAACGATGAATCTTTGAGTATGATTGATTGTACCAAGACGATGGGGAACGGTCAAAACAAACTTAATGTCAAAACACAAGGAAGTAGAGCTCAACGTCGTAATTTAGCTAAACCAATAGGAACACTGGTTCCCACTGATATAATATTGTCATTTGCACTGGCAAATGACAAAATAAAGCTTTCTCTAATCTCAATTGCCCGTCCTTTATTAACTCGTAGTAGTACGCTTACGTCTCGCTCAAGCTTACCGTGCGCTCGCTCCTTTAGTGAGGGCAGTGAACACAAGTCGAGTAGACCTACCTAGTGACTAGGAGTGTATCATAGTACAGACGTCACGGACTGTCTTGAGACTGAGACCATATCAGAGTAGCGTAGATCTTGCTCGGACATCCGTCGTAGAACCAGCGATTGCGTCTCTTTGTACACGCTCAAGCAACCGTCAACGTTCTATCAGCCATTAATATTTCAAGTCGCCATTTTGGTTTCAATTGTCAACGAAGTTTTCTAATCTTTAAATTTGAGTACGCGTTTAGGCGTGTTCGATGCCTGCAGCGAATACGATGCAAACAACACGGGAGGCCATGAGGAAATTCGGTAACTGCGGCAAGTGTGTCTTCTTTGTCGTGGACAGATGCACGTTCCGCTTAAGTCAGCTGTCTGGTAGTAAAAAAAATGTATTATATCTTATGAAATTTAGGTATTTCTTTCTCTAGTAACTTATCTTGACCTTGCTTAAGCATGTACAGAGATCAATACTCATATATCAAAAACTAGCAAATTCATTACTTCAATGTTAAAATAAATTAACTATTTAAATAATCTTCATTCATTAATAATAACATATTGTAACGATATTATATAATTATCTAATAATATAGAGTTTAGAGCATTTTTACGAGTCGCTAATTCTATGAAGGAATGTATATCTTGGATCGGGATCGGTCGCATTCTCAAGATCGGAGATTCTATTTTTGAATTTCAATTTGAAAATATTTAATCACGTAAATTAAAAATTATCGAAATTTGAAAATGGAACCTCGGTTCTTAAAACTACGCGTCTGCTAGACATATAGAGTGGTGAGAAATCGACCAATGATATCACTGATTGCTAATTTTCACTGCCATGATTGGTCCATTTTTATAGCAAAATTATAATAAATATACACTCGTTTATATGTCTGTCGGAAGCTACACTGTAAAACTACCACTTTTGAGCGACACTTCAAGACGATTTTGTTACAGTTTTAAACAGTTTTATAAAATAGCATTGCACAAATAACACGACTGATAAGGGACACAAAATGTTTTTGATACGTTTTACTTTTTACCTTTTCCTATTTTTTACTATTGAAATTTAGGATATTGGGTATCTTCACATTTTCTTGTACCGCTGTAAATTTTTACCGTTTTAAATGACCGTGTATGAATTTCTTAAAATATGTCTATAAATCGGTTAAACCTAGCAGTAGGTAGCTTAGGTAATTCATATACGTGCTTAAGGAAGAATGTATTGGGCGAATGCTGGATATTCGATGACAATATGTAGTGATAAAGTAATTATGTTAATCGATCGATCGCCTCCATGAAAATAAAAAGAAAAATAAACTATTTGAATCGGGGACACCCAGCATTGACATATCACAGTATTGTTTTCTTGTGAATGTTTTGGATAATTGTAACTGTAATACTTACAAAAGATGGTAACATGAAATCGTTTTCTATGATTTAATATGTAAAATAACATTTTTGTATGCTAGCACCATAAATCTAGTTGGGGTAGAAAATATTGTTTTCTAAAAAGACCTTAGTTCATGCTGACGATCCATCGATAAATATAGCTTTCTCATGACTACGCTACATTTAATTTATTACATAAATATACATTTACTAAAATATTCCTTGTAAAATACAAAATACTTCCATTAAATTCTATACTTAGGTGTTTGCTTCAAATTGCATCGTGTTGTTAAAATTGCTACTTTGGATGATATTCTTGCAATGTAGCGTAGAATGCAAAAGCTATTGTGTGTGTGAGGGTATATCAAAATAAAAGACGATGCAAAATAAGTCAAAGGAACGTTTAAAATCCAACAACTAAACAAAATACAAACAACCTTTAAAGTCTTTGCTACGCCGTAGCAGCTCGTAGCACTTTTGCTACGACCGTAGCCTTTTTGCTACGACCGTAGCAATCCTCTACGCAGGTCTACGAGACTTGAAATTCATTAAATCCTGAGATTTTTGCATCGCCAGTTAAGATAATAATGCAAAGTAGTTGCAGCCAATAGCATCGCGAAAAAATCACGTGATATACCCGTGATTCTGTTGGTTGTTGCGCTTAGCTCTGTTTGGTTGTCGTTTCGGAGTTGTGAGCATTGTGAAGTCTTCAGTTAGCACGTTGTCGTTGTCTAGGCTTGAAGTGTCGCTCGACAGAAGTTAATCCGCGAGTAGCGGTCAGTAGTTTGTAGTACTACGGCACGCTTCAGTGGCTTTAAACGCGGCAATGGTTCTGCGAGACAAATAATATACAAAATATACTCATTATTATATTACTGTTGTTGGCATAGAAGTTGTCTGTATCGATTAATAAATCGCACTTGTTAGAAACTATTTAATGTTTACATTTGTTTTGTTGGTTGAGGCCTAAGGAATTATCAAAACTTGTTTGGATCTAGGTGTGTGTATGAATGGAGTGTATTCTTAAGAGAATATTTATATAGCTAGAATAATTTATTGCTTGTAATTTAGCTTTAAATATCTCTCAGTACCAATGCCGCTGTGAGTTTTTGTTGCGGGCTCAGACCCTCAAATAACAGTATTTCGAGAATTTGGTAACGGTAGCGTTAAATACGTGTACTTGAAGTATCATGTACGCCCCCCACTGCTGGGGGCTGGAACACAACAGAATAAATAATACGACGTTAGCATTTCTATCATTTATGAACCCCACATCCCGTAGATTTAATTACACCTGGAGCATATTATCAAATAAATTCGGGGGGCGTCAATGAAGGCGGTTTGCACAGGACCGTGGTGGATGACACAGACTTCGGGAGGCCTATACACAGCAACGGGTAAGAGCTAGCAACGGATAATGATGATGAGATATTAGTGACAACGAAGTTAATTTCGTGACTTCGGTTGTCAAGAAGATAAGTCAATGGTGGCGCTGCTGGACCAGACAGAATGGCAGCGTTGGTAGGAGAGGAGGTCTGTTCCCAGTAGTGGATGGTAACGAGCTAAACAGATAAGAACATAATAGAGAAAAACTCATAGGTATCGTAGTAGGTAGAAAACGTAATTAAAATAGGGACACATACATGTTTCTGACCACGACTTCGGGCGCGCTTTTCCGTGATTAATGTGGGTCTAGATCTTTCCTCAGGCTTTAAGTATTATAAACTCTCTACCAGCAGGAGTGGAAACGCACAACAGTCACTTCAGTGAAACTGCGCGGCCGCACTGCACGTCAAATTAGAACAAAACACCAAAAATGCCGCGCTGTTCCAAGTCAGTGGACAAATGTGTGTGTGTATTGAAGCTCATATACGATTTTAAACAAACAACAACTGGCCGCGTCGTTTCGCGCAGTTCCACAGCAGTGTCATGTCAGTGCGTTTACACCTTAAGGGTGTTTGGGATGTAGTTTTACTCATTGAAATTATGGTTTCAAGTACATTATTGAATTGGGTGACTTTGTAAAAAAATAAATATAAATAAACTCATATAACTAAATGCTCCTAAAGGCGATGTCGCGATCTTTGTTGAAACCCTATATCCACCTTTAAACGGCTCGGCTGATTTGATGATAATAATATTTTATCCGTCGCTGACATATCGAAGCGTACAAATTCATTTCCTAATTCGATCAGCGACGACACGAATCCAACCAACAGTTGAAAGGGATAATTTTATTTCCGCTTAACTTCGGTTCGGTTTACTCGTGAATTCCCCAGTGTTCGGTTTGTTCGTATCTCAACCGCGATACAGCTTTAATTTCCGCTGGATGAGCTTTATTCGGCGTAACATGACGTAAGGAGTGAATTTTAATTCGTGAATAATTTCAGGTTTATTTTCGAGCGGATTTTTTGATAAAGAAACACGCGTCTATCGCGCAACGCATCAATAGGAATTGGAATTGGTTGAGGTGGTCTAAGGTGTATCTGCATGTGCCTGCTGAGTGATTTGAATAACTTTATTTAATTAGGCATACACAATAAGAACTAAGCTTATTATAAATAAATAATAATAAATAATGCTGGACAATTCACACAGCATTATCTAGTCCCAAGCAGAGCTTGTGTTATGGGTACTAGATAACTGATATACATAATACAACACAATACATAGATAGATATTTCTTATTATACATAGAAAACGACCAGAACACCCTGAACAAATGTCTGCAGATCGTACACACATTTGTCCCGAGGCGGGAATCGAACCCGCAACCTCCTGCGTCTCAGGCAGACCTTCGTCCACCGCGCTATAGAGGTCGTCAAGTATAAATAAGTATGTATTCAGTGACGAGTTTACAAGACTATAAAACTAGCTGTCCGCCGCAGCTTCGGACGGCTATATTCTATAGCCTATGTTACTCACTAACAATGTAGCTTTCTAACGGAAAAATAATTTTTGTAATCGGTTTAGAAGTTTTTAAGTTTATTCTTGAAATATTTTGTCTTTATAATATTAGTGTAGATAAATAAATAATGGTGAACAATCCACACAGCACCAAACATTATGAAGATCCTTGAAGATTTTTTAGTAATATACATATAATATTATAACAATGTTAATTTACATTTTATAAAATCTAAATCTCATGGGCCTTAAGTTAGATTAGCAAGGTCTAACTAAACTGTTAAGACATACCTAAGGGCTGTTGATTTTTTATAAACAATAAAAATATCTATAATATAAAAATGAATCGCAAAATGTGTTGGTAAGCGCATAACTCAACAACGCCTGGACCAATTTGGCCAAATCTTTTTTTAAAATGTTCGTTGAAGTTCAAGGATGGTTTTTACGGCGAGAAAAATTAGAATTATTGCTGGAAAAACCCTAAAAATAGCCCTTCTTTTTCCCATACAAATGATTTGTAACTAAAACGTAGTCAATTTGAGCTTTATTGCTAAAATAACTACCCGTGCGAAGCCGGGGCGGACCGCTAGTAATAAAATAATAATGTTGTAGTCCTTTCTTGTGAAAGCCCCAAACTGGTTTTTTTTTCATCTTGCGGGCAATTCTACTGAAGATGTAACACTGAAGATTTGACGCACGTCGTCGCCCTCTTCTGCCGAGCACTAAACCCAAGTCGGCACCCATCTAGTTTACCGCCCCGGACCGGTGATACACCTTGTTTTCAATGTGATATTCAGTCGATTCAGTGATCAGCTTAATGCGTACCTATATTTATATATTTACCTATTCCATTGGTAAATTGCCTTTATACAGGATGTTACAAACAAAAAAGACCAAACTTCCAGGGGGGTTTAGTTCTGATCACAGAACACGGGAAAGTTGTTTCTATATTTGAAAACGAATAGTCAGTTTTTTTGTTATATACCTTGAGGTTCGGTCCATCATATGTACTTACTTGAAAATTTCCACCATTGCTTTAAAATTTGGGGATAATGCAGGAGCTGCATTATTTCCAATATTTTTTTTAATATTTATTTTTTTTGGCATCGGTTATGTGAAATAAGTTTCACGTGCTTTCATCTAAGTTTCACGTGCACTCATCTAAGGTACTTTAAATATCGGCCTCATAACTTTTAATATCACTGGCCTGGCCATACGACCTGAATTTAATAGCGTTAGAGAAACTGGTCCGTGAATCCAGCCGTAATTCACGGCAATTGATCAAAGCCCGCAAATACGCGCTCATTAAAATATTGCTGGTGCCAGCAGTTTAATAATGACAGAAGGTACTTTTCAGGTACTTTCTGTTCTATTTGTGGTAGGCGCTAGATATTATGAATCATCATCATCATCATTACGTACATACATAGAAATATCTATTTAGTAAAGTATTTAGTTACATAAGACAAAAGTATTATAATTAGACCAAACAACCAGTTTTGTGCTAAATAACTTGTGTTTTTTGGATTTTCCAGCATTATTAGGTATTTACTAATTATTATTTATCTCAAAATCAGAATTAATAACGATTTTTTTTTGACTTACAAAAAGCTCTTCATTCGAATCGAATAAGAAGATGAAGGGTCGTCCGTAAAATACTAAACCACTCCGTTCATACAAACCTATCGTACACTAGAGTTAAAGAAATTCGAAAACGTAGCTCACGCCGCGCCAGCTTTATTGTTCTACCGAGGTCATGCACGAAATATGGAAAGACAACGATACTCTGTGAAGGCGCACAGCTCTACAATAAACTACCCTCTCAAGTTAAAAATGTAACCTCATTCAATGTGTTTAAATCCAAACTAACCGAGCATATCATTAATGATGATTCACTTCTCGAAAAATAAGCACATTGAACGAGTAAACTTTAAACGACCATAACCCATGTATGTCACCGTAATTCTTTGTAAAAACCCTGTTCTCAAGTAAGTGACATGTAATATTTGTCTTTTTGAAAATAAATGATTTAAAACAAAAAAAAAAGGGAAATTACAACTCGCGGAAAAGTGACTAAGTAGTTGCTCTGTTCACGCATTTATTTTCTCTGACTGAATAAAATACTACAATATGTAATAGACTGCTTCATTCACAACGTGCATGTTCAACAGTGATGCTAATGAATACATTAGCATCACTGTTGAACATGTTCAAATATCAAAGTTCTCTTTGGTCCCGATATTTATCAAGGTAAGTAATAACTTACCTTGATAAATATCGGGACCAAAGAGAACTTTGATATTTTTCGAGCTGATTCATATAACGTGTATAAATTTTATTCCGTCAATAAGTCAAAGAAAGTTAATGATACGTGAAAAGAGCAGGTATAATTACAGCACACATCTAAACCCTACATGTTTGTTCTGCCTAGTATCTCAATGCAAATGTACAATTTTTAGCCAAGCCAATAACGTCCGATAGATCAAACCACGTTGGTGATGCCACGAATTCCACGAGGTCTGCTAACCTGTAATGGGAAAAATTATCCCAAGGTACGTAATACTTAATCCGGAAATAGTTGAACGAACTTCCTGCATCTCTTTTCCCGTTAGAGTACAATCTCAGAGTCTTCAAAGAAAATAAGTTACTTCTGAGAAAGCGTGCTCCATCTTAGACCACATCTTTACTTTAACAAGTTGGACACCGGCGAAATGGTTTACCACTTCCAATAAAAAAACTAAAAGGGCAGAATCACGCTGACAATACTGATAAAAGTAAAAGAGAATAGATACTCGTAATTAAACGATGACTAGGATGCTTTTCACGTTTGATTAATTGACCTGGTTCGTTATTACCTCAGCAAATGATAAATGGAGTTCGTGATCTGAATTATTTCTTAGAATATTATGATGAATAGCATAATAATTAGGGATGGGCCGAAATTCGGTTCACATTCGGTTCAACCGAATTTCGGCAGCTTGAACCGAACTTCGGCATTCGGCCGAAATTCGGTTCAGATGCCGAAATTCGGTACAAGAAAAATAATAACTACATGCACTTATTTTGACTGAAATATAAGGTGCTTCTAAATTACAATATGCCACGGCTGCAACTGGTGGTTCTACTCATGATACCGAACAACTTTCCCCAAGGAATCCATAGTCAATTTTCAAAAAAATATTGCACTTTGTATGGAAATCGGTCAGCTGATTGGCCAAGTCTCCATACAAAGTCTAATTTTTTTTGAGAATTCAGTATTGGTTCCTTGGGGAAAGTTGTTCAGTATCATGAGTAAAACCACCAGTTGCAACCGTGGCATATATTTTAGAAGCAGATACTGTAAAATAAAAGATATCTTTTACTCACTCATGGTCAATTATTTATTTATTTAGGAACATTGTAAATGTAAACCTTAAATTAAATCAGTTCTTATTATATATATTATTAATCTTAATCTTAGTTCTTTCTTAACCTTAATCTTAGTTAATTAGTTATTAATCTTAGAAATCCCTGCCTAATTAATTAGACATACTATTACTAAAATGAAATAAACTTTGTATTCTCCTAGTAAACATCTGGATAGGAGTCCGTAAATTAAATAAAAAGTAAAATCATAACGTTTTTGATTCACAAACTAAACATTCATTAAACTCAAGTATTTTTTACAAGTATTTTTTTGAACCGAAGTTCGGCCGAACTTCGGCCGAACTTTTCATTTGAACCGAATGTTCGGCCGAAGTTCGGATTCGGTTCAAATCACATTCGGCCCATCTCTAATAATAATAGTAGGTTGCTGACATTTCACACTTTAACCGAATTTGTTCGTCGAAAACGTCACAAGAAGTGTCTTGATTATTTTTTTATCTTTCTGACCGCAAGTCGACGTTATTAAACTTAATTAAATTAAATAACAATATGAATATATTGCATCGTGAAAACCCCATTTATGTGCAAAAAATACTATAAATATTTTTTAGTATCATGTAAAAAGACATCACACAGCAAATCATCAAGCCCAATTTACCGTAAGCAGAGCTAGTTTTAAAACGAAATTCCTCAAAGCACGATATTTTTATACGAAAAACCAGTGCCCTGAGAATCTATATTGTTAGACTGCTTGTTAGCGTCGTGTGTATTTCAGTTTAGGTTCAATTTCGTGTCACGTCAAGGCTCTGTGTAAACTTTGAGCAAACTTCCAAATTAAACCCGAAGCTCACTTGAGCAGTTTATTTGCCGATGTGCTGGTATTCAGTTGATTGTTTAAGTTTATTTGGTTCGAAAACGTACGAAGCGCAAACTGTTCGTAGAATAACACTTGAATACAACTTGATGAAACTAAGTTAGCCACTTAGTTGTTTCCCGTACGTAGGGTATTTATCAAACTATTTAAACTAATTCTTGAAAACGTTGAAATCGAGTGCTCATTTTGGTACAATTGAATTTTCCTTTTCCTTACCGCACGCGTCAAAATCAGGAAAATCTCGAACAATATGTTTCTTTTTCTGAGATTCGCCAAAACCTTACAAAGTAAATTGAAAAAGACTCGCAAAAATAACATGGGGCAGATAAGAAAACATTCCCGGGACATAGGACAAAACCCCAAATGTCCAAAAGGAAATAAAATAGAGCGACCCTACGGACTTACAATACAATCTGCTACAACTAAGTGATGACTCGCGAAATTAGAACTTTCAGCCTCTACGATTAAGGACGGGCACATCATATGTGTCGATGGGCCCCTTGAAATGTTTTGTAGAATATTATTTAGTATTATTATATTAACATGAACATTATTTACTACCTTTAAAGAGCTATGTATGTACATATCAGTTCTCCGATACAAAATCTACTTAGATATATCTTAGTTTGTCAATTGTTGAACTGACTGAGATGCTATACTACTTCAGATATTCTCTGACTCACAAAAACAGCGAAAAATAGCCGTGAGGTTCTTTGGGGTTTAAAAAACCGCTGAGCTATTACACTTGTTTCTACCTCCTGTAACACAAAGACTCTTATCTTCTAAATCTCTATAAGCTCTGCTGAACACACTGTATACATTTTTGTGCCTGGGAATCGTTTTGACAGAATAAAATATAAGTACCTCAATTAAGGACCATTTCGGATTGGTCAGATTATCTAAAAAGAAAGAAATTATTGGTTAATACGCCCCGCTGCTTAATGAAGCATCTGTAGCGTTTGGGTTGGGAGTTTATATATATACCTACACAGGGCACGGTAATGTTTATTTTTATTGATATATACACGTAAACCTGTGCCGAACTTCCTGTCTACTAAGTTCTTTCATTTACATGATTGCTACGCTTGTTAAGGAAAATGGATTTCGATATTTTGACGACGTCTATGGCACGGTGGGCAAAGGTCTGCCTGCGACGCAGAAGGTTGCGGGTTCGATTCCCGCCACGGGACAAATGTGTGTACGATCTACAGACATTTGTTCAGGGTGTTCTGGTCGTTTTCTATATACAATAAAAAATATCTATCTATGTATTGTGTTGTATTATGTATATCAGTTATCTAGTACCCATAACACAAGCTCTGCTTAGCTTGGGGCTAGAAAATGCTGTGTGAATTGTCCAGCATTATATTTATTATTATTATTATCTAAAAAGGAAGAAATTATTGGTTAATACGCACGCTGCTTAATGAAGCTTAGCAACTGTTGCGTTTGGGTTGGGAGTATACACATACTATATATATATACCTACACAGGGCACAGTAATGTTTATTTTTATTGATAAATACTCGTAAACCTGTGCCGTAACTTCCTGTCTACTAAGTTCTTTCATTTGCATGATTGCTACGCTTGGATTTCGATATTTTGACGACCTCTGTGGCGCAGTGGGCGAAGGTCTGCCTGCGACGCAGAAGGTTGCGGGTTCGATTCCCGTCTCGGGACAAATGTGTGTACGATCTGCAGACATTTCTTCGGGGTGTTCTGGTCGTTTTCTATATATATTATAAATATCTATCTATGTATTGTATTATATTATGTTTATCAGTTATCTAGTACCCATAACACAAGCTCTGATTAGCTTAGGGCTAGATAATGCTGTATGGATTGTCCAGCATTATTTTATTTTTATTTATATTATTTTTCAGTATTTTGTCAGTACTGATAAATAACCATATCATTCTTCAAAATTTAAACACTTATAAAAAGTTTCACTCACTTAGTTAATTCGTAGAAACATATGTATTTAGTCGAGAAAAATGCAAAGTCTAATATTACTCACCTCCGAATCTTGGTACAAGTACTCTACTAGGTAGTCATGATTTAGTATTCTTGGAAAAATCAACTAGACAAAAAATAAACAAAATTACATACTTTATTGAAGATAAAATGAAAACACATTTGTAGATATTTTGTAGAGCAACATCTGCCCGCCCAGAGCTATCTCCAGCGACGAGGCGGGCGAGTATCAATATTGAAAACTTTTGCCGTTGCAAAATGACCAACGTATTTCCAGTTTGATAAATTGAAAACATCCATTTATATCTTCGTAATTCTTCTGTAAGCTAGTAACATTTTTATCTGAAGCCAGTTAATAAATGTTTCTGTGAAAAAGCTATCATCGCATTTTCGGCAGAAAGCTAAAAACGCTACAAAAAAACTGTTGTAACTTTCGAATCAGTAAACGATAACTTGTTCTGTTTCCAATTGACAGTATTGCAAAAACACAATCAACAAAACAAACAAACGTGGAAAACTGTAAAAGTTGGGCCGTTCACTACTGAGCCTTTGAAATCCGTTGACTATCCATGTTTGTCAACTAAACCAGTTTGATACAGTTCGTTAGGTCTGGTATGTTTGTTTTATGATTGTTACAGTTTTGTGGCTCGTATTTTATAAACTTTAATGCAAACGTGAAAAATGACTGTTAAAAGATCATTGATTTGTAATACATTATAATGAAACTCTACCTACCAACCCATTAAGTTAAATACCTACTGTACCTAATGTGCTTTTGCTGAAATAAATATATTTTTATATTTATGTTTTTAAGTTTTATGTTTAAAGAAGATAACCAGTTTCGGTGCTGAAAACTCTGTGTCATGCTCAGTGATTAATAAATAATACTTGACAATTCATACAACAGTATTTAGCCCCAAGCTAAACATAATACAATACATATAGAAACGACCAGATCACCCGGAACAAATAACTGCAAAACGTACAAATTTTTGTCCCGTGGCGGGAATTGAACCCGCAACCTCCTGCATCGAAGGCGAACCTTCGGCTACCGCTCCACAGAGGTCGTTAAAAAGTTATGACGAGACAGACACACCTACATACATATAGGTCGTGGCATACAGTTTCATCACTCGGCATGAATTCTTGGAAAAAGCACGCTAATAAGGTAAATAAGGATACCTACCTAATAAAGTATTAGTATACACTCCTATAAATTATGAACTCCATCCAGCTGGTTGTCTATGTCAGCGTCGATGACTGCAAGATAATTACTTCGCTGGTAGCTTCGAGTACCACTCTCCGAATGTCAAGGCTTCGGAGTTTTAGAGAACCCTACAGAGTCGAGTGTTCAACCGTTTTAACAAGTTGTTTGGGATTTCCATAACTTTGCATGTTGGGATTATTTTATTTTGCAGTGCTGCATGATTTAAATCTCTCATAGAATTTTTGCCCCTGTGTTCTAATCTTGTGCATAAGAGGTCCGACCGTCGGTGAAATCATTCAGAATTATTGCAAATACTAGTTGTAATTGTTTTATTCTGTTACTCCTAAATAAATAAATTGCTGGACAATTCACACAGCATTATCTAGCCCCAAGCTAAGCAGAGCTTGTGTTATGGGTACTAGATAACTGATATACATAATATAATACAATAAATAGATAGATGTTTTTTTATCATATATGTATATATATATATATATAGAAAACGACCAGAACACCCTGAACAAATGTCTGCAGACCGTACATACATTTTTCCCGACATTTTTACATTTTCATTTTACCCTACCTAGGTTCAGCGCAAACCCATAAAATAGTGAATTTGTTCAGTGTATTTGTTTGTAGTCGTGTGGGTGGATTCGCGTGCAGCGATGCAAGAGCGACATTGTTTGTTCCGGACACCTGTCTTTTACCGTAACAAGCAAGAAAAAATAGAGTTTATACAGCACGTTTGTTGAGGTACATACTGTGTATTTTTAATCTACGTAAGAGCTTCGGGTTTTTATATAGTCTGGGAGTATTTTTTAACTAATGTTCCCATTTTACTACCTCTATGTATAGGCATAGAGCATAGGCAGTATTATTTCTAAGGCCAATTATTTCGTACGAATTTCTCTATCTTTCAAGAACTCGCGCATCGAACAGCGCTTTTACCTATTTTAGTCCACATTTGGATCCTCAAAATACTTCGGACACGTCTCAAGGTGGGACGGTGATTTTTTTGGGCGTCTTGTCGTGCAGGGCAGAGTGGAAGGCACGGCGAATACTTGTTAAACTACGGAAAAAGCAGTTTCATTTGCTAGTTATAGAGGTATAACACATTTTAATTAAATTTTGTCTACGTGTGCCATAATAAATATTTAAGAAGATCATAATATTATTTTATTGCGAAAGAGCAAGGACAAAGTTTTAAATAAAAATCTATTGCGCAGGGACCGGCGGCCATTCCGCGGCTCTTACCTTCCTTTCTTACCTTCCCAGTGCGGCGTTCGCTCGTCCTTGTCTCAAAAAAGTTAGTTCAGGAATTCTTCACTATATAGTATAAAACAAATTCGCTTCCCGTAGTCTGTCTCTATGTATGCTTAAATCTTTAAAACTACGCAAAGGATCTAGATGCGGTTTTTTTAATAATTAAAAAACCGCATCTAGACCCGTTACGTCTCTATCAATTATTTATAGAGTGATTCAGAAGAAAGTTTTATATGTTTCCTCAATCCTCCTGAACAGCCTATAATGGTCCACTACAGACTGGACGCAAGCCTTTTTTTAATATATGTATAATACATGCATAATATAGTATCCGTGCGAAGCCGGGGCGGATCGCTAGTCCAATATAAACATGTTAGTAGCTAACCCGCTTACATTAATTATGAATTCGTCTAACTACGACACTTTTTCTAAAAAAATACTGGTAGGTACTTATAATTATTACCAATATTATCTATGAATATCTCTTAAGGCTGCCGACCGACTTATTTCGGCTTCAATAAATACATGTAGGTAGCATGAAATACGGATGAGTGCCTATACCTTCACACAGAAAGCCTTGAAGAATTCCAATACAGTTTCTGCTAACAAGATATTTTTGCACATTTTGCGAGCGTCTGAAGACTGCTTCGCTTCAATATAATTTTGTAGGAAACATTGCAAGTAACGAGAAAATTTTATAGGTATCCCTAATGGAATCTAAATACACACCAATGTCGGCGTCATGGTCCAGCGCGGCATGTCGCCAACATTGATCATCGGGTTCGATTCCCGCCTCGGAACAAATGTGTGATCTGCGGACATTTGTTCAGGGTGTTCTGGTCGTTTTCTATGTAAAATAAAAAATATCTATCTATGTATTGTGTTACATTATATATATCAGTTATCTAGTACCCATAACACAAGATTTGCTTAGCTTGGGGCTAGATAATGCTGTGTGAATTGTCCAATATTATTATTATTGGTGCGCCACGTGACATTTCAGTGATCGAATATTGTAGACAGCTGACAGTGATTTGTCAACTTGTTGGTGGCCCCCGGATTTTGGTGCATAGACTCCTGGACATGAGCAATCAATATCCAGGAACTTCTGCTTTCTTTGGACTTTCTGGGAAATGATACTTCTTAGTTTTCTAATGCAATATAAATCATCTTTCTAGCCAATCCAACAAATGAGTAACTTTAATTGAGGCCGTTTAATACATGAGACTTGTGTGGTACATAAAAATAAAGCCTGTCTTTAAAAATAGGACGAATTCTGAATGAAATCGGCATTCAATTTGATTTTCCAGGTTCTGACTAGTTTGGACCGAAGCTAGTTCGAAAAAAACCTATAAAACATAACATCATTTTCTACTCTATGCAGGACTTTACCACTTCAGGATTGAAATATATTAAGTTTTTGCTCAATAAAGCCTTGGTCTTCTGTTCGCAACGCACCACGCTGCGGTATGCAGCACAACCTTGCGTCACGTAAACTGTCCGTGCGGCGAAGTGGTTATTTGCCGACGTCGTGACGCACACCGCAGCGTGATACGCCGCCGCGCTGTGCGTAGTAAGTACCCACTCCCCATTACACCGCACTTGCCCATCACCGTCAACGCAGACTTCGATGAAACAAAAGACAACTAGACGCTGCGTTGTTCATACGTATCCGTCACTGCATATCGCGTAGCGTAGTGCATTGGTTGTGTTCAAGAGACCAAGGCTGAAGCAAAAATCTCATGAAGTCGCTACAACGGATAATATTGAAAAAGCCTCTGTGTAAACACTGCCGTTTCAAACACTGGTACCTGAACTAACATTGAATATTCATAGCCACGCTGCACGAAGCTCATGGATAACTCAGTTTGGATGCATCTCTATCAAAGGCTGATTGGGTGAATTACGCAAAACGAATCGCACATCGTGTTACAGGTATTCACTGCGATTTCAAATCGTACTGCAGCTTAATTTATTAAGTTAGTACATAGCTTTTGCCCGAGTCTTCTCTTTTTCGAGTAATCGCGAAGCGTAGGTTCGTTGAGATTGGCTTTATTCAATTAAATTAATTGCTTCTCCATATCCATAACCCTTGATGAAAAAAACTATAGATGTAGGGAAGCGCGTCAAAAGTGATACAGTTGAAACGCACCCGCTATCTAGACCGTATTTCATGTATGGACGATTCTGCGATGATACTGTAATCGATGAGTTTAAGCCCACAACTTACAGCTGTCTGTTGTGATTATATTAATATATGTATTATATCTCCGTCTATAATATATATTAATATATGTACATCATGACAAGGTATATTACGTTATATTTTCTATAGTAATCAACCACAGACGTAGCTACAACGTATATTTTTATTACGTCACCAAAATATGTCGACAGATATTATAGCACGATATATTTTGGTATAGTAAGACATATTAACGTGCAACATGCAACGATGGTCGCAGAGCTAATGAGTGCAAAATATATTATTATAGCATAGCCATCGTCTGTGGCAGCTGCTTAGCTTACTATATCGATAAATATTATAGCTCCGTCTGTTGTGGGCTTTAGCAGAATTTGGCCAAAGAATGTGACAGAAGACATGCAGAAGACGGAACTTTGTCATAAAACATTGTACGTCACATTTCTAATACGGGTGCGGTGTCAAAATGTGATAAAGTAACAGAAATACAGTTTTGCTTCAGTTTGAAATAGTTCCATCCCATTCTCATTGTGGATTACACTGAAAGTCAGACCTAAAGTTGCGGAAATTACCAATAAACTTAAAAACAAACTTATAAACTTTTCTGAAGTGCCCGTTAGCACAAGCGCTTAAGCGGTTCAATAGATTATATGGACTGAGTGATTTTATAGGACGAATTACATGTGCTTTTTCTTCGTAGATATTACTGCCCCAAAGAAACCGCCTTCAATCACATAATGCGGCCATCCATCAGCCCATGGTCCTTTTTTCGTTAAGGCTGAAGGCTTTTTGATGTCACTCATCAATCTGAAAGTATGTTTGGGGAATTCAATACTCTAGAGCCGCTATCCAATCTATATTATACAAAATAATATTATAAATATGCGTGTCAGTCTTTTCTGACTTTTCACGACGAAACGGCTGATCGAATCCCAAAGAAACTTAGCAAGACCATAGATTGTATCCTTGGAAAGGTACTTTTATGTAGGTAGCTACTTTTATGTCGGAAAACCGCCAGCAGTGCCTCCGAAGAACCTAGTTTCTGATAGCCCTAGTTCTTTACACTGAAATTATTTATCAACGTAATTCTTCGACCTTGTTTCGTTTACTATCTTTAGAGATTACGCATTTGCTCTCCTTGAAGTCGAGACCCTAGGTCCGTGGGGTACCGGCCTCGGTACCCCACGGTACACCGGGTTTTCAAAAAATTATCTGATCATCTGTTCGAATCGACGCGTGACCCGAGAGCTGGTGAGTATCTTGCACAGCTCATCAGCATTGCTATACAGCGGGGCAATGCAGCCAGTGTCTTGGGCACGCTTCCGACTGGTATTGATATGGATCAGTTGAGCTACCTCTAAGTTATTTGCAACAGTCTGCAGGTAGCTCAATTGTTCCTACTGTAAATACTTGTTTTAATTTAATTCTATTATTTGATTGTTATTTTCTTTCAGTTTACTATCAGTTTTAAAACTTGCAAAGCACTCTCGCTAATGCTTTGCTGCACTCGCACCTTTTACGACTTTTATTTCATTATTGGATGCACAGTTTTATCGAAAGCATAATAAAGTTTACTGTTAGTAAATAAAACTTCGAACTTGAATTCTACCTTGAATTGGAAATAGATTTTGGCCACCAATTGGAAATAGAGCGTCTTCCAATGACTGCCTAAACTAAATAGCATAAAACTTTTACAGAGACATTAAAAAAAAGCTTATAATAGGTATCACAATCTGTGTGATGGATTTTTGAAATTTTCTTGGTAAAACGGAATAATAGTATAAAGTAGGTGGCGGCGCTAGTTTGGGTGGGGTATGCGCCCTTAACAAAATGAGTTCGAGTCAACGCGTAAAAAAGAAATCGACGACATACAAACATACAGCACAACATAAAAACTCCTCCTTTTTCCAAAGCCGGTTAATATATCAGTGCTAACGCTTTTTGTTACATTGAGTCATTGGTAAGTTGCAATGAGTCCTAAAATATGCTTCTGATTTTTTTTAGTTAGCTTCGGGTAGTCTGTAACACACTCATAAACCAAATAAATATCTGTCTGCTAATAACAGAATTAAATTTGGTCATAGATAAGTTGCAAAGAGTCCTAAAAAGAGCTTATTTTTATTTAGCTTCGGGTAGGCTGTAATACACTCATAAATCAAAGTAGTTTAATTAATATCTGCTAATAACAGAATAGTGTCGGTACTTAAATGGTTGTAAAATTATTATCCCAATTCTAAAGTACCTAAGGCCCGAGGGTTTGGTTTGGTTGAGTTCATAATAGTAGGAATAGGTATGTTATTATTAATTATTAAGAGGCAGGCAGGCATAGGATTTCGCGTTTAAAGGAGCGGGATAGAGCAGAGAGGCGTAAGATCAAAAATCAAGTTTTTGCTGATTATCTTTTAATTAAGACATTTTTTGCAAAAATAAGCCAAAGATGCCCCGGGTATTCTTCTATTACTACTACTAATATGGTGATTAAAATAAAAAATCTTTTGATTGATAGTTTAGTAGAAAAATTGTACAAAGTAAGAGAACAGATGGTACTTTGCATAATTATTTCTGATATTTAAGATAGTTTTTTTTTTAATTTTCAAGCCAAAGGAGATCTGCCTTGTATCCCATAGATTATTGTGTATTTTTTTCAAAGTTTTTTCGATATACATATATGACGAAGAAAAAATGTTTTAATGTAACCCAAATTCGCTCAATTCACATTTATCTGGGCCTAAAAGAGCTTTGGTTAATGATAGCATAATAACATAATGTGATCTCAGACCCTTCTGACCCGCATGTTTTGACCCTATCTTTAAAAAAGTACCCGTTTGACCCGCTTCGTTTTTTCATGTCCCGTTTGACCCGGTTTTCTAACAGGTACAGTCAATGATAACTTTCCAAGGATCTGTCATGCAGGTGGCCCGTTGAAATAAAAAGCCTAATGTAAATAAATGTCAAAGTGGACCCCGCGCTCGAGAGGTAATGTAAAGTAGAGAATTGACATAGTGCTTTGTCGAAAGGGTAGGATGGTTTTGTTGGTAAAATCAAACCAGATAAGGATTGTAAAATATAGTATTTATTACTTTTTAAACACATACGTTAACAATTTTTCCAGACAATGACCAAGAGTAATGTCTTTGTTATGAAATTGTTCTAAAATAAAACTAATTCTCCTATCTTTTTCAATGTCACTGTTTCTACGATTTTTCGAGGATGCTACGTTTTCAAATTTAGCCATCTTTATTGTAGTTAAAGATGCTTCTTCATCTAAAATTTCTAAAAATTTTAATATGTTTGGCTTTGTCTTGCCATTCAAATATTTATTTATTTTTGAATGCCACCCCTCTACATTATTAGTGGTTCTATGGATTTGACCACAAAAATTCCATCTGCTTCTTAAATGTTCATCTTTTAACCACGTATTAATGAAATAATCATTAAAATCACATACATTTTTATTTTCTGTCGGACAATCTTCCATTATATACAACCATCCGTTGTCGACTTCTTCTAATGGCACTAAAGAGAGGGCAGCACATAATGCAATGTGTCTTTTGTGGCTTGGCTCTTTGAAAACATTTAACTTTTTCGCCTTTTTACACAAGGCCTGACTAAAATGAAAATAGCATCCTCCAATAGTAACATTTGGGAAAATCACTTTGATTGCATTCATTGCAGCCTTTTCATAGTCTGTAGTCATTTTAGAAGGACACCAATTTGGCAATTGCAATTTTATCACAGAAAATAGTTTTTCATATGTGTCTTGTTTTTTATCTGGCAGCAATGCGTAAATCAATGGCACGACATTCTTTGAATTTTCATCGGAGTAAATATCGCCAAATATGGTGTATAATTGATAAAATGGCTTTACCACACATCTAAAAGTGCCATCTGCGAAAAAGTCCTTAATTTTGGTAATATTTTTCCTCGCTTCTTGATTTGCGAATACTAAAATTCTTTTTGTGTCGTCATTATAATCAGCTAACAAAAAATCACTGTATTTTTCCGGAATCCGCAACTTCAGCATATCTTTTTCAACAATGCGATCGATTCCAAATCCTTTTTTTCTACTGTTATATAATCCATGTTTTACATTCGCGAATTCCGGAATTTTCGCCACTATATTAATTCCACTGTCTGTTAATGAAGTCATGGCTTCGTTATAAATCTTTTGCAATGATCTTGTTTCATTAGCTGCTTTTGTTTTGCATTCTTCAAGTTTTTTCTTTATTTCATTCGTAGCAAAATTTGCTTCACACTGGTGATTAACTTCATTAAGAATATTCATTTCTTTTGTTGTGATTCTTCCGTGACATGTGGATCTGTGAATGCAGTGCCAAAGTGTTGTTCCATTCTTATTGTCTCTTTTCTTATTATATTGATGACCGCCATGAAGCAATACAACGCCGCCTCGTTTCGATGTGACGAAACATAGGTCAGACGCACCAGACGAAGAACTTGCCATTATTTCAATGTTGTAATAAGTATCTAGAACAAGAGAGTAAATATTTTAATTCACAGAAACTATTCTTTGTCCAAAAATGGATTCATTACACTGTACACCGTAATTATAAGAAAAACTCGTAGATTGTGCAGAATTTAATTCGTAAGACTTTTGTTGACATTTCAAGACAGAGAAAAAATATTGACAGATAAAAACAAAACTAAAAATTCTAATGGCCAGCGGCCGATGAGGTTTTACCGAAGAGGCCGTCACATATACTTTGTCAAAAAATAGATTCATTACACAAAAGGGGCAGTTGTGGCTATTAGGTAAATATCGACAAATTTAAATATAAGGACACAAGGACATTAACAAGTGTCTAAACAAAATGTTTCATTAGATGTTGTCATGTCTCTCTTATACCATTTAATAGCATACATATGTTCAAATAATATGTCACTAATAATATATGGGTACTTACCAGATATAGAATAAAGTAGACAGAAGAATCAGTTTGCAACAAATATCCAAATCGCAGATCAAACTCGAGGTCCAGGAAAAACTAAGTCCAAAACTAAGTCACAATTCACAAAGAACAAATCGGAGTCCAGTAAGCAATAGCGTTATGTCGAAAATGGGGTAACAATCACACAGCGAAATAAATCACACGAGAGCACTTTACTAATCGCAGGCAAAAAGCAAAGTAATAGGAATCAGTATTTTGACTGATAAACTGCTTGGAAAGGGGTGGGGTAAATACCCTTAAGATGACCCTTAATTATTGTTATTTGGTTAACGTATCAGTATAACAATAGATGTTTATTAGAACTTTTTTTACCTGGTATTGCTATCAGTTCCAGGTAAAAAAATGTGCCATTGCAAACAGGGCCATTGTTAGAAATCCGTCGCAGGGTGCAGAAAGCAAGTACTTAATCTTTCGCTAGGTGTGTTTAAAGGTTAGTTGTAAACTTCTACGTATTGAACCAAATCATACCATTATAAAAATGTGAAAATACTATCTATAATATCTCAAGTACACGTCACATTCCTAAATAATATAATACCCATACACCATAATTATAAATAAAAATAATTTCAATTTTTTTTTGGTAACTGTACATTCTATATAATTTATTAACAAAAAATGTTTTGATCCACAGTGGGTCAAATGGGTACTTGAAAGTGGGTAATAAGGGAACTTTTATTAAGCGGGTCAGAACATGCGGGTCAGAAGGGTCTGAGATCCATAATGTGTGTGTAACCTTTATTGTTTAATTAATTCTGTGTAGGTATGTGTACTTATTTACTATAATTCTATGGATTATGTTATCTGAACAAATAAAATGAATTGAATAATCACAGACACAATAGAATTTTGTTAGGAGAATTGTCAATCTCAAACCTTAAATGGAGATAAGTACCTAACTAGGTGAACTTCCTTATCCACCTGGCTACCCTTCTGAGCAAGGAAATAAAAATATTTGTAATCCTTTCAAAATTATTATATTCAACACGAACGATCCATAAACTTATCACTTTACCTTAGTGTTCGAAGTTCTCACATTGTTGGATATATAATTTGATTATTTAATAAATATGAAAATCTACTTTAACCCAGTATCTACACAGTTTTATTTTATTCTTGATGGTCAAGGACTTGGTCCCCATCTCACTTGAATAAGTGATGATGTGGCCTAAGATGGAGCACGCTTTCCTAGAAAGAACTTATTCACCCTGAATTTGATGACTCCAAGATTGTACTCTGCCTGGAAAACAGACGTGTGGTGCCGGCTTAGAATTTGCACCACCCAACTCTTCCCGTGGGTGTCGTAAGAGGTGACTAAGGGACATACTGGAGGCGGGCAGCAGCGCCTTTTGCAGAATAGATCTACCACCGAACTGCGATCCCCAACCCGCCTGCACAGCGTGGGTGATTATGGGCATTACCCCCCATGAGATGAATGTCAATATAGCGATAATCAGAGGGAGGGCTGCGTCCAGCAGTGGACCGTTAAAGGTTGTTGAGGTGAGGTGAGGTGAGGGAAAACAGACGCTGGAAGTTCATTCCACTATTTGACCGTGCTTATTTTGAAGGTAGAGCAGAAATGTTTGGTTCGACTTTGCTTTTCAGGAAAAATACTTATCTCTCGGAAATAAAATGCTTATGGGACCACTTTGAGATTATTCTCATTATTGGACTCGGACAAATCGATAAACATACAAAAAAAAGAAGTTGAAGTTGACAAAAATATAGGTACTTAAAAAATACATACAGCCGAACATGAAAATCTTTTGCTTGTTTTTTATTATTACGCCAGTTGAAATCAGCCCCTTCTATATAGCACAACAAATTCATATTTGATCACTCTGTATCCAACTGTATATCGTTCTACGTGAGAAACGGCATTGTTATATCGTATCGAATAACAGTCCTACAAATTATTGTTATTATGGATACATTTGGCTCGCTACTTGCAAATAGTGATGTGAATAGAACATCGATAACAATGTTTATAAGCACTGAGGCCCGTATTATGAAAGCTTGCTCAGACATCGACATAATCATGAGTAAAGATTTAGGCGGTACTCGAGCATAGAACGATAAATCAGCAAGCTTTTTTAATACGGATATTAATGTTTAGTCCATCTATATTATAAAACTTATATTATATTATATATACTTATATTATAAAATCGAAAGTAACTCCGTTTGTCTGTTATCTTTTCACGCCTATACGACTGAACGGATCTTAACAAAATTTGACATGGAGATAAATGTTATCCCGAAGACAGAGATAGGCTAGTCTTCTATATACATATATATAAAAGAAAAAAATCGCACAGACTCATCATGAGATCTCCGAAACTAGAAGAGCTTAGAAATTTTGCAAGGAGGTTCCTTTTAGGACGTAAGCTAAGAACTATGGGTTATGGTAAGTTATGGGTTATCGGAAATTCGTATTCAAAGGTAGTTAAAATGTGGTCAAAGGTCATTTTCTCAAACTTCTAACTCAAACTTCGAACTTCTAAATTTGAAGCTTAAAAAGTGGACTCAAAATTAACAAAGCAGTTTTTTGAAATGCGCTCCCTAAAGGCCAATTGGTGAGGAGTCAAAGTTCAAACGAAAAACAAAAGTTTAAACAAAAATTCTATAAATCTTTAGCAAACGTTAGCAATAAAACTAAAAAACTTCACATGTATGTAGATGTCCACATAAATAAAAAAAAATCCACGACTGATATACAACCTTATACAACTCACAGCCTAAACCACTGATCAGAGAATCATGCACTTCAAAGGATTTTTTTTAAATAAATAAATAAATAATGCTGGAATCACATTCTGAAAGATTTAAAATAGGGTTGAATGTTTAACGAAAATTCTTTATATTCACCAAAAGTTATTAATAGAGCTACAAAAGTTTACACGTCGTTCACCTAACAAATCGAACAAAATGTGATTCATTGTTTTGGAAAGTTTTGTTGAAAAAACTCTCGGCACCAGTTTGTTTGCCAAAGAGTTAGGTACTTTTACGTTTTCGCCAAAATTCAAAGTTATCAACAAAGTAGAAGTTGGGTGAATTGAAAGATTGTATTTCACAATTTTTGTTGCTTGGCAAGAGGGCCTAAAATATTGTTATGTAGATTTTCTTTAGTTAACTGTTTTTCTGATGCCTCAAGATTTATTTTCCTTATTTTATCAAACTATGATTACAAAGGCTACTGAACTATTTCTTTATTAAACTAGGTTCGCAGGGAACCCGTTTACATTCTGGATGTAATATTAAGTAGGTACATTACCAAAACAAAAATATCAAAAAAAAAAACAATATTCTAAACATAATTGACGTAAAAAAAATGAAAAGTAACATTTTATGATGGCACTGTGAAAGGATTGAGCAGACCCCTACGAATAAGCGACTATGCAGTTCTACGGAAAACATTTACATAGGTAATAGAATTTCACACATTCTGATTTGGCTATGCTATTTTAAATTTTAAAACAAAATAATGTATGTAGGCATTGACCACTACCACTGCGCTATTTTTCCGTCGTACTAATCAAAAATTGTCGTTACATGGCCGTAGGTATCATACTCGAATTAAAATAAGGTATAATTTTGAATAAGTTCGTTCGTATTCATACAATATTACCTTCTTCCAATATCCATCGACATCGATAATCTAACCCCCCACCCCTACTGGCTTGAATTATTTATATTCAATCTGGCCGACAGCGTATCGTAGTGCTCTGTGCTATTTATACGCCATAACATTTTATAGCACCTCTGAATTACCAGCTGTGCCTAGAACTAAGCTATAGCATCTGAGTTAGGTATATTATAGCAAACTTCTGGCAGTTGTCTACGTAACTTATCTGTTGGCTGGTTATTCCATAGCTCTTATTGATTTGAGGTACTAACTAAATCTCAAATGTCTTCTTCTGTTCATATTATTAATATTAAGGTATTATGTAGCTTTGCCAAATTGGAGTTTGAGCCTGAACAGCACTGCTAAACTCTTCTGCATTGAACGACATGATGAAAACGTGTTATCGTACTCAGCGACGACATGTTCAAACTCGTTGATCTTACCTGACGTTGCGAGTGAATCGTGTGCGCCGCCGCTTGTTCAATGTGAATGCACTAAACAATATTACAAGTGTGATATTGCCGCGAGTAGACCGCACGCTCCTGGGCCGCTACTTGCAATAAATATATACTTGTATTTATTGTAAGTAGCGGCCAGGCTCACTCGCTAATTTGTGTTTGTTCACGTTGAATTGAGGTTGCTTATTGTAAGTGCGTTGTAATAATTACAACGAATCTGGGCTTTGAGCAGTTCGATACTATGTCATTTAAATCATATTTCGTGACTGCGCACGATACCATACCCGCGAGTTAACGTGAACCAGCACTCAGAGTGCAAGCGCACTACGCGACAGTGAAACTACGCGGCCGCTGCACAGCGCGTCAAATTAGCACAAAACATCAAACAAGATTCGCCAAGTGCGAGTGTAACTCGCGCGCCGAGGGTTTCAAACATTTGCCAATTATTTGGACAATCAATTTTCTGAAATATTTTAAAAAGTATGAAACTTACAGAAATTTCAAAAAGTGTTTTGAAATGGTCAAAACGATACCTTTCATTTGATTCCCCATATGGGTAGGTACCCCTTATTGAAAAAAGATCCCCTTTTTTGACCATTTTTCAAAAACTATTATTATTACAGACTTCTCTATATTTTTCCTGTAAAATAGAAATTGATATCTACAAACGCCTAATACATTGTACATGGATCGGTCTGCAATCTTCGGAGCTAGGGGGGGGGGAATGGTCAATTTTTCGTCTTTTTTTTGAAATATTTCAAAAAGTATGAAACTCACAGAAATTTCAAAAAGTGTTTTGATATGGTCAAAACGATACCTTTCATTTGATACCCCACATAGGTAGGTACCCTTCCTTTTGAAAAAAAATTCCCCCCCTTTTTGACCATTTTTCAAAAACTATTATTATTACAGACTTCTCTATATTTTTCCTGTAAAATATAGATTGATATCTACAAACGCCTTATACATTGTACCTGGATCGGTCTGCAATCTTCGGAGATAGGGGGGGGGGAAAGGTAAATTTTTCGACTATTTTTGAAATATTTCAAAAAGTATGAAACTTACAGAAATTTCAAAAAGTGTTTTGAAATGGTCAAAACAATACCTTTCATTTGATACCCCACATAGGCAGGTACCCCTCCTTCTGAAAAAAAATTCCCCCCCTTTTTGACCATTTTTCAAAAACTATTATTATTACAGACTTCTCTATATTTTTCCTGTAAAATATAGATCGATGTCTACAAACGCCTAGTACATTGTACATGGATCGGTCTGCAATCTTCGGAGCTAGGGGGGGGGGAATGGTCAATTTTTCGTCTTTTTTTGAAATATTTCAAAAAGTATGAAACTTACAGAAATTTCAAAAAGTGTTTTGAAATGGTCAAAACGATACCTTTCATTTGATATCCCACTTGGGTAGGTACCCCTACTTTTGAAAAAAAAACCCCTCCTTTTTGACCATTTTTCAAAAACTATTATTATTACCGACTTCTCTATATTTTTCCTGTAAAATATAGATCAATGTCTACAAACGCCTAGTACATTGTACATGGATCGGTCTGCAATCTTCGGAGCTAGGGGGGGGGGAATGGTCAAATTTTCGTCTTTTTTTGAAATATTTCAAAAAGTATGAAACTTACAGAAATTTCAAAAAGTGTTTTGAAATGGTCAAAACGATACCTTTCATTTGATACCCCACATAGTACCCCCCCTTTTGAAAAAAAATTCCCCCCCTTTTTGACCATTTTTCAAAAACTATTATTATTACAGACTTCTCTATATTTTTCCTGTAAAATATAGATCGATATCTACAAACGCCTAATACATTGTACGTGGATCGGTGTGCAATCTTCGGAGATAGGGGGGGGGGTATGGTCAATTTTTCGACTTTTTTTGAAATATTTCAAAAAGTATCAAATTTACAGAAATTTCAAAAAGTGTTTTGAAATGTACAAAACGATACCTTTCATTTGATACCCCATTTGCCTTCCTAGGTCTCTTTTGAAATTTCAACATCAAAATTTGTACTGAAAATATTCATTTTCATTTTTATTTATTTATATATTTTTTTCTTAAAATCAGTAATGGCGCACGAAATGTATCATTATTTCAAATTTCAAGTTAATAGCTGCAGTAGTTACTGAGATATTCAAGAAAGAGCGGGGACGGACAGAGCGAGACCATAAGGGTTTCAAAACCGATCTTTGAAACCCTAAAAACCCGCGCAGTTCCGCTGACGCGTAGTACGATCAGTCTCAAAGGATTTCATACAAAGAATAACTGGCCGCGCCGTGTCGCGCAGTTCCGCTGTAGTACAGTTTCGTTCACCTTTAGCGTCATAGTCACGGAGATTGGTTTCCACTTTGACAATCTAAACTCTAGTTATCTGGTTCTACGAAAAGAAGATTTACAAAATACAAAAGTATTTATTTCTTTAACTTAATATACAATAACATAACAGTGTTTGAGATTCCCTTTTAAGTAAAATAAATACCTGTGTTAGGAAATCTCGCTCTTCTAAAACAAATAATATATGAAATGTAGATCAAGTTACATAATAAGTTATAAATAAAGTGGGTACTTACTTATTATTTTTCAAAGCTTAGAGTTAAGATTAACAATAAAAATTAAATGATTTATCTGAAGACAAATTTATTTATTTAACAGCAAAAAATAATTACAACTAATATTTACACTTACATCTATTTACTAAAAATCTAAGCCGTCACCAGAAGGCAGAGTGCCCAGAATGCTGGCAGCATTGCCACGTTGAATGGCAATGCTAATTCGTTGACCGAAATAAAAACCAGCATTCCGATCACCTGTGGACTCTATTAGTAGTTTTGTAAGATCTTTATAGATAACGTGTGCCCCAGGACCCCAAGGACCTAGGGTTTCCACCCCAAACGGCTCAAATAGGTAACCTCTGTCAAGACTAGCGTATTTTCGCCGTTTGAGGAACTCCGCTGATGTTGCTGCGGAGCCTGCCCTTACTGATGTCCCTGCAAGATGAGAAGGTGCTAGGGTATCTACACACGTAGCATCCCAAACTAAAGGCTGACCCATCTTCCAAGGAATCAGAGTCATACCGTCAGGCCTTTTACCATCATCTCGCATTAGGCCACGTGGTTCGAGAGTAGCTGGCACACTGACGCTGGTAAAAGCCCGACGAATGATGTCATTAATTGAACCATGGCGGGACACACGTCCTGCACTAGAGACACATGCCAGTGCATGGTGACCGAACTTATCAACGGTTTCACCGCACTGGCAACGGTGTGGCACTAGGCAAGGAGAACCTAAACGCAAAGAGGTAGCCACCCGAAATGAGTTATTGTCTAAAAGGGTACCTAAATTTTTGGAAGGCAAAACATATAACCAAACTCCTGATTCCCACTCGGAAACAGCGAGTAGACGAGCGCGTTCTGATGAGCTGGTAGACGTATTAATAAGATTTTTCCGTACCAACTCACATAGCGGCTCATCCCACAGTCTCTGAGAAGAGAGGACTTTGGGCAGATTAGTTTCAGGACAGGCTATTTTCCAAGACGCTAATGCTTGCTCGAAACCTGTTATTTGACAATTTTGTGAACATTTGGCCAAAATTTTATATATAAGATCCTTTGTACCGTGAATTGAAGACATAAAAGCAGGGAGTGAAACACTAGAAATTTCGCGGATGATTTATCTTAATATTATTCTTATCATCATCTTTTTTATAGCCCACATCTTCCTACATTCCCTCGACCTCCTTCAGCGCAAACGAGAGCTTTTTAATTCACCTACAGTATTCGGAGAAGCTCTACAACCAGTAGTTTCCAAGCCTACGCTTCCACTTCCCAGGTACAACGGTGCCGTTCTGGTAATTAATACGCTGCCCTACATTTTGAGAGATGGGTCAAGTGTTCTCGGTTACCAGACGACGTAGCCCTGTGATGTAATACGATACCACATGGGTAGAATGTTCGTAGAATAAAATTACAAAAGAAAACTAGTTTTTAGAGTTAGAGTTGGTGTAGTGTTTTAAGAGTTGAAAAACTGTGTGGTTTTTTTAGTCGATGTTTAAATCAGTGCTGCAAAAATACGATATAATACAAACATTCTATATTGAACATTAGAAAAACGATATTACAATAATACATTACTCAAGACAAGTACAATAATGGTAGGTACCTTAATGGTTTTATGAGCTTAAAATCAACTCTATATAGCAATATTTAAAGTAATTTTCATTCCATATTCTCATTATCAGTTTTCTCATAACGTGTTTGTTATAGGTATAAGTACGTGTTCTAAAAGTTTGGTAGTTAGCTTCTATATTCCAGATTCCCAAATCTGTTCCCCCATGGACTGGTATGGTACCTAATCGTTGCCCTGACTCTTATGAGACAGGTGTCCTCGAAGGTACCTACTGAAATTATCAATCGTATACACACACATTTATTTATTATTTACACCTACACAGTCTCAGCAAATTAAGCTGAATAATTACAATGGTCTTATGTAGTTATAAATTGAGTGCATATTAAGTTAACTAACTTTAATATTAATTTAGATAAACAAAAGCTAAATGTTATTATTATTTTTTTCTGTGAAATATTATCCTTTTATCCTGTCCAGAGGAGGGCGATACTGAACGCGACACAGTTTATACTTTTAGCGTCAGGATCGTTGCATTATGTTTCTAGTTTTTAAAAATATGTAAATGGTACGAAATAAACGTTTTTTATTTTGTATATTGTTAGATCATTCTATACTAGCGGCCCGCCCCAGCTTCGCAAGGGTAGATTCTATCGCCTATGTTCATCAGGAATAACGTAGGATTATTATGGTGAAAGAATTTTTTTAATCGGTTCAGTAGTATTTAAAAGGAGCCTATTCAATTCAAATAAATAAACAAATCTTTCCTCTGTATAATATTAGAGAAGATAACACGATTTGCGCAATGATACTACTAAATTAATTTGCTTATTTTATAATATTATCGCGATTAATAGATGTTACAATCATTTAAAAGACGTGCTAAGAACAGAGTAAATATCATCTGTTAAGTATCATCATCATATCATCATATATCATCTGTAGTTATAATCACAACACGTCTCACCTTGCGAGAGTAGAAATGTGTGTGCACCCAAGTGTACTGAGCCAGATGCATAATCTGCCAGCATCTGTTTGAACTATCTTGCAAATAGGGCTGATTCTTGCACACGAAAATCTACGCTTCGGATGATGTGTTCAAATCACAGACTTTATATAGTCGCTGCGTCCCAAATTGGTCACCTCGAAGAACGAATCGCGGGAGATGTAGACCACCCAGACGATCTAGACGATGGAACGATCACCTAAGAAAGCTTGTAATCTTCGGCATAGAACTGCAAAAGATAAAGCAAATTGGAAAAACTTGGAATAGTCTTTTACCGCTCTTGGCAGTCCATACACAGAACTAGATGAAATCGATTAATCAAAGTTAATTTTATCTGTGGTTTAAATACTCATAGTACATATATATCGAGGCTCAGACCAGAATAAAATATGACTTGATCAGAGAAGAAATAAATTCAAGGCAAACCTCAAAACTCAAACCTTCATGTTGTGTGTGTTTAAAACTTCGTGCACATTTGGTATGTAGAGAAAATCAGTGCCATAAGATAACAATGTTTTAGAGGGAAAATAGAAAATAAACAAAGAGGAAAATGTTGCGATAAAATATGTACCTTTAAGCGGCTCATTTTGTGAAAGTAGGATTTCGCCGAAGTTAGATTGCTGTTTTTACTTTCAAAGTAACGGAAATTATCTTTGCTGAGATGTAGAAGCCAAAGTTTATACAAAGCTCATTTAATTCGAAGAAAAACAAGACTTACCCCAAACTTAAGTGAAAGAGTAAAAGTAAGGAGCAGAATTTTAAGTTGGGAAAACCGAAAGAATGGAAACGATTTGAAAGTTTCGTTCATCGTCGAAACTTTGCGTTGGCGATTCCAATGATTCGAGAAATTCGTAAAATGGTTTTCAATTACAGTAATTAAAACAGTATAAACTTATAGGGTTTTGGGCTGGACACTTGAAAGTTTAATGTTAGAAAAACTAATAATTATTGTTTGTGATGTACTTTCAAAACCATATGTGAATGAAAAACGACACAGAAAGCTTGTTATTTTTATTTTAACATCTCACGAAAAGAAGCGTTATCCTTATCAGTTGAATTACATTTTTCTGCTAAAAACTAACTAAAGATTTTTCTAGAAACCTGGTCCGCTTCCACCCTCGATACCTTTTGCTACGCCCTATTTGGGTACCATTGTGTCTCTTGAGCATTACCTTAATACCTAATAATAAGACCTGAATATGTACACAATGATTGCAATGAAATAAATGAATATGAATATGAGCGTTTAGCTAGGTGAAATCCATGCAATTTTATATTCAATGAAAAGAACTGACAACGTTTTGTGTTATTGTTTATTATTATTTCCAAAAACAACTAATAATGCAAATTACTCATGAAATACAATTAATAATTAAAAGTATTTTATTCTTATTCTCCCCGCGGATACCTATTTAGGATGGTTAGAATTGTAAATTAGTTACAAAATCACGCCTCGGCTTTTACCCAAATTTGTAATCTGATAATTGAAAACCGGTCGCAACGCAAGGAATGCTTAAATTTAATTGAATAGGTAATCAGTTAGATTGACTATTGTTTGTTATAAACAATAAATACTGTTCCACGGCAGTAGATATCATAATAATCTAGCAATAATATAGTTTTAAACAAGATTTTTTAATTTAACGTAAAGTTTTTAATATGGTTCCAAATTTAAGTTTTTACCCCTCATCTGTTGAAAGGACTCCTGGAGTCCTGTTTTGAATGTGACTTGTTTTGTAACCGTTTTCTTACCATATGCTATTCACGTACTGCTCTAACTTGCAGAAAGTGTAGATGAAAGAACAAGGATAGCAAACCAATATGTTGTTTTTGATGATATGTTCATTCTCTAAAACGTACCACAGAGAATTGTTTAGTTTTTCAAAAGTCGCCGCTCGGAGCGCTCTCTAGATAAAGCTCGGACTTTATTAGAACGCAAAAAGTACAGAACTGAGAGAGGGCTCGCAAACATTACTACCTTTGGAAAGCCATCAGCAGTGCCATCCTCTAACCTCTAATAATGAGGTTTTTAATAATAATAAGCTAATAATAATAAGGATTAGCAAGCTGAAATGGCAGTGAGCTGGCCATATTTCGAGATGAACCGACAACCGCTGGGGTAAACGTGTTCTTAAGTGGAGACCGCGACTCGGCAAACGTAGTGTAGGACGACCTCCAATCAGGTGGGATGACGATTTGCGAAAGGCTGCTGGCAGATGCTGGATGCGGCAAGCTGAAGACCGGGCGCTATGGCGCTCATTAGAGGAGGCATATGTCCAGCAGTGGACTGGTATAGGCTGATGATGATGATGAATAATGAGGTTAGCTAGATAATTCAGGCTATTCTATGCATGGATACAGAATTAGCTGAGCAGTCAGTGATGCATCTAACTAGCAAGCCAGCCGAGCGTGCTGACTCCATCGACCTACCGATAAGATTAATAGCAAATGGGTAGTTTATGTACATTGTGACCAGCGCTGTGTCACATGCAGTTGAGACAAGTTAATAAACACATAAACTAATACATAACAAGATATTTTATCTGAATTGGAGGCATTTAGCAATAACCTACGTGTACATAGTTCAGTGGTTTATTATCCTAGTCATAGCGTGCTGTGCCTCGCTTTAGACTTTGTATAATGATGGCTTAGGCTATCAAATACTATACAAATGCTGCATTAAATTGTAAATCTAATGTCAATGTTTGATATATTTTTTGTTATGTGTTGTCTGTGTTTGTGAACCAAATAAAATATCTATCTATCTATCTAAATCTTGATTGAAAAAAGGGATATTATAGGTCCACGGTGGAACCAACAGACCTTAACATATTTCGTAATTTAGCGTGTTTTAATAACTATAAGCAGACTTCGAACTCCTAAATAGGGAAATGGGTCTGAAAGGAACATTTTGATAACGCGTTCTAATTTTTCAACTGGCGATATCTAGTTAAAATAAAAGTTTAATTAAGTTTAATGTTGATGGATGACACATGGATGAAACGATGAATAAAAAATACCTATTGTTTACGCCTGTTGCCATGTAAACCATTTGTGTAAATTATCATGTGATGGTGTTCTAGATAGGTATGTTTTACAGCGTATATTCAACGAGGATATTTTTTATGGGACTATCATAAAATCCACCTTCATTATAACAACCTTTGTACAACAACGACCATTGTTGTACAAAAGTATTATGTTGTTATTTAAGCTTGAAGGGTTTTTAATCGACGGACATATGAAAAAAAATCTATACAGCTGAACATGAAAACTGCCACCTGAAGTCGGTAAAAAGGATTTCCATGAAAATTTATGGAGAATAAGCGAATGACAGCTATCCGCTATGATCCGAAAAACTCAGGAAAACGATTTTCCTGATAATCCAATAGACGCTATGATGTCATCCCGGAGTCAATGGAACGAGAGATGGCTGAAAATCGTTCTATAAAAGAAAAAGTTCGATGAACTTAAATGGCTATATTCATGAAAAGATTCTCTTCAAATATTTTAGCTTCTTTTTACTAAACGTTACAAGTTTGATATGGCAAACTGAAAACATATAATTGATCTAAAATTTACATTGGTTATCATTCGCCTCTGATGAAATCAGAGTTAATTAAAATAAGCAATTTGGAAGCCTGTTACAAAAAGCAATAAGCATTTTTACTTCTTCCAACTCAATTAAAGGAACGAAAAATTGAGAACTCGTTTTAATTCTGAAAAATATTTCATGCAGAATGAAAAGACTTTTATTTCCCGTGGAAAATACTTCCAACGGGAAAAATATGGCATGATTAAAATCCCACTTTTCCTTTGTAGCTGGATGAAACAAGTAATTTGGAGTAACGATTCCGCCGCCCCGTTTAGTTATTCAGCAGCTGATATTGGATTGTGCATTTTGAACTAGCTGTATCTACAGCTAGACAGAAAACATTTTATGCCACAAAATGACAGGAAACCTTTACATACAAAAATTAAATAAATAAATAATGCTGGACAATTCACACAGCATTATCTAGCCCCAAGGTAAGCAGAGCTTGTGTTATGGGTACTAGATAACTGATATACGTAATATTATACATTACATAGCTAGATATTTTTTTATTATAAATAGAAAACACCCAGACCAACGGAACAAATTTCTGCAGATCGTACACAAATTTGTTCCGAGGCGGGGATCGAACCCGCAACCTCTTGCGTCGCAGGCAGACTCTCGCCCGCTGCGCCACTGAGGTCGTCGAATTATTATAATATATGACAAATAAAGAATAAAGTGCGGCTTTATTGAGAGCGATTTCTTCCTTCCACATAAAAGAACTTTATTTAGATAGGAACTTATAGAAAAAAAACTAACATACGGTTTTGCTAATTTTGGCATTTTATAAAATAAGTGTTCAAAGTGCATAACGGTCCCGGTAGCCATTTTGAGCACACGATTAACTGCATAGCAACGAAATTTCCTACAACCAGAAAATTATTCAAATTTGACATTTAAAATACATTTATTGCATTGGAATCTACTGTAATCAGGACTCAAAATGTCGCTTATTTTGCAAAAAAAATAATTTTGTTTGCTGAATACCCGAATTTCAAACTTGTAATCAGAAAGAAATGACCAGTGTTAACACTATCTCGGAATTTCATTAAATTGGGATAGTTTTTAGTCGATCACTAAGGTGACCAAACTTATGGTAAACCACAAAAGGTAAAACTTTTAGATAAAATTAGCAAAACACAATTTTGTGTGTTGTAAAAAACATGTTGTAAAAAAAAAAAACAATTCCTTGAGCACACTATCCAAAATTATCGAAAAATGCTTTAACAAAAACAGATTGAGGAAATTCCTTTGTAACTTTGGCATCGAAAAGAATAGGCAAGGGTAAAGAAAGTTGAAAATTTCGAAAATGTTCAATGACTCGAAAACCGTGATACTTTTACTGGGTGTAGGTAAAATTTCCTGAACATTTTTAAAGCCCTAAAAAATGGCTAACAGTGTAATTTAGTTAGTAATTTAATAACAGTGTCAGCTCTTCTCCTGTAACACAGCTACATTGTAAATACCACGGGGAAAATTTTATTTTTATTTTACACAAACATTTAAAAAAACTATTCCGTTTTCGTACGATTTCGTGTACTACTATTTTTATTTATTTTAAATTATTTATTTTGAATTAGAATTCTTGTTACATTTTAAACATAAGTTCCACAGCGGGTTGCTGTTGCGGATTGCAATTTATGTGCTAAGCAGCTTGCGCATTAAAATTTATAGCTTCACTAGCACAAAATATCGACAGCAGTCAACGTATCTTACCTTAAAAGTACATGGGGTTTTTCTTTTTTCGGTGAACTTTTTTATGAAAATTATTTTGATATTGATTTCCTAGAGGTCCGAAACAAAAGATTTCATTTAGGCTGCAGCCAAACGAGCGTAATTTTTTGAGTTTTCAGTCGCGTAATTTTGGTCGCGTAATTTCTGCTGCATATTATGGTTTCATAGAAAAATCCTGTTTGATTTACACTGCGATGCAAAATGATATCTGCTGACTGATATCTGCTGACGCATAGTTCCAACCGAATTGTGAGGGGAGCGAGATATGCGTCAGTCAGGTACAGATTATGTGTGGAAAGCAACTAAATAAATTGCGCCCGTCTGGCAGCCCAAAAGATTTTCTGCTGGGCAGAATTTAGGCAAAATAGGCGACTCACAACAAAAAAAAAATTTGGTGCAGCCTCAGTGACGCATCCGAAGGAACTCTCTTCAGCAGCAATGTTGTTCGATTCGTACGGTCCGTCAAACGGAACTTCGTATTTTGTGTTTCAAAATTGGCTTCCTTTCATTCGTCGTTTTATCCATTTGCTCACTCATCACATGAAACTAAATTAGATAGAATAGAATAAGAAGAAGTTATAACTGGATGTCACCTCTTGAAAAATTAGATCGCGTGGGGTTAAATTACAAAGACCATAAATAGCATTACAATGCAACAATGAAATATTATCAGGGGCAGAGGTAGTGGGCCTGCCTAATCCCTCCCATTCCGTTGTCCATTGAAATAGAAGCTTATGGATGTTTATCAAAACGGGTGGTGTTTTTTGATTTTTCTTAGGACTCATCGTCTTCCGGTCCTTATCCCATACTAGGTGGGGTCGGCACAACTTGTACATTTCTTCCACTTTCCTCTATCAGCCGTCATCTCTATACTTACACCTTTCTTAACCATATATCATCTTTCACGCAATGCATTCACCTTTTCTTCGGTCTTCCTCTGCCCTTATATCCTTCTACATTCAAACCTAACACTCTTCTCGTCACATAACATTCTTCTCTCCGCATACCATGTCCATACCACGCTAACCTATTACTCCTCATCTTTTCCGTCACTGGCGCCACTTTTAAACTTGATTTTTCTTGGGACTATGCTATATAAATTATCTTGCTGGAGATTTACTACTATTCATCACGATGGTAGTAAACAGTTTCAGGAACCTTAGTTTAAATAGCTAAACCGAGTCCCTGCCTATTATAGAACCTACACGTTTTATAGCTCCATGAACGATCCCGTTATATATCGTGTCTAGTCTTTGCTAAACTTTGCCAATTTGGTAGGTACGATGACACAAAAGATATATTCAATTGTTTCTTTGATAGCTCTTTGTCTTTATTAAAGTGACAGTTCATTCTAAACCTACCGTCTCTAAAGGGTGAGAGTGTTTAAGGCATCTAGTCACAAAACAATTATACTAAATCAGCTTTGATTGTTTTTATATGCGGCAGTGAAAATAAATAATTTTCAAAAAATTGATGATATAAATCAAGAAATGTAAAAGTCGTAACTTGAAGTTGAAGTTATCGGTGAAAATAAAGTAAAAACGTAGGTAACATAAAGTCATTTTCTCGACTGTTATAAAACATTCAGTGGCCACACGCTGAGTCATCATTTAACCTTTCGAGAGATAGTGAGAAATGATGATTTATTGTTCAAGCTTAATAGCAGTTCTGAATTATTGATGGTGCACACAATAGGCCCGGAACCACAAATGATACGTTAGGCAAAGCTCCGGCTTTTACAATATTACCTATTTTACAGCAAATTTATGCAGCTCTAAATGTGGAATTGGGTATCGCATACGTCTTAAAGACGATCTATAATTTTTAAAACTTGCGATATTGTATTAACCATTGTATTACCATATTTTGTACAAATAGGACTTGTTCTACATACTATTCTATTTCGTTTTCAGGTTTCCATCTTAAGGTTCCGTATTCAAAGCATGAAATCGGAACCCTATTACTAAACGTCCGCTGTCTGTCCGTCTGTCCATTTGTGGTGTCCATGACTATGAAAAATTAAACAATAAATAAATTCACAAAATATTTAGTAATTCTTTTGCCGCTATAAAAACAAATTATAAGCATAAACTAAGTATTAAAATTAAAAAACTCCCATACAAAAAAACATAGATTTTTTTGTTTGTATTTGCTCTACTTTTGTCGAGACTTTATCTCTTAAACCGTAAAACTTTAAATTTTGACAGGGTGTAGATCAGTACTGGCACTTTAACTGATAATTATGGGGTCCCTATGGCCATATCAACATGAGTACCGATCACTGAATTTAAGCAACGTCGGGCGCGATCAGTACTTAGATAGGTGACCGAGGCATAATGACTTTTAGCTATTTTAATATTTAAAATATTAAAATAAATAGTTAAAAGCATTTGTTTTGCGAAATAGTTATGATAATAAAGCATATAGTAACAAAACCCTTTCAATAGTGTTTTATTTTTAGTGACGACCTCTGTGGCGCGATGGGCGAAGGTCTGCCTGTGACGCAGGAGGTTGCGGGTTCGATCCCCGCCTCGGAACAAATGTGAGTTCGATCTGCAGATACTTGTTCAGGGTGTTCTGGTCGTTTACTCAGTATAATAAAAATATCTATCTATGTTTTGTGTTATATTATGTACTATATCAGTTATCTAGTACCCATAACACAAGCTCTGCTTAGCTTGGGGCTAGGTAATGCTGTGAATGAATTGTCCAGCATTATAACTTATATTGAAACTCTGTAAAGTAATCCTCTCAAGGCCGGAGACGGTATCAGAAAACATAAATTGTAAACTCTATCGGAGCTCGGACGATTATTGGAAAACGCTATTAGTTACGGAACTAGGTAATTTGAATCAAAATTTTAGGAAACATGCCAGGTCATTGTTTGATTAGAAATCGATGGTATCGAATTTTGTCCTAATATTAAAATAGTGTTTGTTGTTTTTCTCGTTTGTCGACATTTTAAAGTCTTGATCGTCTGATTTGTCAGACTATCAGCTGTTAGTTCATAGGGTGATCAGCTCTGTATTAAACACACACGCACACACACACTTGTGCTCTATACTAGGTATACATAGGTATACTAGGTACACACTAAAACAAACAAACAAACTAACCGAGCACATCATTAATGATGATTCACTTCTCGAAAAATAAACACATTGAACGAGTAAACTTCGCTTCTTCTATATGTAACCGTAATTCTTTGTAAAAACCCTGTTCTCAAGTAAGTGACATGTAATATTTTGTCTTTTTGAGAATAAATGATTTAAACATATACATATAATGTCCTGTACATATGTCTAATCTTCGTTGAGACTGGCCACCGCACCGTGGCTGAAATTCAGCTAGAATGACATCATATTTCTATTAAAATTATTCTTTCCGTATTCATAAATTCCAACCTACCTACATTCCATACGTCATGACGATAGCATCTGCCACAGGATTGATGGCAGTCCTGCGACGTCCATTTGTGCCGAATCGCAGTTTGCAGCGCCCCGTATTTTACACGACGGAAATGTAAAACCTTTTTCGTATTCGCCCTCTATCATGGAGAGTGTATGTAGTATGAAGGTATATCAAATAGACTCGTAACCTCCTTTATCGCTCTATAATGCTGGCTAGGTTCGAGTTTTATAATTTGGTAACTACGTATGCATATAATGATATAAATTGTAGACCGACAATTTATTCTGACGTGTATTTATTCAGGCATTATAAAAAAAAAAATGAATCAAAAGCGTTGTTCGTTTGTTCAAAATGGTCATAATAAACATTGTTCTATAATAATAATAATGCTGGACAATTCACACAGCATTATCTAGCCCCAAGCTAAGCAGAGCTTGTGTTATGGGTACTAGATAACTGATATACATATAATACAATACATCACATAGATATATATTTTTTATTATACATAGAAAACGACCAGAACACATGTGAACAAATGTTTGCAGATCGTACACACAGTTGTCCCGAAGCGCGAATCGAACCCGCCACCTCCTGTGTTCTGTTTCATAACATTATAAGCATAACATTGTAAGCACAGAACATTTTAAAATATATTTCATTTTGCAGAAAGCAAGAAGTTATTTTTAGCTATAACCGGTTCGTATACAACCATGCGTTGTATAGAAACATCTTCCGCCGTAAATGGTTGACTTCCTTTAAGGCTTATTGGAGTTTTATGTTGATAGGAAGTAAAGGTTCAATGGGTTGTAAGTTTCTGATGATCAGGCACGCACCTTGGTCCTAAACGTTCAATAGATAAACCATTTTAGGGAAATAGAGGTTCATTTTTATGATGGAAGTATAATTTTATATAGTTTTTACCCAATTTTTTTTTGAATTGTCTGTAATGCTCTTAAACGCAGATGGCAATGACAGCGTTACTGGACTTTAAACAAAATATTATTATTTTTGTCTGTAAATTATACCCCATTTTTTTAACTTATTTTACATAAGTTCTTTGCCATAAATAACGCGTTAGATTATGTGTAACGTTATTATTGTCTATAGTATAGACAATAATAATCATTCCTCAAGAGGAATGATTTGTTTGCTTGTTTGAAATGAAATTGAAATGACTCCAAAACTACTGGATGGATTTGAAAAATTCTTCCACCATTAGAATCCTATATTATCCATGATGAACACAGGCTATAGAATATACCCGTGCGAAGCCGGGGCACTAGTGACTAATTAAGTAATTTTGATTTTTATGATAACATTTCAGAAGTAAATTAGTTTTAAAACACAAAAAATAATCAGTACTTTTTGAAACAATCTTTATTAAAAGAATGAGTATGCCGGTTACTTAAAATTTTTGTAGAAAAAGGTTTGCGTCAGGTTCCTTATCATTAAACCAACAAGTTTAATGATAAAGAACCCATAATATTTATGTTATATGTTTCCCATAAATAATAATAGGTACCTACCCTTGTTTAGTCATCATTCATAATACAAAAACCACCAAACTATTTCCTGAACCACCTGGTCATAACCACAACACAGCTACAAACCACCCTTTCAATTATCGCACACGTACCTTCATTGAATGCATTCAGCCACGAACAAATTGCCTATCAAATGGTCAGAATAAAGGCATAATAGATGGAAAGTAGGGCGAAGGGCGGAACCTCGCCGCCCTCATTACGGGGATCGCATTCATCCGCTTTCCAACCTCTCTACCTCTGCTCTGCGTCGAAAATATGACGTAATATTAAACATAAATAATGACTAGAATGTTGAAATCAATATGTGTTTGAAAATACCGTGAATAACGAAAACGAGCATTGTTATGTATTATTTAAAGCAAGTTTTTTTTGTTTGAACAAATTATTTATCAATAGCCTTGTGGTGCGGGCTTAGAACTTGCACCATCCCAACTCTTCCCGCGGGTGTCGTAAGAGGCGACTAAGGGACATTTATAGATGGCAGCAGCGCCTCTTGCAGAATAGATCTATCACCGAACTGCGATCCGCAATCCGCATGCCCTGCGTGGGGATTATAGGCATTAAACGCCATGAAATAAAAAAAATCAGGGGTAGGCCTGCGTCCAGCAGTGGATCATTTTAGGCTGTTGAGGTGAGGTGAGGATTATTTGTCAATTGGAATAGAAAAAACCGTTCTTCATTTCAATTTATTATATCTGTGGTTAATACTTCGATCTCGATTTAGTATAGTTGATTTCAGTATAGACCTGCATTTACTTTCGAATAAACCTTACTTCGAGGCTTGTATTTAGTTAATTGCTGTTGTTATTACGTTATTCTTTTGTTTATATCTATGTTGAAAGAATAGTTTGATTTATGCCTTGTTAAAATTAGTAGGTACTAAAATCTACAACCGAAAATATTTTTAAAGCGACAGCAAATGAGGCAAATTTCTTTTATTATACTTCGAGTGCTTTTTAATAAGCGTAAGAAACGTAAGCGTATTTTAAGGTACCTTAAAATACGCTTAGTAAAATCCAGCTCCCAACTGACCTAATCGAAAGTTTTAACCGCATGTGGAAAGCGTGAGAAGTTTAATGGAAAAAACGTGTTAGGTTCGATCTCATAATTCAATGCAAAGCGATTGAATGAAGCCTTGGACGAATTTCGACGGGTAGGTATGCCCTAGAGAGTTTGGGGAATGAATAGCTATTATTAGGTATTGATAGGTTTTCTCAAAATGTGATAAGTTGTAGGAAAAATCGCAAATAAATTATGTTCGTACATTGATAGGTATAACTACAATTTGTTAGGCCTCAGATGAGATAAGCAAATGAAACGAAATCTCACAAGTAAAGCCCTCTTGATGCTTTATACACTTCTACAGACCGCTAATGCAGTTTAGAAATATTAGTTTTAACATTTTTTTCATATTTACCAGAACTTTTTACAATGACAAGATTTTTATAACTAAGTAGTTTCTTTTTACTACTAAAACATAAATTTATTATATACCTACATATATTAATAAGGCATTCAACCTTCTCAGCTTTGCAATTTAATAAAAAAGTTAAAAACCTAGAAATATTTTTATTAGTAGAGGTCCGTAAATTAAATGGTGCCATTTGAGTCCATTACAAAACTTACTTTTAAAACAAGTAAAGTTTTTAATTTCAGATCATCAATACCTGACAGAGAAATGAACGAGCCAAATAGATTTTAAGACGTGAGATGAAATGCAAATTTCACCTTAAAAGGAGAATCTAGCAACCGTACCGTATTTGAATTACATGATTTCCTCTGAGATTCAGGGCACGTGTGAACTGCATTGGTCAATTCTAAGTCTTCATTTTCTATATTCTGTGTAAATTATATTAGTCGAAAATGCACTGATATTGTGGTTATGGTAAGGCAGCCCACAGATCACAGATACAATAATAGTGTTAAATAGTTTTAATTCAATGCCCCATTAAATCCACGCGTTCAAGAATAATCAATCAATAAACACGCCTTTCGTGTCAATATTGTTGTGCGAGCAACATGTCTGACGACGAAGTTGTGGCTGCAGGCGTGTTGGTGTTTTTGTTGACTGAAAAAAAAAACGAAAGTATGTAGGTTATGGAATGGTTGAAAAGAAGACCAATGGCTCACGAATGGCTTTAATGGCTGCAATCAATATACTTAGTGAAAAATATTGCACAATAGTGTTTCTGCGCAATAATAACAAAAAAACCTTGCATTGAGCAACGGCGACACCACTCCAGAAAGAAACTGAATTTAACTTTAGTCTTTGAGCAGGATTGGATAAACTTCAATGTTTACCCTGTAGGTGGAGCTAACGGTGCTTTAATCCGTAGAGTCCCTAGTAAGTAAATTTAAAAAAAATTACTCGTATTTTTCGCAGTTAGTAACCGCATTCGAAAAGGTCGCGGGTACGAGTCCCGCTGAAGTGGAAAAGAAATTGGGATATTATTTAATTTCTTATAGATTACCCAGAGTACGAAGGCATGAACTATAATAACATAAACCTAAGACGTAAACTAACAGCTTAATAAATAATCTACTGGGAATTTTCACACAGGCCTCTTCTGGCCCCAAAGTTTTAATAATGTTGTTTTGGTGGTGACTAGAAAATCATATTGTTATACCACTTGATAACTCTGTGTTATCCAACTACCAGAATTAGTTAACCAAAAACAATGGCGACGAGAAAAGTTACACAAAGCTTACATTGATTACCAGAGATAGCTAATAATCATACCTATGTACATTAATAAATAATAAATAATGCTGGACAATTCACACAGCATTATCTAGCCCCAAGGTAAGCAGAGAGTGTTATGGGTACTAGATAACTGATATACGTAATATTATACATTACATAGATAGATATTTTTTTTATTATACATAGAAAACACCCAGACCAACGGAACAAATTTCTGCAGATCGTACACAAATTGGTTCCGAGGCGGGGATCGAACCCGCAACCTCTTGCGTCGCAGGCAGACTCTCGCCCGCTGCGCCACTGAGGTCGTCATTTCATGTCGTCACATTAACATGGCAAATTATCTACAAAACAATGTGAATGCTACAAATTTTTAACTGTAAAACATTGTCGTTGTTTACATATGACCTTTCTACTTGGCTCTGGTTACCTTACCGAGGAAATAAATCTAACTTGAACTGAAAAGTTTACCTTTCTCTGTGATAGCTACCTCGGGGCTTGAAAGAAAAGTGTATTTTTAATGTAAGGCTTTTGGTTATTTATTGTTATAGCTATAATGCGGTAATTTGGTCAATATTTTATTACAACCAGAAAACACTGTTTATGAAAGTAAAGAAATTCTCTGGTGGAAAATCTGTATATTTTAACGTTTCTAGTACGAAGAAAACATTAGTGAACAATAAGATCTTCGTGAAAAATTTGAATGAACTGAAATTCATATATAGCAGTTTCCTATCGGAAATGGTTTAGTAACTTTATCAGGATGAAAAATATCTTTCAGACGAATGCTTCTCCACTTTCATCGAAAATTGAGTTATTGAATTTAGTGACCCAGTTTGTGCTTACGTAGAAAAATATGAGATTAAATAGTGTGCTGAAAAGTATGAGAAAAGGGTAGTGATTATAACAAAAATCAAAACCTCCGTATCTCTGAAAATTTTATCCGATCACTTTTAATTACTTGACTTTTGTTCAGTGAATATAATAATAATGAATAAATAATGTTACGACAATTCACACAGCATCATCTAGCCTCAAGCTAAACAGCGCTTATGTGATGGGTACTAGATGACTTGATATACATAATACAATACATAACATGATAGATATTTTATTATAAAATACCCAGTAATCTGGGAATTTTTAATTTTTGTTTTTTGTTATGTTTGTACGATCTGCAAATATTTGTTCCGAGTCGGAGCAAATATTTGTTCCGAGTCGGAACAAATATTTGAAGAATAGTATAATTTTTTTTTATTTCTTTGTAGTTTTGCATGCAGATAAGATTTTTTTGTACATAAAATACAAGAGCACATAATTAGTACTACACTACACTCCAACACAACACAGCCTGACGGCTAGAAAACAATATGACATGTATCTGTCACATTTTGTGCTGCCAAATCAGCCATTTCTTGCCCACGAAATACCTAAATGGTGGTATGCAAAAACTTTCTCACATCTAAAATACTAAATGCAAAAACGCGAAAGTAAAGTTAAAATATTTTTCCCAGCTCCCGCTATAATGGAATTGTGCTGTAACGTCTCCAAAGGTAGTGGTTTAGGGTAAAGGTAATATCTTCGGGTGGATCCCAATACCGAAATGCTCAGATAATATCAGATTGGGTCGGCTTGACGGGTTATTAGAAAAAATTTATTGTTGACCTCCGATGTCTCGTCCCTTATTTTTATGGAAGCAATTTTTGGCTTAACTTTACGAGATTTATATTTTTACCTACGTTTTATTGAGTAGGTAGTAGTGGTAAGTAGTAGTGGTCCGCCACGGCTTTGCAAGAGTTCTAAACTAAAGCCTATATTATGTTAATCAGGAATAATGTCGGATTCTAATGGTGAAAGTTTTTTTATTCGGTCCAGTAGTTTGGGAGCCTATTCAATTCTAACAAACAAACAAACAAATCCTTCTTCTTATATCTATAAATTAGTTAGATCTACAAGCGAAATGGTGTATGTACGGTATTGTATTGTATGCTAGATTAGAAGAATCCAATACGAAATTTCTTATTAGATTCTTCTAATCTAGCATACAATACAATACTGTACATATACCATTTCACTAGTAGATCTATTTATTAATATATATTTATATATAACATTGTATTTAATACAAAAGAAATTGACTATTGATCAACGTAAGAACCGAATTCAAAGTAAAATTCTTTATTTTCTGCGAAGCGGTGTTGCCATTAGTAGGAAATTAAATTGTCTGCGTAAAAAGGAAATAACATTTTGATGTGACAGGCGATACGCGCCTGCCGAGTAATTCCGCCCCGTTTATGAAACGTTAAAAAGGTATACGGTGTGACATTGCCTTCTTAATGTAATTGGAATTGTCGGAATATCCTTCTGTATTAAATTCTACTGGCTTAACCTGGTTGCGAAACGAGAATTTTGATTAAAACTAGCTTCTGCCCGTAGCTTCGCTCACGCTTTTTAAAACCTATGTCTGTCTCCGGAATACCATTTCCCTCTCTACCATATTTCGTTAAGATCCGTTCAGTCCTTTAGGCGTGAAAGGGTAACAGACAGACAGATAGACAGAGTTACTTTGGAATTTATAATATGACTAGCATCTACCCGTGGCTTCGCGCACGTTGTTTAAGGTTATTTATGTCCCGTGGGAACTTATTTATAGGATAAAAGCATTTGTTACGCTCCATCCTTTCAACTAACTCTATGCCAAAAATCGAGTAGATTGGTATCTTAGTTAGGGCGTGAAGGAAGGATAAACAAACAAACACACTTTCACACTTATAATATTAGTTAAGATATCAGTACATTAAATATATAAATAGTATGGATATTCTTTGTTAGACAAATGACAAAAACGTACCTACCTAATTTCCTTTGTAAAAGACAGCTACTTTTCATATCATACAATAGAAATGGGTTTACATAATACCACCATAAATCACAATACAATAGTTGTTTTGTCGTACAACAAATGGAAAATTTATGGCTTTCGTAAGGGAAAAGGTTCTGATGATAAAAAGGATAAAAGAAAATTGTGTAACCAATCTTGTTATGGGTGAATTAGGTTTATGCTTTTGCCAATTCCTGCATATCAGTAAATATCGAATGGTGGGTAGCAGAGATGTGACGTCACGTGCTCATACTGCTCGCATTGTGTTTGTGCATTGTGTGATTAATTATGCCTACGTAAAGTCTTAAATGTCTAGGTTTTCATTTTCTATACTTCAACTAGTGACGAGGTACCTACTTACCAATAACGTTACGCTACACCTGTTCTGGTCCAGCCTAGCACCAACAAGGGGCCGAATCCCACAAAACAATCGCTTTACTATAAAGATAAAGATATTTAAGTGTACAAAACATGGTATATAAAGGTGATTAAGTACAAGGTTGTAAGCTCATGTTTCACTATTACATAGCATGCAATTAATTAATATTTGTAGGCTTAAAATTAATTAATTCATAATGTCATAAAAATTTCGTTCATTTAGCCAGTTAAATAATTTCTTTTTTAATTTAAATTCATTAGGCAACTTGTTATAAATTTTAACACACATAGTCAAGCAGCATTTTTGTTGTTTCGCTGATTTTGAAGGTTGTTTTAGATTAAGTCTATTTGGGTCTCTACATTGCCTAGGATGTTTGTCACAAGCTTCTTCAAACAAATATCCATGATTCACCATGATGAACCAGCATCATCATGCAGCATCATGCAAGGCAGCAAACCAAGATCCTTAAATAACGGTTTACAATATTGATCAGGCGGGATTCCACATAACGTTCTGATGCATTTTTTTGCGCTACAAATGCTCGGTTTTTGTCCGTGCTATTGCCCCACATTACTAAACCATAACGAAGTACCAATCCTATGTACGCGTGACGTATGAAAATGGTATCTTTGCAGAATCCTCACGCACAATACTTGAGGAATAGAAGGGATAGAATAGTGTCAGTCTACTATTGATGGTCCACATTTTAATTTCATATTTCTGAATACGCAATTTTTTAGTAAAAGTTCTGAAACATTTTTGTTAGTACAGTCTCAAATGCTATTTGTTACATAAAATATATTCTATAAGCGAATTCACAGAAAATAACTAAAAACAATTTGTAATTTCTCAAAGACGAATCCTTCCTTATCTCTGTATGCCAAATTAGAAGTAAAGTAAGTATGGTTTACTTAACGAGACACTGATAACACCTAACTTTAGCTTAACATTGTTATCGTGTATTTCTTTTTCAATAAATATTTTCATTACATTTTATTTATCTGTAAAAGTATTCAGTCAAATAGTTACCACAAGTTTTATGGTGGTCCCTTAGACGTGGCCCGAAGATTTGCATATCTCAATAACTAATCAAAGCTCATAGATTTCATGAATTACTACGATACCTTAGTTAGAGGAAAGAACAGTAATCACGAAGAACAGTAACTGTGGCGCGGTGGGCGAAGGTCCGCCTACGACGCAGGAGGTTGCGGGTTCGATTCCCACCTTGGGACAAATGTTTGTGCGATCGGCAGATATTTGTTCCGGGTGTTCAGGTCGATTTCTAAGTTTAATAAATAAAGAACCTAATTGTATTGCTATACTATATATAATTATATTATCAGTTATTCTAGTACCACAAGCTCTGGTTAGCTTGGGGCTAGACAATGCTGTGTGAACTATCCAGCATTATTTATTTAATAGTATTTTACAAAGTAATTAGATGCCTTTATCAACATTATAATAGATTATAAATACCTACCTAGAATTCTTTACTTCGAATAATATCAAAAACCAACTAGTTCTTTTTTATTAAAACCAATGTTTTTGACATTCGAGACACATTTCGAGCTACACTCTTTGAAGTTTTAAAACTTGGAAACACGCCAGCACACCAGGCAAACAGAAAGAAATGTTTCTTAAAAGCTTCCGATTAAATATTCCAATTTCATCTTGGCCGCAATGTTGTACCTAATTTTAAGTTTAAAGTTTCTTTATAGCCTTAAAAATATGGCAAGTTTAATAATGTATTTTATTGTTTAATTTTTAATCTATTAATAAAGCTTTCATCATTTTCTTTAATCTTTGATCTTTTATTAATACATCTTTCATCATTTAGTTTCTCATAAAAAAAATAGCAAACCTACCCAAGCTCAGACTTTACTCATTTAAAATTAGTGAGAAATCCTGTTAACTAAATAAATGGTCGTGAAAACTTTGAAAAGGTTATTAAAACAGATCAAAAGGAGTTCATAGATGGATTTGGGCTTCTAAAGGGTCAGCCTTGGTCAATCGAAAGCGGTCAACGTAGACCGCGAACGACCGGAGGGGGGACAAAAGAAAGGGCTTTCTTTCACTGTACCTTTCCAAAAAGAGTAAAATAACTAGATGTTAAAACATAGGTAGGTATAGCTCCAACGTTCCAACCCGAATCTCTGTGGTTTAGCCGGTAACCCTTCGTTATAAGGCTTGTCACACATTTACATAAGGCCCAAGTAAACAATGCTATAATTCTCATATTTTGTCTGTTGACTCTTGACACTGCGGTAAAAAGCCAATTGTAATTTATGGACTTTTTCACGTAAGCGTTCGGATTTTTGACCGTTTTTAAGTTCAATGAAATTTACCTTATTTGAAGTTAGACTAAACTGTATCATACTATTTAATTTGGGTTACTGACCTTTATTATTTTGTAGTCATCCTTGTTCCTACTACTCTAATAATTTCGTAGGGATCTTCGTAGCTTGCTACGCTACAAAATGCTACGCCGTAGCACCAAGAATTTATACTCAATACTAGGTGGAAGGTATTAATGAATACATTTTTCCAACAACAAGACACTCAAGCACTGTTGTTGTCAAGTGACAAGGATGGCACGAAGCATTTGTTCTTTAGCTTTCATGGCTTGTCTATCATAACAGAACATTGCTTGTTTGATCCCGACCTATTCGCATGGTAGTATTTTAGCGGAGCATTCACAAAGGAAGACGATTAAAATAAACTATTCGAAGTCACAAAGCACCGGGCAGTTTATGACATGAAAACACAGAAATGAATTGGAATATGAAATATTGAGGGTAGGGCGCGCGTGCGGTAGACATTTTGCAGAGTATTTGTCACTCGGACAGGTTATTTATTTGTGAAGTGTATTTCAGGATAATAGCGACATTCTGAATTCAGAATTCGTGGAAGTTTAATGTAATTGCCTGTTGTATCTATAAATAGCTGAAAGGTAGTTAATTTCAATCTAGATATTGAAGGTAACTTACTGGGGGTAGGTACTCCAGTGTACCGACGCAAACGTTTGATATTCTCACTAAATTGTTCCCGTTACATAGCGAGACGTTCGACGAAATCGAGTGCGCATCAGGCCATACGTCAAATGAACAATCGGTATTGAAATGGTTTCTTTCGACACTGGTTATCTAGGCACCATAGTGGGAACCAAAATTAAGACTATGTGGTAACCAGAAAATATAATTATGATGTTCCATTCCATTCTTTTTTTGCTGCAGATATGCTTCCTTTATCATATGAAATATAGTTTCGTCCTGATAAAACCACTAACATGTTTATTCAATTATTTAAAACACAGAGGGATCATAGTATTTTACATGACAATCTGTCGACAAAAAGATCCACCATTTACCCCAATATTTTACTACAAAGTTAAGGATATCTTTTTCTTAGACACAAAACCTCACCTCGTTGGGAGTGGTGGGCCCATCATCGATTGTTTGCCGTCATTATTGACGGCAGCTACCGAGGGTGCGTTTGAAGCCCCTGAACAAACAAATACTTCGATAAAAATGATTGCCTTAGAAAAGCTTTACTTGTTTGCATTGTCAAAAGTGTGAAAACATTTTGGTGAATGAAAATGTGACGAAGCGTCTTTGCGTGACGTTTTAGCATAATGGTATTTGCTCCAGTTATTCACGGAGAGTAGGTATAGCAGTGTGATTTCATGATGGAAAAAATGTTTTACGTGTGGTGATGAGATGAAATTTGATGATGCTTAATCTACCTGGATGTAAATGACAATATTGACTAATTTTTAATAGGGAATACGTAATCATCTAAATATTAATATAATATGAACGATGACAAAAATATTTGTAGTCACATCATGCTCACGTATGCACACCTAAATTTAATTCAAGTGTAAATAAATATATATTGTAATTATTATTGGAAGATAGACATAGACATAGATATTTATTTATTTGCTGCTGCAGTACAAAACACACATAAGAATATAATTTGAAAAAAAAAATTGATAAAAAGACTGACTGCTGTGTTACAGCAGCAAAAAGGTCTCGACTCAGCATGATTGCCTTACTACTCTGAAGTAGATAGGCGCTGATATTCTGCCGAAACCATTATGATCACAAGACCCTGTGAGGCTTACAATTAGAGTAAGTAGTGTTATTTTTTGTGTTTATAAATAGTAAGTAATATACTTGAATACAAATTATAATAAATAATAGTATGTAACTGGTGCGTGTCTGACTGTGTGAAGCGGATATAAATATATAGATAGATAGATATAACTTTATTGCACCATCAGTTAATATACAAAAAAAAAATTAAACATAAACTTAATACTAAAACTATATATAGTGGCACAATCGGCGGCCTTATCGCTAACAGCGATTTCTTCCAGGCAACCTTTGGATGGACAAGATCGGTACGCATTAGAGCTGACGGTGGCGTAATGGATGTGAAAAGAAAACAATACAACAATTTTAACCATATGAAGTATATAAAATAAAAAGAAAGCAACAAACACAAAATCAGAGATAATTAACAATAGCAAAAAGAAAAATATAATAAAATTAAGACGACTTATCTAGAGTGGTCAGATAGTGTTGATGAAGCATACTTTTGAAGATAGAAAGGGATTTAGCTTGTCGGATGTAAACAGGAAGGGCGTTCCAGAGCCTGGCGGCCTGTAACGTGAAGGAATTACCATAGAACTGGGAAGTGTGAGGTGGGATTTTTAAAAGAAGCGTATCAGAGGAGCGAAGGGGTCGTGAATGGGACTGATGATATACCTATTAATATAATTAAATAATCAAAGAAGATCATGCTTGCAACAAAATCTTTTTGTGTCAAGTTTCCAATTTTTAAAGCTTTTATGATTCCTAAACGCTTTCAATAAGATAAATTTTTGTTACAAAATTGTCTCTTCAAAGCCGGTGTCAAGTCAAACTAAAAACTTGTTACAAAGTGCTCGAGCCTCATTGAGTAAAATGATTTTACATTTTGGGAGAATGCCAGAACTTTGCTCAATAAGATGAGTGAAAATTTATGTCACATAAAGTACATGAAAAGTCCCGTTGACGGCAAAGTTCGAACTCCAACTTTACCACGTAGGCGAAGAGTTTGTAGGGTATCGTAGCAGCGTGGGTATTTGTGAAATTTCTCGTACAAAGTTGAGGTATGACTTATAAAAGTTAAGGCTCTGTCGGTTGGAGAACAAATACCTACACAGCAAAATCATATGAGACATATTGAATTCTTTATTTATTTAATGTAAACTTAAAATGTCGTGTGGAAAACCGAAACCTGCAAAAAAATTTGTTTTAGCCGTCGAAAGCAGTAAAATCCAAGAAATATCGTAGCGAAAAAATTCTATGTCTATGGAAATGACGGGTCTTCTTAAACACAATACATTTCAGGGGTTTTCGGAAATAAAAGTGTTCTATAACATCTGGTTCTTAGTAAAGTACAATATGGCAAAATAGATGGTAGTGCAAAGCAAACATTCTTTCCAATAACGATTATTAAAGCCCTTGAACGATATTCTACGAGTTTGGTTGATCGATAATATTTGTAACACAAGTAGAAGGACGAAATCTTATTAAAAGCATTGGGAATTTAGGTACGTCTTTGAAATAAATGTGCAAAGTAATGGGCATATATTTCTTGTTAAAAAGGTATAAAAGAAAGAGTGTCAAAGGAACTCGGGTTGCTGGCTCGGAAAACGTGTTCCTGCATAAAGCAAATAGGTTGTTCATTTTAAGTTTAACGTGACTCACTCACGTGTTCATGCCAAAGTGCTTAGAGATACCCAGCTTTTTGTAAACAAAAATAATAATAAATAAATAATAAATAGCAGGATAATATTTAGATAGATAGAAAGATAGAAAATACTTGCATTGCACACCTAAAACTAGAAAACAATTAATAAATGAAACATTATCCAACATAAACGACATTTGGTGGTTTTATCGTTCAAGAGCAATCTCGCTGCCAGTCAACCTGGTTATATTTGCAATGTGGTGCCGGTCTACGACACCCACGGGAAGAGTTGGGGTTTTGCAAATCTTTAGCACAACCCCAACTCTTCTCGTGGGTGTCTTAGGAGCGACTAAGGGACATACACCAGGGTTGGGTAGCAGCGCCTCTTGCAGAATAGATCTACTGAACTGCTATCCTCAAACCGCATGCCGAGCGTGGGGGCCTATGAGATAAAAGCCAATAATGCGATTACCAGGGGGAGGCCTGCGTCCAGCTGTGGACCATTATATAGTTCATGTGATGATGTGTTTTGATAACACCTTTACTTGATGGCTTGACTGTATCTTTTTTGTCTTCAACGTAAAAATGTTAATAAATAAGTAATGTAAACCAGCACAGTTAATGCCAACTTAGACGGAAAAGAACATATAACTAAAGTAACGTTTTTTTTATTAAAAAAAAAACGATATGCATCATAGTGAAGCTTGCTACGACGAGGAATTAAGTCTATTTAAAACGATCAGAGGATAGTTTTAATAAAGACGGCCTCAGTGGCGCAGCGGGCGAGAGTCTGCCTGCGACGCAAGAGGTTGCGGGTTCGATCCCCGCCTCGGAACAAATTTGTGTACGATCTGCAGAAATTTGTTCCGTTGGTCTGGGTGTTTTCTATGTATAATAAAAAATATCTATCTATGTAATGTATAATATTACGTATATCAGTTATCTAGTACCCATAACACAAGCTCTGCTTACCTTGGGGCTAGATAATGCTGTGTGAATTGTCCAGCATTATTTATTTTATTATTATTTATTAAATGTAAGGTAACCTACAAATTGATTATTTTACGCCAATAATAAAACAAATGGGTGGGTACATAGACATAGAATTTTTTCACTATGGGTGGGTAGGCATTCATCATAATCAGCCTATATCAGTCCACTGCTAGACATAGGCCTTCCCTAATGAGCGCCATAGCGCCCTGTCTTCAGCTTTCCGCATCCAGCATCTGCCAGCGGTCTTTCATCCCACCCGGTCGGAGGGCGTCCTACACTACGTTTGCCAAGTCGCGGTCTCCACTCTTACTTACTAAAATTAGACGGCTTGAGCCCATGAGTAACGACAATAGAAAGTTTCCTAAAATATGGCTTGACCGCATGTTGTCGGAGGGCATGTACAAGGTATGTACAAGGCTCACCATGACTCTGTCAACATCGTCGCCTCGATATAATACTAAAGTGATACGATAAGCTCCAGAGACTTACGCCAGGGATCCGATAACTCTCGGTAGGCCAGCTGTATTAAAAAGTAATCCATCTCAAATAATAATGGCCGTTTATCGTTTCTCTCAGGCCGGTTTTCATCGCGAAAATTCTTACACCGGAAAGTAAATTTGAAAAGGGTCGTGCGACAGGAATAATAATGCCTGAGATCTGATGAAACCACTGAATTAAATAGACAGGACTGGAGTGAACCGGTTAATTTGGATGCCCCTTAACAGTGAATTGTTAAGTGGAGTGGATTAGGCATCGTGTTAAAGGCAAAGGCCGTTGATACCTTATAACAACTAAGAAATTATTCAATTCTAACAGTGAAAAAAAGATTAGAGATCTACTTTATTAAGAAAGAAAATTACAAGCAAATAATTTGTTTTTTCCTATTGTGTTCTGCTGCTTGGCTATCTGATTTTATTTCAATAATCCAGGTTGCTGTCCGATTTGTTCTGTTTCTGTATCATTTAGAGAGAGTGTTGTCCAGTGAGTCCACTCTCGATCTTTGTCCGAGTATCTAGTCGCCAGGTCAGGGATACTATATCTTTTTAGCCTGGAGAATTTGATGCTGCCAGTTCCTTGGAGGGAGGCAGCGAGTTGGTTTCTATGTCCATCGAGTCTTAGTTGGTATTTTTTGCTGAAGTTCTCTATCTCCTGTTTGACTGTTGGCATTCTGACAAGCAAATAATAGAATTAAAATTAAAACTAGTATTTACAATAGAAACAATTGAGCTATCTGCAAACTGTTGCAAACAGGTAGCTCTGACTGATCTGATCTATATCAATACCAGTTGGAAGCGTGCCCAAGACACTGGCTGCATTACCCCGCTGTATGGCAATGCTGATGCGCTGTGCCAGATACTCACCAGCTCTCGGGTCACGCGTCGCTTAGATCTTAAGATCTTACTAAACTCCTATAGAGTCCGCAGGTGATCGGAATGCTGGCTTTTATTTCGGTCAACGAATTGGCATTGCCATTCAACGTGGCAATGCTGCTAGCATTCTGGGCATTCTGATGGCGACGGCTAAGTTAAAAAAAAATATATTTAAATGACAATCATCCTGAACATGGATCACATCCTATGACACTCATTAGGGTGAGGCCTATGTCCAGTAGTGGACTAATATAGGCTGAAGAGGATGTTTGATGATGAATCCTGGACAATGGGAGACTCGCATAAACCCGAATCAGGGTCTACCATAGTCGTAAAACCGACCCCTGATTTCTGTCCAAAAGTATCTACACCCTTCATAAATTTAGAGAAACAATATTAATATTTTTGTATGGTATTGTATAATATATACTGCGTAAGCTAAGTTCCCAAAAATTTTCGAATTCGGCGGGACTCGATCCCGCTCCCCACCCTGAGTAGTACAGATATAACAATAATATGCTGTACGGGTGTGCTAAGCAAGTAATCGATACTCGCTTTCTCGAAAATCTTTGGGACCTCTTACGACTCCATTAACAGGGGAAACATTGAAGTTATCCAAACTTGCTTAGTTGGTTAGAACTCGAATTGAGGGTGGGGCGTTCAAGTCCCGCTGACATTGAAACTATTTGGGAACTTTTAATAATACTGGTTCACCCAAGCTTTGCACGGGTATATCCTATCGTCTTTGTTCATCAGGGATAATGTAGGATTCTAATTTTCCAATCGATCCAGTAGTTTCCTATTCTATTCAAACAAATATTTTAATGAACTGCCTGAGTCCATTAGGAAAGCTGAATCACTACCTGTCTTCAAAGCTCGCGTCAAAGATTTATAACTATCGATAAAGTGAAAATTGGTAGGTACTTTTATTTATTTTTTTGTTTTTTGGTATTTATTTATTCCGTAATATATTCTAAATTTTATTAAAATCTACAATTTAAATAATAATTGTTAATTATGATAATAATTAAGTGTAGATATTTGTATGTTTTATGAAATGTATTTCTTCTATTAACAGTCAGTATAAAATTTCAGTACTTATTTCTACAAATGCCAGATATAACTTAAGTATTAAAATACGTCACTGGAACGACCAAAGTTCCAGCAAACTTAAATGAAACCGATTGCTTGGAACTTATGAGATGGCAAAATTGAAATGCTCCCTCTTGTTTCTATAATAACATGCAAATTACATCGTTGCCATTCTTGTAACAAGAGCTAGGCCCATTAGAACTGCTGATGCAAAGTTAAAGTACGGTTAAGTAAGTACCGCTATGTCTTCTTTCTGCCTAACTGTAGCTTTATGCCCATCAGTTCTACATAAAGCTCTGCATTTATTAATACAATACCGTTACCAGCTACCCTCTAATTATTATTGAAAATGTTATGTTGACTTATACAGTCAACATAACATTTTCAATAATATGACGACCTCTGTGGCGCGGTGGGCGAAGGACCGCCTGCGACGCAGGAGGTTGCGGGTTCGATTCCCGCTTTGGGACGAATATTTGTACGATCTGTCAGGTATTTGTTCCGGGTGTTCTGGTCGTTTCTATGTATATAAAAAAACTATATAATGTAGTGTATTATATTATGTTTATAAGTTATCTAGTACTCATAACACAAGCTCTGCTTAGCTTGGGGCTAGATAATGCTGTGTGAATTGTCCATCATTATTTATTTATTTATATGACGACTGTCGTATCTAAATTTCTTAAATACTAATTATTTGTGAACCTATAAAAAGCCCTCGAAGTAAAAGTAAGTATACTTAATAAGAGCGAAAAATCATTATCTTTGATCCTGAAAGGTTTATATTTGGTTAATATCAAGTAGGTATTACTTACTGAAAGAGGAAATTGGCCTACCTTTATTTAATATTAAATTGATTGTATGTTCCTACTCTGTAAGCACATTTCTGTGAATCTTTAATATTATTTTGTTATTATTATTTGTATACTATACCATATTTGTCAAAAGCTGCTGACTCGTACCACAGCTTTTCGAACCTCTCACAGGCACCACTCTCTTTCAAATCAATATAACTAACTTTAAATTACACATAAGCCAAAAATGTTAAACAATTATCATTTATAAGATAAAAACATTAGAATAACCAATTCAGTTCAATTGAATATTTTGTCAAAGTAAAAATTTAAACAATAGTGCAAGAAAGTGCGGGTTTGCTCAGAGGAGTTCATAATGGTGGTTCCCCTAAAGCTTATCGCACATCTGAAAATCAGCGCAGCACACAAACATGGGCATACATTCAAATATGGGCTTAAACTCCTATCTTTAAATACATTTTACTGTTTCAAAAGACTTCCCACAAGCTTCAAACGGTTTGCGAGCTGTCGGTCAATTCAAAATTCATCTAAATTTTATTATTATTGAAAATTTCTAGATAGAAATCCGTTTAAATACACGACCTAAAGCTTTTGTTCCACCGCCACGGAGAGGCTAGGTACGCGTCTACCTTCGCGTTGCAAGAAAATGTATGTGATATACCATTATCTCGCGGCCCGAATCGAACCAGCAACCTCCGTTCACTACGCCACTGAATTCGTCAAAGAACGCTAGCACCAGCTGATATCTGAAGTACATTCTAAAGTCTATAGGTACCTTTTGAGTTTCCTTCCCATAAATTTACTTCTTTGGAGAGTAGGTACCGGATACAGAAGAAAACTATTTTCTGTAGTATGACAGGGATCCAATAGTTTCATAAAAGTCTTCTTGCTGACTAAAAACCTATACTAGCCGATTATATTGAACGAGCTGTTCTTAACGAAACGAATAGGCAGTTGTAAATTTCAGGATTCGCGGAATTTTGCTGACGAGTAATTTTTTTCGGTGAAAAATGAATAGCTGGCAAAAAATTCTTGATTCGTAATCCACACTGAAATGCGGGAAGATTTTTCGTGGAAATGTAAATGGTGAAAAGGCAAAACTTTAAATGTGACTTTTTGTTTTTGACATATAACTAAGTTGGAACTGCTAAACGCTAGTAAAATATATAATAATAATAATAAATAATAAATAATGCTGGACAATTCACACAGCATTATCTAGCCCCAAGCTAAGCAAAGCTTGTGTTATGGGTACTAGATAACTGATATACATTATAATAATATAATACATAGATAGACATTTTTTATTATATATAGAAAACGACCAGAACACCCTGAACAAATGTCTGCAGATCGTACATCCATATGTACAGTAAATAAAATTATCCGACTTAAAAAATGAGGAGTTTTGGCAATTTGTTTTTTGTATTTTAGTGTCCGTTTAAAGATACAAAAAAGGACAAACAATTTTATTAAAAATTTATTACTTATTTTACCTTCGATCTACCATACTAATGGTAGATCGAAGTTTTACAAGCTGGATATTTATTAAGAAGTTAACAAACAAGTAGGTAACACAGGTGACTATTATGACTAACAATAAAAAGGGTCATAACAAAAGGTACATAGTTAAAAAAAAAAGTACCTACTGTATCAGAGTGGAACTTGACGTCGAAACTAATCCATCGGTGGATCATAGTGAAAAAAAGTGGAAACTAATCCCCTCCTTCCACTTAGTCCATTAATGAATAAGCAAAGTGGATCAGGGTGGAATAGACTGATTTTTCACATTCATAGAGCCATTACTATCTGCACTCGTTATCGTCGTCGTTAATCTGGCGTTACCTGTGATGAATTATATTGGATGGTTGGACCTCTGGCTTCAAAGAATATAAAAAAAATGCTAAATTGGTCAAGTCGTTCTCGATTTTTGCGATAGCTACACATTTAGCGATTCATTTTTAGGGTTCCGTACCCAACGGATAAAACCTTAAGACTCCGGTGTCCGTCTGTCCGTCTGTCACCAGGCCGTATCTCATGAACCGTGATAGTTAGACAGTTAAAATTTTCAAAGATGATGTATTTCTGTTGCCGCTTTAACAAATACAATAAAAAACAGAATAAAATAAATATTTAAGGGGGCTCCCATACAACAAATGTGATTTTTTAGTCGTTTTTGCTTGATATTGATAACGGCTACAGGTAGACGCTTAAATATTGACAGAATATTTAGTTACATATTCAGTTTAAAAAAAATTATTTTAATTTAAATAAAACAAATATTTGAAGGGGGCTCCAATACAACAAACGTGATTTGTTTGCCGTTTTTATAGATAATGGTAAGGAACCCTTCGTCCGCGAGTCCGACTCGCCGTTGGCCGGTTTTTATATAAAAAGACTATCTTCGGGTGGTCCCATAAAAGTTTATTATAATGTGAATATACATCGCCTAAATAACAAATTAACACTAAAACTACCATTACTAAATACGGCTAGTCCATTTTTTATTATAAAGTAAAAATAACAATGATTTAAATTATTTTAAACCAAAATAAAACATTTGCCTATATTGAATTTTTTATATTATTAAGAGATAAAACAGAATATCTTTTACTACCAAAGTGCCTTAAAATGCTTATTTTCTGTTAACATGAAAGTAGGTATTACGAATGCTTAGTTACATAATTATTTCCTATGTAGTTTATATGAAATTCGTACCAGTTTGTGAGCCCAAGTTCGTTAAGATTAACAAGCTGAAATATCTGTTACACCATCCAATTTATCCGACAGAACTTATGTTCCACCACTGGTAATGAGTTAACGATATTATTAAATTATTTATTTATTCAGTTACAACAATTCACGACAGCAAACGATACACAAAAAAACTAACAAGCTGTATAAAAAATTCAGTTTTATCATCCAATTCATTCGACAGAACTTACCTACGTTACACCATTGGTAATGAATTAATATTATAAACTCATTTATTTATTCACGACAGCAAACAATTACACAAATTAACAAAGTTTAACACTGTTTAACTATTTCATTTTTACCACCCAATATATCCGACAGAAATTATGTTACAATAGCTTATTTATTTATTTATTCAAGACAACAAACAATTACACTCAAAAAAACTAACTTAGAACTTGAATATTGGCAACCGCTGCGTTTACTCTACCAAACACCCAGCTGTGTTTGTGTACAAACTCTCTTTCTAGGAGCTGATCAATATTCTTTGATATTTTAAATAAGGCATATTGCCAGCTAGTGCAAATCACCAAAACGAGAGATTAAGCGACCTGGAAATTAAACAACAAAGGCTAGTTTTCTTTAAAATACGAATAAGCGGATCTGTTGGATTATCGGAAGATATTGTTTTAAACACTTATTTTTTCTTTTGTCAACCAATCAAAATATGACAAAGATACAGCGCGTCAATGTTTGGTCGTGACGTCACAAAGTCGCTAAAAAGTGACGCCCGGCGGCGTGACGTCACGCATAACTTTGACTGTCTATAAAAAAAAAAGTAAAAATTGCTTTATTGACATAATAAAATTTGACACACAATATTGAGTCCATAGGCTCCTATAACTTCATAATTATTTGTTTAAGACGTTCTTTAGAAGTATAGCAATTTGTCTTATTGGTGTTTATTTTGTATCAGTTTACTTCACAAATGTCAAAGCAGAACTGACATTTAACGCCATTTTCAAAAAATATAGCATCGAAGACTAAGAATAACTAGATTCTCGGTCTACGTATTACGCATTTATTTATTTATTTTATTCTTTATTGCACGAGAAAAAACAAAATACATACATAAAACATTAAATTTGAAAAAAATATGGCAAAGGCGAGCTTAACCCTAAAAAGAGTTCTCTTCCAGCAAACCTTATTGGGAGAGAGAGAGACCAAGTTATAAAAGTGCATAGCATCTTCCAAAAGGGTGCTAATTTTTGCGCCCCCTTGTTTTGCCCATTTTTGATTCTAAGAGGATTTGTAACCTAACTATTAGCAGAACATTATCATACCAAACCAATTCAATTTTCAATTTAATTTGATGTAAATCGGATAAAATTGTTTGACAGACCGTATGTTGTTCCTAACGCCATATCTACCCCTCCATCTTTCAGAGGGTACATAGTTATTTCCAGAGTTGTATCCAATTTATCGTCTAGTGTGTAACATTGAGTCGCAGTAACGAATCAACTTCAATCAGTCCTCGAGATTCTCTTGACAACTGGGAATTCCGAATAAACCTGGTTCAAGAGAGGAATGAGAGAGGATTAATTGAATCTGCGACGTTGAATTATTACTCTTACAGACTAGCGGTGGATTTTGACGTTACAACTGATTTTAGCTGCCAGATTTTTAATTAACATATCCTTAGAGGTGGTGACATGGATAGCCTTGTTGTAATTCGGGCATATTTCCACCGTATTGTGTTATTTTTAGGGTTTCGTACCTCAAAAGGAAAAAAGGAACCCTTATAGGATCGCTTTATAGTCCGTCTGTCCGTCTGTCAACCCTCTTTTCTCAGAATCACGTAGAGGTATCGAATTGAAATTCACATCTTATACTTATGTTTGTATCCTCTTGAACCCGTATTATAAATCAACAAATATTAGTTCTAAGTCAAATGCACACAAAACCTATAGGGTAGGTACTTCCCGTTGACCCAGAATCAAATTTGGCGAGAAGCAAGGTCTTATAGCACAAGGAGAGAAAAAATAAAAAACTGCTTATAAACCGTTTATGTTGTTGTGACCCAATCAAGGAAAAAATCTCAAAATTGTTTATTTACAAAAAAAAACTTTGAGTTGAATCTAATCGTATCATTTTTTTTTTTAATTTAATTTTTAAATTTCGCGTTCTGTCCGTTTTTTGAGAACAAAGATATTTTTGTTGGGAGTTCTCTCGAAAAGAAAGTGTTATAAAAAATTAAACAATTTCATTCAATACGTATCACGTTTTGTCTCGACAAAACGTGATACGTATTCGCGTTTCGCGACTCGTCGCGTGGCATGTCAATAGTGTGTTTTCGGCTTTTACCAAGAGAAGTTACGCCAGGGTATTATCTTTTCTTTGCCTAACCAACCGAACCATATCCATCTTCACTCGGAAGCAAAAAAAACCTTCAAAAGGACCACAAAACTCGCAAATACGCTCAAAAACTCCCTAACAATGCTCCAAACACGACTAGACCACTCCAAAAAGAACCTTCAAACACTTCAATATGATCAGTGGCCGCTTCGCTTACCTATTTCCCATGGGTCCAGATCCATTGGTCGATAATCCCGATACCCTTAGCATAACAAAACTGCTATTGAGGATAAAAAGTTTGACTTTCATTCTAACGCCTCCTGAATTATTTATTTAGTTAAACTCAAGATTATTGGGCCGTGAAAGAATATAAATACCTTCTACTTGAATATTTAAATAAACTGCCGAAGTTTTATCAATTTCACTCGACATTTTCGACGCTTCCGACTGGTATTGATATGAATCAGTTTTGCAACCTGTAGATTGTTTGCAACAATCTGGAGTTAGCTGAATTGTTTATCACTAACTATAATTACTTTATCTGGTTCTAATTGGATTGTAATTTTCTTTCATAACTTGTATTTTAAAAGTACATTTTCTTTACGGATGTAAGTAGGTTAACTACGAACCTCATTTGTGTTGGAAGAGTACCAACGTTTCATCCCTCGCTAACGTATCTTTCGATCCTGAAGAAGTTGAATCGTTGGTGTTCTTCCAACACAAATAAGGTTCATACTTAACCCACTTGCATACGTAATGAATTCGTTAAACTACGATAGTTTTTATAGTACATAAAGGACATTTTATAGGTTAATTACCTTTTATAAAAACCGATTCATTCAGATATAATATATTGACGTTGTTTTCGGTCAAATATCTTCCCAACGGCACAACAAACATTCGCCTTTATAATACTAGTAGGATAGAGCTTTTGCCACTACCGTATAATAAAGTAGCTACGTAAGTATGACATTACCAACAAATAAACGGCCTATAGCAGAAGATAAATAGCCCTGGCGCACTGCCACACTTTATTATAATGAAAGTTTATGATAATTTCGTTATAAATGGACATCCAACAGCGTAACAATGATGTGTATTTGATGAGAGCAACATTCTATCGGAAGAATATAAAAAAGTCAAAAGAATGTCTAAAAATCGGGCTGATGAGTGGTGGTACAAAATTTTATATATAAATATACTGGCGGTCCGCCCCAGCTTCGCACGGGTATATTCTTATAGCCTATGTTACTCAGTGAAAACCTGAAAACCAGCGTAGCATTGGGCGCAGCCAAATGCTACACATGCTGAGGTGGGGACCCTTTTTTCCCATTTTTATGTTTTGTTTTTTGTTTGAATAGTTTTATCTGTACCTAGTATAAGTTCCTAGCATGTAAGTCATAACTTTGGGATAAAATAAATATCTTTCTTTCTTTCTAGCTTTCTAACGGCAAGATAATTTTTGAAATCGATCCAGTAGTTTTTAAGTTTATTCATTACATACAAAAATACAAATCTTTCCTCTTTATAATATTAGTGTAGATGCAGATGGAGCATGGAGTTCATGCCATGCCATAGCAAGGCGCTCATCAGATGCGGCCTATGTCACATAGGCTGTGACATAGGCTGAACTGTCATAGGCTGAAATTATCCGAGCGTCTGATCGAAGCAACGCGTGACCCGAGAACTGGTGTCTGATTGCCATACAGCGGGGCAATGCAGCGAGCGTCTTGGGGACGCTTCCTACTAATATTGATATGGATTAATTAAATTGTTTCAATTGTAAATACTAAAGAGTTTCTTGCACCATGATGTGTCTTTGCGGGCTTTGTGACCTGCTCACTCCCACTTAAGTCTTCCAACTCTCTCTTATATAGAAAGAAAATTACAATCAAAGAATATAATTAAATTAAACTAGTATTTACAATAGAAACAATTGAGCTAACTGAGCTGCAGACTGTTGCAAACAAACTAAAGGTAGCTCAACTGATCCATATCAATACCAGTCGGAAGCGTGCCTAAGACACTAGCTGCATTGCCCCGCTGTATGGCAATGCTGATGCAATGTACCAGATACTTACCACTGTTTTATAAATTATATTCTCACTTTTGTCAAACACATTCCTTTTTTGTCTCTACCATTAATTTGTTTTCCTTTCTCACTTGGCATTTTTATAGATAATTGCAATTAGATCGAGATATTTTTGGTCAATTCTGTCATTTCTTAGTGATTGTAAAACCGTTCTGCAAGGACCATCCTGATTGGCATCTGATATTTCGAAGCTTTCTCTATATGAATACCCTCACCGTCAGTATGTGATCCATTGTACATTATTCGTAACAAAATTCGGCTTGTTTTATCGGTTGGTAGAAGTCTAGCTTTATGGTGAGTCGAAGTCGACTCACCTTGTTTCACTTTGTTTCTAAATTATGACTGTTATTATCTTTCTTACTGAACATAGTAATTTGTGTAGGCTGATTATAATTATGTTGATTATAATTAAATATTTAACGCCATGGTACCTTTACCATGCCATGTCATTTTCACCAACATCCTACAAAATTTTCATTAAATTTAATAGGTAATTATTTTATTGTGAAGTCCTGACCTCACCATGAAACAATTATAATATTCGCTTTTATAAAAGGTACCCCTTGGGGGCAAAAACGGCACCAAAGAAATTCTTTCATTAGGGATTCCCCCTTTCCAGCTAGACTCGAGAAAATTTAATGAACTTTAAGAACATTAGTTTGGCCTTCCGGACAAACTGTTCATTGTATGCCTTCTTTTTATTAGTTCAAAAGACTTGGAAATACCTTCACATTTTTGCCAATAAATGTTTCTTCATCTATAATAAAAAAATAAAACATTGACATTCAACCCGTTCCTCGGTCTGCATGTAGTCTGTCCTCAAGTATACCTAAATTTCAATGTGTGTGTGTTTTTATGAAAATCCGGCAACGCGTATTCCATCAGTTCACTGAGCATACCGAAGTGCCTTCAGATAGGCCTGTTGTGCGAATATGAAGTCAATCAATCATTTTTATCGGAATTTTCTTCCAGAAGGCAAATTATGCCAAAGTGGTAAGACCTACCTAATAGAGTGCGTTCTGAGTGAGGGCGAGAGCGGGAGCTAAAGGTTGTAGCTCAGTTGTACCGCATCGCTACCGCGCAGCACAGAAGTGAGCATTCAAATATGGGCCTAAACTCGTAATGTGTGTAGAGACGCACAGCTACCACCCAGCACAAATATTACTAATATTGGCGGCGCAATGCACGCCATTTTGAGAAAAGGATAAGCATAAGATTTCGCGTTCATAGGAGCGGGCCAGAGCATGCGTTTTTGGAACGGCGCAAGCGCAAATATTGAGTTTTTACTTATATACAAGAAAACTACACACGTTATGAAAAAAGTATCTGAACCAAGTAATTAGTAATTAACATACAAATCAAAACATAAGTGATTTCAATAGACCGCAGAGTTTTTTTTCCGCAAGGTTGCGGGTTCGATTCCCGCCTCGGGACAAATGTGTGTACGATCTGCAGACATTTGTTGAGGGTGTTCTGGTCGTTTTCTCTATATAATAAAAAAATATCTATCTATGTATTGTGTTATATTATGTATATCAGTTATCTAGTACCTATAACACAAGCTTTGCTTAGCTTGGGGCTATATAATGCTGTGTGAATTGTCCAACATTTTTATTTATTTATAATAATATGTTTTTATTTCAGACACAAGAACCATAATGTACAGTTACATTAATAGAATGAAACAAAATAAAATAGTCAGCTACACATTCAAAAAAACAAATAAAATTTAAAATGTAACCCGCAACCTCTTACGTCCCAGTCAGACCTTCGCCCACCGTGCCACAGAGGTCGTCAATCAAGTCATGGATATTTCAATCCGTCGTAACTCCGGAACCAGTCGAGATATACCCCCGTTGTTGGGCCTCTAACAAATCCTAAAGAATTCAGGAGAATAAGCTTTAACACACTGATCAATATTAATCAATGTTATAAACCTCATTTTCCTGATACCGTTCAAAACCCCCTAATTTTATATCTCCGTACCCAGGGGAATAGACCCATCATGGTATCTGAGTAATCAGCCGGGAGAGTTGTACAACTGGGCTCCAATGGAATTACAAACCGTACTAACTCCAGAACCACTCAAGACAGGCCCACGTTATTGGATTTTGACGAAATCAGAAGACCACTCCACTTATCAACATACTAGCGGTTCTACGCGGTTCCACCAGCGTTCAATTCAAATTTTGATGTATTACCAGGGCAAAAAGTAGCCTTATTATTCTCCATATTCTCCATTCTTTCCACTAACTCGATTGGTTGCTTAGTTAGAGCGTGAAGGAAGGACAAACAAACAAACAAACACACTTTCGCATTTATAATATTAGTTAGGATTAGGATAGGTCTAAAGGCAAACGTAGTGTAGGACGTCCTCCGACCAGGTCGGATGACGATTTATGAAAGACTGATGGCAGATGCTGGATGAGGCAAGCTGGAAGACAGGGCGCTATGGCGCTCATTAGGAGAGGCCTATGTCCAGCTGTGGACTAAATGGGCTGATGACGATAAGGATAAGTCCAGCATAGACGGGCGTATATTGATAGTGTATGTTAAAATTAATGTTTCTCCTTTTCTTTTATATGACTTTTATTTTGCTAGCAACTAAAATAGTTCAAATAAGAAACACCATAAACGAGGTGGTATTGTGAAAGAGATTTCTGTGTAGATTATGTTATGTCCGATTCTTTAATAATTATTACGTGTCTAAGTTCTTATTTCTTTTTTTTTTAATTTGATAGAACTTGTCTTTTTGGAATCAAATTGAATCATCAAAATTTATAAGAATTGGCGAAGATATCACATCATATATTATTATACTTATATGATGTGCCTAACCTAATCTATCTCTGTGCCAAATTTCATCTAGATCCGTTAAGCCGTTTTGGCGTGATTGAGCAACGAACATCCATCTAATCCATCTATCCATCGAAACTTTCGCATATAATATTAGTGATTATAAGAAAAAATCGTAGAAATACCCAAGTCCTTGTATTCGCAACTACTGAATAGGTAGGTACCGTGAAAACTAAGCTAAATAATAAATAAATAATGCTGGACAATTCACATAGTATATCTAGCCCCAAGCTAAGCCGAGCTTGTGTTATGGGTACTAGATAACTGATATACATAATATAACACAATATATAGATAAATATTTTATTATATATAGAAAACGACCAGAACACCCTGAACAAATTTCGGCAGATCGTACACACATTTGTCCCGAGGCGGGAATCGAACCCGCAACCTTCTGCGTTACAGGCAGACCTTCGCCCACCGGGCCACGGAGGTCGTCAATAGCTACAATAGTACTGTCCAGCCCGTAGCACCGGAATTGTTATGTTATGAAAATTATATCACTTTATCATAGAATGCGTAAGTTAAATAAAACGTATTCCTTCCACTTCAAAAATGTACGAAATGTATGGCGATGCGATGTTATTATTGTCTATTCTACCATAGACAACAATCACCGTGCTAAGGCATGGACAATTTAATCTGTCATTATAACAGAAAACATAGAGAACTCAGAGGCAGCGATGAGTAATCGACTTTTCATTTGAAGTGAGTGATCGCATCCGTAACGGATGGTTATTTGGGACACCAGACATCAATTAATCGACATATGATTTATCTTTGTTGAAACTATTTTGTGGACAATATTATATTAAATTAATCTAGATTAAGGTGTCTTGACTCAACAGTGTGGTATCTGGATCTATTTTAACCGACGAATAATAAAACAGGGGAAGGTTCTGTGTTCGGGTGTATTATATTTCTAGGTCAATTATGGACAGGTTTAGAAAATTATTTTGTTATTGTATAGAAAATGATCGCAAGGTGGTCCTATAAAAATTGTATTCCCGTGGGATATTAGTTTATTAAGTATTTAGTAAGTATTATCCCGAAAAACTGAAAAAAATCTGTGTAAATACTAAGGTATTTGAAGGCGGGTTTTCGTTTTATAAGCAATCAAAGTTTTAAGTACAAAATTGTATACATTCATATTTAAATTACAAAATTGTATAATCATAACCTCTATAATGCCCTTAATCCCCACGCTAGGCATGCGGGTTGGGCATTTAATCATTAATGCTTTAGTTTAATACATTTTCCACAGATACTCGTATCTAGTAATTTGAAGGTAATTAATAGTTAATAATTAGTATTAATGCTGGTAAGTAATTAATAAGTTATTAATCACTATTTTCAAAAATAGAAAAGAAAGAAAAGTTAAAAAGAAATAGAAAAATGTCCTATTATAGTCCATTTCGAGACAATATTTTATCAATGACATGGTTTTTCTCTACCTATAATTTATAACATAGGATGGTAGGTCCATATTAAGTGTTCTATGATAATTATAAACTAAAAATATTATGCAGAAAACCCAAGGCTTCATACGACAACATTTTGAACTAAGCTTCTCTATCTATGTATAATAGAGTCACAATCACAATGAATTCTCCTACCAATATTGGCTGCCCAATAAACAATGAAAAAGGGTTGACCACTTGACTGCATGTGCTAGTTCGTACCTTTAGTTTTATCCACAGAACAGCAGTTATAATGAGGGTTGAGGGTCGCTTTACTAGCTTTCTAATCAGCGGCAGCTCTATAGAGACTACAGGAGTTGATAATTAATTACCTAGTTATTAATCGCCATTTTAAAAAAATAGAAAAAAGTAATTAAAAGAAATAGAAAAATGTCTGTATTTTTTTCTAGGTTTAAATTAGATGGTAGGTCCATATTAAGTGTTCTATGATGATTATAAACTAAAAATATTATGCAGAAAACCGATTGCTTCATATGACAACATTTTGAAATAAGCTTCTCTGTGTATAATATAGAGTCACAATCACAGTTAATTATCCAACCAATATTGGCTGCCTTACTCTGATACAGGGTTGACCACTGCATGTGCTAGTTCGTAACTGTAGCTTTATCCACAGAATAGCAGTTATATGAGGAATGAGGATAGTAAATTAGGTAGCTTTATTAGCTTTCTAATCTGCGGCAGCTCTATAGAGACTACAGGAGTTAAAATGATCTTAATTTTACGAAATGAAATAAGTTCTCAAAAAAATTCGACTTCATCGGGACTCGAACCCGCGCCACACCCTCAGTACGAGTGTGCTCTAACCAACTAAGCCACGAAGTCTCAGTCGGTTGAATCGAAAATCCATGGAAATCCATGAAGTCGAAGATTTTTGGGAACTTATTTAATTTCTTTGAGATACCCAGAGTGCGGGCAAGCACTATAACAAAAATCCTTAATTTTACGAGTATCTTACAAAATGCAATGTAAGAAAGATGTCAGAATGGTAAGTTTTGTTTAAGGAGAAAACATTCGAATTGGTCATTAAAAAATTTCAAGAAATTACTGGTTCACTTCTTTTAACCCTGGGCAGCTTTGTGGTACCAACATCGTTTGAAATTGGAATCATCTTAGGCGTGAAGCTCGCTGCGGATATCTAGGCTCGTCGCATCCGGGAACGTAACCGGGCGCGCATCGAGCTGGCCACCTGAGTCCCTACCCCGCGCGCCGCAGTCGCCAATCACCGCCCGTGCAGTACACACGCTTGTGTTACCGCGCATCGCGAAATTCGAAATTAGAATCTCTTATTCTTGAATGAAAAACTATTCATTTTCAAATTAAAAACCTCGAATACGAGGTTTTCAGTGTTTAGTGTGTGAGTGAGTTTTGTTTTTGGATTCTGTGTGGATTTTTATTTCTGAAGCCGCGAAGAGATTTTCTTTTTCAGCGCGTTCATTCAGGGTGAGTTTTTTTTTTGAAATTAAGTAATGTTACAATATTTTTGTGAAGAATTTTAGTAAAAGCTGACTTTAAATAAATGTAGAAAACCTACGTTTTTAATTTTTAGGCGGGTTTGTATCCTACTCTACCAATATTTCGTAGCAAAACTAGAACTCCTAGAATTTACGCACTACGTTTATCGTAGTAAACAGCGTTATTTGTAGATGCTTTATTGTTGGTGCCTACTTATGTAATAACATATTCTATGTATTTTGAACAAAGGACGTCGTTTGTTTGAATATTTTTACAGTAGGTAAGTAGTAAAGAATGGAGTAATCAATGGATGGAGAAAATTAATGGATACATCTGTGGCTGGGGATATGGCTTAGCATCGTTAAGTGGCTTCAAATCATTCCCGGAGATGCAACAGTTTTTCAATGAATTTCCTAGGATTAAGAAATCTTTTACCGTCTTTTATATTAAAACCACTTGTAGATTTCCCGAGAAACAGTTCTGATTTTCCTTAAAACTTTCTCTTAGGTTTGTTCGTACAGGAAATGAAAAAGTCTGTTGCAATATCTACCGACCTGGACTTCTTTCGATTCATACAACTTTCGACAGCTATTATTTTAAGGATTCTTATGAAGCAATTGCTACATTAGCAATTCAATGCATGTACCTTCCTATTTAATGATAAAAATTCTTGAGGAGGTGGACCGGATGCTGGACGGCCTAGCTTCAGCCTCGCGGCGCATCGGTCTTGGTATGAACTTGGATAAAACCAAGGTCCATGATCAATGACCACATTGATCCAAGAACGGTCGTCGTACATGGCCACCTTCTCGAAATTGTTTTCGAGTACACTTACCTTGGGCAGATTTTGCAGTTGGGTATAAATAATTTCGAGAGGCCAAGAGAAGCAGATCCAGCTAAGTTGGACAGCGTTTGGGAAACTACGTCGAGGGTGCGAGCCATATCACGAGCCATATCTCGAGGAGAACCGACAATCGCTTGTGTAAAAGTGTTCTTGATTGGAGACCGCGACTCGGCAAACGTAGTGTAGGACGCCCTCCGACCAGGTGGGATGACGAAAGACTGCAGGCAGATGCTGGATGCGGCAATCTGAAGACAGGGCGCTGGGGGGTGGAGGCCTTTGTATGTCCAGCAGTGATCGAAAAAAGGCCGATGATGATGGTGCTGGAAGATTCAGACAGCATCATCCCTCCCCAAGCTAAGCAGAGCTTGTCATATGGACGCTCGTTAACTTATACTTAACACTTTCATGGCCCAAGACGCAGAAGTAGATCTGTGGGTCCGTGTCGCGGCGGTACGCCTCTGCGGCTCGGCACCGCGGAGGCTGGGCAGTGAATTTGTTAATCTTCAACAGCCTTTAATCGTCCACTGCTGGACGCAGACCTCCCCTACGATAATTGTACCTAAGGTTACCTTATTGGTGTTTATTTCATGGGGGTAATGCCTATAATCCCCACGCTGGGCATGCGGGTTGGGGATCGCAGTTCGGTGGTAGATCTATTCTGCAAGAGGCGCTGCTGCCCGCCCCAGGAGTATGTTCCTTAGTTGCCTCTTACGACACCCACGGGAAGAGTTAGGAATAAATGCGTTAATACAATACATTACATGGATACAGGTCGTGTTGTAGATTTCAAAACACCTGTCATTTGTCACAATGATCAACCACAACATAAAATAGTTAGAAGATAATTTATAGCGGTTATTTAAGTGAGTAATAACTAGCTATTTTCAACTGCGGGTACTTATTGTAGATAAATAGGCTCCCGCATGTTATCATGTAGGTATTTACTATGTCCACAATTTAACTTCAGCCATGGCCTAGAATAAAGCGCTCTAAATAATGAACAAAGGTTAGTATAGAAATATATAAAAATTCACTGTGGGATCCATGAAAATAGCGATGTGCTGTATGGGATACGGTAAAGCTTGTAGCACGCCTGAAAAGCAGCGCAGAATAATATAACATTTAAAATAGGCCTTAACTCGTAACATTTAGATGTATTTTATATTAACGGCATGAGATGACTGACAGCTCGCGAACTCGTTTGAAAACCGCCAGCCAGTTTGTGGGCATCGATTTTGTGACTGTGAATGTATATAAAGATTTCCGTCCATATTTTAATGGACTTGTTTGTGCTGCGTGGCAGCAATATTGGGTACATATGCACAGAGCTTAAGCTGATTGTTCGCACACTGATTAACGAATCAATGATCAAGTCTCTTGTCACAATAGTTTTTGAAGGTATTTGATCAGATATACAAAGAGGTGATCATCAAACAAACAACCGATTGTTAACACATTTACTGCCCAGCCATGGCTGTGCGACCCGCAGGGGCGCGCCGTCGCGACACGGACCCCCATGAAAGGTAAATCTTTCAAATACATAATATTTCTGGCAAACTTATCTGATAGGATTTATTATCAAAGAAAATTACAATCAAATAATAGAATAAAGTCAAAACTAGTATTTACAATTGAAACAATTGAGCTAACTGCAGACTATTGCCAACAATCTACAGGTAGCTCAACTGATGAATATCAATACCAGTCGGAAGCGTGCAGTTTGATAGGTTGTTGTTATTATAGTGTGTAATCTCGCACTCAGGGTGACTAAGAAAATAAACAATATCCCAAAAAAAAACATTTCGACGGGAATAGAACCCACTACCTTCCCTTATGATTACCAACTGTGCGCCACGAAATCAAGTAACCGTACACAAACCGTAAACAAGACAAATAATTCTATACGAACAGTGTAAGATTGCATGAGTTTGTATTTTGTGTTATGAATTTGTATGGTGTTAGAAATTGTTATGCTACGTACGTAATATTATAACATCATGTGCAAAAAACATGTGTGTGTATGTACAATTTCTAACACCATTTACCTAATTACATACCTATCTATTCTATAATAAAATTGAATACATATGAGCTATCATTGTTCAAAGAAGGCCGTAGATAACAGCGTAAGTGTATTTATAGCTACTTATGGTTACAAAGGTATTAACTACATATTTGTAACAGAAAAACTTCAGTCAGTTGTAGATCTCACATTTCTTTTTTCATTTTTGTGTATATCAACTCCTTCGTGCATATTTCTTCTCAATACTGTATTGTAGTTGTTTCATTTTCCGTGACGTCACCAAACGGTCTTGTCGGAAGATCAACGTTGGTTGCAAACGCGACTAACATTATGCTGAGACAAGGACCTTTTTGTGACTCGAGCAAGTTGTTATTTCTGTGTGTTTTTTATTAATGTTTGTTCCTACTTGTACGAGTGACAAATAAAGTTATTCTAAGTTCTTTTCTTCTAAGTTACTAAGAGTTTTAATACTCTTATTAGTAGTATGTGAGTTTGGACATAAACGTTTATGCATAGATATTTTTACCGAGTATTTAGGTTATTTAGTTATGTACTGAAAAAGATATAAATCCCACAAAAAGTAGAAAATTGTAAAGCAAAGAACAAAAAAATATCCAATCAATTTCGGGTGATAAAAAAGTGCCATGTTGGCCCTTTTCCTGTGACGTCACTGTTCAGATTGTCAATTGAAAGTGGTATTGTTTTTTCGTTGGTTTTAAAGTGGAATGGGCACCTAACATAAATACTTGCTAAGTGTGACTGTGAGCAATTCAAAGTGGATCTAGGCTGACACGAGACTCTCCAGGTATCTCGGTAACGACTTGTGTCTCGCTCTCGTCGAATTTGCAGAAAATACAATTTCTACACACTTCCATTGAAAACTCAAAAACCACTCCAGCTTCGGAAGCTTCCCGCGTTTCAGAATACCCTGTTATTTCCTAAACTTGATAATACTGTCAGTGGTAATTACATTTCCGCCTAAGACCCTGAATGGGGTGGGAAATTGTAAATAGGAACTGAGGCACGGGAGTTGTTTCTATTCTAAAGGATAAGCAAGTTATGGAAAAACAAATCTAGGTCATTAGAACCTCATTTAGACTAAAAGATATTTTTTAAGACGTTGTCAAGTTTGTATCGAAGTTGGAGGTGGCCATTTTGAAAATTGTCTTTATTATGCTGATTCATTATTCAAAGTTTAATTTGATCTATTTTCTAACATAATTAGCCAAATTTATTTAAAAATGAATGCAAAAAAACTTTAACCTACTGTATTGTAATGAAGATCAAGGCATTGCAATCTTCAATAAACTTTTGTTCCTGCTATAAAATATAGGTATTCAAAGTCGTAAGCTAAGAACAAACAGAAATAAATGAAGATTATATTTTCTCAACTCATAAAGCAGTTTTGATATCCGACAATAAAAGTGAATAAACATACATCTTCTGGAAAGGTGTGAAAGCAGTGTTTGTTTATTTATCATTACCATTCGCCAGCCAAGAGCTACAAGCAATAATTTTTCCAGGGCATCTTTGATGTCCAGATATTATTAGGTAAAATCAAGAAGAGCATCCTATTAAGAATCACGTTAAAAATAATAAATATGTATAAATCAAACGTGTGGGTGTTATGTGAGTATTTACCAAGATGGTTCGGCAATATAATGATTGTTGTTAGAATAACCGATAATTCATTAAATACAAAATAATCTTACCTAAATAATCATTGAATTAAAATAAAGTTTCATTTAAATACATAAATTTGAGTTCCCTAGACGCTAAAAAGTTTATTAAAACCAATGATTTTATTTTTACCTACTTTTAACAAATGTAAAATTGTGATACCTTCACATTTGTTTTAAGTATTTATCTATAAAGATCTTACAAAACTACTAATAGAATTCACCAGTAAGTACATTATATTTATATATTTTTCAGATGGTTAATGATACGTAACAACTTAGCATTTTGTAAGTAATTAGTAAAGCACAATTTAGTTAGAACGATTTAAGTTAGAAACAAACTTGATCAGACATCTATCAGACAATGATTGCAAACGCTTGTAGTTTTGAAATATTTATTTGCTGAGAGCTGAGAAAGTATTTAATGATATCTTTCTTACTAACCGTTGAAAAAAACAAAAAGGAGTGGAGGAGTTTCTATTTTCGGCTGTATGTAGTTTCTTGACTCGTCCCACTAGATTCGGACCAAAGCGGGACGAGTCAGGAATAACTTATTTTTATGTATGTTGATTGATTTTTCCGTCAATTATGGACTGATTGGGAAAATTATTTCGCTGTATGGAAAATGGTAAACAAATTTCAGAGGGTTCGTCCTAAAAGACTTTAAAACAGTGTTAACACTAAGGATTTTCAAACCGGTTTTTAGTTTTTTCATAACTATAAAATAATTTTTAATTCATTCCTCGTCAATAATTAAATTAAAGTAAAGTGTTAATGCGATGTCATTTTCGTCTATTCTTCTAAGATAAAGAATCACAGTGTTATTTGCTGGCTTACTGATTGTTTAAAATGCCAGCGGAGTTATATTCTTTTTAATACAAAAAAGGTAGAGAAAAATATTACAATCCTCCTAAATAAATCCTTTCTTTCTTTATTCGATAGTAAATTCAGCTGCCTAATCGGATGAAAAGATAAACGAGAGCTTAAAATTGGAAATAATGGTTATTCGACACAAAATGGTTTTATAACATTTTTTAGATCAGAAAAGAATTGTTTGATTCGATTTTGAAGAATTTTATTAATTCTATTTGAATTTCAGTAAGGCTTTACGCCAGCTACGAAAACCAGCACGATGAAATATGGCCAAAGCCAACCGTATTTAATGAGAGTAGGTAAGTACGTTGGAACCCTCAAATAAATATGCCTTTGAAAGCTAAGTTAAGGGGATCCTAAACAAATACTTTGCACGAGGGTATAAAACATTGGAAATCCATCTTCGTCGTTATTTATTCCGTAGATACAGATTAAAATCAAAGCTAGTGTACTGTAACCAGGGCTTCATACGTTAAAATGTATAGCGGTTATACCGCTATTTTCTTTTCGATAAATTCTAGTACCGATACTTTTGAAGTAGGTATTTATTTAGTAGGTATTATTTATACTTTGCTCTAAAGTTTTAGAAAGTCAGTCATAAAATGTGCCCGAAAACGGCCATTTTGTAAGTAAGTGACAGTAGCAACATGTTGAGTTTTGCGGCTGTACTTTGTAACTGCAGTTAAACTTAGCCATTTTTCGAAACTACACAGTTTTCGAGAGTAAAATGCACAACGAGTAGTAAGATTTAAGTCATAATTTCATAAATCACAAAAAACTATACAGGAACTCCTGAAAGTGTCTTATTGTTGAGAAAAATGCTATTTAATGTCACAACCACATTCCTACATTATGCCGCAAACCCGCTACGTGGGTTTGTCTATGGCGCATGTGTAATACCGATGGCCCCCATGGTGGGTTCTGTGGTACGATGTATGGTGGTATGGCGATAGAGCAGAGAAAAAAGTGTGGAGGAGTCGAATGTGTTAATGAACTAGAGTAGACCCCCAGTATCGATAGATTTGTGACGTCAGCGATAAAGTAGAATGTACCCATAGAACGATTAATTTCAATCAAGACATTGGAGTCGATTCAGTTATGGCCAATAAACTATACTAATTTTGACAGCACTTAAAATGATGCCATCTTTCTTATGAAAGAGGCAGCATCATTTTAAATTAGTTTAGTTTTGGCAATATCTGTGTCTTTTTCTAACACATGCCAGTTTAAATGAAAGAACAAGGCGCATTCTCACTATAAATGTGTCATGGCGTAGAACACAATGACAATCAGATTATAGAGCTGACAGACCAAAATAGATTAAGACTATAGTGATAGACATCACCCATATCTCAAGAGCTTAGTTTCATACAAGCACACACTCCACCAATTTTTAATATCACGTCACCTAAGTGGGTCTCAGAGGACCATCAAGAACCTTACCCTGTTTGACACATTGACAAATAGAAGAGCGGTTCTACATTTTACCCTGCAAACATTCTCATTGCCGGGGAAAGTGGGTCCTCAATCTTAGTTATTTATTCATTTTGTACTGAAGAAGGCTTCGGGCTAGAAAGTAAAAACAAATAAAACAAAACTTTATACTATGCTTCGTTCACATACCTTTTCACATCAGTACCTATTAATACCTATTTCTTCGAACAAGATGCTTCTTATAACTATGAGATAATCTTTAATGTCTAGGGTCGCCGTCATCGAAATCGATGGGGAGGCCTAATATATTGAGCGTCACTTGGTAAGTTCGTTTAATCTAGATATATACATATCAAAGTCGTGTTAGATATAGTGTATCTAACACTTTATTATTATTATACTTGCATCTTGTTCTTGAAATAAGTATATTGATATAAGATTTTTTCGGAAAAGTTTACTTTTTCGCTTAACCAGCGTGGTTTGATCCAAATTTTATTTAGTATGTTTAACTCAAAAATAGAATAAGTGTGAGAATACAAGAATCTGTTGGTTCATGAGAGATGGGAGACACGTGATATTATCTATTGCAATAAATCTTAGAACTTGTTTCCGCTACATCTCCTGAAACTTGTATTATTTCGCGCGATTGTTTTTAGTTTATTCGTATTGTACGCGTCAGAATATTTATTTTATTGTATCTACAGATATCTTACTTACCAAAAAGATTCAACGGCTAGCAGTTTCAATAAAAAATGGCGTTTAGCATATTCCAACCGCGGGGTTTTGCTGTGTTTTTCTTTTGTTTACGCAACTCTTAGAGGTAGGTACGTCATAGTATTAAGAATAAATCGTCAAGTGCGAGTTGGAATCGCGCACTGAGGGTTCTAAAAAATTAATAGTTTATATATTATATGATATTCTCCCTGGTGGAACAAGCATACGCTCATATCTAAAGCATATCTATAGTTTATAGCAAATGGTTGTCACCATTTGCAAACTGACGTGACTATCATATTTGGAGCTGATGGTTTATATCGTTAATTATGTTCCGCAAGATTATCACTTCTCATGGGACTTAACTAGAATCTTATCGTCTTATCGCAGGGCAGAGTTCGTGAGTTTCAATAGATCTCAGAGAGAATTTGCATTTGAATCCAGCTGTACTGATTCCTGGCGAAGATTGTTTCAACTTTGAACAGCTACGGAGAAACAGATAAGGTATAAATAAACAGCGGGAGCTTTAGCTTTTCGTAGAAATAAAGTAAGAACATAGTATACTGAAAAAGAAAGAAAAATATTTATTTTACCCAAAGATAATAAAATTAATTACAACTAGTTACTATTTTTTAACTATTACTATTTTTTTATTATTTTGGTATTTGTTTTATTAGTCAACTGTATTTTATTATTGTTCTTTTTACTAGAGTTTTTCTATAATTGTTGTATTTTGTATGTGTATGTCTGAAGTTGCAAATAAAGACATCTATCTATTATTACAGATAAAACTATACAATGAAAAAATAATTAAAAATATATTAAATAATAACATAAAAATGGGAAAAATCTTAGCATTTGTAGCATTCGGCTAAGCCTATTGCTATAACAACAAAAACCTAAGTCCTCCATAATCACACTCATGTCCGCATCAACACTGCAAATCGCAAAATCTTCCTCTTGAACTGAAAACTAAATCCGGTTTTGAAGTTACGATGCCACAGACAGACAGACGCACAAACCCACGCAACTCCCTTCAAGATTACCTACTACACCACCAACAGTGCTATAAATTAAAACGTTTGAACTAATTCACGTCTGAGTTGTAGCACCAATTCTGAACATTGTCGTTAATCAAAAGGAAGACATCACTTTAAGAAACTTTCTGAAGATCATTATCCAAAGGAAGACCACACTTTAAAGAAATCGTTCGCCTTCCTTCATAAACAAGATTCGCCAAGTGCGAGTGTAACTCGCGCGCCGAGGGTTTCAAACATGTTCCAATTATTTGGACAATCAATTTTCTGAAATATTTTAATAAGTATGAAACTTACAGAAATTTCAAAAAGTGTTTTAAAATGGTCAAAACGATACCTTTCATTTCATACCCCACATGGGTAGGTACCCCTTTTTGAACAAAAATCCCCTTTTTTGACCATTTTTCAAAAACTATTATTATTACAGACTTCTCTATATTTTTCCTGTAAAATATAGATTGATATCTACAAACGCCTAATACATTGCACACGGATCGGTCATCAATCTTCGGAGCTAGGGGGGGGGGAATGGTCAATTTTCCGTCTTTTTTTGAAATATTTCAAAAAGTATGAAACTCACAGAAATTTCAAAAAGTGTTTTAAAATAGTCAAAACGATACCTTTCATTTGATACCCTACATAGGCAGGTACCCCTCCTTTTGAAAAAAATTTCCCCCCCTTTTTGACCATTTTTCAAAAACTATTATTATTACAGACTTCTCTATATTTTTCCTGTAAAATATAGATTGATATCTACAAACGCCTAATACATTGTACATGGATCGGTCCGCAATCTTCGGAGCTAGGGGGGGGGGAATGGTCAATTTTTCGTCTTTTTTTGAAATATTTCAAAAAGTATGAAACTCACAGAAATTTCAAAAAGTGTTTTGAAATGGTCAAAACGATACCTTTCATTTGATACCCCACATAGGTAGGTACCCCCCCTTTTGAAAAAGAATTCCCCCCCTTTTTGACCATTTTTCAAAAACTATTATTATTACAGACTTCTCTATATTTTTCCTGTAAAATATAGATCGATATCTACAAACGCCTAATACATTGTACGTGGATCGGTCTGCAATCTTCGGAGATAGGGGGGGGGGAAAGGTAAATTTTTCGACTATTTTTGAAATATTTCAAAAAGTATGAAATTTACAGAAATTTTAAAAAGTGTTTTGAAATAGTCAAAACGATACCTTTCATTTGATACCCCACATAGGCAGGTACCCTTCCTTTTGAAAAAAAATTCCCCCCCTTTTTGACCATTTTTCAAAAACTATTATTATTACAGACTTCTCTATATTTTTCCTGTAAAATATAGATTGATGTCTACAAACGCCTAATACATTGTACGTGGATCGGTCTGCAATCTTCGGAGATAGGGGGGGGGGAAAGGTCAATTTTTCGACTATTTTTGAAATATTTCAAAAAGTATGAAACTTACAAAAATTTCAAAAAGTGTTTTGAAATGGTCAAAACGATACCTTTCATTTGATACCCCACATAGGCAGGTACCCCTCCTTTTGAAAAAAAATTCCCCCCCTTTATGACCATTTTTCAAAAACTATTATTATTACAGACTTCTCTATATTTTTCCTGTAAAATATAGATTGATATCTACAAACGCCTAATACATTGAACATGGATCGGTCTGCAATCTTCGGAGCTAGGGGGGGGGGAATGGTCAATTTTTCGTCTTTTTTTGAAATATTTCAAAAAGTATGAAACTTACAGAAATTTCAAAAAGTGTTTTGAAATGGTCAAAACGATACCTTTCATTTGATACCCCACATAGGTAGGTACCCCCCCTTTTGAAAAAAAATTCTCCCCCTTTTTGACCATTTTTCAAAAACTATTATTATTACAGACTTCTCTATATTTTTCCTGTAAAATATAGATTGATATCTACAAACGCCTAATACATTGTACGTGGATCGGTGTGCAATCTTCGGAGATAGGGGGGGGGGTATGGTCAATTTTTCGACTTTTTTTGAAATATTTCAAAAAGTATGAAATTTACAGAAATTTCAAAAAGTGTTTTGAAATGTACAAAACAATACCTTTCATTTGATACCCCATTTGCCTTCCTAGGTCTCTTTTGAAATTTCAACATCAAAATTTGTACTGAAAATATTCATTTTCATTTTTCATTTATTTATATATTTTTTTCTTAAAATCAGTAATGGCGCACGAAATGTATCATTATTTCAAATTTCAAGTTAATAGCTGCAGTAGTTACTGAGATATTCAAGAAAGAGCGGGGACGGACAGAGCGAGACCATAAGGGTTTCAAAACCGATCTTTGAAACCCTAAAAACTGAGTATTAAGGGTAAACTAGTCAACTATCTCGTCGGTAGGCGAGGCTTAAAATGTAGGTATGCGCTATCTCACCTGACATAGTTACGCTACCTGCGCGCTAGGATGAAATGCACAATGATTCATACCTAATACGACTGTGTTAAAAATGTGAACAGACTTTTAGCACAAGGCTAGCACAAGGGTTATTAATGTTATTATAGACACCAAGTTTATATTTTTCAAATATATTTTTTTTAAACTTTTGAATAATTTAATATGTGGGAAAAGGCTTTGTTTTAAAGTTTTCTTTCTCCGTATGTTATCTATGGGTGGTTGATGGGCAATCAGTGTTGAAATACAAAAGTTTAGAAGCTTGTTTTTTCACTTTTAACGGTTTTGGATGTGTAAAAACATATATAATGACGAGATAAATTGAAATTATCATTAGTTTTGGATGGTCAACATCATTCAGTGTAGTATAGTAACCCTTCCACGTTTATATGGAAAGATGATCGACTGGTGTAACCTTAAAAGCTATTCTCGTAAAACGTCTACATCCAAGAAAATTTATAGAGAAGGTAGCAGTATTATTTAATTACCCATATCATAAATTCCAGGCGAAAGAAGTTAACTTCCAAAAACTTTCACGGAATAAGGTCGTGCATAAATAACATACTGGTCAGTTGGCCGGCGAGGCATATATTATTTACGGCCTTTGGAACAGGCGAGCTCTTTTACCTGCCTGGTAACTATACCAATTGTGGTCTATTGTTTTTAATCACGTCTAATTACCCGATTTATAGTATAATTTGCATTGTACTTTATTTTTTAATTTTTTTACGTCTATTGTTATTAAGTGCTTTAGGAATACTTAGTAATCTTTCAGGAGCTTGATTTGAAACTAATATTCATATTCCAAACCATATCCGAAATATGAAATATATAGCACTTGTACATGTTTTTCGTTAATATTTGCGTATCACACACAAATAGTAGAAACCAATCATTTCCCTCCTGTTCAGAATGTCTAGAAAGCTAAATGTCCAACAGCGCGAAACGTATATTGAGCAGTAAGTCTAAGTAGCAAAATGTCTATAGCTATCAAATGGTCTTCGCTTCCGCTTGTGCGCGTAACTCGCTTCAAGCATGAGCAGAGTGAGAAGTACCCACTACAGCATTCTGAAAATAATATCAAGGAGGTACGATTGTCCCAATCTTCACCATTGGGTGAAACTCGTTATAGCTTAGATTTACACTTACTTTAATTTTTCTCTATTTTACATTTCATCATTTTGTACTGTGTTAGTTTGTTATTTTGTGTAAGAACCATTGTTAGGATTTTTGTTATAGTGTTTACCCGCACTCTAAGAAATGAAAATAAGTTCCAAAAAATGTTGTCCCGCTAAAGTCGAAATTTTTGGGAACTTATTTTCATTTCTTGAAAATAAGTTCCAAAAAATGTTGTCCCGCTAAAGTCGAAATTTTTGGGAACTTATTTTCATTTCTTGGACCATTGTTGTCTGTTAGTAAAGTTATTGAATTGAATAGCAGAAAAACCATTTAACAAGAAAAATGCTTTATATTATCTTGATACTCAGACAATTCAACACACACACCACATCAGGAAAGAAACGGACTCTGCATTACTAGCAAAAACTAGCTGCATTAGTAGGAATTATCGCAAAATTGAATCTAAGGCAAGAGTTTTTTTATATTATATAGTTTAGAAATGAATTTTACTTTCTATCTCGAGTAAACACATTTTAAAAATGACTTTTTGCTAATTAGATGTTCTGCTCTACAGACCATTTGATAGTTTGACGTTTTACTAAACTGACTACAGCTCACTTCTTTTTGGTTGCCTTGATATAGCGAGAATTTTATAAGCCAAATAATTCGGTTTCTTTTAGATCACCCCTAAAGTCTTTTAATTACTTTGGCCTAAAATTTCCTGAGAGGGTTGGTCCGAAAAGTTTCGAACAACGCCTTAAAGAACCTTCTTTTTCGGGTGATCGATCATTCAAAGGTTTCGTTTAATACTCGCCCCGGGTCATTAAATATTAGGTAAGGCCGCGATGAAATAGAGCTTAAATGTTGAATAATGTGTATTTTGAGATAACCGCCGTTTTCACTTAACTTTTGGTCTTGTGAATATAAAAATTTCAACATTTGATTTTGGTTTTCATCTTAGGAGCAGTTCTTATAGATTTCTTAACGTGGTACATGGCCAGTGCTGAAAAGACGGTGAAGAATCGTCAAATGTGACAAATCAGAATCACTGTATACGTACCTATTGCCTTATACACCGTGTGGTGCCGGCTTAGAGTTTGCAACACCCCAACTCTTCCCGTGGGTGTCTTAAGAGGCGACTAAGGCAGCAGCGCCACTTGCAGAATAGATCTACCACAAAACTGCGATCCCCAACCCGCATGCCCAGCGTGGGGATTATGGGCATTACCCCTCATAAGAAAAAAATAGGGGGAGGTCTGCATCCAGCAGTGGAAATTATAGCAAATTACAGCAAAATAAATAACAATAAAATAATAGAAACAAAAACCATTTAGCTAACTGCAGACAATCTTTATGTAGCTCGGAATCTGGTGGAAGACGCTGGCTGTATTGCCCTGCTACGAATGGCAATGCTGATGCGCTGAGTATCTGGAACTCACCAGCTATCGGGTCACGCACGCGTCGCTTCGACCAGACATTCAGATAATTTTAAAAATCCGAAGAGCTTCCGCACCCACTCAATTTCACCGATAGCAAATGCGTGGGCACTGTCGAAACCAGCAACAACAACCTTTTTGTAATCAAAGACACGTCTTCGAAATCGTTTGACTTATTAATTTCATCATGATTATACATATAAACATTATTAAAATACTCTATCTAGATAGATAGATACATATATGTGTCGTCAAATCTTAAAAGTATAAAGCTGGAAACTCATTGAAAGCGTTCGCCGCCTAAGTCAGTCTAATTCTCTCTAATTGAGGCACTCTAGAACCAGAACGTCTCCAATAAGTGCTCTTAAATGTATGCATACGTTTGTAGGAGCTCCTTATAACATACGTCGGGGTGATTATCGCCCTTACACATTTGAATAGAAATGTGTAAGGGCAATGATAGGTGAGCATTTTCTTGCCTCATCTACCTTTATTACATGTCATTATTTTTCAAAATGGGACGTCCCAGTTTACTTCTACGTAAAATAGATTGATCGGCACCAAAATCTGACTAATTTTTATTGATACAGTAAATAATATAACATATAACATAATTTATTTATAATATTACTGTAGTAATATTATAAATGCGAAAGTTTGGAAAGATCGATGTTTATTACTTCTTTACGCCCAAATTAAAGAACAGATCGGGCAGCAATTTTTCATACAAGCAGTTCTAGGCTTGAAATTAAATAGCTTACTTTTTACCCATAAATCAGTTCGGAAACTAGTAAGCGAATTTCTCTTTGCTTAGGTTTGAGTGGCGTTCCAAAGTAGAATTACCTACCTACCCAATCTAAGACAAATATAAATCAATTGATCATTTTACACAGAATAGTAACAATAGCAACTTACATACTTCACACTAATATTATAAAAGTATAGATGGATAGATGGATGTTTGTTGCTCAATCACGCCAGAACGGCTGAACGGATCTGGATGAAATTTGTCACAGAGATAGATTATAGTCTGGAATAGCACATAGGCTATTATTTTATCCCGGAATTCCCACGGGAACGGAAACTACGCTGGCGAAACCGCATAAATATTTGCATTATTTTATTTCTGTTTTAGTGAAATCTTGTAGCAATGCAATAATATTTATTGTAAAGATCTTACAAAACTACTAATAGAGTCCACAGGTGATCGGAGTGCTGGTTTTTATTTCGGTCAACGAATTAGCATTGCCATTCAACGTGGCAATGCTGCCAGCATTCTGGGCACTCTGCCTTCTGGTGACGGCTTAGATTTTTAGAAACTAGATGTAAGTGTAAATATTAGTTGTAATTATTTTTTATTGTGTAATATGAACTGATTTGATTGTCTTCTGTTTTGTATAGCATAATCCGTATTCCATACTAATATTATAAATTCGAAAGGTAATCTGTCTGTCTGACCTTACGCCTAAACAGCTGAACAGAACTTAATGAAATTTCGCAGGGAGATAAATGGTATCCCGGGGTCGGCAAAGGCTACTTGAAAAGCGTGTTCGAAGCCGTCAGTGGGCAGAAGCTATTTATAAATAAAATGATTTTTCGCGGAAACCGTGTTGATGATTTTACCATATTTGGTACTAGGTGAATTCACCTACAACCTTATTTTACTTTTACCATTATTTATATAATATGAAATCAAATCACATTTACTTCAGACACAGTAAGTACACATACCTACATATTCCATATAGCCATAATATACCATTGCCATTATTTTTTGTAATTTTGAACCTTTATTCTATGTACATAAAGATACCACTAGACTAAACCTATGGTCTCGACCATACCACGAAGTTAATTATTATTGGTCAAGAAGAACATCAACAAATATCAAATATTAATAACGTTTATTTCTTTAAACATACAAAATAAGCACGGTCAAATTTTATACTATTAACACGTTTATAAATAGTAATCAATATCAAATAAGAAACAAGGTGTTATTGATTTTGAACAAACAACAACAAACAGAAGTGATACAGTAAAGTAAAAGTAAAAAGGTTTTATTTTTGTCATAATAACACAAATTAAAAAGAAAAGACAAACAAAGAAAAAGAAAAATAAGTGACAAAAAAGGGGGACATCGCTCAGCATGTGGCCAGAAGCGATACAATGACATATCGCTAATGAGCGCTGGTTTTATGCGACTCCCAATACAGTATATAATATAATAATAATATAGTTTTATTTTCAGAAAGATTTAACACATCATATAAACTTACATTCTATCGTTGCATTTATATAAATTATATAGGTAGACTAATGTTCTTGTTATAAACGTAAGTTTGAATCCTCGCTCTAACTAAGAAAATCTTGTATGAAGATGCGAGGGATCCCAGCTTCGACTTATTTACAAGTCAGTTAGTTGTATTTCCTTTCGCTAATTAAACCTATGACACAGTTTAAAAATTACCTAAACAAAAATTAAATAATTAACTACCTACCTAAAATCAGCAAAAAAATCAACGGTGTTGTGCTTGTGTGTGTATCTATTGTAAGTGTGTATGTTTGTTTGTTTGTGTTGTGTATGTAGTGTAGATGTTCTTTTTGTCTTCTGAGGTCACCAGTCTCAAGAGAGTCTGGGCAACAAAGAGACGACGGCGCGAATATAGAGTGTTAGTATAGTTGCGTGTGTATGGTAGTGTTATTGGTGTAGTGTAATGAAATGGTGTGTTATGACAGAACTTTTAGAAGACTTTCCGCTTCACTGTAGTTTTTTTGACCTAAGAATTCTTTTATCCTTGTCTTACATTTTAAGACAGGTAATTTGTGTATCGCTAAAAATTTATTTATTTTATTGTACAAATATGGAGCAAGAAAGTATGAATGTTTATGTGCAAAAGTAGTTTTACATTGAACCGATTTGTATATTTTATTTGCTCTTCTTTTGTTTAACGTTTGGTAGTCAGGTGCTACATTGTGTTGTTTTAAGATTATATTTTGTATAAAAAGCTTTCGAACAGAGAGTACTTTACAATCAGTATACAATAGGGTTGTGGGATACCTGAAGGGTAGAGAGTGTGCGACTTTAAGTACTGCTCTTTGCGCTCTCTCCAACGGAAGCATGTGGGTAGTAGCGGCCCCACCCCATGAAGTCACACAATATGTTAGAAGAGATTCACAAAGAGCCATATACGTGATCTTAAGTTGAGTTTTACTGGCTGCATGCCTAATATTTTTAAATATCGCGATTAATTTCCGTACTCTACTTGTTAGCAGACTGATATGGGGTGCATATGTCATTTTAACGTCAATTGTAACACCCAAGTACTTGACAGTCTTACATGATTCTAAGGTGAGACAGTCACAGTTATATTGATTGACATTTAAGCAACGAGGAGTGTGAGCTTTTAACGCACATCTTTGTCTGTCCGGGAGTCCTGGTTCCCGCAACGAAAATGCAAGATATTTCGTTTTGGTAGCATTCAAGGTAAGTATGTTGTGGTAGAGTGTTTTAGATACTTGGTCGAGACCGATTTGCGCATATCGAAATGTCTCTTCCCAGCTCTCTCCCTGGAACAGCAGAACTGTATCATCAGCAAAGGCCAATAACTTGCCGTTTTCCAGTCTTTGTTCACAAATTGCGTTCATATAAGCCAAAAATAGAGTCGGTCCAAGAATAGACCCTTGGGGTATTCCGTAAGTTACGGGTAATTCGGAGCTTTTGTGTTCACCGATTTTTACTTGTTGTGTCCTTTCACTCAGATAGCTGCGAAAAAGATCTAGTTGAGAACCACGTATGCTCATCATTTCTAGTTTAGATAGAAGCAATGTGATCGACACCGTATCGAACGCCTTTGCTAAATCGAGAAAGATTGCGATGCATTTAATGCCTTTATCAAGGCCTTTGACAATGTATTTGTTAAGCTCCGATACGGCATCTGCTGTTGAGCGTCCTTTCCGAAATCCGTATTGATTGTCTGAAATAAGGTTTTTAGTTTCTAAATATTTAACCAGACGCGTATTGAGTGCTCTTTCTAGAATCTTTGAGAGTGCAGGCAGAATCGATATAGGCCTATAATTCGTTATTTCGTTTTTGTCCCCAGTTTTAAAGACAGGTAATATTATAGATTTTTTAAATGCCTTTGGAAAGACCGATGTAGAAAAACTTAATTTACAAATGTGTGTTATGGGCTTTACCAATTGATTAACATTATCTTTTATAATTCGAGACGAGATGTTATCCCACCCTATAGAGCAGTTGTTTTTAAGAGACATTATCAAACTATGTACTTCCAGTAGGTCAACATCAAAGAGAGCAAACGAGTTTTGTGGTATTTTATCATGTGGTTCTGCCTCAAAAGGACTTTTTGTATGAGTTGTGGTGATTTTCTCTGCTAAGTTTTTACCAACATTAGCAAAGAAGTAGTTAGCATTCGATACAGCTAGCAAAGGATCTTTTCCCTGGAGAAGGTCTTGTGGAAGTGATTTTTTAACTTTAAAGTTTGAAATATTGTTTATAGCTTGCCATGTTTTTTTTATATCTCTCCCGGCTTGTTCTAGTTGTGATTTTTTATAATTGTGTTTTAAGATTTCGCAGTAGATTATTACAAAAATTGCGATATCGTTTGTAAATAGCTTTTAGAGTTTCGTTTTTAGGTGATTTACGTGACTGACTATGAAGACTGTCCCGGTGTCTAATACATCTTATTAGACCCGGAGTGATCCATGGTTTTAGTGAGGTTTTACGGCGGGATAATTTAATTTGTTTCGAATTTATTTTGATTATATTCATCATAGTGTCAAGAAACAAGTCCGTGGCTTGATTGCAGTCAGATTCGTTCAATACCTTTGAGAAACTGGTAGAAGATATCTCTTTCTTAATTGCTTCGAAATCTATTTTGGTAATTGATTTCGGATTAGAATTAATCACACATTTTGTTTTAAGTGCAAGTAGTACTGGTTGATGGTCCGTTATGCTGTTTTGGATGACTAGAGTTTTTGCGTCTAGTTTTGTTTTTATAAAAATGTGATCCAGGCAATTTTCATTTCGTGTCGGTAAGCTATGTGATGGCAAGAGTCCATGATAGGCTAGAACATTCATATAGTCTGATGTCTTTGTTTCCTCATCTCGAATGTTAATATTCATGTCGCCAATCACGACAATATTTTTATACTTAGCAAGACTATTTAGAACCCTTTCCAATGAAGTTATAAATTCTTCCAAATGTCTGTGAGAGGGAGACCGATATATTGAAACTATTGCTATATCACTGTTGATTATAGAAATAATGCAGTTTGCATTAGTAAAATGTGGTTCGTAAGAGTAACATTGCAGACTTGTTTTTGAGTATACTACAACACCATCATTTTGTCCCATATTGGACTTAGTAGAGATAGACTCATATCCATCAATATTTGGTATATTGTAGCATTTTGAGAGCCAACATTCTGTCAGTACAATAATATCTGGATGCATTTTTATTCTTTTTATGAGTATGTTAAATTCATCTAGATTTTTAGAAATACTTCTTATATTTTCAGTTACTATAATAAGGTTCTTTTCCGGGTTTCCTACTAGTGACAAACAAACTTCTGGTTTACAGATAAGAGCTTCCGACACTGAGACATCATCTATGCTTTCGTGGAATGTTTCTATAGTCCTAATCATTAATGTAAATGAAAAAGATTTTGTAGGCACTGCGCATTTGCATACAGTGCTTAGAAAAGGTTTTTTTGAGTGTGATAGCATAGCATGATATTGCAGATCGGAGAATTAGTGGTTGTCTTGTGGCGATTGGGTTATTGTTTGTATATTTAAATTGGAATGTGCTTATTTTACTTTCGGTTCTGTACTGTGTATGTTTTTGTATAGTAGTAGTTGTATGTATTAGTGTATGTTTTTTGTATTGGCTTATCGATAGGGCTGTTTGCTGAAAGGTAAATTTAATACTAATTATTTTAGCATAACTTAATAAAATAGAAAACATAGTACTAGATGGGTTAACATAATTTTTAAGATACATAAAATATACTAAATAGATTACAAAAAATAGTCAATCTCTTAATTCGCTAAGCTGCTTCTCATTCTTGATCAAAATGCTTTTGGTGTGTTCATCTTTACGCAGGTGTACTTGCCCATGCGTGGTCCAGCAAAAAGCGTAATTATACTTCTTTGCATGCTCGCGAGCCTTGTAATACAAGCTCTTTGCATTGTATGAGAGGTTTTCGCCTATGTATATGGGTCTCACTGGACCTTCAATGGAGAGATGTGAACTGTTAAGTTTTGAAGAAGCATTTTTTTTATTGAAGATTCTTGCTTCCCGTAATATTCTATTTTTCAGTAACATTGTAGACAGCTCTACAACAATAGGCCTCGGAGCGTCCGGTTCAAGTGTTATTAACGTGAGGTTTAGGTTAACTATCTAGTGTGCCTAATAGCTATTTACCTACACGTTCTCGTGCTGAGATCTTGGTAAATATTTGAGTTCAGCGAGACATGTTTATTTGGAACTAATTACCTCATGATATGGCTAGACTCAGTTACAAATATTATGTGCTCATTCAAACTACATATTACAGAATCTAATTATACTGTTTTAATAGGATTTGATTAAATAGATAAGATATTTGATTTAATTTAGTTCAAAAAAATTAAATCAAATTAATTTTTTTGAACTAAAACTCCCGATTTACTGGCATATTGTGTATCCCCAGCTTAAAGCATGAAAGTTACAGGCATGTACGAGTAACTGGCACACTGCGGATACATTTGCAAGTAATACTGGCATGCATACTGCGCCCTGGCATGCCAGTATTACCCTTGCGTATACACAGGACAGTTCGTGAGAGTATTTCGTACCAATTCTTGCGGGCTAAACATGGATAACATTCGTTAAAACGTAAAAACGTGCGCCTACGGTCACAATGAGTCGGCTACTGGCATGCCCGTACCTGTCGCGTCTGTTCACACGTGCCAGGTTAGCAGCCCCCCGCGTCCCCTCCCCCAACGGGCATGCAAGAAAATCAAATGTTGTGCTAGCTACTTGCAACTAGCTAGCTTCCAGTTACAGGCATGCCAGTAAGTGAATACACATGACTGTAGCTGGCACTTGCATGGAGCTGGTATGCTAGTGTGCAAGCTACGGGCATGTGTATCCCCAGATATGTGAATATATTATTACGCCAGTCGTTCCGTGACCACGACAAAGTGTAGACCTGTTGAAACGTCATGAAAAATAAATAAATATTTACTAATAAAATAAATAGCTACACAATCTACTAAGCACTATCTATCTAGCTCCAAGATGAGCAGAGCTTGTGTTATGTGTATTAGATAACTGACATACTACATAGACAGATAATTTTTATTATACAGAAAATTTCCAGGGGAGCCCTGGAAATTGAAAACTGAAACCTAAAAACCAGCGTAGCATTGGGCACAGCCAAATGCTACACATGCTGAGGTGGGGAGTGTGGGGACCCTTTTTTCCCATTTTTAAGTTTTGTTTTTTTGTTTCATTTGTTTTTTTTTGTTTGTATAGTTTTATCTGTACCTAGTTATAGTTCCTAGCATGTAAGTCATGTCATAACTTTGGGATAAAATAAATATCTTTCTTTCTTCTTCTTCTCTCTTTCTTTCCAGAAAATTGGTAAACAAATGATTTTTTAAAGTTTACCTACACTACCTCTCTCCTGAAATACAGTTTTAAATAGTTCGCGAGTCTATGAATTCATTTACATTATCATATGTTTACTAATCCATAACCCCTGGCCGTGACAATCGCAACACAGATTATTATCAAGCCTTGTGACGACCGACCAGATGCTCCCCAGTTGGAGACCTTGGTAGTTGGACCAGATGCTGGCCTACTGCCTTCCAAGGGCAGACTTTTACTATAATATTATAATTTTGAAATTTAGACCTTTTCACGCCTAAGCAGCTGAACAGTTTTTAATGAATTTTGGCAAGGATTAAGATGAAGTGCTACCCAAAACCCAGGTTTTGTGTGTACGAAAAATCCATTTTAAGGCAAAAAAACACTATTTTTTAAAATCTTTTTTGATGATTCTTGAAAGTTTAGAATTTCAGTTAGTGCGTTATATAAGCCGAAACACGATTGACTCAACTTGACTCGATAGAAAAAAAAATCGCAAAGTTTCTTCTTAATTTTCATTTACTACGGAAAACCCGTTTCATTTGCTAGTTATTTAACATATTTTAATGAAATGTCGTCTAAAAAATACTTAACTAAACACTTAAGAGCAACATAGTTTAATTTTTTTGCGAAAGAGTATTATTTTAGAGCAATATCAAATTTATAAATAAAAAGCAGTGAAATTGCGCGCGGGTCGGTTCTTGCCTCCCTTTCTCGCCTTCACCGCGCGGTGTTCGCTCGTCCTTGTCTCGAAAAAGCGCCACCACTTCGACTTAAAGGTATCCCGGGGACAGACTGATAAAAACACGTGCAAAGCCGCGGGTAACAGCTAATGTTAAATAAATGATTTCACTTTTACTTTACTACAAACGGCATGTAACGGCGAAAATGCTCATCAAATCATACTCGTACAATATTTATGCTTTTAGCAATAATTTGACAAGAAATCATCCTCTGGAACAAAAACATATTAGACGGTTGTTAGCTAATGTTTAAAGGATAATATCTTTATCAAAGGAACAATCTTTTGCCAGCTTTTTGTCTGAAAAATCTCAGCGAAAATATATTTTATATCGCTTCCCCAGCCTCCTTTGTAATCTGCAAGACTTCGATACGTAATATCCGGACCTGTTCCTAGAGCTAAGTGCTATCTCCGGTTAGAAAAATAAATCTTACCCTCGCCTTAAGACTCAAGTCTCTAAGTAAACGGGACTTTCAAGTCAGAGGAAATGGTTCGACAGCAGGGATTTACGGTAAAACCATTATTTCCAGGACATGTCCAACTGTCTATTTGCACGCTGGATTTGTTTTAGTGTCTTTGTGAAAATGTTTGTAAAGGTTTGAATAACGGAGTTTTTAAACTCCTTTGGGTCAATATGACACAGCGTCATTTAAATATTTTGTCACCTAGTAGAAGTAGAGAAATAGAAGCCGCTAGTGCAGATTTCGTTTGGTCTAGGTATTCTTTCAAATTCCATTCAAGGATACCTTTTGTTGTTCTACCATGAATTTATATTTCTCTAAATGTTAACGTCAGAACTCCTTGACCAAGTGCGATATTTTATAATTGGAAACTATAAAATTTTAGGACCTTTTTTCTACTATTTGATACTACAATATAGTAAAGTAAGTAGCAAGTAGCGAAATTGCACTAATTCATTTACAAAGAGTGATGTAGAAAGGCATTTTTACGAACTACGATATGACGGTCTTGACACAGTAAAATTTCGCGGATTCAAATATGCTGAAAAGTCGATTTTGAGTTTTTTCGACATAATTCCGTCTTCTTCCAAGGCCGCTTTACGCCCACTTTACATATCGCACATATGTAAAGTGGACGAATTTGGGTTACAATTAAACCTTCTTGTCCGTATTTTTTATGGAAAAAGCTAGAAATAGTATACATTTCGAACATCGTGTATCGAAATATGGAGTTTCGTTATTTGAAGTGCATCCAAAATTTGAAGCAAAATTACTGTTAGGAAAATCCTATGGAAGGTCTTCATCCAAACAAAGTGATGGATATTCGATGACGCACAAGTCTTGAATGTTTGTAAGCAACATTATTTACATTACAGATATTTGCTTATTCTGTTATTGGTAACGGTAACTACTAGAAATATGTAAACCTAGATGTTTTTACTTTTTCTAAACACATGTAAAATTTTGACATGAAAATACAATTCTTTTCTATTGCAGAACGTCCATTGCCCATGTGAAATATGAAAGTGGAGCGCAATATTATTTGTCCACCAGAATTTCTAAATAAATAATGCTGAACAATTCACGCAGCATCATAAGCGAAGCAAAGCTTGTGTTATAGGTACTAGATATCTGATATTATAGGATAGATAGATAGATAGATAAAAGCTTTATTTGACACTTCAGACACACACATACAAAATACAACAATTATACAGTACACTAGTAAAAACAAACAACAATAGAATACATTTATAAAAACAAATACTAAAATAATTAAAATCTAGGTAAGGTGTCTATGTGTGCTGCAGTATGTCAAAAAGGCCTTGGCTCAGCGTAATATTTTGCTAATAAAGCAAAAACACTGATTTTCAGCCAAGACCTATTGAGAGCCAGCAGAACGAGTTGCAACTCAAATTATATAAACACACACGGCATGTGCATCTAACTCCTAGATGTTTCACTTTTTGTAGAAATAATTAACTCATTTACAAATACAAACAAATAAAATATAAAAATCAATTAATTAAAAAAAATAAAAATTATTTTTGGCAAACGAAGCGCTTGGGAATTCCCTCAATTTGTTTCTGTAACAAAAATTTTTTGAGATATAATTTTTTGAGAAAGGGTACTTGGTACTTAGAATTTTTTTATAATTGTTTACCGTGTGGGACGATAAGAAAGATATTTTTGCTTTTTACACGCACTATACTATGTACCTATCTCTAAGAAAAAATTAATTTCCCAAAAATTTTCGATTTCGGCGTGACTCGAACCCACCATTATTTTTAGTCATTATTATTTCATTTCTTAGATAAGAAAGATAGTTTAATTTCTTTCTTACAACAGTCATTTAGTTGACCTAACAAGCATGGTTCTTTTACTGTACTTAATGACCTAATTATTGTAAAAAACGTTAATTGATATATTAGGTTAATCAAATAAACACACATATCATGCGTGGATCTACATATATGACATTGTGTAGATAGAAAATACCCTAATATATTATTTTCTATATTACCGTAACTCGACAAGGACGTCTCGGTGAAACAAGCGGCAGTAATTCGATTACGCATGATGAAAAGGCGAGCGAGACATTCTACGTAAAGCCACAGCCAAAGGCAGTAATGAGAAAAAAATCTAAAAATATGTTATTGTAATAGCTTAAACAAAAAGAAGTCAGAAAATCTTAGTAAGTACCTATTAGTTATAAAAATATCATATTTCAATAATTTGTATTGTGAGTTATTGGATTTTAAATGTCTATATCTATTACATAGCCATAAGTTGTCATCATCATCATCAGCAGCCTATTACTAGTCCACTGCTGGACATAGGCCTCCCCTAATGAGCGCCATAGCGCCCTGTCTTCAGCTTGCCGCATCCAGCATCAGCCAGCAGTCTTTCGCATGTCGTCAACCCACCTGGTCGGAGTGTGTCCTACACTACGTTTGCCACTGCGGTCTCCACTCAAGAACACGTGTACCCTATCGGTTGTCGGTTAAATTGTACCTGAACTCTCCTCCAGTCAAATTTCAGCCCCTTCAAATTTTATAATTAGTTTCTGTCCGCAGATTCGGACGCGTTGTGTCTACGGTTACGTTTTAAGGTTATTTCTATCCCATATGAACTGGAATTTGGGATAAAAAAAACTTATCATGATCCTGATGACCTATCCAGGCTTTGAGCTACATACATATATGCATTTCAACCTGATTCGTTTAGTAGTTTTGGCGTAAAAAAGTAGCTAACTTCCAAACTTTCGCCATTTATAATATTAGTGTGATTTGAAATGAAATGAAATGAAATACTTTATTAAAAAATTTGAGATCTTATTACCTACTAACGGTCTGTTGGATATATCCAACAGACCTTTAATCGGTATTCTGGGTATTCACACACAATATAAAAAGGGAGAAAAATATATACTTACCCAATTTTACTCAACAATCTCTTTTACTTCGGTCCTCAGCAGTCCTGAAACAAGTCAGCCTAAACAAACCAACATGAAACTCTGCTGAAAATCAGCTTATTGTGAAACTCAGCACAACTCCGGCATAATTGCCCATTGTGCTGTTAATTCGTGAGAGGAATCTGAATAAACGTGCCTATATCTCTTTAGATTGCATTATCACGCCTTTTAGGTTAAGATTTATTTTACATTTAATTTGCTTAGGTACTTAAGACCTTAGAAAGCAAGTTTTTTTTAGTGAGTATAAGTATTGAAAGTATTGTAGTCTTATAAGTATAGTATAAGTACTGAGTTGATAGTTTCAATACATCCCTGTATGAATTCAAGAAAGGTGTTGCCAATCGGTATTAACTATCTAAGAGAAAAAATCTAAAAATATATTATTAAGATAGCTTAAGCAAAAAGCAGTTGGAAAATGAATTTAAAAATTCAATTCCGAGTTTTGAGTTTTTTTTATCTGTATTTAAACATCATGAAATAGGTAGGCGCAATGTTTTTTTTATGTCATACGGCTATATAGGCAAACTAAAAAGTATCATTAATGTATGATATACATTAGTACATTTGATCAGTTTCTACTAAGCCAGCTGACGTTATGACCACAAAGCAATATGGCGTCTACTGCGTACAGTGTTTTCGAAAAGTTCCCAGCGCAACATGAAAATGTAAATTTTAAATTCATTTTTAGGGCACTTATCGAATGAATAATTTTTTTTTTGTGGTTGATTAGCAATAAAGAATCTAATTTGGAAACCTTTCAAAAATGGGTGTAATACCCTATTCCTTATCCCATGCTATCAGCCGTCATGTCTGTTTTACACCTTTCTTATTTATATCCTTCTTCACAAACTCCATGTTTCTTCGGTCTTTCTCTCCCCTTATGCAAACCTACTACACTGAGAAAAATGGATTTCTGGCCTAAGGTCAATTACGCCTTATAAGGTTAAATTACAATAACGTTTGGCAAATTTGAAGAGCTTACGTTCATTTTTACTTAACGTTTAAATAATACTGTTTATTGCATAGGACACAGAACACCAAAAACGACTTATTGTACGACAGTTACGGAATTTAACTTTCTTCTGTCAATATCGCAGTATGGACCACATAATTAGTCAGTTTGGTCTATTAAAAACGCCTTACGCTTACGGCAATGAATTGACAACGAATATAACCACAAGTAAGACGATATTTGCCTTAAAAAACGGTAAATAAATTAGTATGTAACAAAATATATGCCTTTCAGCTATCATTAAACCAACCTAATCACAAATCTTATAATGACGTACGTGAGCGGCGAATATGGACGGTTTATGGCGATTTTAGTCTTTATTTGGGGTGTAAAGGGCCGTAAAGTAAAGTGATTTCAGCAGTTTAATTTTCAACGAATATCACCGCAAGTACGGTGATATTCGCCTTAAGGAGAGGTTAATAAATTAGTATGTAACAAAAAAATGTGCCTTTCCGCTATTACTAAACGAACGTAATCACAAGGCTAATAATGACGTACATGAGTGGCGAATATGAACGCTTTATGGCGATTTTAGTCTGTATATGGGGTGTAAAGGCCCGTAATCTCAAGTGATTTCAGCAGTTTAATTTTCATCGAATATAACCGTAAGAACGGCGATAGTCACCTTAAAAAACGATTAATACATTAGTATGTAACAAAAAATATGCCTTTCCGCTATCACTAAACGAACGTAATCACAAGGCTAATAATGACGTACGGGAGCGGTGAATATAAACGGTTTATGGCGATTTTAGTCTGAATTTGGGGTGTTAAGGGCCGTAAACTCAAGTGGTTAGAGCAGTTTAACTTTCAACGAATATAAGCTTAAGAACAGCGAGAGTCACCTTAAAAACGGTGAATACAAAACATGTGTAACAAAAAAATTTACCTTTCCGCTATCACTAAACAAACGTAATCACAAGGCTAATAATTACGTACGTGAGCGGTGAATATGAACGCTTTATGGCGATTTTAGTCTGTATTTGGGTTGTATAGGGCTGTAAACTCAAGTGATTACGGCAGTTTAATTTTTAACGAATGTAACCGTAAGAACGGCGATAGTCACCTTAAAAACGATGAACACATTAGTATGTAACAAAAAAATATGCCTTTCCGCTATCCCTAAACTAACGTAATCACAGGGCTAATAATGACGTACATGAGCGGCGAATATGAACAATTTATGGCGATTTTATTCTGAATTCAAGGTTTTAAAGGCCATCAACTAAATAAAGTGATTATATCACGGTGCCAGACTTTCTTTAAAGCATTACTAAAGGGCATAAACAGAGTGACTTAAGTGATTTTATTGATAGCGCAACTATAGCTTGATCATTATCACTAAACATCATCCATCTAAGTTTTTGACCACACGAGGACATTTAGCAAGGTCTTTTAGAAAAGTGCAATCAAGGTTCTTAAAAAATCAGCATTAATCCGGGGATTCTGTACCACCACACAAAAGATACATTGTAACTAGTTGGGTACTAAACTAAAAAAGGGTTTCGAAATCTTCTGAAAGTATCATAATAAAATGTGGAGCGATTTAAATGTTTTAAGCCAATTTTTTAAGGTGTTAATCCAACCAACGGCATGAATATTTCTTTCTTTCAATAAAATAAGTTTATGTATATTGTATAGGTAGGTATGTAACCGTCTCAGAGCCTAGGTACTCGTAAATAAAGTATCGATAGAAACCTCAGAGCATAGTCCAGTTCACGAGTTCAGAAATACCTACCTAAATAGTCACTATGAAGTTGACCACAAATAAATATACGGGGATAAAAAATTTTTTTGCTGTTCCTATACGCTATTAGGTATGTGTCAATCGTTAATTAAATACCTAAAGGTTTTAAAATTTATTCGATAGGTTAAATTTCAAAAGCTATCGAGAGATACCATTATATTTTAGCCAGGTAGCCTATAATACCGCGATTGCTAAAATATCTATTTGGTCCGCAAAAGGTGAGAATGTGTCCGCCCGATTGTCCAGATTTAGGATGTAATATTTTTATACCCACCCAACTATATACTTAAAATCAACTAAGTCGGTACTACTACTTTCTACTTACGTATAACACGTTATTTATTTTGTACAAATAGGTATTTTGGTACCCACCTGTATTGGGCTAATTTCCCTAGCTTTTAGGTGGAATATGCATCTATTATCTTTTATAAGACCAAACTCGATATATAGTTAGGTACATACCTACGCTAGTAATAGTAGTTTTTAGTTTGCTTGTGTTTAATACAAAAGAATACCTACCTCTTTTAAATCAATTTGCTATCAGCTGACTAACATGTCGAGACATGACGAACAGGTCGATACCTACCTATCTTGTACTAAAGAAACGACCGTAAATAAAGCGTTTGTCGCAGTAAAGTGGTAAAATTAACTTTAAGCCGGCGCAACGTACCTATCTTGTAATAGAGAAACTATCTTACGGTAAGGCGTTTGCCGTCGTAAAGTGGTAAAATAATGCCGCACGTATGAACCAATCAACGTGACGAACTAACTACCAGTGTTTCCAGATCGAATTTGACAAAACCAGTAAAAAATCGAATAAAAAATCAATGGTTAAAATGAAAAAATCAGTAAAATATGTTAGTACCTAAATGGTTTGTGAGTAACTAGCCCAAAGTAAGCAGAGCTTGTGTTATGGGTACCTACTAGATGAGTGATACTCAATACAATAGATAGATTTGTTTTTAGTGTTAATTAATTTCATAGAAAACACGCAGACAAGAATCAAATATTCGTAGATCGTACAAACATTTTTTCCGCGGCGGAGATCGAACCCGCAGCTTTCTGCGTCGCAGGCGGACCTTCACTCGCTGCGATTTTATTTACTCTTGCAAAATATAATTGTTTACAATTTTTATTCGCATCTCTACTGATTTTGCCAAATTTGCCTGCCTGGCTGGCAACACTAAATCATTCGTTTCGTTGGTTTTGGTGTGACGCTGTTGTTTCGTGAAACTTGAATCGACAAGTTTATTGATCTTTCGTGTTTTGTAGTGCTTTTGACTAGAAGTTGAGTTTATGTGAAAAAACATATAGAGGACGAACATTACTTAAAAGTATGGAGCTACTAAAGGCCTCCTGGACACAAGAGGAGGAAGGAACTGCCCAATGTAATAATAGATTCGGTGCTGGATGGAGACCCAGGAAATCGATTAACATGGCCTTAAGAAATTTTTGGCAAGAATCACCAGTGCTATATTACCTTCAAATATTGCTGTAAGTTACAATTTCTTAATCTTAACTATCTTAAAGTCATCCATCACACTAATATGTAAATGCGAAAGTCTGTGTATGTGTGTCAATCCTTCACGTTGAAACAGTAGACCGATTTGGATGAAATTTGGAAAGAAGCTTGTCTAAGGCATAAAATAGGACATAGAAAACTTTTCATCATCATTTTAATTTTCCGCAAAAGCGCGGGGCATAGCTAAATATAACAATAATAATAAATTATCTAGCCTGGGCTATGGGGCTGCAAACCGCATCATAACTAATCTCTAGAAAACCTCTGTGGCGCGGTGGGCGAAGGTCTGCCTGCGACGCAGGAGGTTGCGGGTTCGATTCCCGCCTCGGGACAAATGTTTGTACGATCTGCAGACATTTGTTCAGGGTGTTCTGGTCGTTTTCAACGCATAATATTTTTTTTTATATGCATTGTATATATCAGTTATATAGTACCTATAACACAAGCTCTGCTCAGCTTGGGGCTGGATAATGCTGTGCAAATTGTCCAGCATTATTATTATTATTCAACTTTCTTTCCAACAGGCAGGAGCGTTCCAAGCCAAAATGAAAGCCCCAGGAATATTATACAATGCATTTCTAAGGAAAAGGCAGAACTTGGAGGACCCGCGCGGCTGCGCATGTGCGTCGTAGGCCATGAAAGAGTTTAAAATTAAAAATACTACTTTGCACCTATGTATTTGGCATAAGTAGTCATAGATAAATGACGATCATGGTTAATAATAATTATTATAAATTATTATCAAACATAATTTCAAATTCTGAACTTATACGTAGGTACTACTATTGATGAATTTCATGTTAAATGACAAGAAAAGTGTAACAGTTATTTCATTATAGTAATAAAGGTTCAATTATGTAAGTAATATTGTTTTATTCATAAAACATAGTATTTCGCAAGAGACGATGAGGCTAAAAATTTAGGTAGTGTATAAATTCTAATAAGATCAAGATTGCAACAAACACTATTATAGGCTTTTGTGGTGAGGTGAGAATATATTATTTTACATGTTACAGAATTTCACACTGAAGAAGTTTTCCGAAGACGCTGAGTAACGCAGTTATCTAAAGACATGGCTAGCTGCGCTGAGTGAAGGCTGGATTAAATTGCTTACGGTAAAATCAAACAGAATATTAGGTATATTATGAAGGCTTATTCGCGAGTACGCAAGCCTTTCTTATTTAGAAGAAAGCTTAATATACCTAATAGTATGATTGATTTTACCGTAAGCAATGTTAATCAAGCCTTCGCGGAACTGCCTTGACAGCCGTCAGAAAGCTTAATATAACTCACCGTACTTTTAATTATACCGTAAGCAAGTTAATCAAGCCTTCACGGAACTGCGTTAACAACCGTCAGAAAACTTAATATACCGCACCGTACGTTTAAAAAAACCGTAAGCAAAAGGCGAATAACGCCTTACGCTGGAAAGCTAATAACGCCTTACGCTTGAAAGCGAAAAACGCCTTACGCTAGAAAGCGAATAACGCCTTACACTGGAAAGCGAATAACGCCTTACGCTGGAAAGCGAATAACGCCTTACGCTGGAAAGCTAATAACGCCTTACGTTGTAAAGCGAATAATGCTTTACATTGGAAAGCGAATAACGCTTTACACTGGAAAGCGAAAAACGCCTTACGGGGAAAGCAAATAACGCCTTACACTGGAAAGCGAATAATGCCTTACGCTGTAAAGCGAAAAACACCTTCTTCATGAGAAGGCGATTTTGATCGTATTACGTTAAGCCTGTTTTTCGCCTTACTTCCAACACATTTAGCTCCTATTAAGGTGCCATCAACTTTACATTTTTCTCAGTGTAACCGTTTATGGCAACCATCTTATCTCATTAATGTATTTTTAGCTAAAAATGCTCTCTGTTTGTTATTAATTGATTTTAGTTGCTTTTGAGCTCTGAACTGTGTGTTCTCCATTAATGTTTCATTTGATGATGGAAACTTTGTTGGTTTACGTGTTAATTAAGTATTTTTGTTTCATTTATAATACCTGTATGGTTTTCCAAATAAATAAAAATCTATGATTGCTGCAACGAAGATCCCTCTTAATGGACTCTACCACGATGACTGTACCGACTTTAAAGACTATTGTAACTCTTTTTCAGTGGAACAAGCACGGGAATTGTGCTTTAGGGTAGAATAGACAAAAATGACATAGCGTTCATTATTGAAGTTACAAGAAAAAAAAAACTGTTCTACTATGGACAAAGATTCGCGTGCTTTCTACTGCTTGGTGGCTGTTTTCGATCTTTTTATAGTTTTTTTTTAAACCAATCAAACTACAAATCAGCTAGAACTAGCATTTTTTTCCCCTTATCAGCGTAAAACGAACATACACATACACAACAACAAAAAAATTCTAGAAATACTCATTGACATATTTTTCATACAACTTCAAACTTTATCTTACTCAAACTTTGGCCTACTTTGATGCGCAAAAAACAAAAGAATAACAATTTTCGGTAGCTACACACTTGAAACTACCAAGTAGTAGAAACTCTTTCCAGCGAACTGGGCCGGCAACAACAATAGTCCTCAATCCATAAACACGTCTAACGTAAACTTTTCTTTTCTATTTCGGTTTTATATAGCGCTCTGATTCACGACTCCGCCACAGTTCATAGAATAGTATTTTTCTAGCAAGTTTTTTGTTCATGAGGAAAAAATATGAAAATAGCCCTTTCAATTTCGAAAAGCTTGGTAGTAACATACTGCGCGAAAAATTGACTAATTATGATGTCACGAGCTTTCGAGATGAAAGGCCGCGCGATTACGAGCCATATCAAAATGAGACCACTCGTCGGCGACTCCACGATACTACAATTCGACAATAAAGTTGCGAATATCTATGATTTATATTATATAATGATTTCGTAATTAAAACTTTGCTATCTGCCACATCAAGTTAGTAAGCCAATCATCAAACTTAACCGTCTCTAAATTTTATTTTACTTATGTACCAAGCGACAAGGATTTAAATAGGTACTGTTTAATGACTGGGAAAAAACTTCCTCAATCGATAACGCACATAGAAACCTACAGGTTTCAATTTATAGTTCTTTCTTCATTGACTGAAGTCTGCTTTTACACAGCTTATTTGCAATCCATTTATAAAAACAACTCTAACCGTTCTAGGTTATTGCAAAAAAATGCAGCTATGTGAAGTTCTTGGAAATCGTAACGAATATTTGAATATCGAAACTGGGTCATGGGATATACGATTACAATGTAATATAAGTGCTTACTTATGAGACGACCTCAGTGGCGCAGCGGGCAAGAGTCTGCCTGCGACGCAAGAGGTTGCGGGTTCGATCCCCGCCGCGGAACAAATTTGTGTACGATCTGCAGAAATTTGTTCCGTCGGTCTGGGTGTTTTCTATGTATAAAAAAAAATATCTATCTATGTAATGTATAATATTACGTTTATCAGTTATCTAGTACCCATAACACAAGCTCTGCTTATCTTGGGGCTAGATAATGCTGTGTGAATTGTCCAGCATTATTTATTTATTTATTTATTTACTTATAACTTCAAAGTTTTGTTATATGCCTGCTCTTATGAGATGATAAAAGATAAAATGATAAACATCTATTTATAGACACACAGATATTGCTCTCTTTTTCTACAGAATCTACAGATTCAATGGCGCTCGACTGGTATTAATAGGGTAGTTTATAGGGTTATTTTTTTTTCTATTTAGCCGGTCAGTTAGATTTTATCAGAGGATATTGGGATAAGATTTTTTCTTTTGTCATTGAAACGAAAAATTACAATGTTAAAGCGCGTCCAAGCTTAGCAGTGGGGTTTCGTGACGTCACACCTTGCTGAAAAATGTTGCACGAAGTGACGTCACGCGGAACTTTAACTGGCTATATCTGCATTATTTTTTGTTATATTTACAAAATATATGTAGAATATCTGCTGATTATCTATCTAATTATCTAATATGCAGGTCTCGACAGACCCTACGCATTTGCTCCCCTTGGAGTCGAGACCCTAAGTCCGTGGGGTACCGAGGCTCACCGGGTCGAAGCGACACCTGACCCGAGTGCTAGTGAGTTTCTAGCACAGCACATCAGCATTGATCAGTTGAGCTATCTGTAGATAGTTTGGAACAGTCTGCAGTTAGCTTAATTGTTTCAATTATAAAATAGTTATAATTTAATTCTATTATTTGATTGTAATTTTCTTTTTTAATAAAAGTTTATTTTATTCTAACTAGCAACCTAAGAAGTCTCAGTTTTGATTGTTTTCTTGAAATTTTCAATCAAATTAAAGTATATTGTCAATTTGGGATCGCAATTTCAGTTAGTAACAAGTTATTTAGATTTGTAGTAATATTTCAGCTGCTTGCGTTTTCAACTCCAGACGTTCTGATTTTCTAATTATTCACTAAATTAGTTTAATAGGTATCTAATAATGAAGTTTAAAGTTCTAAGAATGAAGATAACTTATGAGTCCCACTCTTGAAATGCACATTTCGCCTGCAATACCTAGTCTCCTAGAGCCACCTTATTATTTTTACAACAGCGAAACTACCAGCATACAAATTATGTTCTAAAAAAAATATTCAATTCAATTCAAAAACGTTTATTTCTTTCAGCTTACAAAATAAGCACTTAGATAAGTCAAATTTAATACTTAAATGTATTATCTAAGTCTAAATATAATGTGATTTAGATACAGGTCAATATTTATAAAAGACTGACTACGCTTATCATTATTTTAATTAAAAATACTATTGTCGGTGCGGAACTGGGCGATATCTGACCATCCGACATTATCTGACAGATACACGTTAATAAATGTTTTTGTAAAAAAAAATATCTTACGTTAAAGTTGAAAAATAACTCATATATCTTACGTTAAATTCATATATCTTACGTTAAAACTGGTGAAGCTGCTAATCGTCTGACTATCTTTCGAAGAACACCACCCGTTTATCCTCGAATCAAACTCCAACTGACGTTTCGGTATGCGAGATAGAGAGATGTGTCTCCACACTGCATTACCCGCGTATCTATAACTTCTATTACTCCATATATTATGGATAAGGGTTATAAAATTATTACGTACGCACCTGATTATGTAAAACTGCTAAACATTTACATAATTAATAGGTCAAGTGAGCAGAGCACTCAATATCAGTACATCACATTATTGTTCCACAATGTACGCTTGTTTATTGCGACATAAATTGGTCAACACATCACTGCCATAGCTATCTGCACATTTGCTCCAAAGCAGATGTAACCAACAGATGTTACATCAATGTCATACATAAGGAATGAGTATGGTGCTTTGGTCTTATTTTATATCAAAATGAGATGACGCTTGCAAGGATTTTTATATTTGAGAGAGTTTTCCACATCCGCTCGACAACCAAAATCTATATAAACTAGATTTTTTTATTAGATACTAGCATATTCTTATAAGTAATTGTTCTCGCATTTTCACTATAAACCGATATAATAGTTAATAAATAATTGGTATTTGCAGGACTTTTATCATTATTATCAACAGGCCTGCAAATATTATTATTATTCGACATTTCGGAGGACGTCTAGATACCTATCCTATATAATATCTATATTCTCCGAAATTTGGGTTCCGATTTTATAAATTCTTTAACATTGTTGCGTGCTATTATTTTTAATTATATAAGATAAGTTAGAGAAGAATATTATTAATAGGCCATTTGACTACTATTAGGGATTATTTCTTACGTATTGTCTGATGAAAAATAATGCCAATGATACTAATATTAGGTCCTTACATATGAAATTGGCGTTTTTCGTACTGGCCACTTTAATCACAAATTTCTCCTCTTTGGTAAGGAATTCCAAATTCAAATTTGTACAGCTATAGACTCATGTATTTGTGCTTCGATGATCGTCATTCATTTGTTTTTTTTCTTCTGTTTTTTTCTGTTTGCGTCACTCATTTTACAAAATGGAAAACTTAAAATATCGCATTATTTACGAGTACGAGTTCCGCCGTGGCACTAGTGCTGCGGAAACAACTCGAAGGGTGAATGATGTGTATGACGGTCGTGTTGCAAAAGAAAACACAGTTCGTTTTTGGTTCCAACGTGGCCAGCCAGCCAAATCCTGCCCCAAGCGAAAATTAACCCCAAAAAAGTTACTTGTAAGCGTTTGGTGGACTAGTGCCGGTATTGTTCATTACAGTTTTCTCAAATCTGGCCAGACTATTACGGCTGATGTCTATTGTCAGCAATTGCAAACCATGATGGAAAAGCTAGCGGCTAAACAACCTAGGCTGGTCAATCGCTCCACGCCACTGCTGCTTCACGACAACGCTAGACCACACACTGCGCAACAGACGGCTACTAAATTAGAAGAGCTTCAATTGGAAAGTCTAAGACATCCACCGTACTCCCCGGACCTTGCTCCAACAGATTACCATTTTTTTCGAAATTTGGATAACTTCTTGCAAGGGAAAAAATTCAACTCCGATGGGGCAGTCCAAATCGCCTTCAAAGATTTTATTGATTCCCGTCCGACTGGTTTTTTTAGTAAAGGGATTGATCCCTTTACTAAAAAAACTACCTATAAGATGGCAAAAGTGCATAGAAAATAATGGTTCATACTTTGATTAATTAAATATATTATATTAAAAAATATTCGACTTTTTGTTCCTCCCATACAAAACGCCAATTTCATATGTAAGGACCTAATATTTCTTCAAGGTCCGTCGTATTTGCTGTGAAAACTAATTTAAAGTTTGAATAAAATAATGGTGCGCGAAAACAATAATCTCTGTTATGGCTACTCGATGACGCCACACCTTAAGCCACGCCGTAACAAAAAGAACAAGACGCTCTGTAATCTGTTCTACGGGTGACGTCACAAGTGATACTGCCAAACGCAGAGCGTTTTCGGTCACATAAAAAAAATGTGTAATTTTAATCCTGTTTTTTATATTTAAAAAGGCATATTTTTTAAATAAAATCACCTGATTACGCTTTGTAACGTTGTCACTGACTAAGAACCGCTTGCACAACGATAATTAACTTGCTTAATTTTGATTAGTGAGTTGTCAAACCATACAAATACGTCAAAGTTAATCAAAATTAGATATTATATTGTTGTGCAAGTGGGGCTAAGATGAAAACAATTTGCAACTTATTTTCAATGTAGTCAAATAGCCTATTAGAGTCACACGAACGCAGCCACACGCAGGAGCCAGTAGAGCAAATAAAGCGGTACAAGGTACAAGCATAGGTACCTAGACCTACCTAGAATTCGAAGATTGCAACTGTCAATAAACGTGAAACGCGTATTAGCGCTAACGAACTGTCAGTTGCAGCGCTTCACAATTGACACGCCATCGACCGTTGACATACAATGCTGCGCCTCAAACACCGCTCTATCCGATAATTTCGATAGGGTTGGTCTCGAAATGTTTGCTTTGTATACAGCTTTTAGCTAGCAAATAAAGAAATAAATAATGGATAATTCACACAGCAAGCTTAGCAGAGCTTAGTTATGGGTACCTACTAGAAAACTGATATACCTAAAATAATGCAATAAATAGATAGTTTTTTACTATATGCGAGGACACATCAATGGTTAAAAGTTATAGTGCAAGTTTATATAAATAGTGTTTACAAATGTTTGTTTTCCAAACAAAAGAAAAATAATAAAATAGTTTTTTTACACATAGAAAATGAACAGAACACTGCAGATCGTATAATCATTTGTCGAGAGGCGGGAATCGAATTCACTACCTACTGTATCGCTGGTAGACCTTCGCACGCCGTGCCACAGAGTTTATCTAACATAAATAACTAAAATCAATAACAGCTCAGAACCGAGATGTCTGAAAAATATCGTGTAAGGCCACGAGAAAGTAAGCTTAAAGTAAGGCGGCGTTTGTGATATTCCCAAAATTTCTTTATTATATACAGCAAAAAGTATTTTGACTTTTATCCATCGAAGAACGGTAGGTATTTGGGGCCTCAATAATAGATTGCTAAATATTATAGGTATTAATCAAACAAAACAACAGAAATGACAAATTATAATTTTAAAATGTTTTCGTATCGTTTTTGAGGTTTGCTTTTATTGAATGTTCAATTCATTTCTTTGTTAAATACTCGATATTGATTCATCGATAACATTTTACGGAGTAGAGACCCAGGTTAAGCCCCAGGCCTAAATCTAAAGAGCTCTTTGAATTAATCTAAAACATTTACATGATAATCCTTGGCACGTTATTACCTGCAGCTATTTTGCTTTTATAATTAAACGACTCATAAAAGAGGAGCTACCTGAAAATATCAAAGAGGTTGGAGTTGGAAATAACTTACTTCAATAATAAAATATGTATTTAATTTACAAGACGCTTGTTTTATAACACAAACACAAATATTACTCACTTCGAAAGTCTAAACTCAATTTCATAAAGTACGCACAGACAAACAGACGAGAAATATAGCGAAATCTAATAAAAGCTGAAGTAAATCGAATTATTTCTGAATGAATCATATCGTGATTGAATAAAACCCTAAAAACCGAGACATAGGTTAACGTAGAAACCGCAAAAGTTTTCTTCTGAAATTTTTTGAGTCAGCAAGATAAATGCTTTATCACTCGATGTAGAGCAATTGAATAACTATTTTATTTCCTAGGTATATTACGTACTATGTACATTACGATTTTATATCCATAACTTTCAAACATACCTATCTTCAGGGTGAAACCATAATGAAGGGCGAAACCTTTTTTTACTGTAACTTTTCTCTATCACACGTCCGGCCTTAGACAATTTAACCGTTACTTTGTCAAAGCGTCCGGCCGAACCGCCCATTCTAATAGTAGGGTAAAACTTCCATGCCACGTGCACAAAAATTTAAAATGAAAGGCTTTTTGTTATTCTAAATGCTGTGTGAATTGTCCAGCATTATTTATTTATTAACTGAGCAGATATCAGAGCAACCTAGCATCCCGTGAGAACCGTTCTATTTGAGTGAAGTTAGCCACAAAACCAATATACACAAAACCGGAGAAATTTGGAACAAATGTTGCTGCTACGCTTCACTGGACAGGATGATATTTATTTATTTTACTTTATTGAAATGCATATAACAAAAAATCACGCACTGTAAGATTTCTTTCAATGTTATTGTTTTACAGCTGCTAAACGCTATAACACATGGCAGGCAGAGTTGTGTGGTGTAATTGTTGCCGAATTAGGTCACGTGCTCGCTAATACACAAACCAATAACGTTGTAATCTGGAAACGGGATTAAACCGAATTAATTCATTGTACAATGTATTAGTTAGTAGGTAGCTGCCCATAGGCAGATAATAACTCATTACATCACTTTATGATTATAAATGTGAAAGTTATAATCATAAAGTGATGGCTGTTTAGTCCCTGTATGTTTACAAAATATAAGAATTCCTCACCTCCGGGGTACCTGATAAAACCCTATGTAAGTATGTTTCCCGATTTTTCGTAGTTATGATTTTTTTACGTTTTGTTGGGACCAATGACATCGTAGCGGTCGCAGGGAGTCGATGGATGGAGGCGGCTGAGGACCGCTATTTGTGGCGTCTTATGGGGGAGGCCTATGTCCAGCAGTGGACGTGTATGGGGAGATATGATTGATTGTTTAAGAACTTTCGGTCGGAACGGTTACAACTGTGTTTTTTTTTTGGTGGTAAGTATTTCAGTTGAGATGAGACTTTGAATCGATTTTCAAAAAGTAATGCAAGCTACAAAATGTTTGATAAAAAAGTGAAGAATTTACGTTTGAGCGAGACAAAGTTGAATTTTCAACTTCAAAAGAAAAAATAAATAATGTCCATTATTTCTGATACATCATCACATGACAATTTTGACAATCATTGGTGCAACAAATGGTCGTAAATAAGAGGTCTTTTCGTTAGTCGTTTCATGCATGTGCCATCTATGAATCATCACATCAAACGAAATTAGACTCGAATTTTAACTCTATTTTTCCGATTTCCGATCTCTATATTTACCGAAGTGTTTCAATATTTAGGGTTTTGAAGGTGTTTTTTAGTTTTATAAGGCAATAAGTTATCATTTTAATTAATAGACATTATTTGTTATGGTCATCTACACAAATAATAATAATATAGTGTTTTTTTTTGTTTGAATTGAATAGGCTCCGAAACTAATGGACCGATTTGAAAAAATCTTTTACCATTACACTCCTACATAATCCCTGATGATAGAGTGAGTATACCAATGCAAAGCCGGGGCGGACTGCTAGATATTAATATAGCTCATCATTTAGAATTCTGGTCCTAATCCGATGAAAGGATTTTTTTTATTTTTATTTATTTATTATTCACAATAATAACATTACAGATTATACAATCCAATGCGTTCCAGGATAAGTAAAATTCAATAATCTTGGGTTCACCATTTATAAATATAGCCAAAACTGTAAGGCTTTGTATTTACATGTAGAAGTTATAGTAGAATTTTTCATGAAAAGCACAATTATACTGATTCTGCCTTTTTCACGGTATTAAATTGACTTACTTTCAGGATAGTAATTTTCTAATAATTCTACTGAATACAAAGACGATATCAAATGTCAACTTAAGGAAATTAAAAATTATTTACGGTCCGCCCTAACTTGATGCCACTATCGCGTGTTCGTGTAGACCGGCCTTATAAGCAAACAATACTGAGTTTTCACCTTTACAGTACCTTGAAATAGGGTCTATATTGGCGTGGGATAGGCACATTAGGTATTTTATCCGTGAAATATTGCTGGTAATGAAGCGGGGCAAATGTTTGTGAGCCGTTAATGGCGTTTTTATAGATGTGTTTAAACGCTGATTTACTGTAAGTACCACGTGGAAGAGCTCGGAAGAAGGCCCGATTTAGAAGGTAATTGCGAAATACATTTACTTTAACTAAATCCTTTAATTTCTCCTCCTGCAATTACACTTACTTTACGCACGAGGCTTTTTATTATGGTCCTTAATGTAAGGGATTTTTTGCTGAATTTTCTTTTTAGTTGGAGAGTGGCCATTATTATTCAATACTAGCAACTCGCCCCGGCTTCGCATGGGTTCTATAATTATGCATGTATATACTATAAACCTTTCTCTTGAATCATTCTATCTATTTAAAAAACCGCATCAAAACCCGTTGCGTAGTTTCTAGAATCGTCCCAATGAATTGGGACCAAAGTGGGACGAGTCAGGAATAACTCGTTTTAAAGATCTAAGCATACATAGGGACAGATGGACAGCGGGATGCGACTTTGTTTTATACTATGTAGTGATTAGGGTTCCATGGAGCCAATTCTCACTTAGTTCAAATAATCGTGTAAAAAACTATTCACTCGTTAATTTAACACAAAGCGAAATTCTGGTGACCAAAGTAAAATGGAACATTATAAAGCCGACTAACGCTGGGTCATTTAACGTTCCCGCCACACCTGTTGCGAACGCATTAATATCGATCTTACTTACAGGGCTGAATGTGCTAAACTTGGAAAATTATAGTTATTGGCAACTAGTTTCTGCCCCCGGCTTCGTATTGTTTATATGGAAACGTTGAAAGGTTATTTCTAATATAATAATAAGTCCGCAGGTCATCTTGGTTCAGCTTCAGATTTTTATTCATTAATGTCATAACATATCACAAAATCACTAGTAATTATATTGTAAAATTAGATTGTACCTTATAACTTACTTAACTTATAACCGTGGGTGTCGGCTTAGAATTTGCACCACTTACACTCTTCCCGTAAGTGTCGTAAGAGGCGACTAAGGGACATATACCGGGGGGCGGGCAGCAGCGCCTCTTACAGAATAGATCTACCACCGCATTGCGATCCCCAACCCGCATGCCCAGCGTGGGGATTATGGGCACTACCCCCCATGAAATGGAAAATCAGGGGGGGGAGGGCTGCGTCCAGCAGTGTGCCGTTATAGGACGGAACGCGCGCGTCTAGAACCACACTCACCTTGTAGAAGTCCTTCTTTAAGGGATGAAACGTTGGTGTTCTTCCCACACAAATAAGGTTCGTAGTTAACCCGCTTAGATCCATTATGAATTTTGAGACAAAGTTTATAGCAGGTGTTCGCAGTTTTAAGCAACGGGCTTGACTACCCAGTCCATCTGCCCATCATAATAACCCCATTTTTATTACTTTCATTTTCCTTTGCAATAGCCTAAATCCGACGGATAACATATTCGGGTGTATCATATTGTGCCACCGAGGATGATACCCGCTATGTGCAGCCCTCGCCTTTAGATTAACTCTTATTAAAGGCTTTTGTGCTGTTGGCTTCAGTCCAACGCATGCCTCCCAAAGGACCGGGCACGAGATGGCCCGAGATCATGGAAATGAGAAACACATAATAATAAATAATGCTGGACAATTCACACATCATTATCTAGCCCCAAGCTAAGCAGAGCTTGATGGGTACTAGATAACTGATATATAATATAACACAATACATAAATAGATATTTTTTATTATACATAGAAAACGACCAGAACACCCTGAACTGTCTGCAGATCGTACACACATTTGTCCCGAGGTGGGAATCGAACCCGCAACCTCATAATAATAATTCATTGAGCTCTAGATAATGATGTGTAAATTATCCAGCATTATTTATTAACTTATTTACTTCTTCATCACAAAAGCACAGTTGAGGTAATGTTACTTACAATAGGTCTTCTTTCAGTTAAGTATTATAGGTAGTAACTACGCTTTTTGTTTTATAGTGCGTTTACTCGCACTGGGCAAATTTTCCAGGAAAATTTAATAAGGCAGTAACTACCTATCTATATGATCATCTAGCACGCATAACACAAGCTGATAATAATAATTAATATTAATAATGCTGGACAATTCACACAGCATTATCTAGCCCCAAGGTAAGCAGAGCTTGTGTTATGGGTACTAGATAACTGATATACGTAATATTATACATTACATAGATAGATATTTTTTATTATACATAGAAAACACCCAGACCAACGGAACAAATTTCTGCAGATCGTACACAAATTTGTTCCGAGGCGGGGATCGAACCCGTAACCTCTTGCGTCGCAGGCAGACTCTCGCCCGCTGCGCCACTGATTATTTATTTATTTATAGCTAGGTGTAATGTAGAAAATACTGATAGCTGTTTGTGAGAGATATGCGCCAGTGAGAGGTTTTAAAATCTGTTTGCACAATGAGTTGTGTCATAATGTGAAAATATAAATTTAATATCTTATGGTAACTGATGTATAGGATAAAAAGTAGACTGCGTTTGATTAAAGGTAGTAGAGCTTCAATACCAACATTACCAAATTTCATTCATATCTGTTCTGTAGCTTCGGCGTGAAGAAGTAAAAAACATCCATCTACCCAAACTTTTGCCTTTTTAATAGCGTGAAATAGGAAATATGGATTCCGCTGACAAAATATATGTTCTCAATAGGCTGAATATTTGGCAGATTTTTTTATCACGACTCAAATCTTACGAAATCTACTTTTGCAATAGTTCGGCCAACCTCAACCAAAAAGTAATTGAATTACATAAAGTATCAGTAATTTCAGTATTTGAAACCAGCCATTCAATGATCTTAGCGCAAGCAATTATACCGAATTAATTAAAAACTAACAAAAAGCAACACCATAGTAAATATACGTAAGTGATTTGAGTCCTACTCATCATCAGCCTGTATTAGTCAACTGCTGGACAAAGGATTTCCTGTCTTCAACTTAGCGCATCCAGTATTTGTTTACTGGGTATTATTAATTTACGTATTATTTAATTTAAACCCTTGCATGTTTCAGAGCTTAAAAGTTTGCATCTCATAGCGATAATCTTGTCAAAGTTTACTAATAACCGTAAACGTTTCCCCTCGACATCCCTCCGTTATAGGCTAACGTTAACGGGGATGACTCTACCTTTTACGTTTTGCTCGATACGGCAGCGACATTTTCGCATATTAAACGCTAGGCCGTTACCTCTGATAGCTGTATTCTATTTGCATAGAGAACAGGAAATTAGGATTTCAGTGTGTATTTTTTGCGGAAGTAATTTCTCATATTAACAAGGATTCTTTACATACATATTATGATGGGTATCTGTAATTTTTAGACTGCGATGAGTTTCTGGGTGTGACAAGCTGAAGACAGGGCGCTATAGCACTCATCAGCGGAGGCTTCAGTCCAGTAGAGGACTTATAATATGAAGATATGTAGTCTTAGTACCAGTAAACACAATAAGATTACGATTTATGTAATCGAGAACCATTGGCGTCTTGAAACTTTTAAAACTATCATGGTTATTAACATTAAAGTCATTTAAAACGGGATATTAACCATGATTCGATTTTTGAGTTATACAATATTTTGGCATAGTTTCATGCGCCATGATCACGGAAGAACAGGGTAGTTCTTCAGTGAGGACGCTAACTACATTGGACCGCTGCAGCTGTATGGCAATGCTAATTCGCTGTGCCAGATACTCACCAGCTCTTGGCTTGTGAAAATAAAACATAAAACTATATAAATAATTTTTATTTTAATGAACATTTCAATGGCTTTAAAATCCGCTCGGAATATATTGTACCTCCCGTTTTCGGGTTACTCACTCGGATTGTAATAAACTTATTTAATCGAGCATCACAATGGAATTAGGAGGTAAACCTGCAGGACTGATTGTGTAAAAACAAATTCTCTTTTGAATCGAATTATTGCCGAATCCTCGACGAGAGTATCATTTTCACGAATGAATACATTTCTCATTGTTATTTATCTGGGGGTTATTCATTGATTTTGACAAAGGCTTTTCGGGGATATATTTCCAATCGACTTTCAATACGTTCCTTTAGCCCAACATGTGTAAAACCATGGACAGGTGCTAGTTTCAGCATTAAAACTTGAAATATATGCAGTTACAGAAAAGTTTCATATCCCATGCCGTTAACTTTCCTCGTAAAGTCCACACATCACGCGAGTGGTAAATGAAAGTCATAGTTCTCAAAAGTCACGTTATGTTGACATTAAACCAAGTTTACTCAAGGCTGATGAGACTTAAAAGTTTAGGTTATAGATAAGTACACTGTTTTTATAAATGACCAAAAACAAAAGAGGACTATTTTCTAAGTATGTTCGGCTGTATGTATAATTTTCAGGGATATTCTTTGTCAATTTTAAACAGATTTGGAAAATTCTTTGTTCACTTTTTCAGAAAGTTAATTATTCCTGTTCCAAACATAACCAAGAAAGTTCGTCAAACAGCGGGACGGAAATCCATTTCGAACTCGTTATTTTTATTAATTTTTGAAATAGCAGACGGTAGCTATCGTTATATTCATAATAGGTCAAACGAAAAAAAGAAATTAAATAAGTCCCAAAAAAATTGTTTTCGGCAGGACTCGAACCTGCCCCACCCTCAGTAATAGTGTGCTCTAACCAACGAAGTCACGAAATCATTAGTCTGTTCGTCGAAAATCTTTGGGACCTTTTACAGCTCTAGCGTCATTCAAACGACAAATTTTATTATTCCGAATCTGCCGTATGATTTGGCCGAATAGTACGGAAGACCGTACTATTTGGAACAAATTGAAATAATTGAAAAAAGAACTTAAAACTTCCTTTGACCCAAACAATTAATCTTTCTGCTATTATGTTTCATTATATTTAATAAAGTCTCAAGGTCCAATTCCATTTAAGGTTCTTTCAAACGACTTTTTCAGTAGGTATTTATAAAGCAGGTTTTCAGACCTAAGAATATTCTGAAGCTGATGTACCTAACCAGTACATTTTCTGTCTTATGTCTATCGACAGATGATCGTGTATCATATGACGGTTAATGGCATTCTAAAGTCAGATGCAGTTTTGTTACTTACCAACACATATTTATTTATTTATTCAACATTCAAAACACATTACAATGCCGTCTAAAATAATCATACAAAAAAATAGTTACGATCTACATTGCACCGTAAAAATATGTGTGTACAGCTTTAATTTATTTTATCGAACTAAATGGACTAACAATAACCAAAAAAACTAATCTATTTTCTTAAAGACACTGTTGATAAAATTAAACAACACAACCAATAGGTATAATTACAGTAACAAAAAAAGCACCATTAATTATGTATTTACCGAATTATATCTGATAATAATACTTACTCGTTTTGTCATGTATGGCCATGACAAAACGAGTAAGTATTATTATTTTTATTTTGATCAAGATAAATTATTATTTTGATAAATAAAAAGTCTACAAAATACAACAATCCGCCATGACACGTTCAACTCTCCATAGCTCGCTGGGCGACTTTAAACTGGTGGACCAGCCCTACCGTGAATGTCCACGTCTCAGCTGAGTAGGTCATGACGGGTAGGACGCACTTATCGAAAACTTTCGTTTTCAAGCATTGCGGTATGGATGACGAGAAGATGACGAGAAAGTAAAATAATATAATATACTGTCTTTATTCAGAAAGAAAATAACAATCAAATAACAAATTTAAATTAAAACTAGTATTTACAATAGAAACAATTAAGCTATCTGCAAACTGTTGCAAACAATCTACAGGTAGCTCAACTAATCCATATCAATACCAGTTGGAAGCGTGCCTAAGACACTGGCTGCATTGCCCCGCTGTATAGCAATGCAGCCAGTAATGTATATATAATATACTAAATATTATGTAATATATATCTATAAGACCCGGCTATTTCATTCCATCACCAGGGACAGTATTCCAACGTGGAGGGCCAACGATATGAAGATCATCCTATTCGTTTATAAGAACCTAAACGTTTATGGTACAAAGCCTATAGTTTTCGCAGCACGGTTATTAGAGGTACCGTGACTCAGTAGGACAAAACACGCGATCACACGCGATATAACAATATCGTTCCTACCCACAGGCTACTGCAGTATTCTGGACAAATAAGTTCCATACTTTAAAAAAAATAACATAAATTTCATGGTTGCCTGAGAGAGATCGCTCTTGAGCGATAAGATCGTCAATTGTCGCGTATTCTATAGATAACGTAGTAAATTATTTCTGAGTTAGTTGTACAATAAAGTATTTTCTATCTCTCTTTCAGCGGGGCAATGCAGCCAGCAATGCAGCTTGGGCACGCTTCTGTAGATTGTTAGCAACTGTCTGCAGTTAGGTCAATTGTTTCAATAGTAAAATACTAGTCTTAATTTAACTATTTATTTTAAAGATTTCGTCTTTTTACTATGACAAGTTGTCAAATCATAGTGTACTGTGCGACAGTACTTATATTTCCTTACCTACATTTTCGGTGAATGTTTTTGGACGGTTTTAAAGTTTGTCGATTGATAAACGGCCAATTTATTTCAAACACTGCTGGTTTTAAAGCAAGCGAAGGTCCTCCTGTATTTATAAGGTTAGAAGATCTAAGTTGGCTAAGACGCAGGTAGTGGCGGATGCAGATTCGCTTCCCACCTCAAGACAAATATCTGTATGATGATAATTTGTTCAGGATATTTTCAAAGTATGATAAAAAAATATCAAGCACGCAGTTAGTATTACAAGATCTGCTAAGCTTGGGGTTAGTTAGATAATTCTGAGTAAATTATCCTTCATCATTTATTTATTTATTTACTTCATAAAACAGTCCATTTCTATGAACTTTTACACGTCGAGAAAGGAATCGAATAAAAAAAACCTACACAACAAGCTTTATGTTCAAAAGAATTTTAATTTCCCGTGTTATCTAAAAGCATTACACACCAGCCCAGTTTACAAGCCCGTAGGTAAAGCCTTTTATAAACTCTGCTGTAATCCGCAGTGTGTGTACAAAAAAGGCTTAGTCGCATGCTGGCGTCACTTCTCCACAGAATTTAATTAAATCTACCTACGACACGAATACAAGTATAGAACTGGAACTTGCACAAGTATTAATATATTATTTATACTATTAATGTATATTATATATAGCGTAAGTTTTGTTTCTGTTAAGCACAAGCTGAGTTGGGACCATTTTGTAGTTAAGAATATAAATGTAGAAACGATGAAAAGATACAGTACGTTTTTACATTTATATTTTGTGTATATGATTTAAGTCTTTGTAATTGTAGGTTTATTATAAGTTTTAGTTACAAATAAACGCTTTAAAACTAAAAAAATTACCTAAACTAATATTTTACCAAAATGTCTTTCTGTAGTATCTATTGTATTAAGCTATTTATTTGTAAATAAGGTTCTTGGCTAGTTTTCAGTATAGTTTTGTATAGTTATGTATGTAGTAGGTATGTTTAATTCAAAATATGTCAAAAAGTATATAACCTAAAACAATTTAAAATGGTTTTGAAATGTATAGACCGATACCTTTCATTTGATAGTCCTTTTGCCCCAACAGGTCTCTTTTAAAATTTTAACATCACATTTTCATTTTTGATATCAGTAATGGCAAGTTAATAGCTGCAATGGTTACTGATATATTCAAGAAAGAATGAGGGCGGACAGAGCGACCGTAAAAACTTGCAGGTCTGTATATTATTATACCTAGTAGGATACAGACCAGATTTTATTTTAGCACACATTTCATTGCAAGTTTTTACGATATCGCCGTCCCCCTTCTTATATAATTCCTATGAAGTACCATAAAAAGAATGGATGCACAATCTCTCAATTCATTTATTTTTCAGAAGAATTAATTAATATATAATTCTCAATTCATTTATTTTTCAGAGAAATTAATAATTTGCTTGAACATTTTACCAGTAGATTCTTGTATGTTTAGGCTCAGCTTATGTTCAGCTAAATATGACTGAAATGAACTTGTGATACAAGTTTTTTCAGTCATAATCCGAGCTTAAAAATGCGAGAGTAAAGTTTCATTTCTACATCAGCCTAAACTTAGCTTTACGCTGAAAACTGCCGGTTAGCGTAAAACAATAGAGATAAAATGAGTAGGTAACGTAACCGCAATACAGCCAACAAAACCAGACGCGGCTTAGAGCGAGATTGGGCTGTGACTTTAGATACGCGTGTGAGATATTTGAAACCACAACTCAGTTATGCTTCTACCGTAACCAAGTTTCGTAACCTAGTAACAGAGGGTACAAATGACATGATGACTGATTTTCAGATCTTAGGGAGTTTTTTTTTAATATTCCTAAATTTTTTAAGGCATTTTTTTAAGGAGCTTTAAAAGCTTAGTAACTTTTGAAATTCGCTCTAAAACGCGTACTAGTGGCGTCTGTCTATGACGTCATTGAGTCACGAACATCTAATGGGTGATTCACTAACTGGATACAAAAGACTGGACACACCCGGTGATACGGAATTACATATTTTATACAGAATTACCATAAAGCCCACAACAGACAAAGTATAAATATTATATTACGGTATAGCAAGCACCACAGACGATGGCTATGATATCACTACATAGTATAAAACAAAGTCGCTTTCTCTGTCCCTATATCCCTATGTATGCTGAAATCTTTAAAACTACGCAACGGATTTTGATGCGGTTTTTTTAATAGATAGAGTGATTTAAGAGGAAGGTTTATAATGTATAATACATGTATAATATAGTACCCTTGCAAAGCCGGGGCGGTTCGCTAGTAATATATATTTTAGCACACATTTCATTAGGTCTGCGGCCGCCATGTCTTACTACTTGATTTTCACAGCCTAGCCATCATCGTTTTGGTTAATTAAAAACCGATCTTACAATCATGAGATTTTACGAAACCAAATTAACGATACTTAACGAATAAAATTTCTCAAGTAGCGGCCGCATTTCGTGGCGTCGTATTCGGGAGGCCTATGTCCAGCAGTGGACGTGTATGGGCTGATATGATGATGATGAACGAATAATTCAGTAAGTGTCATGGCTGAAAATAAATGATGGTCAGCTTTAACTTCCAAACCTATGAATACTTAATTTGGAAAGGGTATTAAAAACTGTTTCACATTGGATTTTAAAAAATCTTCTTTTTAGAGCCAACCCGTTGAGAGTTGTAAGCTTTTAATTTACCGTCAGCGAAATGAAAAGCATCTGCTCTGCAAACAATTCCACTCGTTTTACTTTCACAATTTGCTGTGATAGCAAAATCCTGCCGTGCATCATATTGAAAAGCAACCGGAATCTTTTTCATTTATTAAAATGCAACATGTATCTTTTCTCTCAATTTATTTCTACTTCAAAGAACGGAGGCATAGGGTAGCTATTTCTGTGCGGCTAAAACTGCTTAAACAGAATATTATGAATTTCCTTCCCGTAAAGAGAATACACGAGCATACAAAGCATTATCAAACCGTTATATCCCCGCTCGTTCCCAAGCCCCAAACCAAACCCTCTTGAAAACTTCCTGAGGGACAATTACAAGTACCTATACATTCATAACATGGAGCTTATCAATGTTTCTCTGGGTACTGTACTGTGTTCCAAGTGGATGTAACCGAAGTAACAGTGTGTGGTTGCCATTTTGAATTTGTACATTTTGCGTAGCAACAAACTTTGTTAGTTTACTGCCTACTAAAACATTTCATGAGGATTTTAGTTCAAGTGATGAGAATGAGAAAAAAAGCGTTTTTACGTATTTTTATAAAACTAATATAGTTCAGTGTTTTATACGCTTTGAAATTCATCAAACATGATCGATATTGGGGCTATAATGCTAAGCAAAAATTTCCCTGTAACGGTAGGACGGATCTACAGGCGGTTTTTAGGGTTTTGGTTTCCTGTGCAAACCAAAGCTTAAGTTTATTATACTATTAAACCAGTGTTTTTTTACTAATAATCATCATTATGATCAGCCTAATTAGGTCACTGCTGGACATAGGCCTCCCCAAATGAGCACTATACTCTGTCTTCCTGCACCCTTTCGATGGTCCTTATCGCCCACCTGGCCGGAGGGAGTCCTACGCTACGTATACAGAGTCGAGGAATCCACTCAAGAACATGAACCAAACCCCAGCGGTGGTCGGCTTTTCACATTTCTTTCACTTTTTTATTCACTTCAGCTTGCTAATTCTTAGAGCATCGATAATTTTTTTTCCTTCTCGGATGTTTTTACTCATCATGAGGTGAATTTTGAACCTGATTTTACATATGTAAAATACATTATGTACCTACGTATCTATAGGGATGAGAAATCTACCTTTGCTGAAATTGGGTCACAGACAGAACTTTCAGCGATTTAAAATTCAATGGAAATCCGAAGATGCGTCGCTTTCATAATTTATTAAACTGTCGAAGAGTTGAATATGAAATAAGTATTCATGAAACTTGAAACCCTACCATTTAATTGAATTTATAATTAGAATTTATTAATTCTTGGTATTTTCTATATTTAATTAAGAAACTATCCTTGTGATGTGTTCTTGTATCTACCGTTACCACAAGCTCTGCTTAGCTTGGGGCTAGAAAATGTTTTGTGGATTCTCCAGCATTATTTTTATATTATTACTATAACGAACCACTACTAAAACTTATTGATTGAGTGATATGCTTGTGAAAATTGCTAGGTAGGTTACACACAAGTACAAAACGAGAAAATGAAAATCAACGCTATTTTACGATGAAAGAAATTAGCAGCTGTTAATCTGCTAACTTCTTTCATCGAATTCGGATTTTTTCAACATTATTAATAAATAGTAAAATTTTGTAAGCACTTTTAACATTTTCTTCAAATCACTTTATCCATCTAAAACTTCGATAAGACGAACCTGTAAGGATTCCCTGAACGAAACGTGCTCCTTTGAATTATTCTACTCTAATTCGAAAAAAAGAAGATATTTCGTTGATCACGGATAAAGCCGCTGATTTATTACTTGAGAGATTTTGTGGACTAATATAATGAGATTAAAGTATTATAATTTGTTCAAAAGAGAATAATCTTTGGAATTATTGTAAATGGAAATACTGGAACGATTTTCAATGCTTATTTTCTATGGAAAGCGTTATCGTGGAACACCAATCAAATCATTAAAAATGGATTTCAATAAAGTTTTATTGAACTCCATTTTTTTTATTGAACTCCATTTTTAATGATAAGATAACATACTCAATATGTAGTAAAGTGGGCAAAGGTATTCATGAGAGGTAGGTTGCTAGTTCGATTCCTGCCGCGTGACATATGCATAAGCTGAAAATATTTCACGTGTTTTTTCTCATCTATAAGGATATGTATTTTTACAGCACTTACACAAAGGAGCCACTCGGTTGGCTCCCATACCAACAACGATATTACACTTTTAGGCGAGAAAATGCTTTATCTTAAATATTTAATTTTTGAACTTTAAAAACTATTTTGACGAATTTGTTATGGAAGTGTACACAGGGAAGCCGTACGAGCGCGACGCACCATACACATCCTGATGAAGTCCCTCGGTAAGGGATAAAACGTTGGTGTTCTTCCAATACAAGCTAGGTTCATAGTTAACCCGCCTTCATTCATAATGTGTTATTAAATTTACTGAAATCCTCTAGCGAAATCAGTATCAAAAGCAAACAAAGACGCACCTGTATCGATCGACATTCGCACGCCATCGCATAGCATTATCCCAAATGTATATTATGAGTTGTACTGTCTCCCCTGTGTTGTTTCTTTTTATTGGATGAGTGGAGCTTAGAATCTAGGTCAGTAGCCTCATGGAAGATATTTTTATTTAGATTTCTTTTAGTTTTATCTTCGTCTCAGACTTTTATATAATCATAATTGAATACTAAGCCTACTAAAGCTTACCTACTAAAGCCAAAGTGCACAAACGGATCTTGATTCGACGGATCTTCTAAGAAATATTTCGAATTTCTTAACAATGCTGTATTTTTTTAATTATTGTCTACTTCTTTATATACCTTCGTTTGATTGTAATCTCACGTGATAATTAGTGACGATGTGGCCAAAAATGTATCAAGAGTTGTCTTTTAGACCTATAAATTGAAGTTGGCCGGGAAAAAAGAGGCAGGCAGCGAGTTCCAATCATTAGCGGTACGAATGATAAAGGTGGAGGAGAACCGCTTAGTGTGGATATTTCATCCACTCGGGATGGAATATCTACAAGGTAAGGTAAGAGTAATGGTAAAGCGCCGTACGTCATCTGGTTCATAAGAAATAATTGTGATTAAGATAGACACTGATTGAACATTAAAGTGCTGCGCTATAATTGTATCACAGCAACTCTAATGAAGCCCCACAGGCTCCAGTAAATCAGCTTTGTAAACAACATAACTATTATATTAACAAACAGGTTCTTGATTTAGACAGACAATATATTCATTGATAACCTTAATAAATTAAATTTTAAAGTGCTGGGTTATTTCAGACATGAACCTTTTTGGACCTCTGTTTTTAGTGTAATAAGTGGAAAGTTAATAATAATATTTTATAATAATGTTTTATGAGTTGTTTAACCAGATTCTTGATCCAGACTCAGATCTTAATGAAATTGTGAAGGGAGGTAATTGTTAGCCCGGGACGGACATAAGCTACTTGAAAAGGGCGTGAAAAGCATAGTTACGTAAAAAAGTTAGATACAAATAAAAAATTTATCTCTCTATCGTCAGAATAATGCAGCACTGAACACTCTATTTCTGTCATAGGCAGCCTTGGCTAATGCTAGCAGTGTTGTTGCTACACCATAGCAGAAAAAATAAAAATAAACAAACGAGGACTCTTAACAGAAAAAATTACCTTAATTATAAAGAAGAAAATATACCATTTTGAAAAGACTCCAATCTTTCCAGAAATAGCGTGTCATCACCTCTAGACACTTTTGAGATCTTGTTGACGAGGTCACTTTCCCTCAAAGATGTTTGATATTTTAGTTTTTTTTTTCAATTCTGTGTACCATTCGTGCTCTTATATTATCACTCTGATTTCCGACCGCATGCGGAGAACCCGAAACATAAAATTTCATATATGTGTTTTCTACCACATATAATAATATTATCGTACCAATAGAATACGTTTCTTCGCTTGAGCATACATGCGTATATGCCGGGCTGCGGATTTTCATATGGAGAAAGGCTATGTTAGATAGTGTAAGATAGTGTAAGATTCGGTGTAATCAAATTTTATTGTATGGGTAAATATTGGCATTTACGTATTTTAATCCTTATGTCCTTATAGCTAAGTTCATAATAAGTACGTGTTATCTGATTGTTTTTATATTTGGGTCACATAACTTCAAAAGTTAGCAGTTGTGAAATCTAGCCTAAAATACGAGTAACCGTTGGACTTATAATCCAAGTCATATCTCAGTATTTGACAGCGTCAAGCATTTATAATTTCAAATATATAACAGGGGTGTCAACGTTGCGCGTGTTCCGAGCGAGGCGAGATCGTAGCACAATTAACTCGTGAATTATTCATCATTAAGCGTTAAACGTCTTTAGGACGGTAGTCCGTATACAGAAAGAAAGCTGGAAACTTATAAGCGCTTACCGGTGCTTGACAGCGCTGGTAACCCGCGCAGAAAAATATACGAACGCGCGCCGATAAGCACTGAACGGTGCCGACAAGTTCCGACAAGCTTCAACACGCGCTGGTCAGCGCTGGGCGCTTTCATTTAAAATTAATAATCAACCTGCTTCCTTTGTGTAGAACGGACCAGCGCTGTCAAGCGCCGGTAAGCGCTTATAAGTTTCCAGCTTTCTTTCTGTATAGGGCCGTAGATATACTTAGGTGAAAGGTAAAAGCGTCGTGTGTACAGTGACGTGCCAAATCTGAATAATTGACGCAGTGTTCAGTCTCGCGAACAGGAGTAGGTACCTTTCATATTATACAACAATACAAACTTTGATTTTACTCTGACATTAAAATTCTGCTTCTACACGTTCTTATGCCCATATCATGCAAGCTTACTCAGTCATCCATCTATGCTTGAGTATTCATATTCATTCATATTTAGAGATGGGCGTTGTCGTTGAATTTCCACAACGATGCGCATCGTTTTTGTCAGAATGGCATCCGTTGTGAACAACGATGTTGCCGCCAACGATGTCGGCCGGGTTGCTAACACAACACTGACACTAGGGTCTCGATGTTGCCGCCAACGATGTCGGCCGGGTTGCTAACACAACACTGAGCATATGAAACTTACTGGAAGTAACATGAGCGTTTTATACGGGTAGGTCCTAAATTACGGAATTTGAACAAATAAAAATAATTCAATATCGAACTTGGTTCCTAGTAGTAGGGTAAATCTAAAATACCATAATACTTATATTAAAACGAGACATTTGATAAAAAAATTAGATATCGTATTTTTTTTAATAATAAATAACATTGGTACAGGTTCATGCCATATCTAGTTAGATATAATAAAACGTTCAGTTTATGTTCTAGCGTCCTCTCCTCTCGCTCACACACACGCAGGCATGCGGGCGGTGAGGTATGGATGGATGTTTGTTGCTTAGGTTTGGCAATCGGCATTACTCGGCTGACTTCGTTGTTCGCCATCCGATGCCGCGCCACTAACCTCCCCGCTCTTCCGATGTCGGTGTGACGTTCGTTAGTTGTCGGTGGCGATCGGCATTACTCGGTTCGGCATCTCGTTGTCGCCGGCATCCGTTGTTCACCTATTCGCCATCCGATGGGAACAACGTACACTGACATCGTTGGTCAACAACGATGTTAGTAAAAACGACCACCTCTATTCATATTCATATATTTATTCGCCGTAGGAGCACAAGGTACACTTGGTTACGTCTATACATATAAATATTTATATTAAGGATATATTATGACTAACAAGAATATTTAAAATTTACTACCTAACATAAACATCAAAAAAATTATATAAAATTATACCTATGTCTGCTGTAAATGGGCATCGTCAAAATAAATAAAATTGTGTAATTAAATTATTAATATTAAAGTCATTTAAAACGGGATATTTACCATGATTCGATTTTTGAGTTTTCCAATATTTCGGCACAGTTTCATGCGCCATGATCACGGAAGAACTAAAGTCACTATAATTGCTAAGGCTTTTTTGGCGACCTCAGTGGCGCAGCGGGCGAGAGTCTGCCTGCGACGCAAGAGGTTGCGGGTTCGATCCCCGCCTCGGAACAAGTTTGTGTACGATCTGCAGAAATTTGTTCCGTTGGTCTGGGTGTTTTCTATGTATAATAAAAAATATCTATCTATGTAATGTATAATATTACGTATATCAGTTATCTAGTACCCATAACACAAGCTCTGCTTACCTTGGGGCTAGATGATGCTGTGTGAATTGTCCAGCATTATTTATTATTTATTTATATTTATTTATTTAAGGCTGCTGTAAAGAGGCATTGTCCAAATGATTTTATCAAAATTTCACAGTTACATATACTTATTATATTACGTAGGTAGGACACACACAGCCTAACCTGTCGACTGATTCAGGCTCGAGATGCTTAACAAGTTTATGGAAATGTCACGAAATGAATTTTAACGTTGAGTGAAACAAACAGTAAAGTTATTTATACTACACCTATTCGGAAAGTATATTAGTTCTTACTTGAAAAAGGGAAGAAAGTACGTAAATCCAAGCGAACAAATATGTATGCGGGCGGAAAAAATATGGGATTTACTTTTTCCCCTGCTGCAGAAGAATGTAAGCACTTTCTCCCCTCCTTTATTTTTTTTTATTCAAAATTCAAGGCTAGAAACAGGCGGATACCAGAATAAAAAGTTTTTATATCGAAGCCCACCAAAATGTTACTGGCCACTTGCATTTTTTAAGAAAACTTGGCAGTATGTGCTTTATTTCATTTGCCTCCTAGGTATAAAAAATAAAATAATACGCGCACAGATTTATAAGTATAGTACTAAAGTAAATACGCGCGAATTTTCATTTTCATTGCATTCTGTTCAGTTTCACTAAAATAAAAATTTCTTCATAGGTGTGTGTAATTTAAAGCATTGTGTATAAACTCGGAAGAAAATGCGATTCCCAACTAAGAAAATGGAATCGGTCATTTTCATCCCTCGATAACAATGTACTATTCTTACTACCGAACATTATAGAATTTCTCCTTTTTTTGAAGTCTGTTAAAAAACAGATTATTACTTAATTCGGGTAGGATTTTTGACTCGCCTGAATCAAAATGAGCAAATGTCAAAAGCATAACCACGAGATTTTATAGTACTAATAACAACCAACTATGACTGTATAGATGAATCACCCAATATTTTTTTTCCCCAATCATTATATTCCTATTCGCCTTTTTCCCCATATTGTTTAATTTCCAGACGTCATTATCACCAGCTTATAATTTCTCACGCTTTTTTATTTCCTATAATATTTTTCGCTGTAGGCAATGTTTTACCAATCCGTATCGTTCACATACATTCAAATTACCTGTACAATATATTACCCATAGTCTTTTTTCGCCACGGGTTTCAATTTCTGCACATTATTTTCCATGCAACGTCTTAATGACATTGACATTGTCTGTATAAAAGTCGTGTATTGATAAAACTCGTTACTTGTTTATCTAAAGAGGTTTAAATCCAGTAGGTACTTTAATGCTATCTGTTTTTAGGTACTCAGCCAGTTAGTTTCTTCTGGTGACTCCACCGTCTTAGATTCCATCCTTAATCTCGGTAAAGTTGCGTCTAGGGAAAATAATGTGCAGAAATTGAAACCCGTGGCGAAAAAAGACTATGGGTAATATATTTTACAGGTAATTTGAATGTATGTGAACGATACGGATTGGTAAAACATTGCCTACAGCGAAAAATATGATAGGAAATAAAAAAGCGTGAGAAATTATAAGCTGGTGATAATGACGTCTGGAAATTAAACAATATGGGGAAAAAGGCGAATAGGAATATAATGATTGGGGAAAAAAAATATTGGGTGATTCATCTATACAGTCCCAACTATCATCTTATATAATATTATCGATACCAACCCTAGGTCCGTGGGGTACCGAGGCTCTCCGGGTTTTCAAAAATTATCTGAGCGTCTGATCGAAGCGACGCATGACCCGAGAGCTGGTGAGTATCTGGCACAGCGCATCAGCATTGTCATACAGCGGGGCAATGCAGATAGTGTCTTGGGCACGCTTCCGACTGGTATTGATATGGATCAGTTGAGCTAACTGTAGATTGTTTGCAACAGTCTGCAGTTAGCTCAATTGTTTCTATTGTAAATACAGGTTTTAATTTAATTCTATTATTTGATTGTAAATTCTTTCTTAATAAAGATTTATTAGATAGATATTTCATATGTAGCTCTATAGAACCACCCCTACAACGCTATTCAGGGCGTTTCAACAATTGAATCCGATATCTATTAGTGTGATTCCGGTCTTACCTTTTCAATTCAGGTAGATCGGTTACAATGCAGGCAAATCCCTTTGTGATACTCATTCTATACATTGAAACTATTCTATCAAGATCAAATGTAATGTATGGTTTATGAAGTTGGATAAATAGATCGTGGGTGAAATTAAATAGATTTAATAAATATAAAATTAATAATACTGGACAATCCACAAAGCATAATCTAAGCCCAAGCTAAGCAGAGCTTGTGTTATGGTGTTAGAAGACGATCAGTCATCTAGTTTTTTACAATAAGCAGAGCCCCCGGAACATTTTGCTGATCGTACAAACATTTGTCTGAAGGTGGATTAAGAGTGCGCCTAATGCAAAAATCAAGCAAATTGTGTATTTTTAAACCCTTACATCTATGGTAACGAACTTAAATATTCCAATTAAAAAAATACGATAGGTAGGGGAAAACCCATAGAAGTCGAGTAATCGAATAGAATTTTGAAAAATAAACTGGTTTCTTTGCAAAAAATTATACAAAAATCGCTTTGAAAAAAACTGTTTTAATTGAAATGCTCTAAAGTATCAGCGACAACACCATATTATTTTTTACGAATTACATAGCCAAACTACTGTTTTATTTAAGTAATCGTGTGGGTTTTCTATATAATGCTTAAATTTTGAATCATTAATAGAAAAGAAGCAAAAACTTGATTTTTGCACTGACATTGCTTTACTCTGTCCCGCTCCTATGAACGCGAAATCCTATGCCTATCCTTTTCACAATTTTTTGCATTAGGCCCGCTCTTAAGATGCGTTCAGTCTTTTAGTTGTAAGAAGGTAACAGACACAGTTACTTTTGAATTTATAATATAATTATGAAAGTATGGATGGATGCATTATAGTTATAGTAATAATATAGTACGGACCCATAGTACCTTACTTCTAGAAAATAAATATGAAAAGAGAGTAATTGAAAGTAAAAATAATACACTCGTAATCGTGAATAAAATCCTAATCCATGGTAATATAGTAATAAATAATAAATAAATAAATAAATAATGCTGGACAATTCACACAGCATTATCTAGCCCCAAGGTAAGCAGAGCTTGTGTTATGGGTACTAGATAACTGATATACGTAATATTATACATTACATAGATAGATATTTTTTATTATACATAGAAAACACCCAGACCAACGGAACAAATTTCTGCAGATCGTACACAAATTTGTTCCGAGGCGGGGATCGAACCCGCAACCTCTTGCGTCGCAGGCAGACTCTCGCCCGCTGCGCCACTGAGGTCGTGAGTAATGATGATATTGCTTTGTTATGGAAAGTAGGATAAGCCAGGCTTCCACAAGGAAACTAATCTCTTTTAATTGAATATGTGGTTAGCATATAACCAGTTTATGGAAATTCAATTAAAGTATGGATTAGATTAATGGCATATGCATGATCCATGCGCTCATTTATCATGCATGAGTATGTAAACATATAAATACTTGTAAATATATTAGGCAACTAAGCTACATGTGAGAAATTGATCCTTGGGATATGCATGTTCAAATAAATAAATAATGCTGGACAATTCACAAAGCATTATCTAGCCCCAAGCTAAGCAGAGCTTGTGTTATGGGTACTAGATAACTGATATACATAATACAATATATTGCGTAGATAGTTTCACCCGAGTAGTTCAAGTTCCCGTGCGAATTCCGGGATACAATATGTATAATATAGCCTATGTGCTATTCCAGACTATAATCTATATCTGTGCCAAATTTCATCCAGATCCGTTCAGCCGTTCTGGCGTGATTTAGCAACAAACATCCATCTTTCCATCCATCCATCTAAACTTTGATGGCCTGCGAACTATCTGCTACACACACACAGGTACGTAATCCGTCAAGTACCATCTTTAGTTGCGCACATTGTATCGAGATTTGCATTTGATTGAGCAGTGGGGCTCTAAAACAAATTGAAGGAGATTTCTAAAGATAATATCATGTGACACGTTATTTATTTAACAGCCAAAAATAATTACAACAAATATTCACTCTTACATCTATTTTCTAAAAATCTAAGCCGTCACCAGAAGGCATAGTGCCCAGAATGCTGGCAGCATTGCCACGTTGAATGGCAATGCTAATTCGTTGACCGAAATAAAAACCAGCATTCCGATCACCTGTAGACTCTATTAGTAGTTTTGTAAGATCTCAAATATCAAATATCAATAACGTTTATTTCTTTAAGCTTACAAAATAAGCACTTAGACAAGTCAAATTTTATATTATAAACAGGTTTATAAATAATCTTTATAGATAACGTGTGCTCCAGGACCCCAAGGACCTTGGGTTTCCACCCCAAACGGCTCAAATAGGTAACCTCTGTCAAGATTAGCGTATTTTCGCCGTTTGAGGAACACCGCTGATGTTGCTGCGGAGCCGACCCTTAACTGATGTCCCTGCAAGACGATAAGGTGCTAGGGTATCTACACACGTAGCATCCCATACTAAAGGCCGACCCATCTTACAAGGAATCAGAGTCATACCTTCAGGCCTTTTACCATCATCTCGCATTAGGCCACGTGGTTCGAGAGTAGCTGGCACACTGACGCTGGTAAAAGCCCGACGGATGATGTCATTAATTGAACCATGGCGGGTCACACGTCCTGCACTAGAGACACATGCCAGTGCATGGTGACCGAACTTATCAACGGTTTCACCGCACTGGCAACGGTGTGGCACTAATATTATTAATGTTAAGAGAATCTGTTTTTACCTAGTATCATTTATTTCTTTTCATTTTATATCCACCGTAGGTTTTATTATACACTTGATGTCGTTAATTCTAACTAGGTATTTATAAAAGGAAACGGAAACACCATAAGGGATTTTATAATTCAAGTTACAGAATGACAGTGATTTCTGTTATTTATAGTACCTACGCTAAACTTAATTTTAAATAATAAGAGTACCTAGTTCTAAAACGATGTATTGCAACGTTACAGCTATAGTTATTATCAAATATCAAATATCAATAACGTTTATTTCTTTAAGCTTACAAAATAAGCACTTAGACAAGTCAAATTTTATACTATAAACACGTTTATAAATAGTAATTATTATCAAATAAGAAATTGATTTTGTCCACTTCATTTTTTTGTCTTTATATTATTATTATCCAACTACATCACTAGAAACTTCTTCTTGGCAGGTGCTCCAATTGGGAATAAAATAGGAGCTCCTAGATCGGTGTTTCTAAAAATCTGTGCTCCAATGGGAATACTTCGAAAGTTTGTATTAAGAATGGATGGATAATGTTTGCTTCTTCTTTACGCTAATAGTACTGAACGGATCGGGCTGAGCTTTTTGCTTTGATTTAGGTATCTATCTAGAATTATATCTAGTCTGAATAATTAAACAATATTGAGTTTTAAAGTATGTCTTTATTCAGAAAGAAAATAACAATCAAATAACAAATTTAAATTAAAACTAGTATTTACAATAGAAACAATTAAGCTATCTGCAAACTGTTGCAAACAATCTACAGGTAGCTCAACTGATCCATATCAATACCAGTTGGAAGCGTGCCTAAGACACTGGCTGCATTGCCCCGCTGTATAGCAATGCTGATGCGCTGTGCCAGATACTCACCAGCTCTCGGGTCATAAAGTATGTTAAAATACGTAAAATTTATAATGTTTGTGTAAAAACGCACTCCCACAGATTCCGGTCGTGACGTGACCTGCTTTTTGGCCTACACTGAAAACCAGCGCTGGGTAGACACACCTGCAGGGGTATTTTAATTCGTCGGAAAGGCCTTCGGATTCGATATCGGAAACTTTGTCGAAGAACGCTACTTTAAACCAGCGGATTCGAAAACTTTTGACATTCGAATTCGGATCCTTGTTAGGAGAGTTTCATACTTTCGATCATCAATCCGCAACGAAATCAAAATAGCGTTCGCGGAATCGAATTCGAATCGGACGTTTCCGCTCCGGAAACGAATCGAATGAATTAAAATAGCCCTGGTCTATCCAGCACAATGCTGAATGTGGGCCATAATTATTTGCCCTAAAAACTGCTACGCACAAAAAAGATTTAGACTAAGTCTAGGATTAATTTAGTTTATTGTGTTGTGTAGTTTTAAGGCAAATTTTTTTTTTTTTTTTTATCCTATAATCACAAAGACATAGAAATTGCGAAGCCGCAGTCAGAATCCAGTTGCTTATTACTATTAATCGTATCACATCGGCGGTCAATTCGAAGGACTCGTCGCTACATACCAGGGACCCTATACTGCTAAATTGAAGGCGATTTCTAAAAAATAAAACCATATAACACTAATATTATTAATGCGAAAGTTTGTACCTATTAAGGATGGATGGGATAATGTTTGCTACTACTTCAAGCTAAAGAACGGATCGTGCTGACCTTTTGCATAGATTCAGGTACCTATATAAAGACACCAATGCTGTTTATCCAATAATCAGTTTCCATGGCATAGAGATTGCTAAGCCATGATCAGAATCTAGTTGCTTATCACTATTAATCGAAGGAATCGTCGCTACATACCAGTAACCTATTCTGCTAAATCGCTTCACTATTATGACAATGGTATTGTCACAGAATGACACATTTTGGTTTTTCACTTTCAATAAATGAAAATATACATGGGATGCACGTCAAAAGTGTCATGTTTGAAACTATTCTAGCAATCTCTCAGCGTAATTGCTATTTGCGCTGAGGGATTAGTAGAATAGTTTCAAACATGACACTTTTCGGACTACTATCTAGAGTTTCTATAATGTAAGGATTCTACGTGACGATTCTGCGATATTACAATTGTTATACTTTCTATTTATTGTATTTTATTATATATATAGGATGTCCCATAATGAGTGGATAACCTTAAAGGTGCTTGTGCGGGAGGGCAAGGTCAATCTGTCAAAAATCTAAAAACAAAAATCTATAAAAACGAAAGCGTTGGTACTTTTTTTTTATTTAGCGAAATTCGTACCTTGGTTCACCCTTTTGACCGTGATACCCATAATTTGAAACGATTTCATCTGTTTTATTTTTGAAATGTATAAAATACATGTAATACTTCATGTAAAAGGAGAAGTATGTTTATGATAAACTTTTAAAATATTTTGACTAACTATGTTTTTATGCACAAATTTTGAACACATGTTTGACCTAAAAATTTTTTTTTCATGATATTATGCAAACTTTGAGCAACTGGGGTGTACAAAAATGAATAGTTTAGCCATTAAGAACCATTGTCTCAGTAACTTTTTGTGTTCAATATCGTAGTTTATTACCATTTCAGAATCCTCATGAAATGGACAAGTTTTTTAACATACATAAGCAGAGAAATCGTAATTCGCACTTCATTTACTACACTCAGCATCATCCAGCCCTGGATGATGGTGCACAGATGATGCAGTGTGGATTATCGAACAACATTATTGTTATTAGAGTGAAACGATTGGATAGCAGAATTGGCCCTCCGTACGCAATCCCGTGGAAACGATCCCTTACAATCTATTTTGAGAGGTGTCAGACGTATCAGATTGACACGATATAAACCGAGTTCCTATCAAACACGCTCAGCAATAGTTTGACGAAGGTGTTCTCGAATTCTAAGCGGAACGTGCTTGAATCTATTGATTTTGACAACATGCCACTCCACATCGACTTTTTGTGGCAGTGCGAACATTTCATTCAGGTGACAGCGGCAAGTGGGTAGAAATTTTGTGGGTGTTATTCAAGAAGCTTATGTACATTATATCCTGTTATTAACAGGATATGAGCTTCTTTGTGTTATTAAAGCACATTATTATTGGTTCTGACTTCTTTATGGCGCCGCTTCGCCACGACTCTGCCAGTTTCTGTGTCAAAGTAACATAAACTTCAAAAACAGAATATGATCGGTTTACCGAACTGATCTTAAAAATAATGATGATTCTTTGTTAATCGCAATATGGTCTGGTCTAACACAATTTTGTCAGTTTCAATAAATGGAAAGTAATTGTATTGAATAAGTTAGTAAATTATGAATATGGGTTGTTATTTTCACCAGAGCCCAGTTTGTTATCTAGCAGGGTGCGACAAGTGCTGGCTTGGGAGATGAGAAGTTGGAGTCCCCCTTGCACACCAAAAAATGACTTTTTGTGGCAGTGCGAATATTTCAGACATTTGATAGGGACAAGAAGTTTGTGATTTTGAACAAATGAGTTAATGTTAAGTGTTTTGGTTGTAAGCCTACTTGAAAGCTTCAAAATCTTAGTAGACTTTTGAATGTAGATATGGTAGGACCAATTTTTGTCTATAAACCGCAGTCAGCATGGAAACAAACTATTTTGAACTTTAACTTATCTAACTTATTTTGAACTGAAACACAACAAGAGCAACTTTGACAAGTCCGTGCGCTGACCATGTCTCTAAATAGAGAATCTCAATAAGTTTTTGTGAAACGAGAAATTACCAAGGACCCTTTACACTTAGTTACGTTAGTATACAAATTCCTTGGAAATTACTATTAATAACTGAATCTATCTCTTTGACTGAAAGAAAGATATAATAAGAAAGGTTAGAAAGGGTTGTCTTGTCTTCTTGAAAGTTTTCAAAGAGCTCAGGGAGTTTCTTTATGATGAAGAAGGATCTTTGAAATACCTTGGATGCAAGCAATGATGGGATCAATGCCGCTATTATATAATTTCTTTGTTTGGATTGAGAGAAACGTGAACTATTTGCTTACAGCAAGTAAGCGTTATATTCTGTTGTTTAAGAACAAACAACTGAGCTCATAGACGGATACGAGGATTTTGGAAAGCTAATACAAATTATTCTCCAGCCAGCAAAAAAGTGGTAGTTTTATTCCACACATTGGAAGAATGAATTCCCAGCCACTGCGATCCCCGATGCAAATCCACTTGCTTGTGGTTACGCTTTGTACCCTTAGTACTATACTAATAAATCTGTGGTCCAGACCTCGGTGATTTTGTTCCCATTGCATAATTTTTTTCTTACATCTTTGTCTTTTTGTTTTTCATGTGTAATTTTTATTGAGGTTAATAAATACGGTTGACAGTCCATTCGCGATATGCGATTTATTTTTTTATGTACATAACCAAAATACTCAGGCATTTAGTACACGCATGTACGTTTTTGACTAAGGTTAGGTTCTGTTGTTGATCACACTATATGTTTGAGGCATAATCTTTTGACTTCTATAATCTATGAAAAATACATTTTTGACGCTTCTCTTGATCATATTTTACGCCGTAAGTAGTTCAACGCACAGGTAATACGTAGGTACTACGAAGCACAGGCTCATCGTAGACTCGCTACATCGTAGACCTTTTGTAGAGGCTCTACGGCGTAGACCCTGACGTTAAAAAGTTTCAAAGAACCTCGATTCTTGAAGACCAATCAATTTTTATCATAAAACTCTTACATCAGCATCATTATCATAATCTGTCAGAAGACGCTCTGTGATAGACATTATGCCTACCCCTATACCCTAACGGATATCACTTTGGTTACATCTTAATAAATAAATAATAATAAATAATGCTGGACAATTCACACAGCATTATCTAGCCACAAGCTAAGCAGAGCTTGTGTTATGGGTACTAGATAACTGATATACATAGTATAATACAATACATAGATAGATATTTTTTATTATATATATAAAACGATCAGAACACCCTGAACAAATGTCTGCAGATCGTATACACATTTGTCCCGAATCGGGAATCGAACCCGCAACCTTCTGCGTCGCAGGCAGACCTTCGCCCACCGCGCCACATCGGTCGTCTTGTAAAATGTCTCACATAGTGTAAACTCTTGTAAGTCTCACATCTTGTAAAATGTTTCGTAATCCGAGGGATCCATTTAAGTAAATAAATAATAACTTGACCTGCGCTGTCCGTATCCACCAGTTTCCTGTTATAATCAATACTTTTTCATTAAATGGTACAAAATTTACCATATAATGGTAATTGCCAATTGTTACATATTTGTTTTTTACTTCTTTTATATTTTTTTGGTTTGTATATAATACAGGACCGTGGTGGATGGCACAAACTGAGGGAGGCCTATACCCAGCAGTGGGTAAAATCTGGCTGTGGATGATGATGATGTATATAATTATGTGTGCAATAAAGCATTTTCTATCTATCTATCTATCTATTTTTGTATTGTTTTAGAATGCCGTGGCGTGGTATTAGCAGCGTGGGGTGAGGAGAAGCCGCACGATGAGCGCTCCCGAGCCAGCGGTGCTTCAAGCACTGCAAGGGTACACGCAGCAAAGCGACAAGTGGCCTGGACCGCGCGCTGTCAAGATATTTGTCGCTTCGGTATACAATGGTAAGCTTCATTCCATAATAGCTGTTTTGACCTGCGCGGCAGTGCTAAAAGCACTGTAAGTTTACGCGTGTCACAGTGACCAGTGGCTCAGCCCACGTATGCCCATCGCTTTGGTATACAATGGCATTATTTTTTAATATTTTTAAATCTACATCTACAAAGGTTCTTTTAGACAGCTGCGGTGCTTCAATCGCTGTAAAGAAAAACGGTACACGCGGAAAAGTGAAAAATGGCCCGGCCCGCTCGCCGTCAAAATTACGTTTGATTCGCAGCAGAGGTATTTCCTGTTTCTGGAAGGAAGGCAGTGTTTCAAATACTAAAATTACATGTGGCAAAGCAGCTCTGACCGATCGCAGTGCACTATGCCACGTGATGTCGTGATGCCATTAATTGTAATGCGACATCACGTGGTAGAGTGACGGTAACTTCTTTATAATAATATAATAATCACGAAGACCATGAGAAAACGTAAAAAAGCAACTCATGTGATAAAATAGGTTTAGTAACACAAGGAGAAACGTTTCATTCATAAAACGTATGGACTGTATCTTTTTTTTTTCAATGCAACCGCTAAATTGTGTTATTTTGCAGATTTCCGAGAAGAAAGGCGACATATCTTGGAGTTGGTCGGCCCTGAACTACAATCCACGTACGATGATCGCTACATTGAGGTAAACAACACGCAGATAATGCCTGATACAATTTCGAAACATTTTGGCAACCTTGGGCTAGGTATGTGCCCAATATAATGGAATTCGAACCTATCGAAGGCCAAAATATGGTAAACTTTGTGGTCTGTTGAGTGTAACCTTCATTCTAATGGCTCAAAATATTACCTACATACAATTGTCCTCATTAATCATCACAATCATTTACAACCTGCCTGACGCTAAACCATATTAAATGACATTTAGTTGTAATATCCAAGTTCTTCATAGTTAGTTCTAAATAACATCTTGAATTTCATAATAATTAACTTGAATTCAAGTTATGAAATTCAAGATGTTAGTAATATTCATCGTAAATCTGGTTATTTTATTTGCAAATGTTAGCATTCTATTCTGAAGAAGGATAAGCTTTATGACATCTTTCGGAGAGTGTATCGATAAAACCATAGAGCAAAAAAAATTACTTCTATTCCGTAGATGAAACCGTATTTTTCAACCGACATTGACATGGTTGATTGTTGTCAAGGGTAGGATAGACAAAAATTACGACACTTTCTCATCGAATACGTAAATTATTTGAAATTTTTTCACAAAAAAAACACCCTTTTGGTTAGTATAGATATTTTGGTATGTTAGTGTTAAATATTGTCTGGTATAGACAACGGCGACTCCTCCATATTTCCAATGTCCAATTTGATATTGTACCAGCGCAGCGATATTCCGAACCCGGCTATAATTGAATTCCTGTATTAATAGTCAGCCAGTGAGCGACATAATCAATTAAAACAAGTATGCTTCCAAAATTGTTGGCATTTATTTGAGTTGTTTTCGCGCTATGGGGTGACAGTTCAATTTTGCTGATGGTATTTGAGTGGTTGGGACCTATGTACATATATATCTATTAGCTGCTGGATGGTTTTCGTGAAATTTGGAAAAAATTAAAAAAACTACGATTAAAAAAAACAAATTTTTGTGATACTAATGGTGATTTTTGAAAACAACTTTGACGCCATTTTGACTATATTTGCTATTGGTATATAGTCATAACGTCATTTTAGATTCCCCAAAAAATCATATCAATCATTCATTATTGACAAATTTGGCCTTTGATTTAAATACGACCCAAATATACCATGATGATAATAAGCAAATGTATAAAAACAACAAGTTTTAACAATACAAAACTCTACAAGCGGACTAAAAATAAATTGATAAGGTTTAGAATTTTAGATATGAAGGGTTTGAAAGTTACAGAATGTTTATGAATCTATAAACCTAACTTCGTTGTTTGTCCTTACTTTCTTGTGAAACAAAACTTAGGCCCGCTGGCTGAAATATGAAAAGATGAGAATATCTTTTGTTTAGACTTTCAAAACTTCAGAAGGATCTCTACGAAATCGGAACTTTACTCAAATAATAACGAAGAGCTTGAGGCCAGTAACTACGTATCGTACAGCTTAAAGTCGAGATAATCGGACTATTTACTTACCAACAAATCATCAAAAGTTTTCGGAAAACTACTCAACCAGTCCAATGCTGTCACAGAGTCGGGTTGAGACATTTTCACGTCAAAACGATCGACCTTTGAAATCACGTAGAGTTCACAAAGCCATAGATGAATACTATTAAACGGGGAACACAAAGCGAGTTGAATGTGATTTCATCTATTGTGAATTTTGCGAATTTATCTGACAAAGAGAACGAATCACACGAAATCGGCTGCATATTTTGGTGGCACACATATCAACGCTAGGTTGATTGAATGCTTTTCAATTTAGCAACGCGTCACGCTTTGTATATAATTTTCGTGGAAATTATGGAATATATACTTGTTGAGAATATTCGTATACTGCTAAACATGCATCCCTAAACAAGGGTTTGCCATAATAACCACACTAGGCAGATTGTCGCAGTAACGGTGTTAAAAGTTCACAGAAGAAAGCTACTGCGCTTCCTCTGTTATTTTTCCTAAATCGGCTCTTACGACATCTACGGGCTGATTTGAGAGGGTCGATTCTTACGCCACGACCGCTACAACACGGGGGCTAAATGACCTATATGTAATTTAGTTAGTAGCTTTCCCATTATGCAACACGTAAACAACTTTGTTGACGTGTAGAGAATTTAGAGCAAAAATAGTTGAACCATTTTAGGCGCTTTCTTCGCACTGGAAACGTTAGGTTTTATTTTTAATCTAAGTGTGGAGAATTGAATCCCCAAACTTAAACATCACAAATAGAATTTTGAGAAGTAGGTATTTGGGTTGTTATTCAGGCATATTGATTTGTTTGAACAGATCGAGTTCGTGGACATGCACTACGGGACGGATGGAGGAGACGAGATGAACCCATCGTTGCTTCACTACCATCTCGAGGAGATTCGATGCTGCAACCAGAGCTCAAAAGCTGGTTATTTTCTTGTGAGTAACTGTTTAACTACAATTTTATATATAATAATAAGTTATCTTAAAATTTACAACAAGAACTCGCTCGTCACTGAATCTTATAAAGGCCAAATACTCACCCAATATAAAAATTCTAACAAGAATCTGTGAACCACAGATTGGAATTAAATCCTATAACATTCATGACAATTAATTACATAGTAAGAACTTAGACTTAAATATAGCAATGCGTGACATAAGTGCGTATATCATCGCTAATTAATGCCAATTCAACATTTGTTGAATTGCCGCTAATTAGCGATTCAATTCAATATGTTTATTTACCATTGACATTAATTTAATCAATTGTCATTACGAACATGATAAACTTACTTATAGGTGACGAATTATGTACTTTTTGAATGTTTTTTTTAAGATGACTAAATTAATAATGTAAAACATTTCTGCTCTCTTGACACTGGATTCCATAGGTACTTTGAATTATTTTGATTATGATTTTGGTTTTAATTTTAATATTGATTTTTATTTTATTTTTAATTTTTATAATATGACACGTTTATGACACCATTATAGGACACTCTATCTTAATTTTCTATTATAATTTATTGTTGTCTGAAATAAAATAAATTAAATAAATAACACAAATACTTAAACCTTTTTTTATACACTATTGGACTATATTTCGAAAAATCAACACGAACTTCAATAAGGTTAGTGCTTTTTTATTTATTTGGAAACCGGGGCAGATGGGAAAAAGAAAAGAAAACTTTACAAAGTTATTGAAAATGTTATGCTGTTTTACAAGTTTTCCATTCTGCAGATAACATTGGTTTTCTTGTAGCTTATAGAGCTAGTTAAAATGATCTAAGTCGAATAATTACTTTTTTACAAATTGTGTTTCGTTACAAAAATCATCCAGACAAATAACAGAGATAGCAAAATATGCACATTTTCTCCGTGTAATCTAGCTAAGCAACTAAGCGCAATTAGCTCAGTTGAGCAAAAACCATCAATTATTCAAAGCCTTGGATTGTCTGTTAATCTTGGGACAGGAAGACGTCAGAATACTTAGGTGAATTCGTAAGTATAAATAATTTTGTAAAGGTAAATCTTCAGTTACAAAATCGTATTTATTGTGGATTTGCCTTTTGGTAGCTTCTGTGTAGAATGTATCATTGACATCGTCAAGAAAAATGAACGTGTCGAAAAAGACTTTAAAGATACGGTAGGTACGGCCCTTAGACAATTTAACCCGCTGTACGGCCGCGTCAAATTAGAACAAATCACCAAAAAGGCCGCGCAGTTCTGCTGACGCGTAGTGCGATCAGTCTCAGGATTTCATACAAAGAATAACTGGCCGCGCCGTGTCGCGCAGTTCCGTTGTAGTGCAGTTCCGCTCAGTGTGAGAGCACCTTAAAAACATTTAGACCGTTCGTTTCTATGTGCATAAGATAGGTATGGGTTTCTTTGATGATAAGAACTTAGAGATCGGTCTGTTTTATTTTTCGTACAGTTAGAACATATTTTTGAACATTAACATAACTGTTTCAAGCTGTGCAAAAGCATAACTAAGAAATACGTATCGTACGATGTAACCTGATTCTCAGTATGGTTTACACTACAACTATTAAATGATGATCTTTATTTTACCTTCTATATCATTGTTGGTTCAGTGCTTCATCGGTGGAGAAGCTTCTTCGTACCAGCCAGTGCTACCGTTCAAGATACCAGGGGACATCTTCGAGGACCTGCTGAAGGTGGAATCTCCTCAGGCAGACCTCGTCCAGGCTTGCTACAGGGTGCAAGATGATGGCAGTTACCATTTAGAAGGAAATGATGAATGGTGAGAATAAAATTAACTTGGGTTTTTGCAGTATAGAAACACTTTTGAGACTGACATGAATATGTCTACTCACTGGCATAAGTATTGATATCATCCTAAACGAATCTTCCGCCACGCCATCCAGTTTCAACGAAGACTAGCCAGGTGTGTAAGAAATATTAGGAAATATTAGTGCCCAAGTGTGTGCGAAAACACAGGTGCACTCTCTATTCCCTCAAACTCATAATCCGATGGGATAGCAGATGATAACATGACTTTAGTGTTTGTTACTGGTTCACGACAAAATTACTGCGTGGATTACATGAATATTTTACATTTTGCACATTTGTTTGACTCTTAATTACATACCTATGTAAAGTAAGGTACTTAGTAGTCATATCTGTATCTTGGAAAGTTTGTGAGTATCCTGTAGGCTGATAAGGAATCTCCAAAATCAGCTAGTTAAAGTTCCCAAGCAAAATGTTATTTTCAACACAAATAATCCTAATACAAAACAACGAATGGTTCACATTCACCGTAAACTTGAAACACGATCTTCCGTAAACATCGTATTGGTGCGGCTCCGGTATCAAACAAAGAAGGTAAACATTATTCTGCTCACGATTCTAAACGATACTGCCTTCGGAGGTGTAATTATTTAGCTTTGGAAAGGGTGCGTATGTGGAGCGCAAACTGTAGGGTTCACGGTCGCAGCGGAACCCTCGAAAAGTAAAAACAATCTTCTCGTGGAAGAGTTGTCTACTTCACTTTGGGATAGGGGTACAGCTCGTCCGATACAAAAAAAGAGCTTTGATGATTTGGACGAGTTGTACCCATACCAAAAAGTAAAATGGACAGTCATCCGCGGACGAGTTTCATTGCGGACAAGATGTACCCCAACCCTATTATTCATGATGGTTTTAAACTAAAAATCGACTGAGTAAGGTCATAGACCTTACTCAGTCGATTTTATGCGGAAAACTAAAGTAAAAGAAAACTTGAATCTGTTTACCTCTTTGTTATTTCAGTAACCAAAAATCACTACGTTGCTATCCCTCTAAGGCCGTCGACCCTCGCCCCGTAATAAAAGATAACCTGTAGGTCCTCCAGGACCCTCCTAAAGGTGCAGAAATATTTATGTGAGCCGTTCCAGTCACCATAAATTATTTATTTTACGATCCCAGTGAGTAATCGGACCTGGGGAGGAAACTGCCATAAAGCGCTAGAGCCTAAATAGATGAGAAAGGCATAAAGACATGATCAAAACCCTCTAAACATTATTGGACCCACTGAGTGGGACGACAATAAAAGGGGAAAAATATGCCATAATGTTCGCGAGATGAAATGGGGTGAGATAGGTACTTCGATGTTATTATTATTTGAGATGCTCCTGATAAACGATTTATTTAGGTTACACAGAGATGTAGAAAGAAAGCTTTTGTTTCGTGTTGGAATAAGCCATCTTTCTTAGTACATAAAATAAGGTAGATTTATAAAAGGGATGAAAAAATAAATAAATTAGGCCACATAAGCTAACTTTGTGTTACTTTACAAACTTAGGTACGCTTAACTTGTGCTATATAGAGGAGCTTTTTTGGAAGACAAGCAAATTTACGAAACTAAACTAAGTCCTTAAACAATTTAAAACTACCTACGCTAACTTGTCAAATCACCCGTACCTAATGGAAGTTGGCAACGAAAATGTTTTATGTGGAATTGCAAACCCGAGTCCGTGGTGACCCATTTGTTTAAAGTTTCAAAGTGTCTGCAAACACGAGAGCGACGTATTCAATTACTACCCCCCGGGGTTTTGATAGCGGGAATAGTATTAAATTGTTAGATTAGGCACTGAATTAACCAACAAAATTTACATTTTGAGTTTAATAACGATGAAATGGAACGAAGCAGACAGAAAGATTCAGAGAAATTATGCGAATTTGTGTGGCAGTTGCTCATTTCTTTACAAGCTCTTTTCGGGAAGATGCTTAAACGGAATAACTCTGCTGCTGCTTCGTGCCAGGTGTAACACCAGCCAAACTCACCCAGGTATACATACTCAGCTGTATTTATATTGCCTTCGACCTTTATGGTAATCAACAAAGAATTTTATCAGGTGGGGCCTGCAACCGAGCAAAGACAGTCTCTCTAATATGTCTTAGTCAACATTATCGAATGTGTGCCTGAAATTAACAAATACAGCGATAACTTGGGCCCTTATTAAACTAAATTAATCGCGCCACCATAACACTGATATCGTCTCAAACTGACACGTTTTGACATTTTATCTTTAATGAAAGATAAAATGTCACCGATGTAGGGACGCGTGTCAAAAGTGTTAAAGTTGGGACCATTCTACCACTCTCGTTGTGCTAATAACACCGCAATCACTAAAGCATAGTAAATCGATTGGTTAGCAGAATTTCCCCATTGGCTTCGAAACAGCAAAACCCTAGATACAGTACCTATTTGTTAAGAAACCATAACAAAATAATTAACTGTCTTCGAAAATGGGAAGGTTCTATGTTCGGCATTATGTATGGTTTTTATGTATGCCCGTCGATTTCTAAGTCTTTTATCGACCGATTTGGATGACTCTTTGGCAATTGTGTAGAAAATGATCACGAGGTGGTTTGTTAAATTTTATTAAAAATAAATAAATAATGCTGAACAATTCACACAGCATTATCTAGCCCCAATCTAAGCAGAGCTTGCGTTATGGGTGCTAGGATAACTGATATACTTAATATAATACAATACATAGATAGATATATTTTTATTGAAAACTACCAGAACTACCTGAACAAATGTCTGCAGATCGTACACACATTTGTCCCGAGGCGGGAATCGAACCCGCATTCTGCGTCGCAGGCAGACTTTCGCCACCTCGCCACATCGGTCGATTAGTATCTATTGATCCCGAAAAACATAAAAAAAACAGTTTGAAACTAAAAACAACTATCCAAAGTCGAAACCCTCAGCAATAACAACTTTTTTCTATCAATTTAAAAGGCCATTGTATTACAATATAATGTAACTCTACCTACCTACACATTAAGTGCCTTATACTTACTGTAATGTGTTTTTGCTGCAAATAAATATATCTTTATGTTTTATATATCTTTATATCTCTGATATATCTTTATGTTTTCTTTTGTTTTTTTATGATTTTCAGTTTATTCAAAACAATGAAATTACTTACGATTGTCTTTTTAGCGTCGTTGTCTTATGGAAATATATTATTAGCTATACACTGAAGGGAATATTTCAAATCGACAAGTAATACATTTCAATCCGATTGTTTGGGTGTGAAGAAGAAACATCTGTTAAAACATTCGAATTTGAAGCATTTTTGAATTTTCTACATACTCGTATCCAAGGTATTTTTTAGGCTTAGTTAGTTACACGTACTGAGGGTGAACATTATTGGGAATTTATTTCATATTATAAATATCTCCCATCAGGCTCAACGACCTCACAGAACGTGAAGCAGAAAGGAAGTCCCTAGCTGAGGCTCAGAAGGCATTCAACGCATTGGCACTCGAAGCACATGACAGAGGAATGAATGTTACTGATCTACTGAAAAGTCCGGTGGAAATTCAGTGTGAACTGGCTATAGGTAAGTCATCTCTTTTAAAGTGAACTAAAAATGTACAAATATAGCTATTTCTTATTCTGTTTTATATGCTAATTTTCATTGCAATATGAAATTAAATTATAGAAAATGAAATTTATTGTAGAATTTGTGTACAAACAGATATAATAGCACTAAGGTGTAGTCAAAATATGCGGTTAATGCAGTTTGTTTGCCTGATGTTTTTATTAGTCTTTTCAGAGCAAAAACGAAACGATTTAGTTTTTTGTAGTTGGACTCTATAAGCGATTTCTAATTGATATGATTGTCTAATATTATACCTAGGAACCTTTTCCGTTAGTCTTTTCTAATATTTCATTTACTTGAGAAAGGTCTAAAGGTATCAAATATTCTGAGGATTCCCGTGAAAATCCGTAATCTATTATTAGTCATAAATAAAACATTTAATATATTTAATAATTGGTGTTCTTCCAACACAAACTAGGGTAGTAATTTACGCAAAAGCCATACCTTTGATGATGTTAATTTTGATAAATTTTGTTTGCAATAACTCTTTTTTAATTAATTTTGAATAAACTACCTAACCGCAGCTTTGTATCATCAGAAAACCACTGAAATATCGACCGGCTTCGTAACCACCATTGTGTTCTTGACAAAATGCCCGCATAAACTGATTACATTATTCACAGTGGAATATGAACAAAGCGCAGTAAACCCAGAATTATTCGGACCAGGCTCAATACTGATAGTAATCGTAAAGTTTAATGATCGCAAATACAATACAAAACAAAATATCTATATTGTTGGTACACCAGAAAAACAACATTACAAAGAGATATACTTAGGACAAGTTCATTGGCTAGATAATGCTGTGTGAATTGTCCAGCATTATTTATTTATTTATTGGGCGGCCTTGTCACTTATATGCGAGCTAAAAAAAAAACTATCGCAACGGTGTCTGACCAATTAATATAGCAAGCCTGCGCGGTCCGTACGCGAGTTAAGTTGGATCTAAAATTAATCTTATTATTGCTAAATACAAATAATAATTTGATATGTATTCTTAAATTGATCTACACACTAGTATTTCCTCTGCTGTAGACCAAAAAGTAGTGGTGATTCTATCTAAAATTATTCTTATTATTGCTAAATATGGAGACAAATTTTGTATGTATTTTAATATGGTCAATATTAAAATCCACGCTAGTATTCCCAGTGGATTGGACTTCTTTGTGATTTTATCTAAAATTATTCATAATATTAAGACTAATTTTATACGTATTTTAATGTAGATCCTGTATGTAGATCTAGAATTCCCTAAGCTGTATATCAAAAAGAGACATAAATAAATTATAGACTTGTTTCTAATGTTCCGAGCCTCTTCAACATGAAATCAAGATGATGAAAAAACCCCAGGTACTTGATTTAGTTTCTTACCAGTAGAAGGATTTTTTCTTTCATCGTAACTGGATTTAATTTTCTTCAAGCTTTAATTCAGGTCAAAGAAAAAGAAATAAAATATAATTCTGACTAAGCTATTCTGCAACCTATATAGAATCCTGCCATCTCTAATAAAAAAACAGGTTCAGAGCTCAGCTGCCGCATTGTTCGAGAAAATTAATTAATTTTTAATGCAACCTTTTACGAGCGTAATACGCTAAACTGATTTTCATAACGTTGTTATTCTGTAAAAGCTCGTTAGGTATAATGCGGTAATAGCGTTCACTTCTGATTTACTCTCTTTATCTTTGAATTTCTTTTTAACGAATCAGTCGGGGCAATTTTAAGATGCTTTGGGTTAAGTTTATTTGACGATTCTAAACAAAACATACAAAAAGCTTAAGTACATATCTTTTAATTCTAAATACTCATTTTGCACAGTAACACTTTACGCAAAGTCACGGCGTCGGCAGCGTTGCGAAAAAAAACAAAATTTAAAGTGCTTTATTTCCATAAGAACTCGCAAGGCTTGTAAAAAGCATCATTGAGGCGCCCAGCCTCAAAGTGCAAGTGAATGCGTGAATGCGTAAAAATACATTTGCAACATGCGAATAAAATACCTACAAAATCATGAAATCGCAGGTATTTCAGATACCAATGTTTTATTTTCCTACTTTCGAAAAACCCGGGCACCGCTGAAAACCAGCGCTGCTATGGCATTAGTGCCACAGCAGCATGAAGCTGAGCCGGTGACCTAATTTGTGTAACATTTAATTTAATTTATAATAATTAGTTTAAGCAATGTACCTAATGTTTTGAATTTTGTTTCACAAATAAACGTTTTCTATTCTATTTCTATTCTATTCTAAAAACAAAATAAGACAAAAAAACTCAATTGATAGACTGCGCGCCTTTAATGAAACGAACGAAACTGCATTCGAACACAGATCCAATTACACGGAATCAACTGGACGGTGAAACATCGTAACGGTCTTGTTCACTGATTAGAGAACACTAGATTCGGTCTAGGAAAGAGGAATATCTTACAAATTTGTTGTAGTGTAATGGCGCCTCTCCACTATCGCCAGTGATCGTGACGTTTGCTCGCGATGTTTTTAGTAGCTGCTGCCAATTCGCACACGTTGTTTATGGTTATTTCTATCTTATGGGAACTGATTTACAGAATAAAAAGTAGACTATGTTACTTTCCGTCCTTTCAACTAACTCTATGCCAAAAATCAAGTCGATTGGTAGCTTAGTGAGGGCGTGAAAGAAGGACAAATAAACATACAAACAAAGACTCTTTCGCATTTATAATATAAGTATAGATTCTACATGAAACACCCAGAACTAATATCTGCAGGTCGTACAAATATTTGTCCCAAGACGGGAATCGAACCCGCAACCTCCTGTGTCGCAGGCGGCCCTTCGCTCGCTGTCCTTCGGTGAATGAATGATCGGCGATAGTGTGGCGCCCACGTTACTATAGGTACGTGAATTCCTTTTGATGCGTGCCCGAAAAACCGACAACTCACACGCCGCTATCACACTGGCGATTACAGACGATGCTCGGCGACTACACGTGAGTATGCCCTTCACACTTGCGTCAAGAGGTATTAATAGTTGACGTTGACGCATATAAACTTGTGGCCTGACGAGATTTCTAAAGCTGACGACAACCGTTCCCGTGAAGGTAGACTGTCTGATTTAGCTGTTCTTTCAAAGGAAACAGGTCAATTAAAAGCTTCGTCGCTTAAAATCTACTTAAAGTGTACAAAAACTTCAAATTACCTAAAGCGGATCAACTATGAAGTAATTGCTTCAAATAATATGAAGTGTCTGTCGTGCGTTTAGCAAAATTCAATTAAATAATCTAAAAATCTAGGAATCTCATCTAAGGAACGGAGACTGAAAATTGAAAAACATAAAAGTTTTACCAATAAGAACGACTAGAGCGAACTTGAATCAGTGAACCGGGCAATTATTGGAAGATAGTACTTGACTTCACGATAGTACGGCGCTGATAGAGGCTTTGTTCTACGTTTCGGTAAACTGCTTGCAGCTGACAATTGATTGTTTGTCTATTTGACTCAAATAGAGCTTTTATAAGTACATACACATGCGTTTAAATGTAAACTTAACACTATCTAGCTTTTATTGTATATTACATTAAAATCACAGGTACTTTTCAAATGATAAAAAAACGACGGGGTTAATCACCATCAATTTTTTTATTACTATTATTCTCCACACATCTAAAGGCTTTGTCGCTAAGCGACCACATCGCCTGATTGGTACATATTTACAAAATCAATATATGATTTAATGACAACTAAAAATCTCCAATAATAACTGAAAGCAAGGTTGTACATTATTTACAGGCCGTTCACCGTAAGATGACCTGTCTTTTATGTAATTATATACATACAATGTGGTTAATTAAAAATAAAAGTTATGGTTAATTCTTTGTCCATGTACGTAGGTATTTTAGATATATGTTAATCACTTCTCACCCGGGCTCCACCTGAAAACCAGCGTAGTTTTAGCAAGGGCTTAGCTTAAGCATTGGGCTTAGCTTAGCCGAATGCTACACCTGCTGAGGCCCTTTTTCCCCATTCTTATATACTTTTTGTTACTGTTTTTTTTTTGTATAATTTTAACTCTAGTATGTAAGTGCGTATTTGTATTTTTGGGAAAAAATTAATATATTTCTTCTTCTTCAAAAACAAAGAACACCTTACGGTAAACGGTCTATACCTTTGTTTTTTTTTCGATTTCCTATCTAGTTTCTACTTAGAGGTATCTACTTTTTTTTAATAAATGACCAAGCAGTAGAAGTTATTTACAGCGAACAGTAAATTATAATAAATAACAAATTATTCCTAGAAAAACAATAAATCGTCCCTAATTGAAAACTATAATAAAAAAAAATACCTATAACAAAAACTTTTCATAATTTACTGGAAATCGCTGACGGGTCAGATATAACCTCATCTATATCCTGGTAAACATTCCTAGTAGTTTCTCAATCAATAGAAATATCCATAGAAATACCTACCTATATTCAACAAAGCTATGGCCCTCATATGGAGAGGCCTATGTCTATTATAGGCTGATGATAATGATGATGATACAACACGGTATGCTGACTTGGCTCACCTAATCTAACCAGCGCACCGCCAAAGCAACCGCAGCGATAAGCTTTACGAACTAGAACGGAACTGGCACAAAACCGAAAGCTTTTACCAATTGAATTTCAGGTGTAGTCATGTAATTTTCTCTCTGGCTCATATTTACACTCTTTCTCAGCTCCGAACAAGCTTCGAGGTCGTTATGCCTTCATTTGTATACGTCGGATGTTGTGTTCTTGCTATTCGTCACTTTCATATTTTGTTTGTTTGGGATAACGACAAACAATCACACGTGCTTTACAAGAACGAGATAAATTATTCACTTTCTTGTTGGAATCAGAAGGTTGAGTGAACGTAGGGTTCCCGTTTTATTATTAAATGGGATTTGAAATGGGGAGGTTTTGTGAAAGTTGATTGTAAATTGTGATTTTGAAAGGTTACTTTTTAATAATCCAAATATACTCAAATTATTTGCATTCCATAAACAATCATTAAAATAGAGGTTTATTCTAAGATAACGCAAGCTTTTTTTTTCGTTAAGTAAACTCAGATACCTCCATGACCGTATTATTTATTTATTATATTTACCACTGAACAAAGGCCTTCCTTTTTTCCTTCCACTCCTCGCGATCAAAATACATGTTCTCCTATAAACCAACACCTCAACACCCTTTAAAAGTCCACTGCTGGACGCAGGCCTCTTCCCATAATAAAAAATTCTATGCCTCTTCCTGATAACTGCCTGTTAGTTTTTTATCTCTTTGGGGGGTCATGCCCATTATCCTCGCGCTGGGTCTGCGGTTTAGGGATTGCAGTTCGGTGGTAGATCTCTTCTACAAGAGGCACTGCTGAACCCGGTGTTTGTCCCTTAGTCGCCTCTTACGACACCCACGGGAAGAGTTGGGGTGGTGCAAATTCTAAGTCAGCACCACACGGCTATAAACCTATACCTACAAGCAACTCTTTGAATACCAGACAAATAGTAAACAAAATACTTTGCCGATCAATTTCCTACCAACATCGATTCCGTTACAATGCGTCTTGACCCTAAAACCAGATTTTCTTACAGAACTACTCACGAACGGTAACCAGCCAAAGGGGCTGATAGCTGTGATACGTGACGTCCCGGATCCTGAGCCTGATGAGTCAAAGCTGGCTGTTCTAGCACAATCCAGGCTGCTGGATCTAAGGAAGAAACTTGAAGAGATGCTGCCGGCCAGTCATATCATTCGCCTTGAGTAAGTTAATCTTGGACAGTTTTTACAATTTTATGTGTCTTGTCAAAGTTGCAGCCTGCGGAAAGGATATGTGTTTAGTGTATAAATTTTAAATGTGTTTATTGTATAATGGTTGATAAAGCTTTTCGAGAATTAGTGTATAATTTTCATCATCTGAGAATTCGTGTGTATATAAGGAATTGTTATCACAATAATATCATTTACCGAAAGTATAGTACTTAAGTATGAGCATGTGAGTGTGTGTGTGTTTTGAACGATATTTAATGAAATTTGGTAACACGAACACGATACCCTTTTTTTTTTTTAAATAAAGGCTACTTTTGATACCGGGTAAGAGCAATATTCCCGAGGGATGATCAAATTTACTGCGAGTAACACCAAGGGGGGCAGCTAATTGTCCATACTCTGTCTGTCTGTTACCTTTTCACGGCTAAACGTGTGAACAGATCTTTTTTTTTTTTTTTTTTTTTTTAATCTCATTTATTTTTAAGGACTTTTGTTATAATATTAACATGTCAGTCCCATTGTATACACAACATACTTTTTTACAAATAATAACAAATTGAAAATGATAACAGAACAACAAATTATAAAATATGTACAACATTACAAACAGAACTAAAACCAAAACCAGATACAAACTTAAACCTACTTATTTATAATTCCATGAACTGATGTACAAAATATAATTTGATCTACTTGTGATGGCTCACGGCCTTAAACAGCTGTATAGCTGATTCAGTTGTGGGGTGCGCTAAAATATTGTGGAAAAATCCTGTGTCAAGTCTGTTCAGGCCGAAAGCCACCGCAAGCGATTGCCTTTCTTGCTGGAAGCGGACACACTCCTCTAATAAATGGTGAACATCTTCCACAACACCACATGTATCACAATTCGGTGTGTCAGCTTTACGCATTAAATATGCAAACTTTTTTAGGGGCATGTGACCCGTACGTAACCTGTGTGCTATAATAATAAGTTTCCGAGGAATCTTAGTCATACTGAACCAAGGGACATGAGGAGGCTCACACTGTATGGATTTGTACCAAATACCTTTTTCAACAGACCTTTCATTAAAATGTTCTTTCCAAAAATTATAACAGCTATTCCGATATTTAGGTAAAATTTCAGAAAAATTAGGTAAAATATTGTAATCAAAGCCCTCAAGTATCGCTTTTTTTGCTAGTGTATCAGCCTCCTCATTTCCCCTAAGTCCAATGTGCGATGGAACCCATTGCAACCGGACTTCAACTCCGCGCTCGCTCAACTCAGTAAGCTGTGATAGTATTACATATGCTATGGACACCCCCCTCCTGCCAGAGGCGCACCCATGAATATGCTGAAGTGCTGAACAGATCTTAATAAAATGGTGGAAAGGTCAATGGTATCCATTGACGGACATAGGCTACTTGAAAAGCGCGTGTAAAGCCGCGGACAACAGCTAGTTTACTGTAAAATAGATCTATACATACATTATGAAAAGTATAGGTATCTTTCGTCCGAAAGTAACTGTTTGTACCTATTTACGAGTACAGATGGCAAATTATGCACTGTTTCATTGCGCAACTCAATTCCTAGCGATCCGATTGCTACATTGAATCGACGCAATGATATTTAGGTCAACCAGAGGGCAGCGACCTATTAGTAGATAGTAACAAATTATTGGCACAAATTACCCAATTTCACGGGCAGTTGATAGAGCCCCAAAGCCTATAAGATTTCATCATGTCATTTGAAAGGGTCGCAAACCATTAATTTTTTGCTTGACTATGAAGTACGATGTTTAAGTAAGGATGTATATATACCTATAAATACACACATAAACACACACTATACACATAAAGTACGTTTAGTTAGTCCCTGCCGTAGCCTAATCTAGTAGGTATGTCGATATCACCATATATGAATTTATTTGAAAAAATCAACGCAATCACGTTTTTTTGTAAATAATTTGACAATTGGTACTTTGAAAGTAAATTTTACTGATGCCTAGCTGTGGATGCAGGACTGATACTTTGAAAATTAAGGAAGTATTTATATGTTTTAAAATTTAATAATTCTTTCACGTCATTCTGACTACAATCTGCCTATTTCAAAGAGTCAATTAATTAGCTTTTATGAAACAAAAACAATGCCAGCAGCAAACAGCAGCCTTTCATTTTGAACAATAATTTGACCTGATTTATGAAAACAGAATGGAAAAATAAGCGCGCAGATAAAGCTTATTATTTACACAGGAAAATTGAATGAGAAATTGATTTGCAAAAGCTATTTCACCGATGTTTTTTTCACATGTGGTGAGTATTACTCGAAGTTTATTTTTTAATTAATCATGAATATTTTATTTGCAAAGCCATCGTTACAAGCAAGGAATAGATGAGAAAACAATTCACTTGTGGTTCCGAGCTTAATTACATTTTACCCGCAGACCTTAACTGTGCCGGATTTGCGATCAGTTCACGTTAAGGGTCCAGCTCATCTCCGATATATACGCTGCTTAACACTTATCGGATTTATAGCTCTCAATTCAAAAATGTTCTACAAAAAAGGTTAAATAAAATTGCTTCTTCTCCAAATGATAAATTGCCAATAACAGGCAACACGGTGCAACCAGCTTTGTAAAAGTTGCACTTTGTTTTTGATTTACCGTAGCAATTTATTTATGTTATACGGTTCTTACTTTCTGTCTCGTAACTTTTAGAAGCAGACAAATGAGAATAAAAGATTAAATTTCTTCATAAACACCGTTTACTATGAATGGATGACTAACAAGATTTCGTGGCGGTTACAAAGTTTAGATTCCCTTTTATTACGCCTATCATAGGCTTAATAAAAGTTAACCTATGCTGTGTGGCTATGATGATACTCGTATATCCAAGAATCACCTTCAAGAATCAAAATTGACATCTCTGTTTTAGGGCTTCGTCAGCCGATTCGTCACGGACTGATGGCGCTTCCGAAAACGAGGAGAAAATGGCTCCGTTCAGGGAGAAAGTTCAGGGTGTGGTCAGCTCTTTGGTGGACGATAGCCTGAGCACTGAACCTGATCAGGGCAAAGGAAGGAAAAAGACTGTCCAGGTAATATCTATTAATGGTAAACAATGAGTATCTCAGTTTATTTTTAAAATTTCTAAAATATCCTGATTTTCAAGTTTTACACGACATATTCGAATTATTTTCAGGAAGTATTCCTGGAGCACATCACTCATCTTAGGATATGTATAGAACATAATCATTTGTATAAGGTAAACGTTAAGCAAATCGAAGCCACCACAGAATTAATATTAGGTAGCATTAAAGAAAATTACCAAAGCCGAGTAAAGCACCCTCCAATACTAATACACGGCCCCGATGCTTCAGGAAAAAGCACCTTATTGACGCACCTGTACTTTGAATCCGAGAAAATTTTCCCTAAACCAGTTCTAAGGGTGATAAGATTTTCAGCGGCTACGCCCAGATCAGCGTACAACTTGGAACTGCTGAGAGTGATGTGCCAACAAATATCGATAATACTAAACATTCCCGAGGGGTACTTGCCGAAAGATGCGAGTTTCGACCCTCTGTACATAAACAACTGGTTCCAAAGTCTATTGAAAAGATGTGAGGAGATGGAGAACGAGACTTTGTTGATATTCATCGATAACGTTCATAGAGTGAACCCGCTGGAGTGTGATATCGTGACAGGACTGTCTTGGTTGCCAATGTCTTTGCCAAGGAACGTGTTTCTTATCTGCACATCTGCAGTATCCCTAGACCAGTTGCAGTTGACACCATCTCAGAAGGAAAAGTTTAAAACTCAGAACTGCTATCATTTGCTTGACGCTATAGAAGGGAGTGTGGAGAATAAGAGTCACGGAGACTCTATTGATAGTGCCTTTGATAAACTGGAAGCTGTGTTTGGACCGAAAGCTTTCAGCAAACTGGCAAGTAAGTTGTCGTCACCTTAAAACCTCATCTTTTCTATACATTGTATTCGTTACCTATATCATCATTCACCAATCAAATTTCTACTTAATAACCTTACTAGCTTAACTTCATCTCTTTTTTCCAGAAACGATCATACCAAATAGGCAGATACTAAAAGTATTTCAAATCAGATAATGAATTCCAATTCCCAATTCCAATTGCCTCTCAAACCTTACTTCAATCACTCAAAAATTAATTCCAAGAAATTCATTACCAATTCGATTGACTTCCCACTAATAAGTGATATTTCCTGTCTCAGGTTACATAACATGTTCTGAGTTCGGGCTGACAGAACTGGAGTTGTTGGAACTTCTGATGCCAACGAGCAACAGCGACGCGGTAATAACTTTGAAGGATGCCAACTTCAACTTCTCAACTCTCTGCGTCGCCAAATACATGATGAGTAAGTAATAGTTCTAAAGTTTGGAGCATTGGAGCTTTTGTTACGAGTGTTGTGGAATCTTCTATTCTCGCACAGGGAAATTTGTACATACTGCGCATTAAAATAAAGATTGGCAAAGATAGTCTTGGAATCTTGTATTCTTGCAAAAAGAAATTTGAACCCGAGTTGCCAATATCTGTGCTGAACTGTAAGAAATTTTGTTGGATTGTAAGCAATTGTACGACGACGCGACGGTTGTAAGAATTTAATAAGTTATGATGAAATGCTTCGTGAATTCTTGTAGTATGAATCTTTTTAGAGAATTTAATATAAGTATGCAAAAATTATTTATTTTATTTATGCAAAAATAAAGCACTTTTTAAACCGGCATGTTGCTACTAGGAAGGAGTCCTACTGCTTTAAAATTGAACAACACCTAATGATGATCCTAGCCGAATTTCGACCTGGCGGCTAGATGTGCTATAGCTATGTGTATTATAATTATAAATAAAGAAATAATAATAAAATTAATAACTCTGGACAATCTAAACAGCCACATCTAGCCCAAAGCTAAGCAGAGCAAAAGTATGGGTTATTCCCGTCTAATCATATGATCAAATTGTGGTTGGATCTGATCAAATAAAAACCATAATCTTGTCATATCAGACGGGAATAACCCAAAAGTATGTGCGCATATACAGAACATTATCTATTCCCTCACTCTCATTAGCTTATTTAATGTATGAGATTATTAAATTTCGGAGCAACTTTGAAGCCCCATTTACCCGGGATCAAATTATTAAAGTTAAGCTTCGCATATAAAATTAAATGACCTATTCTATCATAATTACTGTGTAAGAGCAAACTTTCAGTCAAAAATGTCCAACAATTTTCGGTCAACTTCAGTATTCGTACAGCAATTTTGGGACTTTTCTCTTTTTCCGTTGTATTTCTAATTAGATGGTACGACAGAGTATAAATTAAATTAGAACGAAAGGTCCCAGAGTTAATTTTGTCTGAAACGCTTTGATGGAACGTGGGATGAAAACGAAGACATGAAAGACATATTATGGCCCTATAACGCGTCTTCGCTCGTCCTTTTCATTTCATGTGCGGTACGTTTTTGAAACTGATAATCATTTTCACTTTGGATTGTTCAACAAACATCAAAACCAGCTGAAACCGAGTTTTTAAACCCTTGCAAAATAGCACTAAGTACGGTAGACCATGATCGTTTATGTTTCATTAATTTTTGGACATTATAAAATAATAATAATAATGCTTGGCTATTCACACAGCATTATCTAGCCCCTAGCTAAACAGAGCTTGTGTTATGGGTACTAGATAACTGATATACATAATATAATACAATACATAGATAGATTTTTTATAGAAAACGGCCAGATAACTTGAACAAATGTCTGCAGATCATACACACATTTGTCCCAGATTGTGTTTATGTGAATCTCCTATCTGATCCCATACTAAAGTAATATTGACCTTGCATGCACACGAGTCCATCAACGAATTAACACGTGCTACGTGGTTTAACCGGAAGAAATATTTATCTTTCATTTATCTAATGAAAGTTTTTACTTGGATTTTCATAAGCACAAACTTCCAAGGCCGACGATTCCACTACTTTAATGAGGTTCGATTTTAATTCCCTTCTCTTGTTAACAGAGCCACTGATCACCATAGTGGTAGTCTCTGGCCGGAGCACTTGGGTCTGGCGTGTGGCAGGTGCTGGTGCGAGAGCGAGACGCCGCTATGTGCGCGTCCAAGCTGCTTTGAGAGACGCACATTCAGATCTAGCGGCTCTGCACTTCGCCTCGTTCTTGAATGACGGGGATGACACTGATAACTCAGATGCCCAGGAACTAGGTAAGTGAAAAAACAAGATTTATTTATGGTATTTGTTTCTCTTTTGTGTTAAAAATATTGTTCTATTTGATAGAAGTGCTTTGCACTGCCTCCGATTCCAAGAAAAGTTATTCTGCGCCCTTTCGAAGTTCCAAGGGGCACAAAAGAACTTCTCTCTGAATTGAATGAACTAAGAACAAAGAAGTGGAGTTTCTTCATAAATTCTTATACTGTGCAGTGAAAAAGCATTTCAAAACAGCTCCTGTAGATACTGTAGATTGTTTTTACGAATTGAAGAATAATAATTTTGACTCATTATTTCTTTGAAATACCCAGAGTGCGAGGTTAGCACTATAATAATAAAAAAACCTCAATAATTATGACCATCACTTCAGCTGTTAAATTATTTCAGGATCAAGACCTTCAAGACTAAATGCTATTATTGTTTTTGTGACGATATCAATTTCCCCTATAGGTGCAGTTGGCGATGACGACGCCCTTCTAGGTTCCACACCCTTCCACTCTGCGAGCAGAACCGCTGCTGCCTTCACGCAGCGCCACGTGGAAGAGTCTTGGCTCCATCTACTTCTGGCTGGAGACTTCTGCAAGCTGAAGGACCTCACTGTCTGCAACTTCGACTTCTTGTTGGCTGCTGTAAGTACAACCCATTAATGACATGCTTTTAGATTAAACATAGAAATAGAATCGCTACTGCCTTCACGCAGCGTCACGTGGAAGAGTCCTGACTCCATCTACTCCTGGATGGACACCTCTGCAAGCTGAAAGACCTTGATATTGGCAAGTATGATTTCTTGCTGCCTGCTGTAAGTACCACCCGTTTGAGAGCATTCTGAAAATTAAGAAATAGTTGTAACTAAAGAAATCGTTTGTGAATATTTTCAATCTCTATCAATTTCCTGTCAGTCTTATTTAGGACGCCCTGGCCCTTTTTTGATTTCATTTTCTCTGTATCTGACACCACGATTAGACAAACATAGTAAAATTACTATATGGACCAAAACAATCAATCCTAATACCAGCCAATATCCAACAAGTCACAATCACTATAAACCTCCAAAACCGATAAACTCAACTATTTCCATAAAATACGAGCACATTTCTCCTCTAAATAGTCTTTGCTCGGTGCATAATTACATTAATTACGTAATAGAACCGATTACCGGCAATAATGACCGATATATAGGTATTTAGCTGGCCCCGTTCGGCCAGCTTGTAATTGAAAACCGTAAATATTTAATAACATGGGACATTTAAACGGGATAAGAAGCGAACCTACGTGTCAAACTAAGACTAGATCTTAATCCTTACGGGATTCCCGTGGTTAAAAATACGAATTAGATTAATTAAAATTCTACATTATTTTCTTTGGCCCTTCAACGTGAAAACAAGACTCAAAAAAAAATTATGAAATTGCACTGTTTTACACATAATTTGGTCGAGATCTTAGGAACCCTGCGGTCTATTGAAATTTCTTATGTTTTGATACGTAGGTTGTTCCTAATTACTTGGTTCCTTAAAGTATTTTTTTCCTTAGTTGTGTAGTTTTCTCGTAAAATAAGCAAAACCTCCAATTTTGCACTTGCGCCGTTCCAAAATATGACAAATGTGTGCAGCAGTGCCAATGAGGAAATGTTCAAAAAAACTAGGTGAAATAGGTCCATATGGATAGATATATAAGATAACAATATCCGCAATAATATAATGTGTGTACACTAACATAACTAGGAGAAATAGGTCTTAGGGGATAAAGCTTTTACCTATTGCGGATATTGTTATCCGCAATAGGTAAAATCCACTAGAAAATAGGTCTTGGCTTCAAACATAACAGGAGTGTCCTATTGATACCGCCGTGTGTGCTTCAACTTTTCTCATAAGGGTAAGTTCAAGCTAGAACGACTTGGTTATTTCATTCAAATGAGTCCTAAATGTGCACTGTTTGTCACGGGTAATAGGTAAAGTTTTCTATCACTTGCAATCGTGCCAATATAGTTTAGCAACTTAACTCGTTAGGCTGACTAGCTTCTAGGTAAATAGATGGTTCATCGTTATTAGGGTTCTTTATCGAGAAGGTTTTTATTATTTCATATTAGCGGGCCAACGGTACCTTATCACTAAGCCTTCGCTGTCTTTCTGTCCTTCTGTCAGCGTTTTGTAATTCATAAACAGTAAAAGGTAGACAATTGAAATTTCACTGAGTAGGTATGTATTACTCTTGCCGCTGTAACAACATTTAATAAAAAAGAAATAAATTTTAGAAATTAAAAACGCTGTCACACAGAAAACGTGATTTTTGGGAACCCTTTGTGCCGTATGCTAATTTGACGCGCACTTCGCCGTTTTATGGGGTTTTGCGTAAAGGCAATCAATAATAAATATTTACGCCGTGCCGGTAGTAATTTTATTTGCATCCAATATCGTATAAAGTTAGAAGTATATAAGCTATGCCCTGCGGTGAGATAAATAATTGATGCTGGACAATTCTTACAGCATCATCTAGCCCCAAAGTAAATACGCTGAGCTAGTGTTATGGGTACTAAATAATAAATAAATAATGCTGGACAATTCACACAGCATTATCTAGCCCCAAGCTAAGCAGAGTTTGTTTTATGGGTACTAGATAACTGATATACATAATACAGTACAATACATAGATAGATATTTTTATTATATGAACGCAATTTGTGAACAAAGACTGGAAAACGGCAAGTTATTGGCCTTTGCTGATGATACAGTTCTGCTGTTCCAGGGAGAGAGCTGGGAAGAGACATTTCGATATGCGCAAATCGGTCTCGACCAAGTATCTAAAACACTCTACCACAACATACTTACCTTGAATGCTACCAAAACGAAATATCTTGCATTTTCGTTGCGGGAACCAGGACTCCCGGACAGACAAAGATGTGCGTTAAAAGCTCACACTCCTCGTTGCTTAAATGTCAATCAATATAACTGTGACTGTCTCACCTTAGAATCATGCAAGACTGTCAAGTACTTGGGTGTTACAATTGACGTTAAAATGACATATGCACCCCATATCAGTCTGCTAACAAGTAGAGTACGGAAATTAATCGCGATATATAAAAATATTAGGCATGCAGCCAGTAAAACTCAACTTAAGATCACGTATATGGCTCTTTGTGAATCTCTTCTAACATATTGTGTGACTTCATGGGGTGGGGCCGCTACTACCCACATGCTTCCGTTGGAGAGAGCGCAAAGAGCAGTACTCAAAGTCGCACACTCTCTACCCTTCAGGTATCCCACAACCCTATTGTATACTGATTGTAAAGTACTCTCTGTTCGAAAGCTTTTTATACAAAATATAATCTTAAAACAACACAATGTAGCACCTGACTACCAAACGTTAAACAAAAGAAGAGCAAATAAAATATACAAATCGGTTCAATGTAAAACTACTTTTGCACATAAACATTCATACTTTCTTGCTCCATATTTGTACAATAAAATAAACAAGTTTTTAGCGATACACAAATTACCTGTCTTAAAATGTAAGACAAGGATAAAAGAATTCTTAGGTCAAAAAAACTACAGTGAAGCGGAAAGTCTTCTAAAAGTTCTGTCATAACACACCATTTCATTACACTACACAAATAACACTACCATACACACGCAACTATACTAACACTCTATATTCGCGCCGTCTCTTTGTTGCCCAGACTCTCTTGAGACTGGTGACCTCAGGAGACAAAAAGAACATCTACACTACATACACAAACAAACAAACATACACACTTACAATAGATACACACACAAGCACAACACCGTTGATTTTTTTGCTGATTTTAGGTAGGTAGTTACCTATTTAATTTTTGTTTAGGTAATTTTTAAACTGTGTCATAGGTTTAATTAGCGAAAGGAAATGCAACTAACTGACTTGTAAATAAGTCGAAGCTGGGATCCCTCGCATCTTCATACAAGATTTTCTTAGTTAGAGCGAGGATTCAAACTTACGTTTATAACAAGAACATTAGTCTATCTATATAATTTATATAAATGCAACGATAGAATGTAAGTTTATAATGTGTTAAATCTTTCTGAAAATAAAACTATATTATTATTATTATTATTATACATAGAAAACGACCCGAACACCCGCAACAAATACCTGCAGATCGTACAAATATTTGTCCCAAGGCGGGAATCGAACCCGCAACCTCCTGCGTCGCAGGCGGACCTTCGCCCACCGCGTCAGAGGTCATCAAACAGATAAAAAAGATAACTGATATACCTTATATATTAATAAATAAAATTAATACTTAATGCTGGACAATTCACATAAATTACCTAGCCCCAAGCTAAGCAGAGCGTGAGACAAACAGCTTACCTTGTAAATTCAACAATTTAACTTTATTTTTGTCACAAAAACTATTATTATTATTTTTATTATATGTATTCATTTACAAGATTTTATAAAAACGACAAAACTTTAGCTTGGTAGGATTCATGAAAGCCTCATGAAAAAAATCTTTGGTATATCCTTTCAGAATGATCTGCCTTACGACTTATGTGGGGTTAGGCAGATAGTATTGAGCCAGCTTTTGAACCATTTTGAGCTACACCATTGACCTCACAAACTGTAAGAACCTACGAACCTTAATACCACCCAAAATACCAAAGTTAGGCCGTCGGAGAACAAAACAACTGGGTGCGTAATTCTGTTTACGTTATGGACTTATTGATATCGGATCGTTTGCCTTGGCCTTTGTTAATAGTGACTTATGGTTTCGCGATTCTTGGATGCCGATTATGATAATTTTAACCAGGCCTTTTCAAATAAGTTTTTGGAACAGTAAGAAGACAAATTATGTAAATAATTATTTTTTTTTAAAGTTGGTGGGATGTGATCAGGAAAAGTTCGTTGAATCATTTTAAAATAGATCTTTTTTTATTTCATGATTAAACCAACCACATAAAAAGCTGTGGACTGATATCATTTTATAACATTATTGGCATCACGACGAACTGATGTTATAATGATCAAATGACGTGAAATTCGATCATTATTTAAAAAAAAAACATTTAACACTACAAACAATATTAAAACATGCGTACGAGCCTTGCACAAAAATGGAATGAGAACCATAGACAGAACGAACATCCGTCAGCCTGAAGGACTATTGGAAATTCTTCTTACTCTATGATTATCTAGTAAGAAGGTGCGATATCTTGCTTTGTAGATTATGGAAACTACGTTGTGTTATTTTAATTATCTTCGTAAGACTGTAATGAAATGACTGATATAATAATTATTTTATAACACATCTGCTCGTAAAGGGTCTCTTATTGCACCAATTTCAATACTGTAATATATCTCATTACGCACTAGCGCGGTAATGTATTATTGTATGTAACTTGTATCATAATTTCCTATTATGTCGTGAAGCGACTACTATTACTTATTATATCAGTCATTTTATGAAAAATAGTACTTGTATCTTCATAATAACAATAATTGTCATTCTAATTAAGATAGATACAAATATAATATAATTTAATTGCCGAAAAACAGAATCAAACAGTCAAAATTCAAATAATAAAAAGCTCCGGGCTATAGAAGTGTAAATCATGATTCACCCAATGCCGTATTATTAACCTACCACAAGCTAAATGAAAATTTATTCCAAACCCCAGATTGAATATTCCAATATAACAAAGACCCTTGTTATTGGTAAACGTGTCGAATAAAGCTGGATCTTCACTAGCGAGATGTAACTGTAACCATACCGATACAGTAACTTGTTTCTATATATAGTTTTTATACTACCTTCAATCTGTACGTCTACCATGAGTTGTCATAGTTAGATCGCCTGACGTTACTACAGTAGATACGTAAATACGTAGGTAGATGGTATATTTAAATAACTAACGTAACTACAGTAGTAATAGTACGTTGCTATGACACCAGTCAAATTTGTAACTCGTGCTACCAAATTCTAAGCAAATGAAGCCCAAACTACAGAGACTGTAGTATAGTTTACTACACAGTGACGTAGGATAGTTATCTACGTGACTCATACAGCGAGTTTTAGTACCCAACTATCCGCTAGAGGCGCTGTAAAAGTTTTCATACATTTTTAAATACAGTCGCTAGCGAGTGTAGATTGATAAAACTCAAGGTAGACGTAGGTACTGGCCGATGTCAGCTCGTGGTGCGGTTCGCGAATCACGTACTCATGTACTATCACTATGTTTTTTATGATTTCATCAGAATTAAGACAGCAGCACTTACAACAACAACAAGCAACAAACAACAATTTTTATTGCAAGTCACGACAATGCGCGCTAAATGGTAAAATACCTTACCACCAAACTGGTAGCATCACTCAGTCACCGTAGCCGAGATCGACTTGGACATAATAAATTATCATCATCATTATTTTTGATGATGCCCCCCTAAAGTACATGTGCGTGCAATGGTTATTGTTACTCTCGCTTGTGAGTACCTGACTTAAGCATAGATTAAAATGCAAGCTCGGTGTCTTTGTTGTCTGTAAACACAGAGGCGCTCAGAAGATTAATAGTTAACCTTTTGAATCGATAGAACTTTGCACTTTGTTTACAGTGTAAATTAACCTTTAACAGTATATAGGATGTATCAAACTATAGTCCATGCAAAATAATGAAACTGTGCTTAATACGAAACATCTGGTGCCTAGATGGATTATTTAATGCTTTGCTAGGTGCAAGCATTGGTTGGGATGGACCCAATTTTAGTACAGCTGGGGTAAACCTGTTAACACTTTCATTGCCCGTGACGCAGGTGCTCAGTTCCGTGTATCGGGCGGTGGCGCCTTGGGGTCTCACCGTAGCCGAGGCTGGGCAGTAAATACGTTAAGAGGACGATTAATGCAAAAGTCGAGCAAAATGTGTCTTTTTAAACACTTAGATTTATGGTAACGAACATTAATATTCAGATTTAAAAAATGTGATAGATAGGGAAAAAAGCTGTAGATTCTATTCAATAACTCGAATAGAATTTAGGAAAATAAACTGAACTAGTAATTTCGCGTTATAAAACTGTTATAACTGAAATTCTCTAAATTATCAGCGACAACACTTAATTATTTTTTACGAATTACATAGTCAGACTAAAGTTTTTATAGAGTAATCGCTTTGTTTTTCTAACTCATGCTTATATTTTGATAAATGTATATAATATAATATTAATAGATGATAAGCAAAAACTTGATTTTTGCACTCATGCTCAGTTCCGCTCCGCGAAATCCTATGCCAATCCTTTTTTACAAGATGACGTCTTTAAACGCACCCTTAAGGCGCATACCCCACCGAAAGTGGCACCGCCACCTACTTTATGTTATTATTCCGTTTAACAAAGGAATTTTCAAAAATCCATCTTCCAGTTTGTGATACCTATCATAAGCTGTTTTTAATGCATCTGTAATAGTTTTATTCTATTTAGTTTAGGCAGAGATACAAAAATAGATTTTGGTGGCCACCAAGGGCAACTTTGTATCTCTGCCTAAACTAATTAGAATAAATTTAAATTCCTTTGTTAAACGAAATAATAACATAAAGTAGGTGGCGGCGCTAGTTTGGGTGCTGTATGCGCCTTAAGGATGCTGGCTAGCTAAATGATTGTATGTGTGTTTATCCAAAGATAATAAATGACCAAGCTCATTAAATATTTCTTTAACAATTCTAGACTAATATTAAGACCAGTGTAAATAACTCATAAATTAAAACTATGTGCGTTAGCTGATACAAAAATATTACCTCTTTTTCACTATCATGGGACCGGGGTATTTGCATACAGCGATCTAAATCCGTAAAGCAGAAGGTATTATTCGAAGCAATGAGGATTATCTTTTATTGCTTTCGGCACAAGGAGGCTTTGACTTCAATATCGGAATGAATTTGAACTAAACTTTGATATATAGGAGCTCAGATTATCCTTCGTGAAAAGAACCTCATGAAAAGACTTTTTTACAAAGTTGGTTGTTGTTTTTTGAAATGGCTACCTTTCGTTATTATTAGCATATTATTTAACAAAAGAAGGCATGCATTTTTGTTTCTTGCGCATATTCCGACTCGTAGTAGTAAAATGAATGATAGATTTCAGGCCAAATTCCACCAATTCCGTCTGTAAATTCGAAAAAAAGGGAATTGTAAAAAAGAATTTTAAAAGTCCTAATTTATTTGACGATGGCGAATCAAAACTCAAAGTATGGAACTAAAAAGTAGCAGAAAAAAGGGTCCGATGGCGAATTGCCACTAACTCTTCCTCCTTAGATAATTTAACACAAGTCTTCCTCTTATGCGAAAAACTTTTTCAGCTGTCACCAAACGTACCTAATAAAACCTATTCATCCAATGGTCCAATAGTAGGTAAATAACTAAGAAAGCAATAATGTGACCCTTCTTTTGACAGGTACAAACAGTCACCATATCGTACCTCCGCTGTATACTGGAGCACGTCCGATGCTACATCCTCGACCGGGACGTAGAACTCGTCTATGGAGCAGTGAAGAAGTCCAGCGATATCCTAACGCGGGATCCAATGCAGTTGGGGGCTCAGGTAATTTTAGTTTCACGTATATACGTTTATGTTGAATTAGCTAGCTTCTTTTAGTCAAAGTAGCCGTGTTGGTTGACTTATAACCAGGGATGGTTACTGACCCAAGGCTAGTCATTGACCCCTTTATTATAAAAAAACAGCTCTAGAAGACCAAATAAAAACTTTCCTCTTTTAAAAACTGTTTGAGTTATATTTCGTAGAATTTTTATTAGCTTCGCTCACGCTGTTTGTTTTGTGGAATCTACTTTATACTATACAGTGTTATTGGTAAAATAGTAACCCTGAAGTTCCCGTAGTGTTTCTAATTTACCAATAACCCTAACATACATACTAATAATATACTAATATACTGATGTGGAAATTCAAATAACATACATGTCAATAATTTCGTTCAAAAATAAATGACTGAATACCATCAAAGGTGTGAAAATATATTCCCTCGGGAGTATGCAAATACTGCCTCACTTGAGAGGATGTTTACTTTCCAACTCGATTGATCCGGGTCACCGCCTTTAGTAGTAGGAAGTAAGACGAGTTCAGCTAAAAAGCAAATAACCTCCCAATATTCTCATACGAACCTAAACGATATTCTGTTCCAAGCTCTTTTCTACATAAGCTACCCAGTTTCATCAAAAGGTACGAAATATATTTCAACATATTACAGGTTTTTTTAATATAGGTTTGGCGCGCTTTGCATTTTCATTTACCTACTTTCGCCTTTTGCATTGATGCCAATTTTATGACAGTTTCCTTGTCCGTCCATCAATTTAAGCCGTTGTCAGCGGGATATAAACCCTTTAACGAGTTTCGATAAACCCCTGTTTGGACGTAGTCGCAGCTACAAATATTCTGTGGCGCGTTCGAACTTCGGGAATTCCTAGAGGATAATGCGGTGGAATGAGGCCGGATGTTTTGATTGGTTTAAAAGGTTTTGGGTTTCGGTTAGTAGGTACTGTTTGGTGTTCTGTGGGCGGCGTTTGAATCGCTTGGTGAATTTTTGATACTGCTACTGATTAAGTGATTTGGGAAAGTAGGTTAGATACGTTATAGCTACGAAGCTACGACACTATAGACATGCCTTGCTACGGCGTAGCACGCTACGACGTAAACAGTTTCTTTAATGCTTTATGTACTCAATTAATTTGAGTGTTTTTTTATGATTGGTTGATATTAACTTTCGATAAGAAAGGGGGATGATAAATTATCGTGCCTCTGTATATTATGTTTGCATGTGGTATTGAAGCTCCAGAACGGATGACCCCATTGATTTTCGTTTTTAGGGTTCCGTACCTCAAAAGGAAAAATGGGACCCTTATAGGATCACTTTGTGGTCCGTCTGTCTGTCTGTCAACCCTCTTTTTATGTTTGAACGGTGATTTCAGGAATTTTATGGGTTTGCTTGTGTTACTTTTTAATGATATTAATTATTTTTATTAATTATTATTATTATTAAATTATTACCTTTTGTACGACTGCTGTTTTTATGGTTTACTTTCTCGGTACAGATAATTGCCTGGCTCCGCCCAGCAGTGGCCCGACGAGGGGTCCTAGCCAACTTGGTAACCGCAGCCATGGCCTGGTGTGACGGATATGACAAGCCACTTCTAGTTCCTTTGAATGGATGGTAAGTTTACATTATAATAATACCTACTACTAACTCATGCTGTGACTGAGACCGTTTTGTGACTCAATGAAAAAAATAGTCTGCTGTCTTGTATTTGTAAATCATGTTTGTTTTGTTTCTACCGATTGAGATACGAGTACAATAAAATATTCCGATTCATTCATTCGAATTTATTTATTATTGAAATAATTTTCTTAGGTTGTGCTATTAAACATTTTGGTTTTTAGTATCAAAACTAAAGCCTGCCTAACTAAACCACATGCATGCATATTGCACAGCTAAAACCACCAGTTTTCAATTAAAACTAAACACCTGACACAGAGTTCCTTGATACATTTCATGAAATTAAACCGAGCAAAAAAATTTCGCTGACAAAACAAACAGAACTAAAAACCTTTATCCGAAACAAGGCAAACCAATTACGGAGAGTAGCCAAAAACAACCGTATTTCAAACGAAAGTGACCAATTAATCTGAAACACGTACTGACCTCGCAAGATCAATAGCTACGGCTAATTCTAGCGTACTGCATTATACAATTAGGTACGGAAATTCTCTAAGAAATCACGTGGGTTAAGGTTAAGGTAAGTGTACTCCCTTGTCCGCATTTGGACTCCTGTTGTTCCATTATGCGTTAATTGTGCTAGCATAGCCAGCCTAACTCCGTCCAAAAGCGCAGAATCTTCCTGGGGTCTTCGCAGGCTTCGCGGAGTGACCTCGGCAAGTTGAGGATTTCGGTTCGTTGTGCTGTTATTCCCTCGCATTCCAGGATTACGTGGGCAGCTGATTCGTCGTCGCTGAGGCACCCTCTACATAGAGGGCTGTCCGTCGCTCCGATGGTGAATAGGTGTTTGTTTAGTGCGCAGTGTGCTGTTAGTGTTCCCACCAGAATACGCAAGTCCGATCTGTTTAGGTTCAGTAGGCGTTAACCACGTGGGTAATGGATGCTAACTTAACTCGTTAAGTACCTACTTACTTCTAGTCAAGTATAGTAACACGAATTCAGGGTCGGAAACGACTCTCCAACCAATTTGGAACTGTTGATTTTGTAGACTTGGATCTCTCGGTTTATTTTAAGTTATGGACGTCATCTCGGCCAAGTCATCATAAACGTCTAAGTTCCAGTAAAGTTAAAATTATATCCTTCGTGATTCCATTCTTTTTTGGCTAATAAGAGTCATTTGGCGACCAGAGTTAACGTTTTGTATTATAGTATAGTATAGTACGTAAACCCTCGCACTCTGGGTAATCTCTAGGAAATTGAATTAATTTCCAAAAAAAAAACTATTTTGGTGGGACTCGAACCCGCGTCCCACCCTAACCAGCGCTTATCAACTAAACCACGAAATCCGATACTCACCTCCTCGAAAATTGACTTTTTACGACTCTAGCGCCGCCGTTAGCTCCACCTACAGAGAAAACACTGAAATTATCCAAACCTGTTCAAAGACTAAAGTTACATTTAGTTCGTTTGACGAGAGGTGTTGCCGGTGCTCAATTCTAAAGTTTTCTACTATAGTGCGTAAACCATCTCACTCTGGGTTAAGAAATTAAATAAGTTCCCAAAAATTTCGTTTTCAGCGGGACTCGAACCCGCGTCCCAACCTAATTGTAGGGGTGATCTAACCTAGTTGGTTAGAGCACACCCTGACACAAATTAACAGGTACGGCAATTGTTTGAATTGTTATGTATTAACTACACATGGTCCAGCAGTGGACGAATACAGGCCGATGATGATGATGATCTACACATGATAGGTCTATTGTGCGCACAAAACGAAACTTAAAAATAATTACTTCATTATGCTAGCTTTTGTTTTAAAGTGAAACAACGAAAACGACAGCAAAACTGTTTTTCAACAACATTTCCCTAACTCGAACTTCACACTCAACTAGTAGATTGTGATCAACGGAATGCTGACACAATTCCAACTGGACGTTAACGGTTTGTTAATTAACCAACTAATCGTCCGTTTATCTATTCCATTAGCTTTCCTCGCAGTAATTTCTCGTTTACTGAATTACTTCAAATTATCTCTAATTAGATCTGTGCTTGAATATTTTTTCCATCCCCACAGCTCATTTGGAATTCAGACAGTTGATGGAGTTATCCCGAGACATAATCATGGTAGATAGAAAATAATTATAAAGCTACAACATAAAGTAAAAACACGCTATAATTAACAAAGGATTTCATAATTTCAAATTCAATAAAGCATTAATGTGACATGATGTGAAAATGCCTCGGCATTAAGAACTTTGTACTTTAGTGCAATAAAGTATTAAATAAATAAATAAAGTAGTTAACGAGATTAGTCCATGATTTTTTGTACTGCTTTAATGTTTTTTTTAACCCTAACCGTAATAACTTTAACTGTTTTTTAACCGTAATAACTTTATTAGGAAGAAAATTACAATCAAATAATAGAGATAAATTAATAATAGCGTTTACAATAGAAACAATTGAGCTATCTGCAAACTGTTGCAAACAATCTACAGGTAGCTCAACTGATCCATATCAATACCAGTTGGAAGCGTGCCCAAGACACTGGCTGCATTGCCCCGCTGTATGGCAATGATGATGCGCTTTGCCAGATACTCTTTAATGTACCATGATAGCTTCAAAAGTTCAATGTAGCACTTTTTAAACGAAACTTTGCATTCCAATAATGGGAATACTGTAATCAAACAAAAAATAATGTCAAACAAAATTGTTCATAAAACACTATTTTCTATGAAACTTGTGTAATTTTTTTTCTGCGAAAGCTTTAACTAGTTTACCTACGACGATTCATTATCAGGAAGTTTTAGAGCTTATAAAAAGAGTTCAACAAATAGCACAATTTTTAATAACACTTCTCTAAGAAAATTGCATTCAAATAATGAGAATACTTTTACTTTTAAATTCAATGCACTTCTTAAAACAGTATTTTCTATGAAACTAGCGTAGAAGAAAAAACTATTTTCTTGGGAAAACTTTAGCAAGTTTACCTATGACGATTCATTATCAGGTACCTAGTTTTAGAGCTTATAAAAAGATTTCAACAAATATCACTCTTAAAAACACTGCTCTATAAAAATTCCATTACAAAAAATATCGGTAGAAAAAAGCTTTTAAAGGCGTGGCAGGTAGCGAAACCTCATTATAATGTTATTCTTCAGCCACGCTACATCTTTATTTCCACATAACTTTTCGTATCACATGTCTGGCTTTGTTGGTTGCGCAGCGCGATTATATTTCTCTTTTCTACCCTCAGCTCGTGCCTTTCAAATAAAAGAAATATTTCTTTTACGAAAATACAACTTCATTTTAACCAAGTAAAGCGTGTAAAGTGGTTTTATTTTGTGAATTGTTCTTTGAGAAGTTAATATACCAAGAACAAATAATTCCCGTGTTCTGGCGTGTGCCAAAGGCGTTCTTAATTAAGAATCTACTTAGAGGAGTAGCTAATAACTTTTTTTTTTTTTTTTTTATTACTTCTATGAGACTTTTAGGAGATTCTAACTAATGTAACCTGTTATTATTGTTTTGTTTGTTGTTTAAATACCTACCAACAATCTGATGAACAATTTCATGTAAATAATACGTATTTTTGATGTCTTCTATCAGGCTTCAACCACCAATAGCGTCAACAGTCCGCGTGGTCTCCGTGTCGGCTCCACCCTCAACCACGACAGGAGTCAAATTGCTGCAGCTCGCGCCATCTGGTCAGCATCTGGTGCTGGCTCCGAAAGCTGGCGACCCTCAACTTTGGCATGTCATGTCTAACTCTAAGGTCCATACATTCAAAGGTCAGTATTTTCAGCAATCATTTCTTTAAATGTATCCGGGCAATAGATGGCCAACATTACGATCGATGTGGCGCGGCGGGAAAATTTCCGCCTACGACGCAGGAAGTTGCGGGTTCGATTCCCGCCTTGGGACAAATGAACGATCTAGAAATATTTATTCCAAGTCTTCTGGGTAGTTTTTTCGTGTAATAAAATAAAAAATAAATGTGTCTATGTAATTTAATTTAATGTTTTCCATCAAGTTTTATCAGTCACCTATAAAAACACAAGTTCTGTTAAGCTTGGGACTAGATGATGCTGTGTGGACGGTCCAATAATTTCTACTTTTGCCTCTCTCTGATTGTAATGGAATGTAAAAATGAAATAAATATATTTATTCAAAAGTGCTTATAATCTGCTTCGCGGGGATAGGAACGGGTTAGTCAAGCGTAACCTTTGTCTTGGCAGATAAATAAACCTGTCACATAAAATCGATTACCTCTTCTAGTACAAGAAACACAAATTCAACTGAAGCATTAGGACATGGCAGGTATGAAAATCATATTCCCAATCTACACATTATCAAGAAATTAAACACAAAAGTTTCTGACGCTCAAAAGCTCAAGCTTGTTATACTATTAATAACAACTGCCATAATACCAACAACCCAACCTCCAACACCGACGAATTTAGGTTTACTCCGTATTTTCATCCCAAAAAGGTCAACTCTCGCCGTTAGGTAGGTGAACCAACCAAACAAGGGTATATCCGCCAAACACGTCATAACACATTAATTATTTACACTAGGGTACGGAATTACTCGACAAGTTTTACACGCTATGTTTTGCTCGCAAAATCCTTGTACGGAGAGTATTACCAAAGCTTTCGTCGTGTTTTTTTTTTAGTGTTAAAACGAAACAGCTGCAAAAAGCGTCCCATTTGTGCGTCGATAGCTTATCCATTTGCCTGAAACCTCACTCCCTAACGTTTTTGCAGTACGGTAACGGTAAAATTGAGTTTCGACCTTCATTTTTGACACATTTAACAAAGAAAAGCAAACTTTCTTGGAGAGCATGTGCCCTTAATGACCCACACACCCGTAATTACGTGTACAGAACTTAGTCAGAATTACTGATTATTCGGGGTTGTTTATCTCTGTTAAGGGAACGTTGGTTGGTATAATTAACTACATTTCTTAGTCTCTCTTTTATCTTGCAGTTCTTTTGTTATTATATTCATGCAATAAAGTTCCATTTTAATATTCTCTTGTAAGTTCTTACTTTTAACAGCAGACTATAAAAAGGAGAAGAGTATTAAATATTAGAGCAGGATAAATTCCCTTGTTTTAAGAGGAAATAACAAGTTCTTTTATTTTAATGTTTTGCTTTGATGTATTTAAATTCAATAGTTAAATTAATTAACGATTATTTCGAACTATATCAAAAGCCTAAGCGGTGGGTACTAGTTAATTACGACACAATGTTTTGAGCAAATCAACTACAAATAACTTTCCAATTATTTTTTAACAACCCACTGCGAGCAGCAATCTGTAATTATGATAAAACCAGCTTTTTTAAGGAATTTTTTTAACAGTTCCATCTAACGAATAAGTTTCTAATAAATACTTTTGATTTTCCAAAAAATTTGCTATTAACGGGCGCGTACGTCCTAAAAGGAAACTCCATGCGAAATTTCAGCTTCGTAGCTCTTGTAGTTTCAGAGATTACTTGATGAGTCACACAGTTTTCTTTTTATAGTACCTATATGAAAAATAGATAACCTATTAACAACAAACGTATGTAGGTATATAGGTACTAGGTACTACATGTGCGCTAATGAGGAATTATCCAATGAATATTGTTACCAGGACATTCCGGTGTAATACAATGCATGTGTGTCACACGAGAGTCCCAGTATTTGCTGACCGGATCCGATGACACGACCGTCGTTGTATGGGACCTTCACACTTTGGCTATCAAGACCAAGATATTGTAAGTACTTGTCCACAAGTTTGTCATTGTTTGTGACTAAGTTTCAAAGGGAGTATGGGCCAGATAAATGACACTAGGATCGCAGGTAGTTGATGAATGGGGCTCGGGAACCTTATTTGTGGCGTCGTATGGAGAGGCTATGTCGTGCAGTAAACGTTTATGGGCAGAGATGGATCATTTGTTAAAAAAGTTAGCTAGTTTTGAACTCGTAGAAAACTAGCTTGTTTAATTCTATAGCTTGAATTTTTCAGAATCTCGATATGCGTAAGTACATAATATGCAAAGTTATTCAAAATAAACGTACCAAAACTTACCTAGTCCGTTTATTTTGGAGCAAATAACAGAAGCACATTAAAATCATATAGTAGGGTATCTGATTTTAATGTGCTTCTACTAGAAAAACTTAAAAATATTATGTCGTATACATTGCAACGCCCACGTATACAATTAAAAGTTCCAAACATATAATGTCACTAATGTGAATCAATTAGGTTTTGCCTTCTCATATTCCTGAATGAAACACCACATCAAAGGAAACAAATGGTAATCGTAACTCGCAAAGGGAATATTGCAGTGGGTTTATTCTAAATCCCTCAAAGTCTGTGTGCTTTGAGCTGCAGCACTCAAGTGTTGTCCCTCGAATGAGGTCGGTTTCCAATCTGGGGATTATTGGAAGATCTGGAAGACAGGTTGCCGATTTCAAATATAGCAGGATGTTACATTTTTATCGCATTGTATCGCTTAGTTTATAGTATTTTGTAAAATCTTCAAGTTGTTTGGAAGGTAATCTCCGGAACTACCTACTCATTTAATTCATAAAGTTCTTGACTTGATAATCTGCAAGCTAGACTAGAGCTTAATTAATATTGAAGAGTACCTGTAATATATACGCGATCAGAATATTCATAATGAGTTTAACCTTATTGAACAAAGACACGTGCGGCTTGTAGCATCTGTAAACTCGTATCACAGCACGCAAGATGACTGAATGCAACTTCAACTTCTTATTTTAGGCATGACTGAATGCAGTTAATACTTTGTTGAGATTTCATCCCAGACAGCATAGCTTATCCATTTGTACCAGTTGATCGTAAATTTTCAGTCCACCTGGGTGGACTGTTAATCCTCTCAAGGCCTCATACATTTTTTATACATACTCATACACATTTCTCCCACAGAGAGCACATAGCTCCAATCCTCTGTGTGGCTGCCATCGTGAATCGTTCTCTTGTCATAAGCGGTGGTGAAGACTCTGCGGTCATTGTCTCCTCGCTTATAGATGGTGCTTTGGTAAGTTAAGCTTTTTTATTTGCAACACAAGGTATAGGTAATACTACTACTACATAATAATAGTATACTACACATAATAATAGTAAAAGAAAAAAATAACCTCACGTTCACTTGCATATTGCATAAACTTGAAGCAGGTTCTTTGGTTTTCATTATTTAAACTTCTATTGTAATATCGAAATATCTCAAAGTAATTGTTTAAGTATTGCATGCAGTTGTGAACAGTTGCGTTTATTCCGGACGATTCGGTATCGAATATGTTAAAATTGGGTATTATACCTACAGTTTTCTATGTAAGCTAATTTCCACGGGTCTCCCACTTGATATAGGTAGGTATCCATTTTTAACATTTCCGCCATACAAAAATAGTGAGAACTTTCAACGACGTAGCTTTCGACATAGTTTGAACAATTTACCAAGACAGCGAACGAGCGAAACCCAAAGGCAAAAACTACTCGCATAATGTAAAAACTTTAAGATAGGTAACCCCATCAAAAGTTTTGTAATAAGAGGATTACCTTCACAGATGAGCTCAAAGCGGCAAAGATAATTTGATGCTAATTCTTTGAAAGATGCTTAAGTACGAGACGTCTTCTGTTATGCTTTCAAACTCTCCAAGTAGATTTCAGAGTTTAAACTTCTATGATGGGTGTTTAAAAGAAGCTGGCACGGAATAAATGTACATTTGAAATGAGTTACGTAATGATGTGACTTGGTCGCGATAATTATACCTTTATTAGTTCAGGTGCACAGACTCGTGTCACAAAACTTACGTAAAACATTACTGTTCGAGGCCGACTCATGGCAGGTGAGCCTTGACTCATCTAGCTTTCAATTAGAAACGTCGTATTTTCTGATTACGTGTCTTATAGGTAACTGCTTTAATATAATAATATGCAAGAAATTTTTTCAATCAGGTTTTACAATCTCTTGAAATCAATGTATCTGTTTTCATTTAAACATCATCTTCTTTTTGCCTTAGATCGCTCTAGTTGAGGTCACACTTTGAGTCTTTGATTTCTATTCTTTCCTATCAGTCGTCATTTTCGTCTTTTTCCTCGTTTTCCTCACACCTCTAAACGTAAACATTTATCCAAATAGATTACAAAGATCGACCATCACCGTGGGCCGGTGACCGGAGTGAAGGTGATCCAAGATGGCGAGATAATGGTCACGTGCTCGCAAGATGGCAGCGTCTGCACCTGGAATGTGGATAACTTCACTCTGCTCAGCACTGTGGCTGTTGGAGTGCCGGTTTGTTATTACACTGGCATTTTCATCAGCCTTATTCCACCCACTATCAGGCATAAACCAGGATATGATTTTCGTCACCACTTATCAAAAATGCCTTACATCCTTACCGGCTGCGCCAAACAATTCTTAAATGGTAAAATAATGTTAACAGGGCCATTATTAAGCCATCATTTCGCTTTGCAAGGTTTCCTGATCTAATCTATCAATCTTTAATAATATTATAATTTTTAAAGTTAATTATGTCTGTCTATCAGTTACCTTTTCACGCCTTAATGGCTAAAAGGATCTTAATGAAAATTAGCTGGTAAGTAGTCGGTATCCTTGGGATGGATATAAACGATTTTATATCTATGTATTAATGTTATTATTAGTTTAGTTATAATCATTGTGAACTTTACCGATTATAATCCGACAATTTCTCTTCTAAAGGTACAAGCCATGGAAATAACGGACGACAACGTGTTTCTAGTAACTCTACAGACAGAAAACGAACTCCATGTGCGCACTTTTATAACAGGCACGCATCTGCATGTGCTCAGGAGGCATAAAGGCAAGGTAAGGAGGAAAGATACAAGTTTAATAATGCAGTTAATCTACCGTTGTTAGAAAATAGCCATAATAACCTTTAAATACCCTAGGCTACTCGACGAAAACATTTTAAAACAAAATTATAAAATCAGTATCCAAATAGATCCCCAATAGCTTAACACTACGCGATTATATTATTTCAGTGTATTATGTATCAGTTATCTACTACCACTAACACAAGCTCTCCTTAACTTGAGGCTAGATAATGCTGTGTGAATTGCCAGCATTATTTATTTATATTAAGATTTTTAAATAAAATTCGTAACTTAAGTAGGTACTTATTACAAGTTATACTTAGAAAGATTTATCCAGAATATCATCCAGAGTTTTGTATTATGTGTTGTTGGTAATTGGGATCTTTACGTCTGAAATAATAATATATTCGTTCATAATTTACAGCAATTGGGGTATCATGTTTAACAAGCACCATGATTGCGTCACATATACCTTCATCGTCGTAATGTGTTCTGCGTAATTAAGTTTTATATTTGTAAGGGATTTACTTATAATGAAGTCATAATTATAATTCCTTCTACCATTCTGTCTAAATAGATTAGTTTCATTATCTACTACTACTAATGGTCCGCCCCGGCTTCGCACGGGTATATTCTATAGCCTATGTTCATCGGGGATAAATATTTCAAATCGGTCCAAAGTTTCGGGGCCTATTCAATTCAAACAAACAAACAAATCTTTGTGCGTTGTAAAATTAATATAGACTATAGAAAAGCCGCCGTTATCGAAAACAGTAAAAGCAAATCAATCATTACCAAATATCCGCAATAATTCGATTAGAATTTTCCCTTTGTTCATGAGAGCTTCTTGGCGTATCTAAATCATTTCCTTACCGACATGTCAGCACACAATATGTGACCTATCTCTATACACCCCAACAAAACATCATTTGCATCTTCTAAGAGGTGACATAAAGGCTTTATAATCTCAGGGTAGAAATTTACATGAATTTGCATCTTGCATACGGTTTTGCATTGTGCAGGTGGTTCTCGCCAAATAACTTCAGAGGTCGTCATTATGAAGAGCAAAATAAATTGTTAAGGATACGATATATGACACCATTTTGTGAATAGGATAGGCATAGGATTTCGCGTTTAAAGGAGCGGGACAGAGCAAAGCGAAATAAGCTCAAAAATCTATTAATTAAAACGTTTGCTTGCAAAAATAAGCCAAAGGTGCCCTGGGTATTCTTCTATTTAATATGGTGATGAAAATAAAAAATCTTGTGATTGATAGTTTGGGAGAAAAATTGTATAAAATAAGAAAACAGATGGTACTTTGCACAATTATTTCTGGTATTTAAATAATAGTTGTTTTTCATTTTCAAAATAAAAAGAATCTGCCTTTTATTCCATAGATTATTAGGTATTTTTTTCAAAGCTTTATCGATAAAGATGACGTAGAAAAATCGTTTTAATGTAACCAAAATTTGCCCATTTTACATTATCGGCACTCTAACTATTTAGAGCGCCGATAATGTAAAATGGGCAAATTGTTAAGATCAATGGTTTTACTTCAAACCATTGATCTTAACAATATCATCATCTAAATAATATCAGTTATCTAGCCGAACTTGTTATGGGTATAACATGCTCTGCTTAACTTGACCCTAGATAATACAGTTTGAATTGTACAGCATTATTTTATTTATCATCTATTCTATCCTAGTTTTAAGCATAACGTTACATTCTCTTTGATCCTATTTATCTCTAAATACGTTCTTTCTAAGTTATACCTGTCCAATTTTTCAATATATTTAAAACCTCTCGAGCGTCAGTTTCAAAACCAAAAGCAATATAGAATGTAAAACGATAGGGCTGTCAATGATACCTCTTGATGGATAGCATCGTAGATATACTAGATAAGATATATGGCGAGACATAAACTAGAATTAACGATGGTCTAACGTAACGTTGCAGCTGGTGAGGCGACACCTTGTTCTAATTACTTGTCTTCTATCTTACAGACAATAACGTATATTACAGCTACAACATTGTTATATAGTTGCATTTATACCTAGTGGTAATAACAAGCCTTCTATGATTATGATTCATTGTCCATTTATCTGGTAAGAGAGAAAACTAAATATTTATATTTGAATTCGTATGCGCTGAGACACAAATACTAGTCTGTATTTTATGTTATTCGGAGTATAAACATTTTAACATACTTTATAATTAAAATAACACAATAATATATGGATAACCATTGATGTGTGTCATGCAAACGGAAATTATTCAGATTTTTTCGGAATTATTAAACGGTATTACTATGTATGTACCTATGTCTATTTTAGTGTAATTTTTAATTCCCTTTACGTTACCTAAAAACTGTGCGACCACTGGATCGGAATCGAAGCAATCTAGGTAGTACCTATACCTATAATGAATATCAGAAATATATCATAGGTACATATAACAGCTCGTTCCCACTTGTTCGAGTGTCGGGCGCGGATTTTAATCGGATGTTTCAGTGGCATAGCATTTTATATGAAACTATTCACACCTGTCGGATAGCGATTTTGTGTAGGCGCCGACAAGAAATGTCAAGTGTTTAGCCAGCCCTCAACACAAAAAAACTCGTTTGTAAAAATCGTATCGGATCTCACTCGCCTTTAAGTATGGTGCTGTTCACGTTAAAATTTGTCGAATGTCGGGGCCGACAACCCTCTCCCCGCTACCACCTTGCTACCTCAGTAGATCGTTTAATGTAGTTATTGACATAATTATCGTTGAAAGTACATAGTTATTGATATCCTAAAATAATTGAAGAACTTAATTTCTTCACCTCTCAATTCTGTTTTTAATGTCTAAAATCCTCCCAAACGCTTTTCCCTCAGGATTGTTTACACCCAATATTTTCTTTCCTTAGCCGTCTTTATTCGTTTTCTTCATAAATAATAATACATCACAACAACTTCGTCGCCGTTCATCGTGCACAGTCGCCACGCGTAGTTTAAACAAGATCCGCCAAGTGCGAGTGTAACTCGCGCGCCGAGGGTTTCAAACATTTGCCAATTATTTGGACAATCAATTTTCCGTCTTTTTTCGAATGGCAATATTTTGAAAAATACGAAACCTACAGCAATTTCGAAAACTGTTTTAAAATTTACAAAACAATGCCTCTCATTTGATAAACCAATAGATATATAAATAATAGACAGTAGATAGCCCCCTTTCGATAAAAAATATCCCCCTTTTCGACCATTCTCAATGGGGGGAATGGTCAATTTTTCAACTTTTTTTGAAATATTTTAAAAAGTATGAATTTTACAGAAATTTCAAAAAGTGTTTTGAAATGGTCAAAACAATACCTTTCATTTGATACCCCACTTGGGTAGGTACCCTTCCTTTTGAAAAAAAATTCTCCTCCTTTTTTACCATTTTTCAAAAACTATTATTATTACAGACTTCTCTATATTTTTCCTGTAAAATATAGATTGATATCTACAAACGCCTCATACATTGTACATGGATCGGTCTGCAATCTTCGGAGATAGGGGGGGGGGGGGGGAATGGTCAATTTTTCGTCTTTTTTTGAAATATTTCAAAAAGTATGAAACTTACAGAAATTTCAAAAAGTGTTTTGAAATGGTCAAAATGATACCTTTCATTTGATACCCCATTTGCCTTCCTAGGTCTCTTTTGAAATTTCAACATCAAAATTTGTACTGAAATTATTCATTTTCATTTTTCATTTATTTATATATTTTTTTCTTGAAATCAGTAATGGCGCACGAAATGTATCATTATTTCAAATTTCAAGTTAATAGCTGCAGTAGTTACTGAGATATTCAAGAAAGAGCGGGGACGGACAGAGCGAGACCATAAGGGTTTCAAAACCGATCTTTGAAACCCTAAAAATTAGCACCAGCTTTCGCGGCCATGGCCGACAACTGATTTTTATCGGGAAGTCCGGAACAGAGGCGCCGACATCCAATTAACCTAAGGATCCGATACCCGACAGGTGGGAACGAACCCTAAAATTATTCTAAATTGTACTTTCTAGAACAAATTAGTTAATGTTACTTCGTCTACTAGGTACACGACAAAACAATATCTTCTGATAACAAGACAAACGACTACAATATAAAGTTTTAATAAATTCTCGCTGTCCCACTTTGTCAGAAACTTTGCACCGAACAATAGGTATTCTTCATTTTCCTAAGATCGATCGTTGAGTTTCACTAGGCCATCTTTGTTCTCGAACTTCACCATGAAGTCTCAATAGGTTTTTATATTTCCCTTTGTGGAGGGTGGCATGCAGCAGTAAATTGGAAGTCTTTGTTCAGAAAACATACTAAGAATTTGAACCATACAGACACACAGTGTTAATTTTGTTTGCCTTCTGTTGTTTCTTATTTCTTAAGATAAAGATAAATATTTAGATTTTCATTGGTTAGATTGAGCCATCCAGACCGATCAAAGAGAATCAAAGTGCTTTAATTGGAATCTCAAAACACTTGTCTCGTTTACCAATGAATCTCCATCTAATTGGTTTGCCAACACTCCAACTTCAAACAACGACCAATTTACCGAGAAAATGAAAATAGCGGACGAAAAGTGAGAAAATGCTAGTGAAAGATCCATCAATCACTGTGAATTCTAACGGGTGAACGTGGACGAGCACTCTAAAAGGGTACTGAGAGGTCTATAAGTAAGCAGGTTTATAAAACAACACTTACGGGCTACTCAGAGAGTCCGTTAGCAGATCATAAATCTTCAGTTTTGTTCTACTTATCGTCTATGCTGGCAAGAGCACTGAGAAGAATTGTCAAATAAAACGCTAAACTGGCAAGAGCGCTGAGAAGGGCGATTTGACCATTGACATAGAATTTTTTCACTACGTGATTTGACAGTCCGACTATAAAATTCAATATCAAAGACAATACTTGATAAAACTGCTTGCTGTTAACTTTATTGGGTAGAAGACAAGCATGTCGTCATTCTTTAATTCTTCCGTCCGAATTAAAAAGAAGAAGAATTTTTTATTTTCATTCCGGTCTTGGTCGTGTTGCGAAAATCTAGATAAATAATTAGAAAAGAACGCCACAAAGGTTTTTGTATTTTAAATTACGTAAGCCCTCGCACTCTGGGTAATCTCTAAGAAATTAAATAAGTCCCAAAAAATTTCGATTTCGGCCGGATTCGAACCTGCCCAAAGATTTTCGGCGAAACCGACTAAGATTTTGTGGCCTAGTTGGTTAGAGCAAACCCGTACTAAGGGTGAGGCGCTGCTGGTTCGAATCTTGCCGAAATCGAATTATTTTGAGACTTATTTAATTTCTTAACGATCACTAGACTTCTGCCGCGAATTAATATATCAATGTTTGGAGCCATCGGATGTCATATGCACAGTTTTCTTAATCTGAATTAAGGAATAGTTCATGACCTTCATGACCCTAATGTATCCTTTTGTTACTATTTTGGAACTCTCTGTTTGTAGAGGCCTTTGTAGTAAACAAATCGTGGGTGATCAACTAGTTAGACACATGCTTGTTGTTGTGAGCAAATGGTGTTTCCCATATAACTCCCTAAACGATAGGCACACGTGGATGTGGTTTACACAGGGTGAGGTTTTTTCGATACCTTTATCTGTATGTAAGAGAATTTAATTGAACAATAAATTTATTTTCTTTTGCAAAAGATAATTGTTTTAAAGTTTTGGCTTATGCTTAATTTAAAGCTAGCCCTTGTTTTGTAAGAGAGTTATGCCCATGAGAGATTCGAAAACGTGTGGTACGGGTCACCAGGGCCTTACTACAAGGTTACCTGGAAAAGATCGCTCATAGCGATAAGGCCGCCTTTGTACTTATTCTACTCGTATCATTTATTTCTAAACTGTTTTCTGTGTTTGTGTGGTACAATAAAGAATTATCTATCTATCTACTCCACAGGATATTTTGGTACTTACATAAGAAAAGATGGTAAGTTAGAGAAGCATCCTTCTGCAGACAAAAAGCATGCTTTTCAGAATTTAATTACCTAATATATCATTTACAAATTTTAAAATGGATGTTATTGAAAAGCCACCGCTTGTAGAAAACTTGAACCTTGTTTTTTGACTTGCCCAGATGAAATATATCAGCTCCACTATCCACTATTCAAAACCACCTGTATATACGTAAACGATGTCTCCCAAATTCGTTAGTACCCGCGCAACCGCAAACTACGCTTACCCCTAAACTCAATTACTATTTGTGGCTTTTGGTTCTGCGACGACATTCTGAAGCACTCCTGAAGGTACCCCGACCCACTCTCACGTAATTGAGGACCACTAAATTGGTTAAGCTCTCATTTATTCGTTACAAGAGGAAATAGATTTACTGGTGATTCTCGCTAAGTGCCCTCGGTGCCACCTTATTTTTATTGCCTTAGACCCCCGTTGTATCGAGTTTTAAGATCAATCACTTTGAGACACTATGTTACACAGTTCACAATAAAGATTCTTATTCTTATTCCGTGTTAAGAAAGAAAATTACAATCAAGTAATAGAATAAAATTAAAATGAGTATTTACAATTGAAACTATTGAGCGAACTGCAGACTACTGCATACAATCTACAAGTAGCTCAACTGATCCATATCAATACCAGTCGGAAGAGTGCCCAAGACACTGGCTGCATTGCCCCGCTTTATGGCTATGCTGATGCGCTGTGCCAGATACTCACCAGCTCTCGGGTCTCGCGTCGCTTCGACCAGACGCTCAGTTTTTTTTTAAACCCGGATAACCTCGGTTCCCCACGGACCTAAGGTCTTGACTCCATGGGGAGAATTCTTGAATGTTTAATAAAAATGTAATGTAGGTACGTGAGTTTATAGCTGTCTATTAGAATAATGTCTTCAGAAATGTTTATGAAAATTAACTCTTTCATACCATGTTTGTACCCTGTGAAAACTGTAGGTATGCAACAAATTGACATTGTTGCATATCTACAGTTTTATTTAGATAGAGAGTTAAAGAGTAAGTTAAGTTGAGTTTTAAGTTACCTACGTAGTAAAAACCGGGTTGAAACAAGATAAAATTCCTTGCCCCACAGTTTAGCAAGACCCAAATAAAATATCCACAACGCTAATCGACTTTTGCTGACCACGGCCGGAATAATTTCATGGCGTCGTCGCGCCGTCGAGCGAAAAGAGTTTAAAACCTTTGCTTCAACCTCAATTTTCCAGCTTTTTAGTTTAATCACAAAGTCGCTGAGGTGAGTCATAGTTGGCGTTTTATGAGTCTGCAGTCGATTAACCGATGTGGATCATACCGTTTTATGACTTCCACTACCTGTGCCGTTAGCGTCATCGAAGTCTGTCTAACAAAGAAAGACATTGTGTCTGGCTGACGTAGATATGATGCAATTTTTTACGTCACATTGAATTCCAAGTATCATAAAATATTCACGAGAGAGTTGTGGCAGGAACCAGACAGTAAATATTTAGAACAATAGTTGTGTTCCGCGTATACCCTATCTGGTACAAAATTACATACTTAAAGGGCATCTAACAAAAAGCAGACCCAAACAAACTTGAGCAATAAGTTCCATTGGGTAGACGCCGCGCCGTTCCGAATTTGAGAAATAACTACTCGTGAAAAATAGATTATTGTTAGGCCCTTACCAGAATTCCTGATCAAGTTTAAAATAATCAGATTAACGCACATTTTTCTTAGATCACATTAAAAATGACGGCTCCCATATGTCTGAAAACACTTAGTTCATATGATGCTATTGAGTATAATTTAGCGTTAATGTGATTTTAACGTATGATGCCCTTATTGCCCATCAGCGGAAGGAAGTTATAGAAACGGAATAGTTTTTTCCTATTTCTGATTTTTTTTGTAGGTAATCCAACCTCAGTAGGAACAAGCGACACGTACTAGTATCGGTAGTACCATTGATGGTACTAAGGACACATAGTAGTATCAATTGTACCATTGATGGTACAAATCAATCGTACTATAGACATAGGGGGGAAATTGTATATATTGAAATATTTAAAAACAAGATCAATTCATACGAAGGGTAATGAAGACAAAAACATTTATGTGTATAATATAATACAAATTTTCATGCTAACTGCAGTAACTTTTTTTTTTAAACCTGTGAAGAGGGATGTGAATTTCTCATTATGGGTGTGACTAATGAGGCAATTTTGTGAAAAGTTTATGTATACTTTTTCGCGTTCTCAGAAGCGGGATAGAGCAGAGCGACGTAAGCGAGTTTTTGCTTATTATCTATTAACTGGGACAACTTACATAATAATTAAATATGCTATGTATACTATTATATTATGTATATCAGTTATCTTGTACCCCTAACAAGCTCTGCTTAGGTCGGGGCTAGTTAATGCGGTGTGAATTGTCCAGCATTATTATTTATAATATAAAGTGCTGAATGCTGATCAAACAATAAGTTGTTGTGCTTTATACCCATAGAATTATTATTTAGATTTCTATGTTTATACGTATAGTACGTAACTCGCACTGTGGCAATTTTCTACGTAAATTTAATAATGTTCCAAATATTTCGATTTCGCTAGGATTCGAACCCAATTATTGTGACATTATTAAATTTTCGAAGAAAACAAAATCTTGATATTAGAGCTGAAGTCATGCTGACCTGTTCTTATCTATTAAGTACTAACTCCTGCCCGCGGCTTCGCACGCGGTGTTTAAGGTTATTTTTATCCCATGGGAACTGGTTTATGGGATAAAATGTGGCCTACGTTACTCTCCATACTTTCAACTAACTCTATGCCAAAAAACAGTCGACTGGTTGCTTATACCTAGGGCGCGGCGTGAAAAAAGGACAAACAAACAAAACACTTTCGAATTTATAATATAAGTAGTATAGATTATTAGTTACTATGAAACACAATAGTACACATATATACATTAATGCCACCATAATTATCTTCCTATTAGGTGAGATGCTTCTGCGTCGCTCACGACTCCTCCCGCATAGCGGTGGGCTGCTCTGACCAGAGAATCTACTTCTACAGCCTGCATTCCGCTCAGTTGATCCGGACCATCGCAGTGGCGCATGATCTAGCAGCCTTGGCTATCGCTGATAAGGATCATTTTCTTTTAGCATCCGGTAAGTTTAATTGTCTTGATTATTGAGGTTTAAGAAAATGTATTTCTTTCTTTCCTGCTATGCTCACTAACCAAATTTATGTTAATTAGTCCACCTTTGTCTAAAGCTGTAGAGATCTCTGTTATACCTGTTTTACATAGTTTAAATATTTAATCATTCCGAAATTTTTATGAAATTGTGCAAAGTGTAACGACAGTCGGATCTTCAATTTATCAATGACAGTAAAACAAAGTATCCTTCCGGTAACCTATTTATTTATGTCCTGAATTTTCCTCATCTGTCGGTCCTTTGTGAGGAATGTTATTTCAAGAGCTCCGTACTTACAGGAGGGAATCGAGTGACGATCTATTCCTTCCACACTGAGGACCACTTGACGAATTTCCGACCCACGAAGCAACTGAAGAGACGTCAAACCAAATCGAAAACCAACATTAGCATCCTGCAGGTAAACATGAACCGTTTTTATACTCCCTTTGGAGAGAAACTCGAACCTTTCAATGCCTTTTGCTTATTGTTGGATCATTTCTTGGAATTATTTCTCACATTTCAAAATGTTATCTTAGCTTATTTTGTATGATGCCAAGACAAATATATCTTGGAATGACGATGTTTATTCCCAGAATGTTTATTATTAAACAAGGAAAAGATCTTAGAAGTGTGCTAGACTCTGCGTAAAATTCTTGAGACACTACTTCTTGGTCGAAAGATATTCAAAGATATTTTTGGCTTTTATGTTTTGATTCAGCTTTTGTCTTTTCAATCTAATTCAGACCATCCGTCTACCGTGTCAAAGTCATTATATCAATTAATTATAACATACTACAAACATAATGATTCCACCTCCGCTAATTCAATCGTAACACCTTGTTACATTAATTTCAACTCAAAGGTAGCTTGAGTCATGGTACTTTTTATTGTTTTTTTATGTTTTTTGTTTATAGTCGTCCATTACTACTGAATATTAAGTATATAAATGTATTTTGCTAGTAGTGGAAACTCTGTAAATAGCCCTCAGCTTAAGTAGGTACATGTATTTCTCATGTGCTTACTAAAAATAGTCTTTTTTATTTGTGATTTTTCTAGCTGTAAGTTTTCCGAAAATTTAAAAATAAATAAATAAATAATTACCATTGATTCTTGCTCAATTATTTTTATCATACCTACTCGTATAACCCAACAGGCCGAACAAAACGAGCTCATCCCAATCAGCTGCCTCGAAGTCTCCCGTGACGGCCAGCTCGCCGCCAGCGGCTGCGCCCGCGGCTTGGTCCGCGTATGGCAACTCTCTACCCACAAGCTTCAGGCCACTGTCAGCGGACACATGGGCCACGTGACCTGCGTCACCTTCTCGCCCAATAACCTCCTTGTACTGAGCGGCTCTGAAGATAAGAGGGTCGTCGTCTGGCAGCTTGCTGATAACTCGTCTTCTCTTACTTATAAGGTCAGTTTGTTGGTCTACCTAGACAGCTGCAGGCCACTGTGACCGAGCGATATGGTCCTCGTGACCTGTGTCACCTTCTCGCCGAATAATCTACTTGTGCTGAGTGGATCAATTCCAACAAGGATTAAGGGTTTTGATTGGTCTGGCAGCTTATGGATAGTTCTATAAGACAACTTTGGAACGTTCAGCTTACGGAAAGTCCCCTATGAGTGATGTGAATTCCTAAAGGAGTTCTACTGCTCTTACTCATCTTACTCTTGGTGGAGTCTGAATCTCTGGTATTTTGTTGGCTGGACTGGTTATGTAATAGTTTATTTTTTGCTTATTGAAACAGTCAGATTAAATGAACGACTGTTTATAAAACTCCTACACCTAATTTGAAAAGTAATTTATGAATTCTCTTCTTTGCGTCTTCAAATTAAGCACGCTAACTTCATCCTATTCTACCCAGGGTCACAAAGCTGCAATCCAATCCCTGTTAATGATGTCGGACGGTCGCCGCGCGATGTCTGGTGACCGTTCTAGAAACGTGCACGTTTGGCTAGTCGACTCTGGAATCGTACTACATTCCCTGACTTCTGCGCCCACGCAGAGTTTGGAGGTCACGTTGAATATGAAGTTTGCGGTAAGTAGTATTAATTCTTCATAATTATCACGATTATTGTATCTATGTTACCAATCTGTGTATTGTGTGAATGCCTAATTAACATTTATCTACCGAGACAGACATCCAGACACTTCTTAAAGGTACAATAAGTATAATGGTCTCTAATGATTTGGCATTTTATCTCCTGTACCTAAAATACTCATTTATTTCTTGATCCTCAAAAGTTAAATATTCACACAAAAACGTATTCCCTCGAAATCTATTTTAATAGTGCGAATAATTTCGATTTAGAATTAACTTTATCATACTACTACGCTTCTTGGATAATATTTTGGGTAAACTTTACTCCAATGGTTTCCTAGAATGCCACTCGAACATACAATCCAATATACAAAACCATTCAAACTAATCACTCCAACAGGTTATGTCAGACGGCGAAAACTCCGTGCGAATCTGGACCCTAGCGGGTGGTGATAGTGGCGAAGAGAAGCGTCAAGTGTCACATGCAGAACGAATCACGTGCTTCGCTCTAACCGCAGACTCGCAACATGTGGTGACAGGCTCTATGGATATGTCGCTGAAAGTGTGGAAGCTTGATGGAGGGAAATTGTCTCAAGTAAGATTCTTAGAAGGAACTGCTTTTAATGTTATTGCTTGAAGTATCTGCCATTTCTCCTAAAGTGACTTTGAGCGACGTTACTTTTAAATAATTACTATAAATTCCAATTTAAAAGTCTACAGTTAGTAAAAATATCCCTTCCCTTTTCAAATAGGTTCTTGTAGGTCACTCGGACATAGTGACCTGCGTGGCCGTCTCCATAACCAACAAGACTCAAGTGGTCTCCGGTTCCTGGGACTGCAACCTCATAGTGTGGGACATCAATACTGGATCTGACCTGCATCTGCTGTCAGGTCATCTAGGAAAGGTCACTTGCGTCAAGGTCACTGGAGACGGGACTATTGCTGTTTCTGGTGAGACATTTTTGCACCATACAAGGTCATACGTTTTTAGGGCAGCTACTTCATTGTCTGTGATATCACAGACATTGGGTTCGACCTGCATCTACTGCCTGGTCAGCTGGGCAAGGTCACGGGAGATGGAATCAATGTTTCTGGTAAGTTTTTGGTGTTGCACATCGAAGAAGGAAACTGTTACCCCATAGTCCATTTTGATTTTGATTAATACTGAGTCTGGCCGTCATCTGCTGATGGGTCATTTTGGGCACTTGTGTCAAGATAGAATCTATTTTCAAGCTGTTTCAAGCTAAGATCGACGTCTCTTTGTTTTTCTAAAGAGGACTCAGTAAATCTGTCATTTTGTTTAATTTTAAAGAGACCATAGCATTTTCACCGTTTTTGAAAGGTCATCTGTAACGACGTGATTGGACGATACATAAATTAAAACAGTCTAGTCTACTGTAGAAGTTTGAATTAAAATTGCATGACTATAAATTACTCTGAGTCAGAGAGAAAAGTTCTTCGAATGAATAAAGTTTTAAATACCTAGTGAAAATGTAGGACAAGGCAAACTTACTCTACAGTTTAAAGTTTGGAGTGATTGAATATTTTAGTAACGGTGCTTTAACTTTTTATAAAAGGTTGCTTGGTAATTTAGTTCATAACGAAGTTGTGAAATAAAAAGTATTTAAAACGTTTCCTAATAGAAGGTTTGAGCTAAGCAATGTTAAGATGGTAATCGTCTTAAACCTGAGTTTCGAAATAAAATTGTCGGTTGTATATCTGGATAATTTACTTATTATTAAAATATACACACCATAGTCCATACTCACTTACCGTGCTCACTTACTGGTACTTGAAAAGCGCGGCTTTACAAGTATCTCATGTTCGTTCCCAAGATACTAGTTACCTTCGGTGTGGAAAGGTAATAGACAGACAGACGGAAATACTTCCGAATCTATACCTACCATTTTTCTTTAGAACTCAATCATCATTTCTCTAAGGCATTCGTTTGACCGCTTTTCTCCGACTTATTTGGAATATTCGACTACCACGAAAGAGCCTTTAAATTTTTCGGGTTAATATGTAGCCAAACACTCACAAATAATGTGGCTTTCTATTATTTAAAGAATTGTCAAAATCAATTCAGTACTTCCAGAGATTACCCCCTACAGCCTCATAAACTCACAAACAAAATTTACAAATTTACCTCTTCATAATATTATATTAGTATAGATAACAATATACTTCTGATAATTAGGTGCTGAGGACAAGACCCTTATTATTTGGGAAACGAAGCGTGGACTCGCTCTGACGTCACTCGCTCTGCATGTCCCACTGCTGGGATTCCAGCTCACTAGCGACTGCTCCAGGATTGTCGTGCATTTGCTTGATCGGGGTAAGCTTTCTATTAATTATGATTGTACCAAAAAAAAAATGCGGCCCAATGTTAGACATAAACCTTTTATTGGACTGTTTCTTTCTATGTTACTTATTAGTGCTACCTATTATTCTTAGTCTCACGCAAATTTATTTCATTTTATACAGGATGTCTTCCTATAATCTGTCTTCACAACACACCAGCCACATACGTCAAGATACCGACTTACACCGCGCCCACTAAGGAACCTGATGGTGAGCCAATAAATTATTAATCATAATCTTTTTATATGAAAAAGCAACCAGCTATAACTAACTTTGTAACTTTGAACTGAAACAAGGAGACTTCCACTGGACATCATTTATACTGAGCCGCCTATCCGAACTACATTCAGAGACACTATCTCGAGACCTGCATCCAAAAGTCCGTCACCTTAGCTAGCCAACACAGAAGTCCCGGAAGGGACTCCTCCAAAATGACATAAAGAAAAGCGCACGTTTTTTACTTCATACGTTCATTGGGCAGAAGTTCCAGCCAGTACCGACGTCAAATAAAGGTGTCATCCAAAGAGTCTTCATAAAATAAATTAATAATAAAAAGCAGGTAGCTTCTGCCTATATTTTCGTTTAAGTCTCAAGCTCACTGATTACGCTCACTGATTGATATGCCTAAGCGGCAGAATCCAGCGCTCTAAAATAAGTCTTAGGTATGTACTGACTGTAGAATTACCTGATTCACAAACGATAAATGAATTATGAATTATTTATTCTACATCTTATCTGCTCTGCTTTACATCTTTATTTTATTTATTGTAAAGGAGTTTTGTCAACATGGCTTTACATCTTTGCAGACCATTCCGTCCAATAGTCAATAGTAAAAGACCCACAAAAAAGAAAGACAATTCATACCACTTTTATGCAATTTTTACTATAATGCATGAAGAAAAATCGTAAGTAGGTACTAACTACTGCTAAAACAATATGATATGTTTTAGAACTTCGTCCGCTAGCTCCGAAGAGACCAATGCGAAGACTTCTGAAGAAGGAAGTTTCTCTAGACACGTATACTTGGCAGAAGAAATACGGACACCTCACGTCTGCCGCCATGATGGCCCAGGTCGACGAAAGGCTCAAACGAAGGTAAGCCCTACATCACAGCCGAAAGACGTCCACAGTTGGACATAGGCGTTCCTTAAAGTCAATGTTTATTTATAAAGAAATAAATAAGGCTGGATCAATGTTTATTTTTAAAGAAAACAATAATGCTCGATAATCCACACAGCATCATCTAGGTAGCAAGCTAAGGTGAGGCATTATTTTTGTTTGAGGGGGTCATAATCTTGCCGTATTCAGCAAGCTGATCGTGCGGGTTGGGAATCCCAGTTTGTTAGGGTGCTCTGTTCTGAACGGGGCATCGCTGCCCACCAAGATACAAGATTTTATTGGTAAAATTATACATTTACAAGTCAATAAGACACCGCCCGGTTTATATCTCTTGGTCGCTTCTTGCGACAGCCTCGGGTAGAACAGGGTACCTAGTATAAGAGTACTTTGAGCAAACACAACTCAGCAATATCAATTCCAAAGTATAGTTTAAGGTGAAGTACGTTCGTAATTTCTAGACAAGGACGAGCGAACACCGCGCAGTGAAAGCGAGAAAGGGACGCAAGAGCCGGCCCGCGCGCAATTTTACTGCTTTTTATTTATAAATTTGATATTGCTCTAAAATAATACTCTTTCGCAAAAAACTAAAACCATAATCCTCTAAAGTGTTTAGTTAAGTATTTTTTAGACGATATTTCATGCAAATATGTTAAGTAACTAGCAAATGAAACTGGTTTTCCGTAGTAAAAATGCAAAATTTAGAGGAAACTTTGCGATTTTTTTCTATCGAGTCAAGTTGAGTCAATCGTGTTTCGGCTCCCATAACTTACTAACAAAAATTCTAAGCTTTCGATGCTTATCAAAAAAGATTTAAAAAAATTGTGTTTTCTTGCCTTAAAATTGATTTTCCGTCTAGGCAAAACCAGAGTTTTGGGACCTATTAATAAATGATTCAGATTATAAGCCCCAATATTTTTTAGGTTTTCTGTGTCAGCGTCGATGGAGGAAATCTCAAAAATACAGGAGGCAAAGAATAAAGATTTGGGATCGCTGGTAAGAATAATATTAAGTACCTAGGTAAACGCTTTAGGTCTTCTCAACTTTATGTTTTATCCTGATTTCAAATCAACAAACCAAACAATAGTTTACCCAGGGCCATTTTAGGCCATGGAGGCCTTCGAGCGCATATGTCCGCCGTTCTTATTAATAGCTTACATTAAAAGGAAACCGTGTGAATTACTTTAAATATAACAAACTAAATTAAATTTATATAAATATAATAAAAATATAATTGTATTTGTCTTGTGTTCCATTCTTAGCAGATCTAACTGAGTGGAGTATTGGGTGTTCCAAACCAGACACTTATTAAAGTTTCGCAGTTTTTCGCATATAACTTATTGGCCTTACTTTTTTGTCCATTTTGAAAAGAAAATTGCTTTTGTAGACACATTTTTGCAACGAATTTTCGGTAAAGGCCGTGAAATTAACAAGAAAAGGGTTTAATTACCTTAAGTTAAAAACGCGTTATTTATTGCACAACCCCTTTCAGGTGAGCTTAGGCCCCGAACAAGCAGCCATAGCTCAGTCTCAACACTTTGACGAGCTGGAATCCCTTTGGAACAAGGTATCACCGCCTCGACGCCGGTCCAATAAGGTAAGAAGAAGATCTAGATAATAAATAATGCTGGACAATTCACACAGCATTATCTAGCCCCAAGCTAAGCAGAGCTTGTGTTATGGGTACTAGATAACTGATATACATAATATAATACAATACATAGATAGATATTTTTTATTATATATAGAAAACGACCAGAACACCCTGAACATGTCTGCAGATCGTACACACATTTGTCCCGAGGCGGGAATCGAACCCGCAACCTTCTGCGATCAAGACATCAAGAAGACTAAACATATCTCTAAGTAAATTTGTTTAGGGCGCCCAACCACATACTTGATCAGATCACACATAAAGATAGGAAATATGATAGTTTCCTAAAAAAATCTAATTAGTCCTTCATATTATCAGAAGGTATTAGACACGTATTATTTGCCAGTTAAACAAAGAATTATGAAGATATAGCCAGATAGTTCAGTTAGTAAGTAACGCGTGACACTTTTCAACGACTGTGTTACGTCCGTGGGGGCTCATGAACTCCCAAACTAGGACGCTTTGTATGTTTGTAATTTTATGATTGATTGACAAAGAAAAATAGGTACTTTTCCAATATCCTCTGATAATCTGACGGACTGATTAGATTTTTAATGAAACTATCCTATTGTACAATACTATGTGGAAAATAGAGTGAAAAACTGCTAGAAGCGCGGAAGAACAAAGAACAGCCTTTTTGCTATGAGTTCTTTCTTCCATTCAAGCTTTTTTCAAGGTTTTCATCAACAAAAAAAACTGATGGTTTCCTCAAATTCCTCATAGGTCACTTCTAAACATACTTCCCCACACATGCGTGTGTTGGGTGGGAAGTATATTAAGCATTTTAGCAGTGGGTAGCAAGGTTTTGCCATCATCACCAAACACCAAGCCGCCTACAACCATGCTTTGCAGGCGGCTTGGTGTTGAAATACACACAACTGCCCTTCCTATGGTAGGTTCTCTTTGTCGGCTCATACACGTCCACGAGCCGAGTTATAAGGTAACTTTTTTTCTTTTCCTTCTCGTGCCGCTTTATGCCTACCTTTTATGTATAAAGTTTACACATATCCCTTGCTAATTATATCAAACTGGTGTCACAGATGCTTGCAAAGCAGAGCTCGCTGATAGAAAGCCGCTACGACTCGTCGGACGAAGAACATACTCCAGTCGAAGAACAAGGTAAGAACATACTTCTCTGTAACTTAACGTCATCTTAACAACTAGTAATTTGACTATACAGTGGGTATGCAATTATAGGTTATTCACTTGTAAAATGTAAGAGACCTAAATAAAAATCCTTGTAGGTACAATAGATGTCTCTCAAATTCGAATTACCGAACGACACCCGAAAGAAATTAATTAAAAATTACCCACCTTAGTAACTACATAAATAAAAGACTAAATCTTTCAAGGTGTCTTGAATGTAATGAACGCTCAAATTAATTCTTCAAGGGTCCTTACATCATTATATCCTCTATAAGAAATATACTACCCAAAAGCACTTAACACTCTTTCGCAAAAATCGTAATTAACAATCATAATTGACAATCTTAATCCAATTACATATTTCTTTCAGAACACATGGTTGAATAGCGGAAAGCAGTTAATATCACTTAAGATTATTATCGTTTAAGTGGTCAGTTAAGATTTTTGTCATTATTTAATTTATAGTTTACGCTTATTTTTGAGCCGGTCTCGATTAAATTTTGTTTTTATTTTTTTCTAATTAGTAATTATTGCTGTGTTGACGTTGCGTTAGAATTGTATTTAAATTTTTACATACATATAATATCGTCGAATTTTATTTAATATTTTTGTTGTTAAGTATTATGTAAGTATTTTAAGGACTATTTAGGTTTAGGGTTAGAACTAGCCTCTATGCAATGTGATCTTCTAGTTGTAGCTTTTTTCGCGGAATGCAATGATGTAATAAGAAGAAAGAATACTTATAATTATATTCCATTGAATGCACAACGAAATACAATTTTTGTTTAAGTTTATTTCATCGTCAAAAAAGTACAATAATCTGGTTTAAATGGAAATTTCTAATAAATGTCTCTTTAAATGATATTGTGCTATTATGGAAAGCAATATTTATCTAAGAATGGTAAGTAGGTATGTGTGATAGTGCATGCATGAATATTCGAGCTGTTCTACTTTTAGCTCAACCACTTTTACATACCAAGTTTCACTTAACTGATATAAATATCAAAAAGTCGTCGTCTAAAATAGAGTGGAAAGTCACGTGTTAAGCTTCTTTAGAGTCTCTCAATAACCACCCTACTATCCACTCATTTGTGAATCTTTTACTAGAACTTTATTGTGATTTCGATTTCTAACAATATTTGCAGTATATAAACTAGAAAATTAATGTAAAAGGTTCTGTTAGCTAATATTCTTTTTTAGTTTGATCATTTATGATTTTTACTTTTAACCTTAAAATATTGTAAACTTGGTAAAATTGTTTTATATTCAATAGTTGTATTTTTTATCATATCTCGTTCAAGATGGTTTATCTATCTATGTAGGTAATATAGTTTGACTTGTAAAATAAAATAGCGTGTGTCTGGGCTTAGGGTTCGGTTGCATCTAGCGCTATACTTATAATGTAGGTGTTTATCTACAATAAATATAGTCAAACTTGTAGTTTCCCGGGTACCTACACGTACCCATTAGTGTTTTCCAAACTGTGATCCCTAATAAAGACTTCTATATAAGTACATTAATCGAAACTGTATGTTGTCTTTATAATAATTAGAGTAATATTGTTATTAGGCACCCAGTAATGATTCTAATAACACTTTATAATTAATTAGTTTCCAAATTGTAGCGATGCAAAAATTTATTGCAATTCGATAGGATTAATTTTAATCGTTGGATAAAATTCGTTTTCTTCGAAATTAGTTTAAATCATATTATAGTAGTTTGTCATTTAAAAGTTAATGTTGTGGCATTAGATGTTAAAATGTAGGATGCAATAATATTTATTAGTAGTTGCACATTGTAGGAACCAGTTTTATTTTTATCTTGACTTTAACAACTTGCCTTCTTATAAATATAATTTAAGTTTACGTAAAAAATATCAAATTCTGTACTGCACTCGATTTAAAGCTATTTTACATCCTACTTCCTGCACGTTATGATATTTTTTGTATATTCTTTGAAAGTGAAATAAGTTTTGAAATTAATCTTTAAACACGACCTTGTTAACTATTTGTATAGAATTTTATAATATTTATCCTTTCTATTCCTCACTACCGTGAGTTTTATTTTTGACCTGTCATGGCATTATATCTGAAATATATTATCTGTGTTTCTTAGAGGTTGTTTTATTTACACCATTTCACTAATATTAATGCAATTTGTCCAATTCATATTTTAATAATTATATGTTTTTAGTAAGGCCTACCACAACTTTTCAATGACTCTTATAAAATGACGGCGCTATCAAAATAGCGTACTAATGAGATATTGAAAACATCTGCATGTATTATCTTATCGAAAGATAATATAAAACACGATTATGGTGAGTACAATTATTAGTAAATTTTGGCAGTGTGGTCGTGTACATAAACACTTCAAAGTTTGATACCGATAAAAAGACTAAATAAAAGTATTCGCAAAACAATTGCAACAAAAATGTGACAGTGTAACTAAAATGGTTGAAATATCCTTTGAACAAGTTGGTAGCATCATCTTCTCACCTGAAAACGGAACATCATACTTCTACACGAGAATTACCATTGTCTTCAGCAGTATCGGGTTTACTCTCTCAACCTGTGCCTTACTTCTTCTGATCCTGACAGCCTGTCTCTTCGCAGAATGGAGGAAGAGCTTCAAGAATCAACTCCTCATACAATTTATGCTGATAAGATTCTACTACAACCTTATCAGGTTTTATTCTGATCTCAGAAAAGTCTTTGGAAATAATGACGACGATGACAAATTTATTTACATGGATGAATTTGGTATGCTCTACTCAGAAATAGCTTTACTAGCTTGGATGTTCGTCTTTACTAAGCAAATGTATAATAGCTTAGTGACAGTATTCAGTGGAGATAAACCCAACTTTTGGTTCATATCTGTTATGACATGGAGTATCCCAATCATTGTAACAGCGATAAGTTTTGTCCTTTATCGATTAGTAGTTCAAAGAAAATTGATGTTTTTCTTTATCTATCTTGCTGTAGCAAAATGGCCAGCGTTGATTACAAATGCAGTCTTATTGATTATGATTCTTAGATCGGTTATGAAAAAAAATGATAGTAAAGTTGTTAGCAAGAGCAATATAAGACTGGTTGTCGTTATGAATATCATGTTATGGAGTTTTTGCTTTCAGCAAATATTAATGGATATTTATATGCTAGTGTTTATTTTTCTACAGCGAAGACCGGTTTTACTTTTGCCATACAATATAGTGGCAATGTATTTTTGTGCTTTTTCGATAACTTTCTGGGTGCTTGGTAATTCAAACACTAGAAAGTTGTGGAGGAATTGGTGTTTGTGTGTCAAAAGCCATCGACCTCTCAGTCAACAACTGTCTAGGACTGCAAGTGTACAACCCTAGAAATATGAGTTGATAACATAACAAAACAACAATTTATAATAATCATGGACAATCCACAGAGCCATAGCCACAAGCTAAGCACAGTTTACATTATGGGTACTAGATGACTGATAGACGTAATACAATATATTTTATAATGAGTTTTTTTTTATTTTCTTGAGATTTTTTATTAATCATGAATAATATACCCAGAATAATATGATGTAGGTAATCATTATGAGATAAAAGATTCGGCTTGTATGCTACACATATGTTTTAATTATTATCTCTCTTTGAAAATGATTCGTTTTACTAATTCATAAGATCTGCGGTAAATATATTTCTGATTCTTTACCTTTAATGATTAAAACATCATTCTAGTGTAGGTTGTTCCAGCAAACCTATAATATATAATATACGTATATAACCTTACAGCATTATTATTAATATAAGTATATCATTAATTATTTACCTGTTTATTTCTACTATCTTATCATTGATTAATAAACATAACTGTTACATATTTTTTTCATTTTCCTTTTATCGTTCATATTAATAATTTTTTCTTCAATATAACTAATTTAGGGACCTAAAAACTCTCCTAATATATAGTATCTTCTGCCTGCGGCTTTGCATGCATTTCTACGAATAAAAAGTAGCCACAAAGAATTAAAGATGTTTGTGCAAAATTTCAGCGCGGTCTATTCGAAATACCAAAGTAGTGGTAAAGAATATGTATAATAAATGAATCATTCCACGTAGTGGTTATGCACCCAATATAAATGTACTTTTCGATTTATTCGAAAAGTAGGTACGCCCTTTATTGCAACAATATTTTGCATATACAATTTATTTATTAAAGGTACACAAACAGTATATATGTATATATTGTGCTTTTAATAATAATCGGTGAAGAAATAGCTATGTTTTTTACAACAAATGAGAGCGTAAATTAATTAAACTAATTGTTAAACACTTTTATTACTTTCGCTATTGTATAATGATTTTTCTGTAAAACGGTGCTAACGTAGCTATTTCTCAACCGATGATTTATGCAACATTTTATAAAAACGGGAATGGAGTTGGAAACTCCGTCCGCGATATTTATGAAATTTTATAAAACGTAAAGTTCGCTTGTAAGGAGGCTTAGAGGTTAGCATCCATCATACGTAGTTTTGGCGGTTTTCATTGGCCAAACATCTTCAAAAAAAAAAAAAGCCCAGGACAATCGCGCCAGCTTTTGGGAATAATGTATCTGCTCCCCCTAGACATTCTGCAACAGCAGCTTTTCTTGTTTTTGTTTTCAAAACAAACAGTACCTACTTCTTTGCATAAAAGGACGGAGATTCTGGTAAGGACATATAACTACCTACAGCCTGTCGTAAGTCAAGTTACTAGGTATCGAATCTATTTTTATATTGTATCGTAGATTTATAAGAAGTGACCCAAATGCAATGTAACTTTATTTAATTCAAGTATTATTATTTAAGTATATTTATCTAATTTAAGACGAGTGTGAGCACCAATACAAACCTATTTTGGATTAATGGTGCAACATTGATAAACACATGTATAACCTTTTAATAATAAAATATTCATTCATTCACAAAGGTACAAATTTTCGCCTTTATAGTTAGGTTATTAGTAGGAGACATATAACCTAACCCACACATGCACTCATGTAACCCACATTCTACGTCGTAACGTAACATGGGTGAAATGCCATCACTGCCCCTAATTGGCTGGTAATTAGTCCCTAATTACATTCTGTTCGAAACAGCTCTTAAGTACATGTACCTTGTGAAACTACCCCGACCTCAAATACATTTTGTGAACTTAATTGTCCATCATGGGCAAGTTCAACTTCCAATATTCCAGTTTCGTGGTACAGTAAATGATTTCACAACTAAATTTCATCTGCTTTTTCGTCAGACTTGGGCTTTAGATACTATACTTATTTACTATAAAAACTATCGTAGTTTGACGAATTCATTACGGATGTAAGCGGGTTAACTACGAACCTTATTTGTGTTGGAAGAACACCAACGTTTTATCCCTTAACGAGGGACTTCTTCTGGGTGAGCGCGGTTCTAGACGCGCGCGTTCTGCATCCCTCCGAGCACTGCTTTAAAAATGAGCCTGCGAGCATGTGATGAAACTTTGGTGTTGCTCCAACACAAATAAGGTTCGTAGTTAACCCGCTTACATCCGTAATGAACTATAGTACTAAATACAGAATAGGACTTAGATTTTTTTGAAAAAGAGGTGGTTTTGTACCCATAATACTCATAAATATTGATCTTTGTATATAGCGTGTGCCCCAGCACCCCGAGAACCTATGGTTTCCACCCCAAACGGCAAATAGGTAATTTCTCTCAAGATTAGCGTATTTTCGCCATTTGAGGGACTCCGCTGATGTTGCTGCAGAGCCTGAGAAAATAGAGGTAAATGTAAATATTAGTTTTATAAATGTATATACTATTTGTAATTGTTTTATTTTGTTATTATAAAGGCAAAATAATGTTATTGATGCAGTAAAGAACACGTTCATTAAGTCCCTGCGCAAACGTATACACTTTTGTGTTGGATACAAGCTGCCGATGAATATTTGATTTCTATATAGAATCAGTATGAAAATATCCACTCCCTGCGGATACGTGTGTCCAGTTGCTCCCACTTAGCACATACTCAACTACTCCAAACACTTTTTGACGATCAAAAAGTGTTCGGTGTCGGTAACTGGAAAATAAAAGTGTCCAGTAACTATGTACCTGCTCCACTTAAACAAAAGAGTTTGAATTGGCGGTAATATTAAGTTTAAATTACAATCAAACAAAAAAAACAACTTAGAACTAGTACCATGTATTTGCAATTGAAACCATTGAGCTAAAAGCAGGCCGTTAGAAACAATGTACAGGCAGCTGATCCATATTAATACCAGTCGGATGCTGATGCGCTGTGCCAGATACTCACCAGCTCTTGGGTCACGCGTCGCTTCGACCAAATGCTCACAATTTTTTTAAACCCGGACAAACTCGGTACTCCACGAACCTAGGGTATCGGGTTTATTATACAGGGTTATTGGTAAATTAGTAACGAAACGTTACCTGCAGTTTCTGCCCATCATCACAAATGAAGACTCTTCACGTTCGTGATGATGGGCAGAACCTGCAGTTTACGTAGTGTTACTAATTTACCAATGATCTTGTATAGTTAATACAAATATACAAAATACAAAATCGTATTTTTTATATTGGTAACATAGAAAGTTAATCTCCCGTGGTAGCTATGTACAATGTAGCTACGTTACAGGAGAAACAGACATTATAACTATACCCACGTTGGTGTCACCTAAGTGATGATGATGATGGTATCTTTTCCATTTTCCTGTATATTATTACATACAAGTTAGTGCTGCCTATGAAGAATATATGAATAGAATATATTTTATTAGTGTTACATGTTAACATGTTTTTACCTATTGTAAATGTTGGGATGTACGAGTATACAATTTATTGCCTCTGTAGATGAAACTATGTAAACTGTTTGTGTATAGGTACATGTTTTTGTCCTTGACTGTACTAGTATAGGTACTTATTGAGTTTATAATATAACCGTTTCTCTAGCTTTTTATTTTACTAGCCTGCTTTATTTTTAATCTCTATAGACAAGGTTTTTGGTAAATGTAACGACTAAGTTTTGTAATTAACGAGCCGTAGGATAAAATTGCCCTCTAGAGGTACAGCCCAAATTTCCTAATTATTGTAAAGAAAAAGTTTAATGAAGTCTGAATAGACCTTTTAAAGGAAATCACCGTTTGATAAGGCAACATTTGTGAAAATGTCAAAAATTTATTTGAGTCATCGCGTGTTTGTTTTGCACTTAGAAGCCACAAGAACGGTGACATAATTATTGGATCCCAGTTTGGTTTACCAATTTTTGAAGGTCTAGAAGCCATAGCCCTGTAACTAAAGCGCATAACATCATTATAAATAAATAATAATAAATAAATAATGCTGGACAATTCACACAGCATTATCTAACCGCATGCTAAGCAAAGCTTGTGTTATGGGTACTAGATAACTGATTACATAAATAATACAATACATACATAGATATTTTTTATATATCTAGTCTGCAGATCGTACACACATTTGTCCCGAGGCGGGAATCGAACCCGCAACCTTCTGACCTTCGCCCACCGCACCCCATCGGTCATCAAAAATTATATTGAAAAGTACCTTTCCTTGAAACCATAACCATAACCTCTACTTGGCCATATTGAGCAAAACGTGTAGATCATGTAAAGTTCGAAGAAGAAGAATCGTAATAATGACGAAGGTACATTACCAAACACACACCGGCTGAGACACCAAAAAGATTTACTTATCGTCAATAGATATCGATAGCTGAAAAGTACCGTAAGATGGTTAGAGAAAAAGGTTCCCTGTGGCGGCCGTCTAGTAAACTTGTCAGGGCCACTACAGTCACCCCTGATACTTACCGGAAATGATACCTCACGCAAAAATATATTACACAAAGCGCAGAAACTCAAAGACAAATCCCCTGAGAATTCAATCAATCTACGTCGAGCAAAACAACGATCATTATTCGAGTACAAACTTCGTGTCTCAGACGGCCGTTTAAACTTTAAGTGCTTTGCATCACGTAACCGTAGGCACTGACTAATTTATCTTGAAAGGAAAACTTAAGTGCACTTAGGACTCTCACTTCACTAAGCAACCCTAAACGTATTTACCTATATGCGGGTGAGGTAAATCGAAATAGGTAGGATGATAGGTAGGACAGTGAAATATGTTACGGTAAATAATTTATTTATTTATTATCTAGCAGGGCTCACAGCAAAAAGATCAGTAAGCGTATACACTGTCACCTACTTAATAGCCACAATAAATGTTAGTTCTAAGGCCCGTATCGTAAAAGTTTGTTCAGTTATTATAGTTAGACAACATAAATTTCAAGCTACTGTAACATTTGCATGCTAGTCTTAGTAGAACATAATTGAAACAAAAAAATTATTAACATAATAGTAACCTACATTGTGTTCAAGCAAATAAACTACCTTTATCTTTATCAATCTATGCTTGAGTAAAGTTTTTCTATGGCATAAAAGTCATCCAAGAATAGATCTATGACTGAACAAGCTTTTTTTATACCAGCCTAAGTGTCCTCTCAGTTGGAGTGGATACTAATATTATAAACTCCACTTCTGATTTAAGGAAATTCATAGTTTTAATTTCAGCCAGAGTTTTAAAAAGATAAATAAATTACGTGCCTACGTTCTTCTTGCTATTAGGTAGGTAATAAAATTTGCTGTCGACATCCATCTCTGCTTACAATATTTTTCAGCGCTCCTTTTCTCTAGGGTTGGCTTTCAATTATTTATTTACTTCCAATAAAACGAACTTAAAAACAGTTGAAAGGTTATTTACACTACCCAATAAAGTCTAGGGAGCAAGCAATATAGGTACTTCAACTTATTTGTAAAACCTGAGTATGCACGCGATTTACTCGGGAGAAGAACTTTTAGTGACCTTCCTCAAACTTTGAACACGGGACAAAAACTTTTTTCACGTCTTTCCAGAATATGGAGCCTCATTCCACAGGCGACAATTAACAACTTGATACTCAGCATGCCTCGCCGATGTAGGGCCTTGGCTAATGCCATGACATCCTATACTGATTATTAAACAGCACAGAAGAATGTTATTTCATTTTATTTTCACTTAATTGTCAGATCTTTTTGTTTTCTTACAAATATTTTTTTTTTCTGTTTTGGCACTATTTTAGTGTTTTTGACTTCAGTTTCTTACTAGCGCGCTGTCTATTTCATTACATAACTGAAATCAAGAATAAATTAGGCTTTTATTGATGAATGTATACAAAACAAAAAAAGTTGAGTTAAAAATAGACACCCTTGTTCCCTAGACTTTGTTGGGTAGATCTTTGCGATAAGGCCAAATAGTAAATCTTCTAAGAATACATACAAATGAAAGAGCTTTGCTCAGTTTTTCTGAACGACAGTATTCATAACAGAAGAATTTAGCGAGCTGAAGTGGCAGTGAACCATTCCTCGCAAAGAACCGACAACCGCTGGAGTGAACTACTGATTGGAGACTGTGACTTGGCAAGCGTATTGTCAGACGCCCGTCAACCAGGATGACGACATGCGAAAGACTGCAGGCAGATGCTAGATGTGGCAGGCTGAAGGTAGGGCCAATGGCGTCCATTAAGAAAGGCATATTTCCAGCAGCAGACATAGGCTAACGATGTTGATGTGGTGAGGATGTACAAAGAATGAATACTTCAGAAGCTTGAAAACATTTCAGCTAAGTAAAGGTTCTTTATTGTCTAGTTGGTAACCCTATAGCTGAATGATAGCGTGCTCGCAGCTTCAGGATAATGAAAAAAATAATTGGACGCCATATTTCCGCGTCGTCCAACGTTTTAGAGCTTCTCGTTTGGTTATTGTTGCCGGTTCTACGTGACCACAGACAATAAACATCTCGGGATAGACTGGTTTTGCAGTTTTGATAGGCAACCCTAAGGGCCAGTTAATGTTGGTCAAGTTTTTGAATGCGGAGTACTTGGTATGTAATGTTCGTTCTACCGATTGTGAAAAATATATTTAGATTGTTGTTTGAAAGTTGCAAAATTTCCTATTAAGGTACCTAACGTTTATAGTTAAAAACTTTTTAAAAACAAGCTTTTGTTCAAATTATTTTTTTCTGTGTAAAGTGCATGTGGAAATCCTAGTTCAAACGAATCTAAACTCGTTTACTACGAGTAGTAAACGAGTTTAGATTAGCTTAGTGCGCGATTCGTATTAGCTTAAATTTGAAATAATAATACTTTTCATGCGCCATTGCCGATTTAAAGAAAAATATGAATGAAAATGAAAATTTTCGGTAAAAAAGTGGTGTTGAAATTTCAAAGATACCTAGGGGAGCAAAAGGGGTATCAAATGAAAGGTATCTTGTACATTTTGAAACAGTTTTCTGAAAAAAGTTGGAAAAATTACCAGTACCTACACTCATATTTCCTCAGTTTGCAAAGCGATCCATCTGAAATACCTACTATTTTTCGGTATCAATTAATCAGCTAATCTCTATCCGGTATATACCTATAATAGTATATCCTACTTATTTGTATAATTGGTAAATATTCGAAACCCTCGGCGCGCGATTTACACTCGCACTTGACGGATCTACATCAGATCAGCTGGATGGTACCATTACATTACACTAAGAAATGTGTGTGTACAAGAGCCCTAACAGGGCTTGTCATGTTAAGGTAAGTAGCAATTTTATGCTTCCATAAAAGCATCTTACTTGAACTAAGTTCCAATGGCCTAATGGTTTTTAGCGAAACGACGAACCTTTTAAGTTCGGACTGAATTTGTGAATAAAAGCTTGTTATTAAAAAAGTTATTTTAAATTTGTATAACTTTATTATTCAACTCAAGTCAACTCTCAGTAGCTAGATTCTAGCAGTGCTAATTAAGATTTCCAGCCAACTTTAGATGTAAAAGAATGAATATTAATTAAAATAATTACGTTGAATCAGCTGAGCAGATTGGCAAGTTATTAACTAGAACAATAAGCACTTTTAATAGGTCAAAGGGTCCATCTCATCACCTTTCATTCGAATGATAAAAAATAAAATAAAAATCTTTTATTTCGGACAATACAATTGATCCATAGTTCGTTAGGGTAGTTCCACCGCGCTCCAAGAATTTGTTCCTCCGGGCTCCAAGGTTTTATTACTTATAATATTTTAAAAATTATAAGTACCAAAAACCTTCCACAGCGCTCCAAAATAAAAAAGATAAGGTCAGCATAAAAAGTAAGCCATAAGTTGCCTATGTTTTGTACTAGTAGAAATATCGATAATATTTTTTAATGTGGATTCATCTCGTTTGTCTAAAATGCTAAATAATTTTTGCCCGCTTTTACCTACCTAATAAAACTCCAAATACATACAAATACACTGAACTAAAAAAATGTTTGCCTATCCAGAAAAGATGATCATAGACTTCGAACAAGCTGTTTATAAACTAAACGCTATTGGCACATGTTCTCCTTCAGCTTCAATCAAAGACGACCTCAGTGGCGCAGCGGGCGAGAGTCTGCCTGCGACGCAAGAGGTTGCGGGTTCGATCCCCGCCTCGGAACAAATTTGTGTACGATCTGCAGAAATTTGTTCCGTTGGTCTGGGTGTTTTCTATGTATAATAAAAAAATATCTATCTATGTAATGTATAATATTACGTATATCAGTTATCTAGTACCCATAACACAAGCTCTGCTTACCTTGGGGCTAGATAATGCTGTGTGAATTGTTCAGCATTATTTAAAAAATTTAAATAAAAAAAAATTAAAAAAATTATTTAAAGGGTGTAAAAATCACTTTCGGCTAACACATTATTATTTCAACGAAGAAAAAGATCACGTGGCAAAATATGCTGCTTTGGCGCATTTGCCTCATAATGATGAAGCGTGGTTGATAAGCATGGCAGAAGCACCACAAAGTAAAAATATTTAAAATGGTTAAACAATAGAGATTTAAACACAGTAATTTGGAATTTTTCAGGAGAAGGACACCGATAAAAGAACTCAGTGGAATCATGGCATCATAGGCTCAATAAAGAGTTACCAATGAAACTGCTATTATTGGAGCTCTTATTTGAACACTTAGAAGATGCTTTGTATCAGCAAAAGTATCGTCAACCAAACAATCGAAAGCTTGCGGCTTTTCAAGAGATACACAGAATTTACAAGTATTATACTCAATTATAACACAGATAAATCCAATTTAAATCAAACGATAAATTATTTAAAAAAAATATTGAGTACAATATTTATTGATTTTATTATGTTGTGTTGTGATTTATATATGCTTAGTTTTAAAAAAAACGTTCTAATCTAAAGCTGTGATTTTTGTAATTGTTTATTAAGTACTTTATTTATAAGAGAAACTGATTATTTATTCGTAACTGTTATTTTATTATAGAGTATTACTTAGTATTTGTGTTGTCGTTTTAAGAAGACTTTTAATCTGAAGCTGTGATTTTTTATTATTTACTTTAATAACAAGAGAGACTGATTATATTTCCGTGAATGTTATTTTATTATAGAGTATTAATTATTAGTATTTGTATTGTAGTTTTAGGAACACTTTTCTAATCTAAAGCTGTGGTTTTATGTTGTTGTTTAACTTTGTTTTATGAAATAATTATTTTTAGATTTGACGTTGTAATTATGACTGAATAAACATATTTGATATAGGTATAGGTTTTTTATTTTACACTAGCATTTCGCCCCAGCTTCGCGCGGGTACATCCTGTAGCCTATGTTACTCAGGGATAATTAAGCTTTATAACGGCAAAAGAATTTCTGAAATCGGTAGTTTTTAAGTTTACTCGACATACAAAAATACGAATCTTTCCTCATTAGAATATAAGTATAGATAATGTTTCAAGCTAAATTTATTTTTTTGCTAACTCTACTTAAAATTTCTTGGAGCCCGGTGGAATTCATTAATTCAATAATATTATTTACTTAAAAATTCTTGGAGCGCAGTGGAATCAATGTATGAACTTTAAAATTTTGAGAACAATGGGTTTTGGAGTGCAGTGGAACTACCCGTTCGTTAGTAGGTACTTATAAAATCTTATCACTAGGGTTAGTTATTTTCAATAAATATATCCAAGAAACTAAAGATTAGATCACCCTCCGCACGAATCAATACCATGTGGGAAAGTTGATCCTACCTGCTATTATTATTTTTTATTTTTACCTTTATGGTGTTGGGGCTGCCAAGCAGCCTGCGCATCAGAGATGCGGTCTTTTTAAGGAGTATGGCAGCAAAGCCATCCGTCTCGTATTCTGCAAACATTGATGCCTGATGAATAATGCCAAGCGTCATACCTGGCTACTTGAATATCTAGTAAACACCGACTGTCCAAGCATGCTAGTTTATTTCACGCCCCATGCGCTAGTTTACCCACTATGATCTAAATTTAAATCAGCTTGCAGAGCACGATTTGACATCTCCTTATTGTTAGGTATAGTCCGGAAACTCGTATGGCATAGCGAATGAGGGCCCTCAAGTCAAATTGAGAGACAGCTGAAGCAAAATTGTATAATTCGGTTTGTTTATGCAAGCTCGTCGCTAGACGCGTTTTGCATAATTTATGCCGGCCGCGCTTGAGGTGGGCTTGCGGTCACCACCACGTATAGGCACTGTAAGCAGTTCTTGAGAGCAGAGCTTCCTACCGTCACAAGTTGAACATGTGACGTTCCTTCTACGTTAGGGAGCTATCATATTTCTAATTTCTAAACGCATGATTCGGGTTTCGCCACAAGGTAGAGATTTATAAATATCCGTACATGTCCTGTGCACTCGATTTTTTTTTACCGTTATTTTTAATACCTATCCGGTCATTCCAGAAAGGGCTTCGATTCGTGGTTTGTTTATGATGTGCTTCGTCTTCGAATTTTCCTTAATTTTATAATAAAAATAAGAAAGACCATAGGTACTAACATAAAAGGATTATACAGAAGAGATAGAGCGAGTTGACGGCGGCGCTAGAGCCGTAAGATGTACCAAAGATTTTCGACAAACCTAATAAGGATTTTGTGGCTTAATTGGTTAGAGCACAACCGTAGTACGTTACGTACGGTGGTGGGGCGCTGGTTCGAGTCCTGCCGAAATCGAAAAATTTATGGAAACTTGTTTAATTTCTTAGATATTACCCAGAGTGCGAGGGGCTTACGCACTTTAATACAAAAACCATACGAGGAGTATGAGGAACCATAACAGGAGATCAATTGACCATAAGTATATTATCATCATCGGCCTATACTTTATGGACATGAACGACACCTGGGTGAAGATGGATAAACCAGACTCTACAACCAAATTCTCCTTAGAGTCCTGCGCTAGGCAAATAAGGACAAAACTACTTGAAAATTGAAGATGAAGCCAGGTTACAAGCAACCTGTTTTCTACATAATTTAAGCCACGACAGCAGGTGTTCAAAGAATCTGTTCGAAATATCGGTGAATATTCGCCCGCTTCATATTGTTTTATTAGACGGTCTTTCAGCAAGAATGAAGTGGAATCTGTTCACCAAAATGAAAACACGAATACAATGTTGTTTCGCCTTAACATCATCATCACTTCAACAGCCTTTACCAGTTCACTAATAGACATCGGCCTTCCCTGATAAGCGCCTGTAAACGCCTCGCGGTGGATCCCTTCGTCGCCTCTTACAAGAACCGCGGGAAGAGTTGATGTAGTTCACGTTTTATCTTATTCACAGCCGTTGTGAACTTGTTTTAATAACATAATTATAGAAATTTAATACTGTGAAATAACTCTTTGCTTTCCAGCACGAATTCAAACGTTAGCCTTTCAGTTCACCTGGTGGGAAACTGGGAAGTAGGTATGATAAATGTCAATGTAAGATGAACTTACGGTATTTTTCTCATATTTTTTAAATTTATTTTGACGTTAAAAGGTATAAGGTAGTTTAAACGAATGTACAATATGTTTTTCTATGAATAATTAATTGGATTTTATAATTTATTAGTAATTTTATGACATTTATGAATAACAGTCTGAATCTGAGTCTGATTTATGTAGCAGAAAGCGCAAATTTTATTAATTCACAAGATAATCTTGAGGAACATAGAGAGCTCCAAGAATTAAGGTACATCATGCAAGTAGATCGCATCTAAATAATTCAAAGCCGTTTCTTTCTCATTGGGCGAGTCGCATTTTAAAAGGCTTGAGTTGGATATTTCGGGAACGTTGCGTTTGCCTTAGGTTAAGTAGGTTGTGCATTTTTGAGTAGCACTTTTCCCGCGGCTAATCCACTTTCGAAGTTGACCACTTTTTCTTCTATAAGATTACTTTGGTAATTTAAATACAAAGAAAATTAAAATCAAATAAAAGAATAAAATTAAAACTAGCATTTACAATTAATACAATAGGGATGTTAACCATAATCACAAATTAAAGTTTAGTGTTAATTTTATAATCATTTGTATTATTAGAATATCGAAAATCACATTTTTATAATATAATATAACTTATTGAATTTATTAAAAATGATTTTAAATGCTATATTTATAATCTGTTGTCAAGTGACTGCAAACGCCATTATAAGCTTATGACGTCACTAGCTGCAAAACTAGCTGTCGCACTGTTTGTTTACCTTTCTGCATTTTCTCATAACGACGAATTAGTCTGTAAATTACATAATATTAATACATGATGGAATCCGGATTCACTAAAGGGAATAGTTCCAACTTACCAAAAGTAGATTTGTTGATGGTGGCAAACTTTTTTGCAAGAAACGAAGACTTTTGTGGTTCAGAATTCAGGAACGTGAAAACATCTTTGTAGGTACTCTTTTACGTTTAATACCATTTATCTATCTACGAATACATAAATAACAGTCAAGTACATGTGTAATAGATGATTTTCTGCTTTTTATATATAATTTATCGTGTTTAGAACATCGTTTAAATCACTGTTTACAAAGTTAGGTTATGTGCTAAAACAATAAATTCGTAACATTTGCTTATCTTTTGGCACATGAATAAACAGTTTTTCCGGTATAGTAATTGTTGTACTTTTACACAGGGGGCACTGCACAGGTTTTGTAAAACTTTGTGTTCATTTTGATTGTTTGTATTCAAGTAAAATTAAGAAAACACATGTCCTAATCGAACAATGGACATACAACATACAGTCATGTCATGAATCGCGACCATCGTTTTGCGGTTCGTGACGTCATTTCTGTTACGTGACAGTTGTTAGTGTTTTAGCGGAAAAGTTTAAAATTACTCTATTTTTGTACATTTTCTTATCGAAAATAGTAATATTTTTAAAGAAAATATTTTTTTTTATGCTAAACAAGAGTCCATCTTCAAAATAAAAGCAATTCCGAAAAATTGTTAACATCCCTATTGAACTAACTGCAGACTGTTGCAAATAATCTACAGGTAGCTCAACTGATCCATGTCAATACCAGTCGTAAACGTTCCTTAGACGCTGGCTGCATTGTAAACTAGTTACAGGAATAAATACTAATTTATTTTTTTATTTATTAATTAAAATATGTAGGCAGCATATATATATTTGCTGAGCTATTTGTATAAATCTAGATGGGTCGCTTCAATTCAACTTGTTCAAAGCGGAAGTTCGGTAAGCTCTTCGGAGCTGCAAGTCAACCGAGAAAGTTCAGATTAAGTCTTATATGTTAACCTAGTCACATCCAGACTAAAATTCTAATGGATTTGCATTGATTTCATACAGCACTCGCAGTTATTATAAAGGTATACTCTCAACCGTTTCAATAAATTGTTCTAATTTGTCTTCATTTAATGTTTTTTTAAACAGACAATACTAGAAATCTAATGGTATATTTGTTCCATATACTTACCAAATTCTAAATTCTATTCTATTTGATTTTCGGTAGTTCGACTGACAATCAAATAGTCATGTCCTAATGCTTTACCGATTCGGTTTTATGTACCAATCGATTTTGTTTATAAAGAAGTTGTAATCGATTTTGTTATTGTAGTTCAACATTTTGTATTATTTAACAGACTTTTACTCAGACGTCTTAATGACTTGGAATCAGAATATTTAATTTAATAAAAATGGTTTTTTTTTCTTTATTTGCTGCTTGCTTCAGTCACGGCATCACAGGCGTTTTGCCATGGTTTTTATCAAGGAAAAGCGCGTGTTACGCCAACGCTATACAGATTGAGTTACTGTGGTATACCATAATTTTTATACTATTTTCAATATCATTTCATGGAGAAATCATCAAGTATATCTTCGTTACATGTCAACTAGATAAAAATCGAAACATTTATCAATCCCCATATTTTTCAAGTCGACAGATTTGCATCTATAACTTTCAATAGTTAATGTGTATATGAAATATTGCATTCTGTCATTCAGTCTTCATTCACTCACTTTAGGGAACTTCCTTTAATATTATATAATTACTTATTATAAAAAAGAAAACTGACACTGAACAAGAGATCTCCAAAACTACAAAAGCTACGAAGCTGTAATTTTGCATGGAGGTTTCGTTTAGGACGTAGGCACCCCGTTAAGAACATATTTTCGGAAATTCACATGGAGGGATTTATAGGTTTTCTCATAATAACTTTAAAATTGTAAAGAATTCGTTGTAAAACTTTGGCTTTGATAGTTTACATGGAAACCAATACTTAGGATATTACTAAATTACTAATATTACTAAACACGCGAATGAAATCGCGGGCGGACAAGCTAGTAACAAATAAATCAGTGGAAGAGGTAAAGATAAATTTAAATGCACAAACTTTCTCATAATATCATTTATACCTGGCAATGAAATTTCTAGTTATATCTGTCAATAAATTTCCGAAATGGTTATAAAATAGAATAACTAAGTCCTTTACTTCGTCTTAGTTAAATGTCGTCCCTAACCGCATAACAACTAGCAAGCATAGCACTTCAAACCTAATTATATTCCCGAACCTCAAGCACCTACTCCTATTACCCATTTACTACCTCAGAGAATTACACATTTAGTACCCATTTATTTTCCCACAAGCTTTATTGTACAGGACTGCAAGTACTTGGGTAGGTACTAGGTACTTTCATGAAATGGTGTTATTGTGAGTGAGGATCGTTATGGTGAGATCCGAGATAAAGAAAATCGTTAGCTGTCGAGTAAATTTTTAAAAACGCTTGGTATTCTGGTAGTGTTAAGGATTTTTGTTATAGTGCGGGTAAGCACTATCGCAAAAATCCTTAGAAATTAGCAACGGCAACACCTCTCGTCAAACGAACTAAATGTAACTTCTTGTAACTCTAGAACAGCTTTCACATTTTGATTAGTGAGTTGTCAAACCATACAAATATGTAAAAGTTAATCGAAATTAGACTTTTAAATATAAACTTTAGTGTTTCCTCTGTAGATGGAGCTACCGGCGCTACAGTCCGTAATAGGTCCCAAACATTGTCGATGGAACCGACTAAGACTTCGTGGCTTAGTTGGTTAGAGTACACCCGTACTGAGGATGGGGCGCGGGTACGTGTCCCGCCGAAGCCAATTTTTTTTTCGAACTTGTTTAATTTCTGATAAAATTGTTTAAATACCGTGGCGCAGATAATAGCCACTCAAAAAAATATATACATTTCATTAGCGTAAATTTCTGTCGTCCAGAGAGAAATGGCCAGATTCCAAAGTGGATTTCCTAATAGCCATTAATCGGAAATTGGTAAATTAAATTGCCTTAAATTCTTTCCCCTCTGACACTGATTGCAAATTCGGGGAATTTATTCGATCTTTCACAGTAATCGGATCTGTACAGTCGGCGACAAAACGTTGCACATAGAGATTTGATTTACGGCAAACTGACAAGTACCAGAGCAGCCAGTGTAAACTTTAGTTTGTGTACTTAATCAAGAGAGTGAGTAAGTACACTAAATAAAATTTACGATTTCGAGATATAGTGTCGACGTAACGACCTTGCATTTTACATGACAAGATTTTGCTGACAAAAACTTAACCTTATTGCTTCTATTTATCAGATACATTTGTGATATAGGTAATTGGTTCAGTTAGATAGATAAACATTTATTTGCTTCTACAACCCACAGTACATAGTTTAAGTAGGTAAAAACATTTGACAAAAAAAGCTGACAAGAAAAAATAAGGTACTGTGGAATATTGATATGATAATACGTTTATGAAAATTTGTAGCACAAATAAAAATAAATTACAAATACCGTATCTGATGCAGCACAGCACAAAGACAATAACTCAGCGCATTGGTTAGCTCAAAGAGCAAACACTGATTTTCAGTATTACCTTGTAAGTTGTAAGGTAAGGTGACCAGAAAAACGAGGTACTTACCAACAAGGAAAATTATGTATCTATATTATTTAAGGCGCTACATCGACTCAAACTAGCATTATATGTTTTATCTCTTTGCAGAGAATCGTATTTGCCGTTGGTGGTCACCAAAATCAATTTTCGATTCTCTGCCAAAACTAAATAGAATAAAACCATAACAGAGGCATTAAAAAAGCTTGTAATAATTATCACAGACTGTGCAAAGGATTTTTAAAATTAAATTTGTTCAACGTAATAATAAATTGGGCCGCGTTTGGCAAACTATGTCAAGTCTTCTCGTCATCCATACCGCAATGCTTGAAAACGAAAGTTTTCAATCAGTGCGTCCTACCCGTCATGACCTACGGAGCTGAGACGTGGTCACTCACGGTAGGGCTCGTCCACCAGTTTAAAGTCGCCCAGCGAGCTATGGAGAGAGCTATGCTCGGAGTTTCTCTGAAGGATAGGATTCGCAACGAATACATCCGACAGAGAACCAAGGTTATCGACATAGCTCATAGGATTAGCAAGCTGAAGTGGCAGTGGGCTGGCCATATTTCAAGAAGAACCGACAACCGCTGGGGTAAACGTGTTCTTGAGTGGAGACCGCGACTCGGAAAACGTAGTGTAGGACGCCCTCCGACCAGGTGGGATGACGATTTGCGAAAGACTGCTGGCAGATGCTGGATGCGGCAAGCTGAAGACAGGGCGCTATGGCGCTCATTAGGGGAGGCCTATGTCCAGCAGTGGACTGGTATAGGCTGATGATGATGATGATGATGAATAATAAATTAAAATAGGAAGCGATGATTGCAGACCTAATTGAGCGCAAGCCTTGAGCTCGGTTGTTGGTAGAAAGAAAGTCTTCCCAAATGTTTGACCATTTATTTCTGATCGAACAAATCTACACGTGACTGTACCTGAACTGAACATTACTTTGTGAAAGGCAGGTGAGAAGAGTTGGTTAATTAGCAATTTCTGGCAAAAGGGAAATTTGTTGAATTTAATATGGCTGAATGGCACGGGTTACTGAACCGTTAGGAACGGGGAACGGTCTTTTTCTGTAAAATCGATGTTTTATTAGTGTCAATTAATTTGCCTTGCTCAAATTGGAAACCTTTATTAGAATAATAGGTTTCCGGAAACTATTGAATGAAAGAGAAAACTAGAAACCATTTTAATATCTGGTTACACCCTTAAACTGTAAAATCTCTTCATTTTACAGTATTGTGAAGCAAACATAATTATGAAATTCACGAACGCGGAATACGGAGAAAATGATATTAAATGTGAAAAGCATGTGCAGGAATCCAGAGCTAGAATACCTTTGTAGCGACTACAGCACTATAAAATACAGTATATTTTACAATTCAGTTTCGACCGTAAGCTGAGTGAAATAAAGTTGAATTTCATATGAAATTTGGTATGATAGATCTCTTTTCGTAATATTCCCTCGTAAACTTTTGTTTGTGTACTGTATCACGAATTTGCTAGCTTTCTGTTTACCTCGTTTGTCATGTTATTGGAATGGGCCTTTTCTGATATTATTCGTGCAAGAGATTTCGATTCTTATCTTCATGAACATTACTACCATTTTGCCTAGAGCTCCCTTACCACCTTTTTTAATGGTTGCCTTTATTTTATTTACTAAAAAAGAAACAAGTACACTTATGTGCTCTAAATATGGAGCTCTTAGAATCCATGCTCTAAATAGGAATCACACTAATATTATAAATGTGAAAGTTTAGATGGATTGCTCAATTACGCCCGAACAGCTGAACGGATCTGGATAAAATTTGGCACAGAGATAGATTATAGTCTGGGATAGCACATAGGCACATTTTATCCCGGAATTCCCACGAAAACGGGAACTACGCAGGTAAAACCTAGTACGTCATAAATAGCATGATAACATCTTTTGTCTTTTCGAAGCAGTCACGCACCAAACAGTGGTGACCAAATATTGTAACTGACTTAAACTTGCCAGGGAATAGACATTAGACAGACATTCTTTCCGCGTAGATCAGAAAATTCCAAGCAAGTATTTGTTTCGATGATGCGTAGCCGTCTTTTGGTTTGGTCGTTGTTTGCGTAGATACCTCTACGTCGTAGATGTCTACGGCGTAGCAATCTATGGCGTAGACATCTACGATGTAGATAGATCTATGCCTCTATCCGCACGTGGATACCTTTGTCTTGCTTTGACGTTTTATACGTTTTATTCATATGTTACTTTCCCAAAGGAACGTTAATGTAAAAAAACTACATCAGGCCTCCCCTAATGAGCGCCATAGCGCCCTGTCTTCAGCTTGCCGCATCTCGCATCTGCCAACAGTCTTTCGCAAATTATCATCCCACCTGGTCGGAGGGCGTCCTACACTACGTTTGCCGAGTCGCGGTCTCCACACAAGAACACGTTTAACCTTAGTAAAAAAAATGTACAGTAGGATTAGTATTTGTTACGGTCATTTAAACTATAGAACTTTGTGATTAAGTGAGATGTGAATTATTATCATAATCTAGCTAGTACATTAGTTGAATAACCAACCATTGTGATTATATCCAATTGTAGCCTTTCTTCAAAGCTCGGCTTTACTGTAATCAAGCAAAGTAGTTGTATTCCAACAATCCGAATGAAATCTTGATAAGCTGCGTCTCGCTAAGACAAAGGACAATCTGCCCAGCTACGTGACGTAGACTTTGTTACTGATAAAGTTAGACACTGGCTCAATGAAGTAATCTGTAGATACAGGAATCTGTAGTATTGAAAATCTGTAGATATGTGAATCTGAAATTATAAAAATCTGTAGTATTGCGGTTCTGTAGAATTGGGAACAAACCATCTATACTAATATTATAACGAAGAAAGATTTGTATTTTGTATGTAACGAATAAACTTAAAAACTATAGGACCGATTTCAATAATTAATTTGCCGTTAGAAAGCTACATTATCACTGAGTAACTAAGGCTAGAATATACCCGTGCAAGTGTAGACTTGAAATGACGAAATGGATTCCCACAAGCATCAAACGAGTTATCCGCAAGTTGTCAGTTATCTGATGCCGTCAATGTTAAATACGTTTAAATGTTGGTAGTTAAAGCCGATTTTTAATTTCCATCTTTAGAAATTGAGTTGCAGCGCTGCTTTTCAGGTTTGCGACAAACCTAAGAAATATTTCATTCAAAATAATGAAGGTTAATAAATTAAAGGTAAATCTGTTAGGAATTCGTAAGTGAAAACTCGGCGCTTTACTAAGTACCTACGTCACGTTAATAATAATTAAAAATTCTACCCTCCCGAGAGAGTAACGAATGATAAATGCGCGCGTAAATCATCATATTTAAGTATTAGAAAGTAGGTAGGTAAATATGCGGGTCGTCGAACCTTAACAAGCTTGGAGTGCTCAATTTTTTTATCCTTAGATTTAAACCAAATACGGGGATAAATTAATTACAGTTGCGTTGTGAAGCATCCACTTAAGCCCAGATTTAACCGACGAAATTAAAAACGAAAGAGTGAAACAATTTTCGAAACCGGTCGGTTATTGACGGAGAAATCGATGAAAATAAAAAAAATACACATAGAAGAACATAGAACCTCCTTAATTGTTTATCGTTTCGTCGGTTAAAAAGATTCAAATAACTAGTGATTTATAAAAATATAGCGTTGCGTCTCAAATACATAAAAGTAAAACTTATCTATAAATATGTTTTATGCTAAAAGGGGCATTTATTCAAACAACAAAAAGACAAATTACAACAAGTATCATCAGTTTCCTAAAAAAACATCACCGTAACGAGAAGACGACCAAAGAGCTGGTGAGTATCTGGCACAGCGCATCAGCATTGACATACAGCGGGGCAATGCAGCCAGTGTCTTGGGCACGCATCCGACTGGTATTGATATGGATTAGTAGAGCTACCTGTAGATTGCTTGCAACAAGCCTACGCAATCTATTGTTTCTTTTATGCAAATCGGTAGTATATTTCTCTACAGTACTATATTTCGTGTTGGAGAGTAAAAATAAGCTTTCTGGTACCTACGAAAATAACCTGAAATGACTCAACATGACTCACTCAAACAATAAAATACCTACGCTCACGATAAAACGATGGATAGAAATACCCAGTCATATTACTAAAATAAATAAAATACTTACATCATTGTTAAGATATATTACGACTAAAAGATTAATAATTAATCCATGCACTTTCCTTTTTTTTATTAAAAGCTTTACTGAGAGTAAATCTGGATATTCTTATTCCTAAGGAAATCAAATCTATTGAAAGATTTGAAATACAAATTGCTCGCAAATGAGAAATTCTTCTTTAGCTGTGCATATTTTTCAAAGATGTAAGTGTAGAAACCTAGTTTTTGGTCTCGTTTGATTAAAATATATAAATGTAATGTGCATGAAAAACGTAAATACTGTAGGTTTTAATTTTACAAACTCAGTATAAAAGTATAGATAGACCGTATAGTGGTTACATAAATCAGGTAATGGTAAACACTTCTTAGCCACACAATGGGTAGTTGGTTGCAGCGCAAAAAGATACCTAAAATACCAATACACTCAAGCACTCAACTTTTTGCGCACTGCGATATTCCCAAACGTAAAGAAGTACTCTTTAGGTCCCAGAGCCCATTATTGTCCTCTAAGCACTTCTTTGTGACTTCACAATGTGTCCTTCATAAAGGAACTTGACCCATTTTTAAAGGGTACGGAATATTCGACGGTTTTGAGACTTTATAAAGAAGAATGACTCTACCTACATAATGTACATATAGTAAGACTTATTGGAAACATGGATCTTGCTTAGCTAGCTAAAAATGTACCTACTCGAGTGTCGATATGAGTAGGTACAGTTACATTTTTTATCTCAATAGTTACCTACTGAAAAAAATGGGTTTCACACTATTGGTAAATCTATTCTAACATCAACCCCAAAAACTAGAACATTGCAATTTGTTGCAACGTAGAATGTTTTGATGACTGGTCCCCTAGTTTTGGCTAGATCGACGAAGTTGAAACCAATCTCCGTGAACTTGACTGTCATAGCTGGCGAATGACAGCTCAGAACCGAGATGCTTGGAAAAGTCTTATCTAAGGCTAAGATTCGCTTTGGGTCGCTGACCGACAGGAGTAAGAAGTAACTATGCGAAACAATGGGCAAAATACTTATTTTTTTTATCAGAAAATAATGTACCGAAAGGAAGTCTAAACCAAGTAGTATATTAACATGTGGTAAAAAAAATCGAACAAAATATGTTTAAATAATGAATAAATAATGCTGGACAATTTCACACAGCATTATCTAGCCCCAAGCTAAGCAGAGCTTGTGTTATGGGTACTAGATAACTGATATACATAATATAACACAATACAAAGATAGATATTTTTTTATTATATATAGAAAACGCCCAGAAAGTCTGAACAAATGTTTGCAGATCGTACACACATTTGTCCCGAGGCGGAAATCGAACCCGCAACCTTCTGCGTGGCAGGCAGACCTTCACCCACCGCGTCACATCGGTCGTCGAGAAATAATCCCCTTTTGTGATATTGAAATAACGGATTCATTCTGTAATCGCAAAGCGTCTCAGTCATTACCAAGCAGCTTTTACGGAACTATTCTTGATCTGCCAACCTGTTGAGGCGTTTTTGAGCTTCAGGCTTGAAGCTTTACTTTCCTTTTGACACTTGGCAACTTCTCATTTTGCAGCCGAGATCTCTAACAAAGGATTGAATTAAATACCGTCTTGCTTTTGAACGAGGAGTTTTTAATGAAAGCCTTGACGATTTACTTGCCATATATTACCTACGTCTGTGTTATTTGGAAAATGTATTACTAAGAATGGGTTAGTGTTACACCAAGCGACCAATTTTTTTATACATAAGTAACAAAATCCAATGCTCTCTTACTTAAAGTAAAGTAAAAGTATGATGTTGATGCTATTTGTAACGGGTTTGAGTAAGGCGGTAACACACTGCCACGCACCACGCTGCATGTTGCGTGTTTACGCAACTATACGCGCTTACTTGCGGGAGTGCAGATCTTCATCATCGTGCGGGTTTTCTACGCACTCACGCGCGTAGTTGCGTTTTGTAGATTCACGGCGGCTCTGACTCATTTCAATCAAAGCTGTTCGCTAGTGCAGTACAGAGCGTCAAGCCCTTCCAAAATCACGCACGGCACTGCGGGACTCGGTATGCCATACCTTGCGTCTCGCCCCGCACCTCTGGCTGTGCATGTTTCTCCGCGCTTGAGCGCGTGACCTGCATGAACGCGCATGGATGCATTTTCTGTGTGACTGTGCGTGTTTTTTATAGAAACAAAGTACTTACAAGCAACGTTAGAACATGCATTCACGCAATATACAACGTGGTGCGTGACAGTGTGTTGATCGCCTTACATTAGGAATAAAAACTACCTATCTACACAAATCATTAGGTACCTAGGTACTATACCTAGGTACTCACCAGGTAGGAAGGTACTCTGGTAAAAGGATTTGCGTTTATTTGCATGTTTGATGCGAACTCAAAGAAACCTACTTTCATTTTTACGACGAACGTCTGAAATAAAAACTTTATCGGTAAACCTTACAACCGCATAAAAGACAACTTTTAACGAGAGTTCAAAAACGTGTTCCACGAAGTTTCACCAGAAAATAATTCTGACTTGGTACAGTCCACAAGAAAAGAACATCATGATTTATCGAACGCAAATCGCTCCGTGGCTAATATAAAGCTGGTTCTAGTAGATTAGATTAACAAACTTTTTGGGTTGATACCTACGATCGGGGAACTTGTATAATTTTAAAAGTAACTTTCTTGTAACTTATACAGTTCTAAAGAACTTCATGTTTTGGAAGGTACAACTTGGCAATAAAATGCTACTTGAGCTAACCGATCGCACCAACTAAGTTCAATCGCCGTTAAAATTTTACTCCTAATAGTTGTAGGTTCTGCTACTTTCGGCCAATCTTGATGGAGATTACTCATGTGCACAAGACATTAGGTGCATGAGTGTATATAGACAAAAATAAATAAGTATACCTACAGGGTTATGGGTAATTCAAGACTCTGCGTGAAATATAGATCCTGCCCCACATGTGCTAGCGAATACGTTTGTGAAGCCGCCAGGTCTGAATTTTTTTTGTTAATCACCTCTGATACGACATGAAAAAATACGTTTGACTGTAACCTAATGACCGATCTCCCACTCCAACATCTACTGGTTGGTGGGCAGAGCCGTTTTAAGTATAGCTTCAAATAAAGCTTTTCTGTAGAACGAATAAAGGTACTACTCTATAGTACTATAGTAACCCACTATCACCATAAACTTTAAATACCTGCCTAGCACGGGGTATGTTGTCTAGGGTAGAATAGAGAAAAATTACGTCACTTCGTCATCGAATGCGTAAATTATTTGAAATGCATTGTTCCAACTTCAATAATGTACGCAATATATAGCGATGCGATGTCATTATTGTCTATTAGACAAAAATCCCCGTGCTAGAGGGGCTGGCGTCTTCACAACCGTGTTTGTGATAAAAGGCAGAACCTGCAGTTCACGTAGCGTTAGTAAATTACAAATAACCCTGAACATCAATTCCAAAAACTCATCATTAGCTAGGTATATCACCTTTCTCGATTCAACTACAAACAAGCTCCCAGTGTAGGTATATTTTTTCTGTCATTTTTAAGAGTCATTTTCAGCTCAATAAACTGGACTTGCTACTAGGCAAGTACAGTTTAATGAAATACCTCATGTTTCTAAGTACTAGCTTACAATCATGGGGGATTCTTTCTTCATAACGATGACTTAAATATATCAGAAATAATATTTAAGTAGCTACTTTCAAAGGGCGCTTCGCTGGCGTGCGTATCTAAACCAATAGAGTTTATAAAAATAATGAACCACATAAACAAAAATAGGTACTAAACTGTTCCTCTCTAAAACCCGTGCGAAGCCGCGGCGGGCTACTAGTGTTATTTTGATTACACTAATCACATCACACTTATATTTTAAATAAATGTGAAAGTTGGAATGGATGGATTGATAATGCTGGACAACAATCCACACTGTATCATCTAGCCCCAAGCTAAGCAGAGCTTGTGTTATGGGTACTAGATAAGAGTAGGTAACTGATGTTTTTACTATAAATTGCTTAATTAAAAAAATATTATACCTTAAAAACACCCGGAACACCTGGAACCACCCGGAACAAATATTTTCAGTCGTACAAATGGATATTTGTTACTTCTTCACACCAAGACTTCTGAACGGATTGGACTGAAATTTTGCATAGATAATTAAAAAATATAATAATTATTATAATAGGCAGAGAATATAAAATAATATTATTAGCAGTATACGTCTTGACGTGGAATAAATACACAAGCTATTTTTTATGCAATAAATAAGTTCCCATGGGATAGATAACCACTAAACGTTTTCATAGACGTAACTTGTGCAAAGCCACAGGCAGAAACTCGAAATATTTTAAGGCCCATACCGGACCCAAAGTGGCGCCACCACCTACTTTATGTTATTATTCTGTTTATCAAAGGAATTTTCAAAAATCCATCTTCCAGTTTGTGATACCTATCATAAGCTTTTTTTTAATGCCTCTGTAATTGTTTTATTCTATTTAGTTTAGGAAGAGATACGAAAATAGATGTTGGTGGCCACCAAGGGCAACTTCGTATCTCTTCCTAAACTAAATAGAATAAAACTATTACAGAGGCATTAAAAAAAGCTTATGATAGGTATCACAAACTGGAAGATGGATTTTTGAAAATTCCTTTGATAAACAGAATAATAACATAAAGTAGGTGGTGGCGCTAGTTTAGGTGCTGTATGCGCCTTAATGAATCTCCATATTTCCATCTCTATAATAATAATAAACAATAATGGTTGGATAATTCACACAGCATTATCTATTCCCCAAGCTAAGCAGAGCTTGTATTACGGGTACTAGATAACTGATATACATAAAAATAAATTTTAAATTAAATAAATAATGCTGGACAATTCACACAGCATTATCTAGCCCCAAGCTAAGCAGAGCTTGTGTTATGGGTACTAGATAACTGATATACATAATACGATACAATACATAGATAGATATTTTTTTATTATATATAGAAAACGACCAGCTGTCTGCAGATCGTACACACATTTGTCCCGAGGCGGGAATCGAACCCGCAATCTTCTGGGTCGCAGGCAGACCTTCGCCCACCGCGCCACATCGGTCGTCAAACATACATAATACAATACATTACATATATATAATTATATATTTTATTATACATAGAAAACGACCAGAACACCCGGAACAGATACCTGCAGATCGTAATCTAAGCTCTTCATTAAAGTGTAAAACAATTTCCCAGCCCAAGAAGCTCCATTAGAAAGCTGAACGAGCAAATGTAATCTTACCGCGTTGCATAATAACGGGCATTTTAGCGTGAACCGAGTAATCAGCACGCTCTTCTTGTTACCCGAGCTGAGCTGGTTTTACGCTCCAGGTGCGAATATAGTCTAGTTGGGAATTAATCCTAGAATCCTGAGTAATTGTCTCTCTTTATGTTAGCTTTTCATGACAAAGAGATTGTGTAAATGGTACGAAATCCATACTAATTTACATTGGGAAGACTTCACACGTTTCCCAAAAAAGTTGCTTTCGTCATGTACCTATAATATGGGGTGAATTTTTGAGACTGGACAGTAAGGGCAAGTACCCTAACCGTTATAGTTACAGGAAAACGCTTTTAGGAGACTATCCATAAATTTTTAAGTTATTCTGAACTGCATTTACAGATTTTAAAATCTTTGTGATGCCAATCGATCTTGTTTCTTATAAGAATCAAAAGTCTCTACTGAACCGACTGAGGTTTGAGTACTAGAAATGTCAGAAATCGCAAAAGACTTTTCCCATACATTTGTACGGAAATACAGGGGGGCATAAGATAATTACAGATTTTGTCAAGCTGACCTCGTGGCTTACTGTACCTAGAAGCAAAAGCCCAAAAACCAACCTGCCCTTACTGTCCGGTCTCAAAAATTCACTCTGTATATGAAGATGATAAGATGTAAAATATACTTAGAATTAATAATAATAATGTCTTTATTTCAGAGACATAATGACAGATAATAATAACTAGCAGCTGCCGGCGGCTTGACATGCACTTTTCATATAGCCTATGTCCGTTCCCGGGACACCATACATATACCTACCCGCCAAATTTCATTAAGATTCGTTCAGCCGTTTAGGCGTGGAAAGGTAACAGACAGACATATAGAAAGACATACCTACATTTTTTTGAGTTGCTTTCGAATGTATAATATTAGTTTAAAGTATAGATATAATAAGCACCTAGACTAATACTAAATCTAGTCTAGTAGGTACTCATGTTTGTCAGGTTAATACTGGTAGTGATTCTGTTGGCACAAAACCTAAACTAAACTAGCTTAAAAATGTTGCTCTCTCTATTTTTTCGATCGAAAGAAAGGAGACAGCAACATTTTTACGCTAGTTTTGTTCAGGTTTTGTGCCAACAGAATTACTACCACTGTCTAGCCTTCTAAATAAATTCAATAAGCCAATAAAATATTGACTATGTATACTAAAAAAATATTTGGATAAGGTGCCATCAGAGACAATCCAACACTATACATTACAATATGACTTAGGATCAGAATAATTAACCCTCGTTCTTCGACAAGATCGGTACGCTTTATGTTCTCGGGTAATTAGAATTAGAAGGGAGCCAACAAAGGCCTTGTTAAAAGTTTCGCCCTCATTTAATTTGCTGTGTTGGGAAACTTTTCCTCTGTTTTGCGACCCGAGTGTATTTATCAAGAAAACTTTAGGGCGAGCTGACTATGCGGTAACAGTTTAAATTGGTCTTGGTTTGCGATGTAGGTAGCGGAAATTCTAACATCGTCTCTACGAAATCAGTTTGTAGAATGCCTACACATTTAGCTACTTTTGTAGAACGTCTTCGAGAATAGCTACGTCTCGTAGAGCCACAACGAGTTATTCGGCTAACGTCTTGTAGTTCGCCTACGAAGTAAGCTACGAGTCGTAGAGCGTCTAAGAAATTAGTTACTAGTTACGACTATGTCTACGAAAATAGCTACGATTCGTAGAATGTCTACGATATTAGCTACCTATCTCTCGTAGGTACACGAAATTCTTATATTTTCACATTACAGCACAAGACTTGAGAAAGTTGAGTTATTCGGCTAACGTCTTGTAGTTCCCCTACGAAGTAAGCTATGACTCGTAGAGAGTCTACGAAATTAGTTTCGAGTTACGACTAGCTACTATAATGTCTACGAAAATAGCTACGATTCGTAGAATGTCTACGAAATTAGCTACCTATCTCTTGTAGGCAGACGAAATTCTTATATTTTCACATTACAGCACAAGACTTGAGAAAGAAGTTCAGTTATTCGGCTGTCTTGTAGTTCGTCTACGAAGTAAGCTACGACCCGTAGAGCGTCTACGAAATTATTTACGAGTTACGACTAGCTACTATAATGTCTACGAAATTAGCTACATATCTCTCGTAGGTAGACAAAAATATGTAGGGCTATTTTAAATAATAGCTCTACACAACCCAGGTCTCTTCAAAACAAAAGTGAGTAGGTCATCGATAGCTTCGTGATACTTCATCATCACTTTCCAGCAGGTGAGATTGTAACCAAACGTCGTAGGTCTATTAATTATATAGTACTTAATCTAACAACCAATTTAAATGCCATCCAAAGAAAGAATCGCCAATTTTAATTTAATTTTAATTTTAATCGCCTCATTCATGTTCAGAGTTGACATGTGTAAAAACGAAAACATTGTAAGCCTGTCTGACCGTCTGATGTTATCAGACACCTAGAGAATCATGGACCTCTGGGAATAAGCCGACGGTGGGTGTATATTGCCACCTTTTTATACCTTAATTTCATTGTTTTGTAATGTTACTTTTTTGTAATTTGGTATTATAATCGAAAAATGGATCTTGTGTCTGAAATAAAGCATATATTATATTATATACAGCGGGGCAATGCGACCAGCGTCTTGGGCACGCTTCCGACTGGTATTGATATGGATCAGTTGAGCTACCTGTAGATTGTTTGCAACAGTTTGCAGATAGCTCAATCGTTTTTATTGTAAATACTAGTATTAATTTAATTCTATTATTTGATTGTAATTTTCTTTCTTAATAAAGGATATATTGTTATTGACACAATCACTTTTGTAAAGTGCAGATAAGACAAAACGCAATGATCCGCCTTTTTTCTTAAAAACAGCAGAGGACAAAAAGGTCAAAATAAGCTACACATGCTAAGCGCAGAGCACTTTAGCAATTAGCTAGCCCGCCGGGAGTCCAACCATTAGTGGAATTGAGTCACGCCGGCAGGCACTCTGTTATATTTTATGAATAGCATGGGAGGAGGTCATAGAAATATAGATGCAAGGCTATGTGTAACAGTTTTAACAATATATCTGGATTGAAATAAAGTCAGATGCGCATTTTATTTGTAAAATCCTGGTTAAATTGTCTAAGGAAAAATCTTATATACAAATCGTAGTCGCAAGTACAGAGAGACAAGCAATAATTTTTATTAAACGTAACTACCTAAGGATTTTTTTGTTACAGGCTTACCCGCACTCTGGGCATCTCTAAGAAATGAAATAAGTTCCCAACATTTTTTCGACTTCGGTGGATTTTTGTTACAGTGCGGGTAAGCACTGTAACAAAAATCCTTAGAATTTAGCAACGGCAACACCTCTAGTCAAACGAACTAAATGTAACTTTAGTCTTTGAACATTGGAAACTTTAATTGTTTTCTCTGTAGGTGGACTCACCGGCGCTACAGTCCGTAAGAGGTCCCAAAGATTTTCGACGAGAACCGACAGAGACTTCGTGGCTTAGTTGGTTAGAGCACACCCGTACTAAGGGTGGGACGCGGGTTCGAGTCCCGCCGAAGTCGAAATTTTTTGCGAACTTATTTCGTAACTACCTAGTTATGCAAGGGTGGCGTTCTTCAAAAGATCAGCAGCAATCAGCTTGAACCTCTACTTAAAAATTCTGCCCAAACGTCAATTTAAATGTAATCGTCCGATCATCTGATTTAGTAAAACGTCAAGTGCGAGTCGACTCGCGCACCGAGGGCTCCGTAAAATTAAGAGTTTGTTGTGTGTGTTCTTGTTTCTAGCCAACTAGCATGATTTTAGTTCAACGGAATGTAGTGCTTTACAGATTTTGGTCTGTAGCGAGATCAAATATACAAATTTTGGGTTTTTGGGTTTTTTCCTTTACTTGTACTATAAGACTTTGCTTCTTAGGGAATCACATAATATGCGTGTGATTCCCTTAAAATTCAAAATATTTAGGCTTAAATTACTGTAACTTTTGATTGCGTTGAATTAGAAGTTTGATTTATATCGCGGTATATAATATAGGTAAAGAACCTGAGTATATGGTGTAAATTTTAACTTGATACCTCCACTCGTTTCTGAGAAAAGAGGGTTGACAGACTAACTGTTAGTCTGTCAACCCTCTTTTCTCAGAAACGTTGTTTGTCTGTTACAGACAGACAACAAAGTGATCCTATTAAGGGTTCCTTTTTTCCTTTTGAGGCACGGAACCCTACCAACCCTTGTCCAATTGTAGGTTTACAAAGTAGGTTAAGGTTTACTCAGGAGGGCCTTCATAATCTTTCTTTGCAGCTTTTACGTGACGATGCGCAATAAATAGAGGTGGTGGTTCTTTTGCGTTCTATCTAACCTGTCTATTTTTGAGTTTGCTCACTCCAAGTTGGAAGTCATAATATCTGCCAGAAAAAGATTTGTAATTCTACATCTTTTATCGATAACATTATTACTACACTACTCCAAGAACATACGTTGTTAGGCTAAACCCGCATAGCGAATCCTCGCCGCGCGAATTTTTATCTCCCGGATTATGTATTAATCCTCGTACCTACTGAATCTTAACCTACACGCATGGTGAAAAAAATTCCGCGCGATTTCTGACAGTTATTTTATTTATTTATTTAAAAAGAATATACATAAGACTTAAATTTATAACACTCTTTAAACCCGTAGGGGTTTGACCCGAAATATGTTACCTTCCTCGGGTTTTTAAATTAATAAGAAGTGTACCCATCTTCGTTAGCAGGTACGAGTGAGTAAAACTCTCTTAATATCTTAATGATCTAAAGACAAGTAAGATGGTACTCAATCATTACATAACATACCTACTATAAGCACACTGCTGTTTACTGTTTGTTATTTTAACGGTTTTAGATTGTTTTTGATACAATATTTTCAGGCAAAACGTAGCTATGGCAAGTCTGTTTTGAAATATGTTTAGTTGGTTCCTTACAGTAATCATTTAATTCAAAGTAGAAGGCGCCAGTCTGTTTCTTGATTTATTTATTTAATATGACATAAATGTCGTCAAAGCTGTTAAAAATCACCTAGATCAATCGACAGTCGCTAAAGCGGCAACATTGTCGCCCGCGCCAGGCAAATTTTATTCCACACTGCGGAAAAAAAATCGTATTTAAACCAAAACACAGATTTCGTTGAGGAATCCGCACGGATTTATTTCCGCAAGTACGGGTAGCATTATAAAATTTCCATATGTTACAGAATCCTGCGGATAAAACCGCGCGGTGAGATTCCGCAGTGCGGGGTAGGCCTTAGTTCCTTGCCCAGGCCCCGACTCTGAGCGGCGTTCCGGCTCAATGAATGTGCGTACAATCACAAGCGGACCACTAGAAAAGCGGTTAGCCGCGTGCTTAGTCGCGCTTATTTATAATGTTTTCTCTTAGCGCTCCTAAGCTAAGAGGAACTAGAATAAATAACCTAATAGATAGAATCTAGATCGAAATCTCGCCGGATTTCGTAGCGAATGACCAGATTCATCAGTCGCGATCCCTATATCGAGACTGCATCCCCGGCATCGACAGACAATCGCGACACGACATGTGAAAATAAGAGTTTCCGCTAGAGACTCTTCGCTACGAGTATAAATGAAGGAAATCGATCCCCAGTGATTGGGCCCACGGTACAATTACCTAGTAAGGTAGAAGACAGTTTGTCCTTTTATATAATGACTTGTAAAACATGCATATTTCCTTGCCGCGATCACATTGAATTGCTCATATCTTTCTTGCCTCCAGCGGTCCTGGACAGATTTAATATGATGGCGTTCCTTGTTCCGAACTTTCGCAATTACCTTTTGTTACATCAAAGTTTTCCTCCACTTGGATATCCAGCGAATTCATACAGGGTGTAACGAAAGTAAAGACCAAACTTGCTGGAGTGGTTCACTGGAAAATTAAAACAATTCCGACAATTTTTGGAATTTTATCTGCTTGACTAGACAATGGACTGTTCTAGATATGCAAGTAAAATTCTTTTATTTTATTTTAATCACAATTGCCTGATTGTGATTAAAATAAAATAAAAGATGCCGAAGTTTACTTACCCGCCCACCAATATTATCGAATCTAAATCATCCTGAAACTCTGTTCTTACTAAAATGACAATAAAAAAACGACAAAAAAACTCTTGGTTAAAATGACTATACAACAGGGTGTAGCAAAAGCTACACCCTGTTGTATAGTCATTTTCATATTTTAAGAAGCGTTCGGTGACATTTCGGTTTAACTATGATAGAAATGACTTTTTATATTCGATTTTTAATTGATTAACGTGAATCGATTTGTCACTATATTAATATTTTTAATAAGGTCTTTCAATTGAGTTTCTTCTTACTTTATCAGTCAAATCGATAAATTTTAGGCCTAGTAGCAATTCAATTCATCTATTTATTGCATGAAATACATGTTATAAAAGCTATTTTTATATTAAAATGGAATGTATTCTGCCCTTTTGGGCGTGCAATGCCTTGAAATTTACAATGAATCATTATCAGTCTATAGGTACAGTCCGCTGCTGGACATAGGCTAATGAGCGCCATAGCGGCCTGTCTTCAGCTTGTCGCATCCAGCATCTGCCAGCAGTATTTCGCAAATCCTGGCCGGAGGGCGTCTTACACTACGCTTGCCGAGTCGCGGTCTCCACTCATGAACACTTATACCCCAGCAGTTGTTGGCTCCTAATTATGGCCAGCCTCCGTGAGTGTCCACGTCTCAGCTCCGTAGGTCATGACAGGTAGGGCGCACTGATGACTGAACTTTCGTTTTCAAGCATTGGGGTATGGATGACGAGAATAACTAGGTAGGTACTCGACGTAGTTTCCCATACGCTGGCCAACCTAGCTGAATCCTCCTCTTGGTCTTCTTCTCGAAATTGTTTTTTATAGGCGAGAGGTGCTGAGCAGAACACTACTTTTACACAATTCTGTTTAGATGATTTGTTTGTTGTAGGTTGCAAACAGGCGCGCGGCCCACTTGATGGAAAGCGGTTACCGCAGCCTATGGACGCCAGTGGCATCAGAAACATCAAACGCGCGTTGCCGACCCTTTAAATGTCTTAGAAGACCCTTTTTAAAGAACCACGTAGTCCAGAGGGAAAACCCCAGCGGGAGATCATTCCACAATCTGACTGTTCGCGGGAGGAAATTCCTCATGAACCTAGCAGTCCGCGAACTGAAAAGTTTTTTTTTCATTTTGAAAAGCTTTCCTCCTTTTGAAAAGTCCTCAGAAGGTTCTATCAAAAACTAGGCAGTCTTTTAGGATTATATTCCGATATTCGCCAAAATCTAAAGACATTTTGCGTTTTTTTTCTTCGATTTTTGACAAAGTTGCGTACGGCCCTCGAGGTCACAAACTTGGATAATTCATTGAGCCAACATCTAAAACAAGTTTGCAAAAATCAGAACTATGTATCTGATTTGACGCAAGCTAGGTACCTCCGGCGACAAGGTTACTGGTCTAATATGAAAACGTATATAGTAAGCGCAGGGATAAAGGTTAAATTAAAAGTTAGATTCAATATGAAAAAATAAATTATTTATTGATAACATATAAAAAATTAAATTAAAACTTAAAATAACTTTGCATAATATCACCCTCTCGTGAAGAGCAAAACCGGAAGAGGTTAATTATTACTTAAGTTACAGGTAATTTGAAAATAGCTGATTTTTTTTTTACAATATAAATAATAAAGAGAAATTATAATATCTCTATTACAACATAAGATGTTCTGACTAAATCTTGCTTTATGGCATAATTAAATAATAATTATTGATTTTTCAACAATGTGATGCTACAGTTTATAAATATCTAATAAGTTTAGTTGCGCCAAATAAAATTACTAGATTATCACAATATAATTATAGGCCTTTAAAAAACCACTTAAATCTCGTAATCACATTTCTATAATACAAGCGAAGTTAAAAATACAACGTAATATAAAATAATTATTATTTTCATATTTATTATACTCATGCCGATAATCACAGAAAACATTTCCCGATATTTATATAAATCACTAATTTCACTGTTTCAGCGATAAATATCCAATCATATTAAGCTGATATTAGAGTACATAATACAAAGACAATTAAAGTGTCTCGAATTATTTTGTGTTTAGAAACATCTATAATTTCTACAAAGCAAAGTATCTAGCAATAACTATGAAAGACGGTGTTGTTACAATGAACATGCAATTTCGAGCCTTTCCTCTTTACAAATAGAGATTATTTAAGCTGCATCTACGCCAAAGCAACTATTGGACGAAGTTACAGTACAAACGCCGATTTACTTTCTAAAACATTGACACAATAAACAACGAAAAACATCTAGTAGCTCGCTATTTAACTTCTATGGAATAAAAGCTTACGGCATACAGATCCAACATTATTTACATCTCTATTGACAAATACATAAATACCATAATGGCTGGTATATCTTATTGATGGCTTTGGCTAATCGTTTTTTACCCGCGAAGGAACTGAGAGGGTATAATGCATTATGTAATTCCTCCATCGGATAGACCTTCGTTTGTACATAATTTCACACGATAGTAAGTGACCCCTTCCAAACGGACTAAAAAGAAATAAGTATTGCTTTTTTGAAGTGAAGTTTAAGATTGAAGTGAAGTTTAAGATTGAAGTGGACTTTAAGATTGAAGTGAAGAGAAATTTCCCTTTTAGTCAAATAGTCACACATAAACTCAACAATATTTATATAATGTTTGACTTTCGACTTAACTTGACTTAAAATTTCTGTAATTAACTGTCTGATTATGGCACTTCACATCGCTATTTGGTAATCGCGTTTTTTAGTGTTTTAATTCGGGTGTAACAAAAATGAATGGCCAAATTTTCAGGGGGTTTCAGGGAGTTTCAGCGGGCCTACGTAACTGTTTGTATCCCCGCACAAAACACCTCCTAGTCAATGTAATGATCATTTTGTATGTACGTAATTTATTTTTTTGATAACTTTCAAGTCGTGATTTTTTTTATTTTGTCCCGTGTTTTCTGATCGAAGCTGAAACCCCCCTGAAAGTTTGGCCCTTCATTGTTGTTACACCCTGTATAGTGTAGAAGCGAATAACTAGAACACACCGTCCGCTCCACAGATAGTGAACTGCAACTATTATTATGTAAGCCGAACATTTCATTCGTAGTCCATATATATATAACCAAAACCCGACAACCCGGCGAATAAGAGTGTAAGTATTTGCGTATTTGTCTAATTCTTGAAAAATAGGCAAATATAGGCGAATAGAGTACTCTCCCATCGTCGGATTTCAGCAAATAAGAAGAAAACGCGTAAATTAAATAGCGATTTGAAATGGCACCAAACGTTATTAAATCTGGTTTTAACATAGTGAATTTCTATGTGTAACTAAGACTGTATTTATATCGACGCCAGATAGTAGAATCAGCCCTTTTGTAAAATGGCTAGTTAGATAGCAGAACGGCGCAATTCAAATGAATTGTTTGTCCCGAGTGTTGAACGACCAACGTTCAAGAATATAAATAAACGTTACACAGCCATCTCGTCAAGTGAAATTATTAAAATTTTCCCGAAAAATCAGAGTTTGTTTTGCAATCGGCCTAGCCTTTCTACTAGCAATTCCCTGTGGTGCTGGCTTAGAATTTGCACCACCCCAACTCTTCCCGTGGGTGTCGTTAGAGGCGACTAAGGGACATATCACACGGGGGGCGGGCAGCAGCGCTTCTTGCAGAATAGTTTCTACGATCCGGCGGCGACATCTACATATTACATAGTTTGACTTTTGCCACCGCTTACAGTAAAGGCAGGTACGTCTTTGATGACTGATGTTGAATGCTAAGGCTGTGGCGTCAGTCATAGTTACTTCGCGATTGGGATAACAAGAAACCTTTTCAATTTTTTTGTCGCCTCCGCCGCCAGATCGTAGAATCACCTCGTTTTTAGAATGGCTAGGCTGATTGCAAAACGAAAGCTGATTTTATGAGATGTCTAAGTGATGTTTAGCCATATTGTTAACCTTTGACGTTGAACAGTCGCCAGGCAAAAATTGAATTGCGCCGTTTTACAATCATCCGGCATCTATATAACAAGATACTTTCTAAAGGTTATCTATAACTAAGTCCGTATCTCGTGGCAACTTGTGGTGTATGAGTCGTTGCAACAGCCAGCAGTAACGGAACGTCATTTACGTCGATGTTGAGTGATTTGGTGAGGGTGGCAATGTCGCAGAAATCAGTGGACATCAGCATGTCGGCTAGAGTTTTTGATAGAACGCAGAATTCTCGGAGCTTGCTCTCGAGGAAGGTGATACACTGGAACAAAGATGGTTATGTAAATAAATAGTACTACTACTTACTTCCTTATAAGTTTTCTGTGTATAATAAAATTAAAATTAAAAAATTATATCTATGTAATGTATTATATTATGTATTTCAGTTATCTAGTACCCATAACACAAGCTCTGCTTAGGTTGGGGCTAGGTAATGCTGTGTGAATTGTCCAGCAATATTTATTTATTTTATTTAAGTTAATTTTGCACAGTTGCAGAGCGAGATGTGTAAAGTAGGCTGGTTTTGAAATAGCGTCAATATACCACAGCGACATGTATTCGCAATTCTTGGTGAAATAATAATGATGAAGAGGGCGAATCGCGTGAAAAGGGTAGGCATATTCATTCGCGTTCATAGGGGTGGGAGAGAGCATAAGTTTTTGGAACGGCGCGGCGCGGTAAACGCAAAAAAGTTTTTGCTTATTTACAAGAAAACTACACAATTTATAGAGAAACTGGTTCAAGATATTAATTTTTTTTTAACAAACTACGAATAAAAAGATGTCATTTCAATAGACCGTATGGTTTTTTGCGCGGAATTGTTACTAAATATTTTCAACTTTATATTTTAGACCGTATGGTTCCTGAAATCTGGACTAAATTATGTGCAAAAAACAGTGCATAACGTTTTTTTTTATCGTTATTGTTTTTCTCAATGATTTCACTTCAAAGAATCAAAGATAAAATCTTAAAGTTTATATTATCTAATCCTATTTTTTTACCAAGGGGATCTCGTGAGTAATAAGATCTAGGCCTAGTTTAGCAATAAAACCCGTTAGCTTCGACTCTTAAGAATTTTACCTGATGGGCAGGGACCTTCGCCTTCCACATGGCTGGCAGCGCGTCCAGCATGGCGCCCACTAGCGAAGACATGCCGCCAGTGCCGCAATCTCGCCCTACTACGCGCACCTCCCTGTTTAAAAAACAAAGAAGGATATTATTCAAACACATCTTTCAGTAATAACCAAACAAGTGCGGCTCTGACACGCTTAGCGAGATATTCCTGTAAATGTTCGATATTTATAAAAAAAAAAGTAATTATACGATTTTGGTATTGTCTCTTCTTTTGTGTTTTAACTTGTAAATTTCATAAATTTTAGCCCACTTATTCATAAAGATCTGCTTTCAAACAGCTGCTAAACAGTGTTATTTCTCACTCTTACTTATATTATATCAATAGAAGACAGAGTGAGAATTAGCAATAATGAAGCAATGCGTAGACAGTATATCTTAAAATTTCTAATAATACCTCCACATGTTCCTAAAAAAGTCCTGAAAGGCGGACTAAGTAATTCCACAGGGGTACTTTTACGAGGTAGAGAACTAAATTTGCTGAGGTAATAAATATTGCAAGATCTAATTACCATGTGTTGGTATCTCCGATGATAGCGACGGCTTGTATCGGCGAGTCGACCGTCTTGTTGAGATACGAAGTCAGGTCCAAATCTCGTCTCAGTTCCGCTTCCCACACTATTGGCTTTGCTAGGGTTCCTGTAACATAAAACTATGTTAAAAACAGCTGATTGAGCAATAAAGCCGCTCATCCACCGCCACACCAGTTTAAAGTCGTCCAGCGAGCTATGGAGAGAGCTATGCTCGGAGTTTCTCTGAAGGATAGGATTCGCAACGAATACACCCGACAGAGAACCAAGGTTATCGACATAGCTCAAAGGATTAGCAAGCTGAAGTGGCAGTGGGCTGGCCATATTTTAAGAAGAACCGACAAACGCTGGGGTAAACGTGTTCTTGAGTGGAGACCGCGACTCGGAAAACGTAGTGTAGGACGCCCTCCGACCAGGTGGGATGACGATTTGCGAAAGACTGCTGGCAGATGCTTGATGCGGCAAGCTGAAGACAGGGCGCTATGGCGCTCATTAGGGGAGGCCTATGTCCAGCAGTGGACTGGTATAGGCTGATGATGATGATGATCCGTCACACACGCTGTGCACGGCCACGCGGCGCATGTCAGCTGCGTGGGTTCGTTTGTTTGACAATCTCGTATTCGTGAGTAGCGCTTGCGTGCAGTCAAGTGGACGTTATCACATACATTTTCTTACAAAGTGAAGCTGCGGCTTAAGGTGCCATTAAAATATTCGTCTTTCGTGAAACACTACGATATTGCGTTGAAATAGCCAGCTGCTAATATGCAGTCACTAAATTACTTTATAGTCAATTATAGCTTTTTTTAATAGACTTTCGACGATACTTATATCTAATTCAATGAATTATTTTGTACTTGTGTCGAAATAAATATCGTCGTCTCAGACTATATAGGCTCTGTCTCTATGTACTACGTTCTCCGCAGTAGTTTTTTCGATTAATAAGTAGGCCTTAGGTTCTAGTCAGGCAATTTGAAACCGTAACAACCAATAATACAGTCTTAACTCACCTTGCAATACTAAATCAGGTACATAATGGTCAGTGACTCCACCAAGTAGGGAGCTGTCAAAGCCGGATTTTTGCTCAGTATCCCCAGTTGAACACATCTTCGGCAGCGAGAACTCAATCACTTGTTTTACTTCTACGATCTTTGGGACATCCTTACTCAGTCGGCGGGGCACCGGCATTTTCAACTCTAATAGCATTGGTTTAAGGGTTGATGGTGGAACAGAATTATCAGAGAAAGGTTTTGTTGAAATTATAGGAGTAGCTTTGGCTGTATTTGTTGCTAGATGTATATCATTTTCTAGTGATGAATCCGTAGTCAGTTCTGAAGTAGTTGAATCTGTAGACTTTTCACCCAATGATGTAATTGTAGTTATTGAATCTTCGGATAAAACAAGCGATGTGTTATTCTGTAAAGACATTTTTGAGCTTTTTATGCTTGTAGTTACATCGCTTGATATTGGAGAAATTGTTTCAAGACTTTGTTTGTCTGGTAAAGTATTCTGTCTCATTTCAGACATGGACTTAGACTCATTTATTGATTTTTCAATATGGGGTAAACCTATAGATTGTATCTCATTTGAAGAGTTGCATTTAGCTTCATTTGAAGATACATGAAGAGTTTCGTTTGAGGAAATTCTCCAATCACTTGATGAAATTGGTGTTGTGTCTAATTCTTCATTGTCCGATTCACACATTAATAAGTTTAAATTTCCTAATGATTTAGTGAATTTTAGCTTACTATTGGTATGGAAACTACTTTTATTTCGCCTAAGTTTACTTGACATCTTGCCAAAATGTTCTTCAGTCAAATCTGTGTTTTCTTCTGAACCGTCAGGGGTCATTATGACAGGTATTGTTGGCTTCCCATTATTGCACAAAACGTTCATGCAAATCCTGTCGCTTAACAAATTCTTTTCTTCCAGATTAACTTCTCCTTCCGAGACAGATTTAATGCAACTGGCTAAATTCACGACGACTGTGTTATGTTTCCGTCTTCTTACGAACGTTTTTGGGGACATTTCTCTTGTTTGATCTTTTTCCGTCACTATTTTCTGTGTGGCATACTGTGGTTCTGATGCTCGTGGCATGTCGTTCATATATTCCATTTCTGAAGCGTTGGTCGGGGTCTGGAGCATGGACTCCATCTGACACTTGACACAAGTCTCGCATCTCTCCTCTTGGATCGCCGGCACAATCATGGGATCAAACTGGAAGTTATCCAACTTCAAATTCCCTGGTTTGCCAATATAGTGCCTATCTAATATCTCTAAGTTTTTGCTCTTCATATAATTAGTGACTATCTGAGGGTACTTATCGAACTCAAACTTAAAACCGGAATGTTTGATTGGCTTGGAATGTTGAAGTGTTTGCCCACAGCATTTGGAGGGGCTGTCAGGGCTTCGTTCGCAGGTGGGTTTGGCGCAGTCGGCGGGATTAGATTCGGGTTCTTGTACTTTGGAGGATTTCTTGACCATCTTCCCGCCGTTGGATTTGTTCTTTAGTCCGACTAGTTTTTCGTCGTCTCCTAGGACGAACAAGACCTTCTGTTCAGTCAGCGAGTCATCAGACGCGCTCGAGAGGCTAGAATCCGAGGAGGATTTCATCTGATGCATAACAGTAGGATTTCTCCGGAGAAGTCCCGTTGATTTCACTCCTGTGGAACTCCCCACTTCCGCGCCAGAGAGTTTCTGACTTAGATCAGCGAGCGTCGGCGTCCGTTTAAAACTGACGTCACTCGCGATCAACGTACTGACACTACTATCACTATGAGTATTTTGAACGTCAAGATTATTTTTCACTTTCACACTGACGGTTTTCACTTCTTTTATCTCACATTTTTGGTATCTGAAGATGGTTTTGGTGACGTCACCGCATCGGAGGAAGTATGTTAAGACTAGGAGCAGCCTGTTGAGAAAGTGCTGGTTCTTTTCGCCCGTGAGGATGGTTCGGGCGGCGCGGGGAGGGACGCCAATGGTTCCACAAAGGTCGGAGAGTTGCGCCCAGAGTGCGTTGTACGGGCGCGCTTCTGAAGGCGGGCGGTGCTCCACTGTGTCGTAAGGGCTCACCGTGCTTACCCAGCCGAGGTGATAGGTTAGCACGTGGGTGAGCAACGTGCTTATAAAACTGTAACAAAGGAGATACAAACCATTAGTTAATTGATATAAATTTGATAAGTTCTTTACAAGTATAGCTTACGCAAGCAAAATATAAAGATGAAAATATTTAGTAACAATTTCGCGCAAAACCTTCTCCGATAAGCTCTAACAAAATGTAGTCAGTGTTGTAGAAGAAAAAACCACACCAACAACAAAATGAAAAGAAATCTATCAAAGCAAGACGTCACTAGTTTCGTCTCTCCACGAGACGTGGTCTTCGAATCCTGCATCAGCGTCGCCAAGCAAAATGACATCAGAACGTTCACAGCAACACAGTAGCATATTATATCAAATTCCACTAGACGATAATAATAGACCGATCATCCGATAGCAAAGCAAACACGTCTATTAATTAGTCTGGCTCGTTAAAAATCCAATTCGCACCAATCTGCACCACCCACGGCTGTACAACAAAGTCGAACGTATTGTTTACGTCAAACCATCAAAAAACCATCCGTATCACGTGAGTTACACGTAAACAACTCACGAAAATAGATGATAGCGTACCTGTTATAAATAAAGAAGGAACGAGAATTTTCATTCACACATGTTATTCAACCATGTCATTTGGACTTTGGATTGAGTAAAGAATGATTTAGCTTCAAGGGACGGATGTTGTGTAAAGGGCAATGCCTTGCGTCAAGAATATTTTGTTCTATAATCATCTGGTGCGTCTCTGTGACACCTATATATCTAGGTTTACACAAGACTATGTATGACTAAAAAACGAAGTAGGACGCAGGTAAAAATGTAAAATCTTGTGAAAATTAACAATAAGAAAGCTCTAATCTTGTTGTTTTTCAACTCTAAAATACAATCCACTGCCTCTTAACCCTGCAGTCTACAGCTTACTCTATCAAAAATCCCTAAAAAAAGATATCCTTGAGACTCAAAATATGTTTTTCTTTTTTACAGTAAAGTTAATAGACAGTCGTTTGACCATAATCTTAGATTGGAACGCTGCTGGTAAATTATTCATATTTTGACAAACGATCCGAACTGTGCGTTTAAATTGATTTTCAAGAGTTTCGTTATAAATTTAAATAAAAGCTTTGTCTTAGGATCGAATTGTCAGCCCCGGGCATCTTCACGTACGTTTCGGAGCGCGGCTTGGAATGGCGCGTGCATTTCCTGTGGTCCGCGCCTTCGTGTGCAGGTCGCTATTGAGTTAAGATTATTCTAGATGATTTTTCCGTAAAAGTATTAAAAATATAAAAATAATTATAGTTTACCCCAGTATAAACTATAATTATTTTTATATTTTTAATACTTTTACGGAAAAATCATCTAGAATAATCTTCGTTAGATTAAATATGTTAGCTTGATAAAAATAGCAAGTATGTGAGTTTGTCGACAAATATGACAGTCGAAAAATATGGGGACTTAATCCCCTATGTTTCGAGCCGACAGATTCGCATCTCTATCTGTTAAAAGTGTGCCTTTCTTTTTTATTCTGCCATAGTCTTCAATTCAATCACCTGTCAATAATTAAGGAACATCAGTCGTGCATGTGCCAAACAGCAAATAAATGATTGGACAGGGTATTATTGGATACCGATTTTGGTACACTTGCTCAAATATATGTAAGTGTTCATTTGTTTTTTTTTTATTTTGTTATGATACATTATGTAAATAGAAACAAGAAATTGCAAGAAGAAGGCAAGTAAAACGTCTAATAAATGATTTACATTGAAATCTTTACGTATTCATCAACGTCCAATAAATCTCTCTTGATTTATACGCCATTCGCCGTCCAAACTAATCTGGTGTTGAAAAACACATAAAACCAGTAATCCGTAGAGAAACGGTGTAACCTACTGGATTTCATTTATGCTAGTTGCGGTTCCGACTTCGACTGTATTCATCAATATGAAAAGGGCTCAAAACTATTAGAAGGATATCAACTGGGAAATCTGATTGAAGCGCTCGAAAACATTATTAATTTATTACATTGATAATTAAGGCGCATACCCCACACAAAGTGGCGCCGCCACCTAATTTATCTTTTAATTCCGTTTAACAAAGGAATTTTCAAAAATCCATCTTCCAGTTTATTTATTAAAATTAATAGTAAGTCGTCACAAGTGAACAAACGTTTAGTTCAAATGAAATGCCGCCATTTACATTGATTTTATGAAAAAAAAAATGTTTGACCAAGGAGTTTTTGCATAGCTTGAAATGAAATGCCGCTATTTTCATTGCTGTTTTTATTTCAGTAAAAAGTTTCGTCATTTTATAAGAAAAGAGATTGGTTCACTAAGGAGTTTTATAGCTTGAATGGTAAAGTGTACTTTACAATGAATTGTAAATGATTTAAAAATGGAACGTTCCATCTAAACAATTCACTGTATTGCACATGCCAACTTACACAGCCTCTTACCATACAAGTAAATCCCAGTTACCGAGCAGTATGATGTAAACAGGTATTACAAAATTAAAGAAACTATCTTAAACAAAAACAAGTGCCCGCCCAGTGAAACAATAGGCCCCACCTCAGCTTAATGTGATTTCATCATTCATACTCCATATTCCATTATTTTATTAAACTTTACAAACAAGACAAATCGTTTCCATATGATATTTACGTATTACGTTTGCTGTTCTTAAAATAAAATATCATGTGATTTGCTTTGTCGAAGTTATCTATTATAGTTAGTTGATTCAAGTAGGCACATACAATAAAAACTTTATCGCTAAATTTATGATAAAACAAACAGCAGATACAAAACTTGAAATTTGCATTGTAAATTATACAGTCATGTGATATTTTCAGGTCACGTTCGATCATATGATAATCCGGCTTTGTTTTGTAAATAAGTGTAATTATCTTACTAATTAGTTTGATTGAATAATACAATATAGAATGCACCAGTGTTTGCACATGCACTTGTGGACTACAATATTATGCACTGCGCATGGCTATTCTCCGTTGAGACTGGAAGCCGACATCTGTACTAATATTATTGAGGGGAAAGATTTGTTTGACGACGGGTTCGATTCTCGCCTCGGGACAAATGTGTGTACGATCTGCAGACATTTGTTCAGGGTGTTCTGGTCCTTTTCTATGTATAGTAAAAAATATCTATCTATGTATTGTATTGTATTATGTATATCAGTTATCTAGTACCCATAACACAAGCTATGCTTACCTTGGGGCTAGATAATGCTGTGTGAATTGTCCAGCATTATTTATTTATTTTTTATTCTAATGTCCTACGTAAAGGTCTTGGACCCTCAGCGCTGAGGATATCGACGCAAGGAGGATGATATCCTTGCTGAGTATCGTGTGTACTTACAAGTGCGTTGTCTTGGTATCAGCAGCGGCCAGCACGGCGCAGAGATCAGCCAGCAGCGAGTCAGCCATCTTGTGCGCCACCCGCGGCTCCTGGCTTACGAGGGGCAGCCACACGGGCTGGAGGCGAGGACCGGATATGAGATCTGATAACCTGCAAGGGGATTTTTATAAGTGGCGAGTTATTTAAGAGCGAGGAAATTGGAGCTCTATGAAAGGACTGGTGAAGGCTGGCACACACTTCATGCTTCTTGCTGCCAGCAGCACAAACTGTCAGCAATAATAAATAAGGCTGGACTAGCCACACAGCATGTTCTCTTCAATGCCAAGGCATTGAACCAAGAGTTTTACTTTAGATTTTTTGGTTTTACTTATTACAGAGGGCTAAATGCAATATTTAGGTATGTAAATTTCGATTACCAGGAGTCCGCTAGCTACGACGTTGCGTTGAAAGATTGAGAAGCATGATCAAAATTATTTGCATCGGTAGAGATGCGATAATTGAGTTTGGTGGCCACAAAGTGCAACATCGTATCTCCTCCAAAACTATACAAAATAAAATTATTATAGAGGCATTAAAAAAAGATTATAATAGGTATCACAAAGTGCCCATTGAAAATTTTGAAATTACCGTTTTTCAACGAAATAAAATAAAATAGGTGGCGGCGCTAGTTTGGCTCGTGGTATCGTGTTAAGAAGTTTAGGTAGAATGAATAAACTTAATGAGATTCTATCAAAATAACTTTGTTAGAATCTCATTAAGAATATTATTTTTCTTGGCAGAATGTTCCTCGCACCTACGGGCTAGGTCCACTAATCCCTGCGTCCTCCTTCGCCGCATGTAGAGTAGACACGAATGTATGCGCGCCGGCAGACAATACAGCTGACAGACCAGTGCCGTCACCTGAGGCGAATGTTCCTTTAACGGGCTAGGTCCACGAATGTACTGAACTGACCATCTCGCTGCGTCCTCCTTCGCCGCATGTAGAGTAGACACGAATGTATGCGCGCCGGCGGACAATACAGCTGACAGACCAGCGCCGTCACCTGAGTCGAACGTTTCTTTTACAGACTAGCTAGGTCCACTAGATGTACTGAACTGACCATCTCGCTGCGTCTTCCTTCGCCGCGTGTAGAGAAGACACGAATGTATGCGCGCCGGCGGACAATACAGCTGACAGACCAGCGCCGGAACCTGAGGCGAACGTTTCTTTTACAGACTAGCTAGGTCCACTAGATGTACTGAACTGACCATCTCGCTGCGTCTTCCTTCGCCGCGTGTAGAGAAAAAACGAATGTATGCGCGCCGGCGGACAATACAGCTGACAGACCAGCGCCGGAACCTGAGGCGAATGTTTCTTTTACGGACTAGGTTCACTACTGTACTAAACTGACCATCTCGCTGCGTCTTCCTTCGCCGCGTGTAGAGTAGACACGAATGTATGCGCGCCGGCGGACAATACAGCTAGCCGCAGCCGACAGACCAGCGCCGTCACCTGAGGCGAATGTTCCACGCATCTACGGACTACGTCCCTGTACAAAGAACATTTAATTATTTGGAATTTCCATCAGTTATCAGAATAAAATGCAATAACAAGAATTCAGCGCTCTATTGGTAACATGAAACGACAACAAGACCCCAAATGTGCCATTGACCAAACAATTTTGCTACTGTGTTGTAAGGTCAAAGAAACTATGGTTACATTGTATAGATTTAGCCAATTGATTGATAAAAATTATCGTGACGTCACACGATTGAGGAACCAGTTATACATTGCAACGCAAAAAATAAACTAATATTGTTACATAATTAGTATTAATACCATCATTTTAAGGTTATTGTATAAAGTAGTTTTAAGTAAATAAACATATCTTCATATATATCATAAAATTAACGAACTTTTAGTGCACTCACATCTCAGCAGAATCGGTGACTGTGATCAGAACGGCCAATCCCAATTTGTTCTTCTTCTGAGACGAAACGCCGCTGCCGCTTGCCAGACTGTCGGACGTACCACTCGTTGAGCTGTTGCTGTAGATCTGTCAAATGTGAACCTTCTTCAGTTAGAGATTAAGAGCGCTTTCACGCAGCATCCGTTTAAGAATATATTTTTTTGCGTGATGGCGTTTGTAGTTGTAGTAGTTCACATCCAAAAGTATGTATACAGATGCATTCAGAACGCGTCTAATGAAAAATTTGTGTAAAGGATAGGCATATGATTTCACATTCATAGGAGCGGGAGAGAGCAGGGCAACATCAGTGCAAAAATCAAGTTTTTGCTTGTCTATCAATAATTCAATATATAAGTATTAAATAGAAATAACTAAACGATTACATAGATAAAACATTAGTCTGGCTATGTAATTTTTAAAAAATTATGTGTTGTTGTCGCTGATAGTTTAGTTAGACTTTAAACCATCAGCAACAACACCATATTATTTTTAACGAATGTATATGTATATATGTATGTATGTACCTGGAAAGTCAGCCATAAAGTCAAAAGTAAAAAATTCTTTATTTCCATAAATACAAAAATGTACACTTAGAAAAAGTCAAATTCTTAAAGACACGGATGTCACCCGGAAGGATAAAAATGCTATATCTGGTCAATTAAAAAAATATAAAACGGCCGCCTTCCTATATCCTAGATAAAGGTTTTGTGCGCGCAGTTCGGTGCAGTGGGTCCAATCGAATAGAATGTAAAACATATGTAATGAATTTCATCTTCTTTAGTGTTACTTTAAAATTTACGCTGTCATTTGATTTGTGTAGATAACTTTCCGTTTGTTTAACGAGATACAGCGTTCAACAATAATATTGGTGCTTACCAGTCTATGCAAACATTATCTACGCATGCACATTATCTGTTTGCATTCGGTGCAATCACCTACACTACTGCCCACACCTACAATAATATCAGAGTATTTCTCCTTTTGGCCTGTTATACACTGCGATGAGGTGCTTATTTAATTTTCTCACTTGTTTATATGAACGAAAGTTTGTGAATTTGTAAAAAAATTCGACAAAAGACCACGCAAAAACTACTGATTGGACGGATCTGCCTGAATTTGCAATATTTTAAAGTTTTTGGTATATTTGAGTGTATAAGGTACATGCAAATATTTTTGAATCGATTAATAATGCTAGCTATTACATTACCGATGCCCTTTTTCTGTGACGTCACCACCGTTCAATTTTTCAACTCAAGTGCTTGTGTTCCTTCAATCAAAATGAAATTAGACACAAATAAATGATAAAACATCATGTTTGTTGTTTGTGTGTTGTATATATTAAATAATTTTCTTTATTCAAATAAGATATCACGCTAAATCTTCATGCCAATATGGTGTACGGTCACGTTACGTTTAGAAATTTTGCGATTGTCTTAAAATATCTACATTTTAATTATTAATTTTCACAATAAAAACATCAAGCATTTATAAAAAAATTAATGCAGATACATTTCTATATCAATAGAGAATACAAATAAGGATAATCAGATATTTTTTAAGTTACATTCACATACTCTATTGTATTGCCTACCTATCTTATACATGAAGTGTGTAGAATATACATATAAAGACAGATAAAGTAAACCCACCCTTATTGTGTTCTGATAAGAGCTCACATGACACCGGTCACTCGTGACAAATCACACGCACGCTGATACTGATAATTGCATTGATCCTACTTGTAATTATGAATACTTTGTGATAATAAATTTTAAGTCACACTTGACTTAATATTTATAATAAGAATCATGGATTCTATATATTTATAGTCCACTGAAAACGATACGGGCATTAACGAGGGGTATCCGATTAATATATGTACCTACCTACACTCAAAAACTTCTTTTAATAGTTTACCACTACCGTGGTTTGAAGAATTCACTACAAATGTGAGCGGGTAAACTACGAATTTTGTTATGGTGTATTTTCAACACATAATTCCTATATTCAAAAACTTCCTTTTAAGACGAATAGTAAGGCAAATGACCTTGGACCTTTCCGCGCGCCTTTATGGAGCAAAGAGTGCTTGTTTTCGGCTCTGCATACTATGTAGTGCCATATTCAACCAAATAATAGGATCCTCTGCGGTTGGGCGACGTGTAACTGGTCAGGTTTGAATCACAGATTTTGTAGGTGCAAATACGTTTTTACGTTTGATTTCATTAATTTGACTGCTTTTCGAAGCTAATGGACCTCCAAGCGGTAGGTATGAACTATGTGAATCACTATACTGAATTTGGTACTAATCGAATTTGAGACGCCGATAAAAAGTGGGTTCGAAGCCGCTACACATACACTATAACTAACAGTATAACAACTACACTATGATTAACAGCAAATATATGGAACCTCCAAGGGACCTTTCAGGATGTGTGTTACAGGATATATAAATTTCAGAGCTCCACAATGAATATTTTCGTCGGAAAACGGGTTCGAAAACACCTAATTTTCTTGTTTTTGGGTTAGTATGATAGTTTACCACTACCGACCGTGGTTTCACGAATTCATTACAAGTAGTAAGCGGGTTAACTACGAACCTTGTTGTACTGTTTTTCAACACAAAATTATGTTTTTCTATAATATTTGCATGTACCTATATTGTAAACATGTTAGTCACAAAACATGGCGGCTTTAACAGATCAAAACAGTATAAAAACATGCAGCAAATTTTACCACAAAACACGGTCAGACTGACCTCGCCTTGGAATAAGAAAATAAGTCATATTAACTTTACAATAGGGCTCTTTAAAAGGGGATTTCTTTTCTACTTCTCGGTCTTTGTAGCCACTTGAAACATTTTATAGCGCTATCTAAGTGTTCCTTCCAAACCCACTTTCACTAGTTAGTTATTTGAAGTCCGTTTATAGCTTTTTTAAATGCCTAATTACACATTGGTAAAATCTGGCTGTCAACCATAATGATGCATAGATAAAACTAGGTTGACATAAAATAATGTAGAATTTTCTAGAGATTATCGAATCAAAAGTAAATATTTCCCGAGGCTTTCATGTCTATCATAAACTGAAGAGTCTCAAGGGAATGTTCAACATAAAATTGATTTATGTGTTCAGTGGGTATTAAAAGACGTATCCGTATTTTTAACGTATTTTATGAAGAGATGAGTAGATTATTATTACTATATTTGATTTACGGCTGGCTTAGAATTTGCACTACCCAACTCTTCTCGTGGGTCTCGTAGGAGGCGAGTAAGGGATATACACCGGGGTCGGTCAGCAGCGCCTCTTGCAAAACAGACCTACCACAGAACTGCAATCCCTAACCCGCATAATGTAAGGCGTGGGGATTATGGGCATTACCCCCCATGAGATAAAACACAATTTGGCACTTTTATGGGGGGAGGCATGCGCCCAGTAGTGGACCAATTGTGGGCTGTTGAGGTTGAGTAGATAATAAGCTACATGTTCTTGTAAAAAATAGAATAGTGTAACATTTATTTCAACGCACAAAAAAGTACATAAAAAATAAAACTAAACATAGAACAAGGAGGTAATTTTATACAGCACAAAAAAAGATACGTATCACATGACGAGTGTTGTGGCGCGGTGGGTGAAGGTCCGCCTGCGGCGCAGGAGGTTGTGGGTTCGAATCGAATCCCCTCTCGGTAAAAATGTTTGTACAATCTGCAAATATTTGTCCCGAGTATTCTCGTTATTTTCTATGTAGAGTAAAAAAATCTATCTATGTTATATATTGTACTATGTACCTATATCAATCAATCATCTAGTACCCATAACACACGCTCTGCTAAGCTTGGGGCTAGATGATGTTATGTGGATTGTCCAGCATTATTTATTTATTTATTTTAGCTGTGTATAAAATAATCATCATCATTGAAAAAACTAACGTAATCAAATCACGACTGAGTGTATTTGTATTTATCCGAGAATCACAAACTTATTTGTGGGGTTGCATGGCAGATATGTTGTGAACACTGGCAGAGTTCAAACCGCGTTGCTATATTCTGGAAGTGTGTTGCCAACTCTTGTTGATTTACAGTTGGCTTGATGGTGTAATTACCTGGGAATCACTAGGTAGGTAATTGGTGGCGTTGCTGGCCCAATTCAAACCACGTAGCGGTATTTTGAAAGGTTCTGCACTGGCATCTGCCGTTGCTTGACAGATGGCTTGATAGTGTAATTACCTGTGAATCACTACTTGTGGCGTTGCTTGGCAGGTTAAGGTGTTGCGTAGACTGGCCGAGATCGAACCGCGTCGCTATGTTCTGGAAGGTTCTGCGCTGCCAACTTCCGTTGCTTGATGTACTTAGCTTGCGGCCCGGTAGTGCTGGGTAAAAACAAAACAAATGATTGATTTTTTTACTTTTCATATTCCCGCAGTTATGTTCCATTTATGAATCAACTCCCTACATAGTAAACTAAATGAACAGAACTACATTTGTAGTTCTGGCAATTTACTGTACCTATAGGCAACGTTTAGGTGTACCAGGAATATTAAGTAAGTCGTCGCGCTCATCAACAAGCGAACGGACAAAAGACTTCCGTCGTTCTGGCAAAACTGCGCGTTGAAGAGCGTATGGAACATTGCCAGGACAGTAACAAGTCACATGTTGATATTATCCATTCGAAGCTTTATTAAGAAAATAAAATGTAAATAATAAACGTGCTCGTAAAACACGAAGCAACTTCCCTTATGTATTTCGAGTGTCGTTTTTGAGCCTCCTGGCGCTTTACCTCGGAAATTTGTATCTACATTAATATTATAAGGACAAAAGATTTGTATTTTTGTAATGAATAAACTTAAAAACTACTGGACCGATTTTAAAAATTCTTTTGCCGTTATAGTCTAATATCCCGATATACAACGACCTTCACCGAGATGTTATTTGATGAAACGTATCTTTAATTTAATATGTCAATAAATATATTGAATAATGTCTAACAAATTTCAGTCCAGGATATTATTAATTATTATTATAAATTTTATTTTATTTAAACATTTCACCGGCTTGATTATTAGACAAATTCTATACCAATCGAAAGTATGAAGCCCATAGAATATGCAAATGTTAGGTTGCCTATTCTTTTCCAGTCACAACTCTCGAGTTGCCAGGTATAAACAGGTAAATCGATAATATTAGCATTTTGCACCGGTCTGATTAGAAGCTGGAGCAGCTGTTTAATAATTATATTGTATCCACTGCCCAGTCTCACGGTGCTGGAGAAGAACATCTGCGTCGTAGGCTACGAAAGATACCACGGTTATCAGTGTACACTGACGCCTATCATGTGTTTATACTTACAGTTGAACGAGCAGAATTCATCTGGCGTAGTGCAGCCGTCCCAAGTCTCGAACATGGAGAAGTAATCGTAGGTCGAACTTGCACTGCTGTACTGTGAGTGGTCACCGTAGAAACCTGTAGGTAGAATAATATTCATTAGTTTTATAACCCAGAAACTAAAACGCAAAACCTGGGAGAGTTTTCGCGAAACAAATATACCAGGAAAAACCAGAGGTCGTTTCTAGGACCCAATTCTGCTAAGTCGCTCAAAGGTATCGTCGCCTAATCGACACCGTTGTTAAGCCCCAACACACGGTACAAATGCTATACCATTTTATTTTATGATACCTTACGATAAAATATTTTATTATCTTAAGGCATCACACACTGTTAAGATACGATAATATATATTACGGTCTCATTCTCTTAAAAAACGGCAAAGGTGTCACACGTATTTTTTATTAATATATAGCAAGGCATCTTAAGAAGTCGCCCCATCGCTCAGTATCCTAAGATACAGTAATATGAAATTATATATTATATTAAACGTGTGTGATGGCTCAGCCGGCTGTGATTGTAAACAAGCTATATTTTTTATCTTAAGATGAAATGTCATCTTCGTCGTCTGTTTATAGAGAACAGGTTGGTTTATCAATTAAGTTATTGTTAGATGAAGAACTCACTTAAGAAAACTAACAAATAACTATCTTAGATAATACTTGACTCGCTAATATGTAGAATTTAGTTCTCGGCAGGTAGTAATATATCCTTATTGATAGTGTATATACCTACTACACTACTGTTGGAACTGTCATATTATTTTCCCGGAGGTGGGCGTTGCGATCTGCGACACAGTATTTTACTTCTGCAGATCGCATCGCTTCTTATTTTTGTTAATATGTATACTAGTTTAAGTTCCTAATAAAGACTTTTTACTTTACTTTATTGATGTGATGAAAGCAACTAAAAATCACAAATTGATTTTTTTAATTTTATAAACTAAACTACAAAATACAGCAATCCGCCATGACACATTGAACACCAATCCGAGCATTAGGTACGCAACTGTGACATTATGACGTAACAATATGTAATGTCAAGGCACAAAATAATTAGGATAAAGTTCTGACTTTCTTCTCTTGACAATGTTATGGTCGTAATTTTCGTGCATTGATGACGCCATAGACAAATGCCGTTTAAGAGCAAAATAGAAATTGCATTTCTAAAAGCTCAATTAATCCTTTAATACTCATTTTTTTAGCAGAAATATGATAATTTAGTGTTTATGTCTCAAAAAATCGGAGTAGATTCTCAAAATTAGTCATCATGCTTATTACGAATGACTTTTACTGCAATGACTTGTCAAAGCTTTTAAAAATAGATTATTTTAAGGATCAGGGGAACCTTAAACCTCAATATAAAATTAAGAATTTTAGTTAGGTACTAGCAAACTTTTTCGCACCTAACAACAAACCTCACAAAATTAACATCAATATGTACTACCAGCCTCAATATCTTATCTTTGACGATATCAAATACGTATACAAGATAATGATGTGAATAACATTAGAAGTTAACGATTGGGCTTATCTATTGTTCGAGAACTATGGTGTAGGTACGTGTTCCCCGACTCAAACTAGCGCCGCCTTTATGTCAAACAAAGGAGTTTCTTCTGTTGACAATGTTGTCATCAATGTTCGTGCATTGATGACGTCATAGACAGATGCCGTTTAAGAGCAAAATAGAAATTGCATTTCTAAAAGCTCAATTAATCCTTCAATACTATTTTTTGTTTGTCCCAAACTATTGGAGTAGATTCTCAAAATCAGTCATCATGCTGTGTACGCAATTAAAACCGCTTAGACTATCCGTAAGAACGCATGAAAATGAGAAAATACACTATCAAAATACAAAATTTTATTTAAAATTCAACTGTAGTTGGTCCTACTACACGAAAACGTAGGTAGTTAGGTATCTGTTTTACTGCAATGACTTGTCAGAGCTTTTAGGAATAGGAATAAAAAGCTTATGATAGGTATTTAATTCCTTTCTTTCATACGTCATACATAACATAACAATAAAATAAAATAGGTGGCGGCGCTATTGTGCGTCGGGGTGCGGTTACTTACTGCATCTAATCCGGATCGTTAAAATATGTACGTAGAACTATTTGTACGGTAGTTTACGCTATACAAAAATTACGCCATACACACCTCCGATTTTCTAACAAGGAGGGGTGAGGTAAACACATGTATTTTGCTCAGAAGCGATAAAGTAAATCGCTTCCTTATCTTTATGTTCGAAAACAACATCCGATATCAGACATTTCTCTACGTCCTCCGTGAACACCGTGATGGATGCCTGTAGTGCCAGGATTTAGAGCAGAGATCTGGCAGTGCCTAAGCAACATCCGGATTCGGTCCAAATATTGTACACTTAAGATTCGTATATTCACGGATTCGTATCAGATGCAGTGCGAATTGCAATATCCGATTTCAGTCAGAGTATTTTATAGATAGATAGATAATGCTTTATTTCATAGCCCATAAACAAACAAAAAAACATTAGTACAATATAAAACTTATCCTAAACAAAGGCCTTGCGCTTTTTATATGCAGTGCATAACCGCTCCAAAATGATCGCAATTGATTTATAGCAATATTTTTCTTTATAAAAATATTTGATAAGAGCCTCACATTAATAAGCATGTACACCTGTAAGCATCACCTGAATTCTCTCTCCAGAGAGAAACTGAGCGACACTCCTTTCCTCAAAGCTGTACCCTCAGCGGTTGAGACGCGTTGATCCGATCGATCGCTGGTCCGTTTTAAATGGCTGTGTCTACGTGACGTTTTTAAGAAGACTTGGAAAGGAAGAGGGGAGAAAGTAAGGATATAGGACCATTTCATTACAAGCAAGTATTACCTGAATCCCCTCTCTCCAGCGAGAAACTGAGCGACACTCCTTCTTCCCTCAAAGCCGGCACACTCAGCGGCTTAGAAGCGCTCCGCTCATCCAACCGATCGCTGGTCTTCCGTTCCACCCGACTGATTCTACGTGTCGTTGGCACGCAGAATACTTTTGTACACATCAACCTGTGGAATAATAATTTTTTATACTAGTTATTTACAGAAGCTCGGACCTCCGTCTAGAATGCGGGATTTTATTAGTGCAGCTGTGGCTAATGTCATCGTAAGACCGAAACTTTTTATAATAAAGTACCTAAGTAAGAACTTTCGGTATTTATTTTTCGGTAGATATTAATGTCGGGACTGATAACATCTAATACGACCTAAAACCTCAACGCTTGACTATTTCAAGAAGTTGGGGTTGGCCAGGCCAAGGGATAATGATAAAAGATCCAATGTTTACCTTCTAGGCTCGTCCATGATATGAATCTTCAGGGAAACACTCTTGCAGTTCATGGCAACCGCTCCGAATATCATCTCGCCGAGAACATTCGCGTCTGTTTCCGGACCCTTGTACTAAGGACAAAAAACCTTTTATTACAAAGGTGTTACTTAGAGGAGAACAACATGAACCCTGTTAGGGCATTGCCACATGCTGAGTCCTTAGTAAAACAAGATCCGTCAAGTGCGAGTGTGTTTCGAACATTTGCCAATCATAATTGGCAATCGCCGCCGTTCTAATTAATAATAAATAAATGACTAAATAACAAATATTTAGGATAAAGTATTAAAGGTACTGTATAGATAGAGACTTTGCTATTTCATTAATACCGAAAAAAGAAGGTATTTCAGAATAAGGGGGGGGGGGTATGCGGCAATTTTTTCGACTATTTTCAAAGTATTTCAAAAAGTATGAAACCTACAGATATTTAAAAAAAACTGTTTTGAAATGTCCAAAAAGATACCTTTCATTTGATACCCCACTCAGATAGGTAACCCGCCCTCTCTAAAAGTCTCCCCCCTTTTTGAAATTTTTAAGTGTATTTTCTACAGACTTCTCAAATATTTTACCTGTAAAATATAGATCGATTTAGCGCTTTCTACACTTTACGTTAGATACATACTACATAGAGTGTAGAGCGCTAAAATTACTTTTATAATTATTATTTTTTCGCTAAAATTCCATCACCATACAACCCATAATAATTTTAGTTCCGTCGTCGGCAATCTTACTACAATGCGTCATGAATGAAATTCCTTCTAGACACGGGCTCCCAAAACAACGCAGTGACATTTAAAGCCGTAGTACGTTAATGATGACCTTCCTAAGATTTCCTAAAATAGGACAGACATACGAACATGGTGATACTTAATAATGGATGCTTACGTAAAGGCAATAATGATCTTTTAGCGCAAGTAAAGATACGCAATCTAAAATTAAGATGTACGATATAAGATACACGCGAATCTTAAAACTGCATTCGAAACCATTACGTATCGATTTATCAAAACAACAGAGCTATTTGCCATAAAATCATTAAAGTAATTTTTTTTCATCTTTAAACTTATATTAAGCACTTAGACATGTCGAAAGATTTACATAAAATATTGTGTACAATGTACCTAGGTCACACTTTTTCAACATCTGAGTTATTTTCACAAAATAAGGATATATCCGCCAAAGCTTCGGCAATTGTATAGTAACATTTATTCATCAAATGGTTTTTAACATATTTTAATAACTCGATGTCAGGTTTTTGTATTAAGTCGTAAAGATAAACAGGCTGCCATCAGCAGAAAAGGCATAAATTGCTGTTTTAACCAGCGGTGATAGAAAAGGTACCTAATTGGCGCCCTTTGATGACATGATTTGTTCCTAAGGTATTGTAGGAAGGCATTTGGAAAGACCATCAGTTATGACAAAATGGTCTTTAAAGCTGTCGCTACAAACCAGGAACAAAAATAATCAATTCTGATCTTGCTAAGATAAATATACTTGTTAAAATTTATGACAGTGCTATGAAATACTTCACGTGACTTCTATAATTCTTGGAGTATTTATAGACCGCCTACGCATAGTACAAGTTATTTTTTCAAATATACTAAATAAACTGAATTTGATAGTTTCTAAAAGCGACAGAAAATATTTGTATAGCACTTATCGGCTGTCGAATATGATGTGTGGATTTTAACTGTTTTCCTTTTTATGGAGCGATCGGTGAATTTACATTTCTTGTTATAGATTTAGGTGAGAAATTATACTATATTAATATGCAATGGGCGTAGCCTGACTAAACGCGTTGCTTTGATAGAAAATGTTATACTTAACGTTACTAATTTTTAGCCCCTAATTTCAATATTTGGGTTTCTATGACATAAATCTCAAAATAGGTGGGAAATTAAAGAATGTTTGTAAAAAAAAAAAATTTATTGTCCTATGCCGGTTACTGCTGATTTCGATTTTTGCTAGGCCCTCTAAATAGCCATGGTTTTACAGTTTGTGGTTAAACACTTCAATAAAAAAAACGTACCTATCTACTACACTCTGATTTCGAATCGAAGATATTTTAAGTCAACAAAGACATTTGTGAATGAAAACATAACAAGAACTGATAACAATAACAGAAAACAACGCGGTAACAACCTTGTTGTTTGTGTTGCAAGGTTATCACTAAAAACTAACTCGCGCAAACTACAACATCGCATAACAATGGCAGCGAAAAATGTTAAAAATTGAATTCGAAAAAGAACGAGCTCAAAAAAAAGCTTCTGTACTTCGTTCAATGTCGTTAAATTAATGTTGTTTAATTTTATTATTTGATTGTAATTTTCTTTGTTAATAAAGAGTAAGTATTTACTTATATGTCGTTAAATATTTTATACCAATATTTGTTGGGTTTTGCAACTCCTTTGTATACAAAAAATATTCAGCTATATGAATCGGAGTACAGGAACTATGTACCATTTAGCACCATACTCCTAACCACCACGCACAATTCTTAGTGTTATTTAAAGAAAAAATAATTGTCAGGACCATTAGCAACCTTGTCACTACAATTAATTAGAATCAAGCTAAGTTAAGGTCCTACTACATAGGTACTGGTACAATCCTTGGTCTATTTACCTTCTGGACCAACCATTGTTTTGAAATCGGATTGGACGCACGCCATAGGATTAGCAAAGGTATTGGTTCAAGCATTGTTTTGAGAATAAATGACACAGCACTAATGGGAACAGAAGATGAATTGCTGAGGTTAGAATTAGATTGGTTGGGGAAATAATTGCGTATTCCGGGGGTTTTCTACGAGCGTTAAAGGGTCTCAGACTGACGCACCCTGCTGTGGCGATCAGTACTATTTGACCAGGTGTTGTCAAATTGTACTGAACGCCACCGCAGGCCGCGTCAGTCTGTGAGACCCTTTAAGGCGCATACCCCACCAAAACTAGCGTCGCCACCTACTTTATGTTATTAATCCGTTTAACAAAGAAATTTTCAAAAATCTATCTTCCAGTTTGTGATACCTATCATAAGCTTTTTTTTTAATGCCTATGTAATAGTTTTATTCTATTTAGTTTAGGCAGAGATACGAAGTTGCCCTTGGTGGCCACCAAAATCTATTTTCGTATCTCTGCCTATAGACACATATTATACTACATATTAGGAAAAAAAATCGTCGGTTTTATTTCTGGTCAAAGCCGATCTAAATCGCTTTACAGCAGCCAACATTTGCAAAACATTTCTTGTCTAATACTGTAAACTTCTAGCACGAGTTACATGGTCACCACACTACTAATCAAAAAGGCTAAGATCTAAAGTGGTCTAAATATAGACGCGCAAATAAAACTCGAATTCAGAGTCTTGTGACCGCTTCGCTACACATCAGCTTCATTAAGCGGGTTATTTTTACAACTGAAATGATAAGCGAGCAATGGGCTTTCAGTACATCGAACTAAAGTACTAACATTATAACATGAAAAAAAAAAGAATCGTCCGTATTTTAATTGTTATAGGTACACGATGAACTCTTCGATAGCAACTTTCTATTTTAACCAGTACTTATAATTTGTTTGTCATGAAAAACGAAAACAGACTTCGTTTCCATGAATTTAAGTTTTTTCACTTTTTCAAGTTTTGCGGGATATAATAATTTTATCGGAATCATTACCTAACACAATAGCAAAATAATTTTTAACATTCATAATTGACGGTTAAATAGACGAATATACATGAAAAAAACTTACCTTTTATCGAAGTCGATTAAAAATAAGCTTTATCCCTCTGACATTATTTACAACTTCAAAGTCGTTGTGAATTTTGGGGCTGGGTTGAAGAACAACAAGAATATAAATTTGTAACTTAAAAAACATACTAAATTTATATTCTTCGGTTAAGTTGAGAATGTGTCGAAAATGTGTTGCCCGTGGGATGGGAGCACTCCATATCCCCAAATACGTACACTAAAGTATCGTCATTTAGGAACATTCTCATATGGGGCCAGCCAGCGCGTCGCATGACTTGCCCATACAAACGTAATACCAAAATTATTTGTTATTCGAGCATATTTCCATCATTCCACTAAGTTTCTATTGGTTCCTATTCAACGTGAAAACAAGATTATGAAAAAAAATACGATTAAAAAATATCATGAACTTGCATAGGTATAATTTGGTCGAGATCTTAGGAATCCTGCGGTCTATTGAAATGACTTATGTTTTGATTTGTAGGTTATTACTAATTACTAGGTTCCTTCAGATAGTTTTTTCATAAGTTGTGTAGTTTTCTTGTAAATAAGCAAAAACTGAATTTTTGCACTTGCGCCGTTCCCAAGACGCATGCCCTCAGTCCTCTGTCCCGCTCCAATGAACGCGAAATCATTTGCCTATCCTTTTCAGAAAATGGCGTGCATTGAGCGCCCCGCGCGCCCGCAGCGTCACGAGATAATTACCTATGTACTTATTTAATTCAATGATGACCTCGTAACATCAGGTGCAAAATATAAAGTGCATATTCTGTCCCACAATCGTTAAAAATTCAGCAGTTTTCTTGGAGCACCTATTACCTTTTATCAAGGTATTGCAGTATCTCTTATGACCCTTAATAAAAATGATTAATATTTTTTTTTTGTTTTTGCTCTCGACGGTGTGTAAGATAAATGAGCCAAACCAGTTTCCTTAGTTGACCTCAACTGTCATCAGCCAAGAATAAACCTTTATTTTTGTGCACAATACGCAAAACCCTTTCTCAATAGTTGTTGTTAATTTTTAAGTAGGTAAATAATATATTTAGCTTTTTTAGCAGTACGTTCAACGGACAAGTACGTAGATGCTAATTACAAATGAGTTGCGTTGACTGATGCATGACGAAAACGAAAGTATTTGCTGCAACAATATTGGCTTTTTCTGTGGGCACTAATGACCATTGTTTAACGAAACAACAGACGTCAGGTAGCTATTTTTTAGAGCTTTTCTCATTGAGGTGCAAAGGCTTCCCTCCCTTGGGTAGGTTAAGTAAAATTAAGGAGGTAGGTATGACGTGGGTTGGCGCGAGATTTAAGATTAAATTTTTTGTGGTTTTTTTTTTCAGTCCACAAGCAATAAAACCAGCGGAAAAATAATTTGCTGCAAATCGTAAACCTTTTCAAATGAATTCAAGGTAAAACCAACTTCGATTCACTGGTATTTTGGAGCAATTGGAAATATAAGAGATTTCGTTTTAAAAATAAACATTTTCTAAAAGTTGGTTTTATCATGAATTCAAAAATAAATAAATAAAAACTGAATTATTGCATGCTATCTTAAAAAAACAAAATTTTAATTAAAATTTATACTTAAAACTAAAATTTATCCTCAAAAGTATGCAAAAATCATAGAAAATGGTTTACGATTTGCGACAAATTACTTTTCTGCTACTTTTATTGCTTGTGGAATGCAGAAAAAAATTCCATCAGGTAAGTTGGTGGTCAAGCGTAACTCAGATTTAAGTGGGGGGCCTACTTGGAATAGAAAACACGAAGTTCTCTCAAGTCTGATCCATTATAAAGCAAAACCAATTGCATAAGATAGCACGAATACGAAGCCGAAAACTCGGGTTTTTTACGATAGCGGGCCCAGGTCACAATTTTTTTGGCAGCTTTTTTTGAGAACTGTAATAAAATCGCGACTTGAGACGAGCGTAAATGTGTTTCGTTTGAGTTTTCAGGTGAAGATTTCATATCTTACACCTGAAAACTCAAACGAAACTTCTTGGAGAACTAAGAAATTCGATCAATCTTCGATATATCGTAAAACCAGAACCCACTTAACAATAGGGATAATTTTGTGTGCGAAATGTGCGAATCCGTTTAAAACATGCAGTTTTAAGTCGCTGGTCATGTGACTCTAAAGAAGCTAAGGTCATCGAACCCGTTATCCGAAATGTTTTTCGGCGTTGTAAACGCCAAGGCGAAGAAATGAAGGGCGAAAGGGCGAAAATAAAGGAGTGAGATGAAACATGATATGATGTTCGTATTTTCAGTATCTGTAGGTGGACTATGGGTCATGTTGAGTTTTCATATACCGCTGGTTTCGTTTGTTTACCTATACCTGCTATTGTCATTTATTATTAATTATTGTCTTAATACTATAAGTCGTCTTTGATTTATCTCTGTCACGTTAGCAGATATAGCATGAAGCCTGATTAATATCTATGATTATTCAAGCTCATATTTTCAATATCGTAACATTAAAAAAAAACTTATTTAATTTAAATACCTTATAAAAATAACAATAACCTGAGATGGCCATTCAGCTTAGTTCCAGGTGAATAACAAAGACCATCATCATCCCACTAGTCCACACCTGGACATAGGAAGTGTTGAGGTCATCCCGCCATCTTCACCTAGCTCTTTCATGTGGCTGTTGTCCATGCGGGACTCAGTCAGTGACAATCTTTGCCCACTGCTGGTCTGACTTGTCCAGCCTAATATCACTTGAGTTTGGCGGATTTTTGGGCAGCCTTGGCTATTTGCGTTTTGGAGGGCAGTAACATGTTTCTAATGTGGTCTGAAAGTCTGACTTCCACAAACATTAACAAGGATGAATAGTCGATAGTTCTCACCACATAAGTATATCCATTTGAAACCTCCACAATACAGGGGGCCTCATCAGTCTTTTGTATGGTGGGCTTGTCATTCTTGCCCGCAGGTACTTTGTGAATGGCAGAGGAGTCAAAGAGAAGCCGCCGGCCTCTCCAGTCACACTCTTTGAACAGTAGCAAACACACTTGCTCCGGATTTATCTGGCAGGACCTGCAGAAAAAATCCTAGTAAAATATTGAGGATAATTTGGCTCTGGACTTGAGCTTAAAAGAAGTGTAAAAAGTTTGTTCTTAAACAAGAATGTTGACTTAAAAGCAAAAGCCAAATGTAAATGAATGAGAATCTATTTTAATAAACAGTGAAGAATAAGAAATTAGTATTTAGCTATTCAATATTCCAATTTTAATAGGTTTTGACACAGATTATCAAGGTGTACATTATTTGTCCATACAATAAATTGTTGTGCATTATAGTGACCCCCTACTACACTATATCATTCAAAATTATCATTGTCAATATGACATGATGGACAAAATACTTTCTTCACAAACAATTTTTTCAGTGATGTATTTTCTGGGAATCAAGAACCCACAATTTTAAACATAATATCTTGGTTAATAGACTCGCAGGATGTAATTATGCCGGTAAAGTACATAATGGAGCAATTTGCATTTGGTATTTTTCTGTTCTAAAATGTTCATTTTAAATTTGTGTTTATTGACTAAAATTTGACTTTTGTGGAAATCAGTCTTTGTAACAATGTCATCAAATTATTCACGGCCTAATAGAACATAATTGTAATCATAGAAACTAGTTTACACTGTCACAAACTACCTGTTTTTGATTGATTAGCCAGCTCTAGCGGCTGTCACAAACATTATATCAATTACAGTCTACACAACAAAACATAAATATTACCTAAATTTCATCTTATTTCATGCTCAAATCAGCTGTGCTCCCAGCTGTTGTAACATCAAAGCAGTTTAGGCCGTAGTGAAATCTGTGTCACACAATGAATGCACAAATGCAACACTAAGGTTTGGTATCACACTAAATGCACATCGACGGGCGTGCGGCACTGGTCGACCGTCCGGTCGCAATGGAATGTGCTGGTGTACTAACTTAGATAGCGTGTAAATAATAAGTAAACATTGAGCGCGACCCGCCCCTATAGAAGTGACGCGATCGCCTGCGGCCGCTCTCCCCGCGCACTCCACTCCTCTCGTCACATGGTTACCGAGCCAGCCAGCGAGACTGGCGCATGCAGTGCGTCAGCAGTCAACACTCCAACGCGAAGGTCCACGCACTGCCCAGCGGGAGTTCCAGCGCACGACACGAGTCGCCGCTTCGTGCGTCAACCCCTCAATAATATATCACATCGCTCCGAAATAGAATAATGAATGAAAAGCATCCGTGTATGACGTACCTGCCCCGGTATCTTCTTGGTTCGCTGTCTTCAGAGTCCAGCCTCCTTTTTAGAGAGAAAAGTTTGTCGAACAACGCCATTGCGTCGTACGTATCATTTCACGGTGTTTTCATAATCTAACTTTTGGGTAGGTAGGTATTGTTTGAGCATCGAAACAATCTCAAAAACACTTCCTTTCAAATAAAACAAATTTTCGATGTAAATAAAATCTGACATCACGTGCGCAGGTCATATGATTTTTCATAGACTCGATTTTATTATTTTTAAAGTAAGGTCAAGGTCGAGAGAAAGTTACAAATGAATGGATTATAATAAATATCTATAATTTAAACTCTTTTTTCATACTCTTTTCGTGTTCTTTTGAGATAAATCAGAGTTTTATGGTTCTTTGTACGTTTTCTTTACAGAACCTAAAAAATTGTAATTAAAGTCATAGACAAGAAAAGCGTTTCGTTAAGTGTCACGTCATTTTATAAAGCAAAAGTTTTGCGTACACTGAAACGTATATGTCAAAATCATATGTTTTGTTTTGTTGTCACTTTTGAAAGTGAGGTTATAAAAATATAAACAAAACATCGAAGAGCTAAAACAATTTACATTTCTGTATCATTTAACAGTATTTTAGCTTGATAATGGCATCAAGTAATGAATTATTTGAAAATCTAGAGCATTACAGATCAAAAGTTGTATTATCGTTACAAGAAATATGTGATCTCGATGTTACCTGCAAGTCATTATTACGGCGTTACCTGAGCAATACAGAACTCATTGATTCTTCTGCTGTAATCAAAATACAAGCCCTTTTGGACTATATGTACGAGCAAGTCAACATTGGAAATTGGAAGGAGGTAAAGCTATACCTAAGAAAAACTATAACTATCACTTCATACTTAAAACTTTTAGCTCACATAAAGTGTTCTAAAAACTTTTCTGATGATGTAATAAAGGAGTCTTTCAAAATTATTGACATAGGCCTGCTGTTTGGATGCCCATTAGAAGCTGAACCAAAGCTGTTAAAAATCTGTGCATCAGAAATCAACTCAAAAGTTGTACCCTCATCAAATGCTCAACTATCAGGTATAAGTTCCTTACCTAGTGAATTTACCTTACCTAGTGAACCAGCAAAAGCAATAAATGTTAATGCAATACCAGTACAAATTATCGAATGTCCAACGATGGAATATTTTTTTAGAAATTTCATAATGACTGAGACACCTGTTATCTTAGAAAATTGTATTGACCACTGGCCAGCGATATCAAAATGGACTGATCAAAACTACTTTATCAACTTAGCAGGGTTCAGAACAGTGTCTATTGAACTTGGAAGTAAGTACACTGACCAAGATTGGACACAGAAATTGATGACGATTCAAGAATTTATAAAGAGTCATATCTACCAGAAAGAAGGACCAACAGGTTACTTGGCGCAGTACCAGCTTTTTGATCAAATCCCTGAATTAAGAGATGATATATCAGAGCCAGAATACTGCTGCTTTTCAGACAGTGATGAACCAGTAGACATTAATGCATGGTATGGACCAAAGGGCACTGTTTCTCCGTTACACCATGACCCAAAAAGAAACTTGCTAGCTCAAGTTGTTGGAGAAAAACAGGTGTTTCTATTTTCACCCACAGATTCTGAATATCTCTATGCACATGAACATGAATTACTGAATAACACAGCGCAAGTCGATCCAAGAGCACCTGATTTTAATAAGTATCCTAAATACAGACAGGCTAAGCCCTATCACTGTGTTTTAAGACCTGGTCAGATGTTGTTCATCCCACCAAAGTGGTGGCATTTCATTGAATCCCTGTCTATAAGCTTCTCAGTAAGTTTTTGGTGGGAATGAAGGAAACATACAGGCTAAGGTAAAAAACTGTAAATATTTTTTTTATTATAAATAAATTAATTTATCATTTGTACTCATTGTTTAGTGCTCTGCCAATTATCATTCTTCTGACTTCTGAGGTACCGGCACCAATTTCGTAAAGTTTCGCATCTCTTAGAATTCTTCCCGTTGGGTAGTCATTAATGTAGCCATTTCCACCTGTAAAACATTTGAAACTTAAGGATTTCTGTATGGAATGGACACAACTGTGACAGCTCTCTATTCAGTCAGGATATTGTTGACTACAAGACAATTCCAGCAAATGGCCCACTGGTGCTCTGATGGCGTCCATTGGGCCATTGTGTTAATCACTACATAGTAAAAAACAAAGTCACTTCCCGCTGTCTGTCTGTCCCTATGTATGCTTAGATCTTTAAATACGAATAACTACGCAACGGATTTTGATACGGTTTTTTTAAATAGATATAGTGATCAAAAGGAAGATTTATATTGTATAATACATGCATAAAATAGTACCCGTGCGAAGCCGGGCCGGATCGCTAGTATTCTTTTAAGGTTATTTTCGTTTATCTACTGTACTCTTTAAATTATGGAGGATATTATGGAGAAGTTATACAAAAGTAGGCACTTAAACTAAACATGCGCATGTTTTTTATGCCGATTACTAAATCACATTTATAGATGAAATTTTATGAGTTGAATTTTTTGAATACTGGAAGGTCTTATAAGTTAGTCTCAGTAGATGAGCGCATCGAAAAAGATGAGCAGAAATCGAGTCGTTAGTTAATTTTCTAGTTTAGTTTCAAAAGGGGCAAAAAACATGTAGAGTAAAATCAGAGTCCTTACCTAGTATTTGAATAGCATCGAGTGCAACTTGCGTCGCTTTCTCTGCACAGTACAGGATGACGCATGCACAGTCTTTGCTGTTGACGTGTCCTTGGTCACATGCTTTGGCGACGGCATAGAGGTAGCTGCGGCTTGCCCCGAGGATCGCATACATGTCGGCCATTTTACCCTGAAACACGTATTGGTTTAACTCTTTTAGTGCCCTTGACTCACAACTCCATCAACTTCTTCGAGCGGAGCTCTGTCGTGCACTTAATTAAGACTATTTAACAAGGCTTGAGGGTAAGGTTGAGGTATTGTTCAACTACTTAGTTTGAGCGGAAGAAGCGAATAGCTATCAACGCCTCTTAGTAAAGCACCCTAGGAACGAAGCAGTCCTAGTAGTATGCTTCCTTTTAACGGAGGGGGGGGGGGGGGGCACCGTTAAAAGGAGCATACTACTAGGTCTGCGCACCTCACATCAGCTCGCGTGAGTGATAGTTGTCTACGATAGAGTGATACTAGCCTAGGGGGGGTTCGGATTGGCGGTCCCCCCGGTTACCAAGCTCCAAGGGGTGCCATCTTGGCACGCAGACGGCACGGGGCACGAAGGGGTGTCACCCCTTCGGGTTGGCCGCAAACTCCAAGCGTTTTAGGCTTCGCTTTTATTTATTTTTTCATACTCTTCTAAGTATGATTGATTATGACCACCCGTAACAGTAAAAACAATGGGTGACTCGCTCAGCTCGCCGTTACACCTTTTTTTTATTATTCCATACTTTTTTGCTGATCGCCGCAAAAGAAAGGAAAAAATACTACAGCAAGGTCCGCTCACCGTCGTCGTCTCGAGCATACTTGTCTTTGTTGCTTACCCGACCTCACTAAACTTCAAAATTACATAAAATTACATCTTTTTTATTTACCACAGCAGTCATTACAATTTTCAGGGGTCGCTCCACTTGTTGCTATATTAATTTTATTCTTAACTTATTTGTGGCCGCCCGGAAACGTTAACCGCCGAAAAAAATTGCAAAAATGTTGCGGCTGATCGCCGTCGTCTAAGAAAACTTGTCTTTTTGTTAACCAGACCAAACTCCATAATTATCTGCTGTGGCTCACTCCGCTGGCCGATATTTATAATTATATCTGTTTGTTTATTTTATTATTGGTAAAAGTAACTAAATTTGTCATGGGTGCTCACCCATGACAAATTTAGTTACTTTTCACAACAACGAAGAATCCGAAAAAGTTCAAAAAATGTTCTAAGGATTCCTATTTTTTAAGGTTGAGGGTGGCGAAGACGGTTCAGTATTTTAGTTTCCGTTGTTTTGGAGTGGGGGTAGAAATCGCCTCCCAGTCCACGCTCGCCGCCGCGGGGCGCCGCCATTGTCGGTCATGTTCTATATTATATTAAAGGGTTCAAAACCTACCTATCCCTGTGCTTCCATTTTTGGGAAACCTCTTTAACGTGCTGCAAACTCAAACTGCGCTTCAACTTCGTCTTGTTAAGAGGAGGTGTTATCTTCGTCAGTAAGTTGACAATTATAGCCGGAGCTTGTTTTTGTTTACGTTCTATCGTGGATGGTACGTAACCCTTTTTTCTGTGGGTCCACTTTCGGGATACCTTTCTACCCTGTTTCGAACTCAACATGTGTTTCAACTTTGGCTTGTAAAGAGGCGGCAGGAACTCCTTAATTTTGTTACCATAATTCGGGTCTAAATGGTGCTCTTTATTAGTGATCATGCTTGGAAATAGATACCTATCCCTTTGGGTAAATTTTCTTGTTAGGTTCCTTATCCCTTTTAGGCTGCGCCTGAACGTCGGCTTGTATACGGGTAGTGATAATTTGATCATTTCATCAACTGTGTTTGAAGAGTTTGGGACTATTGATAAATAGTTGTTGCAGTCTTCTGGTTTGGTCACATCATAACCTAAAGTAATTCGGTGCGCATTTTTCAGGTTTTCTGCTTATTATTTACTTTGGATTTTGGCCATAACGTTTGCGGTAGTTATTGTTTATTCCAATACGTGTGATTCATTGAAAACGCGAAATCGCGGCCCACAACAACTTAAACTTCATTTCTGACTCTGGCTCTGACAACGCACCTCACGTTGATAATTGTCACTACTTTAGTACTATACTCAGAGCAATAACTACGTACTATACCTACTTATAAATCTGTGATTGTCACGACAAACTTCTATCAAAGTTCTATTCATAAAGGTAAAAGTTTGATATATGAACCATAGAGTGTACCTACAACACTTTCACTTGATTTTAGGGTTCCGTACCTCAAAAGGAAAAAAGGAACCCTTATAGGATCACTTTGTTGTCCGTCTGTCCGTCTGTCCGTCTGTCCGTCTGTCAACCCACTTTTCTCAGAAACGCGTAGAGTTATCGAGTTGATATTCACATCATATACGCAGGCTCGTAACCTCTTGAAGCCTCGATATAAATCAAACTTCTAAGTCAACGCAATCAAAAGTTACAGCTGTTTATGTCTATTTTTTTTCAATTTTCCTAGGGAATCACATGCACACAAAACCTATAGGGTACTTCCCGTTGACCTAGAACCATGAAATTTGGTGAGAAGCAAGGTCTTATAGTACAAGTAATGGAAAAAATCCGAAAACCGTAAATTTGTAATTTATTCACAGAAAAAATATTTTTTTAATCTTGCCATGGACCAAAAACCTATAGGGTACTTCCCGTTGACCTAGAACCATGAAAATTGGTGAGAAGCAAGGTCTTATAACACAAGTAAAGGGAAAAATTCGAAAACCGTAAATTTTTAGTATATTCACCGAAAAAATAATTTTCGAATCTCGCCATGGACCAAAAACCTGTAGGGTACTTTCCGTTGACCTAGAACCATGAAATTTGGCAAGAAGCAATGACTTATAGCACAAGTAAAGGGAAAAATCAGAAAACCGTAAATTTGTGGTTTATTCATTCAAAATAGTACATTGTTACAGTAGGGTTGGACGTAACTTATTTAGTCTCGAGACGCCAATAGTTCGAGGGACTAAATAAGTTACGTCATAATCGTTATCAAATCAGAAAATTATTGTGCCTTATTCGTCTGGATTTGACTGATTTCTTTGCTAAAGAGTAGGAGTTTGTACGGAACCCTTGATGCGCGAGTCTAACTCGCACTTGACGTTTTATTTACATTTATTCTCATACGAGTTATAAATACCCCACCCAAAGTGGCGCCGCCACCTAATTTATCTTATTATTCCGTTTGACAAAGGAATTTTCAAAAATACATCTTCCAGTTGTGAAACCTACCATAAGCTTTTTTTTAATGCCTCTGTAATAGTTTTATTCTATTTAGTTTAGGAAGAGATACGAAAATAGATTTTGGTGGCCACCAAGGGCAACTTCGTATCTCTGCCTAAACTAAATAGAATAAAACTATTACAGAGGCATTAAAAAATCCTGCCTCTGTACTATTACGTATTATTATTAAACTATTACAGAGGCAGAGATACGAAGTTGCCCTTGGTGGCCACCAAAATCTACTTTCGTATCTCTGCCTAAACTAAATAGAATAAAACTATTACAGAGGCATTAAAAAAAAGCTTATGATAGGTATCACAAACTGGAAGATGGATTTTTGAAAATTCTTATGTTCAACGGAGTAATAAGATAAATTAGGTGGCGGTGCCACTTTGGGTGGGGTATGCGCCTTAAGAGAAGTAGGCGCATGACATGTTGCCAACTCGGTAACTAACCTGTATCAGCTGAAACTCTCCAATATTCTTCCCGAACTGTTTTCTAGTATGCGCGTATTGGAAGGCCACGTCTACCGCGGCCTGCATCAGCCCCACTGGCCCCGCAGCTAACACCAGTCGCTCGAGGTCTAGGCCTGACATTAGCACGTATACTCCTTTGTTCTCTTGCCCGAGAATGTTTTTAGCGGGGACCTGGAAAAATATTAAGCTAACGTTTAGGTTTTCCCTAGGTCCTCTAGGTAGAAACTTTGACATTTAGGTACATAATGTAAAGTGAAATCTTAATCACATTGTGCATATTAGCGAAGTAACATTATCTATAATTATAAATACTATTCTATCGCGGAACGGTGCATCTTTGAGCGCTATGTTACCTTGTCTAATCTGCGATATTGTCCTGAAATATACCTACGGTGAGGCAGGTAAACCACTTAACATCGTGAGTCAAACTACATTTATCCTCCATTTGTAGTATAAAAAAATCTTTTATGCCTTCCATATACAAGACAGGGGTAGGTACTTTTTGTGCAAAAAACAGACATTTTGTTGAACAAGCTTTTCGGTTAAAGGTCCCTAACTCTGAAAGCTTACCTTACAATCCTCAAACACGAGTTCACAGGTGTCAGAGCCCCTCATGCCCAATTTGTCCAATTTCTGTGCAGTGGAGAATCCAGGATAGTCCTTCTCGATGAGGAACGCCGTGATGCCGTGCTGAGGCTTGCTGGTTAGGTCGGTTTTAGCGTAAACCTGCAAGGTGAAGGGAATTAAGCTTTAAGGTTCCGTGTTGTATAATAACCGATATACTTATTATTAGATATTCTTATATCCATATCTCGAGAAGAACCGACAACAACTGGGGTAAACGTATTCTCGAGAGGAGACTCGGCAAATTTGTAGGACGCCCACCGACCAGATGGCATGACGATTTGCGAAAGACTGCTGACATGCGGCAAGATGAAGACAGGGCGCTATGGCGCTCATTACGGGAGGCCTGTGTCCAGCTGTGGACTAATATAGGCTGATGATGACGAAGCTGTAGGTACATCTCTTTCACCTGCTGCGTTGTCGGCTAATGAATTCTATCCGTGAATGTACAATGCGCAAACTTTCCATCCTCGCTGCTCGTCACAAGACAAGATATTTACACGGTAACTACCTACACTATCTTCTTAGTTCATGCTTATTTCTCGTCATTTTACCCCTCTTCTAGTAGGTAGAGAGACTTGACAGTTGTCAGAAATTTATGTTGAGAATTTAGTTCTTTCTGCCCTGTCTTGTATAATTTATCGCCTACCTTTTTATGAATATATCTGGAGTAAATATTCCAAAACAGCGTTTTTTTTATTTTACTGTATTAAAAAGAAAACATAAATTCTCTGTAACTTCTAACTGGCCTCCTAGTATGACTTTTCATCATCATCATCATCATTGGATCTACGCTCGTCCATTTCGGGAAACAGAATCACCATAAATTCCCACAGCATCATCTAGCCCCAAACTAAGTAGAGCTTGTGTTATGGGTACCTACGAAGACTGATAAACTTACTCTATACAATACATAGATATAAATCTTTATCACACATAGAAAATAGCGTCCACCTTCAGCAGCCATAGGGGCTTTTACCTAATCTCAAATCGAAGAAAACCAACCTTACCACCAGAACATCGGCGACAGGTCCATTAGTGATCCAAAACTTGTTTCCATTGAGCACGTAGTAGTCTCCTTTCTTCTCTGCCCTCAGCTTCATTGAGACCACATCGCTGCCTGCTCCCGGCTCCGACATGGCTAGGGCGCCTATATGCTCGCCTGAGCATAGCTGGAAATAAACGAAGTATAGAATAGAAAACATTTAAATTTATTATATTTATTAAATGTAACACAAATAGGCTCAGCTTCATGCTGCTGTGGCACTAGTGCCATAGCAGCGCTGGTTTTCAGCGGTGTCCGGGTGAAAAGTGCAGCGCTACTCGCAACACTAATCAGTTACGAATAGAAGTGTCTAAGGTGCCCATTCCACTCATCCAATTTCTTTGTCCAATGCACATTTGATCAAAGAACTTGGATGACTTTATCCAATTTACTAGCAACACCAATATTTGATCAATTATTTGGATACTAGTTTCTGACCCCCCCGGCTTCGCACGCGTTGTTTTTATAAAAACGTTTACAGGATAATTATTTCCATGGAAACTGAAATTTTATGGGTTAAATTGTATCTAATGGTTTATTTCAGGTCAAGAGATTCACCTATGCAAATGTTTAGCCTGATCTTTATAGAAGTTTTGGCGTAAAAAAGTAACAACCATCCATCAACATTGGGGCTAGATAATGCTGTGTGAATTGTCCAGCATTATTTATTATTTATCTATCCATCCAAGAACTTTGATCAAATATTGGACAAAGAACTATTGGATGAGTGGAATGAGCACCTAATGTTATTATTTATTAAATTATCCATAACGATAGCGCAGACGATAGTGTTGGGGCCGCCGATTGTACCTACTTGTGTCTCATGTACCTGTCTTTGTGTTTTAAATGTCTTTTGTTGGTATAATACATTATAGTACCTAAGCGTATATTGTATTGTATAGAAAAGTTTACGAAAAAAAATCTTTTTCACTTCTCTTGCTCAAAAAGTGTGTCAATGTAGCTTAGCGGGCGTAAAAAAAGTAATTTTTCTTCTTGTAAATTTTCGAGGTATGATTTTGTTTTATTCGGATATTGCCTTACCTTAGGAAGGTATTTGCTCTTCTGCTCATCACTGCCATTCCTGTTAATCTGGTTGACGCAAAGGTTTGAGTGTGCGCCGTACGACAGAGCGATGCCTCCGGCAGCTCTGAAATAAAAGAAATAGGGTATTATTGTAGTTCTATTCATTGCAATTTTTTGTCCAGGATCATAAGGGCCGTGTGGTGCAAGCTTAGAATTTGCACCACCTCAACTCTTACCGTGGGTGTCGTAAGAGGCGACTAAGGGACATACACCGGGGGGCGGGCAGCAGCGCCTAATGCAGATTGTAGAATAGATCTACCACCGAGCTGCGATCCCCAACCCGCATGCCCAGCGAAAGGATTATGGGCATTACCCCCCATGAGATAAAAAATAAGGGGGAGGCTGCGTCCAACAGTGGACTATTATAGGCTGTTGAGGTTGAGGAACATAAGGGTAAGGGCAATGAGTAAGTATAAGTTATGTCATGAGGAGGCTATACGGGTTTTTGAGTGGAGACCGCGACTTGCAAAATGCTGGATGCCCTGTGACCAGGTGGGATGACCATCTGCGAGAAACTGCTGCGCTGGCAGATGCTGGATGTATGCGATTCCATAAAGGTGCTTCAAATTATGCTCCCGTAGTAATCGGTCAGTTGGTAGTTAACTATTTTTAGGCTTTTAAGGTAATTTTAAAAGTATGGTGATGCTGCTTGCCGAATTTCGACCACGGCGCGGCGGCTAGTCAAAATCGCTGGACGCAATGAACGCTATATTGCTCAGTGACGTCAGTGTGATGTGTAACCTGAACAAGTGCGCTAATGTTGCTGATGGATGAAAGTTGAACTTAAGCAAGTTTGCCCACACAGTCATTAACAAAATTGCGCCTACTATTACATGGTTTTAAAAAACTGAATAAGTACTATGAATTGGATTTTAAAATTTTAATTGTTAATTTAGGAACAAACTAACATTTTCCGACTGCTTTTTGCTTAAGCTATGTCGATTTTTTTTTCTTATAAAGAGTAAAATACCCTATTCTCAGGGTTTCTTTTAAGAAGGCTTATGATTATGACGAGGTAATCGGGCAGGGAACTATCGACATGTTTCTGCTGTAAAGAGGGCGCTACGGCACTCCTAAGTGTAGAACTATGGTAGCAGAGAACTAACATAGAATGATGATGATAATTTAACAAATTTGCCTCAATTACCTTGACAGTTCCTCCATGATGACAACGTGGTCCGTATATTTACCACCTGTACCGCCATAGTCTGGGTTAGCTGTTATTCCTGAAATAAATTCAAAAATACTATTAACTAATAACTGCCGCACAGACAGCTATACTTTAGCCAAACTCCTTGTAGATAGGGGGAAGTGGGGCAGATTGATACACAAAAATTTAAAGTTCCATAAAATGTGTATAACATAATATTCTTCATTAATTTTGCATTATACTTTTAGCTAAATAATTGAATATTGTAATGTCAGAGTTAAAAATTGTTTAAGTTATAAAAAAAAAGAAATAGTTGACGTTTAGTAAAAAATGGGTTTTGTATCAATCTGCCCCACTAGTGGGGTACTTTGATACACCTCGTGGGGCACTTTCATACAGGGTGGAACATCTGTGAGAATGGTCATATTAAAACACGATAACATTGATTCTACTTATTTATTGTGATGAGATCATAATCAGCCTTATTATGTAAGTTACTTGTGTAATTAATTATTCTAACAAATATTAATCAATAAATTAAAATAATTAAGGTAGGACCGTGTTAATACCTGTTTCATCCAAATTGATTATACGATCAGGTGTAAAATTGTAGCGCAACATAACACGCTCGTAATTCTCAAAAAAATCACCCACTGCAGTCTTATTGAATGCAAAACTTCGTGCGGCGCTTGTATTTTCAGGCTTCCTTAGGCTAAGCTCCTGATTCCTGTTTCTAAATCCTGCTGACCAATCTTTCCCGGCACATTTTTTTTTCCATGACTCTGGGTATTTGCATCCTGAATACTCAGCAAACTCGTAAGCCAATTTCAAAAGCTGCTGCAGAGAGAGCCCATAATGCATCTTGCTACATGTCAGCAAATATTCTGTTAAGGCTTTCTCTTCCTGGACAGTGAATACCTGAGCAACAGAATACTTTGACCTGTATGAATCTGAAGATGGTCGGTTTTCTTCATAGGCTTTTCTAAACTTTTCAATTCGATGTTGCAAAGTTGCGGGCTTAATACCGTACTTGTCAGCTGCTTTTCGTATAGATAATACCCTTGAAGTTACTTCTGATATGGCGGACTTGATACTCTCTTCATCTATTTTACTTCTATCAGTCTTTGGCTTGTACGTTCGCACCATTTTCTGAGGATACCAAATGAATAGTACATTTATTTAATGTTAAGATTTAAAAAAAAGTAAAGGGGCACCTTGGTACAGAAATGGGGCACCTTCATACAAAGACGGGGCACAATGATACACATCAATGTGCCCCGCACTTTGTTGCATCAAAGTGCCCCAAACAACATTTTTCAAAATACAAATTATCATAATAAAATTAACTTTGATTTTAACTAAAATGAACAACAATCATAATAATTAATAGTTTAACTTACCTTTGGTATATAAAGATCCTCGTTAGATGTTATCGAAGAGCGTCGAAACACTTTCACATATTGCGTCAGAATTTACATAAGAGCGCTCAAAACACGTCTCGACATGGCCAAGGCCGCCCGTTGACAGACGGTCGGAGCGGTTACAATGGATGCGTTCGGAAGTTTTACCGAACGTTTTAGAGATGGCGCCACTCAAATCCATTCACTCAATTATTGGATAAGGCTAGTGTATCAATGTGCCCCCTGTATCAATGCACCCCACCTCCCCCTATAGTAATCAAACTACGACGCAAATAACTAAAACTCACTTGCAAAAAGTTATATTAAATGCATTTCGGGTATGTTAGAACCCGGTTCCATAATACCCGCACCTATGTGATTTCAAATTCAAAACCTTACTATGTTAGATATTCAAGGTAACTAAAGCTAGTCAAAATAAACAAATAAAAATTTGTAACTTTTTGTCTCCTCGCGTCGCGTCTCGGTGCGCGCTAACTCCTAGTAGGTACTTGTTTCTGTATTGTTTTCTGTATTTGTGTGATAGGTAGGTAGGTAAGTACATTCCCTCCACCATCCCATGGTCCTTCCAACCTTGCGGTTATACGGACCGAAACTGTGAGAAAAGACCCACTCGGGTAGCTCTAGCCTCTACAAATCCTATGCTCCATGTCCCGAACACACTCCCCCTTCTGGGGCATGCCACATCACATCACAGACTTCATTGCCGGGCTGCTCCACCCCAGCTCGGTACTGCTCTGTGCCGAAAAATAAATTTAAAGTCAAGTCAAAGTCAATAACATTATTTCTTTAGGCTTACAAAATAAGCACTTAGACACTAAGCTAACTAGGTACTTTATTAGTCCATTAGGAAAGCTGAATCACTACCTGTCTTCAAAGCTCGCGTCAAAGATTCTTATCTATCGAAAAAGTGAACACTGGTAGGTACTTTTATTTATTTATTTTTTGTTCTTGGTATTTATTTATTCCGTACATATTATTCTATATTTTATAATATTTATGGTACACCCCTGCCTTTCTAAAATTTTTCAAATTTATCTCCATCCAAAGGTTGCCTGGAAGAAATCGCTTCTAAGCGATAAGGCCGCCCATTGTACTTTTATGTTTAAGGTCTATGTCTGTTTGTTGTTTTTTTTTGTGGTGTACAATAAAGAGTTTTTTTTTTTTGTATTGTATTATTTTATAATTAATAAATCTAATCTTATAAAGCTCTTTAAACTCGACGCCAAGCAAGTGAGTTTTCGTTTTTGTTTATGGTGGTTTGTTTACAAGCTTTCCACATCGAGTATGGCTGTGTATATGTATACTAATATTAGAAATTTTGCACCTGGACCCGGATAAAATTACATAATAGAATACTTTTTATTCCAAAAACGCGTGCGAAGACGCGGGAAGAATCTACCCACACCATTTCCCCAAAGCGATAATCGCGTGGAGGGTATTATAAAATACCCTCTCAAAATAGCAAGCCTTACTAACCTAGGAGTCCTAAATCGCCGAGTTTCTTCCAAAAACTCCTAACATCTTTGAAGCTGTTTTCTCTATCTATCTCAGCTGCTTTTGGCGCAAGCTCTTTTTGTGCGAAATCGAACACACTCTTTCGTAGCTGTAATTTAAAAAAATATTAGTAGAGCACGTGATATAAATTTTGGGTAGGTAGGTAGGTACCTAGTACTTACCAAGATACAAGATTTTATTGGTAAATAAATCATTTACACGTCAAAAAGAAAAAAGCATACTGAATTTCATCCATCATCATCAACAGTCTATATTAGTCCACTGCTGGACATAAGCCTCCCCTAATTATGTATTACAAATCCCATTTTATTTTATTAAATACATTTTTTGATTATCCTCATCATCGTTCAAAATAATATATTATTAAATAACTTTCAATTAAATTAATAATAAATTATTAATTAAAGTACAATACTATTATTTGATTGTATTTTCATTGTTATTAACATCGACTTAAAGTCGATGGTTACAATATTCGAAATTATTTCGCTAATTGAAATATTCTTACATCTTATCAACAGATAAGAGAAATTACTAAACAACTTTGTAATGTTATTTTATAAGCTTAAAGAAATAAAAACTACCTACTTATGTACTTAACTACCTACATACCTACCTATTTGGAGTTTTCGATAGTAACACAGCCGAATTCCAACCATCATTAGTTGATGGTACCACAGTGGTACCTATCTACGTAATTCCCATCTCCCAAGGTACTTTTATTGAGGAAAATAAGGGCTGTGCAAGGGACAGAGGTCGTTGAACTAAAGGTTTCTGACGAGATACTCGTTTGAAAGTCTTGTTTACATTGACCCTAGATAACTGTTTTTGTCGAAGTCCTTGAATGTAAGAAAACGACTTTTACAACATTCATAGATAGAGACTGACCGTATCGGTTCTTATTTTATTTAGCTTTAATTTAAAGACTTTATTGCCTCTCTCTTATTTGCTGTTTGATAGAATATCTACGTAGCCGTGTGGTGCCGGCTTGAATTTGCATCACCCCAACTCTTCCCGTGGGTGTCGTAAGAGGCGACTAAGGGACATACACCGGGGGGCGGGCAGCAGCACGTCTTGCATATTAAATCTACCGCCTAACTGCGATCCCCAACCCGTAAACCCAGCGTGGGGATTATGGGCATTACCCTCTATGAGATAAAGAAATCAGGGGAGGCCTGCGTCTAGCAGTGGACCATTATGGGCTGTTGAGATTGAGGTGCATGCACGAGAATGAAGTTTCTAAAGTATTGACAGGTGAATGAATGCTATGGCGCTCATTAGAGGCTCATTAGGACCTATGTCCAGCAATGGACTAATATAATCTGATGATGATGATGAGTGAATGAAGTCTGAATGACAAGATGAAGTATTTCAGACACATCTTCTTTTGACAGATAACGCGAAAATGTTGAGCAATAATAACAAAATCGATTGTCATAAATATCGAATCGGTAAAGCATTAGGACATGTCCATACGATTGTCAGTCGAACTACCAAATAGCAGTAAGAGCGTGGAATAACTATTTACTAATTTGACGACCTCAGTGGCGCAGCGGGCGAGAGTCTGCCTGCGACGCAAGAGGTTGCGGGTTCGATCCCCGCCTCGGAACAAATTTGTTTACGATCTGCAGAAATTTGTTCCGTTGGTCTGGGTGTTTTCTATGTATAATAAAAAATATCTATCTATGTAATGTATAATATTACGTACATATATCAGTTATCTAGTACCCATAACACAAGCTCTGCTTACCTTGGGGCTAGATAATGCTGTGTGAATTGTCCAGCATTATTTATTTATTTATTTAACTAAAGGAATAGATTTACTAGTAAACAAGCGGTCCACCCCGGCTTCGCACGGGTAAATTCTATACCCTACGTTTATCATATCAGGGATAATATAAAGGATTCTAAAGGTGAAAGAATTTTCCAAATCGGTCCAGTAGATTCGGAGCCTATTCCATTCAAACAAACAAATCTTTCCTCTTTATAATACTAGTATAGATTAAAGGTACTTACTAACTGTTGTTCCTCACTCAATCCAAACACATGTTCGTCGATAGGATAATGTGAAAGGCTCCTAATGTTTCTCGGACAGTTTTGCGTCAAAAGTCTCGTCAAAACCAACATAATGACCTCTCACTGCGCTCGCACAAACAATACTGAGGACCACAGATGTACTAGGGATGCTAACGCATACTGAGGACAAACACGCCACAATGCCTACTACATGTATTTACATAAATTAATATGTATCTTGTTTAGTCATTCATAGGAACTGTTTTCGAATAGCAATGTTTTGAGAATGACGGACTGATAAGAAATGATAGCATTATCAAAATTGTTTTCGAGTTAACTGATGTAATCGTTAGCGAGGTAGGTATTTAAGGCAGTTTTTGTGATTTCAGCACTTTATCAGACTTCCATGCAATAATTAAAGTATAAAAACATCGATCAAATAAGGTAAGTACCTATTACTATTTTTATATTAGTTTATCACTAGTATAGTATAATTATGGTTGGTAATGTACCTAATGTATAATGTAATTATTTTATTTTTCATATTTATCAAATGCCACCCACCGTCTATAATGTTCTTATATGTCCAGTCCATCCCAAGGTTGCCTGGAAGAGATCGCTCAAAGCGATAACGCCGAACTTTGTACTTCCTTTATTCTATTTATTTCCTTCTGTATTGTATTTTGTGTTTGTGTGTTAATAAAGAGTTCTCAATCTAGACTACATATCTATTACCTACTTTAACCCGGTCGATTTTATAAACAGTAAAACATAGGTAGGTCAAGTTCGAGTTGGACTTGCGCATCAAGGGTTCCGTACAAACTTGTACTCGTAAGCAACGAAATCGACCCAGAAGCACAGTTTGCAAACATTTTCTGATTTAGTCACAATTACACAAAGGATATAAAAAATACGGTTTTTAGATGTTTTCCTTTACTTGTGCTATGAAACCTTGCTTCTTGTCAAATTTCATGATTCTAGATGAACAGGAGTTCCTTGGAAAATGCAAAAAATTGGGCATAAACGGCTGTAACTTTTGATTGCGTTGACATAGAAGTTAGATTTATATAGTATAGCAGCTCCTAGAGGTTACGAACCTGAGTATAATATGACGTGAATTTAAACTCTATACCTCCACGCTTTTCTGAGAAAAGAGGATTGACAGACGGACAACAAAGTGATCCTATGGGTTCCTTTTCTCTTTTTGAGGTACGGAATTCTAAAAATACACAAATATTGGCGGTATAATAAATTTATTTGTATAATATAATAAACCTATCAGCTTTACAAGCACCATAATTAATAACGATATCAATTATATTTCTTAATAATAATTAACAGTACGTCCCATCACTATTAAAATTAAATTTTACAAATAAAATATTTAATAAAAACAGTAAGTATCAACATAATTCGACAATATTATGCGTTTCATAGAACAACCCAAACAAAATTTTATGTCATTTATTGCAAAAAAAAAATGCTAATAAAATAGATAAGTACCTAAAATAAAGATAAGTATTAAAGTAAAGTATTAAGTATTAAAGCTCTACAATGAGTAGATTTGTGGCCAAAGCGTGTGTAAAGGTGATATAAAGTGGGTGTTAATACATTAAGAAACTGTAACATTTAGGACTAATAAAGTGCCTATATTTGAGACTAAAAATAAATATAATTACACGTAAAGTAAATACACACTTGGAATGTGTATTTTGAAGTAGGTAATCTCATGATTGTGGGAATGTGACCTCCTTGAGTAATTATAGGTAAGTATAATAGAAAATATTACATATTATTGCACTCAAAATTAAAGTACCTATACTCCGGCCAAACCTCAAGATACATTTTTGTATACATTGTCCCCATACTCAACCTAAATCACTTTCTGATGTTTGCACTAATTGTCGATTTGAGATCTTTCCTACTGCAGCCAGTGTCCTACCGAAACGCACGGAGAGGCTACGCAGCTTCGCTTTACAAGAAAATATGTGATAACGTCCTCTGCAATCCACGCACGCTATGCACAAATACTAGATTAACAAACAAACGAACCCACGCAGCTAAAATGGATCTCGTGGCCGTGAACGGCGTGCGCAGCTGGGAGTGAAAGCGGCTAACGCTAATCATTAGTTATTAAAACCGAATCAAATAAGACAAATTCTAGATTTTTGTGTGATGAGTTCTTTACAAATATTGTACCTTGGGAATGGCTTGAGTATGGAGATGTACCTACATAATAATAAAAACCTTTTAAGGCGAAAGCACTAACCAAAATAATTCAACCAAAAAATAAAGTGCTATAAATCTAATACTGAATGACCGGTAAGCATATTTCTAAAAAAAGAAATAGCCTATGGCCTATAGCTATGATTTAAATTGCAATCAGACAAAAACCAGCACAAATCTAGGTATGTGGAATATTTTTAATAAAATATTTTTTTTTCATAATTTTTTACTCTATTTTGTCATTTATAGTAAGCGTTTTACGAGCGCCGTAAGCCCTGAATATAAATTAGGTAAATTAAAACTAAATAAATATAATTTTATAAAAATAAAATATTTTTTTGGCCATTCCAAATTGGATGCCTCAACAAATGTCACACATAATTTCAATACTGGAACTAAAATAATTTCAGTTATTAACATAAAGTTTTTGACTAAATTTAAACAAATACATACTTAGCTCCGAAATTTTTAGGATCTTGAAATAATGTTTTTCGAGTCATACATTCATGTAATGCTAATACCACACTATAAAAAGAGCTCCGCTAAGTGCTTCAAGTCAAGCGACTCGCTCAGTCACTGATCCTGGCGAACATACTTATTGCATAGGTAATGTGGAAGTGGCAACGCGCCTAGCTTGCCACTTCCACATTGCCGTTGCCTGGTTAATCTTACGCGTTTGTTTCTTAGCGAGTCGCTAAAAAACAAAGGCGTACGATTGTAGGATTTCACTTTATGTATCTTCTACAAAAGCGTAGCTTGTAGCTAAGCTAAGCGCTTTTTCATCAGAGATTATGCTACGTTGCTATGATTCCAAGCGACCAATAGGAACGCTCTAATATTGCGTCATATGAAAATGACGCAATATTGGACCGAGCCTATTAGTGGGCTGGAAACATAGCCACGTAGCACGTCGTTAGTGGATCAAAGATGCGCTACGTTGCAAAGAAAACACCCTTAACACTTTTATAGCCCTCGACGCACTCATTTATCCTTAGCTCCGTGTAGCGACGAGATGGCACGTAAGACGGGCAGTGAATGCGTTACGCTTGGCACTTAGTGTGGCATTAGCCATAGAGTTACTGTAAAATATCGATGATTGCTGCCACATATATTTATAGACCGGGCGTAAGTATAAGCTTTTTTTTTAAATAACGAAACAATATTTCTGAAATATTTGAAATAGAAAGATTTTTCTAGAACCTGTGATTTGGTTTCATAGTCGAAATACAATTTAGTTAGTGTCCATCTTGGATTTTAGCGCCTGGTAATATTCGGACAGTACCTTCCATGCACTGGGCGCCATGAAACCTTTAGGCGGCTCCTTACCTGATTTAGCCAGACCTGCAAACAAAATTACAACATTAGATTTTTTAGGTTGTATTACTCATACAGTCGTGGTCAACTAATTAGGGACTTTCAAGATAGTGAAGAGCAATAACCGGTTATGTACATATAAATATAAAACCATATTGATTTCTCAGCACCTATTATTTGCATAATTTGGTCCGATTATTATGCTATAAATGGCTTTAAATAAAAGAATAAATAAATAGAAAAAGGTATTTAATATCAAAGGTTGAACATGTATTCAATTTTAAGGTATAATTCTGTAGCTGGACATTTAATTAAGGACAGTAAACTATAATGAAAAATAGAGTTAAACAAAACTAATAATCTGCAGTATTATAATATCTTTAACAGCTCCATTTTATTGCGTGTAAAATCAGTACCCAGTAGCAAAACCTTTGTTAGTTATTACCGCTTGACACCGATGTGGCATAGACATTATCAGTTTCTGGCATGTTTCGACAGGAATGTTTGCCCATGCCTCACAAAAAGCTTCATTAAGTTAATCTAAAGTTGTGGTACGATAAGTGGCAACTTTTTTCTTGATTTCGTGCCAAAGGTGCTCGATTGGGTTAAGGTCCGGGCTATTTGCTGGCCAATCTAGCACCGATACTGACTGACTGGTAAGAAACGACTTGACTGAACGGGCGGTATGTTTCGGGTCGTTATCATGCTGAAACGTCCATATAATAGGGAGATGCTCCTCAGCATAGGGAAGCATCGTTTCCTCCAATATTGCCTTGTATTGATGTTGGTCTAAGTTACCCTGAACTTTCCTCACAGGTCCCACTCCACGTCCAGAAAATTAACCCCACATTTTAATGTTTCCACCGCCATGTTTCACCTGCTTTTTTGTGAATCTTGGATTCATTTCCGCTTTTACTGGACGCCGTACGTATTGCCTTCCATCTGAAGAAATCAAATTAACCTTGGTCTCGTCAGAGAATAATACATGTTGCCATTGGGCGTAGGTCCAATGTTCATATTTACGTGCAAACGCCAAACGAGCATTTCTATGTTCTTTCTTCAACAACGGTACTTTGCGAGCCACTCTTCCGAACAACCCTGCTTCTACCAGACGTCGTCGAACGGTCCTCGCTGAGACACCAGCTCTTTCGTCTGTCCCAAATACTTCGTGTTTAATTACAATAGAGCCTAGAAACGGATCTTTCTTAGCTAACCTGGTTTTCATTCTATCTTCTTGCGGAGTTGTTTTTCTCGATCTTTTTGTTTTGGGCACATTTCAAGTTGTGTTATTGCGTCTGACATGTTGCACTGCATTGTATACCATAGTTTTTGAACAATTTAAATGTTCTGCTATCCTTCGGTATGGCCAACCATGCTCGACAACAAACTTCATGATAATTTTTCGTAGTGTTGGATCGCAACTTTTATTTTTGCCCATTTTTCTTCAAAATATTTTTCAAAACTTAAAATAAAAATCGGGATTGCCGCCAAAACTACCACGAAACAATAAGAGAAGAAGTAAAAAAGTATTGAGATTCAAACTTTGAAAATAGAACGCAATATCTCAGTGTCCCTAATTAAATGGCCAGCCAGCAATATTTGAACAAATAGCACTATGATAATCTATCAGCTATACTGTAAAGAGGTTTAATGTTTAAGAAGTTGTTATCGTTTGTATAATCGGGCACATCAATGACTAATTATACTTACATGTAAAAGATATTAGAATATTTTTAAGACTCGATGAAAAAAATAAAAAAAATCACAATTTGGCCTAACTAGAGATTGTCCCTAATTAGTTGACCACGACTGTATATGCCAATAAAACACTTTTAGGTTTCCTTATTGTTAAAAATAGGGATGCATATTTTTGTGCTGTGCGGCAGTAGTGCAGTCCAGATCTGCGACCACTATAAGGCACTTTAAGAATAAAACTATTAGAGAGGACTTAAAAAAAGCTTATAATAGGTATCACAAACTGTACAATGGATTTTTGAAAGTTCCTTTGTTCAACGTAGTAATAAAAAAAAATAGGTGGCGACGCCAATATTACGCATACCACCGCCTAAACCATAATTTTATGAGTAGGTAATATGTAGTAGCCACTACCAGCCTACTATACAGTGTGGAAATTAAACTCAGGCCCTGGAGGGAAACTACTTAAAATCCTTAAGCTAGCTCATTTTACTTAAAGGAGACATTCCTTTATTTTTAAAAAGAAACAAATCTGCATTAAAATATTTTTTTAAACTCGCTTGCTTCGCCCGGGACTCGAACCAACTAAAATTTAAAAAAATAAACACTCTTTATTTTATTATACTAATCGGTAGTATTAATATTCAGGATAAAGTTTCTGTAACAAACATTTGGTCTTAAAAATAAAAATAATCGTTAAATCTAACATCAACTTTATTTTACTATCAATTTTGTAACACTTAAATTATTTAACTGATAAATTGTTCGAAATGAGCCCCGTCGTTCCGGCTACACAACATTAGTCGCCGTTGAAATTCATTTCTTGTAGCCTTCAGCAAAGTGTTGTGGTGTATGCCCCTGATAACATTTTCTACCGCAATCCTTAGCTCTTGAACGGTTTCATAGCAAGTTTCATAAACAACATTTTTTACATGACCCCATAAAAAGAAGTCCATGGGCGTCAGGTCTGGACTTCTTGCAGGCCATCTAATCGTGTTGTGTTGGAGAGATAACAGAACTGTTACGTGTCTTTTACTTGTTAAAAGTGAACAGTAACCAAATATTTTTTAGAGAAACTTTATCCTGAATATTAATACTACCGATTAGTATAATAAAATAAAGAGTGTTTATTTTTTTAAATTTTAGTTGGTTCGAGTCCCGGGCGAAGCAAGCGAGTTTAAAAAAATATTTTAATGCAGATTTGTTTCTTTTTAAAAATAAAGGAATGTCTCCTTTAAGTAAAATGAGCTAGCTTAAGGATTTTAAGTAGTTTCCCTCCAGGGCCTGAGTTTAATTTCCACACTGTATATTACCCTTAGCACGGAGATTGTTGTCTAGAGTAGAATAGATAAAAATTACGTGACTTTGTCATAGAATGCGTAAGTTATTTGAAACGCACTCCTTCCACTTAAAAAAGTACGCAATGTATGGCGAAGCGATCTATTCTACCCTAGACAACAAACGCAGATAACTACACACACGACAACACAAAAATGTGCATTTCTCATTGTTAAAAGAAGGCTGGTTCGATTTCCGAGTTAATCCTGCTTACTATAAGCTACGTTTATTAAGCGAACGAAACAACTGACAAAAGCAAGTCTTTATCAAACTTAGCTTATTTACCTCTCATTCTAGTTCCAGAGATGAAGTCAAAGTCTTCTTTCCGTGTTGGATCGAAGAAAGCCATCTTGCTGACGGAAGTGTCGTATGCGGCGACTCGGAACGGAATGATCTACGACAAATATAATAAATTATTTGTTTTATTCGTGACAAGGTTGAAGCATTTTAAAGTTTTTAAGTTCAGAAAGAGGCGAAGTTGTCAAATTAGCCCTCATAATCTCCAAACGCACGACAAAAATAAGCGGTCCTGGGCCTTGTTATTCGAAAATCAAAGTTTCTGATTCGTTTTCGTGCCAATACTATCCTCAGTAGGTAACATAAGAGTAGATCTTGCATGAAAACGACACAGAAATTACGGATTTCGTCTGCCGAGTAGATCCCCTGAGCCGCCTGCATCTACCGAATCCCCTCAACCTCAACAGCCTTAATGGTCCACTGCTGGACACAGGCCTCCGCCTGATAATCGCTTTATTGGCTTTTATCTCATGGGGGGTAATGTCCGTAATGCTCACGCTGGGCATGCGGGTTGGGGATCGCAGTTCGGTGTTAGATCTATTCTGCTAGAGGCGCTGCTGGCCGCCCGGTTTATGTCCCTTAGTCGCCCCTGACGGCACCCACGGGAAGAGTTGTGGTGCGAATTCTAAGCCGGCACTAACGGCTCCCTGCTACCACTAAAATAAAGCGGATCTTCAGAGAGTCGACCTTACATCTATACCAATAAGGTTGTTTATACCTCAAGCTCGTTCAACCCCGGTGCGTTCTTGAGAACGATGCCTCCATGCCTCGGATCATAAAGGTCCCCACCTCCGGCCGGGTGCGGCAAGCCGGCGGGGTCGCGTCCGACTATGTAGTGGTTCGCGCCTGCGTTCATACGCGCTTTCGCGTGCCATTGTACCTGGGTGACGATAGTTAATTATAAAAAGCTTTTGATTACAAATTTTAGGACATATTAATAAGGTACCAACTCGGTCAACCACCCAGCTGGAATTGTAAGACACGATGTCACAGACATATGCGAACCTGGCACATACATCCAGTACCGCTACCGCTACTACAGCACAAAAATAAACATTCAAATATTTGCATAATTTTTAGAGCATTTTACAGCGATAAAATGGCTTACAGCAAGCGTCAAGCGAAGTGGCTTAAGAGCTGCCTGTTATCTGACGCCTTTTGATTTTTTTATAGTGCATCATATTTTGCCTTTATAAAATGAGCAGGAGTTAGTTAAGGGCCATGCTTACCATGCTTATTCTCAAGATCCTAACTTCTGTATTTAATGAGAAATTAAGGTTTTAGTAATTATTTAGAGGTAACTTTGCTATTTTTTTCTATCAAGAAAATTCTATGGAATGGTGCTTTCGAAACATATGATCGATAGAATAAGTCCTGAACTTTACCATGTATAAATTTCAAAGTTAAATATTTAGAGTTTGGAAGCTACTTGGAAGTTATTTTGATCTGACGGAGATGATTTGAGGTATTAGGCTCTTATCAATATGAGTAGAATACTGACCTCAGTAGGACCAGCGTACATCATAGGCGAAGGGAAGATGGCTAGTACAGTTGACTGCGGGTCCAAAACTCGTTCGTTCAGCACGGCCTTGTGTTGTAGGATCCGCGTTTCGAGGGGTACATCATCGTCTTTGGTCCAACCGCCTAGAATATAATGAGGTTTCATCAGAAATTGGCATACAATTCAAAAACTGCTTTGGACTCAGACTGAACCCTGGCGATAAGGATAAATGAAGGGAGACCTGTGCACTAACTATTTTTTAAGTATACATAAGGTAATAAATTATTTTTTTTATACAGACGACCTCTGTGGCGCGGTGGGCGAAGGTCCGCCTGCGACGCAAGAGGTTGCGGGTTCAATTCACGCCTTGGGACAAATATTTGTACGATCTGCAGGTATTTTATCCGGGTGCTCTGATCGTTTTCTATGTATAATAAAAAATATCATCTATCTATGTAATGTGTTACGTAAATGTATATCAGTTATCTAGTACCCATTACACAAGCTTTGCTTATCTTGGAGCTAGATAATGCTGTGCGAATTTTCCAGCATTATTTATTTATTTATCCAAAAAAACACAAAATCAATACGAAAATTAAGTAATCTTTAAAAAAGTGCATACAATAAAAATATGGATATAACTAACAATAACAGTTAGCTTTAGCTTCGGTCCGTGGGATACCGAGGCTCTCCAGGTTTTCCAAAACATACCTAAGCGTCTGGTCGAAGCGACGCGTGACCCGAGAGCTGGTGATTATCTGGCACAGCGCATCAGCATTGCTATACAGCGGGGCAATGCAGCCAGTGTCTTGAACACGCTTCCGACTGGTATTGATATGGATCAGTTGAGTTACCAGTAGATTGTGCAACAGTCTGCAGTCAGATCAATTGTTTCAATTGTAAATAATGCCCCGCTGTATGGAATTGCTAATGCGCTGTGCCAGATACTCACCAGCTCTCGGGTCACGCGTCGCTTCGACCAGACGCTCAGATATGTTTTGGAAAACCCGGAGAGCCTCGGTGCCCCACGGACCTAGGGTCTCGACTCCAAGGGGAGCAAAGGCGTAGGCTCTGTCGAGACCTGCATATTTGCGCCTCTTGAGATCTTTCTTTTTTATATTTCTTTCTAACCTTATAATCCAATTGACCGTGTGTTGGAAGAAACCTGGATTTTGTTTCGCCGATATTTTTATACCTCGTCGGGATTCAAACCTACAGCACACATATTGAGTATCGTGATAACTGTCAATATCTAACAACACGGCTGTTTTACCTTCTATAAGCCTCAGTAATCTATTCTGATAGTAATGATAAGATACAACCTGTTTTATCATCTACCGATAGCCCCCTTAACAGCTCGATAATAATTTATCTTATTTTGTATAGATTCTCTATAGCTAATTCTTATTCAACTGCATCAAGACTCATTTTGACAGTTTTTCGTATACCACTACTGTAATACAGGTTGCCCTTTAGTTGAGATTATCTTTTTTGTATATTACGGATAAAGAACGCAATTTTTTTGACGTAGGATCTTCCTTTTTTTTTTCTTTTTTTTTTTTGACGTAGGATCAGGAACTGTAGGACATTCAATTGATTTGGTTAGCTGGTGAATGTCCAAAAACTGTTTGGTAAAGGGGAAATGCAGCGATGTATTCTTTTAAATTTACATGATGTAAAAATAAATACTTCGGTGTTAATTCGATGGTTTAACACTCTGTGAATGTTATAAACAGACCTGTGAAACCTTCTTATTAATCTTGCAATGCACCTGTATATGTCTATGTGGATCGCTAACGTCTATTCTTTGACGTTGGACCAATTCTATAAGAGCATGACAGAGAAGAATGGAAGAAATCAGCTGAGTAGAATCCGTGGAATCCGAGTTCAGACTGAACTAGGATTCCATGGATTCTACGGTGACTGAACTGTTCAGTTAACGTAGCAGAAGTGTAGTCAGAGCCCCTAGCCTCGATTCTGTCTTCAGAGCTTTATTTCCAGCTTGCATTACCTAAATACGACAAGTTCAAAATTATAGTACCTACTCCATCAACAATTGTTTTATAATTAAATAATACTTACGAATATTCAAACGCAAGTCTCTCATTTATGCACAACTCATAACCCATCTACGCCTAGGATTCTGATCTAGAACCCTTCGCTTCTAGATTCAAACAATCTCTCTCGCACTAAAAATATTATTTTAGCCCCTTGTGACACAATCTACTGTTAAGTAGGTACCTGAAATCTTACAAAGACATCTGTGATATTGAATACTACTCACCTAGAGGATGTAATAAAAGAACAGGTTTCTTGTACCCCCTTTCTGTAAGCTGTCTGTGAGTGTCCTGCATCAGAAGGGCGTGGCCGTTGTGGATAGGGTTGCGGAGCTGTAAAAATGAAAAATTTATTGAATTCCAACGACATTGAATGTTTTAAAAAAAAATAAGTTTGAAAATTTTCAAAAATAAAAAGCAATTAAAGAAGTTACGCTTAAAGGATTTTTACGCATTATAGTAAAAAACTGCGCCGTTCATTTTCTCTTCGCACTCTTAGTAGATAGATAAATGAAATAGGTCTTGTATTGCCTTGTAAAGAGCGCATCGCGATTGCCGGTCAAGCTGTATACCCTGTGACTAAAGAGGTCAGTTGCCATATTAGGTCAATTGGCTCCGTATATCCACGGGAATGAAGCCCCGGGCGTTTTATTAGTATTTTACCTGGAAAGCGAATACTGCATCTGCACCTAACTCCCGGAACTTCTCTCTGAGCTCGTTGGGCGTCAATCGGTAGGAATCCAGCCCGTCGTGCCAGCGTATACGCTCGAACACCTCTAGGTTGCCGCCTACTAGCCACTCGCCTGCTTCTTTTATCATCTGTAACATAAAATACACACAATTTGACACAATGCAATGTAACCTTGGGAAAAGTTGGAGTTGCCAGTTTTGAGTAACATTTGTTAGGCACTTTCCGGGTCGCTGACAAGAGAAAGCAGTGAGCGTCTTTGTTATCTTTATAAAAAATCAAAACTGTTTCATCTCCTATAGACCTTACAGGACTTTTGGACACATCAGATATTTCAAATTGCTTAGTTATACGAAGTTTTTAGTATTAGACCCCCTTTTTGCTTGTTTTTATTGCAAAAAGAAGTAACAGAATAGTCTTTACTATCCTTGATTGCAGTTGGGTAAAAACAATTTCGAGAAGGAGGCCAAGAGGAGGATCCAGCTAGGCTGGGCCGCGTTTGGCAAACTACGTCAAGTCTTCTCGTCATCCATACCGCAATGCTTGAAAACGAAAGTTTTCAATCAGGGTTATCGACATAGCTCAAAGGATTAGCAAGCTGAAGTGGCAGTGGGCTGGCCATATTTCAAAAAGAACCGACAACCGCTGGGGTAAACGTGTTCTTGAGTGGAGACCGCGACTCGGAAAACGTAGTGTAGGACGCCCTCCGACCAGGTGGGATGACGATTTGCGAAAGACTGCTGGCAGATGCTGGATGCGGCAATTTTTTTTTTTTTTTTAATATATTTTTATGTCTTAATTTGGATTTGGAGCTCGGCGTGATTACATTCCAAACAATCTGCTACAGCGTTTTTCCCTCCTATGCACGTAGAACTCAGACACTCTGAGCACCGAGACAGGCCTGCCTTGATATGTCAACACTGCGTTACCCTCTCCTCTCCTTTACTCCAGTGGCCACAAGTTGTATTAGAGATTTAGGCCCGTATTTATGAAAGCTTGCTCAGTCATCGATCTATGCTTGAGCAACGCTTATGCCATAGACAATCATTACTCAATATAGATCAGGATGTGAAAGCCATGAGGCGCTTTTCAGAGGGCGGCCTACGTCCAGCAGTGGACCAATATAGGCTGTTGAGGTGAGGAACTGAGGTGAGATCGATGGCCGAAAAAGCTTTCATAGTACGAGCCTGAGTCTTTCTTTACAAACCTTTGAGCATGCTTCGTGTGGTATATCCTACACTGTCTGCTACAGCGTCCTTCCTTTATATGCGGATAGAAGTCAGGGTCTCCCAGCACCGCGACAGGCCTGCCTTAATGTTTAAACACTGCGTTACCCTATCCTTAGTGGTCTCAATCAGAATAAGACTGTATTATAGTCTTTACCAACCTTGATATAAGGATGCTCGGTGTGGTAAATCCCAAACTGTCTGCTACAGCGCTCTTCTTTCCTATGCGGGTAGAACTCAGGCGCTCTGAGCACCGCGATAGGCCTGCCTTGATGTGTTAACGCTACCGCTGCTGAACCTGTGAGTCGTTCCTTTATATTCTCCGTGACGGGCAGAACGATTGGCACTGATTGGTTGATGATGGAACCGTCTGGTAGCGTTAGGCAGTTTGAGTGGAGCGTCTGAAAAACCAGGCTTTGTGTAAGTACTTAATGGTATACATTAACATACATAGAAGGAAGACCTATTTATTAACAACTTAACTCGCCATCTGAGGTGTCCTATCGGACTCTACGTCTACACAACAAAGTCGGCGGGCCAACGACAGGTTGATATAAGGGTCAGTTCATACTGAGACATGACGTGATACGACGTTGCGCGCAATTTGACTTTATTTACCTTAATTATTCTATGCTGGTAAAAGCCGTGGAGGAAGGAGATTAGAGTTAACCTTCATAGAAAATAATAATTTCGTTCGTTCGCGGTTTGAAAGAGGTATAGAGCATTCTAACCCTCCATAGTTGATGATCAAAATGAGTTTCTGACCTATAAAATAACAAAATATCTTCTCGCGAGCATAATGTTTTTTTGTTTCGTCCCTTTTAAATCCCATAAGAGTCACTCGCTGCTTCGCTAGCTCGAGATTTAATATCGTCACAAACAACAAAAAATCGTTTTGCCCACTTGTTGAACAAATAACTATTATAAGAACTATATAGAACGATCGAAGATATTTAAAGATAATCATAGATATCATTGTGGGCATGGAAACTTGACAAGCACTATCAATGTTTATGAAACCCAAAACAATAGTGACAATCATACTTACTTACTTGCAAATACTCAACTTCGCGCATAAATCCTTTGAGTGGGTGGGCCCAGCCCTCCGATAGTACCTGATAAAGAAACCGTTGATAATATCAATCTCTGTATAAAAATGTGTGCTACTATGCGTTAATATGACATATATATATATATATATAATAGATAAACAATGTTATTTTATAATAATAATGTATCGTCAGGAAGTTCCTTTCTTCGCAGCCCTTCACCGGCTGCTTGAGCCTAGCTCAGCCGGTGATCTACCGTTTTGATATATTTTTTACTGTAGAATTGTTTTATAATATTTTATTTTCTATAGTAAAAAATGATTTTTTTACGAGATTTAAATTAATGAAGTGAATAATAATAATAATTAATTATTTGAAAATGTTCTTTATATTTTTTTAGTCGCAGTACATAATGTCACTCTCAGTAGACAATGAGTGTTTCTACGAGTAAGTAGATAAACAATATTTTTTTAGATTACTACCTTATTAAGTTCATTATTATTCATCTTGAGATGGTTCTGCGCAAGTTTTTTGTGCATATTTTATATTGTTGTGTTCCACAAGCAAAAAAAAACTAATGTTTAAGTAATTTGCCGAAAAGCGTCAACCTTTTCCTATGATCTTATGATAAAACCAACTTCGATTCACTGGTAGTTTTGGAGCATTTAGGAAAATATAAGACTTCTGAAAAAATCAACATTCCATCCAATCTACGTGTACGTAACATTATAATAACATCCCTAAATGATCCCAAAATATACAAATGAATAAACGTTGGTTAAATAATGAGTACATAGAAAATCGTTTTAGATTAGCGGCAAATTACTTTTACGCTAGTTAGTTTTATTGCTTATGGAAAGCAGAAAAAAATTAAAAATCACAAAAAATCCGACGCCAACAAGCGTCGAACAACTTTAAGCGCATAGTGGTAGTGATTCTGTTGGCACAAAACCTTAAGATGACATAGTAGGGCCAGAAGCGTAAAATATCGCGATATAGGGTATCTTTGAACCTGTTTTTAGGTATCAACCGCTAAAATTCATACATTGTTATTCATACCGTCAAAAAGATGAAGATATGCCTAATAGCGTCATTATCTTCGAAACACGATTACAGTAATTTGCCTCGATACAAAAAAATCTTGAAAATCGTCAAAAATCGTCATTTTATTGCAATTTTTCCATTTTACGGCGAAACTATTTACAATTTTAGTTCAAAATTTATATTTTCATAAACCTTTCATCAAATCCCGTAGCAAGGTTATTAAGTTTTTTAGTAAAATAATAGTTTTTCATTCAAAATTAAACAAAACCTACATAAAACGCTCGCATTGACGACGGCGGGGCGGCGGGGCGGCGGTTCAGTCGGCCGCGGAGCCTTGTCGCGAGCAGACACGTACTAATTCGTCCGCCCGCTCTTTACGAGACTGATAAAAATGGGAAATAAAAACAAATGCACCGGAAAAAAAATATCCCGTTTGCGGAGAAGAAGAATCGTTCAAACTAATGTATCACGGTGGGTAGTACCTACCTACATACCTTTCCCACGAAATTTAATTAGATAGTTACCCACCTACCTACCTACCTACAATTTCCTTAGTATTTCACAAGCGGTAATTCTCAATCTTTGGTAGTCCCCGTGCACTTGATCTCGGAGGTAGGTAAGTAGGTACTAAGTACATAGGTAGGTATATTATGGATACCATTTTATTTTTTCCTCCCTCTCCTCAGTTTTTGATACATTTTTTTTTAGTAGGCATGAATGAGTATATTCATACCTAATGAAATGACTAATGAGTAGAAATAAGGGTTACTATACACTCGACTGGGTATCAGTGTTTTCTTTCTTTGACATTATTTTTTCCTCCCTAGGCATGTATGAGTAGAAATGAGAATAAGGGTCACCGCACACTTGACCGGGTATCGGTATTATCTTGTTTTAGATACTTTTTTCCTCAGTAGGTTTGAATGAGTAAAAATGATAATAAGGGTCACCGTACACTTGATTGGGTACTGTGTAGTTTTGTACAATATCGATACCTCTTTTGTTAACACCATTTATAGTAACCTAATAACTTGACCTGGTATCGGTATTATCTTGTTTTAGACTATTTTTTCCCTCTGTAGGTATGAATAAATGACGACCGACGTGGCGCGGTGGGCGAAGGTCTGCCTGCGACGCAGAAGGTTGCGGGTTCGATTCCCGCCTCGGCACAAATGTGTGTACGATCTGCAGACATTTGTTCAGGGTGTTCTGGTCGTTTTCTATTTATAATAAAAAATATCTATCTATGTATTGTATTATATTATGTATGTCAGTTATCTAGTACCCATAACACAAGCTCTGCTTAGCTTGGGGCTAGATAAAGATGTGTGAATTGTCTAACATTATTTATTAAAAAAAATTAAAAAAAAAAACATTGAATAGAAATAAGGGTCACCGTATACTTGACTGGGTATCGGTAATCGGTATTATCTTTTTTTTATAATTCATAATTATTTATTTGCTGAAATGTAGGTACAGTACATAGCCCAAAGGGATCTGTAGGCACTAAGAATATTGAATTGTTATTATTACTTATATTATACGGATTTTTGACACATTTTTTTTCCTCAATAGGTATGAATGAATAGAAATGAGAATAAGGGTCACTCACCGTACACTTGACCGGGTATCGGTAATGGTTTTGTCCAGTATCGATACCAATATTAAACAGTTACTAGAACAACACATTTAGGGACTCCTAACAAATGGGATGGTAATGTGTATTTCAGTATAAACGAGCACAATTTTATTTGTTTGCAGAATTCGAATAGTATGTAGTTGACCTAACCTATGCTAATAAAATGTAACCCTTATGTTTTTGTAATTGTCCGGATTATTTAGTCGAATAAGTTTACAAAGACCATTGTTACCCTTTAGTTTGACGACGCGAAGCGAAATCTTCGTGGAATAAGGTCACAAAGGCGTTTAGAATAGCGTTGATTTGAAGAATGCACGCGGAATAAGGTGTTAAGCGACAAAAACTGGGGAAAACGCTATTTTTTATTTTTAAAACCCACATGATAATTTAGCTGAAAACATTAGAAAACGATTTAGCAAAAATAACACACTCGCATAATAGAAACTTAAAAACTTAACTGCTTATTTGGGATATGGGGAAAAGAAAAAGAGCCCATCGTTGGTCAAATGTTGACACCTCGTAACTTACATTTTTTACGAAATCAACTTGCACACATAAAAAAATTCAAATTTACGCGCCACGCACGACTTAGAATTGCTAGCTCGTAATCCACTGTAAATATGACTCGATTTTTTTTTTCCACAGTTGACACCCCATAGTTTCATGTATCAACCTGCTCACACTTACAAGCGTGATACGAGTTGTCAATACTAACGATGAACGTATAGGCACCATCTTTTTGGCACTTAGTCCTTGTTATTTGTTATGGAAGGAGTACGCTGAGAGTTTTAATTAACTTAAAATTAGTTTCACATTAAATTAAGAGTTGGTTTATGTTAATTTATCCGTGAAGGTGTCAGAAAAAGGTAAGTTTTTATTGTAATATTTCGTATGGTCTGCAATGATGATTTTCCGAATAGGTGATACATCTACCAAGTAGGCAGATTTGGAAGCTCTTAAAAGTGTAATTCCTGCAGATTATCACTCTTTTTACGACAACTTACCACACAACTAAATAACGAATAGTCTTGTGTAGTTCAGGAACGATGTACTAAAAGGAATTAGTTCCCACAAGTGAACTAGTAAGAATAGTTCAGCTCAACTCGTTCCTAGTAGTTCACTTGCTCATCAGTCACGAAAACCCGGAACCACTAAAATGAACTATTAGGAAGGTAGAACAGAGATAGACAGCGCATAATCCACGTTAGTAAAAGAGACGGAGATACGCATTTTGTTCTCTAGTTCATTAGTACTAGTGTTTCGTTTAGTTCACTTTTATGGAATCATTACTTATTGTCAACGAGATAAAGTTCAATTTCTAATGACAATAATAAAAAGAACTGTTTGCGATTCCGTCGTTTAGTTCGTTCTAATGTTCCCTTTAGTTCAATCTTTCCCTGTTTCTGAAAGACACAGAATAGGGAAAACAGAGATAGGCAGCGATAAACCGCTGTAGTGTAAAAGAGATGAGCTATAATTCTACTTGACGTACATTTCTATAATGCTGTTAAATTTAAAAAACCGTTAAATTTATCTAGATAATGTCGTTAGCGTTCGTTAGCGAAGTGCAAAAAAAAACACTGCACCTTTATTGAATTTTAGGTTTATGGACAGGCGTTTTGTTTACGAACATTACACAGAAAATTTGGCTAGACTATAATATTAGCAACAATAGATGTGAATTAATTTAGGTTAGGTACAATAAGATAGGTGATTCGTGGACTCAAAAATGTTGGCGAGCGAGGTACTAAATGTACTAATAGTACTAGAAGTCTGAACTAGTACATTATTACGAATGTACTAGTTTGGAGCGATCCCTTTCAATCTTCAACACGTTATTTACGCCACTGCTGATTGCTCGTAACTCAGTCATTGTAAGATTTTTTTATAATTGTCTACTCGTAAACAGTTATAAATTCATTTTTTGAAAAAAAAAAAACAAATGGACTCTTTGTTTTTTGATTTCATTTTAAAAATAAACCAATTATCTACGAAGTAGGTACATTTTTGTTTAATTTTTTAATCATCTCTTGCAGAGTTTAGAAAGTTTTTTTATCTACTGTCAAATTTGTCATAAAATTGTTACGAGGTGTCAACATATGACCATCGCCATGGAAGTGATTTACATAAACAGAGAAGACCAATTTTGGAAGGACATAACGAAGCAAAAAATTCTAGATTTTTATCACAACCACATCCTTCCAGAATTAGTAGACTCGCGACAAACACGTGGGATGTCGCTCAGAGGTGCCGAAAATAATAAATAAAGATCATTATAAAAATTTATGTCAATGTTTTCAATTCCAATAAATATAAATTTAAGCAATGCGTTATCAGGTTGCCATATGGTTTTAACAAAAGAGGTATCGATATTGTACAAAACCACACAGTACCCAATCAAGTGTACGGTGACCCTTATCCTCATTTTTAATCATTCAAACCTGCTGATGAAAAAATTGTCTAAAACATGATAATACCGATACCCGGTCAAGTGTACGGTGACCCTTATTCTAATTTTTACTCATTCATATCCACTGAGGAAAAAAATTGTGTCTAAAACAAGATAATACCGATACCCGGTCAAGTGTGCGGTGACCTTTATTCTAATTTTTACTCATTCATATCCACTGAGGAAAAAAAATGTGTCTAAAACAAGATAATACCGATACCCAGTCAAGTGTGCGGTGACCCTTATTCTCACTTCAAATCATTCATGCCTACTGAGGAAAAAAAATATCAAAAAAAGAATAAAGAAACAAATGTGTCAAAAAACCAACAAACAAGATAATATACGAGGGTAAACATTGAACTCGCTCGCCCGGTCGCCGCCGCCGCTACGCGCGGCGCGCGGGGCGGAAGATGGGTTGCCCCGCGCTGCTCCCGCCCCGCTTCATACCTCACCCCCTCAGAAACGCGATGCGCAGCCCACCACTTCTTCTAAACTAGCGCAAAAATGTTGCTGTCACCTTTCATTCAATCGAAAAAAATGAGATGGCTACAATTTTAGTCTAGTCTAGTTTAGGTTTTGTGCCAACAGAATCGCTACCATTATATCAGTAAATAAAAATAGATGGGATTCTGTTTTCATAGTATGTTTAAAACGATCGACTTGGTAACAAAATAAATGATAAGCGCGATTCCGCCGATCTGCTCGGTAGCCTGCTACATTTTCGCGCCCGGTCCGCCATTTCGCTACAAAACCGACTTAGTTTCGCATGTATACTGTGGCAGTCGACAATTTATATTCTGCTTCTGAAGTTTACGACAAACGAAGTTATGTTACACTGCGGAACTCTCTCTGCGTTTTCGCTGCTATCCTTTCGCGGCGGAGATATGATACGGGCTTTAGTACATACCTGTACCCACTGCAAGTCAAGCGTAGTAAGTTCAATTTGCGGCAGTCTTGAAGCCTCTTCTAAGGCGCTAGTCAGTCTGTTTCCATATATGAATAGCTCCTCAACGCCGGTCGTTTTGTTCTCAAAGCATGGGATGATGCCCTGGTGACAAAATAGAGTTGTTAATACAATATCACACTAAAATTGAAAATTACAGACCGCTCACTGTAAGATTGCCCTCCGACCAGGTGGGATGACGATTTGCGAAAGACTGCTGGCAGATGCTGGATGCGGCAAGCTGAAGACAGGGCGTTATGGCGCTCATTATGGGAGGCCTATGTCCAGCAGTGGACAAATAGGCTGATGATGATGATGATGACTGTAAGATGTAACCTGCCGTGGTGTAGCTATTCGACTTTCGCTACTGCTCAGGGTAGCGAATACCCCGTAAGTCTGAATATATACATAATTAATAATGGGCAATCCACACAGCGTCATCTAGGCCCAATCTAAGCAGTGCTTGTGTTATGAATACCTTGGGAATTGCCAACATCACGTCATCAAACGGTCTGTAGTTTCTGGAGTCCATGGAAAAGCTTAAAGGTTTAGTGTTTCTATCCGATATTTTTTCTCATTCTCCTTTTTGTGTACGATAACGTCAGGACAATGTTGAATAGATTTTATGAAATTTGGCAGAGATAGATAGATAATTGTTTCTTGTACCACAAAAACACAGAAAACAGAGGTATATAAAAAATTATTTGCGTTTAAAAAGTCAAACTGCAAAGTTGAAGTATCCTGGTTGCTTTACGAGATCGGTTTTCAATCTAGATTTGTCACGATTTTGATTGTTTCCTTGATTTTCAAAGAGACGGGAGTTAGGCTCAAGGCTATGATTTATAACTGAAAATAAAAATGAAAACGATACGCAAAAAGTTTATCGTAATTTACCTGCTTCCGTAATAAAATTAAAATACAATCGTTTTAGAGCAAGTTAAATTTATTGTAATAAAAAGAAAAATAATAGAGAAGTTATAAAACCTTGTTACCTATTTCCTTATTACCTTCTTAACTATAGACTTTTACTCAAACATAGTGTATAATCCGGTGATTATTGTGCCAACCTTTTTCGACCAAAGTCGACCTTTCGGTCTTAACCGAAATGGCGCCAGCGATTTCCATGACTGTCGTGTTTTGCTGCCAGCAATGGAAATGGTCGGCAAAATATCGATTTTGTTTCTTACCATAATTTAGGAACTAAGCTGGTTTTAGCATTTTGCTTTACAGTGCGTTACCACTGGGGAAATTTTCTACGAAAATTTAATAACGTCCCAAAAATTGTCGATTTCGGCAGGATTTGAACCTGCGCCCCACCCTCATGGGTGTGCTGTAACCAACTAAACCACGAAATCTTATGGGTAATAATCGAAATCCACGGTATCGTCGAAAATCGAAATTTTTGGGACATAATAATTTATTTTTTAAGCTTGTTTTATTTTCCTTTTTATTTAAACTAGGTGTTCGCAGTGTTTGACTAAAGCACTACACATACATACATACAAGCCTTGGTCCGCAATGACTGCCCTGGTGGCCACGCTATGATGGCCTCAAGCTAAGCTTGCTACGGTCTCGGCCTTCATATCAGCTTGTCCATCAAGGGCTGCAAGGAGCGCGCTGTGATGGCCTGGACTTGCGCTACCCAGCACTTTGAAGCTATCACCATCGCGGCCGGCAACCCACCCATAACTGACCTCGTCTAACTTACATAACCCTCCAGCAACCTGACAACCTGCATGGTCGACTCCTCGATGGAATGTCCGACGGTATGCACGACCATCTCCAGGTCGTCAGGCCTCTCGTGCGCCTGCGTTATATGTAATAGGTAGTCAAACTTACATTAGCCTCCAGCAACCTGACAACCTGCATGGTCGACTCCTCGATGGAATGTCCGACGGTCTGCACGACCATCTCCAGGTCGTCAGGCCTCTCGTGCGCCTGCGTTATATGTAATAGGTAGTCAAACTTACATTAGCCTCCAGCAACCTGACAACCTGCATGGTCGACTCCTCGATGGAATGTCCGACGGTCTGCACGACCATCTCCGGGTCTTCAGGCCTCTCGTACGCCTGCGTTATGCCTGTGAAGCCCTGGAATCATTGCAAGGACTTTAGATACTGGACCGCCTATCAAAACACAGAGTTGGTACTTTATGTCCATTATGGACCATGGGTTTACAGGACTCTTGGACACGTTAGAAATTTCTCATTTCCCCTTTATTATTTCCTTACTGAACTGTAAATAGTGCGTGCAGTGCTTTGCCTGCATTTGCAGTGCTTTCTTTTTTTGCTTTTTTTAAGAGATTCATAGAATGGTTTCAACCTTGACACGTGTTCCACCGTAGTTTCTTTCATCAAAAGTGAAATGCCATGAAGAGACCAGATCATACGGTGGACACGGAGTTTTTTTTTATTGTTGTTTGTTCTATTATAAAAATAACCATAGCTACCGACTGCTATTTCAGAAAAAAAAATAACACTAGAAATTTATTTCCATACATTTTCCTCTCCGCTAAACGCGTGACAAATGAAATTCCATAGAGTTTTTCGTCTTGTTTTTTAGTAAGCGTAAGTGCAACATAAGTTTGGAACAGGAATAATCTACTTTCTGAGTAGGTGTAGTAAAAATACTATAACACTGTTAAATTACCTTGATGGAGCCTGCTCTTGCCTTCTTATACAGTCCTTTGGTGTCTCTCTGCTCGCAGACCTCCAGCGGGGTATCGATGAATATCTCGAAGAATGGCAGTTGAGAGTCGGTGTGGATTCTACGGGCCACCTCGCGATCCTACAACAAATTCATTTTTTAAATCTACTAACTTATTGACTTAATCACACTTTAATATGCAAAAGTTTCGATGTTTGTCACCAATCAATCAAAAACTCTTTAATATCCACCTCAACAGCCTTTTACGGTCCACTGCTAGACGCAGGCCTCCTCCTGATAATCGCGTTATTGGCTTTCATCTCATGGAGTTATGCCCATAATCCCCATGCCGGGCAGGCAAGTTGGGGATCGCAGTTCGGTGGTAGATCTATTCTGCAAGAGGCGCTGCTGCCCGCCCCCCGGTGTATGTCTCTTTGTCGCCTCTTACGACACCCACGAGAAGGTGGTGCAAATTCTAAGCCGGCACCACACGACAGAACACTGACACGGAAATAAAGTGATATTTTTGATGTCAGTCGCATCGGAATGTAGACTAAAGTAAAGAAGCGACGAAGAAACCTTTAGCCAGTTAGTAGTTATTTTTCGAGTTGAAGCATAACCTGTCACAAGCTTTTTTCTAATCTGCTATTTTGTAGTAAGCCTTTTTTCACAGAAAGATTGTAAATTAAAGTAAAGTATTATTTATTGCGTGAAATACATGTATACAGAGGTGGTTTAGGGACCTATAATTATGCATGTTTCAATGTATTTCTACTGTTAGGTGTGCAATGTCTGATTTACAATTCTGTATATATTCTGTATATTTCTGAAACTGAATTTTATTCATGATGATTTAAATTATGGCAAATAAGATAACATTTCAAATCGAATGAGTTAGGATTTAGATGAGATTAACATTTCGTGAAATTAGACTAGTTTTGTGAATAAAAATTTAAGTACCTACCTAAATATTAAAATTTTATAAAATTAATTGAAATAAAATGAAAAAGAAAACGAATGTCAAGTAATTTTTTAAATTACTTGACATTCGTAATTTTTAATTTTTGTAATTTTTTTGTCATTAATGAATTCATGTATATCATAGTAACATTTTACTGAAAGTATAGTTTGAAGCTTGTTGATTGTGACAATTTGTTTGAATTTATATACTGATTTGAGTTTTTGCAACTCACTAGGAGTTTTGTTGTAGAAGCGTAGCCATACACTGCATTTTATAAGATACATTAATTTTGTGAAGACTGGTTGTTGTCTTTCTTCTTATTTACTTACGCCAAAAATACTAACCGGACCAGAGTCAAATATTGCAAAGATATCGTTTTAAAATAGCCTATAGTTACTTTTATCCAAGAAACACGAGAACAAAGCCACGGGCAGAAGCTAGTTTATAAGACTGTCACAAATTAATATAGGCGATAAGTTGTAAGCTGGTGTTGTATTACAGCTGTAGGGGAGATAATTGGTGTGTTTTAAGATGGAATACTCGAAAATACTGGTCCAGTATAGGAAATTCATTCACTTTTAGGATTGGAAATTATTTCTGAGTGCTAAAGCTTGTGTATACAGAGTGCCACGAAACATTTATGTACTAAGCCGAAAGGGGGTAATTCTAGACCCCGAGGGGATCACCTGTTGTTATAAGTTTTTTTAACAGCCTTGTTTTCTTCATAGTCGTGTTTTTACGTGTATTGTTGCATAACTATTATTGTTTTAACTTTCAAAGGATTTACATAAATTTTTGTAATAATTTCAAGACAAAACCATTGTTTGCTAAGAAACAAACAAGAAAACATTTGTGATATTTTATAATGTTAAATGATGCAAGAGTGCGTGTAAAACAATACAAAGAGGAAGTTTTTTTTTTTAAAACATTCGTAATTAAAATCTTTGTTCACAAGTTGACCCCTCGGGTTCCAGAATCACCCCCTTTCGGCTTAGTGGGTACACGTGATTACCTGCCACCCTGTATACGCCGCTGAGAAACTGTGTGAGCAACCTAGTTAATAATTATGTGAGAAAATCCGTACATACCTAATGTTTGTTTTTAATAGCTCATACAGTTTTATGGCACATTGTGTTGATGAAAGTTATGAATTTTTGTAGCAGATTTCGTGATTAACTTTAGCGTGGCAAATTTCGGCTTTCTCATTTTGTCAACATTCATTAATTAGATTATTCGCTATGCAAACTTTTCTCATACTCTCGGTTTAGTCACACAATTTTCTACGTCGTTGACTGAGAACATTTAAGAGCGGGCCTAATGCAAAAAATTGTGAAAAGGATAGGCATAGGATTTCGCGTTCATAGGAGCGGGACAGAGTAAAGCAATGTCAGTGCAATAATCATGTTTTTGCTTTTTTTCTGTTAATGATTCAAAATTTAAGCATTAAATAGAAAAACTAAACTATTACTTAAATAAAACAGTAGTCTGGCTATGTAATTCGTAAAAAATAATATGGTGTTGTCGCTGATACTTTACACTTTACAGCATTTCAATTAAAACAGTTTTTTTTTGAGCGTTTTTTGTATAACTTTTTGTAAAGAAACCAGTTTATTTTTCAAAATTCTATTCGATTACTCGACTTCTATGGGTTTTTCCTCTACCTATCGTATTTTTTTAATTAGAATATTTAAGTTCGTTACCATAGATGTAAGGGTTTAAAAATACACAATTTGCTTGATTTTTGCATTAGGCGCACTCTTAACTCAAGCTCCGAAAGCGTGCATACGTAATAAATAAAATATGCCACGTCGTTATAAAAACGGCTAATTGTTCATTCAACATTCCTATGCAAAATGATACCTGGCTTAAAATAACCATACCTTTATACTATACACATAATATGTATGTCAGTTTGGTACCAGATACTTGAACATACTTACTTACATACAATAAGTTATTGACTTACGGCGCATAACCCAACCAGACTAGCACTGCCACCCTACTTTATCTTAATATTCCGTTTAACGAAGGAAATGCATCTGTATTAGTTTTATTCTATTTAGTTTAGGCAGTAAATCGAAAATAGCTTTTAGTGGCCATCAAGGGCAACTTCAATTCACTGCTTAACTAAATAGAATAAAACTATTACAGAGGCATTAAAAAAAAGTCAAAATCCAAATCTACCTGTACACGAAACTCGATATAAACTAACTTATTTGTCATTTCTCTTTATTTTCTGGTACACTGACCCCAGCCATTTCTATTCGAGCTTCAACTTCAAAAAGCACAAATCTAAATTTTCATAAGTTCCCATACTTTTCGATTTACATCTCTATCTGTCAGAAGTAACGTGTATAAAATACTTCATTTTGCCAATGAATCTTCATTCACTCACATGTCAACAATTAGGGAGCTTCATAATCGTGCATGTGCCAAACAGCAAATAAATGAGTGGACGGGGTATACAACAATGAACATGTAATGTTGTTAACATTGTCCCCCAATAATCACTTTCCTGATCTTGAGTTTTGACAGAATTTGGACTTCTTGTCGATTTCCACTAAAATCAATTGCTGTTTGTTTGTCTCGCTAAAACTCGAGAACGGCTGGGCCGATTTAGCTGATTTTGGTTTTGAACTGTTTGTCGTAGTCCAGAGAAGATTTAAGCGGTGAAAAAATATGGAAAAATGACGGGATAGTAAAAAAAAAGCCGATGTAAAATGTTCAACATAAATTAGTATTTTGTTTACGATAGACTCGAACGAAATGTACTAAAATAAGTCGATCCGAGTCGACAACTTATAGGCGGAAAATTCGGATTATCGAGTATTTTCAACATAAAAATAAATAAATTACACCTCACTTTACAAACTCGACGCATAAAGAGAATTATTTATTTTCGTGCTGTGAGTTGTTTATTCAAACATTGTACCTTGATGGCTAGAGTATAGACTAACTTATCACAAATTTTTAGGGTTTCTCACCCGGGTAAAACGGGACCCTATTACTAGACTCCACTGTACGTCCGTCTGTCACCAGGTTGTATCTCATGAACCGTGATAGTTAGACAGTTAATTTTTTGCTCGATATTGATAAGCACCAGGTAGACGCTTGAAATATTCACACGTTTCAATATTAGTATAACTTTAAAATTAAATAATTTAATTAAAATAAAATTAATATTTAAGGGAAGCTCCTACACCACAAACGTGATTTTTTGCCGATTTTTATAGATATAACTAGCAGCGCCTCGTGGTTTCATCCGCGAAGTTCCCATTCCCGTGGGAATTCCGGAAAAAAATATTTATTTATATATTATTTATTTATTAGACAGTATAACATCATAACAGGTTTTTTTTAAACCTAAGGCGATGGTATATGTAAGTAAGTATGTATATAAGTAATAGAATTAGATAAGTACTAATCTAAACATTTTGTTTCTATAACTACCTGTGCTATTTGTTGGAATTTCGGCAGGTTATGGTAAAAAATATAGCCTACCTATGTGCTATTCCAGACTATAATCTATCTCTGTGTCAAATTTCATCCAGATCCGTTCAGTAGTTTTTGCGTGAAAGAGCAACAAACATACTTACATACATCCTCACAAACTTTCGCGTTTATAATATTAGTAGGATGGTACGGAATCCTTGAATCCGAGTCGCACTTGGCCGATTTTATTTTCTGTTTTCATGGCGCAAAAACTTTATCCCTTACCTCCGCAAAGGGCGAGACGAAACTGCAAAGGCAAACCACACCGCTATCAGCGAACAGCTTGGCGACTTCCGCGACCCTTCTGATGTTCTCCTCTCGATCTTCTTTTGAGAAGCCGAGGTTCTTGTTCAGGCCTGTCCTCACGTTGTCTCCGTCGAGACCGTATGCTGGTATTCCTGGGGGAGAACAAATTAATACGTGTTAATCAAATCGAAACATGTGGCGGGAAGGATCAAAGAGGTCTAGCCTTAAGACGGTACCCCGAGCCAAACTAGCGCCACCACCTATTGGAACTAAGTTCCTTATCGCGCGTTGTGAAAGGGGGCTGGACGGAAAAAAATCTCACGAAAAGTTGTAACGACACTTTTTGTTATAGTAAGCTTATTGTAAGCCGTGCGGCGTGCGCATGTTTCTCTGTCTTTATCTCTCTCTCTCTTATATAAAGGAACTTCGTTCCATCCGGGTGTCCCTTGACACCTCTCAACTTTTTTTATCTTATTATTTCGTTGAACAAAAGTAATTTCAAAATTTTCAATAGACAGTGTGTGATTATAAGCTTTTTTTAATGCCCATATTATAGTTTTATTAGTTAATTAGTAGTACCTATAGGAGGAGATACGATGTTGCACTTTGTGGCCACCAAACTCAATTATTGCATCTCCTCATAAACTAAATCTACAAAATAAAACTAGAAGAAATAAAACGAGAAGGATCAAAGAGTTCTAGCCTTAAGTAGCTTGAACTGTGTTTTAGTAAAGTGTTTTCCCTTGTTTGTGTTTGTAACTGAGTGTTTTGACTGTACTGTTTGACGTTTTTATCCGTGCATGTAATCATCTTTGTGCCCACAAGGGAGACTCCAAGATCTCGTCTCCCAAACCAACCTAACCTGCACGTGGTGTACCCTGCTGGATAACGAACTAGGCTCTGGTGAAAATATCATTATTCTTCATAATTTGATAACTCATATTTTACTATTACTTTCCATTACTTGACACTGGCGGAAAAGAGTCCAACCAGACTCATATTGCCATTAACAAAGAATCATCATCTTTGTGCCCACCTTGTGCTTACAATATACTCTATATTAACAGAAGTGAGTACTTTCCCATTAATTAGGGCTAAGATATCTGTGGGACTAACCTTCCCGTTGAATCTCGTTCGCGGGTGGCAATGCGAAACGCGATGTTGGGAGAACATCCACTCATGGACCGATAGCATTGTAGCGGTTGCAGGGAGTCTGATGAATGCGGTTCAGGGCCTATTTGTGGCATCGTGTAGAGAAGGCTTATGTCCAGTGGCTTTTTAAGGGCTGTTATGATTTTTATGAAATCACCAATGACCACCATGAGAATATCCATGAGTACAATAGAGTGAAATTGGTTTTAACTCATCTCAGATTTGGTGAAAACCTGGCCTTTCTAGAGTTTTGCTCCATAGTACCTTACTAATAACTGCACAGCTGAACGCCAAATTCATCGGATACATTGTGATAAAAGTAGGCAAATGTAAAGAAAATCAATAAGAAACTTAAGGAGTAATTCAATGAAAAGTGAGCGAATCCGCGGCCAGAAGCGAGTAACTACATAGTTATGTAGTTATAGCATTTACATGCTCGTAAATATGGTTAACCTTGTTGGTATGTTAAGAACAATAATTTGCCTATTACAAGATTTACAAGCACTAGGTATTTGATGCATAGTAGGCTCGGCGCAAACGGGCGACCGACCACAGCCACCGGTGGTTGTCGCGCGCTACTGCCACGTTTGTAACAGTGGTAGAAGTGCGCGACAGGAACCACGGGTGTTCAGATGCCGTCTGATTTTGTATTCCGCTCTCCGCAGCGCGGGAGTGGAGCAGCGCGACAGTGGCGAGTACCGGTGTCTGTGGCAAACTGTGGCAAGTCGCAGACAATGCTGTAACAAGTGACTACCGACTACGTGTGTGCGTTACGTTGTCTATCCATACTTCTATACTAATATTATAAACTAGCTCCTGCCCGCGACTTCGCACGCGTTGTATAAGGTTATTTCTATCCTAATGATTTATGACTTTCAACTTATTCTTTACAAAAAATCAAGCTGGTTACTTAGTGGAGCAAACACACAAACAAGCAAGCTTTCGCATTTATTTTTATTATAGATACGAAAGAAACTTTGTCTGTCTTGTTACCTTTTTACGCTTAAACGGATCTAAATGAAATTTGGCAGGGAGGTAGATGGTATCCCGGATAAGTTCATAGGCTCCATTTTACCCCGGAAAACCGCGTGGAAAGCCGTTTACAGACTCTGGTACAAAATATATATAAAAGTGTGTTAAGTCGCTTTCTCTGGCCACCCGCCTGGTGACTGTGCTCGGTTGCCCGTTTGCGCCGAGCCGTAATCTGCAGAGAGTATATTAGATCAGACTCACACACATACATGCTAACTCGATGCAATGCAAGCATTCATAACAACGACACGGCATTTGATACGCACGTGAATTTACACATAGGCCTAATGCCTACCATAGAATAACAAATCTTATTACAACGGCAGAAGATGGATGTTTGCAAGACTAGTTAACTTTAGTTAGCGATATGAGGTTTGCAATTTGCATGTTTAAATTTCAGGGCATTTATTGCTGAAGTACCAAGAAATGTATGTCAGTAACACGCTGTATAAAATACCACAGAACTAGATACCTGCCTACATTACATGTTTAAGAAACTGGTGCTTAGTTTAACGTTTCATTCTAGAACCGAAACGCTTACTAGCCGACTTTATACTTTTTTTACTTTTTAGGGTTTTGTACCTAAAGGATAAAATGGGGCCTATTACTAAGACTCCGCTGTCCGTCCGTCTGCCTGTCCGTCTGTCACCAGATTGAATCTCATGAACCGTTATAGATTAGACACTTGAAATTTTCACAGATGATGTATTTCTGTTGTCATAACAGCACATACAAAAAATATTTAGGGGGCTCTCATACAACAGACATGATTTTTTTAACCGATTTTTAATTTCCTTTCGATACTTTACAAACAATAGTCTCGAGGTGTCATAAAAAAATATTCTACATAAATTTAGTAACTGTCCCGCGTCTTATTAAGAAATTTTAAGTCGTCTTTTTCAAAACAATCAAATGATTCTATAATATTTTGATTCACTAATGACTTTGTAACGTAAACGTCTTCCATGTATCACGACGACTGATAAACAATATTACAATATTGAATGGAATTAATGATGTCAATGGATTTGATTCAATTTTGATTGGGTCAACAAGCCAGCGCTACACTGCACTACACTTTGCTGCAAGTTATGCAAATTTTATAGTAGAAACCTATCAACTTAAACATTTTATAGGAATAGTAATAATTTTACCTTAATTTAAATGTAGTTTCGTTCATTATTAGCTTATCCTCGTTTTACGTTTAAGACAATTTCTATGAACCAATAACTATTATAAAACTAGAATTTTACTGTTTATTGAAGATAGCAAGTTTTATACAAAAAATAATAATTTAATGAAATAAAACCAATGCTGATATAATTACGAGACTTAGAACATACAAGAGGGGTAAGCTAACAATGAACGAGACTACCTAACAAAGATAATAAATAATCATCAAATATAGAGGAAAGATTTGTTTGTTTGAATTTAATAGGCTCAGAAACTACTGGACAGATTTGAAAAATTCTTTCACCATTAGAATCCTACATTATTTCTGATGAACATAGACTATGGAATATACCCGTGCGAAGCCGGGGCGGACCACTAGAAAACATAATAATAATAGTAAATAATATATTCACTGAACGATAATGATAATCAAATGTAACAAAATATAAATTATAATTATGTGAATATGTTTATTCTATTCGAGTTGTTTATGTATTATTTACCAAAAAAATCTTGTATAAAACTTTAATGTTTGACACTAAAGTCATTTACAATATTTGGAAGCTAAAACTCAAATCATACTAAATATGCCGTTGGAAATACACTAGTAAGAGTTCAATGTTGTAAATGATTAACATTAAAATCATTTACATAATTAAGTACAACATTTTGTATCTACAAATGTTTTACTTACGCTACGTACGTAGCATACCATGTTTTACTTTCATATTTAGGTAGGTACATTAAATAATAGTTAAAGTTCGAGAACCGGTGCTAGAATTAATTGATTTATAACTCAAAATAGGAAGTAGGTAATTTAATTGGAAATGGCGATAATTTTCCATGATGTAGAGTTTAGGGTTTCGAGATCGGTTTTGAAACCCTTATATATCTCAGGAACTACCGCAGGTATTAAATTGAAATTTGTAACAATTATACATTTTTTGCGTCGTTCATTGCTGACAGTTTTTTTTAATGAAAATTTTACCTACAAATTTTGATGTCGAAATTTTAAAAAGAGGGGGTTTAAGTATGGCAGCAAGTGGGGTATCAAATGAAAGGTATTGGTTGGTACATTTCAAAGCCTTTTTTATGTCTGTAGGTCTCATACTTTTTGGAATATTTTGATAAAAGTAGAAAATTGGACCGTTGGAATGGAAAGCATCTTAATGAAATTTAGGAGGGAGTTAATGTTACCCAGGGGACGGCCATAGGCTTATTGAAATTGCTTGCATGGTGTCAGAATAGTGTCAACACTACCCTCACGATATATATATTCGATCATGAAAAAACAGTGGCCACACTTCCATGTGGTGCTGCTTATCTCTAACCAGCAAGTCCTGAGTCGACACTTTTGGCTGCAAATGTTCACTACATCGAAATCTTACCTTTAGACACGAGGTAGGCCTCTAAAGCGAATGCAATGCTGGTCTTCCCCGCCCCACTGAGGCCAGTGAACCAAACTGTGCTTCCTCTGAACGCTCTGCTGCCAAGAGCTCTGCTCCTCTTGGCTCTGGACACCTGGTGCTTCTGTTCCACCACATTTGTGGCTACTTGGGCGCACTGGAACAAGAGTTTTGGAACGTTAGGCGATGAAAATTAATAGAAACATTTAGTTACACCACAGATAATATAATACTATAGGTTACACTAAATTAGGATTATTTTATGTAGCTATTGAAAGTTTGTTTGTAAGGTAAGTAATCCAATGCTGCATAGAAGAAATCGCTTTTGAATTTTAGGAAAATGTACAGCTAGACAATTACAAAATCCATACGAATAGTATAAATTCGAAAGTAACTCTGTCTGTCAGCTGCCTTTTCACGCTTAAACGGCTGAACTGTCATCAGCATTAACACTTTCATCGCCCAAGACGAAGAAGTCGATCTCCGGGTCCGGGTCGAGGCGTGCCCCTGCGTGTCGCACCGCCGAAGCTGTGCAGTGAATGCGATATACTAAACTAGCACTTTCATGGCCCAAGACGCAAAAGTCCGGGTCCGTGTCGAGGCGGCGCCATGGCTGGGCAGTAAATGCGTTAATAAAATTTGGCAGGAAGGTAAATAGTATCCTGGGGACTGACAATTGATGCTTAAAAAGCGTGGGTGAGGCTGCGGAATATGTCTAATACTAGCGGTCCGCCTCAGCTTCGCATGGTTATATTCTATAGAATAGATAGCCTATATGATTATGTTACTCAGTGACTAGCTTTCTAAGGGCAAAATAATTTTTTTAATCGGTCCAGTAGTTATTAAGTTTATTCGTTACATACAAAAATACAAGTCTTTTCTATTTATAATATTAGTGTAATTTGTACCTACATGAAAATTACATTAATCTGGGGGCTATTTTATAGATAAGGCCGCCCATTATGGAATTTTTTCTGTGTTTGTGTTTTTCTGTTCTGTTTTTCCTTGTTTTCTACCTTGGTCCCTTTATAATTAATAAATGCCGTGTGAAGGCGGCTTAGAATGTGCAACACCCCCAACTCTACCTGTGGGTGTCGTAGGAGGCGACTAAGGGACCTACACCAGCGCAGCAGCGCAGGCAGCAGCGGCCCATGTAAAATTTATGTACCACCAAACTGCGATCCCCAACCCGCATGCCCAACTTGGGGATTATGGGCACTACCCCGAGCGAGATAATATCCAAAAATGCAATTATCAGGAGAAGGCTTGCGTCCAGCAGTGGACGATTATAGGCTGTTGAGGTGAGGATATAATAAAGAGTCGGCATTTTTATTATCCTATATTAATCTTCGAATTATGCATTGATCTGGTAAAAAATACATTTTAGTAATTTAATAAATTTATTGAAGCTCTCTTCTGGTGACGGCTTAGATATTTGGAAAATAGATACAGGTCTGATATCTGTGGATACAGGTATAGATACAGTGAAAATATTGTGTATACTTGTTTTATTCTTTTAGTGTATTTTATACAATACAATACACTATTGCACACCAAGAAAATACAGAAAATGATACAGGAAAAGAAAGAAAAACATTGTTGCACAATGGGCGGCCTTATCGCTAAGAGCTATAATAAATATGAATAAATATGTTTATAATAAAATGAATAAGAATATAAAAATTGTAGCAGGTAGCAGGTACTATATCTTAGCCAAACTCCTTGTAGAATGTTTGTAAACAAACCGCCCATACTGAACCTAAAATTTCGCGTCGTTTTATACTTACTTTGGCAATGGTATCAAATTGACAAGTAATTATTTGTGTCGTGTCGTAAAAATTAAATCAAAGTATTGATTTTTTTTATTTTTTTATTTAATCAATAAATAGCACTACATAAAATACTTACATAACCTTCAAATTTATAATAAATTTACATGAACATAAGGGTAAAATTGTCAAATTTTTCAACGATAGATAATGCTGATGAAGCAGTTTTTGAGATAGGGAATAGGGAGTTAGAAGATGTTTCGCGATCTTCAAAAACACCTACGCTAAAAATAGAATATTGTTACCTAAATCGGAAGACAATTCAAACGTTTGTATGAATCGAGATCTCTACATTCGTCTCTGACCTTGCAACAGTCGATTGAAACAGATTAACCATTGTAAAATGATAGAATCATTTGTTGTTACAGCTTCCTCTTCCTTAACACGATCACTGCTAGCGTCGGCGGTGCGACCCGCAGGTGCGCGCTGTCGGTTCACATGCACTTGCGGATCCCTCTTTGCGTTTTCAGCCATGAAAGTGCTAAGTATGACAGTGCTAGTCTAGTATAACTTGGTTTTCATCTTTTTTAATAGCGTAAATTCAATTTTACCAATTATAGGTACCTATCAACTTTTTACATATAGGTACTCATAAAATACTTGCGCCAATTGCAGAAAAAACATCACGAGTTTTTAAGATTTTGAAAACTCATTTTGCCTGCTATAACATAAAATTTTAGGTTTTTGCTTTATAGTGCGTAACTACTCGTCGTTAGCTCCATCTACATGGGAAACATAGAAGTTATCCAGACGTAACCAATGACTAAAGTTACGTTTAGTACGATTGGCGGAAGGTGTCGCACTGCTTTAATGTTAGGTTTTTGCACTGCTTTAATGTTAGGTTTTTGCACTGCTTTAATGTTAGGTTTTTGCACTGCTTTAATGTTAGGTTTTTGCTTTACATAATTATAATCTGTTATCGTACACATAACACAAGCTCTGCTTCGCTTGAGCAGAGAATTATAATCTAAACAAAAACTTAATGTGAAAACTAGCCAAGATCTAGTGTGACTACAGCGATAAAAGAGCTGAAAAACATGCCAAGTTTTACAGCAGTTTCTAAGTTCAATTGACGACCGATGTGGCGCGGTGGGCGAACGTCTGCCTGCGACGCAGGAGGTTGCGGGTTCGATTCCCGCCTCGGAACAAATGTGTGTACGATCTGCAGACATTTGTTTAGGGTGTTCTGGTCGTTTTCTATGTATAATAAAAAATATCTATCTATGTATTGTATTATATTATGTATATCAGTTATCTAGTACCCATAACATAAGCTCTGCTTAGCTTGGGGCTAGGTAATGATGAATGTGTAAATTGTCCAGCATTATTTTATTATTATTTTTATTTTTATTGGTTACCCTCCTTCATTATTTTATGAGTGTGTTGGAAAGTTCATATCCACAGCATTCGTTTTAATATACCTAAAAATAAATAAGGCCAAGTGCGAGTCGGACTTGCGCACGAAGGGCTCCGTACCATTATCTATAAAAACAGCAAAAAAATCACGTTTGTTGTATGGGAGCCCCTTTAAATATTTATTTGGTTCTGTTTTTTAGTATTTGACGTTATAGCGGCAACAGAAATACATCATCTGTGAAAATTTCAACTGTGTAACTAACTATCACGGTTCATGATACAGCCTGGTGACAGACGGACAGACTGACGGACGGACGGACAGCGGAGTCTTAGTAATAGGTTCTCGTTTTACTCTTTGGGTACGGCGCGGCGCCCTAAAAAATAATGCTACATCATTATCTAGCCCCAAGCTAAGCAGAGCTTGTGTTATGGGTATATAGGTAAATAGGTAAAGGATATAGTTTTTTTTTACATAGAAATGCCCAGAACACCCGTAAGAAATATTTGCAGATCGTACAAACATTTGTCGAAAGGTGGGAATAGAACTCGTAACCTCCTGCCCTTCGCCCGCCACGCCATATCGGTCATCAAATGATGGACATCGACATGCAAATAACTAGGAAACAATTGCTAGCTTTGATAATGTCTGAGGTATCCTCATCATCAAAAGCCTTTGCTGGTACACAGCTGGACGCAGGCCTACACCTGATTTAAGGAGGTAAACAAGGGATCAAAAGCGTGCCAGTTGGTTTTGATTATGGGCAATACCCCCATGAGATAAAAAATCAGGGGGAGGCCTGCGTCCAGCAGTGGATTATTATAGGCTGTTGAGGTGAGGATGGTAATTAACACTAAAGTCAATATACTAACCTAACAACAGGATGATAATAGGTTAAATATATCTTCACCGTCATTTATTGTACAGGGTTTCAGAAAACTTTATGGGCTCAGACGGCTCAAATTACGTACAGACAGACAGGTCCTCTTACCATCCAAGGTTAGTGAATTAAATCAATAATTCCAACAAACCAATTCTCAATTAGTATCAAGGTTTATATTTTACGTGTTAGAATTTAATGACGAAACTAATTATAGCCACAAAATGCAGCTTTATAGAAATAAAAGATAACGTATCATTTAAAACTCATGTGATTAAAATTAAAACATACCATGATATTTAGTCTGATACCTACAACTTTATGGGATTTTGCGAAGGAACTAAGTTATGTTTGTTGTTCCTTAGTTAGTAGGTAAGGTACCTTTATAACCTACCTTTTTTTTTCGAGTGGAAAAATCTGTGAACAGATACCATACTGTATGTAGGGTGCAGTATGGTTATGTGGGGATGTCGAAGAAAAGCTTCGACGACCCACTAAACAACCCCCCGGTGGCCGGCCTCTATGCGTGATCAAATGGACCTGGGAACTCCGATGGACCGCGCCAGGCCCATTTCGCAATGCCAAAGCACGTCTCCGTGGGCAAAGTACCACCCTCACCTTCCCGTGAAGATCACGATAGCACGTGCCACACAGTGCCATCGCCCTCTCGGGGTCCGCCTTGAGAAGTCGGAAGGTACCTACCTAGGTTGAGTATAATGTACCTTATCTTGTATATAGCTTGTGTACTGTACATTACCCAAGATTAAAAGCATTTTGGTGTAAACTGTTAGTTTTGTAGAGTGTGGTTGAGTTTCTACACTTATTTATTATTATTAAGAGGAAAGATTTGTTGTTTTGTACATATGTCTACACTAATTAAAATTATAAATAGAGGAAAAATTTGTATTTTTTTAAGTAATGAATATACATAAAAACTGCTGGACCGATTTCAAAAATTCTTTTACCGTTAGAAATCTACATTATCACTCAGTAACATAGGCTATAGAAAACCCGTGCGAAGCTGGGGCGAACCGCTAGTAATAAATAAATGTCTGTGTTTAAATGTTTCGTAACAAAGTTTTTGTTCAAAATATTAACCCAAATAGGTTTTAAGTTCAAACTTCATCACACGCTACAGATTTTATAATTAAAAATCAAGTTTTAAACCGCATAAATTCTCGTTTCGCATCATAGAGAGCGGTGAAAGCGGTATGTTTACGTAAAGCAACGTAACCGGTGAGATAATGCACTTCAATAATACTAGTAGCGTATGGCAAAACTTGTTTCATATACCATTTATGTGTGTTGAATGACGTAGTGCCTAACTTTCAACAACAAGAACAATTTACATGTAGAGTATTTAAAGGCATTTTACTTAGGAAAAAATGGTCTCATAGGGTTTTTTGTAGTCATTAGTATGTTTTAAAAAAACTAACAAATTATGGCTCCCGTTATCTGAAATATAAGTTTTTTTTTATTTTATAAAAATCGAATTAAAATTCCTTAGTATCTAAATACATAAATAATATGTATGTATTGTGTCCCAAAAAATCAGTGTAAATATGTATATGTAATACATATACATATTATTTACACTGATTTTTTGGGACCACCTCGGGAATTATTCACCACTGAAAATTATTTCGCTATGGAAAGAATTTTCTAAAGATGGAGAAATCGACGAACATACATTTAAAAATACCTACATTATAGCCGAACGTTGATTCTCTTTTGTTTTTCGTCGGTTTAAAAGAAGACCACGATAAAGATACATTTATTTAAGGACGAATAAACAACTAGGGTCTGTTTAAAATTTAATGTCTCAGAATTTTATTGTTGCTGTTACGGGCAGTCACCTTTTAGGACCCAAACCAAAATTAAAAATAAACGTATCCCAAGAGCAAACAAGATACTTAAAACTCAAGTGAGAGTATAACTCGCACGCCGAGGGTTTCGAACATTTGCCAATTATACAAAATACGGCCAATTTTTCTACAAACTGTTGCAAACAATCTACAGGTAGCTCAACTGATCCATATCAATACCAGTTGGAAGCGTGCCTAAGACACTGGCTGCATTGCCCCGTTGTATAGCAATGCTGATGCGCTGTGCCAGATACTCACCAGCTCTCGGGTCACGCGTCGCTTCGACCAGACGCTCAGATAATTTTTTGAAAACCCGGAGAGCCTCGGTACCCCACGAACCTAGGGTCTCGACTCCTAGGGGAGCAATTAATTGTAATTACTAGTTTTAATTTAAATTTGTTATTTGATTGTTATTTTCTTTCTGAATAAAGATTGACTTTATTTTTCTATATTTTTAAAAATATTTCGAAATGTATGAAATAATTATGAATCCTACAATATATTCAAATACTTTGTTTTGGAATGTACAAACCCATACCTTTCATTTGGTATCCAATTAGTCTCCATAGGTCTATTTTGAAATTTCAACATCACAATTTGTACTCACTGAAAATTTTACTTTTTTATTTATTTAAGTGTAATTTATCATTTTCTTTAAAACAGTAATGGCGCACGAGATGTATTATTATTTCAAATTTTATGTTTATACAATACAAAGTTACATTTTAGGACCAAATCCCAAAATAAAAAAAACGTAGGTACTTACCCCAAGACCAAAAAATAGAACTCCTAGAGAACATACCGACAACTACGTAGTCTTAAATAGTATCAAAGAAAATAAATATAGTAATAGTAGCAAAGAAAATAAAATATGACATCAAACTACATCGATTTCAAATACAGAGGTATTGTAGCTCTGTAGAGTATGGGATCTAATCAGGGGGAGGCCTGCGTCCAGCGATGGACCAATATAGGCTGCTGAGAGAGAGATAAGTATGCATGTCTGTCACAGCCACGATCTACATACATTCCATAGTAAAAATGCCAAAAAAAAACCTTTAAAACCTTTGACCGGGCTTGGAATAATGTACATTGTCCATAATGTAGTTTACCACTTGCAGTAGTTTACTGAACGGACGCACCTCATTGAAGGTCTTCCGTCAAGATTGTGGACTGAGTAATAAGACATAGGGTATATATCTCAAGTCACTTTATTCTTAATAGGCCAGATATCTAAAACATTATCGGAGGTAAAATTTCAAGGTTGTGATTTTACGATGATGATTAGAATAAACTGTTTCTAATCTAATATCTACAAAATTATCACTTTAGTAAAAAAAAATGCCCATTTTCGAAGCGTTGTATCTTAAGATCTTTTAGACATACAGAGCTGGAGTAGCGCCCAAATGGTCGCAAATTTTGTCTAACACTTGAAAGCATCGTCATGGATTATTTGGTCGTAGAATGAATGTATATTTTAGAAGTTGTAACCGCAAAACCTAAAAAACGTATGAAAATTTCGAAGTTTGTCGAGATTCCCGAACAGCACAGGTCTTTCGAAGTTGCATACTTGGTTTTCCACTATTGGAGGTTATCCTAAAAACACCTTTAAAAAAGCAGAACTGAGTTTCTCTTAACTTGATCTCTGATCTCGTTCAATAGTATCCGTAAAATTGGACCCTATAGTCACGGAATTTTAAAATACACTAGGTACCGATATATACTGACCTGATAATATATACTTGACGACCTCAGTGGCGCAGCGGGCGAGAGTCTGCCTGCGACGCAAGAGGTTGCGGGTTCGATCCCCGCCTCGGAACAAATTTGTGTACGATCTGCAGAAATTTGTTCCGTTGGTCTGGGTGTTTTCTATGTATAATAAAAAATATCTATCTATGTAATGTATAATATTACGTATATCAGTTATCTAGTACCCATAACACAAGCTCTGCTTACCTTGGGGCTAGATAATGCTGTGTGAATTGTCCAGCATTTTTTTTTTTATATACTTGTTATGTTTATTGATTATATTCACATCATTGTGTCAGGTGATAGGTGTACAATAAAACACGTAACGAGAGCAATATTTAGGAGTTTGATTCTTATCAAAACTTATCTTATTTGGTATGGTAACACAATCCGATTGTTCGTTGGATTATAACTATATTGCGATAAGTATGATCGTTGCAATCTCGCAATATAATTCGAGCCACAAAATCATAAAAATAATCAATCGATAAGTTGCTGGTAGCTTATAGGTACTTGTGTTCATAATAAAATAAAATCATTGGACCTTTCTTAAAAATATCAAATTGATAAATTGCAAATATTGTTTTCTCTTGTAAACGAATGTTAAATATTGATATTTTTGATCATGAAGCGAGCGAAGTTTCTACCTCTTCTATGTAAAATTCAGAACCCGTAAACGTTTAACCTGTGAGTCATTGCCCCAGTGAACTGGCAACCCCAATAGTGTCCTAACCTAATCATTGCTGGCAGTTGGCACTCTAAAGAGCGAATTTATTTAATTTTTCATTGATTGCATTCATAATAATTATACATAGGTGAATATTTTACTATTTTAACACTCTTACGCCCGAATACTCAAACGCAACTCAGATTTAAGCCCGTGATTTTTTGACAGTTTTCAATGAAAATGTGTCATAACATAAATTAGTCACTTGAGACGCACTTAAATCTGAGATGCGTTTGAGTTTTCGGGGGTTTGTCTGTAGATAATTAGAATTAAATATAGGTATTTAATTAGAATCTTCCCTTCATTTCACAGACATTAAAACGATGCAACTGGATCAAGCAATTATGCCTCGAGCCTCTACCACATTATTTCATCAGTACAAGAACTAAGACAAAATAACGTAAGTATATGTCGCGAAATTAAAGTATCGTGAAAGTGGGACCCAGGAAGTCAAACATAAGGAAGTTTTTAGTAGGAGAAAGTCAGCATTCAGCTGGTAAAGCTAATTCAAAAGTTAGGTACTGCAACTCATGTACCTACTCTTACGAAATCAAATTATAATAAGTGTTGGCCGAAGCCTTAGCTGAGGCATGACATATAAAATGTAGTGAGAGATATAAAATTGGAACGAAACATCGCCGAGTTCAACGTAAAAATGTAAACAACAATAACCCAAATAAATACAAACCGTTCTGACATTCCCGTTACCGTTGCCCCAGGACGCGATATTGAATTTCTCATAAGTTTCAGACACTTTCTGGTTCCTTTGCTCCAGACTCATTTTGACGATTACAGAAAACACTTTCCCGCCAAATACAGAACGCGATAGAGAAAAAAACCAAGATGGCGAAACGCGCGTCCCGTACGGAGCTCGCCGGAATACTGACGAGATTGTGTTGATACTGTAATATAAATTGTTACGCCGCCGCCGGATCGCCGGCAGTTTCGCGGAACAATAGTTTATAGTTTACAATTGAAGAAATATTTTCACAGGTCTAATTTTCTTTTAGAAATTTTTGGTTTGAAAATTCCCAGCCATTGTTTATTTTCGGAATATTATTTAATTACGTTATTTTGCTTCAAATGACAGGACACATCAGGTTAAATTATTTATACATTGAATAAAATTTTAGTGTTGATATTATAAATCTTCACTAGCTCATAAAGTTAATTTTCACTCTACTACGGCTTGGGACTAGCTGCTGCTGTGTGAATTGTCCACCATTATTTATATATTTATAAGAATTTCTATGGCTACATACATTTTATGTACCTAAGCAAACAATACATTTTAAACCATTTCATAAATCATCATCATCAGTCGATTTTTTTAAATAAAAAACCTTACGGCTTAACTTTAACCCTTAGTAAATAATGCAAAACTTAACATTTTGACAAATCTGCGCGAATTTGACTCGTGCGTGCCTGTTACTTACCTGAGTAGGTAGGTAGGTATTTCTTATTTATTTTTGAGTCCACACATTTCATTAATTCTATCTTGCTTAATCTAATTCAATGAATAAGTTTTTGTGATGTTATGTATGATTCATTGGGTGAAATCATGACAACCTTATCCAGGATTTTATCAAATTCTGACATTATCTTCATATCAATCAGTTCCATGGTGAGTAATAAAAGCTATTTTATTATAAATAAAACGTGAAGTGCATCAAGGTTCCGTAAATACTTGTACTCGTAAGGAATGAAATCAACCCAGACGCACAGTTCACAAAAAAAAACTGATTTGGTCACAATTACATAAAGGATATAAAAAAACGGTCTTTAGATGTTTTCCGTTACTTGTGCTATAAGACCTTGCTTCTTGCAAAATTTTATGATTCTAGGTCAAAGAGAAGTTCCCTATAGGTTTTGTGTGCATGTTTTGTGCAACTTTAACGACTATAACTTTTGATTGCGTTGCCTTAGAAGTTTGATTTATATCGCGAATCCAAAAGGCTACGAACCTAAGTATATTATGATGTGTGTGATATGATATGATATGCTACTCGATACCTCGACGCTTTTCTGAGAAAAGAGGGTTGACATGACAGACAGACAGACGGACGGACAACATAGTGATCCTATAAAAAAAATGCTGGAAAATTCACACAGCATTATCTAGCCCCAAAGTAAGCAGATCTTGTGTTATGGGTACTAGATAACTGATATACGTAATATTATACATTACAGAGATAGATATTATTTATTATACATAGAAAACACCCAGACCAACGGAACAAATTTCTGCAGATCGTACACAAATTTGTTCCGAGGCGGGGATCGAACCCGCAACCTCTTGCGTCGCAGGCAGACTCTCGCCCGCTGCGCCACTGAGGTCGTCGTATAAGTGAATCTTTTTTCCTTTTGAGGCACGGAACCCTAAAAACAAACAACATAGGCATTTCACAAATTTACCTACCTATGGCTAAAGCGGTGCTTAAGATGATTTCGATATCTGAGAACGTGACAAGGGATTTTTACTAAAAATGCAAATTTAATGGGTGGCAAGTATTGGATAAAAGTATTATCATAAATCTGAATAATTTACGTTCATCGTAATTTACGAAAACTTAGGCTGAGCGCAAACTTGAGTCACGAAAGTCTTAAAACAGACTAGGTATTGCTATTTTTCTATAGCAATAGTCTGTCTTAAAACTATCGTGACTCAAGTCTGCGCTCAGCCTTAATCATAATTGGGTCTTCATTTTATTTATTTACTATTTTTTTTAAACAGGTAGTTAGGCAGTACCTGCTTGATTTAAAAGCCGTGCATTAATAATAAAATATTGCCATCCCGTCCCGATCTGCGTTGGCTATGCTGACTGTCAATCGCGTGTCTAGTCTCCATGTAGGAAGGGATTTCAGAAACGAATCTAACACGATCTCAAGAAAATAAAAACCTCCTAACAATCCTATTAATTCGATTGTGATAGTTCCCATTTACCTTGAACCTCTTAACAAAGCAATTTTGTAGGGCAATAGGTGCAGTTTAAATTAATATTATTGATAGGAAATAATTATATGCAATAGGTAGTTTAAGAATTAGATATTTCCCTATTGCCTTCTTAAATTGTCAGAAACTTTGATGAACAATGCACTGAATCATTTTGTTTAATAACCGACGTAAAACAAAAGAGAGAATTTATGTTCGACTAAGTATATGCTTTTTTATGCTACTCAAAAAGTATTGCGAAAAAAGTTTTTATGTCTTATTTATTATGTATGACTGGCCAGTTATAATCTATTTTGAAAACGTGGAAAATATTAATTAGATTATTGTTAAATATATAGTAAAAATTGGGAAGTTCCAATTTCAAAATTTCCCTCCACAATTATTGCAAGCATAAAAATGAATGTGTCTCATAGTAAAATGGATGGTTCTCTGGTCCCTATTTCGTCATACATACGCTATCATTTTCAAGTTTCGCCTGAAACCGGACCAAAAGTACATAGACTTCAAATGGCATTCATGAATGAAGGCCTTCCACGGCCACCGCGTATCGTTGGTATAACGAATTCAAGCGCGGTCGACTAACTTTGGGGATGAAGAAAGAAGTGATCGCCCTTTGGCGCGGCTTTTACGGAAAAGGACCTAATAGGACGCATGCAGTGAAAAATGTTATCCAAGACAATACACGAGTTACGTTACGTATCAGGAGATTCAGCACATACTGCAGATTGGATCGGGAAGCCTTCACGAGATTCTATAAGTGCATCTTCGCGTGAGGATAGTTTCACGCTGGGTGCCACACCGATGCTCAGAAGCAGGCCTGGGTGGAATGGTGCCATGATATGATAAATTTGAAGCAGGCTTGTCTCGGCGTGTTTACGACATCATTAGGTAGGTACCTGGATTTATCAATATGATCCAGAAACGCAGCGCCAGTCGAAGGCTTGGGTGTTTTAATAGCGAAGAGCCTCGATCAACATCTCAAGAAAAGGCGGTACTCTTGGATTCGGTGCGTATCGTCAGGAAGTTTCTACCCTTGCAGTCCTAGTAACCGGTTGAGCCTAGCTTGTATTTTTTACGAGATTTAAAATACATGAAGTGCATAATAAACAATAAAAAAACACTAAAAAATTATTATGTTGAGTAGTTTTGTTGTAAATAAGCAAAACCGTTTCCGCTAACGCCGTTTTAAAAACCCATGCTCTTTTTCACAAAATGACACGTATTGCGCCCTCTTAACGCATGCACTGCCCAGCCTCGGCAGTGCGACACGCAGGGTCGCGCCACGACGTCTGCGTCGTGGGCCATCAAAGTGTTAAGTTACCATGTAAGCAGACCCGCAGACAGAAGTTATTACATATATTACATATATTACAGCCTTGATTAATAATTTCCTTGAGTGGTCACACACTGGCACACATTCATCTTTTATCAACTGATTATGGATAAGTTATCTTTGATAGCATTGTTTATGATTGTAGGTGTGGCAAGCTTGATTAAAATGTCTTTTCACATGGAAAAGTTATCTCTTAAGCCTAAATAATATGGTATTGGTTGTATCAATTCAGATGTCACCAAAACTTAACTAATTTGACAGCACTAAAAATGTTGCCATCTCTTTCATGAGGATAACGATGGCATAATTTTTATTGCTTGGATATAAGTTAAATTTTGTTTTGGTGACATCTGAACTCAAACCAATTCCGCTCACATTATCTCAAAGTGGGAAAACACTAAGGCCTCAATTTTTTTCCAGGAATTAATGAATAAACATTTTATAGATAAAAGATATACAAAAAAGTATCTTTTTCCTAGTTTTTATAAACACATACAATTTATTTTTCATTTATATTATTTGCTCATTTATATTTTTTTATCTCGGGCTAATCCATCCCAATGCTGCGCCAAGGCCTCCCCAAATCTTTCCACACCTTGCAATCTTGTGCTATTTTCCACCAATCATTTCGAAAGGTGTTGAGGTCATCCCAACTACGCTTTCATGCCCGATGTCGACCGCAGCTTCCTTCCGGGACCCAGGGAGTTGTGATATGAGCCCAGCTAAGCTCTTTGGGTCCATAGTAAATTATAATAAAAATAAACAATGCTGGACAATCCACACATTCCTATTTTTTATTTATTATGTATTAAAATTATGACTTTATCACTGCTTTAGCATGGAAATAAATATTTTTGATTCTGGCTTAATTCCAGGGTGAAACAGTGGCAAGCATGTACTTTTAAAGCATGCTGTACAGTAATTGGTGGGTGTGGCATTAAAATAGTCATTGCCATTATGGATCATGATGTGTTTACTTATCTACTAGAATAAACCTAAGTTTTTAAAGTTTTTAGTTAACTTTTTAAGCTTGAGTGTACCTATTTATTCAATCTAAATTATTACGAGTGAACAGCATTTAGGATATAAAAAACGAACATAGATAGGATTTGAAATGTAGATGTTTGAAGCATGAACTCATGAGAATCAAGGATACAATTTTAAAACTATAGATGTTATCTACCACAGATAACATCAAACAGGAAGAGCATAAGCTGCCGGCTTTTTTAATAGTAATACATATCAAGTAATAAGTACCCACCAGGTTAGTTGCTCAGGCTGTAATAAAGAAACCTGAAGATTTGTTGAATGTTGTGACAGACATTCAAGAAATCTTAAACTATTATGTGCCCAACCTATCTAATTCGCTGAAAATTTATATAAACAGGGCTGTTATTAACCTTAATAATAATGTACCTATTGTAAATATTATTTATTTTGTTACTATTTACTCACCGTCTTCAACTTCTTCTTAGGACCTGAGGGTTCATCGATATCACCAGCATCCATCTCAAGTTTCGCTATGAATCTGTTGTTAATAAAGAACTGCTAGGTTTATCGGACACAAACTGTTTATGTTAAGTAGTTAATTTTATTTCACATCACAAGCAAAAATTATATGTTGCAATTTTAAGTGGATGGACCTGGATTTTTAGAGAGAGAGATAGCGGGCGGGCGGGAGGAATGAGGAAGATATTGACTTGACATAGTTTGACAGTTTTGTGACATGACATTAGAATAAGAGTTTTTTTTTTGTCTTTACAAAAAATAGTAAGTCTTTACAAATGTTCCCAGCTTCTTTAAGAATTTGGTTGGATCCAAGGAATTTAAACCCAACCTGGGATGTGCACCGACTTACGATTTGACGTGGATAAAAAAATGTCGCACAATGATAACGAAAATAGGTGACAATACAAAAAAAATTTTACCTGGCCGATAACCAAAGTGTCGAACTTAAAAATTCTGCTCGACCTTTATAATAAGCAGTAATAAGCACGGTCAAAAAGTGGTATGAGCTTACAGCGTCTGTTTGTTAATCTTGGAGACTTCAAATACAGGGTGAAAAAGTTTCTTATAAAAAACGTTCTCCATGCTAGGCCACATCATCACTTATTCAAGTGAGATGATGACCAAATGCTAGATCATGTAGTTACATTTAAGATAAAAAATCGCAAGAAAAACGCGATTTAGTGTTTCCTTAAAAAATGACCATAACTTTTTTGGATATAAAATGATGCTATAAGTTTTTTGATATGTAGGTACTACATATCAGAAAGCTTACAGCTTATTATTCAATTTTAAAACTTCTATATTTTAATAAAAATAGTGGACAGTACATTTCCAACGTGTCATAAAACTACCTAGAAACAATACAACATAAACATTAAAGCGTTTTATAAGCCATAGGCTTCTTAAAGCTTTTGAGCAATAACCTAGTAATTTAGCTGTGGTATTTAACATTTTTAGGGGTAACGATGAAGATCTTACATACTAATCTAGAGATTATATGTAATCTTTAAAACTAGATTACATTTTTATTTACGAATGTATATTCAAATGGACATTATCAAGGTTGAGGATAACATGAAGTTAGTCAGCAGAATACACAGTTGTTTTACGTTAGATCATCTAACTAACGTAATATTGCCATGATTTGTTTAACATTGTATTATCATATCAATATAGTCGAGGGTAGAAAAATAATAAAGTTGCGCAATAAAGCGAGCAGCATGAACACAAAGAACAGAGTTTTAGTGGCTATCACAACCGCGCCCGACCGTTGAAAGCGCAGCGTACGCGACCTAAGTCCTAACTCCAATAGAAAAAGGTGTGAACTGCGGCGAGCGCGCCTGTAGGAGCGGCTGTACCTATTCACTGGTTAGAAACTAGTAGTGATGGGGTAATTTATACCGGCAGTACCTACTTGTCTTTGTATGACGAGTCTTGTTTACTTGTAACTTTAGCATTTATACCGGCAGTACTTGTCTTTGTATGACGAGTCTTGTTTACTTGTAACTTGAGCTTATAGGTTGCTACTAAGTCTATTTTAGAATCAGAACCTTCTTAATAATTTACTTTTTAAAAAATTTACTTACGAAAATTGAATTACATTTTTCTCGCCGAAAACTTGACTCTTTAGAATGATAAGAGCCTCAACGTAATTTTTCAACCTCAATGAAACAATAAAATAAACCTATCAATTATTTCATTCTTCTATCTACATCGTATAAACCATCATAGCCATTGGCCAAGATTTTCATAAAAAAAGGATTTTTTCTTACAAAACCAACAAAGGAATCTTCTTTATAAAAGTGTTTGAAAAAAAAGATATAGGTATATTAAATGATAAATAATATTATATTAAATAACATTTTATTATTACTTTATAAAGTTTCATAATTTTTTGTGTTCCTATTATTATTATAATACATACACAAAAAAACTTTCCTCAAATTCATGGAGAACGAAGCTCTTGATACTGTCAACTCATTTTTTACCAAATGACGTAAACAACTTGAACAACTTAGAAATATCTTTGTCCGTGTTTGTCTTTGTCAGCTGCCGTGCAAAGGTACCTACAGCCCAGCTTGTACTTACTTCCTTTACACAAAATGGTATGGTACAGGCTGGGCTGTACCTACATGCGAGGTTGACATTGTGTTTTACATGCTTAAATTTAATTATAGGCTATATATTTGTTTTAAGCTATATAGTAGGTATACCTACTTAAATGTAAATTCTTCGCTTAAATTCTATAATAATGGATCTCGTAAATATTTAAAATATGAACCTATTGGTATCAGTAGGAAGGAAAGGAAGGAGTGGGTAGAGTGACAGAAGTTAATGCAAATACAATTAAATTAAATATCTTATATTTCTTTTGGCTTACAAAATAAGCACTTAGACAAGTCAAATTCTATACCCTAAATAGGTTAATATAACTGGCCAAGCATTGCTTATTAAATAATACATGACAAACTGTCATAGTAAATTAACATCCGTTCGAAACAAATAAAGTTGTTTTAAAGATGCACGACTGTAAATGATTTCATCCGAATCATTCGAATGACTAGACCACATTAGTAACTAATTTGGTAAGTAGTCGCAAGTCGTTTGACTGCACGAGTCGGTCGTTTAGTAACTAATTTGAGTAATTTGGTTAGTAATCGCGAGTTGTTTGCATGCCCGAATTAGTTTCAATTCGTTATTTGACGTGGACAGTCGTATCGAGTACATTTCTTCGACTCCAGGTTTATTCGTCGTCGCCGCCACACAACGCTTCGCAGGTCAAAGTTAGAAAATAAGCAGTGTAAAAATAAAGAAGACGATGTACCTACCTAATAATATTATATTTAATTGAAAATCAAATAAAAATAACAAGAAAATATCATAAATTAAACAAAATCAACATAAAAATTACTAAAACCACAAACATATTAACCGCCTTAGAATGATAAAATTTGTTAAGTAGGTACTAATCCGTTCCGTTCAATCCCCGCAGGAGCGAATAATTCAATCAGTCAAAATCATTGATCGACTAACAAAGTCGAATAGAAGCCATGAATGATCAATTCGTATGACAACTACTAATTAGTAATTACTAATGCCACACAAGTCGAATGAGTAAGTTAGTAGTTGTAGATCATTCGACTAGTCAGATTATTCGCAGTCGCGTATCAGTATAGTAGTCGCTGTTTTGTTGTGATCATTGGCGGATACACTAAGACATGACTTGACAGTGACAGCGCAATAGAACAAAACAATGACAAGACAAGGGGTTCTTCTTGTGCTCCGTACACCGTGAACCTAGGTTTAGGTTATTTCTTGTAAAAACATCGGCCATCGTACCAACCCACCTCTTGTAAAAAACATCCAAAATGCCAGCTGTAACATCAACGACGGAGGAACAAGATGAAGAGGAGCAGAAAATGTGGAGTGCTCTCAAACGCTACATCATTAGAGAAAGACAGAGGAAAAAGGAAGGTAGGACGGCCTCACATATCACACAAATTGCTTCTTGCCAAAAATGCCATTCCGACAATAGCCAACTTCTAGTCGTCTCTATGACGATTCGAATACTAAGTATTATTAATTACTAAGTATTATAAGGTTGCCTGGAAGAGATCGCTCAAAGCGATAAGGCCGCCCTTTGTACTTCCTTTATTTTTATGTATTTCCTTCTGTATTGTATTCTGTGTTTGTGTGATACAATAAAGAGTTTTCTATTCTATCTAATCTACAGATGGACCTATTCATGACTATTTCATGAAGAAAAAGATATTGTATTCACTTTTTTATATGCATTACATTGAATATATAAATGTTTGTCACCAATTCACATCAAAACTACAGAATAGAACGAATCTACATAGATGTATTTTGTTCTAGACCTGTATTTAAGCCTTCAAATTGTGTACTTTCCTAACATAAGAGATAGGTAGTTGTAAAACAAAGCCCTGATCAGGGCTTAAAAGAGTCTACGAGTTGATATACCTAGGCTTTTCTTAATGACAGCAAAACATATTGTGTAGAGTCTCAGACAGAAGCTGGATCAATAATAAACTCCCGCCGCAAAGTTTTATAAAAAATATAAAAGGGCTTTGCCCTAACCATGAAAGTTCTAACAAGTCTTTTATTTCAGAATATGAAGCAGAAGTTGAGGAAGAGAAACTTCGAAAGGAAAAGGAAGCCAGGGAACGGCAAGATGTCATGACACTCGGTAAGATATACTAATATAATCAAGAGGTAAAGTTTGGGGTAATCTCCACCAATAGAATCTTGACCTATAGAAAGCCACGTTATTTGTGTGTGTCATAGGCAACCATAAATATGATAACATCTTATTAACTTGAAAAATGGAATACATGAAAGGCGCGGGCGAAGCTGCGTTCAGTTGTGTTATAATTACAAATTCAACCAGAGCATTGATCAATGTTGTCCATACTTATCAAACCAAAGTCAACAATAAACCACTTTTTTATTTTATTTAACACCACATAAAAGGCATTGTTGCTGAATGCACAGTAGTTGGGTGTGGTTTATTTTGGTTCAGTATTGACTGCTATAATGCATGCATATCAAATCATTTAGTTCTTGTGCAAAAGGTATCTGGTATATTAAACAAATAAAATAAAACAAGTAGAACTTTACAGAGGAAACTAAAGAGCAGATAGAGCAACTGGAACAAAAGCTGAAGCAACTTGAGAAAGAGAAGCAACAATTGTTCATGCAGCTGAAGAAAGTGCTCAATGAGGATGAGGTCAGAAAGAGACAGCAACAGAAGGAAACTAAGTAAGTAAACAATGCTTTTATTATTTTTTACTAAGCTATAGGGCCCTATCTCATTAGGACACCATGTCACCATGCTCTAGACACCACGGATGCGCCACGTGGTGTCTTTAACTCTTAGAACAGCACTATATTGTTGGTAGGTGTTTCATCCCAGCATACCACCAGGAGTAGGCTTGGTGGTAAGCGTTCAGCTCCTAACCCCACAAATTCCTACTCATCATCACACACATGTCCAATGCTGTTGTGCCTCCCCCAAACAAGGGGGTTAGCCATAATCACCACTCTTGGCTGGTGGATTGGTGCTTAAGAGTGGAGGTGGTAAAAATACACAGAAGAAAGCTACTGCCCTTCCTCATGTGACATCTAGGTGCTGATATGGAGGGATCGGTTGTTCGTGACTGACATTCATTATTAAATTAAATCTATTATATTTACAGTGAGATGCAGCAGCAGAAGATGCCCATGGGCAATATCCAGATGCCCATGTTCTCTATGCCAAACGCCTCGGGACAAGGCGAGCCGCCGCCGAGCCAGGGCAGACCGCCTCCACTGAGTTCTCATATGATGAACAAGGTAAGATTATCATCTATTTACAATAACTTCGACGCCAATGGGCAACATCTAGATGCCCACGTTCTCTATTCCGAGCGCCTCGGGATAGGATGAGCCGCCGCCAGGGCAGACTGCCCCACTTCAGTTTTTCGTCACCGAATTGCTGTCCGTTTCGTCAGTCAGATTTTAGGTCTTTGGCTGAAAAACAGCGCTGAGTAAAAACAATTTTTTTTGTTCTGCACACGCTGAGCCAACCCCTATTTCGGCGCAGGGTCATGGAGGCAGAGACACTCACTTACCACCCTTGTTTTTTGTATCACGTACCTCCATGTTAAATTGTTATTGTTTTCTGTTTGTTTATTTTATTTTATACTTTTGTGTACCTGTGTCTAAATAAATGTATTTCTATTCTTATACTATGTCCTCAGCCGCTAGTCCGTGGACCGATCCAAGCAGGCGTGAAGCGCACGCGCAGCCCATCGCCTACCTACGCGCTGTACGCACACAGACTTCATCAACCCATGAAGCATCAGCAGGTGTATCACAACTCCGAACATAGTAAGTTTATGCCAACTGTACTATCTGTCAACGCAAGTACAAGCCGCCATTTTAGATTCGTTTCTCTATTGAATCGGCTTATTTAAAATTATGATTGTCTGATATTTTCTGGAGCCTAGTTCGTTATATATCAGGGTGTACCATGTGCAGGTTAGGTTAGCTTGGGAGACGAGGTGTTGGAGTCCTCCTAACAACCCAAGCATAGTTGACTTCAGGCTCGTGTTCTTATGCGAGGCACTCGCACTTGGTCTACTTTGAAAAACGAGCGAAATTCACGGACGAAATCGGAAGGCACAAAACGAAGGACGGCCTTCCGGTTCTTTCGGTGACCTTACTTTGAAAATCATTCTGACATTTATTTCATAGAAATTTGAAACGAAAGATGTTATTTAGTGAAGCACCCGAACTACGAAGCCACTTGTGGGGGTAGGTTGGTCGATACGCGCAATCGTCGTCATCCGTTAACTGCGTTCGTTTATCAAAGTAGACCTCCAGAAACAAAGAAATAGCACACGACAGACGAGAGACGCGATGACGCATGTTGAAAGCGCGTAGAAACTGAGACGTGACGCCTGTCGCCGGTGTCTATCGTGGCGAAATGCCCAAGGAGAGCGCACCTTGTTTGTCGTAGACGAATAGACTATGTGATCTGGTGAAATTGGACAACCTTCTTTGAGCAAAGTCGATCTTTTAGACTTATCCGAAATGGCGCCAGCAATTTCATTGCTGTCGAGTTTTGTGGCAAGCAATTTCCTTTGCTGGCCGCAAAACCCGACAGAAATGAAATTCCCATTATATCGTGTATTATTTAGATTTTCTACGAAAATTTAATAATGTCTGTCGAAATCGGAAATTTTTGGACATTATTAAATTTTCGTAGAAAATTTCCCCAGTGTTAACGTACGAAAGCAAAAATATCTATATTATTTTTATATAATTTTTTGCATTGTTTGATTAAAGAACTATACAAGGTTTGTTCAGCAATAACGAGCGCTGAAAATCACCAACTGTTTTATTTCGAGTCAATAGTTATTTTAGATTTTAAACAATTATCTTAGATTTTAGCCTAGCGGCATAAGGCTGAATCTACCCTTATTTTATTAGGTTATCATATAAAACGTAAGTGTATTTTACAGAAGTTGAAGATGGGCGAATGGGACGGCAAATGCGAGCGGTCCTGTGGAACAGTGAGTTGAAAACTAGATGTCGCCACTGTCGCTTTTCCTTATACCATACGTTTCATTTTCATAAATCTCTTATTTGCATCTGTTTTTCTTGGCATTGCATTGTGTTTTTGTGAGTATTATAGAACATGTCATTGAGAGTGCGCCTAATGCCGGAAAAAATCGGTAGAAGAAGATGGCTTTTTTTAGGTCTGGGCTATAATTTTAGGTGGAACTTTATTTAATTATTCTAAACATAAGCATGAAATAGAAAAAACTAAACGATTATTCAATTGAAACATTAGTCTGGTTGTCATTCGTAATAAATAATGTGAAGATATCGTTGATATTTTCTTTTTCGGAAATCTGTATTTTTTAAAGGAATTCGAATATTTTCTTAAATTTGATTCGTCTACTCTTGCTTCTACAGGTTTTTTCCCTACCTATCTTATTTTTTAATCTGACTTTACGATCGTTACCATATAACTAAGTTACATTATTATTTTTTTATGGCATTAATCGCCCTTTTAATATCTTTTAACAATACTCATTGATCATTTACATAAGATTAATTGTCAATTTTATGTTTTTCTTATTTTTTCTAAATTACTTTCAACATTTATAAATTTAAAATAAGTAATTTTCATCCAATAATAATTGGCTTACATTACGTTTTCATTTACCATTTTGAAAAATAGATTTCACCTTGTAGTTGACAATGCAATTTTATCCAAATATTGTGTTGTATTTTATAGTTCAAAATGCTTTAAGCATGAATTAGCATCATCTGTTCTATTTCTATAGCCAATCTTAATAAACTCATTTTAATAAGCTTAGCAGTCAATTTAGAGCTTGATTCTAGACTGTTTCGCTAGCTTGAGTTTTAGAAAGTCACTATAAATAAATAATGCTGGACAATTCACACAGCATTATCTAGCCCCAAGGTAAGCAGAGCTTGTGTTATGGGTACTAGATAACTGATATACGTAATATTATACATTACATAGATAGATATTTTTTATTATACATAGAAAACACCCAGACCAACGGAACAAATTTCTGCAGATCGTACACAAATTTGTTCCGAGGCGGGGATCGAACCCGCAACCTCTTGCGTCGCAGGCAGACTCTCGCCCGCTGCGCCACTGAGGTCGACTAAATCATTCAACAAAGTGAGCAAACTTGTTAGTGATAGTGCTGATATAAAATCACGATATATAAAGGCAGTCGAGAATTGACTCACAAGCGTTCCAAGAGATTTTAGAGCACCAAATAAATAAATAATGCTGGACAATCAACACAACATTATCTATCCCCAAGCTAAGCAGAGCTTGTTTTATGGGTACTAGATAACTGATATACATAATACAATATACATTACATAGATAGATATGTTTTTATCATGCATAAAAAAAGACCAGACAAGGCCACCTTTCAATAGTTAAAAATAAATGATGTACAATTGTTTCTCAGCCAATCTTCATCCACAGAACAACCTACCCAGCCGCAATACGCTCAAAACGTAGGCAACAACTCCGTTTCCTCAACATCGTACTACATGAATAGTTCTGGCGTTGTCGGCGTCGTCGGCGAGCGTCCGCCGCCGCTGCTGTACGCGCATCACGCGCACACGCCGCACACGCCACACACGCCGCACCACGCGCCGATGATGTACGCGCCGCCGCCGCAGCCAACGCATCTGTACATGGACATGCTGAAGAACAGAGACAATCATCAGGACAAGAAAGAACAACAGGTTATAGAATTACCTTATTTATATATATTAATTTCATATAATTCATCATCATCAGCCTATACTAGTCCATTGCTGGACATAGGCCTTCCCTAATGAGCGCCATAGCGCCCTGTCTTCAGCTTGCCGCATCCAGCATCTGCCAGCAGTCTTTCGTAAATCGTCATCCCACCTGGTCGGAGGGCGCCTTACACTATGCCAAGTCGCGGTCTCCACTCAAGAACACGTTTACCCCAGCTGTTGTCGGTTCTTCTCGAAATATGGCCAGCCCACTGCCACTTCAGCTTGCTAATCCTTTGAGCTATGTCGATAACCTTGGTTCTATGTCGGATGTATTCGTTGCGAATCCTATCCTTCAAAGAAACTCCGAGCATAGCTCTCTCCATAGCTCGCTGGGCGACTTTAAACTGGTGGACCAGCCCCACCGTAAGAACAAAGAGTACCTAATCTTGTTTATTTAAGGCGAGGATTCCCAAACTATTTTGGGCAAGAGACCTCTTTTCTGAAAAATGAACTGATACCTAAGACCCCTATAGCCAAATTACTTTTTAGAGATCTTATCTTGAATTTTTTTCCCATTGATACCAAATACACATTTAACAATTGGAAAACTTTGCACTTTATTAAGTGAGTAAAGTTGACATTCATATGTAATTGTTCATGACAAGATTCCCTAGGAAATTTCAAAATTTTTGGGCGACTGTAACTTTTGATTGCGTTGACTTAGAAGTTTTATCTATATTGCAGCTCCAAGAGGTAACAAACTTGAGTATATGATGTAAATTTCAACTCGATACCTTTACTCGTTTTTGAGAAATAAGGGTTGATAGACGGACAACAAAGTGATCCTATAAGGGTTCCTTTTTCCTTTTGAAGTTCGGAACGCTAAAAGACCGAAATTAGAAATTAAAGTTAATTTCTAATTTCGGTCTTTTTAGAGTCTGTATGTCTGTTAGCTTTTCACGCCTATAAGGCTGAACGGATCTCAATGAAATTTGGCAGGAGAAAAAAAAAATTGAAAAGAGCTTCCGAAGCCGTGGGCAGAATATTCTATTATATAAAACTATAATTATGCCGATTTATGCCCCGCGATTAAAAGTTAATATGTTGGTGCCACCCTCCATACAAAAATCTTTAAACCCCTTTATCCAAACGTTTGTTTACAGCCCCAAGTGCTTATCGGCTTAAGCGAGGCGCACCACCCGTCTGTTAGTAGCGGATACGCACCACCGCCGCCGCCGGTTAGCCGGCATATGTCGATACATCCGCCGCAGCACAGTAATATGCAGGTAAGAACAGAAAAGAGCTCTTTTTATTAAGAGGCCTTTTCCCAGGCCGTTTTGTGAAAAGGATAGGCATAGAATTTTGCGTTCATAGGAAAACGGAACAAAGCAGAACGCGTGTTCAAAAGTCAAGATTTCCTTTAATTAAAAGAGTACGGTACAAGTAATCAAATATTTATTTTGGAGAATCTGTTACCCTGCCTTTGCTTTATTTTTCAATATAAAAATCAAGTCAGTAAGTCATATTGTTTGGGAGAAGAAGGCAAATATGTATCAAAATTGAGATATTTTAGATATTTTTTTTCATCAAACTTAGACAACTAATAAAAAAACTATCCTGGCGCTTTCGTACAGAATGAAAAATATTAGTTCGAAGAATTTAAGAAGAAGAAGATTTCATATTTGAACAGCAGTATGATCTCAAAGATCATGAAAATGTTGATTATTTCGAAAGACCAGCCCTAAGGAGTAAGGTTATTTATGCCAAGCATCACTTAATTAGCAATAGAAACCCACATTTATTATTCTCACTGTCTGTCTGTCTGTTACATTTTACGCCTTAAAGGCTTAACGGATCTTAATGAAATTTAACAGGGAGGTAAATGGTAATTTAAGAACAGTCAGGCTACTTGAAAAGCGCGAGCAAAGCCGCGGGCACTAGTAAATATGAATCACAGTCCGCTCAACGTTGTGTCTCAGTATGTCTCTCTGATGGATCCCAAAAAACGGAATTCGCGTGCATCGTTCGTTCCCACAAATTGATATGCCATACATTTTCACCTTCTCTGATTGAGATTTTAACAGAGAAGGCTGCACGCAATTATCTTAAAATGTCTGACATCTTATCAATTAAAAAACTGACGTAACAAGAACCAAGTAAAACATTCTTTAATGGGTACTACACAATTTGATTTCTTTCAAATTGTATTGACACATTTGCCACACAACATTATTTTTCTGACAACTTACCTATCATGTTGACATCTGATGACCTCTGTGGCGCGGTGGGCGAAGGTCCGCCTGCGACGCAGGAGGTTGCGGGTTCGATTCCCGCCTTGGGACAAAAGTTTGTACGATCTGCAGGTACCTATTTATTTGTTCCGGGTGTTCTGGTCGATTTTTATTTACATATAATAAAAAAAAATATCTATGTATTGTATTATGTATATCAGTTATCTAGTACCCATAACACAAGCTCTGGAGGCTAGATAATGCTGTGTGAATTGTCCAGCATTATTAATTTATTATTTATGTTACAGACCGCAAAACCTGGCGGCAGCATTACACAAGGCTACCCAGTTCAGCAGAACAATAACGTCAGCACCAACATGTACCCTACCAGGCACCGGTACTAGCTGTTACTTCTCCGGAGGGTTCCGGAGACATCCAAACCAGTTGTAGAGAACACACCTTGCATTGTACTGTCTGAGGACGAAGATGAAGGTGCAAAATAAGTTAATCCAGGCTGGATTTGAAAGTTACTAGTGGAAAATGAAATATTGGTTCGTGATCAAAGTTTTAGTAATGCTGTTGTGCTAAATCGCTGAGTGGTAAATGAAATAGTGCTGAAATTTTCACACTGTAATATCTAGCCGCAAAACAGGGCTTGGTATACCCGTATTTTCGAATACCGTTTCAACTGATCTTGACGTGGTACCGGTACACCTTGGGTACCGGTATCACGTCAAGATCAAGGTACAAAACTAAACAGGATTATTAAAATTAATTTAAAACGATATACCATAAGTAACGAACTTCTTTGAAATTTAACTAAGAAGAAATTCAGAAAAACCTCAGTCATTACTTTAGATCAATGACCTCAGTCCGTAACATGTAAGGTGTGTATTTCCATTCGCAATAGACAAAATCGAGTGACTATCAGTGCAGTGAACTGTTTCTAGTTATAAGCATAAATTACAAACAATATTATTAATTACATATTTATCTCTTAAATAAAAAGTATAAATGACAATATACAGGATGTTCCCCAAATAACTGCAATCCCCAAAACAGCTGAAACTAGATTAAAAATTATTGACAAATATGTTTGAAAAACTGCATAGAACCTCTTCCTCGCTCAATGGCAGCCATTTGAAATTTTGCTTACCACGAGTGGATATGATCATGCTTAACTCATATCTCTTCAAGTATTAATCTCAATGGTACACAAGTTACCTTGTTTAGCTATTGGAAATAGTATTTATCAATAATCAAAGAAAAGAAGATACGTCAAGTGCGAGTGAACTCGCGCGCCCTCAGCGCGCGTTTCGAACATTTGCCAATTATTTAGTCAACCAATTTTTCGAATGGAAATATTTTGAAAAGTATGAAACTTACAGAAAAGGATAAGATAGAAAAACAATCAAAATAAACAAAAAGATAGAAAAAGTACTATATAAATTTTTTTTTATCTAGTTATACTTATTTTGGGCATCGCAGTTATTTGGAAGACATCCTGTATAAGTTAATCAAAACTATCTTATTTTGAATATAAGAAATTAATGTTGTAAAGTATTCTTCAATTTTATTATATTTATGTTAAAGTAAGTAATAGAGGGAAATTGTATTTTTTTAAATAGCTATGTTATATTATAATCAATAAATCAGAATACTTATGATCAGAAATAGACTATGAAAGAATTATCTGAATAAAATAACTCATATCCAGTTGTTAGTAATGTTTAATTTTCATTTAAACTAATACCTAAAGATTGCAGCCTTTATAATAGGTTTTATTTCCATAAAGTACAGAAAAGTTGAAGGTACTAAAAGGTAATATTTTGTTATATTGCAAACTGAACACCCATTTAATTCGATGCTATTTTCTATTACGTAAAAACAATAAAAATTCTACGACATGACATGTGTATTAAAATATCTACAGAAGTGGAGAACTGAAATAATTAAAAAAGTTTGCGTTTTAAACAAAATAAACCGAACCGAAATCAAGCAATACCTACACTGTTGCTTGAAAAACTATCAAAAATATAGCGTTCAGTATCACATCACACACCCACTAACAAACCCCTTCAACCCCCCCAAAAAGGGGTGCAGTTGTTAGGGTGGGGTTCATAGCCTGGACTAGAGAGATAAGGGTGAATTTCAGTTTGCATATTCACACCTGAGTGCGTTATTTTCATTAAACAGTGTTGCTGTTGGATAAACTAAATGTGTTCAGTGAATCGAATCTACTGGTATTGCAAGTATTAAATAACTGAACAAAGAGCCAAAGTTATCGACATAGATCAAGCTGAACCTACCTAGTATAAGCATAAATTTTGCATGCCTTGACGAGGCAGAATGTATAGGGTAAGCTGTACTTTTAAGACCCCATGTAGGTACCTACATTCCTGCAAAATAAACAATTATGAATTACGAAGTGGCAGTGGGCTAAAGACCGCGACTCTGCAAATGTATAGGACGCCCCCCGACCAGGGGGGATTTGGATCTACCGAAATACAGCAGGCAGATGCTCGATGCGCAAGGGGTGGCCCTGTCCAGCTGTGGACTAATATAGGTTGATGATGATAATTACATAGTAACGTACCTACATGTAGGTAATCACAGACTTTATACTGGCGGCTGCGCCCTATGTAATTACAAACCCTAAAGAAATTGTAATGTTTTTGAACTTGTTTCAGAATACCTACATATTTCAAAAAGTATCAAACCTATAGAAATTTCATTAACTTTGTTTTCTTTGATATGTACCTACACCAATACTTTTCATAATAATACTTCGCTGGGTGAGGTAGCCTTATAAAATTTCAGGCCCTCTTGAATCATTTTTCAAAATGATACTGACCTACATTTTTTCATAATCAAATTCGAATAAGAAATCATTATGTAGGCTAGGTTTGTATTTTACGATACTTACCATAAAATGTTTTTTAAGATACCTATCACGCACAGGCTACAAGGTTAAATGTTGTAACCATGCCTAACATACAGCCTGTAAATTACGGAATATCCTGAACCCACCCTCTGCAATCCAGGGTATGAGTTCCCCACGTGTCCACAGACTAGCGTTGGTTAAGAAAGGTCAGGTACAAGTACAACTGCAGTTTTATTAGTCTCTCGAGACGTCGAGTATTTGTTTTACTTTATATACCTACTAACATATATATTATATATCTACTAGGTAATATTATAAATAAGTTAGTACCTAGTAGGTAGAGAAATAAAGTCTAAGTAAGTTTCTTTTAGACCATATGAGACTCTTGGAAAAGTCGAAATTTGCAATTAGGTAGGTGCCTACGTTATTACCTACTATACTAACAACGGACCTAGTTGGAAATTTCGACGAGTCCAAGAGTCTATTATGGTATAAAAGAAACTGAAATATAATTTATGTCCGTCGGAAACGCCTATTCCCGATTGTCCCTACCCCCTGCGTTCCTACTAGGAACAATCGGGAAAAAAATTCCCGATTGTTCCTACTAGGAACAACCGGGAAAAAAATATTCCCGATTGTTCCTACCCCCTCTAAACGTTTATAAAAATGTTTTAAATTAGAATATTAGGAATTAAAAAACCAATCAACAAATAAAGTACAAATAAAATACAAATCTTGCTTACATTTGAAAAAACAAATACCTACGTCTCGATTGCCACCACATTGGTGGCTACAGAGAACAAAGATATTCTCGATGGCCAGATGGCCACCAAGTGGTGGCTACTAGGAACAAACATAATTATTTATTTATATATTTTCTATATTTATTTAATTTCCACTACTTCCACCTAGTGGACTAAATCAATAACACCTTGTTTCTTATTTGATAATAATTACTATCTATTTAAAATCCCTGTTTCCTTTATAAAATTTGACTTTTCTAAGTGCTTAATTTGTAAGCCTAAAGAAATGTTATTCCGTTAGTGATATTTGATATTTGAACCAATGGCCACCAGTGGGTAGGTTAGGTAGGTACCTCGACGATATAAAAAGCACCAAGTTTTGCGATGAGTTTTAGCTCGGAGATCCGATAACATGAGTAGGAAACTTTAATAAAACTAAGTTCTGCTTAACGGGAGTGCTGATCGTCTTGCAATTGTTCAGTAAAAACTTTCGATTATGGCGCGGCGGCGCGGCGGCACGGTTTTAAGAAATGGGCAAATTTGGCTCACATTCAAACAATTTTTCTCCGTCATCTTTATCGATAAAGCTTTGAAAAATCTATGGAATACAAGGCAGTCCCCATCTTTTCAAAATGAAAAATACCTATTTTAAATACCTAAGTAGTGCAAAGTAAGTACCATCTGTTTTTTTCGTTTTTAAAAATTTTCTCCTAAACTATCAATCACAAGATTTTTGTATTTTCATACCTATAATAAATAGATGGATACCCAGGGCACCTTCGGCTTATTTTTGCAAACAAATGTCTTAATTAATAGATAATAAAACTTGATTTTACCCGCTCTGCACTGTCTCGTTCCTTTAAACGCGAAATCCTATTCCTATAACTAAAGACCTTTAATTAAAGGTTTCCGTAGACACAACCCGTGCAAAAATTATTATTATTAATGCGAAAGTTTGGATGTTTGTTACTTCTTCACACCAAAACTACTGAACGGATCGGGCATAAACTTTTGTAGGTAGGTAAAGGTAGTTCTAAGCCTGGAATAAAATAGTTCCCATGGGATAGAAATAACCTTTAAAGTTTTTCATAGACATAACGCTTGTGAAGCCGCGGGCACAAACTGGTTTTATTATTTCTCAGCCTATATCAATGAATGGCATTATTTAGGTATCTATGAACTCTGAATTTACCGCAAGGACGCCCACGCGTAGAATATTCGAGAAAGCTCTCCCTGTTATTATCCGGAGTATGAGGGTCCCCTTTAGTTGAGGAAGGTCAGGCAAGTTGAACTAATATACCTACATACAGTTATACCTACGTAAACTGTATACTTACTGCAATTTGGTACCTTAGTTTCAGTCCGTAAAGCACTATATAAAGGTGTGCCTATCAATAAAATACCTACTTACATAAATGAATAATGCTGAACTATCCAAATAATATATATCAAAGCAATGGATTTGACTTTCCAAATTACGTTTCACAAAGGTCAATTTATCTACATTTTTCAGAATATTCAACAAGTATGAAACCAAAAGAAATATCAAAAGCGGTTTTGAAATTTACAAACCGGTACCTACCTTTCATTTGAAACCCTACTCGGGTAGGTAGCTCCCCCTTTCGGAACATACCCGCCCCTCCCCCTTTGTTTCATTAAAAAAGTGATCTTTTAACAGCCTTCCCTATATTTTTCCTGTAAAATATAGATCTATCTAAAAGCGCTTCACACATTTCAAATGGATTGCTCCTGTGCTCCGGCAACGCAAACATCGGAGATTTTGGACTTTTTAAAAATAGTATGAAAGTTAAAAAATCCTATCAAACTAAGGAATCATCATCATATCAGCCCCTATAAGTCCACTGTTGTACATATGCCTCCCCAATGCGACATCATAAATAACGGTCCATTGCCGCCTCCATCGGCTTCCGCAACGATGTCGCCAAACTTAGGATTAACTCTTTAAAATATCACATCACTCTAAACAATGTTGAATATTAGGAAAGTGACAAAGCGAAGATAACCGTGAGATGCAGGCACATCGATCGACCTACTTGCAGGTCAAATAGACACCCTCTAGCCCTCACCTCTAGGGGTAGGGGGGGTTGAATTGAAACGTACTCTTACTGAGGGTGTTTGCAGTACAGATGTACTAGAATAAGTCAACGGGTATGGGTTCAGTACGTACGAACTTAGAATGAAGTCCTCTGCTAGCCGAGCAAGTCACCTGTGGTAGGTAGGTACTTATGAATGAATGAATGAACACTTTATTGCACTTAAAATAACGAAAATAAACCTTATATCTAAATTTAAACACTATCAGTACAATAGGCGGCCTTATCGCTGAGAGCGTTTTCTCCCAGGCAACCCAGACACTTATGTAAGGGGCGAGAAGATGGTGTGTAAATGAAAGAACTGGTTGCTTTATTGTGTAAGCCCTGGCCCTGTGCTAGGGCATGGCGGTATTGGGCTAAATGTCAATACCTATGTATGGTAAGGTATGAAAATTTTTAAAACCGGGATCCCGGTTTTTCGGTATTTTTTCGGTATTTCACTATAAATACTAAAAGAGCAAAAAAAAACTTATTTGGACCTGGAATTTCATTCAATATTTAGTTTTTAGGCTAATTAGAACGGTTTGGCATAGTGCTTGCCCCAATGCTGCTCCTCCAAAATATCTTTTGTCTTCATGACAATAGGACGGGCTTTTGTGTGAGTTGACACGGAATTGTTTGATACAAACGTGCTCCAGCTGTGCAGATCGTGCCCGTCTCCCGGCCGTTTCTAAATGGGATTTTTCGAATATTAATTGCAAGCACTTCCTACATTTAACACTGCCACTTTATTGGTCCCCGTAACTTTCCGTATCTTCAGTTGTGTGCAAGGTGTTGCGCGTCTCATCAATGCCAGTGCAATACTGCTGTCGAATAGCTCATTACGGATTGTCGTGTGTTATAGGGTCGCCAGTCAGATATCTTGCCATGCCATGCCACATCATCGGGCCTTTGTCACCGCTAAAGTAAAATCTACTCCCGAACCGAATGGTATTTTGCATGACGATGGTAGGTAAGAGGTCCGACGACGACAGTATGACAGTAGTCCCATGGGAGTTGAGTTGAGGAACCCATTGTGTGGGACGCTACTTCAACATATTTGCGCCTTTCCATCTTCCCAGACAGACATCTGTGAGGGTTAGTGCGGCGGCAGATTTGGCTTGACGATCTCAAGAGCTGCTAATATGCAGATATCGACAGATCCTACGCTGCTTAGCCTACTTTCAATTGTAAATATTAATTCCATCTTTTTGTTTGTATTATTTGATTGTTGAAATTACAGGAACAGTACTACTCGTATCGTAATAGTCGTAATGCGCTCGCTGCAATTTCCACGCACACATTGACATTGATGAGAAGTAAAGATTTTGCACAATATAAGATGAAACACGGTCTTACACTATTCTACGCGCATTTATTTGTTAATTTACTTTATTTTATAGTCTATAGACCTTCGTTTGACCACAAACTCACTTGATGAAAAGTGAAGATGTGGCCGATGATGTATCACGAAGGTTTAGACGATATCCATTTACTTTAAACTTTTTGTCTTTAAGACACCTAAGTTGTTATTGACGGAAAAACAGCAGCAGGGAGCGTGTTCCAAATCCCAGCGGTACGAATGATGAAGGCGGTGGAAAACCGTTTAGTGCAAGTAATGCGATATGCGTCTGCTTGACCTAGAGTGGAAAGAGGATGCGCGTTGGTTTTTCAATTTTAGAAACCATTATAATAAAAACGTAGACTGGCTATCAATTTTACAATTATAAAATTTATATGTTTTATATAGAAGTTGTTTGAAATTCGGTATTTTGAAAAAATAAGTTATGATGAATAAATATGCGTGAAGAAAACCCTTATGAAGGCTCTAAATTACACAAATAGTAGGTATTTGTGTAATTTATGAAGGCTCTAAATTACACAAATAGTAGGTATTTGTGTAATTTAGAGCCTTCATAAGGGTTTTCTTCACGCATATTTATTCATCATAACTTATTTTTTCAAAATACCGAATTACCGGTATTTACATTTTCAATACCGGTATTCGGAACTGCCTTAAATCGTCCGGTATTACCGGTTTTTCGGTAATACCGAATACCGGTGTCCATGCCCAACCCTGTGCATCTAAAAAAATAAATTAATTCCCCAAAATTTTCGATTTCGGCAGGACTGGAACCTGCGCTCCATCCTAGGATTTGGATAACTGTTATGTTTCCCTTATAGATGGAGCTAACGGCCCTTAGAGTCGTAAGACGTCCCAAAGATGTTCGTCGAACCGACTAAAGATCTTATTATAGGTAGTTGGTTAGAGCACATCAAAGATCTTACGTTCCGTCGGAGCACACCCGTACTTAACTTAGGGTCGCAGGTTCGAATCCTATCGAAATCGAAAATATTAAGGAACTTATTTAATTTCTCACGATAGATTATTAGGTACCTAAAACACAATGTGTCACCTGCCTACGTCTTCGTGAGGCGAACCTAACGGAATTGGTTACCAAACTAGGCCTTTCAGTACCTACCTATGGGAACCCTGAGGTAAAAAACTCGATTTACCTAAAATTTAAAATTTATGCTTTAGTTTCTTAAAAGTGAAGTTATACGAGAGAAAATTTACATTATTTATTATATTAATTATTGCATTATTTAAATTTATTTACATAAATATTAATTATTGCATAATTTTTTCTTATGATTTTTGTAAAAATGTTACTTTGCATAATTTGAAAACGATCGATTACCTATGTAAACCATTGAAACCCACCAGGGATTAAACAGTATCCCCACTGAAAACTCAGGGGGGGGGGGTGCAGCACCCCAAAACATAGCCAGTAAAACAATCCTCTGTCCGAAAAAATATTGTAGCCGGAAATCACGTCGGCCGTTATATTTTTAAGATTTTTATTTCAGTGGAGAGGCGCCGTCGCAAGCGGGTATTTAGGATTAGATTGCGGTTTTTTTTTCATGTTATTTTTTTACTTATTTAAGTTAGGTAAGTAGTTAGGTTGATATGGGTATTATTACCTAAAATAAAAAAAAGACGTAGTAGTCCTGACACACCATGTAGGTATATCCAATTATCCATGTTTTTTATTCCCGCCGGGATCGCTTTTTCCAAATTAAGTTACCTACCGAATAATTAATCGTAAGATCAAGCCCATCGGAGGATCTTCGAATCTGTTTTAGTAATCATGAACGGATTAAGTACCTAATAGCGTAAGAAAATATTTATACGAACTTAAATTAACATAAGGTACCTACATTAAGAAAGCAAAATATTTTATTTCTTGATAACGTCTAACTAAAAATAGGTAACAAAAAGTATAACTGAGTACATTATCTTACAAAATACCGGGAAATAATCTGCTGAAACAATAAAAGCTTAAGTCCCACCTAATTAGCAAGATCCTAGAAGTCGAAAGCTTACTTTCTTTGTTCGGGCTCTATTGAAACCATATCACAGATCTAATATTCACTTCATTACCAAGGAAAATTCAACCCTATTGCGAAGTAATAAGATTTCAGTGCCATTGCGATAAACTGATTCGTAAAAAAAGAAACCTTACAATATGGAAGTAAGGTTGGAATTGAGTTAGTGCGTATTGACAGCGAGTACGCACGCGCAAAGCTATTGAGCAATCATATCCCCCCCCCCCCTTTTTATTCGCAGCCTGGAAAGGTACTTATTAGGTAGTGCAAGGCTCGATTAAGACTAGATTTACCTTTTAAATACATCCATAAATTATTCTGGTACTGGCATACCAGAACATAATACTCGTATTATCTTAATTTCCGAAATATATGCCTTGAAAATTACACAATGTTTGTGTCGGGATAACAAGCTACTAAGCGATTTTAGATCCAATATCTATACAAAACAAGGTCGTTTTCTAAGTATAATAAAAAAATATCTATCTATGTAATGTAATGTAGGTAGGTATTGTATTATGAACCTATATCAGTTATCTATCTAGTACCCATAACACAAGCTCTGCTTAGCTTGGGGCTAGATAATGCTGTGTGAATTGTCCAGCATTATTTATTATTATTATTAAATCCAAAATAAAGGTTACCTCGTAATCTTAGATGCAGAACTTTCTGCAGTTGCTCAAACTACACATTCATTACAAAATACAAGATAATTCCATGATCAAAAACCAAAACTGCTTAATAAGACAACATACTCTTGTTATTTATTTACTTCGTCATCATCTTCGTCAGCCTATATTAGTCCACAGCTGGACATAGGCCTCCCCTAATGAGCACCATAGCGCTCTTTATTTACTTGCGGTTGCAAAAATAGTCACTCGGATCACAGTTGAGGTAAAACAAAGAGGTTGGAAGCCACTGAATGGCTAAGTTCGCGATCTGTGCAAGAGTCCTGTAAGGTCTACAGGAAATAAAGCACTTTGAAATTTGAAATTTTTGAATTTTGAATCTATACAGGGTGAGTATTAAAGTAGTGAACTTTTAGAGATGGGAGTGGATGGCCAAATCCAAAATCATGAGAGTGAAAAGTCGTAAAAGAAGTCATGACCATCGAGGTCATTCGGAGAAAACCATATATTTAAATCTTTTATTTTTTCAGAAATCCCGCTAATTGGTTTTCCAAAAAATTAAATTCTGCAAGGAAATGCAACATTGAAAACATAGGGAAACGATTTTTTTTTTCAATTTTAGTAAAAATAGGTAAGTATACATTTTTCTTCATTAGCTGCAGAATATTCTCGCGTTATTCAATATTGAAGATTGTTAGTAAAAAGTTGAATAATAAAAAAAATCTATCTATGAAATGTATTCTATTATGTATTATCAGTCATCATCACTCTTCTACTATTACTATAATATATATATATATATTATTACAAGCTCTGCTTCGCTTGGGGCTAGATGATGCGGTGTGAATTGTCCAGCATTATTTATTTATTAACTGTTATTAATGTTTTTCTTTGTTTCGTAGTTCAAACCAGAATTATCCGGTAAATATAGATTACTAGCTGCTGCCGCGGATTTGCACGCGCAAGTTAAGTAGCCTATGTCCTTCCCTGGAATACTATTTACCTCCCTGCCAAATTATATTAAGATCCGTTCAGCCGTTTAGGCGTAAAAAGGTAACAGACAGACAGACAGAGTTAACATTCGAATTTATATAAGTATGGATAAACTAACAGTTAAAAAACTTCTAAACCAAAACAATCACAGAACATAGCCACATCCATAAAATCCGCCTATTCCCGATTGTCCCTACCCCCTGCGTTCCTACTAGGAACAATCGGGAAAAAAATTCCCGATTGTTACTACTAGGAACAACCGGGAAAAAAATATTCCCGATTGTTCCTACCTCCTTTAAACGTTTATTTTATTTATTTTATTTATTTTATTTATTTTATTTATTTTATTTATTTTATTTATTTTATTTATTTTATTTATTTTATTTATTTTATTTATTTTATTTATTTTATTTATTTTATTTATTTTATTTATTTTATTTATTTTATTTATTTTATTTATTTTATTTATTTTATTTATTTTATTTATTTTATTTATTTTATTTATTTTATTTATTTTATTTATTTTATTTATTTTATTTATTTTATTTATTTTATTTATTTTATTTATTTTATTTATTTTATTTATTTTATTTATTTTATTTATTTTATTTATTTTATTTATTTTATTTATTTTATTTATTTTATTTATTTTATTTATTTTATTTATTTTATTTATTTTATTTATTTTATTTATTTTATTTATTTTATTTATTTTATTTATTTTATTTATTTTATTTATTTTATTTATTTTATTTATTTTATTTATTTTATTTATTTTATTTATTTTATTTATTTTATTATTTTTTTTTTTTTTTTTTAATTTAATTATATAATTAATAAAAAATGTGTTTTAAACATTTTTATAAAAATGTTTTAAATTAGAATATTAGGAAAATCTTGCTTACATTTGAAAAAACATATTTTTTTATTATTATAGAACAAGTATTTACTCTGAGTACCGATCTATTTTATGCCTTATCTCAAAATTGCAAAATGGACCGGTGTTTTAAATAATGCATTGTTTAAAAAAATATGTTAATAAAAAAATATGTTTTTCAAATGTAAGCAAGATTTGTATTTTATTTGTACTTTATTTGTTGATTGGTTTTTTCATTCCTAATATTCTAATTTAAAACATTTTTATAAAAATGTTTAAAACACATTTTTTTAGTATTTATATTATTAAATAAAAAATAAAAAAAAAAAAAAAAAATAAATAAAATAAATAAAATAAATAAAATAAATAAAATAAATAAAATAAATAAAATAAATAAAATAAATAAAATAAATAAAATAAATAAAATAAATAAAATAAATAAAATAAATAAAATAAATAAAATAAATAAAATAAATAAAATAAATAAAATAAATAAAATAAATAAAATAAATAAAATAAATAAAATAAATAAAATAAATAAAATAAATAAAATAAATAAAATAAATAAAATAAATAAAATAAATAAAATAAATAAAATAAATAAAATAAATAAAATAAATAAAATAAATAAATAAAATAAATAAAATAAATAAAATAAATAAAATAAATAAAATAAATAAAATAAATAAAATAAATAAAATAAATAAAATAAATAAAATAAATAAAATAAATAAAATAAATAAAATAAATAAAATAAATAAAATAAATAAAATAAATAAAATAAATAAAATAAATAAAATAAATAAAATAAATAAAATAAATAAAATAAATAAAATAAATAAAATAAATAAAATAAATAAAATAAATAAAATAAATAAAATAAATAAAATAAATAAAATAAATAAAATAAATAAAATAAATAAAATAAATAAAATAAATAAAATAAATAAAATAAAATAAACGTTTAGAGGAGGTAGGAACAATCGGGAATATTTTTTCCCGATTGTTCCTAGTGTGATCGTAGGTAGGAACAATCGGGAATTTTTTTCCCGATTGTTCCTAGTAGGAACGCAGGGGGTAGGGACAATCGGGAATAGGCGATAAAATCGCTCCGCGAAATAATAAAGTCAGCCTTGTGTTAGGTAAAGTTTCTGATGCGGTTTCGTGCAAAACCAACTCGTATGTCGGTTGCATAAGATAGCGTAACTTCGATGTTCGTTTTCGAGGTAGGCCTCCTTGTTATTTGCGGTTGTATAAATAGTCCCTAGAGTCGACTGTTGAGGTTAAACGCGAGGAAGCCGACAAAGGGCAAAGTTCACGATCTATTTCTAGCTTTTCGTCTCTAAACTGAAGACCGTGATTGCAGTAAATAACTACTGTAAGTGTAAAAATATTGAAGACTAGCGGTCCGCCCCAGCTTCACACTATATTCTTTAGCGTATGTTACTCGGTGATATGTAGCTATATGTATACCTAACGGCATAAAAAAATATGAAATCGGTCCAGTAGTTTTAAAGTTTATTCATTACATTTACAGTTATTTTACAGTTTATTCATACAAATAGTTATGTCCTCTTTATAATATTAGATGCAGATGAAGTAACTGACATTCAGTATTTTTGTTTCCTTGCATCATTAGGGGATATTGCCCATAATCCCCACGCTGAGCATGCGGGTTGAGGATCGCAGTTCAGTGGTGGAATTATTCTGCAGAGGGCTCTGCTGCCCGCCCCCAGACACCCGCGGGAAGATTTGGAGTGGAAGAATTCTAGGCTGGCGCCACACGGCCATCAGGAGAGGTGGTTCATTAGGGGAGGCCTATATCCAGCAGTGAACTAACATAGGCTGATGATGATGAAGAATTTTTTTAACAGCTCGTGTCTTGCCAAAAGGCTGCTAGCGATGAAGCTGATGATATTATTCAGCCTATAGATTCGTTTTATTTTCTCTGCCTAGAGCTTTAAAGCTAGATGTTTTTTAGCCGCCATATTATATCGCCTATATGTATAACCCAGCACGTTTGCCATAGAATAACATACATTTTAAAGTACATGTAAGTTTATTATAATTTTATAAATTTCATAAATAAAATAAATAAAAATAAGTTTATTACCTTAAACACTACATAATACAAATCAGACTAATAATTAAACGTAAAAATAAAATTAATATTAAGGTAATGGGAGTACATTCAGCTTTTTTGCTACATACATTATTATAAGTAATGCATGTAGCGCTGGTTTTCAATATACTCCTCTCGGGTAGATGGTCACCGAGAGGTTTAGGTGATCGCGAGATTATAAACGAACAATAGTAAAATAAAATATATAGGGGACTGTGGGGCATAATGGGGACCCTAAGGAAAAACAACGATAAAAGTATCAAAAAGTTATATTAAAATAAAAACATTAATCACAGCCTGTTTGGCATTTATTAAAGTAGCATTTGGCATATTCTTCGGTAACGATAACATTTAAATAGAATATTTTTTTTTACATTTACTAAAACCTTACTAAAACCCCATTATGCCCCTACCCCGGGGCACAACGGGGTACTGGAAACGGGGCACAACGGAGTACCTAATAATGTTCTAATTATTCTCGCAATGGATGCAAACGTGAATCTCTTCAGCATCAGAATTACTAACGCCAGCACAGGCCGTATGAGACCAACGTCCGCACAGCTGGCAACCGAGCCAATCCTCTGTTGATTTCAAATAAGTGTTATTAACATCAAGACAGTAAAGACATAGAGTATCTTCGTGCTCCTTCTGTGCTTTGGAAGCAGTCTTCTCAGTCTTCTTCTTCTTACTATTTTTTTAAACCGAAGATCATTCGGATCTGCACACTTTTTTGGTCTTTTAAGAGCCTCTGGTTCATTTTTTTAAGGCGTTGAAGTAAGGATGGAACCGTATCAATTGCCTTTTTCATCCTTTCCCCGACCAACTGTTTCTCGAATTTTTTTTAATGTTATTACGAACCATTGCATATCTAAAACAATAGAAATTAAAATAAACATGAGAAACCCCATTATGCCCCGTAGCTACGTCCCCGTTATGCCCCGATGTTAACGTTTCTAATAAAACATCAATAACAAAATCAAATGAATAGATAAAGTATTATCGTCCTCAACTTGACAACAACAAAGAACTCAAGAAAACATAGGAATTAAACCATACAGTTATCATCAAAACTCACCTGTTAACAAGCAATTCAGTCACAACACAAAATTAGATAGAATGTCGCAAAAAAATATAAATACCTCTAAAAAATTAACGCATGCACGCTGCCCGTAGTCGCTTACGTACTAAGCGTCGATGCAAAATGGCCGCCCGACGGTGGATAAAACACGTGACTACCGCTTGCGGTTGCGGCTACAGAGGGAAACCCCGTTCTGCCCCGCGACCCCGTTATGCCCCACAGTCCCCTACGGAAACAATCAGATCTAAAGAACAATAATTAAGTAGATAGGTATTTACATTTTCAGTTAGGAATTATATAATATAAAAAGTATAAAGAGTGTACACATTACATAATATAATAATAATAATACATAAAGGTTGCTTAACTAGGTTTAACATCTCACATGTAGATCGAGCATTGCTATACGTAAGTATTTTGTGCGAGCGTGTGGTAAACATGAAAGTATGACTCTCCCGAGGCACCAGTCTCTTAAGAGTCTGGGCAACGGGAGACCATGTGAGTGTTTGTACGTGATTTGTGTGGAGTGGGTGTGAGTGATTAATGTGTGCAATGGTTCTCCCGAGGCACCAGTCTCTTAAGAGTCTGGGCAACGGAAGACCATGTGTTTGTGAATGATATGTGTGTTGTGTGGTATGAGTGTGAGTGATAAGTGTGAGTGTTGATTCTCCCGAGGCACCAGTATCGTGAGTCTGGGCGACACGGTGAGACTATGTGTGATTGTTTGTATGAATGCGCGCAAGATTTTGTTTATTTGCTTTTATATTGTTGGCCATTTGCGAGTTTAAAGGTTGTTTCTACCAAATGTATCTGTTGCGAGTGTAGTAATAACTTTACTCGTTTTTTAAATGTTAATGAGCCGGTTTTTATTCTTAGTGGTGGTGGTAGAGTGTTCCATATCTTAGCCGCTTGGTATTTTAAACAACCTTTAAACCCTGCGGTTTTGTGCTTGGGAATCTTAAGAAGGTTCGTGTGTTTGGAGCGGGTGTCACGATCATGAGCATCCTTGGCCCAAGTAAACCTCTCAAACAGTAATTAACAGTATTGTAAGTTTAATTTATTTGTTTTATTTTTATGTAGGTATATATATATATATATTATTTTCAGTGCCAACGTCTTTGTTGTTCTTAAATGTCCAGTCCATCCCAAGGTTGAGAGAAGAGATCGCTCATAGCGATAAGGCCGCCTTTGTACTTCGTCTTTTCATAGCTTTTAATTCTGTTCTGTTTTCTGTGTTTGTGTGGAACAATAAAGAATTATCTATCTATCTAACATAGAAAGAAACTTCACAGTCAGATTAATGTTTACTTTGCTTGTGTTGTACTAAACAGGAATATCGAGTCAAGTAGAATTATTTCCCAACCATTCTGGAAATCCGAAGTGATTGTTCTCGACAGGAAACGGATATTGGATAAGGTTGACTATATCCATCCGGCGGAAATCAGTGTTAGTCTGATGAAACCCATGCCGTAGTTCGAGCATTTTCCCTAAATACCAACAGTAGCTACCTACAGTATTCTGCAGTCAGCAATTAATGTTTAGAAGTGCAAACAGAAGGTTTCTTGGATATTGGAAATACTCTGTTATTTCAATTTATCGCGAGATTTTCAACTAGCACACAACGAAACAGAGGCAATAAAGTTTTGCCAAAACAGAATCTCTTGATTTGTAGGTATACCTACTATGGCGGTATGCAAGCAAATTTTTTCTCTATAAATTATCTCTAAGGCTCGTAATTCATATTATGAAACCTTGCTCAGTCATCGATCTACTTTGAGTACGCTTTTCTATGGAAATAAATTTCCCATAGAAAACTTACTTAGGTCCAATTACGCTTTCATAAAATGAATGGACCTAAGTCTTCACCACACATATCCTATTTGACTTCCTCAATTCTCAGCATTTCTATTTTTACAAAACGCCTACTAAACCGCCTTACATGCTTGGTCAATCATTTCTATTCATGAACCCATATTTGTAAGTAAGTTTACATAGTTAGACCAATATTTTGTCCAGTTTGCCTTCTCTTTCGATGATTGATGTTGATTGATCGGTGAATTGTCACCCTAAAAGCCTTCAGGGGCAAACATAGAATACATATTACATAATACACTATTATTATAACGCAACTGTAGAGTCGGCATGGCAACAAAGAACACAGTCAAGTCAAGTTTACAAGCAAGAAGCTTATATTCTGGTTACAAGCTTTGGTTAGATGTTAGATTTTGATCACTAAAAATCCTTTGTTTCGTCTAGTTGAATAAGTCTTTTATCAGTTATATGAGAGCATTATTTGTTGCGAAATCACCTTCCAAATGTTCAACAGCTGATTCTAAACAAGCTATTTTCTATAGAACTGAATTTATGCTGCAATATTTTCACACCTGCCTGCGGCTAGGACTTGGGTATGTTCCTATATTATAATAGACACCTCTATTAGCGTTTTATCCCACTGCCAAGGTCATATCGATCGGCACACTTTTAGAGCGGGATAGAGTTATCTACAGTTATGCATTTCACTCTTTCTAAGGGGGGAATCTGGAAATCCACCGACGGCGTGTTAGTAAACAAAACGCAGTTGTTTAATGTGCCGCAATGTATATACATATAGGTATGTTTATATGTGTGATACTGACCACTTACTAATCACACTTTTAGCTTTCTTTATTGTTGTGTACACCGCAGTGTTAGTTTCGAAGTCAAATAAAACATTTCTAATAATTATCCTGATTATTGTAACTAGATATGACCTTTAAGAGCCTATACAACCTAGTTTTTTTGTGAAAAGACAGTAGACATAGGATTTCGCGTTCATAGAAGTGGGACAGGGCATATCAACACAAGTCCAAAAATATCATGAAGTTTTAGCTTATTGTCTATAAATTATGATAAAAAACGCAACACATCTGAATTATATATGACGACCTCAGTGGCGCAGCGGGCGAGAGTCTGCCTGTGACGCAAGAGGTTGCGGGTTCGATCCCCGCCTCGGAACAAATTTGTGTACGATCTGCAGAAATTTGTTCCGTTGGTCTAGGTGTTTTCTATGTATAATAAAAAATATCTATCTATGTAATGTATAATATTATACGTATATCAGTTATCTAGTACCCATAACACAAGCTCTGCTTACCTTGGGGCTAGATAATGCTGTGTGAATTGTCCAGCATTATTATTATTATTATATAAAAATATGGTCTTTTTTCTTCGTTAAATTACCATGCTTATTCTCAAGATCATAACTTATGTATTTATTGAGAAATTAAGGTTTTAGTAAAAATTTAGAGGTAACTTTGCGATTTTTTTCTATTGAGAAAATTTTATGGAATCGTGTTTTCGAAACATATGATCGATAGAATAAGTTCTGAACTGTACCATGTATAAATTTCAAAGTTAAATATTCAGTCGTTTGGAAGATGTTTAGGTTTGACGGAGTTGATTTGAGGTACCCTGAAAGTTGACTTGGAGGCAGGAGAATTCTATGCTGGCAAAGGTCATACAAAGCAGTAGGAAGCGAACATAATATTAAAAACGAACACGAAAAAACGTTAGAGATCAAAATTACATTTCCCTCCGTTTTTTCCTGTTTAATTCTAAAAATATCGCAAAGAACTGAATGTCGGGAATCGAACAATGATTTTACACGAAAATTTATTAACGATAAACGTTTTCTTACTCCCAAACCAAACCAAGATGGCGGCTAAAATCGGGGTCGAAGTTGGTAGCCATTTTGAATTTAGACTCCCAAAGGCAAAAATAAAAAATAATTGTCAGGATGGTAATTAATACAATTTGAAATTCTAACCCGACTAGGCTAACATAACATCTGTAACCATAAAAAGGACACTCATAATTTCAGAAATCGTGTTATAAATAAAATTGTTTGGTAACTAATTCCTTAGTTAATCATTTCTTATGCTTTAAGGTAGGTAACTTTATGGAACTTTAAGTCCCTTTTCAAATGTATTTTCTGATTCATTTGGCAACTACGTCCGCGATTTAAATGAAATACTTAAATGAAAGCCAAACTAATAAATTTGCTTGAAAATGATTTGAAATGAATGTACGATGCCGTACCAGCACCCACCTTAGGGTGGGGTGCATTTTCGAGTTCCCCCGAAATCGAAATTTTTAAGAACTTATTTCATTTCTTAGAGATACCTAGTGTGCGTTTAAACACATGCACTATAACAAAAATCCTTCGATAACTATGTATTTCGAAAAACTAAAACGTTACAAACATAGCTATTTCTTATCCGATTATGTATGCGAAATTTCATTGCAATGAAGGATGTAGTTTCCCAAATGAACCGGAAAGTACAAGCGAACCTTTAAACTAAAATGTATATACCGCTCGCAAATGTACTCACGTTATAACAGAATTAACTAGGTACTTACTTACCGAAGTAAACGTAAATATTCATTTGTAAAGCACGATAAAATGAGTAGGTACTGGCGGTCACAAATATTATGTAGGAATTTGGCAACGTGTGCTGGGTTTTGTTCCAAATGCGACATACCATACCGAAACAAGAAACAATAAAACTAATAAACGATGTTTCTCAAAGGTTAAGCTTTTGCTGGGATTGTCGGAAGGATATGTAAAATAAATAATGCTGGACAAATCACACAGCATTATCTAACCCCAAGCTAAGCAGAGCTTGTGTTATGGGAACTAGATAACTAATATACATAATAAAATACATTACACACATAGATATTTTTTATTATACATAGAAAACGACCAAAACACCCGGAACAATTACCTGCAGATCGTACAAATGTTTGTCCCATGTAAAGAATCGAACCCGCAACCTCCTGCGTCGCAGGTGGACCTTCGCCAACCGCGCCACAGAGGTCAGAGATGAGATTATTATTTTAAGGTTATCGTTTCGTGCTATTGCGAGATTCCATTTTTTTTTTGCGCCACCACGATACGATCAACCTAATCTTTCTGAAACTGTAATATGATTGCTCAATAAATGCTTTCAGTTCAATTGGTAGCTAAAACTTAAATTTTCCTTATAACAAAATCTAAAGTGATGTCATAATACTGTTGAAAATACAACGTTTAAAAATAGCACAAAAGAAAAATTTACACTTAGAAACTTCGTTTAGTCAAAGTAATTATTTCAGTATTACACAACATTTGGTTAGCAAGAATTGGGGTGAGTATAAAGTAGAAGCAAAAGCCTCGAAATATTTTCCTTAGATGTTTTGACTTAATTTCGAGATTTTAGCCTCAACAGACGGAGCTATAATATATATTGATATAAATCATAGCACGGTAGGTTTATTACGGTATATTTTCTATAGTAATCGGCGAGTGATCACAGAAGCAGTTATATTATAACGTATCTTTATTACGTCACCAAAATATGTCGACGGATATAGCACGATATATTTTGATATAGGTAGTAAGACATGATGGCCGCAGATGAGTGCAAAAATATATATTATAGCATAGCCACCGTTTGTGGCAGCTTGTTATCCGTAATATAATATATAGCTTATTTTATTAATATGTATTAAAGCTCGGTCTGTTATGGGCTTTTTAAGGTCTTTGTATCATCATTGTCAATCTTAAGTCACCCACCGCTAGGTATATTCCACAGTTGTCAGCCTTATTTTCCTACCCGGTGTCTTTGGGAGACGGGTGTGCACAGCAATTTTTAATTTTAAATTTTGTAGAAAACTGCTCGCGGCTCCTTTTTTTGGGTTAGAAGAAGCCTATTTCTTCTCCGGGTCATTATCTATCTTCCTGCCGAATTTCATTGTGATCCGTTTAGCCATTTTGTCGTGAAAAAGTAACAAACAAACATAGATACTTGAATTTGTAACAGTGATTTTTTGTAAATTTTAAGACATTGCACGCCCAATAGGGCAGAATACATTGTGACATTCCATTCTAATATAACAACTTTTTTAACATGTATTTCATGCAATAAATAAATTGATTGATTGATTGAAAATACTTATGAATTTATAATATTATGTTGCTGTCTTCTGACCGCGGTTCTGCAAGCATTTTTTAAGAAGCCTTTGTCCGTCTCCGAGATATTATTTACCACCTTGCCGAATATAATTAGGACCCGCATAGTAGTGAAAAGATAACCGACAGACAAGAGTTACTTTAGCTTTTATAATATTAGTTTGTAGAACGGATGAAATAACAGTCTTGACTTGAAGAAATCCTGAAATAAAATAATTTCATTTCCGTAAAGGCCCAAGGCTCTACGGCGTAGCATCTGGCCTACGGCGTAGCACGGGGTCTACGCCCGTAGAAAACCGTAGGCGTTTTGTGTTTGTTTGGTCGGTAGTGAGCGGGGAAATTATTGCTTTTATTTAATTGCGTTTGCGTTTTTGTTATTTGTATCCAAAGACTCATTGTTTGTAATTTTTATAATCGACTTAAAAAAAAGTGGCTTCTATGGCTGGATATTTATTTATTTATTCAGTTGTTACATGTTGTTACAGAAGATCTTAAGTAGGTAGATGTAAAGTATTAAACATGTACCCCGGTGGGCCCTACAAAATAACTTAAAACTAAAATCTAATTCAAAGAATTAGCTTACATTAATTATATACTTATAACTATCTATAATGTATTTATTACAAACTCTTTTATAATATATTACTAGACTTAAATGTAAGTAATAAATTATGTGAATGATCAACTTGATCACTTACCTCTTTTATCTTCATACTTACATATTTGTGTCTTTCGACAAGCATCATGAAATGTTAATAATACAATAAGTTACTATAGTAATTCTGTAATCATAATATTCAGATACTTTATATCTTAGCTAGCAACATGAAAACAAGCCTTCCCCTGAAAACAAACAGGCGACTACAAATAAATGCTACGAAGTAGGCTACGAATGACACGCACTACTTACCCAATCAACTTTAAAAAGTCTTACGTCCGAATACTGAAACGAAACTTACATTTAAGCTCGTCTTATGTCGCGGTTTTTTGACATAATTTAATGAAAATGTGTCAAAAAAATCGTCACTTGAGACGTGCTTAAACCTGAGATGCGTTTGAGTATTCGGGGGTAAACCTCTAAAAAGCTTCATGACTTAATGACACCCCTTTATATCCAAAAAACTGGCTCTGTTTTCCTGAAAGGCTCAATATCGATAACTCTCACATCACTACTCCCCTCCCCGCCCGTTACAGACTTCAGTACCCTTCAGAAAGCCGCCCGGTGCGCACGTACTCATCCCGTGTCCGCCATTTTGATTCTAAGCGGCCATTCTTCCTTGAGCGGTTGAACCTTCATTTTGTCAACAAAAAGGAATCTTGGAAGTTTGAAACCAGTTTTTGCGGTGAGTGTTGTTTAAAACGTCGATTTTATTTTAGTAAACGCAGATTTGCTTGGGTGGGTTGGGATAGGAATGTCCCAAGGACAACGTAGACGTACGATAATTACTTCTAATGTAGTATTCTATGAATGTATATCTTTTGTTAATACGGCTAATAGTACTCGGTTGATTCAGTGAATTATATTGTTTCGCAGTAATGAAAGTTAATATTCATAATTGTAAACAGAAATATTTGGATCCCTACTTGTATTTATAGATTCCACCTCCGCACTTCCGGAAATATTAGATAAGGCTTACATTATGGGTGACAGTACTTGGGTCTAAAAATACTTATTTTAGTTGATACTTATTTCTATTATTTTCTGAGATATACCAAAGCTTTTCGTGAATACCAGTGATCAATTGGGGTAGGACCACTTCGTGCATCACGGGTGGAAAAGGTCACACGCTTCTATTGATAAAAATCTTTGGACAAGGAAGTAAAACCTACACATAGGTACAATACAATGAAATAAATGTAGGTAAGTAAGTTCTAGATGTTTTTTTTTATTTTTTATTTATTTATAACACGGTTTAAATTTTTATTCCGGCGGCTATCAAAGTAAACCTCCCCTTTTGTTCCCACGCGTTATGGACAAATCTTAATTCATAAGGGAGTGCCAAAAACCTACCGTGCTTACCTAAATATTTTTAATACTTGCCTTCAATCAATCGTTACGGATAGACGGTAGGATATAAAATGCTACATAAATATTTTTTCTTACATAGCGGCTAAGGATTTAGCCCAGCTGATACACAAGACAAATTGTGACGTTTATTTAGCTTATATTGTTCTACGTTTTACGCAACCGGTTTATTACTGTGGGTTCGTGTGACCTATTATGTCACCAAAACACGGATGTTAGTCAATATTGAAGCGTCCACGCCTAAGTATATTCAACCTTCCAACCTCCCGAATTTGGGATGTTTAATGTATGCTCGATTGTTGTTGTGTTGGTTGAAAGAAAGATAGAAGATAGAAAATACATTTATTGGCACACGCTCAAAAGGAAACACATAAAATCATAAAAATATTTATAATCAATTCTAACGTAGGTCAATGATAAGTGAACCAATTAGGTCCTGCTTCAGCTTAATATTGCTCCACAGAAAGTTTATCAACGATGGTATTCTGACAGAACCATTGGTTAGGATCTATGATGTTCACAGTGTTCTTTGATATGTAATAAACAGCGCTGAACTGGGATTATCTCTGTTTACGACTTCTCTTGCGTAAAAGTTCCACCTGAGACGGTGAACGTTCTTTCAAGAGAGCTAAGAAACCCCGGAAATTACGTCAATCATGAATAAATACGAGATTATGCGCAGTGCCAGTGCATTGACCCTAGAAATAAGGTCAACTCATAGTCGTTTGTTAGGTATATTTCTATCAAGCTTTCGTTTCATATTCAATACTTATTTGCATTGCATGGGAGAAGTTACAAAAATATACATACATAAAGAAAGTAGATTTATCGAATAATATTGAAATGTCACTGAAATTAAACTAAACAAACACCCTTTTTACAATACTATACGAAAACACTTAATAATTGTAATGTTCTTTCTGGTGTACAATTGTACAAAAAGACATTACATTAGACAAGTAGGTACAATGGGCGGCCTTATCGCTTAGAAGATTTAGGCGCTTAGACAACCTTTGGGTGGAAAGAATTGTAAGAAGAAATTGAAGAAAGTGAAAAAGTTGAAGAATTGTAAGCCTTTTTGTTTCGTTCGAAAGGGAAAGCAGCGTTTTTTATCGTGTCAAATAAGCTTATTTTAGTTTCAGTGACATCTGAATTGACACTAATAAGGAACTTAGGCAAACGAGGTGTCAGTCGTAGCTTCCAAATAGATGAACCGATTCGAATCTACATAAAAGGGGCTTCATCAAAAGTGTGTTATGTGTGTTTTAAGTAGGTGTAAGGACGAGCGAATCTTCTAGTCTAGACCTTAGTTCGTGATACATCGTCGGCCACATCTTCGCTTTCCATCAGGTGAGACTTTATAACAAACAATCTACAGTTAGCTCAACTGATACATATCCATATATAATTTAATTTGACATGACTCCTTGTTAACAAATATATTATTATTATTTTATCTACAAATCATCTAAAGAAAAGCACTAAAAAGATTAAACAACGAACAAAATGAAATATGTTCCCAAAAATTTTCGACTTCGGCGGGACCCCACCCTCAGTACGGGTGTGCTCTAACCAACTAAGCCACGAAGTCTCAGTCGGTTTCATCGAAAATCTTTGAGTCTTTTTGCTTATTTCATTTCTTAGAGATACCCAGAGTGCGGGTAAGTACTATAACAAAAATCTTTAAGATACCTTGTTGTTTGTTGAATCTGGCTTGATTGTGTACTTTTTCCTAGTGTAGGTAGGTAGGTACAATAGTATGTATCAAAACAATTGAACCTTGTATCTTCAAAAGCGCTTTGTTTTCTTCCTACTCCACTCCGTGTTGTGTAAGTCCACAAAGCGATTTCTTTCTTTCAATATATTGCATAACATCCGTACCAGCTTGTATACTGATTTCTGAACCACATTCTGTTGAAGTTTAAGGTCGAAACGATAACAGTAAGGGTAATAAATGGAAAGAATACCCGCGGGTATGGTCGCTGTAGCAATAAAGTTTTTGCGCATAAGAAATAGACTTCAGGCCACGAAACATGTTTTGACAGATTTATGCTTACCTAAATTAGTCCATTACCTAAAGCTAATCTTCATACCTTTTTTAGGGTTTCCATATCGGTTTCGAAACCCTTATGGTATCGCTCTGTCCGTCCCCGCTCTTTCTTGAATATAGCAACGAGCAACGAATGTAGTTGAAATGAAAGGTTTGTACATTTCAAAACAGTTTTTGAAATTTCTGTAAGTTTCATACTTTTCGAAATATTACGAAATATGTTGAAAAATTTACTGTCAAATTAATTGGCAAATGTTCGAAACCCTCGGCGCGCGAGTTACACTCGCACATGAAGGATATTGTTTATAATACCTAAAACAAGTAAGTATCAACATCTTTACTAATCGTATGAAATGGTATGAACAATATTTACTGAGGATAATCGAATTCTACATCTAAAAAAACCGCAGCAACCTTGCTACGCCTCGTTACGCTCCGTTACGAAAGAACGTAGTAGGTACGTCTTATTTTAGATACGCAGTAGTCTACTACGCAGTTCCATTCGGCCAGGAACGTAGATCGGGAATGCAGAGGTCGGGTCAGCAGTGTTTAGGCTTTAGAAGCATACATTCAACTTATCCTGGACATTATTTAATAAAATTAATAATTAATGCATATTCCACATCTCGTAAGCCATAACTGCCTGTAAAACAATAGTATCTCGTTTCGCTTCGTTACGATAGAGCGTTAAAAGTATTCATGTAATAAGAGAGCTACGCTGTTGTCTACTACGCAGTTTCGTTCAGTCAGGAACGTTCTGGAATGCAGGGGTCAGCAGTGTATTGTTGGCTTTAAAAGCAGGCATTCGATTGAGCCTGGATATTTTCTTTTATAAAATGAAAGCACATTTCTCCTGAGAAAGAATTTAATATGAAATTTAATATGAATAGTTCGGAAAATTTACTATTTGATGAAGTTAGCAGATTTTATATTAATATCATAAAAAATCTGTTTACTTCAATATTATTGTACGTACATACGTAGAGTTCTCATCATGAATTTAGACTGTTTCCATCCACTATTGCGGACAGGCCTTTCAGGACCTATTAAAGTTACAGAATTTCTTGACCTAAAAAGTTATTTGTTAAATCAGTTAAAGCAAGTGTAGGGAAAATATGTATTATGACAAGTAAAGGTACATGTAAATTTCGTTGCTCTACTTAGCTAAAACAACAAAGTTTTGATTAAAGATTTCCAACCACAAAGTAAGAGCTGTTATGTCATTTTCGACTAAATATAAAAAATTAAAAACTTTCGATCGTAATCTTAAACAATCAAAATTACCTTAACAATCGTATTACATAGTAACATTCCTGTATTATATTAATTAATCAAAACAACTCTTTTTGACTCAAAATCAAAATTAACATAAAGGTATCCAATAGTCAAATAGGTACCCAAAATATAGAATACTATAGCATTTTTAACTAAATTTAAACCTAAATTTCTACATTTTACAATAAATAATCATGACAATAAAATACCTCATGAACTTTCAAACTTGTATACAATATATAGAAGTTATATATAGACATAATATAAAGACACTACTATTAGTATGACAAAAAACCACATGTGAAAGTTTTCAGACAGCGACAAAACAAAAAGCTCTCACTGTGCCCAAAGGAATTTCTCGACTCCTCGAAACCTACCTGCGCGTATACTGATTTGAGGAGATAGACAATCACAGCTTTTTGCCCCTACGATTCAGTATTTTTATTTATTATTTGGTTCCGGAACTCCATGGTTAGTAGATAGTTTTTATCCAAGAAGTAGGTTTATATGCTGAAGTGTTTGCATGAACTGAAGTGCCACTTTTAAATACACCATATCGATAAAGTACACCATATCGATAATTAGTCATTCTGATAACAAGGCGTATGCATATGGTCGGACAGCTATTTAGCCCTAATACGATGTAGTCATATAGAGATTTAGTCTTAAAGCGATCTAGACATACCTGCTGTCTAGTCGTATTGAGATGTAGTTCTAAAGCTTCTAACCCATGGTGGGGGTATTCTATACACCTATAGGGATACTACTCCATATTTGTTTACTTTCCTCTACATGAATCATTGTTTGAAATATTGTGTGAAACCTTTTTAATCACGTGTTTATGTTGTGGCCATCACGCCTGGTATTAGACAATTTAACGCCTGGTATGTCCCTTGTGACCGTGCGTAATCGGATTTGCTCCACAAAATCAATATCGGCTGTTTCTAACTTGTTTACTTCGGAAATATCTTTCGTAATGTAGTTAAGGGGACATGTTTACCATGTTGTCATCGACGCCGGGAAAATAAATTATTGGATGCTTGTGATAATGACATGTAGGTTTAACTGTGTGCATCAAGAAGCTTATATCATGTTGTATAACAGGATATAAGCTTCTTGGTTGACATAGAAATTATTACAAGGAAAAAGTTTTTTAGACTTTTAGACAACTTATGAATTGATGTTGTTTAGTTATTTGGTTTCGTCATGTAGTCCCTGTGCGCATTCTCTGAAAATTATCCTATGAAAGAAGAGTGACAAACGACCTTGCGGCGGTTTTCGATACTTTGGACTTTAGTCTCTGCAAAGTACTGCTCTTCAGTGAGTCTGAAGGGTCTTCGTTTTATCGAGTTTAAAGCTTGTACCTACTTGACCGAGCCGTCCCAAACATGGCAGCAATACTCTAAACCAGATCCGATGACAAGACCGGACCTATCATAAAGGGATAGAAGCTGTCCCGGTGAATCGTGATAATAATCACGCCCTATGCTAAACCAAAGCAGTTTTAACTTTATCTGAGCCGGTTCTTATTTTGACTCATCGTGCATCTAAAGGCAAACATTTTAATGAAAGAATATTCTCGAGTTCTTGACTCGACTGTTCTCGACTCTCGATTAATTTTTCGCGAGAACGAGAAATACGAATTTCCCGTCACACACTTACTACACGTTTATACACTGTTAAAATTCAAGTCTCTTTACGTCCGTTGCCATGGAAACTATTTATTACCAGTGATTGTGAAATTTATCATGTGATGATGTTTTAGATACGAGTACATTTTACGGCGCACATATCAATTCCTCCACAGTCAAACTTTTATGCGACGATATTGTAGCTAGTCATGATTTTTTTAAACTATCATGCTTTTTTAAGCTTGATCATTCTCTTCAAATTAGAGAAAGAATGTTTACAGTCGGTCCATAACTCACGGAGAAATCGACAAACATATACATTAAAAAATACATACAGCCAAACAAAGAACACCATAGAAAGAAAAATAAATAAATAATGAAGTTAGTTATAAATAAATAAATAGTTCTGAGGTGTAGATATTTATGTAAGTAAATTTTTAACAACGGGTAGTTCTAACATTTACGTTTGATTTTCGTTGCCAAAATTCAAGCTTGGCTACAAATTATATTGTGTTTCATTTATTTTAGGTATATATGTATATGCGAGTGATTTCGACTGCGACTGGATCTAGCTGACTTTTAAATTATTTTGGGCCTGTGCCAAAATTGAACGGTTTTCCAACCGCAATGGCGTCATACATACCTCATTTACCTTACCAATGTTAAAAATATTATTTTATGATTTGTTTATTAGCGTTAGTTTGTATCCAGGCAAAGTTTTTTATCTACCTACCGGTAAACGTTAGTCCAATACATGATCAAAACAATCCTTTGAAATTCAAAACTCTGGATATCTCTCTCTAGTAGGTACTTGCACGTATCCAAATTTTTTACTAAAAATATAATAGATAGATAGATAGAAATACATTTATTTAGACACAGGTACACAAAAGTATAAAATAAAATAAACATAATATTAACTGGTAGTAGATTCCTGTACAACAAATATAGGTAATCCCCGCGCTAAGCAGAGCTTGCCATTGCCTATAGATCTAGCCTTTAAAAAATAAAGAGTTAAATAACATAAATAAACAATGGTGGACAATTCACACAGCATTATCTAGTCCCAAGTTAAGCGGAGCTTATGTTATGGGTACCTACTAGAAAACTTATATATATAATATACTACATTACATAGATAGATATTTTTTATTTTACATAGAAAACGACCAGAACACCCGGAACAAATACCTGCAGATCGTACAAATATTTGTACCAAGGCGGGAATCGAAACCGCAACCTCCTGCGTCGCAGGCGGACCTTCGCCCACCGCGCCACAGATTTGTCTATCCATCTAGCTTGTGTTATAGGTATTAGAGATGGACCAAAAGGAGTCCAAATGCGGACTAAAGAGTACTTCTCCTCTCTTCTCTTAGGTACTAGATTTAAATAACTGATAGTATACATAATACATAAGGATTTTTGTTATAGTGCTTACCCGCACTCTGGTTATCTCTAAGAAATTTTCAACTTCGGCGGTACTCGAACCCTCGCCCCACCCGTGTTCGAGTCCCGCCAAAGTCGAAATATTTGGTAACTTATTTCATTACCTAATACATTTTATAGCTACCTAAAAGAAAACTAAGACCAGGAATGAATATCTGCAGATCGTGCAAACATTTTTCCCGCGACAACGCGAATGAAACCAGCAATCTCGGCCTTCTTCCGCTTCGCCTCTGATGTCGTCGTATCAATCAGTCACGTTCCTCACAACTTTGTGGGAATAAACTTTTCTATGAATATTTGATAATTCTGTCAGTTTTAATTTCCAAACACTGACCATGGGTATTAGTAATCTAAGTATTTGTTAACCTGGCTCACGCCATGCGCCAGTCTTGTTTACATGACGTTACTAATGGCGTTCAACGGGTCTAGAAATAGATTGGTCTAGCCGTCTATTTGTGCCCTTTTCAGTATCTACCAGCATAGGTACGGTATCTTTGCACACTGTTTCTGACAGTTTTAGAATGAAGGGTTGGGTTGTGTAACTTATATGGCGTTTTCAGTGCATATCTACGTAGATACGGTATTAATACTAACTTTTTGAGAATGAATATTTGAATTGTGTTTGTGTAACTTCTGTTATTACATTTACTACACACTGAAACTGAATTAAAGGTTTTTGACGGCGCGGCGTTGGTTACCTACCTCCTCATTTAAAAGCTTAAATGCCCATTCCGACAATGATATTTGTAAGGTTTTTGTATTGATTTGATAAGACTCTTAAGTTACATTCTATGATAATACGTAGGTTAATTTTAATAAATACTCACGAACTCGAGATTCCTTTGAGTAAGACTAAGTAACTAAATACGAGTTCTTGGTATTCAAAATAAAATTATTACAGAATAAAACTATTACAGAAGCATTAAAAAAAAGCTTATGATAGGTATTACAAACTGGAAGATGGATTTTGGAAAATTCCTTTGTTAAACGAAATACATAATAACAAAAAGTAGGTGGCGGCGCTAGTTTATGTGGGGTATGCGCCTTAAGTTGGTCCTGCGCCAGAGATCTTCCCGGTGTTGTCGGTTTACTGTCACTTAAGTTATGAGAGTGAGGGAAAAGAGGGTGCACCAATGTTTGTGCACACTATACACAATATTGACCAAGACTATAATTGAGAATAACCGCCGTGATCGAAGAATCAGCTAGGAGGACATCATCACTCATCAATCACACACGGGACTCGATCCAAGGATCAACATAATGAAAACAATTTAGCCTTGAGAACTTGTCAAGCTTCCGAAGGCCGGTTATACAACTTTGGCAATATTGGGGACATTAACTCCACTCTATCAGAAACAAATTAGAACTAATATTTACAATTAAAACAATTCGGCTAACTGCAGAGTGTAAACAATATACAGTTAGCTCAAGGGATCCATAACAAAACCAGACGGAAGCGTCTCCAAGACGCTGACTGCTTTGACCCGCTGTATGGGAACGCGGAATGGATGCGGCAAGCTGAAGACAGGGCGCTATGGCGCTCATTAGGGGAGGCCTATGTCCAGCAGTGGACAAATATAGGCTGATGTTGATGATGGGAATGCGCTGCGCTAGATATACTTATCAGCACTTGGGTCACGTGTCGCTTCTTCGACCAGACGCTCCGATATTATTTTAAAAACTCGGAGTGCCTCGATACCCCTTGGATCTAGACCCTCGACTCTAAGGGGAGCAAATGCGTAGGCTTGATCGATATCTGCATATTCGCGGTAGAGGCGCGAGTATGCATATGAAATGAATATGAAAAGGCAAACTTTTCCTGAAAAATAAGCGTAGCTGTTTTAGTATCAACACTTTTTAAATCGACGTGATCTCTATCTTTAGTTACCATCATGCAAACTTACAAAATTAACACTTTCGTGGCCCTCGACGCATTCGTTCATCCGGAGCTCCGTGTAGCTCCGGGAGACTGTCCACTGGACAGCGAATGCGTTGGCAGTGAACTGGTTGAAAAACAGCGTTAAACGCTCAGCACGAGCAGAGTCACCACCTATTTTATAAGTTTCTTTTTTGTTTAGTTTTGTGTGTACATACCTACCTTTTTGTATCTCGATAATATGATTATGGTATTCTATTAACCTGGTACTGTCAACTTTTCCAAGAAGTTAATTTGTTGTAACTCTAGCTTAACCTTGGTTTAGTTCTTCGTGTCGTTTACCTACGGTTATTATGGTTTCAAGGGTTCACGGCCAAGAGCCTAATGCTCTGTTTGATAACAATTTGTGTATTTTGTTGATGATGCTAACGACCTGTAAGTGGTTTGCAGCCAAAGACATTTTAAGTATCCACCTATGTAGTATTAAACGCATCGCATGTCATGTTTGTCTTTTGAAAGACATATTGATAATCCAGTTTATTTCATCGTCTATCCAGTGTATCTATTGTTTATTGTGAAAGTCAACAAAACATGCACTTCTTAGATCACCAAGAAGTGTGTGTGTCACCCAATATTTCACACTTAGGTTCTTCTAGAGGAAAGTAGGTAACCAAATATGGACCCTATATATGGGATACCAGCATTTGTCCTAAACCAATAATCATAAGGGCAAAGAACTGTGATGGTTGACATCAGTCAAACATAGTTTACTATACATAGGAAGGTATGTAATTAAATAATTGCTGTTGGAAAACTAACGAGCATAATAGTAAACTTCTAGTTAGAATTGCCTCTTATTTAGAAAGAAAACTTTACAACATAAAGTATCATCTAAACTAAACAATGATCGAATCAGGTCATAAGAGAAAACTATCTGAGTAGAAAGCATACGATCAAACGGTGTTTGAGAGTTGAATCCTAATCTCCATTTCCTTTGTTTCAGGTTTGATTGATCTAAATCCACCTCGGCACCTCCCAGTGCTCTCACAGTGTTCACAGAAAGTGAAAAATGATAGAAGACAATTGACATAAATAGTTTTCCGTGAACTCCAGTGCCTCTAACAAAATGGGAAACATAAAGTGCACACATTAACAGTGACTTAGTGCGCGGACTTTTTTAATAATAATATATTTCTATAAATGCTAAATTACAGACTAGTATCAACGCATTTCTTGAAGCAGCCGTAGATTGTGCAAGAGCATTTCACTCGCCTGCCCTCGCGGTACCAATATGTGTCGTGATCGCGACATGTTTTTGAAGCGGAGTGATATTATCAAGTAGAAGTTTTATACACAGCTACTGACTTTATACTCGTAATAGTCCGTACTTGAGACAAGTGGCAGAAATTCCGGCACGACGGCGCCCGATTCAGCCCCGCCGTTGCGTTTTGTTTCTTTCGTTTTGTTTTACATTAAGGGATAAACAATAGACCGGCTGATTATTTTTTGTTGGATTATTGGAAGGGTCTAGGCCCAGTCGGGCTTCAGGAACGACCCTGGCCAGCCGTACCCGGGAAAACATAGCCAGGATATTGGAGTCCATAGCCGGTGCCGCAAGATTCTGCATTGTAAGTTTAATAATCCAAAATCTTTAATTTACTAGATTACGATCTTATTATAAGACAATTGAAATTCAGACAATAGAAGCTTGTTTTAGAAAACCGATGCATAGACTTGAGAATTCTATTAGACACGGCAATTTTGCAAAAGCTCCAAAACTGATTTAATTTCAGAATCGCACCATTCTCAACCGAAAGATTTTGGATATTGGGTTGAGTTAGAGGAAATGGTACAATTGGATATTTTACAGGTATTTCTGAATTGACTCCGGGGCTTCATAACATCATCCAAATTGTAGCGGTAACCTTTCTAGTACTTACTTACTAATTAACAAAATACTAACCCAAAAGCTTTACCTTGAATCATTTAATATTATTATGCTTTATGAATTGACTCTACATTGGGTACAGTTTGAAAAGGGGTCCTATCCTAAAATCATAAATGAACTTGGTCACTTTGATACACTTTCCGAGTTCGTTTATGAAATTTTAAAGTTCTGATTAGCTTTCATTTCGATAGACCTTCCTCTAGTGGTGCAAATTATATAAAATTCCAGATCTTTTCAGTACCCCGTGTTATTTTTGTTTAGGTCTCTAGGAAATTTTAGTTTATGCTTTATTAATAATTCGTGTGGCAATAGAAATTTAGAAATAATCTTGTACCTACCTATACCTATAAGCCGATATAATTATACTTTTTTTTGTAATATATAAAACTTAGTACATATGTAATTATAATATCTTTGTGTTTATGCTGGAAAAATATACTGTTGACTCTATCAGTCAAGTGAACCATGTTAATTCAGATGAATCCTATGACTGAATTTTTTTCAAGGACTTATAGTTTGTCAACAGTTATTTTCTATTATTATATCTAAGTATACAACTCTTACTATAGCCAACAACACTGTCACAGTCCATTCACACTGTCATAGAACGCAATCAGAGCTTATCCACCTTGAACCTTATTCCTTACCTAATAACGTACATAACGCACTACACTAACATCAACCAACAATAGGGTTTCGGGGCCCACGGGCACGACAGTGATTGCTCAAGCGAGCGACGAGTAGTACTAACTTCGGGTAACTTCGGGTGGCGTGCGCAGTGCTGTCAAGAGAGCGAGCAAGAGGGAGATATGGCGGCGCCTGAGTGCGAGCGAGAGGCGAGGAAGCGGCGCGAGCGTCACGACTCGGGCTGCACTCATGAGAGAAAAGAGAGACGACCGCTTAGTGAAGAGAGGATGCCACCGCCACCACCGCCGACACCACCGCTGCAGGACTATAGCCGACTTGAGGTAAACAAACCAATTTAAACCTTAAGACAAATTCTTAAAGTTCAAGATTCAACAAATTTACACTTGCACCGCACCTAGTAAAGTGGTAGAGAAAACTATTTTCCTTTTGCACATTGGACCAGACTATTGCTTATTAAAACATACTGTGTAACTTGTTTTAGTACTAGGTACTAGATCCTAGGATCTTTGGGTAATACCTATAGGCTATAATGCGTAAAACGCCTGAAGATATTTAAATGTTGTTTTTCATATGCTATTAATTACTATATTTATGTATATAGCCAGTATTTGACAACCCCATTCACTGCTCGCATACCGCAGGAGTTGACTAACGCTCGCGTGAAGACTAGAACAAAAAAACATCCTCTCAACCAAACATAGTACCTACTATAGGTATACCTATGTAGTTATGTATGCTATACCTAAACACTATTGTATCACCTTTCCGCGTATAAACGTTCAAGCAAAAACAACACTGGATGCCTGTGAAGCAGCTATAAAACCTCTCAAAATTTTAAAACATGGTCATTTGTAGTCGGAGCGTCGTGCGGAGCGGTTGTCCCGCGCTCGCCGTCCACAGTTCGGCGTGAAACGTCGCCGCCCTCCAGTCAGAGTCCCCAAATCAAAAGACAACGAATGCTTTACCAGAGAGGTCATCAGATGTAGCACCCCGCCGAACTTTGATTATGCTGTTGTATTGAAGCCTACAGGTAAGTTGATTGAGCTTATTTACGAGTACTTAGAACACATAATTTGACGACCTCAGTGGCGCAGCAGGCGAGAGTCTGCCTGCGACGCAAGAGGTTGCGGGTTCGATCCCCGCCTCGGAACAAATTTGTGTACGATCTGCAGAAATTTGTTCCGTTGGTCTGGGTGTTTTCTATGTATAATAAAAAATATCTATCTATGTAATGTATAATATTATGTATATCAGTTATCTAGTACCCATAACACAAGCTCTGCTTACCTTGGGGCTAGATAATGCTGTGTGGATTGTCCAGCATTATTTATTATTATTTATTTATTTATAGTTGTAATGAGCTTATTGCTGTTCTTACTGTTATTTGATTTAATAAAAACAGCTCGTAAATCATTAATAATAAAAAAACTAAAAAAAAAACATATCAAAATAGAACAAAGCATGAGGCGATAATTGGTCTTACTAAAATGTGATAAATTAAAAAACCACACCATTGTTCTTGAACCAAGATAGAACAACAAACATTGAGGTAACAAAAGGATGGCTGTCTCAATTTCTTCCATACAACCTTCGAGTGGACATATGGGCTGTGTAGTCTGAAGTAATATAACTATGTACTTTTAACTCTACACGAGAAAAACGAGAGTACTTACATAATCCAATTCTACTCCAGTTACAGATGAGCCAGAACCCCTAACCATAACCCCAGCCAACCGCGACGTAGACAGTGCAGTCGATGACTTCGCAGCCGACGAGGCAACCTTGGCCGCAGAGTTATCTGCGGCTGAGAAGACGCGTAGGGATGAGCGCAACGCTCACAACTCGCGGCGGGAGCAGCCTTGCCCGGATAGACGGCTGGAGAAGATCAGTAAGAAGGTATGTGTAGAAAAGATCAATAATTATTTAGACATTAGAAATTATAATGTAGATACAAGACCAAACTAATAAACAGGGCCGTCGACAAGACATTTTTCTCTGCGCATCCTCCTAGCCGCAGATCTATCTGCGGCTGAGAGGATGTGCAGAGATGAGCGTAACGCCTTGAGAATATCATTAAGAAGAAAGGTTACAAATCGGTATACCCACCAAGATATGAGCCCGTACCCAAATCAAGTAGTCCCTTCTGACAATCTTAGTGAGTTTAACATATACCATTCCACAGTTTGACTTCGTATTAGTAACCTAACTACATCTCTCGACTGAATTCCTTAATCCTTGAAGCCATCATGAAAAACTCGATCCTGTTGAAGCCATATCTGCGTCCCAAGGTTACAGTTCAAATATTAGCGTGTTGGCATTCGGTAAGAATGCACATAACGAAGTGATCGTTGAAAAAACCGCTTAGAGCAATAGTGACAAGACAATTATTTTAAGTCAATTATGGTGGTTTCGATTCTCTTTTTCAATGAGAGTATTCCTTTCATGCTAACAATCTAACAGAATATTCTTTCGCTTTCAGATTATCGTCCTCAAAAAGTCAATCTCTAACTACGAAGCGGACTACGAGGCTCAAAACGGCCACGCCCTAACCCCTAGCGATCGCATTACCGATGTCCAACTCATGAAAATGTACGAGAACCTACGCCAACTTCAAGCGGAAAAGCGCTGTATCAAAACAGACCCAGTAGAGTACGCTCTCAAGCTTCAAGCGGCTAAAGCGCAGAAGGAAAGAGATGATAAGCTTGATGCAGCGCTGAAGAGTAACAAGTCTATGGTGGATGTTGTCACCGATATTGAGGAGGTGAGTTCTGTGAAATATAGTCCGTGCGCGATCAAAATCGCGTGTATTATTTCGAAAAGGCATCCCGCCTTTTCGAAATAATACACGCGGTCGTTGGCACTTAAATCTCGCGTTATGCTCGCGAACACTGACTGAATAGATAGACCATTTTTGTTGGATAATTATGTTTGTCGGTTAATATATTTATCGCATATACCTTCTGTTTTTATTTCCTCCACGTGTCGTCGCGCACCGTGACCACGGTTGCTGCAATGCGATGGCTACGTAGAAGAGACACGTAATCGAAAATTCATAAAGGATAATTTTATTATTGGTCAGAAATCTTGTTAACGTCAAGGTTCTATCTCATTCTGATAGCGCACGGGTAATAAGAAGAGAGACGATCAAATAAACTTATTTCTTTTTCTAGTCTTTTGTGCACTATCATCTTGCAGGAACACTCTACATAATTAACAGAGCTGGGCAACAAATGTGGCAGCTTAATATTATATTCTATACAGCACAGCTGTATAATCATTTGACTTGGTCATGATTTATCCCAGAGTAGCCCAGAGAAGCGCATACTTTTTTCTTTGGGGGCCAAATATAACCAGTAAAATTATATGCCGGCCAGATTCTGTAAATGTTGTCTGTTGTTTGCTAATTACTTTATTTATTGTTATCAGGGTGAGTTCAGAGGTCTGGAGCATCATCATACAAAAGAAAAATAAATGAATGGACTGTTTTTACTCATTTCATTTTAGATAATTTTCTACCTACCTCCTACGACATCGACGACGCCTGTTTGGCCATTTTTGGCTAAGGTCTTCTCCAACCTTTTGCTGTTCTTCTCTTCATCTCTCACTACCCTTACCATGTTTTTCCTGTAATACTTATCTTTCGCTTTTCGTCTATCCATAATATTTAAGACTTCTCCTCTTTTTTCTTCTTCCACTTTTTAAACTTTCTTCTTCTTTCTTTCGTTCCTTATATTTCTGGAACCAATTCATCAGCTTCTGCTCTATTCGGTTTTCCTTTTAATGAATTTCTTGTCCATCTCAGTTTTAGTTTCTCTATGTACTCATAGCGTGAGATATCTTCCATTTTAGTTCATGTTCATAGTGTCTTACTTTGTCTTTTTTCCTTTTCCTGAACGAACTTCGTAGCAATGCAGATTGATTTGTCTTATGTTAGTGTCTAGATCTGTCATCCATATGTTGAAACTGAAAGACTACAGGTATTGAATGCCTTTTGAGGGTACGTATCAATTCGTTTTTCGCGATTTTCCGAAAAGAAGTTAGTTTCCACGCATTGGCCGTCCTTACTTCCGGTTTTTAGCATTAGTAAGTTAGTGAATTATTTGCTCATGGCACCGAAATACTACTTACTCATTGAAGTACCTAGGTACTCAATATCGCAGTTGACAGTGGAGGCCCCTAATAGTTTACAAATTTATTTTTGCTACGATTGGTAAAAGGTTCAAGGAAGCTACGACGACGCCGAGTAGAAGGCGTCTCGATATTTTAGATTTTTGCAGCGGTCCGGAAAATTTGTAGAAGTCAAAAAAGTTATGCGTAGTACCTACGGTTATATGTATAATATGTATAGGAATGAAGATGGTCCGCGAGCCGTACCTTGTCCACCCCTGATTTAGTCTATTATTTCCGGCCGAAAATAGCACAAGTGTTTAACTAATAATCTTAAATTCTTTATTGTACATATAAAAAGATTACACACAAAAAATACTATTTAAAGAATAAAGTATAAAAGGCGAGCCTAATAATTAGTATTTTTAATTTCCTAAAAAAATATTTGATGTATAGGCGGTTTTAAAAAGAAGGGCAAGCATAAAACTTACTGTAAGCACAGTCTCAAAGGATATGACACAAATAACATCTCTCGAAGTGATGTCTGGGTTCTGTCATGGCCAATGAGTGTCTCCTCTTCGTGAGACGAGTTTCCTAGGAGACATCTCTTTTAACAGGTCCCTGGGGACTGTAGCAGTGAGGCTGGTGGCTCGACCCTGTTGAAACCAGGTCCTGGAATTGTGACCTTGACATTTTTGAAGAGCTTGGATCAAGATCTGCTGCAGCATCTGACAAAAATTCTCAGCTCGCACCGTCCCAGCAACTCCGCTTTCATATTCGATGAAGTAAGGGCTAATTGTTTCCCTGGATGTTATTGCAGCAGACACAAAAACCCTGACTTTTATTGATTTGGCCTATAACATGAATGTTACTGAATGCCTGAGATAAGACGCACAAACACGTCCTACTGAGAACAGCATGCCTATCAATATTTCTACGGAATGGTGCTTGTTATTGACAGCAACGCAAAATGATAGGTTTTTAAACAGGGTGTAACAAAAATGAGTGACCAAACTTTAAGGGGGGTTCAGCTTCAATCACAAAACAAGAGAAAAAAAACCGACTCTGTTTTAGAAAAAATAAATATAAATGAAATTACCACTAGATTGACGCATGTGCATATTGTCATTCAAAAGAATAAAAAATCCTCTTTATCTGTTTTCATCCTTTAAAACACAGAACACAAGTCTAGTCTAGTGATCAAACTGATATTATACATATAATTAAAAAAAATTGACATGATTTTTTAAAATATTTTTCCCTTGTTTTGAAACTGACCCCACCCCCTGGAAGGTTGGTCCTTCATTATTGTTTCATCTTGTATATATACGCATAGACAAAATAATTCGCCAGCACAGTTAACCACCTGCATTCTAACTACATATGTATGTCAAGTGTCGTTAGGTTCTGTATGAAAAATACTGCGAAATGAGACCTCGAGGTTATGTATGATACAGGGTTCCTGTGCCAGAATTCCGAAAAAAGGAGGCTACTTTTGGTTCAAGCGTAGAACAAGAAGATAAATTTGCATGCCATGTGAAATAAGATTCTCAAACGCGAAAATCGACACTAAGGCAATACGTGCTAAAATAAGTCAAAGGAATTGCTTGTTATTGCCTTCTCATCGGCCGTTATTCTATGTACCAAAATTTCACAGAACCCTTACCTGTTCAACGTAATGACGGGAGCTACCAGGATTTGTGTTTATGTTGCATATAAATTTGGCACAGTTGCATGCTGATCACATATTACCAAATGCTTTGAGTGTTAACAATCATGCTAGTTCGAAAGCCGAAACCTTACACCCTTGTCTGTCTTTTCCAGTGGCTGGAAGGGTGTCGCCAAGCGAGCGGTCGAGCATCATCTCCCGAATCCAACTGGTCGTCTTCCCAACTGGCAGCTGAGAAGTCTTGTGTTCAACGTGCGTTGTTACGTCTCGAAGCCGCTAGGGGGCGGCCCCCAGCGCATTCTGCTGACAGAGGCGCTGCCAGGCACCTCTACGAGAGATATAGGACTGTAAAGCGAGTGCTGGCCACTTCTAGACCTGATGTAAGTTTAATACTACCTGTCCGAATAAACCTGTTTCTAAACCTGACGTAAGTATCATTCTGCCTCCTTGTATCCAATAAGTCGTCTTTCCAAATGGCAGCAGCGGAGTAAATTTGTGTCCAATGTCCGTTTTTACGTCTAGAGGTCGCTAGGAGGTGGATACTAGGTCCCGGTGCATTCCGCTGAAAGAGACCATGCATATCTACGAGTAGGACGTGAAGCGAGTGTGGGCCTCTTTTAAGTCTGCTTAAATACAATAAGAGGATTACTCAATTATAGACAGGGAAGTCTTCTTGTGTCCAACGTGCGCTGATAAGTCTAAAGGCGGCTAGCTGACGGTTTGGCGCATTCCGCCGACAGAAGCGGTATTTTTACGAGAGATAGGAATTTGAAGCGAATGCTGGCCACTCCTAGACCTGATGTAAGTTTTTTACTAAAATGGCGCGAATCTATGGAGTAGTGGGTAGGAATAATACCATGAAATAGTATTTTTCTATTAATTGGCAACAGAGATATCAGGGTAACGAAGATCTTGAACCATTTGTTGGAAGACATAAATGACTGTGAAGCAAGTGCTGGGCATTTCCAGACCTGACATACATACCTGCTTGAATCGAAAGACTCGAATAGCTGTATCTCCACAACGTAAGGCAAGGAACTTTCCAATATAAAAAAAACATTACGTCGAATTGCTATCAATATTGCCTTGACATTCGCAATATCTTTTTTTGCACGCGAGCGTGTTTGTTTTTGTACTATCTTATTCTGTATTTGGTTGCCAGGGTCTCTTTATTAAGTACATCAAAACACTTGTCTGAATTTCGGGAGTATTTGGTTGGCCTTTACCCCCTTATTTTGGATAATTAAATTAATCTCCGAGTCTGTTTATTTATAGTTTTTATTTATAATTGAATCCTGCTGCATGGAGGGATCAGGGGCCTTAGCTCTACAGTGGAACGTTACAGGCCAATTGTAATTTATTACGTACCTTACGTTACGTTTACTTACGTTTCACCTACTTATTGGTACTTTTTTAGGGTTTCATACCACAAAAGGCAAAACGGAACCTTTGAAAGACTCACTTTGTTTGTCGAGACTCGTCTGTGAACCCTCTTTTCTCAAGAATGCTTAGAATTATCCAGTTGAAATTGGTATCAAATCCTCAAGTTCGTCACTTCTTGGAGCCGAGATATTAATAAAACTTATAAGTCAACGCAATCGAAAGTAGCAGCCGTTTATACCCGCATACTTTGAAATTTCCAAGGAGATATCTTTGGAAATTTCAAAGTATGCGCACAAACACACAAAACCTATAGAGTACCTCGTTCCCCTTGACCTAGCACAAGTAAAGGAAAAAATTAGAAAACAGTAAATTCGTAGTATGTTCACAAAAAAGTACCTAATATTCACCATATACAATAACTTAGACGGTACTTCCTGTTGATCTAAAAGCATAAAAGTTAGCTACAGCCAAGTCTAACAGCAGAAAAAAAACAGTCCAAATTCATTAAAATTCGTGGTCACCATGGATCAAAACCTATAGGGCATCATTCCGTTGATATAAAAGAGAAGGAAGCAAGGTACCTATATACAGGGTTACTGCTAAGTTAGTAACACTACGCGAACTGCAGGTTCTGCCCATCACCACGAAGACGTTCGTGAGGATGCCAGGTCCTAATTCTTGAAATTTGATCACATCCACCTCCCATACAAACTAAAAAAGCACTTTAGTCCGGAACCCAAGGATATAATAAAGATCGATCTACCCCTCCCACTTTATTTGAATCTCCCACTGTTCATTCAGTAAAGAGACTAGTGTAGACCCAAGCATTGAGGCAAAAAATGCCTACAAAGTATCAGTGATGAATTTTGCCGAAATCATTTGATCCACAATTTGCTTAAGTTTAGTTCCAATAAATAAAGCCCCTATTATGATTGGATTTAAGATGTTTCATACTGGTAAAGTAAAAGCAGAATGGATACATTACTTACATACCTACTCAGGTAAGTCCTTTGTAACAAGTACTGTTTAAATTTGTAGAGACTGGTATACTTTAAAAGTTTAAACGGTAATTGACGCATAAATCTATGGAAACGATTGTCAATACAATTTAAAACTCCCGTTATGTTTGGAACAAGCAAAAGGCTTCTCTAGGCTTGTTTTGAGTCAAGAACGCAACAAACTAAGTATGGTTTAAGATATTTATTTACTTCTCAAAAGATTAATAATCACTGGTGAGAATCAAAATAAGCTTATTATTGTTAGTTAAAAAATCAAATACGAAAGGTACCTACAGTAACTGGTCACTAGTTGATAAATTCTCCATCAAACACATACACAAATTATTAAGGAGCTGATTATTATTGGCCCTATCGAGGGTCCATCGACAGATTTCACAAATCAAATCCACATTTAACGGAACAAAATTAAGTATTTCATATTAAAATTATCAAAACAAAGCACGAAAATACATTTCGATAAATCAAATTACTTTGACATACTGACACTTGTCAGTAAGAAAGTCAGTTTGTTTATTTTTCAAGGAGGGTTTTCGTTTTTGGATACAACAAAGAGGTTAGTACGTATTGGATAAGTAGCCTTCATTTTACTAAATGGCTTCTCAGTCAATGTGATTTGCAAAGACAAAGTGGCGTTCCGTATTTGTAGGTACTGGTGGTTCAATTGCTCTATCCTATGGTTAAACAATAAATTCTTTGAGTTCTTATGTGTCGAATCTATCTAGGTATGGTATGGCATCTTTGAATGTTGTTATTTAAAGTTAGTGTTTAACTTTTTTGATAGGCTGATAAATCGTAAAAAAGAAAAACCCAATTATTAAATTTGTATCAAAACACCCCGCCCAGTTCATCCCACATAAAAGTTATTCTAACAACGCCTTAAAACACCCCTTTTAATTCTTATGATATGAAAAACTAGCTGTTGCCTGCTACTTCGTTATTGTATTTTTGTAACTTTTCCAGTCACAATAAGAGACCACCTTTATTAACTAACCTACCGTGATACGGCTTTAATGGCAGATAAGGTAGTTCAGTAGGAAAGTAAAAAACATCCAGAATACCTACACATTATTTATTAAACGTTTCTACATATTTTTTTTTGTAAAAACCATAAACTTGCTTACATAGGTAAGATATGCTACACGTTTTTTTCTGGCGAAATCGATTACCTACATGCTGGAGAGAGAGGGCCGATGCACTAATAATAACAGACATCCATTAATTCGTTCAACCGTCTAGGCGTGAAAACTTGCAGACAGACAGATTTACTTTCGAATACATAATAATAGTTTGGATACCGCCTTCCAAACTCTCAATTCTCAGGTCCAGAGCTGGGAAGCACAAAAGTGAATTACCACATCTAATGTGGTTATCGCTAACCAAAGCGGCAGGCAAAAACTGCCGGGTATGTGTACTGTATACCCACTCAGATTTCACAGCCACTCTGGGTAGTGATTTTTTTTATTTGATATCGAACAAATCATACTTTAATGTCACTTGCATATTTAAGAAAGCGTTTACGCGAAAAATTATCAGTAACTTAGATTACTATTAGTACATTTTATGGCCGTTACCGTTATCGCATTCGTATAAGGCCTACGCAGAGAGCGTAGGCCATAAGAGTGTTAATGCAAAAGTCAAGCAAATGTGTTTTTCTAAACACTTAGTTTTATGGTTGCGAACATAAATGTTTAGATAAAAAAAACGATAGGTAGGGACAAAATCTGTCGGTCGACTTTTCGACAGATGCTAGCATGCAACACCAATAGTCTTCACGTCTCATCACGTGAACGATTTTAATGAAGTTATATCTTATCTGTGGTAAGCTTTTTCGTCAAACTCTAAGATGCGCGTCTAATTTTCTCAACTTTTGTCAGTTTTACTCGAGTAGTTTCTGGTCTTTCTATTCTACGACAAGATGTGACGAGATGGAGAACAAAATATAATTTAATTCAAGTCAATAAATAGTATTTGCAATAATCGCATTTGCGAAAGCGAAAAAACACTAATAAATAAAAGAAAGCTACCATTGCGATGCTATTGACATATCTAAAATAGATTTATTTCTTCTAGTAGGTAGACAGGTGTGGAAAACCATCCTGCGTGGATATAAAGGCATCCTTCGTGGCCTGGCTTAGAAAAATATTCAAGTATTTTATTTTGCGAAACTAATACAATGTGAGAGATCTTTAAAAAAATTACTTATGCTAGGTATAAGGAACCCATGTCTGTGCAGTAAGTACTTGATTTGACAATTATTGCTGGATCAACGCAGAATCGTTAAATGGCAGGATTACGGCTGTTAAAATTAGTAACCTACCTTAATAGGTAGGTAGGCAAGTAACAGTAAGTAGGAACCTATTTACCTAGTATGTAAGACTTTTTTATTAAGTATGTATCTTTGGGAAAAAAAAATTATTTCTCTCTCTCTCTCTCTCTCTTTCTATTTATCAATACTGTGAAATAAACAACGGGATGAACTTGAGCGCTTATGGTGCAGACCATGCCTAAACTCTCGATACAAGAACATTGAACACCCGTAAATAGTCGGTTCGTGGATAATCATCATCATCATCAGCCTATATCAGTCCACAGCTGGACATAGGCCTCCACTCATGAGCGCCATAGCGCTCTGTCTTCAGCTTGCCGCATCCAGCATCTGCCAGCAGTCTTTCGTAAATCGTCAGCCCACCTGGTCGGAGGGCATTCTACACTACGTTTGCCGAGTGGCGGTCTCCACTGAAGAATACGTTTACCCCAGCTGTTGTCGGTTCTTCTCGAAATATTGCCAGCCCACTGCCACTTCAGCTTGCTAACCCTTTGAGCTATGTCGATAAACTTAGTTGTCTGTCGGATGTATTCGTTGCGAATCCTATCCTTCAGAGAAACTCAGAGCATAGCTCGCTGGGCGACTTTAAACTCATGGACCTGCCCTACCGTGAGTCAATTGTTGGTGGCAGCCTGAGGTAGCCCGGTGATTTCTAGCACCACCTACCCCGCCGTTACCATGGCCAGGACTAGCAAGGCGGCCGCGAACTGGGGGCCATTTTTTGTCTTCTTGCATCATTGGGGGGAGGCGGAAATGCCCATAATCCCCACGCTGAGTATGCGGGTTAGGGATCGCAGTTCAGTGGTGGAATTGTTCTGCAGGGGGCGCTGCTGCCCGCCCCCCGGTTTGTGTCCCTTAGTCGCCTCCTATACGACGATTGGTACCATAGTAGGTACTAGTGTTTTCATATTAAGTTGCTAAGGAATTAACAATTTAGATGATAAAAACAAACAGTTATTGTTTGATATCTGCGCGAATAGAATTGCTTCTTCTTTTTTTTATTCGTGGCTTTTCCTACTATTCGGAACAATTCTGTCAATGAAATGAACATTTTCATCATTCATTTTCAACTACCAGTATGGAGACGAAAAGTAAGAACCGAAGAAGTTTATTTCTTATATGCAGTTTACTAAAACCAAAGACAATTTGAATAAATAAACGAGTGTTCATCTAGGTGGCTGCCTTTACGCGAGAAGGAGTACTCGACAACGAATTTGAACTCTTTCGTGGCGCGCATCTTACTTACCCCTCTTTTTCACCAAGGTATAAAACAGGTATTTGCAAGTTTTGTGTAATGTTTTCGTCTTACGTTCTCACTGGTAGGTATAGGTACATGTTTAAAACATGATGAATTTGTTGGATAAAATTATTTGTAAACTTCTCGCTGTGCGCTGCATGTTTTGGTCAAGTCAATTGATACCTATTTATCGCAACATGTTATCAACTTGTTGGAAGAAATTTGTTTCGTTCAAAGGTAAAAACCATAAAGCTAGCTAGTTGTAAATATTTTCTTTTAAATCAAATAACAATTTGCCCATTTGCAAAGCAAAGCAAGTTTTTTCGTGCTTATTCCAAAAGCATTATGAACGTACAATAGCTCAATAAGATCTTAAGTCGTCCTTTTTGACCACTCCATCCTCCAATAAGTAGCTGTATTCTTGATTTTTTATTGATTCTAATCATCGAGAACAATGTGGCCCCTTCAACTTATTACATTAGATTTCCTTTGATTTCGGTTTAAAGAACTTTATTTATACTCAAAAAAGAACAGACAAGTTCACTTGAAGGCTGACCGCAGACTTGAGACAAAACAGTCTTTAGACAGACTTTTGCTTTACAAAACTAATGAAGACGCGCACACTTCAGACAAGACGTCTCGCAGACAAAACAGTCTTATACCTACAAGAACCGCGCGCGCGACAAGTCTGTCGGCTTCGCTTTTGTATATATGCGAGCGCGCACATCAAAGACAAAACAGTCTGGTGACGTACCCCACTGATGCCAACTTAGTTATTTTATAGCTAGATCTAGCAATTTTTGCACCCCCGGCCCCGTCAGCTTCTAATTCAAAAAAATTGTAGCTTACCGATTTAGCAAATTTTTCTAGCAACTGTTCAATATAGCGAACTTCATTTGAACTGTTCAATATAGCAACGTTGTGAACTACTTCTTACCTATTGCCTATGCCTACCTAGGTACTTATACGTGGTGGCCACATGATCCATTCCTTTTAAATTAAATAACATTGGGCTGTGTTACTCCCTATGTAAGTACCTAGGAATATCTATTCAATACCTACTTAACTAGGTAGGTACCTAACCCATCTAAGTACTCTATCTTCCTTCATAAGGGACCAAAGTCTATTCGATCAATAAAATTAGGTAGAACCTAGGTACCATATAGGTACTATACCTAATAATACAAGTTCCCATTTTGATAGAAAACGCGCCTACAACCAAGCATACCTACCTACCTACCACCAAGCATAGACAGAATAGTATTGTCATAGGTATTTGTAATTAATCAGTCTTTTTATATTTTTCAACTACGGAAGGATTTTATTCGTCCATGCTTACGACATTCGCGCTGATTGGTTCTTTGAAAAAAGCAAACTTCAATCTTGTCTGTGTTTAGGTACCTACCTAGGTATCATGATGGCGCGTAGTAATTGTAATGGTTCGTGTAGGTATTGCATTTCAGATATGAACCTTTTTTACATCCCTTCTCGATAGCTACTCGACACATTGACGATAGCTACCGGACTACCAACAGTCGAGACGTGATGGAGACGTCGACGCCTCCATCACGCCTTGCCAAACTTGGGGTACCTACTGATCTCATAAAAACTAGGAAATTCCAAACGCCTACTAAGGTAGGGGCATTTATTATTCACTTTTATTTATCGAACTCGCGCCTGCTAGATAATGAATATTTGAATCTCATAAAAAATATTTGAATCTCGCGCCCACTCATGACGAGTAGGTAGGTATTTTTATTATTACACCTTGGTCTTTCGGTTTGGAACAATAAGAGCTATGAGCTAAGAGCTATGCTTGGAGTCGCTCTGAAGGACAGAATGAATACATCCGATCGACATAGGTCAGAGAATTAGCAAGCTGAAGTGGCAATGGGCCGGCCATATATCGCGAAGAACCGACAACCGCTGGGGTAAACGTGTTCTTGAGTGAAGACCACGACTCGGCAAACATAGTGTAGGACGCCCTCCAGCCAGGTGGGATGACAATCTGCGAAAGACTGCAGGCAGATGCTGGATGCATCAAGCTGAAGACAGGGCGCTATAGCGCCATAATTAGGGGAGGCCTATGTCCAGCAGTGGACTAATATAGGCTGATGATGAGGTGGCCACTTTCCGCGAAAGATCTAGCTGCTGAGATGATGGTAGAGTTGGCAACACTGGGGCGTCCTCGTAGCAGACAAAACAGTTTTGTCTTAGGTGTGCGGCGTGTCGCAAACAAAACAGTCTTTGGACTGTTTTAAGACGGACTTGTCTGTGTGAGACAAAACAGTCTTAAGACTGTCGTGACTCTAATGTGCGCTCAGCCGAAATGAGTATACATTGGTATCTAAAAATATGTATTACTTAAGTAAAGTTAAGGTAGGTCTACGGTTTCGGATTTCACAAAGTTCATGTCAAAACATGAAAAGTTTAAAACTTTATCCAACAAAAATGGATAAAGTGTAAAACGTGTTTGCATCAAGTATTAAATAGTTTACATTTCCACCCATAGACAATACTTATCTAAAACACGACTGCTTTTGCAGTGAGAACGCTGTCAATGTTTTGAACATGTCGTAAGCTTAGGTGTAAACGCAGCAGTGTTTTATATTGTGTAATTCTTGTCACAGATTTATAAGTATAGTAGTAAAGTAATTCTTGTTGGCTACGCAGTGTGAACGAAAGAGTGTTTGAGACTAGTGAATAACAGTTTTGCATGCAACGAGTTGTAAACATGTTTTTTGGTGTAAACGAGGGGTGACTAAGGTGCCCATTCCACGCATCCAATATCTTTGTCAAGTGATTTGTTCAATTTTTGGTCAAATTTATCTTTTACTTTAAATTACTTGGATGGATGCCCATTCCACTCATCCAAAATCTTTGTACAAGATTCCTAATTTACGTTTTCATAGAAACAACGCGTGCGAAGCCGCGGGCAGAAACTAGTATCCAAATCTTTGCTCAAGTATCGCTGTTGCAGTAAATTGGATGAAGACATCCAAGTTCTTTGATCAAATGTACATTGGACAAAGAAATTGGATGAGTGGAATGGGCACCTCAACAAATGACGACGACTAATAATAAAGTCGTCACGTGCGCGACGACTTTCATGGTGCGCATCTTAGCCCTGCTGGTGACGTCATAGATAGCCTTTGAGCCTAGCTAGGATAATATTTTTGCAAAATAATAGTCAAAGTCAATGGTCAAAGAAAATTCGACGTGACTCCCCGGAGTGACATGAACAACGTCACTGTCCAGGTGCCACATAATGCAACAAAACATAAGTTGGGGTTGGGAAACAAATGTGATAAAGATAATTAATGGCCAGATGTAAAAAAAAATATTAGATCAGTCAAAATAGTGTTAATTAAACACGAATATACGTTTTTACACGTTGATGTGATCAATAATTGGAAAATACAAAAACACGTAGTTTTAAGCTCACCATCAAAAAAACCATCGTCCAGATTGGTTTTTGTAAACCAAATTACATGTTAGAATATTCTGAAAAAATCTTTGGTTTTTGTTTTCAGTCGATTAACAATTTAGTAAAAAAAATACATTTTTAGGGTTTCAAACATCGGTTTTGAAACCCTTATGGTCTCGCTCTGTCCGTCCCCGCTCTTTCTTGAATATCTCAGTAACTACTGCAGCTATTAACTTGAAATTTGAAATAATGATACATTTCGTGCGCCATTACTGATTTCAAGAAAAAAATATATAAATAAATGAAAAATGAAAATGAATATTTTCAGTACAAATTTTGATGTTGAAATTTCAAAAGAGACCTAGGAAGACAAATGGGGTATCAAATGAAAGGTATTGTTTTGTACATTTCAAAACACTTTTTGAAATTTCTGTAAATTTCATACTTTTTGAAATATTTCAAAAAAAGTCGAAAAATTGACCATACCCCCCCCCCCTATCTCCGAAGATTGCACACCGATCCACGTACAATGTATTAGGCGTTTGTAGATATCAATCTATATTTTACAGGAAAAATATAAAGAAGTCTGTAATAATAATAGTTTTTGAAAAATGGTCAAAAAGGGGGAGAATTTTTTTTCAAAAGGGGGGGTACCTACCTATGTGGGGTATCAAATGAAAGGTATCGTTTTGACCATTTCAAAACATTTTTTGAAATTTCTGTGAGTTTCATACTTTTTGAAATATTTCAAAAAAAGACGAAAAATTGACCATTCCCCCCCCCCTAGCTCCGAAGATTGCAGACCGATCCATGTACAATGTACTAAGCGTTTGTAGATATCAATCTATATTTTACAGGAAAAATATAGAGAAGTCTGTAATAATAATAGTTTTTGAAAAATGGTCAAAAAGGGGGGGAATTTTTTTTCAAAAGAAGGGGTACCTGCCTATGTGGGGTATCAAATGAAAGGTATCGTTTTGACCATTTCAAAACACTTTTTGAAATTTCTGTAAGTTTCATACTTTTTGAAATATTTCAAAAATAGTCGAAAAATTTACCTTTCCCCCCCCCCTATCTCCGAAGATTGCAGACCGATCCACGTACAATGTACTAGGCGTTTGTAGATATCGATCTATATTTTACAGGAAAAATATAGAGAAGTCTGTAATAATAATAGTTTTTGAAAAATGGTCAAAAAGGGGGGGAAATTTTTTTCAAAAGGAGGGGTACCTGCCTATGTGGGGTATCATATGAAAGGTATCGTTTTGACCATTTCAAAACACTTTTTGAAATTTCTGTAAGTTTCATACTTTTTGAAATATTTCAAAAATAGTCGAAAAATTGACCTTTCCCCCCCCCCTATCTCCGAAGATTGCAGACCGATCCACGTACAATGTATGAGGCGTTTGTAGATATTGATCTATATTTTACAGGAAAAATATAGAGAAGTCTGTAATAATAATAGTTTTTGAAAAATGGTCAAAAAGGAAGGGATTTTTTTTTCAAAAGGGGGGGAACCTACCTATGTGGGGTATCAAATGAAAGGTATCGTTTTGACCATTTCAAAACACTTTTTGAAATTTCTGTGAGTTTCATACTTTTTGAAATATTTCAAAAAAAGACGAAAAATTGACCATTCCCCCCCCCCCCTAGCTCCGAAGATTGCAGACCGATCCATGTACAATGTATTAGGCGTTTGTAGATATCAATCTATATTTTACAGGAAAAATATAGAGAAGTCTGTAATAATAATAGTTTTTGAAAAATGGTCAAAAAAGGGGATTTTTTTTTCAAAAGGGGGTACCTACCCATGTGGGGTATCAAATGAAAGGTATCGTTTTGGCCTTTTTAAAACACTTTTTGAAATTTCTGTAAGTTTCATACTTTTTAAAATATTTCAGAAAATTGATTGTCCCAATAATTGGCAAATGTTTGAAACCCTCGGCGCGCGAGTTACACTCGCACTTGGCGAATCTTGTTTGATAAGTAATTAAAACTAGGTTTGCACAAGAAACACAGAATCCACTAATATTATAAATGCAAAAGTGTGTTTGTTTCTTTGTCTTTCCTTCACGCCCTATCTAAGCAACCAATCGACTTGATTTTTGGCATAGAGTTAGATGAAAGGATGAATAGGCTACTTTTTGGTTTGCCCTAAAAACGTGATATTTGAATGTAACGTGGGTGAAACCGCGGGGAAAAGCTAGTTGGTTAAATAAATTAAGGAACCGGAAAAATTAAAGCAGTAAATAAATCTATTTACCTACAGAAAATAAAATAGTTAGTGCTGGTAAATTTAAATATGAAATAGCACACGCGAGAATATTTTTCAAACAGCAATGGAATAATATGGTAAATAACAATTACGTGAGTTCATTCACGCAGTCCCTGTTTTTGAGATGAATACTTTTGGTGCGGCCGTCTTTCTACAGGCTCTGGTGAAAATATCAACATTCTCATAACTGGATAACTCATATTTTACTATTATTTTCCATTACTTGACACTGGCAGAAAAGAGTCCAACCAGACTCATATTGCCATTAACAAAGAATCATCACCGTCTTTCTACGTAAAGTAGACGCGCCTAAAATTCACCTACATTGTGTGTGTCTCGCTGCGTGTAGAGTTATGCATTCGGGAGTCAGTTTTAACTAACGTAGATGCTACGCCTTTCGATTGGCAGTTGTGTGCGTGGTATTCAGGGCATTCTCTCGGTTAGAGCGGTTGTAGCGACTGAAAGCTGAAAGTACCTACTTCATCTCCTAGGCAAGAATTAGATAGAGTAACAATTTTCCGAGGGCGATCTGAGGTAGCATTTGACTTAGCAACTCTACGGCAGGCGACTATTTTGTGTTCGCCAATACTAAATGGTAAACTCATGCACTGGCTTTGAAACAAATACATCGGGTTTTCACCGCGACTACAGCCTGGATCTCGAGGTTTTTTTACATATTTAGGAAAGGTCGACATTGCTTAAAGAAGGTTATTAAAATAAGGACCCTATTAAGAGCATTTTTGAGTAAAAGATGATAACGAACTGTTTTGTAATAGTAATTTTGAGTTCGCGACAAAAAAAAAATACATCGCTGCGCGATCAAATTGTCTCTAAATTGAACATATGTGCATATTTGTGACTCTCTAACCCTGAAAACACTAGAAAGACCACGAACTACCTATGTGATTTATTGTAACCATCTATCTGTAATGTGCTTTTCGTTTGAAAAGGTATTATGTATACTTACTAGTGCAGTCGGGTTAGACGACAGAGGCCTTCCCCATATTAACTGATATTTTTCATAATTACATTCAACACGCGTAATATCGCGTAATACGTGAGATATCGGTCGGAAATATTTTTTTAGCAAGGAACTAAATGTAGAGAATAAAATAATGATAAATTTCAATCAAGATGATTTTTCTAGAATTTTTAAAAATGGCCCTTTATTGACGAAAAATGTTTACACAGGTACTCCGTTATTTCTTCTACTTCTCCGTCACTTTTACGTACTCGTTGAGTTTAGTCACCATTGAGTTTAGACTCCCACTCATCGACATCATCATGTTGATGATGCTGACTATTCCAAAATTATTGCATCAGCCTATGTTAATCCCCTGCTGGACATAGGCGTACCCTAATGAGCGCCATAGCGCCTTCCTGTCTTCAGCTTGACGCATCAAATCTGCAGTCTTTTGCAGGTCGTCATCCCATCTGGCTGGAGGGCGTCCTACACTACGTTTACGGAGTCGTGGTCTCTACTCAAGAACACGTTTACCCCAGCGGTTATCGGTTCTTCGCGAGATATGGTCGGTCCAGTGCCACTTCAGCTTGCGAATTCTTAGAGCTATGTCGATGACTTTCACCTTTGTCGGATGTATTCGTTAGGAATCCTATCCTTCAGAGAAACTCCGAACATAGCTCTCTCCATAGTTTTGGTGATAAGTCATCCCCTGTCTCACTCCTCTGCGCAATTGCAATGGTTTAGACTGCTGGCCCTTTACTTAAAAACTCATGGTCGCATCTTCGTTGGAGACATCTCAACACCTCAGTCTACTTGTCTCTCGTTCTACTCTAAGTATTCTAGAAACGGGATGGTAATTATTGCTATTTGTAATTCTAACCCGACTGGGCTATACCCACGGTATTGCACAAATGTGACAAAACCTTTACTAGATTTGATATCCACCCATGGGCGTGGCCGTGACGCCCTCTGCAATTAGGGATCCTTGTGATGCGACAAAAACTTTTTTTTAGGGTACCGTAACATATTCGGATTAGGGAAAAATCATTTTTTTTTTTGAGATTTTTACCCTTTTTTAACCGAAATCTAATTCGTTGCCATGTTCAAAAATAGCGCGCAAAAGGATATCAGCTAATAAAAAATAACCCTGTATACATAACCTTCGATGTGCGAGTCCACTCACACTTGACGTTTTTTTTTTGTTTGTATAAGTTTAAGAGTGATGACTACGATACAATGCGAAACGGAGTCTGGGAAGACGTGATGGACCAACTATATTGTAGCGGTGTAGGGATGATGATGATGATTAGATTGATGGAGGTGGCTCAGAACTCGGGTGGCTTTTGGGAAGGCCTATATTCAGCAGTAACTTAACAACTTAAAATCATTTTCATTGATTTTGTATTTAAAGTTTTTTCGTTAGAATCCTTTTATTTAAGTGTGTGTTAAAACGCATCAATTGTTTCCAGCTCGGAAATAACAACGAGTTAGCGACCATCCTCGAGCACGAAGCCATGTTGTTCAACACCAGCGTTGATAGCTCCAGCGATTCCAACGAGAAGCCCTCTGAAAACTCTGCGGTGAATATACTTAAACCTTTGTCATACCTAATCATAACCTACTAGTCCACTATTGGACATAGGATTATCGTAATAGGCGCCTTATTTGCTCTACTCATTATGCCATAATCCCCAGCATGGAGATTATGGCATTATGAGGATTATTATGTATATTATGATTATTATGATCATTCCCAACCCACATAGGGTTGGTAATGCTTTCGTAACCTTGAACAAGGTTCTACAACTAAAATGATGTATGATGAAAATAACGGATTTTCCGCAAAGCTGCTTTTTAACATAAGACATGATACTTATTGGCTGACATAAACTAGCCTAAACGTATCTATGCCTGTAAGATTTCAGAATCTCTTGACTGCTAAATTTCCTAACTGAGCGCTTCGATTGCTATTATGTGTAGACACGGACCAAGCTGGGTGTATTCATTTATCAACATTACAATAACAAAATAAAACAACTACGACTAGAATATACCTATACATACTTATTGCTTAAGAACCTAAGCCGTCACCAGAGGCTGTGTATCCAGAATGCTAGCAGCATTGCCACGTTGAATGGCAATGCTAATTCGTTGACCAAAATAAAAGCCAGCATTCCGATCACCTGTGGACTCTATGAGAAGTTTTGTAAGGACTTTGTATATTTCATGTGCCCCAGGACCCCAATGACCTAGGGTTTCCACACCAAACGGCTCGAATAGTACTTTACTTATTCAGTGTGTAGACGTGGTAGACACTATCCTACAGTGCCGTTAGGGCGGTGCGAGCGATGCCCAGGCACAGGGCGTAAATCCCAAGGGCGCGCAGTAATGACTCTCAGAAATGTTCTTCTTGTTGGTAATTGCTACGCCCACCTAACAGATTTCGCATACCATACCGATCAACAATATTTTACTGTCTGTAGTCAGATGTAAAGAATTTTTTCAATGATCATAAACTTCACAATAGAAACATCAAAAATACAAAAATTTCTTCGCAGATATCATTTCCGCATGAAATAAAATAAAGGAGAGGCCTGCGTCCAGCTGTGGACCATTATAGGCTGATGAGGAGATATATTTCTTTAACAAAAGGGACAATAAAAATAATTAGCCTATTAAAGTCACAAGCATTACACTCTTTTTAATACCTCGCGTGATTATACCCAGTAGAAGGCTGATCATGATCACGCACGGTGCTGACCTTTCTCCAGCTTGGGTCTAAATGGGCTGACAAAACAAAACCTTCATAAATGATCTGCTTTTTCGTCAGGTGACAACCGAAACTCTCATCCCCTCGCCACCAACACGTGAAACAGTTGAAGAGGTGCCATCATCCACATCATCAGCTCAATCAGCCGCGAGCGAGGAGGCCGCTCAACCCAATGAGGGCTTACACTGCCTCAGTCTGGATGAACTCACCAAGGCGCTGTTTGAAGCTAAGATACTCAAATGTGTAAGTTTAATAGTTCCTCACTAGCTATCATACGTCTTTTTCCTTCATCACCACCAACTTGGTCGCGAGAGCCGTGGCGTTCACAGTATATGAATCTCGCTCGTGGATATCATAAGAGCCGTCTACGGTAACCTAGAAGAGGAAAGGTAGGACCTTCCTTTGTTTATTTTTAACACCCCTACTGCGATCAGTTAACCGCCTGCCGAACGTGGTGATTATGGCCAATCGACGGCGTTTGCGGGAGATCCGTGTAAATAATGACACAGGGAAAAGATGACACCACCGAAGCTTTATAACTTTTCAACTAGTGTCAACGCCTAACTCGCCGGTTTCGCCTCGGGTCCCAATCCCAAATGACACACTCGATTGGAATCAGGCAAGTTCTCGCCTCGGTGTACAATGTACTATTGTTTCTTTCTCAGACTCTCCGGCGCAGCATCAAAGAATACGAGAACAACTTTGAAGTGACGCACAGCAGGAAACTACAGCGGGACGACAAAAAGGGCCGCGAGGAGGAATACATCCGGTACAAAACTATCAAGGCCAGGATTAAACTCATCAATGTACTCATAAACAAAAAGAAAGCTCTTGCTAAAAACTCAACAAACTAAGGCATTAATTATGCTAATGCAAAAGATATAGTATAATAAAAATTTACTACTAAAATGGGAATTGCAACCAATCGCTTTACAATGACAATGGTGTTTACGCATAAGCGTCACGTAGAATGAATATGAAAGAAACACTGAAAAGTATGTGCGGTGCTTTTTGCACGGTATACTGATAGAATGGTTTCAATCTTAAGAGCCTATACGAAAAGCATAGGCATAGGATTTTGTGTCCATAGGAGCGGGGCCATATATAAAATGTGCATATACTTAGTTCCCATGCTTATTCTCAAGATCTTAACTTCTGTATTTATTGAGAAAATAAGGTTTAAGCAAAAATTTAGAGGTAACTTTGCAATTTTTTAGGGATTTAACGCTTGCGCGTGTCCCTCCATTCGCGTATCTATAATCGAAGATGGAATACCAAACTGTGTGAATCTGAAATGATGTCATTGTGAAGCGATTAGTTTATAAAGTCTTTTCAAATTTCATTACTGAGTCAACCATCTGATCACTGATCAAGTGATCAGTCAAAGATCTCTGGGACTTCCTAGAACTCAGCTCAAGTACCGTTCGATCCACCTACAGAAACAAATCATAAACGAAACTTTGTAAACCCTTGCTTAATAGAATATAATAATAGAAAGTATAAACTTACGCTTGCCTATGAAGATGATCAGCGTTAATGTAATAAACTGATAAATATCACTTAGAAATAACAAAATTCACAAAGGAATTATAGAAAACCGAGTTACGCTACAAAAGAAGTTTCATAAAAACTTTATCAGGTTTTTCCTTGGATGCTTAAAATTAGGGAAACTCCAATATCCTGGTCCTTCAGCGAATTATTTTTAGGATAAATATCTATGAGTAAGAATTTATTTATTTCTATTTAATTTAATGATTTTTTGTATGGATGGTTGGTTTACTTCGAGGAGATAATCGAAAAATCTTAAGGTGGTTGTCCAATTTATTTACAATACCTTTGCAATGGTTGTATTTTCTTGTTCTAATAGCTTTTTTCTGTATTTTATTTTGGTGTTGTAAATGTATACATAACTTTTTTATTATTAATGACCTTTTGTATATTGCGGGTTATTTATATTTAACTATATACCTTTAAATGTTTTATCTAAACCAGTATTTATTTATTTCTATTCCTTATTTGTAATTTCTTTGATGCCATACATACATAGATGTTTATTTACATTATTTACACTACGCTAAGATGGTTTCCGCTTATAATTTTTTTTTATCTGTTTACTGTATAGAGTCACGTATACAGAATAGGTAATAACGGTTCAAAAATAAGAGATATCTTTTTTTGATGTTGTTATTACGCGAAGTTGACTAAGTATTTACCAACGATAAGGTTAATAAGGTTGATAAGGTTTATAATAATCAGAATAAAACAAACAATCGTTTATTTTTTTGTAAAAAGTTCGATAAAAAATTATGTTAATATATTAAATAGTTTACTCTATTTATATATATAGTTTAGTATCTTAAATTCCTTATAAATTTACTTAGTGTCTCGATGAATAATATTTGTTTGAAAAACAATGTAATCAATATTTATAAATATAAGTACCTAAGCAAGTATAAACAAATAGGTTTTATAAAACTTTACCTTAACACTAGTTTCTTTTTTTATGAGCAATGTTGTTTTTGTAATACATTCATGTTATGAACGCGCTGGAATTAGCATCCGCATAAAATTAATGAAATTCTCAGTATTTTTAAGCTTTCTCGCTGTACCAAATTTATATGACAAATAAATTATGCCTCTCGAATACCATAGCTTCGTAGTCCCAATTCTGTTTTAGAATGGTGCTTACTTTAAATCTAAAAGATCGTAGCTAAACAAATTGATTACTTAAAATAAACAAAAGATTTGTGTTAACCAAGAATTGTTTATAAGGAATCATCTATAGGTACTATTTACTGATAAATTTCAAAATATTGAAGGTACAGATACACAAAAACGTTCAAATTCGGTGTAAGGTAATGCAAAAAATAGATAGTAAGTAAATCGTTCTACAAATGAAAGTAGGTAATTTAAAGAGATATTTAAGAGCATTATTGGGCACGACATTTTTTATGTCGTCGGTGGATAGTGCTTTTTTCGCAAAATATTTGTATATAACGTAATGAAAAAAAAAAGAATCCATGATTAAAATTTTGACGATTAAAGTAAATATCGATAAAAATTGTATAAACTGTCTTTTTTGTAAGGATTACAGAAAATCAACATTTATCATCAAGGCAAAAGGCTTCAACCGACCAAAAGATTGCGTAGTACAACCGTGAAGTATTTAATAATTTTAAAAAGCGGAACTTTTGTATTACTGTTTACTTTCAATATTAATAGGTAGGTATATTAATATGATGGGCTTTATTAATACTGAGTTATGACTTACTTAGCTTGTATTGTACTTCAGACATGTCTTCACGTCACATTCTGCAAGACCTCTCGTATAACACATCACATGCGGACAATAATTGTAGAAGGTATCTTTAATGTTAAGGCGTTATCTGCCCCAACTCAAACTAGCGCCGCCACCTATCTTATTTGCCTTGAACAAAGAAAATTACAAAAATTCATTGCACAGTTTGTGATAGCATTTTTAAGCTTTTTTTAAAACCTCTGTAACCTCTGTAAACCTCTGTGTGTCGTTTTATTTTGTAGAGTTTAGGGAGAGCTTCACAGTTGCCCCTGGTGCCTACTAAACTCTATTTTTAAGGCAATAGAAAATAAAACAATTACTTTTGTAATACCTAGTAATTTTGTGTTTTAAAAGGTATCACAAATTTTGTAATGAATTTATGATAATTTCCCTCGCTCAACGTAATTATAAGATAAAATAGGTGGCGGTGGTAGTATGTGTCGGGGGGTACCACCGCCTTAAATAAATATTATTCCATATGTAAATAAAATATTATTTATTCCAACTTATGTACCACATCTGCGCATGAAGACCAGTTGAGTCTCTGATAATAAAGCTGATATACAGTTTTTTTTATTCCATAGCGACTACGAGACCTGATTAAATAATGCCCATAAAAGTGAATTGGTTTCAGTCCGTGAAACCAATAAGCACCTTTAAAAAGGTACCTAGTTTTAATAATTCAGCAGTGGACTATTATAGGCTGATGATAAATAATTTTAAGTTATTTGATCTGTATATAATAATAATTTAAACAATATTTACGAGTATAGTAGTTATAAATCCTTATCAGTTATCGAGAAAATAATTTAAAAAAATGTTTTTATTATATTTCGTGTTACTTGCTGAGTACCTACCTACGTTAGTCATATTTATTCAATATAAGTACCTACTTAAATGAACGTATATTTAAGTTACAGAAGGTGATGTTATAGGGTCTTGTCTATTGATTCCATTTCCTGTAATAGAGTTCTAAAAAATTCACCTCTCATTATCTCTTAAAGAGAGTTATCTGCTGATTGTAATCATTTTTATGTATTTAGTGATAGAATATATACCTGTGATTTTTATTGACGTACATTGGATACATCGCAATGTCCCTCTTGTGTGACAAGAAAACTTTTTTTTTTATCTTTCATACATGAAGCGTTGTGTTTTGAATTTGGCAATGTATTTCGCATTATTTATTGTGAAATTGAATAAGACTTGATAATATAAAAGTAGAGTCTAACTTTAAGATTTATGTATAGTTGGATTGAGACCTGCAATTTGAACTTTATTCTACAAGCGTAGAGGTCAAATTCAAAGTTTTTTGAATGAATGCTATATGGGCTTTAGGATACACGAACCTGACAAAAATCGAGGTGGAAAATCTTGTGGGAACGTGCTGACAACAGCCTGGTTAAGGGTTAACAACGATGGTTTGTAGACAATTTTTTTATGCCTTCGTATTTGTAGTGATATTAACCAAACAGCATTTAAGTGAAAGAAAATGTCTATACTTTTGTTGTAGATACATACTGACTTAGCTTTTTAGAATATAAGCTTAACAGAACACATCCTATCATTTTCTATGGACGTATAATAACCGTGAAGTTAAAATCCATATCAAAATAACGACTATGTAAATTAGATTTTCGAAATAATACAATAACTTCTACCGTTATATGTAACCGCCTGTCATTCGCGCCATTCGCTAAATAACAATAATGTAGTTCACAGAATAGAAAAATTATAATTGTATAGATTATTGTAATAATCAAGTCTTAGTAGAGTTACAAAATTTCCATTAATGATTAAAATAATCAATAAATATTTATGGAATTGTAAACACACGCCTTATCATTTCGATGCGCTCACTGTTTCATTAATTTACGGATAGGTACAACTATCAGTGGAAAAAAAAATTAAATTTACGATTGTATTAAAAATTATATATAAAGTGACCATATCACTTTTATATAATTTTTTATACTATTTGATTGTATTATAAAATAAATATAAAGTGACCATATCACTTTTATATAATTTTTAATACAATCGTAAATTTATAATTTTTTCATGCCCTGTTAATTATTTTTCCTCAAAACCATAACTTGACTACACTACAGGTCTTACTACCCTATGATGACATATACATACTTTAGATCATCCAATTGTGCTATTCTAAGGGCGCATTCACACTGTTCCATATTTACAGAACCGTTTTTTACAGGTCCTGGATACTGGAAACTATCGTTTACTGGATCCGGGATGCTGTAGGGTACTTATGTGACTCGCTTCTACATCTACAGACGCTATCACGAAAAAAAAAACGGATCATGCAAAACGGATGCTGTGTGAATACGCCCTAACATTTTTGCGATTACCATTTAACTACCACGGCACGTAGGTAACTAAATCTTAGCCAAAATAATGTTAACGATTCCCCTTTCAATGATATGATAACCTATTGGAACATATCACCAGGGTCCTGAGGTTAGGATTTGATGAAACCGGTCCTAGGTTGACGAAATCGGGCTAACTTGGCCACAAGAAAACGTTTTCGTTGGTAATATTGGCGCAGCTGATGAAACTCTGTCTTCACCTTGCGGCAAGCTGAAGACAGGGCGCTATGGCGCTCATTAGGGGAGGCCTATGTCCAGCAGTGGACAATTATAGCCTGATGATGATGATGAAGCGCTCTGAGGTGAGGTGCAAGCCTAAGATGCGCAACGAGAATTCGCGTAAATAAACCAGTTATTAATTTTTAAAGTAAGCTAATATGGCATTTAGCAGGTGGAGTCCTGCACCCAGCAGTGGACCAGTATAGAGTATAGACGTTAAATGATGTAGACGATTAGTATATAAATGATTAGTATATAAATGATTAGTATATAAATGATTATCAATGAAAATAATAAAATAACTAAATGGTTTTCAAAAAATTATCTGAGCATCTGGTCGAAGCGACGCGTGACCCGAGAGCTGGTGAGTATCTGGCACAGCGCATCAGCATTGCTATACAGCGGGGCAATGCAGCCAGTGTCTTAGGCACGCTTCCAACTGGTATTGATATGGATCAGTTAAGCTACCTGTAGATTGTTTGCAACAGTTTGCAGATAGCTTAATGGTTTCTATTGTAAATACTAGTTTTAATTTAAATTTGTTATTTGATTGTTATTTTCTTTCTGAATAAAAATTATTATTCAACTAAATGGTGCTGGATAACCCAAGCAACATCACTAGCCCTAAGCTAAGCAGAGCTTGTGTTATTATGGGTGAAAGATACCTGATACACATAGAGTAAGTATTATTATACACTTTATATATCACTAGCGGTCCGCCCCGGCTTCACACAGGTATATTCTATAGCCTATGTTCATCCTGATGAACATAGGCATCCTACATTATCCCTGGATAATGTAGGATTCAAATGGTGGAAGTATTTTTCAAATCGGTCCATTAGTTTCTGAGCCTATTCAATTCAAACAAATAAACAAATCTTTCCCCTTTATATTATTAGTATAGATACCCAGAACACCTGGAATTAATATTTGCAGACCTAACAAATTTGTCCCAAGGCGAGAATCGAACCCGCAACCTCCTACGTCGCAAGCGGAACTTCGCCTGCCGTGCCACACTTCGCATGAAGAGCAGACAAGCTCTGATATTTTATAGGTTCCTCAATAGCCTATAATGTTCCACTGCTGAATGCAGGCCTCGCCCAGATTTTTAACTCATGGGAAATTTATAGGTACCTACCAAATGGGTACTAGATAACTGATATAATGTACATACATAATACAATACATCATTATCGAGTGTATCCCATCTGGCCCGGTGACTTGGCCCGGCGCCGGGCCACATGGGAAAAAAAAGTTTTAACTGGCCCGGTGATGTGTTTACCGGGCCAAATGACACAAATCAAGTGCCATCGTCCCCGGTAAGTTGAGAAAAGAGGATACGCCTCGTAGTTTATGAAATACCTAGCCCCAAGCTAAGCAGAACTTGTGTTATGGGTACTAAATAACTGAAATACATAATTTAATACAATACATAGATAGATATTTTTTATTATATATAGAAAACGACCTGAACACCCGTAACAAATATCTGCAGATCGTACAAATATTTGTCCCAAGGCGGGAATGAAACCCGCAACTTTCTGCGTCGCAGGCGGACCTTCGCCCACCGCGCCACAGAGGTCGTCGTATTATGTATTTAGCAGTTGCACCTTATACAGTCATCAAGGTACCAACATTATAAGTGTTTATTGTTGTTGCGTTTATTGTTATGTAGTGTATTAAGTTTATCAGTTGTCTAATCCCAGAACATTAGCTTTGCTTAGCATGGGGCTAAATGATGCTGAGTTAATTGTCCAGCATTATTTATTTGAAAATTATACTGACCGACCGCAAAAAGTAAATGTCACTAGGGGCATATTTATAATTTTTTATACCTACTATTGATAATTTTAGCATCTTCGGGGTTCGAGCAAAATCCCGAGTTTAGTGGAATCACTGTCAACCATTTTATCAGTTCCCGCGGTTGAAATTACACCAAGCGAGTTTACCTACAGAATAGGATCATCTATATACTAGTGTTAAACAAGTTAAGGCTCATACCTAAAGGTAAAAGGAGTAACGATAGAAATTGTAGATATTACCGTACCTATTCTTCGAAATCGACTTAGGTAATAAACTTCAATGGGGTACACACTCATATAAGCTATAGAAGAGACAGCGCTGCAGCGCATACAGTCAAAAACGAGACCATAAGGGTTTCAAAACCGATCTTTGAAACCCTAAAAACCATATCTTAGAGATGTGGAAGGATAACGGCATACCACTACAATTGTGCAAAAAATTAATAGTAAATAATAATAAATAATGCTGGACAATTCACACAGCATTATCTAGCCCCAAGGTAAGCAGAGCTTGTGTTATGGGTACTAGATAACTGATATACGTAATATTATACATTACATAGATAGATATTTTTTATTTTACATAGAAAACACCCAGACCAACGGAACAAATTTCTGCAGATCGTACACAAATTTGTTCCGAGGCGGGGATCGAACCCGCAACCTCTTGCGTCACAGGCAGACTCTCGCCCGCTGCGCCACTGAGGTCGTCAATTCACTGTAGTAGAAGAGTATAATATAATAATACGTAACGTATATAGATACTACTATAAAATAAATTGAATACTATAAAGTCTACAACAGAGAGAGCTATAATAAATTATATTAATAGTATATGTAGTAAGCTATTTATTACGGACAGGGCGCTATGGCGCTCATTAGGGGAGGCCTATGTCCAGCAGTGGACTAATATAGGCTGATAATGATTTATTACCGTATAGCAAGCTGCCACAGGCGGTTACTATGCTAAAATAATAATAATAACACTTGCTGATTGTCACCATACCACATGATGTTAACCTCGTTAGAGCTGAGAAGATAAACTTAGCAAGTATCTTGACTTGGCTCACGAGGTTGTCAGCATGTGCGATATAGATTCAGCGACCATCGTCCCAATAGTTGTTTCGGTTAACGGCATGATAGCGAAGAGCCTTGATCAACATCTGAAGTGACTATCGCTAGGAAGTTGGATCAAGGGTCAGATTCAAAAGGCGGTACTCCTGGATTCGGCGCGTATCGTCAGGTCTTCCTGACGATACGCGCCGAATTCCTTTCTTTGCAGCCCTAGTCACCGGCTGCTTGAGCCTAGTTTCGTGGCTGGTGATCTACCGTTTTGATATATTTTTTACTGTAGAATTGTTTTTTATTATTTTATTTTCGTGAAAAATGTATTTTTTACGAGATTTAAAATAAATAAATAAAATAAATAATGCTGGACAATTCACACAGCATTATCTAGCCCCAAGGTAAGCAGAGCTTGTGTTATGGGTACTAGATAACTGATATACGTAATATTATACATTACATAGATAGATATTTTTTATTATACATAGAAAACACCCAGACCAACGGAACAAATTTCTGCAGATCGTACACAAATTTGTTCCGAGGCGGGGATCGAACCCGCAACCTCTTGCGTCGCAGGCAGACTCTCGCCCGCTGCGCCACTGAGGTCGTCAAATGTCAAATGTCAAATGAATGAAGTGAATAATAATAATAAAATAAAATAAAATCGTTTATTACAGGCAACATTAGTCTAGTACAGGATGTAAAATACTAAAAACTACGGCCTATCCTATAATTAAATCAGATCTGACAAGCCTTCATCAAATGGGTGGACAGAATGATGCTTCTTCCCCAATCATCACCACAAATCAAAAGTTCTGCCAGAAGTTACTGTGATCACACAATTGATCTCGTTACTTTTAGAGAGATAACTTTTGATCCTAAGGTGTTTATCATCGAACCCTGAACTGCACCGCGAAAACAAACCGATAATTCTTCTCGTGGATAAGGAATTAAAAAGTACAAATCACACACAAAAAGTAGGAACAAATAAATGCAATAAAATAACCACAAACTTAATTTTTTTCTTTATTTCTTAATAATAATAATAATCTAAATAAATAATAATAAAATAAAATATAAATAATCTAAATAATAATATTAAGAAAATTACAAATTTAAATTAAAACTAGTATTTACAGTAGAAACAATTGAGCTATCTGCAAACTTAAAGTTTAAAAATATGACAAAAAAAGCACATAAAATACAAAAATATAATTAAAACATACAAATCAAATTACGTTACACAAAATTACAATAAAAAAACCCAATGGAGGTAAAATTAGAATAGACAGTTATATGAGCTGTTGTCAAAATGTCGTATGTTATATACAAACAGTACAGAAAATTATGAAATCGCGAAAGTTTTAAAACTTTTACCAAAAGCTCTCAGACCTGCAGACTACACCTACAAGCCTTTCCCGCCTGTGAGAATCGAACCCACAACCTCTGCGTCGCTTTCATTCGCTTCTTCGCCTTGTTTTTCTATTTACTCTTTCACCGCTCAAGCAGCTAGATTGTGGAACTTCAAGCATTTTGTGAAACTCTATCCCCCATGATATTTGAGCCAGCCCATCGCTTAACATATTTAGAACTAAGTTAAAAAAGCACTTTCTACTATCTTTAATATTTTAGAAAGTTATATGCATTTAAATATATATTTATGTCTCCATTCCATTTACTTTATTTTTGTAAATTATTATGTTTCTATTTTTAAGACAAGTACCCTTGTCTTTTTGTAAGGACACAACATTTTATTTTACGTGGGAGAAGCCAATGACTCCTGAAACACAGTTTATACTAGTTCGGGAGTCTATGGATTCATTAACATTAATGTATGTTAATGAAATTTTCAAAAAATTATCTGAGCGTCTGGTCGAAGCGACGCGTGACCCGAGAGCTGGTGAGTATCTGGCACAGCGCATCAGCATTGCTATACAGCGGGGCAATGCAGCCAGTGTCTTAGGCACGCTTCCAGCTGGTATTGATATGGATCAGTTGAGCTACCTGTAGATTGTTTGCAACAGTTTGCAGATAGCTTAATTGTTTCTATTGTAAATACTAGTTTTAATTTTGTTATTTGATTGTTATTTTCTTTCTGAATAAAGATATTTTAATTATTTTTAAAGTAATGTATGTTTATTTGTGTCAAATAAATGATTTATGATTATGATGTACTTTATTAGGTTTATTCATATTCTTACCTGTTCCATCATCACCTCTCCAATAACTCCAGAAGAAAACTCTTATTCAGGGTTAACCGCGCCTATAAAGAAATCCTACTAGATAAGTTCATGCTATGATTAATGTGTAAATAAAAAAAATACAGAATTATTTGAGAATAGAGAATAGTGCTAGAAAGAAGTGCGTGAAAGAAAGAAGAGGAGGGAGTCCTTTATCTTGCAGTGGAACAATATTGACGACCTCTGTGGCGCGGTGGACAAAGGTCTGCCTGTGACACAGGAGGTTGCGGTTTCGATTCCCGCCTCGGGACATATGTTTGTACGATCTGCAGACAATTTTGTTCAGGGTGTTCTGGTTGCATTCTATGTATAATAAAAAAATATCTATCTATGTATTGTATTATATTATGTATATCAGTTATCTAGTGCCCATAACACAAACTCTGCTTAGCTTGGGGCTAGATAATGCTGTATAAATTGTCCAGCATTATTATTATACAAAAATAATACTCGAGACCGAATAATACTGTATGAAATTGATATAAAAAACAAATCGTGCTTTGAGCACTAGAGCAACCCCGCATGGACGAGATTTGCGATTTTCTTCTACCATGCCCCAATGCAATGAAGTATGTATTACAGTTTCTCAAGAAACCCCATATAAATAGATATACATTATTATCTTTTGTCAAACACTTCGTAGAGGGTGGTTCATAAAAGGTGGTACACAAAAGATTTCAACGCGCACCTATTTTATCCCACACGAAAGACACCATTTGCATCGATCAAAGGTACTTATAATACCCTGATCCCCGCGAGGGTGTTATATAATATATCTTCCCAGGTATCTCTATAGGTAAGGTGGGACAATATTTTTATTTTATTTAAGTATATACCTAAATAGGACATCCAAAAAAGATCACAGTAGGTAATGTAACTTTTTATGTGTTCCACTCTTTACAAAGGATATGCATATTTATGAGTGGTAGTCCCATGGGAGTTGGGGAGGCCACACTCGCGCCTTCCCATCTTTTTAGGACTCTCGTCAGGGCCGATCTCATAAAGCGCAAATATGCAGGTCACAAGGTACGCATTTCGCAAACCAAGGGAACCCTTGGAGTCGAGACCCTAGGTCGGTCAAGTACAGAGGCGCTCCGGGTTTTTAAAAATTATCTAAGCGTCTGGTCAAAGCGACGCATGACCTTAGAGCTGGTGAGTATCTGGCACAGCGCATCAGCATTGCCATACAGTGTGGGGCAATGCAGCCGTAATGCGCGTCTTGGGCACGCTTTATTAGACTGGTATTGATATAAATCAGTTGAGCAATTGTAATTACACTAGTTTTAATTTGATTCTATTATTTGATTGAAATTTTCTTTGTTAGCTATTTTATAGTGGTAAATACAAAAACAGTGTTTAAAAAACGTTTCAAAACCCTCGTCCAAATTACAAGAGTGTTCTTAAACTGTGGAACTGGGCGACATCTGGCCAAGCATTATCATATTCATTGTTAATATGTAGTAGATTATGCACTGAAGACGTAATGCAGTGTTTTACGTCGTCGTGAACATCACTGGATCATTATTATTATCAAATAAGATGATGTAGGTAATTACCTACATCATCTTATTTGATAATAATAATGATTTATAAAGCGAAAAGTTATTTATTTTGATTTTGATAACGAGTTAACTAGGTACCTACTGAAACCCAGTATCTGTAACTATATAGGGGAGCCAGGGATATCTGAGCTTCAGTTACCGTTGCACATCGCGCCAGTAGGTACACACGGTATACAAGTTAAACGTCATGTTTTCGAGAACTTTCATCTTCGCCTTATTGGCTGTCGGTAAGCAACCTTTAACCTTTTGATACTTAAGTTTTAACCTTTAACCAACAATTAAAACTTAAGTATCGATTTTTTTATGAAAACTCCCAGCTATAAAAAAGCTAGATAACTGAAATTTGGAGGTACTAAGAATTTTAAAATATAAGGTTTTAGGATTTTTTAAATTATACCCGAAAATGGTGCAAATTATTTTATAAAGTTTGAGTAGTTTGCCTCCGTATTGAAATGTCTGTGACTTTTTAATTTAAGATCTAGCATCTTTATTGTTTAGGTTTATTATATATTATAATTTAATTGAAATCTCTAAATAAAGCTGGTTCGGATCAAAGTTTTTAAGTGTTTATTATAATATAACTTACTAGATTCTGCCCCCGGCTTCGCAGGTTCTATCCCATCGGAACTGTTTTATGGGATAAAAAGTAGCATGTTTAATTGCTGGCCTCGAAACTACCAGTTTCTCAAACTTCAGCCCAACCTGTGTAGAAGATTTGGCGTGACGAAGTAAAAAATATCCATCCAAAATGCGAATTTATAATATTAGTGTGATATGATTGTGACTTGAACCAGGAACCGTGTTCCTGGTAACTTGAATCTGGAAACTTATATTGCTTATGAAATTCGTAGAAAAGTAAAGGGTAACTTGTAGAATTATTTAAGTGGCCCCACAGGTGGCAGCGTATCATACGTTACGAATCCTATCCTTTAGAGAAACTCCGAGCATCACTCTTTTCAAAGCTTGCTGACTTTAAACTGGTGGACCAGCCCTACTGTGAGTGCGTCCACGTCTCAGCTCCATAGGTCACGCACTGATTCAAAACTTTAGTTTTTAAGAATTTCTGTATGGCAATGACGAGAAGACTCGATGTAGTTTCCCAAACGCTGCCCAGCCCAGCTGAATCGTCGTCTTTCCTCCTTCTCAAAATTGGTTTTACCTAACTGCAGAATCTGCTCAACATAAGATTACTAAGTAACAATTATTTCGAGAAGGAGGCCTTGTAAAATGATTGGTCCAGGATCAATGTGGCCATTGATTTTGGTTTTATCCAAATTCACACAACCTTTGTAGGTAGGTAGTAGATATTTTGTTTTCTTGATGTAAGTTATCTGCAGGATATTAAATAATTGTAATTTCCAGGAGCCCTCGCTGTGAAGCTCGAACTCACAGATAAAGTTAGGAACAGCTTCAAAACTAAGCTCACAGATCTCTGCAATAAGACCAGCGGCGATGCCGCGGACAAAGCTGAAGAACTTACCAACTCAGTGCAGTCCTTCCTTGACTGCCTAAGCCCACTCGTAGACTTCGATGCGTTAAAAGAAGAAATTAAGTCGGCTAAGCCAACTGGAGCTTTAAATGAGGTTATCAAGAAGTAAGTTAACATTTTAACTTATATATACACTTTACATCTCTGACAATGCTATTGCAGCTACTTACCCATAATTATTGTATTTTTTTAATAATCTATATTTTTATCTTGTGTAATTAATATAAAAAGGGTTGACTTGACTAAGTGCTCCTTGTGAGCCAATGGTATCAATAAATTGAATTGAATTAAGTACAGAACGCAACAAATCCAAAATGACAAAATATCTAAACACTGCAGTGCCGTCTCTACCAGGGGGTGCAAGGGGTTCTGGCGTCAGGTCAATGGGGGCGCCGGAGGATCTTCTTTATTTTATCTGATGAAAGTAGTAATTTTTACATTTTTAGGCGTTCCTTTCAGACAGTTTATGAAAGTTGCATAATTTGTGACTTGTTAGGCATCTCTTACTTAACTACTACTAACTTACTAATACCTACTAACGCTGCTTGCTTCGCTCGCCTTTATTTTTTTTCTTAATCATCAGAATATAGTCGTCCACTGCTGGACACAGGCCTCCCCTAATGAGCGCCATAGCGCCCTGTCTTCAGCTTGCCGCATCCAGCTTCTGCCAGCAGTCTTTCGCAAATCGTCATCCCACCTGGTCGAAGGGCGTCCACACACAACATTTGCTGAGACGCGGTCCCCACTTAAGAACACGTTGTCTAGCGGTTATCTGTTCTATTCGGGATATGGCCAGGCCACTGCCACTTTAGTTTTTTAATCCTTTGAGCTATGTCGATAATCTTGGTACTTTTTCGGCTGTATAATATGTGTATGTAGAAAATATATACGGCCACTGTTATCAAATTCAGTGTGTATTTATAATTGTAATTTACTTTGTCCTTAAAGACCTGCTAACTTTTCAGGTACTGTACCAAGACCCCTGAATTTAAAACCTGCCTTCACACGCTGATCGATGCAGCCAACCCTTGCGTGGTGGAGTCCGCTAAGAACCAACTCACGTTTGCCAAAAACAATACTGACCTGCTTTTTGAATACGTCTGCTACAATGATGGTGAAAGAATTACGCGTAAGTACCGACGTTGTTTGTTTTTATCATCGTCAGTGTTCATTGTTATTATTTCATTGGGTATGTGTATTGTTGGAATTGCCGAATTATATAAATAAACAATTCCTTCTGCTAATATTTTGTGCCACAGATCACGGAATTTTTTTTATGGGTCCCTATTTTTAGGGATATTAATTTACTTACCTATATTTGTAACTATTAAACAGTTTCAGTAACAAAATTTATAATATAACATTGCACATGGATCGGTCTGCAATCTTTGGAGATAGTGGGGGGGGGGAAGAATGGCCAATTTTGCGACTTTTTTTCACAATTGAATTTGACAAAGTGCAGCCACAGTAATTTTACACCTACAGTAATTTCAAAAATAGTTTTGAAATGGTCAAAACGATACCTCTCATTTGATACAATTTTAAGTAATTGGTAGTCCCCCTTTCGAAAAAAAATCCACCCACCTTTAATTTTTACAGACTTCTCTATATTTTTCCTGTACAATATAGATCTATATCTAGAAACGCTTTCAACATGCTACATGTAGGTGGAAAAAAATTAATCCATGATATTTTGTACAAAAAAGTTACAGCAGTATTAGTTAAAATTTCGGTAAATATCGAAGCGGCTTTACACGGGAAAAAATTCGCCAAGCTTTGGAATTGGTTTCACCTACCACCAGTTACCATATAACACACGGTCTGCCTAACCACTCTGTTTATATATATATATAGTAAAAATATTCATCATCATCAGCCTATACCATTCCACTGCTGGACATAGGCCTCCCCTAATGAGTAAAAATATTAAATAGTCATAAATTTAAGTGCATAAATCTGACCTTAAAATAAGTAAAGTTTGATATAGGGTCAAGACTAAATGGTTCTTTTATAATTTTGCTTCTATTTGAACATCCCCGAATTACCAAAATTTCGACTAAGTTTATTTATTTTTCCAGAATTCCTGACTGAGAACGGACCCGAGTGTGTCCAGTCGAAAACCGACGAGGTCAATAAATGCGTTGAAATTCTCGGGACAGAAGCCTCTTCCTTAGAAAACGCACTATCGTTGACTATCGCGGTAAGTTCTTGAAATTTGGTAAGCGGTAAGCCACGCTTGGCTAAAGAAAAAAGAAAATTCGAACACGCGTGATTAAAAACGAATAGCATCTAATTAAAGTAACTAGTAACGCTATGGCGCTCATTAGGGGAGGCCTATGTCCAGCAGTGGACTGATGTATGATGATGATGAAAGTAACTAGGTGTACTTTTTCAAATTTTCTGAACCCTGAGATCGGTTTGGCGATTCACGGTACTTACTCGTACCTATCGAGTGAGACGTCATCATGACGTCTCTTTTTATAATGTTATTGGCTACGTTATTCTATAATATAAAAATGAATCGCAAAATGTGTTGGTAAGCGCATAACTCAACAACGCCTGGACCAATTTGGCCAAATCTTTTTTTTTAATGTTCGTTGAAGTTCAAGGATGGTTTTTACGGCGAGAAAAATTAGAATTATTGCTGGAAAAACCCTAAAAATAGCCCTTCTTTTTCCCATACAAATGATTTGTAACTAAAACGTAGTCAATTTGAGCTTTATTGCTAAAATAACTACCCGTGCGAAGCCGGGGCGGACCGCTAGTTGGAAATAAAAATTATAAATTGACTGGTTTTGAAAGGACTAAAACTGTTTAAATTCCTTATTATTTTATCAGTGTTTTTTTTTGTTTTGTGGGACAAATACCAGTCTTTCGGATATAACAATTTTATGGCCTATCTCATTGTTGGATCATAGTGACCACACTGACTAAACTTAATGCAAGAAAAACAATCTACAATCTAACTAAAGAAAAGTAAAGAACAAAAATCAACTTACAAGCCACAAACCTTATTCTGCAAGTTTGTATATTTGGCGATGATAATCAACTTTTTATAGTTTTGTGTTTTGTATTTTATGCAGTTTCTCTGTGTTTAAGCCATAGGCTTAGAATGTACAAGACCAACAGTGACAGATTAACGGTGTTACAAAAAATGAAATGTAAATGTGTGCGTGAAATAGTGCTGCCTTGATTCTAGCATAATATTATCGATAGTCTTACGGGCGAAATCACAGGACATAATGAGTTAGTTTAACAAAGTTATATAAAAAGTATTTTATAATATAAAAAATCAAATACATTTCAAATAGGTAAACAAATAGCAACATAGCTAAAGGTAACCTATTATTTATAAATGAAATGACTTGGATCAGCTAGTATGAAATAATGTATGTTTATATATAATATGGATATTTCTGTGTGTGTGTGTTTATTACCATGTTTGTAAAATAAAACGTATCCAAAGTTGAAGTCCAATGCATTTATTATAAGTAGGTAATGTAAAGCTTTCAAAAGTCAAAAGTACGTCTCATTATCACAAAATTAAAATAAAACTTATCAGTATTTAACTCCCGCTAACAAAATTTATATGCCATTATTTTTGGATACAAATTCTTTGGAGTCACAATGTGTGAATGTGATTAAGGGAAATCACATTCACACATTGTGACTCCTAAGAATTTGTATCCAAAAATAATGGCTACTAAAACAAAAAAAAACATACTATTGGGTCGTCACAAAAGTAATGGGACACTTGGTTTATGTTATACATTATTATATTACTACAGGTACAGATAAGGTTGGTTCATTAGGACACGTCGATGTTTCCTTAGTATGAAGCATTTGGATTCAAAATATTTACTACAAACAGTAGAGTTCTTATTGGAAGTCCAGGAGCCCTAAAAAATTCGTAACCATTTATCACGTACCAAAAATTGGTTGGAAACCTGTAAGAACATAACATTATAAATTATTATTAGATACTTATAGTTATTTTGAATTACATGCTGATAAACAGTCAGCTAACTAGTTCAAAAAAAAATTATAAAAATTCTTTAATAAAGAAATAATATCAAGTTCTTCTTCTGTTTAGGTTTGTTTAAAATTTTGATGTCTTGTGTTAACTAGTTTTAGGGTCGTTTCAGTGTTTTGAGCTTCCATGATAACGTTGTGAACTCGAGTTTTCTATAACCCCTTATCAGTTTTTTTTATATTTCGAAAGAAAGCTTTCGAAAGAGAGCGGACCCACTGAAACAAAGACGGGGGTTAAAAGAAAAGCAAAAAGATTAAAACAGAGATATTTTTAAAATAATCTGTCCAAAAAAATAGTATACATATAGTTTTGATTTTAGGGTGCGAGTAGATTTAATTTGTTTCATTACAACAATACTCTGATATAATTTCTAAGTGCATTTTTAAGGTCAATTTTTCGAAATAAATTGATTAACTTGAAAACAGTAAATTATCGTGGAACATTAATGGCGCTCAATTCATAGCTTAGTACCTCCCCAATAAGCACTTAAATACAGTATTGTACTGAATTGCCAGTAGCCCTGTATATTATGTTATAATAACCCTGTACATTACGTTCTTTTTATTTTACAGGAATGGATTTGAACTCTAAGCCTATGATAAGCCTAGCCAATCACGTCGAACCTACCGGCCGACATGTATTATCGACTATCGATACAAAGACATCATCACTTTGTCAATCCCTATCGTAAACAAACAATTTTAATTTTTACACAAAATATCCTAAAATTCTTCATTTAGCAATGTAATTTGATGATAAGTCTTAAGAGAAACCTATTATCTAAGCTTTCAATAGCTTTTTTGCCTCATTTTCATTCAAAAAAAGACGAAATAATGTTTATGAAGAATTCAGTACAGACAGTCATAAATTACCTGTGAAACGTGTTTATAAGCGAGTTATTACGTTTGTAATGTCACATTCACTCACTGAACAAGACACCATCGTGGCAGAATAATGATTTTACGTTTTAATCGTAAGATTATTAATTAAATGCACAAAATTCTTCTCGACTTGGATAAGCGCGGGATCTTATGGCCTCTTACTAGCTAAAACAGCGACATATCGACATCTTGTGTCTCTATCTCTTTTTCTCTCGTGGCAGTGTGTATTAACTAAATACCTCTCGCTCCTACGCTTTGTTAGTCTATTGAACGTAGTGAAAAAATTCTATGGTTTAAGCCCGTTAACCCGATCATACATAAGTGAAAAGTGCCTCTACATCATTGTTTTTACTATTAAATTTTATTTTATATTTACATTATGTTTACTTTTTGATATGTAAAAAACCATTTTATGTGTGTCAAGTGACAAATAAACGATTTACTTACTTACTTAAATATTTGTGCAGGAAAAGTGCGGTAAATACGACGAGATGACGACCTGCATGCTGAAACCTCTGGGGACCTGCGAAACACCGACCCCTGGCAACATGCTGGAGTCTCTCTTCAAATCCGTTCGTAAGGGATCCGTGTGCAACGAAGCACTTCCCCTGCCGGTACGTTTACAAAATTTGTGATTTTTAGAGATATTGATGTAACTATGAACTTGGACTTGGAGTAACTATGAACTATGATGTAACTATGAACTTGAACTTGGAGTAACTATAATAATAATGATTTATTTCATAATCTTAGGACTAAAAGGATAACAAAGAAGTAACTACATAATCTTAAAATCTAATAAACAATGTGTGTGCCTGAACTAGGTGAAAACCTGTTTCTCAGGCAAAAAAACAGTGCTGAAAAGTAATTAAATAATCTAATACAACTTATTAATTACACAAGGCTAATACTTTTAAAATAATTACTAATGCTACCTACATATTATACATACTTAACTAGTTTTAATAATATTAGAGGTGCTACAATATAAAATGCTTACAATATTTGGCCTACTTTAAAACAGTCATTAAATTTTCTGTCCTCTTAGGACATACATTGCAGTGTATCCTTAAGTTTTTTCTTACAACTATTATAATTCGACCGACCGATGTGGCGCGGTGGGCGGAGGTCTGCCTGCGACGCAGAAGGTTGCGGGTTCGATTCCCGCCTCGGGACAAATGTGTGTATGATCTGCAGGCATTTGTTCAGGGTGTTCTGGTCGTTTTCTATTTATAATAAAAAATAGCTATCTATGTATTGTATTATATTATGTATATCAGTTATCTAGTACCCATATCACAAGCTCTGCTTAGTTTGGGACTAGATAATGCTGTGTGAATTGTCCAGCATTATTTATTTTATTATTATTTATTTATTTAAAGGGTAAATATTTGCTAACACATTTAGTCTATTATATAAGAAAGGACCAAGGATACTGTAAAATTTATTTGAAAAGGTATGTCTCCGACCTAGTTGTTTAGGGCAAACATTATTTTTCTCTCTACTATGAACTATGATGAAGCGGACAGAACTAATAAATAATACACGATCCGTACAATCTAGTGAACATTGACCACCTCTGTGACGCAGTGGGCGAAGGTCTGCCTGCGACGCAGGAGGTTGCGGGTTCGATTCCCGCCTCGGGACAAATGTGTGTACGAACTGCAGACATTTGTTCAGGGTGTTTTGCTCGTTTTCTATGTATAATAAAAAGTATCTATCTATGTATAATTACATTATGTATATCAGTTATCACCATAACACAAGCTCTGCTTAGCTTGGGGCTAGATAATGCTGTGTAAATTGTCCAGCATTATTTATTTATTGATAATGATGATGTCCTTAGCAGACCCTGGCGGCCTATCTTAGCGGATTATAGCCATGTTTGGAGGATATTATTATAGTCCGCAAGTGTGTACGCAAAGACAGGCACTATCTATTCCCTAACTGACCGCCAATATACAACTTGTATTATAGACGACAGTCGTCTTACTCATACTCATACCTTACTTCTATCTCCCTTACTCTCTTATGATAAAAAAATGATATTATATGCTATTAACACAAAAGATTTTCTTGAAGACCAATTTAATAGGATAGATTACATTATTTAGCAAAGAAATAGCTTTGAATTTATTAATTTATTTTTAAGCTGAAGACAGGGCGCTCATTAGGGGAGGCCTATGTCCAGCAGTGGACAAAAATAGGCTGATGATGATGATAATTATTTATTTTTATTTATTTGTGTAATTAGAACGACCCTAAGCCAATTATACTAATTACAGTTGAAGTGTCCTGATTATAATAATTACCTACATTTATTTATTCATGTTAAGTACAGCCTAGTCATACGAATTTATATAACTTAAACATAATAGATATTATATCAACATAATTTTAAAGTATATCTAGAAAAATAGAACTATGTTACTAGTTATTAAGTAGATAGAAGATCTCTGTAATTTTGTATAAAATACCTTAATATGGTACCTATTGTATAAGTCCTACTTTTATGAACTATTGCCATACCCTATTTGACAGGGTGCAGGAATACATACAAAACTCTGTATTATTTTTGATAAGCAATAAAAATACTGAATACTCTCATCGTGCAGTCGCAAAAATGTGGTGGGAGTGATGAAGTTACCCTTGGTGGCCTCCAAAATCTATTTTCGTATCTCTGTAAATGGAATAAAACTATTACAGAGGCATTAAAAAAAAGCATGATAGGTATCACAAACTGGAAGATGGATTTTTGAAAATTCCTTTGTTGAACGTAATAATACCATAAAGTAGATAGATAGATAGATAGAAAATACTTTATTGCACACTTAAAACTAAAAAAACAATTTACACATAAAACAATTATATCATAAGTGACAATTGGCGGTCTTATCGCTCAAGAGCGATCTCTTCCAGACAACCTGGCAAAGTAGGAAGCGCCATGACGCCCTGTCTGGCTATGTCCAGCTGTGGACTAACATAGGCTGATGATGATGTTTTGACTCTCAACGAGAATTTAAAACTTCATTAAGTAGCTAATATTGTTTAAAAAATTTGGTGTACCTAAATGTAACTTTTTGTTTACAGCAATAAGACAGCCACGACGCACGCAAGAGAGCATCTTTTTCAAGAACTACAAAACGCAATAGCCACATAACCAATAAAGCATTTTCTGTAAAATAACGCAAACTAGAAGAACATTGTAAATGTGAATAAAATTGTTTTAAAAATATCAACTGTTATTTTTCTTTAGGAACTGTAACATACTGCTTGTCCATCGCCACGTGAACGGTGACTTCCCGTCTTCTATTCGTTAGATCAAGATCGGTCGATTGTCCACTACGAATAACAAAAAACCAAATAAATTTTTAGTTAATTTAAATTTTATTTAATTAATGGAAAATTATTTAATTGATTGTAAATTATTATGATTTTTTTTTGTATTTGGTCAATTTATTAAAAAAAAAATCTCACTTTTAAATTTTTTAAATCAAATGAAAATTTATTATTATTATTTGTTTTTGCAATGAATTTGTAATATTAATTTATGGACGAAATGTTGTATATGGATTTTGATTTGTACCTATAATTGCAGTGGCACTTAGATGTGTTATTTTTAAGAAACAGCCCACAATTCATGTTTTGGTGTACACTGTGTTGGTGCAATATTAAATGAAATAAATAAATTATTAATTAATTAACACGCCATGCTTACGCTCCATGCTCATAAAACGCATTTTATACATCATGCATGCATCACGTCATTTAACCTTATCCAAAAAAGCAAGTGATTAGATGAAAAAATAAATAAATAATGCTGGACAATTCACACAGCATTCTCAAGCCCCAAGCTAAGCAGAGCTTGTTATGGGTACCTACTAAATAACTGATGTACATAATACATACAATACATAAATATATATTTTTTATTATACATAGAAAACGACCAGAACACTGAACCAAATGCCTGCATAATATATTGTACACACATATGTCCCGAGGCGGGAATCGATCCCGCAACCTCCTGCGTCGTATGCAGACCTTCGCCCACCGCGCCACAGAGGAGTAATTGAATGAGATCTTTTATTATGAGTCAACAGGAGTCAACTAAGTATAACTAAGTAACCTACTGAAACCCAGTATCTAAAAACATATTTATAAGTGAGCCAGGGGTATCTAAGCTTCAGTTACTGTTGAGCATCGCGACAGTACACACGGAATACAAATTAAACGTCATGTTTTTAAGAACTTTTATCTTCGCCTTCTTGGCTGTCGGTAAGCTACCTTTCGAAACTATTTAAACTTTTTAAAACTAAAGTTAATTAAATGTTATTTTCTTTATTATAAAAAGGATAAACAATTTTCTGACAAAATAAATAAATTATTTTATTAAAAAATATCTTAAGAAAAACGGTTAACAAAAAAGTAAAAATAACTTACATTCTAGAGGTAATGCATGTGCCTGAACTAGGTTAAACCTGTATCTCAGGCGAAAGGTGCTAACAACCAATAATCACAAAGGTACCTATACTAAAACGACAACACAGACTTTTAGAAATAGAACGTATGCTACTACACTTAAGGTGAAGTAGGTCCCAAAACTCAGGTTTTGCCTAGACGGAAAATCAGTTTTAAGGCAAGAAGTCACAATTTTTTAAAATCTTTTTTGATGAGCATCGAAAGTTTAGGATTTTAGTTAGTAAGTTATGGGAGCTGAAATACGATTGACTCAACTTGACTCGATAGAAAAAAAATCGCAAAGTTTCCTCTAAATTTTGCATTTTTACTACGGAAAACCAGTTTCATTTGCTAGTTACTTAACATATTTGCATGAAATATCGTCTAAAAAATACTTAACTAAACACTTTAGAGGATTATGGTTTTAGTTTTTTGCGAAAGATTGTTATTTTAGAGCAATAACAAATTTATAAATAAAAAGCAGGGAAATTGCGCGCGGGCCGGCTCTTGCGTCCCTTTCTCGCTTTCACTGCGCGGTGTTCGCTCGTCCTTGTCTCGAAAATACGAACGTACTTCGCCTTAACTAGTTTACATGGGTAGTACTAAGTATGTCAATAAACACCGTTGAAAAACATTATGAATAAACATTCTGTAATTCTTTATTGTATACAAAAAAAATACATAAAAAGAACTTAACTTAGGTTAGGTTATGTACAAAGGCGAGCTTAACCCTTAATAAGAGACATATTATAAACATATTACATAATCGTCACTCTTAGACGCCTCCGTAATCTACCGTGTTATATACCTATTTTCTGCCATTGTTTTGGCCAGTTCAAACCGCTAATGCCAGAGAGCTGAAATTTGGCACGTTTCAACACACAATCTCCCGTTAAAAGGGGATTTAACCTCGTGGGGGGTGCAAAAGGAAGTGTTTTTTGGTGTTTTTTATGACTTTTCAATTAGTAGCCTGACCTGCTTAAAACTTAATAAACACAATACTTATATGCATATTGAACAGGTTTTAGGATTTTTTTAAATATACCCGAAAATGGTGTAAATTGGGTCATAATAATAAAGTTTTAGATTCGTAGTTTGTCTCCGTATTGAAATGTCTGTGACGTTTTAGTGAGTTTTTGTCGTTTAGTCAGAGCTGAAATACAATAAAAAAAAATATTTAAACGAAAAATTCCATAAAATTTCGTAAATAACCGTAGATTTCGGGTCAAAGTTTATTTTTATTCTGCCTGCGGCTTTACACGAGTTGTTTCTATGGAAACTCTATGGAAACTTTTTAAGGTTATTTCTATCCCATCTATGTTTCTATCGAAATATTGATGTGATTAACCATTGACAGTGAGGAGGCATTTGTCCAATTGTGGACGACATAGGTTGATGGTGATTGTTAGCTAAATCAGTCAAAACGCGAGTATCAATTAATAAATAGTAGCTTTAATGATTTACGTTTACCGTACAGCATTGTAATAGATACATTTATCCATGCTTTACATCGATTCCCTTTTACCACCTGTTTTTTCATAATATTCTAACAAATTGTCCTCCTCAACTTCAACTTCTTATTCCATGGCCCATCCCGTTGGCTGGAAATGGCTCTGTACTTTTATACTCTTTAAAAAATCAGACTATTATTATACAGAAAGTTATATGTTTACTCGACTTCTAAAAAAAGGAGGCTATGTTTTGTATTGATGCTAACATCATGAGGTAACATTATTTTAATCAAAGATTTAAATCTTTGATAATAACTAAACTTATTTTATCTACTTTCGAGTTAACTACTGTCGATTCACATTCAGTGCTTAACGCATGTTGGCCAACTCAAATACTGTTAATTTTTGTTAAACTTAAATGAATCGCACTAACGAACGATCAATCAATGTAATGTTTTTTAAGATATTGGATGTTTACACTATGTGTGAAATACCTAATTGACGACTCGCCTACAGTTTATCAACACTGCACGATATGAATATGATATTATTATACGATTGTGTTTGTGTTTTCTAAACTCTTATTTTGTCTACATATATTGACTACAGATTAATGGCTCTGGTTGAAATTATACATATACCTATACACACCATTTCAATCACAGAGTCGCCACAAACATACTATACACACCATTTCAGTCACAGCACAGAGTCGCCACACACAAACCCGCAAAGCGGGGAGGAGGTTGGGTGAGATAGTTGGATTATGTTAAGTTATTTTAATAATTAACCGATCGTGATGATGTTTCTAAGAAGCCGAGTTGTACCGGCTTGAAGTGCAGCGCCTCTTGTAGAATAGCTCTACTACGGAACTGCGACCCCCAACCCGCATGCCCAGCGTGGGGATTATAGGCATTACTCCTCATAAGATAAAATAATAGGGGGAGGCCTGCGTCCAGCATTGAACCATTATAGGTTGTTGAGGTGAGGTGAGGAGGGTATTTTTAATCGCAAAAACAACGTGTGAGAATTTAGGGTTTAATAAATAATTGTACTTTCCAGGAGTCCTCGCTGTGAAGCTCACAGTCTCAGATAGAGGTAGGATCAACATCAAATCAAAGCTTACAGTTTTCTGCAATAAGTCCGGCGGCGATGTCGAAGGCAAAGCTGAACAACTTACGAACTCTGTGCAGCCCTTCTTTGACTGCGTCAATTTGCTCGTAGACACCGACACGTTTATAGAAGAAATTAAATTAGCTAAGCCAAATGGAGCTCTAAATGAGGTTATCAAGAAGTAAGTACAAAATCAAAAATTCTTTATTTCCATAAATACAAAAATGTACACTTAGAAAGAGGAAATAAAGTGATATTTTTGATTTCTGTCGCTTCGGTATGTAGACCAAAGTAAAGAAGCGACGAAGAAACCTTTAGCCTGTTAGTTGTTATTTTTTGAGTTGAAGCAAAACCCGTCCCAAGCTTTTTTATCTTTTCTAGATTATCTAGATAATCTGATATTTTGTAATAAGCCTTTTTGCACAGAAAAGTTTTGACAATTTGTTTATCAGACAGAAACGAAAGTTCACAAACATGCAAAATGACATAGTACCTAATATTTTAAGACTAAATCGTTATGTAAATTACTGCAGTTCCGGTGTGCAAAATGAAAAAAGAAATTTATTTTTTCATTACTACTTTTTCATCACTATTTTCATGAGATTAAAAAAAGAATGTCAAAGGGGGCGCCCCTTTGACATTCTTTATTTAATCTCATGAAAATAGTAATTTTATGGTTTATTCCCATTTGACACCCTGATCTTACCCCCATCTTTTAGAGGGGACAAATGAGAAAAAAAGTTCTATCTGTCCCACCCCACCGTTGCAAATAGGTGGTTAAAATTTTAGGCAACCCTTTCAGACAGCTTATGAAAGTTGCATAATTTAGGCATTCCTTATAATACGCTGCTCGCTTCGCTCGAGTTAAGTGATGAACGAGGGTAAAAGGCTTTTTAAAAAGACAATTTCGAGGCGTGTGATCAGCTTGAAGAGCAGATCAGAACTGGCCTTTGTTTATTTAATTTGAATATATATCTTATGATAACAAAGGGTCCTTATTTCTAATGCTTCCTGTTACATTCCGGGAAGTTACATTACTCTTATCTCTATTGCCTAATTTACAGAGAAGCCATTGTGTATGGCGAGGTTACGATGACATAACTCCTCCCCCCTTAAGATTAAGGCGTATCGTGGGCTGCGACTGGAGCTGGATTTCTTCAGCTTCAGGATGCTGCGTTAAGATGTCCGCCGACCTGGGTTTCCACCAGAACTTGTATGCAACTATTGTTGTTACTGTTGAGAGCAGGATGATGTAGAGCATGATTGACGACCAGCTAGGTGTGCTGGAGATGATGGTAGTGTCTTCGCTGGGTATCTTGATGTTTTCGGCTTGTTGCATGACGTTCTTTAAGTTGTCTAGTTCTATGTTTTCTATGTCGAGTTTTATGGGTAAAACTTTTGGAGATTGATGTGCGCGCGGTAATGGGATGGTTTCCTTTATATTTACGTACCTTTGATGGGTTGTAAGTATCTTGTCTAGGATTTGTACCTTACAGTTGCTGCCTATGGTTATTAGGAAAATTCCTTTGCTCCTCTGGTACTGCACATCGTTGTTACATGTAGTTTTCATGACTTCTTCCTGTTTCATAACAACTATCCAACTGTTGTCTTTGATCTGTTGTATAATGTTGTTTGCATATGCTGCCGTAGCATATGTGCAGTTGTGTGGTTCTTCATGTTGGATAAGTTGGGCGATGCAGTCGTTTGAGTGTAGTAGTGTTTGCCACTCTAGGTGTTTGCAGATGACATTGCCTTCCGTGATTTCGGTGCATGGCTCATGTGGGTATGCGAACTCATTATTTCCCAAGACAAGGAGAGGATTTTTGGGTATTAGGATGGTGTCGTTATTGTTAGGGATGGAGTATAGGTGTAAGAGGTTATAGGCTTGTTCCGCTACCAGTGGTATGTCGAGTATGAAGTTGAGTGTCTCGTTAGTACTGTATACTTTTACTTCTATTGTCTTTTCCCATAAGTGAATGTTTTTTAAGTTAGGTGGGAAAGGTAGGAATGTGTTTATTTCATTTTGTATGTGATTTAATTCGTCGATTAGGTAAGCCGGGTCGATTATACTTGGGTGCATTTTTTGAAGGTGCGAAAATGTTACTGCATTTTCTAATGTTTCTAATCTATCATAGAGCTGTTGAAGCGATATCTCTATGTCATTGTAAATGTTTGTAGTTAAGTAGTCTGTTTCAAATTGGCTATTTTGTTGGGAAAGTCTGTTTATTGCCGCAGAGATTTTATTTTGATTGTTTTTGATTGTCGTGATGCTATTTTTATAGTCTTTCATGAAGTTTTCCATGATACTTATGGTTTCTCTCTGATTTACTCTGTCCTTATTAATTGACGATTGGATTGCCTTAATTTCGGTGTCGAATTTAATTGCGTCTGTTTGGTCTAGATTTCCGGTGATGGCTTTGATTATTGAACCTAATCCGTCTATGAGACCTCTTTTGTTTCTGTAATTAGACCTAAAACCTAAGTTTTCTAACCCTACATAAAGTAACCTACTTTCTATGGTGTCAATGAGGTAGTCTATTTGTTTATTTATTGTTAAACTTATTGAATCGTTTTGTTTTAACCTCATTGTATAATAATTACTACATATGTCTACATAAATTTCCCTAAAGCTAGATGTGTTATAAATCACTGCTAAGTGGTACGTGTCCACTTGATACTGGGCTTTAGCTTCAGTTAGCACGAGTATTCCATTGTGGTTGTCTATTGGCTGTATGACTGCTGTTGACGTGGCGAGTCGGAGCACTGCGACGAGGGTGATGGCGGTTCTGAAACATTTTCAGGTCGCCTTAACAAACGGAAGTGTACTCTGATAGTTTTTGCGTTTACGTGTTTCCCTATGATTTCAGCTATTTGTTCCGGATGTATACGTAATATAGTGTATGGTCCTAAGTACTTTGGATCCAGTTTATTACTTCTGGCTGTTTTAGCTACTTGTTTATAGACGATGTCGTTAACTTTAAACGGGGCTGCTTCGGTGTTTTTGTTTGCATTTGCTATTGTTTGTTGTTTTCCGCTTGTAAGTTTTTCGTTTATGAGTTTTTGAGTGCTTTCCATTATTTGTTTATGTTTTAGTACGTATTCTTGGTAGAATTCCTTAGGGCAATGTAGTTCCATAGGGTTTCTGCTATCAGTATGTCCATATAGTAGTTCGAAGGGGGTGAATCCGGTTGCTGAATGAATCGTGTTATTATATGCAATTATTGCGTATTTCATGGTGTTAATTGGTTCGTCCTTGTCTGTTATTCTTTGTATTCTTATCATTTCCGCGAGCGTAGAGTGTAGCCTTTCTATGGGTGAGTTTGAATTTGGGTTGTAAGGGGTTGTAAAGTGTATATGTATGTTGTGCATGGCACAAATTTCTGTTATTACTTCATTATCGAATTTTGAGTCTGAGTCGGTTGTGATTTTCTTTGGTACTCCTATTGTTGAAAAGATGCTAATAAGAGCTTCCGCGATGTGGATACTAGTAGATGCGGTAAGTGGGATTGCTTGAGCATATTTTGTGAAGTTATCTATTATGGTCAAAAATGTTGTTCCTCCACTACTGTAAAGGTCCATGAACATATGTTCCATTGGTTTATGTGGGGTGTCCGTAAGGGACAGTGGTAATTTCAGTGGGTTGCGCTCGTACTTGCTTTTCAGGCATCTGTCACATTTGTTTATGAATTTTTGTATTGATACTAACATTTTGGGCCAATGATAGTTTCTGTGTATGTGTTTGTATGTTTCTTGAATACCTCTGTGTACCGTTTTTCCTTCGTGGTATTTTCGTATTATGTCTGTTTGTTCTGAAACGCTATCTATTAGTGTGACTCTGTTCCTGCATCTGATTAGTTTTGGGCCGCGTTCACTAAAAATGTGTTTAAAAACTTCGCAAAATATTGGGAAAAATTCTTCGTAATGGAAGTAACAGTGGAAAACTCTGTTTGGAATTGTGAATGATTTTAGGAATTCGATTATTTGTTCCCTAGTGTTGTTTATGGGTATCCACACATCTTTTATTATTATTTTCCCTTTTGATCTATCGTCTACTCTGTAAGTGTCTCCAGGTGTTTTTCTTATGTGGAACTGTTTCAATTGCCTATCAATTGCGTCGTCTATTTCGGGCATTTTGTCCTTATTGGTTTCCGTTTTTTGTTGAGGTTGAGACGTTTGTTCCAGGGTGATTTGGTCCTCTTGTCCTTGACTTAATAGTTCGGGTGTGGTGGGCATACCTAATAAGGTGCGTATATCGATGTTGTCTAATTCTGGGTCTACTGCTGAGGTGCCAGGTAGGGGGTCCTCAGTGTTTAATGGGGTTGTCTTTTCATTGTGATGTATTATTTGTACCCTGGATAGTGCGTCCGCATTTGTGTTTAGTTTTCCTTTTTTATATTGTACATCGAAGTTATACTCTGCCAGCCTTAGGCGCCAACGTGTAAGTTTGGAATTTGGATCTTTTATGGACATAATCCATGTGAGTGGGCGGTGGTCTGTGTAGATGGTGAACCGTTTGCCATATAGGTAGGGGCGGAAGTATTTTATGGCCCACACAATGCTAAGTAGTTCTTTCTCTATTGTGGCATATCTTTGTTCTGTGTCCGATAGTGTACGTGAAGCGTATGCTATTGGTTTGTCTAGGCCTATTTGTCCCTGAGACAGAACCGCGCCTATAGCAAAGTCGGATGCGTCCGTTGTTAAGATAAACGATTTTTCGAAATCTGGATATTGTAATATTGGTGCATTCATGAGTACTTCTTTGCATTTTTCGAAAGCTTCCGTGTATTCTTTTGTTAGTTCTATTTTACTACCTTTCTTTAGGCATTTTGTTAGGGGTTTTGTGAGCTTGGCAAAGTCTTGGATGAATTTTCTGTAGTATCCTACTAATCCTAGGAAGGATTTTATTTCTTTTTGGGTTTTGGGTAGAGGGAATTTTTTTACTGCCAATATTTTATCTTCGTTGGGCTGAAGGCCCTTATCAGTTAGGGTGTGACCTAAGAAGTTTACTTGTTTTTGTAGGAATTCCGATTTGTTTAGCTGAATTTTTAAATTGTGTGAGCGGAACCGATCGAATACTTGTTTGCACTTGTTGAGATGTTCTTGTAGTGATGTTGAATAGACAATAACGTCGTCTAGATACGTTAAAACGTTGTCTAAGCCACGTAATACTGAGTCCATAAGTCTTTGGAATGTGCTAGGTGCATTTTTTAATCCAAATGGCATTCTTAAGAATTCATAATGTCCTCGTTCGATGGTGAAGGCTGTTTTTTCTACGTCTTTTGGGTCCATTTCTACCTGGTGATACCCTGATGCCAAATCTATTGTGGAGAAGTATTGGGCTCTTCCTAATTTATCAAGGATGTCATCAATATTAGGGAGTGGGTATTTATCCTCTATTGTTTTGTCGTTGAGTTTTCTATAGTCTATTACAAGTCTATACTTTTGTTCTCCTGTAGCATCCATTTTCTTTGGGACAATATGTACTGGGCATGACCAAGGTGAGTTACTTTCTTGAATGATGTTTTGTTCAAGGAGTTTATTAATTTGTTTCTTTATTTCTTCCTTTTGTTTGGGTGCCTGTCGATAGTTCCTAATGTACACGGGTTTGTCATCTGTTAGTCTTAATTGGTGTTTAATTTCGTGTGTGAAAGTGAGTGGTATTTCTTCGCAGTGGAATATATCACGATAATTAAAGCATAGTTTTCTTATTTCCCGGTTTTCTTCCGGATTCATGTGACTTGTTCTTAATCTATCCAAGTTCTTTTTTCGTAGTTCATCTAGTGAGTTTGTTTTGATGTTAGGCATTTGGGTTATTTTTTTTTTTAAATTTAATCGTTGTAGGTTTAGGTTACTGCTGTTTCTTAACATAATTTGTTTGTCTGAAGTGTTTATGACTGAAGTTAGTACATTCCCGTTTTTAACTGAAACTATAGCTGGTGGTATTATTAGGCCGTTTTTTGCTTTGATGCCGTCCGCGTAGTAATCCCCTTCTTGATAGTTGCATAAGAGGTTAATTACTTGTTCGCATTTCGGGCCTATTTTTGTGTATGATTTAATGTCGTCCCTAATGGGTATATTTGCCTTCTCTGTTCGGAGTACCATATTCTTGATGTCTATTTTACAATTTAGTGGACCTAGAAAGTCTAATCCTAATAATCCTACAAAATCTGAGTCAAAGTTAAAGATTAGAAATTTATGTGTGATATTGTCATTGAAGAGTTTTATAGGTAGTTTTATGTGTGCCACTTGTTTATGTTTGGAAGTAGCATGAGCTGTTTTGATGAAGTGTGTTTCGTTTTCTATTGCTACCCTGCTTTTTTTTATGTTTGTTAAAGTTTTTGGACTTATCAACGATTGTGAAGCTCCAGTATCGATCAAAAATCTACCTCCTAATTCACTTATGTATATGTAAGGTAGACGGCTGTAGCTTTGTATGCTATTCATGAATACTACGTTGTTAGTTGTTTTTCTATGTCCAAGAGAAAATTTTCATCTAGTTTTTCTGCGGATGCGTTTTCTTCGAGATTTTCCTCGTCGGACTGTTCGTCGTCCTCGTTATTATCGCTTTCGTCAGAGTCGTGGAAATATAATTTATTTTTGTTTTGCTCTGTTTTTCCGAACGGTTTTTTGAAAGGGATATCTTTTTTTTGAAAATTTCCTGGCTTTTGAAATTTACTGTTTGAGTTCGTAGGGTTTTTGGGATTTTTATTTTGTTGTGCGCGCCTAACTCTGAGTTTTGCTTCTTCTTGTTTTGCCACTGTAATGGCTTGTTCTAGGTTTTCTACTTGTTTTAATCTGATAAGTATTGCTGTGATTGGGTTTAGTTTTTCCAGAAATGTGTCTAGAGCCATTTGCTCGTAGTATACTCTTTTAGTCGGCTCTAAGGAAATGAGAGTACTCATTAGGTTCCTGATTTTGTCTCCGAAGGCTTCAAGTGAGCTATTTTCTCTATTTGTTTGGATTAACTCCTGTACTAATTGCAGTTCGGTTCTGAATTCACCGAATTTACGCTGCAGTGCCGTTTTTATATCTAGCCATGTCGTTGCTCCTGGGCTTTGGGACAAGGCTTCCACAGCTCTATCTGTTAGTTTGTTTCTAATCAAACAAGTTATATAAGGGTCGTCTCTATTGTTTACGATTAAGTTTAATGCATTTTCTACACCTTCTATGTAGAATGCTAGAGTTCTCCTGTTTCCATCATATGTGGGTAGGAGTCTCGCGAACGTAGATAGATCAGCGTTTATTAGAGGCTTTTCATCTACTAAGGATCCCTCACCCTGGACCTTCTTATCGAGAGACATTTTTAACTATCGATGAAAAAGTACACAAGTGAGGTAATCGACACGTCCGTGAGTGAAAAGATAAATTTTCACCCCGAATATAATACCTCGACACTCGGAACACCAAGGGTGCGTAATTTGTGACAGGTAGGGTTTTAGGAGTCTCGGGAGTAATAAGAGTTTTATGCTTACCCCACGAGCATTGCCAAGTTTTCGGCGTGAGTCTGCTGCCTTGTAGCCGCTGCCTCTTGATGTCTTCTTTGCCTGCTGCTGTTGCCGTCGTCCACCGTAGGTTCTTTGTCGCGCTCGGAGACGAGGGTTCGAATCACTATTCGAAGACCGACTGCCGGAACGCGCTTGCCGCCTGCGCCAGTTAAGTGATGAACGAGGGTAAAAGGCTTTTTAAAAAGACAATTTCGAGGCGTGTGATCAGCTTGAAGAGCAGATCAGAACTGGCCTTTGTTTATTTAATTTGAATATATATCTTATGATAACAAAGGGTCCTTATTTCTAATGCTTCCTGTTACATTCCGGGAAGTTACATTACTCTTATCTCTATTGCCTAATTTACAGAGAAGCCATTGTGTATGGCGAGGTTACGATGACATAACTCTCGTCTATATTTATTTTTTTCTAACTTTTCTTGTGAATGTTGGAATATAGAATAGAATATTTATTTATAAATGTATAGGTACATAGTTTATATGTATAATATTGCACCATTAAACCAACGTTGGTTTGTATTTGTGCTCAAACTCGTATTGAACTTATATTAAGATTACATTGCATTTGGAAAATTTAATTTTTTTTTATATATATATTATTTTTATTATATATATTATAAAATTATTGTGAACACAAAACAAAATACAACTGAAAGTTTCTATAGTACATAAAGTTAAAAAGTATATAAATAATAAAATGACACTCATACTTTCTTACCAGAATAAATAAATAAATAAAAAATGATGGACAATTCACACAGCATTATCTAGCCCCAAGCTAAGCAGAGCTTGTGTTATGGGTACTAGATAACTGATATACATAATATAATACAATACATAGATAGATATTTTTTATTATATATATAGAAAACGACCAGAACACCCTGAACAAATGTCTGCAGATCGTACACACATTTGTCCCGAGGCGGGAATCGAACCCGCAACCTTCTGCGTCGCAGGCAGACCTTCGCCCACCGCGCCACAGAGGTCGTCGAATACTAGTAAAGTAGTATCATGGCTCAGCATGATCATATACATTTTTAATACATAATACATTTGAGAAAAGGCTGTGTATGTTAATTGACGATGACCTCTGTGTCGCTGCGTGCGCAGGTCTGCCTGCGATGCTGGAGGTTGCTGGTATGATTCCCATTTCGGGAAAAATGTTGGTACGCTTTGCAAATATTTGGTACGGGTGTTTTTTAGACATACTAAATATATTCCCGCCACGGCCTCTGTTTCGTAATACAGTGTGCAAATAACAGTATAATTGTAATTTTCTTCGTCTATATAGAGATGCTAATTTTTCAGGTACTGTGCCAAGACCTCCGGATTTAAGACCTGTTTTCACACGCTGATCGATGCATTCAGCCCTTGCGTGGAGGATTCCGCTAAGAACCAAATCACGCTGGCCAAGAACGGCACTGACCAGTTTTTTGACTACATCTGCTACAATGATGGCGACAGAATTACGCGTAAGTACCTTATTATTTTTAACATCATTATCATATTTATTGGGACCCCCCTTCCCATTGTATTCATCTTATTTCCTATAAAAATCGCATATTTTTATGTTTGAGTTGGTTTTTTTGTAGATTTAGGGATTATGCACATTATTACACTTGGTTGGAACTCGGCCAGCAATTATGCACATGAAATGACTGATCACATCACCATTGCCTAAACGTTATTTTTTTAAACGATTCTATTTAACATATAATAAATTTAATTAAATAAACTTGACCTAAAAAAATGGAAATTTGATACACCCTATATTTCCATTTTTTTTAGGTCAAGTTGATTGACGAAGACAATAAAAGTTTCTTTTATAGTTTTGCTTCTTGCGTTTTTTTAACTCTCCCTAATTACCAACATCTCGACTCAGATTATTTATTTTTGCAGAGTTTCTGACTGACAACGGACCCGAGTGTGTCCTGTCGAAAACCAAAGAGATCAATACATGCGCTGACACTCTCCAGATGCAAGTGACTTCTTTAGACAACGCACTGTCGTTGCCTGTTGCAGTAAGTTCTTGTTATCAAGGTGGCTAGAGAAAAAAAGAATATTAGAAGTTGCGTGAATAATTCCGACTAGCATCTTATAAATAAATAAATAAATAATGCTGGACAATTCACACAGCATTATCTAGCCCCAAGCTAAGCAGAGCTTGTGTTATGGGTACTAGATAACTGATATACATAATATAATACATTACATAGATAGATATTTTTTATTATACATAGAAAACGACCAGAACACCCTGAACAAATGTCTGCAGATCGTACACACATTTGTCCCGAGGCGGGAATCGAACCCGCAACCTTCTGCGTTGCAGGCAGACCTTCGCCTACCGCGCCACATCGGTCGTCATCTAATTAGATACTTCACTCAATTTTCCTGATTCCGATTTTGGTGAACCACGATTCTATTATCGAGCAAGAGGTCATCGTAACGTCTCTTTTTAATATGTGGAAAGAAATTAATTAATTATATTATTGTAAATCAATTAATAATATATGTGCCACATATTGTGTGGTAAGAATAAGTGTAAATTGATGTTTTTGATTGTTTGGAAAAGACTAAAACCGACGTTAAATTCTTTAATTTCACTGTTTTTTATATTTCGTGGGACAAGTACCTACTAATCTCTCAGGAACACTTTTATGGCTATCACGGGATAATTTTTTATACAATTACAAAAGAATTGTTATTGTAACACAATTGAAGAAGTAATAAAAAGCATACGCACATCCGCACACAGAACCTCCTCCTTGTTTGATTGAATACAGTGAAAAATAAGACCTTCACGATGACTTCTCGATCGAATCTCACCTCAAACCGAACTCGGGCTCCGATTATGTAGAAATTGCAGAATTATGTCAAACCAGAGCCATGCTTATATAATAATAAGAAGTTAAAGTTGTCTTAAATTTGTACTAAAGACCGTTCACCGTAAGATGTCCCCATACAAGGCAGGGGACATCTTACGGTGTACGGTCTAAGTTAATGCCTCCCTATGCCTCAAGACTACACATCACACATCTAGTAATAAAATGGCAGAATTTTCTTAATAATAATTATAGTGCTTTTCACGAAAAAAGTCTCATGGCAGTAGAATTATATTTTTTTAACGCAAAATTCTCAAATATATTCAGTCGCACTGAGACTACAACGCTGCGTAATATTACTTTTGTGAAAAACACTCTAAGCTGAAACTTTGCAGATAGAAATCTTAAACTTCGAAAGTTAAGTTAACACTAATAAAATACAACTTAGAAATGGACTGCATTTAATACTATCTCAGGTTCATGAGGGAACAGCTTTTGCCCAAACGTGGGACGGTACAGGCCGCACACGTCCACAACTGGCCGTGCTTCTCCCGAACAAAACAGGGGGATATCACCATAGGTATCACGTTTGGCAGGCAGATAGGTGATGGCTTAGAGGTATTACAAAATATAGAGAAAAAAAACTGCTGCGTTTTCTCAGCTTGGTTCTCTTACGCCCGAATACTCAAACGCAACTCAGATTTAAGCACGTCTCAAGTCGTGATTTTTTGACAGTTTTCAATGAAAATGTGTCATAAATTCGTCACTTGAGATGCGCTTAAATCTGAGATGATTGATTTTGATTATTTGGGGGTTAATCTTTATTATTTGTCCAGGAAAAGTGCGGTAGATTCGATGAGCTGACGACATGCATCTTCAAATCTCTAGAGACCTGCACAACACAAGCCCCTGGCAACTTATTGGAGTCTCTTGTCAGATACTTGCGTAAGGGATCCGTGTGCAACGATGCGCTGCCCCTACCGGTACGTTTACACAATTTGTGATTTTTAGAGATATTAGAGGCTATGATGAAGCGTAAATAATGATACACGTTCAGTGAGATTTAGTGTGAACATGATGGTGATGTCCTCAGCGGACGCCCGGCAGCGGCCAGTCTGCAAACAAAGGAGTACTCTCTATTCTGACACTCCACTGACCAGCATTAAACATAGAAATGATAAAAAAATGTGTCATTAATTTTTAATAAATTTTTGTAAGTTATTTTTAAGTAATTACTTAAAACGTCTGTATACCTTAAAACTAACTTACATACAACTTAAAACTAACTTACATACAATTGTATGTAAGTTAGTTTTAAGGTATACAGACAGGGTTATTGGTACATTAGTAACACTACGTAAACTGCAGGTTTTGCCTATCTATGTTTATTTCTAGGACTTAATTCTTATACTTGGTATTGGTAATAGGTACCTCCCCCGATTCAATAATCGTTCATAAGAGAGGTTTTATTTGAAACTTAGCAGTAAAACAGCCCTGAATTAACAGTGGCTATGGGAGCGGAATATTGGTCTTTAGTAACTCGTAGGGTTCCAGAGAAAGGTATTTTCTCTTACACTTCACTTATATCATTATATCACGGTGATTTAAAACGAAAGTTTTCAATCAGTGCGTCCTACCCGTCGTGACCTACGGAGCTGAGGGCTGTGGTAGGGCTGGTCCACCAGTTTGAAGTCGCCCAGCGAGCTATGGAGAGAGCTATGCTCGGAGTTTCACTGTAGGATAGGATTCACATCGAATACATCCGACAGAGAACCAAGGTTATCAACATAGCTCAAAGGATTAGCAAGCTGAAGTGGCAGTGGGCTGGCTATATCTCGTGAAGAACCGACAACTGCTGGGGTAAACGTGATTTTTGAGTGGACAACCCGGTGGGATGACGATTTGCTGGCGTTATGGCGCTCAATAGGGGAGGCCTATGTCCAGCAGTGGACTAATATAGGCTGATGACGATGATGATGATGATTTTTGTGCTGCGATGCACCGGTGCTTTCCAGGTGTACGATAAGCTTTAACGTGCTGTCCGTGGCACGTGGATAGTATGAATATTAACTAAAGCATGTACGAAATTACCTACCTCCAATATTCCAGCACAATGTAAATAAGTAAAATATACGGAACTCCAGTACTCGTATATAAAATATACGAGAAGGCCAGTACCTTCTCGTAGTTCCGCGCAATTTCCCAAGTAGACCCAATTTGATTGACGAATTAGGTTTTCATTGCGTTTTTGCGGGTTTCATCCCCGGATCGAATTAACCACTAATTATTTAAACTGCGTATTCCCAGCACAAGTATTTAACAAGTAGGTAGGTACCTACCTGATAAGTGACTCTCAATGAAAACTTAAGACCATATCGTAAAAAATGTGTAAAAATTAGGCTTAAATGTAAATTTTTGTTCGCAGTAATGAAATTGCCACGAAGGACCTTCAGCAGGAGAACATCTTTTTCAAGAACAAGAAAGTTGTATACCGATGTAATAAAGCATTTTCTGTAAAATTACGCAAATGAGAAGTCCTCTGTAAATGTGAATAAAATTGTTTTACAAACTTTCAACTGTTATTTTTCTTTACGAACTGTCAACGAACTGTCTTTACGGTCAGCTCAAATTTTGAGCTGACCCTGACAGTATATATTCCTATTCCTATTCTTTATTCGAAACAATAATTGAAAAAAGAACCATGTGAAAATAAATTTTCTGTAAAACTAAGAAACAGTAAATAAAAACGGTGGGGCCAAAGTCAAATAATTTGGGCCAAGTGGGTAGATGACCCCAACCAACACCCATTTTCGGTTCAACGTTCTACCAAACACCCTGTATACTCTTTTAAGAGTCAACTAGGTACCTTACCTACCTCTCTACTGAAACAAGTAGTTTCTGTAAGTATAAAATGTGGCCCAGTTATGGCAGAGCTTCAGTTACCGATAAACTTCGCTTTATCAAGTACCTACACACGGATAACAAGTGATTCAAAATGTTCTGGAGAACTTTTATCTTCGCCTTCCTGGCTGTCGGTAAGCTATCTTTCGAAGGAATCACTCTTATCTTCTTAATACTAAAAACTTAAATTTCAATCTTTTAATTTTGTGATATGTACCTACATTATTTCTGTAAATTTCAGTGGAGTAACCCGTTAATTGTTAATAACAGTCTAAAGTTAGCTCTGTTAATATGTTATTGAGATTAGGCAAAAAGCAGTCGAATAAATGTTAGTTTAGTTCATACAATAACATTTAATATTGTTCTCAGGTCTAGAATTTGGTAGTCTTAATGGGTATACAGTACAATACATAAAAACCCAGTCAGGGCACAACATTTATTTTGCGTTTGTTCTTGTTAGATTGATATACAGGGTGTCCGGTAATTAATGGATAACCCCGCAGGCACTTGTGGAGGGGCAGAAGGGCAACTCAGAAAAAAATATAAAAAAAATCTATCTGCAACGGTCTAGGATTTTTTTTAATTTTTTTTAAGTGCTAAATTTTATACCTTTGTTCAAATTTTTGGGCACTACGACTACAAATTGAATAATAACGAATTCAAACGAAATCAATTCGTTATTATTCAATTTGTAGCCGTAGTGCCCAAAAATTTGAACAAATGTATAAAATTTAGCAATAAAAAAAAAATAAAAAAATGCAGATTGATTTTTTTAATATTTTTTTCTGAGTTGCCCTTCTGCCCCCCTACACGTGCCTGCGGGGTTATCCATTAATTACCGGACACCCTGTATATTGATAGGTGCTTCATATTTATAGAATTATTTATTAAACGAATGTCATGTTTAATATAAAATAAAAATTAATGTAATTAAGTACTGGTTAAATAAGGCAATTATGAATAAAATGTAATCGAATACAAAATCGTGGATTGAATAGCACTTTTGTATTAATATTAATATAGTTTCAAGTGTTTCATAAAAATATCATTTGGTAGGTACTCATTTTAGATTTTCAGGCAGTATATTAAATATTTTAAATGCAGAATATGCCCAAGGTAAGAGTACTACGAAACCGGGTCAATGTGGCCATTGATCATAACTTTGGTTTTATCCAAGTTCATGCCAAGACCGTTGCGTCGCGAGGGTAAAGCTAGGCCATCCAGCATCCGGTTCAGCTCTTCCAGCGACTCCGCCATTAAAACTCATATCATCAGCGAATCGCAGGTGATGCCCTTACCTTTCCAGTCCAGCGTCTTAAACACATCTTCCAACGCGCTTGTGAACAGTTTTGGGGATATAACATACCCCTGTCTCACTCCTCTGCGCAGTTGGATTGGTTTAGACTACCACCAAAACCTTTAAAATAAGAATAGATAATTCTTATGAATGCCTTTACCTTGTTAGAATGTTAGTTTTCGAGTTGGAGCAAAAGTCGTATAATCTGATATTTTGTAGTAAGCCTTTTTACAAAGCACACTTTCTTAATTTGTTTAAATTTATTAATTTTTGAAACAATCGACTTATCCAGTTTTGTACAAATGTTCAATTTTTGTAACTCACTTGGAGTTTTGTTTTAGAAGCCCATTGCCCTCTAAAAGATACATTAATCTTGTGTAGCCTTGCTTTTGTCACAGCAAGTTTATTCTAATTTTTAGTATTTAAATTATGTATGTCGCTATTTTTTGGGAACCGATTGATATTTCTATGAGTGTACAAAAAGTTTTCATAAATACATATATTAACAGGGGACTGTCATTATGTTGATTACTTTGAATTTTTCGCGTAGTGATTCTATGGAACCCATATTGTAGATTGCATATACATAAACATACAGCAAACAAAAATGAAATCTTTCGTAACTTGATATAAAGAATCTTTCGTCTGCTTTTAATCTCTGAAACAAAGTTTGCGATGCTGCGGTGGTATAAAAGAGAAACTGATGTTTAAAAAATAATTTGTATTTTTTAGGAGCCCTCGCCGTGAAGTTTGAAATAATAGAGGCAAATAAAAATCTTATCAAAACAGTAACAACTTCTGTCTGCAAGAAGGCCGGCGGCGGTGACGCCGAAGAAATGACTAAACATGTTACTAGCTCTTTGGAGTCATTCTTACACTGCGTCAGCCTCCTCGTAGACTTCCAGACGCTGATTTCAGAATTTGAGGCGGCTAAGCTCAATGGAGCAATTGGTGAGGTTTCTAAAAAGTAAGTCCATGAACACATTCAATATGACTAAACAGTTAAACCATAAGCAAACTATTTACACGCCACGAGATTCTACGAAATGCGATGCGTGTTGAGTGAATCAAATACTAAGATTATTTTATGACCAGAATCACAATCATTATCAACACCGGAAGCGACGACACGTTGGGTATTTATATGTGTGGTTCTGAGCATAGATAATAAAACGATTCAACTCAACTGCATCGCGCTTTGTCAGGCAGGTGGCATGGCGAGTGGATAGTGTGTCGTAGACTTTAATCGTTCCATATGTGACTGCAGACCCTTCTTTGTCATTGTTGTTGCGGATACCAGGAGTTCGGGGCAAAGAGGCTCTTTATTTTAATCTCATGAAAGTAGCATTTTTTTATTGCACTTTCTTAGAATCAGACAGCTTATTAAAGTTACCTACATAATTTGTAACTGGCACCCCTTATAAAATAATAAAGAAGCTCGCTTCGCACGTCCTAATTTTTTCCCTGTTATTTTCCAAAAAGAGTTGAAATATCTAAACACTTATTGGAAAAAAAAGGATGAGCATGTTTATTGACGACGACCTCTGTGGCGTAGTGAGCGAAGGTCCGCTTGCGATTCTGGATGTTGCTGGTTTTATTCCCATCTCGGGAAAAATGTTTGTACGTTCTGTATTCAATTATTTCATACGATGTTCCGAGTATATTTACATATACACACTAAAATATAAATTCGCCACGTCTACTGTTTGATATGAAATGTGCAATATCAGTATATTTCAGTTGTAATTTTCTTTATTTTCTAATTGAGCACTACCAACACAGGATCTACTTAAAACACAAAAATACAACACAAGGCATCACCAGTTGTTCCCTTTCAACTGATAAATTTTCAGGTACTGCGCCAAGACCCCTGAGCTAAAGACCTGCTTTCACACGCTGATCGATGCAGCCAGCCCTTGCGTGGAGTCCGCTGAGAGCCAACTATCATTGGCCAAGAACAGCACTGACCATATTATTGACTACGTCTGCTACAATGATGGCAACAGAATAACACGTATGTACCTAACAACCCATCTCTTTATTTTTGTCATGATCATGATCACGGGAAGAAGCCCGCAGCACGAATTATGGTTTCAGTGTTCGTTCGATGTCTCAGCACCAGCTTGTCATTAGAATTTGAAACCACGCTTCTTTATTTATTTATTCTTTTTTGCACAAGAAAAAACAAAATACACACATATAACATTAAATTTGAAAAATATGGCAAAGGCGAGCTTAACCCTAAAAAGAGTTCTCTTCCAGCAAACCTTATTGGGAGAGAGAGAGACAAGTTATAAAAGTGAGTAAATAGAGGACATTTTAACCAATATTTAATAAACTACTACATATAATACATTAAAATATATATATAAAATACTATAACCTATGTTGATAATGAAATAACAAATACTATAAATACATAATTTATTTATATATTTATATAATTTTAATATTCCTCCTCGTACCCATGTGACTCCTTACATTAATCAAGCCGGCCTTCTGAACATGGCAGCACGTCGAACTCTACATTTGGCTACTTTGGTGCATGATGTCATTAGATATAAACGCCCAAAGTATTTGTTTGATAAGTTCGAGTGGTCCTCATCGCGTAATCATTACGAAACTCGTGCTTCTTCTTTCCTACTTGTTGTTAAGCTGCACAAAACCGCTGCATTCAGAGGAAGTTTCCGCTACCAAGCCACAAAGTGTTGGAATAATCTACCACCCCCCTTACGGCAACCTGTCTCAAAGTCTACCTTTAAACGTAGACTCAAATCCTCGCTTTTGTCCGCACAAATGGCTTGATGGCGGAGGCCCTTCCAAAATACTACATCCCATCTCATTGTATGTTTACCTATCAGCTTGTTATCAATATTCGCTCTCTTTCTTTTAAATCTTTTGTTACCTTTTTTCAATAGTCTCAAGTTCTATAAGTATTTCTTTAAGTTTGTTTTTCCTCAATAATATAACACTCTCATTATGTTCACGTCCTCACAATCTTTTTTGTATATTTTGTTTTGTTTAAACTATAATTTTTTGTAGTTGTGCGCTGCCTGCTACTGATTGTAGGGACCGGCGGAAGATCAGCGTTGCGTGTATTTGGTCTACCATTACACGTAGCATTCATGCTGAGCTCGTTCCTAATTTGTAGCTACAACCCACACATAACATACCTATCTAATGTACTAGCCTTAAGTTTGTGTATAACTGTGTAATTGGTTGTAGTTAAAAATAAATGTCTTTTCTTTCTTCTTTCTTCTTTCTTCTATAATATGGCAGAGTTATGACGATAGAAAAGTCATGTCATGAGCAACAACTCCTGCTAATATTATATTTTGCAATCACGGAAAAAGTCATTTTGTATGGGACATCAATGTCTGAATACCTAGGTAGTAGATGAATCATTTATTGGCGGCTAAAACTCTATGGCGACCAAATATAAAACAAGATCCGTCAAGTACAAGTATGACTCGCACGCCGCGAGGGTTACTCAAAGTTTTGTTATTTATAGTACCAGTTAGAGACATACCTTAAAAGATGGATCGCTCTTCAAACATCGAAGATAAGGGCTACAGCCCCCCTAGCATATGAATTGTTGTCTAGGGTAGAGTAGAGAAAAATTACGTCACTTTGTTATTGAATGCGTAAGTTGTTTGAAACGCATTCCTTCAACTTCAATAAAATACGCAATGTATGGCGATGCGATGCCATTATTGTCTATTCTACCCTAGACAACAATCCCCGTGAATTTTTCGACTCTTTCAATGTACTTCTAATAGTAGAAAAATTAAAACATTTTTGCAAACCGATAGGTACCTCTAATTTAATACCCCACGCGATGAGGTACCTACCTACCCTTTTGAAAATTATTCCCGCACTTTTTGAATATTGTTCTTCATTATAAGCTTCTTTCGATTTTTGTTTTTCTTTCTTTGCAACGCCTTTTTTCGCAAAGGCACATGGTTTTTTTTCCACATTATTAATCATATTTAACCTACCGTAACTTTACCATTTTTAGATACCAATGGATACTCATTTTAAGTGAACTTGTCTGTTCTTTTTGAGTATAAAAATAAAGTTCTTTCAATTCGGTTTAAAAGCAGAAGAGACGCGTCTTATTAGATCAAGAGTGAGTTGAAAATACCCCGCTGAGCATCTGTAGGGCGGCGTTTATCAAGTATCATAGCGGTATGCGTAACATCACAACGTGAAAGGGAAAGAAGGTAGATAAATAGGTAAATTGCGGCGTTCGGGAAGAAGGCAAAGAAGAGTCCGTTCTACCCAGTTTTTATCTATTCTTATGGTTATAGTTCAATTAGTTACGTTCTTCTATTTATTTCATTACCAACATCTCCCATAAGTTAATATATTTTTTCAGAGTTCCTGACTGACAACGGAACCGAGTGTGTCCTGTCAAAAGGCAAAGAAATCTGTGAAATCCATAAATGCTTCAGCCCGCACATCGACAATCCCTTAGAAAATTTGCTGTCGTTGACTACTATAGTAAGTTCTTGATTAATCAATCCTGGCTAGAGAAATAAGAAAATTCAATAATGTACGTGTGAATAGCATAGCATAAAAGGTAACCTCAGTGGCGCGGTGGGCGAAGGTCCGCCTGCGACGCAAGAGGTTGCAGGTTCGATTCCAAATAGATCCAATAGTAGACATTTGTTAACATTTTATAATAGGTTACACTTTGCTATCTCACTGTACTTTGGATAAAAATATTCAACTAAGTAATACTTTTTATCGCACTAAAACGAAATCGGGTGCCTCCACCACGGGGGCGTCACACACCGGGGGCCTAACACACGAGCCCTAAATAACACTCATTTACAAACCTATATGGTTTAATATGTGTTATTATTATAAAAAAAATTGTAACATATATTTAAGTAGTTATTTAATTTTTTAAAAATACGAAGCCGCCCCTTGCGTGGGTTGAATCTTTTCAATCGCGCAGGGTTTGTAAGAATTGGCACGATACAAACGTGAGCACTAAGATAATAATTTTATAAATTATATCACAGCTATACCACTAATTATAATATTTCGACATCATGTTTCGCGTTCATTTACTTCGACTATGATATTTTCATGCACGCTCAGTGAAGACTGTGAACGCAGGTTTTCAAGATTTTGCTCCGTGTTGATACTATTCCGTTATAAGGTCAGAATATCTGTTTTTATTGTATGTTGTTCGACCACAATATTTTCAGTACCTAGTCAATTCCACATCAAGCAATTTCCATATCAAGCAAGTGCTCTTTAATCGTTGTTGTGTCACTGGACATTTTCTTTTAACTCTGTTTGGCTCTTCGTAATAGTGATGTTAGCAATCGTCATTTGAGTCATTTGCTTGTACATTTCAGTAAGTTCCAGAGTATTATTCCAGAGCTTGAGAAGTGAAAAACTGACTTCGTAATTAGTAAAAAGTTTTAAAAACACTTCCACTGTGTACGACGATATGCAGCCAATGCCTACTTTCTCCCCCTAGTATTACTATTACCTATTACTAAATAACGTTGCAGAATTTTGAAAAATCGTCGTTGATCGAAATCTTAAATAAATTATAGCAAAAGTTAAAGCTGATACCAAACTAGACTTGCACTGGGTTCAATACTATCTCAGGGTCATAAGGATTTAGGTCTTTGCCCAACAGTGGGACGTTACAGACTGATTATTTCATCATCACACATACGTCCACATCTGTACGTGCCTCCCTCGAACAAAACAAGAGAGTTTTGCCGTAGTAAGCAAGCTTGACAGGCAGATTGGTGATCGCAGTAGAGGCGTCATAAAATACACATAACAAAGCTGCTGCCTTTTATCTGGTAGGTTCTTCCGACATCCTTGGCCTAAATTGGAGGGATATAATTGTTTTATTTAATTGTGCAGGAAAAGTGTCGTATATTCGACGGGCAGACGGCCTGCGTCTTGAGATCTCTGAAGACATGCACCCCACCCACCCCTGGCTACTTGTTGGAGTCTCTCGTCAGATACGTGCGTAAGGAATCCGTGTGCAACGATGCGCTGCCGCTGAAGGTACGTTTCCACCATTTGTAAATTTTAAATCATCGATTGATAAATGACGGTTATGATTGTAAGACACTCAGACACTACTCTTTTCTGGCTCTAAAGTATGGAGTTGGCAAATAAAACAATTAGCTAGTAGTTTTCAGTCTCGCAATACATCCCATTATAAAACGTTTAGAGTCAAAATTTAATGTTTGGTATCTGGATGACGGCACTATAGGAGGCGAGGTGGAGACGATTTTGGAAGATTTACGTGTTTTAAAACAAGAATTTAAGCTTATAGGCTTGGAGCTAAACTTTGCAAAATGTGAACTTTATGTTCCAGAAACGGCAAGGGCTTTACCTAATTTTTTAAATATAAAAAGTAGCTTTGAAAGTTTAGCCCCAAACCTGAAGTTGATAGATAAGTCTTCACTTTGCCTATTGGGATCTCCGATAATGGATGAGTGTTTGCCTAATTTCATAAATGAAAAAATTCAAAATTTTCTTTCGTTTTCAGACAAATTGCAAAACATCAATGTTCACGTGGCTTTTGTTATTTTACGTTTCTGTCTTTTTGTTCCCAAATTCACTTACTATTTACGATGCTCCCAACTCTGGAAATATCCTCAACTTACACAGCAGTTGGACAGCATCATGCGCGACACATTAATCAAAATTTTTAATATACCTTTAGATGATAGAGCGTGGCACCAGGCCACTCTTCCTATTAGATTGGGGGGTCTAGGTGTCCGCGAAATTTCTAGTGTTTCACTCCCTGCTTTTATGTCTTCAATTCACGGTACAAAGGATCTTATATATAAAATTTTGGCCAAATGTTCACAAAATTGTCAAATAACAGGTTTCGAGCAAGCATTAGCGTCTTGGAAAATAGCCTGTCCTGAAACTAATCTGCCCAAAGTCCTCTCTTCTCAGAGACTGTGGGATGAGCCGCTATGTGAGTTGGTACGGAAAAATCTTATTAATACGTCTACCAGCTCATCAGAACGCGCTCGTCTACTCGCTGTTTCCGAGTGGGAATCAGGACTTTGGTTATATGTTTTGCCTTCCAAAAATTTAGGTACCCTTTTAGACAATAACTCATTTCGGGTGGCTACCTCTTTGCGTTTAGGTTCTCCTTGCCTAGTGCCACACCGTTGCCAGTGCGGTGAAACCGTTGATAAGTTCGGTCACCATGCACTGGCATGTGTCTCTAGTGCAGGACGTGTGTCCCGCCATGGTTCAATTAATGACATCATTCGTCGGGCTTTTACCAGCGTCAGTGTGCCAGCTACTCTCGAACCACGTGGCCTAATGCGAGATGATGGTAAAAGGCCTGACGGTATGACTCTGATTCCTTGGAAGATGGGTCAGCCTTTAGTTTGGGATGCTACGTGTGTAGATACCCTAGCACCTTCTCATCTTGCAGGGACATCAGTAAGGGCAGGCTCCGCAGCAACATCAGCGGAGTTCCTCAAACGGCGAAAATACGCTAGTCTTGACAGAGGTTACCTATTTGAGCCGTTTGGGGTGGAAACCCTAGGTCCTTGGGGTCCTGGGGCACACGTTATCTATAAAGATCTTACAAAACTACTAATAGAGTCCACAGGTGATCGGAATGCTGGTTTTTATTTCGGTCAACGAATTAGCATTGCCATTCAACGTGGCAATGCTGCCAGCATTCTGGGCACTCTGCCTTCTGGTGACGGCTTAGAATTTTAGTAAATAGATGTAAGTGTAAATATTAGTTGTAATTATTTTTTGCTGTTGTAATTAATTTTTTGCTGTTAAATAAATGTACGCTAGTACTTAAGCGAGTTATAATTCCAAACTTTACTTTTTGGGCAGAGTTATTCCTAGGAATTTTTTAACATGAATGAACCCCGTTTTGGTCGGAGTCCCGCTTTTTATAACGTGGATTCGAACAACCTAACTGTACAAGTTTTTGAATCCATCATCAACTCTGCTTTATTTTCGGTAGCAAGGAATATTTTAGTAAGTAGAGTCTTAATTAAAGATCAATTTCGTTTTATAGACGGCAACCCTTTGGATTTTTTTGGTAGTGCATAGTGGATAATTTGCCTTTTCGACCATGCATAAAATTCGGCGGATTCTTCTCCAACTTGCTCAACCAAAGAGTAAAAGGCTGATCTTTGCTAAGTGGATCAAGCTCTGGTATAACATTAAGAGCTGGAAACTATCACTTTTCACTATTATCTTGATAACTTTTAGAAACCCTTCAAAAATTTATATAGTGAATCAACCCCTGATGGCCAGAAGGTCATCGTCAGTCTTGTTGCCCCTCCAAGGGCTCGATCTTCGATTAAGTAACTCTTCCAGGGCTCCGACTCCAACTGTGGAGTCCCTGAATCTAAGCGACCACCAACATCCCTTTCGGGATTCCATCTCCGAATGAGGCTTCTTTTGGCCTTTCCTCGGCGTCCCTCCCTAGGCTCAGACTTGGCGGAAAGCTGAGGTTCTTGTTCCCTAAACCGGCAGTCAATGTAATTTGTATAACGCTTCAGTTCTATTAGACTCTCCAAAACGCTTAAGCGTTGCATTTGTAGTTAAAATTCTTCTATTAACCTTTTGTTTGCTAGGCTACGACTGGGACTACGATTTTAATTACGGATACAAGTGCCACTTCGCCTACGGCTAAGAGAACGACTTCGCTTACGGCTACGAGAACGACTTTGCCTGCGGCTACGAGAACCACTTTGCCTGCGGCTACGAGAATGACTTCGCCTGCGGCTACTAAAATAACTTGGCCTACGTTCCTGCTTACGGTATCTTTGAACGGGACGTTTAGAGTTGAATTTCCTTAATCAAGATAAAGATTATTTGACCTAGGGTATGTTCATCCGTTATGTATATTAAGTTAGTATGATAGTAATATAGTAATTTTTCACAGTGCCTGCTTAGTTATTTTCTATAAAGTGATTTTCTCTTTACCTCTAGCGCCTGAATTATGCTCCACCGATTGTTTTTGTTAAATTTAAAGGATCTTTCAATAAAAACTATGGCTAGTAATTAAGTCGATACACTTTTTAGTAGGTCTCCTACCTACTATGTGTGTAAAGTGAATCGACTTTAAAATTAAATACTTATTAAAACATCGAGTGGTATTTATTTCACAAAAACCTTTAATATATATCAGGTTGCGATTTATACAATTAATATAAACTCATTAAGCTAGGACATATATGTACTTATATGTATGGACATATATATGGATTATAGTTTATTCACGGAAAAATAATTTTTGAATCTCGCCATGGACTAAAACCTATAGGGTACCTACTTCCCGTTGACCATAGCCAGAACCATGAAATTTGGCCAGATCTATACACTTCCAAACAATATAATGTTAATTACCTTACAAATCTTTCAACCACGACACCATGCCAAGTGCTTTACAGTTAATATTTAAGTTCAGTTTTTATTTACATAGATAGATATTTTTTTAAGAAAACGACCAGAACACCCTGAACAAATGTCTGCAGATCGTACACACATTTATCTCGAGACGGGAATCGAACCCGCAACCTTCTGCGTCGCAGGCAGACCTTCGCCCACCGCGCCACATCGGTCGTCTATTGGCCGATATTCTACCGGCGCGTAGCCATCACCCAATAGCACACATGTTTCACGCGGAAAGGCAGAGCGATTTGATTTTCTTGGATTTTTTCGCGCCTACCAAAATTAAGCTTTCTGCGCAGTTACATCGGTGTAACTTATTAAAATGGTACTACTGTAAACGCCTATTTAAGCACCATTCGCAAAATAAATATACTGTAATTTGCTAATGGAATAGACAAAAATCATATTAAGTACTTGTAGATAGATAGATAGATAGAAAATTCTTTATTGCACACTTAAAGCTAAAAAAAACAATTTACACGTAAAACAATTATATCATAAGTGACAATTGGCGGTCTTATCGCTCAAGAGCGATCTCTGCCAGACAACCTGGTATGGATAGGATCATCGGATATACATGGGGTAAGATCTGTGTGCATCGGATAGTACTACTTAGACATATTATACATTGTATTTTTCTTGTATTTTTTCATCAAGTCTTAGAAGAGTTCCATGATTGCAAATAATGAACAAAATAATTAATAATATTTATGGAATTGTAACCACGTCTTATCATTTTGTTTTCGATATTGTATACTTTAAACAATTATTCTAATACGCTGTGCTAACATTTTAACGATTACCATGTATCAAAGACGATGTCAACGACCCCCGTTTCAATGATAGATAACCTATTGGAACATACGAGTAGGTAATTATATCACTGAGGCCTGCTATAGAGACCGGGTTCAACAAACACTAAATTCCAGCTTAAACGAGTTTAAGGCCACTATCCCACTTCGCACGCTGTGCACGGCTAAACGGCGCGGCGGCGGCGCAAGCGTGGTGGGTTCGTTTGTTTAACAAAGTGGGTAAGTATACGTTTCCACGACATGACAGCCCACTCTTAACATGAAAATTTGTGCGCCTAATGCAAAAATCAAGCAAAATATGTATTTTTAAACACTTACATTTATGGTAACGGACGAAAATATTCATATTATAAAATACGTAGTAGGGAAAAAACCTGTAGAAGTCGAGTAATCGAATAGAATTTTTGATAATGAACAAGTTTCTTCAATAGAAAAATACAAAATTCGCCTAGTAAACTATCCTATTGTTCATGCACTAGACACACAGTCATAATCGGTTTGTTTTTGCAGAGAAAAAATAAAAAAAAAATTAATTGGGCGTTCCACAAGGATCAATATTAGGTCCCTTTTTATTTTAAGTATATGTGAATGATCTCCCTTTTTTTGCAAAAGATCTCTGTGATATAGTGTTATTTGCTGATGATACTTCATTGATTTTTAAAGTTGACAGAAATAAATGTAATTATGACGATGTAAATAACTCGCTTTCACAAATACTAGATTGGTTTACCTCCAACAACATCTTACTAAATGCTAAAAAAACCAAATGCATAAAATTCATGTTACCAAATGTAAGAGAACTCCCAACTAAGATAATGCTAAAGGATGAGATCGTTGACCTTGTCGACTCAACGGTTTTCCTAGGGTTACATATTGATTCCTCTCTTCAATGGAGACCGCAAATTGATGCTCTCGCAGGCAAACTTAGTTCAGCAGCATATGCGGTTCGAACAATTAGATATATTACCGATGAAGATACAGCTAGGTTAGTTTATTTCAGTTACTTCCATAGTATCATGTCTTATGATATTTTGCTTTGGGGACGGGCAGCCGACATTCAGACTATCTTTGTTCTCCAAAAAAGGGCTGTACGCGCAATTTATAAATTAAAGCCACGCCACTCTTTGAGGGAATTATTTAAAGACATAAATATTTTGACAGTAATATCGCAATACGTTTATGAAAATCTAATGTATACGCACAAAAACAAAGATAGCTTTTTAAAAAAATGTGATGTTCACAAAGTAAATACAAGAAACAAGAACAAACTGCACATCCCATCATATAGATTACGAAAGGTAGGGAAATCATTTATGGGAAATTGCGTACGCTTCTATAACAAGCTTCCATCTGAAGCAACTGAGCTCCCTATTCGTAAATTTAAACAGTACATAAAACGAAATCTAATAAAGAAAGCCTATTACTCCATAGATGATTACATCAATGATGTAAATGCTTGGCCAGATGTCGCTCAGTTCCACACCGACAATGGTATATAAGGGATATAATGTTAAGCTTAGTTAGTTTCATATAAATATTGAGTTATATACAAATTAGATTATATTTAGACTGAGATAAGTAATGTATTAATTTTAAGATTTATAAAACTTACTACCTAGTGGTTTCTTTTTCGCTTCTTCCACTAGTGGACAAAAATTTTAAGCGAATAAAATCAATAACATCATATTTCTTATTTGATAATAATGACTATTTATAAACCTGTTTATAGTATAAAATTTGACTTGTCTAAGTGCTTATTTTGTAAGCTTAAAGATATAAACGTTATTGATATTTGATATATTTGATGAGAGCCCCACGGTTCGATGATAAGAACCAAAGGGATCAAAAGCTATCTCTCTAAGAGTTTCGAGATTGATTTTGTACTACTGTCAGAAGTGTTGTTTTTTAGTGGTAATTGAGTAAAAAGCCTTTGTCTAGCTATGTATACATAAAAGTCTTGTCAGATCTGGTTGGATTTATAGGATAAATACCAATCATCCTATTTTGAGTTGTTCTGCCCTACATTATATTTGGGCTTTTGTTAGCCACGACGGAACGGAGCCGGTATGTATATTTTATTGACGACCGATGTGGCGCGGTGGGCGAAGGTCTGCCTGCGATGCAGAAGGTTGCGGGTTTTATTCCCGCCTCGGGACAAATGTGTGTACGATCTGCAGACATTTGTTCAGGGTGTTCTATATATAATAAAAAATATCTATCTATGTATTGTATTATATTATGTATATCAGTTATCTAGAACCCATAACACAAGCTCTGCTTAGTTTGGGGCTAGATAATGCTGTGTGAATTGTCCAGCATTATTTATTTATTATTATTATATACCATAGGTTTAGGGTGAGTGAGATGTTGTTGTTGTGTGTGTTTCAATTTGCACATCAATTATTATTTCCAGAACGACTGTATCGATTTAGACACAGTTTTTTGTATTAAGTATAGAGTTTAATGGCGATTATATTTTATTTATTTTTTCATTCACAAATCAGATAACAATCGGAATAAGATAAACACAAAGTAGGTAAGTACTATTACAATTTAGATCTGGATTGAAATCAATTGTGTGAACACAATAAAAACTTAGGTATGTTGCATAGGTACCTACGTTAGATTTAAAATACCATAGGACGTAAAGAAGAAAGACATGTTCGGACGACCGATGTGGCGCGTTTTCTATATATAATAAAAAATATCTATCTATGTAGGTATTGTATTATATTATGTATATCAGTTATCATAACACAAGCTCTGCTTAGCTTGGGGCTAGATAACGCTGTGTGAATTGCCCAGCATTATTTATTTATTTATCTATCCACATAATATGTGAGAAGCATTGTAGGGCAAGATATCAGCCACATTTTGTCTTGACCAACCTACGTGTCACGTCACGAGAAACGTTCGTGGAATCGTCGGTGTTGATAGCCCGAGGCCCTGTGATATCGAACGTTCACATATTGTGCGCTACCGAGAAACACAATCGGCTTTCTCACTGGTAGCTGTGATAAAAAATAGTTAGAATAGTATTCCGAAAGGTTAGCGACTTGAGAAGGTAGTGGATAGCCAAATCCGATAATCATGAGAGTTAGATAAAAGTCGTGAAAGCATGACATCGATTTATGAGAAAACAATATCTGCATTGTTATTGTGGATTTTGATTTCACAAATTTATTAGGTACCTTAAAAAGAATATTAATTTGTTATATATTTTGCTACAATGCTGGTAGTAATATGTTATGTTAATAATATAAATATATATTTATAATAATAATAGTTAATGTTAGATTTTTTCCAAATTCGATAAATCGAATCGATAGCTTTTCAAAAAAATATGACGGTTATTTTGCTCGATTCGGTTGTCTGTTGTGCCTTGTGGTGCCGGCTTAGAACTTGCACCACCCCAACTCTTCCCGTGGGTTTCGTAAGAGTCGACTAAGGGACACACACCGGGGGGCGGGCAGCAACGCTTCTTGCAGAATATATCTACCACCGAACCGCGATCCCCAACCCGCATGCCTAGCGTGGAGAAAATGGGCATTAGCCCCCATAAGATACAAAAATCAGGGGAAGGCCTGCGTCCAGCAGTGGATCATTATAGACTGTTGAGGTTGAGGATGTGGTTGCTGATAAGGATCGATCTTTACATAGAAATGCATTATCAACCAATCACCCATTTCAGAAAGAGATTATAAGAATAAGATATTATGAATGAATTTCTTAAAATAAGATATTTTAAGAAACCAAAAATGCCATGTCTTGAATGGCAACATGGGTCTCATTTGTTATTTTGCCATTAGTAAGCCCTTAAGAATTTTCCAAATAAAAGATATTTTGCCAGACTTATTTCTTATGATAATCATTAATTATTAAAACAGATTTTTTTATTGTTGTATAATTGACTGCATTATTTATCAAATACATTAACTGTTAGAACAAACTCTTAGGTACATTAATATGTGCATAGCCACATAATATGCTATTTATCTTATATATTATCTAACATATTTTATGGACATTTATGAGGCAGCTCAAGAATTTACGTAGTACCTATATGGCTCTATGCGGATATCGGAAAAAAACTAATTAAAACTCTAAGCAAGCTAATGCTTATTGCAGTAGATATAGGTACATTTCGCATTCCAAGGGTCAGTAAGTATAGTCATCGAGATTAATGCAGTATTTAAATGTGTTTACATAATCAAACAAAGATGGTAGGTACCTAGTTAGCTACCGTTGAGCGAATGATTAAAAAGGTATTTTTTTCCCGACTAACAAAGGAACGGTAATGGTTGGCAGCCTATGTAAGTTTTTTTATAGTCAACTAGCGATCTGCTGGCTTCGCACGGGTATATTTCTATCGCCTATGTTCATCAGGGATAATGTAGGATTCGAATGGTGAAGGAATTTTTCAACTCGGTCCAGTAGTTTCAAATCAAACAAACAAATCTTTCCTCGATAGACCTTTGTTTGACCATAATCTCACCTGATGGAAAGTGACGATGTTTGACGCAGGTCTAGATTCTAGAACTTCTAGACTCTAGTCTAGAAGATACTTATACACTCTTGTCTTGAAGAAACTCAGGTTGTAATTGACTCGGAAAGCAGCAGCATGTTCCGAACCTCAGCTGCATGAATGATGATGGAAATTTTAAATAGCCTATCATCCATCGCCATCATCCATCCATCACCATCATCATCAGCCTATTCTAGTCTACCTACTATTGAATATAGGCCTCCCTTAATGAGCGCTATAGCGCCCTGTCTTCCGCTTGCCGCATCCAGTATCTGCTTTCAGTCTTTCTCAGATTGTCATCCCACCTGGTCGGAGGATGTCCTACACTACGTTTTCCGAGTCGCGGTATTCACTGAAAAACACGTTTACCCCAGCATTTGTCGGTTCTTCTCAAGATATGGCCAGCCCACTGCCACTTCAGCTTGCTAATCCTTCTGCCCGCAGCTTCGCTCGCGCTTTTCCGGGATAAAAAGTAGCTTATGTCTGTCCTCGAAATACTATCTCCCTAATAATATTTTCATTAACCTGTAACAGACAGACAGACAGAGTTACTTTCTAATTTAAATATTAGTACAGTGACCGCCGCTTCGCACACGCTTTTCAAGTAGGTAGCTTACGTCCGTCCCCGGGACGCCAGTTACCTCGCTCACCAATTTCATGAAGATCCCTTCAGGTGTTAAGGCGTGAAAAGGACAGACAGATTAACTTTCGAATTTACAATATTAGTATAATATAAACAGTATATAGTATTATGGAGTCGAGACCCTAGGTCCGTGGGGTACCGAGGATCTACGGGTTTTCAAAAAAATATCGCTGGTATTTGGCACAGCGCATCAGCATTGCTATACAGCAGGGTAATGCAGCCAGTGTTTTGGGCGCGCTTCTGACTGGTATTGATATGGATCAGTTGAGCTACCTGTACATTGTTTGCAACTTCTGCAGTTAGCTCAATTGTTTCTATTGTGAATACTAGTTTAAAATTTTAATTTAATTTGTTTTTTGGTTGTAATTTGTCGTATGGATATGGATAGTAATTAGTATGGATGGATGGTATTTTTTGTGTTGTACCGCTTCTTGGCCGTAGTCCGCTCAGCACATTGTCTTCTGAAATTGATAAAAAAGCAATTAAATCTTGTGATAAGAGCAAACTTTGAACCAAGAAAGCGATAATGTTAATGACGCATGTTGGTTTCTACAACACTTACATATTGGCGTTGTCTTATATAATACTTATTCTTACACCATATATAAATGTTTTTTGTTCCGTAATAAACGATTTATGATTAAAAAAAATATTACAAATTAAAGTCAACTCAACAGCTTATGTATGGTCCACTGCTGCTGGAAACAGGCCTCCCCTGATAATCGCCTTATTGGATTTTATGTCATAAGGATAGTGCCCATAATCCCCATGCTGGGCATGCTGGTTGGCGTTCGCAGTTCTGTGGTAGATCTATACTACTCGTCGATCTATCGTACTCTTTTTTATTTTATTTATTTCTAAAGCTAATCCAACATTAGATCACAGAGCAAGGTATATGTTTTTTTTATCATAAGTCTAACCTACCTCAATTAAAGAAACATAAAAAGGCTGCGCGATTTTAGTGAATGTTAATTACGGGAGTGTTCTATGATACATTTTGCCCCTTTTCGCAAAAAAGAGAAAAAGCGGAGACCGAGTCGGGTTTTCTAAAGTTTTCATTAAACCTTTATTAAGAAAGAAAATTACAATCAAATTAAAACTAGTATTTACAATAGAAACAATTGAGCTACCTGCAGACTGTTGCAACAATGTACAGGTAGCTCAAGTGATCCATATCAATACATTACAATAATTATTTGTTTATACCGAAGTAAACATCTGATAATCCAAAACTAAAATTCCTAATTAGTTTCAGTTTTGAGGAAAACAAATACACTTTTATAGTTTCTTTAAAATCTTTGATACTAAATAAATTTAACATAATGTTATTATTGCTGAATAAGTACATTGCCTTAGTTATTCCAGATGATTTTTACTAACATTCAAATTAAGTTTACCTACCAAAGAAAAAGAAAATTACAATCATATAGTAGAATGAAATTAAAACTAGTATTTACAATAGAAACAATTGAGCTATCTGCAAACTGTTTCAAACAATCTACAGGTAGCTCAACTGATCCATATCAATACCAGTCGGAAGCGTGCCCAAGACACTGGCAGCATTGCCCCGCTGTATAGCAATGCTGATGCGCTGTGCCAGATACTCACTAGCTCTCAGGTCAAAAATCGGTCAGCTCCGTTTTCCTACCAACCTCACACTCCACACGCAAAAATACATTAATATCAGTCGCTCTACTCCCTTTATGAGTCAACTAGGTACTACAGAAGTCTGTACCTAGAATCTGTAAGTATATAATGTGAGCCAGGGTTGTCGGAGCTCCAGTTACCGATACACTTCGCGACAGTACACACGGATTACAATACAAGTGATTCAATATGTTCTGGAGAACTTTTGTCTTCGTTTTCTTGGCTGTCGGTAAGCTTACTTTTCTGATCAATTAAATCTCTTAACCAATAAAGTAACAATTACGGATGTGAACGGCAGAACAACGGACCGTATTAGTGTTTGAACAATACCAATTACTAGTACTACCTAGAAATTTTATCTTTTAATTATGTACATAATTGGTATATTATTTCTGGACGATCCATTACGATATATAGATATATGGTATACTACACTATATAATGAGTAGTGAAGATCAAAAAATTATATATACAGATATTAGTGAAGATAAATGGCACTAACTTATTACATTGTGGACATTTTGGTGTAAGCACCGTACCCATGTATTTTGTAGGCTGTTGTGTGTAGTGTTTAGGTATTATTTATTTTTTACCTACAATACTTTATTTTTTATGAACTTATTATGAGTTAGTTATTATGAGTTAGAATAACTTATGATGTCAATTTATCCATTAAGTTTTTATGGATAAATTGACTCTGATAATTTCATCATCATCATCAAATATCTGGCTGAAAGACTAATTCACACAATTACATTTCAACATTGGATGGATATTGCCAGTTAAACAAAAAAAAAATCATATAATTAAAATATTATATTATAAGTTATAAATTGATTATTTTTAGTACCCATCATTGTACTCTTGTATTAAAATTAAGATTTAGTTATAATTTTTATTGAACTAGCTAAGATGCTGATCATTGTGTTTGAAATAAAGATTTTTTTTATACTAACTAGTCCTGTCAAGTCTCTTTTTCTTTTGTTTTAAATAATAAAAAAATAGTCCTGCTTTTTAATATTATAAAAAAATCAAGCGGCTTCGTGTTGTTTCTGTGAAAACGTTGAGAGGTTTTTTAAATCCCAAAATCGTACTCTATTTTCGATTTCAGGTTTAGGCTACATCTATGCAATTTTTTTTTTAGAATTATCATTTCACGTTCGTTAGTTTTGGCGTAAATAATTAACAAACATCCATCCAAACTTTCACATTTATATTTTTAAATGTTTGTACTGTAATCCAAATTATTTTAGCCGCACCACTAAATGATGCGGCAGTTACATTTATTAAGGCTAGTTTTAGATGCAAGTTAGTTAATAAGTAATTTGTTAAAATACGGGACTGACATGGTCACACCAATAACTCAAAAGTCCCTTTAAAAATTAAGAAAAAAAATGTTTGTACGATCTGCAGATATTTGTTCTGGGTGTTTAGGTCGTTTTTTATGTATAATAAAATATATCTATCTGTGTATTGTATTGAGTATATCAGTTATCTAGTACACAATATAACCATAACACAAGCTCTACATAACTTGGGGCTAGATAACGTTGTGTGAATTGTCCAGCTTAATTTATTTAATTTATATTTGTGTGATTACGATACATATTATATATATATTTGTATATAGGTACCTAGCCTACCTACTCGTCTATAGTTAGACACATGACCATGGTACAACCAGCTAGAGGCTTCATCAAGTAGGTACATAGTGCTTCCTTCATTGTCATTCTTTATAGGATTACCCTCAAATCCATACTTAAGGCGCATACAAAGTGGCGCCGCCATCTAATGTATCTTATTATTCCGTTTAACAAAGGAAATTTCAAAAATCCATCGCACAGTTTGTGCTCTTATAAGCTTTTTAGGGTTTCAAAGATCGGTTTTGAAACCCTTATGGTCTCGCTCTGTCCGTCCCCGCTCTTTCTTGAATATCTCAGTAACCTACTGCAGCTATTTACTTGAAATTTGAAATAATGATACATTTCGTGCGCCATTACTGATTTCAAGAAAAAAATATATAAATAAATGAAAAATGAAAATGAATAATTTCAGTACAAATTTTGATGTTGAAATTTCAAAAGAGACCTAGGAAGGCAAATGGGGTATCAAATGAAAGGTATCGTTTTGACCATTTCAAAACACTTTTTGAAATTTCTGTAAGTTTCATACTTTTTGAAATATTTCAAAAAAAGACCGATCCATGTACAATGTATGAGGCGTTTGTAGATATCAATCTACATTTTACAGGAAAAATATAGAGAAGTCTGTAATAATAATAGTTTTTGAAAAATGGTCAAAAAGGAGGGGAATTTTTTTTCAAAAGGAGGGGTACTTACCCAAGTGGGGTATCAAATGAAAGGTATCGTTTTGACTATTTCAAAACACTTTTTGAAATTTATGTAAGTTTTATACTTTTTGAAATATTTAAAAAAACGTCGAAAAATTGACATTTCCCCCCCCCCCGGGGGGGGGGGGAAATGTCAATATCTCCGAAGATTGCAGACCGATCCATATTTATACAATGTATTAGACGTTTGTAGATATCACTTTATATTTTACAGGAAAAATATAGAGAAGTCTGTAATAATAATAGTTTTTGAAAATGGTCAAAAAGGGGGATTTTTTTTCAAAAGGAGGGGTACCTACCCAAGTGGGGTATCAAATGAAAGGTATCGTTTTGACCATTTTAAAACACTTTTTAAAATTTCTGTAAGTTTCATACTTTTTGAAATATTTCAAAAAAAGTTGAAAAATTTACCATTCTCATCTCCGAAGATTGATGACCGATCCATGTACAATGTATTAGGCGTTTGTATATAGGGATCTATATTTTACAGGAAAATATAGAGAAGTCTGTAAAAATGACCATTTAAAAAAAAAAAAAAACATTGAGAATGGTCGAAAAGGGGGATATTTTTTATCGAAAGGGGGCTATCTACCTATTGGTTTATCAAATGAAAGGCATTGTTTTGTAAATTTTAAAACAGTTTTCGAAATTGCTGTAGGTTTCGTACTTTTCAAAATATTGCCATTCGAAAAAAGACGGAAAATTGATTGTCCAAATAATTGGCAAATGTTTGAAACCCTCGGCGCGCGAGTTACACTCGCACTTGGCGGATCTTGTTTTAAGCCTTAAGGCGCTGTATGTCCACGATTGTTCGTTAGCAAGAAGAATAAAATAATACTAGCCACGTCTCCAATTTTTATATAATTATGTATATTAGATCAGGTTATCCTAGCTAGATTCTAACTAAGCGGAAAACATAATGGCTGAATTTTCTCCATAAAATAGTCTTTGCCTAAATTATACAATTTAGAATTTAAAACCGAAGTATTTTTATAACGTTTTGATTTTTGATAAATAAATAAATAATGCTGGACAATTCACACAGCATTATCTAGCCGCATTTTCAACCTCATCGACCTGATTAAATATTTAGTTCTAAACACTTTAAATTATTAATAATTTAATTAAAATAAAACAAATATTTATCGGTTCTCCCTCCCTTACAACAGACATGTTTTTTTTCCGTTTTTATAGATAATGAATGGTACGGAACCCTTCGTGCACGAGTCCGACTAGCATTTAGCCGGTTTTTTTTATTTTATCTAAGATGGCGACATTATCAAATTAGGTCTTAATTCGGAAACAATAACACCCGAATACACAAAAGTAACTCAGATTTAAGCACGTCTCAAGTGACGAATGTTTGACAGATTTTCACTGAAAACTGTCAAAAAACAGCAACTTGAGACGTGCTCAACTCTGAGATGTGTTTGAGTATTGGGGGTTAGTGTCATAACCACGTCATACGTTCTTATGTTCTTCACCGCGTCCGATGACATCTACCCCGACGCACTGTAATAATGTTATTTATTATGATTTATGACATTTTATTATTATCAATGCATAGTTCTCTCGGCACCTATGTAGGTACCTACTTCAATAATTACAAGTTGTGCCTTCATAACAACATAAATAAAAAAGGTTATTACTTACCTACTACAAAATACAATTAAGTACTTATGTTATTTTAAATTTCTTGCGCGCCCCAAAGTCCTGTAAGGTCTGCAGAAATAGTACAATACTCATTCGTAAATTTTTGGATATTGATATTCAAATCAATACCAAAAACTTAGTGTATGTAACCTCAACAGCGTAAAATGGTCTACAGCTGGACGCAGGCCTCCCCCTGATTTTTTTACCTCATGAGTTTTAATAAATAATAAATAAATAATGCTGGACAATTCACACAGCATTATCTAGCCCCAAGGTAAGCAGAGCTTGTGTTATGGGTACTAGATAACTGATATACGTAATATTATACATTACATAGATAGATATTTTTTATTATACATAGAAGACTACCAGAACACCCTGAACAAATGTCTGCGGATCGTACACACATTTGTCCCGAGGCGGGAATCGAACCCGCAACCTTCTGCGTCGCAGGCAGACCTTCGCCCACCGCGCCACATCGGTTGTCAAATGTAGTACGTATGGGCAAATCAACATCCGCTTTAGTCTTTTTCGATGTTTCAGAGATACCAGAGACCAAGACAGGCCAAGTGGCACAACATAAATGCTAAATATAGTGATCAAAGTGTCCTGTGAACCCTGGTGCACGTACGATCTCTCGGTCTCCACCAAGTAAATTGGTAAATTGCTCAGGAAGAGGGGACATTGTACCTAGCTACTGCAGTGACTGAAGGCAAGAGTGATTGACGGGTCATTGAAGTTTGTAGGGAGGCCTGCGGATGATGATTTGCCCATGTAAACGTTCTACCAAAATGATTTGTAATTCGAGCATATTTCCTCCATATCATGTTGTTTTTCGTATTCGAATAGTATCGATTACTAGGTAATCGATACTATAATAGTATCGAATTTATATAGGTCCCTGTTTATTTTTTTTTTCTTATTAATACACACCTATAAAGAATGTAAGCAAAAATATGCAATTTTGCAAAACTTTAGGTAGGTCGGAAATTACATGTATTCGTCGTATTTGTTCAGGTGATCGGAATGCTGGTTTTTATTTTGGTCAACGAATTAGAATTGCCATTCAACGTGGCAATGCTGCCAGCATTCTGGGCAACTCTACCTTCTAGTGACGGCTTAGATTTTTAGAAAGAAGATGTACCTAAGTGTAAATAATAGTAGTACTTAATTATTTTTTGCTGTTAAATAAATGTTAACAGAACTACATCACCAAAAAATCTCCAGGATCCAACGTCATGTCGCCGATGCTGCTGACAAAAACGATTTAAATCTTTGGTGTTAAATAAATTTGTAATTTCCAGGTGCCTTCGCCGTCAAGCTCGAACTTTCAGGCCCTGCTAGGGATAAGGTCAAATCTACGCTAACAGAAATATGCAAGAGGGCTGGCGCCGAAGACAAAGCTGAACAACTTACCAACACTGTGCAATCCTTCCTTGATTGCGTCAGCCCACTCGTGGACTTCGACACGCTGAAGTCAGAAATTGAGGCGGCTAAGCCCAACGGCGCTCTTGATGAAGTTTTCAAGAAGTAAGTACAGTTACTGAAGTCCATGAATACATCCAAAATGACAAAACATCTAAATGAACTAATTAGATAGATAGATAGATAGATTTATTTCATAGCCCATAAACAAAAAAAACATAAATTACATTAAAAAAAAACTTATCCTAAACAAAGACATGGAATTGACGGCCTTATCGCTTAAAGCGATTTCTTCCAGGCAACCAATATACACGTAGATTTCTTTAGGATGTAAATTGTCCCGTAAGCGACTACAGAAAAATTGTTTTTATGTAATCCAAATTAGCTCAATTCACATATATGGGGCCTTGTTTCATAATGCATTATGCGAATACAAATATATACCTAATATTCGTTTATTTAAGTTGTAATTTACTTTGTACTTAAAGAGCTGATAACTTTTCAGGTACTGCGCTAAGACCCCAGAGCTTAAGACCTGCCTTCACGCACTGATCGATGGAGCCAACCCTTGCGTTGAGGAGTCCTCTAAGAACCACCTCACGTTGGCCAAGAACGGCACCGATCAGCTCATTGACTTCGTCTGTTACAAAGATGGCGACAGAATTGCACGTAAGCACCTTCTATTTAAATAAATAAATAATACTGGACAATTCACACAGCATTATCTAGCCCCAAGCTAATCAGAGCTTTTGTTATGGGTACTAGATAACTGATATATACATAATAGAGATGTAACGAATATTCGCATCCGCATTCGCATTCGCGAATATTCGCAGGATTTTCAATATTCGCATTCGCATTCGCATTCGCCAAAATCTATGCGAATATTTTGCGAATGTTGATGGGGCAAAACTTACCTAATATATTTAAAAAACTGTTCTCTTTTACATGCGGACTTATAAAAAAAACTCGTAAATAGGGATGATGACAGTAACAAAAAGCATCATTATTATGTATTTACTAAATTAAATCAGAGCCATACATGACAAAACGCGTATTATAATTTTTATTTTGATCAAGATCAATTATTATTTTGATAAATAACATCTACAAAATACAATAATCCGCCGTGACACGTTGAACAACAATTAGAGAACACAGAACCATGACGTTATGTCGTCACAAAGTAAAATGGAAGACACAGAACCAATTATTTAATTTAGAACGAATAACCACAGAAATAAGTAATGGTAAACGTATGACTTTCTTCAATCAATAGCTAGCTTCTTTGTTTCTTGACAATATTGTTAATACTTGTTTTATTATTTGATTGTATTTCTTATTTGTAAAGACATACTAATGAATATAAATATTATGGTAATTCTGTATCATAAAAATTTGTGCATCGGTGACGTCATAGACAGTCGCCACGAGTATAGTAGCATTTTAGAGCGAAATTTAAATTACATTTTTAAAAACTCAATTTTACCTTCAAAATCCATGTTTTTTGTAGAAATATGTCATATTTTCTATTCAGTAGATGTTTAAAAATATCAAGAAGTAGTCTCAAAATCAATCATCATGCCTATTACTATATTTTATTATGGCACTCTTATTGCTAATTCTTTAATAAGAACTTTGTAAGAAACTTTGACAAAACTTAACGGAAAAAAAATGTTGAACTGAATTTGATTGGGTGACTAGTGTCTGTCCGTGGCTTTGCACGCGTTTCTACGAAATTAAAGAAACTAAACGTTTAATGTTTATTTTTTCCCATGGGAACTAATTTGTGAGATCGAAAAATAGCCTAGCCTTTGCTTTGAATGACAATGTATTGATTATTCTAACCCAGGGGTTAAGGTAACCTTTTAATGGCGGGAACCACTTGACAAATTTATGGTTTGTTTTTGGCGTGCACAGACCTTGATCGGAGGACCTAGGACAAGGCCGTCTTTTATTTTTTATTATTATGTTATACTGGTTAATAAATAAATATGAATATTTTAAATATTAAAAAAACAAGTTAATTTCTAGTTACACCCAACCCAAACCGCATAAGCTAAAAATCTTAAATTTTAAGCATAGGAGTTTTGGAAATTACACCCCCAAAAGAAAAGAGGATTGAAGTTCTTTACGTGTTTCTTTTAACTCTACGAAGTGGCCAAATTTGCTTGAAATTTACCAAAAATACAAAGCAGTTGAACACGTATTTCAGGATTTTTCAAAATATTAATGAAATGGTTAGGTATATGAAAGTTTGAGATTTATAGTTGGGCTCCGACTTAAAAGGGCTGTAATTTTCTAACGCATAACGCTATTGTACTGAAATATTCTGAGTATATAAAAAACACTAGATTGAAAAACGACTATCAGAAACTTTCAAGAAAACTCTTAATATGATATGCGTTTTTCAATCCATTCTTTTTTATATACTCAGAAATTTTCAGTACAATAGCGTATTGTATTATACCGATAGCGTTATGCTTATGTAACTTTTAAACCAGTACCCCTATTTATAATTTTACATTTTGCATGTTCCGCATCCACTAAGTAAAATAAGTCTAAACGTGGTCTAAATTTTATTCATTGTTTTCATGGAGGCACTCATTTTTCCCAAAATAACATATAAAAGACAAACAAATCCAACTACAACCGACAAATGTGTGGATAAAAATATTATCAAACAAACAACGCGATTGGTAGACGAAGATAGCAGTTATCAAGCGATTCATCTTCTTTAATTTTTGCTCTGCATCTGTTTTGATACAATTATGCCAATATCAGTTTAAAATTCTGTGGTTATCAAGGTTGTGAATTGTCGATGTCATGAATGAATGAAATAAACATTATTACTCGTACGTAATTGGTAGTTGAAGATAGCTAATAGCAAACGTTGGTAATTGGACAACGCGCGCGCCATTAAACAGTACGTGAAGTTGGCGGCAAGTTCAAAATACCAACATTCGCATTCGCATTCGCATTCGCGAATGTGAGCATCGAATACTCGCATTCGCATTCGCATTCGCGAATGTCGAAAATTTGACATTCGTTACATCCCTAATACATAATATAATACCATACATAGATAGATATTTTTTTATTATACATAGAAAACGACCAGAACACCCTAAACAAATGTCTGTAGATCGTACACATATTTGTCCCGAGGCGGGAATCGAACCCGCAACCTCCTGCGTGGTAGGCAGACCTTCGCCCGTCACAGGCAGGCACCATAGTGGATGCGTTAGGGGACCGGAAGGTATAGCGTGATGAAAATAATGCCTAATACCATCCCCAACAGTGTGTGCAAATGTTAAATCATGTAGAGTCTATATGATTTACTTGAATTACTGTTAGAGGTACTTACCGGGAAATGATAACTCCAACGATGTTGATTCGCAACTGGTTTATTTCTTAGATTTAGGTAAGCATGAAAGTTATGACAATATTACAGCATCATAATTAAGCTCTATATTATAGACTAATGGCTGTAGTCTAAGTTAAACTTAAGTCTTACTTAGAGCATGGCCTTGGACCTCAGTTTTTGTGTGTACTTAAATTTTGTTTCCATAGTAGGTTTAAGCCGTTTTTGAGAACGGTTGTGTCGTACGCTAGCTTTATCGTTGTTATGCTAGCATACACACCAACGATGGTCATTATTTCTTAAACCAAAGATGCACTATTTATTTTATTTTTATACTGATTATCTATTTATACGCTATTTATTAGGCATAACAATAAACGTGAATTCCCGCCGGCCTTAACAAAAAATCACAATCAAAGAATTTAAACAAATTAGACATAACTATGTTAGTTCAATTGTAAATACTTTTTAATTTATTTCAATTAGAGGTATTGATTGTAATTTTCTTTATTAATATAATAACAGTACTTATCTAATCTATATACATATATGTATATAAAACAAAGTCGTGTTAGTTACACCATTTATAACTCAAGAACGACGGGACCGATTTTCATGGTTTTTTTATTTGTTGGATTTCTCTTAGTCCAGAATAGGCTAAGAAGTATTAAAAACATTGGAAAATTGTCGAAAAAATAACTACCCGTGCGAAGCCGGGGCGGACCGCATGTTTAGATTAAAAAAAACGTAATTTATTTATTTTTCCAGTGTTCATCGCCGAGAAGGGACCCGAGTGTTTCCAGGAGAAATCTAACGAGATCAAAACATGCGCCGAGTCCCTCAGGTCGCAGTTCTCCACCATAGAAAGCGCACAGTCGTTGACTCTTACTGTGAGTTCTGATCATAGCCTTCTTACTTCTAAGAACCGCTTGCACAACGATTATTAACTATAATAGCTTAATTTTTGATTAGTTAGTTGTCAAACAATATATACAGTAACTCAACTACGTTTGAACATCAGGTCGATGGTTTTAACAGATGGCGCTACTAGTGGCTATTTTGTTACATTCAACAAGAACACCAACAGATGGTTTTTAAAAAAAATCGTTGTTTTAATGTTATTGACATAAGTTTTCATACATAAAAAGTCAAAGATAACCGAAGAAGCTGCTAATTGTCCGATTATCTTTTGGTGAACCCACGCCTTATTGAACCCAACATTATCTTAATTCTGTAATTTTGCATCTAGCACACGGTGTGCTGCACATGCACACCTACTAAATTGTGGTCCACACTACCCAAAGGTAGCAGCTCAGCTCAGACCAGGGACGAGGGAAATTTCCCTCGTTCCTGGCTCAGACCAAGAAATATTTCTTGGTCTTTGGTTGGAGAATGCATCTATCTATAGCATTATGCTCGTCCATTATAGCACTTTTGTGTAATAATGTTTATTCTATCTGTCTATCTAACATTTTTGTTTACTGTGTACTTGCACTCAAATACTGATAATAGTGTTTACTCAAAGGGGACATGACACCATTTAGTGGAAAGGATAATAAATAATAATACTTATTTCGTACCTATTTCGCGTTTATACGAGCTGGACAGAGGAAGCGACGCAAGCAAAAATAAGCCAAAGGTGCCAATGGTGTTCTATTATTAAATACTGTGACGACAAAGAAAAATATTGTAATGGATAGTTTAGTAAAAAAAACGATATTTATTATGAAAAGAAAGAGATGGGTGGGGAGGATTCGTACACCGGGAGGCTTCGTACAGAGGTCATATCTCGACTATCCAACATGCTGAAGCGTTCAAAGTTCTATACGGGACTGCCGCTCATATGTATAGGCAACCCTCCAAAAATAATGGTAGTGCGCTGACAGACTTTGACAAAAAGAGTTATTATATGTGTTTTGGCTACTCAAAAGTAATTTTTGGTTCTCCTTGGAAGCATCTGTCTTCAATAAGTTTTAATAGAATGAGAAAAAATACTTTGGTCTAATTTGTAAATACATGTTTTAGATTCTTATATAAACAATAGTATAATAATTACCATAACGGTTATTTTTTATTTTGGTATTTTTGTGACAGGTTTGATTGGGGTACCTTCGTACACTTAAATTGTATGTAATTTTATACTGTACGAATGCACCCCATGGAACTGACAAAAGTTTAAAATCAAGAATATAATTATTATAAAACCAGTTCAGTAAGATATGCCTAAAAGGTGACTGAAGCAGGTGAAATAGCTTAGTAAATAATAAATCCCGAGAAGAAACAACTGGCACACAATTAAATTTTTACAATTCCCACTTTTTGGGAAAATCGTTATAACTTCGCCAAGTTTCTTTGTATCAAACCAGAAATACGCTTTTATTATAGTCAGATAAGTGGACGATGAAGTAGTATTCCACTTAAATTAAATTAGCTGTTAGTTTTTATTTTACAAGGCTCAGAGCAAAAAGCGTACGAAGCCTCCCCACCTTCCCCTACTTTGCACAGTTATTTCTGATACATATTTAAAACAGTTTATTTTTATTTTTGAAACAAAGGGGATCTACCTTGTATTTCATTGGTTAGTAAGTTATTATGTATTTTTTCGAAGCATTTCCGTACAGATAACGGCGAAAAAAAAAATAACCTCACCCAATTCACTCGGGTCGCACCGCCGAGATCAATAAAAATGGCATAAGTAATACGTTTCCTAGAAAATTAGATGGGGCAAAGGCAAAGCTGAGAAATCGTCTCATGACAGAATAAAAATCTAGATCTAGGTTCAATACTGTCTTAGGGTCATGATGTAGGCTTTTTCAGTGTCATGTCACAGTATGCCACAGTGTGCCCATAAAGTACCTTAATTAGGTACTTTATGGGCACTCATAACGTCTACAACTGAACGTACTTCCCCATAACAAAACCAGGGGGTTTTACGATAATCACCATGCTTGACACCACAGTAGAGGTGTTACAAAGAACACTGACACCACTGGCTGAGTTGGATGGGTCGATTTTAACGCTGCGACGCCTGCGACTGCGACCGTCTTCGTTGAGCTGATTCTTATTGTTTAACTTATTTGACGACCTCTGTGGCGCGGTGGGCGAAGGACTGCCTGCAACGCAGGAGGTTGCGGGTTCGATTCCCGCCTCGGGACAAATGTGTGTGCGATCTGCAGACATTTGTTCAGGGTGTTCTGGTCGTTTTCTATGTACAAAAAAATATCTTTTTATGTCTTGTATTATTATTATGTATATCAGTTATTTAGTACCTACCCATAACACAAAGCTCTGCTTAGCTTGGGGCTAGATAATGCTGTGTGAATTGTCCAGCATTATTTTATTTTATTTTTTTATTATTTTTGCAGGAAAAGTGCGGTAAATTCGACGAGCTGTCGACCTGCATCGTGAAGGCTCTGGAGGCCTGCACCACACCCACCCCTGGCAACATGGCGGAGTCTCTCTTCAGATACGTGCGTAAGGGATCAGCATGCAACGATGCGCTGCCCCTACCGGTACGTGTACACAATTTGTAAATTTTTAGAGCTATGGATTGAAAAATAACGGCTATGATGCGGTGACATTTATGTATTCAATTATTAATTGTTTACTTAGCAATATTATTAAGTACTCAGTTTTCAATCAATGCGTCCTACCCGTCATGACCTACGGAGCTGAGACGTGGACACTCACGGTAGGGCTGGTCCACCAGTTTAAAGTCGCCCAGCGAGCTATGGAGAGAGCTATGCTCGGTGTTTCTCTGAAGGATAGGATTCGCAACGAATACATCCGACAGAGAACCAAGGTTATCGACATAGCGGCAGTGAAGTGGCAGTGGGCTGGCCATATCTCGAGAAGAACCGACAACCGCTGGGGTAAACGTGTTCTTGAGTGGAGACCGCGACTCGGCAAACGTAGTGTAGGACGCCCTCCGACCAGGTGGGATGACGATTAGCGAAAGACTGCTGGCAGATGCTGGATGCGGCAAGCTGACAGGGCGCTATGGCGCTCATTAGGGGAGGCCTATGTCCAGCAGTGGGCTGATGTAGGCTGATGATGATGATGACGTAAATAATATTTGACTAATATGTAACTTTTTGTTCGCAGCAATAAGAACTGCCACGAAGCACGCAAGAGAACATCATTTTCATACATGCCAACAAATGCAATACTAGGTACATACTAACTACAATATAGCATTTTCTGTAAAATTACGCAAATTGGAAGCCCTTTGTGAATCTGAATAAAAACGTTTTAAAATATTCACTGTTTTTTTATCACCTATAAGGCTGAGCGCAGACTTGAGTCATGACAGTTTTGAGACAGACTTTCACACAACGACTCACAATAGACAAGTCTGCCAAAACTGTTTTGTCTACGACATGTCGCACACCTAAAACGAAACTGTTTTGTCTATTACGACATCGCGCACCGTCTGCGTCAATTCTTTTTCAGTATCAAAATGGACTTTTTAAATTGACATCAGAATATTCCTTACACATTTTATTAAAAAGTACAGGCCTCTTTTCAACCTCGTCAATAAATTTTTCTACGAGTTCTTCATCTGTAAACATGATGCGACGTGTTTACTCTCTGAAAGCTCGGACGGGACTAAAAGAGAGGGGGGTACGTCACTAGACTGTTTTGTCTTTGATGTGCGCGCCCGCATACATACAAAAGGGAAGCCGACAATCGTTAGTTAGTCAGACTTGTCGCCGTGCAGTTCTTTTAGGTATTAGACAATTTTGTCTATGAGACGTTTTGTTTGAAGTTTGCGCATCTTCATAAATTTTGTAAAGCAATAGTCTGTTTTAAAACTATCGTGACTCAAGTCTGCGCTCAGCCTAAAACATGGCACCTACTTTATCCTACCTTACCTCTTACATCGGTAAAGCCACTTTCACACTGTGGAACCTGGCTAGACTAAACTTTTGTTCTAAGTGCCACCTAGTTTAAAAACGAAGTACTACTTTGCATGCTACCTTTCATTCATTGACTACGCCATCTGTCGACAGGTACATAAACATTGTTATTTTATTCCGATCAAACATAAAGGATAAATCTTATAAATCATATTTTATGATCAGTTTTTCACACTTAAAAAATAAGATAAAAGTTTTGGTGTGCACTGGCTCAGAAATAAGCTAGATTTCTTGGCTTTTAGTGCTGATAGGATAATTCTACGGCTATGCGGCAGCTCTATCTGGGAATAGCCCGGAATTTGAGCCTTTTCTGAGTCACGATTTTTTGTACGGGATTGTCAGTCTTCTTAATATAAACTTGTCTGTGGTAATACCCTACATAGGTAATCTACATTAATATCAAATACCGTAACTAAAACTATTTATGTACTAACCTGGTACTAACCTACCCTACTCTCATCCGGTACCTACTACCTCTATGTACGTATATGTCTAAGCTGTCTGGAATGTAAGATCCTAGGATCTTTGACTTTTTCTGTTCAAATCTGTTCCGTGGTCTGTGACTTCAATAAATAAATTATTATTATTAATACTCTGGAAGGAAAAAACTGCCAGCGCCGAGTGATTACGGTAAAATATCCCATCCCCATTGGATGGGCCATCCGGTTAGAAATGTCATAAACGATTTCGGTTGTCATTATGGTACTAAAAATGCATACAATTTTCTGGCGGGATGGGGTCGATTGACGGCGGAATTTTTAACGTCGAGATTTAACTTATGTAAAAGTTAATTGTTATTTTCTCACACTTGCCCTTTTTTCATATACTTACTAGTCTATGCTTTTTTTGCTCGGATGGAGTATTACCCACGTAAACTATTAATTACCCGTCGTGGTTTTAGGTTTTGTTCCGTTCAGGTTCATTCAGTTCAGTCATTTTTCATTCAGTCAGTCTAGGAGTGTGTCGCTAACAGAATTTCCATTTACTTCACGAAACCATCGAATGGGTAGCGATAACCGTTAAAATAACTATATATCGTTAACAACGAAAACGTTGAAAATTTCACGACCTCAGTAGCTAAACCCGTGCTTGTTGAATTGTTGACGATAAGTTGACCTTAAAATCCTCCTAGAAACGCGGTTATACCTTCACGCTATCTCCATCTGGAAATAGGACCCGTTCTAGGGGGTATCTAACTATCTAAGCGATCAGCAGAGAAGCTTTGCAAATTGGCTCCATGCAAATTTCAAACCGTTATAACCCTGGAGACACAACCACTTTGTTTAGTCTCTAAGAAATCAGTAAGATCAGCTTAAAGGTATGCAGGCAATCCATGGAGTGGGGGCACTGGAGACCTGCAGTTACAAGTTTAGTTCAAAAACCTATAGCAGGCTACAGTCTCTTACAATACAGTTTTTCTCAAACTATATCACAAAGTTAAATTAGTTTAGTTTAAGTTAATGTAAATCTATTGTAAGAGGAAAATAAATAAACTTTATTATTATAAGCTTAATCACATGCAGCAATAACCCCTCCATTTTAAGATTTATTTCTTTACTTAACAACGATAACTACACATCAGTCTTAAACGCTAAACGAATCAACAACGAATGAAATTTAATATAGCGCAGTTTGCGTATTTACTATTCACACAGCTAAACAAACTTAACGCATTCACGATTCACTTACTGTATCGATCGGTAAGTCTAATAGATAGTTATTGACTTCGTTGTGTCGCACAGTGGATCGAAAAAGCCCTTTCCATAGACTGGTATGAACATAGTCCTTATTTTACTATCTTTTGACATAATCAATGGACACTCGATAGACTTCATTTAAAAAAACATTTGATATTGATATTTAGCATTTTACTCAGTATACGAAGTACATTATGCCCTATAAATAATATTTCAACTCGCTTAAGCATTATTACAGTTAAATGTATATTTCCCCTACCTACCATACTTTATACTTTACCTGTTAATCTGAATCCCGTATTTTATGGTAGTTTTATTATATTTATCTATATCATAAAACCCCCATAAATATATTAATCGTTAATAATATAGATAGTTATTGAATCGCAGCTTCACGTTATTTCAACGGAATTCCATAAACCGTTCATTTAACTATGTATGTAGTGAAATAACGCCACTGCGTCCCTTCCATTCCATTCCATCCATGAATGAGTGAGTGAGTGTGAGCGAAACTGCGAAGTGAAGTGGGTGGTAGGAAAGACGTTGACTGAAGTTGAGTGGCAAATGCGGTGATTTAGTGAATTCATAATCCTTGCAAGGTTTTGCTTCACAAAACAATTTTCAGAAATAACGAAGAAGCAATTTTCTATTCTTCATCATAAAATATAAGTTTGGACGAGAACCTATTAAACATGCCGGAAAAAATATTAATGTTCCTTGCGCTTTTCGTCGGTAAGTATTTTTAAGTTATTATTCCCCGTTTTCGTCGTAGATATTAGTTTGGTTTACACATTTCCCTCGTCCCTGGTTTACACAGTAATATTGACCTGTGACACAAACACAACTTAATTGTGGGTTAGCGATGGATGGATCAATTGTGTTAAATTATCAGAAAATATTGGGCGGCAAATACAGGGACCACCGCGTCGCCGCCGTCGCCCGGCCGGGATTTCGGAAATACTCGAATAAGTATAGGTAGGTATGAGGTACTTTAACCAGCAATCAATTGTCGTAGCATGGGTTATAAATAAACTATAGGTATCAAGATTCTTTTGTAGTACCTATGAGTATCACCTCCCAAAGTCAGGCCGGATGCGAACTAAAATTTATAATCTTGAACTATTACGTCTATTACATATTTAATAAGAGTGGACATAAATAATGTGCGCAGTTGATAGCTGTACCTAATCTTCTGAATCATTTTTGGACAGCTAGCTTTTGCCTGCTTGCATAAAACATACCTAAGGGAGTTACTCCTTAAGTTACCTATTCTGGGTTATACATAAACAACAACTAAGTTACCTATTCTGGGTTATACATAAACAATAACCATCAAATTTCAACCATATACATTCTTAAACAAGTTTAAACCTGAAGAACTAGAAACCAACATACATTTCTTATCATAATTTTTTGACGACCTCAGTGGCGCAGCGGGCGAGAGTCTGCCTGCGACGCAAGAGGTTGCGGGTTCGGTCCCCGCCTCGGAACAAATTTGTGTACAATCTGCAGAAATTTGTTCCGTTGGTCTGGGTGTTTTCTATGTATAATAAAAAATATCTATCTATGTAATGTATAATATTACGTATATCAGTTATCTAGTACCCATAACACAAGCTCTGCTTACCTTGGGGCTAGATAATGCTGTGTGAATTGTCCAGCATTATTTATTATTATTATTTATTTTATTTCTATTCTATATTTCCTACTGCGTTATTGTGATTGGCTGTAATCTTTGATTTTGAAACATCTTTAGGTATGGCATGGGCTCAGTCCGGCTTGCCTGAGCTTCCAGAAGGTGTGTCACTTCCCCCCGAACTGCAAGGCAAAGTGGACCCTAAAGACTTTGAGAAGATACAGAATCGGTCACTTTCGGAGTTCCAGGATAAGTGTGAGAAGAATGGAGGCCCAGATGCTTTTGCAAAAGCCCAGGTAAGCAACATTATGTTGAGTCATTTAACTTCCGGACACCTTTTGATTGTGTCAGTGGCTAAAACAGTGAAGTGTGGAAAGGGAGATGTTTGCCAAGCAGTTGGGTACTTAATAGTAGACAAAGACCTAAAAAGTTTTTGGCATGATCAACTAAACTGACGTACCCAAACTGAAGGATTGATGGAATAATGCTTCGATTAAGTAGAAATATGGAATGAACTAACAAAAATTAGAAAATAATATTAGAATGACATCAATGAATTTCATCGAACAATTACGAGATTCCCAGGAAATATTAGCCTTCTAAAAAACATGCCCAAAATCATACCTTTTTGTATAGGTTGCAGGTTCAGTTGTGTGTAACCGACAAAACATGACTTAAGAAAAGCATTCACAGTTTTTTTCCATAAAGAAATGAACATAACTTTATTTGCATGTGACCTGTTTTTCGATTTGTTTTGACAGTAAAGCTTTATATTCATTGAATTTTCTGGCAAATTATGAAATTGGTCCCTAGTATAATAAATTTCCTTTCAACATAAATCTTTTTGTTCACTATATATGGCAGATACTCTATTTTAAATTCAAGATTTCTTGAAATATTGCAGTTACAACATTATTTCGAAGGAAATCTGAAAAGTTACCAGCATAAATAACACTGACTTTTTTTAAATCCTCCTTTCAGAAGATCAGAAAAAACTTAGAAAAACTGTTATATCAACTTTTTAACGTGTTTTGACGGTTACTTACCCCAATTGAACCTGCAATGCAACTGATGATACCTATGACACATTGGTTTGCACAAAAAAACTCACCTTATCCCTTTTTACTACCATGTACAAGACTCATTTAAATTAAAATGTCTTTACTATAAGATTTTAATTATTTACAATAATGCATGTTAATACTTATTAAAAAACAAAAATAACTATCTGTCTGTACCTATACTGTACCTATACCTAAACTACTGAACATACATTAATGGAATTTGGTAGGGAGATAAACAAAATCCTAGGGACTGACATAGACTACTTGAAAAGTGTGTGCAAAGCAAGCAGAAGATAGTGTGTTATATTATAAAATAGTAAAATCATTTTTGCTAAATAGTTACCTTCCTAGATTATAAGTCTTAGTAGTATATAGTCAAGGAATTGATAAAAACTGGTTTTAAGTGAAGGTCTACTTCTGCATAAAACCAGTTAATGTTTATTTAGAATTTAATAGAGCTATTTATAAAAAAGATTTTCCTTCCAAGAGGTATTTTTCTGTGTGATTGACATTGAAGTATTATTATAGGTAGGACAATGATGGGTAGAACTAAAATTAGTGATTGATCACAAAACAGCACAAATACTTTAAACTAATGTAAAAAAACAAGCGTTTGAAAAACCTGAAAGTATGAGCATATTTCATCTATCATAGGAATACTAATGTCCATCTCGCAAGTTTCTTAGTCATAAACTGTTACCTACTTACTTCCTTGTAACTACATCAAAATTCATATCAACCGCCGTGATAACCATTTTTAGGTTGTTTTTGTGTTTTTATAGGCAATAAAACTATCAAAAAAGTAATATACCGCAAATCGTGAACCATTTTCTATGAACTCATGATAAAACCAATTTCGATTCACTGGTATTTTTGGAGCATTTGGGAAAATACGAAATTTTATGTTATTTTCATTTTCCCAAATGCTTCCCAAATACAAATGAATAGAAGTTGATTTTATCTTAAGGTCATAGAATACCTATCATCATCAGCCACGGATCTACCAACGAACTGCGATCAGCAGGGGTATTTTAATTCGTCGGAAAGCCCTTCGGATTCGATATGATGATGAATTTATGTCATGTTAATTTTCTGATCTGCAGGAAATTTAAAATACGTAGTTATAGTAGTAGTATTAAATCAACAGTTTAATAATACTTAGTTAATAATATTTTAAGAATTTGATGAAATTGTGTGAGCTTTTGTTTTTATATTTTTTGTTTATTTTTTATCAAACATTGTTATTTTGACTTGCCTATGTTATGTTATGTAACGGAATGGTGAATAAATAAATACTGAAATACTGAATACTGATATCGAAAACTTTGTCGAAGAACGCTATTTTAAACCAGCGGATTCGAAAACTTTTGACATTCGAATTCAGTTCGGTGGTAGATCCGTTCCGTAAGGAGCGTTGCTGCCCACCCCTCGGTGGATATCCCTTAGCTGTGTCTTCCGTCACCCCTAGTAAGAGTGTTCGGGCAAATTTTACCCCCCTCGGAACAAAAATTGTAACTATTGCTTACCTTCTTGCGAAGTAGCATACCTATCATAATTTGATGACTGAGCGTTTATGTTATTCTTATTTCCCCATAGTAGGTACTTAATTTCCTTAGAAATCAGCGTGATCAACTAGTAATTAATATTCTACCGACCTACAGTTATTTACGAGTCGCTTGCAATATCCGAGGTCGGAAGTCCAAAGGTCAAACTGACAACTGACATCATAATGTTTGTTTACATACTTATTATAAACAAACGAACTCCGTGCTCTGGTTTTCCAACAAAAGAAATGTTTTCCTATTGTTCTTTTCCATTTATATTCACCAGATAACTATAAAATAAATATAAACAGAACAGGTAAATGCCTTACTTAATACCCCCGAATAACTGCAATGACAAAATAGATGATTGCTGATTATCTATTAATTAAGACATTTGTTTGCAAAAATAAGCCGAAGGTGCCCTGGGTATTCTTCTATTTAATATGGTGATGAAACTAAAAAAAATCTTGTGATTGATAGTTTAGGAGAAAAATTGAAAAAATAAGAAAACAGATGGTATTTTGCACAATTGTCTGGTATTATATTAGTTTTTTTTTTCATTTTCGAAATTAAGGGGATCTGCTTGGTATCCCATAGATTATTAGCATTTTTTTTTCAAAGCTTTATCGATAAAGAAGACGGAGATATTTTTTTTTTAAGTTTGCAATGCGATCCATGTACAATGTAAGCGTTTGTAGATATGAACCTATATTTTACAGGAAAAATATAGAGAAGTCTGTCAAAATTACCATAATTGAAAAATGTTCAAAAAGGAGGGGATTTTTTTTCGAAAGTGGGCTATCTACCCGATTGCGGTATCAAATGAAAGGTATCGTTTTGTACTTGTCAAAACAGGTTTTGAAATTTCTGTAGGTTTTATACTTTTTGAAATATTACCATTCGAAAAAGTTGAAAAAATGAACAATACACACACATAACCTCATTTACTGATGTAAGTATGTACCTACAAAAAGTATACCTACTTAGGTCAACAGCCTCAATTTTGCAGTCGGACTCGATTACCAGAACTTCTTTACTGTCAGTTGGTTGTTACTTCTCTATATATAGGTCGTATTTTGCTAATGATCTGGATGACACATGGTATTGGAGTTTTACGACTCTATAGATTTTATTGCCATCGGGGATGGTACTTCCTCCAAAAAGGGCAAAAGATGATGCTTCTGGTTTATCACCGCCTTATGAGATCTGATTTTGAAAGGAAGTTTTTAAAAGTTTTTGCTGTTTATAGTTCGCAAGCCTCGCACTAGGGTTGAAGTGAGGGTTGCAGTTTCAAGTCCCGTCGTCGATCGAAGTCGAAAATTTTCGAAGTCTAACATTATTAAATTCTTGGTTATTTCTTTAATATGTCTCTAAATTGGTCATAAAATTTTGCCGAAAATCCTTTACAAATGCTCGGTTGATGAATCCAGATTGTGTTACAATACAAGGCGGGCGTCATTTTCACAAAATGAATGGGTTAGACTTTTTTTGCATGTAAAAGACTAAGAAAATCCAAATATGCAGTATTTATTTTCTCATTAATTAATTAATATGGTATTTTTATATATTATGTAAGAGGAAAAATCTTAAAAATATATTATTAATTTTATATAGCTTAGGCAAAAAGCAGTTGTAAAATGCTAGCTTTTAGTTCATAAAATAAGAAAATAAATTTTAAAATCAAAGTTTTCAGTTTTGCAATGTTTTTATGTCATACAATCTAGGCAAACTGAAAAGTATCAAATGTCATCATCATATACATCAGTGCATTAACAGTACAAACCATGGTCAAGTATATTGTTGTACCATGGTACAAACAACTAACTAAACCAGCTGATGTCATGACATGACAGAGCAATATGGCGTCCACTGCGCATTTTCAAGTTGCGCGGGTAAATTTTAAATGCATTTTTAGGGCACCTATCGACTAAATAAAAAAAAAATTGTGGTTCATTAGCACTAAATAATCTAATTGAGACACTTTTCAAAAATAGGTGTAATATCCTATTGAGGTCATGACTACTTTTACGAATTTTAACGCTCATAGTTACTTACGGATTTGGCCAACCACTCCCATGAAAAAAAAGCCATAGCCAAAGCCTATCGTCTCAAACAAAGTACCTACAAGGCTAAGGTCACAGCAATTTATGCTTTTGGGTTGCGTCGCAAACCTCTTCTAGTCATCCTGACCTCTATTAGGCTGGTGGAAGACGCCATATTTCGGTGAAATGATCTGATAAAATACTACACGGCACATCGTTACGGAGTGTTTAGGTAGATTACGAACGTAGGCTGACTTGAGCATAAAGAGAATTGTGTAGCATGAATATCTATTGTTCCTGTAGAAAAGTTTCAAATCAGTAGTTAAATATATAGAAATATAAATATACTAGCAGCGCCTCGCGGTTTCACGCGCGTAATTCCCGTTCTCGTGGGAATTCCGGGGTAAAATGTGTTATTTTAGACTATAATCTATCTCTGTGCCACTTACCAGGTGACATTGTGTGTACTCTAAATGAAAAATAAAACGAATACTTAATGTAGTTTTCCAAACTAATAAAGAGATTTGTTTGTTTGTTTGAATTGAATAGGCTCCGAAACTACGGGACCGATTTGAAAAATTCTTTCACCATTAGAATCCTACATTAACATGATGAACATAGGCGGTGGAATATGTTTTTCTGTTCTTTAACACCATGAAATAGTAAGTGCAATGTTATAATTATAACGTCATATTTTTACGTCGTACGTAAATTAAAAAGTATCAACTGTCATCAGCAACATCAGCGCATTTGTTCAGGTACCATACAGCCAACAGACGTCATGACCACAAATCAATATGGCGTCCAAGCCTTTCGTCAAATTACGCGAGCAACTTGTAAATGTAAATTATAAACGGATTTTTAAGGTACTTATAGATTGAATAAAATGTTATATTTTTTGGTTGTGTTGTGGTTGATGTGGTTCATTAGCACTCAGAATCGAATTGATTTTCAAAAATGGGTGCAACCCTATTCATTCTCAGAATTGATTCACACAATTTGTGGTCGGCTTTTCCATCGCTAATACGCCACCGTGACTTATAAAATTCCGAGTAGTATGCATCAATATCCGACCGATCCAAACGTCATCGTCGTCATTTTCCAATTACCATAATATAATTACTTACTATTAATACTACTAGGACGATCAGATTGAGCAATGCCCTTACAATTTGCCCTTTGAACATTCGACAATCAGTGGAGTTCTTTTGTCAATTAGATTAGATAGGTACAGAAATGTTTTGATCATCGTCGTAGACCAGACTTTTCTATTTTACCTTCTGTTCTGTGTTAAACGTGGGCAGGGAATCTCGACCCTCGACCCCCGAGATAAGATCCAGCTTAAATTAGATGTACATGTAGAACATAATCTGGCTTAAAGGCTATTGCATGCGAAGCCGCTGGCTGAAGCAAGTATCTAATACTAGTTTCTATCCCCGGCTTCGCACGCGTTGTGTCTATGGAAAAGATGCTGAAGACAGGGCGCTATGGCGCTCATTAGGAGAGGCCTATGTCCAGCAGTGGACTAATGTAGGCTGATCATGATGATGATGAAGCTAAGCAGAGCTTGAGTTATGGGTACTAGATAATTCGTATACTTGTACTATTGTTGATATATGTTTGACTGTTTGTGCTATTGTGAAGAGAGGTTATTTCTATCACATGGGAACCGTTAGAGAAAAAGCCTATTTTTCATTCTAGGCTTAGAGTTACATCTATGCAAAATTTCAGCTTGATTCGTTTAGTAGTTTTTGCGTGAAGAAGAAACAAACATCCATCCATCCAAAATTTGCATTTATTTAAAATTGACAACCTCTGTGGCGCGGTGGGCGAAGCAACCAACCTGCGACGCAGAAGGTTGCGGGTTCGATTCCCGCCTCGAGACAAATGTGTGTACGATCTGCAGATATTTTGATGATGGTCAATGATGATGGTTTTATTTGATGGTCGTTTTCTATATATAATAAAAAATATCTATCTATGTATTGTATTATTATTATGTATATCAGTTATCTAGTACCCATAACACAAGCTCTGCTTAGCTTGGGGCTAGATAATGCTGTGTGAATTGTCCAGCAATATTTATTTATTATTCATTTATTTTAGCAGTTTCTTGCTTCTTCGTACACGAATTTCAAGTACCCTATACCCGTCCACAGGATACGTTACCTCAGTGAAAAGACAGACAGAACTAGTTTATATTTACAATATATTTTATATAATATGGATAGTGTGATGTGATTAGTAACGTAAGGAGATAGCATAATACAAATCGATGTTATGATAGGCATAGCATGATCTCATACTAATTCATACAAACAAATACAACATACTGGTAATGTAATCCACATCATGTTGAAGAAGTGGCTGATAAGTCTAACAATATATGATATTAACGAATTTATGACATTGAAATGTACCTAAATATTAAGTTTTAGGTTGATTTTTCATATTTATTGATTTAATTCCTTATAATTACATTATGTAATAAGTTTAATTGAATTACTGTACTTATGACCTGTAACACAATTGTTATTAATAAACGAACTATGAACTATGTATTTAAGCAACTAGGCACTATTGTGATTGAATTGCTTATTCGCAAAACTCGATGTTTTAAAACTGGTTTTGGTAGTGGTAGTGACGTTTGTATTTAATTACCACTTAAAGTGGTAAGTAAACGGACAATAACTTGACAAAAACAAGTTTTTCTTATTTTATTATTATTATTTTATTTGACGACCTCTGTGGCGCGGTGGGCGAAGGTCCGCCTTCGACGCAAGAGGTTGCCTTGGGACAAATATTTGTACGATATGCAGGTGTTTGTTCCGGGTGTTCTGGTCGTTTTCTATGTATAATAAAAATATCTATGTAGGTATTGTATTATGTATATCAGTTATCTAGTACCCATAACACAAGCTTTGGTTGGCTTGTGTGTCACTATGAAGGCCTATTGTGATCGCCACTTTATACGTTCACCCCTGAAACGGCTTTGATAATTCTCCACTAACCCTTGCAGCTGCTAGGAACTGTAGGATTTTCTTCGGGGTGATGTCTCTTAGCTCGTCTGGGCTGTGCAGTGCAGGTGCTTTCCCAGATGGATGCTGCGTTTTTAGGGTTTCAAAGATCGGTTTTGAAACCCTTATGGTCTCGCTCTGTCCGTCCCCGCTCTTTCTTGAATATCTCAGTAACTACTGCAGTTATTAACTTAAAATTTGAAATAATGATACATTTCGTGCGCCATTACTGATTTTAAGAAAAAAATATATAAATAAATGAAAAATGAAAATGCATATTTTCAGTACAAATTTTGATGTTGAAATTTCAAAAGAGACCTAGGAAGGCAAATGGGGTATCAAATGAAAGGTATTGTTTTGTACATTTCAAAACACTTTTTGAAATTTCTGTAAATTTCATACTTTTTGAAATATTTCAAAAAAAGTCGAATAATTGACCATACCCCCCCCCCCCTATCTCCGAAGATTGCAGACCGATCCACGTACAATGTATTAAGCGTTTGTAGATATCGATCTATATTTTACAGGAAAAATATAGAGAAGTCTATAATAATAATAGTTTTTGAAAAATGGTCAAAAAGGGGGAGAATTTTTTTTCAAAAGGGGGGGTACCTACCTATGTGGGGTATCAAATGAAAGGTATCGTTTTGACCATTTCAAAACACTTTTTGAAATTTCTGTAAGTTTCATACTTTTTGAAATATTTCAAAAAAAGACGAAAAATTGACCATTCCCCCCCCCCTAGCTCCGAAGATTGCAGACCGATCCATGTACAATGTACTAGGCGTTTGTAGACATCGATCTATATTTTACAGGAAAAATATAGAGAAGTCTGTAATAATAATAGTTTTTGAAAAATGGTCAAAAAGGGGGGGAATTTTTTTTCAAAAGGAGGGGTACCTACCTATGTGGGGTATCAAATGAAAGGTATCGTTTTGACCATTTCAAAACACTTTTTGAAAATTCTGTAAGTTTCATACTTTTTGAAATATTTCAAAAAAAGACGAAAAATTGACTATTCCCCCCCCCCCCTAGCTCCGAAGATTGCAGACCGATCCATGTACAATGTACTAGGCGTTTGTAGACATCGATCTATATTTTACAGGAAAAATATAGAGAAGTCTGTAATAATAATAGTTTTTGAAAAATGGTCAAAAAGGGGGGGAATTTTTTTTCAAAAGGAGGGGTACCTGCCTATGTGGGGTATCAAATGAAAGGTATCGTTTTGACCATTTCAAAACACTTTTTGAAATTTCTGTAAATTTCATACTTTTTGAAATATTTCAAAAATAGTCGAAAAATTGACCTTTCCCCCCCCCCTATCTCCGAAGATTGCAGACCGATCCATGTACAATGTATTAGGCGTTTGTAGATATCAATCTATATTTTACAGGAAAAATATAGAGAAGTCTGTAATAATAATAGTTTTTGAAAAATGGTCAAAAAGGGGGGGAATTTTTTTTCAAAAGGAGGGGTACCTGCCTATGTGGGGTATCAAATGAAAGGTATCGTTTTGACCATTTCAAAACACATTTTGAAATTTCTGTAAGTTTCACACTTTTTGAAATATTTCAAAAATAGTAGAAAAATTTACCTTTCCCCCCCCCCCCTATCTCCGAAGATTGCACACCGATCTACGTACAATGTATTAGGCGTTTGTAGATATCGATCTATATTTTACAGGAAAAATATAGAGAAGTCTGTAATAATAATAGTTTTTGAAAAATGGTCAAAAAGGGTGGGAATTTTTTTTTCAAAAGGGGGGGTACCTACCTATGTGGGGTATCAAATGAAAGGTATCGTTTTGAACATTTCAAAACACTTTTTGAAATTTCTGTAAGTTTCATACTTTTTGAAATATTTCAAAAAAAGACGAAAAATTGACCATTCCCCCCCCCCCTAGCTCCGAAGATTGCAGACCGATCCATGTACAATGTATTAGGCGTTTGTAGATATCAATCTATATTTTACAGGAAAAATATAGAGAAGTCTGTAATAATAATAGTTTTTGAAAAATGGTCAAAAAGGGGGGGAATTTTTTTCAAAAGGTGGGGTACCTGCCTATGTGGGGTATCAAATGAAAGGTATCGTTTTGACCATTTCAAAACACTTTTTGAAAATTCTGTAAGTTTCATACTTTTTGAAATATTTCAAAAAAAGACGGAAAATTGACCATTCCCCCCCCCCTAGCTCCGAAGATTGATGACCGATCCATGTACAATGTATTAGGCGTTTGTAGATATCAATCTATATTTTACAGGAAAAATATAGAGAAGTCTGTAATAATAATAGTTTTTGAAAAATGGTCAAAAAAGGGGTTTTTTTTTCAAAAAGGGGTACCTACCCATGTGGGGTATCAAATGAAAGGTATCGTTTTGACCATTTCAAAACACTTTTTGAAATTTCTGTAAGTTTCATACTTTTTAAAATATTTCAGAAAATTGATTGTCCAAATAATTGGCAAATGTTTGAAACCCTCGGCGCGCGAGTTACACTCGCACTTGGCGAATCTTGTTTCATCAGCACTCCGCACTTAAATTCACATCCAGAACATCTTGGTGCCGCGATTGAATCAAGCTTCTAAGTCAACGCAATTAAAAGTTACAGCCAACACACGTATGAACAGTTTTTTTTAATTTTCTAAGAGAATCAAAGGAACACAAACCTTCTAGGGTACTTCCCGTTGACCTAGAATCATGAAATTTTGCAAGAAGCAAGATCTTAGAGTTACGCTCTAAGACCTTGCTTCTTGCGTATAGATTTTTCCTTTTGCAATCTTCTTTTCTGGTACTTTAATTCCTTGCAAAACGCAGAAGATATTTATGAACGCTAAAATATTTGAATTTTGCGCGTTTCTGATTTCGTTTCCGAGCCATCATTCACGATGCACTGCAGAATTGTTTGGATCGAAGTTAGTCTCAGGAAAGTTATTTTGATCCATTAATTCTTCTTGAATTAGCATTAATCAACTATTTTATTGTTAATTGTTCGTTTAATAAAAAATAGGTATGCAAACAATTGATTTTATTAGCTATTCTGATTGCCTGGTTTTTCCAGTATTGCAACATCATGGTACGCTATTTGATAGTACCGAGACGTGATCGTCAACCTCAACAATCTTTAATGGTCCACTGCTCGACGCAGGCCTTTCCCTGGCCAATAATCACCTCATTGGCTTTTATCTCAGAGGGTAATGCCCATAATCCCCATGCAGGCATGCGGGTTGGGGATCGCAGTTTGGTGGTAGATCGTGTAGAATAACACGAAGCGCTGCTCGCCCCCCGGTGTATGTCCCTTAATCGCCTCTTACGACACCCACGGGAAAAATAGGGGTGGTGCAAATTTTAAGCTCCATACGACTTCGACCGAGACGTGATCGTAACGTCTCATCTTTTCATAGATTTTGGTGCCCACAGCGCTTGTATAGTTCGGACAATGAGCTACGCAAATCCCATACAAATATGTGACGTCACGACCACGTCACGATGCTATCGTAAAATGGACTCGGGTCTCTGGTCTACACATCGCAGGGCATGCAGAGTATACCACGATTAGATAACTGTTTACTGAACTTCGACCTTTTGTTAATGTATAATATATTATACCTATCAACCGTTTTATCATTATTTTATTGGTAGGTACATCTAGGTACTATAGTTATCGCTAACTAGTGGTCCGCCCCGGCTTCGCACGGGTACATTCTATAGCTTATGTTCATCAGGGATAATGTAGGATTCTAATGATGAAAGAATTTCAAATCGGTGCAGTAGTTTCCTACCCTTTTCAATCTAAACAAACATACAAACAAACAAATCTTTGGGACGAGGGACTTATTCAGGTGCTCGGAGGGATGCGGAAAGCGCGCGTCTAGAGCCGCACTCACCCTGAAGAAGTCCCTCGTTAAAGGATGAAACGTTGGTGTTCTTCCAACACAAATAAGGTTCGTAGTTAACCCGCTTACATTCGTAATGAATTCGTTAAACCACGATAGTTTTTATAGTAAAATCTTTCCTCCTTACAATAATTCACAAAATAATCTGATTGTTTTGAAAAAGAATTTTCCAAATTAGTCCATGTAATTGCCGGGGAAATCGACAATTGATAAGAGATAGAGATAAAAACATAAAAAAACATACAAACAGTCGAACATAGAAACTCCTTCTTTTTGTTTTTCGTCGCTTTAAAAACAAATAATCGTAGGTAGGTATACATTTCACCTAGTTACTAATTAATTAGGTATTTGCCTAATACTAGCCTACTACATAACATTGAAGTACTATTAACGTAGTACTTTATAACCTCAATGCTACCTACTAATTTTTTATCACTTTATCATATGAGTACATTGATCAGTGTCCGGTTATTATCAAAAATTACGATAACTGGATAAGAAGTAACCGTTTCTAAGATGTTCGTGTGTCGCCTAAAAGAATTTCATTGAAAGTTTGTTATGATTGTGATTTACCCGACTGCGTAAGGAGGCGGGTTATGTTTTTTAATATGTATGAGAATCGTTGTCACGCCGCGGCCTGTACAGCGTCAACGGGTGGATGTATTTCGGCATGTGACGTGGTTTAGAAAAAATTGCAAGAAATTAAAATTCGAAAATTTCGGAGTAAATTTCTTTCGTATAAGTATCATAGCACTTAGTAGATTCTTTTAATTCTAAACCTGGTACTGCAACAATGTTACTAATTTATAAAAAGTCAAAGAATGTCACAAACTAGAATAATATTCATTTGCATGCATAAGTACTACTACAAAATGACCTGTGCAATGTCGTCGGTTTATTTTCTAATGGTTTACTTCTACTGTGATAAGACTGATAAGGAACGCATTTAAATGTAATAATAATAACATTAAATCAAGTAAATTAAAAATACTAGAAATGCATGAATGTCATTCATTTTCATAACCGCCCACTATTGTTATCTATACTAATATTATATTATAAAGTGAAAAGATTTTTTTAATTGAATAGGTTCCGAAACTACTGTGACTATACCGATTTGAAATATTTTTTCATCATTAAAATCCTACATTATCCCTGATGAACATAGGTGATAGAATATAGTTACCTATGCGAAGCCGGGGCGGACAGCTAGTTGTAATCATAAATTAACGAGCCTAGCTCATGTCAGTGCAATAATGCATTTTTCTGAACGTTTCTCTTTCCAATGCGGTATCTTTTAGTATAGGATCCCGCTATACAACGACCTTCACCGAGATGTTTATTTGATGAAACGTATTTTATCTATAATTTAATATGTCAATAAATATTTTGCATATGGGTTGTCTAACAAATTTCAGTCCAGGATATGATTAATTAATAATTAATTTTATTATTACTGCCTTTGCTTTATTTTTCAATATAAAAATCAAGTCAGTAAGTCATATTGTTTGGGTGAAGAAGGCAAATATAATATGTATCAAACTTGACATAGACATAGACATAGACATATCATTTATTTGCCACTACAATTACACACAACATAAATTTACAATACTGAAACAAAAATTAAACACATTCATAAAAAATAAAGAACAATATTACGAGTGGAAAAACTAGTTAAATAAAAATTGACTTGAAACTTGAGATATTATCGATATTTTTTTTCATCAAACTTATACAACTAATCAAAAACTATCTTGGCGCTATTGTACAGAATGAAATGGAATATTAGGTGTAGGAGTCTAAAAATCCTATATGTCAGATTTGAACAGCAGTAAGATCTCAAAGATTATGAAAATGTAGATTTTTCCGAAAGACCAGCCTTAAGTTGTTGCCTGTCAATTTATGCTAATGAGTAATTGTGCGAAACAGCTTTACGCGGAAACGTTCAAAGTCAAGACAACTGGTTTTTTTTTAACGCAACACTTTAAAAATAAAACTTGTTATGTTAGAGTTGAGTGCCTATTTATTTGCGGTGGATAATTATTTAAATCTGAAAATTATTTGGCAGGAACGACCTTACAAGAAGTTAAGAAGAACAAAATATTAGGTATATGGTTCTGCAGAGATAGTTTTTTTTTTAAATCTTTTATTATTTTTATACAGGGTTTTAAATTTTTATTTCACCGTTATGAACTAATTCTTAAATTTCTTATTAGATTATGATCTTTCTTTAAGAACTGCATGATATATTTTTATCAGCGCCCTGGTATCCAGGGACCAGAGATAGTTTAGAGCGAATTTTTTTTTTATAGAGAATATTTCATTTACCTAATCGTGTTTTAGAAAAATAGTTTTAGCATCAACCCTGAACCATAACATACATTAATCACAAAGTTACAGCTTCAGTAGTATGGAAAACTAGCAGCGCCTCGCGGTTTCACCCGCGTAATTCCCGTTCCCGTGGGAATTCCGAGATAAAATATAGCCTATGTGTTATTCCAGACTATAATCTATCTCTGTGCCAAATTTCATCCAGATTCGTTCAGTAGTTCGGAACAAACATCCATCCATACTAACTTTCGCGTTTATAATATTAGTAGGATTGCTGATGCTAAACTATATTATGTAGGTATCATCGACTCTTAACAGGGGGCGGCTATCTAGGTACTAGGTATGTCGTCACACCTTGTTTATAAACACTCACTTCTATTTGTTTGATATCTCTATTTAGTGACCGCTTATTTCGATGTACTAGTCATTTTATTATAAATAAAATGACTAGTACATCGTCGGGTTTATATATTTGTAGTTTCTGCTCGTCGCCGCTTCGTATGCCTTTTTCCGGTATAAAAAGTAGTCTTATGTTCTTCCCGGAACAGACTACTAGCATCTGTCTCCTCGCCAAATTGCATTACGATCCGATCAGCTGTTTTGGCGTGGTCTATGGTCAAACACAAATATTAACAAATTTTCGCCATTATTAAGTATGTCAACGTTACGTAATCTGTATTAGTTCTTTACTGTCCTTTGTATCTGTCTTATTTGGTGTGCAATAAAGAGTAATTGTATTGTATTTCATACTAGCAGCGCCTCGCGGTACCACCCTCGTAGTACCCGTTCCCGTGGGAATTCCGGGATAAAATAATAGCGTATGTGCTGTTCCAGACTATAATCTATATCTGTGCCAAATTTCATCCAGATCCGTTCAGCCGCTCTGGCGTGATTGAGCAACAAACATCCATCCATCATCTAAACTTTTGCATTTATAATATTAGTGTGATTAGCTAGTTTTTGCTCGCGACTTCGCATGAATTATTTTTATGGCAACGTTTAAAGGTTATTTTTATCCCATGGAAACTGATTTATGGGATTAAATGTAGACTATGTTTATTCAAAAACTATCCCTACATCTATGCAAAATTTCACACCAATCCGTTCAGTAACTTAGCCGTGAAAAAATAACGAATATTCATCCATCCATCCAAACTTTCTCATTTATAATTACGATGTCCTCCTAGCCGAATTTTAGTCCATCGGCCTATCTTAGCGGAGACGATTTTAGTGCACAAGTGCGTGTGTGAGCGCAAACACCGGTGCACATTCCCTCCCTCTCATACTGATGAGACGAAAAACTTTAATAATAATTGTAATGAATATATTTATATGTTATATAATGTTTCGTTCCAGAACGCATCGCAGCAGCTCGGTACATGCGTGACGAGCCTCGTCGATCCCGGGAAACTACAGGCCGAGATCGAGGAAGCCAAGCCGAATGGGAACGTCGACGAGGTCTTCAAAAAGTACGCACATATTTATCCTATATCATCAGCCAGGCTAGTCTTGCCCAAACATTATCATTAACATCGTTGTCAGCATCTATAGCTAGTGGGGACACTCATAGGACACTGCCCACTGAACAAGCACCTTACCATCGGAGCAACAGACAGCCCCCTCTGCAGATGTCTCAGCAACGAAGAATCGGCTGCCCACGTAGTCCTGGAATGCGAGGGAGTAACGGCGCAACCCGCGCAACGACACAAAATCCTCGACCACCCGAGGTCACTCCGCGAAGCCTGTGAAAACCCTAGGAAGATTCTGCGCTTCTGGACGGAGCAAGGCTGGCTAAGCTAGCAAAACAACCACGCACAATGAACCAATCCGAGTCTCAGTGCGGAAAAGAGAGTCCACCCACCATAACCACCATAACCATCGATTGCTCGGTGGATATATGCCTTTCTTAACTCTCTCCTCAAACAGCAACTGATTGGTGGCCAATAATGGGAAAAAGAAACGTCAGACGCTCAGTTGCAAGGTGGGTGGACGACATAGTACGCGTCGGGTTGCGTCAATGGAGGCGGTTAGCACTAGATCATGATGGATGGCACAAACTGAGGGAGGCCTATACCCAGCAGTGGGTGAAATCATCTGCGTATGATGATGATGAACTCCTCTCCGCTGACACCAAGGGGCGATGCGACGCTGCGCGCACTTTTTGAAAGTTTTATATAGTAAGTACGCAAAAAGATTGATAAACGGTACACCAACCAAATCCTAGCGCTAAACAGAAGCAACCTTCGCATTATGACAAGAGCCCTAACTGGACACTGTCGCCTCAACAAGCACATGTTCAAGCTGGGACTGAGCGACACACAATGCTGCAGAGTCTGTGAGGAGGTGGAGGAAACGCCTCTCCATCTGCTAGGAGAGTGCGGAGCGCTAATGCAAAAACGTAGCATCCACCTGGGCAAGCACCTGCACAGCCCAAATGAGCAAAGAGACATCTCCCCGAAGAAAATCCTACAGTTCCTAGCAGCTGCAAAGGTTAGTGGCGAATTATGAACGCCGCAGCTTCAGGGGTGCACGTATAAAGTGGCGATCACAATAGGCCTATCATGGCCGCAGTGACACACAAACCACCCAAAGCAAATAAAAAATATCTATTTATGTATTGTACAAGTATGTATTATATATATCAGTTATCTAGTACCCATAACACAAGCTATGCTTAGCTTGGGGCTAGATAATGCTGTGTGAATTGTCCAGCATTATTTATTATTACATCAGACAGAGTTAGCAAAAATATAATGTTGAATTTTATGTATTTCGAGTTTTTACCACGGGGATCCCGTGAGTACTGAGTTTCTATAAGCTTAGTTTGGCAACCAAACCTGTTAGGTTGACATCTTCATGATAATAGGTGCAGCCGTTCTATTCTAACGTATGGTGGATGATGGTTCTGAGTAAAATTAACAGAATTCATTTTATGTAAAATCTTTGTGTAATTTGTAACTAAATAATTTTTGTTTTGTAACTCTAGATACTGCGCTAAGAAACCTCTCTTCGAAAACTGCATCAAGAACTTTACGGAAACGTCCAAGGTCTGCCTGGCGGAGGCCGAGCAGAAGCATCTCAAGACAGTCTACAACGTGTCTGAACAGCTGGCGGAATTCATATGTTTCAAGGAAGGAGACAGGATCGCGCGTGAGTTTATACAAATCATTATTATTATTTAAATTGGAAATAGATCGAGCAATAACATTTCAAGACTGTCTACAACGTGTCTGAACAGCTGGTGGAATTCATCTGTTTCATGGAAGAAGACAAAATCGCGCGTGATTATCAACAAATCATAATTTTTAATTAAATTAGAAATAGACCTAGCAGAAACATCTCAAGACAGACTTCAAGACTACAACGTGTCTGAACAGCTGGTAGAATTCTTCTGTTTCAAGGAAGGAGGCAGAATGTCGCGTAAGAATCATCAAACCATTACTATTAACTAAGGAGGCGATTTTGTGAATAGGATAGGCATAGGATTTCGCGTTTAAAGGAGCGGGAAAGGGCAAATCGGCAAAATCTCAATCATCAAGTTTTTGCTGAATATCTATTAATAAAGAATTTTGTTTGCAAAAATAAGCCGATAGACCAGGGTCGATAATTTTTAAAACCAAAAAAAATAATAGTAGGATGAAACCCATTAGAAAAGGAGGGGAATATTATAAAAATGAAAGGAAAAATAATTTACGGGCGATCTGAGGTCGGGAACGGGATGGGGGTGAGTTTTTAAGGGTAAAAAATGGTTTTTCTCGATTTCCGGCAAAACTAAAAGTCGTATCGAAAAAAATCAAATGGCAAAGTTGTAGGTAATAAAAAGATCTAAAACTTTTGTATTTACACTTTTTTCACATAACCTCAAAATTTATGTGAAAAATCCAAAAAACCAAGTTTTTGGTTTTTTATTTTTATCTTTTACAAAAATTTTTTTTTTTTAACGAAATTTGGTGAAAATTTACCTTTTTATGTCCCAAATACGCTGTAATTTATTTGATTAAAAATATTTATTTTTTCACCTTATTTTGAATTAATATCAAAAAAACACCCTAATTTTCAATCGAAAATTCACCCGTCAAAATATCAGCTTTTTTCAAAAAGTTGGTATGGTTTCTGTTCGTTGAAATCTCTACTTTCCGATGGTGAAAAAAAAAATATGTTACTACAGTAAATCTTCTCAGAAAATGCAAAAAATCAAAAAAAACTTGAATTAGATTTTTTTTTTTAATTATTATAAATAATTTTGAGCTATTTATTAAAATTTACACTTTAATTACTCGAAAAACGTTAGATTACATGTGACATTGATAACAAAAAAATTGCAAATTAAAATATACTACTATAATTAACAAACAAATAAGTTAATAAAATTAATATTTAATAAGACATCTACAATATTTGGAGAAAGTTGTCGAATCTTCTTTAAATTATATGCGTAGATACCTATTTATAACTATTTAAAGATAAATTATATATACCTGAGTAGATATACCTGAGTGACCTACGAAAAATTGTAGCCCATCAAAAGGTATTTCGTGGAGAAGTGGGGAAGGGGCTAGGCGGGTCTGGGTCTTACTACATACATACCTACTATTATATACTATATATTTCGTAGCAGCTGTTACAACCGTTAGCCTAACCAGTATTCGAAATACAGTACAGTATATAACATCGTTTATAAAAATACACGTGCACGCTAAGTTTCTTGAAGATAATTGTGACAAGTTTACTTAAAAAAACAAAAAAACTTTTCGAATCTGCATAGGAAGGTAAATACTATCTCTATTTTTATCTGTATCAATCAACTCAAACATAAAAATCGTAATATTTTCTTTAAAAAATAGTATGCTTAACGTAACATAACCTAAAGATTGAAATTAAATGATATTTTAGTACAAGATAAAAAAATAATAATCTCCTTAATTTTGAACAAACAAATTTAGTTAATCCCATGAAAAAAATATATATTTCAAAGTACATAAAAAATATATTAAAAATCTATAAAATATACAGTCGTGGTCAACTAATTAGGGACTTTCAAGATAGTGAAGAGCAATAACCGGTTATGTACATATAAATATAAAACCATATTGATTTCTTAGCACCTATTATTTGCATAATTTGGTCCGATTATTATGCTATAAATGGCTGTAAATAAAAGAATAAATAAATAGAAAAAAGTATTTAATATCAAAGGTTGAACATGTATTCAATTTTAAGGTATAATTCTGTAGCTGGACATTTAATTAAGGACAGTAAACTATAATGAAAAATAGAGTTAAACAAAACTAATAATCTGCAGTATTATAATATCTTTAACAGCTCCATTTTATTGCGTGTAAAATCAGTACCCAGTAGCAAAACCTTTGTTAGTAATTACCGCTTGACACCGATGTGGCATAGACATTATCAGTTTCTGGCATGTTTCGACAGGAATGTTTGCCCATGCCTCACAAAAAGCTTCATTAAGTTCATCTAAAGTTGTGGTACGATAAGTGGCAACTTTTTTCTTGATTTCGTGCCAAAGGTGCTCGATTGGGTTAAGGTCCGGGCTATTTGCTGGCCAATCTAGCACCGATACTGACTGACTGGTAAGAAACGACTTGACTGAACGGGCGGTATGTTTCGGGTCGTTATCATGCTGAAACGTCCATATAATAGGGAGATGCTCCTCAGCATAGGGAAGCATCGTTTCCTCCAATATTGCCTTGTATTGATGTTGGTCTAAGTTACCCTGAACTTTCCTCACAGGTCCCACTCCACGTCCAGAAAATGAACCCCACATTTTAATGTTTCCACCGCCATGTTTCACCTGCTTTTTTGTGAATCTTGGATTCATTTCCGCTTTTACTGGACGCCGTACGTATTGCCTTCCATCTGAAGAAATCAAATTAACCTTGGTCTCGTCAGAGAATAATACATGTTGCCATTGGGCGTAGGTCCAATGTCCATATTTACGTGCAAACGCCAAACGAGCATTTCTATGTTCTTTCTTCAACAACGGTACTTTGCGAGCCACTCTTCCGAACAACCCTGCTTCTACCAGACGTCGTCGAACGGTCCTCGCTGAGACACCAGCTCTTTCGTCTGTCCCAAATACTTCGTGTTTAATTACAATAGAGCCTAGAAACGGATCTTTCTTAGCTAACCTGGTTATCATTCTATCTTCTTGCGGAGTTGTTTTTCTCGATCTTTTTGTTTTGGGCACATTTAAAGTTGTGTTATTGCGTCTGACATGTTGCACTGCATTGTATACCATAGTTTTTGAACAATTTAAATGTTCTGCTATCCTTCGGTATGGCCAACCATGCTCGACAACAAACTTCATGATAATTTTTCGTAGTGTTGGATCGCAACTTTTATTTTTGCCCATTTTTCTTCAAAATATTTATCAAAACTTAAAATAAAAATCGGGATTGCCGCCAAAACTACCACGAAACAATAAGAGAAGAAGTAAAAAAGTATTGAGATTCAAACTTTGAAAATAGAACGCAATATCTCAGTGTCCCTAATTAAATGGCCAGCCAGCAATATTTGAACAAATAGCACTATGATAATCTATCAGCTATACTGTAAAGAGGTTTAATGTTTAAGAAGTTGTTATTGTTTGTATAATCGGGCACATCAATGACTAATTATACTTACATGTAAAAGATATGGAATATTTTTAAGACTCGTTGAAAAAAATAAAAAAAAAAACACAATTTGGCCTAACTAGAGATTGTCCCTAATTAGTTGACCACGACTGTATATCGTAAATGTATTTTTAATAACAAACTTTTGGCCGATTTCCATATATATTTAATACATTTTTAATACATTTATAATATATTTTTTATACATTTTGACATTTATTTCTTCAATATTTTTTTTTTCATGGAACTTTATTCACGATAAAATAGTGAAGGCATTATTAATTCGATTTTGTCTTTTCAGATTATCAGTATGGATGAATCTGTTTGTATCATCTGCAATAAGGCAGATGATAAGCAAGTGTATGCAATAAAAAAAGCAGCTTTGAATCGTTTAGTGGTATCCAGCAAGAAAAGAATCGACAATAAATACAAAAAATTTGAGACTTTGACATCAGCTTTTATTCATCGAAGTTGTCAAAGTCAATTTTTCGAATTCAAGTTTTTTTTGATTTTTTGCATTTTCTGAGAAGATTTACTGTAGTAACATATATTTTTTTTTCACCATCGGAAAGTAGAGATTTCAACGAACAGAAACCATACCAACTTTTTGAAAAAAGCTGATATTTTGACGGGTGAATTTTCGATTGAAAATTAGGGTGTTTTTTTGATATTAATTCAAAATAAGGTGAAAAAATAAATATTTTTAATCAAATAAATTACAGCGTTAAGTTTTCACCAAATTTCGTAAAGATAAAAATAAAAAACCAAAAACTTGGTTTTTTGGATTTTTCACATAAATTTTGAGGTTATGTGAAAAAAGTGTAAATACAAAAGTTTTAGATCTTTTTATTACCTACAACTTTGCCATTTGATTTTTTTCGATACGACTTTTAGTTTTGCCGGAAATCGAGAAAAACCATTTTTTACCCTTAAAAACTCACCCCCATCCCCTTCCCGACCTCAGATCGCCCGTAAATTATTTTTCCTTTCATTTTTATAATATTCCCCTCCTTTTCTAATGGGTTTCATCCTACTATTATTTTTTTTCACTTTTTATTATTTTTCAAGGCTTCTACCCTGGTCTACGAAGGTGCCCTGGGTATTCTTCTATTTAATATGGTGATGAAAATAAAAAAATCTTGAGATTGATAGTTTAGGAAAAAAATTGTAAAAACTAAAAAAAACAGATGGAAATTGATGGAAAAAATATTATAAATACCAGAAATAATTGTCCAAAGTACACAATTATTTAACGTTTCGAAAAAAGGGGATCTGCCTTGTATCCCATAGATTATTAGGTATTCTTTTTCAAACTTTTATCGTTAAAGATGACGCAGAGAAATTGTTTTAATGTAACCCAAATTTGGTGGATTAGGTGGGATGACGATTTGCGAAAGACTGCTGGCAGATGCTGGATGCGGCAAGCTGAAGACAGGGCGCTATGGCGCTCATTAGGGGAGGCCTATGTCCAGCAGTGGACAAATATAGGCTGATGATGATGATGATGATGAACCCAAATTTGCCCATTTCATATCTATCGCCCCTCTTAATAAGAGTTATATACCTGGCGAATGCCGAGCAGTAACATCTCAATCTATAATCAATTTTGGGGATAAATGGTGTTGTGGGGATTATACATTTCCGTGATTTACTTATTTTTTAACCATGTCTTTGTTTTTTCAGTGTTCATCGCGGAAGGCGGGCAGGAGTGTTTCCAAGAAAAGCAGGAGGGTCTGATGGCATGCCTAAACAAAACCACCGAGCAACAGCCCAATCTGTCCCTCACCCAATCGTTTGATCCCAGTGCCTTATCGAATTTCACCCTCACATTCGATGTAAGTATACAGTTAGTATTCTGCTAACAAATCGCTTTACTATGACATATTATCCATAGATAAGAGAAAGTATAGATGGCAAACTCCTTGTAGAAATTTCGAAACACACCACGGCACAAATAACTAGATTTCGCTTGCTTGGTGTCGGGTTTAAGATAGAATTGTAAGCATTATTTATTATGAGTGGTTTATTTACAAAAATTCTACCAGTTTGGCTAAGGTATAGATAGTGCGTGCGGTGCTTTTTGCACGGAGAGATTGGAATGTGTATGGAATGGTTTCAACCTTGACACTTTTTCAACTTTTGACACGCGTCCCTCCATCTGTAGTTTCTTTCATCTAAGGTAAAATGCCAGAATATGTCAATCTGAGACGATACCATCGAATTATGGTGAAGCGATTAATTTAGTGGAATTAGAGCCCAGCGGGCCTTTTTTATTTATTATCCTAAGGGAAATGCGCACGCATACCGCACTGCCACGGGGAGACATTACGATTATGTGGGACTCCAACCCACTAAAAACGTCAGGTGTTTCCGTCTTAGTATAATTGGTTTTTATATTTTTTAGCTTAGTATAAGCTTCGCCAACCTATGGCAATATCAGTGTACATTGGTTGCCTGGAAGAAATCGCTTTAACCGATAAGGCCGCCAATTCCATGTCTATGTTTAGGATAAGTTTTATAATGTAATTTATGTTTTTGTTTATGGGCTATGAAATAAAACATTATCTATCTATCTAGAAACAATGCGGACGAAGCCGCGGGCAGAACCTAGTTTCTTATAACTTATCTGTGTGTTCCAGGAAAAGCAATGCAAGCAGCTGTCCGATCTCCAAACCTGCGTCGTGAACGTACTGGATGACTGCGAAAAGCCGACGTCGGCCAATATCGTAGAGTCACTCTTCAAGTTTATCAGGAAAGCCACGCCTTGCAAGAACTTTGCGGTAAGACAACAGGATACATTTAGGAGCAAACAAAAACTGATTTCAACATAAAATAAAATAAATAATAAATAATGCTGGACAATTCACACAGCATTATCTAGCTCCAAGCTAAGCAGAGCTTGTGTTATGGGTACTAGATAATTGATATACATAATACAATACATTACATAGATATACATTTTTAATTATACTTAGAAAACGACCAGAACACCCGGAACAAATACCTGCAGATCGTACAAATATTTATCCCAAGGAGGGAATCGAACCCGCAACCTCTTGCGTCGTAGGCCCACCGCGCCACAGAGGTCGTCATAATAGCCAAATTCTGCTAACCAATCGCTATACTCCTCCTCAACAGCCTATATGCCTAAATAAAAAGCTCCTCATTGGCTTTTATCTCCTGGGGTGTAGTGCCCATAATCCCCGGCATGCGGGTTATTGATCGCAGTTCGGTGGTAGATCTATTCTGCAAGAGGCACTGCTGAGTGTGTATGTCCCTTAGTCGCCTCTTACGTACGGGTGTTGCAAATTCTAAGATGGCACCGCACGGCTACGTCTATAGACTTATTAATTCCCAAATAGATAATGCTGTGTGAATTGTCCAGCGTTATTTATTTATTTAAATCTAGTAAGTTGGTCCATCAGGCGTACGGAGATATTGATTTAAGATTAGCTTCAACCGACACGCGTCTTGTTGTCTTCTCGACCCATCAGTTGTCTCTCTCTCATCTGAGGTAAAATGCCCAACCGACACGCGTCTTGTTGTCTTCTCGACCCATCAGTTGTCTCTCTCTCATCTGAGGTAAAATGCCCAAATGGGCCATTAAGAGACGATTCCATGGTTATGGTGAAGCGATAAATTTAGTGTAATTTGGCCTCTGATGTGTACTTATATATAAAGACTATAATAGTAGAAGCATCCAAAACTCACCGTTCTTAAAGTAGGTGCGAACCTCTGAGCTCTCATACAAATGTAGTTTCCGATTTGAAAATGAAATTTAGCATACAAAATCGGATATGAAATAGCTATGATTGCACCGTTTTAGTTTTTCATACAACAAACATAAAATGAGAGCGAAAGTAATAAATTCGATTGAAAATAAAATAACGTGATTTTCTTACTCTCTTTTAATGTTGGTTCTCTTATGAGATTAAATTAGCTCCCAAAAAATTCTCGAATATTTCGGTAACTTATTTGTTCTTTGTAGGCTTTATAGGTCTCGCTCTATATGGTATCAATTACTTCCTCAATACTAACATTACTAACTGTTTTAGATTTAAGTTTTTGTGAATAAAGTATTATCTATTACTAACAAATCTTAACTTTCCTACTAGGATCCCAGCGCTACCCCGAAAACCAAGAAATTCGTAAGTTTGCTTCACCGTTAGCTGTTTGCGTAAATTGCGTCTTAGTTTTGTTGGTCTTAGATTTTTGGTTTTGGTCATTGTTGGTTAATGTTTTGTTGTGTTGTTAATTATTAAGTAGTTTTTTGTTTTGCAACTTTTAAGCTTCATTGCTGTCTAATATGTTTTTTGTTTATATATGTATATAATCGAAGATATAATCATTTTCCACACATGTCAGACATCATTATCATCACCATCATCAAAAAAACTGTTATTTAAAACAATAGAAACTGATTTGAAATATGTTAATTAAAACAATGAAATCGCATTATTGTAATGGATTTAAAATAAATATGCCGTTAATCGTGATTTTTGTGCATACCTCTTCTCTTGGTCCTAATTTATTCAACCCTCAACAGCCTATAATGGTCCACTGCTGGACGCAGGCCTCCCCCTGATTTATTCATCTTATGTTTTCATTAATAATAAATATTATATTATATAAATATTACATTATATTATAATTAATTTCTTATTCTAGTCATTTTATGAAGGTTTTCTGACACCCAGTCTCTGATTTCAGGAAGATAATTCCGGTGCTTCAACTACCTTCGCAACTACGGCCACCCTTCTGATGACTGCCACCATAATGCTTCTCGCATAAGATTGGTATCTCTATATTTTTATTGAATATTTTTTCTCGTAGAACTGTGGTTAAAGATATAATTCAACAGTCGATTATCCAAAAGCTTTTCGACAGGTTTTACCTTAAAAATGCGTTCTGGTGTAAACTTGCAGCTAGAAATCAATATCTGTTTTAAGTTTTATTGCTAGTGGTCTTCCATTTACCTCATAGAGAATGTAAGTCCTATGAAAGCTTACTGAGTCATGAATTTATGTTTGAGCAACGCTTATGTCATTGAACAGCGTTACTCAAACTTACTTTACTAAAACGTTTTAATTTGTATTTAAAAAATATTAGCCACTTTCCCTTTGACAGATATTTGCAGGCCAAATTGACAGATTTAGTTGGTAAATTTGCCAAAAGTTCACTGTTTAGGTTAAACCGGTGAATCATAGCTAATAAGTTGGTGAAAGTTTATTGTAGATGTAGTTTTACCTTAGCATTAGTGATAAGTTTTATAGAATTATTATTTGACATTAATTGACAAAGCAAAATTACCTTAAAATTGGTCTTTTCAGGTTCTATTCAACGTTGTTGTTGCTAAAAATTAATCACTAAATATTAAACTTTAAATAATCCAAAATGCTTACTAAAAACAAACAATGATAGTCTTGGTTAAGTTTCTTTCGCTCCGTATAATGGGCATGATGACTGATTTTGAGAAAATACTCCGAGATGCTTTAGATATCTACAGAGTACAAAATTAATCAAATACATATTTGTAAAAAAGTGATTCTGTAAGAAAAATTGAGCTTAAAAAATACAATATCAATTTGTCTTTGAAGGTGGCGGTTTGCACCGCGACCGCGACATGGATAGAGACAGAAGATCGCGACCTGTAGTTGTCATTTAGCTTTATACAGTAGGGCAAGCACGGGGATTGTTGTCTAGGGTAGAATAAAGAAAAATTACGTCACTTTCATCTCATCATCAGCTTATATTAGTCCACTGCTGGACATAGGCTTCCCCTAATAAGCGCCATAGAGCCCTGTCTTCAGCTTGCCGCATTCAACATCTGCCAGCAGTCTTTCGCAAATAGTCATCCCACCTAGTCGGAGGGCGTCCTACACTACGTTTGCCGAGCCGCGGTCTCCACTCAAGAAAACGTTTACCCCAGCGGTTGTTGGTTCTTCTCGAAATATGGCCAGCCCACTACCAATTCAGCTTAGCAAGCTGCGCGAAGGAATCCTTTGACCTATGTCGACAACCTTAGTTCTCTGTCGGATGTATTCACTGCGAATCCTATCCTTCAGGGAAGGACCTTTTGTCATCTAATGCGTTAATTTCTTTAAAATAAATTACTTCAACTTCAATAATGTACGCAATGTATGTCAATGCGATCTCATTATTGTCTATTCTACCCTAGACAAAATCCCGTCAAGTCTTGCTGTATTAAGTTGTTCCGTCAAGCTTCTTCGTCAAGTCTAGTGCTGTAATGTGAAAATATAAGAATTAATCCCCGTGCTTGGTCTACAGGTCGCGTTACGGTTTAATAGCACTGAGTTTAAAGCAGAAGTCGGTTTATGTTGTTTTCGCTCGCTTGAATGTACATTCGAGCGAAAACAACATAACATTCACCAGTCTACTTTCGCCGAGCGCTATTAAACCGTGACGTGTACGGGCGGCGACCGTCCCGTCGTCTTCGGTCTCGCGTCTCTGTCGCTGCGGGAACAAAACAAAAGCCAAATGACAGCTACCGGTTGCGGTAGTTGTGATCCGTCGTTGTATATTTTTCAATTTGACGTATCAAACATTTGATACCGCAAACCAACTCACTCTTTTATTCTAAAGACTTGCCAAATCTAGCTATAATTATTAGGGTTAAATTTCTTGCCATTTAACAACGAAATATTCTTGATTCCTCTTGTTATTGGATCGTCCAAGATCCGTCCATTGTAGATTTGATTATAAACGGGAATGCGATTTTACAAACGTGTTGCCAAAACAAAACAGAACAAAAAAAAAGAACCAGAACAAAACAGCTAAGTAGATATAAAGCCTTTTTTTAAAACTTGTAGCTTTGAAATTGGACACAAACATTAGAAAAAACTTCAATTCCTGAGTAAGGCTAGGAACACACGAAGCGGTTTTCAAAAGCGATGGCTGTGATTGTGGAACAGCTGTTTTATTTCTAAACTCACGAGACCGGTTGTTGGTGCGGGAACCGCAAGCACCGTGGTTGCGACCATCACTCGCCAACTTAGCGGGCGACTATCAGCGGTTATTTACGGCTGCAAAGCTGTTCATTTTCCAGACCGACATGGACACTAACACACCAGAAACAAGCTGTTAAGTTGTGCTTCACAAAAGATTTTAAAAGGTCTAAAAGGTTCCGGATGCCATCCACTGATTCAGAAAAGGGATCATTATGGACTATTTGCTGGATCGTCGGCCAGTCGCAGAGCTTGCGAGAGACCGCGGCCTGTACGATTCTAACAGTTAATGAGAAATCGAACGATTCTACTAGTTGTGCACCGGTGCAGTGGGACCCGCAAACAACCGCGCACTTCGCGGGAATAAATCGCTATCTACATTTCCATGTAGGTACTTTGTGTCCGTATGCGTTTTGCGTTCCTGTAACTGCAGCAAGCGCAGGTGATAACCGCTCCGTGAATACCTAGCCTAAAAATCTTCGCGAAGGTAAAAATATAATGCTTTTAGTAGGTAATCGTAGGCATTTCTTAGACGTTTTGATATCGTGCTTATTTGTCTACATTAATGTAAGAAAACATAGTTTTAAATATGGTTTGTAATGTAATCAAAAGTCATAGAAAAACTAGGCAATAAACGAAATTCATTAGTTATAACCTGCGTACTTAAAAAATGGGATTCTCTCCCGGTCCGATCGGATTCGAATTGCAGGACTGCACGAAAGTTGTCTTCATACTCTATTTCATTCGTTTAGTACGCATGTTATATACCTACTTTTATAGAAATTTTACGCATAAAATGGATTATGACATTTGAAAAGGTCAACATTTTAGTATATCAAGACCCATATAGTACATATCTTATATATAATATACCTACTTATCTTATATGACTAGGATATTACTGTGTTTATTGTTATCTAAGAAAGCCAAACTCGCGGCCAAATCGACAACGCTAAGTAGTTAACGTCTTAGAACAAAGTTCTGCTTCTTGCCAAAAGTAACAAGGTTCAAAATTGAATGGATTAATATTTTTCGATAAAGCTTCGAGCATTAAATGCTACTTGTTAAACTGTAGTGTAAGCTTTCTATAAAAGTACAACGATTTTGATCCTGCTAATACGAGCTTCCAGATCATAGAGTAAACTGTTTAGTGTAATGTAGACCGAAAGCTAAGATAACGTAGTTTTGGCTAGATCTTATAGCTGTTGCAGTTGCTTTGCTTTCGGCCTGCCCGGGTGTAGGTGTAAGAACAAAATTTGAAATAGAAATTAATATATAACAGCTTTAGGGTCTTATTTAAAGTTATATGTTTTTGTAAGTTATATGTTTTTGTCAAAATCATAGACAACTGTCGCGGCGTATATCTAATAATTTATTTTTAAATATTCCTGTTTCCAGTTATCATTAAATTAGATATAAGTTTATACCACATTACTTTGTGATATTTTAGTAGGGCTCCCCACTGATATAATAATCTTGATAATTCCATAGTGTTTAAGAAATTATATTATGAACTAGCCGTTCAAAATCCACTGTCATTTCAAATATAATTGACAGTGAAAATGATAATTCCTTTTTCTATTTTTGACATATTGTTATTGCGTTTCGTTTCCCGCTACCATGCGGAAACAAAATACCAAAAATAACTTTTTTAAACGTATGTAAACGGCTGCAGAGGTTTTATTATGTGATGAATAAATAACACATCAATAAAAAAGCACTGAGTTTGTAATTTGAGTTCCATAATAATTAAATTAAACAATAGATACCATACATTTATAAGTATCAGTGTACGATAACGAGAATTTCAATGTTAAAGACAGTGGAAGAGAACTATTATTAGTTCTAGAACTTACTATTAGTTATGCTCAATCTTGCACATTCATTTTATTATTTAGAGATCACCTCCACCTTAGAGTTGCTAGCGGTAGTCACGTCATTATATTATCTGTACCTATTTTGGGAGTTAATTTCATCTGATAAGCCGATAGCCTCGCTCGTGTAAAGTAGTCTCTGTTTACTCAATAATTGGCAACTTTAAACAACTCTTTTAAATGTTAATTTCAACTGATAAGCCGATAGCCTCGCTCGTGTAAGGTAGTCTCTAAGTTAACGGAATAATTGGCAACTTAAACAACTATATTAAAAGCTGTTTGTTATTTCAAATATGAACAATGATTATAGCGTAGAGTTACAAATAAAAGTGACAGACGAACTTATTCACTGTTTGTGTATTCATATGTTCAGTTAATTATTTGAATAAGTTATTTATATACGTATGCTATGCTATTTGTGATATTTTGGATTGATTTTATCTGTCGCTTTTTGATAAGAATGTTCTTGTGGAATAAACGGACGAATCATTTGCTTAAGCTAAATTGTTTTATTTAACAAAGTACCTTTAGAATATGTAGTTTTTTTCTTGTTACTGACACTGCGAAAAATCCAAAAGAGTAAGGTAAAGCCTAGAGGAGTCATATTGAGCGATAAAATAGCTTAGGTTAGGAGTACACAATTAAAAGTATCCTACTTACATCATCACATAATTATTTTGATAATCAATTGACAAATGGTTGCCATAGCAACGGGCGTAAACAAGAGATCTACTTTAAAAAAAAAAACAAATAAAATTGACGGATTGCGGATCTCATAATACGAAAGACGGCCTATCCGACCATTTGTGTAAGATTTTGGCATTTAAAAACAACAGGCAAAATAAGCACGTTTGCACTATGACAGTAGGTAAGATCGTTTTGTGCGATCCGTCAACAGAAAATTTGTATTTCTTCTTTCAAAGTAGGCCTCTTTTCATTCGTTTCATCCATGCCTCAACCTTCACGAAGTATAATTTTTCCAGGGTTAAAATGTTAGACGATAACAACTCGTCTATCAAAGTGTTTCGTAAAGCGTGTGCGTTACCCCAGCAGAAAAGTATCTTCTAGAATAAAGTGAGTTACATAAATAATTAGTGCGTCATGCGCTGTGAATGTGGGTCATGAAAAAAAAATTGTGTATGTCCGTTGGAATAAAACGTAATATACGTTTTCTGCTAGGGTAACGGTCTTCCAGCAGGAAGATTCTAAACGAATGGATTAAGACACATTTTTAAGGTCATAACTTTGACGTCAAAATGCAAGATACCTTTTCAACCCAAGATTGTCGGTATAAATAAAAAAACTAGTGCGATTAATAATAAATATATCCCGAAAATTTCAGCTCTCTACGTCTCGTCTCATTTAAGCACTTATTAAGGGCTACTAGTGTATGTATATTTTGTAGATGCACATTCAATGGTTTCCGAGAAACGAGTTTTTTTTTAAATAAAACAATAATGAAAATGGTATCAATTATTTATTAAATTATTTTGCTTAGCCAATAACAAGAAAAGAACAAGTTAGGAAAAGTAGCAAGCTAGGAAAGTATCTTCACTATCGAGGTCTTAAGGCTGGATATTATGTGATCTTTATAGAAAATACAACATAAGAACCCTACCGACTAACATATTAAAATTATATAACATTATAATACATAATGCTAAAAGAATAACACATAATGCTAAAAGAACCCTACATCTTTTAAGGAGGTAAGTTTTCCCAAACATGGTTAGTTGGAACTTTTTCAACGAGATATGACAAAATGAGAAAAGTATGTACCTTAGTATAGTAGTAACGCATTCACTGCCCAGTGTCGCTGCTACATGGAGCTCCGGTACGAGTGCGTCAAGAGCCATGAAAGTGGTAAGTTTACACTAATACTAGTAGAAAAGGAGTACCTACTTCTTTCTACCTTTATTAGGAAGGAAGGTAACCTTAGGTATTCTAGTTAATCTAAGATCTGATATGGACCAAAGCGCTCCAGAGGCTAACCATGATAAAGAAACTCCAGTGTCCTGTTATTTTTACCTGTAAAAAAAATAAATTTTCATAAAATGAAAAGCATACCTAGGTATCATATTTTTAGGATGCCGCCGTACCTCAAAAGGAAAAAAATCAGGATCACTTTGTTGTCCGTCTGTCTGTTAAACCTCTTTTCTCTGGTTCGCGCATTCACCTATCTAGTTGAAATTTACATCAAATACCCAAATCAGCCTTTTGGAGCCGTGATAGCCGTTTATGTACGCATATTTTGAAAATTACAATCAAATAATAGAATTTAATTAAAAGTAGTAGGTATTTACAATTGAAACAATTGAGCTGACTGCAGACTGTTGTAAACAATTTATAAGTACGTAGATAGCTTTGAACTCTGTACCTACTGTTTTCTGTGTTTGTGTGGTACAATAAAGAATTATCTATCTACATCCGAATACTAAGCTCTAAATTTAAAATATCACAAAAGTCCCACCTATTTTCGCGGAGTCGCTGCTTGCGCACATTGGGAGTCGCATAAAACCAGCGCTCATTAGCGATATGTATCGCTTCTGGGCATATGCTGAGCGATGCCCCCTTTTTTTGTCACTTATTTTTCTTTGTTTGTTTTTTCTTTTTAATTTGTGTTATTGTGACAAAAATAAAACCTTTTTACTTACTTTACTTTACTATTTTGCACCTACAAGGAAGCAAAATATTAAGGGAAAATTTAACTTACCGATGCATTACTTTCAGTCATGATTTGGTTTTTGCAATAGTTACTCATTACGAAGTCGAATAAATTTTTAACAAACTCCGTTGCCTTATAGCATTTGTTATCTTGTTTTAGTAGATCCAGGACGCAGGCTTGAACATTTAATGTCCTGCCACAGGATAAGAGCTGAAAATCAAAACACAAGTTAGGGCTCAGCATAACGCTTATTAGAATAGAAATAGGATACCTACTTAGGATAGGACCAGGGCATCGCTAAAAACCAGCCATGGCACAAGTGCCACAGCAGCATGAAGCTGAGCCGGTGACCTTTTTGTGTTACATTTAATTTATTATTTGTTATTTAAGCAAAGTAATGTGTATCGTTTATATTTTATTTCACAAATAAACATTTTCTATTTCTATGAGTCGTAGCGAAAAGCAAGCGGCAGAAAGAAGTTGAAGCTAAATACCTAGATTTAGCGCATAATGAAAGGTGATATTATACAAATTAGCGCAAAATATTAAAGGGCAATGATCTGCTGGTACCACTGAATTACATAACGCTAGCTTCTGCCCGTGGCTTCTCGCGGTTTTCCGGGATAAAAAGTAGCGGGATACCATTTACCTACCAGATTTCATTGAGATCCGTTCCGCCGATTAGGCGTGAAAAGGTAAACAGACAGACAGAGTTACTTTCGAGAAAATGGTGTAGGTATAAAACGGTCCCAATTTTTATCAATATTATACTACCATCAGCATTAACTAGCCCCAAACTACGTATAGCTTGTGTTAATATTGTGCTCGATAACTGATATACCTAGGTAGGTACTTATATCAGTTATGGAGTGGGTACGATATTAACTAACGTACAAAAACTGATATGGATTTTTGAAATTTCCTTTGTTAAACGGAATAATAACCGTTTCCGTTTAACAAAGGAAATTTCAATAATCCATCGCACAGTTTTTGATACCTCTTATAATCTTTTTTTAATGCCTCTGTAATAGTTTTATTCTATTTAGTTTACGCAGAGATACGAAAAGAGATTTTGGTGGCCATCAAGGGCAAGTTCGATTCACTGCCTAAAACTATAAAATTATAACAGAGGCATTAAAAAAATGCTTATAATAAGTATCACAAATTGTACGATGGATTTTTGCAATTTCCTTTGATAAACAGAATAATAAGATAAAGTAGGTGGCGGCGTTACTTTGGGTGGGGTATGCGCCTTAATTTGTTACATCTATTACTTACATTGAAGGCTAAATGAGATTTGGCGTGGAGTAGCGAATAGCTATTATGTAAAGTTATGTTTTCGTCGACATTTTTCTCAAGACAATGGTCTAGATTTGGTTTTTGTGCTAAAACACATTTAAATGCACCATTTTCTTCCAAATCTGAAAAAGGAATTGGATTAAATAAAAACAGCAGGCGAAATGAGTCGCAATACCAGATAACTGATACACATAGGTAATATAATACAATAATAACATTTTTTTTTTATTATACATAGAAAACGACCAGAACACCCAGAACAAATGTCTGCAGATCGTACACACATTTGTCCCGAAGCGGGAATCGAACCCGCAACCTCCTGCGTCGCAAGCAGACCTTCGCTCACCGCGCCACAGAGGTCGTCAATAACGGGTATCTAATACAAAGCTTGGAATGATAAAAAAATAACCTGTAAGAACCGTAACATTCCGCAAACTGAATTCAAGCACTTCCAAGTAGTCTGTGAAGTTTTCTGTTGTAATCGATTGATTGGCCGCACAATATGTGAAACTAGCTTTTAGGAATTCAGTTATCGATTCGCTATATTTATCCATGTACCTGTAAAGTAAATCATTTGTAAAGCCAGTTCTTTAATCTATAGGGTGTCACGAAACACGTGTTAAGATGAAGTAGGACCCAAACCCCAGGTTTTGTCTGTACGAAAAATCAATTTTAGGACAAGAAAACACTATTTTTTTAAATCTATTTTGATGATCCTCGAAAGTTTAGGATTGTAGTTAGCGCGTTATAGAAGTTAATACCGATTCGAAGTCAAAAACGATTGACTCAACTTGACTCCGATAGAAAAAAATCGCAGTTTCCTCTAAATTTTAATTTTTCCTACGAAAATCAGTTAATGAAATGTCGTCTAAACTAAACACTTAGTAAGAGCAACATAGTTTTATTTTTTTGTGAAAGAGTATTAATTTAGTAGTATTATATTTTAGAGCAATATCAAATAAATAAATAAAAAGCAGTGAAATTGCGCGCGGGTCGGTTCTTGCCTCCCTTTCTCGCCTTCACCGCGCGGTGTTCGCTCGTCCTTGTCTCGAAAAAGCGAAACTACTTCGACTTAACTAAGCTGAAAAGAGTGATTCTGGACCCCGAAGGGAACAACTTGTATTCTACGACTGTTTAAATTTCGATTCTTTTACATTTTTTTAGATGACTTTTTATACGGCCATGTACGACGATCGGTCCCGGATCAATGTGGCCATTGATCATGACCTTGGTTTTATCCAAGTTCATGCCAAGACCGATGCGTCGTGAGGCTGAACCTAGGCCGTCCAGCATCCGGTTCAGCTCCTCCAGCGACTCCGCCATCAAGAACATGTCATCCACGAATCGCAGACATACACACACAAGGTAATATACAAAATTGAGGAGATGTTTGTTATTTTATTATGTAGATAGATGATTTTACTAATTATGCTACCTGCCTAGTTTTTATACACTTGGTAAACTATTATACAGTTCACGTTCGACAACGAGTGTGTAATTTATACAGGTATCAGGACACTTGCGAGAAAGACACTTTCGCGAAGGACATTTTCGCGAGAAGACATTTGCCCGAGTGGACATTTGCGCGAATGGATACTTGCGCGAAGGACACTTGCGCAAGTGATCATTTGAGCGAAAGACATTTGCGCGAGTGGGCATTTGCGCGTGTGGACATACATGGACATTTATACATGGTATGGTGCCTCATTGAGTTAAGAATTGTTGAGGACGCGCGCCCAAGACATTCGACGAGACGTTTCGGCGAGTGTGTAGGTTAGGTAGGTACTCGATCCGGAGCCTTACCCGCTCACGCTGTTTGTTTGTTCTCGTTGAGTTTAAAATTTTATGAGGATCTAGCTAGCTACACCCCGCGACTTTGCCCGCGTAGAAACATGTGTTTGATACAATATCAGAAATTGATTGCACATATAGAGCAAAGTTCGATTGCAGTAAAAGTGCTAAAATTCTGTGATAATGTATAAACATTACTAGCTGTTGCCCACAGATTCGCACGCACTTTCAAGTAATTTTACATGGTTGAATAACTAGGTATTGGAATTCGATGATGCCCGCAGTAGTTTTATGTAAACTGTGTCGCAGACACCATCGCCCAACTCACAGACAGGGTGTTTCATTACATAATTGATTATAATTTATAGTCTACGAGGGCAGTTTGATAAGTCCGTGACTTTTCAATAAAAAAATTATTATTTTAAAATAGAATTATTTTATTTTTCAACGTAATCTCCCTTCAGCTCGATACACTTGGCCCAACGATATTCTAACTTCTTTAACCCTTCTATAAAATATTTTTTCTCGAACTCTGAAAAATAGGCGTCTGTTTCAGCTATGACTTCCTCATTGGATGAAAATCGTTTTCCCCCGAGCCATTTTTTCATGTTTGGGAACAGGAAGAAGTCACATGGTGCCAAATCTGGAGAATATGGTGGGTGTGGTAGCATTTCGTAGCGTAATTCCACCAGTTTGGCCGTCGCAACTGCCGACGAATGTGCCGGTGCATTGTCGTGGTGAAAGAGGACTTTTTTTTTCGCTAAGTGAGGCCGTTTTTTCATCAGTTCTCCATGAAATGTATCGAGTAAGGCAGCATAATATGCTCCTGTGATCGTTGATCCCTTTTGTAGATAGTCAATCAAAATAACACCTTGCGAGTCCCAGAAAACAGTGGCCATGACTTTACCCGCCGACGGAACTGTTTTCGCCTTCTTTGGAGCCTTTTCACCAGGAGATGTCCACTGTTTTGATTGTTCTTTTGTCTCAGGAGTATAATAATGTATCCACGTTTCGTCAACAGTTACAAATCGGCGGAAAAACTCATTAGTGTTACGCTTAAACATGTCTAAAGACCGTTGAGAGGTTGTCACACGATTGCGTTTTTGGTCGACTGTGAGCAAACGCGGCACCCATCTTGCAGAAAGTTTTTTCATGCCCAAATGTTCGTATAAAATATTAAAAACACGTTCGTCAGAGATGTTTACCGTCTTAGCTATCTCGCGAATTTTCATTCGGCGGTCTTCCAATACGATATCATGGATTTTATTGACCATCTCGTCAGTAGTGACCTCAACAGGGCGTCCTGTGCGCTCAGCATCCTTGGTGCTCGTTCGACCACAACGAAACTCAGTGAACCACTTTTGAACCATACCATGCGATGGAGCAGAGTCCCCGTAATACTTTCGTAGCTTTTCCTCGGTTTCCTTAATAGTTTTTTTTCTCAAAAAATAATGTTTTATCAGAACACGAAATTCACTTTTATCCATTTTTTGCAAAAGCAACGCGATTCTTTTCTTTTAAAACACTATATAATAATCAATTTTTGTCAGATCGACCTAAAATTTATTTAGTCTTTCCACATATAATGACACTTTCTACAGAAAAAATTAAAAAAATATCGGACCATTACAAATAGCAAAAGTCACTGACTTATCAAACTGCCCTCGTATGTCCGTTCCGGGATATCACTTACCTCCCTGCCAAATTTAATTCAGCCGTTTAGTCGTGAAAACGTAACATACAGACAGTTACTTTCAATTATTTTTTATGTATTATTTTACAATAAATGCTTACGGTGTATTGTCCACGCTTGAATTCTCCATTGTAAACTGAACCAAATCATTGAATGCATTATTGGCTGCAATCCCTGCATTCTGAAAGGAATAGAACGAATATTTACATAGGTACATAAAAGGATGTCCTAACAACTGTTTATCATCGAGTACCATATTTTAAACAAATAAACAATTTTCAATTTCAATTTTCAACGAATATTTTATTTAATGTAGGTACCTATTAAAATTGACTTGTCTAAGTGCTTATTTTGTAATTCTAAAGAAATAAAGTTATTGAGTTTGAGTTTGAATAAAGAACACGCATGAGGCAGGTAACTATTAGATACCATAGACAAACAAAACAGTTTGTCTATGGTATTCTTACTTTCAAGAACCAACTTACTCTATATTCTGGAGATCTGTCGCTACAGCGATCTGTGGCATGAACGTTACCTGTAATATTGTAATATTAGGTATTTATTAGTTGAAGATTAAATACTAATAAATAATGCTGGACCATTTACACCGCATTATCTAACCCCAAGCTAAGCAGAGCTTATGTTATGGGTACTAGATAACTGATATACATAATACATTACATAGATAGATATTTTTTTTATACATAATAAAAATTAATTAATATGATAACATAAAAAGGATTTCTCGTTCGGTGTTGAATAATTTTGTTCCTGTGTATTTAGAGCTTTAGTAATGTAAGCCGCTATTAGCGGTTATAGAGCTGAGAGAGAGAGAGAGAGAATCTTCAGTAGAGCGTGAGGTTCGCCGCAGCCGGGATCGAGATAGGCGTGAGTAACCTCTAGAGAAAACATGTTTGTATATTCTAATGACAAGAAAGCTGTAAACGTTGTATATAAAGACATTCTGTAAATATTAATTGTTGTAAAAATAAAATAAATAGGTAAAAATATAAAAAGTAAATGAATAAAAATGTAGTGTATGAATTTAGATATTCCAAAGATAGCAGGAAATGTTCATGGTTTAGGGAAAGAAGAATTGTTTTACTCTAAATTTAACGCGTGCCGGCCACGGGCAGTACCTAATGAATAAATCAAAACTACTGGATCGACTTTAATCATTTTTTCAGTGAATGACAGGCTATATATTTTATACCCGTGCGAAGCCGGAGTGGGCCGCTAGTTCTTAATAAAGCTTTACTACATAGATTGGTATTTTTTTAAAACTCCTGACCACCAGAAATAAATAAGTTCCTACCTTTCTGCAGATCTTACAAATCACACTGATATTGCGAAAGTTTAGATGGATGGAAGGATAGATGTAGTTATGTTTATTGCTCAATCATGCCAGAACGGCTGACCGGATCTGGATGAAATTTGGCACAGATATAGATTATAGTCTAGAATAGCACATAGGCTATATTTAATCCTGGAATTCCCACAAGAACGGGAGCTACGCGGGTGAAACTGCGAGGCGCTGCTAGTTTGTCATAAAAGGCTAAATATTATTTATAATGGAGGAACTGTAATTATTAATGTGTCATGCATTATCAATACTGTTGCACTGTGACGCAGTGTAACCAGGAAAAAATCTCAGAAACGACAATTAAATAAATAATGCTGGACAATTCACACAGCATTATCTAGTCCCAAGCTAAGCAGACCTTGTGTTATGGGTACTAGATAACTGATATACATAATATTATACAATACATAGATAGATATTTTTTTATTATATGTAGAAAACGACCAGAACACCCTGAACTCTGCACATCGTACACACATTTGTCCCGAGGCGGGAATCAAAACCGCAACCTTCTGCGTCCAGACCTTCGCCCACCGCGCCACATCGGTCGTCGAAGGTTTATTATCCTCGAATTACCACACAATTATTATAAATACTAACATCGCTCGCCTCGTAGTTTCATCCTCGTAGTTTCCGTACTTGTGGGAATTCCTAGTAGTAATAATACCCACTCATTGGTCACAAACTGATTAGGTTACCTACTATAAAAAAAACGGCAACATTAATTTATATTTTACCTAAGCGAACCGAATCAATACTTGTCAGCTAAACCTTGTTTTTGCCTGTACATGCCCCTGCCCTTATATTTTTGTGTATAAAAGCTATAGGTACCTACAGGGTTATTTATAAAAATAACCCTGTTTATTCGATGATTATATAAAAAAAATATTTGCAGCACAATTTCCAGAGCATCATCTAGAATCTAGCCCAAAGCTAAGCAAACATTGTGACGCATTCCCTGCAGTCAAATAATTTTCTAAATCTTAAATGTACATAATAGTATGCAGCATCGCGCACCTATCGGCAGCGACAGCGAACCCGCGGCATTTCAGTAAAATTCCATGAGGAAATGCGATGATTTTATGCAATGCCTGCCTTCAGCGCCGATAGGTGCCCGCTCAGCTTTAGCTCCAGTTACCGACACCGAATATTTGAGTAGGTATATGGGAGCACCTGGACACAAAAATGTCTACAGTTGCGCAGGGAGTTGATGATTTCACACTGGTTCTATAGATATCAAATATCCATCGGTAGCTTGTATCTGACACAGAAACCACGTTTGCGATTTGCCTTCTTAAATACGATATAGTGCACTTGTGACTTACCGAGCTCATAGGTCCTATCCTATGTGACTGCCAAACCGTAGAATGGCTAGGGCGATTGCAAACCGATTGTTGAGCGACCCACTGAGCGATCAATGTTAAATAATAAGACTAACCATCTCTTAGCCATCTCGTCGAATGTAAATTATTAAGCATTAGGTACCAACAATTCAAAACAACAACAACTTCAATCAAGAATTGGAAGATCTAGTGTCCGAGCCAAACATTAGAAACCAAACCTGCGAGACTCCGATGGCTCGGGCATGTAGTCCGATTATAGAAGGATCGGGCTGCCAGCAGAGCGTAAATCAGTCGGCCAAGCCTTCTTAGAAAGACCTACAAGAACTTCATGTAGTCGACTGGACTGAAACGGCAAGGCACCAGGACTACTGGCGATCTCTGGTGCTGGAGGCCAAGTTCCACTTCGGGTCAGTACAGTACACGTCAGTAAGTAAGTATTCCCAACAATTTAGAGGTCGCTTTGAAAACGGCTAAGGCATTCATTATCGATGATGCTACGATTCGGCAGCGACACCCACATAAGCTGGTCACACTTACCCCAAAAAGTTATGGTTATCGCAAACACGATGATTAATTGTCGTTGAATTCCGGACATCTTCGCAGTCTAAATTTTAACTTTCAAATTAACCTCAATGTAAAATTCAATATAGGTACGCAATAAAAAAATGTTTTATAGAAATTAATTTCCCATGTTAATTCTGTTAGTAACTATATCGAAATGAAAGACCCAAAGCTTCGACACGACACATATTGTCATAATTCTTGTAACCCGGGCCCGGCGGGCCCATCGGGTTCCTCGTTTGTGGTTTTCCTGTTTTTGATTTAGGTATATAACAAAGTACATACCTACCTAATAGGGAATTAATACGTCATAATAATAAAGGAGTTTTTCTCTATTATTATGACACTAGTTACGTAAATGTGTATCTAGTGTAAACCAAGTGTAAGTACGTAGGTACTCGAAGAGACTGAATATGCAGGTAACGGCGCTGACGAATAGAAAGCCTTTTGACCTGGGCTTAATAGGCAGAGACATGGTCGAACTTGTTAAAAATAAAAATAAATCGGATGCATACGTTTTGTAGGCGCTCCAGTTTATTGGGCTGTTCCTCTGTAAGGTCCAAATAGCATGCATCTGCATAATCAAGGACGGGTAGAAGAAGAGAATGGGCAAGAGCAGTTTTGGTAGCCGTGGGCTCGCAATCTCCTCAAGGAACCAGCAGATGCAAACAGCTTTCGACGCTGGTTACCTCTATCTGCGCCCCCAAGGACAGAGTGCGGTCAAACACGACCCCTAAGTTTTTGATGGTTTCTCTAAAAGGGATAACTGTCTGTGACTGTGAGAATGTTTTTACGTTTTCAAAAGTACCTACCTATTCTATTTTCAAAACTTGTGCTGAAACCCGAAGATTGTTTTTGATAAGGCCTAAACTCCATAACATTAGTTTTTGTAAAGCTTATCTCAAGGTTGTGTTAGACCATCCAGTTAGATACATCTGTGAGGGTGTTTTGGATCAAACTGTTTATGTTATCATCACTGTTATCAGTGCGAATGCAAGGTATTAGTAGTGAAATGTCATCTGCGAACAGAACGCAAAGCAAACATCCAATGACGCTTCCCTAGGGCACAGATAATATTACCTATGCTATCCTGGGGTATTGAGGATGTGATATCGAGTTCATCTGACCTGATATTACTGTTTGTGCCTGTAGTGGTAGTCGTAGTGCTCCAATTCCACACATTGAGTACGATTGCGTACGATTCAAACCAGTTAAAGGCAATTCCTTGGATACCTAGGCCATTTTTTTTTTTTTTTGCAAGATGTCTTATTGTACTCAGTCATATGCTTTCGACATGTCTAGTAATAACCCTACCGCGTATTGTTTTTTATCGAGAACTCCGATTATATTTTCTATGTACCTAGTATTTGCATATACCTACTGCTAGTGTGGTAGACCAGTTTTTTCTGAATCCGCATTGTGCATCGTCGAGAAGGTATCTTATATTTTTCCATGAAGTAGTAAACTTCTGTCGCACATTTACCCTTTCAAATATTTTAGCTGATGAAGGCATCAATCAATGATATAGGCCGGTAGTTGTTTGGGTCTGATTTAGTGCCTTTTTTATTTACTGGGTTTAATAATTGACGTTTTAGTGCGTCTGGAAATGTACCTATAAGTTTTTAATTCAAAGTTTTTTGAACGAATGTCTGTTTCGTTACAGATACATGCTTCTCATAACAACCGCAAAGCTTTTAGGTACCTCTTTTCATAAAAGTACCTAATCAGTTAAACATTTCATTTTGCAAAACCAGCAATGTATCGTGAAAATTTGAATGTTTGCGGTTTTGTGAGCGTGATGTATGAATGAATGTGTTAAATTTATTTCTATCTTTTAAAATTGTTCATTTCTAATTTTTAATCTTGTTTTTGTAATAAGTACTATTAATTTATCGTAATTGTAAACTTGTCCTTTAATTAATGTAATTGGTGTTACCGTATTAATTAAAGTAAATAAATAAATAATAAATAAAAGACAATTCGAGCATAGCGGGACTAGTGCATGCATATCGAAACTAACCGCTACGAGAAACTATTGGTTAACTAACAGATAATACTGGTAATTTAACTGTCAATTCTTCGGCAATTTTTTTTAAGTTTCGTATTATTGTGTAAGTATACTTCCTTTGGCGTAGCGGGGTTTCAAATACCAAATATGTACATATTTGAGTCAAAAATCTATGGTCGTTTGTTTATGTTGTTTTTGACCTAAATATGCGAAATAGTAGATTGTTTTACAAGGGACTACAGCATCCCATTATATACGAGGTTGAAATCCCGAGCGTAGCGAGGGAGGATGACAAGACCGAGTTATAATGGGTGGTTTTGGCCCGAGTAAAACACTACTTTTCACTCCGATTGCGAGAAAATAAAACAATTCAAAATTAAACAATTTACAGAAATTTTATTACAAATTAAACGTGCAGTTAGAACAATTTTGAATCTTGAGTGAAATGGTTTTCCCTGGCAATTGTATTTCAGTTCTCTTTGATTGGAGATTGGTGATTGGTTGAACTTGTTTTTGCGGAGTAAAAGTTGGAGATAATCTACTCAGCCTTGAGTTACCTGTGTTATTTATTAAGATCTGAGTGCGGATTCAGCTCAGTTGACATATACACTCAGGTCGAGGTGTGCATTGTTTCTCGGGTTGTTATTTTAACAACATTCCATCATCAGCCTTTAGATTGTCAGCTAAGCATAGCTTGTGTTATGGGTACTAGATAACTGACATACATAATACATATAACACAATACAACAGATCTTTTTTATTATACATACATACATACATAGAAAACGACCAGAACACCCTGAATAAATATTTGCAGATCGTACACACATTTGTTCCGAGGCGGGAATCGAACTCGTAAACTCCTGCGTCGCAGGTAGACCTTCGCCCACCGCGCCACATAGGTCGTCAAATTATCATAAATCCTATAAATTAATATAATTGTATTGTAATATATAAATCAGTAATTACCTATTATTATCTACCCTATTAGGGGTTCAAGGGAGACTCCAACATCTCGTCTCCCAAGCCAACCTATCCTGCACGTGGTGTACCTACCCTGCAAGACCCTGCTGGATAATGAACTAGGCTCTGGTGAAAATATCATACAATCTTCATAAATGAACTCTTTATCAACGGCAACGTATCTGGTTAGCCAATTCTGCCAGTGTCAAAAGATGGAAAATAATTATAAATTGTAATCCAGCAGGGAACACCGTACCCCTCGTGCAGGTTAGGTTGGCTTGGGAGAAACGTTGGAGTCTCCCTTGTACCCCCATACAAGTTATAATTACTTTCCATTACTTGACGCTGGCAGAATGGTCTAACCAGACACGTTGCCATTAATAATGAATTCATTCATTCTACCTAATTTTTCAAATAACATTATAATAGTAGGTACAATATACATTTCTTTGACAGGATATTAAACGGTTCGAGAGTTCCGCTGCACCCAACGTTTTCTCGTTCGCCTCGCCGATGATTAGTTAAACTTAACCTGACTGAAAACGTTTAAGTACGTCTTTCACTTTGTTCGATGACTGTTTACAAAAAATGGAATTCATCAGAGTTAAAATTTTATTTACTAAAATTAACAACCACAAATAAAAAATTTGGTCGTATAAAAATACACTATGAACGGTATCCACGTAATGCAAGCCAAAGTGAAAAGAATTAAGCGAATACATTCTTTGAATCTAAGTAGAATGGTCAGGAACATTGGATAACAAAATGGACATAACACATGAATACAGAAACAAGGACCCCTGGGAAAAACACTGCAGCGGGTTCGTTTATCTACTAATTCACGGTACCGTTGTATGGGTTTATCCCAAAATATATATTTTAATAAATTCGGAAGTGCCATAATCATTGAAATGCATACTTTCTTGCACTTATTTATCATGCAGGGGCAAGTTTCTTCGTCTTGCAGCATTTTTTGGGCTGCACCCGGGCATTTCAACCTCTTTTCTAACATTTGCGTTTGCTTAATAATTTCTTTGATTGCACCATGTTCTTTGATACTCGCCCTATTTCCAAAACTGCAATCTTTTCTGCATTTTTGAGACATTGATTTTGTATCAAGCTGTTTAATTTCTTTGATAAGCTGTATTAATGCAGCATGCCCTCTCTTAACATCAAATTTAGTTCTTTTATTAAGATATTGCATTTCCTTAATTATATGTCTTGCCTCTTTAGTTTTACGTTTTAATAGAAATTTAGGTTGATTCTCCTTTTGCACTGTCTTGGCAAGTATTTGCATTTCATTAATAATTTGTTTTGCTGCTCGTTTTCGACTCTCATCATATTTACAATGATCTCCGCATTTTTCATTCATGTCAAGCTTTTTCAGTTCCTTCATAATGTGTTTTGCTGCGCGCCTGCTACCAAGGATAAACTCTGATTCGCTTGAACATTTTCTTCTTCCACCAATCTGTCTATACTGTATTTTATTTTTACCATATTTGCTATTAAACTTGCCTTCACTCGCACAAAGGCACACTCTATCATTTTGTGCTTTTCCACGAGAGCAATCGTTTGAACATATAGGTTTATTTCCGGGTTTTCGTGTAGATTTTGCTTGATGTGCCTTGATTTTCAAAAACCCTTCTTTCTTCTCAGATTTCTGTTTTGATTTGATCTTTAGCTTTGCCTCACGTGCTTTTTGTGCTAATAATTCTTTTGGATTTTGCTTTAATTCAATCTTTATTTCTGTCTCTGATTCTTTTTTTTCAGGGTTCTCTAGTTTTTTGAACTTTTGTTTTGCATCTCGCGACTTTTTTAAAATACACAAACATAAAGTTTTAGTCTGGCGGATTCGGATACCATCCTTATTATACTTACTTGGTTTCGTTATCTTTGAACATGAACAGGTCATTTTCGGACATGAAAAGGTCATATTTGAGCATGGACATTTACTTTTATTCTTATTTAGTTTTATTATCTTTAAACATGAACATATTGATTTAGTAGTCTTAGAAACACCGACGACTTCGCTTGATTTTGTGATCATCTTACATGAACATATCTTTGGAGGACCGGCCCATTCCTTGTTAGACGCACTTGATTTTATTACCTTCTTACATAAACATATCTTTGGAGGACCGGCCCATTCCTTGTTAGACACACTTGATTTTGTTACCTTCTTACATGGACATGTCTTAGGAAGACCAGTGTAGTCCTTGTTACTGACATTTAGTTTTTTCATATTCATACTTGAAGATGTTAGTTCGTTTTTGGACTCACGTGCTGGTTTAGAGATATTTATCGACGCTCTTAGTTTGCGATTTCTTGAAAATTCTACTTTCATTTCAGGTTTCTGCTTTGACTCGATCTTTGTTTCTGACTCTTGTGCTATTGATTTAATAAACTTTTCTTGCTTTGCAGGTTTCTGGATTGATTTGAATTTTTGAATCGCCTTTCGTGTCTTTTTTAGAATACAGGAACATAAAGTGTTAGTCCAATTGATTTGGGAGTTATCCTTCCATGGTTTTTTCTTTGAAATGATCTCTATCTTTAACTCTGGTGCCTTTGATTTTGAAAATTCTTCATCCTTTACAGGTTCCTCAATTGCTCTGATATTTTGATTCGCATCTTCTGGTTTTTTAAAAAAACACGAGCATAATGTTTTAGCCTGATAGATTTGGATCCTGTCCTGATTAAACTTACTTGTATTTTTTTTCTTTAAACATGAACAGTTTATCTTTGAACAAGAACATAACTTTTTACTCATTAGGATATCGACGCAGTTACAAATACTTGGTTTAGCTTTCGTCCTAGACCATTTTTCTAATAAGCATGAACATTTATTTTTAATGTTACGGATTTTGATGCAATTGCAGTGGTTAGGCGGAGATTTCTTATTTAACTTACTACGTAATGCAGGAGTACTCTTTGAGCCTTTAGCTTGTCTTGATGCTTCTGTATTTATTAGTAAATCATTTTTACTCGTTTCAGGTTCTGTGGTAATGGAATGATTTTTGTTTAGTGTTCGTATATCGTTCTTGGAGCAATAACATACTACAGGGTTACTTCCAAATATGTTTCGACTGGACTTAGACCCTTTTTCACCAGAGCCAGGAGCGGTACTTGATCTTATCTCCCTAATAACGTCGATATTATCATGACGTTTTCTTTTTAGATAATTGTGATTAATAAATTGTGTACGAGATTTTTTTGTTGTCTTTATATGAAACTTATTATCTACGTCTTGTAAACTTATTTGATCACTTAAAATGGCTTTTTTATTCGTCATCTTTTCAGTTAACCACATATTTCTTTTAAAACGCTTGCTATCACTTGGCACTTTTGATTGTTTTTCAGACATTATTGCATTTGTAGATTTCATTTGAATACTATTGTATTGTTTATTATAACTTTCTTTTGTTTGATCCAAACATTCGCATTTTACAAGGTGAACCTTTTTTTTATTTGTAAGTTTTGGTTGTTTTTCATGCACTTTTGAACGTGGGCGTTGTGTTTCAATAAATCTCTCATAGTCTCTTGTGTCTGTATTCGTTTTATGGCTAGAAGGTGGTGATGTTTTATCATCCAAACATTCACATTTTACAAGTTGAACCCCTTTTTGATTTGTTTGTTTTGATTGTTTTTCATGCACTTTTGTACGGGGGTGTTGTGTTTCTACAAATCTATCATAGTGTCTTGTGTCTTTACTCGTTTCGTGGCTAGAAAGTGGTAATGTTTTCTTATCCACACATTCACATTTTACAAGTTGAACCCCTTTTTGATTTGTTAGGTTTGGTTGTTTTTCATGCAATTTTGAACGTGGGCGTTGTGTTTCAACAAATCTCTGGTAGTCTCTTATGTCTGTATTCGTTTTATGGCTAGAAGTTGGTGATGTTTTACTATCCAAACATTCGCATTTTACTTTTTGCTTCGTTTGTTTTGATTGTTTTTCATGCACTTTTGTACGTGGGCGTTGTGCTTCAACAAATCTATTGTAGTGTTTCGTGTCTGAATTCATTTTATGGCTAGAAGGTGGCAATGTTTTTTTATCCAGACATTCACATTTAATTGTACTTGTACTGGAATCATCATAGCGTTTAATTCTCAAATCTGATTTTTTTATATTTTTTTTCTTTATTGGCGCAATGTCTGAAAAAAAAGTATTAAATCTTTAATTTATTGGTAAATACTAAATACCAACGTCTATATTAGTCCACTGTTGAACGCAAGCCTCCGAATAATAAGCGCCTTCAACGAATCCCGTATAGGCTCGCATGGTTATGGAGTTAGGTATCACAGGAGGCAAATGCTTGTCAACTTCCTTGAGAAAGAGGGGTTATTCTTTATGAACTCTTTCTGGACATGGCGAAGCCCTGACACTGACAAAAATGAGATCAATTTCAACATGACGGATAGCAAGCAGATATTCAGAGATGTCTAGTGATCAACAGGTTCAGTACCGGATCTAATCACCGACTTCTCTGAGGCTCTCTGAATAATAACCTAAAGCAATCGTGAAAGAAATACGAGACCCTACACAATCTGCCCGAAACGTTGAGAGTCGACGCCATCCAATTCTGAAAAAAGCAGCGCACTGGCAAGAAGTTCAAACTCCCGGATGGGACTCTCGGTCTAATGACAAAAAGACGGTAAACCACCCAAGCGACTTCGTCAGACAGAGCCTTAGCTCTTTTTTAAGTAGAGAGATGAAACCTTTGTTAAAAACTACAGACCCATCACACTCCTGAGCCACGTCTATAAGCTTTCCTCACGAGTCGTAACGAATCATCTCGCCAAGAGACTCGATGAGTTCTACAGCCACCGGAACAGGCCGGGTTTCGCGGAGGATGTGTCACCATCCACCACATACACACAGTGAGGCAGATTATACAGAAGGCCGAAGAGTATAACCAGCCCCTGTGTCTGGCCTTTGTGGACTATGAAAAGGCATTTAACTCAGTCGAAACCTGGGCGGTTCCGGCAAAGTTTTGTTATCCTTTCAGCGATGCCAAGTAGACTATCGGTATACATATAAGATGTCTTTATGATGCCGCCACCATGAGTGTCCAAGTACAGGGCCAGCAGTCTAAACCCATCCAACTGCGCAGAGGAGTGAGACAGGGGGATGTTATATCCCGAAACACAAGCGCGTTGGAAGATGCCTGCGGCCTAGCTTCAGCCTCATGTTATGACGCATCGGTCTTGGCGTGAACTTGTTGGATAAAACCAAGGTCATCAATCAACGGCCACATTGATCCGGGACCGGTCATCGTACATGGCCACCTTTTGGAAATTGTTTCCAAGTACACTTACTTTGGGCAGATTCTACAGTTGGGTAAAAACAATTTTAAGAATTAGGCCAAGAGGAGGATCCAACGAGGTTGGGCAGCGTTTGGCAAACTACGTCGAGTCTTCTCGTCCTCCATACCGCAATGATTGAAAGCGAAAGTTTTCAATCAGTGCGTCCTACCCGTCATGATCATGACTCATGCATGACCTACGGAGCTGAGACGTGGACACTCACGGTAGGGCTGGTCCACCAGTATAAAATTGCCCAGCGAGCAATGGAGAGAGCTATGCTCAGAAATTCTCTGAAGGATAGGAAGGATTCGCAATGAATACATTCGACAGAGAACCAAGGTTATCGACATAGCTCTAAGGATTAGCAAGCTGAAGTGGCAGTGGCAGTGGGCTGGCCATATCTCGAGAAGAACCGACAACCGCTGGGGTAAACGTTTTCTTGAGTGGATACTGCGATTCGGCAATCGTAGTGTAGGACGCCCTCCGACCAGATGGGATGACGATTTGCGAAAGATGCTGGATGCGGCAAGCCGAGGAAGCTGTAGGGCATTACACTAAATTACTTATTTCGTGATATTTTTACTTACTTGGAACAGTTTGTAATGAAATATTTGATGCTCTACTTGCATTTGATGCTTTACTTGTTCTTGACATTCTTTTTATGCTATTCGTTTGCTTCTCTAGCCATTTTTTTGTACTTTTTTTTTTGGACTCATCATCATCGCTATATTTTGCTTCAGGATTCTTAGATGCCTTCGAAGATATTATTCTTTTATTTCTCTCATTTACTGTCGTAGACTCATTGGAAACAGTTTGTGATAAAGCGGTTGATGGTTTGCTTGCAATATTCTCTGAGTTCTTTGTTGGTCTTCTAATTTTTGACATTCTTTTAATGCTATTCGTTTGCTTCTCTAGCCATTTTTTTGTACTTTTTTTTTTGGACTCATCATCATCGCTATATTTTGCTTCAGGATTCTTAGATGCCTTCGAAGATATTTTTCTTTTATTTCTCTCATTAACTGTCGTAGACTCATTGGAAACAGTTTGTGATAAAGCGGTTGATGGTTTGCTTGCAATATTCTCTGAGTTCTTTGTTGGTCTTCTACTTTTTGACATTCTTTTTATGCTATTCGTTTGCTTCTCTAGCCATTTTTTTGTACTTTTTTTTTTGGACTCATCATCATCGCTATATTTTGCTTCAGGATTCTTAGATGCCTTCGAAGATATTATTCTTTTATTTCTCTCATTTACTGTCGTAGACTCATTGGAAACAGTTTGTGATAAAGCGGTTGATGGTTTGCTTGCAATATTCTCTGAGTTCTTTGTTGGTCTTCTACTTTTTGACATTCTTTTTATGCTATTCGTTTGCTTCTCTATCCATTTTTTTGTATTACTTTTTTTGGACGCATCGCTATATTTTACTTCAGGATTCTTAGATGCCTTCGAAGACATTATTCTTTTGTTTATCTCGTTTGCTGTCGTAGTCTCATTGGAAACAGTTTGTGATGAAGCGGTTGATGGTTTACTTGCAATCTTCTGTGATTTATTTTCTTGTCTTCTATCTTTTGACTTTCTTTTTGAGTTATTCGTTTGCTGCTCCATCAATTTTTTTGTTCTCGTTTTTTTTGACTCATCGCTATATTTTTTTTTACCTTCAGGGTTCTGAGATGTGTTCGAAGATATTATTCTTTTATTTCTCTCATTTACTGTCGTAGACTCATTTAAAATAGTTTGTGTTGAAGCGGTTGATGGTTTGCTTTCTATCGTCTGTGAATTCTTTGTTGGTCTCCTACTTTTTGATATCCTTTTTATGCTATTCGTTTGCTTCGCTATCCATTCTTTTGTAGAAGAAATACATGATTCAATGCTCCACCTCGCACCAGAATTCCTAGATGCCTTCGAAGATGTTCTTTTATTTCTCTCGATTACTGTCGTAGGCTCATCGGAAACAATTTGTAATGAAGCGGTTGATGCTCCGCTTGCAATCGTCTGTAAATGTTTTGTTGGTCTTCTGTGTCTTGACATTTTTGTTATACTATAAGTTTCATAGATGTGCTTGTCTATCCCTTTTCCAACGGTTTTCTGATTTGCCTTCGACGTGGTTCTTATTTTATGTTTCTCATTTAATTTCATAACCTTATTTGGGACAATTTGAGACGAAGCGCTAGATTCTTTACTTGCCATTGTCTGTAAATTACTAGTTTGTCTCTTATTTCCTGATCTCCTTTTCACACCACTTTGTTTAGAGGTGTAGTTTTTTATCCATTTACATGCACAGGTAATCAAAGTAATATCCCTACTTTTGACAGCAGGTTTTTTTAATGCTTTCGAATTGTTTTTTGTTTCGTTTCTATTGTCTACTTTCAAATGCTCATTGCGGACAGTTTTTGATCCAACGGTTTTCTGATTTGCCTTCGACGTGGTTCTTGCTTTATAGTTCTCGTTTAGTTTCATAACCTTATTTGGGACAGTTTGAGACGAAGCGCTAGATTCCTTACTTGCGATCGTCTGTGAATTACTAGTTTGTCTTTTATTTCCTGATCTCCTTTTCACACCACTTTGTTTAGAGTTGTAGTTTTTTATCCATTTACATGCACAGGTAATCAAAGTAATATCCCTACTTTTGACAGCAGGTTTTTTTAATGCTTTCGAATTGTTTTTTGTTTCGTTTCTATTGTCCACTTTCAAATGCTCATTGCGGACAGTTTTTGATCCAACGGTTTTCTGATTTGCCTTCGACGTGGTTCTTGCTTTATAGTTCTCGTTTAGTTTCATAACCTTATTTGGGACAGTTTGAGACGAAGCGCTAGATTCCTTACTTGCGATCGTCTGTGAATTACTAGTTTGTCTTTTATTTCCTGATCTCCTTTTCACACCACTTTGTTTAGAGTTGTAGTTTTTTATCCATTTACATGCACAGGTAATCAAAGTAATATCCCTACTTTTGACAGCAGGTTTTTTTAATGCTTTCGAATTGTTTTTTGTTTCGTTTCTATTGTCTACTTTCAAATGCTCATTGCGGACAGTTTTTGATCCAACGGTTTTCTGATTTGCCTTCGACGTGGTTCTTGCTTTATAGTTCTCGTTTAGTTTCATAACCTTATTTGGGACAGTTTGAGACGAAGCGCTAGATTCTTTACTTGCGATCGTCTGTGAATTACTAGTTTGTCTTTTATTTCCTGATCTCCTTTTCACACCACTTTGTTTAGAAGAATACTTCTTTATCCATTTACATGCACAGGTAACCAATGGAACATCACTACTTTTGACAGCAGGTTTTTTTAATGACTTCGAATTGTTTTTTGTTTCGTTTCTATTGTCTACTTTCAAATGCTCATTGCGGACAGTTTTTGATCTAACGGGTTCCTGATTTGAATTCAACGTGATACTTGATTTAAAGCTCTCGTTTAGTTTCATAAACTTATTTGGGTCAGATTGGGACGAAGCGCTAGATTCTTTACTTGCGATCGTCTTTAAATTACTCATGGGTCTTTTATTTCCTGATCTCCTTTTCACAACACTTTGTTTAGAAGAATACTTCTTTATCCATTTACATGCACAGGTAACCAATGGAACATCACTACTTTTGACAGCAGGTTTTTTTAATGACTTCGAATTGTTTTTTGTTTCGTTTCTATTGTCTACTTTCAAATGCTCATTGCGGACAGTTTTTGATCTAACGGGTTTCTGATTTGAATTCAACGTGATACTTGATTTAAAGCTCTCGTTTAGTTTCATAAACTTATTTGGGTCAGATTGGGACGAAGCGCTAGATTCTTTACTTGCGATCGTCTTTAAATTACTCATGGGTCTTTTATTTCCTGATCTTCTTTTCATACCACTTTGTTTAGAAGAATACTTCTTTATCCATTTACATGCACAGGTAACCAATGGAACATCACTACTTTTGACAGCAGTTTTTTTTACTGCCTTCGAATTGTTTTTTGTTTCGTTTCTATTGTCTACTTTCAAATGCTTATTGCGGACAGTTTTTGATGAACTTGGTGCGACTACTCTTTCATTTCTATCGGATAATTTTATATGCTCGCCTGATGCAGTTTGTGATGGAACACTTGATGGTTTACTATGTAAATTATTTGCATGTCTTATATTTTTTAACATACTTTTTTTGCTATCTATTTTACAGATATGCTTCGCTATCCATTTTTTTGTAGCGATTATACATGATCTGTTGCTATATTTTACATCAAGATTTTTAGATGTCTTCGAAGATATAGTTCTGTTAAATGTCTGGTTTGCCACCTCAAGCTCAAGCACAGTTTGTGATGAAATATTTGATGATTTTCTTGCAATTGTCTGAATTTCTTTTGTTTGCCTTTTATTTATAGATTTTTTATTGTTTTTAGTTTTAGAGCTATGTGTGTGTTTTTTAATCATTTTATTTGTACTGGAAATTAAAGAATCTTTGCTAAGTTTTCTATGAGGACTTTTTAATTCCTTAGAAAACATTTTTATTACATTTCTATCGTTTATGTTCTTTACTTTGTTAGGAATTGAGCTTTTATTATTATCGTTTACTTTAGGTACTGAACGTTTTATTGCAATGCTTTGTTTTTTAGCACCCCAATGAGATTCACTGTTGCTCGAAGAAGAAAGCCATTTATCTAATTTATTTCGAGACTCTTGGGCATTTAGATCTAAATTTTGTTTGATTTTACGCCTAAATTTATTATTACATGCCGTTTTATTACTTGTTAGAGTGTCTTCAGTGTCACTTCCGCGGCATCTATCTTTGCATATACATGGACCTTTTATTACTGTCCTGTTTTTAACTTGCAATGCATTGCGTGCATCATTCTTTGCATTAATTGCTATTAATTTACAAATAGCAGCATCGCCTAGAACGTGTAAAAGGCTAGGTCGATTAGCTAAAACGGGTTTTGTATTTCGCAAATCAGTGTCAGACTTTCTTCCTCTGTTGTTGTATTTTTGTGGACACCCTTTTGCAAAGATAACTTTTTTCTCTCTTGATTGCAGGTTTTGAACTAGTGGTTTATTCTTCTCATATGCTTCCCTTGTAGACCCACAACATCCACTGTGGGATTTAAGATCACGTGACGTAAATAGTGCCTTGCTTGGATTTGGTTTTGTCAGAGTACAGGTAGATTTGCTTTTGTTAGGGATGTTCAAATGGATATTATAGTGTCCCATTTTCCTGTATGATTTGATGCCAACTACTCATAATGGTTTTCTCATGTTGTTGTTTCCTTTTAGGTGCATAGGGAACTTTGATGATTAGTTCAAAAGCTAAATAAACAGGTAATTTTGTATACTATAAGAACCCTGTCTGTGCCTACAAAAAATTTATGAATGTCGATCGGACCATAATCTAATAAAATATATCTTCCTTTAACCTGAAACAAAAATAATGTTACCCAACTGCCTACCGTGTTTAAAATACCTACCTCTAAATTTTTTAAATATTCCTAAACTTCATTTAAGATTTATGGTACTTATTTACTGACCGGCGTAACGGGGCGTAATATAATGTACCGTGTTGCACAGCGAGCGTTTGTGCTGGAGTCAGTAGATGGAACGAAGGTGCTCTCAACTAGGAACAGACGGATTTCAGCACATAGCGCGGCGGCGCGCGTGGCGTAATGTAAGTGTAACGTATCGTGCTTGCTACGGGCTTCTGAAGGAATTAGCAAAAAAGTGGGAAAGTATTTAGAACATAATATATATTTAATAACATATTGGTACCTATAAGTCTGCAGCCAGGTACTGACTGGTGTAACACAAGTTTGTTCATTTTAGTTTTTAAATATATTTCCCCACTTTCCTGCCGATAGCTTGAGAATAGTAGGCTTTTTTGTTTAAGAAATTGTTTTGAGAAACTCTGAAGATCCTTTGCAAATTCGCATATTTGCTAACATTGGAATTCATCCCTTAGGTACTTAGCCCCGCTATCTAGTTAGACCCCCAATTGTTTCTGACGTCAAGGTATCCTATCTCAGCCGGGGTATTGATAAGAAACAAACTTTAACTCAGTCGTTTAAATCGGTCGAACTAGTAGTATAATAAAATAATAATAATAAATAAATAATGCTGGACAATTCACACAGCATTATCTAGCCCCAAGGTAAGCAGAGCTTGTGTTATGGGTACTAGATAACTGATATACGTAATATAATACATTACATAGATCGAACCCGCAACCTCTTGCGTCGCAGGCAGACTCTCGCCCGCTGCGCCACTGAGGTCGTCAAATATTAGAGTATAACTTTTTAAACTTTCGCAATTTGTTAACATATTAATATTAAAGATTAATTATCGGGTATGTATTGTCGCTCCGTGACCACGATCGCTGTAACGTGGTCGAAACGTTGGGAAAAGAAAGCAAAAGGTACGCGATAAATAATCTTTAATACGGACTAGTAGTTTCGGCACTACAATAACCGGCACATTTTCGCTACATTAAAATATATATAAATACCTAATTAAACAAATAATGCTGGACAATTCACACAGCATTATCTAGCCCTAAGCCAAACAGCCTTAATATACTAATCACTCTTGTACCTATACTTAATACATCCAGATGATTTACTCCAGGTGAGTTAAGTCTACCGGGACGTATATTATTGGAGACCAATGTGTCAATACTTAAAGTCTATTATAGCATCATCATCATCTGCCTATATTAGTCCACAGCTGGAAATAGGCATCCCCTAATGAGCGCCGTAGCGCCCTTTCTTCAGCTTGCCGCATCCAGCATCTGCCAACAGTCTTTCGCAAATCGTCATCAGGAGGGCGTCCTACAATAATTTTGCCGAATACCCAACTGCAGAATCCGCCAAAGGCAAGTGTACTCGGAAACAATTTCGAGAATGTACGTCGACCTGCCCCGGATTAATGTGGCGATTGATCATGGTTTTATCCAAGTTCACGCCAAGACCGATGCGCCGTGAGGTTGAAGCTAGGCTGTCCAGCATCCGGTTCAGCTCCTTCAGTGACACCGCCATTCAGAGTTTGTCTAATGGCGATGGTGAATAAATAAATACTGAATCCCCCAGTCTCACACCTCTCCGCAGTTGGATGGGTTTAAACTGCTGGCCCTGTAATAGGACACTCATGGTGGCGGCATCATAAGGACATCTCAACACCACGATATAACGATAGTCTACTTGGGAACGCTGTAAGGATTCCAGAACAGCCCAGGTTTCGACAGAGTCAAAGGCCTTTTCATAGTCCACAAAGGCCAGACACAGTTAACTATACTCTCGGACTTCTCTATAATCTGCCTCACTGTGTGTATGTGGTCTATAGTGCCATATCCTCCGCGAAACCCAGCTTATTCCGGTGGCTGGAACTCGTCGAGTCTCTTAGCGAGACGATACGTGACCACTCGTGAGAAAAGCTTGTAGACTTGGCTCAGAGGTGTGATGGGTCTGTAGTTTTTAGAAGGCAATTATCTCCCTTCTTTAAATAGAGCACCACCAAACTCCCGCTCCACGCCTTAGGAGTTCTCCCCCTGTGAAGAACGGTGTTAAACAGGTTCTGTAGCTATTACAAAACAGGGACTTCAGAGCTTCTGAAGGCTTGAGGACCTGCCTTCAGAAGCTCTGAAGTAATGCCATCTTCACCGGGGGCGTTTCCATTTTTAAGCTGCGTCAGAGCCATCACGATCTCGTATTGACTGATGTCTAGCAGTTTATCGGTGTAATGGCGTGTCAGGGTGGCTCTGGAATCGTGGTCGTCCCGTTGGGCATGAGGGGCATGTGCAGCGTATAAACGGCTATAGAAATCCTCTATCTTGGCAGAGATCTCCGGCTTCGACAATACGGTCCTTCCATCGTGCGTTTTAATTTCAGGTTGTCAAGCTGCTGAGTGAATATTTTGGACCCTCTATTTCACTCTATCGCCTCTTCAATGAGGCGTGTGTTGGACCATCTTCCGTACCATCCGTATCATCTTCGCAAATTGCTTCTTTAGGTCTGACCTCTCAGACGAAGTCGCTTGGATGGTTTCCCGTTTTCTTATCATCAACCCAAGAGTCTCGGCCGAGAGTTTGGATTTCTTGCCACACTAAAACTTGACGCTTTCGTCCCTCAGCGTTTCGACCAGATTGTGTAGGATCTGTCAACGTCATCAGTGGGTTCCGAGGCAATAAATTTATCCCCGAGAAGCTGCTGGAACTTCTCGGTGCCCGCCATGATTTGGATTGGGTTAGGTCTTCAGGTTCTTTCAAGCTTCAAGTTGATATTCAGAGAGCCTCGGAGGAGTCGGTGATAAGTTCCGGTATTTAACCTGTTGATCACTGAGACATCTCTGAATATGTGGTTGCTATTCGTCATGATGAAGTTGATCTCATCTATAGTCACAGTGTCAGGTCTTCGCCATGTCCACTTCCTTTGAGGCTGCTTCTTAAAGAAAAGGGTTCATTAAGAACAGTCCCTCTTTCTCAAGGAAGTTGACAAGTATTTGCCCCCTGTGATATCTCTATAACCATGTGGGCTTTTTCGGGATTGGTTGCCATTCTGGGTTCCTACCATGCCATTAAAGTCCCCCATAACAACGTTTAAGTGGGCCTAAGTGGTGTTATGCAAGGCTTTGGATATGTCTTCATACATATCCTCCACTTCATCATCCGAGTATGCAAAGGTCGTCGTTGCTTAGACCTGAATATTCTGAATAACCTTCATGCTATACGGTTTTCGGTCGATACGATTTCTTGTTAGAGAGTTGTTAGAGAGGGCCTTATTGACGAGGAAACCTACGCCACCCTAGGATTTTTTATCACCCTCGCAAAAGTAGGGAAGATGGCCGGAGTCTAGGTTACGGTATCCTCCCCTTCTGCGGACTTCACATAACCCCATAACATGTCATTTGATGTTCTCTAATTCTACTTCCAACTGCGCTAGATGTTGGTTAAACCTCAGAGTGCGTCCGGTGGACGTTGCCAGGGTCATTTGTTGGTGACAGCCGAGGTAGCCCAGTGATTCCTAGCCCCGCAGTTACCATGGCCGTTGCCAAGGCCAGGAATAGCGAGGCGGCCGGAAACTGGGCCATTTATTGTTTCGTCGTACCATTGGGGGTAATGCCCATAATCCCTACGTAGGGTATGCGGGTTGGGTATAGCAGTTCAGTGGTGGAATTGTGCTGCAGGGGCGCTGCTGCCCGCCCCCCGGTTTGTGTCCCTTAGTCGCCTCCTACGACACCCACGGGAAGAATTGGGGTTATTATAGCAGAAGGTATAAAACCAAATCAAATGAGTATGTACCTAAGTACCAAACATGTAAAAGCTTCTTGAAGGTAGGACTTTTTTCCGAACTTGGCCGACGCGACGCCCTATCGCGGATGTCGATATTTTCACACGCAATCTAATCAAGCATGCTATCTTATGAGAAAAGATGACAACTTACCCTATCGTAAACATTGACTATAGGTACCCTTTCTTATAATCTAAAGGACTTAATTAATATCGTATCTAAAGCATTTGAGTACTAAACGTTAGGCATTTGCATAGCAAAACTACACTAGCAACAATGCATGCAAAATACTATAAAAAATACGAGACTTCTCAATCATAATAGATAGACAAAGAATGACAAATGACAATTAGTCTTTATATGATGATGATGATTCTTAGTTAATGGCAATATAAGTCTGGTTGGACTCTTTTCTGCCAGTGTCAAGTAATGGAAAATAATAGTAAAATATGAGTTAGCAAGTTATGAAGAATGTTGATATTTTCACCAGAGCCTAGTTCGTTATCTAACAGGGTACACCACGTGCAGGTTAGGTTGGCTTGGGAGACAAGATCTTGTTGGAGTCTCCCTTGTACCCCTCTTTATATCTTATGGCAAGATCTCGGCAAGATTACGCCAAGACAGCCAAGTGTTCTCAGTCGGTCGACGAGACTAACGGAGAGAATTTATTCTCTTTGGTGGTAATGATGATGATTTTTATTTCTTTGATATAAAATAGCATTATGTGACACAATATGGGCCTTAAGGCGGAGCTAGTTTTATTTCTGTCTATTATTTTTGAAAAGTGTCTGTATGATGGTTTTCGACAAAATAGTTCCAATTTGGAACTTCCAAATATCTCGATAGGTGGCAGGGTGTCAACTGGAATCAGGGTATCGTCGTCATCATCATCAGCCTCTCGACTGGAATAAGGGTAGGTAAGTACATTGTCAATGTCAAATAAAAGGAAAAATTTGAATCTTCCAAAGTTCATTGGTTGGGGTACAAGGGAGACTCCAAGATCTTGTCTCCCAAGCCAACCTAATCTGCATGTGGTGTACCCTGCTAGATAACGAACTAGGCTCTGGTGAAAATATCAACATTCTTCATAATTTGATAACTTGTATTTTACTATTATTTTTCATTACTTGACACTGGCAGAATAGAGTCCAACCAGACTTATATTGCCATTAACTAAGAATCATCATCATCAAGTTCATAGGTTGTTTTCCTTTCATTTCACATTGACATACCTACTTATCCTAATTTCCAGTTGACGCCCTGCTACTTAGCAAGATATTTGAAACAAATTTATTTCTTTAAAGAAATGCATTAAAAATGGAAATTGAAAACAGCGTTCTTTAGGTTCTATATTAATAATAAACCACTAAAAATTTGCAATTAAACTAAAAATATATTTAAAATTTACATCTACAAGTTACGAGCGTAACTTGACGAAAACGCTGGACGAAATCAGCATCAGCATCAGCATCCGCTGATGTCAAGATAAAAAATCAGCATCCACTGATGTGTCAAAAAACCGCATCAGCAACAACCCTTGTACCTACTACCACGTGCAGGTTTTGTTGGCTTGGGAAACGAGATGTTGGACCCGAGAGACAACGAGATGTTGGTTGGTTCCCTTTGGATGAAATGTCTCGAGAAACCGCGACGAGTGTAGTTAAAATCCCATTACTATACTTACCATGTATTGACCACAGAGTTATGTTGGGTTTATATTTAAGAAGCTTATATCCTGTAATACCTGTTATTATAGGATATATGCATGGTTATGTTATTATAGGGTTCCGTACTATGGTTGCGTTGATCAGTCGTCACTTTCGCTATTTCGTCTTTCTCTCTATGACTTCACTTTCATATGACGTTACTTTCTGCATCTAGTCAGTTTCCTCAGTTGTTGTCACATGCCTTATTTCGTCTCTTTAGCTACTTATCTATAAAAACGGCAAAAAAAACACGTTTATTGGGTGGGAGCCCCCTTAAATATAAGATAGGGCGATAAGACCGCCAATTGTTTTATATATGTTCTTTACTTCTTTTATTTTTGTTTGTTATGTATATTTATGTGTGCAATAAAGCATTTTCTATCTATCTAAATATTTATTTTATTCTGTTGTGTTTTAGTAAGTATTTATTGTTATAGCGACACCAGGTTAGCATCATTTGTGAAAATTTCAACTGTCTAACTATCACGGCTTATGAGTTACAGCCTGGTGACAGACGGACAGACGGACGGACAGTGGAGTCTTAGTATAGGGTCCCGTTTTACCCTTTGGGTACGGAACCCTAAAAAGGGCTGAATCGATATAAAATAATCATAGACCTTCTCAAAAATAAATATTCATTCAATGTTTAGGATCGAGACAAATCCGTTGAATAAAATTTCAACGGATTTGTCTCGATCCTAAACATTGAATGAATATTTATTTTTGAGAAGGTTTATACATGTTTAACAATGTTGCACTATTAAACCAAAATAGGTTTGTATTGGTGCTCACACTCGTCTATAAATACATGTTTACATTGCATTTGGATCACTTCTTATACCTACCTAATCTACGATACAATATAAAAAGAAATTCGACAGTAGGTAACTTGTTTTACGACAGCCTGTAGGTAGTTATACATAGGTCCTTAGGTACCAGAATCTCCGTCCTGTAATGCAAAAAAAGTACTGTTTCTTTTTAATACAAAAACAGCTGGTGTTGCAGAATGGGGAGCAGATACATTGTTTTTAAAACCTCGCGCGATTGTCCTTTGCTTTTTTTACATTTATCCACGCGCTAGGGATGACGTCACAAAAACTACATAGTATACAAAAACATATAGTATACAAAAAGCAAAAGGGGATCGCACTAGCTTTCAAAACCAAACCACCATGCTACCTCCTATTCACTATTACCATTATATTCCTATTTCCATTACTCTAATAGCTCTGGAAACAAAAAATAAAGATAGTTTACATACCTATTGACAGCGTGTTTATTACAACAAAAATGTAGAAAGTTTTTTGTTTTATAAAATTTATAAATTAGGGGGCAACGTCCACACTACGATGAGTAGGTACCGATCACCGAAGTTAAGCAACGTTGTGCGTGGGCGGTCAGTAGGCACCTACTTGGATGGGTGACCGCGTCAATGTTGCCAATACGTAAATTTTTTCAGACGACCAGCGAAGCCTACAGGCCAACGAACAGCATTCGTGAAGCCTACAGGGCTCTCGAAGCAACATCACATGACTTGAGAAATGTTTTTCTCAACGCTGAAACCAGAAAAAAAAGTTCAGAGGTGTCAAGGGACACCCGGATGGAACGAAGTTCCTTTCTATAAGAGAGAGAGAGAGAGACAGACAGAGAAACATGCGCACGCCGCACGGCTTACAATAGCTTACTATAGTAAAAAGAGTCGTTACAACTTTTCGTGTGAATTTTTTCCGTCCAGCCCCCTTTCACAACGCGCGATAAGGAACTTAGTTCCAAAAAGAACTTTAGTTCGTTTCTTATCCGCATTTGATGACGCAGAGTCGAATGTTGAAGAGCACAAGACAACTGAATTTAAAAAAAATACGATGCTAAAAAAAGATTTTATTTGGATTTTAGTGTTACTCGGTGACAGGTATCTTCGTGGCCAAACTGAATGACTTATCCTGAGTTGGCTATGAAGAATATTTTTTTTCCTCGTGCCCAAACTGTTGTGTCACTGTAGGATAACACAATTATTAGCATTATGTAGGTATTACGAATAGATATTGTTTGAGTACCTGGTCAAGTCAAATATTATTCGTCATTCTCTTTGTAGGGTAAAGGTAGGTACTATGTTCTATCCATCCTTCCATTGAAGAATTTATCTAGAATTAATCATTAAATAATAAAAAAATATTATTACATAAAATTAATCAAGAATAAAAAGAAGAATGAATTTTTGTTATTTTATTAATCATTGAATCAAAGTGCGCACACACAACGCACTTCTGTAGTTTAGATTTGTTTTGATTTAAATTTCTAATCGGTCCGGTATCCTGCTTCTTGGTCCGGTCCACGGTCCGGTCGCACTGTAGATGATTGTAACCATAGAGCAAAAAAAGTTAGTAAAAATTAAAACACTGTCTACTTCTTGTATTCCGTGAATGCTACAGTCATAGACATAAAATTTTGTTTACTACGTACATTCCATAGACTAGTAAGGTATACTGCGCACATTCTAAGCCTATGGCTCTCAGCTATGGCTACAGTTCATATTTCTTCCGAGCCAATAGGTTATTTTTAGACGACCTCTGTGACGCGGTGGGCGAAGGTCTGCCTGCGACGCAGGAGGTTGCGGTTTCGATTCCCGCCTCGGGACAAATATGTGTACGATCTGCAGACATTTGCTCAGGGTGTTCTGGTCGTTTTCTATAGGTATATAATAAAAAATATCTATTTATGTATTGTATTTTATTATGTACGCTGCACGCCATACAATAGCTTACTGTAGCAAAAAGTGTCGTTACAATTTTTTCCGTCCATCCCCCTTTCACAACGCGCGATAAGGAACTTAGTTCCAATAATAATAATAAATAATGCTGGCCAATTCGCACAGCATTATCTAGCCCCAAGGTAAGCAGAGCTTGTGTTATGGGTACTAGATAACTGATATACGTAATATTATACATAACATAGATAGATATTTTTTATTATAAGTACATAGAAAACACCCAGACCAACGGAACAAATTGATATGTCATTGATGTGTCCTCGCATATAAACATGTAACGTTAACTTATTTTTGCTCTAACTTAATTTACAACAATTATTTTTACTATTATCTTTGTTTTTTTTTTTATATTTTAATAGAAGATTTTGATACCTCCTTTGTTACTTTAGTTTACATTTTTTATTTCCTAGATCATTTTGTTAGTGCAATAGGTACCATTTTCTTTTGTTAATCTTTAATTTTAAGTAGGTACCTACCTAATTTATTACCATAGAAGTATATTAAATTAAGTACCTAACTCTTTGTCCATAAAGGTGTATTAACTTACTTATTGTACTTATTGTATAAACTTACTTATTGTATTATTATAATTCAAATGAACCGACAGAAAGAGTTACTTTTATTTTATAATATAAGTATGAATTTATTTACCCCCATGTCCCCCATATTGCACCAGTTAAAAATACACTGTAAGTTACAAGGAAACAGATGTTTTTTTTTTTTCTTCTTCTTAAAACTAGTACAATCTGTTGATATTCAAATTGATTCTGATCCTTCAGGTACTTTATTATCTTAGCAAAAATGTTAAGATAATAAAGTTTGTGGTTAAAGAAAAAAAATGATAACAGGGTGTTTTTTTTTTTCTTTTATCGAATTCGTAGGCATTTGTGTTTTGATTCAAATAAATAATAAAACAATAAATTTAATTCTTATTCATATTTTTTACTTATTCTCTATATGCAGGGAAACTTCTGTATGTTGGAGTTATTTTATAAATCTAGAAAGGATAACAAAACTTGCGGGTTATATTGTCTAAGTAACAAAATTATATCTACTTAGATGAACATGGTTGTCAAACACTATTACCATAAGCAGACAGCTGTCTGTTAATAAAGAGAAGTTACGTTGAATGAGCGCTTATTGCGTATCCATATACTCCTTGATCGTAGATTTGTACCTACTTACTTTTCCAACATGACTAAAATTTTACAGTATTTTTTCATTATTAATCCTTTTATTTAGTTTTATGTAATCAATGGCTTACTAAGTGATAGCAAGAAGTTTTTGTGTTATGTTGTGTTAGTTAGTCTACCTAGAGCTGTGGTTAATGCTCAGTGGGTACTAGAGGATAAAATCTGAACATGAGTTAAACAACTCATTGGTCTCTGTAACACCGAACAATGGTGCTTCTAAACCCGTTTGTAGGCAGCTCACTAATTTATTATGTGATTAATATTTTAGCCAAGGGAAAGTAAGGTAAGCCAAACATCTCGTGGCGAACACAATTTTCATGACTTTTGTAGTTTCCCATGAGGCCTTTAGAGCCACTCTTTAGGCAATAACGATAGATAATTTCATTTTCTTACATTGTATTGTTAATTCAAAAAAGTGACTTATAATTGACTAGCTAGGCAAATAGAAATTCAAAGTAAACTAAGTACTTACATAATAATTTTATTTGAAGGCACTTTGTTGGTACCTTTATGAATAAAAGAACAAGCTCATGAGTTCAAAAGAACATCACTCGACGTGTTCATGCACTCATTGTATTTACAAAAGTTTAAAGAAAGATGAAGATATTCTTCACAGTGGTGGAAGCAGAATAGATAAACTTTACTACGACGAGTACTTGCCGCTTAGAGAAAAGAAACTATTGGCGAAGCTTGTCAGAACTCGTGGTGTTTACGATGATATAAGAAGCCGAATCTTGTCCTCTAGCAATGTGGATGTCAGTTCACCGCTTCCGCCAAATCATGAATGTGAATGCGTATCTGATAAAAGCAATAGCGATACAGTTCTGAAACTTGTGGAACTTGTTGATAGAGGAGAACATCACTCTTTAGTCAATTTGCATGGTAAATGTTGTGGATGCTGTAAATGCATTGATGAACTACCAAAATTACTAGACCTACCACAACCAAGAAATAATCACGTGCACATTCCAGCTATAGAAAATGTAAACGAATTCTTCGAAGATCGTAACATACGACGAATGAAATCTGCAAAAACCTTAGACTCAGAAAGGATAGCACGAAGACAGGCAGAAAAAAATAGGATAGAAAATGAGAATTTGAGAATCAAGAAGGAAACTCTAATAAAAAAGAGAGTTGAATTTCACACAACAAAAACAAAAAGAAATAAAAAAATGTCACAGAGCTTCATGAATAAATCTTTACTGAAAAACGCACAGAGTGCTTTTACCGAAAATATCCGAGCTAGTATCCATTCGATTGAAGATGCCTTTCACTGGCAAAAGGTCAGGAAGGATTCCATTATGATGCATAAAGATAAATTAGAGAAACGTCAAATGGAAGCATGGGCATGTGATCCCGACTGGTGCATTCCGTATGAGTGTGTACCCGAGGACTGTTATGAAAAAATAAAGATTAGAGAAGCAAACAAAATGAAAGCAGGTAGCCAAAGTGCACGCAAAAATGTTCGCAAAGTTGCTATTGCTGTGGCACCAGAAATAAAACAAAAAAAAGGAACGCAAATTTCTCCTAAAAGCAAGAAACAGGAAGTAAGCTGTGAGTGTGAAGAGCCTGGTAAATTCTCATCAATTACAAACAAACAAGATTTAAGAACGTCTTCCCCGGAAGAAAACTATGAACTCAAACGATGTTTCTGTACTAAAGAACTTTTAAAAAAACACCACGAATTTATGAGCCACGCCAATAAGACTGAGTTTGAGTCTTTGAATGATCGAGATACCAAAACGAGCAAACGTAAAAATAAAACCCTAAAAACTGCAAAGGCGTCACAAAAGACTAAAATTACTTTAGTGTCTTCGACGAAATCTCTGTTTAGAAAAGGCCAAACTCATCATGATAGCAAAAACAAAGCAACGGCACATACACACAGACCAGAACTTGTAAGATCGACTCACACACTCCCCAGAGTACGAAAAAAACAAAAATTAAGGAGCAGGTCAACCTATGGGAATCAAGTAACAGATAATGAATTTCTTCAAAAAAAACAACATTTCGATACCTTAGATAGTAAACAAACAGAAGTGAATAAAAGCAAAATGGTTCATACTCATCAGAATACAAAGCAAAGTCATGGCAAAGATTTTATGGATGTTGATATATTGGAAGATAATAAGAAGAAGAATAAAAGAGCAACTCATCACACTGAAACTCCTGTTTCTGAGTACGTTCCACCACCAAAAACCTCAGACGAATCACCTCTCAAACAGGCAGTTCGAATCAGTTCGAGTTTCGAATTTAACATTGTGTTTTCCAAAACGAAAGTTCCTTCAAATGTTGGAGAAACCTCTCAACCAAATATACAAAAAAATAAGAAAAAGGAAAAAAAAAAAAAAGAACAATCTCCAGTGTCTAAAAGGACTCAAGCAAATAATAAGCACGTAGACAAAAGTAAGCAAGTTAAAAAGATACGTCGTACGACGAATAAGTCGACTGCAATTTCCCAAACCAAAAAGCAACATTTGGAACCAGTTAATGATACACCTTTGGAACCACCGCCTAGTCCGATCAAAACTAACTCTGCGGTTATTTGCAAATGTCCAAGTGAAGCAATAACTAAAACAAAATTCCAGGCAATTCACACACAGAAAAAAACAGTATTTTCGTCCACGGGGTCCATAAAAAGATGTTTTTGTACATTAAAATTTCAAAAACCTACACATACCAAAGGACATAAGCAGGCCAAAAATATATTTACTTCTAAATATACTAAATCAAACACTACTGATAATATTCCTAAGTCAACTGCGATTGCCCAAACCAAAAATCATGTGAAATCAGTTAATGTTACACATTTGGAACCACCGTCTGGTTTATTACCATACGAGTGTGAGCCTGGTTTTTGCACTCCAGATAAATGTGACCCTTATGTGTGTATTGAGAGAATAAAAATGCGTAACAAACCTAAGAATAATGTTGTACATACTACCGATTCGATGGACAAACGCGACAAAATACTCAAAACAAAATCTAAGGTTATTTGTAAATGTCCAAGTGATGAAATAAGTGATAAAATGCATGCAAAAGAGTCTCAAACAATTAACAAAGAGCAAAAATCGTTATCATCCTACACAGTGTCTGTAAAAAGATGCTTTTGTACATTGAAATTTCAGAATAAACCGCGCACAGAAGGTGGTAAGAAGGTTAAAAGCAGACTTACTACTCAATATACAAATATAATATGCAAATGTTTCCCAAATGACAAAAATCAAAAATCGAACACAACTTATGCACTTAAAAAGACAACTGCGATTGCCCAAACTAAAAAGCATGTACAACCAGTTAACGTCACACATTTAAAATCACCGCCTGGTTTATTGCCATACGAGTGTGAGCCTGGTTTTTGCACTCCGGGTAAATGTGACCCTTACGTGTGTATTGAGAGAATCAAAACGCGTAATGAACCTAAGAAGGATGTTGTACAGTCTACCGACTCGATGGACAAACATGACACAAAACCCAAAACAAATTCTAAGGTCATTTGTAAATGTCCGAGTGATGAAATAAGTGAAAAAGAATCCCAGACAATTCACACACAGAAAAAAACATTATCATCCTCCACGGGACCCATAAAAAGATGCTTTTGTACATTGAAATTTCAGAAAAACCAAAACATGAAAGGAAGTAAGCCGCTTAAAAACAAACTTGGATCTCAACACAGAAACGACAAAACTGAAAAATCAATCGCAACCAAAGAAATTCATAAGTCAACTGTCAACGACAAAAATGAAAAATCAATCGCAACTAAAGAAATTCATAAGTCAACTGCGATTCCCCAAACCAAAGAGCAACATGTAAAACCAGTTAATGTTACACCTTTGGAACCACCGCCTGGTCTATTACCATACGAGTGTGAGCCTGGTTTTTGCACTCCAGGTAAATGTGACCCTTATGTGTGTATTGAGAGAATCAAAAAGCGTAATAAACCTAAGAATGATGTTGAACCGTCTTCCGATTCGATGAACAAAGGCGACAAAATACACAAAACGAAATCTAAGGTTATTTGTAAATGCCCAAGTGATGAAATGAGTGACAAAAAATCCCAGACAATTCGCACCGAGAAAAAAACATTATCTTCCTCCACGGGGGCCTTTAAAAGATGCTTTTGTACATTAAAATTTCAGAAAACACCGCACTCTGAAGGACGAAAGCTGACTAAAAATACATATTCTACTAACTACACAAATGTTATATGCAAATGTTTCCCAAATAACAGCAATGAAAAATCAAACACTGCAGATGAAATTCCTAAGCCTAAGAATGATAATAAACCGAAGAATAATGTTGTACAGTCTACCGATTCGATGGACAAACATGACACAATTTCCAAAACAAATTCAAAGGTCATTTGTAAATGTCCGAGTGATGAAATAAGTGAAAAAGAATCCCAGACAATTCACACACAGAAGAAAACATTATCATCCTCCACGGGACCTATAAAAAGATGCTTTTGTACATTGAAATTTCAGAAAAATCAAAACTTGAAAGGAAGTAAGCCGCTTAAAAACAAACTTGGATCTCAACACAGAAACGACAAAAATGAAAAATCAATCGCAACTAAAGAAGTTCATAAGTCAACTGCGATTGCCCAAACCAAAGAGCAACATGTAAAACCAGTTAATGTTACACCTTTGAAACCACCGCCTGATCTATTACCATACGAGTGTGAGCCTGGTTTTTGCACTCCGGGTAAATGTGACCCTTATGTGTGTATTGAGAGAATCAAAAAGCGTAATAAATCTAAGAATGATGTTGAACCGTCCTCCGATTTGATGGACAAACGCGACAAAATACCCAAAACAAAATCTAAGGTTATTTGTAAATGTCCAAGTAATGAAATAAGTGTAAAAGGGTCTCAGACAATTCAAACAATAAAAAAAACATTCTCTGCCACCACGGGGGCTGTAAAAAGATGCTTTTGTACACTAAAACTTCAAAAACAACCGCAAATTGAAGAACGCAAGCAAGTGAAAATGACAGTAACTACTAAATATACAAATGTTGAATGCAAATGTTTCCCTAATGATAATAATAAAATATCAAACACGTCTGGCGAACTTCGTAAGACAGCTGTTATTGTGCAAACCAAGGATGTCAATGATAAACCTTTGGAACCACCACGTGGCTTATTACCATACGAGTGCGAACCCGGCACCTGCACTCCAGGTAAATGTGACCCTTATGTGTGTATTGAGAGAATCAAAAAGCGTAATAAACCTAAGAATGATGTTGAAAATTCTTCCGATTCGATGAACAAAGGCGACAAAATACACAAAACAAAATCTAAGGTTATTTGTAAATGCCCAAGTGATGAAATGAGTGACAAAAAATCCCAGACAATTCGCACCGAGAAAAAAACATTATCTTCCTCCACGGGGGCCTTTAAAAGATGCTTTTGTACATTAAAATTTCAGAAAACACCGCACTCTGAAGGACGAAAGCTGACTAAAAATACATATTCTACTAACTACACAAATGTTATTTGCAAATGTTTCCCAAATAACAGCAATGAAAAATCAAACACTGCAGATGAAATTCCTAAGCCTAAGAATGATAATAAACCGAAGAATAATGTTGTACAGTCTACCGATTCGATGGACAAAAATGGCACAATTTCCAAAACAAATTCAAAGGTCATTTGTAAATGTCCGAGTGATGAAATAAGCGAAAAAGAATCCCAGACAATTCACACACAGAAAAAAACATTATCATTGTCCACGGGACCCATAAAACGATGCTTTTGTACTTTGAAATTTCAGAAAAATCAAAACTTGAAAGGAAGTAAGCCGCTTAAAAACAAACTTGGATCTCAATATAGAAACGACAAAAATGAAAAATCAATCGCAACTAAAGAAATTCATAAGTCAACTGCGATTGCCCAAACCAAAGAGCAACATGTAAAACCAGTTAATGTTACACTTTTGGAACCACCGCCTGGTCTATTACCATATGAGTGTGAGCCTGGTTTTTGCACTCCAGGTAAATGTGACCCTTATGTGTGTATTGAGAGAATCAAAAAGCGAAGTAAACCTAAGAATGATGTTGAACAGTCTTCCGATTCGATGGACAAACGCGACAAAATACCTAAAACAAAATCTAAGGTTATTTGTAAATGTCCAAGTAATGAAATAAGTGAAAAAGGGTCTCAGACAATTCAAACACTGAAAAAAACATTCTCTGCCACCACAGGGGCTATAAAAAGATGCTTTTGTACACTAAAACTTCAGAAACAACCACAAATTGAAGAACGCAAGCAGGTGAAAAAGACAGTAACTACTAAATATACAAATGTTGAATGCAAATGTTTCCCTAATGATAATAATAAAATATCAAACACGTCTGGCAAACTTCGTAAGACAGCTGCTATTGTGCAAACCAAGGATGTCAATGTCAAACCTTTGGAACCACCACCTGGCTTATTACCATATGAGTGCGAACCTGGCACCTGCACTCCGGGCAAATGTGACCCTTATATCTGTATTGAAAGAATCAAAATTCGTAACAAATCGAAGAACTTGGTTCCACAGTCCACCAATATCATAGAAGTTCGTGATCAGGCTGTTAAAACAAACATTAAGGTTATTTGTAAATGTCCTACTGATGAAATAAAGGAACGTAGTACGACGAGACGCCACCGTACAAAGTCAAAAATGACCAGTCTAAAAAAGCCGGATCAAGTATCTAAGAATCAAATATGTTTATGCAAACCAGATGCTACCTCTGTCAAATCAGAAAATGTTATGTCAAGAGAAAATGTTATGCCAAGAGATAATGTTATACGAAGTGAAACCTCAGAAGTATCACCTCTCAAAAGGACAGTACGAATCAAGTCCAGTTTTGATTTTAGTATTGAGTTTTCGAAAACAGAAGTATCTTCGGACATTGTTCATACTTCCATGCGAGCAAAGAGTCCTCCAAAAGAGAAAGTTAATCAAAATCCAAATAAAAAAATTATAATTTCTCAAAAACCGCACACACAGAAAAAAATTGTATCTCCCTTCATAGGGCCACTGAAAAGATGCTTCTGTACATTAACATTTCAGAACCAACAACACATGGAAGGTAGTTCCAAGGTTAAAAACACACCTACTACTAAATATACAAATGCCAACAATAAAAACCCAAAGACAACTAGCGCAATGAGAAAGTCAACTGCAATTGATCAAACCAACGTGCAACATGTAAAAGCAGTTGATGATACATATTTAGAAGCAAAACCTGGCTTATTACCATATGAGTGCGAGCCTGGCTTCTGCACTCCAGGGAAATGTGACCCTTATGTCTGTATCGAAAAAATCAAAACGCGTAACAAACCTAATAATGATGTTATACAGTCTACCGATTCATTAGACAAACGTGGCAAGATTCCCAAAACGAATTCTAAGGTTGTTTGTAAATGCCCAAGTGATGAAATGAGTGACAAAAAATCCCAGACAATTCGCACCGAGAAAAAAACATTATCTTCCTCCACGGAGGCCTTTAAAAGATGCTTTTGTACATTAAAATTTCAGAAAACACCGCACTCTGAAGGGCAAAAGCTGACTAAAAATACATATTCTACTAACTACACAAATGTTATATGCAAATGTTTCCCAAATGACAGCAATGAAAAATCAAACACTGCAGATGAAATTCCTAAGCCAAAGAATGATAATAAACCGAAGAAAAATGTTGTACAGTTTACCGATTCGATGGACAAAAATGACACAATTTCCAAAACAAATTCAAAGGTCATTTGTAAATGTCCGAGTGATGTAATAAGTGAAAAAGAATCCCAGACAATTCACACACAGAAAAAAACATTATCATCCTCCACGGGACCCATAAAAAGATGCTTTTGTACATTGAAGTTTCAGAAAAACCAAAACATGAAAGGAAGTAAGCCGCTTAAAAACAAACTTGGATCTCAACACAGAAACGACAAAAATGAAAAATCAATCGCAACTAAAGAAATTCATAAGTCAACTGCGATTGCCCAAACCAAAGAGCAACATGTAAAACCAGTTAATGTTACACCTTTGAAACCACCGCCTGGTCTATTACCATACGAGTGTGAGCCTGGTTTTTGCACTCCAGGTAAATGTGACCCTTATGTGTGTATTGAGAGAATCAAAAAGCGTAATAAACCTAAGAATGATGTTGAACCGTCTTCCGATTCGATGGACAAAGGCGACAAAATACACAAAACGAAATCTAAGGTTATTTGTAAATGCCCAAGTGATGAAATGAGTGACAAAAATTCCCAGACAATTCGCACCGAGAAAAAAACATTATCTTCCTCCACGGAGGCCTTTAAAAGATGCTTTTGTACATTAAAATTTCAGAAAACACCGCACTCTGAAGGGCGAAAGCTGACTAAAAATACATATTCTACTAACTACACAAATGTTATATGCAAATGTTTCCCAAATGACAGCAATGAAAAATCAAACACTGCAGATGAAATTCCTAAGCCTAAGAATGATAATAAACCGAAGAAAAATGTTGTACAGTTTACCGATTCGATGGACAAAAATGACACAATTTCCAAAACAAATTCAAAGGTCATTTGTAAATGTCCGAGTGATGTAATAAGTGAAAAAGAATCCCAGACAATTCACACACAGAAAAAAACATTATCATCCTCCACGGGACCCATAAAAAGATGCTTTTGTACATTGAAATTTCAGAAAAACCAAAACATGAAAGGAAGTAAGCCGCTTAAAAACAAACTTGGATCTCAACACAGAAACGACAAAAATGAAAAATCAATCGCAACTAAAGAAATTCATAAGTCAACTGCGATTGCCCAAACCAAAGAGCAACATGTAAAACCAGTTAATGTTACACCTTTGAAACCACCGCCTGGTCTATTACCATACGAGTGTGAGCCTGGTTTTTGCACTCCAGGTAAATGTGACCCTTATGTGTGTATTGAGAGAATCAAAAAGCGTAATAAACCTAAGAATGATGTTGAACCGTCTTCCGATTCGATGGACAAAGGCGACAAAATACACAAAACGAAATCTAAGGTTATTTGTAAATGCCCAAGTGATGAAATGAGTGACAAAAAATCCCAGACAATTCGCACCGAGAAAAAAACATTATCTTCCTCCACGGAGGCCTTTAAAAGATGCTTTTGTACATTAAAATTTCAGAAAACACCGCACTCTGACGGGCGAAAGCTGACTAAAAATACATATTCTACTAACTACACAAATGTTTTATGCAAATGTTTCCCAAATGACAGCAATGAAAAATCAAACACTGCAGATGAAATTCCTAAGCCTAAGAATGATAATAAACCGAAGAATAATGTTGTACAGTCTACCGATTCGATGGACAAAAATGACACAATTTCCAAAACAAAGAGAATCAAAAAGCGTAATAAACCTAAGAATGATGTTGAACCGTCTTCCGATTCGATGGACAAAGGCGACAAAATACACAAAACGAAATCTAAGGTTATTTGTAAATGCCCAAGTGATGAAATGAGTGACAAAAAATCCCAGACAATTCGCACCGAGAAAAAAACATTATCTTCCTCCACGGGGGCCTTTAAAAGATGCTTTTGTACATTAAAATTTCAGAAAACACCGCACTCTGACGGGCGAAAGCTGACTAAAAATACATATTCTACTAACTACACAAATGTTATATGCAAATGTTTCCCAAATGACAGCAATGAAAAATCAAACACTGCAGATGAAATTCCTAAGCCTAAGAATGATAATAAACCGAAGAATAATGTTGTACAGTCTACCGATTCGATGGACAAAAATGACACAATTTCCAAAACAAATTCAAAGGTCATTTGTAAATGTCCGAGTGATGAAATAAGTGAAAAAGAATCCCAGACAATTCACACACAGAAGAAAACATTATCATCCTCCACAGGACCCATAAAAAGATGCTTTTGTACATTGAAATTTCAGAAAAACCAAAACATGAAAGGAAGTAAGCCGCTTCAAAACACAGGTGGATCTCAATATGCAAATGACAAAAATAAAAAATCCATCGCAACTAAAAACCAAAAAACTAAAGACCAATATGTGAAAACAGTTAAAGTAACACATTCTGAGCCACCGCCTGGTTTATTACCATACGAGTGCGAGCCTGGCTTTTGCGTTCCTGGCAAATGTGATCCTTATTTGTGTATTGAAAGAATCAAAATACGTAACAAACCTAAGAATGATTTGATAAAGTCTCCTGATTCGTTGGACAAACGTGACAAGATTCCCAAAACGAATTCTAAGGTTGTTTGTAAATGCCCAAGTGATGAAATGAGTGACAAAAAGTCGCAGACAATGGACAGGCAAAAAAAAATGTTATCCTCGTCTGCAGGGTACATAAAAAGATGCTTTTGTACATTAAAATTTCAGAATCAACCGCCCACAGAGGAAATCAAGCAGGGTAAAAAAAAAACTACTGATGAAATTCATAAGACAACTGCGATGGCCCAAACCAAAGACAAACGTGTAAAACCAGTTAATGTTTCACCTTTGGAACCATCGCCTGGTTTATTACCATACGAGTGCGAGCCTGGCGTCTGTACTCCAGGCAAATGTGACCCTTACATCTGCATTGAAAGAATTAAAATACGTAACAAATCAAAAAATGATGTTTATACCAACCTGGCAAAACGTGACAAGGCTACCAAAAGAAATTCTAAACTTATGTCAAGTGATGAAACGACTGAAAAAGTGTCTCAAACTATTCACACACCGAAAAAAATTGCCATAAAGAGGTGCTTCTGCACACTAAAACTTCAAAAGCAATCGCAAGAAAAAAAGCAGGTTAACAACACACTTACTTCAAAATATACAAATGTAAAATGTAAATGTTTCCCAAATGAAAGCAATAAGAAAACAAATACTACAAATGAAACTAGGATGTCGCTTTCGAATAGTTCGTCTTCTCGAACCAAACTGAATCCTGTCACGAGAGACAAACATCGGAATAACAAGCGTAGCGCGAAACAAACAGCAAAAGATAAAATTACTGCTAATATGGCTAAGAACGCATCGCGACAGGTAGTAAAAGTAGGAACAAAGTTAAGTTTCGACATACAATTTTCCAAAAGCCTAGTGAAAAGCTAAAACAATGTATTTGAAGCGCAACAAACCAATCGAACACAGCCTTATCGCCACGGACAACCTGCCTATGGGTGCGAGGTGCGAACGGGACGATACTGGCTAAACTTGAAAACATTGGATGATTTAAACTGGATGAACATTGTTTTTTTCGATAATATAATAATAATAATGCTGGACAATTCACACAGCATTATATAGCCCCAAGCTAAGCAGAGCTTGTGTGATGGGTGGGTACTAGACAATTATATGCTGTTCACACAGCATATATGTATATCATTCTTTTTATTCTTACATAATTTTAAACGTCAAAGTTTTCTTCGACGACCTCTGTGGCGCGGTGGGCGAAGGTCTGTCTGCGACGCAGGAGGTTGCGGGTTCGATTCCCGCCTTGGGATAAATGTTTGTACGATCTGCAGGCATTTGTTCAGGGTGTCCTGGTCGTTTTCTATGTATAATAAAAAATATCTATCTATGTATTCTATTATATTATATACATATTTAGTACCCATAACACAAGCTCTGCATTGTTTTATGTATATCTAAAGATTTTTATTGACTATTTGCATTATAATCACTAATTTGTTGTAGAATGTGATTTATAATCATATTTGTTATATTTTCAAGAGAAAACACTTATTTCGTTTAAAAAAATGTTTGGCAATGTTTAAAACGTTAAATAATGCAATAACGTGTAAATGAGTTCGAATGTAAAGAAAACAAAATTAAATGTTTTTCAAAAAATTAAAAAATCTTAGTAATCTATTGTGACAATTTTATTGTGAATTATTCGTTACTTTTTATATTTTGAATTGTTTTTTTCCTTAAATGTACCAAGTACCAACTTTATCACAATCAATTATTTATCTATATTTTATTTGATTACTGATCATGTTTTTCTGTAATAAATAATGTTTGAGTAAATATGCTAAGAGTTATATCTTAATCTAGTTTCTGCTCCCGGCTTTGCACGCGTTGTTTCTATGGAAACGCTTTAAGGTTATTTATATCTCGTGGGAACTGATTTATGGGATAAAAAAAGTAGCATTATGTTTGATACCAGGCTTAGAACTACATCTATAAAAAAATGTACTTTTGTCGCGAAGGAGTAACAAACATTCATTCATCCATCCATCCAAACTTTCGCATTTATAAGTGGACGTAGTTATGCAAAAAGGAACCAACCCTCAAGATGTTACTTTCGAGATAATTGAGTTTAAAGAATAAAGTTGTGTAGAAATGTCTAGGTAGCTTTTATTAGCTTTATTGTTTTACAGTCTTGTGTAGGGTAATGAGGGCTTTATACAGAGCCTAAAAAGTTAAGATTTTTTTGGGCACAAGTAATTGTTTTTATATTAAATTGCAGTTGGTTCCAATGCAAAATGCAGTTTTTGTGGGTTGGTTCCCTGTTACAAAAAGTTCTTCTAGTTGCATTGTCTAAAAATGAAAGCAAATTATTAGGTTTATTCATGTTTTATTAAAAACAATGCTTAACTACTAAACAAACTAAATATTGAACACAGCTAAATAATTCAGGTACATGCTAAACATGTTTTCTTATTTTTACGTTATTCAAAGTTAAAATATAGTTAAGTTAAATAGTTTAGGCTTATTTTAATATCTTTATAAAATCGGATACTGACCGGCGTTATATAACATTGTTATTTACTATATTATATAACGCCGGTTGTATTGTGACATTGTTATTTACCATATGCTATGGTTCCCTTTAACATATTAAATCAGCTCATTATAGTAAATCACGCAGCATGGTTCTAGATTGTAAAATATGAAATGTCGAAATGTGGGTTAGTTCCCTTGTGACATACTCATATCTTTGCTAAGAGCCGCTAGATGGCCAGGATCTTTTTTGAACATATAGAATACATGCTTAGGAACCTCCCTGTGCACTTAACTCCATTTTGACCGAGTTGTGGGTTGGTTCCTTTTTGCATAACTACATCCAAGTGTGATAACTACTGACTAGATAAAACAACCTATGTTTAATTAATCACTTGATGTTATTCCTGGTCCAGAACTAAGTACCTCTGCTAAATTCCAGCCCAATCCGTTCAGTAGTTCTGACGTGTGGAGGCAACCAACAGCCAACAATCCATTGTATGTAGATACGCACTAAATAGCATTATCGTGACGGCTTTAGAGCGAAGCTTGGGTTTACCAAAACTACGTAGCGTCATGCTAGCGTGGAAATCATCATCATCAGCCTATGCTAGTCATAGGCCACGGCTGGACATAGGTCTCCCCTAATGAGCGCCATAGCGCCCTGTCTTCAGCTTGCCGCATCCAGCATCTGCCAGAAGTCTTTCGCAAATAGTCATCCCACCTGGACGGAGCACGTCCTACTCTACGTTTGCCGAGTTGCTGTCTCCACTCAAGAACACGTTTACCCCAGCGGTTGTCGGTTCTTCTCGAGATATGGCCAGCCCACTGCCACTTCAGCTTGATAATCGAAAGACGACCTCAGTGGCGCAGCGGGCGAGAGTCTGCCTGCGACGCAAGAGGTTGCGGGTTCGATCCCCGCCTCGGAACAAATTTGTGTACGATCTGCAGAAATTTGTTCCGTTGGTCTGGGTGTTTTCTATGTATAATAAAAAATATCTATCTATGTAATGTATAATATTACGTATATCAGTTATCTAGTACCCATAACACAAGCTCTGCTTACCTTGGGGCTAGATAATGCTGTGTGAATTATCCAGCATTATTTTATTTATTTATAATCCTTTGAGCTATGTCGATAGCCTTGGTTCTCTGTTGGATGTGTTCGTTGCGAATCCTATTCTTCAGAGAAACTCCGAGCATAGCTCTCTTCATAGCTTGCTAGCGTAGACATGCACGTAAATTTATACATATACTTATTTCCATACAATTTACTTCTCCATGATATCCTGATATTGGGTACATCCGAGGTAATATCACCTCGTTCCAAATTGGAACGTGGTGATTATTGCCCGCAGAGTGGTAGCGGACGCCGAGTAGGAAGTAGTATTGCAGATAAATAAGGATATATCGGTATACAGGGCGTCCCACGGATATGCAGGCCGGAGCCCTATCTTGCTGAAAAGTAAGGTTTTGTCGTTCTGCAACCGGAAGATTATTTATCTCATTTCTCAAAATCTCAAGTCAGCTATTTTTTTCTGAACAAAATTTAACATCAAAATGTTAAAATTCATGGTCTTCCTTTTATTTGTGACACTATGTTATTTAGCAAAAAATAATCCTTATGATGAAGCCTTTCGCTCGGTATGATAAAGCTACAGGGTGATTATTGTTGATGTAACGGGTTCGATTCCGGGTTCAACCATGTAATTATTTAAATATCTATGAATGCTGTTTAAATTGTTTTTTAAATTCAAATAATGTCTTCTTTCAGTGAAATGTTCTATCTACAATATTCAAGATACTTTCCCTCCATGTGGCATATCCGTGGGACGCCCTGTACCTATAGGATGTCCCTTGAATAACTGCAAACCCCAAAACAGATGAAACTAGATAAAAAAAATTGGACGAATATGTTTCAAAAAGTGGCCAGAACTGTTCCTTACTATATGGCAGCTTTTTGAAATTTCGCTTTTCACACGAGGTTATGCTCGTACCTATCGAATTTGTTATATATATCACATTGAGTATAAGTTTCAATGGTGATAAACACAAACAACGTACGCTAAATGCCCTGAAGACCAATTATATAACATTTGCGGTAAGAGCAAATTTGCTTCCACCCTCTTCTTTTTCACCCTCGTGCTCACCACTGTCTCCCGTTTATCTACTCCCAATTGTTCTTGTCTACACATCTACCTCATCTACTATGTCTCTTGTACTCTTGTGCAGTATCTTGTTCTATCCTCCGAGCCCTTCTTATCTCAAGGTGCGGTTTGAATTCCTTTCTCTCTCTCTCTCTTTGCGTTACTCTGAGAACCTAATCTTAAAAGTGCCTGCCCACACTACCACTTTCTACGACAAATCTTAAATTTTTAAACTTTCGCGATTTGATAACATATTTAAGATTATTTATCGGGTATTTATCGCGTACCTTTTGCTTTCTTTTCCCCAACGTTTCAACCGCGTTTCAGCGATCGTGGTCACAGGGCGACTGAATTGGTTGGGGAAAAGAAAGCAAAAGGTACGCGATAAATACCCGATAAATAATCTTAAATAAATCTTACACTGTACAAGCGACCCGTCTATGGAATGCTCTCCCCCTGGATATCAGACGAGCCAAATCACTCCCTAATCCCTATCTTTAAAAAACTGCTTCATCAGCATTATTTATTGTTATAAAATCAGACAACTTATCTTATGTTCATGTACAAAAGTTTATTATATTTTTGTAGGTTATGTACATGTTATAAGTAGTGTAAGTACCTATTACCTATTTTTTTTAAGTGCCACCGTCTTTATCGTGACATGTCCAGTCCATCCCAAGGTTGCCTGGTAGAGATTGCTCATAGCGATAAAGCCGCCTTTGTACTTCGTCTTCTCGTAGCATTTATCTCTGTGTTTGTGTGGTACAATAAAGTAGGTATTATCTATCTATCTTAAGATCTAAGTACTCTAAATATTTGGGTATCATATTGGACCAAACTCTTAAATTTAGACTGCAAATGACTTGCTCGTTGCTAGAACGCGTAAGCTTATATACGTTTTTAAGGGGCTCAGAAATGTATCTGAACGTAAAATTGACCGGGAAGTGTACATGGCTCTGCGTGATTCTATTTTGACATACTGCATCACCTCTTGGGGTGGTGCGGCTAAAACACATTATAGAACTCGAGAGAGAGCATAGAATAGAATAGATTTTTTTTTATTCACCTTAAACTACTACACAAAAACCTTAAAGCTATATTACTATTACTTAAGTAACTAAATTAGTTAACTTTGCGCGTGGCAGTGTCAAAGGCAAATATGGCCTTCACTCAGCATTGTGCTGGGTGCACACTGATGTATACCCAGCGCTGATTTTCAGTGAATACCAGAAGGGTCGTGTCACGTCACGATCGTCAGGTGCGCGATATAGACAATAAAATAATAAGGGTTTTAATATTTAAAAAAAATTGTACCTGCCATATTTTAAATGTATTTTACCTAAACACTACTAAGATAAATGTAATATACTAAATAAAAATAAGACAATCATAAACCAAAACAATAGAAAATCATAAAATAATATTGCAATACTGCTGCCGCCGGTCGGCTGTGGTTCAGTTAGTCAGGCCATGGGAATTAGTCCGATTTGTAGTGCGGTTAGATGGTACGGTTTGATCCAAGCATAAAGGGCAGTGTTGAATGTGAGTCTTCCCTACCCATATCCTACCGTTTGATCTGTACAAAAAATGGAACCAGCTCTCTGTTAGACAAACCTTTATCCTCCAAATCTTCCTAGCGAAGCGAAACACTTGTTGAGTACAATGAAGAGTTAGACAAAAACAAGAGTAGAAAAGAAAAGGTGTGCGCCTCTCGCAAGGATCTCAAAGAGTCAGTTGCTTCTTATAGGATCAAACTCAAACTCAATAACCTTATTTCTTTAGGCTTACAAAATAAGCACTCAGACAAGTCAAATCGTACATTCACAATAAAGTGAACGCCATTTTAATCATATTTCCACTAACACGCACTAAGTGTAAGATGGAACTACCTAAATGCATAAAAACCTTAAACTACTTAGAGACTGAAACTCTTTTTGCGACCCTTATCTGACCTGAGTATTATATAAATTTGTCCCGGGGGTGGGAATCGAACACGCAACCTCCTGTGTCACAGGCAGACCTTCGCCCACCGCGCCACAGAGGTCGTCAACTCGTCTAATAATCTGTCATACATTATCTGTCTCATCTCATAATAGTTAATTTCCAGTTGCCTACAGAAAATGTACCTAGTTCTTATTGGAGGTTAATTAGGTGTGGTACACACACCAATACATACACACACACACACACAAATACTACTAACATTCACCCTACATACATTTTGGTTTGTCTGTTATCTATTCTTATTTTTAACTTATTTTTTTATTACTACTTTTCTTGGACGATGTTTCCTAAAAAAGCTTTGACCATTCATTGTATTTTTATAATTTATTAACAGTAAGTCTTACAGAAATTGAAAAAACCTTAAGCTATCCTATGTAGGCACCTCCAACTAAGTACATAGGCACCACGGAACATAAAAAATAAGTTGTTTTTTATGTTCCGTGATAGGCACTAACTTTGTTTTATTTTATGCTGGCAATCCGTGGAGTGAGGGCACTGGAGACCTGCAGTTACAGGTTTTTTTCAAAAACCGTAGCTGGCTCCAGCCTCTCACAATACAGGTTTTTCTCAAATCACTAGATTACTATGTTTAATTTAATTTAAACCTATTGTAAGAGGAAAATAAATTAACTTTTTTTATTATTAATACTTTCTACACGGACACCATAGTTTGAGACGCTGCTGCAGCGCTGTAGCCTCCTTAAGGTTGTTCGTCGCGAGATTATTTTTTGTGGTTTTAATTTTTCTGCCTTCCACAAGCAATAAAACTAGCAAAAAAGTAAATTGCAAGTAAACCATTTTCTATATACGCATAAAACCAACTTCGATTCAATGGTATTTTTGGAGCATTTGGAAAAACGCGAAATGATGTGCTAAAAAATCTACAATTTCTCAAAGATTGTTTAGTAAATACAATAATTTATAAATAATCTCAATCAATAATATAAATAACCTCGCGCCAACCCACGTCGAATCGAACTACCTTAACGGTACCTTTCTTAGGTCTTATTTTCTGACAAACGAGTACCTACATAATTCACCTCATAAACGGCCTACACCGGCTTGCTATGGTGAGGTCATCACATCACCGCGGTGGACTGGGCAATAGTAACACCAAGAGCAGTGCTTCTTCGTCCAAAGATTCAAGAGTTCATCTTCAACCTAAAAGTCATACTACAATTCTGGAGCCTCAGGGTCAGCAGGCCAGCTACTGTCTCGCGCAGTAATTTGCGCTAATTTGAAGACGTCATGGGTTAGAGTATTTACAATCCATCAGACGTAGGGACATAACACATATCCAGCACCGCTATTGAACAGCATAAAAATAACTTCTCAACAATTTATTCTTACAAACTATATTTCTTTTTATATCAACTTTCCTTGCCCCAGTCCAGAACCTCAACTGATGGAAAGAGACGATTGGCCGATGATGTATCACGAAGGTCTAGAAGACACCTATTCACTCTTGTTTTGAAGAGACCCAGGTAAACCCAACCTGGGTTTTGGCTGGAGAATCAGCGGCAGACAGCGTGTTCCAAACTTTGAGTAGTTAGGTAGGTTGCCTGGAAGAGATCGCTTCTAAGCGATAGGGCCGCCCATTGTACTTGTCTCATGTAAATGTTTTTTTGTAATGTTCTTTTCTGGTGTACAATAAAGCATTTTTGTATTGTATTGTATTGTAGGTACTTAATATTTGAATATATTGGCAGGTACAGCACCCATTTTTCTGGACATAATTAGGTTTAATTGATTCGCATAACTATGAGTACTTATAAATGTCTTTCATTTGATCTTTCTGTAAATTAATGTAGGTACTATGAGTGTACTACGTTTATAAGTAAGTAAAATACCTACCTAAATAGCTTATTATCGGCAAGTAATAAAAAAACTGTGTATAATTTTACAGGTACTAATTATTAATTAAAGTCTCAATGTTGTGTTTAGCTGGTAGAATATTTTTTATTTTTGATAGAGTTTTTAGAAAATATTTTTCGATATTTCCAAAACTATTTTTTATTTCACCTTTTTCGTTGTTTGAGTTGCTACTTGATTTTTTATCAAAAAATTTATTTATTATATTTGAGTCATTTTGTTTCAAGCTTATTTTAGTGACTTCGTTAAAGTCGTTTACTTCGTGGATTTCACTTATGGGTGTAGAAGTACTTTCTCGTTCCATAACTTCTTTTTCACTTGAGTTCGAAATAGCATATTTCAGTTTAAATGTATCATTATTAGAAGATGTGCGAATCGAGTCAAGTAGACTCTTCCCAAAGAAGACATAAGGTACCTTAATTTCGGCGTAGTCTAATAAATCTTCCAGCCAAACAGTGAAGTAAAGAATTAGCACAATAATGATGGCCATTATTAAAATAATAGAACATGGCCACGAACAAGAGGATCTTGGGTAGCATCCTGAATGTTTTTGGCAGAAGCAGTTCTTGACAAAGCAGTAGGCGATCCAAGCGGGTATTAGTCTCAGCAGATTTAAGAAGGATGATATATAACTGTGCACAATGTCGATAACCAAGCGAACTATATCTTCGATAGCAAACAGCACTGTTAAAAATATGCGTAGCAGGGTTTGGAACGTGCAGACAATTGGCATGCATATTGTGTAGCACATTTTGTTTTCCTTTTGTTTCCTTCCTTTTAAGTTTAAGGAATATTGTAATAGCACAAGAGAGAACCAGCACCTGACCAATTATTCAATATTCTGGCTCTGTTTTAATAAACAAACTTAAAATATCCTTATAAGTTTAATGTAGAGCTCTATGTTTGTTCGTATCAATGAGTTTAGGTACATTAACTACCGTAAGTTTGTATCAGCATGATTATTATGCACCGTTAAAGTATTTATTTTTCTATTTTTTTTATAATATTTTGCGATTTTTATTACTCTTTCATTTTTGAAGCACCTTATTATTTTTTATTTGGCACCATCTTGGACGGAGGAAATCACCGGGCACCATAAACAATGAAAACTACTGCGATCAGCGAAGATAATTATAGCAAAGAGAAAACAATAACTATGCTATCAATACGAGAACTTAGGGCCGCAGCCAGGATGAGACCACGAAGTAATTTAAGTTTTTTACCCCCGAATACTCAAACGCATCTCAGATTTAAGCGCGTCTCAAGTGACGAATTTATGACACATTTTCAGTATTTTCATTGAAAACTGTCAAAAAATCACGACTTGAGACTTGCTGCGTTTCAGTATTCGGGCGTTAGAGTCTGACCGCCGAAATATGATCCTGAATAATGTCTGACTTCAAATTCCTGAATAATGATAAAATACAGCCCGCTGACCTCGTACCTACTTACCGTTGTACCGAAGTTGCCCTTGATGATTGACCAAAATCTATTTTCGACTCACTGCCTAAACAGGTAGGTATCACAAACAGTGCGATGGATTTTTGAAATTTCCGTTGTGAAACGGAATAGTAATGTAAAAAAAGTAGGTGGCGGCGCTAGTTTGGGTGGGGTATACGCCTTAAATATTTTTCTTGTGCAAAACAAAATCACAAATGATCATATCACAAATCACCTAAGACTTGTGCAAAGACTGGCAAAAACACACGACAAAGTTTTAATTTACATCCCCTTTGCTGCTGCCGAGTGTACACTACGGAAAAGCGAGGTCGATCGAAGTTAAGGGTATTCGACTTTACAGGAATCGACGTTACGGGAATCATGGTACTCTAGGGGAATCGGCGTTATGGGAATCTTGGTACTCTAGGGGAATCGGCGTTATGGGACCAATTCAGTGTATTGGCAATGACACTACCAGGCGCACTACCAGTAGTGTTATTGCCAATCAACGACACTACCTATATACTAAGACTATTTGACGACCGATGTGGCGCGGTGGGCGAAGGTCTACCTGCGACGCAGGAGGTTGCGGGTTCGATTCCTGCCTCTGGACAAATGTGTGTACGATCTGCAGACATTTGTTCAGGGTGTTCTGGTCGTTTTCTTTGTATAGTAAAAAAATATCTATCTATGCATTGTATTATATTATGTATATCAGTTATCTAGTACCCATAACACAAGCTCTGCTTAGCTTGGTGCTAGATAATGTTGTGTGAATTGTCCAGCATTATTTATTTATTTAGCAGAATTGAATTGTGCCTAACCAGATTGCCATTAAACAACTTCCTCCTCACAAAGCCCGCCAACCGCCGCAAAGCGTATGGTTCCCTTCACGCCGATGCGAGGGGGGTTGTGGTTGTGGCGACTCTAAGGCCTCGGTCTCGAATTTTGCGGGCAGCGGGGCGGCGGCGGCGGCGGCGCGGGAGAGGGGCGGGCAACGCATACCTGTTCTCGAAACCAGCGGGCAGATCGCGCGGCACTGTAGCGGTGTAGTGTTGTGTTCGTGGTTGTGTTGTCGACATTCGCAAACGAAATCTCTGAAAATCGGCGACAACATCTTTTTGATTCAAATGTATTCCTAACGCTCGATTTATTGTGGGCAAAAGAAGAAGTGGATCCCTACTATAGGGCAAGGAAAATAAATGGCGAGTTTTATCGAAATTATGAAGAACAGAGACAAAATCCCGATAAATTCTACGACTACACCAGAATGAGTGTAGAAACTTTTGACTATATTCTAGAAACTATCAAGAGTGATTTAAAGTCTGGAATTAATCCAAAAAGTTTTAGAGGTATTACATTACATTACATACAGGTAGTACATTTTGATACGTCACAAAAAAAAAGTACAACACTATACTACAATGCAGACGCGCAACGCGGGACGGTCACCGCTCGACTGGAGTGCACCGCTCGTTGCCCGCCCCCGCGCCGCTCCCGCGCCGCTGTTTTCGAGACCCGGTCCATTTGACGATACGCATAAGATCCTGCCGCTCCCGCGCCGCCGCCGCCGCCGCCCCGCTGCCCGCAAAATTCGAGACCGAGGCCTAAGGCCTCGGTCTCGAATTTTGCGGGCAGCGGGGCGGCGGCGGCGGCGGCGCGGGAGAGTGGCGGGCAACGCATACCTGTTCTCGAAACCAGCGGGCAGATCGCGCGGCACTGTAGCGGTGTAGTGTTGTGTTCGTGGTTGTGTTGTCGACATTCGCAAACGAAATGTCTGAAAATCGGCGACAACATCTTTTTGATTCAAATGTATTCCTAACGCTCGATTTATTGTGGGCAAAAGAAGAAGTGGATCCCTACTATAGGGCAAGGAAAATAAATGGCGAGTTTTATCGAAATTATGAAGAACAGAGACAAAATCCCGATAAATTCTACGACTACACCAGAATGAGTGTAGAAACTTTTGACTATATTCTAGAAACTATCAAGAGTGATTTAGAGTCTGGAATTAATCCAAAAAGTTTTAGAGGTATATCTCCAGCAGAAAAATTATACATAAAATCTTCCCATAATTGATTAATTATTCTTCTATTTTTATGGTTCACATCTTTGCTGTTCCATATGGGTCTCTTCTCAAAGATTGCCGAAATAATTTGCTCTTGCACGTCCGAGGACATTTTGATACGTCACAAAAAAAAAGTACAACACTATACTACAATGCAGACGCGCAACGCGGGACGGTCACCGCTCGACTGGAGTGCACCGCTCGTTGCCCGCCCCCGCGCCGCTCCCGCGCCGCTGTTTTCGAGACCCGGTCCATTTGACGATACGCATAAGGCCTCGGTCTCGAATTTTGCGGGCAGCGGGGCGGCAGCGGCGGCGGCGCGGGAGAGGGGCGGGCAACGCATACCTGTTCTCGAAACCAGCGGGCAGATCGCGCGGCACTGTAGCGGTGTAGTGTTGTGTTCGTGGTTGTGTTGTCGACATTCGCAAACGAAATCTCTGAAAATCGGCGACAACATCTTTTTGATTCAAATGTATTCCTAACGCTCGATTTATTGTGGGCAAAAGAAGAAGTGGATCCCTACTATAGGGCAAGGAAAATAAATGGCGAGTTTTATCGAAATTATGAAGAACAGAGACAAAATCCCGATAAATTCTACGACTACACCAGAATGAGTGTAGAAACTTTTGACTATATTCTAGAAACTATCAAGAGTGATAAATAGAAGATTCTTCATTATGAAGATTGCCGAAATAATTTGCTCTTGCACGTCCGAGGACATTTTGATACGTCACAAAAAAAAAGTACAACACTATACTACAATGCAGACGCGCAACGCGGGACGGTCACCGCTCGACTGGAGTGCACCGCTCGTTGCCCGCCCCCGCGCCGCTCCCGCGCCGCTGTTTTCGAGACCCGGTCCATTTGACGATACGCATAAGATCCTGCCGCTCCCGCGCCGCCGCCGCCGCCGCCCCGCTGCCCGCAAAATTCGAGACCGAGGCCTAAGATCCTGCCGCTCCCGCGCCGCCGCCGCCGCCGCCCCGCTGCCCGCAAAATTCGAGACCGAGGCCTAAAGGTGTATGGGTTAGGGTGTGTTTAAGTACCTATAATTGCACCCAGAGACATGACGTGTTGACACGTTTATAATAAACGCAGTTCCACCATTCCTCGGCAGGAATTGACAGTATTGGGTCCAAAAGTTGTGTTTACTATTTTAAATCTAAAATAGTCTTGGTAGGTATTGTTCTGTTGATGATTGACAATGACACTACTGGTAGTATGGCTGGCCAATAAATGAACACAATTCGAGTAGTTTATTTACTGAATGAGATATGAAGATCTTAAAGCCACGTCCGAGGGAACACATACCTACAACTGATATCTATCGACTTATTTTTTTTTCGGCACGTCTACTAGGCAATGATTGTATTCAAAATTATTGAATTCCAATGTGGACCCTCGATCGTTATCGACACAATCTGAGCCTCTGAGCGCTTTATTGCAAGTCCTTAAATAAAAGTACCTATTACCCATGTGAGACCCTTTATTTTCATTCTATGTAATAGACTAGCGTAGTCAACACATCGTCAAACATTCGACCAAAGAGCTTCGATGTTGTTGTTGGCATTGGTGTTGTCGTTGTTGTTGTTGTCGTTATTGTTGATGTTGTTGTTGTCACTGGTATTGTTGTTATGGCAATAGTCATTGGTATTGTTGTCGTTGGTTCTGTTGTTGAATCTGTCATTGTTGTTGTTGTATCATCCGGTATTGGTGTTGTTGTTGATGGACTTTCTGTTTCGTCTTCTCCCTCTTCACTGTCATCTGAGTCTGAATCGGATTCTTCGTTGTCGCCCTCTCGGAGAATTAGTTTTACAGTCGTGGTATCGGTATCGTTACTATCGCGGGAACACTCCGTGATGTCTCCCGGCGTAGGTACGAACCTGGTGAACGGTTCTGGGGTTGCTTTCGCGTAACCGATCTTGTAGAAAATCTTATCCAGCAGACCTGTAGCTCGGAATATGAAGAATAAGATCATGATGGCCACAGCTGACATGAGGCAGTCGCAGGTTCCGCCCCGGTTCACCGGGCATGGTCCACCTCCGCCGCACATAAAGCATTTCAGTCGCGAGGTTAATAGAAACACGAAGCAAATCGGTACGAGCGATATCATTTGAAGCATGAAGGATATGAAGTTGTAGAATGTCTGCAGGAACATCCTGATGAGGTTCTCTACCATGAGGATGATAGTCATCATGACGCGCACCAACATCTGTAGGCCGCATATGAAGGTCCCGAGGATCGAATGCACCGTGCGACACATCTTGGCTGATTTATCTGCGGGCATAAAGAAGTATCAGAGTATCGTTCAAAAATTTGTTTGTTCTAGGTTTCTATGATTTTCTATTAATTCAATAGCAACAACGATAGCCAGGTTGTTTTGTTTTGCGGTAAGCAGGATATGTTTTAGTGTAATAACAGAATCACACGCTAGGATTATAAATTATGCAGTTTTTATTTTCTCTTTTATAGCTAAGGCAGACCGGGACATTTTTACTGATGTATATTCCAACGTATTGATATAGAAATACGACATAAATTAGTATTGTTTTAAAATGACGCCGTGGCATCGAAAGGGATTTCATGGCACGGCATTAGTCGCGCCACGGTGGGATGCCGAGGCGTACTGCGGAGGGCAACGGAATGCCGCATACATAATGTCTGAGTTTACAAAATATGTCTTGGATTCTGGAACCAAGTAAGTACCTATACTCACTATCCTCCGTAATAATACCGACGGCGGAAAGTACCTACGGCCTCTGGCAGCCTCTAATTTAGGCTATGAAGACTTGTGTTATTCTAAGGGTTCCTACGCACTATGCGGTTAGCCGAAACGCGGTCAGTAGTCCGGCTAGGCGGCTGTCCGTAGCATGTGGTTGCGAATAGGGTTAACTAACTAAGGGTAACTATTAACTAATACGATTCCCATAAATTTACTTACTTGTCGTAAATTTTCGAGAACTTCTTTAAAAAATAAATAATGCTGGACAAATCACACAGCATTATCTAGCCCCAAGCTAAGCAGAGCTTGTGTTATGGGTACTAGGTAACTGATATACTTTAATATAATACGAAACAGAGATATTTTTTTTTTATCATACATAGAAAACGACCAGAGCACCCTGAACAAAATATGTCTGCAGATCATACACACATTTGTCCTGAGGCGGGAATCGAACCCGTAACCTCCTGCGTCGCAGGCAAACCTTCGCCCACCGCGCCACAGAGATTTCATTTCTTAGAGATATCCAGAGTGCGGGTTAGCACAATAACTAAAAAAAAAATTGACTGGCCAACCGGACGGCTGACCGCCCTCTGGCCACAATATTATCTATACATTACCGAGCTGCGGCTAACCGCATAGTACTTACGTTACCGTGGATGAGTGGTACTCATCCAATATCTTTGTCCCATGTACATTTGAACAAAGAAATTGGATGATTTTATACAATTTACTAGCAAAACCGATATTTGACAATGATTTCGACACTAGTTTCTTTCCGCGGCTTCTCACACGTTGTTTCTATGAAAACGTTAAATGGCTATTTTTTACACTGAATCTTTATAGATTATAAAGTAGCCTATGTTTTATTCCAGGACCTCACCTCAACAGCCTTTGACGGTCTACTACTGGACGCAGGCCTCCCCCTGATAATCGCCTTATTGGCTTTTATCTCATGGGGGGTAATGCCCATAATTCCCACGCTGCGCAAGCGGGTTAAGGATCGCAGTTCCGTGGTAGATCTAATCTGTAAGAGGCGCTGCTGCCCGCCTTACACCCTTAGTCGCCTCTTACGACACCCACGGGAAGAGCTTGGATGGTAAAAATTCTAAGCTGGCAACACACGACTCCAGAGCTACACTTGCATAATTTCAGCACGATCTGTTATGAAGTTTTGGTGTGAATAAATAACAATCATCCGTCTATCCATCCAAACTTTCGCATAGGTATATTATTACTGTGATGTGATTGCATTTGAACGCAACCACGCAAATTACTTAGGAATCTTGGAAAAAGATATTTGACGAGTGGATTGGGTATCCATGAAAGAAATTTGATAAAATGTTGAACACAGAAATTGGACAAACAATATTGGATACCCTTACCTTTACCTTCTTCTTAAAATACTGGCAATTCCACAAGCTTCAAACAATACCTACCTAACGAAGCCAAACTTTTAATTTATCTCATAGTAAAGTAAATAATTCTAATGTGTCATAACACTAGCCTACACAATTTAGTAAATGCCTATTAAGAGCACTTTTTTATTACAAACATAATAATATATGTAGGTAATGTTAAAAACTAGCAAAAACTAGATTAAAATTCCTAGAAATAAAAAAAATACTACATTATCGACAAGACCAAAGAGAATAAAACCACTACGACAAGACACCAAACATTCTTCTTTATAAAATTTTACTCCTTGAAATACACAAGGAGGATTCAATTCGAACTTCAAAGAGGTCGCAAAGGCGTGATACTGCATTTTTACTCTAAGTATATCATTGGATAAGTATCCATTTAAACGTCCTGTGGGCCTACAGTCCCACAAACGTTTACCCCCTTAACTGTCCTGGTTACCCCACTAAGCCCTCGGAAACGGTAGTTATTGTATACTCATTTCTCGGGAATACATTTTTATGGAACCAATTCGGTAGGATTCTACAATAGGTAGTAAAATTATGTTTCCTATCGATAGACATTAAAAAAAACCTGAACAATTCACAGCACTATAAATAATGCTGTGAATTCTTCAGGATTATTTATTTAAGCCAAGCAGAGCTTGTGTTATGGGTACTAGACACAGATGTACTAGGGATGCTAACGCATGTACTAGATAACTGATATACATAGTACAATACAATCCACAGATAGATAGGTAGATCTTTTTAATTATAGATAGGAAACGAACGGATCACCCTGAACAAAAATCTGCATTGTTTTTTTTTATGGTCTATAGATCTTTGTTTCACCCATAACATAGAATTTTTTCACTACGGTTTCACCACAATATCATTTGATGGAAAGTGAAGATGTGGCCGACGATTCACGAAGGTCAAGCTAGAAGATACCTATTCTTTCTTGTCTTGGAGAGACCCAGGTTATAATTGACGGGGAAAACAGCAACAGGGAGCGTGTTCCAAACCCCAGCGGTACGATCGATGAAGGTGGCCACAAAGGTCACCCCATCGAATTGACGGAGTAATCAACGAACATAAATACGATGCATATATAAAAAAACATGGAGCCGAACATAGAACTCTCGTTAAAACTCCCAGTTTTAACTGATGCTGATACTGTTGGGAATTCGGACAATTTCAAAGTCTAGGGACACGAGATAGCCCACAGTCAAAATCCCGGGAATAGGGTATTTAACTATGCAAGAGAAAAAAATTAAATATATTATTGAGATAGCTCAGGTAAAAAGCAGTTGGAAAATGTTAGTTTTAGTTCATAAAATAACAAAATAAATTTTAAAAGTGTATTCAAAAATCATGAAATAGTTGGCGGAATGTTATTATATCATACGGCTATGTAAGCAAACCACAAACTACAAAGGGATAGGTTACTTATCAAACTAAAAAGTATTAACACTGTCATCTTCGGCATCAGCCTCAGAAGAACTATCATATGGAACTGCCGTATTGTTCAATTTGACACGGAAGCAATAATGGACTACCAGTCTCTTTCTCACAACCATAGGCTTAGAATGTACAAGACCAACAGTGACAGATTAAAGGTGTTACAAAAAATGAAATGTAAATGTGTGCGTGAAATAGTGCTGCCTTGACTCGTAACATAATATTATCGATAGTCTTACGGGCGAAGTCACAGGACATAATGAGTTAGTTTAACAAAGTGATATAAAAAGTGTTTTATAATATAAAAAATCAAATACTTTTCAAATAGGTAAACAAATAGCAACATAGCTAAAGCTAGGTAACCTATTATTTATAAATGAAATTACTTGGTTCAGTTAATATGAAATAATGTATGTTTATATACATATAAAATGGATATTTCTGTGTGTCTGTTTATTACCATGTTTGTAAAATAAAACGTATCCAAAGTTGTTGTGTGAAAGTCCAATGCATTTATTATAAGTAGGCAATGTAAAGCACTTAATAAAAGTCAAAAGTACGTCTCATCATCACAAAATTAAAATAAAACTTTATCAGTATTTGACTTCCGCTAACAAATTTAACTATATGCTTCCTTAATCACATTCACACATTGTGACTAAGAAGAATTTATATCCAAAAATAATGGCTACTAAAACAAAAAAAATACTATTGGCTAACTAATTCAATAAAAATTGTATAAAAATCTTAAATAAAGAGATAATCTCATGTTCTTCTTCTGTTTAGGCTTGTTTAAAATTTTGATGTCTTGTGTTAACTAGTTTTAAGGTGGTTTCAGTGTTTTGAGCTTCCATGATAACGTTGTGAACTCGAGTTTTCTATTATAACCCCTTATCAGATTTTTTTATATTTCGAACGAAAGCTTTTTAAGAGAGCGGACCCACTGAAACAAAGACGGGGGTTAAAAGAAAAGCAAAAATATTAAAACAGAGATGTTTTTAAAATAATCTGAAAAAAAATATATTCTTAGTTTTGATTTTTTAAAAGGGTGCGAGTAGATTTAATTTGTTTAATTACAACAATACTCTGATATTATTTCTAAGTGACAAGATAATAAAATATAAATAGTTATAAAGAAAATAACACTATGTATTTTTAATGTAAATTTTTCGAAATAAATTTATTAACTTCAAAACCGTAAATTATCGTGGAACATTATATGGCGCTCAATTCATAGCTTAGTACCTCCCCAATAAGCACTTAAATACAGTATTGTGCTGAATTGCTAGTAGTCCTGTATATTATGTTATAATAACCACCCTGTACATTACATTACGTTCTTTTTATTTTACAGGAATGGAAAGTAGTGTTTTATTGTACTTTACAAATCTAAGCCTGTAATGTAATGATAATCCTAGCCAACCACGTCGAACCTACCGGCCGACACGTATTATCGACTATCGATACAATGACATCATCACTTTGTCAATCCCTATCGTAAACAAACAATTTTAATTTTTACTCAAAATTTCCTAAAATTCTTCATTTAGCAATGTAATTTGATGATAAGTCTTAAGAGAAACCTATTATCTAAGCTTTCAATAGCTCTTTTGCCTCATTTTCATACAGCAAATGACGAAATAATGATTATGAAGATTTCAGTAAAAACAGTCATAAATTACCTGTAAAACGTGTTTATAAGCGAGTTATTACGTTTGTAATGTCACATTCACTCGCTGAACAAGACACCATTGTGGCAGAAAAATGATTTTATGTTTTAATCGTAAGATTATTAATTAAAAGCACAAAATTCTTCTCGACTTGGATTAGCGTGGGCTCTTAAGGCCTCTTACTCAGCTAAAACAATGACATATCGACATCTTGTGTCGCTATCTCTTTTTCTCTCGTGGCAGTGTGTATTAACTAAATACCTCTCGCTCCCACGCTTTGTTAGTCTATTGAACGTAGTGAAAAAATTCTATGTCTATGCTCACAACAGTGGTTTTACGTTAGGAAAAAGCATACACACTCTTTTTATCAGCGCCCTCTTCCTGATTTTGATGTACTTTTGCTGTCACGGACGCCATTTTATTCTACGGTTTTGTTTACATGTGAGGAGATGTCATTGTGAGATTTTTATGTTTTCCCCGTGTTTTCGACTTATTTATTAAGCAAAACTGTGATATAAATTGAAAATCATAAAGAAGAGGTACCGTGAACTGTTCTGTAGCAGGCTGTGGCCTATGCGAAAGCAAAAACAGGCCGAATCTAACCATAATCCGCCATGTTTATCAACCGATTTGTTTACTTAGGTATCCAGGAAAAGTACATGCTTATGGCAGTTCTATATGATAGTTCTTCTGAGGCATCAGCGCATTTGTTCAGGTGCCACATAGTACCTATAGCTAGCTGATGTCATGACCACAGAGCAATATGGCATCCACTGAACATCCACTGCGTACAGCGTTTTCGTCAAAATCTTCATTGAAAATGTAATAAATGCATATCAGGGACATATAGATTAAATGATAAAAAAAAATATTTCTTCATTTGCACCAAAGAATCTAATTGAGACACTTAAAAAATGGGTGTTATACCCTATTCCCGATACTTTTAAGAACAATTTTTTTAGAAAATTATTACCTATTCCAGAATAAAACAATATATCCTAAAGGCTAAAATTTATGCCGTCAACAGAAGGCCGTGTCTAGAACACCGGCAGCATTGCCACGTCGAATGGCAATGCTAATTCGATGACCGAAATAAAAGCCAGCATTCCGATAACCTTTGGATTCCATTAGGAGTCAGACAGACAGACAGTTAAGATATTTGGAACCTCTCAAACATAGCTACACATCAAGGACATTACAAATTACAATCGCTATTGAAAAAAAAGTCAGGGATAGTTAAAATAATAATTTAATTTTATAAGTAAATGTTCCTACGAAGAAATTAAAAAATACTAAGCTATGACACAAAAACATCTAAAACTAACCAAACAAGGGTAAGCACCGTGGTTAGTAAAATTACCATACAACTTTTACAAAAACTCAAGTATAGGTACAACAACAGAAGGCAAAAAACACATTAGGATTTAATGCCGAATATACCAAACGCTTCATTTATAAATATCCGATGGATTCCAGTTTTCTGCGTCTAACGGCGCATTCACAAAGCATCCGTTTTACATGGTTCGTTTTTTGTGATTGCGTATGTATAAGTAGGTAGGTAGTTGTTGCGAGTTCACAAACTCGACAGAATTTCGGATCCAGTTCCTAAACGTTTGTTTCTAGTAGCGAAAGATCCGTAAAAACTGGTCCTGTAAAAACGGATCCGCTAGGTATGTGAATGCGCCCTTGAGGTCTTTACTACGCAGTATTTTCGACCTAAAGCGGTAGTGGAATCCGATTATCATTAAAAAAGGTACCTACTTGATGGAATACCGCGGACCGCGCAAAATCGAGCGCGAAATTTAACCGAAACAAACCGCAGGGCTATTATCAAATCGGCTTTTACAAGTCGAATTTTTGACATCTAAAACAAACTCGCGCGAGTTCGATTTTAAAAAAGCATATTAAAAAAGCGCAAGAAGGAAAAAACAAGAAAAAAATTGGTTTCCCGCAAATCGTAAACAATTTTCTATGAGCCCATGTTTACAAGATCAGCAGATCCCCTTTTTTCGAAAATGTAAAACAACTATTTTAAATACTAGAAATAATTGTGCAAAGTAGGTACCACCTGTTTTCTTAGTTCTTTTTTTCCTCAACTCTATCAATCACAAGTTTTTTTTTATTTTCATCGCTATATTAAATAAAAGAATACCAAGGGCACCTTTGGCCTATTTGCGCAAACAAATGTCTTAATTAAGAGATGATCAGCAAAAAAAATATTTTTTCAGCTTACTGCTCTCTTCCGGTCCTTTAAACGCGAATTCCTATGCCTATCCTATTCTCAAAATGACTTCATATATCGCCCTCTTATAGACCTGGTTAATACAATACAATACATATTCATATTTGAATTTATCGCGCGAATCCGTGTCAGACTCCACGGGACCATATTTAGAATAGCCCTGCTGGACAGACCGAATGGTTCCGCCAACCATATCTGAACAAAATTGCTCTTGGTGACCACCAACAACAATTTTGCATGTTGAAACAAAACAAAACTAATAAAGAGGCGATAAAAACAGATAGCAATGAGATATATACCTGTTGCTGATATTATGTGATAAATCCTACAAAAAACATAACTACTCGTACCTAACTAAATAATAGAAAAAAACAAGCGGCTAAAGGTTTGCTGCGTAGATATTTTATACTAGACTAGCACTTTCATGGCTGAAAACATAGAGTGCGATATGCGGATCACTCGCGCGATGCTAGCAGTGATCGTGTTAAGAGGAATCTGCAGCTATAATTACGCTAATATTTTCTGGTATAATATTGTTTGACTATACAGTAGTTAGGTACCATGTTAATATTGTAGAAAATCAATGCTTATGAATCTGGGACATGTCCTAAGTAATAGAGTATTGTTGACTGTGATACCTTTTCTGAGGCCGCTGCTAGACGGATAGGAAAATCATCATCAACCACTTCGCTTTCTATCGTTTGCTGTGGCATATTTGTAGCTCGCAAGGCTAATGCTCTTGCGACACGTCTCTCAGGTATATAACCGAACTGTTTAAATAAAGGCTCTAGATAACCTAAATTTTTCAAGATGAAAAACACACTTACTATTGTCAACACCATTAATAAACAGTCACATGTGTTACCGCGTTGGGTTGGGCATGGACTCATTCCACTGCATAGGAAGCACTTCAGTTTAGATGTGAGTATAAACACTAGACAGATCGGTATCAGTGATAGACCTTGGAGACAAAAGGAGATCATATTGTATATGGACTGAAGGACCATTCTGAGAATATTTTCGATCATGAGAATTATAGTCATAAGAATCCTCAATAGCATTTGAAACATGCATATAAATGTTTGTAGAATGGAGTGCAGTGTTCGACACATCGTGGCAGATATTCCTGAAATCCCGAAAAAAATATTTGTTAATTTCTTATGACAATTATAATCGTTAATTACCTACCTATGAGATTATTATAGAAAAATTATATGCCGTATGCAGGAACTTGGAACTAGCCCATCATCATCATCATAATCATCCGCCTACATTAGTCCACTGCTGGACATAGGCCTCCCGTAGTAAGCGCCGTGGCGCCCTGTCTTCAGCTTGCCGCATCCAGCATAAGCCTCACTCAGTGACTTATTATATGTGTGTGGATGAGCATTAACCAGACTTTTGTCTATTTTGGAATGGACTTCTGAAAAGTACCTATTGCTTAAATTGGTAATTGTATCGAATCTTATTGATTAATTTCTATCCTGCTTGATCTTGAAGTCATCGTTTGGCCAGAGATACTCAACCACAGAATAGGTACTTTTACTCCTTCTACCATACCTTAAAGTAGACGTATGTGGAGTGATATAATTATGATGAGGATTTAAAAACTGTAGAGTTCCCACTCTACAGTTTTTAAATCCTCATCATTACCACCTATACTTAATTATGATCATGTCTTGAAAACTAGTCAACCAACCTGGATTTTTCCTTATTGAAAAGTCTTTGATTTACTTCTTAAGCATGAAAAACGTACGCAAGGGATAAAACCAACGTTGTAAGTCACAGGAGACTGTATGTATGTACTTAGCTTCGTTTTTGATACCGTAGCAACTTTATACAGGTCTTATCTTCGAAGTACTATTATCCAAAGTTTGTAGGTGCACCAAAATATTGCATTTCTTTTATCAATGAAAAAACCATAAAAAGAAAACCCCAAACAAAGAGTATACAATAAGCACGAAAACCAAAGAGATTAAAACGCTACGCTTTTTTTTGTATGGAGTTTCGAAGGGCTGCACGAAAACCTTTTATGGCGGGATCACACACTTGACGAGATGTTATAATATTATAATATAGCGGAGTGGTTCTATTCTCTTTGGTCATCGTGGTATTCTCTTTGGAGATGTCTCATAGGTGCCCATTCCACTCATCCAATATTTTTGTTCAAGTTCTTTGTCCAATATTTGATCAAAGTTCTTGCATGAATGCCCATTCCACTCATCCAATATCTTTGTCCAAGTTCTTTGTCCAATATTTGATCAAAGTTCTTGCATGAATGCCCATTACACTCATCCAATATTTTTGTCCAAGTTCTTTGTCCAATATTTGATCAAAGTTCTTGGATGAATAGAATACCCATTCCACTCATCCAATATCTTTGTCCAAGATTCCTATGTAATTTGCGTAGTTGATTTCAAATGAAATTACATCACATTACACTCATAATCATGGCCAAATAAAATGCGAAAGTTTGGATGCATAGATGGATGATTGTTTCTTCTTTGCGCCAAAACTTCTCAGCAGATCGGCCTAAAAATTTGCATAGGTGTACATAGTTCCTTATGCCGAAATAAACCATAGGCTACAATTTAACCCATAAAATTTCAGTTTCCATGGAAAATAATTACCTGTAAACGTTTTCATAAGAACAACGCGTGCGAAGCCGCGGGCAGAAACTAGTATCCAAATCTTTGATCAAATATCGGTATTGCTAGTAAATTGATCCAAGTTCTTTGATCAAAATGTACATTGGACAAAGAAACTGGATGAGTGGAGTGGGCACCCTAAATAGAACCGTCTCCTACGAAGACACTAAAACCACGCCATTTTTGGCGAAATCTTACACTTGACGCTCAACCACCACGAGACAGGCCGAGCCCGAGAGCCCCAAAATAGGGTATTACACTTATTTTTGAAAAGTGTCTGAACTAGTTTATTTAATGCTAATAGTAATAAACCACAAAAAAATATGCAATTAAAATTTACATTTACTAGTAGCGCGCGTAACTTGACGAAAACGTTGGACTTAGTGGAAGCCATATTGCTCTGTGGTCATGACGTCAATTGACGGCGTGGTACCTGAAGAAATGCGCTGATGTTGCTGATGACAGTTGATACTTTTTAGTACATACCAACATTGCGTCTACTATTTCATGGTGTTAAAAAACACATTAAAAACTGGAAACTGAATTGTATTTTAAAATTTATTTTTTGAACTAAAACTAACATTTGCCGACTGCTTTTTGCGTGAGCTACCGCAATAATAAACAGAGATATAATATGAGATAGAAACTAAAAATTATTATAATTATGTAGTATAACCCTCGTGCGTACTCAGCCTGTCTCGTGATAATAAGGCGGAGCGGAATCACACGCTCGTCCAAACCACGAGATTCCGCCATAACATAATATGCTGCTTATTAAAGCAGCATAGTTAGTTATAGCGGAATCACACACTCGTCCAAAGACAATAATATTTATAAGCTCAACAAGTGAGCAAAACGATTATTTGTTGAACATGCCGATATTAAATCCCCTGAGCTAAATGAATAAAATAATAGGGATGTTAACCATAATCACAAATTAAAGTTTAGTGTTAATTTTATGATCATTTGTATTATTAGAATATCGAAAATCACATTTTTATAATATAATATAACTTATTAAATTTATTAAAAATGATTTTAAATGCTATATTTATAATCTGTTGTCAAGTGACTGCAAACGCCATTATAAGCTTATGACGTCACTAGCCGCAAAACAAGCTGTCGCACTGTTTGTTTACCTTTCTGCATTTTCTCATAACGACGAATTAGTCTGTAAATTACATAATATTAATACATGATGAAATCCGGATTCACTAAAGGGAATAGTTCCAACTTACCAAAAGTAGATTTGTTGATGGTGGCAAACTTTTTTGCAAGAAACGAAGACTTTTGTGGTTCAGAATTCAGGAACGTGAAAACATCTTTGTAGGTACACTTTTACGTTTAATACCATTTATCTATCTACGAATACATAAATAACAGTCAAATACATGTGTAATAGATGATTTTCTGCTTCTTATATATAATTTTTCGTGTTTAGAACATCGTTTAAATCACTGTTTACAAAGTTAGGTTATGTGCTAAAACAATAAATTCGTAACATTTGCTTATCTTTTGGCACATGAATAAACAGTTTTTCCGGTATAGTAATTGTTGTACTTTTACACAGGGGGCACTGCACAGGTTTTGTAAAACTTTGTGTTCATTTTGATTGTTTGTATTCAAGTAAAATTAAGAAAACACATGTCCTAATCGAACAATGGACATACAACATACAGTCATGTCATGAATCGCGACCATCGTTTTGCGGTTAGTGACGTCATTTCTGTTACGTGACAGTTGTTAGTGTTTTAGCGGAAAAGTTTAAAATTACTCTATTTTTTTACATTTTCTTATCGAATATAGTAATATTTTTAAAGAAAATATTTTTTTTATGCTAAACAAGAGTCCATCTTCAAAATAAAAGCAATTCCGAAAAATTGTTAACATCCCTATTCTGGACTTAAATAAAAATAATTATTTATGAAGGTTGAATCCGGTCTAACCTCCTTCCCTTCGATAAGTTAAATAAAAGAGGTGCAACTCTCATAAAAAGTCCATGTAGGTACCTGTGCTTTGGAAGTTTATTTAAAGATGGCGCTGCTGTCCGCCTACTAGAAAATCAAATGCCTCCCAGAAGAAAGTGGACCCCTAGTGTGTTAATTATTACGTAGTTTTTTTTATTTTTACCTACACTGAATTCAAATTAGTTTTTCAACAAGTTGAATTATTATCCTTTATTCCAGATAGAACGACTGGCTACGAAATTAGGCATCGCTTAGTGCTACGTCGAGGGCTACAGGTGCTACGAAACGTCTTCTACGAGGCCCGATGAGGTGCGCGGTGACCGGTGAATCCATAGTGAAAAAATTCTATGTCTATGGGTGAATCACGCTCTTACTTTGCTACGCTCCTACGGCTCCTACGCGCCTCTATGTGCTACGAGTGGTCCTGCTACGAATCGAAATACGATGATCAAAATCAATAGTTTTGCATGTTCGGTCCGTGTTTAAGAGCAATAATTAACACGTAGGGGTCTACTTTCTTATGGGAGGCATTTGATTTTCTTGTAGGCGGACAGCAGCGCCATCTTTAAATAAACTTCCAAAGCACAGGTACATGGACTTTTTATGAGAGTTGCACCTAAAGTTTTTGTGATAAGGATAGACATAGGATTTTGCGTTCATAAGAGCGGGACAGCTGGCATGCCAAAACAACGCAACGCAAGCCCAAATATCAAGTTTTAGCTTATTATCTATAAATTAGAGTTTAATCGCTAATTACTCGGTTATTAATAAGAATAATAATGCTGGACGATACACAGAACAGTATCTAGCCCCAAGTTAAGCAGAGCTTGTAATATAGGTATTATAACAGATAACATATGTATAACTGATATACATAATATAATACAATACATAGATAGATATTTTTTATTATACATAAAAAACGACCAGAACACCCTGATCAAATGCAAATGCAAACATTTGTTTTGAGGCGGAAAGGAAATCGAACCCGCAACCTCCTGTGTCGCAGGCAGACCTTCGCCCACCGCGCCACAGAGGTCGTTATGATCCAAAATCGGGGATTCTTAATGATCCATGGTACACAGGTCTATCCCTCATACCTAGCACATATCACCAGAATCCCCAAAAACGGACTTAATGATACTAAAAAATTCTGGACTCAGTTATAGTCCAGTCAATTTAAAAATTTGCGAACGATTTTGAAGACAGGCGATTGTATATACTACCCTAGACAACAATTGCCGTGCTAGGGGGGCTGGTGTGTGATGTGAGTTTTTAACAATGGCTTCAACGGCGACGACCGTCGGTGACCGCGGTGGTGGCGGCGGCGCTGAGGCGGCGTGCTCGCTGTGAAAGTGTGAACCCACGCGCCACGTCGAACTCGCTGCGCAATCGGCTAGCCTTGAAATCGCTCGCAAATTGCCAGTGTGATATGATAAGGCTCATAAGTTAGTTTGTATTGTAACTTCTCAAACCTACACATCTAGGGCACTACAAGGAGCCTACTGAAAAAAAAGTCGGTAATAATAAAAATATAATATAATATTTTAAGTAATTCCTAAGAAGAAATTAAAAACTAACGATGACAAAACATCTTAATACTAACCAGCAGGCAGTACCTACCGAGTGGATTAAAAACCACATATCAACAAAACTTAACAAAAACTCTAGTGCCTACACTAAACAATAACAGAAGGCAAAGCAAAACTATTAAGAAGAAATATATTAATACATCGATTAGACCCCAATTTCCTACTCTGGATAGCTAACACCGCGTTGATCTGCAGAAATTTAACGTAAAATAAAAACGTCTTAGTCAGCTTTCTAAGTCAAAGACTTTGTATCGGAAACGGATTCGCGAGCTTTTTTATTTGCAGTTTCACAAACAAACTTCGATTTAATTCAACTTGAAGCTATTAAAGTTTGCTTAAAATGTTATAAATAAGGTTACAAGCACAGAAATGTATCTTGATACATGGTCTGTGCTTTGTAATAGATTTTATTTAATACATACAAAAATCAAAGTAAGAACCTAAATTACCTAGTGTTTGTATTGTAACAAGGGTTCTACGATGTGCGAAAATCTACTTTTCCGCTGGTTTACTTCGTGTAGAACGCAGCGAATAAGGCACTGCAAAAATATTTAATTAACGTACCTAAGGCGAAACCGTGGGCGAAACCGTGTCAGATACCGAGTCTTCGAGTCCCCGACTCGAAGACTCGGAATTTGAATAGACCAGATTTTGAATAGACCTGCTAGGCAGACCAAATGGGTTCAACATTTAACGTAAAAGGCAAAAAGTAGCTATCCAGACAAAAACGAAACTTATAGAGGCAAATAGATTATTATGGTGTAGCTGTCAGACAATGCAGTGATCATTATTGATTCCTCCGAAAAGCGGTATACTTATAATAAAAAAATAAATAATGGCGGCTCTAGTAGGTAATTTGCTGCGTTTCTCAGAGAAATCAATGACTGCAATAATATGACTATCACTATACACTAGCCAAACTCAATGAAGAATGTTTGTAAACAAACCACCATAAAATTCACTCTTATGCCTTAGGTTCACTATTTACTTCTCGATTTGTGATCCTAAAACTTTTTAAACTTTTCGCGATTTGTAATAATGATTATTACGTTATCAAAAGGTACGCGATAAATATCCGATAAATAATCTTTATTACATTCGTGAGCCTTTCTTCAATAAAATATTACTTACAATTAAATCTGAAACTCTAGTACGCCAAGCAGTAGGTCTGTCTGTATTATGAAACTATGCTCAATCTGAGCAACCTTTTGTCTTGGTATTTGTGTCGTGGTTTGATTACAAATATTCCACATTGAGTTTGGCTAGTGTATAATTAGGGTACTACGTTGCTCGAAACGTTCCATAAAAGTACCTATATGCAGGAAGAAAATGGCTGCTTATGAATCTGGAATATGACCTAAAAAATAGAGTATTGTTGACACGGATACCTTTTTAGAGCTCTCTGCTAGACGGACAGGAATTTCATCATCAATGAGTTCGCTGTCTACCGGCATCAGCTGTTGCGGCATAGCTCTTAGGGCTACTCTTGTATCGTTGTTGGGTTTGTTAGGTATATAACCCATCGCTTTAAATATGGAATCTAGATAACCTAAATTTTTTAGGATGAAGAACAGACTTACAAGCGATGTCATCATTAGAAAACAGTCACATGTATTACCGCGTTGGTTTGGGCATGGACTCAATCCACTACATAGGAAGCACTTCAGTTTAGATGTGATTATAAACACTAGACAGATGGGTATCAGCGATAGGGCTTGGAGGCAAAAGGAGATCATATTGTATATGGACTGGAGGAACATTCTGAGAATATTTTCGATCATAAGAATTATAGTCATCAGGATTCTTAATAGCATTTGGAACACGCATATAAATGTTTGAATAAGGGAGTGCAGTGTTCGACACATTGTGACAGATAGTCCTGAAATAACAAAAAAAATATTAAAATATCATTTTATACAAATCACAATCGTTAGTCATCTTGCAGCTTAGCTTTCATGGCCCACAACCATCGAGTACCTAACAACCACGACGTTTTGTGGTCCTCGTGTCTTCCTGTAGGAGCATCATGCATGCTTCAGGCACTCAGGCATGCATGACCGACGACGCGACCAAGGCGCGTTGGCAGCAGCTATGAACTTGGAACCAACCTACGTATTTTTCAGTAGGTACAAGATCCTACCTACCTGCCTGATACCTCCTGTATACTTACCTATTAAAATTACTGGTGTAGCTTAAATGAATGTAAATTGTGTTGGTGGACGTCAGGAGACCTAGGTACGTAAATGGGTAAGTAAGTACCTAGACCTACCTATCTCAATCTAGCTAAATCATTGATTACTTTACCTAACTTTATCGTATGGGGACGTCCACGGAACAGAAAAAACAAGTTGTTTTGTTTTTTCTGTTCCGTAGGGACGCCAGAGAAATTGGTCCACTCTTTAATAAAATGTGTAGGTATGAATGTGATAGGTAGGTAAGGTTAGGTACCTTACCTAATTACTTACGATGATGACTGATGACCTAAAAACTGTCAACAAACCTGGATTTATTTGAAAATACTGTTAGTACGTGTAAAAACATAAGTAGGTAGCCCACTGCTTAGCAGACTTTAGCAAAAACAACGTTGTAGGTCACGGAAAATTGTGCTTATCTAACTTTGTGTTTATTTGTTTTATATCTTTGAAACTTCGGATTATTGTATTTTTTTGACTGCTTATTCAACTTCATAAAGAATATATTTTTATGTCGCAGATCGCGGCATTTCTAGAACTGGAAGGCACAGATGTACTAGGGATGCTAATCTGGAAGGCAATTCTCGCAATATATCTACTCGATAAATATGGCAACAACTGTCAAAATATCGAGTGATTGCATGGCATGGGCATGTTACACTGTCAATATAATCACGATATCACTCACTGATATTTGTAGTCTATAGGCCGTATCGCAGTATCGTGATAATACAATACAATACAAAACACTTTAATGTACACCAGAAAAGTAACATTACAAAAAGACATTTATTACATGAGACAAGACATTAGTTTGTAATGTCACAGACTATCCAAAAAACTTGAAATCCGCGATATATACCTAATACGCGATAATATTTCGTGCATGTTACACGTTAAATTATCACGATAGGTATATCATGTTAATTTCACAGATTATTATTCAGAAAGAAAATAACAATCAAATAACAAATTTAAATTAAAACTAGTTTTTACAATAGAAACAATTAAGCTATCTGCAAACTGTTGCAAACAATCTACAGGTAGCTCAACTGATCCATATCAATATCAGTTGGAAGCGTGCCTAAGACACTGGCTGCATTGCCCCGCTGTATAGCAATGCTGATGCGCTGTGCCAGATACTCACCAGCTCTCGGGTCACGCGTTGCTTCGACCAGACGCTCAGATAATTTTTTGAAAACCCGGAGAGCCTCGGTACCCCACGGACCTAGGGTCTCGACTCCAAGGGGAGCAAATGTGTAGGCTCTGTCGAGACCTGCATATTTGCGACTCTTGAGATCTTCGGCTAAATCTGCCGCCGCACCAGCCCTCACGAAAGTCCTAGGAAGATGGGAAGGCGCGAGTGTGTCGACACATGTAGCGTCCCACACAATAGGCCTCCCCAACTCCCATGGGACTAGAGTCATGCCGTCAGGCCTCTCAGATTATACAGAATTCTTGAAATACGCGATATGACACGCAATAATATTGAAAACATAAAAAAAAATTAAGAGTGACTGGAACTCTCTGAGCTGGAACTCAACCCGCCGCTATACCTAGCAATGTACATAAAGAGGAGGTCACTTGCTCCTTACTTTCCCTAACAAAAGTTTTATAGTTTTGGTCATGTCAATTTATGTTTTTTTGAGATTTTTCCAAAATTAGACCTTTAAGCACGTTATTCATTACTTTCGTACTTTTTATTTGTTTTTAGCCATAGAGATTTATGATTAAAATACGATGGAACTTTGCTCAAACTATGATCAAAAAAAATTTAAGATCGTATTATCTTTTTTTTTTGAAAACGTGAAACCATTAAAAACACCTTACCTAGACAAAAATTTTGCGATCAAATTTATCCAAATATTATAGGTACCTACAAAAACAAGGGTTTTCAATGATTTATTCTTAATTCTATAGAATTTAGAATTTGTACCTATTCAAAAAGGTGCTGACTTACAAAAAAACATAATTTATAATTGTTGTACCGGCCAATTCAGTACCTAGGTTTAGGTTTGTTGCAATTTTCCTGTTTAAAATGCAAAAACTTCGGCAAGCTTCAGTTTGTAGGGAGTAGTTGGAAGTACCTATTATAATGATATCTTGATAGGTAATATTGAACGTGTACACCACAGATGTACTGGTGTAGGTACACACCTATCGGTTGTAAATACTAACGACATGGTTTTGTTGTCTTTGGACGAGATGCATAAACTAAGAAAGAAGTAATACACGAGATGTCTCGACGAGGAGTGTGCAAGTCCGCCATCATCATCATCATCAGCCTATACCAGTCCACTGCTGGACATAGGCCTCCCCTAATGAGCGCCATAGCGCCATGTCCTCAGCTTGCCACATCCAGCATCTGCCAGCAGTCTTTCGCAAATCGTCATCCCACCTGGTCGGACTTCGGAGGGCGTCCTACACTCACTACGTTTTCCGAGTCGCGGTCTCCACTCAAGAACACGTTTACCCCAGCGCAGCGGTTAAGTCCGCCATAAGATAGTGCAATGCGTGCGGTTATAAGTATTTCCCAGTATTTCCATTGGGATCTCTTTTTTCATCGAGTATTTCATTCAACGTTGAGTCCAGTGTCAACTTGACTCGCATAAGTCCAAGAGCGGGTTAAATTGTCTAAGAGTCCAAGAGATGGAGGAATGCGGCATTCCTCCATCTCTTGGACGAAGAAAATCACCCCCTCTTGATGGGACCATTGGGACTATGCTTGTACAATATAGGTACCTACATATTTTATGCTATCGTAGCTCGATCTAAACTATTTTTCATATACATAAGCTCAAATGTGTCATTCTGTGATACTATTGTCCAGTGAAGCGATTTGAGCGATTATTTGTATGTTTAGCAGAATAGGCCACCATGTTTTTGGAATGTTGACGACCTCTGTGGCGCAGCGCCTGCGATGCACGTTGCGGGTTCGGGACTAACTTTTGTACGGATCTGCAGACAAGCTGAAGACAGGGCGCTATGGAGCTCATTAGGGGAGACCTATGTCCAGCAGTGGACTAATATATATAGATGATAATGACTGTCCTAGAACTCTTTACTAAAGCTATATACCTACCTATTCATACAGTCAAAATTGCTAATAGTTCCTATGATATAATATACGAGCGTATGTGCACGTTTGACCTTCTGCAATTAATTTTGTTTGTTCCACTAAACGGAAAGGGCTGATTTTTTGTAATTTACCTACTCTAACAAATGTTTTACTAAACGTAGTAATTCATGGAATCTATGAGCTATGATCAGATAATGAGATATGCAAATCTCCAGGCCACGTACCTATGTGGTCTCTACATAAAACTTGTTGTAACTATGACTGGATACTTTTACAAATAAGAGACTGTACTAACCATAGAAAAAATTCTATGTCTATCTATGGTACTAACAAATGTTTCAGAACTTTTTCTAAACAATAGCGTATTCAGAAATATAAAATTCCAAAGTACCCTCAATCGTAACGGGCACAATGAAAGGGGGATGTGAACGATTTTTATGCAATAGAACTGCTTCACACCGTGGCTTTTTAGGCTGATTATAAGTAACTACTTAAGAGTAGGTAAGGCCTACCAAAGTTAATTTCGTATAACCTGACCTGACTGAACTGAGTAGGTAACGTCCTAGCACATTATACTAAGCCCCGAGTTCACCAACAGAAGGTTAAATTTTAAACCGTTGTTTTGATGATTTTGACACCAATTTTCATACATCAAACATCAAAGTTAACCGATAAAGCTGCCTAATTGTCCGATTATCTTTTGGTGAACACAGACCTTAATAGCTTAGAGAGAAAGTTTCTCGTTATCAGGTAAACCAATTCAAACAAACTTACTAATCGAATTCAACATTTTGTATGTGCAGTCTTTTTGGTGCACCACATAAACGACTTTAGGGGAAAATTCTTGGACTTTCTAAAAACAAAACACACATAGAAATTAAAACAGCAATTTAATCTGCCAACTATCACATAAGCATAACATACAAATGAAATTATAGTTTTAATAAAGTGCAAGGTACATTCTTAACATGAATTATATAGCAGAGTCTAAAGAAATAGAGCAATTAGGCATCGAATTTGTGAACGAAATGCATTCCGTTCATTGTTTTGTGCTAATATTAAAAGCAAGCGTTTTATAGGCCCACCAAGAATTATAGAGCGTCATAATCCTTCGGTATATCGCTCATACTTTATGTGATTTACCCCTTACATAAAAACCTCATATATAAACAACGGCTGAAATCTATTCATCTTCTAGACACATTGAAAATACAAATCGACACTACAGAATTAGACATAACACTGCCCAGCCATTGCTATCATAATTATTTTTAATAGGGGAAAAGATCTAAAGATTTTCTTGGTGGGATTATAAACATCACGCAAATCCTGGCTCAGTTAGTAAAATTAATATGTATGCAGTTTCTTAACATGAACAGACCATATTTTTTACTTGATATGCTCATCAAACCCGTACTGAATTTTATGTAGTATTTAAGTACGTCCTACGAAAATCGCCATAGAAATTTAGCTCAGAAAGAAAATTGTATGGTCGGCCTAACTGAGCCTAAGATAGTGTGGTTTACAGTTTAAAGGCTTGACGCATCATCAGGTCGAAGTAGCAATCGTTGTCGATTGAGACACTCAGACCGCTGTAGTAGTTCATAAACTCTTCAAGCGTCACCTGCAAAAAAAAATATTATATGTAAATGGAGATTATGGGGTTGAGCTCATTAGGGGAGACCCGTGTTCAAGAGTCCTGTAAGGTCTAAAGGAAATAAAGCACTTTGAACTTTGACCCGTGACTCAAAGGGTTGGAAAAAGACCGATATTAAAAATAAAGGAAGTTACACACAACAAGAATAATATACCGGTCAAGAGCGTGTCGGGCCACACGCAGGTTAGGGTTCTGTAATTGCACGGTTCCTCTATCTTTCATAAACTAATTTTCACCACTCCCGCTCGAAAACGGCGACTTGCACAATAACAGTGAGCATTTCGATGTTGTAATAATTTATTGATAATCTATGGGTGGCCGCCTCGGCGACGGCGGCGGTAGGTAGATAATAGTAAAAGACAGGGGTGTTCCCTTAACTTTTATTCCAGGATTTTGATCCAACTACTTTCAGAGTTATTAATATACATAGGTATCTACCCATGCAAACAGTTTTATTATAGTTAATAGTCACCGAGACAAATCGCGGACAGACAGACAAACATCCGGACATGGCGAATCTATAAAGGTTCCAGGTTGACTACAGAAATTTCATAACGCTCTCAACAATACTATTACGGGCTAACTAGTAGTGAGCTATGTTTCGCCATAGTGCTATCGAAAGTGTCTTACCTTCCCATCCACAGTTCCGCCATTCTCGAAGGTTGCGAGGAACTTTGTCATAGTAGATTCGCTGGACTCCTCTCCGCTCATGTATCTGAAGAAAAAAACATCTTTGAAAAAATACCCGAATCGATAATTGTAAAAAAATTCATGGAAGAATAAGCAAATTGCATATAAAAGTGGCCCCATTGACAATGGGCCATTGTTGTTGGTGGTTTGTATAATCATCATCATCATACCATCCGAATGAGGTCCACAGCTGAACATAGGACATAGCCATCCTTAAGGATCGCCACATTGACCGGTTTGTAAATGCAATCAAAAAATAACTTTCCACCAAATATCATGTCTATAAGGTCAGAGCACTTAGCATGGCAATGTAGTTTTTGTCTAGGCTAGAATAGACAATACAGATTGCGTAAATTATAAAGGGCATCCTGCGTGAAAATAACATTAAGGCGGTACCCCGAGCCAAACTGGCGCCGCCACCTATTTTATCTTATTATTTCGTTGAACAAAGGTAATTTCAAAATTTTCAATGGGCCATTTGTGATACTTAAATAAGCTTTTTTAATGCCTCTATCATAGTTTCATTTTGTAGTTTATGAGGCGATGCAATAATTGAGTTTGATGGCCATAAAGTGCCACGTCGTATCTCAAACTTCATCCAACAAACTTTATCTATTATATCGACATTTTCTTATCTATGAATATTTGATGTGTATGCCACTCTGTTACTTCTCTATGGAAATTTCATAAAAAAGATCATCCTATTTGCTCTACGTAAATGTACAAACGTGCTTTAGAGAAATAAAATATCACAGGCCACCGTAACACTATGATTATGGTTGTACTATTTTACCCATAATGAGACTCCAGTTGGTCGATGTTGAAAGCGTACGTACCTCGAGTTGGTCGATTTTAAAAGCGTTCTAAACTCGAGTTGAACGATTTTAAAAGCGTACTAACCTCGGGTTCGAAGTGACGGCATAGACTCCCTTGATATCATCGATGGTGAGCAGTCCATCTCCAGTCTTGTCGAGCTTCCGGAAAGCCTGCTCAACGATAGATCGACGGGACTCGGACATTGGGGGCTGAAAACGAAACAATATTTTTGTTACATGATAGTTGGTCGGTACGTTGGCTTAAGAAATTTCTAAACTATACTCTGGCCAAATTGAATATACCATGTTTATACAATGTAGTGTTTTAAAAATCTTATCAATTAATAAATGAAAACCAATTGTTAAACATGTCCTTTGTAAAAAGGCCTTTAATAAATAAATAATGCTGGACAATTCACACAGCATTATCTAGCCCTAAGCTAAGCAGAGCTTGTGTTATGGGTTCTAGATACCTGATATACATAATATAATACAATACTTATATAGATTTTTTTAAACATAGAAAACGACCACAACACTTGAAACAAATACCTGCAGATCGTACAAACATTTGTTCCGAGGCGGGAATCGAACCCGCAACCTTCTGCGTCGCAGGCAGAACTTCGCCCACCGCGCCACAGAGGTCGTCAATACAAAAGGAAAGCTACATTATCCCTGAGTGGCATGGTAAAAAGGCTACATGTTGCCCTTGTACCACGTGAGACAAGCCACGGGCAGAGTCAAGGTGATCTGAAGGTACTTACTCTGATCGCCTTAAGAAACTCATCGAGGCTGATGGTACCGTTCTCGTCGACGTCGAAAGACTGGAACAACATCTCTGCATCCTGCAATTACAACGTTACATTGATAAAGTATGGCTTATTTATAATTAATTTAGATTGACAATAAAATAAATGATAAAGATGAAAAAAAATTGTACCTAACAATTCCGCGCAAAAAACCCAAAACATTTTGCAAGGAATTGAAAATTGTTACTAAATATTTTCATCTTTATATTTTTGCAAAGTATTTTCGCAAAGTAACGCCTGAATCTATTATTTGTAAGAAAATATTTTTTTTGTAATTGATAAGACCAAGCTTTGTTTACCAATGAAGTCGCTCGCGTATTATCGATCAGGTCAAACGACCGACGACGCGACGGCTGTAGCTTATTTAAACCCTTCCCTTCTTAATTTAAGTGTCAGCCAGCTCACACCGAGACGAGACGAGACGCGACGCGACGACGTTGACGCATCATTGACCCAACATTAACGCGCACTTTGATTCAAAATAAATAAATTATGCTGGACATTTAACACAGCATTATCTGGCCCCAAGCTAAGCAGAGCTTGTGTTATTGGTACTAGATACCTGTACAAAATATAATACAATACTTATATAGATTTTTTTTAAACAGAAAACGACTACAACACTCGAAACAAATACCTGCAGATGGTATCCAAGTGACGGATATAGGCTACTTGAAAAGCGCGTGCTAAGCCGCGGACAGTAGCTAGTAAATAAAGATATATTTTGAATCAAAGTGCGCGCAAAGTGGCGTCTGGGTGTGAGATGGCCCTAAATCTAAGTGGGGGACTAGAGATGGGTCGAGGGTTTAAACCCAATTGGGCAAAAAGGGCATAAACAGGGCAGATTGGGCAAAAACGAGTTTTTGCCCAAATAAATGCCCGATGACAGGGCAGAAACTACGCTTGTAGTTTTTAGACTTTTTGAATAATTTTGAATAAAATATGTATATAAATATGTTGGGAAAATGTATAAATAGCACAAAATATATTGTTTTGTTGCTGATAAAACTTAAATACACGAGGAGTACCTACCTATTATGTTATTGTTATATTTATTGAAATATCACTAATAATTATCTTTCCCAAGTATCAGTGTTGCTTGAACGTCGATGTCAAATACACCGTCTCGCAATAAAACAATTGTCATTCAAAGTCACAGAATCATTATTTATTAACTAAACAGTAAAAATCAAACAACATTAATCAAAACAAATCAACATTTTACCAACAAATCAACTTACATAAGTCTCCCTAATCACTGCAGCTATCATCACTATTAAAATTCAGAGGATCAATTCGAATAAATTCTAACGGCTGGGTCTGAGAAGTTGATGCTTGATGGTCAATTAATATGTTTTCTCCTGTCGTCGTCTCTAGGTCAGATTCGTCATTTCCCTCAAAAGATCGTTCACTTTCTGTTGTAACATCATCGTCTGATAAAATTTCTAAGATATTTTCATTTTTTTTATTAATCAAATTCCAATTGTATGCTAAATACGAGATTTTAGGTGCTCTTTCTGTTGTAAGGCGGTTCCTTTTTACACTGTGGATAAAGCTCTGGGTACTAAATGAGCGTTCCGTGGCAGATGATGTACAGGGTGCGGTCAGTATTCGAAGTGATATTTTACTTAAAGCAGTTGAACCACAAATTCCTTTCCACCACATCACAGGATCTACCGTTTCTGCAGCTTTCCATGTAAATGGCTTACTCCACAACCCGCCTCGTCCTCTATAATGAGCTAAGTCAGCTAGACAATCAATATTTAAGCAATTTGCAAGATCATTAATGAATTCCATCGCTTCAATCTCTTGAATCTGATTTAGTTCAAGTCCTGTAGTTGTAGGATCTAGCATATAGGCAGCGTAGTGTATCGGTTTAATAACCATTGCAGTCCTATTTTGTATGGCAGTTAACAACAACTCTTTCTCGACATTTTCTATAATTGATGTCGTAGCCAAAACGAATTGCACTTTTGATTGTATATCCTTGAATACCATGAAAACTTTATTAATATTGTATTCATTTCCTTCGAGCTGAAATATAGCCTCTGTCGGCTCTATCGGCTCTATCGGCTCTATCGGCTTCAAAATACTCACACATTGATCCACCATGATCCAAAAACTGTCGTCGAGAATTGTAGCTTTAACCTCAGTTGGTAGTTCAATAGTTTCATCAACCGCTAAAGTTTGAAGCGCTGCTTTGTTGGTATGTATGCTTTTCAGCGCAGACACATGACTCCCCCATCTAGTTTTACAGGATAATTTCAAACTTTCACCCTGAATTCCCTTGTCTTTTCTAATTTTATTTAAAAGTGCATTGAGTACCTGACTTCTTTTTACGCATTTAACAATGTCTGTTGCTAGATCAATACAAGCTTTAATCACAGGCAGCTTCATGGCGTCTGCACATAGTAAATTAAGACTGTGAGCAGCGCAACCCAAAGGAACTATCCAAGGATATTTTCTTTTTATCATATCAAAAGCTTTTTGCTGATTTCTTGCATTATCTCCGATAAGGACCATAAATTTCTTCTCTCCGTAAGTTTTCATAACAGTTTCTATTTCATCGGATAAATATTCGCTAGTGTGACGGTGGTCTTCAGTGTGCAGACTTTTGACAAATACGATTTCCGGCTTGGATATCAAAAAATTTATGATACCCTCATTACGGATATTGCTCCACCCGTCGCATTGCAAGTGTAAGAATGTAGATTCTGCCAACTCGTCTGACAGTTCTCTAGACATTTCATTGTACAGTTTGTCTAAGTATTTCGTAGCAAGAACCTTTCTGGTTGGTAATTTGAAATTCAGTTTTTCGTAAAACTGTTTCCAAAGTGGGTGCTGTACCATCGACATTGGCGCTCCAGAAATAAACAATGGCTTTGCGAAAAGTACTGACTGCGGTGCGCGGAACGCAGTGAAGAGAAGTTCGTACCTTGTGGTGCAAAGCGAGAGCAATGGATTGAGTACTAACTTCACTTCATTGCACGCTATGACCAGTGCGAACATGCCGAGCTAACACAAACAAATACCTACAGACAAACGAAAACTCACTTTTATTTACTTTATCTCGTATAGGTACTTGTTTATGAAATAGGTACGTCCTACTTACTTTTCCTCAGTCTATCTACAAATTATTTTTAGCTATGTTAAAAAAAGTCATTTTTATGTAAGACTAGCGGTCCGCCCCGGCTTCGCACGGGTACCTATTCGAATTTTTCTCACCTTTTAAACCTTCCCTAGACCTCCACGAATAATTCAAGACCAAGATAAGATAAATCCGTTCAGCCGTTCTCGAGTTTTAGCGAGACTAACGAACAGCAATTGATTTTTATATATATAGATAAAAAAGCAAGAATGAAGAACATAATGGATAACAAAATTATAATATCTGCCCTGTGATTGGACATTTAAAGGGCATAAAAAGACATTTATTCGGCATTTACTCAATGCGCCCAGTAAATGCCCGGCATAAACCCATCTCGGGAACCGATACGCAGCGACGCGCGACGATGACGACTCGAATAGGAGTGTATTGCGCATTATCGCAGCCCCCCTAGCATGGCGATTGTTGTATAGGGTAGAATAGACAATAATGTCATCGCATCGTCATACATTGCGTACATTATTGAAGTTGAAGGAATGCATTTGAGTCGAGCTGAGTTTCAACGCCCAGAACTTACTTAGGTCTGTGTTCACTGTTCACCAAAAGATAATCGGACAATTAGGCAGCTTTATCGGTTAACTTTGATGTATGAAAATTAGTGTCAAAATCGTCAAAACAACGGTTTAAAATTTAACCTTCTGTTGGTGAACTCGGGGCTTAGTAACTAAAAACCTAAACGTTCGATGCTAATCAAAAAATGTTTTAAAAAAATGTGTTTTATGGCCTTTAAATTGATTTTGCATGCAGTCAAACGTGGTTTTTGTCACTCATTTCACCTTAAGTTTTTTTATCTGGTCTCCTCTGTGTACTTGAACCGTTATTCGCATACCGTAAAGCTATTTTTAATCGAATTACGCGTCAAGAGATGTGGTGACTGGAGACCGGAGAATGTGCGTCTTTGTTTTCACTTATTCTTAAAACTTATACTGGTTAAAGTGAAGCGAAATCGTGCGAACTTAAATTATAACCTGCATAAGGTGGTTCGACGCGAAAGATTTCGTGCTTAAAACCCACATTTGAACAAATTCTCCCTAAATACATATATATATATGAATCAGAGTTCATAGAAAATGGTTTACAAGTTGCGGCAAATTAGTTTCCTGCTAGTATCATATTTTTTTTTTTAAGATCGTAGAATAAATTAGAAACCTTAAATAAATGAATCTCGCGCCAACCCGCGTCGAACCACCGTAAACAACGGGATTTGAAATGACGTCATACTGCCCTGCTCAGTTTCAATCCGATATATAAAACTCTTATCAGTTGTGGGCTTGTATAAATAAAAATAAGGTTAAAGAAACCTGTCGTGTTCTTTTGTAAATAGACATTTATCTGGGCCCTAATTCCACTATATTATTATTATTATTGTTCTTATATGTCCAGTCCATCCCAATGTTGCCTGGAAGAGATCGCTCAAAGCGATAAGGCCGCCCTTTGTACTCACTTTATTCTATGTATTTCCTCCTGAATTGTGTTTTGTGTTTGTGTGGTTACAATACAATAAAGAGTTTTTCTATCTTCTTCTATTAATAGCTTTCCCATAACAATGGCATCGTCTCAGAATAACACATTTTGACATTTTACCTTTGATGAAAGAGACTACAGGTGGAGGGACGCGTGTCAAGTGACAAGGTTAAAGGTTGAAAACCAATATATCGCACCTTTATTACGAAACCGTCCCAAAACAAAAAACCGGTTTTTTGGGTATTAACGTTTGAAATTTTGAAAATTTCAAATTGTTATCTTATGTACACAGACACCTAAGATTGGTATTTGTTTAAAGTGTTTATTGAATTTGGTTATTAAACTAACTATTGGTATTCAAATTTATTTATAATTATGCTTCAAAGATATTTATTTATGATATTTAAAAAAAAGTTTGTTTTAGTGTCACTTTTCCAGTAACGATTATTGCATTTCTACATAGCATTTTTTCGGCAACAATGTCATTATTTACTTAATGCCACTATTGATTACCTTGTTTTATACGATAAGGTACAGATAATTATCTATTAATGACACTAAAAGAACATAGTTATGAATAAAAAAAAATTTAATGTAATCAGACAATTTTTTTATTGGTTGTCATTTCAGTGTGTTCTTGAAAAATAGTTTGCACTTGCTTTTTTTCTTTATTTACCACCAAATAAAATCCATGTTTTGGCTTTCTGTTGTTATTCATTTTCTTATATTGGTATTTGGGTTTGATTTCAATCATGTTACTATAATATTCATCATCAAAACCTGATGAATTTCCTCTGCCTAGTTAAAGATCCCATTTGCCAATACTCCTTAAAAATGAGTCGACGACATTCCTGAGAAACTCTTTCATTATATTTTAAACGGCATTTGGTTCCACATAGGCTCCTCATACACCTTTCATGGATTAAGCGTTGCTTTTGCGATAATAAAGTGTACTCCAGTCCTGAATTGCGCAAAACTTTGGCAAAATCTCTTTTACTGCCATGTTTAGTGACCGTCCCCGAGAAGGGATCAATTCATTTTGTAAAGGTTCCACTTTTTGTGTGAAAGGCTTACGCTGATTTTCAATAAAACCAACGTTTAAAACATTTTTTTATTATTTATGTAATACTATAAATAATAAATAAATTTTCAGATTGCTCGTCATAAGCTAAGCCAATCCATTTAAAACTGATGGAGATTCAGGATCTTGGTTTTCATTTTATGATGCAGACGATGAACTTTCCAGTCAGATCGGTCAGATCGGCCAGATCGGAGCTTACACTTGGCAATTTTTCAAGATTTTCGGACGGAATCACCGAGTGGCAAATGTTTGAATTTATCAGTCTCGAAAAACTGTCATAATAATAATAATGCTGGACAATTCACACAGCATTATCTAGCCCCAAGCTAAGCAGAGCTTGTGTTATGGGTACTAGTACTAGACAACTGATATACATACTACAATACATTACATAGATAGCTTACATACATCATCAGCTTTGCAGTTGTCTGTGCGAAAATCATCGGATGTTATAGTACGAGCTCGTTTGGCTTGAGTCGGTAAGGAATCTTTTTAATCAAAATCAGAAGATGATCTTGAATCAAAATCCTGGGAACTGCGTGAAGAACTAGAAAAACTTGAACCCTGTGTTGATCTGGATGATTAATCTCTTGCCGGAGTTTGAAGGTGCTTTTTTTGAGGAAGGTTGCCGTAGAACTTTTTCTGATCCGGATGAAGAATTTCCCGACAAAGAGGGTTGATACTCACGATCATCATCAGAAGCTGGAGAAAAATCCCGACCTGAATTCCAGCTAAAATTTTCTGAAGAATCGGAAGATTTGGTATTACGAAAACGTTGAATAGTACCTTTTCGTTTTTCAAATTCAATACTTTCCAAGTATTCATGTTCATGAGATTTCGTTGAAGTTGACTGCTGTGTTGATTTCTCTGAATTATTTCGGAGAATGACATTTTGAGTCTTTTATTTGGTGGTTCTTTTTCAATGTTGGTGGCTCATGTTCTTTTTTCAGTATGCATTTTATTTTATAGATCCTTGGATTTGGTAAAGGCATTATTATTATTACTGTAACAAATAAAATAAATTAAACAGCATTAAGTATCAAATCTAGAAGATCTAACAAAGCATAGATTTTTAAAAAGTCATGTACTATTCAATATTGAATCCGATAGTAATGACCAAATCATTTTAGTGACAGAACTACCCAGTAAAATCGTATCAGTAATACTTTTCATAATTAATTGGCCGACGTTTTTAGCTAATTTAGGTTTTCTGATGAATAAACTGAATGAGTTTTTTATGATAATCATTAACCTTTCCAATTGTCATTACACTAGCCAAAAAAGGTTCCTAAATTACTTATGAAGTCTGAATTACATAATAAGACGTTCTGCATAGGTACTATACGTTTATTTAAAAATAAAGAAACATAAAGTGTAACTAAACTGATGAGATCTATATTATCGTTAATCAAAACAAATAAATTATATTATAAATAAGATAATAACGATACAGAACAAAAAATTACACTAATAAATTTTATCAAACGTAATTGTTAGCGATAAAATTTAACTTCAAATCGTCATTAAAGAAAATACTACATTATTCCAGTAAAAAAATCAGAATACTTACAATTAAACTTGCGGAAAAACGTTTTTATCCAAAAAATGGCACTATGCAGCACGGATTCACATCGAAAGTAGTAAAATTCTCACCGTCGGGACCCTTAATGACGGTTTGCCGTGTACAACAAGTGTTCGTTCCTCCAAAAGGCAAAGTGACACTAGCACCATCTAGCGAAAAGAATTGGAAACTGACCATGGGTGTCTTTGCACTGCATAGAGTTCGATGTAATGTTTCAGATGGCGCTCATAACAAAAAATCTCCGTTTTTTGTATAAAGACGGTTTGAAAATAAAGGTGCGATATCAATCTCTCCGGACAAATAACACCGCAAGCACTATTTGTCTAGAGTTACATTCATCTATGGACAATTCTGCGGCGATACCATTGTCATAGTAAAGCGATTGGTTAGCACAATTCGGTCCTTGTATAGATACTCACCTCTTGGCTCAGATCTAGTCCAGTTTCTTTGATTCCATGCAGAAACTCGTCTTTATTCAGGTACTTGCTGCCATCGTCGTCCATACGACGGAAAACTCTAAAAATAAAAACGATTTTAGCACACAAAATAACAAAAAAGCTTGTGCCTTAACAGGGTGTTCGTCATTGTAACTTAAATCGTATGTACATTATCTATCACATTTAAGTGGAGACCACGACTCGGTAGTCGAAGTTGAAGTAGTGTAGGACGCCTTCCGACCAAGTGGGATGACGACCGGCGAAAGACTGCAGGTAATTTTTGTGTATAATTCTAGCTTAGGTTAAGGAATTTATAGGTGGCCTTATGGTCTCACTTTGCCCTTTCTTCTTGAATACCTATGTACAACTTGAAATTTGAAATAATGATACATTTCATACACAATAAAAAACAAAAAAGATTAAAAGTTGTGTTCAAATTGATTTGACGAGGAGACATGTGGGGGGCAAATGGGGTTCATAGGTAGTAAATCAAAAAAGTTTTCGAAATTTCTGTAGATTTCATATTTTTTTAAACAAGTCGAAAAATTAATTCACCACCTTCTGTCAAGTTTGCCGAGCGATCCACACCAACCAACTATTTTTGGTATTAATTAAATATCTAAGTCTCTTACCGGTACCTATAGTAAATAATACATAATTGTATAATTAACAAATGTTCGAAACCCTCTCGGCGCGCGAGTTGCACTCGCACTTGACGGATCTTGTTTTATTTAGATAAAGAGAAAAGTTGAATACACCGAAGAGTTTACAAGGAGAAAGGTCGTGAATTATCTTGTTATAAACAAACATACTATCGGGTTCAGACTTCAGACAGACTGAGCGCGGCGGGGGCCTTTGTTTTAAAATAAATTATGCACCTATAAACTAGCCAAACTCTACAAAGAATGTTTATAAACAAACAACTTAAACTAAAATTTACTCTCTTACCGCGAATTTTTATACGTAATTTACAATTTTACATTATCGAAGTAGAGATTTGAGAATCTTTTCTTGACGCTAAACGAGATTTAGTCATTTGTGTCGTGGTTTGGTTAAAATATTCTACATCGAGTTTGCCTGGTGTATAGTGACTGGAATTGATTTATGGATCAGTTGAACTACCTGTAGATTGTTTACTACAATCTGCAGTTAGCTCAATTGTTTTAATGTTGTAATTTCTTTCTTTTTTTCGTTTGTTATTTTCTTCGTTTTTAAAGTCTTGTAAATGTGAATCATTATTCGTTACCTTGCAAGCCCCAGAATGCCCGAACAACCGCGCGACAGGCACAGCAGACGAAGTTTCTCCAGCGGGTCCGTAGCCCCGGAGACGGCTCGGGCGCTCTTCTGCATCAGCTCTTCATCCACCCTGGAGCTGGCAGATTGGGGTCTGTGCCATGCTACTGCAATGTAGAAAGAAACAACTGTACCTACGAGCACGTTTTCGATTGGGGATGGGGGAGCACAGAGCAGTACCGAGCTGGGGTGGAGCCCGGCAATGAAGTCTGTGATGTGATGTGGTATGCCCCAGAAGGGGGCGAGTATTTCGGGATAAATGTTCACTCAAGTGCAGGGCTTGATAAAGGTACAATACAACCAATAATACCGGTACAATAGCGGAAGTACCGGTATTTTCTTTTTGATAGATTTTATTACCTGTGCTTTTGATGTAGGTATCGACAGTTTTTCGCTTTAAACTACTGTTATATAAGGAGATTATCGCAAAGTTGCATATTTTCGGTGGATTTAAGACGCGCATGCGTACGTAAGGTAATAAGTACTAACAACAAACTCAAAAACTTTTATTATTTATTTATATCAGACAGAACCTTTTGATGTTTTATTTCTCGCTTGCACAAAATTGGATTGTTGATATTGATATTATAACAACAAACACAAACTTTTATTAATTATTTATTACAAGACAGAACTTTTGATTTTTTTCTTTCTCGCTTGCACAAAATTGGATTGTTGATACTGATATAAATCCCGCTATATAATTAAATAAATTATATCGGTTCCAAAGATGTACCGGTACCACGGCAAGGTCAGACGAACCGGTATTTGAAAATACCGGTATGACAATCCTGCTTAAGTGGCTCATTGCTCAAAGTTCCATTCCGTTCAACCGCAAAGTTACTCCACCACTCACCAGGTCATGCCCACTCACTAATCCCAAACAGTCTGGATGATAGTGCGTATTGAAATGTATAAAAGCGATTGAAGAGAGATAGTACTCTACTATCGACTCTGCGAATAGACTATAGTCTGATACGAGATAGTACTCTAATAGCTCGACTCCGCGAATGGACTATTGTCCGATACCTACCATATCAAATCGGCTTACTTCCGAGGCCAGATGGTGGGAAATGTACCTATTGTTATTGTTGTTCAGCGTTTGTCATTCATTGTTTGTTTTTCTACAACTTGGTAAGTACATTCTTCAAAACAACAGTCATAATCGTTCCTATTGCGTTGGTCAAGAATGTTAAACATTCTTGATAAAAAAGCTTGAGGCGGGTTTTTCTCCAACTCGAAAAATAATAACTAACAGGCTAAAGGATTCTTCGTCGCTTCTTTACTGTGGAAGCGACAGAAATTAAAAATATCACTTTATTTCCGTGTCAGTTTTTTATTTTAAGTATTTCACGTTTTCAAAGTGTATTTTTGTATTTATGGAAATAAAACATTTTTTATTTGATTTGATACATACAAAATACCTACCAAGAACAACCGGAACGAATATCTGCAGATCGTACAAGCATTTGTCATAAGCGGGAATCGCAACCCCAACCAGCATCGCAGGCGAACCTTCTTTACCCGCTCCGCTGCGTCACATCGGTCGTCAAATTAAAGAATGGCAAGGCTAACGCGCATTTGACCCACGGAACAGAAAAAGATTTGACCTGTGCTGTGCTCCAAATTAATATAACAATTAATAATTGTGTTCTTAAAAGGAAGCCACACTGACAAAAGTAAGGTGCCCCCGAACATCGAAGCTCCCATACAAACGTACTTTTCGATTCATTTGGAAACTACATGCCCTACTGATAGGAAATTTTGCACACATAATCGGATAATAAATAGCTATGTCGGTATCGGCTTGGTTTTTCAAAAAACATAATCATGATTAAATGAGAGCGAAACTAATTTTCCATATTTTAACCACCAAATCGAGTAGTTTTCAAGCGCTTTTATTAGCATGATAAACAACTTTATTCGAAAATCTGACTGGATACCGACATCGTAAATATATTCAATATTAGAAATGAACAATAATATTTAGGAAATCAATCCTTTATACAAAATGAATCGAAAAGTACGAAAAATTATCAAAAAATGGTGAAATTCCTTATAGATTCTGCAACCGCTCGCTCACACGCGGGGGGCTGTAAGACGCGGAGGAGGTGAAATCCCGAAATTAGGCGAGCGACGCCGAAGGGGCCAAGCCGATCGAGAACGACCTGTCGTCGGTCGCACTGTGTGTGATTTGACCTCATTTGCGGACAGCCTCGTTTTATATAAATTTTGAATACAACAAATCATTCAAACAAAACCACGAACACTAATAAACTCCCGTGACCTTATCTAAAACAGTTTTTGAGATATTTTCAACTTGCTAAATTTTACTAAGGGAAAAGTTTCTTTCGGAAATATAAATAAATTAATTTTTTACGAATGATAATGAGAATTCATCAAAAAATCTGTATTTCTAAAGCGATGTAAAATATCCGCACGGGTGTTCGATTTATTAATACAAAATGCACTAAATTTAAATATAAATCGAAGCTAAGGTCAAATAACACACTGTGGGTCGGCTCGGCCCGGTTGGTCGGCGCCAAAGAGTACCTACATTGAATGGACGGCGGCGACTGACAGACAGTCTCTGTCACAGTTCTCTGTTGTTACTTGCTACGCGCTCACTAAAATTTTAATAAAGGTTTTTCACACGTCCGAATTTAGTCCAATTATCGGACGAGAATTAGACTAAATCGCCAAGTGCGAGTGTCACGAGTCACGACTATCACACGCGCGTCGAGAGTTTCGAACATTTGCCAATTACCTATACAAATATATTTTAGGTACCGGTTAGAAACTTTGCTATTTAATTCAGACTGTAAATTCGACTTTATTTATTCGACATTAATTATTATTAATTGAAAGTAAAGAAATTTACTACACATAATTTACTCCATGTCGTTATTTTAAAATTTCAACATCGTAATTTGTACCTACAGAAAATTTTGGTTTATTTTTTAAATTTAATTTTTTAAAATCAGTACCTACCTACCTAATGGCGCACGAAATTTATTGTTATAAATTTCAAATTGCAAGTCAATAGCAGCAGTAGCCGAAACCGACCTCGAACCTCTAAAAACGTCATACGAATAGGTAGGGTCAATGCGCCAGTTTGCGTCCAATTAGTGGAGTTGTCAGATTCAGATATCGAAAAAAAAATATTTTAGTGAGCTCTTTGGAATAAAATTGATTTCACCACATGACTAAAATACTCTATTGTCACTAGAAAAAAAGACTTTCTTCTTAAATTTATCTGTTAATTTTAAAAAAATATTTTAATCCGAAATACCTAATTTTACCAGTTCTCGTCCAAAATTTCGACCCCCTGTTACCCAGTTTTCGACCACCATATATCTGATAGGAAAATCACTAGAAATTATAAAAAGTCAATCCTAATCAGCTACAAACAACAGACAGTAATTAATAACTTCTGTTTTACATAATGATTATTATTTACTTACGAATAACAAATTTTAACAGGTAAGTAGGTAGGTACTTCAAGTTCTTTGTTTTTATCATTATCATCAGCTTTTTTCAGTCCACTGCTGGACATAGGCCTCCCCTAATGAGCGCCCTGTCTTCAGCTTGCCGCATCCAGCATCTGCCAGCACCAGCAGTCTTTCGCAAATCGTCATCCCACCTGGTCGGAGGGCGTCCTACACTACGTTTGCCGAGTCGCGGTCTCCACTCAAGAACACGTTTACCCCAGCGGTTGTCGGTTCTTCTCGAGATATGGCCAGCCCACTGCCACTTCAGCTTGCTAATCCTTTGAGCTATGTCGAAAACCTTGGTTCTCTGTCGGATGTATTCGTTGCGAATCCTATCCTTCAGAGAAACACCGAGCATAGCTCTCTCCATAGCTCGCTGGGCGACTTTAAACTGGTGGACCAGCCCTACCGTGAGCGTCCACGTCTCAGCTCCGTAGGTCATGACGGGTGGGACGCACTGATTGAAAACATTCGTTTTCAAGCATTGCGGTATGGATGACGAGAAGACTCGACGTAGTTTTCCAAACGCTGCCCAACCTAGCTGGATCCTCCTCTTGGCCTCCTTCTCGAAATTGTTTTAACCCAACTGCAGAATCTGCCCAAGGTAAGTGTACTCGGAAACAATTTCAAGAAGGTGGCCATGTACTGTACGACGATCGGTCCCGGATCAATATGGCCATTGATCATGACCTTGGTTTTATCCAAGTTCATGCCAAGACCGATGCGTCGTGAGGCGGAAGCTAGGCCGTCCAGCGTCCGGTTAAGCTCCTCCAGCGATTCCGCCATTAAGACTATGTCATCAGCGAATCGGAGGTGTGAGATGTAATCGCCGTTTATGTTAATGCCCTTACCTTTCCAGTCGTCCAGGCGTCTTAAACACATCTTCCAACGCGCTTGTGAACAGTTTCTGGGATATAACATCCCCCTGTCTCACACCTCTGCGCAGTTGGATGGGTTTGGACTGCTGGCCCTGTACTTGGACAGTCATGGTCGCGGCATCATAAAGACATCTCAGCACCTCGATATAACGATAGTCTACTTGGCAACGCTGTAAGGATTCCAGAACAGCCCAGGTTTCGACAGAGTCAAAAGCCTTTTCATAGTCCACAAAGGCCAGAGACACAGGGGCTGATTATACTCTTCGGACTTCTGTACAATCTGCCTCACTGTGTGTATGTGGTCTATGGTGCCATATCCTCCGGCTCTGTTCGGGTGGCTGGAACTCGTCGAGTCTCCTGGCGAGACGATTCGTGACCACTCGTGAGAAAAGCTTATAGACGTGGCTCAGGAGTGTGATGGGTCTGTAGTTTTTAAGAAGGGTTTTATCTTACTTCTTAAAAAAGAGCACCCGCTCTCGCTCCACGCCTTTGGAGTTCTCCCACTGCGAAGAACGGTGTTGAACAGGTTCTGAAGCTCCTGCAAAACAGGGGCTCCTCCTGCCTTCAGAAGCTCTGAAGTAATGCCGTCTTCACCGGGGGCTTTTCCATTTTTAAGCTGCCTCAGAGCCATCACGATCTCGTCTTGACTGATGTCTGGAAGTTCGTCGATGTAGTGGCGTGTCAGGGTGGCTCGTGAATCGTGGTCATCCCGTTGGGCATGAGGGGCATGTGCAGCGTATAAACGACCATAGAAATCCTCTATCTCAGCAGAGATCTCCGGCTTCGACAATACTATCTGATCCAAAGCTAGGTTTAACTTTTCCAGTTGGTGTTTTCTTTTTTCTTTTCTCCAATTGTCTTACCTGATTTTGACTGTCCTTTTCCTTCTTTTTCTGTATTCTTGCTAATTTTCTTTTTCTTGATATTTCTGCTCTACCATTCTTTGTTTTTTCCTTGTCTTCATAAAATTTATAGTAACAAAAAACCTTATAATTCTATTAGATTATTGTTTGGTTTACATAATCTATAAAGCTAAGGTCGAAATCAGGACTTCACTTAACATTGTCCAATTTCCGACCACCAAGAAATTTCATAAACTCAGTATTTTATGGTTCGTTGCTCCAAGCCTGGACGAAATATGGTTTTTAGATAGCTTACGAGCATAACGCAATGATTTATTATACGCAATTCTATTAGAATATTGTTCGGTTTACATAATCTTTAAAGTTAAGGTCGAAATCAGGACTTCACTTTAACCTTGTCCAATTCCCGTCCACAAGAAATTTCATACATAGTATTTTATGGTTCGTTGCTCTAAGCCTGGACGAAATATGGTTTTTAGATAGCTTACGAGCATAAGGTCCAAATTTAATTGAAAGTTTGAGTAAATTTTCATACAATAATGAATACAAGAGACCACCTTATTGACACGATATGTCCATTTCGCGTCCACCCGGTCGACAACTGGACTATCTCAAAATATCGTGGTACAGTTCACGTCCACGCAAAATTTCAAATTTATTGATTATAATTTAGACAGAATAACACAAATCCATATTTTTTAATCCAAGATTAAGTCACATTAATAACCATCAACTCTAAAATGCATAAAAACAATGTAAAACTTACCGTTAAAAATGTGACATGCTGCTAATTTTTCCGTTGAATCCAGACACGTTTCGTCTTTTTTCTTTCGACCGCACATTGATTAATTTGTTTTATCTATTTTGCTGGGTGCTAGTGATGTGAAGTTTGCTTGTTTGCGTAGCTTACACATCCAGGTTATTGATATAACTGATTATCATTGTGTGCGAGTGTAAGTAAGGCTATTTTCGACGAAATGTTACCAGTAGTGCCGTGAAAGGACGAGATATGGGCCTGGACGCCTAACTGGTGCACCTACCCTACCTAGGTAGGTATCTAAAATTCTAAAGAAAAATTAAATAAATGGCACACTTTACTCCGCGAGTTCCCGCCAAAAAGCCTCAAACACGAAACACGTTACAAAATTAATGATACCTACTAACTTTAGTATTGTAATAGTACACGTACCTATATAGTCGGTAGATGCAATAATTTATATGTTTATCAAATTGTTTTATTGCCGTAATGTCATACGTTACCGTACTAACTAGTAACAATTCTGTGCCGACGACGCAGAGTACCTACTACACACACATGCACGCAAGCTTCACATACAAAGCAGACAGCTGTATTTGATGGTTATCGCGCTTTCTCACTCATAACGCGCTCTATTTCATTCGAAGTGAAATAGCAACAAATACTCACGGGCCGGCCGCTGAGATTCGGGACATGTTCTGGCCATTCTTAAGAAATACTCCGTTGTAAGGGTGACCAATCAACATCGAGCTATGCTGCGCTGTACTGCGCTGTGCTGTGCTGTGTTTCTTAAGCTACGTTTTTTTAACAATCAACATCAAGCTGTGCTGCGCTTTGCTTAGCCCAGTATTAAAAGTAATCAACAGCTCGTGAAGTCCTTTATCTCGTCAAAAATGACTTTATTTTCAAAAAAACGTAAACATTACGACATGGTTGAATCCGATGAAGATGAAAGTGAAGAAGCGGATATGGATATTTTATGTGTTATTTTGTCATGGCAGTGCTCCATAAAAACATAGCACAGTTCGGCACAGCGCGGCTCAGCACGGCGGCGGGTAGCGCGCCTCGCTCGAGCGAGACTACTGCGTTTTTAACACAGGTTTTTAAACACAGCGTAGCCTCACACAGCGCAGCACAGCTTGGTTTGTTTGTATCCTCATTAAAATATTAGACGAGCGAGTTGACCAAACATAGCACAGCGCAGTACAGCGCAGCATGGCTCGATGTTGATTTGTCACCCTAAAGGTTGGATAATTAACGACTTGACGACGACGACGTTTCGAACAATCAATATCTATGTGTAACGTAATAACGTAACTAATAGGGTAAGGATGTTCGTTCAGACTAGTCGGAAGCCGAAAATTCGGCCACTTCCGTGGTCGGTGACTAAATCTGCAATGATTCGGCAAAGAGCGCCGACCTCTGAAAGAGTATTTCTGGATGTCAGTATTTTGATATGGTTGTTCATACTCTTAGTTTGTTATTATATTTATTTATTATTGAACACTTGACTTTCAGGAATTATGTCCAATTGGTCAAAACAATGCATATCGAGACTTTCTCTTTGACATGATTAAATTGTAATTGAGCTATGCGACTTTAATGAACAATAGCAGGTATTGTCTTTATTTTTTTATACAAAGCACCGTTCTGCTTTGATCCGATCAAAAGCAAAAACCAAGAAACAATGTGAAGTAAACAAAACACAATTCAGACAAGCTCGCAGGTGACGACGACGGCGGCTGCGACTTGCACGCGAATCAGCTGTAACTGGAAACGAAGCGTCACGGAAATTTCCGAATATCCCCGAAACGGTGATCCATCTATGTATGTATTGAGTTATATTATGTATATATTATATATCAGTTATCTAGTACCCATAAGGCCATAACACAAGCTCTGCTTAGCTTGGGTCTAGGTAATGCTGTGTGAATTGACCAGCATTATTTATTTTATATTATTTTGAATTAAATTTCATAATTATGACATTTATCATCAGTATTTAAGATTTAAAATGATAAGTATTTAATATTTGTTGTAATTATTTTTAGCTGTTAAATAAATAATATATATGATAGATTTGGATCTTCGCGGTAGACCCTAGTATTGAATATAAACTATTATAACATACTGGTACAGAAGGTATACTTTTAAATAAAAACTTAATTATTTTGATTGTTAAAAATAATTATGAATTGGAAGGCTAGGTGCATACATACCTTTCCTACTGAACCTAGATAACCCCTAGCAACCCTATTAAAAGTGTACAACTAGGTTCTTTTGATTATTCTTATGAAGTAGATTCTAGTCCGTTCACATAGGATTTATCCTTCAAGTCACTTTTCCTTGTTTCCTAGCATGAAATAGATTGAGAATTTTTGTTATAAAGGTACTTTCGAATCATAAACATTATTAGGACATGTTATCCAAAGTCTTTATTCAGAAAGAAAATAACAATCAAATAACAAATGTAAATTAAAACTAGTATTTACAATAGAAACAATTAAGCTATCTGCAAACTGTTGCAAACAATCTACAGGTAGCTCAACTGATCCATATCAATACCAGTTGGAAGCGTGCCTAAGTGCGTTATTATAAACTTATAAAGTTGTTGGATAAAGCTAAAAACCGACTTAGTATTTTGATTGTTAAAAATAATTATGAATTGGAAGGCTAGGTGCATACATACCTTTCCTACTGAACCTAGATAACCCCTAGCAACCCTATTAAAAGTGTACAACTAGGTTCTTTTGATTATTCTTATGAAGTAGATTCTAGTCCGTTCACATAGGATTTATCTTTCAAGTCACTTTTCCTTGTTTCCTAGCATGAAATAGATTGAGAATTTTTGTTATAAATAGTTGGATAAAGCTAAAAACCGACTTCCGGATCCCTTCGTTTTAAACTGTTTTTAAGTTTTGCTGGATCAATCAATCAATACTAATCCCTTGCGAATAAAGCTTTTAAGAGACCAACTCGGAATCATTATCATACTTCATGATAAAAGAACTTTCCAAATACGTCCATAATTGATGGAGAAATCGACAAGCATACTACAAGTACCTACCTACATGAAAAATAGATAAGTTAGAAGAACATAGAACCTCATACTTCTTTTTATTGTTTTAAGGCAGGTCCATACCACATTATTTAAAATAATATTCTTATATTATTTTCTAGCAATCTGTGCCAATAATACATAGCCATAATATTTATGAATTCCTACCTATTTCAGACAAGTTTCTGCCAGCAGCTCAGAATGCATTTCTAAGACCTGTTTAAAGACAGACAGAATTTCTTATCCGAATAGGATTGTAAGTTGATAGCTTAGTCAGCTGAGACAGACGGGTGATCAGAGCTAAGATTTGTAGAGAAATAGAATGAAGTCAACAAAAACAAAGCTCACTGTGGGCAAAATAGTGTCTCCGGCAAACATTTAGTCCACTCAGCAATGTGGTTGGCTAGATTGCCACTGTAACAAGTTCACTGCTACATTTTTAGATAAACCGTCACTGTAGCCCACCTTATTTTAGCAGATATAGGAAGGGTGTTGTTTACTTTATTTACTTGGCAATCATTCTAATTACAACATTCATGTTTATTGATGGGCTTTCTTTACGCAGAACCATAAAGCCCAGACTTGCCGGACAGCTTGGAATGATCAACATTTTTATCAAAATGCCGCGCCCGCAGCTTTTATTGAAAGCTTATAATAAAGGTACCTACGTGTATGTATATTTATAGTATTTTAAATAATAGTAGTTGAAGCCAACGAGGTGCAGTGCAGCCAAAAAATTAGACGACTGTCCGGTGCATTGTCTCATTTTGGATTGCGAACCGTTTTACTACAAATGATGCGGAAAACCGCTTTCTGATAAAAGCTCTATTGCGCGCTGAAAGTAGTTCTGCAGCAATAAGAAAAATAATACAACAAACACTGAGTTAGTAATAGGACTGGTAAACCTACTTACCTACTTATCAAAGGTCATTCATAAAATTTACATACCTGAAAAGAAATTCTAAACGGCCTAAATATGAAAATGCTCGGGGAATATTAAAATAAACTCATTAAGTATTTAAAGTTTTAAAATATTAAAATATAGGGAAGTAGGTACTTTGTTTATATAATATACTATAAATTTAAAAACCTAACCGTCTTTGTTTGTTATTTTTATTCAACCTACCTACATAATATTTAGTGGAAGCAATGTAAAATATTCTAGTGTAAAAATTGTGTTCCGCAGTTAGAGGTAGGTAAGGTACAAGACTTACATTATGTACAGCTTACAACTTTAAGTTTCGTATAGTTTAGGATGTTAAAACTGTAACAGCTTTTAGTAAAACATACAAGTTACTAACGCCCGAATACTCAAACGCATCTCAGTTCATCGACTTAGCTGGGATCTTCCTACTACTGAGATCGTCTTACTTTTAAACGGTATACTCAAACGCTTCCGACTGGTCTTAGTACCGTGATTACGTAAGCTAATCCTAACTTTCTTTCTAATGGCAACATAATAATTAAATGTTTGTTCTCGATTACATTTTTCATCGTTTTCGGTCTAAAGATTCATTTTACACAGAATCTCCGCGATTTTCTATTTTTTTTTTGGTAGATGTTTATAAAAACTTAAGGAATGAAGCGTAAATCGGCCTGTCAAGTCAAGTTTGCTGTGCTGAGGTTTGTTTACTCATTACATTGATTCAAAAGAAAATATCTTCGGCAATGGCAAAGGATTTAAAATGGAGCCGGAAATAAAAGAAAGCAAAAAGAAAAGGGGTCGAACTACACGAGCGCGGAGAAAGAAGCGCTCATAACAATTGTTAAAAAGTAAGTAATCTAACTCACTATAAAACAATTACAAGTAGGTATAATGTGCATATTGCTCCTTTATTTAGTTTCTGCCCGCAGCTTCTTTTAAGGAAACTAGTTTATTTCTATCCGATTGGCACTGATTCATGGGATAAAACGTAGCCTATGTTTTATTCCAGGCCTAGAACTATATCTATGCAAAACTTCAGCCCGATCCATTCACTAGAAGTAACAAACATCCATCCAAACTTCCACATTCATAATTTTAGTGTGACTAACTATTCATCAGCTCTTTAATTTTAATTTTCTGGCTGTGTTTGTTGTTATCAATATATTAATAATATGTCTTCATGCATAATATTTTTGTTGTAGATGATAATATAGATACATCTGATTTTGCTGCAGTAGGTATATTATTGTGGTTAGTTATTGAATGCTTTAAAAATCATAGTACCTGTAGTACCAAGTGTATTTGTTGATAAAATTACATTATCTAATTGCATACTTTTGCTTTTTTCAGATACAGAAGTCACTGTAGAAGTAAATGTAGGTGTACCATGTAGGTATTACCTGAAATTATTGTTTCATGAATATATTTTTGCAGGTCTACGTGTAGATAGTGATAAAAGGTTTTTTCTTACAAATTTATTACCTACCTATACCTTATTTTTTGTTCTAGATCATGAAGTCTTTGTTGAGGAGGAGGCTATTGAGAATATGCAAGAAATAAAACAATTACTAGAGTTTTTCCTTTTCTGTTGAGCCTCATTTTCCTTCATTTAACCTGTAACCCCGGAAACTCAGAACTTGCCAAAGAGGAATGGAAAGAAGCATGATGGGTGTCACACTAATGCATAGAAAACGAGCAGAACATATCAGATCAAGCACTAAAGTCATAGACGTTATTAATAAAGTTAAACAGCTAAAATGGAGATGGACTGGTCACATGACAAGAGAGAGCAACGAGAAATGGACAAGGATCATTACAGAGTGGTATCCACGGGAAGGCAAACGGAAAAGAGGTAGACAACTCAAAAGATGGGAGGATGACATAAAGAAAGTAGGAGGTGCTACGTGGTCTCGATCCGCACGCAGCAGAGAACACTGGAAAGGGCTGGAAGAGGCTTACGTGTCACAGGACACGCTAAAAATTCAAATGTTAAAATAATATTAGATGTAATAATTAAAATGTAATTTTTAGCAATAAAAGCTTAAAATAAAATAAAAATAAATAAAATAACCTGTAACCATGTTCTCAAACCAGAATGCAACAACATTAATGTCATGTAAAATATCTAGAAACAATTCAAAAATTAAAAAGTTAACTTCAAAGAAAAATATACAATAAAATTATGTACTTTCTGTTTTATTTATATTTACATTGAATACCTTAGAATTAAAATAAGTGCTTCTAATCATATTTCTTGCTAAGAAGTTTTCATTATGTAGGTACAATACGCAGAGCTGGTTCAACATCATCTTCTCTAGTAGCATCCTCAGTATGGTATCATCATCAAACAAGTCTTGTCTAGACAAGGCTATGTTGTGAAGAATGGCAGAGGCTACTACTATATTAGGGACATTCTCCAACTTAACCTGTAGCCCAATTTGCAAGCATGGGAACCTCCGTCGGTTGTTCTACTTTAAAAATGTCCCCAATAACACGCTGGTATGTACCAGTGGCGAGAAATCGTAGAGCAATCAGGATATGGTCCACTGCTTGTATCGCGTGATTCCTGTTTGTGAGAGGCTGTATGTTGTGGCCCATTAGCATACACAAATGCTTCACAGTATCTTTGCTCAAACGGAACCGATCTTGAATTGGGCCTTGTCATACTCCTCAAAGGCAAAATATTCCAACATTCCTTCGCCGCCGCCGCTCAACCATATCTTCACCGTCCGACAACGAAGAAAGTGAAGACACAGACATTATGACTACCTACCTACCTAACTTTTAATAACTAATAGATAAATTTAAATAACGTAAATAGTATTGTTGTCGTATTGAGAACCAAAGCTAGGAACGTCCTCGCAATGTAAGATTGGTCGCGAGCAGTCTCAGATTTAAACGCGAACTTATAAATCTGAGACGTCATTACACAGCTGATAAGCCTTTGTGTATACCAAATTTACTGTAAGTCGTCGTTGTGTCAAGGTTTGGGATGATCTCAAATGTAGCGTGCTTAAATTTTAGGATTGATGTTTCAGTATACGATTTTGAAGGATAACGACGTCTCAAACAGCTGAGACGGTCTTAAATAAGTAAGATCCCTTTGAGTATTCGGGCGTTAGTACACTACACCGTAGGTACCCAATTTTTTGGCGAAAATGCCATTCGCAAACTTTTGATTAGCACAACATAACAAAACTACCGGTATCATATTATTGGTATTGTTACTCTATTATAACAACACGGCCTGTCTATGCCTGTCTGTCGAAAAGTCTGTCAAAGAGAAAGAAAACTCCTTGCTTGTGTTTTCCTGCTGACTCGAGGGTCAAAATTTGACAAATTACTGAATGACACAATGACTCTGCTGTTTTACCAAAGAATAATTTCTCTTTGCGTTTCAGAATGTTCTAGCGAAAAGAATCAAAATTACTGACGAAACTTACCATACGAGTTCGTATGCGGTTTACTGTGGTACATACTCATAGATACAGTATCACAACACTTCCTACAAAAAAATACAACGTGCGTCGCGTCGTTCTATCAGTCCGGCGGCGGCGTTTTATTTAGAAAACATTCGGCGCGTAGTTTTGCCTTGAATAGCGGCCGTCAACTAAAGTTGAAGGGGAGGCGAAGGGGAGCGGGGAGAGAGAGGAAGGAAGGGTAGGGGAGGCAGCCACTTGAGGGGGCGCGGACGGAGTTTCCAACTCAACTCAATACCAATTACCAAATACCAACCAATACTCAATTCAACTCAATTCAATTCTTGGTTGAATTGGGGGTACCTAGGTAATCTGTGTATTAGTACCTACCTGCTTGCTTACATACTACGAATAAACTTATATAAGTTTATTCGTAGTATGTAAGCGATGTATGTAAGCAAGTAATGAATGACGTACCTACCTATATACCTACCTAGGTAGGTACGTCATTCATTACATAAGTATTTGCTGTATTATTTGGCAGACGCACGGTAGACGAGATGACTATTCCAAGAAAAAAAATATTTTTACTGCTTACTCAGAAAATTGATTATTCCTGTTCCAAACATACCTAACCTAGAAAGTTTATCACTGGAAGCGTAGGTAGGTAGGTACCTACTTACTAAGTAGGTAGGTACCTACCTACTAAAAAGCAGGACGGAAAACTTTATAGAATTTCTCATTTCTCACGCGTTTAGCGGGAGAGAAATCTAATAACAAAATAGCAAATCTAAATCTATCTAATAGCAATTTTACTCATTTAAGAGTTTAACAATAAGTTTTATTTGTGTTTGTTTATTTGTCTTTCAAGGGTGGCATGTTCAAATGATTGAACAAACCCTTAATAAATGATTTAAAAAAAATAAAAAAAACAATGTGTTTTGGATACAAAAATAGAGCTTTTGTAGTAAGTAGGACTTAATGCAGCATGTTGGCTTTATGTTCCTAGTAAATAGGTACCTAGCTAAGGATAAGTTTAAGGCGTGGATACCTATTTAAGTGAATTGACGTGAAATGGGTTAGGTACGTTACGATAAAATCTTTTTTCTCCGCTATCTTTCAAAAAGTTCTACACGTTGCAGGAGTTCTTTGACATGGGTAGGTAATAGCAGTAATTATGGTAGTCAATAGACAGACATTATAATGTAGGTACCTACCTACCTAACTCGTGTAAATAATTAAACATTAATTAAGGATTGTATTATATCTACAAGATGTATAACTTTAGTAAATTTTACCGTAGAGATAAAACATTACCTATTATTGTGCCCTACCCGGGCTAATGTTAAAACTGTACACATTTATTTTAAGACCTACTATGTACTACAACATGAACACACACAATACACAATCTTGAAACAAAAATTACATAATAATCTATAGGATTACATATAAGGCAGATCCCCTTAGTTTCAAAAATGACCCAAAGTGGCCCGCGCGTCGCCGCGCCGCGCCCCGCCGCCGTCGCCGCCCCGCCGCCGCGCCGCCGCTCCGCTCTGTCACGCTCCCTTATACGCGAAATCCTATGCCTATCATTTTCATAAAATGTTGTGATAAATATCGGTAAAACTGGCCATAGAAAAAATTGCATTCACACGATACACGTCCCATTTTTGCGTCAGACTTTTTCTGACCTCAAGAGAAAGCCACTACCTGCCTAGGTACGCTACCGAATGACTAAAAATTTATACCAGAGTTAGAGAGAAAGAGAAACAGTTAAAAAAATAGGTGTGTATGATATTTTTAGAGATAGCTTAGATTAGATTGTTTTTTGCATCGACATTGTCGATGGTTTTTTGCCTAAAACACAATCAGATAATATTAGTATTATTCATATAAGTTATTGAAATAAAACAAAGAAATAAAATAACAATAAATCTTCAAATTAACAAGAATAATAATAATGAGAATAAAATATATTTATTTTCTAAACAGGACTAGGTAGGTACACAATTATAACAACTAAATTTATGAAAACAAAAAAACGCCTTTTGTACTTAGTGCCGCTTACAAAATTAGCTCTAATCTAACTCAGCATTGTCTCAAATTCACCTCAAATTCGAGTTTTTCATATCTGATAAAAACTCATGAATACCGGTACCTATCAAATTTCCCGAAGAATATTAGGAATTTTTCTCTTGGATCGCATCCAGATATCGACCAGACCAGGATGCCATACTGCAGTAGGGTCAGGCACGTACGTTTACCAATCAGTAGCTGCATGCAGTGTTTACCTAACTGTTTCATCACGACCTTGGCAGTCGTTCCAGTCGCATCGACCGATATGTCCCTGGCCACAGAAGAGATAATAGTATGTGTCTAGGTTTCTTGTCTACTACTTATGTACCCTGGTTGGTACCGACTACCGTACCGTCCGTACCACACGGAGAGAAACCGAATAGGAGTGGGTAAGGGCGGGCAAGGTCGTCGCGATGACTCAAATTGTTTTCATTGCCTTTCAAGGACACGGATTTGTTTATTAATATTCTGTACCTGCTATTTTTTAGGGTTTCGAGATCGGTTTCGAAACCCTTATGGTCTCGCTCTGTCCACCCACGCACTCTGTCCGTCCCCGCTCTTTCTTGTATATCTCAGTAACTTTATCTACTGCAGCTATAAATTTGAAATAATGATAAATTTCGTGTGCCTTCTCGTACTGATTTAAAGAAAAAAATATAAATAAATGAAAATGAATATTTTCAGTAGGGAAGTAGTGTAGACAAATTGTGATGTTAAAATTTTAAAAGAAGTCAAAGCAAATGGGATATCAAGTGAAAGGTGTTATTTTGTAAATTTCAAAATAGTTTTGTTCAAAATTTTGACCATCCATAAAATAGATTTAAATCGTAAATCTATGATCCATACCATAGATAAACGTAAAATTCTCAAACCCTCGAATGTTCAAACGCAAGACAAGCATTGTTTCCAAAGATTTAAATCGTTGATTGTTTTAAGTAGGTAGGTAGGTACCTAGGTAGGTACCTACCTTACTAACTCAGTAGTTTCAAGTCGCAATTTTTCTATAGGGGTAAGGAAGGGCAGTACCTATCTGATAAAATCGTACCTTTCTCATTTAGAACCTTTCTTTGGTAGCTCATTGTTATGTAAGACTAGAATACTAGAACGATGGAGTACAAGCATTTTTTTAACGTAGGACCCCTAGTAGTAAGGTCTTAGAGCATTTATAACGCTCTAAGGGTAAGGTAGGTAGGTACATACTACCAAAGATTCTAGTAGAACGTAGGATCCTGAACCTAGGATCTTTGCCTACTAAGTACCTAGGTAGGTACCTACCGACGTAGATCTTGAAATTGAAAACCGGATGCAAGGCGCACCTTTATTTAAACAGTAGGTACCTAGGCATAATTGGTTATTCTTATGATGGAATCAGAGCGAAACGAAGACGAAATAGAACATGGAAACGATGTGGGTTGGGTGGGTTGGTTCATTGCTGTCCGTGCACGGCACACGAACTGATACCTATGGGATTACAGAATACAATCCCGAGCATGTTTTTCAATCCTGGGCTTACGGGATTTTTGAAGCCTTTTCCCGGGATCCCGGGCCTATCCCGGGATTAGACTATGTGGTTTCTAATTGGGCTAAAATAAAAAAAAACACGAGTAATTAAAAAAAATGTCTTTGCACAACACAAATCAGAATAATAATAAGAAAAGAAAAAACACAAACCAAAAAATACCATACTTTTGCAAGAAATTAAAAAACAGCACCAAATAACTATTTAGAATTTCGAAAATATAATCGCAGAAATATCAAAGCATCCAATGTTTGACTTCCGAGCCTGCTTCGTAGTTTATTGCCAACATGCCAACATAAGCAGCAGCTGAAAACGCTCGTTCAGCTTCTACGCTGGTTGGAGGAATAGACAATAGATACTTATATGCTGTTTCTAAGTGATATCCACGAACTCCTCCATTTTCGAACAGGCTCATTTCACGTCTAATACTATTTGCCAACCCCAATTCATTTTGTACTTGTACTTTAGGATCTAGGGATTTCATACTCTTGTTAATTTCCAGCAGTAACTTTTCCTTTAATGTCAATTGGGGTTGGGAGGTTTCTGACCTTAGCTCATCATCTGTTTGTGATCCTGACCTTGCTTCTTCTTCCGTGTAATCTCGACTATTAAGTCTTTTAACAAAACTCTTTATTTGCTTCCTCACTAAAGCCTGTGTCGGAACTGGAAATAAGTCTTGCCATTCCAAATCCAATAATAACCGATTTTCAACATCCATTCGTAGATTTTGTAAATAATTTAACACGCCAGGCAAGGTTATTTTCAAGGCGCAAAGGACTACGGAATACAAACTAGACTTGTTTGTGGCAATCCCGAGATTAGCCAAGTACAGTCCCGGGATTTTCGGGGCCAGAAAACGGTCGGGATCCCGGGATCCCGGGATTGTATTCTCTATATGGGATAGAATCGCGTAACGTAGCACCACTAATACATAAGTACATGTATACTGGGGTAGCACGTTACTTGGGTTGGGTAATGGTACCTAACCTACACAAACGATCTACACGCGACGTGACATCACTCACTGCAATGCGAGTTACCTACCGAATTTGTGTCTCTATTAATATGAATTTAAAAAAAAATACTTACCTGAAATTTTATACGCCAACTGTAACGCAACGTACATAGAAGCCGCCGTTTTAGATTCGTTTCTGGTTAAGTATACCAATAGGTAGGTAGGTACCTCACCTTAGTTAACTCACTTTTGTTTTGCTTTACGCGCTTCACATTTCTACTTTACTTATTTATTCAATTATGTTAGCTTATAGTAGGTAAGTATGTGAAAACACCATTACATGTGTGACGTAGTGGGTATGGAAATCGAGTCTCCTTAATTAAAATTAACCCGCATATAGCAGCCCGCAGTTTTTACGATCATCCATACTATTATAAATTCGAAAGTAATTCATTACATTTTCACCATTTTTCACGCCTGAACGAACGGATGTATAGATATATTATGATGTATATAAATCATTACTAGGTACATCAGAGAAATACTTGGTAAGATCCAGTATAAATAATATAGATATGATCCAGTGAGCTTGTCAACTGGACCACGGAATGAGAATCTTCGGTGGTACAGTTAACTAGACTGTAGAATTATCGGTGGTCCAGTTGAACAGCAAGGAGCGCAGCACCTTTACGGGGCAATGCAACCGCTAAATACGGTATAGTAAAATATTAAATGTATTAAAATATTTATATACTCATAAAATCTTACCTGCATCCATGTTAATTTTTTCGCCTTTTGGGGGTTCAGACGAGTCGTAGTTGAAGCAAGCTGCAACAAAAACAAAGAGGCGCGTAAGTTGAGTAGATATAAACCAGCCAAGTGCACATAGCACACGCAGGGTTCCATTTCCGTACCATCTTTCAAGACTAGTTTTAGTATTAAACTTTCGCAAAAGAATCAACAGGACAGGAACATTAAAAACAGTCATCGGTGTTCAACTTTGTATGTAGGTCCCCCCTTAGATATACAAATATTCCCCGTGCAAATTGTCTTTTTTATTTGTATATATTTTTTATTATTTGTTGGTGCAGGGGCAATATAAATATACCTACATTACTTAATATTATTGTGCGTGCGAAAATTTTAACTGTCTACTTAAACGGTTCAAGACATACAAAAAAGCGTTGACAAAAGAAGCAAAAAACGCAGAATAAAAACATGTTTTCTGTGTGGGATCTGGGATCCCCCTGAAACTTAATATTTTATTATTATTATTTGCTAATCAGACCCTGATAATTTGTTTAGTTTCCAGAAACACCGTTAAAATTGAAACGGAGAAGCGGAAACCCCTGTTGGCTCGATAAAACTACACAACCTCAAAAGGCGGCCATGTTTAATTAGGTCACTACACTACTACCTACCTACAGAGCAGTACCATACCATACCACCGCCACGAGTAGGCGTGCGTTGGGGAATAATCGAACGCGGGGTTAATACAAGGTTAATAAAATGTCTATCTACGTAATGTACCTATTATATTATAAAATTCAGTTATCTAGTCCCCCCTCCACAACACAAGCTCTGCTTAGCTTGGGGCTAGATAATGCTGTGTGAATTGTCCAGCATTATTTATTTATTAAGGCGCATACCCCACCCAAAGTGGCGCCGCCACCTAATTTATCTTATTATTCCGTTTAACAAAGGAATTTTCAAAAATCCATCTTCCGGTTTGTGATACCTACCATAAGCTTTTTTTAATGCCTCTGTAATAGTTTTATTCTATTAGTTTAGGCAGAGATACAAAGTTACCCTTGGTGGCCAGCTGGCCACCAAAATCTATTTTCGTATCTCTGCCTAAACTCCGAAACAACGGCTACCCCTACCTACCAATTTTGACACAGTCAAAACACAGACGACAGACGTCTGTGTTTTGACTGGACTTTCAATATATAGATATAGATATAGCAGATGTTATGTGATGCTATCACTATCAGATACTAAGGCTTTTTTTAATAAGCATCTTTAAGTACAAGCTTTTATTTATCTTGCCCTGTTACTTATTTATTTAGTTTAGCTAGCTATGTTTATGTACATGTTTAATGTATTTTATTTATCATAAAACCGGCCAAGTGAGAGTCGGATTCGCGCACGAATTCGTACGTTGACGTACGGTACTACGCATACGTATCTATAAAACGGCAAAAAAAGATGTTTTAGAATAAGTGAATATTTAACTAAATATTCCGTGAACGTTTCAAGCGTCTACCTGTTGCCGTTATCAATATCGAGCAAAAAAAAAACACGTTTGTTGTATGGGAGCCCCCTTAAATATTTATTCTATTCTGTTTTTTAGTGATATTTGTTTTATAGCGGTAACAGAAATACATTATCTGTGAAAATTTCATCTGTCTTGATTATCAAGGTTCATGTCATGAGATACAGCCACATAATAAAATCAATGCATGGCGGTAGGTCTAAAAACGACGTAACGTAACTGTTCTGTTAAATACTGCTAATAAAATATTCACCGGAGTGTGTTATATAGTGGTATATTACGGCACCTAGTCTGTATAGTATAACAAATTAATTAGCCTGAGAAGGTCACAGGAAATCAATAAGGGTGATGGTTAGTAGTATATTATGTAGGTATGTATGTATATACCTATAAGTAATATTCTCTGGTAATGAGGTGGAGGGATAAATGCACAGAAATCAATCTATCCCACGGAACATAAAAACCTATACAAATAAACAAAATTGAAATAACAGCTTTTTAGAAAAGCTTACCAATACCAACACAACACAACATACATTACAATACCAACCAACTAAAGTCAAGTTTCAACGTTGCGCGTTGTCTGCAAAAACGCTTTTAAAATCGGTATAATACTTTGGTACATCCCTCGCTAGCTACCACTAGCTACCTTAATTTTATTTATTATACAAAACCCCAATTTTTTTTACCTATCTGACAGAGGTAAAAAACGTAAAATTTGTCTTACCTACCTCATCATCATCATCATCATCGGCTTATACTGGTCCAGTGCTGGACATAGGCCTCCCCTAATGAGCGCCATAGCGCTCTGTCTTCAGCTTGCTGCATCCAGCATCTGCCAGCAGTCTTTCGCAAATCGTCATCCCACCTGGTCGGAGGGCGTCCTACACTACGTTTGCCGAGTCGCAGTTTCCAAGAACACGTTTACTCCAGCGGTTGTCGGTTCTTCTCGAGATATGGCCAGCCCACTGCCACTTCAGCTTGCTAATCCTTTGAGCCTCGTCGAAAACCTTGGTTCACTGTCGGATGTATTCGTTGTCTTATCTACTTATACCTATCCAAAAAATTTATATTGTCTGAAATAAAACATTTTTATTTTTTATTTATTTATTTAAAACGTTTGTAAGTACCGATTTTGACGGGACTTTTACTGGCAGAAAGCTGAATTTAGTTAAAAAAAAATACCTACATCGAAGGAGTCAACCGCAAATAAATAAAAAACTGAAATTGTTAATTCTATGCCGGCGATGCCGTCGCGGTCACATGACAGCTAACTGTACCTTACCTACCTAATTTATTACCTATACAATTATAAGGTAAAGTGTCGCAAAGTACACTAAACGAAAAGAAGATTCCTACCTAGGTGTAGTAGGTAAGGTACAAATAAAATACGTACCAATCGATTTTTGCTTGTGTATGCGTGCAAGCGGTATAACAAAGAGCTAACTGTTCAATAAAATATTCAAAGGATGAAAGTAGCCTATATAATTAGTCAGAGAAGGTCGAAGGTCGAACAAAACCAATCAATAAGTAAGAATGAAAGCGTAAAGTTAGCCAAGGACATTTTTTTTTCCTTACTGACTGCATCTGATTGTGATTATCTACCTACCTGATTATTTATTACTAAGTAACTTTTATTTCATAAAGAAACAAAATACGGTTGTTCTTTCTTAACAAAGCCTCTATTGCTAACTGAACTAAAAAATTCCATGGACCCGTTGAAGGAAATATTATTTATTTTAAATATCGTGGATCCGTTGGGAATCAAAGTATGAACCAATTTTTTTGAAAACAATGGAGTTGTGAACCTCTGAGATTAAACCATCTCATCTCATAAATAATGTCTTCCTTGCAAAAATGTCGACCACTCTGGCCACGGCAGAGAAGCGAAGGTACTCACGTACCTACCTAGTAAGGTATAGTACTAGTATTAGGTACCTACCTATTTAAAATTAGTACTACCTACAGAAACATGGTAGGTACCTACCTACCTAGTACAATTAGTGCTTTATGATTATGTTAGGATAGGTACATTCTCGGAATGTACCTAATCTAGGTACCTATGTAAGTATGCGTACCTATGCCTATGTATCTCGGAAGGAAATTTTCGAAGGCTAGGTACATTATTATCATCCTACGCGGCTAAACAAACACACAAACAAAACAATAAAGTCATGGTCGTGTGATTGTTAGGTCTGACTCACATCCAGCCTGTCTAGATTACCACAGTCGAGGAAAAAACCAAAGGCGCGTTTTAAGAGTCACCTGGCCTGGATGATCTATATTTGCTAGCTGTACTATGGACCACCTTGTGAATTCACACACAACGAAAAAATCAAACTAGCGTACCTGTAGAAGGTTTCCGTTAAATTTTACGATCTAATTAGCCCAGTCGGGATAGACGACCGAAGGCCTCCATTTTTCATTAATTCCCTTCCCGGAAATTATTGCGCCTTTAGTGGCCGTATAAATTCAAAATGGCAACCAACCTCGACTCCGCTTTAGCCATCGGAAGTAAACGTTTTTCACTATAAATTTAACCATATCCAATTTTCGAAAAAATCATCATTAGGTACTGAAGATGATCCTTATTCGTTTGTCTACATTTAGTTCCTCGCTCGTTTTTTTGTCTTACCGATATTTTTCAAACTAAGCGGCCAAAGACGGGGATGTAATTACTGAAAGATATCATTTAATATTTTACAAAGAAAATTTTAATCAAATAATAGAAACAAATTAGAACTAGTATTTATAGTTGAAATTGAGCTTACTGCATACAGTTGCAAACAATCTACAGGTAGCTCAACTTATCTATAACAATACCAGTCAGAAGCTACGAATAAATAATTATTTATTCGTAGGTCAGAAGCATCCCCAAGACGCTGGCTGCATTGCTCCGTAGGTAGGTACTTAAAATTGACATACCTAAATCAAAATAAACGAAGTTAAAAAAGTAAAAAATCGTTGAGATCAGAATGCTTGATATCCTTACTACATAACAACTTCGTTTCCTTACTTTACACCTGCCTAGGCCCTAAAGTCAATATAAAATGAGATTTTTCAATAATAATAATTACATCCCATCGTCTTTCGTATCGCTTGGATGAAGCATGAGCAAGGAACTAAATGTTGACAATCGAATCCAAAAATGATCAACATCGTGTTAATCTCTATAGTCCATCCCTCCCTATACACATAAATGACACTGTAAAATGATGTGATGATGGTATCAATTGATTTTCTTTTTACTGAGACCTGCTTTGACAAAAATCCAATAAAGATGAACACTTGGCAGCGAAGATGCCGAGGCTGGATGAAGGGACGCTGCAAACGAGATCGATTTCTTCCAATTCCATCCAGGATGATTGTACCTAGGAGGCAGCTGGTAACCCCAGGTATTGCGACAGTACTTTGCCCGGCAGCAGTAGGAATCAATATAGGTTACAAAAATATATACTATGACCTATCTTGCACTAACCTGTATTATATTTCAGACAATTGCTTTCAAAGACTCGAGGAATCACCCGACTGTCACCGCTCGCTCCTGACTCGGCAATGATGGCCAGATTATTACCAACACTGTCACACGCGTGAAATATCGATCAACTATCCAATAGCATGGCTTTTACCGTTTAATTATTTATTTCTAGCAATCATGGGCCAATTTTCCTTCAGAAATAATACAAAGGCTAGAGGTTAAGCACAAATATTATTTTAAGGGCTCTGTATCTTTGGAACCATGTTCAAAAAGGAGATCATGCATGAATGACTGTGATTTATCTTAACAGCAAGCCATAATAGCGCTCACTTGCAGGTCTGGATAAAAATCGGCTAGAAATAAGTGCATAGCCGGCAGCAAAAAGAAAACTCGCTAGGGGCATCATGTGCAGATTGTGCAGCGTATGAGCGGCCATAGAAATCCTCTATCTCGGCTGAGATCTCCGGCTTCGACGATACGGTCCGCCCATCGTGCGTTATAAGCTTCGTCAGGTGGCCAAGCTGCTGAGTGAATACTTTGGACCCTCGGTTTCGCTCTATCGTCTCTTCAACAAGGCGTGTGTTGGAGCTCCGAAGGTCGCGCCGTACGATCTTCGCAATGTGCTTGTTTAGGTCTGACCGTTCTGACGAAGTCGCTTGGGTGGTTTCCCTTCTTTTTGTCATCAGCCCGAGAGTCCTATCCGAGAGTTTGGACTTCTTGTCAGTTTGCTGCTTTTTGCAGAACTTGACGCCCTCGTCCCTCAAAGTTTCAACCAGATTGTGTAGGGTTTCCATTCCACAGCGTCATCAGTGGTTCCAAGGTAACAAATCTATCCCCGAGAAGCTGCTGGAATTTCTCGATGCCCGCCATGATTTGGATAAGGTTAGGTCGGACCGTGCCCTTCATCAGACGGTTTCTTTCAAGCTTCAGGCTGATATTCAGAGAGCCTCGGGAGGAGTCTGTGATCAGATCCGGCATTGAACCTGTTGCATCACTGAGACATCTCTGAATATGTGCTTGCTATCCGTCATGATGAAGTCGATATCATTATTCGTTACAGTGTCGGGGCTTCGATATGCCCACTTCCTTTGAGGCTGTTTCTTAAAGAAAGAGTTCATTAAGAACAACTCTTCTTTCTCAAGGACATTAACAAGCATTTGCACCCTGCGATTCCACACTCCATAACCACGCGGGCCTATTCGGGATTCGTTGTCAGTCTGGGTTCCTACTTCCTACCTTGTCGTTAAAGTCCCCCTTAACAACGTTGAAGTGGGCCTTAGTGGTGTTTAAAAGGCTTTGAATATGTCTTCGTACATAGCCTCTTCATCATCCGAGTGTGCCGAAATCGGTGCGTCAACCTGAATAACGTTCATGCTAAAACGTTTGGATAGCCGAATGAACAGGTAGGTACGCTACCCTGGACTTTACTGGAGACTTCACTGGATGTCTTGGACGTTGCTAGAAAGGGCCTTATAGACGAGGAAACCTACGCCACCCTGGGATGTTTTATCACCCTCGCGAAATTGGAGAAGATGGCCCGAGTCTAAGGGTTATTTGTCCTCGCCCACTCTGCGGACTTCACATTACCCCAGAACTTGCTATTTGATGTTATCTAACTCCACTTCCAACTGCGCTAGATGGTGGTCAAGCCTCAGAGTACGTCCGTTTTACGTTGTCAGGTTGATGGCAGCCTGGCCTGAGTTAGCCCGCCCCGCCGTTACCTTGGCCGCTGCCATGGCCACGAAAAGCGTGGCGGCCGGGAACTGAGGGCCATTTACTTTTTTTCGTACTATCATTATGAGGGTAATGCCCATAATCCCCACGCTGGGCATGCGGGTTGGGGATCGCAGATCAGTGATGGAGATGTTCTGAGGGGGTCGCTGCTGCCCACCCCCGGTCTGTGCCCCGGTGGATTGGATACGAACAACGCTAAAATAATAGTGTAAGTACCTAACTACTTATGTGTCACCAGCTTATTTAGGTTGTTGGTAGGTAAGTACCTACTTTGGTTTTTCTAGGCAATCATGCATCCAATAAGTAGGTACTTACCTACCCAATTTACTTCGGCTAGGTGCGTTACGTACCTTACCTACCCTCTACCTAAAGTACCTACCTATCTATGTTTTCCTCCGTCAGTGAGGCAAAACGGGCCTAACAACCAAATTCAGTGGTGTGGTGTGGTGGCAGATCATTTTAGATAGGTCAGAAAGGAATTGTCGGAAATAGATTAGGTACGTGTAAATAGAAAAATCCAATGTTTTTAGTCGAATCTTACCTGCCATTCCGGCGCTGCTCATTCTTCCCCGTGTAAAATCAATTTTGAATAGAATCAGTCACTACTATTATAAACAAAAAATACAGGTTCAAACCTGTATTTTATTTAGAGCTATTTGAAATCTGTCACAAAATATTTCGAAATGAATGAGACCACAAATGCCAATACAGCAATCTTTTTCTTAATTTAGGATTGGAATGCCACAAACTCAATTAAAACCTCATTGTCTACCTATAAGACCTAACCATTTACAACGAATTTTATCATAGCTTCGAAAAGTTAGCCATCGAGATATTTTTAGGGTTCCGTACTCAAAGGGTGCCAATGCCAACCAATGCCAACACTGCCAAAGCTATAAAAGCGATAGGACCCTAGTGCCTAGTACTAAGCCTCGGTTGTCTGTCCATCCGTCGGTGTGCCGAGGAAGGATAAAGGCTACTTTATTTACTGGAAGAGCTAATAATAATTATTTAATTCAGGCATCACAATACAAGAAGTAAATAGGGCCCTTATAATAAATAAACAAATAATGCTTTATAATTCACACAACATTATCTAGCCCCAAGGTAAGCATAGCTTGTGTTATGGGTACTAGATAACTGATATACATAATTTAATCTTATGTACCTAATTTAATGTACTTTCATCAAATTTAATGTACCTAATTTAATCTAATTTATTCTCATTATTATTTGTTATTATTTTGATTTTAATGATGGTTTTGGTTTTAATTTTAATATTGATTTTTCTTTTGTTTTTAACTTTTATAATTTATGACTCGAATATGGACACTATCTTATTTTTATGTAACTAGTTTATTGTTGTCAAATTGCGAAATTGAAATAATACAATACAATACATATAGATAGATATTTTTTATTATACAAAGAAAACGACCAGAACACCCTGAACAAATGTCTGCAGATCGTGCACACATTTGTCCCGAGGCGGGAATCGAACCCGCAACCTCCTGCGTCGCAGGCGGACCTTCGCCCACCGCGCCACAGAGGTCGTCAATAAATAGCTTAGAGGCATACATAATTTGTAAAGACTTAGCATTAGCTAGTTCAATACGAGTTGGTCCCTACTTAGTGTTAAATATTATACGAACGAATGGCACGACGGAACCCTCCACATGTGCAAGTCCGACACGCACATGCACAGTTTAATTTTATGACCTTTTATGAAAGTAGGTAGGAGGTGCCTACATTACACCATTATACATTTTCTAGATGGGTCTATCCCACCTCAACTAATTTGGCTATGGAACTTATGATCCTAGGATCTTTGGGCTAGGTAGGTACCTACGTAAACTGTAGACTAGTAGGTACTAGGTAGGTAAACAGTACCAAAACGACCAAAACCGACGCGGAAAATTACTTTACCGCTATTTTTGTTACTTGTGGAATGCAGAAAAATTAAGAAGCCACAAAAAATATTTATTGTACTAGCAGCACGCGGCGACCCGCACGAACCACTTTTTTTTTTTTTTTTTTTTTTAAATATATGGCAATTTTTTTCCTCTTGTGGTTTGAGAAAACTTTTGCCAACTTCACGTACTAGTTCACGGTCACAATAAAAACTTTATCTGCAGAAAAAACTAATGTCAACGCCGCCGTAACCTCACAATTGTCAATGTCAAAAAAGATTTACTTAAAATGTGTCCACCTTGTTTTAGTTGTGGTCACTTCTAGCTATTTCTTAATTAAAGGTTCGGTTCGGGGCATCGACATTTTACCCAGTAGACTCCTAATATATGGAGAACGGTTTCAGATAACACATCAGGAAAATAGATCTTATATAAAACCACGCCCTCTAACTTTCGGCCAGTAACGACCAGATTAATGACCCGTAAACATGTGTGCTGGCTTACGAAAAATATCGTATTATCCTAGCTGCAATGGCTCCTTGTAGCATAAAATGGTGTGGAAAAGAGAGCAAGACCTCAAATTTGAAAACCGATGGATTAACATTTCACAGGTAAGCTGATTTCTTTCATAAACAGAATAAAATTTGCTAATTCATTTAGTTTTGACGGAGATCAACTTAATTTGGTTGGCCGGTCGACGTCACCAACGGTGCATCCCTTTCTTTCATAACCAATTTTATATTTGTTTTCCTTTCTTCTCTGACAAGGCGCGTGCAAGTAGTGATGTGCCGTTCCGGGCCGGGTAGTGATCAGAATATCGATATGGGTTTATTACAATACAGGACTAATTATAATTAATTCTGTAAAAATCGATTTGAATAATATTTACCGTTACATTGCTACATGGTATCTATCTTTAAGTAAAGTACCTACTTAAATGTTAACCCTAATATTTATCACCCGATTATTATACTGACTCACTGATCGACATAATTGTTCTCCATGATGGTATGTTTTTTTGAGGCAATGTATGAATAGGGGGTCGGTGTGACCTAGGGACTTATTGAGTTTTACCCCCCCCCCTCGCCTATAGGGGGGATCTGCAAGGCAAGGGGGAAGCGAGCCTTGCTGTGTGACTTTTTACTATTCGGACGTTTTGAAGAAGATATGCTATGGCGTCTCTTAAGCAAAATGTTTTGCTCTAATATTTCAGGTACCCCAAAGATGCTGAATTAAAAGCAAAATGGATCAAAGCTACCTGGCGGGAAAATTGGTTCCCATCAGAATATAGCGTTGTATGCTCCCGGCATTTTACTCAAGACTGCTTTTTACAAATGAAAAATCGACGAAGGCTACTAAGCTCTGCGATACTAAATTGTGTATTACTAAATTGTGTTTTATTGCACTCATTTATATTAATATCAGATTTAATTATTTAGTTACGAAATTTAAGATTAGGTATATAAATGGGTAAAAGGCGATGGAGGAATTTTAAAGTTGTACGGAAAATGAAGGAACAGGAAGAGGTATCGATCAAATTATATTTAGACTTATTTTTTTCATCTATAAGTAATGCGGGCCAATCCGCGGATATAAGCTAGTTATTTATTTAGTTTCAGTGGGTGATTTACATAATTCATAGAATAGGTACATTGTCTGTTTGCTTGATTCAAGAGAATAAACAATACATAAACATATAAGCTTAACGTGACTACCTACTTACATCTTATTTCAGTATGCTTAGGCTATTATTTTGTATGTAATGTACCTACACCATAATATTGGTGTTAAAATCTTTGCCATGGCGCAGCCGTTAAATACTGCCGGTAAATATACCTACCTTGTGACAAGTATCGATAATTGTTTTCATAGAAACTAAGTACCCCATCCCTAATTATGTTTACGATTTGTCGTAACCTTGAACGGACGGACCAATAAGCACTCACTTCTCCGCGCCCGCACACCTCAGTTGGTTGACAGACTTGTTTGCATAGCGAATAAATAGGTATTAGGAGTCTACTGGGTAAAATGTCGATGGTTCGGGGTAAGGTTTTTTGTTTTTTTTTGTTATGTACTTACTTAAAATAAACTCATTAAAAAGGTCACAGTGTAAGTAGTACCAGAGTTTCTTAAAGTAAGTAAGTACTTACATATACAAAATTATAGCACATAAGATTAGGTAACGAACCGTTCCGTTTTCCTAAGAAGTTGACAAGCATTTGCCCCTTGTGATTCATAATAACTCCGTAATCATGCGGTACCACGCCTAACCTATTAAATAAGGCATTTTTTGCTAGACGAGACGGTTGCTATTCTGGTATAGGTAGGTAGTCTAGTTTCCCAGACAGAACCTACTTGCCAATTTTGTCAAATTCGATCTGGGAACACTGAAACTAAAACCAAGTTTGACCAAATCTCGACCAAATCAACTAATCCAAGCAAAGCAAAGAAGAAGAAATACAAAAAGTTAAAAACAAAACAAACACAAATTTCAATCTTATTTTATTTTCTCTCTTCGTTCGTAAATAAAGCAGAGGAGGTAAGTAATAAACAGGGTTTATAGCTAAATCATGCGTAGGACTGGTTCGTAATTAAATGGAATCTTAGCGGTGTTTTAGCAACGGGACCAATCCAATTCAATCTACCTACCAAAAGTAACGGGAGAAATAGTTCCTACCTAGTTGAGCTTTAAATAAAATTGTATAATTTATTATTTTTCAGAAGCTAAGTGAACCATGGCACCAGGCAAAAAAGGAGCCATCCACGGCAAGAGATCCAATCATCATGTAAAGAAAGACTATGCTGAAACACTCAATGATTTGACCTTGCAATCATCAGAGGAAAGTGCTAGCGAAGGCAGTAGTTCTGAGGGTGAAGGGAACGAAGCCTCATTCCCTGTTAGCATGTGGGACTTGAACCATTGTGATCCAAAGAAATGTTCTGGCCGCAAACTCGCGAGACATAACTTAGTAAAGAACCTGAAACTCGGTCAACGCTTTCAAGGACTAGTGCTGTCACCTGTAGGCACTCAGTGTGTCAGCCCTAATGATAAAGAGATTATAGAGAAGTATGGACTCGCTGTCATAGACTGCTCTTGGGCTAAAATTGATGAGACTCCATTTGGAAGAATGAAGTCGAACCACCCAAGGCTGTTGCCCTTTTTGGTGGCTGCAAATCCTATAAATTATGGTAAACCTTATCAACTGAGCTGTGTTGAAGCTTTGGCAGCTGCTATGTTTATAACTGGCCATAAAAAGGAAGCAAAGTTTTATCTGTCGAAGTTCTCATGGGGTCATTCATTTTTAGAGTTAAATTCAGATGTGTTGAACTTGTATGTGGCATGCACAGATAGCAAAAGTGTAATCGAGGCTCAGAAAAAATTCTTGGAATCAGCACAAAATGAGAAAGATGAAAGACCAATGTGGCCACCAAGTGAGTCAGAAAGTGAACCAGAACAAAACTCATAGTGCCCTAAGTAGATGGTTTATTTTTATTATTATCCTTAATTTTTTATTATATTAAAATTTTATGTAAATAAAATCTACCTTAATATTAGATACATTTGGATCTCCTTATACTAGCCTTATAGCTACTCCCTTTATACTAGATAGCTAGATAGGTAGTGAATATAGGCTGAACCTCAATAAATTTGTTTCCCATTAAACACCATCATCATAGTACAAGCATAGTCACAGATTTCAGAATATCCTAAAATCTGTGCCACAGGTTAGTAATAGGCATACACCTAATTTCCAGTGTTATTTAGCTTATTGTTAAAAATGAAATGTAAATTTTGTCTAGGTCCCTACATTGTATTCTACTAATACAATAACTATCACGGACCATGTATGTAACTATGCTTCATTAATAATTGTAACTGTAAGTACTATACCTAATGTAGGCTACTATAATTTTCAAGATCTTTGACTAAAGAAAGCCTGTACCTGTGTGGTGTGAAAGGCCAAAAAATACTGCCATGCCATCTATGATGTTTTAGTTAAACTAAATCAAACTTGGATGGATGGAACCACAAACCGTACACATCTCCCTCTCCCAAGCTCCGCCGCCGTCGTCGCTCCCAGCCTGTATGTATAAGTACGTTATGGGCCTATCAGTAGATGGCGCTGCCGGATTTTGCTGTGCTGTGGTAGCGAGCGGCGACCCACGACCGACACGCGACGACTCGACGAGTCGCAAATGCTCTAGGTCGCAAAAGACAAGAGCTGGCTGTCGGTTGGTTGCTTGTATCTTGTATGTGTGCTGTGCGTGCGGACTCGAGCATCCCAAGCCCACCAACCAAAACTGCCCGCAAGCCAAGCCAGCCAGTGTGCTTTTGCCCCTCGTATCTGATGGACTTATTGCGATTGTGCGGAGTATAGTTATTAAACTCGCGGAATAACTTATTCTCGCATACTTCTTTTGTGAAGTGTTGGAAATAATACGTATATGATTACTTGTGCAGTGTTTGTTTTAGTGTTGAGTGTGCTTTTGGAACTTTCAGTGAAGGAATCATTTCTACGAACTTTGAGGTAAGTTTGTCGTTCGTTGGTTGACTTCTTCAGTATTATATATCGTGCCCACCTACGTGTAGGTAACCTGTCGCTCGTCATGTCACTAACCTCTATCAGACGAACGACATTATCTAATTTTATGTTTATTTAGACCTTATTGGTGTACTTAATTTATTTAGGTACAAACTAAGTCACAGATTTCAGAGATAGGTATTCTGAAATCTAAGTCAAACGGGTTTAGTGCCGGTTTGGCGTCTTTGAAAACAAATAGGTAGGTAATAGGTACTATCGCGTAATACCTACGGAAACCAGCTCCGTTAGGAATCCAATATATTTTATGTCAAATACTACAAGGACGAGAGAAATTCCAATACCTATGCATTTATGAAAGAAAACTTCAAAAAAAATCTTCAATTCGGTAGGTAACCCATAATACCCATCGCCCTGCCTATCAAAAGTAAAAAATTCTTTATTTCCATAAATACAAAAATGTACACTTAGAAAAAGTCAAATTCTTAAAATAAAACACTGACACGGAAATAAAGTGATATTTTTGATTTCTGTCGCTTCGGTATGTAGACTAAAGTAAAGAAGCGACGAAGAAACCTTTAGCCTGTTAGTTGTTATTTTTCGAGTTGGAGAAAACATCGCCTGCTTATCGCCTGCTGTATTAGGTACCTACCTGGGGTAAACGTGTTCTTGATTGGAGACCGCGACTCAGTAAACGTAGTGTAGGACGCCCTCCGACCAGGTGGGATGACGATTTGCGAAAGACTGCTGGTAGATGCTGTCATGCAGCAAGCTGAAGACAGGGCGCTATGGCGCTCATTAGGGGAGGCCTATGTCCAGCCAGCAGCGGAAAATATAGACTGATGATGATGATGATGAATACCTATCACATAGGTAATAGGTATGGGATGTATAGGTAGGTAGGTGTAGGGTAGGACTAGGATCGCATTAATAAGGTCTAGATTGGAGCTTTTCGAAAAATGAACGAGGTAGGTAGGTAGGTACCTAACCTACCTACTGCTACCTACCTATGGAAAATTAATAAAATGATCACTAAAAACTTTCAAAACCAAAATTACATCAGTCAAGTTCTACCTACGATTTGCGGTGTATAGTATGTCCAGAAATAGGTTTTTATTTTTTAAGTAGGTAGGTAGGTACCTATTGTAGGTAGAATTAGGTATACCACCTCTATGAAATACCTACTCAGATTACAGGATTACCTGTAACCTACCTCTTAGGAAGTTGCGCAAATCTTTGTGAATTCCTGAATGGGAAGCTCATGCACAAAGTACCTATACAGAAGTACCTACTATTAGAAGACTAGAAGAGAAAAGTGTATGGACATCACAGACTTTACATTGGCGGCTGCGCCATCCATTTCTAAGGGTTTTTTTTTACAAATTTCTTGACAGATCAGCCGGTAGGTTTAGTAGGTAGCTCAGTAGGTAGGTACATAACATACCTATTATCGATGCCGGTAGCCAGCCGGTAGCTATGGTTATTTTCATTAAAGGTCAAACGAAAAAAGTTTTTACTCCAAGTCCGCCAAATGATTTATGCCTCTTCCGATTTCCGAACGATATTTTGAAACGAAAACCCTCAAAAACCCTTGAAGTGATAAAGCCATGCGCGTAAATTTTAAATTTGGGTTTGGTAGGTATGTTACTTTATTCCGTCATCATCATCATCTTCCGGTCCTTATCCCACTCTGGGTAGTACAACTTAATTATTCCGTCATCATCATCATTAGCATATATTACTTACTCCACTGCTGGACATAGGCCTACCCTAATGAGCGCCATAGCGCCCTGTCTTTAGCTTGCCGCATCCAGCATCTGACAGCAGTCTATCGCAAATCGTTCCACCTGGTCGGAATGAGTCTTACACTACGTTTGCCGAGTCGCGGTCTCCACTGAAGAACACGTTTACCCCAGCGGTTGTCGGTTCTTCTCGAGATACCTATGGCCAGCCCTCTGCCGCCACTTCAGCTTGCTAATCCTCTGAGCTATATGTCGATAACCTTGGATCTATCCTTTTTTAGGATTCCGTACCCAAAGGGTAAAACGGGACTCTATTACTAGGCCTCTGCTGTCTCTCCGTCTGTCCGTCTGTCACCAGACTGTTCTTAAGAACCAGAAGTGATAGTTCACAGATGATGTAATTCTGTTGTCGCTATAACAACAAATACTAAAAAATAATAAAACAATTGTCTACTAGTGCTTTAAGGGGGCTCCCATACAACAAACGTGTTTTTTGCCGTTTTTATATACGTAGGTTTCAATATGGTACGGAACCCTTAGTGTGCGAGTCCGACTCCCACTTGGCCGGATTAATTTATAATTTTGGTATACATAGACTAGTTAGAATAACCTCCTTTAGCGCGTACACTTAGAGACAAATGCTTGGTAAAAATTTCTACAATTTTCCGCAGTTACACTCCATTATATTTTGTCCCACTCCCGTGTATGAATAAGAATTGCCTTTAGCTAATCAACACTTCTTTGTTAAGTATTTCTAATTTTATTAATATAAAATGGGGAGGGAAATAAGAGTCTTTGTGCATTTGGGAAAATCAACATTTTAGCTTATATCCTGTACAGGATATAAGCTTCTTGGTTTTATTGCTAGTGGATGCCAGAGAATATTAAAATCCACATGACAGGTGTAGGGAAAGTTCGCGAGAGACTCACTTCAGCGAGAGACGATCGATTTATGGTGAGCAGTGATGATGATTCATTGTTAATGGTACAATGTCCTACACTACGTTTGCTGAGTCGCGGTCTCCACTCAAGAACACGTTTACCCCAGCGGTTGTCGGTTCTTCTCGAGATTATGACCAGCCCACTGCCACTTCAGCTTGCTAATCCTTTGACAATAAACATAGAAGATCTCAAAAGAGCACCGGAAGAAATCGAATACAAAAAGATTTCCAAGACAGCAGCGTGTTTTTACTCTATGTTTTCGTTGACAACTTAGTCAAAACACAACAGTCAACAGATAGCCGCACAGCTAGAGAGGGTAACACCAAATGCCTACTAATTGTGTCCAAACACTCGATAAATATCCCCGTCATGTCATACGAAAATAACATTTTCAATGTGATACCGTACTTAGCAGAGATACGAAAATTGATTTTGGTGGCCACCAACGGCAACTTCGATTCACTGCCTAAACTAAATAGATAGTTTTATTCTATTTAGTTTAGGCAGTCAAGTATTCATCATCATCATCATCATCATCAGCCTTTTTCAGTCCACTGCTGGACATAGGCCTCCCCTAATGAGCGCCATAGCGCCCTGTCTTCAGCTTGCCGCATCCAGCATCTGCCAGCAGTCTTTCGCAAATCGTCATCCCACCTGGTCGGAGGGCGTCCTACACTACGTTTGCCGAGTCGCGGTCTCCACTCAAGAACACGTTTACCCCAGCGGTTGTCGGTTCTTCTCGAGATATGACCAGCCCACTGCCACTTCAGCTTGCTAATCCTTTGAGCTATGTCGATAACCTTGGTTCTCTGTCGGATGTATTCGTTGCGAATCCTATCCTTCAGAGAAACTCCGAGCATAGCTCTCTCCATAGCTCGCTGAGCGACTTTAAACTGGTGGACCAGCCCTACCGTGAGTGTCCACGTCTCAGCTCCGTAGGTCATGACGGGTAGGACGCACTGATTGAAAACTTTCGTTTTCAAACATTGCGGTATGGATGACGAGAAGACTCGACGTAGTTTCCCAAACGCTGCCCATCCTAGCTGGATCCTCCTCTTGGCCTCCTTCTCGAAATTGTTCATTGAATTGAATTTTGAAATTGTTGTTGTTAGTCAAGTATTAGTCAGTAGATATATTAATCAGTAAACGGGGTTTTCAAAAAATTATCTGAGCGTCTGGTCGAAGCGACGCGTGACCCGAGAGCTGGTGAGTATCTGGCACAGCACATCAGCATTGCTATACAGCGGGGCAATGCAGCCAGTGTCTTAGGCACGCTTCCAACTGGTATTGATATGGATCAGTTGAGCTACCTGTAGATTGTTTGCAACAGTTTGCAGATAGCTTAATTGTTTCTATTGTAAATACTAGTTTTAATTTAAATTTGTTATTTGATTGTTATTTTCTTTATACTATAATTATAATTATAATTAATTTATCAGTAAAAAAGGCATTAAAAAAGCTTATAATAAGTATCACAAACTGTACGATGGATTTTTGCAATTTCCTTTGTTAATCGGAATAATAAGATAAAGTAGGTGGCGGCGCTAGTTTGGGTGGGGTATGCGCCTTAATAAAGTTTAGGATGCTTTTGACATGGACACTGGCAGAGTTGTGGCAGAAAAGCACAGCGTGTCCGATAAGAAGTTGAAGATAAAATAGCCATAGAAATGTTGTCTATTCCTGCTTGCGACGACAGTCTGGTACACTTATAAATCTGTGGTCTGGTATAGATTTATATATAAGTCACAAAGTACTTTTTTATTTAGGTCGTTGGATGAAAACAATACCTATGTGATTTGGTCGTGAGTAAAGTTTCAGTATGCGCTAATAATTTGGAATGAGTATACTCTGCATAGTAAACCCTACAAGGAAGGCACCTTTCTTTTCAGGGATATACTTAAAAGGAAGAAAGAATTTCTTGAATCCGTACAACGAAGATTTGTGTATGATGTTGTCAGTTCCAGCTCATAGTATTGACATGTCTGACTGGACTGAAGACTTGGTGGTTATGCCGTGAAAGGCGGTATAATCAATGTGTGTCCTTGTAAGTTTACGGCCAAAACTGCGCTTCAAACACGCGTTTATTGGAAAAATCCTGCGCCTCGGTCGTGGTGGGGTCATTAAAATGCACGACAATTTATTGTACGTCCTTCTGTACACCCTGGTAATCCGTGTCATAGCTTCCAATTTTAATAGGTTTTGACACGGATTTATCAAGGTGTACATTATTCGGCCGTACAATAAATTGTCGTCCATTATAGTGACTCGCGTAGGTGTGCAAAGGAATTGCACCGCAATTGCAGCGTCAGCTGCGCGGCGGACGCTGCAATGAAATATAAAAATGAGTAGTGGGTGACTCATGTAGTATCGTACACCTTCAGCACTGAGATGCGGGAACTTCTGCGGTGCTGATGCTGATGCTCCCGCTTGAGTCCAACAAGTTTGACGCGCAGGTTAGGCCGAAGATTTATACTGCTTTTTGTTCAAGAATCCTAGATTTTTTTTGTAAACAAAGGAGTTTCAAAACCAAATACGTATTAGTTGAAAACATAATCATACTGGTCATTAACATAAGTTAGTCCGCTACTGGACACCTGCCTCCCCCCTTATGAGCGCCATAATGCCCTATCTTCAGCTAGAGGCATCCAGCATCTGCCTGTAGTTTTTCGCAGCTTGTTATCCCACCTGGCCAATGGGCGTCCTACTACACTACGTTTACCGCAAATCGCAGAAGTTCGCAAAAATGTTGTTTTTGGCAGCTTTTATTTATCATGTGCACGTGCACCGATTTCCCGAGGCCGTGCCGCCCAACGCAACGCGCGACGCTCCGCGTCGCCGTAAACGAAGCCTTTATGCCGACCCTTATAAAGGGCGACCCAAAAAGTAACGTCTTAAAAAAAATTTATGCCTCATCCCCGGAGGTAAGTACCTACCTGAAAATACCCCATGTATGTTCTCCAATTTTTCGTAATTTTTTTAAAGTTTTGTTTGAGAATTTTCGGGCGGAACGATTAAAACTGTTTTAATTTTTTTTTGTAGAGTTTAAGGATTTTTATTTATTGTAAATGACCCGTATGAATAGCACTTTCCGGCATAATTATGAGCTTTCTAACAATAACGCAAGTTACAAAATTTTAGATCGAAAATGAAGAATTTACGTTTGAGTGACAAATATGTTTATACAAGAAAGTATATAAGTATATACAAAAGGGTTTTTTATTACAATGACAAAATCTCTCACAGTCCACAAAAATGTATAAAACAGTTTTAACCTTTTCGCCCGAAAACTTTAAAAAATCATAACTCGAACACTACGAAATAACGGCGAACATACCTACATAGGCTATTTCCAAGTACCGCCAGGGGTGAAAAAATCCACATTTTTTTTATGACGTCACTGTTTGGTCCACTGTATAACTAGGTAACTTTTATTAAAGGTTGGTAAGGTATTTGCATGATGATCATTCTTCTTGGCAGTAATCATAATGTAGGCAAGTCTAACCTTCAATCCTTTTTCAGGTGCATTGTCATGTGGATGTTTTGTATCGTTTTTCTGTTTTTTTACGAAACTGTTTTGAAGAAATATAATATATTTAAATTTTCGATGAAGATAAAAACTAATACCTTTTCTTAAGAAACAATACAATGAAGATCAAAAACGAAGTGACTAGGGTCAGTCGAAAATGCTCATGTACTTCATGCCTGTTCAAAAACGACTCACAGCGATCTTCGCGATCACTCAGAAAAACCATGTTGCATGGTTCATGTGTGGACAAACGATTCTTGGAAGCGTTCATGCCGTTAGGAGAACGTAAACTTCTTCATAAACATAAACTTGTGAAATCGCGCGCATACAATGATTTTGTTCTTATGCTAGCCGAGGGCAATGAGAAAAACAATATCGTTGCAGACTCAAAATTCAAAGAGAATCCGCTACCCAGTAAAATAGAACTTGATGCTAGTAGTTGTCTACGTATTGATGCTTTGAAAATCAATGATAATGTCAAACTGGGGTCAAAAAAGATATGTGAAAGATATGAAGAGTGCTGCAGTTACGGTTCCACAATCCCCCTTCATGAGGATGATCGCAGGGAACATAGACATAGAGTTTGCAAGAGTTCTAGCAGTGTAGTCCCTGGTGCTAGAAGCAATGCACGCAACAAAAAACGCCAACCAAAACACGTCTTGTCAGATGTTTGCACTTGCCTGTCTGATTATAATTCAACAACTCATTTGAAAAAGTCGCACGTCAATAAACGTAGGCCAGTAGCGTTTGATCATCCGTTTAAAACTTTTGATGAAAATCAAACAAGTTTTTTCATTATACCGGATAAAAAAGCCAGGCAAGCTGGCATGGGCGAAACTATAACTCCACCAATAAATTCAGCATACAAACTTCGTGCGGGCTCTTATAGGTCATCTGCTAAGGTTGGAGAGAAACATGGTATAGTTATAACCAAATCTGTTGCCAATCTGAACATAGCCAACAGACCATCGTTTAAGTTAGTGGTTGTACCTAGAAAACCTACGGGAAACAAATCAAAAGTACAAAAAATTTATTCAGGTTTTACCATTAAAGTTAACTCGAAAGAAAAAGATATTGAAATTGATGCAGCGAGTGACACTGACATCGAAACGGTAAGAGAATTAAATCCGTTAGAGGTATCTTCCGACCTTACCCTAAAAAATGACTTAAGTCCATGTGACGGATATGCTTTAAGACGTTGTTTCCATAAAATAAATCTTCACGATGGTAATATAGATCTTAGAGCGTCTAGTAAAATAGTTAAAATGCAAAATGAATCGGCGACACCTAGATTACCATCTAAATCCTTAAGTTCGCGGCCACAACCATGTAAAAATAATACGTGTCTAAATTTGACGAAACGGCAACGTATAGTTACAAATAAAAAGGTACAAACAAATCAGGAAAAAAAATTCTATATGAATTTTAACTTGTTCAAAGCTACCGAGACAGCTCCTATGAATGAGAACAATATAACTACAGAAAAAGAACTAAATAATTTGACTGGACTCTGCGTTAAAAAGCCGTCCTGCATAAGTTCTCTTGATACATCTTTATATTCTTTAAATAAACATAATTTAAGAAGGTGCTGTAGTATAATAAAGCTTAACATATCTAAATCGAAAGAGACTGTTTTAGAAAATAGAATATATAAAGCAGTAGCAAACAAACGTAAACCCAAAGCCATTAATAAAGCTACGAAAATGAATGAATGTAGAAATAAAAAGAGAGAAGTCCGAGATAAATCCATTTTACCCCCATATAAGTGCGAATCTCGCGTTGGTGTTCCTGATGAATGTAATCCACACGATTGCTTAGATCTAATAAATAAAAATAACAACCAAAAAAATAAAGTCCGAGATAAATCCAAGTCTTTACTTATATATGAGTGCGAACCTCGAGTTTGTGTTCCCGATGAATGTAATCTGCACAAATACTACAATCTAATAAAAGAAGGAGAAAACAGGAACAATTATGTAAAGCCAGGTGTAATAAATCAATACGCGCAGGCAAAAGTTAAGACGCTTAATAAATATACATTACATTCTCTTGACTTCGAACGTAAAACTCAAGCATGTGGGATGAATAAATCCGAATGTATTGGGATGAATCAAAATATATTCAGTAAAAAAGGTAAAGCCCTATTTAAAGCGTGTCCATTTAGACATGATAAAAATGAATATCATGAAACTTTTCAAGATAAAAGCAAAAACATATTCCGTTATAAAACTTGCTTATGTGGATTCGACGAATGTGAATGTCATAGAAAGTCTCCAAATGTAACCAATAAAAAAAGTAAAAAGGGCGAACTGGGATTTGGGTTAATTCCTGTTGAATATATTACCCACGAGCAACGGATTAAACAATTTCATCTAGGAGATAAAAAAGACCGCAATTTAAAGTGCCATAAAAAAATACAAGTCAAAACCAAATATACATTATATCCATATAAGTGCGAACCGGAAGACTACGTTACCGGGTTAAGAGTAATAAATAAAAGAGAACAAAATGAACGCCGAATGACTCGCTCTAAGAATCTAGAGACTCATCACAATCAATCAAAATCGACTACAACGAAACTGAAAACTGTTACAATGCAAAGTAGTTTAAGACGCCTCTTTAAAAAAAAACTCACTCTGAAACCAAAACAAGCAGTACGGGTTAGTACATGTTGTCGTTTTGATATTGAATATCTCAAACAAAACGCACATGACGGTCATAATCCAGTAATGTATCAATATGCGAGGCCTAACCAAGCTTGGTTACAAACAGCTAAAAAAATCCAAGAAGTTCAAGGGCAACCGAGAAAATCTTTGGGAACCTACAGTAACATTGAGGAAAATTTATTAATTCAATCTTACAATACACAAAATAGTTTTTGTTCACTGCATAAAATGGGCATAACCAAAAAATTTAATTTAACTACTGATACTACGGTTAAAGAAAAGTATCCGAAAAAAGGCATGACTTCAAAGGGAATAAAAATGAACACATTTCATCAGCATACAAGTCATTTTCTATCAGATACGAGTATTTCAAGAAATATATCAACACCAAACCTACCCAAGATGTTAAAGGAAGTCAATGTTCAATCCAAGCTAAAGAGAAAACCTATTCTTTTTAATTCGAGTATCGGTTTAAATATAAAATACTCCGATTGCATTAAAGTCCAAAGGCACCGTAAACCAATGCCATTTCCGGTACATGATTTTACAAAGCAAAACAGTAAAGACTTAAGTCGTATGCAAAATTTTATATCTGAATGGCCTGATAATTTTCAAAGTCGTGCAAGTAGCTTTGCTCGGATAATCGATGCTACTACTAATTACTACGATTTCAGCAATTCTATTAAACAAAATGTAATTGAAAACTATCAACAGAATAGTGTTGGAAGATATTTTAAAAGCAGTTTTTACGCATTACGGATACAAGTACAAAAAGCCGAACATAAATACAAAACATGTAAGCTTAGACCATATAAATGCGAGCCCAAAACTTGTTTTCCTAACAAAAGAAATTGCGATAATATTGAATGTGCGAAAAATATCAAGAAACGTTTTATGAGAATGAAATATTTCGGGAGGACATCCTCGTCTAGTTCTACAGACTATAGAAGTCAATCTTCATCTGATACACCCGCTTCTGCACTACGTGATAGGAATGTCGGTGCAAGACGAAACTTGTCCAAAAAGAGTTCTGTAATGTCTAAACTGAAACGACGCTTTCGGGTTAGAAGTTTTCCTCCGAAGAAAGCTAAGCGCAACAAACAAGGAATTCGTTTTGGTTCCTCGTTCAGTTTAAATGTAGAGTTTTCTAAAAAACCTAGCGCAAATGAAAGAAATGCACAAAAACAACTGATTCAAGTAAAAAATAATAAAAGTACTGGGATAGATTATGAAATAAAGAAACATCGTTACCTTAGTGCATCCACAAACACACTTCCACAATACGCAAGTATTGGTATTGGTAATGACAGTCATACGGAATCTAATTATGATGTAAAAATGCAGCACGCATGTAACAACACTATCGTAGACAAATGTTTCTGCACATTAAAACAGGTTAAAGCGGCAAAGATATATGCGGATAAAGCTGTCGGACCAAAAAAAGTAATACAGCAACCTAGAGTTTTGAAAAATACTGGACACAATGCCAGGCCTGGTTGTGAATCAAATTACAAAAATATGGAAGACAAAGAAAAATTTAAAAATAAACGATATAATTTTCCGGTGCTCAAACCTTACGAATGTGAACCTGGAATTTGTATACCAGGAGAATGTGATCCATACAAATGTTTGGAAATAATAAAAATGAGGAGCATGGGAACCAAAAGCATTGGATTACACATAAAACCGAAACAAATGACAAGATCTATTAAAACAAAAGAGTTTAAAAAACCACCGAAAGTACCAGCAGAAGAAATTGTACGGACAGAAAGCAAAACTCAGTGTAAAGAAAAGATTAGGTCAACTATAACAGAAGATCGTAAAAGACCGCTAAAAGCAGTAATAGCTGAAAAAAATTCACCGAAGGAATGCAAAACAGCTCAGTTTAAAGATAAAATTAAGTCAAATATAACAGAAGATCGTAAAAGACCACCAAAAGCACAACTAGCAAAAGAAATTGTACCGATGAAATGCAGGCCATGTACTTTTAAAGCAAGGCAAACCAAATTACCGATTTCAACTAAGAATGAAACATCGCCAAAAAAATTACCCAAATCGGTTACCCAAATCGGTTCCAATTTTAGTATTAGATTAGAGTTCATCAATGATAATACCGGTTCCAACCAAGAAAATAAAAAACTTTCAATACCACCACCAATTAGAACACGCGCTCGTAGGGACATTAGATCTTTCGGGCGACATGGGGCCGGTGGCGGTGAAGGTAATGTTATGCCTTCAGTACCTTCAGAAACTAGATCTATGGGGGTGGGTAAAGATTACAAAGACAGTGGTATACAACATACAAGGCAACTTCGTCATCAAGATTCTCTACGTACAGTGCCTTGCAAATTTCTGAAAAAACCCTGTGGTACTGCAAAATGTTATGCCACAAAAACAGCACAAAATTCAAAACGTAATTCGGTTTATGAGAATATAAGAAAAAGAATTGGCGATATATTCTCACGAAAAAAAAAGTTTCCATGTAGACCATTTTCAAATCAATGTATGCAAACAAAAGGTAAACATCGAACTAATGCTATTAAAATGAGAGAAATAGGTCTTAATACAAAAACAACACTCACTTCATCGAATCGTAAAACTCTCGAATGTAACCCTAATTCAGATGGTTTATGTGATATTTGTAATCCTATTATTTGTAAGAAGTTGAAACAAATGACAAAAGCAGCAGGTGTAGACCAAGACGATGCATTTCGCAGTCAAGCATCAGAAGTAGACCGTAAATTTGTGCTAAGTCGGTGTTGTTGTACATTATCACTTCAAAAGAACCGTATGAAAGGAAAACAACCTCTTAATAAATTGTGTTTAAGTGCTTCCATCAGAAATATCAAACTACCTAATTTCCCGAAACATAACAGTCAGAAAATTATTTCAAAAAAAATAAAAACTGAATCTACAAAAATTGGAAATATCCTTAAAAATAATTTAAAAGTTCCAAACCCAGGGAATATGCTTCATCCCTCGTCATTTATAGGAATGAAAACATATGGTCTTCATCCGTATTGTGATCTTAATGATTTATTTCAAAAAGTTAACCTTCAACTCGCCAAGGGTATAACAAGAAAACTTTCTGCGTTTGCCTCTGATGTTAGATTAGATGATCAATTGCATAAACTTAAACTGAAATTCGAAGACAGTAAACATTTTCTAAATGCACGAAAACCATTTTCTAGAGTAACATCAGGGGAAACAAGTCCGCACACAGAGTTAAACCAAACTTGCAAAATTCTTCTACCGTATAGACCAAAACAATTTAAGACAAATTCATTAAAAAATTTAAGGTCAGCTCATTTTGTAAATGCAGATAAATATTTAACCAGAAAAAATCCTTCTAATGTCAAACCCAAACTAAAACACGCAAAAAAAGTTGAAAACAAAAAGGCTAAAACATCATTATCCCATAAAAAATTGCTTTTAGAAACCAGAGAAAAAGTTGATACCAGCACACTAAATACCCAAATTCATCAAACTTCAAAACAGTCAAAACCTGAATGCGTTCGCTTTGTTAAAAAGCCCAGAGATGAAGATAACAAATTGAACGTTGTTACCAACGAATGTAAACCATTTGGTACATTTGGTAAGGTTCATCTAACTTATCCTGCTTATCCTTATGAAGAAAGAAAACAGACTATACCCACAAGCGTTAACCATGAACATCAACTACGCAGTCAATTATTGCAAGGAGACCGTAATTTTGCTTTGAAACGGTGTTATTGTACAATATCACTCCAAAAGGAAGCATTGGAAGAAAAAGGATCTAATGATGAGTTATTTTACAGTACTGTAGGTAAACCCATGGGAAACATTAAACGAGTTTCGATTTCTCCAAATAATAAACACCAAGAATTATTTTCAAATATAAACAATACTTTACTATCAAAAAATAATAACATTCTTACTTATCATTTCAAAGTACACGAGCATAACACACAAAATAACATATTTTATCCCTCGTCGAAATTAGGGGTTTGGAAAACAAATGACCCTATTTGTGATCCTGATGAGTTGTTTGAAAAAGTAAACTTCAAACTTACCAAAAGAATAACCAAAACGCATTCCGAAATAACTGCATTTGCCTCCAAAGTAAGAGTAGAAAAATATTTGCATAAACCTAAGGATACAATTTTAGAGAGTACAACTTTTGTTCAATATGCACAAAAATCGTTTTCAAGGTTAGCATGTGGAGATACAGGTCAAGATAATATTCTGAAACTAAACCATCCTCGCAAAATTCGACAACACAGATCAAGAAAATTTAAGGACACACATACTAACTTACGAGACAAAGTCAGTGACGATAAATCACATTCAGATAAATATTTTATTGCAAAACGTTCTCCTTATGTCAAACCTAAACGTAAACACGCTAAAAAAGTTCCCAAAACTAAACCAAAAACGATATTTCAATTGCTATTAGAAAGTAGAGGTGAAAATGATATATTCACACAGATTATCCAAATCCAAAAAACATCAAAACCATATAGCAATCTTCATAAGGTATCTAAATTCGTTAGTCCAAAAACCCAAAAACAAGAATATGATAGAGATAATACTGAAACTTTTCCTAAAGATACACTTTTAAGGCGGCTTAGCGACTTTTATTCAAGAGCCAAAAACTCGCTTTCAAAAAAAGTACATTCTCTTGCACACGCGAATTACTCGGCAAATCTAAAAACCAATAACACGGTAAAACCCGTTGAAACAAAAAATAAAAAACGCGCCGTCCGCTTATTGACAGCAGATCATAGTCAAATTTGCAAATATTGTCAAAATAAATCAAAAAGAAGTCTTAAGGGATTATTTTTTTCGAAATGCAAATGCAATTAAATAAAATTTTACATTGCACCTAACTCGCAAATATTGTCAAAATAAATCAAAAAGAAGTCTTAAGGGATTATTTTTTTCGAAATGCAAATGCAATTAAATAAAATTTTACATTGCACCTAACTCGCAACGTACCTATTCTTTTTAGCTTGGTCATAAACGGTGAAAGCAGTTATTTAAATGCAAAACTTCGTATTAAAATATTTCTATAATAATAACGTATTCAACATTGTCGAACCTGGCTTTATTTTTCTTGTATTTATCGAAGTAAGTACCTCCTGAATAAATTAAATTAATCATATATACTTAAACATAACATACATAAGAAACATACACAAAACAGAAATTAAAGGACACCGAAAAAGGTCTTAGTTGAAAGAAGCAAGTACTTAGCTTCCGTTCTACGAATGTTGTCATTAATGCTCTCGCTGCCCATCCTCTGCAGTGTTACCCGCACGCGCCGCACCGCGCTGCCGCCGCAGCGCATTTTGTATTGTATGAATTTAAGATGTACTTAAAATTTATCGTTTTAAGCCACATTGTATACAAGTGTTGTTTTCTTTAATAAACGATCTATCTATCTTTTCTATCTTTTACTTGAGAATAAGCATGGTAATAGAACTAAGTATAAAGAACATTTCATGTTTCGGTTTTTTTAATACCTAATGCCCTAATTAAGTATAGCTGATTTTTGAGCTTGCGTTGCCATGCCCTTTCCCTGTCCCGCTCGTGGTAACGCGAAATCTCATGTCTAACTCCTCATAAAAATTAGGTTGTAAAGGCCCTTAACAAGCAAAGTTGGAACACCTGTGGTGTAACAAAAATGTATGAACACCTCGAATGTCATGTACGTAAAAACATGCCTATTTCAAGAGGATTCTGAAATGGTAGTACCTTTCCTTTAGACATTTCACGAATAAAACCTAAGAAATTGTTTAAAATTGTGGCCATCATGGGCAAAAATGTGAACAAAGGTACGAATTTTTCCGTTTTTTTTAATCAGTACCAATGAGCGGTTTTAAATGTGAATTAAAAAAAAAATAGGTCCAAGTATGAGTATCTCAATAGATGGCAGGGCGTCAACTGGAAATACGGTAGGTTAGGTATACCATATATTTCCAGTTGACGCCCTGCGTGCGTCCTTTTATTCTACATTGACATAAAAACTTGGAATTTTCTAAATCGGTCCATTTTGACTTAAGGTTGTTTTCCTTTCATTTGACATTGACATACCCTAATTTCCAGTTGACGCCCCCGGCCTCCTATCGAGATATATGTAACTATTTTTTTTCGTTTTAAAGATGCAAATCGAGAACCTATCATTGCTTCCACTTTTTACATTATGTTTTTGTGTCTGATTGGCCTTGCTCCCCCCCCCCCCACACAAGCACCTATTATATAGGTTATCCACGCATTATGAGATATCCTGTATAATAATTACATTCCTTTTCAACCGCTAGTAGCTTTCAGATACGCAAAGATAAAAACTTCCAAAGAAATCACATCAACATTACTACATTGTCTAGAATGCGAATTATTATTGGTCACTCATTGCTCTTCACCTGTTCATTTAGGTACCTACGCAAAATAAGAGTACCTAAGGGACCCATCCATCTGTGAATGTGGTTTAGACGAAGGAACAATTGCCCATCTTATGTTCTGCTGTCCTTCATACTTATCTCCTTCTTTGTATGATCTCTTAATCTAGTACACGATCACTGCTAGTGTCGGCGGTGCGACCCGCAGGGGCGTGCCGTCGTAACACGGAGTTGCAGATCGCACTCTGTGTTTTCAGTCATGAAAGTGTTAATTATAAAGCTCGTCTTCCTTCTCATTTATCATCTCTCCTTTCTCTTACTATCAAAGAAAGTACTAGTGCATTGATTAAATATTTGACATATTATAACATTAAGTTGTAGCGTGTAATGTAGTAGTAACTTTATTTACGTTGTTACCTTTCCGTCTTTGTCTTGTACATTTGTGTATATAGTCATATTAGTTTTGTATATTTGTAACTACCAATACTGATAAAACCCTGACGAGTTAGTCTTATTTTTGTTTTTATGGTTTTTTGACCGTAAACTAGTACGTGAAGTTGGCAAAAGTTTTCTCAAACCACAAAAGAGGAAAAAAATTGCCATTTAATTTAAAAAATATTACGTTCCTTACCCTAGCTAAAGACAATAAATCCTCTCCGCCTCTAGGTAAGGTCGGAGTTGGTAACCATAGTTTGATTTATTTGAAACATAAACTAAATACCTATTTCTAATTTCGTTATGTAATGTTTTTGTAAGATTTTTGGGATACTAATTCTTCCAGGATAATTTTTTATGTGACCACTTCCAATCATTGCAAAATTATTTCGTTACCTAGTACCTATTGTCTTTATGTTTGTATAAAGACAATAGCGAAAGAATTTTCTAAATCGGTCCATAAATTGACGGAGATATCGACGAACATACAAAAAAATACATATAGCCGAACATAGAAAATCCTCTTTTGTTTTTCTTTCGTTGGTTAATAAAGCTGGCCAGAATAATAAATAATAAATAAATAATGCCGGACAATTCACACAGCATTATCTAGCCCCAAGCTAAGCAGAGCTTGTGTTATGGGTACGAGATAACTGATATACTTAATATAATACAATACATATATAGATATGTTTTATTATATATAGAAAACGACCAGAACACCCTGAACAAATGCCTGCAGATCGTACACACATTTGTCCCGAGGCGGGAATCGAACCAGCAACCTTCTGCGTCGCAGGCAGACCTTCGCCCACCGCACCACATCGGTCGTCAAAAAAGAAGGAGGAAACGTTATAAAAATATGGACTTAAATATATTCTAGCTCTATAGTCCGTCCATAGAACTATACGTAATATCCTCCTATGTAGTTTGTGATAGAACTAGACAATTGAGTACTAGTCGTAATGGTGGAAGCACACACTCACAGATTTATAACACACACTCGTCGCACAACCACGAGAGGCTGAGCACGTTAGGCCACTCGTGCCAGCCTGTCTCATGGTGGGCCAAGATCTCTTTGCCAAGATCAAGCAGCCTACCTTCTATTAATTCTATCTCAGTGCAATAACCAGATTCTATACTTTCTGTGACGCGCAAGGTGGCTCCCATAGAGTTATGGATAAACGATAGTACAAGCCTCGGAAGAAACAAGTCGAAACTTTTTCATTTTCTAGTTCTATGGTATAAACTAGAGGGGGGGGGGGTTCCATTCTTCCGAGAGGGTACAAGCCATGTCAGGCTGTCATAGAACTATAAAGTTTTAGTCCCTAATAGCCCCACCACAAGCTCCGTCTAACTTGGTTTGCGCAATCCAGTTTTCACAGTTTATTACTTGACGTGTTCTGACGGGTTCTGTGCCGTGTTCTGTCTTTTTCGACAGTCATACATAACTGCACAAACTTAACTGTGCAAGCAAGACGGAGCGTGTGGCTGAGCTGTAAAATACTACTATATCTTCTTCTTTCTTCCGACTAGTTAGTCTCTCGTACTCTAAGGCCAAGCAGTCTACACGTACGTAGGTATGTATGTATTTACATACGTATGTGTAGCTTGTACTATTTAAATTTAAACACTTAGGGGGCTCCTTCGTTAAAGGTATTTCAGCTCAAGTACGCTTGAACGATATCATTCCTGAACAAGTCACCGTCTTTGTGTTGTGCTAAAAATTGCTACATAAAATCATAAAAAACGGATAACCTTAATACATCAGTATGGTGAAACCATACTGGTTAATGCAATGAGAGCATTATTCGCAAACCAATTTATCAAACGAATTGAATTTGCACCCAAAGGGCTTAACTATCTGCGAAAATACAAACACACGCTTAGGGAAACTCGCGCACATGCAAATTCGCACAATTTTGGTATCGAAAATTGGACAAGTCTAGACACTTGCGCTATTGTCTTTTATCACAAGTTACTATTATACTTGCGCAAGTCTTAATTTGCGCAAGTTAGTAGCACCGTTCGTGTGTGGCCGACATTACCTTTCTGTAACTTGTCAGTTGTGGAACTATATCAGTCTCTTTCCAAATAAAAAACCTTATCTGTCTAAACAGACGTTGCCATTAAATAAGAATTCGTTCATTCATAATTATTAGTATTCAAAATTGCCTTTTTTAACCAGATGTTGGGTACTAAATGCTAATTTGGCTTAACTACACGATGTTTCGGAAATAGTCATACTTCACAGGGAATTTTAATAACGACATTGTAATACTTAGCTTAGTATTAAATGTCGTCACGCTAAGAAGCGAGTAAAAGCTCTACCCTCTCCAAATGATCTGAAGATTTGTTGGATTTGGCTTGCGTATAAAAAATCCTGAACGAGCTTTTACTTTATAAAAAAAAAACCGTTATGAAAATTGTTTCTTCCAGTAAGTTGGTACTCTTATGCTGTTACATTTACGCAACTAAAATAAGTTTCAATCTATTTTCATGTCGTTCCAGGCTGTTGGCCCATTGTTTGTAAAACGTACGTTATCCTTAGAATCCGTGGTCCTTCATAGTACATTATATTATCAGTCCTACCTAAAAAAAAACCTAGTTCCGAGTGTTACGAAACCGGTAGTACTTTAGTACCAGTAGTACTTAGTTACAGAACTTGTCCGCTGTTATGGGATATATGAATATTTTTCAGGTGCAGTTTTGTTGTGTGTGAGTTTAAACAAAGATGGTGGTTTTGTCTGTAACTATGTCAGACACTTAAGTCAAAGGCCGACGGTAAGACACAGTTTTGGACAAATTTAATTTCGAGGTATTGAATTTTTTTGATGAAAATTACGTACAATTAAAACTCTTTGTTGAGAAACAAAGAACAACACAATGAAAATCAACCACGACGGGGCGAGATCCAGTCGAAGTTGCGTATGTACTTCTTGCCTATTCAGAAGCGAATCACAGCGATCTTCGGTCAGAAAACTTCATCAAACTGGTCCAAAAATTGATAAAAACTACTATGGAAAGTTTATTTCGCTGCGAGAAAGAATACTACTTGGGAAACTATTTGGAGCTGTTTACGATGATATTACCCAAATGCTTCCTGTAAGTAATGCAAGAGATCATATACTTGCTGAGCGAAAATCATGTGAAAACTTGCCACTCGATGAAGAAAATATTAAAGTTGCAAAAAGCAGTCTCATTGGTCATGCTTTGAAAATAATTGAAACTGATAAAGCGATGCAATCGGAAAAATTAAGCGAGTGTTGGAATAGCTGTACCTACGGTTCCATCCCCTTTCGTGAGCACGATTTTATATTACACACTCATGAAGTCAACGCGAGTAGTGAGGCTTCTGGATGTAGAGTGGAAGCTGAGACAAGACTGGGAAAACAACAAACACAACATCCAAAACCAGACCTTTGTTCTTGTAAATTTACGGATTGGGAAGAAAAACAAACAAGAACTGAGAAGAAAAAAATGATTGAGAAAAATGATGTGACTAGATTTGATCATCCGTTTAAAAATTTTGATGATAGTGTAATTGCTTTCAACAAAAATGACATGAAAGTGAGACAGACTAGGCTGGCTGGTGAAAATAAACCTGAATCTTTAACAAAACTAAAGATTTATCCACCGATCATACATGCACAGAAAGTTGAAACTGGGTTTCAAATACCATTGGAAAACATTGAAAATGGAATAAGTGAAACTTTTAAGCAAATATTTACCAGACAGTCTCCTCCTGTAATCCACCGTCCACCATATAATTTTATGGTTACCCCTAGAAAACCCGTGTACAATATAAACAATTTCGAATCAAAAATTAAAAAAACCATCGACAAAGAAGCAGTTGGTGACACCCCTCACAAAATAGTCATTAAAAGTGTCACGAATCCATATGATCGGTTTTCCTTGAAACGTTGTTTATGCACACTCACATTAAAACCACAAAACAATAAAATAGACCTTTTAATGGTAGCAAAAGCTATGCGAAATTTAGCGTCGAAGTCAAGCTTACAATCTAAATCAGTGAGTGCGAGATCGAAAATAATAAATAGGTCAAAAAAAATTAAAAAGACCAACAAAAAATTTTTTGTTAAAGTAAGACAGAGATCCCTTAACAACTGTTACATTGTCAAAGAAAAAACGAAACTACAAAAACAGGGGACCAATGTGAACCCTGCTGTAGAAGTGAGTAAAGAAAAACCAGTAAAAAATTTAAACCACTTCAAAGTCCGTACATGGGAAAAGGCACATGCTACAGAGAAAGGCAAAAATAATATAAATGCGGATTACGTTGAAAACTTGCCTCCAACCTGTGACATATTTATGAACTCTTTGACTAATCATTCTCTGCGAAGATGTTTTTGCACGTTAAAGCTAGATAAACCGCATACAAAAATTTGTTGCAAATCAAGAGAATCATTTACATCAAGGCAAATTACATCGCCAGTAGCCAAATATCAAGCGAGTGAAATAAATAAAGCGTCAACAACAAAGGAATGGAAAATAGACAAACGTGATATTTTACCAGGTCAATGCAATCTATCGTACAACCTCATATCTCATAGGTCACTCGATTGCAAACCTGAGATCATTGGATTCGACAAATTGGGTTCAACATATCAAAATACCATTTATAAAAAAACTTCTCACTATGAATACGAACATGGAAATGTTCATGATGAATTTAATCCACAAGGAAACGTTGAAATAATTAATAAAATAGAACAAAACAAACGTCATATAAATCACAACTTTAAATTTTTTGAGACTGACTTTCCCGACACGAAACCCAGTGTCAGCACAATAAAAAATTCAACTAGACATATTATGACAGAAACTGTGCAATCTAAAAAACAAGTCATCAAAGGGCTTAATGTAAAACAAATGCCAGATGATCTAAAACGAAATCAAGCAGTTCAAATGAACTCAAGTTGTAGCCTTGAAATGAAGAAAGAAATGCTTTCACCGATCGCATGTGATGCAAAAATTTATACATATAGCCGACCATTTATAGATATTAAAAATCAAGAAATCCATAGTGACAAGCATAACAAATCTTCGGAAACAGATAATGATTTTGAAAAAAATTTTTTTGTTCAATCTAATTTGCAAAACTGTTTTTGTACACTCATTGACAAAACTACATTAGACAATACTCTTTGTTCTTCGTTTTGGAAAGAAAAGAATCCCAGAAAAGAACAAGGTACGAATATAGAGTCGTTCTATCAAGATACTATCCTTCATCGCGATACTTTAAACCATTTTGAAGTTGTCCGTGATGTTTCAAGAAATAAGTCGCTTTCTTTCACTACAATCAAACATGAAATGGATAGAAATTTCAACACAAACCAATCAGATGCCTCAACTGTAAATAAAAAACAGTTATCAAGTGACACTAAGCATATGGTTTTTTCACGTCAACCTCAGAGCCGAAAAAATGGAAACCTGTATGTACCCAATGATAAGCCATATCTGATCCACGGTGTCTCAAATAAATACAGACAAGATAAAAGTATTGTCAAATTACTTCATGAAAGGCCTATTAAAAGTAAAACTAGCTCAAGTAGCTTATCCTCGATGATTGGGGCTACTACTACAACCACTACTGATTCTAGCCATTCCTTTCCACGAGAAAAATATAAAAACTACAGACAAAGCCCCTCAAATGTAGCAAATAATGGATATTACAAAAGTAGTTTTTATGCACTTCATATAAACGTAAAAAATACTCGTAGAAACGAAAGAAAATACAAACTGGAACCATATGAGTGTGAGCCAGGTGCTTGTTATCCTGCCCCTGGAAAATGCAACCCTATTGAATGTGATAAGTTAATAAAGAAACGATTAATGAGAAAAACTTCAAAAACATCTACAGACGACGGAACACAATCTATTTCAAGTCAAGCTAATGTATATAGTAATAATGCTGCTGCAAGTGCAAAACGACACCCAAAACACACTAGAAAACAAAGTTTACAGTACAGAACTTTTCCTCCTAGTAAATCGGGGAGGGGAGCCAAACAAGCAGTTCGCATTTCTTCCTCGTTTAGTTTTAACATTGAGTTTTCAAAAAATATTGCCCCAGCTCATGAAAAGCATGCTGTTAAAGAACAGCATGCAGAGAAAGAAACGTATGCAGAAAGAGAAAAGGTAGGGAAGACTCGTTCGAGGACTATGCTCTCTCCAAAATTAACCGCAGGAAAAAGACACCCCACAGACAGAAAACGTATGAAGTCTGAGGTATCTCGAGAAACAAAACATAATGATGCTTGCATGAAAACGTGTCCAAAATGCTTGAACATAGGGACATACTGCCCGTGCCCAAAACTTCAACACACAGAATCTCAATCTGAGCCAGAGATGCACCACGTTGGAATCAACACTCATTCGAAAAGATGCTTCTGCACATTAAAATTGCATAAATCGGGAAGGATATATAGGGATAGAGCTGTCAAAGCAAAAAAATTAAACTTAAAACCAAAAGTTTATAAAGAGAGAGGCCAGAAAGCCAGAGCTGGATTTGAACCAGATTATGATACTATTACAGTTGCTAATAAAGAACAAAATAAAAAAAAACCCGTGTCTGAACTCCAACTTTACGAATGTGAACCTAAAACTTGTATCCCAGGTAAATGTGACCCATATGTATGCTTGGAAAGAATTAAAAAGAAATCGACGAAGAAGGGAAAATCAACTAGAGACCCTCAACTGAAAGAGCCTCAATTGAGAGAATATAGAAACGATGAATCTTCGAGACAAGTTACTCGAATCGGTTCAAATTTTAGTTTTAATGTAGAGTTTTTCAAAAATCGTACTAATTTCGACAATACATATAAGGGTTCAGCAGCGCCTTCAAAGAAAAAACGTGATCGTGCTTTAAATCTTGATCGACTTGGCGGCGGGGCCACTAACGTGGGCCTTGAGAACGAGGAAGATGGAGGGACGCAATACGCCAAAGATGATGTTAGAACTTCAGCTGCTACGACCACCGCACGCAAGCCGCGCAAGCCGCGGCAAAAGAAGAATACGTTTATCATGACGGCTGGCGATAACGTAGACAGTGGCATACAAAATACGAAGGAACTTCGAAATGAAGTTTCTCAAATAAATACTCCAGCGCGTAATCAAAAAGCTACGAAAACCGGCGAATTTCTGCAAAGATGTTTTTGTACTGCAAAATTATATGGAATCAAAGTACCAAAAGAATTGCTTCAAACTCAGCAAGAGAAAAAAAAGAGTAAATGTGTACTTTTATAATCTAAATAATTTCTTTCTGAATGAACAAAATGTAGACAAAATAAGTTGTTGTGAAATGTCTACATAATTATATAAATGTTAGTAGTGTCTGTTAAAAAAGTTAGTAAACTGCATAATAAACAAAAATATGTTTTAATACCTATCTTGCTCAAAGCGGAAGCAGACCGAAACTAAGCTAACCTCGTTTTGGCTTACTGTACCTCTCATAGCTGGCGTAGTGTTTAAACGTTTCTAGTTACATATTATTATGTGGAGATGGAGATGCAGATTGTAAAATACTTCTATATAATGAAAAAACAAGATCCGTCAAGTGCGATATACTCGCGCGCCGAGGGTTTCGAATATTTGCCAATTATACAAATATTTCGAACACACTAATATAGGTACCAGATACACTGCTATTTTATTGTATTACTACAAAAAACCATTGGTCCAGACCGTGGTACTGCTAGGAAGCATCACATCCACAAACGCCTGTATTCCATGCACATTCTATCTATCTATCTATTCCATTGATGATGATGACGATTCTTTGTTAATGGCAATATGAGTCTGGTTGGACTCTTTTCTGCCAGTGTCAAGTAATGGAAAATAATAGTAAAATATGAATTATCAAGTTATGAAGAATGTTGATATTTTCACCAGAGCCTAGTTGGTTATCTAGCAGGGTCAGCAGGGTACACAACGTACAGGTTAGGTTGGCTTGGGAGACAAGATCTTGGAGTCTCCCTTGTACCCCATCTATTCCATTGGCTATGAAACCATGAACCGGACATTGGCAGAAAAGTGGCAAACCATACATGAATTTTTGTCAATGAAAATCCAAGATGGAAATACCGCTTTGAAACAGACCCAAGCCTAGGGCTACTGACTATAGTATAGATAGACCGTTCACCGTAATATATCCCCTGTTTTGTATGAAATGAACGCAGTGTACACGATTCGCGAGATCGTATCACATGGTTTCAAAGACCTTCTACCGGTGACTCAACTAGGATATTCGACTTATCTGATATATCCATTCTTTTCTCTGTTTAACTTTAGATCAATGGTTATTGTATTCTCTTTGCATACATGTTGCCATCTACAAAGAAGTCAAGTCAGTACGTACGCTAGGAAGGCTAGGAGTAATAGTTTTCTGTGACTATTACTCCTTGTAACACAGACACTGAAATTTTTTAAATCGTTTGAACAACATATTTTGAAGTTATTTTTATTTTACTAATGATTTTGAAGTAGTAAGATCCGCAGGGAACGTATTAAAAACTGCTCGAAAAAAAACTTAAAAGATCTATATGTCTTCCTTCCGAGAAGTTTATAAAGGTGTTGACCGGTCAAAATCGACCGAAGATGTGGCTAGCTTTGCTTTATAGCATTGAGGGGCCAGTATGAATACTGTTTGTCCGTGTAAGTTGATTTGTTCTCTACCTATTATAACTTTATTCATCATCATTGTAGTCCGGAATCTCCTGCTGCTGGGTTGGGTGGGTCTTGGGTAGTAGGCCCAGTGGCACACTCCCCTGTCCTCGTGCTTTTAGCCTCCAAATACCAGTCAGTGCACGTGTGACTTTGGCTTGGCTATACGTCGTCCTATCGACCTATCTTGCGAGGCGAATGTTTTACACCTTTGTTCAAGTGCCTTCTCATGTGGGACAAATCTTGCAACAGAATTTTAGACCAGTTATCCTCAACCGATTGAGCTGGAACTTCTCATACTTATGTAACTTCGGTGACACTGCTATGTTATCGAAAAAACGAGCTGTTCCGATGATGGGAACAGAAGGTGGACATAGGAACTCCTAATCGCAACCACGTCAAGTTGGGGTTCGTTGAAAAATGGTTTAACCCGCTTACATCGAACGTTTCCATTCCAACGTGATGGAGAACTGAGAATGTCTTGCTTCACGGACTGTTGTGCGAGCATTAGTTCATTAGCACTTAGGCATAACGGGGTATTTACTACGATTTGATTGTTGTTGTATTAAAAGAGCCGTGCCGATACTCGATCATTTATGAATGTCGTCTTAGCTTAGACCGAGTGTAGCAATGATGATGAATCAAAAGCGGCCAGTACACATTGGCCCAATTCGTTGGCCCATTGTATACTGCAACATGTTGGGCCAATTGATCGGATTTTGTTCACACATTAGCGTACTGATAATTCTGCATTGGCGCTTCGATAAGGATAGACGTCGAGTATATTGCAACCGCGGCAATTTAAATAGTAAATTAAACTTACTGTACAAATATACAGTAAGTAGGTACGTTAATGTAGTTCTAGACCTGGAGAAAACATTAATCAATGATGCTGGACAATTCACACAACATTATCTAGCCCCAAGCTAAGCAGAGCTTGTGTTCGACATAGACTAAGGCTACCTACTTTTCATCTCAAAAATCAGTTTCCATGGGATAGCCTTCAATCGTTTACCCATAAATCACACGCGCGAAGCCGAGGGCAGAAACTACTATGAAACGCCAACGTGTGAGTGAACACTGTTTGCGGAGCGCACCAAGATCCATTGATAAGTGCACGAAAAAGCGATACTAGTCGGTTTTCCGGCAAATGCTGGCCGCCAATTTCCAACATACGCCAAGAAGGTCTCTAATCTATACGTTGGGCCAACGTATTGGCCCACATGATGTGTACACAAGCCAAAACAAAGAAGAATGTTCAGGGATAAGATCAGCCTTTGTAGTGGGGGTCAAAATTCCATCTTTAAAGTATCAAATAAAGTCTGCTTTGTTTCATGCTCTAATGTTGGAATTTTCATACCCTGCATAAAATAAAACAATATTTATAATCAGTAATCTTGTACTTGTACCCATAACACAAGCTCTGCTTAGCTTGGGCCTAGAAAATGCTGTGTGAATTGTCCATTTATTTAGTTAATTTAAATTCAAAATTTTAAATCTCTTTCAGGTGCTATATTGTCGTGTGGAAGTTCAAGTCAAAATTGTTTTGTTTTGTCATAAGTAAGTAGTCCTTTTCTAATTAATTTGAAGATCTATTAAACCATTTGTCAAGGAACAACACAATGAAGGTCAAACACAACTTGGCGAGAACCAATCGAAGCTGCATATGCTGTTCTTCGAAACGTTTTCTTTATGATGCGAGAATTGATAGTGAATATTATGGAAAATGTATTTCGCTAAGAGAAAAATTACTTCTCAGGAAGTTATTTGGAGCTGCCTACGATGATATCACCCAAATGCTTCCTGGAGTTAATGCTAAAAGAAAATCAAGTGAAAACTTTCGACTCACTGATGAAACTATTAAAATTGCAAAGAGTAGGCTCATAAGCCATGCGTTGAAAATTGTCAATATTGATAAGCCAGCAGATTCGAAAATATTAAGCGACTGTTGCCGCAGTTGCGGCAGCTACTGTTGCAGTTGCGGTAGCTACTGTTCCACAATTCCCCTTTGTGAGCACGATTGGAGATTACGCAGACATGGGGTCTACACGAACAGAGAGTTTTCTGGATGTAGATTTGAAACTGCGAAGCGAGTGGGAAAACGGCAAGTAAAACGAATATGGTCAGATATATGTACCTATAATTTTAACGATTCGAAAGAAAAAGAACGGAAAATGGAGACAAAACAATTACTCGACAGAAATTATGTAACATGGAAAGAAAATAAAATGACTTTCTTTAAAAATTACACAGAAGACAGACAAACCGATGAAATAACCAATAAAAAAATTACCACATTTAAAATACCTATACCGATCAGCCGAGCATATAAAATTGAGACCGGTAAAATACCATTTGAAAATAGGATGAATGAGTCTATCTACATACTAAAACAATCTCCATCAATAACTCATCGACCACCATACTATTTTATGGAAAGAATATCCTTGAACAAGTTAAACAATTGTGAGCCTAGTATCAAACATAGATATGACAAAGATGCAACTGGTGACACCAATTACGAAACAGTAATAAATATACAACAAATCATAAAAAGTAATGACGAGAAATACGACACAAATCTAATTAGGCTTGCCTTGAGACGTTGTTTAAAACTCGACCATAATCAATTAGATGACATAATGGCTAGCAAAACATTTGCAAAATCTTTGCGACTTATTATACGGACCATGTTTAGTTCTCAATCTAAGTCTGTAAGTAAGAGGTCAAAAATAATAAAAAAAACAAACAAAAAGAATATTGCCAAAGTCCGACACAGATTCCATAAAAACTTCAACATTAATAAAGAAAAAACTGATAATAATATACCAAAACTAGAGGTACATCTCAGTTCTTATCTGCACTTGAGTGGAACGGGAAGTACGGACCATTCGGAAAACAATTTAAATGCTTGTATAAGAAATAATTTACTAGCAAATGTTTCTTGCGTTGAAAATACGCCGCAAATTTCTATGAATTCAGAAATACAATCATATAGATCGAAGAAAAATACATCGCCAGTTGCTGAATTTCTATTTGATTCCATTAATGAGGCTCAAGAAATGAATGAATTATCAGGAGAATGTAACCGATCATACAAGTTTATTTCTCATTATTCACTCGATTGCAAACCTGATATTGGCAAATTTGGTTCATCAAGTCAAAATATAATTGATAAAAAACCTCAAATACTATCTTATGAGTGCAAACCTGTTTTCAATGAATGTATTCCACACCAAAGCTTAGTATCAACGAATAAAATTGAACCAAATGAACACCGAACAAGTGATTGGGAAAAGTTAGAGACTCATCGATCTGAACCGAAATCTACTAACATCATAACCCAAAAGCACATTAAACACATGGAAACAGCAAATGTGCAAACTAGTTTGAAAAGTCAAAGCAATAAGTCATCAGAAAATTTTAAGTTAAATCAAGCTATTCAAGTAAACTCAAGTTTTAGCTTTGATATGGCGTTTTATGAAAAAAAGTCACCGCATCTACATGATGCGCATATCTCTCAATGCGGCCGGCAATATAGAGAGGCTGGATTTCAAACAATTGAAACACACCGAAAAGATGAAGGACCGCGTAGAAATCACGGCCAAGCATTAGAAACAGACAATAGTTATAAAAAAAACTTCTGTATCGAGTCTGATGCTCAGAATGGTTTTTGTACTTCAAATTTGCATAAAATGGGAAGAAATATACTTGGTACTACAGTAAAAGAAGTTAGGTATTCCAGAACAGGCATAATTTCTAAAAAGATGCATCTGAAGTCATTTTATCAAGATAACGATATTATAAAACAAGATTTTGGTTTCTTAACAGATATTTCATGTGAAGGACCGATTCCATGCACTTCTAAAAAAAATAAAATGGCTTATGACTTCATAATTGAGTCCGAACGCTCAACACAACGAACCAAAAGCACTCAGACTTTTTCTTCCCCGTTGATAAATAAATCTCGTAAAACTAAGATCAGGAGTTATCAAGCTGCTGGCTTAAAAATAATGAACACTGAGTTTTCTCAGAATAAAAAAAAAAGACATGCCTATGTACCAAATGGTAAACCATATCTGATCTTTCACGATGTTTCAAATAAATACAGACATAGTTACAGTCCTATCGAGTTACTCCGTGAAAGAGCTGTTAAATGTGAAACTAGCTTCAGTAGCTTTTCTTCGATCATTAGGGCTACTACTACTACAACAACTAGTGGTTATAGTCATTCGTTTCCATCAGCGAAATATAATAAATACAAACGGAATACATCACATAGAGTGAAAAGTATATACAAAAGCAGTTTTTATGCCTTTAACATAAACGTAAAAAATACTCGTACAGACACACCAGGAACCAGACTTGAACAAAAGAAAAGATTAGCTGAAGCGGAAATTCACGGTGTTACAAGTGACACTCGCTTAAATACACAAGAACCTGTTCCACCACAAAATTTAATAGCACGTAGACGAAGACAGGTTGTTCATATTAGTTCAAATTTTAATTTTGGTGTTGAATTTTCTAAAAGCCCTGCCCCCGTAAAATTACTGGCAGGAGGTGAGGGTCCTGCAAGTGATATTATTTCTGAAAGAAAACAGGAGAAAAGTGCTGTTTCTGCCCCTGATTTTATTTCTGAAAGTAAACAAGATAGAGGTGCCGCATCCATGCAGACACACTTAAATAGAAGAGTAAACCAAGGTACCCATACCGTCAAAAATAATAAACGTCACAACGCGGTATCTCAGTCCCGTGCTGACATGCAGCATGTGGGCATAAACACTCACCCTAAAAGATGTTTCTGCACTTTAAAGCTACATAAAATCGGTAGAGTGTATAAGGAGAAAGCGGTCGCAGCAAAGCTATACCAACCAAAACCCAATGTTCTTAAAGAGACTGGCACTATTACAACCAAAGAAAATATCCAGAATACTGCGGTCGTCGAAGTGGATCTTAAACCGTACGAATTTGAACGTGGAACCGACCCACAAGAACGTTTGAAAATAAAGAAAAATAAAACTAGAGCTGTTGGAGCTCACATAGCACCGGATCTAATAAGAGATATACCATCAACTATGGCACCAGGTCAAAAAAAAGAATCCAAACAAGCCTGCCGCATCACATCTAATTTTAGTTTTAGTATCGAGTTTGTTAAATCATCCGAATCAGAACAGAAAAATATTGCAGTTGAAAAAAAAACAAAAAAAGGATTTAATTTTATTAATAAATGCCGGTGTTTACTCGAAAAGGTAACAAATTTAAAAAAAAAAGATCTAAATGTACAAAATCAGAATTCTAATAAATCTGTCCAATCCAATATTAAATATCGGCCAGATGTTAAAAAAGTAAAAGTAGTCGGTCAATATTCAAAAGATGATATGGGAACAGACATAAAATCGAAGTACATGAAAGAAAAATCCACGACTACACATACAAAAAAAGGCAAGAAACGCCAGAAAGTAAACGAAGTCGTTAGATATCAGGATCTTGACCCGTATGAATGTGAACCTGGAACATGTATTCCGGGTAAATGTGATCCGAATGTATGCTTCGAAATCATTAAAAAGAGAGGTATGGGTTCTAGTATGGGAACAGGCGTAAAACCTAAGCACACAAATGAAAGAACCACGACTACTCAAATAAAAAAAGACAAGAAACGCAAACCAGTAAACAAAGTCGTTAAATATCGTTTAGAGGATCTTGACCCGTATGAATGTGAACCTGGAACATGTATCCCGGGTGAATGTGATCCGAATGTATGCTTTGAAATAATTAAAAAGAGAGCTATGGGAACTAGTATAGAAACAGACGTACAACCGAAGCACTTGAATGAAGGAACGACTATTCGCTATAATAAAAAAGACAAGAAACACAAAACAGTGAAGTCAAAAAGTGTCAAAGACAATGGAATTCAAGGCATGAAGTCGACACTTCTTGATCATGATTCTCAAGGTATTCCAGAGCATTATCAAAAACCTTCTAAAACGGGTGCTATTTTGAAAAGATGCTTTTGTACAGCAAAATTACATAGCACCGAACTACCGCTGCCACTATCGAAATCAAAGAAAGTTAAACAGAAAGAACCCAAAAAATATACAAAAAAAACAAAGGTAGATAGAGACGGACATGCACACAGTTCGCAAACAATCAAGCCGGGTCGTGAATTTAACTTTTTAAATCTTAAACCGTACGAGTGTGAACCGGGTGTATGTATGCCTGGTAAATGCGATCCCGAGATTTGTTATGAGAGAATAAAAAGAAGAATAGGAATTCAAAATATTTCAACTCAATCAAATCATGACAGCAAGTCAGTTAAAGCGGGGAAACACATAGCGGATCATGACAGCAAGTCGGTTAAAGCGGGGAAACACATAGCGGATCATGACAGCAAGTCAGTTAAAGCGGGGAAACACATAGCGGATCATGACAGCAAGTCGGTTAAAGCGGGGAAACACATAGCGGATCATGACAGCAAGTCAGTTAAAGCGGGGAAACACATAGCGGATCATGACAGCAAGTCAGTTAAATCGGGGAAACATAAAGCAGACCCTGACAGCAAGTATGTTAAAGCAAGTAAACACACAGCACCGATGACTGAAACTGAAAAACTTCAAGATGGAGATTATACATCTAAAAATCTATCAAACAACGTTGTTCGTATTGGCTCTAATTTTGAATTTAATATTAAATTTAGCAGACAAATTTCTGGAATGGATGGTGATGGACCGACTAACACAAAACCTAATACGAAACGAAATATGGTATCTGGCACCGAAAAACCGAAGACAACGAAACAAAAAATGGTACCGGGCGCAGGAGCAGCTGCAAAGCCAAAGACTAAAGCAAAAGGTGGCAATTTTCAGCCTCCTGCACATAGCAAAGATTCACAAGTGGTGCGGGGGAAAACAGACCAATCATCCGGGATTAGCGTTGTGTTGAAGCGATGTTTTTGTACATTATCACTCCAGGGGAAAAATAAAAAGCTAAAAGGTAATGAAAAAGGATATTATTTTATACCTTATACAATCGGATTTGCTCACGTAGTATAGTCGGTAACGAAAATCTAACAATTGATTTTTCAAAGATATTAATTTTAATCTGTGAAACGATTAGGTATACCGAAATATAATATTAAAAATAGAAATAGAAACATAATGTAAAACGATATTTCGTTACTGACTGCACGGTACGTGTGTACCTAGATTATACAGGCATAATCACCCTGGGTCTTATACACTGACCAAAATTATAGTCTAACTGCTTGCTCTGCTTGACCACAATCACAAATGGTAGTCACGATGTGACCAAAGATTTATCACGAAGGTCTAGAAGATACCTTATAAAGCGAAAAGATTGTTTGTTTGAATTGAATAGGCTCCGAAACTACTGAACCGATTTGAAAAATTCTAGGCTATAGAATATAGGTTCACGCGAAGTCGTAGCGGACGCTAGTCGTCTATAACTTTAACCCTAGCTCACTAAACATATTTTCGAGTAACACAGTCACTAAATATTAGTCTCTCAGACTAACAAAATAAAACGATAATATTTTACTTGAAATGGCATTTATTAATTTAAAAAAGTACGTAACATGCTAGAACATGTATTTATATTTCTTAAAAACTACAAAACACAGTAAAATATTAATCCTGGCAGTCTGAGCAGACAGCAATGGTATGCTCGCCAAAATTGGCCTTCCTGCGGGAGTGGCAGCACACTTTGGTCATCCTGTGCTTCTGATACGGGCAAACTGTGCAAATTTTTCGTTTGTTTAGCTGTGCTTGAGAAGTACTAGCCACGACATTTTCTATTTGCAAGATATCTTTGATACTGGCCTTTATTTCCTTTCTCAAAGTTACTGTCTCGTACCGTTCCCTCAACCATGGCTCAATGAGATCGTCGGCCAACTTTTGCACGAATGCTCTTCGTTTCAGGGGTTTTTTGTTTGTCTGGCTGATCGTGCATTGTCGATAGAAGAAACACCACTTTGTTGGATTTCGGTTTATAGGACACCAAGGTTTTATCAGCATCGAAGTCAAACATTGAAAAGCCGACTTCCTTGTTTTTTGTTTTTTTATCTCCTGTGGTATCTCTCGTTTATTGCTGCGCAATGTGCCAACAATTGTTCGTTTGTAAGGAGGTTTCAGTAGTTCTGGAGCAAGTGGCACGGACGTAAACCAGTTGTCCATGTTTATGCTTCTGTTTGTCCCAAAAACAGGTTCACAAAGTTGTTTTACAAAGTATGTAGCCAGAGGCGTGTTTTCGCTGCAGTTTGTTCCTTTACCAAATATGGCGTAGCATTATAAACATATTTTGAGATGTGTGATTTTGATTCATACAAGAAAACACTAAATAAACAACATTATTCAAAACTTACCTTGACTCAATTTACACGCGTAATCACTAATCATTAGTCTGTGAGACTAACAATTCGCCAAAACTCCGGAAGTACAATGCGTGCAGTCGTAATGCGTGCGCACGGGGTGCTAAAATACTAAATTAGGAAGGTACTGAGCGTGGTGGGGAGGGGTAGTGTCGGTAACATACCTAAACAGCGAATGCGTGGGAACCGTGTCGCCTGTGAGACTAATGTTTAGTGATCTAGGGTTAAAGTTCTTACGCATAAATAATTAAGAAATATCACCATCATCATACATTAATTTCCTTCTATAAAAATAACATGAACTAGCACTACTAGCTCTCGCTTGCGGTTTCAAATGCTTTTTTCCAGAATTATAAAAAACCCCATGTCCTTTCTTAATTTTGTTGTATCATTCGTTCAGCCGTTTTAGGCGTGAAAGGTAAAAGACAGAATTATTTTCATATTTTTAAAATTAGTACCTACCTATTTTTATTATAACCCGTCGTAACCTAGAGCGCGCATACATTCTAGATCCGCTGATATTTCAGACGGGTTAGAAATACCTTTAAGGATACGTAGGATACTGACTTAGTTTTTAAATGACGGTTCATCTTTTTACAGCATCAGAAAACACCACAAAGAAAGTCAAAAATGAGAAATGATTTCAGAAACGAGAGCTAGAATAAGTGTTGTTAAAATTTTTGTACCTACTGACAATGGCATATACAAAATTGATGAATCTGGTACAAAAAAATATGCTTAGCTTAATATGCTAAAATACCTAAGAAAAAACTACATGTCTACCTCAGTTCAAAAATGTCAGATGCAATGTCGCTATGGAATTAAAGTACCTATTGTGCGTACGTTGTTACACCATGTTTTTATTTCCACAATATTATTTAAAATGTATTACTATCCAATTATAGCCAACTCAGATACTAACCCATAGCCTTTTTGTTAAGAAAGTAACCTTCTTTTCATAATAATTGAATAAAACATTATTTTGTTTTGTTTTCTTAATCCATGGTGCTCCTAACTTATCATAACCTCTAAGGGTGCTTGCTATCTAAGATGCCATTTTGTGAATAGGAGAGGCATAGGATTTCGCATTCATAGGAGCTCGACAGAGCAGAGCAACGTCAATGCAAAAATCAAGTATTTGCTATTTATCTATTACTTATAGTTATTCAGAAAACAAGCATTAAATAGAAGAAGTCTGGTAAAAACTACTGCGTCCAGCTTTGGACCATTTTGAGGTGAGGAAGAGGGTAAAAACGTTTACTCAAATTGGCTATGTTATTCGTAAAAAATAATATAGAGTTGTTTCGCTGATAATTTAGATCATTTAAATTTTTAGTTTTTTTTACGCGAAATTAGTATTTTTTTATTTAAAAAAAACCAGTTTATTTTCATAAATTCAATTCGATTAATCGATTAGTACAGGTTTTTCCCTACCTATCGTATTTTTTAATCTGAACATTGACGTACGTTACCATAAATCGCAAATATTTAAAAATACATTTTGCCTGATTTTTGGATAAGGTAGCGCACATGCTTGTCTACAGATTCGTGCAGCGCCGAGGGTAGGTATAAAAAGATAATATAACGTACGAAATAAAAAAAATATCTGAGCTTTTCCAAGAAAAATCCAATGCTGAAACACCAAAGAGATTTTACATGAGGGGCTATTGTCAACAATATGAATTTATTCATAAGTAGGTAATTAGTATCCTCTGCGGTGGCGAGTGTACTTTGCCTATTTTGATACGACTTCGGCCATGAGGATATGTTAGTCCTCGTAGCCAAATCAGTTAGGCGAAATAGTTAGGCCACGAGGAAAAAGCCATCTTTACACTACCGCACCACGCACCAGTACAATTTTTGTCTTTATAGGCATCTGTCATATTTTGAACAAACTGTTGATGACCTTAAAAAGATTGAAGTGGACAAAAAATAAAAGTGATCACTAAATAAACCACTTAGATGTTGATGTTTGATCACTAGCTCTGTATTTGATAATCTGATTATAGCACAGACTTTATAATGGGGCGGCTGGTTTTATAGTCACGATTTCTAGTGCACCAGCCCTAGCACGGGGATTGTTGTTTAGGGTAGAATAGAGAAAAATTACGTCACTTCGTCATAGAATGCGTAATTTGTTTGAAACGCACTCCTTCCACTTCAAAAATTTACGCAATGTATGGCGATGCGATGTCATTATTGTCCATGCTACCGTCCCTCTATGCTTTAGTTATTGCTCTGAGATGCTACCGATGCTACCCTAGAAAACAATCCCCGTGCTAGGGGGGCTGTATAATTTCTGTCATTTTAGAACAAACCGTTGATGACAGAAATTTACTATCAACCTTTCAGATCAATAGCTTATGAGTGTGGAGTGCATGGTGCGTACTACCGAAGGCAAACGGTACAAGGGTTCTCCCCTCTGACTCATAAAGAGGGTGGCTAGCTCCCTTTCGCTTTTGAGGGTTTGGTCGATACTGCTCTCTTGTTTTCGCACTTTGAACGCACTGTTTAGTTTTCTGATACCCAGCTTTTTCACAAGATAGTATAGAATAGATACATGGCTGGCCCCGCACACGTCCGATTTTTTGTTTGATGGGTGGTGTATTCGACTATCCGAAGACGATTAGTGTATTTACAAATGTATGAAACGAACGCTTTCGGATAGTCGAATACGCTTATCCATAGACAATTTCATTCGACAATCATACAAAAAACCGGACGTGTGTCTTAATCATAGTAAAGTATTATGGAAATACCTATGTAAGGTGACTTCGCTATTCCACGTTTTAAATTATGTATTAGTTTTAAAAGGCTTAAGCCTCAGTATTTTATTCATAAAACACTGCAAAACAAGAGTACCTACCTAATTACTTAAGGATTCAAAGTTAAAATAAAGTAATACCTGCATATATAGATAATTCTGTATGAAATGAACAAAGGGAACTACAATCAAATAATAGAAATTACAGCGCATTGCCATACAACGGGGCAATGCAGCCAGTGTCTTGGGCACGCTTCCGACTGGTATTGTATGGATCTGTCTGTAGTTAGCTCAATTGTTTCAATTGGAAAGAATCAAATCAGCTAACTACATATTTTATATTTTATTTAAATCAAATGTTTAAGGGAAACCTGGCTGAACCTAGGATTAAGCCAAAGAAATTAGATATTCTGAGAATCACACCCAACGCCCTGTTTACAGCCAAGCTGACGACGATGTTCTCAATTCGATGAAGACGCGACGGCTGTTTTTTTACGTCAGTCTATTTTGACTAACGCTGTTCTTTATCAGTTTTTAGATCGTCTAATACACGGCTATGGAGCGTATCCTGGCAGTCAGACTTACAGACCGCGTTAGAAACACAGTACCGCAGATCGAAGCTCTATAACTCAAATAGTCGACGCCATAGATTTAAATCGTTAGATAGGCCCTTACCGCAGTGAGACCGCGCCGTGTTGTTCCACGGTCGAAGAGAGTGAGGCTCACTCACCTGGAATCAGTGCACATCCAAACACAGTGTTAGCCGGACGTGTTGTAAAGGACGTTTGCGAGCAGTTTAGTGTCACAAAATGCCATCGTGTGCTTTTCTAAAGTGCAACAACAATTCTAGAAACACAAATAAAGCCAGAGGTGTAACATTTCACTCGTAAGTATTGCGATTTGATTTAAAAACTTTAATTTTCCTTCCGCACTGTCTAAAATAACAAATTTAAACGGCGAGTGCACGAAAGAGAAAGTAGTGTTTGCAACTAATGTGGGAGAAAAAGAGATGACACTATTTTCTCAGTACACTTGTTGTGTGTAGATTGCACACGTTTTAGACAGACGCGTTTTCGATTCCAGGATATAAATAAGACCTTTATGTTTTCACAGAAGTCAGTGCAATACAATTGTAAACGAAATGGTAATAATAATAATTAGGTTTATTGGCAAAAACACTATTTCTAACTACTTACCGGACCGTACCTTCTACACAAATTGCACAGTTTTTGGACGCCATGTTGACGCACACATTCAAACATTTTCGATTTCAGGGCATCTAAGTGCATACTTTTTTCAGAAAAGTGAGTGCAATACAATTGCACACGAAATGGTAATAGCAACAGATAAGTACAATGGCAGAAACACGATTTTTTTGACTACTCATTAGTGTGCGTGCGTCGGCATTTTGTTAACGCACACATTCAAAAACAAAGGCACAGTTTTTGGTGTCGGGGCCTATCTAACGATTTAAATCTATGGTCGACGCTGGCTAAATGACGCGAAACTCAAGTACTGGGCTGGTCATGTGCGCCGTATTTCCAGCAGTGGGCGAAGATCGCCACTACTTTTGACGACCTCTGTGGCGCGTTGAGCCAAGGTCTGCCTGCGACGCAAGAGGTTGCGGGTTCGATTCCGGCCTTGGGACAAATATTTGTACGATCTGCAGGTATTTGTTCCGGGTGCTCTGGTCGTTTTCTATGTATAATAAAAAATATCTATCTATGTAATGTTATTATGTAGGTATATCAGTTATCTAGATTTTTATTTATTATTATTTTTTATTATTATTATTACTAACTGGGTTCCGAACGCACGAGCGACGGCCACTTGGAAGACCTAAGCAGAGATGACGGGATGAACTCGACCTAATAAATAAAGAGTGGTCCCTCCTTGCTGAGGACCGAGATGATTGGAAGGAGGGGAGGGTCTGTGCCCTGCAGCTGGCCCGCTGATAAGGCTGCTACGTGCTAGCTAATTCCTAGCGTTATAGGTCGGGTCTTAGAAATGTCTTTATTTGTTTGTATGAGCTAAACAATATATTACGGCCTTCACCATAAAAATGTGTAAAACGTGAGGTTTAGAAACCATCAAATCAAGTCGCCCCCTCCCGTTTGTATGTCAGCTCCCGCTCAAGAGCCGGGCCTCATGCAAAAAATTGTGAAAAGGATATGCATAGGATTTCGCGTTCATAGGAGCGGGACAGAGTAAAGCAATGTCAGTGCAAAAATCAAGTTTTTGCTTCTTTTCTATTAATGATTCAAAATAAGCATTAAATAGAAAAACTACATGATTACTTAAATAAAACATTAGTCTGGCTATGTAATTCGTAAAACATAATATGGTGTTGTCGTTGATACTTTAGACTCTAAAGTAAAAGTTAAAAAACTGTTTTAATTGAAATGCTCTAAAGTTTAGAGCATTTCAATTAAAACAGTTTTTTAAAGCGATTTTTGTATATATTTTTGTAAAGAAACCAGTTTATTTTTCAAAATTCTATTCGATTACGCGACTTCTATGGGTTTTTCCCCTACCTATCGTATTTTTTTTATTAGAATATTTAAGTTCGTTACCATAGATTAAAAATACACAATTTGCTTGGTTTTTGCATTAGGCGCACTTTTAAAGATACTGCAAAAGTTTTTATAGCAAAATAGCATCTAGTTACAATCAACTAAACATTAACTTACTGAGGAAAGAACGAAGACGCTTTCATTCATTCATTACTAGCTGCGGCGCACGGATTCGCACGCGTTGTTTAAATTTCTTTTCCACGGGAACTGATTTATGGGATAAAAAGTAGCCTATGTTACTCTCCATCCTTTCAACTAACTCTATGTCATAAATCAGGTCCATTGGTAGCTTACTTAGGGCGTGAAGGAAGGACAAACAAACAAACACACTTTCGCATTTATAATATTGGTATAGACCGTATACAATTTGTTAGGTTACTGGTGTCGGAGATTTTGGGGGGTGAAATATGGTAAATTTTATCGACAAAATCACTATTCCTATTTTTTTTTCGTTTTTATAAGACTTATTTTGAAGCACACATTCTGTACAAAAAAACAAATATAAAGTAGCTTAACAGTTTAGATTTTATGAAAAAGCAAATAAGTAACTTAAAAAAAATGATAACAAAAATCTTTTATTTTATTTTTATAAATTCTCTTTTTCTCTATTATAAAATAGAAATTGCAACAATATTATCATTATTTTATTGTCTACATTATAGGCTATCAAATGAGTCCTCTAACGTCTTCCTAGGACCCCTACATGGGTAGCTATAACCTAATCAGTACAAGAACCCGTGCTTTGAGGCAAAAGAAAACAAAATAACTGCCATTTTATCATGGAGAGAGAAAAAAAATAGAGATAGTGATTTGTCGATAAAATTTACCATATTTCACCCCCCCCAAAGTCTCCGAAACCGGTAACCAGACACATTGTAGATTGGTTACCAACATACTGAAGAAGAAGCAGAGCTTGATAGCTTTTTGTCTTCTCTAATTTTTTCATCTGTAGTTAAGTATGTATGTAGTAAGTTGAGTGGAGACTGCGACTCGGAAAACGTAGTGTAGGACGCCCTCCGACTAGGTGGGATGACGATTTGCGAAAGACTGCTGGCAGATGCTGGATGCGGCAAGCTGAGGACAGGGCGCTATGGCGCTCATTAGGGGAGGCCTATGTCCAGCTGTGGACTGGTATAGGCTGATGATGATGATGATGAGTTAAGTATGTGGCTTATGGTTGTCTAAATAACGACTTGTTGTAAATCACCGCCATCCTTTATATTTCTTACAATTGTTCTGGTTGCCTGGAAGAAATCGCTTTAAGCTATGAGGCCGCCAAATCCATTGCTGTTTTCTATAATTAATTAAACACAGTCTGTTTTGTCGGGAATTAATAAAAGTATTACCTAGCTACTTATCTATCTACAACATTAAATAAATTACATAACTAAACTAAAATCTAGGGTTCGTTTGACGCATTTTGTTGATAAAACGTGGCCACTAATTTTACCAAATCATCTTACGATGCCACTTAATACTGCATATAAAACATGTTCTTTATTAATTAAGTATAATAAAACGCAAATAGCCAAACAAAACCTTGTTAACTATTAAAGTTACATAGCCAAATATGGAGGTATTTTTCGTTTGTAGCTACTATTTTACTCGCCTAAGGTTTCCCGCCAAAACATGCTATTTCCAACATGGCCGCGGCGTGCTGAACGCGTCTCTTTACGACTTCCGTGAAAATTATGAGCATGTTCGAGTACGTTAAACTTTTATACCGGATCGTGTTAGCTCCTACGTTGAAATAATATTATTATTGCTGCCTAAAAGCACAAGCTCGCTGTTTTTAAACTTTGACACGTTGATTTGGAAAAGCGTAGGTAGGTGAGAAGAGAACCTACGAGAAGGACAGCGATAATGTAGTCAATTTCTGCACGCGGCAAACAAGCTCGTGTGTGATTTTACCAAAGCTGAGATTTAGGAAGATACTCTTGCCTTTCTTAATTTTGATTAGTGAGTTGTCAAACCATACAAATACGTCAAAGTTAATCAAAATTAGACATTTAAATATTGTTGTCGGAGGGCGTCCTACACTACGTTTGCCGAGCCGCGGTCTCCACTGAAGAACACGTTTACCCCAGCGGTTGTCGGTTCTTCTTGATATATGGCCAGCCCACTGCCACTTCAGCTTGCTAATCCTTTGAGCTATGTCGATAACCTTGGTTCTCTGTCGGATGTAGTCGTTGCGAATCCATCCTTCAGAGAAACTCCGAGCATAGCTCTCTCCATAGCTCGCTGGGCGACTTATAAAACGATAAATAGTGATAAATAGTGTTCATCCCTAACTATCCTAGTTGAGTACGGACTTCCCTTCCCAAGAGTATTCCTTTGGAACTGATTTCATTTGTAAATGGGTTTTAAAATTATTAAATCTGTTATCGAGGAACGGGAACTGTTATTTGTTTATTCGTAAACACGACTAAACAAGACTCAAGATATTTTATTAAGGCGCATACCCCACCCAAAGTGGCGCCGCCGCCACCTAATTTATCTTATTATTCCGTAAAACAAAGAACTTTTAAAAATCTATCTTCCAGTTTGTGATACCGCCGAAAGCTACATACATAAAATATTTACACTTAATGCAGGAATCTTAAACGTTTAATTTTTATTATTATTATTTAACCTCTGCAATATGGACTGAAAGTTAAACCTTATAATCTCATGAACCCTAACTAATCCCAGCAGGCTACGGATAATCCATACCTCACCTAATCTAGCAGCATCCAGAATGGCCGACACGATAAAAGGATTAAATTTTATAAAATTTATGGCCGGGGAATGAAATCGGGGGATTCGCATTAGGAATGCCCAGGGATACAAAGGGTTTGGGATAATTCTATCAGAGATTCTCTTTGCGTGTTTGGGTGCCTATAAATAAGTACTGTATGTCATTACATTAGGCATACCTACAGTACTTATTTATAGGCACCAAAGGAGAAAGGGCAAAGGGGATGTCGTATCATTTTCATTTAATTTTTGGAACTAAGTTCCTTATCGCGCGTTGTGAAAGGGGGCTGGACGGAAAAAATTCTCACGAAAAGTTGTAACGACACTTTTTGCTACAGTAAGCTATTGTAAGTGCGGCGTGCGCATGTTTCTCTGTCTGTCTCTCTCTCTCTCTCTTATAGAAAGGAACTTCGTTCCATCCGGGTGTCCCTTGACACCTCTCAACTTTTTTTATTTCCACCGTAGGTATTACATTATACATACACTTAACTTGATTAGTAATATCTTGTGTATATGTAAAAGATGCACAAGTTATTGATTTATGAATGGAAATACCATAACGAATTTTACAAATCAAGAAAAACAGAACGACAGTAAATTCTGTTATGTAAGGTACGAGTACGCTAAACTTAATAATAAATGACACCTAAGAGTTGGCAGTAAAAGGGCCTGATGATTATTAAAATTACAAAAATATTTACCAAAATTACAGAAATAATGTCAGAGAATAAATATGATTTAGATACATGCCTACGATATCCCCTTTGTCCTTTGCGATTGCTTTGGTAATGCTGTTACTATAGAACGTATGACCTACGGAGCTGAGACGTGGACACTCACGGTAGGGCTGGTCCACCAGTTTAAAGTCGCCCAGCGAGCTATGGAGAGAGCTATGCTCGGAATTTCTCTGAAGGATAGGATTCGTAACGAATACATCCGACAGAGAACTAAGGTTATCGACATAGCTCAAAGGATTAGCAAGCTGAAGTGGCAGTGGGCTGACCATATTTCAAGAAGAACCGACAACCACTGGGGTAAACGTGTTCTTGAGTGGAGACCGCGACTCGGAAAACGTAGTGTAGGACGCTCTCCGACCAGATGGGATAACGATTTGCGAAAGACTGCTGGCAGATGCTGGATGCGGCAAGCTGAAGACAGGGCGCTATGGCGCTCATTAGGGGAGGCCTATGTCCAGCAGTGGACTGGTATAGGCTGATGATGATGATGATAACGTATGTAGATAAAATACGTATTTCATATAATCTCTATTATGAAAGAAAATTACAATCAAATAATAGAATTAAATGAATACTAGTATTTACAATAGAAACAATTGAACTAACTGCAGACTGTTGCAAATAATCTACAGGTAGCTCAACTGAACCATATCAATACCAGTCGAAAGCGTGCCCAAGACGCTGGCTGCATTGCCCCGCTGTATGGCAATGCTGATGCGCTGTATTTCATATTATTGATATTTATGTGTTTTTCTAATGTAACTATTTTTTTCTTTTTTTCAGGTATGGTATGGTCGTAAAATTACTTCACATTAAAGACAGGGCCTTCTACTTCTATAACTTAGCAGGTAACCCTAGTATATACCCATTTAAATCTTTTTTTTTTATGTTTTTATTCATTTATTGCTTTGTTTAACTATTGTTTATATTTAAATATTTATTTTAAGGAAATCCGGAGGCTTATTTTACAAACATTGACATTGCTATTGATGTTTGAAAACAATTGTATTTTTTTCTGAGGTGTTTACGTTAATAAAACCGACGAAGTGCGAGTCGGACTCGCGCACGAAGGGTTCCGTAGCATTAATTATAAAAACGGCAAAAAAATCACGTTTTTTGTATTTGTTGTTATAGCGGCAACAGAAATACATGATCTGTGAAAGTTTCAACTGTCTTACTATCACGGTTCATGACATGAGATACAGCTTGGTGACAGACGGACAGCTGCAGCGGAGTCTTTGTAAAAGGGTTCCGTTTTACCCTTTGGGTATGGAACCCTAAAAACAGTTACTCAGTTCCTCATCTACGAAAAGCTTTAAGTTTCCTCCAGTAACAATTTATCTGAGTTTTATTGACTAGTAAAACAAGTTTTCATACTTTATTATAACCCATAGATTTCATCGCAAATGAACTCTAAGGTAGTGGGTGTTAGGTTTGGTTTACCTTGTACCCTAAAATCTTTTCTTGAGCCGCCTCATAGACTACAGTTGCTGCAGTTAAGTTATGGATGAACCTCTAAGCTTCTATATAAATGTAGTTACCGATCATTTGCTGACTACACCCTTATTATTAATTATTAATAATAAAATAATTATAATAAATTTATAATATATACCTACCTATATATTAATTATTGCAATGAAATGTAGCATACATCTCTCTCTACTAATATTATAAATGTGATAGTGTGTTTGTCTTTCCTTCATGCCCTAACTCGGGTGTTCGTTTTCGTTGCTTAGTTTTTTAGAGCGCACCCGTACTAAGGGTGTGGCGCGGGTTCGAATCCTTCCAAAATTGAAATTTTTCGGGACATTATTAAATATTATAAATATGTTAAATAACTGTTTTATACCATGTATTGTTTGTTAATCTGGAGAACTTTACAAACTCTCCCTGTTTAAAATTCATAAACTCCCCTAGAACTAATTACTTTAATTACTGATGCCGGTCAGGTAGACCTTTTGGGAGAAGTTGTCTTCAAATCTACTAAAGACTATTGACGGCTTCAGTGGCGCAGCGAGCGAAGGTCCGCCTGCGACGCAGGGGGTTGCGGGTTTGATTCCCGCCGTGGGACAAAACATATGTTCGTGCGATCTGCAGGTTTTTGTTCCGTGTCTGGGTGTTCTATAAGTATTATAAAAATACTAGTTGCTGCTCGCAGCTTCGTCTGCGCTTTTATCAAGATAAAATGAATGTCCCTGGGATACCATCTGTCTATATCCTAGCAAAATTTCATAAAGATTCATTCAGCCTTAAAGGCGTGACAAGGTGACATACAGACAGAGTTACTTTCGAATTTTTAATATTTGTACGGATAGTTACATATTTTCGTATCTCTGCCTAAACTTAATAGAATAAAACTATTACTGAGTCATTAAAAAAAAAGCTTATGATAGGTATCACAAACTGGAAGATGGATTTTTGAAAATTCTTTTGTTAAATAATAATAATATAAATATAAAGTAGTATAATAATAATATAAAGTAGGTGGCGGCTCTAGTTTGGGTGGGGTATGCGCCTTAAGAAAGAAATATACAATCAAATAATAGAATTAATTAATACTAGTATTTACAATAGAAACAATTGAGCTATCTGCAAACTGTTGCAAACAATCTACAGGTAGCTACAACTGATCCATATCAATACCAGTCAGAAGCGTGCCCAAGACGCTGGCTGCATTGCCCTGCTGTATAGCAATGCTGATGCACAGTGCCAGATACTCACCAGCTCTCAAGTCACGCGTCGCTTTGACCAGACCCTGAGATAATTTTAATAAGTTTAATAATATAGGAATAATATAATAATAGGCATAGGCAATTAATTGAATTGCTTTGCAATCCGCCTAGCCATTCTCAAAACGGCTTATTCTACAATACGGTGGCGACATTTTATTTATTTACATACTGGGTACATATGCAAGTTGAAAGCCAATTTTATAAATTTCTACAGGTTACTAATTAGATGAAGACAACCCCATCACTAGACCCTACTTTGTCATGGGTGCGCTACGAGGAATAAAAATTAAACATTTATACCGACTGAATGAAGCGCACCAAAACGGGTGCGCTATGTGGAAGTACTTTGGTGCGGTTCATCTGGGTGCGCTACGCGGAATACCTCGACATTATATCTGTCAGAATTCTGATACGCTTCAATTCAATGAATATTTTCCTAAGTCTTTCTCGACTTATCGACTTAACGATCATTTTATTCATCTAAACGCACAAATTTAAGACAAAATTATCTGTAACCAGTGGAAAGGAAAGCCATTCAGATTCTTTAAATATCTTATCTTAAGTACTTTGGAAGTCACTTTATTATCTGACATTCGAATTAATTTGAGAGTGGACTGGTTCAGACGTGATCTAATCTTAATTTTTCTAAATGACTGAAATTTGATTTTTTTTCTCTTCCATTTTTATGAATATTTTTACACTGTTTAAAAATATTGGATGGAATGTTGGACAATTTGCACAGCCTAACCCCCAGCTAAGCTTGTGTTATGGGTACTAGATGACTGATACACATAATACAATACATAGATAGATATTTTTATTGTATATAGGAAATACCCAGAACACCTGGAACAAATATTTGATAATCGTACAAACCGTCCCAAGGCGGGAATAGAACCCGCAACCTTCTGCGCGCAGGCGGAAATTGTCGTCAATAATGCTTATTTTAGTGTCTATAAAAATACATTAATCACAGTATTATAAATGCGAAGTTTAGACGGATAAATGGATAGATGGATGTTTGTTGCTTAATCACGCCAGAACGGCTGAACGAATCGGGATGTTTGGCACAGAGATAGACTATAGTCTGTAATAGCACATAGGCTATATTTTATCCCGGAATTCCCACGGGAACGGGAACTACGCGGATGAAACCGCGAGGCGCTGCTATAGCTTCTTATATTTTCAATCCTTACATATATTATAATTATACTCGTTTTATAATATACAACTTTATGTCTTACAAAGAGGCAATGCGTCCCTAAGTTAAGGCCCATACCGGACCCAAAGTGGCGCCGCCACCTAATTTATGTTATTATTCTGTTTAACAAAGGAATTTTCAAAAATCCTTCTTCCAGTTTGTGATACCTATCATAAGCTTTTTTTTAATGCCTCTGTAATAGTTTTATTCTATTTAGTTTAGGAAGAGATACGAAAATAGATTTTGGTGGCCACCAAGTGCAACTTCGTATCTCTTCCTAAACTAAATAGAATAAAACTATTACAGAGGCATTAAAAAAAAGCTTATGATAGGTATCACAAACTGGAAGAAGGATTTTTGAAAATTCCTTTGTTAAACAGAATAATAACATAAAGTAGGTGGTGGCGCTAGTTTAGGTGCTGTATGCGCCTTAAGTACAAACGGGCTTCCTTACCGCATAGAAGCGATCTCTCCCAGTCAAGCCTCTGATGAAAAGAAATACTTATGTGAATTTAAGAAAGCTCTAAGCTTACTCCTGTCCTAAAAAAAACTTATTCGCCAGCAGAATGCCATCAAAATACTTTATACAGAATCTAAGCTAACTCCTGTCATAAAAAAAAATCTTATTCGCCAGAATGCCATCAAAACACTTTATACAGAATTTTAAGAACACCCAGTCCTTCATCAGACTCCCACTGTTATTAGTAAGCATCAAATATGTTTTTTTATCCAAATAATTATCTTAAAGAATGCAGTGCCGGACGCCCCGTTTGAACAAGTATCTCCAGAAGTATCTGAGCAACTTCTGTTACAAAAGTTTTGCTATCATTCCGGAAAAAAATCTGATATTAGACTTAAGCCCACAACAGACAGACAGAGCTATAATATATCCCACTAATATTATAAACGCGAAAGTTTGTAAGAATGGATGGATGTTTTTTGTTACTCTTTCGTAAAAACTACTTAACGAATCTGGATGAAATTTGGCACAGAGATAGATTTGTTAGCATCAATACAAAACAAAGCCTCCTTTTTTTTAGAAGTAGAGTAAACATATATCTTTCTGTATAATAATAGTCTGTTTTTTTTAAGAGTATCAAAGTACAGAGCTATTTTCCAGCGAACGGGATGGCGCCATTGGATAAGAAGTTGAAGTTGAGGAGGATAATTGTATAATATTATGATAAAAACAGGAGTTAGAAATATTAGGAAAAAGGGAATCGATGTAAAGCATGGAATGTATCTATTACAATGCTGTACGGTAAACGTAAATCATTAAAGCTACTATTTATTATTTGATACTCGCGATTTAACTGATTTTTCCAACAGATTATAGTCTGGAATAACTAATAGGGTATATTTTATCCCGGAATTCAAACGGGAACGGGTACTACGAGGGTGGGTGAAACCGTGAGGCGCTGCTAGTATAGCAGGTACATTTTCTATAGTAATCGGCGAGTGACCATAGACGCAGCTATAACGACGGACAGATTTTTCTTATAAATACGCAGAATGCGAGAGCTTACGCACTATAATACAAAACCTTAGACTTTTCTTTCTAAAACAAATAAACGTTTATGTAAATTAACCAAGATTTAAAAGTAAAATGTCTGCTTAATCAGCTTTGAAATAAAACCTGTAATATATCTCATATTATTTGAACTAAGAGAGAATAACATGAATGACCTTATTTTCAAAATTATTATAGTACGAATAACAAAAGTTCCGAACAAACGAAGGAAAGTGCATGATTCACTAGAGTGTTCAACTTTTACATACCAACTTTAAATGTGAAGGGTTTTTTGAGAAGCGCGTGCTGTAGGAAACAATTTGATTGTACAGATTTATATGCTCCCTTCCGTTGTTAATCTACTTTTGACGCTGGTTGCACAAACGTTAAATAATGGTGGCGAGGTAAAAAATGGATCGGTTTTATTAGTAGAATTAATTATGGAATTCAGTTGCATCTTGTATGAACCGGTTTCGGTAACCGCTTGAGCTTCTACTTCTGAACCTCTCTGGTAGATACTTTATCTCGAAACGGTTGCTTATAAATTGACTTATTGTGCTTGAATGGCTCAATTATACAGAACTTTTCTTGTAAGTAAGTTATAGTTATTTCATTTGTATTATATTTATTCACAGAACGATATTTGATAGAATTATCCGAGAAAAAGTTTTCTTGGTTGCGTATCAACAATAGACATAGACATATCATTTATTTGCCACTACATTTACACACAACAATTTACAATACTGAATTACAAAATAAAACTCATATTCATCAAAAAAATAAACAACATTATTGCGAGTGGAAAAACTACTTAAATAATTCAGAAAAATAATAGGAAAAGATATCAAACCGGGTTGTTGCTTTCATATTTCCTTTCTGGTTTCTTTTTAGGGGTATATACTAATGTAATGTAAAAGTTATAAAGCATACAGCTATTCTATGTTAATTAGAAGCGAATTAGTTTAGCGTAAGGGCCTATCTCGGGTGTAAACGTGTTCTTGAGTGGAGACCGCGACTCGGAAAACGTAGTGTAGGACGCCCTCCGACCAGGTGGGATGACGATTTGCTAAAGACTGCTGGCAGATGCTGGATGCGGCAAGCTGAAGACAGGGCGCTATGGCGCTCATTGGGGGAGGTCTATGTCCAGCAGTCCCCATGATGTCTAGAGCTATTAGAGCGACAATTTTTTCCATAGATAAGGATGCTTTGGCGAGTCCATAAACAACGTCCTGAAATCTTTGCCATATTTCCTTTAATAACTGCTTAGCTGTTGTGAGCAGGAAAAAGGGGTTATTCCCATGCTCCCCTTTATTTCTAAAACAGGTGAGTTTATTTTTTATTTCTAAGTCAAATACTCACGGTCGCTCGGGTTAGCCGGGGCACCGACGGTCCATCCCAAGAACGCACATAGCACGAGCACTGTAACACCTGTCATGGTTGAACACTACTTACATTACAGTAATTCAGTCAAATAGCTTTATATAGGGTGACCCTGGCCGCCCACGGGCATCATTAGCCTGGGCCGTTCTTGATGGCTCCAGAATAATCAAATAATGTGCACAGATCTGCCGTTTTCGAAACAACACAGAATTCGACTAGCAATAAGTTGAGTTTATCTGCTTTGCATTCGTTTTGCCTTATAAAAATACATGTACGAATTTCGAATTACAGTTAAATAGAAACAAAATAGAAGTGGTGGTTACAATTGAATCTGTTAAAAATAATAGAAACAAAAAAGAACTGGTGGTTACAATGATGACTGCAGACTGGTGCAAACAATCTTGAGATAGCTAATAGCTGCAATACATAGCTATCTCTAGAAACCTCTAGATACCTATCGGAAACGTCCTCAAGGCGCTGCTGGCTGCAGAATAGTCTTTGTAGAATTACTGCCGACTGAAGAGAAATTAGTGAGTAAAAAGTCCTAAGAAAAAGTAAAAATCCTTTATTGATACAGGGCAGGATATGGAGCAAAAATAGTTTTGAAAAACGGTGTCATCTGCAGCAGTTTAACACTGTCGTAAAATGATTTATAACGCCCTCCTCACTAACCAGAGTACGCCACCGTGTACGTTCCATAGACTGATCCTAATCTTCTAAATCGCAGTGAGCTTGGGAATGAACCGTTAAACACCGACCTTGAGACTGATCTGATCTATCATTGAAAACAGCTGCATTGTTGTGGTGTCGACAATAATGGTCAGGTACGAGTACCTACCCGCGAGGATAAACAACAATGGGTTTTGTGAAATGTTTAGATTATTTTCAGTTCAGGTGTAGTGTAGGTACATATGTGTAGCCCCGCAGATTAGTAAATACCTAGTATTTTTATACGTAGGTACCTAAAGCCTACTTTGTATCATGCTATTATTAAGTATACCTATCTGCGGAAACTTGTAATTAAATAAAATAAATAAATAATGCTGGACAATTCACACAGCATTATCTAGCCCCAAGCTAAGCAGAACTTGTGTTTTGGATACTAGATAACTGATACCTATACATAATATAATACAATACATAGATAAATATATTTTTTATACATATAAAACGACCAGAACACCCTAAACAAATGTCTGCAGATCGTACACACATTTGTTCCGAGGCGGGAATCGAACCCGCAACCTCTTGCGTCGCAGGTTCGCCCACCGCGCCACCGAGGTCGTCAATTGGCCATCAGCAATCATGCACTGGTCTACCAGGCATTTTTTATATGTTGATCTAATTTGTATAAACCACATAGTGGTCAGTCTGTCTGTGGTATTTATAAATAAAAATAAACTTAGCTGTAAGTTTTCCTAAAATCCTGAAATAAATAAATACCTAGTCAATATTTTATTAATATTAACTGCGAACTGCCAACCCACATGCCCAGCGTGGGGATTAATGATACCCCTCATGAGATAGAAAAATCAGGGGAGGCTGTTGAGGCAATCTTTTATTGCAGTCATACAACGTCTTACTTAGCTCAAATTAAACCTTCTGACCGAAGGACCTCGCGTGATTTTCACCTAAACAAAAATGACTGCCGTTTCTTGCACTAGGGGAGGAAAAGGTGATACCAGTATCATAATTTAATTAACTCATGATTAATAGTAATTTACTCTAAGTCTGCGCCATGTCTGCGCAAAGGGTCTTTGTGAATAGGTGAGTTTAAATTATGGCCACAATATCAATTGGGGTGTTGATGTAATGGAAGACTGGCCAGGTAAGGTATTGCTTGGCTTTCTATAGGAATATATTTTTATATTTGCATTTCTACTTGCTATATATTATATCATCATCAGCCTATACCAGTCCACTGCTGGACATAGGCCTCCCCTAATGAGCGCCATAGCGCCCTGTCTTCAGCTTGCCGCATCCGGCATAGTAAAAATATCTTTATAAGTATTTATCAGTCATCCAGTACCCCTATACAAGGTCTGCTTAGCTTGGTGCTACTAGATGATGCTGTGTGGATTAACCAGCATTATTAATTTTATGTTTAGAAGAGAAGTTAAACAATTACTCCTAGCCTGTATGTTCATTAACTCCCCTGTTTAAAACTCTATAGTATACCTGTTTATAAACTGAACTGCACAGAAACTGGTTACGAGAACGTGTCTATAAACTGCACATAAACCGTTGCATTTAAGCCTGGGACTAAAAAGTTACCTGTCTTGCTGTCTTATGCCGTAGGTATGGGAGAAACATGGATTCCATCTTAAAAAATCTTGGTGTGTCAGATTGTACTTGGAAGAAAACGGGCAATGTACAAAAATGGCGTTCGAATAACCTAACCTTTTAGACTACTAGTCTGTAATAAATAATAGATCGTTTTTCGTGAAGAAATAAATAAAAATATCTTTTTATAATGACATTAAATATGAAAACGTCTATTAAAATAAAATAAAAAATAGAAACAGTTAGAAACAATTTAGAACTAGTAAGTATTATTCATTGTAATAATTCTAAATTGTTATTTTTTTTTGTTAATAGAAGTTTACATAATTTGTTCAATGTCAGAAACTTCATTGGACTAAGTGCAAAAAGTTGCAAACAATCTACATGGAGCTCAACTGATACATATCACCACCAGTCGGAAGCGTACAACTTAAGTTAAACTGCTTGTATTCTAGAATTATGCATTTTAAGTATACGCTTTTCTTTTACAACAATTTTCCTGTACCGTTACTGCTAAATGGAAATACAATCGCAAGCTAAAAGATACCGCTTAAGCCAAATCTTGAAGCTGTATCAAAACGGTTTGAAAAACAGATTCTCTCAGTACTTAAAAGCTTCACAAAGTGATACGGCAACGTGCCAAGAAGTGAAACTTCGTGGATAAAACTGATAAGCCGGAAGTGTGGATATGATAGAGGCACTAAAGCTAATGAAATCCTCATCAGGGAGCTTAGTATCGTGTGTAAGCTTGATGCTGAGGGTACCTACTATTCTACCACAGCTAAGCTGCTTGGCTAAGCAGTGAAACTTGTTAACACTTTCATTGCCCGTCTTTGGCAACCACGTGTGCTGCGCCGAGGCTGGTCAGTGAATGAGATATACTAACACTTTCTGATCCTCTGATCGACCTCTGTGGCGGAAGGTCTGCCTGATTCCTGCCTTGGGACAAATATTTGTACAATCTGCAGGTATTTGTTCCGGGTGTTCTGGTCGTTTTCTATTTATAATAAAAAATAACTATGTATGGAACGTATTGTATTATGTATATCAGTTATCTAGTACATACATAACACAAGCTCTGCTTAGCTTGGGGCTAGATAATGCTGTGTGAATTGTCTAGCATTATTTATTATTTATATTTATTTATTTGTCCATGAACAATAAAGTATTGAAGTAACTAAATTGTCCAGGAAACACAATCCTCTCTGGTGATGACGTATGGCTACCAAGGCAGTGAATGCGTTTAATCGCTTTCCTATGAAAATTTGAGTCTGCTTATGGGTGCAAACATAGCATTTAACAAGCTATGGTGAAACAGTAACGAACCACATCTCTGGTGAAAAGCATCCTTTAAGTTGGGTTAGAATCATTCCACCTCACAGCTCCGCAGCTTATCTCTGGTGGAAAAATCCATTGTGCTGTGCTAGAACCTTAATCCACGCTGCAGAATCCAGTTGAAATATTTTGTTTCAAGCTACATAATGATGTTTCTAAATGAAATGAAAGAGATAGAGAAATACTTCGGTACAAACACCCCTGACTCGACTCCTACGCTTTCGCCGGAAAACTCGTGAAAATGGTGAGTCACAAGACTACAGCGTCTGTTAAATTCGTTCAATGAACCGAATATATTTTAGAATTAGCTTCCGGTTTCCCTCACAATAAATTAGGTTCTCTCCCCTCTTGCAGTAAACTTGGCCCATAACTCTGGGCCCGGAAAGCCTTTGCAAGTAAACGCAATGTTTTCCAACTCCAAAGTTTTTGTGCTCTTTACGCCGACGTGTGATATTGAAACAGCTAGTCTTAAAAAACAGAACGTATTCTTTTTTCTCGGGTTTGGATTTTTCGTATTCCTTTTGTTCTGACTATTCTCCAGTGTTCGCCCTTGAATATATGTATTTTCTTTAGATAGAAAACTGGAACAAAAAAAACCGTTTTAAGGAAGTACTTTTTTACTTTTTTAGTGTAGACTTTTTAAATATTAAATTTCATGGTCTAATTCCCTTAATAAAATTTTCTAAAGGGGAAAAAAATGGAAAAAAAAACGGTTAGGTGAAATCTGGACTATTTAAAATTAAGTTTCCAGTTATTCCCATAAAGGGGGATTTGTCAAGGGGAAAGTTGGATAATCCTTTTATTTTTCACCTAGAATGTTAAATAAAATTTTACTTTTAATTTTTTATATAGGTACAATATTTATGTCATTTGCAGGCAGCTATTAATACCTAGTATTGAAGTTGTCTGTTGATTTCTTCACTAGGCTAAGCCTAATAGGTACTTTTATAACTCCAGGGATTTTTAGGGATTTTTTCCCTGTGAGCTTTACGAGAAGTTCATTCTGTCAGATTTATGCCCGTTTCAGTCACCGGTTCTATTCTGAGGTAAATAATTTTTTTTTGTCCTTGAAACGTCATTAGCATTACATTCTAATTAGAGTACTTATACCATAAATTTAACAAAAGCAAATAATTTGAAAGTATAGCAAGTAACATAGGCTTTTTATCCAATAAATCAGTTCCTACGGAACATAGGATCCTAGGATCTTTGATCAGTTCCCATGGGATACACGTGCCAAGCCGCGGAAAGCTGGTAGTAGCTGCATACATATAAACCAGCGGGTGATTTTGTTGCGCAACAAAACTGATACCAGATGAGGTACCCTCCATACAATTGCACACATTTTGTTGTTGGCGCCATCATAGTGTCATAATATAAGCTTTATAATCAGGCAGTTAAGGCGCATATCCCACCCAAACTAGCGCCGCCAACTACTTTATGTTATTATTCCGTTTAACAAAGGAATTTTCAAAAATACATCTACCAGTTTGTGATAGGTACCTATCATAAGCTTTTTTTTAATGCCTCTCTAATAGTTTTATTCTATTAGTTTAGGCAGAGATACGAAAGTGCCCTTGGAGGCCACCAAAAATTTTCGTTGATAAATTAGATGGCGACGATTAATGTTTTGTTATGTTCCATGTTTTTTTTACATGCTAAGTTTAATTTTACAAGGGTGGTTCAAATAATTGAACAAACCCTTAAAAATTATTTAAAAAAAATGGTGTCCTAATGAAATGTGGCTCTTATTTCCATAACATAATACACTTTTAGCAATAGGTTTGACGTTTTATCTATAGAACTAAAATACATTTCAGTCTGATAAAGCTACGCAGTGAGCTAGCTCAGTTATTGAAAGGCATGACTCACGTTGAATACCCCTCGGTTATATTATGGCCAGTAAAATTCATGGACCAAAGTCGTAGATAATGTGTATAACTGTAATGTTACATACTTAACAGTTACATTGTTATTCTACCTACTGTGTGAAACAGACAAGTTAACACCGTAGGTAACAAAATCTCGAAATATATTCCGAGAAAAATTGTCTTCAACTTTTCAACCTTCTTCCTTCATGCTTCATCGTCCTACTCTATCGATAGATTCCATTGGAAAATAACAGACTTCTTGTACTCCTAAGTAAGTTAGCTTTAGATTACGATAGGTAGGGAAATCATTTAATGGCAATTGCGTACGCTGTGTGGTGCCGGCCTAGAATAGTACCAATCCAACTCTTCCCGTGGGTGTCGTAGGAGGCGACTAAGGGACATAAACCGGGGGGCGGGCAGCATCACCTGCAGAACGATTCCAACACGAAACTGCAATCCCCAACCCGCATGCCCAGCGTGGGGATTATAGGCATTACCCCCCAATGAAGATGCGAGCGCTCATTAAGGGAGGCCTATGTCCAGCAGTGGACTGGTATAGGCTGATGATGATGATGGTGCGTACGCTTCTATATCAAGCTTCCATCTGAAGCAACTGAGCTTCCTATATACGTATTTACGTATATATGAAATGAAATGTAATCAAGAAAGCCTTTTAAAAGGTACTCACCGTTACCATAGATAATTACATCAATAAGGTTAATGCTTGGCCAGATGTCGCCCAGTTCGGCACCGACAATAGTATTTAAAGAAAATAATATTAAGCTTAGTTAGTTTTATATAAATATTGACTTGTATCTAAATTACTTTATATTTGGACTTAGTTATGCAAATAATAATATATTACTTTTTATGTCAAATATAAACTTACCAGTAGGTACTTTATTTTCCTTTCTTCAACGTGTGGGTAAAAATTGGCGTTAATAAAATCAATAACACGTTATTTCTTATTTGATAATTATTACTATTTATAAAGCTGTTTATTGTATAAAATTTGACTTGTCTTAGTGCTTATTTTGTAAGCTATTTTGTAAATAAATCAAGTTATTGAGGTTAAGTTTAATAAAAACTTTGGTAAGTAGGTAGATCTAAATAGCGATCGATTTCTTGGAAAATAAGTTATTAAACGACTAGGACAACCACGAGTTCATAAACGACTCTCCTTACTTCTTAAACACCAATAATGGAGATATGTATTTAATATCTCCATTTATTTTATTTCCCTGTCACGACGTGCAAATCTTTCGAAGCAGACGGTCCAGCCTCCCTTCGAGTCGTTAATTCCTCCTAAAGCACATTGCACATCGGCGACTAATCTCATTAGCCGTGCGCCGTGTGCACTCGCCCTAATGGCGCCCCCTGTCGACTCAACTCAGACAAAAGACAGTCGTTGCATAAGTTCCTGTGGAAATCAGGAACTGATCGCGTGGTGTAGTTTGGTGCTTAGGGAAAGGGCTGGCTTGCCATAGGCACCTATATCCATACGAATATTACAAATTCAGAAGTACTAACTCTCTTTTTACGGACCTGAATGCGGGCAACAGCTATTTTTATAGTAAAAGCGCATACCCCACCCAAAGTGGCACCATCACCTAATTTATCTTATTATTCCGTTTGACAAAGGAATTTTCAGAACCATCTTCCAGTCTGTGATACCTGTCATAAGGTTTTTTTTAATGCCTCTGTAATAGTTTTATTCTATTTAGTTTAGGGAGAGATACGAAAATAGATTTTGGTGGCCACCAAGGGCAACTTCCGACCAGGTGGGATGACGATTTGCAAAAGACTGCTGGCAGATGCTGGATGCGGCAAGCTGAAGACAGGGCGCTATGGCGCTCATTAGGGAAGGCCTATGTCCAGCAGTGATCTGATGTTGGCTGATGATGATGAAGGGCAACTTCTAATCGCTGCCTAAACTTAATAGAATAGAACTATTACAGAGGCATTAAAAAAAGCTTATGATAGGTATCACAAACTGGGAGAAGGATTTTTGAAAATTCCTTTGTTAAACAGAATTATAACATAAAATAGATGGCGCTAGTTTGAGTGGGGTATGCGCCTTAACTAGCAACGATCTCTTCTTTATTGCGTTTAGCTCTTTTTTCTGTTGATATGTTAATCGCCGCCGCGCCGTAGTCAACAGTAGGCGGTAGCCTGACTCACACTAGCGCCGCCACCTAATTATAATATCTTACCAATAATTGTTTGTTAGTAGACTAAAAAAAGGTTTCCAACATTTTTACAGAAGAAGCAACCGTGCGTCAAGGGTTGCAAACATATAAAGCCACAGGCTGAATCCGTTTTACAAAACCAAGTCTCCGATTTTCCTTTGAATGCTGCCAGCCTCTTCCATGTTCTTTGTCCAATATTTGATCAAAGTTCTTGGATAAAGGACCATTTGACTCATCCAATATCTTTGTCCAAGATTCCTAAGTAGTTGATTTCAAATGAAATTACATCAAATCACACCAATACTAAAAATGCGAAAGTTTGGATGATTGTTACTTTTTTACGCTAAAACTTTTCAACAGATCGGTCTAAAAATTTGCATAGATGTAGCTCTGTATGCTGAAATAAACCATAGGCTACAATTTAACCCATAAAATTTCTGATCCCATGGGAAATAAATAACCTGTAGGTATACGTTTTCATAAAAACAACGCGTGCGAAACCGAGGGCAGAAACTAGTATCCAAATCTTTGATCAAATAACGGTGTTGCTAGTAAATTTTATGAAGTCATCCTAGTTCTTTGATCAAATGTACATTGGACAAAGATATTGGATGAGTGGAATGGGCACCTAACCTAACGCGGTAGCTAAAGTGATGACGTCATAGAACTAGTGTGCGAGGTGGCGAGGTATTACCAAGACCCGCGCATTTGTCTCCAGATTGCTTTGATCTTTTATGTCATCACATCACCATCAGTCAACTCTGGCGTGTCATTAACCGACTTCGGAAAAAGGAGGAGGCTCTATGATCGGCTGTATGGTTTTATGTATGTTCCTCGATTTTTCCGTCGTTTAAGAACAAACTTGCGTGATTCATTCACAGTTGAAGGATGATCCCCTAGATGATCCCATGATAGTTTTATTCCCAGGGAGTAGTATTTATCCCGCAAAATTTAAGAAAACAGTTTAAAACTGAGGGATTCGAAGTAGGTTTTAAGGTTTTTCAAAATAAACAAATTATTTCATTATACCATCCACGCTGAGCAACATCAGTGTTGTAAAATGAAAGGATTTTTTCCTTTCATTGTAAATTATAATTAAAATTGTAAATGTCACATAAAATACGAACAAACATTTAAAAGTAAAATAAAGGAGATGTGACAAAAATGGTTACCACTCAGAGTGTGTTATGGTGTTTTGTCATTTTATGTTTATTTTGCTTGTAGGAAGACAAGAAATTCCAATAAAATGGCGATAAAATGCTAATGATGTAAACGTTGGACTATAAATTTCAAAATTTAATATTGATGTAAAGAAATAGGTTCTGAACTTGGTTTTTCCCCGAACTGATATGACTTATTAGAATATTTGAAAATTGTTGAATTCCGAAATATTCCCTAGTAACATGTCTTAAAATAAACTGAACCGAAACAAGCAAATAAAACTATTATTTCTATTCTATGTATAGTGTTTCGTAGTACACAGACAGCCGACTGCGCGGTGACTCACTTTACAATTATTGGGGGTGGTTGAGGCAGGGGTCAAACGTAAGGGTGTTCACCCTACTCTCCCCCGAATTAATATTAAAATGCGGACCGTAACGTCAAGATAGATGATCTAAAATTTGAATATATTGCGCTTTCCAATGATTGCGCTGTACAAGTCGTTGAACTGTAATCGATGTTAGATTACAGACTTTTACATTCGACCTCTGTGGCGCGGTGGGCGAAGGTCCGCCTGCGACGCAGGAGGTTGCGGGTTCGATCCCGCCTCGGGACAAATGTGTGTACAGTCTGCAGACATTTGTTCAGGGTGTTCTGGTCGTTTTCTATGTATAATAAAAATATCTATCTGTGTATTGTATTGTATTATGTATATCAGTTACCTAGTACCCATAACGCAAGCTCTGCTTAGCTTGGGGATAGATAATGCTGTGTGAATTGTCCAGCATTATTTATTTATGTTAATTAGAAACTGTAACTTTACGATGTGTTTTTACGAGTAACTTCAAGAGAAGTTTATTACTGCGTATTACACGACTCCCTTTACGGTAACTGCGATTTCGCGTGTTACTGTGGTCACTGTATTGAACTGCGGGGTTTTTGTTCCTTTGTTGTGTTTGGGTGTTACAATCCACGTGTGGTCAGAATAGTATGGGACCTTATCGAAATAGGAACTTCCTGGAACCAAAAAATGATAACTTTTTCGAAATAAAACCTTACTAAGATTCAAAATAACTACCTATTAGAACCAAGTTCACCAACAGATGGTTCAATTTTAAACAGTTGTTTTGACGTTTTTGACATACGTTTTCATATATTAAACGTCAAAAATAACCGAAGAAGCTACCTATTTATCCGATTATCTTTTGGTGAACACACGCCTTAGTATAGGTACTGATTTATTGACACATGAACTCGGTTGCTTATCATACCAAACTGGCGTCGATGCTCGCGAAAGGCGATTTTTTATTCCCTCGTGAACTGTCATTTTGATTTTCAAATATTTTGTTACGACAACGTTCTATCCCATGCGCGGTTTATACCGAGAAATAATGTTTCCCAAGAAAAAAATAGATTCAGGCGTTACTTTGCGTAAATCCATTGCAAAATATAAAGATGAAAATATTTATTAACAATTCCTTACTTAGTCCCTTGCTTATTGCTCTCAATGTCAAGGTCGAGTATTGTGGTGTCCTGATGATGTCTCGTGGAGAGACGAAACTAGTTGACGTCTTGCTTTGATAGATTTCTTTTCATTTTGTAGTTGGTGTGTTTTTTCTTCTACGACGCTGATTACATTTTGTTAGAACTTATCGGAGAAGGTCTTGCGCGGAATTGTTACTAAATATTTTCATCTTTATATTTCCTAAGAAATCAAATAAAAATAGATAAGCACTAAAAAACAAAAAAGTTAACCTTAGTAACGTTTCCTTATCACCAAGAATACTGCATTCAGTGTTTGTAGTTTTCTAATTTCTCTTCTCCTTTCTGAGTTTTTAGAATTCACGGCTAAACTGCCGGCGAAATGTTAACATTTCAAGTAGCATCTATTTTAAGAATGTTGTGTAAAATTTTCATAAATGTCCGAACTCCGACTTTTCCCTCCGTCCCTTTAACAGCTCACGTCGAATCAAATCAAATCAAAAATTCTTTATTTCCATAAATACAAAAATGTACACAAAAAGTCAAATTCTTAAAATTAAACACTGACATGGAAATAAAGTGATTTTTTTTATTTCTGTCGCTTCGGTATGTAGACTAAAGTAAAGAAGCGTCGAAGAAACCCTGCCTACTAAATGTATGTTTGTCCTTTGATCTTTTGTGTTTTTCTGTTTATGTGCTCGCCCTTTCGTTTAGTCTCAGGTACAGCTGGCTGGGTGGGTATGCACCTCCTACCTACACCTTTCCAAGTACCATATAATGTATACATTATATGGTAATTGGAAAGGTGTAGGTAAAGAAAATAACATTAAAGAATATAATCATATATTCTTTAATGTTATTTTCTTTTATTATGTAGTAACATTTTTGTCTGTGCTGTAACTGAGTTTGTCAATAAATGTTTCTCTATCTCTCTCTATCTCTAAACCTTTAGCCTGTTAGTTGTTATTTTTCGAGATAATATCCAGGACCTCTTTGACAAGTTTTTTATGTTTGTAAACAACCGCACGTTTAAGATATGTTATTATTTTAAGTACTTATTTGACTTGACTAAGTGTTCCTTGTGATCCCATGGTATTAATAAATAAATTGAATTGAATTGAAGTTCTGATTAATAATATTCATCACAACTTGTCCAACGCATGGTATTACCACCCATTGGCGCGTTTGCGATTTCGACCCACAAAAATCACGCTTTACTGGACTTTCCAAACTCCTAACTCTAAGTGGGTACAGGTGGCGGCTTTTGTTCCGACACTTCTTGCAACACAGAGGGTAGAGTAGGGTTTCCTCTAGGGATTGTGATACCTGTAACTTTCGTTGATATAATGTCAATATAGGCTTTTCTGCCGAACGTGTTCATTCGTGGATGCCATTTAGTGATGTCGATTTACTTATTTAGTTTAGTGACGCAAAGTTTGTCTTAACTTAGTAACGACTAACTTACTAAGAAAAGCTTTAAGTGCCTCTCCATAAATTTTATAATAAAATACCCTGAGAAATAAGAAACAAAACTGTCATGGAGTTATTTACATTTGTAAAAAATTATCTATTGAATATGAGTTACTATACAATTGACGAAGCTTTGGCTGATAAAAACATATTTTGTAATAAGGTACTTAATAAGCACTGTAGATAAGCTAGTTTAAATATATTAATATCTTAAGATAAAAAATGTTTTACTTGTCTAAGTACATGTAATTGTCAAACGATAAATAAATAAATGAAATGAATAACAACTAATTGGAGAATTCGCCATTTTGTTCTGCACTGTAGTCAATATAATACGGAAATCGTAGAGAAACCCCAAAAAAGTTACGAAAATTGAGCAATTTGAAGTGATTCATAACTGAATGGTGCTATTTTTTTTTACTATGAACTGTAGCATAATTTAAATTATATCTGTAACTTTGCTATGGTCTGAAATAAATAAATAAGTAAAATGCTGGACAATTCACACAGCATTATCTAGCCCCAAGCTAAGCAGAGCTTATTTATGGGTGCTAGATAACTGATATACATAATGAAATACAATACATAGATCGATATTTTTTATTATACATAGAAAACGACCAGAACACCCTGAACAAATGTCCTGAACAAATGATTGTTATTATTTAAAATGGTCCAAAGTATTTAGTTCTATGTCACCAATAACTTTCCACTTCTGATCACAGTGCCAGTCACCGTGCCAGGGTGAAAGCCGGGTGCGAGGGTGAGCTGCCAATATGGCGTCTAATTGCTCCGATTCAGTTCAGCCAGCGAGGCGAGACACCAGACTTGATTGATTATTACGTACGACATGGAAATCAGTTGACGTACTGTCATTAGCGTGTTCAATAATATTCAGCTGATTTCTGACTAATTGGTAATTAATAATACTGATTATTGTGCGTACAAATTTCGTCGTAGAGACAATTATACGCGGTTTTCTGCTGAAGATTTTAATACGTAAGTACTTCTGCCCCCCTAGCACGGGGACTGTTGTTTATGGTAGAATAGACAATAATGACTTCGCATCGCCATACATTGCGTTATTTTTTGAAGTATAAGGAGTGCATTTCAAATAACTTACGCATTCTATGACAAATTGACGTTATTTTTCTCTTTTCTACCCTTAGACAAGAATCCCTGTGCTAGAGGGGCTGAATTGCATGCTGTATCGGCCTGTAAGAGGTTGGTGCATTATTACCATCACTAATTTATAATCTACTAGTGGTCCGCCCCGGCTTCGCACAGGTAGTTATTTTTACGTAAATTTTCCATGTTTTTAATACTTCTTATCCTATTCTGGACTAAGAGAAATCCAACAAATCAAAAACCATGAAACTCGGTCCCGTCGTTCTTGATTTATGGTCTAACTAACACGACTTTGTTATTATTAAATATATAGATTTTAAATGCCTTGCAATGTTTTGGTGAGCTCGCTGTAGGCTAACCTAATAGTAAAAAAAAAAAAAAATACGAAAGGTTTATCAAATCGCTGCAGGCTGACAGATAACAAGCAATCGTTTGTTAGTATTGGACAATCACTAGGTACGAGTATTATTTGTAGTTATTCAGGTTAGTATTTTGGTCATTAATGCATTGGTCATCCTGTGAATTGGACGTTTCGCGTTCATGTGTATAGAATTATAAATATTTTTTTAAGAATCAGGCTCCAGCTGTCTTTTGTAGACAATTAAATCAAATTTCGGTACCTAAACGGGTTCTTGAGTGGAATGCGACTCGATAAACGTAGTGTAGGACGCCTTCCGACAAGTTGGGATGACGACTTGCAAAATACTGAATACATACAGATGCTTATTGCAGCAAGCTGAAGACAGAGCGCTATGGCGCTCATTATAGGGGAGGCCTATGTCCAATGGACTAATATAGCCTTATAATGAAGATGATGATAACGAGACACTTCTTAACTTCTTTGAAATTTAGTCGTTTGGAATTTCGTGTCCGGACTAATTTGGGCCGAGACGAGTAGGCCCAACCCGGACCACCTCGTTTTAACACTTTCATGGCCTACGACGCACTCGTTGATCCGGAGCTTTGAGTGGGGCCCCCTGCGTGTCGCACTGCCAGACTGAGCAATGAATGCGTTAACTAACACAATAAATTAAATTAAACAAATGAGTGACTCGCCAACTTAGAGATAATCCCTATCTTATCTTTATCTTTAGGAATCGGTAGCCGGCGCCTTTGTTTTATGTTCTAGCTGAGTGCTCTAATCTGACTTGAATTTGCTTATCTACCCCTTAGTTAGATAGCCAAGTGAAGGTTTACCTGTTTGAATGCAGGCGAGTTAAACGAACTTTCGTAGCTGAGAAGTTTTGTTACTTTCTACATAATTTTTTTCATGCACAAACCTATATAGATAAGCTCGCCTTTGCCATTTAATGCTTTATGTATGTTTTTGTTTTTTTCTCGTATTGCACGAGAAGAATAAATGAAATAGATGGCATGGCACCAACGCCTATGTTTTTTAATGGAAAGATTTAAAAAACTAGGTACTTTCCAAGTAACAAAGCTCGCTTAAAACTTCGGACACCGTAATTTTCTCCGGACTCAACCAAGCATACATCTTAATCTACGGAAGAAAATATCGCTTTCTTACTTTTCCCGCCTTATCCGGGATTAGAAGCCGGATCTGATTCCCCATTAAAACTTCCTTAGCCTTCAACACCTTTACGTTGAGGGATAGAACCAAAGAATTCAGATAAGTTTAGTATTAGGGATTAGAGCATTGTGCAGTTTAGTTAAGGTTTCATAGGAGTTTGAAGATGATATCGCATCTAAAGACTGAGCAGTAAAGTGCATCTTCCAAGTAGAAGGAGTAATGATCTTTAAATAAATAATGCTTGAAAATCCACACAGCATCATCTAGCCCCAAGCTGAACCGAGCTTGTAATAAGGATGATATACATAGACAGATATACATAGACAGATATGTTTTATCATACACAGAAATTACCCAGAACACACGGAACAAATACTCTCAGATCCCCGGATCAAATATTTGCAGTAGAAACATTTGTCCCAAGGTAGGAATCGAACCCGCAACCTCTTGCGTCGTAGGCCGATTTTCGTCCGCCGCGCCATGCTGGGCGCGTACTGCGTGTACCTGCAGAGTGAAGACTGACTTTTCTAATAGGCAACATTTTTCTGTCTACGTTTCCGTTGTCCACATAACAGGATAGCGGAAGCAAGTTTCTAGACTTCCCGCTGTCCCCATAACGAGGACCGCGCCAATGGGGACAACGGGAATATATCATATTAAACACTCACCATCAGGTTGATCTCTGACCTGGCTTTTGTCTCCAAGCTGCCCATCGAATGCATAGTCGTTGTCGTGTCCCACACTTCTAAAATATAAGCACGAACTATCACAATTCCTATCATGTTCGACGTGGCAAGAGTAACGAACCAACACTCCTGCAAGGACACTGTTTAGCATGCCGCTCACGTATCGTGACATACGGCGTGAGATATGCATGCGCGGAGACCGATAAACAGAGATTTTCGATATCTGTTGTAGACACTGCGGCCGCATATGTCGCTTCCGTATAGGCCTTAAAAGTCATCAACGTAAGTGCCGACAAAGGAATCTGTATAGTATAAAACAAATGTTGTTATTTACACCATTTATGATTCAAGAACGGGTGAACTGATTTGAATGATCTTTGATTTGTCATCTTCCCAAATAACACTAACTAATCAAAGATATGAAAAATTCACAATGGGAAAATCTCATACATTTTCGAAGTTGAGTTAGGGGACAAGTTATTGTCCCCTCCTCGTGAGTAACAGGGGGACAGACAGAACCTTTTCTAAGTTAAGTTAAGTTTGTCCCCTGATTGGTAGGGATAGTCCAGCGTCAGTTTGTGTTCAGTTTATATACCTACTTCATAATTTGATTGTTTTGAAACAACTTAAAACCGACTTTAAAATCTCGTTCGTCCCATTAATATGCATCGATGAAGATTGGTATATATAATTTAAATTCGGTCTTTTAAAACCCCATTCGTCTCACTAGTGGGACAAACTGGTAGGACTAACGGGACATCACAAAATTCCTTAACTATAACACAGATCTTTTAAGTTTTTTTCGGGACAAATTTCCGAGGAATAAATTTATGGGACCACCTCGGGATCATTCTCCATATTTCCTGACCAATATTTCGAACCATTTTGACGGAGAAATCGACAAACATGCGTATTAAAAATTCATAATATAAGTACAGCCAAACATCAAAAACCCGCCTCTTTTCTTTTTCGTCGGATAAAAATGGTATGTAAATAGTAAGTAATAAGCTGTTTTGATGAGATTATTAGGCATCGATCCTGTCTAAAACAAAATCATATACCACGAGCTTCTACAAAGGTAAGGTATCTTTTACTTTAAAAGTACGGCGAAACCGCAGCAAGTCTGAATATTGTCTGAAAACAAAACGAAAACTCAGTTTGACCACAGAAAAGGGAAACAAACATTATAAATCAGAAATTTGAACAAAAAACATTTTTATCAAAGAGGTTCCTCCACCAAGTCCTGAAATAAATAAATGTAAAGCACAAAGCAATACATAACAGAAACGTAAAATATACTTTCACTGTAAAGTGCACACATTTTCATAACAGTTGTGATAGCTTTCTAGCGTATCGTCCTTTTCACAGAATCGCATTGACTTCCATTCATACGGTTTCTAGGAGCTTGTGAATTTTTATATTCCTAGGAATTTTATACTATGAAATTCCATCTCAGAAAATAGCAAGGTGGCAATATAAAAACAGATAATCTCACGAATAATCTATACTAAAGTTTACCTATAACGGTGCAAAAATTTATGATGAGATCCTAGCCGAATTTCGACCAAGGCGGCCAGTCTCAACGCACACGTGTGTACGCAAAACATCCGATAGAACGGCAGACCGACGACATAACTGGCGACGAGGTCATGCGCAGGACCAATTTCCGAGGCAAATAATTATGCAAAAATATCGCTACGATGTAAATATTTTTTTATAGTCAGTAGACCTTCGTTTCACCACAATCTAACCACCAATATGAAGATCCATTCGGTTCCTCTAATGTTTATTTTTCATTTCTTATATTATTCGAAACTAGTAGCGCCTCGCGGTTTCACCCTCGTAGTTCCCGTTCCCGTGGGAATTCCGGAATAAAACATACCCTATGTCACTCCCTGAAAATTAACCTTTCTAATGGTGAAAGAATTTTTGAAATCGGTCCAGTAGTTTTTATGTTTTTTCGTGACATACAAAAATACAAATCTTTCCACTTTATAATTTTAGTGTAGATCAGCATATTCGGTTACAGCCCCTATTTGAGCTGCTAGTGCTAGACTAGACCAACAGGTCCTGTCTAGCTCGAATCGAGGGTGGAACTTCGAATATCAGGGTGTTGGTATAAATGTCACAAGCCTAGAACAGGCAACTTGCAAAGGATAAGACAAATACGTCTCCAGGGATTGTCGTCCCGGCTTTACGAGTACCTAGGTTTACTTTAGATTTTAGTTGGATTAACTTTATAGACGTTAGGAGATTTATTGAAGGTAACATTGATGAAAATATATGCTTTACTTTGTCACGAGCCAGGTAAAGTTGTGTTAAGCTGCCAAACCCTATTTTTTCAAAAGTAATAAAATTAAATTTTTAGTTTGGTTTTTTGTTGTTTCAAAAACAAACATTACAAAATAATGATTTGTTCATTAACTTGGAACCGTTTCCATTGAGGACGTTTTGCTTTCGTGACTTTAAACAGCTGTTGTTTAACGAAAATGTCATTTCGCTTTGTAAAGACATTATTTTTCAGTTAAGGACGTTTCGCTCCCATGACAAGTTGCGTTGCGAACGTTTTTATACTGAGAACCGTTTACTTAGAGGACGAACCACTTCGTACTCGCCATACACGCACGGATTTGCTCGTCAGGCGAGAGGATCCGGATCCGTGATTTCGCCACAAACGAGTTTAGGCATCAGTTCAAATTGTGAAACCAGCATTTACGGTTGCCTGTAAAAATGTCTCTTTCAAAGCAAATATTAGCAATTATTTGAGCGACTGAGGCATGCTCTTGCGGGAGTTGCGGGCAAATTCGTCGCTACGCACTCGCACAGCTGGTGCTCGGATCTACCTACCTCGTGCCCGACCCGGTGAATTTGACCACGGGCAGCGGGCAGACAGATGGCAGGCAAATCCGTGTCTATTTTCACCATCCTCAATCCTCAACAACCTATATTTAATGGTCCACTGCCGGGCGCAGGCCTCTCCCTGATTTTTTTTATCTCATGGGGGCAACGCCCTTAATCCCCACGCTGGGCATGCAGGTTGGCGATCGCAGTTCGGTTTTAGATCTATTCTGCAAGAGGCGCTGCTGTCCGCCCTCCGGTGTATGTTCCTTAGTCGCCTCTTATACGACACCCACGGGAGGAGTTGGACACACGGCTTTGGCTTTGTTTTTACCATACACCAGCAGTTTTGCCTGCCAGGCTCGTCTGTCAGATCCGACGGGTATATCCGTACGTGTATGGCTAACTAAATACCTCATCAATACACGTTCGTTCACGGCTGAATGTTCCTCCTCCAAACAGGGGAGGTTTTACGATTACCATCGTGCTCGGCAGGCGCATTGCTGATCGCAATAGAGATGATCAAAATACAAGGAAAGAAGCGGTTGGTCTTCCTTTGGGAGGTTCTCAAGGTCAAGGTCAGTCGAACCGGTATTTATAAATTATTCCGGTATTCCAAGCCCTGTTCTCAAGTCGTCTATCGACATCCACGGGCAGAGTTGGAGGGGTAGATTTTTACGCCGCGACTGCCACAGCGCTAATACGCACCGATACTAAAAAGATAATTTGATATCAAAGACTATTTATATTTATTCCGGTTTGAGTTCTCACGCAGCGGAGCGAGACTGCACCTTTAGCTTGTTGCATCGAACAATGTTGTTTTTTTAATTTTATTTATGTTTTCCCCTCTAATTATCTCAACCACAGAATAACTATATGGTACTAGCTCAACTATAACTGTAAATATTCACAATAGGATACAAATACAAATAAATACATTGCACATATTAACCGACTCCGAAAAGAGGAGGCAGTTCTGCTGTATGTTTTTTATGTATGTCCGTGGATTTCTCCGTCTATTTTGGACCGATTGATGTCCGTCTCCGGGATACCATTTACTGCCACATTTCATTCAAATCCGTTCAATCGTTTAGGCATTAAAAGGAAACAAACAGACAGACAGAGTAACTTTCGAATTTATAAAATTAGTATGGATTGCTACGCCCGTACGGGTACATGTACCTACCTCTAAGCTTATTAGGTACTACTAATTACACCTAAGCTAAAATTATACCTACTTTATTTAATGTTTGTATGTATTGTAATAAATGAATTAGTACGGGTTTGCTTACAAACAATTCGTATCAAATAATTTAACGTCGCAAGCGGCTTGAACCGCACCCACGTTGAAAAAGTCCTTCATCAAGGGATGAAATGTTGGTGTTTTTCCAACACAAAGAAGGTTCGTAGTTCACCCGCTTACATCCGTAATGAATTTCACATTTCGTTGTAGCATTGGGTACCCTTTGGGTCTTGTATTAATTAATTATGTTTTCATTAAGGAGTCAGCCATCTAAGGTAGAGTTGAGGAATTCCATAATTACTCCAAAACTGTTTACCAACCTGGAAAATTAAACAGCCTATGCAAATCAAGAGCTTCAATATTACATTACTTCATAAAGTTTGCTCCCGAAATTGCTTCTAATCGCTCGCATGTTTGATCAATGTTCATGTTGCTCTGCGTTCAGACAGCTTAAAGCTCTGCGCTCATTTATTCAATATCACTTTCACCCAGCACTAATTGTGCATTCATATATGGACTTGAGATACAATAAATTTCAAAATGGCTTCCAACAAACGCACTCGTGTGCGCGAGCTGTCTGTGACTTCATCATTATCAGCCTATGTTAGTCCGCTGGTGGACATATGCCTTTTTATTATCCCCCTGTCCCCCTGCGACGGGTCAGTCGAGTGACCCCTCCGTCTGCCACGGTCGCAGAGGAAAGAGCGATACCGACACTCCTCCTTCCCGGCGACAGCATCGCGTACGCCATCAAACGGTGGCGACCTCGCCAAGGTCGCGGAAGGCAGGAAAAGCGGTGCACCTCAGTACTGACACTCCTCTCAAGCCGCGGCCTCTATCTCTCTGCTGCCATGCTGCCCATACAGCACATCCGCTCTTCTCAGTCACGGTGTCTCCCATACGACACCGGAACCTACAACCGCTCTAACAGGGCTTTGAGAGCAAAACCCAGAGGAGCCGGGCCGGTCGCCGTCTGTATTGGCACGTTCCCATGGGTTCCTCTTAGCTTCACCGCGGGTGACCAGGCCGAGGTCACTAAGCCCCTCCGCAAACCCCCCGAAGGAACTGCTGGACATAGGCTTTCCCTTATGAGCGCCATTAGCGCCCTGTAGCTTGACGCGTTCAACATCTGCCTGCAGTCTTTCGCAACACGTTTACCGAGTCGTTGTCTCTACTCAAAAGCACTTTTTACTCCAGCAGTGGTTTTCCACTGCCACTTCAGCTTGCTAATTCCTGAAGCTATGACGATAACTTTGGTCTGTCATCTGATGGCGTCACTATAAAATTCATTCAATTGTGAGAAATCGCTCTCAGCGATAAGGCCAGGCTTTTCCATATTTATTTTTTATTTTAGATAATATGACATGGTACAATAAAGTGTTATTCGTTAAAGTTCGTTAAAGTAGGTTACCTACAAGATAAAATAGTACCTTAATAAAGTTATATTCCATTCTATTTTATTCTAAAGCTCATTATTTGAATGCACATTTTCGTGATGGGTGGTAGCGGTGCTTTTCAGGTGTGCAGCCACTAATTTATATTGTACACGTTGCAGCCCGCGGCTTCGCACGTGTTGTCTATGGAAACGATATAAGATGATTTCTATTCCATGTGAACTATTTATGAGATAAGAAGTAGCTTATGTTTTATACGAGTCATAGAACTACCTTTTTAAAAAAAATCAGCCCAAACAAACTTTCGACAATCGAATAGGTACAACTATTTCGTACTCAAAATCCATTGTTATAAAAAATCGTATCTGTAAAGCATTAGGACATGTATTGATTGTCAATCGAACTACAATACAATACACTTTATTGCACACCATATAGAAAATAATACAGAAAAAAATATAAAAACAGTGTTGTACAATGGGCGGCCTTATCGCTAAGAGCGATCTCTTCCAGACAACCTTGGGATGGACACCAAACAGTTGTATACGTATAGACGGTGGCGTATTACTGAAATATACAATACACACACACTATACCTAATATTATAATACACATACATTTATATATATATTAATACATACTTACCAACTTTATAAAACTAATGCAAAAAAAAAGAACTAGCAATTTATGACTACCAAAAATGTAATAGTTTCATGGAATTATTCCATGAAACTATTACATTTTTGGTACGTAAAATACCTACACCTATTATAGGTGCAGGTAGGTATTTTACGTTCTGCTGTCACTATAAAGAGCTACTAAAATACATATGTTTCTAACTATTGAATTCAATCGCAACCAGCAAACGTTACATTAATTACGGAAGAGACTTGTCGGAAAACTAAATCTAAACTTACGACACTAATTTAAGTTTTCTTTGGACGACTCACGTTAGGCGTGCCGGGTCCCAGCCGAGTATCGGCCGACTTTTCGTTCATTAATCCAGTTCATTGCTCGGCCGTCACTCGGTTGCCGCTCGGTATAGTGTGAGTGTGTCCACACAAAATATATCTGATATTAGTTGACCATGCTACGGCCGACACTCGACCCGGACTCGACACGGTCTAGCGTGAGTCATCCTTAAAGTGGCTATAAATGTTATTTTCCTCCGGAATCGTCAAATGCCATCAAATCCTTAATTTTGAGGCAAAGCGCGAAATTGTCAGCATTCCCTTGGACACGCACATTGTCTGCGAAACGCGACCGTTGAATACAAATGTGGCTATTCTGTGTAATGACACGAGTGGGCACACGGTGGTAGTGATGTGCCAGTGCCTACAAGCACGGAAAAAATAGAATGGAATGTGTAGTTTGAGTTAGGGACGGGTTCAAAACTCTAAGTGCAAAAAAAATATTGATTAAAGCTAACGACCCTAGAAACGTAAGAGGTCCCAGAGATTTTCGACGAGGCGTCGACAGGCCTCGTAAACAGCCCTCACTGCGATTTACGCACTATAAAGCAAAAATCTAAAATTTGTTAGTTCCCTCAACAGCCAATGGTCCACTGCTGGACGCAAGTCTCCCCCTGATAATCGCCTTACTAGCTTTATCTCTATAGTATATATATATAACGATAAAACGTAGACTATTTTTTTTTATTATTTTGCGGTTATGGTTTTTGTTACTACATATTACGCTAATTAGAGGCATGTAACACTAATGCATACTAAATGCGTAAGATTTGAAATAAGCCTACTTAAAATTTAATATCCGCTAGCTGAAATCGATGTCTATTTGTTTAAATTGCATATTCAATGCATTTGGCCGTTTGGTCTTTATTGAAGTCATTTTTATTTCATAACAATCAAATTTTTACGCGTATCTAGGCATCTTACTTGCTCCTCTGGCTCAGCAACACAAAATGGAGCTTTATTGCTGTCTCTCGCTGCTGCTCTCACAGCTTGCGAGAGACAGCTCTCGCCAGCTGTGGGCGAGAGATAGCAATAATCCATATACACCTAATAGGTATTTATCTGCCTATGAAAGGCATCTGTATAGTTTTTTTATGATCGTCAGAAAACGAGCCGCGGGGTTTTTTTTAATAATCTGAATCGTCGGATAGTAAAAACTTTTCCGCGGCTCGTCCCTATGATAGAGCTATGAAAAGCCCACACAGACACATTTGCGGGCATTCAGCAACATAGTTGACGCTAAACTGCATGTTTATTCGCAAGTTTCCAAGATAAAAAGTCAGCGGACATAAAATGTAGTGTGTTTATCATCCTTGCTTGAAGTTATTATGGTGTCAAACTTCTTCGAATGGTAAGTATTCTCTCTCATGGGATAAAAGAATTGTGTGAAAATACATTAAAATAATAATCAAATAATAGCATAATGATTATTGCCATTCATTCATTTTTATTTTTTTTTGTTGCTCTGTAACCCCCATTTCCTCATAATAATAATAATGCTGGATAATCATCTCCCCTAAAGCATTACCTACTAGCATGAATGAAAGAATTAAAAATTTAAAAAGTAATTAATAATAATTACTTACATTATTTAAGTAATTATTATTTCAATAATAATTACTAATTCAATATAATTTTCAATTCAATAATAATGGCTAATTTATTAATTCATTCATATATTTATTTGCAAGAAAAATGTGTATAATATAAATTAGATAAACACAATTATACATTGAAAGAAAAAACATTTAATCGTTTATTATATAATATAACGTTTTATTATTAATTATACAAGTCATATAAACAGCAATTTCGAAATTTTCTAGAAACCCTAATAAACATAGTTCATTCAAGATACTTTTTATTTTATTGTATAATCTAATCTCTTATGCTATTTTATAGTTTCTTCTGTAGCAATTAAGTAGGCACTTATTTAACTTTAATAACTAATCGCTTTTGACAGGGCAATTATATTTTGGGTCTGCTCATAAAAACGTGAGTCCATTATTAAAATATTAAGGCTTGACCGTGAAGAACTATGACTGTCAAATTGCACGTCAATTTTACCAAAAGTAGTCGACAGAGGGCACTTATTTTTTACGTAGACTTATGCAAAGTTTATCGTTTATAGAACAGATAAACTTCTTTTGTTTTGGTTGCTGGCACAATCATCATCATCATCATCATCAGCCTATACCAGTCCACTGCTGGACATAGGCATCCCCTAATGAGCGCCATAGCGCCCTGTCTTCAGCTTGCCGCATCCAGCATCTGCCAGCAGTCTTTCGCAAATCGTCATCCCACCTGGTAGGAGGGCGTCCTACACTACGTTTTCCGAGTCGCGGTCTCCACTCAGGAACACGTTTACCCACGTTTACCCCAGCGGTTGTCAGTTCTTCTTGAATTATGGCCAACCCACTGCCACTCCAGCTTAAATTAAATAGCTCTAGCGTAAATCATAATAATTTTGTTTAAAAACGTGATAATATATATTTTAGTTTGAGTGGCGAGTGTCAAAATAATGCCAAAATCTAGAAAAAGGTGTATTTTTAAACACTTAGTTTAACTGTAACGAACGTAAATGATCAGAATGAAAAAATACGATAAGTAGGGAAAAAGCCTGTAGGAGCCGAGTAATGGAATAGAATTTATCTATATATATATAATATAATCTATATAAATGAAATAGAACAGAAAACTGAAATATCAAGAGATCTCTGAAACTGCAAGAGCTATGAAGCTGAATTTTACACGGAGTTTCCTTTTAGGACGTAGGCTAAGAACGGATTTTCGGAAATTTATTTAAATGAATGTTTTCTCAAAAGTTTTAAAATCGTAAAGGATTGGTTGTAAAATTTTGGAGTTGATAGTTTACATGGAAACCAACACAAGATCACGCGAATGAAATTGCTGGCTGGTCAGTGGTCAGCTAGTAATATATAAAGAGGAAAGATTTGTTTGTGTGTTTGAACAGGATCCTCCAAAATTACTGGGCCGATTTAAAAAATCTTTCACTATTAAAATGCTAGGTACATTATCCCTGACGAACATAGGCAAATGAATATACCTACCCTATACAGTGTGAGTCTGCATAAGGTGCACAAACTGAAATGAAGGAAACTACGCAGTATTTTATCGACGGAAAATGTGTTATTTAAAAAAAAAAAATTTTAGCGTTATTAAACTTTTTTTTTCGCACTCGGACCCCCATGTAAACAAAACGGTGTAACTTATAAACTAAACGATCAATTACTATGAAACAAACTCAGCAGTTATTGCAAATAACAGGTGCTCCTTACTGAATAAACATTGTCAAAAACACAATCCTCAATTAAAAGCTATGATGTTTTTTTAAGTAGAATCATCCTTTTTTTCATAGATTATTGAAATAATTTTAAAATATCTCAATAAAATCAGTACTTTTTCACATTTTTTTATGACGTTACTTTATTCTACAATCTACATTGTATTATCTGTCTTATGGTAAAAATTGCTTGTTCCTATCTCAATCACAACATTTTTTATCGACTGATTTGTTTAGTGCGAAGCCGGGGCGGACGCCTAGTATGAAAATTAACTGATTTGTAAAAATAAAAAACCCACATAAGTTTTTTACGAATTACAGAGCCAGACTAATATTTTATTTGAGAAATCGTTTAGATTTTCTATTTCTTGCTTAAATTTTGAACAATTCAATAAATCCCACCGAAAATTATAGACCAGCGCAAAGATCTACTTATGAGCTTCTACTTATTTTTTCCGGCATTAGGCGGACTCTTAAGGCTGTACTCCTATTGAAACCTATTTTATTACTACGGGAATTTACAAAAAAACCATTGGCTAATTTGTGGTACCTAACGTAAGCTTCGTCTGTAATAGATTGATTTTTCATAGTTCTGGCAGAGATGCGAAGTTGTCTTGGTGGATACAAGTGCCTAAGTGCCTATTGTCTAATTGTCTATAGGTACTATACAAAATAAAAGTATAACAGATGTATTTAAAAAACCTTATGGTAGGTATCACCAACGGACCAACGATTTTTTATTAAATTCCTATATAATAAAAAAATAATAAAAAATTAAATAGGTGGTGGCGCTCGGGTACTACCTTAATCAAAATGATAAAAAGAAAGTATTTACATTTAAGTATTATCTTAATTAGAATTGGATGGATGGCCGCATACTGTATACGGCTTTTTACATTTTAGAATAAAAAAAATGGAATCCTTTTTCGAAATAGTTATGTACGGAACGCTCGTATGTATAGTAAAAAAAAAAATATAGTTTTTTATCAGCGCGTCCTAGCTGTCATGACCTATACGGAGCTGATTGAGACTTAGACACTCACGAAAGGGCTTGGCCACGAGCTATGGAAAGAGCTATGCTCGGAGTTCCTCTGAAGGATAGGATTTGTAACGAATACTTACATCCGACAGAGAACCAAAGTTATTGACATAGCTTTAAGAATTAGTAAGCTGAAGTGGCAGTGGGCCGGCCATATATCGCGAAGAACTAACAACCGCTAGGATAAACGTGTTCTTGGGTGGAGATCATGTCTCGGTAAACGTAGTGTAGGACGTCTTCCGATCAGGTGGTATGACGACCCATGAGACTGCAGGCGGATGCTGGATGCGTCATGCTGAAGACATAATGCTAATGGTGCTCATTACTGGCCTATGACTAGTAGTGATCGAACATAGGCTGATGATGATTTATTGTAATAACTAACTCAGTCACCTAGTAAGTACCCAACATCACCCATCTTAAGTAATACAGATATTATAATACTAGTCTACATCTGGACCGTGTTTAATTATTCAGTAATATTTATTTATGTTCATCTAACAAATCCGTTCTACCAAATTGATAGCTCTGTCAATGAATAAAAATACTGCAAAATCCTTGTAACGTAGGTGCAATCCAATATATATTCTATTACAATGACAAATGAACTATTGAACCCGCAAAACAAAAGTTGTCGAAAATCGTAATTCGTAAGGCGTGTCCAGCTGTCATCGCGAAAAAAGTAACATAACCCCGCGTCCGTCCATGGAGGCGGCTAGCCCCCGACTGACGTTAGTGGAAACGATTTTCAGTTATATACAAAGGGATATTTGATCAATAGGGTTGAATTTAGCGTGGCAAAATTTTAACCAAGTTATAATTACTTCGCAAAACGCCTTACAAAAATGAGTTTTTTGGGATTTATTATAATTGTATTGAATTCTACAAAAATTACGAATGTTTATTAGAAAGATATGATGTAGAAGTAGCGGTTCATGTATTTTCTTTTTCATGAGGAGTTATATATTTTGTGTAAAGGCTTAAACGCCCTGCTTTTTTATAGTGTTTTTCTAAAGTGATTTATTATAAAACTACACATAATAATGAAAAAAAGAGGTAGTAAAGATAGTTATTAGTTATTTGTTTATACAATGTGGTATTTTTCATCACTTAAATCGTATGCACTTTAGAGCAAAAAAACAAACTGTAAAAGCTGTTCGTTCAAGTAAGGCATCACTGACACCTCTTAAGCATTTATCAGTTTCGTGAACAACATTAAGCGGAGTTCTAAGAAACTGTATTATAGAAAGAGAGAGAGAGAGATAGGTAACAGCGGTTATAGTGATGTTTTTTAACACATTCACTGCCCAGCCAGGTTCAGAAGGAGATGAAAATTTACGGCGTTGGCCATGAAAGTGTCAGTTTAGTTACATTTTAGTTTAGTTTATTTTATACAAGTCAAGCTTGCTGTATAAAATCGCTCTCAGCGATAAGGCCGCCTTTTGTAGGTACTGTTTGTTGTTATTTAGATAAAAGATTTTTATTTTATAATTGTAATTTTTTGTGTTCATACATTCTTTTATTATAAGGTGTATAAAGTTGAGAGGTGTCAAGGGACACCCGGATGGAACGAAGTTCCTTTCTATAAGAGAGAGAGAGACAGACAGAGAAACATGCGCACGCCGCACGGCTTACAATAGCTTACTATAGCAAAAAGTGTCGTTACAACTTTTCGTGAGATTTTTTTCCGTCTTTTTTCGTTAGTTCCAAAAACAAGAACGTATAAGAAGTACTTATAAGAAGAACTGTTACAAAAGCTTTTAAAAATTCACGCGGCTAATTGTTATACAAACTGAGTTGTAGTCGCTGGCAACTTGGGACATTGTCATCCAGTTGTGCCCAAGTTGTGGAACAAGTTTTTCCAGTCCGCTATTTCTAGAACCGCTCGTATCATTGTCTCCTGTCACGTCCAAGACTTGGCGCATGATGCTTGAAGCACTAAGAAGTTTCAGCTTCTTAGTTAGTGATTTTAGTTTCTATGTTTCTTGCTGTTTACTTGTAGGTAGGTACTTTAGTGTTTTTTCCCTTGGCTTAATTCATTCCATCTTCTTATGTTTCTGTCTTAATTCATTATATTAGTAATATTATACCTATTTTAAGTTTTAGTGTCTGTCTGTCTTTTGATTGAAAATGGTGTCAATTTATTTTAATTCTTGTTTAATATATGTTTGTCTTACTTCTTTATTACGCTGTACAGCTCCATAGAAGCTTTAACAGTGTTATAGTCAAGCATATAGATAGATAAAAGATAGAAAATACTTTTTTGCACACTTAACTTAGAAATAATTTACAAAGAAATACAATAATTAAGAAAGAAAATAACAATCAAATTATAGAATTAAATTAAAACTAGTATTTACAATTGAAACAATTGAGCTAACTGCAGATTGCAAACAATCTACAGGTAACTCAACTGATCCATAACAATACTAGTCGGAAGTGTGGCCAAAAACAAACAGGAATAATTACTAATATTAGTATATAAGTAGAATAAGCGACAATATAATTGGATTTATTAAAACAAAGCAACATTCATCGATGTATCGACCCACAATTACAGGATTAAATGAACTCACCTGAGTGAGATTCTATCCTGATTATTTGAGTTGTAAATTCCTTATATTAACTGTAATGTAATGTTAATCCATGCTATAATTCGCGCGTCCAAAGCTGAAACACTATAAAAAAAAAAAAAATATCTTCGTTGACCTGCAACACAACACAAATATCATTACGTTCAGAGATTAATTATGTGCATAGGGCCTGAGCTTTGATGGTTAAAATAGCGATGGGAGGGAGGGACTTTCTTATAAGGAATTTACAACTCAAATAATCAGGATAGAATCTCACTCAGGTGAGTTCATTTAATCCTGTAATTATTTTTGTTGTAAATTCCTTATATTAACTGTAGATGTTCAGAGAATTTCAAACTGCCCATAATTTTATACACAATAACACATTTATTATTAAGTATTTTAAGGCACATAACAAATTATTTATTAAAGACACAGTATTAAAAGTTTAATCAACCAGTCTTACACTGAGATCAAAAATCAAATATTTCAAATAATAAAATATGCTCATTATAGATAACAAAGGTATCAAAAATCAACAACTATGACTAGACCATAGTGAACAAATCAATAGATAATACTAAAATATTTCTTAAAATCTATTCTAAAGAGCTACAAACAGCTCTTGCAAATGAAATTTGCTCGTTTTCTTGTAATGGTCTATTATAGTGCTTTGCAAATGTCTTCGATTTAGAGGACCAACCTACTGCTTTTAGAATGCTATCCACGGTAAGGCCATGTCTAAACGCTCTTGATGAAGCAGCATGCCTAGTTGAGTGCGAAGAGAAACAAGATATATCTATCCCACTATCTCTCATCACTTGTTTTAGCCACCTACTTATAGTCTGGGTTGAAGGTCTCTTGAATGGCCTTTTAAAAGTAAGAAAAAGGTGATCTTGAGAATCATCTTGCCTATGTTGATTTGTTACTTTCATATAATGTAATAGAGTCTTTACTGGACAAATCTCTTCCTTATCAATGTATGGTAGGGATATTTTTGACATGCCCTTGCCCGGAGCTGAAGTCTTTAGCAAATCTGATAGTATGATGGTCACTCCACTGTCATTCAATCGAATATTCTTATATCTTATAGACCCTAAAGTTTGTACTCTCTGCCCTGTTGTGAGGGCTAATAGCATTACTGTCTTCTTGGTTAAATTCTCTAAATCTAGATCTTCTAGGGGATAAATTTTTTGAAGGTATGAAAGAACAACAGCGGGGTCCCAGGTAGAAGAATATTTAGGGGCAAAAGGTCTTATTTTAAAAACCCCCTTAAACCATCGTTTGATGCGATCATCATTCCCTATATGATTCCCAATTATTAGAGATAGTGCTGAGCGATGACAATTTAAAGTTTGATAAGAAGCCCCTTTATTAAATACTGTCATTAGATAAGCTATTATATTAGGTATAGACGCGTTAAAAATATCTTGATTATTTAATATGCAGAATTGCCACCATTGACGGATACTACTATCATACTGCTTCAAACTGTTAGTGGAAAGAGATTTTAGCATTATTTCTACAGCACTATCTCCTACCATCCTCCTCTTCATTGATTGCCTGATAATATGCAGGCCCCCAGGGTAAGGTGTTGATGTAGGGGATGTCGAGTTCTGGAAGGAGAAGTTAATAGATCTTTAGAAGGTCCAAAACTTAAAACCTTACTAACCGCTAGTGATTTTATCAGCGGGTACCATGCCTGAGTAGGCCAAATTGGAAATACCAAAATGCCTTTGGCTTTATCTGCCTTTATTTTCTGTAATACCTTTAATATTAAGGCAAATGGTGGAAAAGCATAAAAGAAATAATTATTCCAAACAATTGTAAAAGCATCAATATTCCAGGCAAAGGGATCCCTGTGCCAAGCCACATACTTTGTACATTTACTGTTTAGCCTTGAGGCGAATAGATCAATATCTGGAACTCCAAAAGAATCTATTATATTTTCAAAAACATTTTGGTCTAATTCCCATTCTATGTCACTGTTTGAGTTGCGAGATTCAAAATCAGCTTCTACATTATCTCTAGATTTAATGTAGGAAGCAAAAATCCATAGTTTTCTATTCTCACACCATTTCCAAATCGCTTTTGCTAAGTTGTTGAGCAATGGATATTGAACAGAACCCATTCTATTAATGTAGGAAATAGCGGTTGTGTTGTCAATTCTCATAAGAATCTCGCACCCTCTTAATTCTTTGGCAAAACACTTCAATGCAAAGAATGCAGCTAAAAGTTCCAGATAGTTTATGTGTAAATTAACCTCATGCTGGTCCCAGGTACCTCTAGCTGACTCACCATTACAAAATGCTCCCCAGCCTAACATGGAAGCATCTGAGAAAATTTCTTTTGTAAATCTGTATTGTTTTATATTGTTAGATTTGAGTAGAATATTTTCTTTCCACCATAATAAGTCTAATTTGGCTTCTGTACTTATATTCATATAGCAGTCATAATTTCCCCCATTACGTTCCAAAGCCCAGAATTTATCTTTTTCTAATACCTTAGTATAGACAAAGCCATATGATATAGCCATACATACTGACACTAAATTTCCTAGTAGTGTGGCAAAATCTCTTATTGAACAAGAATTAATCTTTAAAAAATGATTGACAAGGTTTAAGATCTTTTGTCGTTTTTTCCTTGTGGGGCTCAAGGTCATATCTATTGAGTTTAATTCATATCCCAAAAACTCTCTTACCATTGATGGAGTCATCTGACTTTTTTCATTATTAACTACAAAACCTAAACAGTTAAGTAAGCTGTATACTGCCTGTACATAGTAAGAACATTCTTTGTATGAAGACCCTAAACAAATCAAATCATCTAAGTAAATCACAACTCTAATCCCTTGTTTCCTCAGATGTTCCATAACTGGCTTCAACAACTTAGTGAATACAAATGGTGAGGTGTTTAATCCCATTGGCAAACAATTATATTCAAATAATTTGTTGTCATATTCAAATCTTAAGTACTTTTTGAACTTTGAATCAATTGGAACTAGATAGTAAGCATTTTTTAAATCAATGGTACACATAAAATCCCCTTTTGACAATAGCTTACATACGGTCCTTATGTCCTCTAATTTAAAATGAGCTGTATCTACAAACTTGTTAAGATTCTTTAAATTTAAAATAAAACGGTGTGAACCATCTTTCTTAGGAATACAGAATGTACTGGACACATATTGATCTGCTGAAGTATTACATGGTGAAATAGCCCCCATTTTAAGCAATTCCTTGATTTCTTTATTGATAATTTCTGTTTCAGTTAAATTAGCTTTTGGCTTAGAAGATTGCACTGGGCAATTTAATAAAGGAATTTTGTAGCCTTTTAACCATTCTAAAATGATAGGGTCCTGTGTAATTTTTTCCCAACATTTAATAAAATGAGATAATCTACCTGCAAAGCATACCTCTAGGGATATTTGGCACGGCCTTTGTTTGCTGGGAACCTCTGATTGTCTGAGGGCTTGTACGGTCGTTGAGGCCGTTGGTGATATGCCCCACGTCTCTGTTGAAAATGTTGACGTCGGGGCGGATTGTAGTTTTTTGGCTGATTTTTACTTGAAGCTCCTGATGTTTTATTAGTTGATGCCGTTGACGTTACTTGCGTTTTAGATTTTAAGGCCTGAGAAGCTCGCTTTAGAGCGGAGAAGGACTTGACCGACTCGTCTAAATCCGAAAACAAGTTTTCATTTCGCATGTTGCCTTTAAGGTTTTCTACCAAGTCCTTATCTAGAGATGGGCTTATAAGCTTTTTTCTCAACTCTGTGTAAGTAAAATGCAAGTTGCAAATTACACGAGAGGCCTCACCAAGTTTTTTCATGATATCTGCTTTTGAAAAATCTTTTTTCGAGAGCATTTGAATTGCATAGGCAATATCCGCAGCCGCTTTGCCTAACGCTTGTTGACGATCTTGGATAGTTTTGTCACGAATCTTGACTGCTTGCAACAAAACACCATGAAGCTCTGGGTTGAGCTTGGGTGCTTCCAACAATTTGCAGTTCACTGGAATAGTTATCTCCAAAAACTTTTCCTTTTCTTCCTTGGTTAAACCATTGAGTAAAAGCTTTGATATATTCTCAGCCAAATTAGTGTGAATGGCTTCCCCATACTGTTCTACCTTTGGAGCCTCTCCCAAGGCTTCTTTGAGAGCCTCCTCATCAAACTCGTCTTCCACTTCAAGAGTTACCTCCTCTACCAATTCATCAGGAATAATGAACGGGTCTTCTGTTTGCAGTACAGAACCATGATCTGAAAGAATTATTGGTTGGAGTGAAGATCATTCCTTCTAACCTTTGTTTCCCTTTCTCACAGCCAGATTACCAGTAATATTCGGATAGCTACTATCCCTTCCAACGGAAGGGTACAATATGCATGGCAAATTGTATGAATCAAACTCAACTTCTTGTGAAGAAGTAGGTCTGTAGCTAATGGTACATTGGTATATTTCATGAAGACCTCTGGGACTCCTTTCCATTGGAAAGGTACATTAAGCTAAATGTAATAAGAACTCAACTTCTGCTGGAGAAGAGGAGTAAAGCCCAGGCATTTATCTATCCAGAAAACCACTCTCTCATCAGTATAAACCAACTTCTGGTATTAGATATGATGGAGCATCTGTGAAAACTTGTTAGTGGTTTGCTGAAAACTTCCGAAAGCTGAAATAAAACTAGAAACCATACCTTCTTTACTGTCCAACCGACGCCGTTTATATTTTTCCAATTTCCTTTCCAACTTGTGGATCTTTTCTTCATATTTTCTCTTTGGCATTCTCCTTGAAGATGTTTACCCTATTCTATATAAAAAGATAACCACTTTCCAACTTTTTAGCAAAAATAAAAGTTTTTTGCAATATAAAATGGACGCAACGAAAAAGCGCGAAAGAACGAATGATATTTGTGTTGTGTTGCAGGTCAACGAAGATATTTTTTTTTTTTTTATAGTGTTTCAGCTTTGGACGCGCGAATTATAGCATGGATTAACATTACATTACAGTTAATATAAGGAATTTACAACAAAAATAATTATTTGTATAAGCACCTAAACCACAGAGATCATTGACCGGCGAGCAATCTAAAGAGCGAAATAAAAAAAACAAAGCCATTATAGACTGATGCGATACGCCTCAATGATCTCCATAAAAACTCAGACCCTATCACGACACCTGCCAGTTTCTGGACAAGAATAATAGCAAATTTTACACACCATTTGCTTCCAAAACTTGTCGTAACTAATAATAATTTATTGCTGTTAACTATAATAGAATACGAGTTGACGCGGTGATCAAGGCAGATTTAACTTTTATAAAGATATCTGTTAGATTTATGGTTGAAGCGAGGCTGCAAAGTCGAAAGCTGAAGCTGATTTTACTATAATTCAATTAAATTTACTACCTATTAATATTGGTTACAATCGACATAGCTAATAGCTCATATACTCTTTAAAGCTTGTTACAAATACAATAGCAAATTCTCGCTAATATCCCAAGGCAGATTTAGACTTTTATAAAGAGATCTGTTAGATTTATGGTTGAAGCGAGGCTGCAAAGTAGAAAGCTAAAGTTGCGGCTTTTACTATAACTCAATCCATTTTTACAACCTATTAGTATTGGTTACAGTCGACATAGCTAATAGCTCATATACTCTTTAAAGCTTGTTACAAATACAATAGCAAATTCTCGCTAATATCCCAAGGCAGATTTAGACTTTTATAAAGAGATCTGTTAGATTTATGGTTGAAGCGAGGCTGCAAAGTAGAAAGCTAAAGTTGCGGCTCTTACTATAACTCAATCCATTTTTACAACCTATTAATATTGGTTACAGTCGACATAGCTAATAGCTCAAATACTCTTTAAAGCTTGTTACAAATACAATAGCAAATTCTCGCTAATATCCCAAGGCAGATTTAGACTTTTATAAAGAGATCTGTTAGATTTATGGTTGAAGAGAGGCTGCGAAGTAGAAAGCTAAAGTTGCGACTTTTACTATAACTCAATCCATTTTTACTACCTATTAATATTGGTTACAGTCGACATAGCATAATACTTTCTAAAGCTTGTTACAAATACAACAGCAAATTCTCACTAATAACCCGAAGCGTCTCATTTATACTTCGTACCTAAGTAGCAGAATGTGGCTGTATCGCTTAAAAGCACCGCTTTTCCAGCTTAGGGTTTTACCACATTTGTAGACGCTGAATCGGCAGATACAGATACATCTAAAAATCTTTTTGACTAAGAGTGTGAAACTGTCCTGGCATTGCGTTATCCGAGAGGATGATCTACATTACACTAATATTATAAAGAGGAAAGTTCTGTATTTTTGTATGTAACGCATAATTTAAGAACTACTAGACCGATTTCAAAAATTCTTTTACCATTAGAAAGCTTACTTTTCAGGGAGTGACATAGAATTCAGGTTTTATCCCGGAATTCTCACGGGAACGGGAACTACGCGATTCGCTGCTAGTATATAAATAAATAAACTTTTTTTGTGCAAATTGGTACTCTAATTTTCTGTATTAGAGTACAATTGACCAAACTGAAATTTCGTGTTGGAAAATTAAAATAAGTTAGTACCTAATAAATGTTTCTGACCGGGCAAAGTTGCTTTTGCGTCGATAAATGTGGCGTGACTCATAGAACCCCTTCCTGGAAATTCCAACAAACTTGGCGGCTTTGCGACTGTTCCGTTCTAGCGAGCTCCGGCTGCAAAGTTCCTGGATTCGTCTGCTTTAAGAACATGCTTTGTTGTGTCGACTAAGTAGGCGCAGCGAGCGTGAAGTTAAAATAAATACATAAATAAATAACGCTGGACAATTCGCACAGCGTTGTCTAGCCCCAAGACAAGCATAGCTTGTGTTATGGGTACTAGATAACTGATATATATAATACAATACAATACATAGATAGATATTTTTTTTTATACATATTATTACCGCCTGTTATTAGCGCATATATTAGAACCTGTCATAATAAGTATTGTATATCATTAAGAATGCTTTATGTATATGCTGTTGGCGTTCCTTTTTAATAAATAAATACATTTATATACATATATTTATTATACATATTATTTTTAATTATACATACATATTAAAAAACGACCAGAAGACCCTGAACAAATATGTGCAGATCGTACACACATTTGTCCCGAGGCGGGAATCGAACCCGCAACCTCCTGCGTCGCAGGCGGACCTTCGCCCACCGCGCCACAGAGGTCGTCCCCTGATCCTACAAATATTTTCATATAATGACATCAAGGTCTTCATTTAATTAAGTAGCACTTCATAAAATTACATATTAAAACTTTTTCTTTTTATATCTCTTCCATTCAACGTAGAAATTTAAATTGTAATATTATTTAACACTGAAATAAATCATAAAAAACCTGTATTATTGCTAGTTAAACAATAGACAACTATGTAGTAGGTAAGTAAACTTGTATTCCTAATCTGTGGATAATGCTATTGGTTGTACATTTAGGATCACATTGACTAAGCAAATTATTTAATAAGTCTGCATTGTACAATTGTTCATTGTCCTAAATAAAGAAAATAAAGCTCAAATCTTTATTAGTTCAATCAAATCATTTCGTATTCCAATACAATTATGCTCTTCCCTTACCTACAGCATGTTATTTTGATAATTATAAGAACAAACTCACTGGAGGAAGAACTGTGCCAGCATATTATTTACGTTACTGTAAAACGTTGATTATTTGCACACTTCCAAGACTGTCTGAAAGTAGTTTGAAGGTTTCAAGCTCGTTGAAACCTTCAAACTACTTTCAGACAGTGAGGTCTCGATTCTGCTTCATTGTAGTACTTTTGTAGCTTCAATTGGTACAAACTTATAAGTTAAATAAATAAGGCTCCGTCGGAAAGCTGGAAAATTTGCATAACGCCCGCCACGCCGCCGCCACCGTGGCGACGTCGTCGGTGTACGGAACGTTTCTAAACGCATTTGATTGTATAGCGGAATTTCGGGATGGATTCCGTCTTTGTATAGGTAGGTTAGGTACCTTTAATTCATCTAGCTAACAATGAAGTTACATTATTAGAGAAGCAAGTTTCATTTCTGTGACGTTGGGAATAGGTGCATGCGTGCGTCTCTCGGAGGTGCTAGGAATAGTCGAGCGTTAGACGTTGGGAATAGGTGTCTCACTCGTGATGTGCAGGGAATAGTAGTGCGTGAGACGTTGGGGACAGTAGTGCGTGAGACGTTGGAAATGGGTGCGTCTCGCGTAAGTCGCTCGGAATAGTCATGCGTGAGAAGTTGGGAATCGATGCGTCTCTCGTGAGGCGCTGGGAATAGTCGTGCGTGAGACGTTGGGAATAGGTGCGTCTCACTCTCACGTGATAGGTATGTTTGTCTATCTGTGGTAATCAATTCCTGGTCTCGGATTTCACTAGAAATAAGTAAAAGTCGGTGATGATAATCTTGATTCTCGTAACGGTCTATAACTTCAACGCTACTTACGTAAAGGTATCTGTGGCATTGATAAATAAATAATAAATAATGCTGGACAATTCACACAGCATTATCTAGCCCCAAGCTAAGCAGAGCTTGTGTTATGGGTACTAGATAACTGATATACATAATACAGTACAATACATAGATAGATATTTTTATTATACATAGAAAACGACCAGAACACCCGGAACGAATACCTGCAGATCGTACAAATATTTGTCCCAAGGCGGGAATCGAACCCGCAACCTCCTGCGTCGCAGGCGGACCTTCGCCCACCGCGTCAGACGTCGTCGGTATTGATATGATATCTTTTAAGTTATATTATAATTCTTAAGCTGACTAGGAAATAGAAATTGAATGGATGCGTGGCCAGGCCAGCTAATTACATCAATGCTCACTTTTTTATAATTCCTGCCCCACCGACTCAGAATTTTTGTAAAAAATAGTCTTATCCCTAAATAAATAAATATAGTACATTCAAGCGTTATTTTACGGAAATCCTAAGGTTTTTGTATTTTAGTGCGTAAATAAGTTCCAAAAAATTTAGATTTCGGTAGGACTTCGAAGCAGACCCTGCTGCAACACCTCTATTCAAACGAACTAAATGTAACTTTGAACATGTTTGGATAACTGTAATGTTTACCCTGTAGTTAACGGCGCTAGAGCCGTAAGAGGTCCCAAAGATTTTCGACGAAATCCACTAAGGATTTCGTGGCTTAGTTGGTTATAGCACACCCGTACTGAGGGTGAGAAGCAGGTTCGAGTCCTGCCGAAATAGATTTTTTTTGGGAACTTATTTAATTTCTTACGGAAATTCATTGCCAAATATTAGGTGCGCGGTAGGTTTTACGCGGAATTGTTAGGTTACTAATATTTTTTATCCTAATATTTTGTCCTGTTGCATTATGCGTGTTAGGAACAGAGTGTAAGTGAGGGAATAGAGGGAGTGAGGGAATATCTGTGTTTGCGCACACACTTGTACACTATATTACGATACGGCTAGTCTTCGTTGAGATTGGACACCGAGGCCGAATATTCTGCAAGAAGGACATAACCAAAATTTTATAATAAAATGACCCTTTCTATAAGTAAACTATAGCCTTTATATTTACCGTTGTCTCCCTCTGTTTCAGGTAACCTGCACCTGCTATCTTCTTCACGGTAATTGAACAGTTCACTTCCTCTATTAATTCCATCACACTTTTCCCAGCCGCAAGCCTTGTTATGTGAACTCTTCCCACAATAGAGTGAATAAACTTACAAGTTACGAGTTCAAGGGTAAAGGCCGAAGATACCTTTTGTTAATGCAACGGCTGGTGGGTTTGTTGTGGCAATGGGCCGAGGTAATGGTGTACACAGCCCAGCTATTTGTTATTTGTCGTGTGTGTAAATCTATAAGCGTTTTGTATATGATTGTTGATCGACGTATTCTCCATTACTTCAGAACAGATACCTGATCAATAAATGTGAAAGCAACTAAAAACATAATCGGCATAGTGGTAACGAAACAGTAGCATCTAAAAGAAAAATATAAATTTGTCTGTTATCACCCGATTCGACCGGTCTACAGGTTATTACTCGCCGCTTTTAGAATTCAAAATACCTGTCAGTGATAGAACCTGATAGAGGTTTGCCGGTATTAAAATGAAATTAACAATTTTATGGTTTTTAGAGCGCTATGGTTATTAGTTTCACTCACGAATTTCTGTCGGTTTATTTGCTTGAAGCTTTCGATAATTAAAGATATATTTTACCATGAAACCCGAGATTATGTACCGTTAATATAAAGGAAACTTAATAGGTACTTAGGTAGGTAATTAGATAACTTAATTAAAATTAACAGAATGTTTAATAAAGCCATTTGTATTCTGTACCTACATCCATTCCAATCTTCATAAATAAACTTAAAGTATTAGACGCGAAAGCTTAAGCTGTTAAGTTTATCGCAGACCAACTGTAAAAGCTTAAAGACATACAAAACGCCTACTTTCTTTCAAAACAGAAACGTATCTGAAAGTATCGCTTACAAGACAGTTCAGTAATACAATCCGCTACGTAATACCAACAAATTCCACCCAGAGGCACAATTAAAATTACACTATCTAAGGTTTCATCAAGGGCTTCTTTAATCAAGTGACACCCAACTCTTTTATACAGTATATCGTGTTATATACCCGCTTGATTTTAAGCTGTAAGCTGTGGTGTTTGGGTCGGAATCCGCTTAAGGGGTGAACTGCGAGAAGCAAGAGTCGATTTGCATGCGTGTAAGCCCGTTTGGCGTGTCTCCACTGCATTAGGGAGGGTTGCCATCGCTAAGTTTAAGTGCAAGTGCAAAGCGGAGGGTAAACTCGTATTATAAACCCTTTGATATAGCGGTGCAGAAGTTATAACTTTAGCTTTTCATGTTAAAGCCCCAGACGCTTATTCTGTCTTCTTTGCAGAATTTAATAATCAACAGAATTAAAATGTCTTTTATCTGTCTGAGTATCAAACTTTCAATTATTTGAAATTTTATAACGCGTGTTGCGTTTTAACTATATCCAGAAATTTAAGGTGAAAGAATTTCCTCCAGTATAAGCTGCTTTGCCAAAAAGTCGTATATCAAAGGAAACAGTACAAGCAGCTATTGGGTCCTATTCAGTCCTTTTGCAGGACGAACGCCTCTTTGTGCCGTCAGTCCTGTACCATTTGGTAGACACCCTATTCGCCTGAATGAAATTCCCAGTGTTGCCAGAATTGTCCCATTTTGCGTCCGTCCTGTTGCTCGGCTAGACCTCGTCGTTTGTAATTGAATGGATTCTTAATGAAGAACCTGGGCAACATTTATACTTGCTTTATTAGCTACGGTTTTGCAGTTTTTACTTTGCCGTCTAATGTTAGTTTTTCTCAAAGGTGAGACAAACATTAGATATCAATACAAAGTTTTTTATTATAACTGCCCCATTTTTATATCCTTCCTGAACATTGTAATATTATTTGGGTTATTTAAGTTTTATAACATAAAAGTATTCTGGAATAAGTTTCTGTCTGGCAAAGATGACAGACATGCTTTGTTCATTGCCCTTTGTTGTTATTGATCTTTATCTTATTGTCTCCTTTCTTATAATAGGAAGCTCTCTTTTGCACTGATTGTTGCGATTTTAATATCAATTTCCTTTATGTTATTTAAATAATTTTCTATCACTTTAATCACGAATTCGATGAGTGACACTTGAGTACCTACGCTTATCAGTAAACTTTTCGGAAGGATATCTACCATTACCGTAATAATGAAGTATTATACTCACTAAAGTAACATAATACAGATTGGTGTTTCAAATAAACTAAAATTGAAGTAAAAACCCACAAGTGTCTGAGGTTGATGTACGGCAGCACTCAATTTGCTGGGCGATGGCTGAGCTGATCTCCGTGTAATAGCGGCTGCGGTAGCAAGCTTTACAGGCAAGTCTCGAGGCAAGTATGCTTGAGATTGGATAGGCTTCAGACGTAAAGGGACTCGTTAAATCACTATCTAATTTATTTCTGTGGAATATGAAACTTTCTTCGATTTGTTTCATAAAATTATTGTAGTTTTTGTATAAAACAAACCTAAAATCTTCTTAGTGTATAACTTCCCAGTAAAAGACTGTTGAAGATACATTTTACTGTCACTTCCAGGCTTGGAAACGTTATTGCCTGTAGCAGCTTCGTCTTTGCTTGATTTTATTGCTTACAGATTGGATTTCTTTGCAAATACCTTGATAAGCTGTTCCGTTTACCTTTACTGTATCACTTTCTCAGTGGCGATCATTACCATAAAGCTCGGTGGAGTTTACATGGGCCAATAGTTTAGGTCCCGTTTTCTAACTAATAGCTTACGATTAGCTCGCCCCGTTGGCTAACCATGCGTGTTATATTCCCTTTCATTAATTTATTTGTGTTTGAGAGATTACGAGAATTAATTACTGAACCGTCTCAGTATTATTTACCTAAATCTTGATGGCTCCCCAATTCATTGCTCGAATAACGGAGAATTTATGGCATTGCGATCCCTTATCTATTGGGAACGGAGTGGCTAGATGGTTTGAATGAGTTATTTTTGGGTGGTATTTTGAGATGAATGATAACATGGCTCTGTTGTTCTGAAGCGAGGTTCATTGTAACGAAAGTTTACCTGATTTCATTCTTTAATTTCACTTCTATTGTCAAATCATATATCTTGTTGAGTATTTCTTTTGTGAATAAGTTCAGTTTAACGTAGGTTTAACCTTCAGTTCAATCTCATTGATTGTATCTGCAAGTGCCTCCATCCATTGATGGACTCACGTCAGTACTTAAGATGTCCTTCAGTCTGGTAGCTGTCTGCCAGCACCGTGACGTCGAGAGTGAAATGTTCTGGTTCAGCGGTCAAGCGGACCATATGCCACGTGATGTTATGGCTAGGTAGACTCCCGCTGCGTCTGTCTGTAATCATTGTTTTATCAAGAAATCTGTTATTTTATGGCTGTGCTAGGTTAGGTAAGGTTGGTTCACGATTCGTTATAATTGCTTGATGAAATAAAACTTTTACAAAAAAAGGATTTTTATGTTCGTCAGTTACTTGATGGCATGGCGCAGTTGGTTATAGCGCATTACCGTCTTAGGTTGCGGGTTCAAGTCCCGCTGAAATTTAACAATTTTGGGTTGCTTGCGATACTTATTATTGTAATATAATTTTGGGTAATTTTTTATTTCTTTGAGATCTTGGCTTTCGCACGATTAGTATCTAACAAAAGCCGTAGAATTACTTGATTTAAGTCAGGGTGTAATTTGAAGAATTTAACCTTTTCTAAGTGTACATTGAATGTTCTTGACAAATAAAGAGTTTTTGATTTGATTCAGACATCTGTTTTTAGAAATCTCTTACTTTCCTGAATTCTGATTTCAAAAGCCTGATGGCGTGTTCGCTATGGACACGATGAATGGTTTGGTATGTCACAGTTTTTGCTAACGGTTCTATTGTATTTTATTGTTTATTGTATTATTTAAACGTTTACCTCGTCTAGCCAGTTTATTACCTCTCATATTCTGTGAATCTACAGTACCTACATCGGCTCTCAAACTAGCTTCTAGCCAGGCATACCTAACGGTATTTTTTATGTGAACATTGACAAGCTCGTTCGTTACAATCCATTCAATTTCTTGCTCTTTAAAACCTGTTTGTAGCTCTAGTTTATAATGGTATAAATATTTTGATACGATTACACGCCCGGTAGCAGAACCACAACGACTTATCTGTGATGATGGGTTAGCTATTTAGTATGTTTATGGGTTTTTTACCTTGCTTTAAAAACATTGAGTTCAATGATCATTAGTCATCATCAGTATCATATTCTTGAGAAATAATTTGTCCGATTTTGAGAAGCAAGCCTAGTTTGGTTTTTCAAACAAACGTACCTTTTTTTTCTATTATCCTGAGGGAAATGCGCACGCATATCGCACTGCCACGGGGAGACAGTACGATTATGATAGACTCCAACCCACTAAAAACCTCAGGGTGTTTCCGCCTCTGCCGCTTGTGGTGAGAACATGGGAACGAATTTCTCTTCCACGAACTCACAACGGCAGCCCGCGTTCTACTTCGTTGTTTTGAGTGGTTTTCATAATTTTATACGTACGCACGGTACGCATCGCATTGTGTGCGCAATATAGCGATTTCTTTTTGTTTAAATAGGGCACGTTAAGACGTTTGTGCGGATAGGATAGGAATAGGTTTTCGCGTTCATCGGAACAGAGCAAACTTTATGGAGAGGCGGAAGCACAAGAAACTTATTTTTGTTTCATTCAAGAAAACTTAACAACTAAAATCTCTTTATTGTTTCATCCAAGAAAACTTAACAACTAATAAAGAAACTGGCTAAGGGGAACCAAATAATCACATTAGTATTTCATCAGCAGTACCTATCATATTCTTGAGAAATAATTTGTCTGATTTAGAGATGCGAACCTAGTTTGGTTTTTCAAACAAGGCCTAGATTTTAGTAAGTACTTAAAATTGAAAATTCTTTGGTTTTTTTGGTGTGAAAACACGATTGAGAAACAATGACCAAAAAAGGCATGAAAGGACACTGTTTTACACATAACTTTTACCCAGAAACCGGGCAAGCGTGCGTGTAGCTCATTGACATGAGTTATGTTGTGAGTGTTAGAAGTTTATGTCCGCGGCTTCACACGAGTTAATTTCTACATCATGTTAACTGTTTTGTGGGATAAAAGCTATGTTTGATTGCAGGCTTAGATCTACATCTATGCAAATTTTCAACCTGATCCGTTCAGTAGTTTTTCGTGTAGAAGCGACAAATATCCATCAATCTAAACTCACGAAGTGGGACTATTTGGTTCCCCTAACCCAGTTTTTTAATTAGTTGTTAAGTTTTCTTGAATGAAACAGAATTATGATCGTGGAAATTATGCTGTCCCGCTCCCATGAACGCGAAAATCTAATCCTACATCCTATTTGCACAAACGGCTTAACGTGCCATATTAAAACAATAAGAAATTGCTCATATTGCGCATACAGCGCGATGCGTACATATAAAATTATGAAAACCACTGAAAACAACGAAGCATGAACTTTAAGTAGAGCGCTGGGTACGCTTGTTACCCGAACTTTTGAAATTTCACTCGATTTATTACAGCCGGGGTAATTCAGGGAACTTTATAAAGAGAGTTGGCAAGTACTTGTAATTTCAAGTTATGAGGTGAGAATATAAGTTGAATTACTATCATATACCTATCATAAAGCTTATGTTGAATGAGTTGAATTACTATCAAATACCTATCATATAGCTTCAATTTCTCTGCAATGTCATCTAATTTAATTTTCTTCCTTACAAATTTAAATTCCTTTTGCGTGTTGAAGTTGCTTTTAATCTAAATGTTCTCAATCTCTGCAAATACTTGCTCTAATTGAAGACTGTATTTCTAAGCTCTTGAATTCTTTTCTATCCGATTTACCCAATCCTGTTCAAAGGTATTAAGTAAAGTCCGACGCTAATCCACAAAATGCCTACCTTCTAAAACAATCAACTCCGGTGGCTGAACGTAATCCGCTAAATGTATCTTATTGAGTTTCGCTAATCGTTTTATCCTAGTCTATTATCCTTCGGTTGAGGGAACCTCTATTTGCTTTCACCATCCAGCTGATACGTGAGTAATGAACCGGTTGGACCGGATTTCCGAGAAATAGAAGTATCTTCCGTAGTTGACGACAGTTGTGGCGCGGTGGGCGAAGATCCACCTGTGGGTTCGATTCCCGCCTTGGTACAAATGTCTGTACGATCTGCAAATTATGGGTGGGTAAAGTGGGTATTACTATTAAAATTGAAAATATCTATCTATGTAATGTATTGTAATAAGTACATTTATCAGTCATCTCATCACCTATGACTCTGCTGGGCTTGGGGCTAGATGATGCTGTGTGTATTGTCCAGCATTATTTATTTGTTTATCTTTGAAAAGTGTCGGCTTGTCTAGATTCCTTGTCTTATGTCATTTACAAAAGAATTTACCATGATTTGATTTTTGAGTTTTCCAATATTTCTGCACAGGTTTCATCCGCAATGACCAAAAAATAACTTACACGGCTTGGCGTTTTTATTCCTTATCTTTTATAGAGTACTTCTACAATATGAGTTACTACTGTACGACCTCTTTTAATTTTTTATAGTAATAAAAAAACCCTCAACGGACCTTCTCTGTAAGAACCTACTTGCTTTCTCTATTTTCATCAAACTCAAGATTCCCGTTATATATTTCGAATATTCTCCGTAGTATTGAAGTAGAAACCGTTCCTTACTAATGAGCAATATTCAACTCAAGCTAATTAGTTCCCACTGTTTTATTAGATTCAAATCTACACCTGCAACATCAACAGCATTTAACAGCCGACATCTTCATTAAAACAACTTTATTCAATTACAAACATCTTTGCTTTTTCATTTGGACTGCTCAAGTTATATATTAAGGCGCTGCGCAAACGTGTTGCCGGCACACCATCCAGGGAACCGTAGTACCAACAATCACAGTATATAATTTTTTATATAAAAATAAAAAGTTGAGAGGTGTCAAGGGACACCCGGATGGAACGAAGATCCTTTCTATAAGAGAGAGAGAGAGAGAGACAGAGAAACATGCGCACGCCGCCGTACGGCTTACAATAGCTTACTATAGCAAAAAGTGTCGTTACAACTTTTCGTGACAATTTTTTCCGTCCAGCCCCCTTTCACAATGCGCGATAAGGAACTTAGTTCCAATAATTTGTTTTATTTTTGTATAAGTTAAAATATAATTTGGTTCTATTTTATTACCGATGACAAATCAATTTTGCCATTGACTGTAGGTACGTGTTAGAAAACCGGGTCAAACGGGACATGAAAAAACGAAGCGGGTCAAACGGTTACTTTTTAAAGATAGGGTGTCATGCGAGTCAGAAGGGTCTGAGATCGTCCTGCAGCAGCGGTGATCAGACACAGTTACCGGTCGCTGCTTCTGACTACTGGTATAGGTACAACTCGCAGCTCAGTACAATTGTAAGGAAATGGATTAGTTAATTTTACTATAAAAACTATCTTAGTTTGACGAATTCATTGCGGATGCAAGCGGGTTAACTACGAACCTTATATGTACTTACTTATTCCTTATATTTACAATGTTTTTGGCCGTCGATAATCTTTCACAGTTCATGTATTTCTTTTTAGGGTTTCAAAGATCGGTTTTGAAACCCTTATGGTCTCGCTTTGTCCGTCCCCGCTCTTTCTTGAATATCTCAGTAACTACTGCAGCTATTAACTTGAAATTTGAAATAATGATACATTTCGTGCGCCATTACTGATTTTAAGAAAAAAATATAAAAATAAATGAAAAATGAAAATGAATATTTTCAGTACAAATTTTGATGTTGAAATTTCAAAAGAGACCTAGGAAGGCAAAAGGGGTATCAAATGAAAGGTATCGTTTTGTACATTTCAAAACACTTTTTGAAATTTCTGTAAATTTCATACTTTTTGAAATATTTCAAAAACAATCGAAAAATTGACCATACCCCCCCCCCCCTATCTCCGAAGATTGCAGACCGATCCACGTACAATGTATTAGGCGTTTGTAGATATAGATCTATATTTTACAGGAAAAATATAGAGAAGTCTGTAATAATAATAGTTTTTGAAAAATGGTCAAAAAGGGGGGGGAAATATTTCAGAAAATTGATTGTCCAAATAATTGGCACATGTTTGAAACCCTCGGCGCGCGAGTTACACTCGCACTTGGCGAATCTTTTTGCTATTGTTTGACTCTCATTATATTTTATTATATTTGTTTTCGTTATTATGTAACTAAGTATAATTTTATTTAGGTTTTTAGTGTGTGAATTGTGTGCCATAAATAACGCATTGGATTTTATAATCTGTAATGTTATTATAAAAAAAAAAAATGTGTTGTCAGTGCTCGGAGGGATGCAGAACGCGCGCGTCTAGAACCGCACTCACCCTGAAGAAGTCCCTCGTTAAGGGATGAAACGTTGGTGTTCTTCCAACACAAATAAGGTTCGTAGTTAACACGCTTACATCCGTAATGAATTTGTTAATGTTGCTTGTGTCTTTAACTGACGACTTTTAGTTTCCAGTTACCGACAACGAACACTTTTCGATCGTCAATGAGTATGTGTTAAGTCGAAGTAGGTTCGCTTTTTCGAGACAAGGACGAGCGAACACCGCGCGGAGAAGGCGAGAAAGGGAGGCAAGAACCGACCCGCGCGCAATTTCACTGCTTTTTATTTATAAATATGATATTGCTCTAAAATAATACTCTTTCGCAAAAAAATAAAACTATGTTGCTCTTAAGTGTTTAGTTAAGTATTTTTTAGACGACATTTCATTAAAATATGTTAAATAACTAGCAAATGAAACTGGTTTTCCGTAGTAAAAATGAAAATTTAGAGGAAACTTTGCGATTTTTTTCTATCGAGTCAAGTTGAGTCAATCGTGTTTCGACTTCTATAACGCACTAACTAAAATCATAAAGTTTCGAGGATCATCAAAAAAGATTTAAAAAATAGTGTTTTCTTTCGTACAAACAAAACCTGGGTTTTGGGTCCTACTTCATCTTAAATGGAAACAACTGTACACGCGTTTGCGCAAGGAGTGGATGATTTCATACTGGTTGTATAGAAATCAAATATTCATCGGTAGCTTGTATCTGACACAAGACACGAAAGTGTCAACGTTTGCGCTGCGCCTAAGTCTTTCTCAGAGATCGTCTCATGTCTCATTATATCTTATTAGCGGTTCGCTGTTTATTTATACATGCAAATCGGTTGCCGACATTTCGACCATTTCAGTTAAGGGCCTCTACAACCTCATTTGTGAAAGGGATAGACATAGGATTTCGCGTTCATAGGAGCGGGACAGGGCATAACAACGCGAGCCCAAAAATCAAGTTTGAGCTTATTAATGTGTGCGCCTAATGCAAAAATCAAGCAAAATGTGTATTTTTAAACACTTACATTTATGGTAACGGAAGTGAATTTTCAGATTAAAATAATACGGTAGGTAGGAAAAAAACTGTTGCAGTCGAGTAATCGAATAGAATTTTTGAAAATAGACTAGTTTTTTTAATAAAAAAATACAAAATTCGCCTAAAAAACTGTTTTAATTGAAAAGCTCTAAATTATCGGCGACAACATCACATTATTTTTTATGAATTATATAGCCAGACTAATGTTTTATTTAAGTAATCGTGTAGTTTTTCTATTTAATGCTTAAATTTTGAATCATTAATAGAAAAGAAACAAAAACTTGAATTTTGCACTGACATTGCTTTACTCTGTCCCGCTCCTACGAACGCGAAATCCTATGCCTATCCTTTTCACAATTTTTTGCATTAGGCCCGCTCTTAACTTATTATCTATAAATTAAGACATTGTTTGAAAAAACCGAAACATATAAATGTTTTTTTATACTTAGTTCTATTACCATGCTCGTTCTCAAGATCTTAACTTATGTAGTACTTATTGAGAAATTAAGGTTTTAGTAACAATTTAGAGGTAATTTTGCGATTTTTCTATAGAGGAAATTTTATGGAATCCGAAATTTCAAATAAACTTCGATAGAAGATCGATAGAATAAGTCCTGAACTTTACCATTATATAAATATCAAATCAAAGTTAAATATTGAGTAGTTTGGAAGATATGGTGACCTGAAACAGTTGATTTGAGGCCCTTAAGGCCTTAAGGGCCTTAAGGGCCATCCACTTCGATAATCGCCGATCATTCGAGATATCGGCTTATCTTAACGAGTATTTCTTGCTAACAACATAATTCCAGTCAAGGTATTTCGATGCGACAAGTTGGGAGCAAATAAGGTTATTCCGAGAACTGGTTCTTACGAAATTTAATAAAGTCGCATTTACGAGTGCAATCGTAAAAATGTTGTGATGCCATGAAGTGTTTTACGTTTCTGCAGACGACTTCATCAATATTTTTGTTGGTAGATGTGTCGGTTGAGCTTAGTTTACATATTTTTTGGTTCGTACCTTATATTTACTTACTTATACCTTTTATTTACTCGTTTTTGTATTTGAGAGAACGATTATTACCAAAGTCCTGATTGGTTATTGAATTGCCTACTGCTTTAAACATGACTCAAGGTTAGTAATTTGTAGAAACATAATCAAGGTTAAGTATGTGTACCTAATATTTCTAGAATTATACTCTGAAGAAAGGATGAAGATTTTTCAAAATTATGCGCGCCTAATGCAAAATGTTGTGAAAAGGATAGGCATAGGATTTCGCGTTCATGGGAGCGGGACAGAAAAGGGCAACGTCGCGTCAGTGCAAAAATCAAGTTTTTGCTTGTTATCTATTAATAATTTAAAATATATGTATAAGCATTAAGTAGAAAAACGAAACGATTACTTTAAAACATTACTAAAAAAAAAAAGTGGTGTTGTCACTGATAATTTAATTATTATTTAACTTTAAAACATTTATTACCTATATTTATTTATTAAACATTATTATATTTAAAGATTTTTTAATGCGAATTTTGTATGTTATGTAGTAAAGTAACCAGTTTAGTTTTAAAAATTCCTTTCAATTAGACTTCTACAGGTTTTTTCCCTGCCTATCGTATTTTTTTATCTAAACATTTTACGTTCGTTACCATAAATCTTAGTGTTAAAAAAAACACACTTTCTGTTCTATTTTTGCATTAGGTGCACTCTTAATGGCTTTAGCGACCCCATCACCCAAACAAAAAATTAAGATGAAGAAACAATTTGTCCATATATACCTTTCGTTCTCAAAAAAACGTATGAGGAAGTAAGATGTAAATAAAATAAAATTTAGGTTTCAATAAACTAATACATTCCCTATGCAATCGCCCAGCAAACAAGATAACTGGAATACCCCAGAGACATCTATCGGGACTGAGTAGACAAGTATCGCCGATCCAATACACGCTAAAATATTCATCAATGCACTTACAGAAGAAGAAGCGTACCTACAGTTTTTCCGATAGTGGTTGCTATTGGTATTATAGGGTGGGGATAGTGCAAACAAAGGAAGGTGCTCGTCCGTGTCCGGAATGATTCTGGAGTGACTGGGGACAAAAGGGTCTTATCGCAATAGCTTTATTAGAAACCTTATGACTGGAACGATTTATTTTTCACCACTCCCGCTCGAAAACGGTGACGTTGCTGCTCAAAAACAGTGAGCAGTGAGTTTTTGTCACATGTGGAATAAAAGGATAATTCAACCAGTTGAAAAAAGTAATTAGAATTCAGAATGTTCCACTAAACGTCGATGGTGTAATAAGTTATTGATAATCTGTGGACGGCGCCGAATAAAATAAATAACTATGCAACCTACGCCAGGGAAAGTCCATATATTTTCTCGGTATTCGAGGTGTAAAGTTGTATGTTTAACTCGAGAGCAAATGTTTTTTGTTTCGTGCCTTTTAAATCCTTCGCTAGCTCAGCAGTGTACTTTAGTTAGAGCCACTCGCTACGCTCGTGACTCTACTTTAGACTGCTTCGCTAGCTCGGGATTTAATAAAGGCACGTTCAGCAAAAAATCGTTTTGCTCACTTGTTGAACAAATAAACATTTCCTGTTCTGTGGGAAAAGACAGACTGGTAGAGCTGAAATACACTATAACTGCGACTAAACTTTTAGCTTTGAACTAAGTCGACACCTTCGACATCATCAGTTTTGTTTTTAATAAAGGTTCTTAGCAGGACAGGAGGCAAAACAAAACAAGTAAAGCAAGTATTCATTAGTGTTTGCTTACCATATTGCTGACAAAAAAAAACTATCTCAATGTTATGGCGCTAGAGTGGATTTTTGTTTAAAAATGGTGGATTTGGGCCCCTGTGTCTTTCAAGGTTACGTTTACTTTTCTGTATGATACACAATTGAAAAGCTTTGGTCGGACAATGGTGCCACAAGTCGGACGCTAGCATCGCACTCATCGCAACCCTTCGTAGGGTGGAATAACGTGAATTTTATACAATATCGAGGGGCGCACGGTTGTCGGCCCGTACATAATTCAAATTAAGCTTGTGACAGGAGGGTCAGACGGGAGCTGCAGTGAGGTCCGTACCAAGCTTTTGTGTATTTTTTTGGGGCTTTTTGGAATTTCGAGGTCAGGATACGTTTCTGTGAACATTACAATTCATATAACTAAATCTATGACGCCTACCCCACCAAATTTGCATATTGCTGTCACGTCGCATTTGATCCATGATCTCAATAGGCATGATGACTGATTTTGAGAACTAATCCGAGATATTTTTAAACATCTTCTGAATAGAAAATAAAAAATATTTCTCCAAAAAAAAATAGAGTAGGTAAAGGTGAAATTGAGCTTTTAAAAATTTAATTTCAATTTCGCTCTAAACGCTACAATACTCGTGGCGACTGTCTATGACGTCACCGTCTCACATATGCACAAATTCTTAAGATACAGAATTACCATAATGTTTATTATTCATTAAAAGTCTTTATTAATAAAAAATACATAATACATACATTTTATAATTGAAACAAGTATTAACAGTATTGTCAAGAAACAAAGAACCAAGCTATGGATTGAAGAAGTCATAAGTTTACCATAATCTGTACATTCCATTTCATATTGTGACGGCATGACGTCACGGGTCTGTATTCTCTGATTGGTGTTTAACATGTCATGGCGGATTGTTGTATTTTGTAGTTTTTTTTTAAAATAATAATTAATCATGATCACAATAAAAATATTAATACTCGTTTTGTCATGTATGGCTCAGATATAATTCGGTAAATACATATTAATGGTGCTTTTTTGTTACTGTCATCATCCCTATTGTATTGGTTTAAATATGTTTTCGGGAACGTACTACGCACGCAAACTGCTTGGTTTTATAATGAAATTATGAAACAACCAAAACAAAATAAGTAGCTCTTCGAACCCTTCCGGAAACGAAATTATCATGATCTAAAAAGGAATGTTACTGAAGAAGTTAATATTCAAACAATTTCTTTACCATAAAACAATACCTTGCGTACTGAATTGGTGAAAATTAATGGTTTTATGTCTCGAGTAAATTCTCCGCCAATATTTCATGGAAAGTGAGCTTTTTCGAAAGTCACCCTTTCAATTTAGGGGATTTGCGCCATTATCCGATCAAGACAAGGAAACGGAAGTGAATCGTAAAATCGCGTATAAATAAAAACAAAATAGTGATGTTTTTTTAAGAAATTGTAGAATGTTCGTCATTTCTTTTTATATCACGCAAACATAAGTAGTGGATGAAAAAAGGCGGAACTTTAATGATTAAAAACTAAATTTTACGAATTTGCAAGGTACCAATTATTTACTAAGCGCACAATTTTATATATACCATTGGCTTTTTGTATCTATTTTTGAAATCTATCGAATTACATGCGACAAGCACCTCATTCTCTTTTTTTTTTATTTACTAGTAAACGATATGTCCTGGATGCCGATTATTTATTATGGAAATATGTAGCCCAGCCGAACTGACGCCACTTAAATCATCTTAAGTAGATGCAAAAAGGCCAATGATGATTATGATGAAATAAATAAATAATGGTGGACAATTCACACAGCATTACCTAGCCCCAAGCTACGCAGAGCTTGTGTTATGGGTACTAGATAACTGATATACATAATACATATAACACAATACATAGATAGATATTGTCCAGCATTATTTATTTATTTATTATTATATAAAGAAAACGACCAGAACACCCTGAAATGTATGCAGATCGTACACACATTTGTTTCGAGGCAAGAATCGAACCCGCAACCTCCTGCGTCGCAGGCAGACCTTCGCCCACCGCGCCACAGAGGTCGTCATAATATGTAGGTACTTACCGAAAAGACAATAATTCAAATTACACAAAACCTATTATTACTTTCGTCCCACACCCTCGTCTCCCTGATAATTAGAATGGGAATCTCGTCCCTAATGGAATTGATTATACGAATTGTGAAGTGGTCGCCTTCGGAGAACTTACTATTCAGAATACATGGTAATTATTACAAGTGGTATAATGAGGAGCTTTGTGAAAATTATGGCTTCTATTCATTATGTCTCAGTTTCTCCATCGCAGTCTTGAAACTGTCGGAACTTCACGGCCTATTCAACCTCAAGTTTTTGTAAAAAAGGATAGACATCGGATTTTGCGTTCATAGGAGCAGGAAGGTATGCCAAAACAACACAACGCAAGCCCAAAAATTTAGTTTTAAGCTTCTACTACTAATTAGGACTTTATTTGAAAAAACCGAAACAAGAAAATTTCTTGTAAGTTAAGTTTTATCGTAAGTATGGTAATAGAACTAAGTATAAAGAACATTTAATGTTCTTTATACTTAGTTCTATTTCATTAGAAGATTAAATGTTCATAAGAACATTAAATGTTCTTTATACTTAGTTCTATTACCATACTTATTCTCAAGATCTTAACTTCTGTATCTATTGAGAAATTAAAGTTTTAGTAAGAATTATGAGGTCAGTTTGCGATTTTTTCTATTCAGAAACATTTGGAATCGTGTTTTCGAAACATGATCGATAAAGTAAATCCTGAACTTTACCATATATACATTATAAGGTTGAATATTTTATAGTTTGGAAGATATGGAGATAAGACGGAGTTGATTGAGGTGGCGTTTGCGAACAATTGACTACGTGGCGAACTCGTCGTGGTGCGCGATGGTGTGTCCGAGAGGCAAGAATCTTGCATGTACGATTCCTCAGAAGGACAAATGTTTAGGGAAATATTTGTATCGGATCTGTGTAAAGTATATATCTATTTGTAGCAAAGAACCTAGTCCCTAACCAGTCTGTCTAGCTAGAGCATTACTTTTACAATGTCTTCTCTAAAGCTGGAGAAGCCACTGGCTCCTGGAACACAGTTTTTAACGAGTTCAGGAGTCTACATGGACTCATTTTGTCTGTACACCAACTCATTTATTTAACAGCAAAAAATAATTACAACTAATATTTACACTTACATCTATTTTCTAAAAATCCAAGCCGTCACAGAAGGCAGAGTGCCTAGAATGCTGGCAGCATTGCCACGTTGAATGGCAATGCTAATTCGTTGACCGAAATAAAAACCAGCATTCCGATCACCTGTGGACTCTATTGGTAGTTTTGTAAGATCTTTTTGTCTGTAACACTTTATTATGTCAGAATATATTTTAATATTTTACTTTATTTTAAAGGTACATACATACATAAGTAAGTAAGTACATCCATATTTTAATTGGCTCTTGGTGAGTGTCTCTACGAATAAAGTTTAGTTCGTATCGTACTTCACTGAACCTGCTTTGCACCTCACGTTGAATGTTTTACTAAAAGCTTTCATTGCGATGATGAGAACAGCACAGACCATCAGGAATGCTGAATATTAAACCGACGAGTCCGTCATACACGCGGCTTTCATACATTATTCATGTTTTGATAACAAGTACACCAGATTTCGCTTTTCAAGGGCGCTTACGCTTCGGTATCGAGATGAGAACGAACTTTTGGGAGGACTTAACGAGAATTTACTTGAATTCGTTTGGTAGAGTGGTTTTGGGCTTCGTTTACTGTATATTGTTGTTTTCTTTCGTTATAGTACGCAAACAGTTTCCCCATTTTTGTTGTTACGATATTTTTATGCTGATGAGATTGTCTCTGTTGTCGCAGAGCAATTATTTTGAACTCTTTCGTGCGTTACTTTGCTACTTGTCATAACATAACCCTTACCACTGGAAAATCTCTAAAAATTGCTCCATCACTCTTATGGAAGGCATCTATTGTGACTTCTGGGTAAATCCATAGTAATGAAATACGTTCCAAAGATTTTTTGTTGGTCTATCCTAGGGACGCGGGTTCGAGTCCCGCCGAAATCGAAAATTTTTGGGAACTTATTTCATTTCTTAGAGATACCCAGAGTGTGGGATAAGCAATGTAATAAAAAAACTTAAATCCATCATCATCAGCTTATACCAGTCCACTGCTAAAATGCTTAAATCTATATTAATATTATAATAGCAATAGTAATCCGGGCTGCTACCATTTCATGCTTAAACTGCTGAACGGATCGTAATGAAATTTGGCAAGAACGTAAACGGTGTACCTGGAAAATAAATAAATAATGCTGGACAATTCACACAGCATTATCTAGCCCCAAGCTAAGCAGAGCTTGTGTTATGGGTACTAGATAACTGATATACGTAATATTATACATTACATAGATAGATATTTTTTATTATACATAGAAAACACCCAGATCAACGGAACAAATTTCTGCAGATCGTACACAAATTTGTTCCGAGGCGGGGATCGAACCCGCAACCTCTTGCGTCGCAGGCAGACTCTCGCCCGCTGCGCTACTGAGGTCGTCAAAAAGAAGAAAATCGCGTGCAAAAGCGCGCGCAGTAGATATGAATAGAATATGGTACAAAAATAAATTCCTTAAATTGTAAAAACAACGCACAATTCATAAAAGACACCAATCTTCCTTTAATTTTTATTTTATTTTACAAGACTTTAGACGATTTATTTGTACGTAGTTTCATAGTTTAATAATCTGTAGTGATACTAAATTAGATCAATACATATGGAATACAATATAAGATTGATTGGATTGATGATTGATTATTGCGTTAAAGACGTACACGTACAATTGTAAAAACCTTTCTAAGCAAAAGGGCTGACTACGAAATATCAGATTATCTAGAAGATAAAAAAGCTTGGGACGGGTTTTGCTCCAACTCGAAAAATAACAACTAACAGGCTAAGGGTTTCTTCGTCGCTTCTTTACTTTAGTCTACATACCGAAGCGACCGAATTCAAAAACAGGTATCACTTTATTTCCGTATCAATCAAATGTTTTATTTTAAGAATTTGACCTTTTCTAAGTATACATTTTTGTATTTATGGAAATAAAGACTTTTTGATTTGATTTGTACACGTATTACGTGAGGTACCTTTGAAAAAAACAAGCTGATACCCAGTTTCTTCATCATCACGTACATTCGCACATATCAGTCAGTCGATTGATTAAGCTGCTAATCTTGATGTCACCTCATCCAGTACCTGATAAATGAAGACCCTCCTCATGGACCCTGACAGTAGGTATTTGATCGCACTCGGTCAGACTACTTCAGGCCAAAACTACTGGATCGGGCTGAATTTTTTATAGATGTAGGTCTACATCGGGAACAACACAAGCCTTTTATTCTATACTAGGGGTCCATCGACTTCGCACGTGTATGTTTTATGCCTATGTTCACAGAGATAATGTAGGATTGTAATGGTGAAAGAATTTTTCAAATCATCCCAGTACTTGAATATGAACTTGGCTTATTTAATTGACAATACCATCAAGCGAATATTAATTTAATATATGCAAATGGGACCGAATGGCAAAGTATTTCTTTTCTATTCTGTCCCATTTGCATCAATATTATTCTGTCTGTTGTGGACGAAATCACGTGAAATTTTGCGAAGTAGAGAAGTTAAGACGGATATTTACTGAAGGTTGATTGTTCTATTTTCACACACTCAAGTGAAAAGTATCGTTTTTAACTCGGACCAAAACCACCCATTATAACTCGGTCTTGTCATCCTCCCTCGCCACACTCAGGAGTTTAAACAACCTCGTCTGAGTGTCGTGGAGTGGTTTATTTTAGTTTAAAAATATACTATTAAATTTAGTAATGACTCAAAAAATTTCGTTTTCGGCAGGATTCGAACCCTGGTGTTTAGTGGTTTCGTGGCTTAGTTGGATAGAGCACACCCCTACTGAGGGTGGGGCGCGGGTTCGAATCCTGCAAAATAGAAAAATTTTGAGACATTATTAAATTTTCGTGGAAAATTTGCCACGTGCGAGTAACGCACTATAAAGCAAAAAGCTAACTATACTATTAAATGTTTTCATCGAAAGTTTTTTTTTGCATGTTCTACCGCCCGGCACTAGTAAGGTTTAAAAATAAGTTTCTCTGAAATGTAAAAACAACGTACAATTGACAAAATATAAAAACCTGACAAGAAATGAAATTTACGTCAGAGTTACATACCCATTTTCTGCTCAACATCACATACGACTGACTGCTATGTATGTATGTGTGAAGGTAAAGGTACGAGTACATTCACACCCGTCGATCACCAGTCAATTTATTAAGGTGCTAATCTCACTGTTACCTTATCGAGTTTCTGATAAATGAAGGACCCTTCTCATGTGGACCTTGACAGTCTTTGATGGCACTCGGTTGGACTAGTAAATCATTTTGGGTTGTTAAACGTGTGTTAGCGATGTAACAAGAATAGGTGTAAGAACTAATCGCTTTTATTGTTAGATGTTACTTTGGTACCTTTTTTTATCGTAATTATACCTTTGTTTGACAACGAACAACAATCTCACTTCATTGGTTACTGTGTTTTTCAAATTTATCTCCATCCAAAGGTTGCCTGGAAGAAATAGCTTCTAAGCGATAAGGCCGCCCATTGTACTTTTATGTTTAAGGTCTATGTCTGTTTGTTGTTTTTTTTTTGTGGTGTACAATAAAGAGTTTTGTATTGTATTGTATTTTGTTCGGTTAAGTGAATCAGAAGCAGTGGGATTTTTCTATTTTAGGATAGCATTTAAATCAGAAGTTTGTCAGTTCGCCTGCCTATTTTTTCATACAGGTAGTTCAGGGCCTAGAATAAAACGTTGGCCTTTACACGTTTCCATAGAAACAACGCCACACGCTCACAGGCTACTGTGAGCTTAACCACCATCTCTTTAAGACAGGAGCCACAGACAGCAGCCTGTGTCGTGGCTGCCTCCTGGAAGAAGAAACTGTGGAACACGTTGTGGTACACTGCGCGGCCACAGAGGAGGCCAGACAGAAAACGGGATTGAAAAGTCTCATAGAGACATCAAACCTGTCCACACCCGTAGGGCTGTCAATCTCCAAAAGTCCTGCTCCGGTACTTCAAGGAGCTGGGCTGGTTAGGGCCTGGTTAGGCAGGTGGATAATGCACAATACACTCCTATGCGAGATGTCAGTGCAGATACCAGTTCCCCACTCAGAATTAGAATTAGATTAGAAACAACGCCAACTAGGTACCACTTTCTACGACAAATCCATCGAGTTAGAATAATATAGAGTCCCAATCTCTAACTGACAGCACTCAAAAAATGTCCGAGCGCCGTTCTACATACCTATACATTTGTTGTTATATAGCTCACAATGACATTTACGCGAATTAAGACGTTATCTTGGTTGAATAATGATCTATGTCGCTTGTACGCAATGTCATAATAAGCACCGAAGACACACCGAAGATTTCCGAAGATGACCGACGGCCATGCGCGTACGAACAGGGAACAGGGCGAGTGGAGACGCTATTAGTACTAAATAATATTATAGGTCGTATTTGTGATATCATTATTATGTGTATGTAAGTTTGTGAGTTTATAATGTACCTAAGAGGACTCCGAAACTAAACATCTGATTAAAAAAATATGTTAACCAATATTTAGAATGAATCTAGGTTTCAGGATGGACATAGGCTATAAAATTATATTATTTAGCCAGGAGGACCCGGGGCGGGGCAGCTAGTCACACTTATAATATGAAGATAGCTTATACTCTGGACTAACACTTATGCTGGTACCTACTTTTTATCCCGGAAAACACGGGGGTGCAAATAATTTTAAATAAAACAAATTAATCTGTATGTATTACGAGTTTTATTAGGTACTATTTTTAACCTACTGACGAATAACTTAATTACCTTGAAACAATGTTAATTTATTGTAACGTTGCCTTTTACTTTGATGACTGTCCATTCAGAGCACCTTACGGGGTTTCGAGGAAAACTAAAAACAAGGCATACAAAATATTGTAATTTACACTATAAAATTATAGAACGCTATCGACTCATCTACTTTTTGTTCGGAAAAAATAAAGCATTTATCAACATGGTAATATTAGTAAGTATAATAATTAATTTAAATTCGTAAAAATATTAAGTATCAATGAACTCCACAGTTTTGTCGTTGGAACACAGTGTGCTCGTCACAAGCTCACGCGAGACTTTGTTTCTCTTTTACTCTTACATATTTGTTTAACGTGTGAAAGAGATACGCCTACGAAGTGCCAAGGTCAAGCTGTGAGCATTTTATTTTGCAGAAAATATTTAAAATTATTGAAATTAACATGAAAATACGTACTGTGGATACATAAATTCATAAAATTGTTATGATACTTACCTAAAATACGAAACACCATACTTTTTTTGCACGTAGTTGCTGTTATTTGGGCAGGAAATCACCGAACACTTTGGCATCGCGAACGTTGTACGAGGACTGCGGTCGCCGTACAACTAAACAAAAACTCTGCACGTAGCGTAGGTTGTGCAGAGTTTTGGCGCGGACATTTTATTTCTGTGATTGTTACTCTATATTATTCTAACTCGATGGACAAATCATATACCTTCAACCGCGCGACCCGTCTATGGAATGCTCTCCCCCTGGATATCAGACGAGCCAAATCACTCCGTATCTTTAAAAAAACTGCATCATCATCATTATTTATCCTAATAAAATCAGACAACTTATCGCCTAAGTTTTTTTTAATTTTGTAGGTTATGTAGATGTTATAAGTACCTAGTGTAAGTATTATCTATTTATTTATTGTTTCAAGTGCCACCGTCTTTGTTGTTCTTACATGTCCAGTCCATCCCAAGGTTGCCTGGAAGAGATCGCTCATAGCGATAAGGCCGCCTTTGTACTTCGTCTTCTTGTAGCATTTATCTCTGTACTTTTTTCTGTATTTGTGTGGTACAATAAAGTATTATCTATCTATCAACGACGACCGATGTGGCGAGGTGGGCGAAGGTCTGCCTGCGACACAGAAGGTTGCGGTTTCGATTCCCGCCTCGGGACAAATGTGTGTACGATCTACAGACATTTGTTCATGGTGTTCTGGTCGTTTTCTATATATAATAAAAATATCTATCTAATTATATATTAAATTGTATTTTTGTACGTAACGAATAAACTATAAAACTAATCGAACGATTTCAAAAATTGTTTTGCCGTGAGAATGCTTAATTATCAGTATTATCACTGAGTAACATAGGCTATAGAATATAATATACCTACCGCAAAGAATATTCAGCGAAGCTAAAGCGGACCGCTAGTACATTATACATTCATACCTAGGTACTGTGCAGACGATCCGCGATAAACTAATCTCGCGGGGTCTGAAACACATTTAGATTCCGATTAGATTTCGACACTTTTATTAATAAAAAAAAGTATAGAACAGTAGAAACGAAAACTAGAATTATTATTTACAGCTGAAACAGTTGAATTTGTTGCCGACTGTTGGAAACATCGGTTGGAAACAATCAAGAGATATCTCAATTGGATCCATAACAAAATGGGGTACAAGGGAGACTCCAAGATCTTGTCTCCCAAGAGTCCCAAGCCAACCTAACCTGCACGTGGACCCTGCTAGATAACGAACTAGGCTCTGGTGAAAATATCAACATTCTTCATAACTTGCTAACTCATATTTTACTATTATTTTCCATTACTTGACACTGGCAGAAAAGAGTCCAACCAGACTCATATTGCCATTAACAAAGAATCATCATCATCATCACCATAACAAAATCAATTGGCACAGAACTGTACCCAAGTGTATTTAAAACTAGTCTTCAGCAAAAACTGGCCTTGAACAAACCTGGGTTCATCGTGGGATGCTGCTTAATGTAACCCAAACTCGTTTAAACTGTTGTAATTGCTTTTGCATTGTTAAAAGGGACCCTCGTGTTATTTGCTCTGTTTTGATCGGACCCGTTCGAATATTTGATCAAGATAGTAGGCATCCTGCGAAAATTCCTGTTAATTGTGACTTTATGCGAAGTAACTTCATGAAACTTCAAGCTGGTTCTAGACAATTCCCGCTAAATTTACACATACTTGGATTGTACTTTGGAAGTCACACCAATAATAACTAATGCGAAATCTAAACTTTCGCTCTCTTAAGATATTTGGATGTTTGACCTCTTTGCGCCAAAACCACTGAATAGATCTAGGTTATTGAAATAATATAAAGACTACTTTTTATTCCGGGGAAAAAGCGTGCGAATAGAATATAAAACAAATCAAGTATAAAATGAATAATTATTACCGGATTTATATAATTATGTAAATCATCGATATAGAGACAAATATTTACCTCTCTTCTGTGGAATTACGCAAAAACCACCCATCCTATGTAAGTACATAATTACATATGTTGACATTTGAAGACCCTTAGCCTTCGTAATTTGCAATATAATAATTAATAATAATATAATAATATTTATTTCAGGTTATGAAAAGGGAACCTATGGTGTTAATAATAAATAAATTCAAATTAAAATGCGTACCTACCTTACTATTACATAGCGAAAGCCATTAAAAAGGTTTTCAAGCTGGCTTTCAAATGTCACTTTTAGGATGGGTGATTTGTGCGTAATTCCACAGTAACTGTCGATATCTTTACTTACAGAAACTTTGCGACAAACTAAAAATTCTCGATATTGGATCGTTAGCAAGGGTGATGCGGGTGTAAACTTTCCTATTGAATGTAAATATGGACTTCAGCGCACAATCAGCCAGCCATACAATTCAAGTTGATTTGGTGTCTTGAGACTAGTCTCAAGACTAGTCGCTAGATGCGAAAGTATTTTCCCGTCTGAGTATTTCTATCAGAATTCAAATCTTTACTTATAACTTATATTATAAATGCAAAAGTGTGTTTGTTTGTGTGTCCTTCCTTCACGCCGTTACTAAGCAACCAAACGACTTGATTTTTAGCGTAGAGTTAGTAGTAACAGGATTTTTATGTCATAAATCATTGTTCCCATGGGATGGAAATGACCCTAAACTAAGCGTGCGACGCAGAATATGGTGAGGCCTATGTCCAGCAGTGGGCAAATATAGGCTGGTGATGATGATGATGAACATGCAAAGCCGCGGGCAGAAGCTAGTTCCTGCATATTTATAGAAATCTATAGAAGAAAGATGTGGGGCAGTGTGGGGTGGATTCCTACAGCCCCTCAACCTTCTTTCTACTCGTAATATTGGGGAACACATTTTATGATGAATGCACGTATATAAAAAATTGCGGATAAATAATTATCATTAAGATTGTATTTTGACCTGTAGATTGTTTGCAACAGTCTGCAGTTAGCACAATTGTATCTATTGTAAATACTACTTTTTAATTGATTATCATAAAGATAAAGATACATTTATTTGGCAGGTTTTACAGGAATAATAATAAATAGTATAATAAAGTATAGTATCATCATCAGCTCGTATCTCTCCACTGCTAGGTCTACGCCTTCTTCAATTTGTTTAACTCATCTCGCTCTTGGCGGATCGCACTTGCAGTTGTCACCACCTAAAAATATATAGAATAATACCACAGATAACACAATACAATAAGTTTATTTTCCAAAACAAAAAGCTTATAAGTACACCTTTATGAACAAAGAGTTACTTAATATACTTCAGTGGTAATTAATTTAGGTACGTACATAAAAATTAATGAATAACAATGACCCCCGCACTAGGCCTGTTTCGTTTTCATAGAAAACTAGGTATCGATGGATTTCGAAAGTCATCATGAACGTCAGACTATCGGTTTTAAAATTAAAGCATTCCAAAGAAGATGACACGCACGTACCAATTTGCGTGGAAATAGAGCATCTTTACAGCTGCGGTTTTGGTGCGGATGAAAGCGAGTTGAATTATTTAGTAGTTTCGTGCAAAAAGCTCGAGGTTTAAGTTTTACATCTTACAGAATAAAGTAACACAATGTTGCAACAGCTGTGTTGGAAATCATGGTTCGTGAAAACCGCAGTAACAAATGAAAATGCCAAGAAAGAACGTTCGGTTCATAACAGGGGTTGGGGTTCACCTCCCCTCAGAACCGATTAGGTAAAATAAGTGTGTTCTTTTCACCGTTTTAGCATTGGTAATTTCTGTGCAGAAGGTCACTGCACCGGGATAGGGCTTTTCATCCATAAAAATAAATGGCACAAACAGTACATACAGATTACCTTAAAAGTTTAAAAAAGACATTCAAAGGAAAAAATTATCATTTTATGTATACCTAGGTAAAGAGTGTTTGTAAATGGGTAATCTTCAGAAATTCGTTTTTGATTCTTCAAACGTTTGTGCCAATACAACCTAAACAGCTTTTAACTGTTCCATTGCTGGACGCAGCCCCCCCCCCCCCCCCCCTGTTATATATGATAATCGCCTTGTTGGCTTTTATCTCATGCCCATAATACCCGCGCTGGGCATGCGGCTTGGGGATCGCAGTTAGGTAGTAGATCTATTCTACAAGAGGCGTTGCTGCCCGCCCCCCGGTGTATGTCCTTTAGTTGCCTCTTACGAGACCCACGGGAAGACTTGAGGTGGTACAAATTCTAGGCCGGAACCACACAGCTGTGTCAATACAGATCAGTGTCAATTCTGAATTGACATAATGTAGATACCCTAAGTATCACAGGAACGAAATCGCGCGGAAACTTTGAAATTATCTACGGGTCGTATTCTTAAAACTCTTTCTTCTACATATACATGCGTACCAGAGCTTATAGAGCAAGAGATACGACGTAGAGTCAAAAGGTATGTATAAAGTCTCAGGCCCGTAATGACTGAGCAAGCATGAAAGCTTGCTAAGTCATCAATCTATGCTTGAATAACGCTTCTGCCATAGAAAATCGTTACTCAAGCAGAGATTGTCGATGCTCTAAGGCACGTATTAAGAAACTATGCTCATTTACACTTGAGGAACGTGTCTGCCATTGAAAATCGTCGATGACTAAGCTAGCTATGTTACTATAAAAACTATCGTAGTTTGACGAATTCATTTACATCAAACCTGATTATAGTATTAAATTTGACGTGTCTAAGTGCTTATTTTGTAAGCCTAAAGAAATAAAGTTATTGACTTTGACTTTAACTTTGACTTCATTACATGAGTTGGTGTTCTTCCAACACAAATAAGGCTCGTAGTTAACTCGCTTACAACCGTAATCGACTGAGCATGAAGTGAGCAAGCTGTAAGGCACGTATTAAGAAACTACAGTCATCGATATAACATGCTTAAGTAACGCTTCTGTCATAGAAAATCGTTACTCTAGCGATCTAAGCTTGAGTAACGATTTCAATCGATGACTGAGCAAGCTTTTATAATACGAACCTTAGTGCCCTAAGCATCACTTAAGTATATCCGGAGAGACTAGCTTCAAACCGCAGCTTCAGTTTCCGCTCCCGCTGGTCACAGCACACAGCCTGCCGGAAAGTGGAGCGTATCGACAGGCTAACCAGTTCTGTACGTTCTGTACGTGATAGTTAGCCCACTATTATTACCCTTCGCATTATTGTCTCTAGGCGAAACGGTATAGATTACCGCTGATATTCTAGTGGTGATAGCAGCCTGGTGGATAATGGATAATTTAAATGTTAGGATTTATTTTGCTTTGCAAATAATACCAATGATAAAACGGTTACAAGTCATCATCATCATCAATTAGTCCACTGCTGAACATAGGCCTAACCTAATGAGCGCCATAGCGCCCTGTCTTCAGCTTGCCGCATCCAGCATCTGCCAGCAGTCTTTCGCAAATCGTCATCCCACACACCATGATTGCGTTTTTACACGTCGTCGTCGCCACAATAATGATTTACGTGTTATTAATTAGGTCTTTTTAGTATGTACATTTATTTAACAGCAAAAAATACTTACAACTAATATTTACACTTACATCTATTTTTAGTATGTTAGTTTTAATATATACAGGCTATATGAATAATTTATTTGTATGATGTTGATATTTGTTGATGTTATATTGATATTGATGTAATTAATGTTTATCTATCTATCTATCTATATTCATTACTTCAGTATGCTGCGCCTGCCTGATACGAAGAGACCAGTCTAAGTAATTTCTTTCTTAATTACTTGGAGAACCATTGCTTCAATCTCAATCTACTCCAGATTTACTTCTAGACGTATAATAACTATGGTTTTGATACTAAATCTTGGAATAGTTTCCGGCCATATTGTTGGATAGATAGAGTCGCCTATATCATTTTCTTGCCACATCACCATGCAAACTTTAGCAATATGAGCTTGGATACGCTAGGATATTAAAGTTTGCTTGTTTGTATTCAAGATTCAATTTTGTTTCTACAATATTGAATCTAATACACTTACAATATTGCTGCTGTCTTGAAACTTTTCTGAACTATTTTAAATTAAAAACGGATTTATTTGTTTCTAATTCTTCTTCGTAGTTATTCTATACTCTACTCTTATAGACTATACTCTCGTCAAACGAACTAAATGTAACTTTAGTCTTTTAAAAGGTTTAGATAACTGTAATGTTTCCCCTGTTGATGGAGTTAAAGGAGCTAGAGTCGTAAGAGGTGCCAAAGATTTTCGGTGAACCAACTAAAGATTTCGTGGTTTAGTTATGCATAAAGTCTTAGATTAGAGGCTAAGTAAATGCATAAGATATTAAGGTGCTTAACACTAGTAAAATAATATAAGTAATTCAAGTAGAAACCATGATTTGATATTCAAAGACAAAGAATGAGAGTATATCGGTGTGTCTGCCAAAAAAAAACAACGCGCAGTGACTAGTTGTTCCGTGATCATGGCGCATGAGACTGTGCCGAATTATTAGAAAACTCAAATATCAAATCATGGTAAATGGTATCATGGTAAATATTATCCTGTTATATAAATGACTTCTTTGTTTATAACCATGATAGTTTCAAAAGTAAAACAATACTTTCACAAAATCACTAGTTCAATAAAAAAGTCACAAAAAACTAAACGCTAGGCGGCTCCATAAATTCCCTCGTCTTCCCGCACCAAGATAGATGTTAACTGACAAGAAGTCGGCTTATCGGTCGCGCGACTTTTATCGACATTCGGAGCCTACCCGACTTTATCGGCTTATTTCGATGGGATTCAGTCAACATTGAACTTTTAAATTGGAAACGACTCGGGTAATGTTTTTCTTTTGCGGACTTTCATTTGAGTTTAGTAAGTTTGCTTGAAGGTCGAATCTTGAAGGATAAATTGCCATTCCGAAAGTCCGTCCAAAGCGTAGGTACCATGTCCTTTCATAATTTATAATTCAATAACATTTATTTCTTTAAGCTTACAAAATAAGCACTTAGGCAAGTCAAATTTAATACTATAAACAGGTTTATAAATAGCAGCTATACAGTGTGGAAATTAAACTCAGGCCCTGGAGGGAAACTACTTAAAATCCTTAAGCTAGCTCATTTTACTTAAAGGAGACATTCCTTTATTTTTAAAAAGAAACAAATCTGCATTAAAATATTTTTTTAAACTCGCTTGCTTCGCCCGGGACTCGAACCAACTAAAATTTAAAAAAATAAACACTCTTTATTTTATTATACTAATCGGTAGTATTAATATTCAGGATAAAGTTTCTCTAAAAAATATTTGGTTACTGTTCACTTTTAACAAGTAAAAGACACGTAACAGTTCTGTTATCTCTCCAACACAACACGATTAGATGGCCTGCAAGAAGTCCAGACCTGACGCCCATGGACTTCTTTTTATGGGGTCATGTAAAAAATGTTGTTTATGAAACTTGCTATGAAACCGTTCAAGAGCTAAGGATTGCGGTAGAAAATGTTATCAGGGGCATACACCACAACACTTTGCTGAAGGCTACAAGAAATGAATTTCAACGGCGACTAATGTTGTGTAGCCGGAACGACGGGGCTCATTTCGAACAATTTATCAGTTAAATAATTTAAGTGTTACAAAATTGATAGTAAAATAAAGTTGATGTTAGATTTAACGATTATTTTTATTTTTAAGACCAAATGTTTGTTACAGAAACTTTATCCTGAATATTAATACTACCGATTAGTATAATAAAATAAAGAGTGTTTATTTTTTTAAATTTTAGTTGGTTCGAGTCCCGGGCGAAGCAAGCGAGTTTAAAAAAATATTTTAATGCAGATTTGTTTCTTTTTAAAAATAAAGGAATGTCTCCTTTAAGTAAAATGAGCTAGCTTAAGGATTTTAAGTAGTTTCCCTCCAGGGCCTGAGTTTAATTTCCACACTGTATATGTGAGATTAATTAGATTCGGGCTTTACTTTTCCGGAAATCCTTCCAAATACTAGAATAGAACATATTTGGTTGCTAATTTAATTTTTAGCCAGCCCAACACTAATCAAACTTTGCAGTCAGCAGCGAGAATATAAACGTTTTCGCTGGCAGATAGGATGTCTGAAATAGATTAACGGTAAAAACATTGAGACGTTTCGATCGGAGTGCAGTGAGCGAAGAATAGTGCGCTGGAGATTAATGTGGTAGCTGGTGCAGGCAGGTGCCAATGTACTTGTTCGATTTAGTGGAAACGGGTTTCTGAATACGAGATTCAAAACTCCGCTCCTTCCTTGCGTTTTATTAAGGCGCATGCCCACCCAAACTAGCGCCGCCGCGCCACCTACTTTATGTTATGATTCTGTTTAAGGAATTTTCAAAAATCCATCTTCCAGTTTGTAATACCTATCAAAAGCTTTTTTTAATGCCTCTGTAATAGTTTTATTCTATTTAGTTTAGGCAGAGATACGAAAATAGATTTTGGTGGCCACCAATGGCAACTTCGTATAATAAGATAAATTAGGCGGCGGCGCCTGCCACTGCTTCAAACGTTTGAAACCACAGGAAACTGTTCAAACCTAGCGTGTTTGCTTGTCAAAGTAGGACTAGATCTCAATACTCACGCACGGGATTCCCGTCAATATAATCTTGAATAAGGTACATAAAACTCAACATTTTTTTCTTTGGTTTCTTCAAAAGGGAAAAACGATTAAGAAAAACACTTCGAAAAAAACATGAAATTGCACTGTTTTACACATAATTTGGTCGAGATCTTAGGAACCCTGCGGTCTATTAAAATGACTTATGTTTTGATTCTTAGGTTATTTATTAATTGCTTGGTTCCGTTAGATAGTTTTTTCATAAGTTGAGTAATTTTCTTATAAATAAGCAAAAGTTTCATTTTTGCACTTGCGCCGTTCCAAAAAGGCATGCACGGTCCCGCTCCCATAAACGCGAAATCCTATGCCTATCCTTTTCACAAAATGGCCTCTTAATAGGGATGAAACCTTTTTTGCAACTGTCTCACCTGTTGCTAAGTGACGATGTATTATCACGAAGGTCTAGAAAACACTTACTCACTCCTTCAGTGGTTTTCTCTTGTCTTGAAGAGATCTATGTATGTTGGAGTTGGCTTCTAAAACAAGAGTCAACAGCTGTGTCAACAGCTACTACACAGTTTTTAAAACTGTCGCACAATAATCGCCTAAAACGAGATAATAAGAATTAAAACTCGATAAAAAGCACAGGAATAAAATTAAACCTGCTTAAGCCCTTTCCTAAAATACATATATTCTTCATAACGCCTCATTAGGGCATGGCGGTAATGGGCTAAATGACAATACCGGTAATTTACCGGTATTCAAATTTTTAAAACCGGGATCCCGGTTTTTCGGTATTTTTTCGGTATTTCACTACAAACACTAAAAAAGCAGAAAAAATGTTTTCCACTCCGTTTAATATTGTATTAGACTGAATAAATGTACCAAGAAATGTTATTTGAAATAAGCCTAACTTTTACTGTTAATTTAAAATGGTCCTTTCTACTTTATGGTCTTTCTTTTACTTAAACAATCAAATCGAGTTTAAATTTCTATTAGGATGGCAATGCCTGCTACCTATATCCATGCCTGTCAAATTTGGGACCTTAGGATATTCGCAAAAATGTAGTCCTGACTTCTGTCTAAATCACTAGTTAATTTTTTCTTAGAGCCGTCTTATTTGGACCTGGAATTTCATTCAATATTTAGTTTTTAGGCTAATTAGAACGGTTTGGCATAGTGCTTGCCCCAATGCTGCTCCTCCAAAATATCTTTTGTCGTCATGACAATAGGACGGGCTTTTGTGTGAGTTGACACGGTAATTGTGTGATACAAACGTGCTCCAGCTGTGCAGATCGTGCCCGTCTCCCGGCCGTTTCTAAATGGGATTTTCCGAATATGAATTGCAAGCACTTCCTACATATAACACTGCCACTTTATTGAACCCCGTAACTTTCCGTATCTTCAGTTGTGTGCAAGGTGTTGCGCGTCTCATCAATGCCAGTGCAATACTGCTGTCGAATAGCTCATTACGGATTGTCGTGTGTAATAGGGTCGCCAGTCAGATATCTTGCCATGCCATGCCACATCATCGGGCCTTTGTCACCGCTAAAGTATAATCTACTCTCGAACCGAATGGTATTTTGCATGACGATGGTAGGTAAGAGGTCCAACTACGACAGTATGACAGTAGTCCCATGGGAGTTAAGTTGAGGAACCCATTGTGTGGGACGCTAATTCAACATACTTGCGCCTTTCCATCTTCCCGGACATCCGTGAGGGTTAGTGCGGCGTCAGATTTGGCTTGACGATCTCAAGAGCTGCTAATATGCAGATCTCGACAGATCCTACGCTGCTTAGCCTACTTTCAATTGTAAATACTAATTCCATCTTTTTGTTTAAATTATTTGATTGTTGAAATTACACTACTCGTAATGAGCTCGCTGCAATTTCCACGCACACATTGACATTGATTAGAAGTAAAGATTTTACACAATATAAGATGAAACACGGTCTTACACTATTCTACGCGCATTTATTTGTTAATATACCTACTTTATTTTATAGTCTATTCTATAGACCTTCGTTTGACCACAAACTCACTTAATGAAAAGTGAAGATGTGGCCGAAGATTTATCACGAAGGTTTAGAAGATACCCATTTACTTTCAACTTTTTGTCTTTAATTCACCTTAGTTGTTATTGACGGGAAAAACAGCAGCAGGGAGCGTGTTCCAAATCCTACCGGTACGAATGATGAAGGCGGTGGCAAAACCGTTTAGTGCGAGTGGACGGTATATTCATCAAGTACTAGGGGTACTTGATGAATATACCGTGGTAATGCGATATGCGTCTGCTTGTCCTGGAGTGGAAAGAGGATGCGCGTTGGTTTATCAATTTTTGAAACCATTATAATAAAAACGTAGACTGGCTATCAATTTTACAATCATAAAATGTATTATGTTTTATATAGAAGTTGTTTGGTAGGTATTTGTGTAATTTAGAACCGCCATAAGGGTTTTCTTCACGCATATTTATTAATCAAAAAATTTCAAAGTTTTTGACATTTCAAAATCCCAAAAAGTGTTACCAGCATCGATTGTGCGTCTGAATGAAACAGCAGCAATTTAATTTAGTCCACTATTACCCCACGTTTCACGGACGGTAAACGCGAGATTACAATCGTAAAGGCGAAAAAGACAAACTACTTTGCAGATTAGGGTTGCCATTCCCAGAGAAAAATGGCAGTTCCCCCATTTGCGGCTAGTTTTGAGCATAGAGCAGAGCTTCACAACAAAAAGGTTCACGATGTGGGACTTTTATGTCGGGTGTCTTTGTGACAAATTGAGCGCGATATTTCGTGGGATGAAATTCCTTGGTCATAAAATGTTTTTATTAAAAGTGTTTAGTTTAAGCAGGACTGCGACTGGTGAAATTAACTTTACTTCTCATATTTTTCTTTATAGTGGATACGAGTATAATTTCTCATTTTACAATGTTTATTTATCACAATAACAAAGAACATTGTTCTGATTCTGGTAAATAAATAAAGGTTAGTTCCACTCAATGCCAAATTTCATACCTAGGAAGGTATGAAATTTGTGTTTCATTTCAAGACGCTGCTGGTTCTTTGCAAAAAGGGCTAGAAAGTCTGACGGCGCATTTAAACTACTGAAACGTCTTTATCTGTGGCGTAGTCTGATCTACATTCAATTCTGAATAGAATTCCCACCAGCACAATCGCAGAGCAAAGGAATGAGGGAAGATACGCACAACCTTTTTACACAGATTTTTTCACAGCATGCCAACCCTACGTGCCATTAGTATTCCGAACGGGTATGATCCGCCGATATACACGCGGGTCAATTGCTATTACTATAAGACACTTATACTAAAGCATTATCGACTTTCTGAATAAGATGAGATAGGTAGATACTCAGTGCGCGTGGTAGGGAGTCTTTGAACATTTTAGTATTTTATTTACGAACGATGTTTGCAAAAAAAGCGGCAAAAAGACAACCGACGAACTTGTTTATTCGCGTTTGGTTGGTATTGTATACTCCAGCGCGAAATCCAAAGACCATGAATACTAAGTTTACAAACGAACTTTTTTCACGATCTTCTGAAGTAGCACGTGGTTGCCAGCTCACTGAAAAGTAACTTCTCCTTTTACAACGGCAGTAACCTAAAGCCTCTTATATTTTGCCACAACAAACGACCTAAATCATTCCTTTAACAGCCAGTACACGTGTAACTAAGTCTCGTAGCACCCGGGACTCGGGAGTCCCAATACCTTCATTATGCGGGCGGTGGATACTGCATGAAATATGGCGTTCTGGGAGGGCCTATAAGAAGACGATAACGAGGGTACACACAGGTGCTATGTTCAGAGAAACAAAATGTTGTAAAGACCGAGGCAAGCCTCCTATCCTGTGCTTCTCCCATCCAAGTATGCCCAGCGAACCTGACGATGATGTCAACCCGTCTTGCGAGAGGACGACCCCATAATAAATATATGCCCATAAATAAAGTGTTGTACAGTAGCCAACTTCAAGTCCTAGAAAAAAACAATTTAATTAATTTATTTATTTAGCCCTTACTTAGCCAATAAATAACATACACCACATGTAGGTTTTGTATATCTTTCAAAGTTTCGTCAGATCCCATTCATTTTAACTATGTGTGTAATTTTAGATTTAAGACAGATACTATTAAACCTATTTTTCCAGACGTTTCGATAGGTTTACACACTGCCGTGGTCACGGGATGACTCAAAGTACACTCATTAGTATTTACAATTATGTGTTCAGATCGCGTAAGTTTAAAAACATTAGACAGATTACTTTTTTGCGACTTCATAGACGTGGACATTGTACGTCAGTTATTAACTTATTATAATACTATATGGCATTGGTGTAATGCAGTTTACGCGCTACTTTTAACAGCAATTGTTAATTTTTGATTCACGACCTCGTAGGAGGCCTAAGAGGTCGCCAATCAAACATCATCACGTTGTGATAACAACTTATGTTAGACTCCTCCCCAAGTTGAGTCCACGTTTCTCTAAAATTATATTCTAACCACAAACGGAAGTAAGTATGTGGAACATGTCGAACATTTTGCATTCTTTTCTAACGATCCGTGTGTCCAACAAGAAGATGCTACGTTGCGATTACCAACGACTTGATAAAGGCATTAAAATATGCAAGTAACAGTTCTCCAGCTACCCAAGATGGCCGCTAATTATAATTACAAGGGATATTGTTATGGCGGGATAATTTCGGAGTTGTCTCGTTGGGAATCAAGTTTATCTGATGTGCTGGAGTGGTTTAAATTGAAATAATGTCACTTTATTTCACAATCCTAACAAGATGAGTCTTACTACTATATTTTGACTAATTTACTTTATTTTGGGGTAGGTACTAGTAACTGTTAAGTGAGGCCTATGTCCAGGGACTAATATAAGCTGATGATGGCGATGACTAGTAACTACAAGTTTTTTTTTAAAGCAACGGTATGAGCTAGTTACCACTAAAAACTTTACTTACTTGATTTTTTTTTACCAGAAAAGCAGTGCCACTTTGCGAGAGGAAATATAAAAAATTTGAATTAAAGCATCAGATCCGCTAACGTATCCACTTTGAGCTAAAATAAATATTCTCTGACACATTTTAAACGAATACGTATCTCGTTATCGTGCGCGAATTGTGAAACTCGTTCGGTTTTTGCAGAGAACGTGTCAAAGGATAAAAAGGGGTAGGTATGTATTTTTGTAATGGTGTCTTTCTACACATAAATTGGTATTTTTGCTATGAAAAAGCTTCATTTATAAGTTTTCAAAGTAATCTACCTATACTGCTGCTATCTGACTGTAAAGCTAAAATTATGTATATAATGTAAAGCGAAAGTTACTGATACCGTGATTTTGGTAACACTTTATTTTAGAGTTTTGTTTTAGTGGAGCTTTGTATTTTATCTCGTCTTAAGAGCTTATTAAGTATGATTTTAATAAGTTTAATTAAAAAAATTGCACTGTAACAATATTAACTTATCTTCTCATTAAGAGTGTTGACCTCAAATTGCAATTTTAAACTCCTCCGGATATCCATATCTTCCAAACTACTGAATTTATATATGGTAAAGTTCAGTCGTAGTACGTCATATTCTTCGAAAACACGATACCATAACATTTTCAAAAACAATCACAAACATGTAATTTTTTTTCTAAAATATTAATTTTTTCTCTCTTCTTTCAAATAATGCCCTTATACATATGTAGATAATAAGCAAAAAATAGATTTTTGCGCTTATGCGGCTCTGCTGTCCCGCTTCTATGAACGCGAACTCCTATGCCACCGTCTATACTTTCTCAATCACTTCTTGTCCATCCTAAGGTTGCCTGGAAGCGATCGCTCTTAGGGATAAGGCCGCCCATTGTACATTATCTGTGATTGTTTTTGTTTTCTGTATATATGTTTTTTTGTAATTATTTGGTGTGCAACAAAGTATATTTGTATTGTATTGTATGCCTATCCTTTTCACAAAATGCCGTCTTAACGTCTGAGTTAAAAAAAAGCCTGTATCCAATACATTCATCTCCAACCGTTTTTCTCCAAGCGCGAACACTACCGGTCGTCCATCATTCGATCCGACATATCGAGTCCACCTTCCGATTGTGTTGCCACTGCCTTTTTAGTTTTCCCCCGTTTAAGTGACTTTCGTCATTATCGTCACCTTTCCTATATAGTACCTACAGAACTTTCACACGATTGATACAATTTCAATTCAATTTTAAAATCTCTTTATTTATGAAATTAACTAATGTATTTGATTTGATGTAATACCAGTATAATACGCTAATCTTGACAGAGGTTACCTATTTGAGCCGTTTGGGGTGGAAACCCTAGGTCCTTGGGGTCCTGGGGCACACGTTATCTATAAAGATCTTACAAAACTACTAATAGAGTCCACAGGTGATCGGAATGCTGGTTTTTATTTCGGTCAACGAATTAGCATTGCCATTCAACGTGGCAATGCTGCCAGCATTCTGGGCACTCTGCCTTCTGGTGACGGCTTAGATTTTTAGAAAATAGATGTAAGTGTGAATATTAGTTGTAATTATTTTTAGCTGTTAAATAAATAAAACTTAGATACCAGTAATACATATCCAGTGTATCCTAGACAATATCAAACATAAATGTGGGCACGTTTATAAGCGCTATGCGCTTTTTCAAACTTATATAACGAGAATTAACGAACAGCATCATACATCGGTTATTGAACAACTTATTAAGAGTCCATATAAGATTGATACATGGATTGCATTCTATCTCAGTTTTTTTGTTTAGTTTTATTTACGGTCGATTTTTTTCGTCAGCGGTAATCTCGTCTAGTAAGTATTTTTTCGTATTAGTAAGTATTTTCCTTCCTTGGTTTTTATCAATAAACTTCCGATTATGAATAACCAGATGTTAAATTCCCTTCAGAGCATTTATCAAGACTAGCTGATGCTCCCTTCCTCTTTGTCTCCACTCGATAGACATTGACAAATGACGAGATTTGTAAGGGGATCCGGGTTCGATTCCCGCGTGTCTCAGGTGCTGCTTATACTTTGTAAATTAGGGGCAATTTAGATGCCTGTATCACATTTATCAAAGAATTTGTATAAATTGATGTTTGAGCTTTATTTCAGACTTGCGTGTACTTAAAGTTGACGATGTCTTAACTCTATCTCATGGGAACTGATAGATGGGATTAAAAGTAGCATATGTTTTATTATTATAATAATTTCAACCCGATCGTTCAGTAGTTTTAAAAATAAACAAACATCCATCCATCTAAACTTAGCAGACATAACATACAAATTATTTATTGGACACAATTCAGTGTTTCAGTAACACATTGAATTCGCAGGTTCCTAAACTAGCCCAGGCTGTATTTCAGGATCCAAGGCTTCTCCTTTTATAGTTTTCACAGTTGTGCCTCTTGAAGAAAATAATATCTACATAACTAATAATGAAAGTGAAAGTAGACATGAAAAACCTACTAATCAGACAATTAACTAAATTTCAGATAGTTAACAAAAAACATTCAAACTTTCGCATTTACATCATTAGTGTGATATTTTACTCCTAATTGGATCATAGTATCTCGAAACTACACTAGGTTCTCTATATTTTACAAACAACAATCAGGAAAACTAATTTTACAGCAGCTAATTTAAAAAGTTAACAGAACTCCAACGAAACTCTATTTCCCGGCTTCAAAGCAAATACCAGCACAGTTATGAGCTCTAGAACTTACTTTACCTCCGCATTTTTACTTTCTTCCCCTGAAAATATATTAGCTTTGCTATACAAGGCACTGTCTCGGTCTTTCGAAATTAAGTACATTAATAATAAAGGGAAGGTGTGTCTTGGAGAATGATAAGCAAGCTGTAGATTTGAGCTTCTAAAGTTGATTTGAGCTAGAGCTGTGCTTTTGGCTTCGCCCGCGTAGAAGAGGCATTAATGAATGACTGATTTTGAGAAATTACATCTACGAATAGATTGCTGTATTTATTTATTTTGTTGAGAATTATAAATAATCTTGATCTCAATAAAAATACATGTTATACGTTTTTTATTAGCTCGGGTATAATTCATAATTTTGATGATTTTTAGTTACTGTCATTCTGACGTAAAGGCAGACAATAATTATAATTTAGCTTTTTAAGTACCGTTAGGTATTTATTCAAAAACATTACAAGAGTTATTAAGTTTGTTACAATTGCAAATACTAGTTTAAATTTAATTTTATTGTTTGATTGTAATCAGCATATACCTACATTTATGCATTCATATCTTTTTCCTAAAAATCTAAGCCGTCACGAGAAGGCAAAGTGCCCAGAATGCTGGCAGCATTGCCACGGGGAGGTAATACTAATTCGTTGACCGAAATAAAAGCCTGCATTCCGATCACCTGTAATTATTCGATTTGGACGACCTCAGTGGTGCAGCGGGCGAGAGTCTGCCTGCGACGCAAGAGGTTGCGGGTTCGATCCCCGCCTCGGAACAAATTTGTGTACGATCTGCAGAAATTTGTTCAGTTGGTCTGGGTGTTTTCTATGTATAATAAAAAATATCTATCTATGTAATGTATAATATTACGTATATCAGTTATCTAGTACCCATAACACAAGCTCTGCTTACCTTGGGGCTAGATAATGCTGTGTGAATTGTCCAGCATTATTTTTTTTTTTTTTTTTATTCCTACATAGGTATCTATCTACGTTTATCCGAAAAACACTATATTCTGCTGATTATGAATCTATAGAGAGGTGTTTAATGCATGATATATTTTTTTTCATCAGAAGAAAATAAAAACACTGCAATTTACAGTCTGGCTTAACTTTGTTTTCCTTACTCTGTGGACTAGGGTTAGGCATTACAACACAAGGCGTATTGCAGAGAATATAAATTTTCAAATTATGTAAATACCATAATGTAACTAACATTATGGTACCCTAAAATGTGGGTTAAACTAATTTCAGAAAGATGTTTGCCTTGTAATCTTCGTAATATCCCAAGTCCCACTTATTTGTTGCTAATATTTTACCGTTATTAATTAAATACTTACTGAAACACAAGGTTTTATCCGAGCAATGCATCAGTGTAATGAATTTTCTCATTTAACGAAGCTGTAGCAAATATTATTTCAACTGTCTAGTCTTTTTATGGAGGAGGGTTTTGTTATGAGATTGGCATTCTATGTCGGAGTCACCCATCATAGGTATACCTACGGAACAAGTAGGAACAACGTCCTCCGAGTATCGTTAAACGTGTTTAAAAGGTTATAATATGTTATATATTCATATATAGTAAGTGGTTTTAGTTTTTAACTATATTTCTAACGGTATAGGGTGCACTTATAATGTAAAATCGATTCGATATCGATTATTGGTTAAATCTCCGTCTTCAATGATTAGATTTTAATAAACTTTGATGGAAACGTATATTTTTATCATCTAGGTTTACGGAGATGTGCTTTGCGTCGCAGACAAGAAAGAATACAAAAATTAAGATGGTGGATTAAACCGCCTAGCTCTGCTGCACGAGGAGCTCGCTCTGTTTCACCAACGTAGCGTAGGTAATTCTTGAAGTTGTTATTGAGTGGTTATATCGCACGTCCAGCTTCTTCAGCCTACCGGTAGATGGTGCTATTCCAAGCTTTCTGACTAGCTTTCGTGGAATATCAGCGCGAACACCTTTCATACATTAATTCTTTACCTATGTCGTTATACGATCCCAATCTCTATCCAATGAATGGAAAGCTCAGTTGGGATCATGTACTCGGTCGATACGTATATTGAAGTCAATGAATAAAAATTATGTGCAATCCTACAACGGTTATTTTTTGTTTCAGGGTTTGACGCACCGGATCCGTTTTGAAAGTAAGTACTCTACAATTAATATGAGTTATTCCTAACTGGTCCTACTTTGGTCCGAATGCATTATTACAGTTTTCACGACCTTTGTGGCGTGGTCGGCCAAGCTGCGACGGTTTGCTCGAGACGGTGCTGTTTGCTTGTTCGGGTAGAGCAATTTAGAACAATATTTTTTATTAAAATACACCAACATTTATAACATAGGTCCCTAAATAATTCTAAACGACATATTACACGACAAAAATACGAATTGCCGTCCCTTCGTCCTATAATTTGGATTTTTCAATTCCTTAGACTTTCTCAAGTTCATCATCAAACCATTCGTGTCCCTACCACAATTAAACAGTTTTATCGATTCTCTAAAGACCTATGGCAGACAGGGAATGAAATGTGGCGCCGAACCACCTACCATGTGCCTTTTATCCACTCTTGTATGCATGTAGTTTTTGAAGTGTGGAAAACATAGAAAATGCATCATTCACGGCTTAGAAATATGGGTCTTTATTGTTTGAAACAGGGGTTGATATATTATATTAATAGTTTAATTATTATTATGCTGTGTGAATTGTCCAGCGTTATTTATTTTATTTATTTATTTATTTTATTGGTAGCTGTAGATCACTCACAGCCACAGGACGAGCTGAAGGTTTTTCTTAGAAAATCTAATAAAGGTACTATCTGATAATGATAGGATAAATTATAGGGTAAGCACGGGGATTGTTATCTATGGTAGAATAGAGAAAAATTACGTCACTTTGTCATCAAATGCGTAAATTGTTTGATATTAATTCCATCAACTTCAATGATGTACGCAATGTCATTATTGGCTATTCTACCATAGACAATAATTCTGAAAAATGCCCCATGCTAGGCCCCGGCAAGAAAATTAATTATTTAGGGAAGTACCTTATTAATACGATAAATAGGACCGCTTCTGTGAAATTCTTTAAAGGGTCTTATTAACTATTCTCTTTATTTAGTATTTCATACAATATCATAATGAGATCTCTCTTCGTACTTAGTAATTCTGTTAAAACCACGTTAAAACTTAAGTTATTTTCGCTATTTCTTGCCTTTCAGTAAAAGCGCTGGAGCGGAACAAATTAAAAAATAAAATGCTTTCAAGCTGCACTGAAATTTCATAGCAAACTAACCGGGTATTTAGCAATAAGTGCTTACTTTTCTATTAACAAACTGGCTTTGAATAGATCGCACTTTAAATAAAAACTTTTAATGGTACTTTAAAAGCATTTCTACATCTGCTAAACAGCCTGTCAATGTCACATTATCTAATCTACATCTACACTTATATAAAGAGGAAAGATTTTTATTTTCGTATGTAACGAATAAACTTAAAAACTACTGGACCGATTTCAAAAATTCTTTCACCATTAGAAAGCTTACTTTTCAGGCAGTGACATAGGCTATGTTTTATCGCGGAACTTCCACGGGAATGGGAACTACGCGGGTGAAACCACGAGGCGCTGCTAAGTATGCGATATACATAGTTGAGATGATACAGCAAGTTAGTCAGAGATTTATACGGCTTTGCCGCCTGTATGAGAAAAAAGGCAGCCTTACTGCTGAGTAGAGTACGGAAAAGTACCGACACCATCCTGACAGCAATAGCCGACAAATTAAATGGAGTCATACAAAAACACTCCATCTCTTTATTAATTTTGTATTTGTATTTATTGACCATTATAACATAGGAAGTTATACAAGGCAAGTCCTGTTGTACAAATCATATTATAGAAATTTAAATTTAACAGTATATTATACACAATATTTATATTCCATTCATAATAATTCCAGTCGTTAAAAGAGGTTTTCAATAAATTAAATCAGTAAATTGCTACACATGAATTCATGCATGGTTTTCCAAGAAATTTTTAATTTTAAGTTTAAAATGTTCAAAATTGTCAATGTCTGTGATTTTAATTGGTAGTTTATTATATTCAAGGAGGTTACTACCATCATTAAATTAAATTAAAACATAAACATAAAAAAAAACATAATGCGAGATTTTTTGTACCTACTAACATAATATATGTATCTATGTTATCTGAAAATAAATACATTATTATTATTATATACTTAAATAAGAATTTTCTTCTTGTTAAAACAGTTTTTTCATGCAAATAACCTGTCGTCTGCCCACGCTGGTCTTTAATACCCATGTTGATGTAATGGGGTTGACGTTGACTATAAACATAGGGACGACGAAATTCTCATTAATCATACAAGAGATTTTGTGGGGAACGCTGTTTGAAGACCCTTAATTTATTCTTTTTTTTTATGCTGTAAATCAAAGTGGGTTTTTTATACTAAAATAGGTACGTAAGAAACATAATGACCATCAGACTAATATTATAAATGCGATTTGTTGCTCAATCACGCCACAACGGCTGAACGGATTTTAACTGGATTAAATTTGGCACAGAGATAGATTGTAGTCTGGAATAGCACATAGGCTATGTTTTATCCCGTAATTCCCACTGGAACGGGAACTACGTGAGTGAAACCGCGAGGCGCTGCTAGTCATACATAATCGCATCTTTATGTGACAAAGCCCTTAAATCTATAAAAAAATACCTATAAATAAATATACTAATATTATAAATGCGAAAGTGTGTTCGCTTGTTTTTTTCCTTCCTTCACGCCCTAACTAAGAAACCAATCGACTCGATTTTTGTTCCTTTTCATCCCACAAATCAGTTCCCATGGGATAGAAATAACCTTAAACAAGGCGTGCAAAGCCGCGAGCAGCATCTAGTATAAAATAAAAAAACATTTTATTGAATGCACGATCCCCATTACGATGACATCAACTAGCACGACAAGACACTACTAAACTGTCAAATCCAACCCTGGTTAACCGTCAAACCGTCTCTCTCAATGAGTTCTCCACTGATGAAATACATCCTGATCTTTCTTTCAAAGTACATTCAACGTCGGTCTTTCAACCGGTCATTACGATCACTCAGGGCGAATAAATGCGGGCATGTATAATTGCAGGATATGCTAATAATTGGCTCAAGAGTCCAAGATTGGCTAAATTCGTTATTCTCAAGTTACATGCCATTTTAGGGTTAAGTTTGTCTAACAATCCTTAAATAGTCTCGCCTGGCTCGCAAGATTGAGTGTGGCTTTTTGTTAATTTACTTAGACAGTCGAGGCATTTTAATTGTGCTTTTAAATTGGTTGTTTTCGGCTATTTTTAGCACCTAAGCTCACTTCAACAGCCTATAATGGTCCACTGGTTGTCTGGTGGACGCATGCCTTCCCCTGATTTTTTTATATCATGCAGGGTAATGCCCATAATCCCCACGCTGGGTATGCGGGTTTGGGATCGCAGTTCGGTGGTAGATCTATTCTGCAAGAGGCGCTGCTGCCCGCCCCCCGGTGTATGTCCCTTTGTAGAAACCCACGAGGAGAGTTGGGGTGGTGCAAGTTCTAAGCCAGCACTATACGGCTTTTAGTACCTACCTAGATAGTTTAGTGTCGTTTAGCTAATATTTTGTAGGCTAATTTGCCGTGACTTCAACTCAACCCTTGCCAAATTTCATTAAAGTCCGTTTAGACGTTTAGGCGTAAATAGGTAACAGACAGACATACAGAGCTATGTCCTTTCAAACTTATAATATTAGTATGGATAAATTCGAAATTTAACTATTAATGAAAATTACAATCACATAATAGAATATAATACAAGCACCCGTGCTTCGAGGCAAAAGAAAACAAAATGGCTGCCATTTTATCATAGAGAGAGAAAAAAATAGGGATAGTGATTTGTCGATAAAATTTACCGTATTTCACCCCCCCCCCCCCCAAAGTCTCCGACACCGGTAACCAGACACATTGTATAATAATGAGTAAGATCGAAGCTCAAAATCTTTTCAAAACTAATCAAAAAACTAAACATACTCTAGAATTTGCTTAAAACTTTCTGCCAACTACAACTGAAATGTCCATAAACGTTCCCCTATTTATAGTCAAAGTGTTTCTGAAACTTTCCAACTATCTTATGCTGTTTCGGTCCAGAGTCTCAGCATCTGGGAGGCTATTCACTATGACCAATCCAAACGTGTTACACACCTAAGACAAGACTACGGCGTGGAATCGGTAAAAACCGTATTCTTTATGACATATTTGTGATTCCGTACCGTAGCACGATACGATTTACGCTCGATTTGAATAAAACCGATATTTTCCGAATAAATTGGATGAAGATTTTGAACGAAACATGCGAAACACAATAAACGGGCCCATAGACAACAAGTCTTGTCATTTTTCGATTTCTCACCCAAGGCACGATACGATCGCGTTCTTCTTAAAAACACGTTGTGACGTAGCACGATTTGGGCAAGGAATCTCGTTGGTCATAGTGAATAGCCTCCCCGGCTCCCTGTATAGTACGACATTTGCGTGTAAACGGCGTCTGTTACGACAGAATATAAACTGTTCTTGAATTCATGCATGCTGTTTGGACGTAAAATGATAACTTTAGCGCCTTGGTTGGTTACGAAACTTGGTAATGTCCTGTGTACCTACTGGTCCTCTATAAACTGGGAATGGCATAAGCAAATTACTTGTTGTGAAACTTTATTGAGGCAAGTCAATAAATTCATGGAAGGACCATTTTGCTTCATTGAAGATTCTTCTTATTGCCTAAGTTATCGTTATCCTGTGTAGTTAGTTAGGTATTAATAAAAGTGACTTGTGCATTTCGAAAAATAACAACTTACAAGCTAAAGGTTTCTTGGTAGCTTCTTTTACTTAGACTTCATTGCGAAACGACAAAAATCCAAAATATCACTTTATTTTCTGTTTTTATTCCAAAGTTTTGATCTTATGTATTTTGAAATAAAGTTGAGTTTGAGTTTAAAACCCACGGAACAGAAAAAATAAGTGGAAGTGCTATGCAACAAAATTACTATGGGCACCGGTGTCGCCAAACTCACACAAATAAACCCTTAATCTTATATTGCATTACAAAGAAACAATTCGTTTCATTGGTAGTTAAAAGTTTAGTCAAAATTAGCCAACGTCACAGATTAGAAAATAAACCTTAAATTCTACTGTATAAGATTTATTTTACTTTAGCAGCAGAACGTATTTACGAGCTACACTCACCAAACAGCAACTTGACGAGTCAATTCTGCTATTTGACCATAGATGGCAGTATTCACAGTGCTCGCAATTGTAAACATAATTTCCATAGTCATATGATTGACATTCGCGTGATAGGTCGCGGACCTACTCACCAAACATTTGACTGGCGAGTCAATTCCGCTACTTCACCATAGATGGCGGTATTCTCAGTGCTCGCAATTATAAACTTAATTTCGTTATTCGTATGATTGACATTCGCGTAATAGGTCGCGACTCGTCTAAGGCTGCACCAGGTAGCACAATGAACTACTATATCGATATCGATAGATATTTTGCCACAGATTGTAGGCGACGACGGAACCCTAGTATAAGGATATTTAGATCTAATTACACTTTTATTGGTTAGTTTATCTTAGTTTGTTTCTATTTAGAGCATAGAAACTCTTTCTATAGGAATTTGGTAAGATCGTATTATTAGTACCTACGTAAGTTGAAAATGTACTTTTTAGTTTATGGTCATTTTGTAGTAAAAACAGTACAAAAAGAAATGTTAAGGCCTAAAACTCGTTTTACCGCTTGTATTAGGTGAATAGGATAATTAGTTTTAGAGTTATTTACCTTTTTGTGTAAGGAAAAATTTCTCTTGTTGAGTTTTGTTAGGTTTTAGTTTTAGGTACTTTTTATTACTTATAAATGTCTAGATATTGTATTTATTTATTGATAAGGTATGTTTTAGGCACCAAGTAAACATGATTTGTAGTATCGATCAAATCAACATCCGACTTGACTACATCACTAAACGAGTAGCGAAGAACATTCGAGAATAGAAACAATCCAAAATCAACTTTATGCTAATCGCATAAGGTCGATTTTGACTAACCGTTCTAATAAATTATTTGTAAATTTTAATAAAATAAGATTTTATGACAATGCATTGAAAATGCTACCTATTGATGGTATAAAACACCTTCGTTTTCGAGATTTTTTCGCCTACTATAATTTTTACACTCTAAAATGGAACAATACGGCATAGCTTCGGAAAAATGAATTCGCCGCGAGACTAGCAACTCGACGTGATGTAAGAACACGACTGAGATCAGTTAAGCGTAACTACGCATAATTGTGGCACGCGTGCCACGCCTACTTACCACTTCCACTTATTTTTTCTGTTCCGTGTTAAAACCTCTATAAATCTATCCTGCTTATAGAAAAAGCAAATTTTTATAAAAAAATATAGGTATCTTCCTAATAAAAACCTACGTAATAATAAAAAACTTCGAGACTAGAAATTACAAGGTACTTTTAACCAGTCAAAACGCACGCAAACCACTGGCAAGCTTTCTTATTAAATTAAAAACGATTCCACCTCAATTCACCTAAACTATTCCTCGGAAGCAATAAATGCCATAGAGATATTTATTCCTTCATTCCGAGCATCATATTTTACCGTCCTTCCGCCGAGTAGCCTTCTGGTATTTTTAATTTTCGCTCCGAAATAGCCTGCAGCTGTCGTCTCGAGCTCAGTGGAGCTCAGACGTCGATATGCCTTGTATTTGCATCGTGACGCATTTACACTGAAAACTGGCGGATCCGCATATGACCTTTAGTTGAGTTCCCTGTCAATATATTTATTAAAACTTGTTGTACACTCATAAAAGTATCAAAAGCTTCCCTAAAAATAGCGATAGACATAATATAAATACTAGAAATAAACATAAACTTGCTGGGCCGACAACTAGGCTTCACAAAATTAATGTATCTTTTAAAGGGTATAAAATAATGTATACGCTTCTACAACGAAACTCCTAGTGGGTTGCAAAATCTATTAGTAAATAAATTGAAACAAATTGTCAAAACCTTTCTGTGCAAAAAGGCTTACCTACTACAAAATTTCAGATTATCTAGAAGATAAAAAAGCTTGGGACGGGTTTGCTCCAACTCGAAATATAACAATTAACAGGCAAAAGGTTTCTTTGTCGCTTCTTTACAGTCTACATACCAAAGCGACCAAAATCAAAAATATAACTTCATTTTCGTGTCAATGTTTTATTTTAAGAATTTGACCTTTTCTAAGTGTTTTGATTTGATTTTATTACAATATAAAGCCGCGGCATTTGTATTTTGGGAGCTCTCGGTCTTAGCCTTGTGACCAAGCACACTCGGATCGTGTCAACGCGCCTTAAGGCGCATACAGCACCTAAACTAGCGCCACCACCTACTTTATGTTATTATTCTGTTTAACAAAGGAGTTTAGGAAGAGATACGAAGTTGCACTTGGTGGCCACCAAAATCTATTTTCGTATCTCTTCCTAAACTAAATAGAATAAAACTATTACAGAGGCATTAAAAAAAAGCTTATGATAGGTATCACAAACTGGAAGAAGGATTTTTGAAAATTCCTTTGTTAAACGGAATAATAAGACAAATTAGGTGGCGGCGCCACTTTCGGTGGGGTATGGGCCTTAACAAACTGTCAAATCAGCCATCATGTACTCATGATGACTGATTAGACAGCCTGTACAAACCTAATCGAGTCTAGGTTTGGCATCTTATCTGCGTTTTAAGATGAAATGTAAGGGAGCCATAAAACATGCACACCACCGATCTGCGCTAACAAATAGTAGTTAAGAAAATGATACCTTTATAAAAACTATGAATTAATTCAATTTATTCAACTAAATAAAACATCTAACCCTAAATTACTAAAGCTAAACTTCCAAAGCATTAGCTTCACGTTTATATTTTTAATACCTATTTATTTATTTTTCTTTAATTAATACGGTAACACCTAACATTAATTGAAGTAAAATTAGTATTGTAAAGTTTACCTATACAATATGTTCTGTGCTAGAGAATCACTAATCCCGCAAATTAGGTACCTACCTATCTCCTGAATTTTAAAGAACCTGTTTGGCATATAAATGCGCCCTAGTCCGATTGGAAACTGATAGCAAACGGACACAGGGTACGGAACGAGAGTAAGTAATAGCACATACTCGTTTCTGAAGTTACCTACCTAATGTTGTATTATATTCTGCTCGTATGCTAAAAGAGATCTGCTACATGCTGTATTACTTTGTATTGTACAGGCAACTTCATCCGTAACAGATATACAGAAGGTGAATCAGTAAGCTTCTTGAGTGTAGACAACGGCATAAATAGATACTCATAACGTAGCGGCTACCGTAGCGGTTATCTTGCATAGGTCGATGTAGACCTAGATCTGAAGCGATTTCTAAGCTTTCGCCGAAGTCGCAGGTAGAAGCTACATAGATATAGAATAATTTTGCGAATCTACCATCTTCTTAGTAAGAAATTCTATAATCATAGAAACCAAGTCTTTTACTAAATCTTTCCAAGTCTTTACTTGAGCTAACTATAGAATGTTGCAGTTGCAAACAATCTATAGCTGAACTAATCCATCAATACCAATCGGAAGCGTTCCCAAGACAGAGGCGGCAGATCGCTTCGACCGGAGACACCTGGTAAGTATATTTAAAAGTAAATAGGTGTATTTCACTATGACGCTCATTAGGGGAGAACTATGTCCAGCTGTGGACTAACATGGGCTGATGATGACAATGAAGATATTTTGACATGTTTGAAATCTGAAATCTACGTATTTTAAAGACTTTTGTTTGGGTTCGTAAGCTCACGCCTTTTGTTTTTTAATTTTCTCTTTATCGAATTTCTTCTTCTTCTAGATTGTATTGTCGTCGTTTTAACAGCAGGTCGTATATTGTGATGACACGTACATAATTATTATAGTATCACAGGATGCGATCGTGTCAAGCGATAATAAAACGGTCTCAATCGATTCTGTGGTGTGAAGAAAGGTGTTGTGGTCATTTTAGTGCCTTCAACTTAGTGAAGCGTGTGCTGCATTTGCGTGTTCACGGAGACTTTGTCTGGTTTTGTCATGGAAGACTTTTTTGTTGTGTGAGCCCTTATTAACAACACATTCTAATTTATGTAAGGTAGGTTTATCGTTGCGAATGATGATATCGAAGCAAAAGTTTTATTTTCACTAATGAGCCCTATGTTATGATATCTACGCGCGTAAATAATAAGCAATATTATAGGGCCTATATAATCTCTGAGACATTCTTTTTTACCAAACTAGACCTTGTCATTTTATCAAATTACCTAACTTTTAACGAACACTGGTTTTATTTTATTCTCTATCAGACACGAAATACTGTTGTAGCACTATATGAGACGATACGAAACCGTGACCAGATTCTCTTTTCATGATCACATTACCATGAAGGTTCTGTTCGAAGGTTCCATGCCGTCTACAGACCGTCTACCGTCTTCTTAGACAATTTAAACCGCTGTCAATTTTGTCAAAGTCTACCGTAGTAATCCTAAGCGCTCTGCAAAGAACCATGAAGGTTCTATGCGAAGGTTCCATGTAGTCTACACACCGTCTACCGTAGTAATCTTAGACAATTTAACCCGGTAGTAATCCTTAAGGGCAAAGAGCCATGCAGGTTCATGTATGCAGGTACCATGTCGTCTACAGACTGTCTACCGTAGTAAGGCAAAGTGCTATACAAAGAACCATGAAGGTTATGTTTGAAGGTTCCATGTCGTCTACACACACTCTAACGTAGTAAGCGGTCTACAAAGCCGGACGCTTGCAAAGCTACTTAATTATAGACGCGGCTTGAAGAGAGGCTTTCACTCTAATTCTGTCGGATGCTTGTGCACTGTCCGTTCTAACTTGAGCCTTCGCAAACAAGCCCCGTCAGTACACTACCTACACAGTACACAGGTCGCCGCCAGATCGTAGAATCATTCCGATTTTAATGGCTAGTTGGATTATAAAACGGTATATTACAGATGAATGCAAGCAGATTTTGTACAGTCAACATTCAACAATATGGTTTAAAGTTTCGTAGCCATCTATGTAAATGAAATAGAGTTTCCAGCAAATCAATGTTCGTCATGTGACCCGCGTAGCCAATTTGCAAACTGGCGGCGACACACATACCTATCAAGCTCGTTCACTTATCATTCGGCTGACACTTTTCTGCTTTTGGTTTTTGCTAGGCTCCAACGCTAAGCTTAATAAATAATGCTGGACAATTCACCTAGCATTATCTATCCCCAAGCTAAGCAGAGCTTGTGTTATGGGTACTAGATAACTGATATACATAATACAATACATTACATAGATAGATATTTTTTATTATAAATAGAAAACTGTAGAAAACTGTCTAGTACCCATAACACAAGCTCTGCTTAGCTTGGGGCTAGTTAATGCTGTGTAAATTGTCCAGCATTATTTATTTATTTATTTATTATTATTATTTATTACACATGATTTCGAGAACTCTTGCCGGAACAAGGCTTTATAATGAAGCCAATCTTTAACCTAAAATAAGGCATCTACATTAATAGCCTACAGTCGTCGATATGTTGGGACTACCTAGATACTAAGATAACATTGGGCTTTGTTTGAAAGTTTGATTAAGTTTTGTAACATTGTACACTGAGGACTTTCTAAAGCACAGTCTGTATGTTTGTTTTTGACAGTCGTTAATGAAAATTGCCGCCGTCGTCGTCCCCTTTGGTCTAGCTTACAAAAACTTGGTTGGTACAGTACAATACAAACTGATACGTGATCATTATTATTTAGTTTTTTGAGGTAGGTACAGTTGTCTTCAGACCTACGAATAATTTTTTATTATAGTTTTTTAGTTTTATTTATTAGGTACATATATTTCAGTATTGATATTTTTTTATTTTTTTTTTAAAGTCTTTTAAAAAAAAGTCTTTAATTATATATTTATTATTACTATAATTAACGGAGAAATCATCGAACATACATAAAAAAACACATACCGAGCATAGAAACTCCTCCTGAAGTCGGTCAAAAAGTACTAACTTGGATTAACCAGAATCTCAGTTTTATCTAACCAGAATCTCAGTCTTATTTAACCCTTTTATTGCCTAAGATGCATGACGACGATGTGTTCAATGTTGACCCTCTTGAAGTGCGACGCGCCGCCGCCGACGACATCACCCCCTTCTGGTCACTCTACGAAGACTGGGCAGTGAATGCGTTAATATGTCCGTCGACTAGCCAAGTCATCGCGAATGTCTTTTGGCCAAATTTGAACAATGCTCGTCATGCTCGGCCAACACGCGTTCGAGTAAAAAACCAGCTGTTTCAAACGAGACTAGATTAAAGTGTTCTCGGTTTGATACTACAAAACCTGCAGTGTCAATAGAGATTGCAAACTTTATTAAAGAGACGTATATGATCTTCAATTAGATAGGTATCGAGTTCCATTGTTTGATTCGTTCTATTCTTCATCTTACACTCGAGAAAGCTTTCTTAAGACTCTTATCTCTATCTTTCTTTATATCTGTTTTGAAGACTTTATGATTATTCCACGTTGGTTTGTTGAATATCATTCGATATCGATCGATATTGAATCTGAGTTCACCCTTATGCACTGTCGCTATTAAAATATTTGATAGTGTTTACTTGGAAACCGAGCCGGTTTCCAATCAAGAAAGAACAACGTATCGGTGTTCGAAGTATTTTCAAAAAGCGATTAACAAAATGCCTTTAATGCTTAATTATAAATACTATTTAACGGGTATTTATCGCGTTTATTTACCTATTTTGCTTTTAATGCTGCCACTGCGGAATATTTTATTTATTTATTTAAGAAACAAAGTCTACAGCTCTTAATTTTAAATCATACAAAACATATACTCGTAATGGCGCCGATAATCAAACCGGATAAATTTACACTTTACAGAATTAAAATTTAATTGAGTATCACAGAAGAAGTAGACTAAAATGAAACCTATTTTAATATGTTTTTCGTTTCGTACCATATCAACTTTCATTTTCAAACCTTTATTCGTAAACTACACTAATATAGAAGATATAAATATATGTAAATGTAAAATTTCACATGTTTGTTACCTCTTCACGCCAATACTACGAAACAGATCGGGCTGAAATTTTGCATACAGGTAGTTCTAGGCCTTTTAACATAGGCTTTTTACCCCATCAATCATTTTCCACGCAACAAAAATAACCTTAAAAACGCGTGCGAAACCGTGGGCCGAAACTAGTAAGTATTTTACTAACCGTAAGAAAAGGTAAGTACTTTAGTAAAGTACTTACATTTTCTTACCGCGGGCAGAAACTAGTATTTTACTAACCGTAAGAAAATCTAAGTACTTTAGTAAAGCACTTACATTTTCTTACCGCGGGCAGAAACTAGTATTTTACTAACCGTAAGAAAATCTAAGTACTTTAGTAAAGTACTTACATTTTCTTCCGAACTTAGAAAATGTAAATACTTTAGTAAAGTACTTACAGTTTCTTACAATTCGTTGATTCCCACTAAGCTGCATCACGTACAAGCATCTTTTTCATAACCAGTGTAATCATGATCAGACAAAATCAATATTTTTATAAAAGTTACCACTTTTCACCCTAATGGAACATCCGTAATAGTCTCACGTACACAATCCAAATAAAGCAAACCACAGTATAAAGTAGAGTATTCCGAAAGGTGTGTTTACTGAAAAAAAAGGTTTAAAGTCGGGTAGGCTGGTGAAACGTGTTTGAGCAACGAAGTGCACTGCAACATTCTGTGTGTATAGTAAAGTAGACCGTAAGTTAATGAAAATAACGTTTTAAATAAAACAAACTAGGATCTGATTGCAGCACTAAGTAATAGTTGTTAGTAATTTAGGTTCGTATTTGATGAATGAGATCCTAATAGAGGGGGAGTTTGTAGCACTTATGTGCGGATAATTTTAATCTAGGTTTGGTTCAGGGAAAGAAACATTTTTTTACTGTTGATGGTCTAGCGTTTGGCTACCATCTCACTTGAATAAGTGAAAATGGAGCACGCTTTCCCAGAAGGAACTTATTCACCCTGTATTTGAAGACTCCAAGATTGCACTCTGACGGGAAAACAAATGCTGGAAGCTCATTCCACTCTTTGATCGTGCTAAATATGAAGGTAGAGTAGAATTTTTGGTTCGACACTGTGAGATGTATATCGAACAGGTACGGGTGGTATTTCTCTGTGCGTCTGCTGGTCCAATGAGAGCGATTCCTTATCAGAAGGACCATTCTATTAACCAGTAGTTTCCGACTTAGTTTTGATTCGTGAAAGATTCCTTAACAGAAGCAGCTTAGATATAACTCGTTACTGTCGGTCATTGAAGATCACTCTACCGTTTACTATCTATACCTGTTATGAGGTCAATGGATTCCATCAATCAATTGGTGGATGATATACTCAAATGTATAAGATAAGACATTTTTATTGGTACACAAGACACTAGAAAAAACAATAAGAAAAGACAATGTAAGACCAAGAGGCGGCCGCTCAGCGCGTGCTTTTGGAGAAGGGGAGCAACTGTAGAGCTGGTTTCCCGTGACATCTTAGCGGAAAGCGCGTCACTGACTGTTAACTGACTAAATGTATAAACGTATGGTATGGAGTGTAGACGAAACCATAGAGATCCCGTCTCGACAAATACTGTACGTTTAGTAAAAGCTTCTAACCTTTTAAAGCACCATGATCTAGTTTACCCAAGTTAATCATAAAACCAGTTACAAGACCATCAAAAAACAAGTCTGTACAAAGCCGGGTGCGTGCAGGTAAACATCGGGCAACCGGTCTCATAATACCACTGATTGCTTTCAAATTACACCTTTGCCCATAATCAATCAAAACTATCCCTTATTTTATGAGTAAGACAGTTCAGATTATTACTTAAAAAAGAATGACCAAAATTCCATGCAGTAGGTAGATGCGGCACCCAGGGAGTTTAAACTCTAAATGCTAATGCAAGAATGGTCGCGTGCAAGAATATATTATGCAGATATATTTATTACTTAAAGGTCTGGGTATTTCGGACTTCTTTTTGTAGGGTTAAAGTTAAAATAAAGTATCGCTGAACCATTTCTAAGCGAGGTTGTTTTTGGTGAAATATTCAGATCAATCCGTACCAACCAAAGAACAAGGGTGGCAATAACATAATAAGAAAGAATCACGTATTTTCAGTGAGAAAGCTAATGATTCGCATAATATGAAATACAACAGCAACCCTTAATTTATTACCTACTAAAGTAAATTACAATAAAAGATTTTTTTTATATAATTATATTTATATTTGACTACAATAAAATATACAATAAAATTTGATTACAATAAAAGATTTTTTTTTAATATACCTAATTATATTTATATTTGAAACATAGCTGCAGACTCGATTGATTTTGTTTAATTTGTAACTATACTAATTCCAATTTGTTTTTATTATTTAATAAACAAAGGAAATTACGATAAAATCATAGAAACAAATACAAATAAGAACTATTATCCATTATTATTTATTTATTTATTATTTATATTATTTACAATTAAAACAATAATTGAGCAAACTGTTGCAATCAATCTACAGGTAGCTCAAATGATCCATATCAATACCATTTGGAAGCGTACTCAAGACGCTGCTGCTGGCTACATTGCCCCGCTGTATGGCAATGCTGCCAATGCGCTGTGCACTCACAAGCTCTCGGGTCACTTCGACCAGACGCTCAGACAATTTTTTGATAAACCGGAGAGCCTCGGTACCCCACGGACCTAAGGCCTCGATTCCAAGGGGAGCAAGTGCGTAGGCTCTGACGAGACAAGTCGAAACCTGTGCCTCTTGAGATCTTTGGCCAAATGATTTGATTGTAATTTTCTTCCTTAATATTTTTATAATTTCTATCTAGAGGTAGCTCATAAAGTCTACCTTGGTAGCTCTTCAATAGACCTTCGTTTGACCACAATCTCACCTGATGGAAAGTGACGATGTGTCCTACCATGTTTCACGAAGGCCTAGAAGATACTACCTATTCACTTTTGTCTTGAAAATACCTATGTTGTAGGTATTTCACCGAAAAAAACAATCCTTAACAGTACTTGTTGGAAGCGTCCCCAAGACAACACCTATAACTTATAGTGAATATACTTGGGAGTGGATATGTCGCTCTACGTATTAACTCCACTTCAGCGAAAAGACAGAGACTGGCAGGCTAACAAAGGGCTTACAAAGAAAGACATGTCATTCAAACCCATTTATTGGGTAAAAGCCTTTGTTATTTATTATTAATGTTTCAAAAACGAAGCCGGAAACAGAAATTGAGTTACGTTTTTTTATAGATCGCGAAGATGTAGTCTGAGTAGTCTTACTGTTTTTAGATGAACTTCGATTTATAATGGTATTACTTATTACTGTATTTAACGTTTTAATTTAATTTTCTCAGTAGTTAGAAGCTTATAAGTTGCGGAACACTACACAAAATATCGAACACTTCATCAATGAGTGCAATGGGTTATGCATAGGTGGTTTTTATAATATTATTTGGCGTTTTGTAACGTATGCTATTCTGTAAGTTAATCTTGAATAAATAAATAATAGGAGCCAACAACGAAATAAGAAACAAAATTTATTCATGAAAACGATTTATATGTCACTTCTATATATTTCTGCGAATGTATAACTTGTACTCATAGTGCAAACAAGTTGCTAAAAATAATTCAAATTACACAAAGACATAATTGTAATTGAATAAAAAATAGTAGATACCACACTCGACTCAATATAATAGTACCCAGTTGAGTCGTTGAAATGGTGCCCCTTGGATCCTTTCTAGTTAAATAAATGAACTTTTCCTGCGATTTCCCCAACAAGCAACAAAAGTTACAGTAATTCGAGTCAGTATGATGGCCGTGCCAGAGCTTGACAAATTGGGGACCCGGATTATCCCAGAACGCTCAATTACAAGCTTCACCCGAATTATACTGAGATTTCAGGCCTTGTACCCAAATCGGCTTTTGGAAAATTAGCTTAGATAGGTTTGGTTTTAAGTTCAAGGTTGTTAGCAGAATTGATGTTCCAAGATTAGCTACTATTTGGTTTTACCTGTCCCGGTGTCTGTCAGTAATCAAATTTTGCTAGTATTTGTGTCAATAAATATCCTGTTAAATAGTTGAGGATTAAGCACAGGTGTTCAAAGAACCTCGAGGTTAATTAGGTCCATAATACCGTACAGGACATTTTATTTAAGCCTATACTGCGCCGTCGTATTGTCCTACTTTTGGGCAACAAAAGCAACTTCCAAACCTGGCGGTCATTCGGATTGTCAAGCATTAATTATTATGTCTCATTTCCATGATCCTCGGGCCATTTTAGTGGCCTGGTCCTTTGGGAGGAATATTATTTGCGGCCGGCTCCCACCAATTGAGCAATTGACTAACTAAACGTTTATTAGGATTTTTTAAGAGTGCCATTAGTGAATCTAACGGAAATAAAGACAGTTTGCATTTTAATCTGTACCAGCTTACACCTTTTGTAATATGAGCAGAGCAACGCAATTCTTGTCCATGATTTTCTCCCGGAATTCATTTGGTTTTTGCTCCGCCGGCTGATTAAATTTTGATTAGCCCCTGTCGGCGAGTAAGCAAATTTTATTTCGGAGATTGAATTTTTGCATTATAAAATAAAGCCATTTATTTAAAGTAGAACTGTTGTGTACAGCTTTAATAATCCAGTTTCATCACACTTTATATTGCGGAGTTATAAAAGTTTGTCATGTTTCAGCCCATTTTAACTTTTTTAACGCGTTTGCTGCTGAAACACTTCCACGCAGCGCAGCACAATATATTTTTAAAATGTCAGTAGTATTTTAGGCTACAATAATTGTTATATGAATTTAATGATGTTGGGATAATTTTCGTTTTTATTTATGTTGATTTGATATAATTTCCATACTGATATTATTATCTGGAGAAGCCGCTGACTCCTAAAACAGAGTTTGAACTAGTTGAGGAGCCTTTGGATTCATACCTGTCTGTAAAACTATAATAATTATATTTTTACTTTTAAAAATAGCTGTTTCAAGCAATATTTTATGTATGAGGGTGTCAAAAAAAACGACCATTCACCAAGAGCTTAATATAAGTGAAGGATCTTCACTTTAGAAGACATTGGAAACCACAAAGCCAATAACGTAAAACCTTAAGAAAGCTATCAGCTATTCGATCTCAAAGGAAGTCCTCATTATACTCAAAATCCGGTTTAGTAAGGCTTCGGCATAAGCGACCTAAAAACTCGTATTATGGGGTACCTTATCAAATTATACATGGTTTTTGTTAAGGGATTGGGTTGTGTTGTTACTGATGGATCCATGAGGAATTTCTTTAAGGGATACGAGCTAAAGACTTTTTAGCAGTAAAAATGAATACCACAATGCTATATGCCCCTCAAGTATGATGATAGGTACATCGCCTTAACCAGTCCTCTGCTGGACCTCGGTTGGCCTCCAACAGGCATCCTACTGATAAGTTTCTTATTAACTTTTACCTATCAGACGTAATTTGATACCTACGATCTGCCTACGATAGTAACTACACAGCCCGGACAAAAGCGAAACTGGCTTATTCTCTAATTTGCTGTTTGGTAGATCGTCTGACAATCATGTCCTAATTCTTTACCGACTCGATTTTTATGACAATAGATTTGGTTAATTTTGCTCAATTTTTTTTATCAATTACAGACCCTACTCAGGCTTCTTTTATTTTTAATCAGGATATTCACTAGCTTCGTATAGTATTATTTATGTTGTTTTATTAGCTACTTGCACGGCTTTATACGCGTTTTTCCGTGATGAAAAGTAAGACAGATGGAGTTACTGTGGTAAACTATTATTTTTATACTTTTGGAAATCTTAAATCACTTTATTTTTCGACGCTATTAGACGAAAAGCTCGTACATCCATGTGTCAAAAGTTCAAACTGTGTCTACGAAATATACTTCATTCTGTCATTCAGTCTTTATTCACTCATCTGTCAATAACTAGGAAAGTTCATAGTCGTGCATGTGCCAAACAGCAAATAAGAGAGTGGACGGGGTAAAAGTCTTATAAGCTACTAGTGACCCACCCCGGCTTCGCACGGATACTTTATTATGCATGTGTGCGTGTGCATAGGTATAAAACTTCCCCTTGAATCACTCTATCTATTAAAAAAAACCGCATCAAAATCCGTTGCGTAGTTTTAAAGATTTAAGCATACATAGGGATATAGGGACAGAGAAAGCGACTTTGTTTTATACTATGTAGTGAAGAGAAATTAATACCTAGATCCAAAATTGGAAACCATTACTTGATCGCATCCCCGCATGCAAATCGAGTTAGGATCTATGTGTGATCCTTCCGGTAGCATCCGGTGAGTCTGTTTCATTTCCGGCACTTTCCGGTGCGGCCCTCGTTCAGCTATTTGGAACGATCGACCGTTTGACGTCTCTGTGGAGGTATTAACGGTCCCATTACAGAGATCCTGAAGGATGGAGGTCATATTTTATGGTCATTTTTATGTCGGTGCTTAAAGAAACTAGCGCGCTCCCCTCGCGACAAAAAGTCGAATTGTATTAGGTACCACTATAGGTTGGGTAGGTAAGGTACCATAGCAGGCAACGATCAGTATTTCAGTGTTTTTATTGCGCGACAAAAGTATTACAATGCTTTGTAAGTATTCAAGCACCCTGTCAGATATGGTGTATGGCGGGACGTTGGCTACTTCCTAGTGAAGAGCCTTCTTTGGAGTATGGCAACAGATCTTATATAATCTACGACTTGAGATAAATACTTAATCAAGTACCTATAGGTATTTAAGTTATAAAATACTTTTATAAATAAGATTTATAAAATAACCTCCTCTGGTATTTTGCACTAATTTGAAAACATCCTATATACTTGCTGCCTTAGTACATAGGTACATACTGTACGAGTTACTAGCCTTAGTAGTGCTAAATAGAAAACAAAGGATAAATAAAACCCCGAATCGGATACGTACTTTCGTTAGTAGATCTGATTAGATGTAAGTGGATAAAATATATTATAATTGTGACGTGTCCAAGAGAAAAAGGAAGGTCTAAAGGAAATAAAGCACTTTGAATTTTGAACTTTATAGATATACAAAAATACGAACTAAAGTAGGAACATCAGAAATGACTGCAGTACATAAATAAAAGTAGTTTACATCTACCAGTAGTATTACTTACAGTAGTTTCATAACGCTTCGCTCTAACAATAAACCCGCACAAATAATCTCTAATAAAACCGCTAGCGGTGCCGAAAGCGCCGAAAGCTCCTCAAAATTGTTTTCAGCGGAAATAGCGCAGGATTTTCAGAAGACAAGTCAGGATATTTCATTGCTTGGTTGTACGGAACGCGCCAATAAAAAAAAAATTAAAAATTTAAACTTAGTGAATATGTTTTCTCCTATTTTGAGAGAACCCTAGTATCTATTTAAACCTAATTCAGGCTTTGAAACATTACTAACCAGAAAACATGTTATTTCATTGACTACTAGCAGCACCTCGCGGTTTCACCCGAATTAACATAGGGATAAAACAGCCTATGTCACTCCCTCAAAAGTAATCTTTCTAATGGTAAAAGAATTTTCAATATCGGTTCAGTAACTCCAGAGGGGGTACCCCCTATAACCTCACAAACTCACAAATATAGATAAATATAAATTTAATAAAGCTAAAAAACAACTACTAAACAAAACATTCAAATGAGGTAAGCCCTTGGACGAAAGAAATCACCTCCCGAGGTACCACAAAACTTAATAGCTTGGTGGTTAGTGAGTGTTTGTTTGTTAGGTAGGAGTCCTACCTAATCTGAAACCTAAACGTATGTTACTAAATTGAATAAACACTGTATTATTTCATACGGTTACATTGTGTACAGTACACCCTTAAAATAAGGTTCCTTCGCAAAACGCTTCTTCAATAAACACTTGTATCAAGAATTCATAATACAGGGAATTTGTCACGTGCCTCGACCCTTGGAGTCGAACCCGCTCTTGACTACATAAGGGTCCTTGTACTTCGAAAACCCTCTAGAAAAATCCCTTTCATGGTGTCTTGAGATGGAGAACGTTATTTTTGAGAGGTTGCAAGTCTTTATGTACTTAGGAAGGGTCATTTTGTATTGTTGCTGAATTATTTAACTTTCTACGAAGAAATACGAGATGTGTAGGTATTTAACACAAATAATGCTTCTGAGACTAGTCTATTAGGGTGGCCCAATTCAAGAAATCACTAAGTCCTAAAAGTGACTTTTGAGATATTTATAATTTTATGTTTTAAACGTCAGCTTAAATAACATGCGTTGTTAAAAAAAAAAACAATAATAAAATACATTATAGCGCAAACTAAGTAGTCTCATATTAAACGACTCTAATACTATCAATACTATCGTCAAATTGACGATAGTATTGAAACGTAATCGTGACGTCACAAAGTTGTATAGGATTTGCGTAGTTCCTTGTCCGCACGATAGAGGCGCTGTAGGTTCTTGAGATCTATAGAAAAATAAGTCGTCACGATCACATAATTAAGAAATAATTTATAAAAGAATAATTATGGAGATTATGGTGACAACGCATCGCTCGAAAGCGATCTCTCCCAGACAACCTACCAAGTATTGGCGAAAAGAACGTAGATAGCTCAAGATCGTTATGTCTGGAGGGAAAGGGGGAGGGCTGTGCCCAGCAGTGGGATGACCATCATGATGGCTTATTATAGTGATAATTATAAACTACCCACATAAGTGCCTACTTAAAACTATTTTTAAACTTTGATGACGTTCGATAGCGCGCCTCGATACTTTGATACTTTATGTTTATGCGGATTGTATAAAATTTGATGAGATTTTAAAACACTATCATTAGGTATACTCATATGGCTCTAAAATTACTAGAATAACTGCTGGTACGTAGCGCGATAGATATTGTTGGCTGCTGGCATCGAAATGTACTAAATTTTAAAATCACTGAACCACGTATTATTTATCTTCCATCGGATGCCAAACGTAGCGTTTACTTTTTATTTTCTCTTAGATGGATTATGAAGTTTTCAGTGCACTATAATACACTGAATACGAAAGTTTGTGAAATTGAAAATTACAATCAAATAATAGAAACAAATTAGAACTAGTTGAAATAATTAAGCTAACCGCAGACTGTTGTAAACAATCTACTGAAGCATACACAAGACGCGTTAGTTGCATTGTCCAACTGTATTGTAATAGGTATTAGCAATTGATTATGGTAATTAATAATAGTATTTACTATTGAAAGAATTGAGCTAACTCCAGACTGTTGCAAATAGAATAGAATAGAATACATTTTATTGGCTCACACACACATACACAGTACACAGAAAGATACAAAAAAAACTCATATCATCAATCTTCGATCATATCTTGATCCTACACACTAACTACTGATTCCTAGTTAGGAGTAAAGTATTTTGCATTAATGTGGTAGTGGTACTAAATTTACTGATACACTACTCTTGATTAACGACTCTTACTTGGCTGTTTTAGAGCAGGAAACCCCTTGATATTTTTTTTTAAATATAGTAATAAATCGTCTATAGGATCACAAAGTTATATTTATAGATTAATCGGACATAAAACTAAATATAACTATTATACCCACCCTAAAATATAATATGACAATAAAAGCGATATGACCCATAACACAAGTTTTATAGCAGCATTATACATCGTGTCATATAAATCTTTAAGTACCCGCAATGATTTGTCAAATTACTTTGCCTGCGTTGACTAGTATTACTTGGCCTTGGTAACGGCTGCTGTTGAGTTGAATGTGGCTTCAATTTATGCTGGATATTTGTGGTGGCTGGCTTATGTGAGTGAACAATGCACAATAGAAGTGCAACCGAAATTCAGGAAGTGCTTTGCAAATTATATCCTCTCTATAGACCTATACATATCTCGTAAATGATGTCCTCTATGGCGCGGTAGGCGTAGGTCCTCCTGCGACGTAGGAGGTTGCGTGTTTGATTCCCCGGGACAAACGTGTGTAGGATCTGCAGATATATTATGTGCCGGTGATCTGGTCGCTTTTGTGCACGATAAAAAATATCTGTCTATGTAGGTATTGTATCCTATTATGTCTATCAGTTATCGACTACCAGCTCTGCTTAACTTAGGGCTAGACAATGGTATGTGAATTGTCCAGAATTATTTATTTATTTATTAATTAGAAGGTAGTATAGAGGGTTTCCTCAGAACCGTTTTACTTGTTGCTAACTGCAGTTAGCTGCAATCCCCAAAACAAGTAAAACTAGATCAAAAATGACATTAAAAACAACAATGACAATAATTTGTAAAACAATTGAAAGACTACACAGAATTTTGAAGAAAGTTCAATTTTTTTCTGGTTATCGTGTCCATGTATTAAGTTTCAAAGATATGAACTCTCAACAAAGTTTCGTTATAGGACGTAACATAAGTCGGGTAAGCTCACAAACATGTGTTAAATTGTTATTTTATTAGTTTTGGGGAGTTGCTTAATCTTTATTAAATGTTTCTTTATCACACCCTCACACAGCTTTTACACAGTTCGTAAATTTATCTTCGTACTTTCTTCTTCTTTAGAAATTTGCCTCGTAAGATCCATCGCCGACTTAAACAATTATTATCCTTAGGTATCAAAAGCATGAAATAAAATATTTTTTATAAATACTTATTTCACGTGGAAAATAAAGTAAAGAAATAAGTTCCCAAAATTTTTCGGCGGGACTTGATCCCGCGCCCCACCTTGAGTTCGAGTCTCACCGAAGTCGAAAATTTTTAGGAACTTATTTCCTTCTAGAGTGCGGGTAACCACTATAACAACAATCCTTATACTACCTAGATTCATAGCTGAAAACACAGAGTACGATATGCGGATCACTCCTGCGACGCTAGAAGTGATCGCGTTGTACTACCTAGACCACCTAGCACTTTCATGGCTGAAAACACAGATTGCGATATGCGGATCACTCGCGAAAAAAGTGCTAGGTGAAAGTGCTAGGTAGTCTAGGTACCTAAGTAGTTATCTAGATTAAACTGAAGCGTTATTATTACTATATAGTTATTCTGTGACTGGAGCCATTGATATTTTATAAGCAGCTGTTACGAGGCGTAATGTAAATACCATTCGCAGTAAGCATGGAACGTCAAAAATCCGTCTCGTTGTCAGAAAGGGGAAAGACTACTAAGTAGAATCATTTTGTAAAAGTTCGAGTTCGAACTCAAATTCATTCAAGTGACCAAATGCGATCGCTCCTTTGTAACCTTATATTTGACAAGTAAGTTCGAGTTTCAAGAATCGAAATTATTTGTTAATAAATGAATTCTTAATGAATGGTTAGACAATTCTGCCAGTGTCAAAGAATCGAAAATAATTATAAATTGTATGAGTAAACAAATTATGAGGATTGTATGATATTTTCACCAGAGTCTAGTTTGTTATACATCAGGCTACACCACATTGAATTCCCTTGCAGAAGACCAATTGTACGTAATTTTTTAGCGTAAATGACAAAATCTCACTCCACTTAGTTCATTTCATTACCACGTTCGTCACCGAGGAGGTTTACAGAAAACAAAACTTTAACTCACTGCGGATTCAGCTTAGTGAGGTTTGAAATGAGTTTATAGAAAAAGCCTGGTGTACTGGAAGTAGTGACTGTATGAACACTCGCTGTGCATGTGCCACTTTACACCTCCTGTCAGTAACCGGCTTTAAACTTTTGTTCCTATATCTTTTGTAAGTTCTGATCCATCAAACAACATTCAAACCCGCGCTCCACCCTCAGTTCAGGTTTGAATCCTGCCGCAATCGTAACTTTTTGGGACATAATTAAATTTTCGTGGAAAATTTTCCCTGTGCGAGTAACGAACTATAAAGCAAAAGCTAATATTAAAATATTTCCTCATTGATATAGATAGTTATATCTGCATATTCATCTAATATTTCGAGATTATCACCTGTCATATCCCACCTTTATGTGGTCCCACACAAAGCTCCCCTGTAGCTTCAACTGAAGGGATGAATGGAATCCAACCCTCGTCCCTTTCAGAGGTTCTCCCTTATGAGATTTTCACACGAAATTGCTTAACACAATGGAAAACGTTTGTGGATTTTCTTTGTTGTTTATGGAATATGTTTTTATGTTTACTGATATGCTTTTATTATTAAACTAGCTTCCACGGTATGGTGGGCTTAGTTTTGACGTTGTAAATGTTTTGTTGGCTATTTTTACAGAAGATTAAATTTTCTTCTTACATGGCCATTTCCCGTTCTTAACCTCTAAGTTCCGATATAAAGGTACTTTTCGATACATATGAAGACTACACCGTTTTTGCAATGAAATAATCGGATCGGATAAGAAAAAGCTATGTTTGTACCGTATTAGTTTTTCAAAATACGAGGACATAATCTTCATTAAATGAGAGCGAAAATTCTTTTAAATTCATTTTCAAGCGTTTTTCTTACTTTTACTCTTGTTTATGATGATTTTTTTATAAACTAAAATATGCAGTTATAGCTATTTCTTATCCAATTAGGTAATCAAATCTTTATTAAAATCGGGGACGTAGTTTCCAAATGAATCGGAAAGTACGTTTGTATGGGGGATAAGCGGTTCGCCACCTTAAATAACGTGCCACCAAATTTGAGCTAAGCTGACATTCCCTAATGGTGCAAAGCTAAATCCCTACCCGACAGCTATTCTGCAATCTGTACATGCACTAGCACTAATAAAGCAAAAACAAAACACTCAGCACAGCACTAGAGAAACACTCGCCCAGTCTGAGTGACACTCTTTGTTATTTCTCGACAAAACCGCGTTTTACCTCGTATTATTCGTGTTTTGTAGAGTACGCTAAAACGTGGTCCAAAAGAAAACCAGAGCCATTGAAAGTCAACCGTTGCGTCTTCCGCGCGAAACGTTCGCTTTCCAGACTAGAACAATAACCACCCTAAAATACCCCGGCGTGTTTTCATTGCGGAAAATAAAACAGAACTAGCAAGTTTTGCTGTCTTCAAAAGTAGAGTCAGTTTTTGAACAAAATATGCAAGGTTTTTTTTGTAAACGTTTTCATTGTACATGTAAATAACTGCGATTTATTCAAGTGTCACATTGCTAAATGGGAGCCGTCAGTGTAAATTTGTGAAAACATGCGTTTGTGAAATTAGTAAAAATATTTTTTCGCAAAATTAAGTTTGCTGCTTTAACAAACAAACTATGACAGCTCCCATTTAACAACCTTTTCCTGTTGATTCCACAATAGTTTATTCTCCGTGCACGTTTAAATAAGAATATGAAAGGCATTTTTTTCTATTTTAATTTATATTAGCAAATCAAAAGTAATTACATACAGTAAGTATGTAACTACTTTTGATTTGCCATTCAACGTAGCGATACTGCCAGCATTCTGGACGGCTTTGATTTTTTGGAAATAGATATAAGTGTAAATACTAGGTGTAGGTAATTATTTTATTCTGTTATTCTACAAAGATTAGATTTCTAGACAGTAAATAAAGTGCGAAATTTTCATACATTTGAATTTATCCTATACAGCAGGCTTTTTCAATGAACTCATTTCGAACTTCGCTAAGCCGAATCCGCAGTGAGTTGAAAGTCTTGTATTCTGTATAACTAAAAATATTTAGAATTTAGAATACCATTTGAAGGTGAAGTGAGTTTGAGTTCTAAGTGAGTTCGGTCACTCGAGTGAATTCGAGTTCAAATTCGGGGTCACAATAATGCACTATACAATTTATTGTACGGTCCAATAATGTACACCTTGATAATCCGTGTCAAAACCTATTCAAATTGGAATCCATGACACGCTTTATCAAGGTGTACAATAAATTGTCGTGCATTATAGTGACCCCAAATTCGAACTTTTACAAAATGAGTCTACAGTAGAAGTATTTCGGGCGACAACCCTTTCATACCAAAATACCGTGCTGCGAATTCTACTTTTAGTTTCCCCTATTCTGTGGTTCCGCTGCCAGTCAGACCACTCCACCTACCCCTTAATTAAGGGGGCAGTACTCAAATGCTTCTGGCGTCGAATACCCAGACGTGTGCCGTTGAGATAACGAACCTCTCTCGCTTATTAACACTACTATTGCCTGTAAACGACTCTACTTAATTCTCATAAGGAGGGAATTCGAATGAAAGACATTTTTTAGTGCAGAATGGACTAGACTTTTCGGGACCTAGGCTAGGTTCTAGATGATATCGATATTAACGTTTTTCCTGTCTTTTATTTATAAACCTCTCCAATTTTTTACAAAATAAAAGGCTTTTTAACAGAAATGTCTGTTCTTGCTTCAAGTTATTTTTGTCTTAACTTCATTTTTATTATGTGAATTTTATTTTTTGTCAGCGGGCTGCTGTTTGTGCGTTGATTAATTAATAATAATGATGATTATAATAATAATGATTGACCAAATCTCCTGTCAAATTGTCATCAAATATTTATTGATTTTTATTAGGTCTTAACCTATGTAGGTATGTTATAGATACCTAAAATAATATTCTATGAACAAGTGGTAACTTGTTTTTAGAAAATGGGTCTTTCTTAGTTTGTTTTGTGACTAAACCTTAGGATCTAAGGTGCCCATTGGGCCATCCATGCCCTCATCCAATATCTTTGTCCAATGTACATTGGACAAAGGAAAAACTTGGTAAAAAATATTGGCAAAAAATACATGATATGGAAATGTAATTGATAGAATCTTTAGTTTCACCATAAATGGTTTGATAACAGGAAAACCATCAAAATGCTATAAAGTTCTTATGGCTTTATGAGAAGGTTAAACTGGACAATCTCGAAAACCTTAGGAATTTACCACTGAAGTTTCCACAGTAAGCTCTATCTAAAAAGTGCTAAAGTCTAGATTGCACTGCAGCTTAAGTTTCAGAGGTAGATTGTGAGGTTTAGGAGTTAAGCCGCTGTCCGACTGCAACACACGCTGTGCACGGCCACGCGGCGCATTTTAGCTGCGTGTGTTTGTTTCTATGACATCGTGGGTCTACGATACCGGTTTACGCGTAACGTTTTGACAGCGTTGAGCTGCGTTTGTGCCATATGCGAGCAAGCCACGTATGTAACGATGACGTCTTTTATCTCGTACTCGTGTGCGTGGACGCAGCAGTGGACGTTATCATCACATACATTTCTTGCAAAGTGAAAATAGGCACAGGTGCGTAGCCTCTCCGTGTGTGGCGGTGGGTCTGCGGCTTTAGAACCGTTATTTTGCCAAGTCTTGGTATAGTTTATCATGTGACCTTGGTATCTTGGCAAACCAGAACGTAATGGGCGTTTTGCATTTTGTAACTGTTTAAGCTTTTGGTAAGTTATTGAAAACTATATTCAGTCCGCGGCTTTGCACGTTGTCTAAGGTTATTTCTATCCCATGGGAAGAGATTTATGGCATAAAAAGTAGCCTATGTTTTATTCCAGGCCGAGAATTTGCATACCGGTACTATGTATCCAAATTTTAGCCCGATTCGTTCAGTAGTTTTGGCGTGAAGAGGGACAAACAACCAAATTTTTGCATTTATAATATTAGTGTAACTAATATTTGTCACAACTTACCTACTGCCTAGGCATATAACACCACCATACATGTGATGCTTGAGACTTTTTTTTAAATCTTTATTTCAAATAAGTACAATACAACTATTGCCAGTGCCCTAGTTGCCAAGCAAAGTTTTAAAACTTGTATTTTGGAAAGTTGTACTCTTCCTTAGATCATGACAGCTTTGTACTCTTAATTTTAAATAAGTTAAACTAATGTGCTACGTGCCAATTAATTTAAAATAAAATATTTACAATATCCAATAACTTAGACAAAATGTTATCTCATCAGCTTAGATGTCATGTAACACATGCTTATGTGTTACACGCTTATCTAAAAAATGAAGAATTGATCACAATTATTGATTTGATCGATGAAAAATAAATTAGAAAAAATAAATTAGATTCGTTCGAGTCCAGTCGAAAATTTTTGGGAACTTATTTCATTTCTTAAAAATAAATTGATAAGTTTATGTAAGTACACTAATATAAAATATAATAGGAATAAAATAGGGCTATAATGAAATAACTTAAATTAAAGTAATTGCATTATGTCTCAATCTGGTTGATAAATATATTAGACAAACATGTATGCATACTTATATAAAGGAGGTAGGTACCAATACTTACCTATTTAATTTTAATAATATTCTAATTAATATTTAGAGGTAGAACACAAACCATGGAGCTCCAGAGAACGTAAAATTTACTTATTTAAATGCAATTAGATCTTAAGGCCTCTTACAAAATGTCAGTGAATATTAAACATTGTTTATGAGAATTTAATTAAATGCCATTCTTTTCGATCTTTTGTGCCCAAATTGCCGCTGTTCTATTTGTTTACAAATGGTCTGTTTTTAATAGAAATTCAAAGAGGCAACCAATTTCATTTGCAGCAAGTATTTTTACAGTGATATTACATTTTCCTGGTTCCAATCGAGAGGATCAAAAGCGAAGTAAACGATCACTTACGACAAATAGGAAAATGATATAATGATCATTCCAGAGATCAGACCGAATACAAATACATGTATTGTTATTTTATTTTGTTTTGTTTCATTTGGGAAACAAACAGTTCTTATCAATTTAACCAAAACTCCGCCATCTAATTTATCTTGGAAAATAGATGTTGGTGGCCACCAAGGGCAACTTCGTATCTCTGCCTAAACTAAATAGAATAAAACTACTACAGAGGCATTAAAAAAAAGCTTATGATAGGTATCACAAACTGGACGATGGTTTTTTTTGAATTCCTTTTTTAAACAGAATAATAACATAAAGTAGGTGGCGGCGCTAGTTTGGGTGGGGTATGCGCCTTAAACCACGGTTAAACCAGCAAAGTTTCCACCATTAAATGGAACAATAATAGAAATAGAAAACAGACAGTTCAGACCTATATGCAACTCAAACAACCTACATAAATGAAAATATCTATATATTTTTGTTATACTAAAAAAAAGAGAAGGATATAACAGAATCAACTGACGAATTTTAGGGTTCTGAATTTTGATATCGACAAGTTATAAACTCGAAATTTATCGATTAAAATTCAGCAAAATCAGAGATTAATTTCACATAGGTATCTATAAATCTACATAAATTTTGTGACGCTGATGAGTTGCAATAAGAATCATAGGTATCTTATATACAAGTATATTGATGACTAGCGGTCCGCCCCAGCTTCTCACGGGTATATTCTGACGACCTCTGTGGCGCGGTGGGCGAAGGTCTGCCTGCGACACAGGAGGTTACGGGTTCGATTCCGGTCCGCCCCGGTTTCGCAGGGTAGTTATTTTTTCGTCAATTTTCCAATGTTTTTAATAGGTACTTCTTATCCTATTCCGGACTAAGAGAAATCCAACAGATCAAAAACCACGAAAATCGGTCCGGTCGTTCTTGAGTTATAAACGGTGCAACTAACACGACTTTGTTTTATATCCATAGACAAGAGATCCTGCGAAGTCAGAATACTCATATACTAAATATAGGTATGATATGTAGTCATCATCATCATCATCAGCCTATACCAGTCCACTGCTGGACATAGGCCTCTCCTAATGAGCGCCATAGCGCCCTGTCTTCAGCTTGCCGCATCCAGCATCTGCCAGCAGTCTTTCGCAAATCGTCATCCCACCTGGTCGGAGGGCGTCCTACACTACGTTTGCCGAGTCACGTATGATATGTAGTATCTATATATTATATAGATACCACACCTACCAACCTACACCATCAGAGTCATCACGTGTATATATTGTACTCTATGGTCATCACTCTGACTTCGAAGCAACGATATTAAAATCTGTAAACAACAAAATGCCAGACGAGACGATCACTTCTAAAATAAGGTTCAAATCGTTATCTCGGAGTCTATCCTTGGTTTCTACTCTCTGCTAACTTCTACCTCACCGGGTATCTCAATAATTTGAAACGTGTGTCGGGTAAGAAGTGAGTAAAACAGGCTCGAGAAGTATTTCGAACAATTCTGGCAAAGTTGCGCGGTTTTGATGAAGAATGGGGGACAGAGATTTGGGAATTCACGACGGTCTGTTCGCCGCTTGCCCCGGGTTTATGATTTCGTCTATTATATCTAGCCGTCCATAGAAACTGTGAATCCTTTGCCCCTTTTTTGAAATCTTGTACTTTTTATAAGTTCATCGCCCACTTTCGTTATTTGCCCCCTTTACTAAACATCGATCAATAGATTCGTTTTTGGTACAAAACTGGGACTATACATAACTATCTTAGCCGTTTTTACACTATTTGTGTAGTCAAGTACAAAATGCATGTAGCATAGTGATAAATTTAAATTCTAACCTTTTCTCGATATACGAATTTACGTGTGCGTCCAGAGATCCATAAAATTCTAAATCTATCCCGTTACTATTTTAACTGTGATCCATTTTGGGTAATAATAAACAACGATAATGTTTGGATAATGTATTAATTTTAAGTTTTATAAAACTTACTAGTGGTTTATTCTTCGCTTCTTCCACTAGTGGACAAAAAATTTAAGCGAATAAAATCAGTAACATCATATTTCTTATTTGATAATAATGACTATTTATAAACCTGTTTATAGTATTAAATTTGACTTGTCTAAGTGCTTATTTTGTAAGCCTAAAGAAATAAAGTTATTGAGTTTGAGTTTCAACACAAATTAGTATCTTATCAGAAACTCTTCGATTCGGATTATTCTCCCGTTCTCGTTCGATTTCGCTTCGTTATAAAAATCACATCAAAAGGTTGTTGGTCTAGCTCACTGACTAGCCCAAAGTATTATTGTCTATAGGAAAATTTCCGCAAACAAATTAGTGCAAAATTAATTAACGCATTCACTGCCCAGTCTCGGCGGCGAGATCCGCAGAGGCGCGCGCACTCGACACGGACCCGCAGATCGACTTCTGCGTCTTGCGCCATGAAAGTGTTAAAATATTTATGGTCTTATTTTAATTTTGCGTGAAACAACGCAAATAATTATGACATTTGAATTCGGGATTTAATAGCTATAGAAAGAACTATAGGGATTTAATAGTATAGCGTGTTTATGACAGACAAAAAACGCTACATTGAATTATTTCCATTTCAAATAAGAACCAAAATTCATTAAATTGCGCTAATAGTTTTTACAAACCGCCGTTATTTCCGCGCAATAAGATTGAAAATTCATAGTAGTTTTCCACCTGTGCCATTAACGGGTTTCCATTTCGCGTAAGTAGTCTTAAAACGTAGGTACAGTATTATTGTACGTAACAAACAGTAGTATTATATATTTTGGCTTGGCTTAGCACCTGCAACTGCATCCAGCACTTACATTACTCGTGTTTGTTACGATATTGCCTTTTCTCTTTTATTAGTTACCTCAGAATACTCAAACATCATCATCATCATCATCAGCCTATACTAGTCCACTGCTGGACATAGGCCTCCCCTAATGAGCGCCATAGCGCCCTGTCTTCAGCTTGCCGCATCCAGCATCTGCCAGCAGTCTTTCGCAAATCGTCGTCCCACCTGGTAGGAGGGCGAATACTCAAACGCATCACAGATTTAAACACTCTCAAATGTAATTTTTTTGACACGTTTACATAGAAAACTGTCAAAAAAGCTTTACCAAACCATTATTAACAGTTCTGCGTCAATTTCATCTATTGGGTTCCCGCTTTAGTTACATAAGGTAAACCTAAGAAAAACAGAAAGTTTCTAACGGATAACCTGACAAACACCTAACCTGTTCTGCAGCGTATGCAGTCAAAAAAATCCGTCATCTTACTGACGTGGATACATCAAGACTTGTTTATTGTATCAGTTATGTCCGGAGTATTATGTCTTATGGTATACTGCTGTGGGGGAACGCTGCAGATATTAACACCGTATTTGTGCTGCAGAAGAAGGCTGTTCGTGCAATCTATAATATGGATCCCAGAAAATCCCTACGTGACAAATTCAAAGAAATAAAAACCATGACAGTTTCCTGTCAATATATTTATGAAAAAAAAACTCACAGAAATATCAATCGGCTCCCTAAAAATAGCGACATACATAATATAAATACTAGAAATAAACATAAACTCGCTGTAAAACTTTTAAAACTATCATGGTTAGACCTATAAAACGGGATATAATCGAATCATGGTAAATATTCCGTTTTAAATTACTGTGCCCACAACTAGGCTGCACCAGATTAATGTACCTATCTTTTAAATAGAGCTTCTACAAAAGTGAGTTTAAAAAATTATCAATGAATAAATTTAAGTATCCTAAGAAAAACAGAAAGTTTCTAACGGAAAACCTGTACAAACACCTAACCTGTAGACATTAGTTATTTACCTATGTAATATCAGTATAATGTTACATACATTTCCATATCGCAAACAAGATAGGCCTTACTTTCACACATTTTGTTTACCCTACGACCACACTGTTGTATAAATAAATAGAGAAGTTACGGTGAAATAGGAAGCGTATTGCAAATCCGCTAGATCCTTCATTTAGACGCCATGCCACGTCTGAACACGATGTCTTGGTACTTTACCCGGAGCTTTAACGCAACAAATAAATATAATACTGGATCCACAAAACGTCATCTAGCCCGATAGTAAGCCGAGCTTGTGGTATGGGTATTTAGTACCTACTAGATAATTCAAACAGTTACCTACTTAATACATTACAAAAATAAATATTATTTACTAGTGGCTTCGCACGGGTATATTCTATAGCCATCACGGATAATGTAGGATTCTAATGGTGAAAGAATTTTTCAAATCGGTCCAGTAATTTCGGAGCCTATTGAATTTAAACAAACAAACAAATCTTTCCTCTTTATAATTGTATTAGTACAGATTATACAAAGAAAACACCGGAAACAAATATTTATCTGCAGATTGTACAAAAATTTGAGTTGCTGACGATTCGGTCAAAATTTATTGGGACACAGTGTCCTAATTGACACTTTTGATTTTAATACTTTTTTTACTGTCGATTCGGACACCATCAAATTATTGAAGTTGTTGAGTACAGTCAGGTAAAAAAATGTTTGTGCAAAATATAATGTAATAAAACTAATCAAATTGCTTAGCGAGCGTGTGGTGACTTACGTCACAGGCGGACCTTTCCCCACTGCGCTACTGAGGTCATCAAAACTTCCGAGCGAACTTTCCGTGCGCATTTTTGATGTAGGTAAGCGAAGGGCTTACCTTCGTCAAAAATGCGTCACCGTAATCAATGAACATTTGTCTACATCGCGCATAATAATAGCCCTGGCCACTTTTAGGTCAATGGCCGCTGTTCTAGGCTAGTGTGTGGTTTAGCACTAGTCTATAATAATGAATACATAATACTAAAGGCTTTGTAGTGTTGATGGCATGAGTCATTTACTATGGCTCGGTTTCGGAGCTGATGTATGGCGTATACACGAATTTCTGATATTTAACTTTTTGCGTTATTCGCACTGAGCAATTTTTCTCGAAAATTTAATGGCCCAAAAATTTTCGATTTCCACACGATTCGAACCCGCGCCCCACGCTTACCACCATTTATAGAATTTTTTGGGACATTATTAAATTTTCGTGCAAAATTTCTGATACGCTTAGTATTAAGAAAATTAATAAGTTCCCAAAAAAAATTGATTTCGGCGGGACTCGAACCTACGCCCCACCCTCTAACCAACTTAGCCACGAAATCTTAGTCGGTTTCGTCGAAAATCTTTACGACCTTTTACGGCTGTAGTGCCGTTAGTGTTATTTGGGAACTTATTAAATTTCTTAGAGATAACCCAGCGTGCGAGGCTGGCGGGCTTACTCACTATAATACAAAAACCTTAGAATATTTTACTATAAAAACTATCGTAGTTTGACGAAATCATTACGGATGAAAGCGGGTTAACTACTGGTGCTCGGAGGGATGCAAACGCGCGCGTCTAGAACCGCACTCACCCTGAAGAAGTCCCTTGTCAAGGGATGAAACGATGGTGTTCTTCAAACACAAAAAATAAATAAATAAATAATGCTGGACAATTCACACAGCATTATCTAGCCCCAAGCTAAGCAGAGCTTGTGTTATGGGTACTAGATAACTGATATACATAATATAATACAATACATAGATAAATACTTTTTATTATATATAGAAAACGACCAGAACACCCTGAACAAATGCCTGCAGATCGTACACACATTGGTCCCGAGGTGGGAATCGAACCTGCAACCTTCTGCGTCGCAGGCAGACATTCGCCCACCGCGCCACATCGGTCGTCGATAAGGTTCTTAGTTAACCCGCTTACATCTTAGAATATGCTTAGTATTATTCACGAAGGTGCTGTTCTGATCGGTGTTACGGTTACGTAGAACCATTCGCAGCGAGCCTTATACGTTTATCTACATTACGCCTCGTAACACCAGGCAGTACCCACACCGAAATGCAAGTGAAGTTACCTACCGAAGCAGCCCATATCGTAATTTTATCACGTTGCCAATTTTAAATGCAAAACTTAAATGTTTATTGACGACCTCTGTGGTGCGGTGGGCGAAGGTCCGCCTGCGACGCAAGAGGTTGCGGGATCGATATTGTACTATCTGCAGGTATTTTTGTATTTTTTTATTATTTATTTTATCAGTTATCTAGTACCCAAAACACAAGCTCTGCTTAGCTTGGGGCTAGATAATGCTGTGTGAATTGTCCTGCATTATTATTATTATTTGTTCCGGGTGTTCTGGTCGTTTTCTATGTATAATAAAAAATATCTATTTATTGTATTATATTATGTGTATCAGTTATCTAGTACCCATAACACAAGGTCTGCTTAGCTTAGGGCTAGATAATGCTGTGTGAATTGTCCAGCATTTATTTATTATTTTTTCATTACCTATTCATTTATTCCTCATCCTCGGTTGTCTGGTAGAATAAGACCTCCAATTGTTACATACCTATTTGTTTTTTACTTCTTTTATTTTTGTGTGTTATGTATAATTATGTGTGCAATAAAGCATTTTCTATCTATTCACGCCAAAACTACAGAACGGATCGGGTTTAAACTTTGCATAGATGTAATTCGAGACCTGGATTAACTTATAGTCTACTTTTTGTCCAAAAAAAGCGTGCGAGCCGCTGGCAGAAGTTTTATTTAAATAAAACAGTCTACAAACTTTATCAGCGGGCAAGCAACGTCTGCACTTTTGTGGTCTAAATTTGGTGGGAACTTTACCACAAATCGTTGTGGCTCTGAAAAAGCTGAATTCGCTTTAGCTTTTTTGAAATTAATTTTTAACTTGAAAAAAAATTTTGTAGGTTTCATTTTCCGACATAAAAATAATTAGAAAAACCAGTAGGAAACAAAAACGTTACGTGATTTTGTATTCACAGATTTACATTACGTCATTAATATTTATACTTATATTATAAAAGAAGGACGAAAGTGTGTGTGTGTGTGTCTGTTTGTTTGTACTTCCTTCACGCCTAGAGGAAGTTGAAAGGATGGAGAGTAACATAGAATACATAAAGAAAGAAAGAAAATCATTTAATTGAAACAAATTAATGATATAAACCATCATGTTTGTTATTTGTGTGTTGTTTCTAATGATATTGATTGGGAGGAACATAAAGAAGCACTATGAGTTATCATTATCAAACTGAACGATGACGTCACAATTTAAAAATTTGTAGGTGTTATATTTTTTCAGAAATGCTTACAATATATAATAAACATCAATAATAATCGATTAAATAAATTAAAAAGAAAACTATGCATAAGTATACCCTATTATTATTATAGAATGTCTTCCACCGTAAGTCAGCAAGTCCGTCCAGCAAGTCTAAACAACCAGTCATTATCAGTAATCAGTTGAATTCACAATGCCGTTGGCAATCATAGGACAGCGACCTTCCAGATCGATACTTTAGTTACGTATACCGTTCTGCCTTTCTTTACGTTTACCTTCATCATCATTACCATCGTTGGGGGAAACTATTGTATTATATTCCGTGGGTCTATAATCGTAGAGATAAATTAAATAAATTATGCTGGACAATTCACACAGCAATATCTAACCCCAAGCTAAGCAGAGCTTGTGTTATGGGTACTAGATAACTGATATACATAATACAATACATTACATAGATAGATATTTTTATTATAAATATAAAACGACCAGAACACCCTGAACAAATGTCGGCAGATCGTTCAAACATTTGTCCCGAGGCGGGAATCGAACCCGCAACCTCCTGCGCCGCAGGATATGTCTATCCTATCTCTAGTTATAGAATGTAAACGAATTAGCACTGATATTTCAATTGAAATCGTAGAGTTTGTCTAACTACAGACTGTTGCAAACAATCTAGATGAAGCTTAACTGATGTATATTAATCGAAAGCGACCCGAAGTCGATGGCTGCATTGACTCGGTTTATGGCAATGCTGATGCGCTGCGCCAGATAGGCACTAACCAGCTCTCTTGGGTCACGCGTTGCTTCGAACAGAAGCTCAATTTTATTTTTAAACCCTGTAGGTACTATTTTTTTATAATAATAGGCTTTCGACTCCCCCGTATGTTTCATTAGCAACTTCATTAAATACTTCAATGAGCGCAGAGACGCAGCGGAAAACGCGAGACTCGAACCACACTCATCGTGAAGAAGTCCCTCGTAAACTTTAGTGTTCTTTCAACACAAATAAGGTTCGTAGTGAACCCGCTTACATCCGTAATTAATAAATTAATACTTATGTATGACTCTCGTTTCTAAAAACAAGGCTGAGTCTAGACATAGGATTTCTAGACTATATTATATTTTTCTCGAAATTGTGTGTATGGCTCTCGTTTCTAAAAACAAGGCTGAGTCTAGACATAGAATTTCTAGACTATATTATATTTTTCTTGAAATTGTTGCAACGAAGACGTAGCTTGGGTAAAGTTCTTCAGGATTATTTCAGGGTGTTCTGGTCGTTTTCTGTATAATAAAAAATATCTATTTAGGTATCGTATTATATTACGTTTATCAGTTATCTAGTACCCATAACACAAGCTCTGCTTAGCTTGGGGCTAGGTAATGCGGTTTGAATTGTCCAGTATTATTTATTTATTTGTTCGCTACGTCTATTCGAATAGATTTTAATGTAAAATCATCGCACTTTACCTAAATAAACTGTTCATTCAACTTGAATGCTATGGAATTAAATAAGATCCCAAAAAAAATCGATTTCAGCAGGACTCGAATTTCCTTCATTTCTTAGATATTACCCAGTGCCAGGGGTTTACGCACTATAAAACGATTCTATCATCATCAGATAAATTTCTGCACATTCCTAGATATGTATCGAGGTATTATAGGTTTATACGTAGACAGAGATATAGCCTATCGCAATAAACTGTCTAGAGGGGCTCTACAGTACTCCGGCGGGCTGCAGGGGCGTTGTGTTGTGAAATTAATATAATAATACTTCTTTACGAGCCCTGTCGTCCCGCTTGTCGGTTTTGTTGTTTAAAGGGATTAAATTTGTTAACATGACTATTTTTAAGTAATTTTGATGAGACTGAAACCCAAAATAAGAATAAAGAGTCAACAGTAAAGAGATAAGGTAGTGTTTTGTTTAAATAATAAGTATCTAATCTTGTAAAATATCTTTATTCAGAAAGAAAATAACAATCAAATAACAAATTTAAATTAAAACTAGTATTTACAATAGAAACAATTAAGCTATCTGCAAACTGTTGCAAACAATCTACAGGTAGCTCAACTGATCCATATCAATACCAGTTGGAAGCGTGCCTAAGACACTGGCTGCATTGCCCCGCTGTATAGCAATGCTGATGCGCTGTGCCAGATACTCACCAGCTCTCGGGTCACGCGTCGCTTCGACCAGACGCTCAGATAATTTTTTGAAAACCCGGAGAGCCTCGGTACCCCACGAACCTAGGGTCTCGACTCCAAGGGGAGCAAATGTGTAGGCTCTGTCGAGACCTGCATATTTGCGCCTCTTGAGATCTTCGGCTAAATCTGCCGCCGCACCAGCCCTCACGGAAGTCCTAGGAAGATGGGATGATGATCTAATCTTGTAGGTACTGGCGAAGTAACAATTCTGAATCTATGACTATTTTACATTAAATCATTTTGATGAAATGAAACCCAAAATAAGAATAAAGAGTCCACAGTAAAGAGAGGTATTGTTTTGTTTAAATAAAACGTATCTAATCTTGGTCTTTGGCGAAGTAACAATTCTGAATCTATGACTATTTTAAAGTCAATTTTTTTTTAATCTGTGGTACTTTTTTAAATCTGTGGTACTGAATCAGTTGCTATTTCTTAGCTGTTTGCAACATTCTGCAGTTTCAAAGTTCTGCAGTTAGTTAAATTGTTAATGTTAAATATGTTTTTTTAGCAGTATGCATGAGGTAGGCGTATTTTTTGTTAATGAACTCCTTGTAATACAATGTGTATTTTCGAATAATAATTAAGTAATAATAATTAGGATTTTTTCTGTTTTTTAGAAACAGACGATAAGAGTAGAATTGTGAACAATATTATAAATGCGAAAGTTTAGATGGAACGATGGATGTTTGTTGCTCAATCACGCCAGAACGGCTGAACGGATCTGGATAAAATTTGGCGCAGAGATAGATTATAATATATAGTCTGTCTGTGATGCAAGTTAAACATAATGTTTTCGTTTTTCGTGAAATGTTGTAAACTTCCGAACTTTTACAAAGTTTCAATCCTGTTGTCACGTAAAAGTACAACTTGAAACATCAGTGAACCGAAATAATAATAATAAGTGGATTTTCATGCCTGAGTATCGTTGAATGAAATAAACATTTCAGCATTTGTATTTCACTTGTTCGAAGAAGCACTCACGTAAAACCTGTACGTTATAAAAAATTACCTACATATGTTCATGAGAAAAATTCACAAACGAGAATTATAAATCTGCGTATCGGGCTTTATTTTAGCGACAGTTATAATTAAGCCGTTGTAAAAGAATAAAAAAGCTGAAGCATTTCAGACTCGTAAAATATTTTACGGTAAAAGCAATTAAGAATGAAGCTGAGAAAATATGAAACTCTCCAAGATGAAGAGTAGATTATTATAACGGACCAGGGTACTGCAGATTGACAATCTGAGACCTCTTCATTTGACCCCTCTTTGTGCGACGAGGAAAGTTCTTGGCTTAAAAAACATATTCCATCTACTGCCACATTTCCTTTTTGAGTAAGAAATCCCCTAACGAGAATTTTCATATGAGATTTATGAGCTTATTTGGAGTAGCTATTTAGTTGGATATTTATATTTTCTTTCCTTCTTCTACGAAGGAGAACTTTGCTCAATGAGATGCAAAATATTTAGTACATAGAATGATTGTTAATTTCGAGATGATCCAGGTCCCAAAAACTTGTTGAGGTAGGTAAGTAAGTGTTTTACACAAAGTTGTTTAAACTATCATTAAATTTGGCATACGTATTTAATTTTTAAATAATCTATACCGTATACATTTTCGTTTTATATTTATAGAATACATTTTGCTTAGAAGTGTTTTTGAAATGTTTTGTGAAGCTGGAAATTGCAGCTTTATATTCAGTCAAAACAGCAGAAACTTACTTGTTGTTTGTGTTTCTAATTCCTTAACATTATTCAGTGTAGCAGAAATATAACTTTATTAACAAAGAAAATTTCTAATAAAGATTTGAGATACCTAATTATAAAACTTTTCAAAATTTCGCGATTTGTTAACATGTTAAAGATTATATATCGGGTATTTATCGCGTACCTACCTTTTGCTCAACGTTTCAACCGCGTTACAGAGATCGTGGTCACAGGGCGACATTATTTATCAGGTATTTATCGCGTACCTTTTGCTTTCTTTTCCCCAACGTTTACAAAAAGCAAAAGAAAAAGAAAGCAAAAGGTACGCGATAAATACCCGATTAATATTCTTTAATATGAGATAATTATAACAAGTATTTAAATTGTAACTATAGAGCTAACTGCAGACTGCTGTATCAATACCGGTTTGTCTTTATATGTATTAATCTCGCTATTGTTATTTATTTAAAGGTAGAAGTTTAGAGTTCTTACTCACTAAGTTTTAACATAGATGTAATATAGATAACAGCAAAGGATAGTGAGTGTTTTGGTTCTTACCAAAACACTCACTATCCTATGCTGTTATCTATATTACATCTATGTTAAAACTTAAATATATTAGAAGACATTTAACTGACGACCTCTGTGGCGCGGTGGGCGAAGGTCTGCCTGCGACGCAAGAGGTTGCGGGTTTGATTCCCGCCTCGGGACAAATGTGTGTACGATCTGCAGACATTTGTTCAGGGTGTTCTGGTCGTTTTCTATTTATAATAAAAAATATCTATCTATGTAGGTATTGTATTATATTATGTGTTATCTAGTACCCATAACACTAGCTCTGCTTAGCTTGGGGCTAGATAATGCTGTGTGAATTGTCCAGCATTATTTATTTATTTATTTTATTTACTATAACACATAGCTTGTCGTGAAATATGTCGACACGAGTTCCAGCATGTCGACATATTTCACGACAAGCTATGTGTTATAGTTAATTGTTGATATATTAGCCTAAAACTTTTCTCAAACAAGCCTGAAAGCAACTAGTGAAATGTAGCATCTCGTTGTCCCGGATATAAACGAGTTTTTTTGGCCAACTTAACTTCTACTGTATAAAGCTCTGGCACAGGATAAGTACTTTTCCATGAGATATATACAGAAGTGAAACTGATGACATAAATGCTCTAAAATTTTATAATAGAGAAACACCTGAATACTGTAAGCTTTTAGGTCATTTTGACGATATTTTTCAGTTTTACAAACAATAGACTCGAAAATGAACGATTATTTAATTTGCAGAACTAATAATGACGACCGATGTGGCGCGGTGGGCAAAGGTCTACCTGCGACGCAGAAGGTTGCGGGTTCGATTCCCGCCTCGGGACAAATGTGTGTACGATCTGCAGACATTTGTTCAGGGTGGCGTTTTCTATATTTAATAAAAAATATCTATCTATGTATTGTATTATGTAAGTATATCAGTAATCTAGTACCCATAACACAAGCTCTGCTTAGCTTGGGGCTAGATAACGCTGTGTGAATTGTTCCAGCGTTATTTATTATTATTAATGAAAATACACTATTAAACAAACTGACTAAAACTTGTACCTTTGAATTAGCTGTGGATAATATCAGGCTGCTAACGATGGTGGCGATAGAAAGGTTTTCTTTCACTTCTGCTTTTTTAAATCACCTGTCCCGAGGTTGGATGCTGGAAAATGTCCCTATTCATCAAACCCACGTGAGCCAATTCGAATCCATTTCGATTTGAGCTCCATCGCACGCAGGGCTCCTCCGTGACAGGGATGCAAATTTACCAACAAATCCTTTCTGAAGTCATCCATTCTATTTCGCAATTTGTTGATCTAAGCAATTTACTTGATGATGATTGAATTACGGGAAGAGCTTGCTGCTTGTTTAGATGGTACCTATATTACAAATCTTAACTGATTTTTCTTATATCCCTTGCATCTTTCGTTTTTCCGAAAACTCTCTTTGAGTTAATTTATGTCTAAAAAATATCCAAAACGAAGTTATGTAGCTTGTTTTTGGCTTTGAACGATTTTAACAAAAAAAATTAAGAAAAACGAGCAGTCAGCTTGGACATTTGCAGCCTTTATGAATACTCGAACTCTTTAACTGTAAATATTTTGAAGAAACAATCACCACCGTTCAGAAATAACCCTGAAAAACCCAGCAATCTATACAATCACGCCCACAAAGAACTCTCAAACTTTTCAAGTTACTCCCTTCATTTGAAAGGGATAACGGAGGAAATAACTCAGCGGAAACCTTGATTTTTTCGATGAGCAGGGCCCGATGAGACAAGTAGATTGGTTCGAATTCAGAATGGGGTCGTTTATCTTCAAATAAGCGTGCCACACATGCAGATTGTCCTTTGCCCTTTTATTTTTAGGCATGACATTCATCGTCGGCGTGTGGAAAGCTTATATTAAATTCTTGATTGTTGGAAAATGTAAATTTGATCTGTTTTAGGCGGAGCGCTATGGTTATAGGTATTCTATTTATTGTCTCTGGTGAGCCATTGGGACATTAATTGACCAACAAAATGGTATTATGAATACTTAGTATGTAATGCATGCAAAAATTATATGATTGTTTAAAAGTCTTTAGAAGCTTTTATCTGACTAAATTTCAGCATAAATAGAAATGTGTAGAATCTAGACTGAGCTGTGGAATGGTATAGAATTCAAATGATTGGCTCAGACAAAGAGACTGCTTTCTCAGATTGTCCGATTTCAGTCGTTCAGTTTCAAACGAAAATCTTTACCAAAGCTATCTTCAATTGTTTCTACGATATCTTTACCTTTTGGGTTTGATTTGTACTTAATTGAAACAAAAGAAAAACAAAATAAACTATTGTTGTATTTACAAAATTGGAATTAAATGGCTGTTATGTATCGGTAACTAGAGGTGCACTGGTTTTAATATAGAATTTTGCATTTTTCTTTCACATTCACAGCACCAAAGTACTAGGATGTCATGAACGCCAGGCACGTCCTCTAACCGGGGCGAGAGACGTCTGATTCAGCGTCAGTGGCCACCGAGTGGCCTCTCATGTTAAGTGCGTGCTCCCGAGACCCCGAGTGCTCAGGCGTTCTAACAAAATGATATTCTCTCACTTGTTATGCGGCCCTGGTACTTTTAAATAATTGTGTTGCTGTAGTTTTTGTTGTATAATATTTTAGATTTTGTCACTGAATTGAAACAAATAAACGTAAGTGTATTTTATGCTACAAAATTAGCCAGTGCGCGTTATTCTAGCCACAAATTATAAAAGCCAGGTATGCATTTGGATAATTAATGACATTTATGGGAGAGGTTGCGTATTAGTACCGGTTATAGAATAACCGGTACTAATACGCAACCTCTCCCAAAAAAAAAAAAGAATAAAATAAATCTAAAAAAAAAAAAAAAAAAGAATAGAATAAAGCATCAATTTTGTTGTTTATTTTAGTCCTTTAGACCTATTTAAAGTGTAGATATTCTATACTAGCAGCGTATCGCGGTTCCACCCGCGTAATTCCCGTTCCCGATCTTGTACCTGACTGACGAATTCCGGGATAAAATATATCCTATGTGCTATTCCAGGCTTTAATCTATCTCTGTCCGAAATTTCATCCAGATCAGTTCAGCCGTTCTGGCGTGATTGAGCAACGAACATTCATCTTTTGCTTAGCTTGGGGCTAGACAATGCTGTGTGAATTGTCCAGCATTATTTATTTATTTATCTACCTATCCATCCATCCATCGAAAAATCGAAACTTTCGCTTTTATAATATTAGTGTGATTACCATGCCTCTGCTGAAGCATATCTTCAACATTCTAATGCAAAACCTAAAACTTGTTGGACCGAAGTGAATTTACGTTTAAGGCTAAAAGTATTTCTACGTTATTATTCCTATCTATATCATATTTAAACGGTACTCGGGGTCAGTCAGAACCCCGAACAATTAAATGTTTTCAATCTCAAATTAACAACTTTGGATCGCTTCATAAAATTATTAGCCCTTCAAAACTTTTTGATTGTCCTGGAACTCTGCTCAAGTTTATTTAAGTCCCATTAAGTTTTAGAACGCTTCTAAACTTTCATTCCTCTTTGTTTCAGATGTTAAAGTGATACAAGCACAACTGGAATAATGGTGAGTTATGTTACGACGATACGATGCGATACAACATCTTTTCAAAACAAAAGAGACTTTTAAATACATATTTATTTAAATACATTTTTAATCAACGATATACAATATGAAGAAGATATTACAATGCAATACCATACAAAACTGTTTATTGTACACCACAAAAAAACAAGAAACAGACATTGACATAAAAGTACAATGGGCGGCCTTATCGCTTAGAAGCGATTTCTTCCAGGCAACCTCTAGATATTGTTGCTGAATGCGTTTTTTTATTTTGGTATATATTTGTCTCTTAATCACTTATGATATAAAGATTTAGGCTGCAGCCAAACGCGCGTAATTTTTTGTGTTAAGAGCCGCGTATTTTCGGTCGCATAATTTCTGAAAATCTGTTGGGCTGATAACAGATAAAACCAAATGCAGCAGAACTTATGGGACCAAAAATACGCGACTCACAACTCAAAAAATTACGCTCGTGTGGGTGCAGCCATTCACTGCACCGCCTCTGCGGTGCAACGAGCAACCTAAGAAAAAGCGTAGCTACTCCGCGAGCAAAAATGTGTGTTGTTGGTACTGTAAGTGTTAAGTATTGCGTTTACTTCTCGGCTATAGAAACATTTTCATCGTGGTCTGTAGTCCGTACCAGAAGCAGAACCTGACCACCAGGAGAGATGAAATGAGATCATTAGAGGTATCTAATGGTGATGTCCTCCTAGTCGTCAACAGTTGCAACTATTATATAACACTCTGTCGATAATTTTGTGGACATAATTGTAGTGGAAATATGAAATAACATTCTCTTCAGCGAACCAATTAATAAAATAACATATAACTCTCTCACCCACAGCTCCATTAGCTGTGAAGTTCTTGAACGCAATCATTCACCAAATTGTGCGCCAAATAAGCGCTTGAATTCCGGAGTAACATTGCAGTTAGAGCATTATTTACATAGAAATCAGGCTCTTTGCTTAGTCATGGAATAAACAGAAGGCAGTTTAAAATCTTGGATCTATTTCAAAATATACCTACCCCTGAAAACCCCCAAAGAAAACGAGGTAATATACTAATAATACGATATCTTAAGATTTGCATAGCAGTTCTTGTACTAACACTGTCTTCACCTCCCAAATGTCAAATGAATTAACAAAATGGCTTCCTTGTGCTCCTTGAAGTAAGAGCGTTACCGAACTGGAGAAAATAACATAATAAACCCGTCATTACAAACAGAGTACCTAACTCAATCCTTACACATTGTTTTTTCCTGAAAACCTTTCTGGAGATATTCAGGCTTCTACGAAAATTTTATAATTCTATACGTATATATCGACGATTTCAATGGAAAAATGGCAAATTTTCCCAGTGCGTGTAACGTACTATAAAGCAAAAAGCTAAATATTCAGACTTAGTCAAAGCTATATCGTAACGCGATTTCTTTAGTTGCAATAGTTGAATGCTGACACTGGTGACTTGATCAGCTTTCGGTGTAAGTGCGTCTCATGCAGCCTAAGGTATCTTAATTAAACCCCATACTGACAAATACGGAGGATAATTACGACCACAAGCAGTCTTTCTCGTTCATTTCTCAGTCTCGTTAAATAAATGGCTACTAAACAATACTGTGACTTATAAGTGAGGATGTAGAGTCGCGTTTTGGTTGCAGATGAAGAGAATAAACTCGTAGCCATGGAATAGACTAGAATTTTCGTGTTGGATAGTAAAAAAGTTACAGGCGCCGTAAAAAAGCGCTTTTGAACCAGAAATGGAGTAAAACATGTGCCGGCTCTAGGACGCTTTTGTTCATGAAAAGCGTAAAAAATTAGCTTGAAAACGTTTTCACGTAAAAAATCTTTATACGTGAAAACGTTGTCAAGCTTAAATTTCACTTACCATGCCAAGCTACGGTAAAATTTCAAACTATTTGTGGTCTAACTCTAACGTCTAAACCGCCAATTTATGCTATATATATATATATATCTCAATTATTTTGTTCCCGAGCAGTACATAAGATGATGGAGCCATTATTGTCTATCGTTGAGTTATATTAAAAAGATACATACTTATAAAATAAGCCGTAAGATGACCTCTGTGGTGCAGTGGGCGAAGGTCTGTTTGCGACGCAGGAGTTTGCGGGTTCGATTCCCGTCTCGGGACATATGTGTGTACGATTTGCAGACATTTGCATCAGTTGTTTTATGTATTTTTTTTTATTGTGTAATTTGAATTTTATAATGTTTATACTATGAATAAAGATTTCTATATTTCTATTTCTATTTATTTGTCTGAACAAATCATAAAAATAAATAAATCAAATCGTATATCAATTATCTAGTACCCATAACACAAGCGCTGCTTAACTTGGGCTAGATAATACTGTGTGAATTGTCCAGCATTATTTATTTATTACATATAAGTAGGTACCAATTTATACCTATGTTATTGCCTTCCAAGCAGTAAGGAAACCCAATCCATTATTTATCTCCTCGGCCCCAGACAATGCGCTAATGGTGCTATCAATTAAACTTGTCCGGAATCGCCGATCCGATTCCCATCGCTTCCCTTTACCCTCCACTCCGGACATTAGATTACGTCCTGTGATCTTGTCTATGTGTTGCTATGTCTATGGATATTCTACTGTCGGCGGCTGTTCTAAAATGTACACAATTTAATACTATGGGGCACTAAATTTAACTCCTCGGTTCTAGATTCCTAGATATTTTTGATCCTGTCTATATGTTGCTATGTCTAAGGATATTGTTCAGTCGGTGGCTACTCTAAGATGTACACAATTTAATGCTATGGGGCACTAAATTTGACTCCTCATTTTTAAATTCCTAGATATTTTTGATCCTGTGTATGTGTTGCTATGTCTATAGATATTGCACAGTCGGCGGCTGCTCTAAGATGTACACAATTTAATACTATGGGGCACTAAATTTGACTCCTCGGTTTTAAATTCCTAGATTTTTTTTCTAAACAACGAGCTTACAACACCAAAGACCACGATTAGAATAAGAGAATAGGTAGACAGTATTGTACGACACTGGTATAATAGGAGCAGCTCGCACAAATACGAAGAAATTTTTGGAATTGACAGCTCTCTTTGGTTTGACTCCTGTTTAACACCATTAAATAAAATTGAAATAGTTGTCACAAGTAAGGCATTACTTTTTTCTTATTAATACTTAAGGTTTTTAGAATTGTGTACCTACTTAATGTGTAATCTTATCTGACGACTCCACTGTATTGTGCCGCTCACTAGGTTTTAAGAACAATTTTGTAGTAGCTCTTTACTTTGGACAATAAATGATCTATCTATCTATCTCAGTTGTCATTGGCACTTTTTTTCGCTGCGTTTGTGCAATTATTTGTTGTAAAAGTACCTTTTTGTTTATAGTACCTAGTTACTTTGCCTTGTTCTTGCTGTTTTTGTTTTCAACGTTTGTTTAGATTTCATGAATAAATCTGAGTCTAGAAATGCAGTGTGTCAATAAACAGTCGTTGTCAATCGTTGGTATGACAAGGTATTTAACCTTCTAAACTATTCTAAAGTCTACCTAAACCTTATAGTGCAGCCGACATACGTCAGTTGCAGCAACTTATTACGACAGTCTGAAACTGAATATATTTTATAAATAAATAAATTTTACCAACACAGAAAAATCGAGTTCAACGCATTCACCGCCCAGCCCAGAGCACGGCTTCTGCGTCTTGAGCCATGTAAATGTTAGTTTTGTATATCAGTAAGAACTTCGTACTACCATAGTACTACCTTCCGAGCTTAATTTGATGCTTCTGAAGATTTTTTAACTGAAATTTATAAACTTTTAACTTATTCCGTCACAGAACCCTATCAACAAAGGACACCTAGGAGGAACCCACATATCCATCTATTATATTAAATAATATTACAAAATTTACCTACGGCTATGTAGTATCATTATCAAAATTTTACAAGCAGAGCCCCATTTTTAAAAACAACACATTCACCAAAATTAAATATTCATACGAACAACAGAAATTCTCGTTTTCTCATTAACGCTGAAACAAATGAACGACTCGTACACACGGTTATTTTTTCCGTAAACCAAACCCAGAGCAAATGTAACCCCCGCAATTAGTCACCCTTCTACACTCCCTCCCCTCTCACCCACCCGTAGGGAATAGGGATGTTTCTACAGTTATTCGGATTTAGCCGGACCAGTGTCTCCATCGAACGACATCGACGAACAGCTTTCGAATTAAACAGAACTCTGCGTTACATGAGACATTTCGCATCATTTTCTTTCTCTTTCGTATTGTTAATTGCTGAAGGTCGTACCCGTCTTGGAAAGCTGTCAAAGAGCCGCTGGTGAACCGCTTCCAAACTACTCTGTCTTTAACCTGTCTCAGGGCTGAAGGAGAAGTGAGTCCCGTTATTGTCTTAATATGGTCAGACCAGCGCGCGTTGGTGAGCGTCCGCTTGTTCTATTCCCTTCTATCTTGCCTAGTACATTCCTTTTTACCTGGACCAGACAACATTGACAATATTGACATGTTGTCTGGGCGCCTTCGCCAAAATGACCAAAATGGCTGAAGTCTCGTTCATATCCTTAGCAACAATAAGCATTATTTGAATGCCCAGTTAATAATAAGTAGCTCCTCATTCAAAATTATTTAAGATTTTATCATCTTCATATTAGCATTGGATAGACTAACAAACAGATTATCCACTCCTGCTGGCGCTTTTATCAACCTTTGCTTTTCGTATCCAACTAAAAATTTATTGTCAAGAGCATCTTTCTAGAGTGTCCCTAAATTATTATATTCAGAAAAGAAGTAAAGACCCCAGACCTCTTTTAAAACCCTGAAGGTTTTACCGACCTTTTCAAAACTATTTCCCGGCTTTCCCACATGTCCATACGGCACTGATAGACTAGTTGCTTCTCATCTCGCAAGGGTTAGATGGCTCCACTCCGGCCATCTTTTCAACCCCCAATGACTTTATTCGGCGTTTTACCATCGCGGTCCGAAGAAGTAAATTGCAAAAATGGCTCTCTAGAGAATTTAAAGACTTGAATCGTAAAAAGTGGAAATGATGACCGCCGACAGAAGATATTCGTGTAGTGTTGATTTTTAAGCCCACTATCAGGCGATTTTACGCTCAAACTATGACCTTCTAATCTGGTAGCATGTATTAAAGATAAATCATCTATCTACGGAGACATCACGTCTTGATGTAAGTAGAGAAAATAGATAAAACAATTCGTTATGGTTAATCAGTAACTCCAAATTTTTACGTTTGGCAGTTGATCAAATATAATAAATTAAGTTATTGAACGAGATTTTTTAAATCAATTAACTGACAGGCTGAAATCAAACATCAGCAATCAAATCGGGGAGGACTTAACTCGATCTGACCCCAAGACACAGCGGCAAGAATCATGTGATCCTAATCCAATCAATCACCTTATTTTGAAATAACTGTAAAAGCATGAACATTACGAGATCAATGGTGCTTGCCAAAGATGCGGGTATCTTTAGACAGTTTTATGTTACAGGTAAAATCCCTCCATAAAAGTCTTCGAGCTTTATCAAATAGAGAATTCGGGCAAGCCTTTTCACGGTGGGGGATTAAACGATTTGTAACGAACCGTACCCCACCCACCTATCTCAGGTATAGGTATACAAAAGCTCTCATACGCGTACTTACCTAAATGGAACACATGAAAAGCCACCTTTATGATGAAAGGTAAAAATGTTCAGTGTAAAGTAAAGTAAAATAAGCGGTAAAAACGTAGGTACATACATAATTGTTTTAGGACTCAGAGAACATTTTAAGAGGAAAATCCTATTTCATTTTTCATTTTGTACGGTTAGACGGTTACCCGAGTTAATATTTTTATCACGAATCTCACGTGGCCCATAGGTTTACAAAATAAACATAACTGGCAGTTTGAAATCGCCTTAATAATACCTAATAGCTCCTTAAACGATGCTTACTTTATTAAAAGACTGCTACCGTATTTTAGTCAGCGCAAACAAAAACTCGTCATCAAAATTCAACAGCAAAATAACCAATCAGTAAAAACCCCGCAGGCTGTACAAACAACCCTTGTTTGTTGAAAACAGTGTGTAAATATTATCGAAACATCAGCCCGCCCGGTCCAGGTGTAAAATGATCCCAAACCACCCTCGCGAAATTGGAAAACCGGGAATTGGCACGCTATGGACCTGCTAATTGGTGCCATTAATCTTTTGACCGTAACCGAATCTTTCCCGGATGATCACGGAATTTGCCGAATATGTCCGATTGTCCATCGACCTTCACCCTACTATAGAATTTGTAATACTTCACACACACCTTTATGGAGGGTCTGAGCTCCATGGTTTCTTTGTATATCACTTGTTGATAAATGGTGGTTACATTAAGGCTGGTCTTTCGAAAAAATGAACATTTTCATGATTTGTAAGATCTTCCTGCTGTTCAAATATAAAATCTAGGATTTTTAGATTCCTACACCTAATATTCCATTACATTCTGTACAAAAGCGCCAAGATAGTTTTTTGATTAGTTGTACAAGTTTGATGAAAAAAAATATCTAAAACATCTCAGTTTAAATACATATTTGCCTTCTCCTCCCAAACAATATGACTTACTGACTTGATTTTTATATTGAAAAATAATGCAAAGGCAGGGTAACTGATTCGCCAAAATAAATATTTGATTATCAAATCAAATATCAAATATCAATAACGTTTATTTCTTTAAGCTTACAAAATAAGCACTTAGACAAGTCAAATTTTATACTATAAACAGGTTTATAAATAGTCATTATTATCAAATAAGAAATATGATGTTATTGATTTTATTCGCTTCAATTTTTTGTCCACTAGTGGAAGAAGCGAAAAAGAAACCACTAGTAAGTTTATAAATCTTAAAATTAATACATTACTTATCTCAGTCTAACAATTACTTGAACCGTACTCTTTTAATTAGAAGAAATCTTGATTTTTGCACTGGATTTTTGCACACGCGTTTTGCTCTGTCCCGCTCCCATCAACGCGAAATACTATGCCTATCTTTTTTACAAAATGGCCTGTGAAGAGGCCCCTTAAAGTGATACCTACTTGTAATAATATGAGTTTGACATCTGATTAGATCTTACGGTACATACGGCTATAAGCACATTATCTCTGCCTTGTAATAAGGGCTGTCGTTATAACTGTGTAACTTCCCGTTTGTTCAACTCCTTCCTTATTATCAAACTTATTTTGTTCCCCATTGCACAACCCAAGTTGCTCAACTCAGAAAATCATCAAGGTATAAATCATTTGAACTAAATGTGGACAGCCGTGTGGTGTCTGTCGGCTCAGAATTTGCACCACTCTAACTCTTCCCGTGGGTGTCGTAAGAGGCAACCACAGAGATACCCGTGGAGGCAACTAAGGAACATACACCGGGGGGCGGGCAGCAGCGCCTCTTGCAGAATAGATCCCAGCCTGGGGAATATGGGCATCACCCCCCGTGAAATAGAAGCCAATGAGGCGATTATCGGGGGAGGCCTGCGTCTAACAGTGGACCATTATAGGCTGTTGAGAAATGTTGATTGTTTGCAACAGTCTGCAGTCAGCTCAACTGTTTCAATTGTATATTTTACTATTTTTATGTTCATTATATTACTTGATTGTAATTATTTTGCTATTTACCACGTCAGGGCGTAAGAGTATAATTGAAACTAAAAACAGATCCCTAATGATCACGGAAACAACTGAACAGCTGAACACATTCTGATGACGAATTGAGGGTAGTCGTGGAAACTGCCATCAATTCTCGGTTGTAACTCCGAGTACATCCAGTCGCCCCGTGACCACGATCGCTGAAACGCGGTTGAAACGTTGGGGAAAAGAAAGCAAAAGGTACGCGATAAATACCCGATAAATAATCTTAAATATGAACACATTCAGTTATAAGTTTATAACAGTGATTCGATTTTGGCCTCGCAATCCTAAATAACGATATTTGTTTGCCAAACTGTTATTAGGATTGTATTTGCTGATTCATTAGGACCATTAAGATAAAACCATTCTTACTTGCTTTTTTATCTTTTTACTAGAAGATTTAATTTAGAACTACTAAGAAATCATGCCTAAAAATGCTTTACTACCTCAAATCAACTCCGTTAGACAGATCTCCCTATCATCCAAACCACTAAATATTTAACTATGATATTTATAATATGGTAAAGTTCAGGACTTATTCTATCGATCATAAGGGTTCGAAAACACGATTCCATAAAAAAAACTATAGGAAAAAATCGCAAACCCAACGCCCCGTGACCACGATCGCTGAAACGCGGTTGAAACGTTGGGGAAAAGAAAGCAAAAGGTACGCGATAAATACCCGATAAATAATCTTAAATATGTTATCAAATCGCGAAAGTTTAAAAAGTTTTATTACCTAAATTTTTTACTAAAACCATAATTTCTCATTATGTACATAAGTGAAGATCTTGAGAATAAGCATGTAATTTTTTTTATTTTTTTAACAATGTAAACACTAATCAGAAAGTAAATAACAATCAAATAACAAATTTAAATTAAAACTAGTATTTACAATAGAAACAATTAAGCTATCTGCAAACTGTTGCAAACAATCTTATAGCATGTAATAGAACTAAGTATAAAGAAAATTATAAATATTTCTAATTATATAATATTTCGGATTTTTCAAATAATGTCCTAAATAGATAATAAGCTAAAACTTGATTTTTGGGCTTGCGTTGTTTTGCCCTGTAAACACAAAATCCTATGTCCTACCTTTCACATAAATTGGAGGTTGTATTGGCTCATAATGGTAGTTTTTCAATTTCATTTCTGTCATTTTATTCATCTCTCTACTAGTTTCTCTCTTGACTGAGTATTTCCATTTTCTTTCCGATATTCATCTAGACCTCGGGGCCTCGGATGCTGCAGATACATTTTATGAGAGTAAACAATGCGTTCGAAGCAAGTAATATCTCTCGAACGATTTACCCCGAGTCTGGGAACATGCTTTACAATAACTCTCCGCGGGGTTCATACTTTGCACCGTAAAATTCTTTGTGTACATTTTATTTGGCATTTTATGTTCGAGATACGACAGGAATATCCTTATTATGTAAGATAGACAATTTATATCTGTTGTGCAAGATTTCTCCTCGATGCCAAACATGTCATGTGCCATAGTTATTCAACTTGATCTTTTGTATTGTTATAGCTTTGGATCGACCGATTTTGTAACCTGATCTACCTAACTGAGTTCCTTTCTTAAACGTGTACCTTAGCTTCTGTCGGTTCAACATATTGTTCAACATACCGACTGTAACATTAATTTGTTAGCTGATTATTTGTAAAGTTGATGCCTTAATATTTTTTCTTTGCTTTCAGATGTATGGAAAGAGTAGTTGGCGGCTGCGGCGGCGGTGCAGGTGAACTGTGACCACCATGGCACGGACATGGGCCCGCGTGGTGGCCGCAGCCTGCATACTGGCGGCCGCCCGCGCCTACCTCATCCTCGTGCCCGACACAGCCCCGCCCGACTACGAAGTTCTCGACTCCGCCGTCTACAAACTCGGCTCTGAACGCACTTACAGCATAGACGTCCACAGGACGGCTAACTTTGTCCACCACATTCTTCGCGTCAACAGGACTTCGGGCGTCGTCAGTCTGAGGAAAAGACTACGCTGCGACGGCATCTTTTACCCCAACCTCTTCACCTTCTATGTAGACTCTACTTCAGAACGGATCAGAGATATCGACTACTACAGTTTACCTATAAGAATCCTCGTCATAGGCGAGGATTGTGAAAGGAGACACGCGGAACTATACGATATAGATTTCGATAGAGTTTATGATCAGGATGACGCGGCGCTTCAAGTTGAGGATGATGTAATCCGGGATAAAAGGGAAGCACCACGACAAGAGAGTATAGACTGGCGATTGCTAGAAGCAGATGAAGATGTATCTAGTCAGTATAGTGTTTTATCTACAGCGTATCCGTGGGCTGTGCCCTTGTTCGAAGACTACGCGGCAAGGAACAGAACTAGAAGAAAACGATCTCATGAACCAGTACCTTTCGATATGGCAATAGACGTGAAAATTGCGGAAGCGAGGCAATGGATATCCGAGACTTATGCCAGTTTCTCGATACCGACGACCGATCGATGGCAGGGTATTTGTTTGAAGAAGTCTCAGTTTATTAACTCCCTTGTCGCTTTCTTGCCAAAGACTGTGCAGAAGATGTGTAAAGTGCAGTTCCTTGACGTGAGCGATCCTCGATTTATGATCGAGAACAGCCAAGGAGACTTGGTTGCTAGCGGTGACGTGTGCATTCAGGAGCCTATGTGGAAAGTTTCAATACTGTTTACTTTTAATTGCGACAAAACGAACATCATTGACTCGGACCATCGTTTGAAGATAGTGTACCACCACCAGGAGTTGAATGATACGGATATAGCGAGGCGGGTGAAGCGGGAGCTGAGGAACCAGTCGCCTTACTTCGAGCAGGCTCTATATGTTGCTTCGGTGGCGGAGGAGCAACCGCCTGGAGTCGTCGTCACCACCGTCAGAGCTCGGTATGTGTTTATTTAATATTTTCTTTGATTGCTTTACTTCTGGTACTCGTAAATGCTTTTGGTTACCAAAGTTGTAAACTAGGAAGATATAGATTTTCTTAAATTGATTATTTTTCGTAGAAATTCCGAACATATTCGAATCAAATCAAACACGAAATTAGAGTACCAATGAACATAGTAGGTAGGTAGGTATGAAGTCTTCTCAAATTAGTAGATCTTAAATCTGCCTTCTCGGTAGGCAAGTACCTTCTATGCCTTTCTTTGTCTCGCATTTGTGTTACAATTATCTCTAATTTCCGGATGTCCGGAATGTCGCTCAGGATTACATTATTCCAATCAGCGTATATTTATACGGCACCAAGAGGAAGTGGATAATACGATTAGACCAATGAAGTACTTATCTTGGATTGTACAGTTCGGAGTTAATAACAAAAGAAAATACTAGACAACCCACTAAAGATATTTTATTTATTTAAACTCCTAGCAGAGTTTGTGTTATGGGTACTAGATGACTGATATAGTACATGAGTATATCAGTCATGTAGTATATCATAATCATAAGATTATGACATACTAATATTAAAAAGTCGAGAAATTGTGAAATGTGAATTTTATTTTGTTATCTGTTTTGGGGAGACCTATTGTGTGGGACGCTACATGTGTCGACACACTCGCGCCTTCCCATCTTCCTAGGACTTCCGTGAGGGCTGGTGCGGCGGCAGATTTAGCCGAAGATCTCAAGAGGCGCAAATATGCAGGTCTCGACAGAGCCTACACATTTGCTCCCCTTGGAGTCGAGACCCTAGGTTCGTGGGGTACCGAGGCTCTCCGGGTTTTCAAAAAATTATCTGAGCGTCTGGTCGAAGCGACGCGTGACCCGAGAGCTGGTGAGTATCTGGCACAGCGCATCAGCATTGCTATACAGCGGGGCAATGCAGCCAGTGTCTTAGGCACGCTTCCAACTGGTATTGATATGGATCAGTTGAGCTACCTGTAGATTGTTTGCAACAGTTTGCAGATAGCTTAATTGTTTCTATTGTAAATACTAGTTTTAATTTAAATTTGTTATTTGATTGTTATTTTCTTTCTGAATTTTTGTTATCTAAGCTCTCCCAAACTACTAAAATCATCAAGATGAAATTTGGCGTACATATAGAATATAGCGTAACTTAGAAAATAGACTATTTTATAACAAGAATACGCATGTGAAGCCGCGGGCAGAAGCTAGTAGAATATATATTTCCAAGAAAATAGTAAGAAAACCCGAAACAGGAATACTTATTGTAATAAATAATAAAATGCTTTTATTGTAGTTTTTACGACTGACCGAAAAATAATAAACGCGTTATTTATTAGTATTTATTAGATTAGGTTTTGGCGGGCGAATAAATATTCATTTTATCAATATGCTTCATTCTTTTAAAGAAAGTATGAATCTAACACTGTTTATCATTAACGTGCCACAATAACATTCGTGTACTATAAGAAGCCATCTGGCGCTTAATTAAGCGTATTATTGTATGAAGTGTGTACAGCTTTTATGAACCCATAAATTTTATGAGGCTCTAGCTCAAACCTCTGTTGAGAGACAACCCACGTTTCAAATTATCATCCTCATTTTCCACTTAGTAACTCTTCGTTGTATGTAAGTTACTTCTATCCTTACATGTTTTGAAAGAAAGTCCTAAGGACAATTTTGAAGGACTACGACTACAAAGGTCCTAATTCATTATTATCAAGTCCTATTCACCTTAGAGGTGGTGAATATGGAATCACACCCAAATGGGTGTAATTCCCTATTCACAAAAAAAATAAAATTAAAAAAAATACAAAATTTTTATGCAACCGACAAGTGTCATAAAAATGCATTTTTTAAAACGCTGTACGCCTTATTGCTTTGTGTTGTGGTTATGACGTCAGTTGGTTGTGTGGTGCCTAACCAAATGCGCTGATATTGGTGATGTGATGACAGTAGATACTTTTTGGATTGACTACACTGCTGTAAATGCTGTATGACAATCACATTGCGCCTCTCACATGGTGTTTAAAAACAGATTTAAAATTCTAAAACCATTAATTGAATTTTAATATGCATTTCGTTTTATTTTTTGCCAAAGCCGGTATTTCAATAATATATTTTTAGATTATTTCTGATAAAGGTAGAGTAAAACACACTTTCAGGACCCGAGCTGTTTTTAGATTACATCATACATCATCGTCCTATATAAGTCCACTGCTGGACATAGGCCTCCCCTAATGAGCGCCATAGCAAAACATGTAAACAATTACCTGCTCATAAAAAGCTTCTACAATTAACTGATCTGTAATTAATAAATCTACACGACTCGCAAATACAATGAAGATGTTTTTACCAACAACACTAAAACCATTATGTATGATACACAATGCAGAGAAATTGCCATATCAAGTAAGTGACTTTCGTTTCACGGCATTCGCTACTTATGTTCCCGTAGACGTATCAGATACCTACTTAAAGACTCATTTCCTCTAATAGCGGTTAATCTACTTACAGTGACTGCGTGGAAGTCTAAGTCAGGGGAAATTAACTGCATTTTCTCGATGAGTCTGGAGCTTTATTGGTTTATATACGGAATACACGTATAGAAGAGAAACTCTTGTGTGCGTAACCTTAAAGTGTAAATTAGATCCTTCACTCAATATCCTAGGTAGGGAAATGATAGGAAGCTTGGTTTAGCGCGGTCGTCTTTTGTTTTTCTTTCAATTAATAATTAGATGTTCTTTAAAAAAACTGACGTCGAATCTCTTAATTTGACACTCCAAAATAAGTTTTGTTGGATAAATACATGGTAGTAGGTATAGTGCTCTTGAGTGGAGACCGCGACTCGGAAAACGTAGTGTAGGACGCCCTCCGACCAGGTGGGATGACGATTTGCGAAAGACTGCTGGCAGATGCTGGATGCGGCAAGCTGAAGACAGGGCGCTATGGCGCTCATTAGGGGAGGCCTATGTCCAGCAGTGGACTGGTATAGCCTGATGATGATGATGAGTAGGTAGCTAAGCTTGGTATAGCGCGGTCGTCTTTCTTTCAATGTATACCTAATTAGATTGTTATTAAAAAACTAAAAACCGACGTCGAATCTTTTAATTTGACACTCTTAAATAAGTTGTTAGGTATAAATACTAGGTAGGTAATGCCTGGGAAATAAAAATTTATGGGTCCACATCTTGATCATTCTTTAAACAATAACGACTTTTTAAAAACCGTCCAGGAGAAATCGTCGACCATGCATAAATAATAAAACGTCAAGTGCGAGTTAGACTCGCGCATCAAGGGTTCCGTACAAACTCTTTAGCAAAGAAATCAGTCAAATCCAGACGAATAAGGCACAATAATTTTCTGATTTGATAACGATTATGACGTAACTTATTTAGTCCCTCTAACTATTGGCGTCTCGAGACTAAATAAGTTACGTCCAACCCTAGTGTAACAATGTACTATTTTGTGTGAATAAACCACAAATTTACGGTTTTCTGATTTTTCCCTTTACTTGTGCTATAAGTCATTGCTTCTTGCCAAATTTCATGGCTCTAGGTCAACGGAAAGTACCCTACAGGTTTTTGGTCCATGGCGAGATTCGAAAATTATTTTTTCTGTGAATATACTAAAAATTTACGGTTTTCGGATTTTTCCCTTTACTTGTGTTATAAGACCTAGCTTCTCACCAATTTTCATGGTTCTAGGTCAACAGGAAGTACCCTAAAGGTTTTTGGTCCATGGCGAGATTCGAAAATTATTTTTTCTGTGAATATACTAAAAATTTACGGTTTTCGGATTTTTCCCTTTACTTGTGTTATAAGACCTAGCTTCTCACCAATTTTCATGGTTCTAGGTCAACAGGAAGTACCCTAAAGGTTTTTGGTCCATGGCAAGATTAAAAAAATATTTTTTCTGTAAATAAACTACAAATTTACGGTTTTCAGATTTTTCCCTTTATTTTTGCTATATGACCTTGCTTCGTGCCAAATTTCATGGTTCTAGGTGAACGGGAAGTACCCTATAGGTTTTTGGTCCATGGCAAGATTAAAAAAATATTTTTTCTGTGAATAAACTACAAATTTACGGTTTTCGGATTTTTTCCTTTACTTGTACTATAAGACCTTGCTTCTCACCAAATTTCATGGTTCTAGGTCAACGGGAAGTACCCTATAGGTTTTGTGTGCATGTGATTCCCTTGGAAAATTGAAAAAAAATAGACATAAACAGCTGTAACTTTTGATTGCGTTGACTTAGAAGTTTGATTTATGTCGAGGCTTCAAGAGGTTACGAGCCTGCGTATATGATGTGAATATCAACTCGATAACCCTACGCGTTTCTGAGAAAAGTGGGTTGACAGACGGACAGACGGACAGACGGACAGACGGACAGACGGACAGACGGACAGACGGACAGACGGACAGACGGACAACAAAGTGATCCTATAAGGGTTCCTTTTTTCCTTTTGAGGTACGGAACCCTAAAAGTACATACAGCCGAACCTAGAACCTTCGCCGTTTTCGAAGTCGGTTGTAATAAAGAAACATTGCAATAAATTGCATTTTGAAACTTGCGTGGCCCTGAAAAGGGCCTTTTGTTATTGTTTATGATGACCAACTGCAAGCGGGCGAACATAAAACGATTGCACCAGCTTTGAATAACCAATCCGGAATGTCTAAATCAGGTGACATGCCGCCAACTAGAAATGGAATGTCATTCAATCGCCGTTGATCTAAGTACGAGTTTCATTTCTAAACAAGAATTACTTGAGGTTCGATCGCTTTCATAAAAGTTTGTCACGTAGCCGTAATAAGGATAATAGCTTGTGATTAGGAGAAGTAACGTGGAGTGTCTTTACGCAGTCGATTACGCTAAAACTGTTATTCGTCTATCGGCTTTTACGTTATCTAAGCTTTGGTACTTCCGGAAGTTCGCGTTAAACATGGTAAATTTCTATTTTATTAGAAATTTAGTATAAAACGAAATTGAATTTGGAAGCACTAATCACTAGATAGTGCCTTTGCGCAGTGCAGTTACGGGTTCTATCCCTACATTTATGTAAGTAGATACCTATGTATCTACTAAAAATTACCTATGTATCTTCTTAAAATTATAATAGTTTGTCTAAGTATATACCTATGTATATACTTAGACAAACTATTATAATTTTAGTACACTTAACGTTATTTGACCGCTTTCGGCATTCGTCAACCGAACTCATTGAATCATCGTGTAGGTAGAGCTTATCAGAAGTTCGAAGATATTTTAAACTAACTTCTGGCCCCGGATTTGCACGCGGTACAATCAGCCTATTATCTAAAGTTGGGCTATGTTCCAAATGTACTCCAAATTTCATCTTTATGTGTTCAGTAGTTTTGGAGATGTTAAGTAACAAAATAAAATACATATTTCAAATACTTTCGGCTTTGTAATTTACACTATATTAGTAAGAAGTAGGATAAAAGGGACAAGCTAACAGATTAATGTCTGTTAAAATATCTTGTTGAAATGTGATTTTTATGTCTCAGACACTAACATTTGGATTCACCTCAACAGGGATCCAGAGAACAGTCCAGTAACCTACTCCATGTCAAGCCTCCTGGACTCTCGTTCATCAGGCATGTTCGCCGTGGACTCCCGAAGTGGAGTGGTCACCACGCAGGCAAGGCTCGACCGGGAGAGGCTGGATGTACATTACTTCAAGGTGGTGGCGCAGGATGACACGTTTCCGCCGAGGAGTGGAACCACCACGCTGCAGGTAAGTCGAGGAGATACTAGATATTCCATCAGCGATAAGCTATCTAGCTATGCAGTAGAATAGACGTAATAATCGCTAGATTTCCATAGCTACAGGATTTATTGTTGGTTTTGATGTTGGATCTGCTCAGCTGTACAAATATAAATCTCTGAGGATCTGAGGACCTTCGGTCTGTCCAATAAAGGCAAGGTCTTTAGTCTCGTTCGTCAACTCACACCATGAATCTCGTCCCAACCGAGACGAATTATAAAAATAATATTTTTTTCATTCTGCAACTCGCACCACCCTTTGCTTCCATTGAATTTATGCGAGTTATAAAACGGAAATAAAAAAAACGGATAATTTTTGTTCTCCTAAAATCTCTTGTAAAATTCCGAAAAAGATTGACCGACAATAATAGGTAGGTCCTTTATGAAACTCTTCAAATCAATATTAATCACTTAACAAAACAGAGAGGAGAACTCGACAAAACATTCAGAAATACTTATCCAAAGTGCAAATTGTATTTTGTAGGGACATCGAAGTAATCGGCAAACTCGGATTACAACAGAACCCTTTTCTGAAGCCCTAATTAAGTCATAAACACGAGAGGAGCAGGGTAACGGGGCTATAAAGGTCCGCGATCATGGTATGATTACAAACAATCCTGACGGTTATAGGATATATAGGATAATGAGCTTATCTAATTAATAAGTTAAACAAAAAGCGGGCTTCTATGGCCAGCTGTGGACCATAAATTTATATTTATCTTGACTTATAAGCTAAAGCTTCCATTAGGTAACGAAAGCTTTACTGGTAAACAAACATGATATAGATAAGTTGCTGAAGACTAAAGTTTTATGAGTTGATGCCATAGAAGAGTTCAAAATTTAATTTATTTTATTTATACCTTTATTAATACGGTAACGACAATTACATTATTAAAAGGACAGATACACAATTATGATAGTTAATATACACTTGAAAGATTGTTATGGCTCTTTAAACTTTATAATCTTCAATATATGTTATGTGTTTTGCTTAGTATAATATTTCTGGATAATTTATTCCCTCTCTATGTGTAGAAGCTGCTTAGCTTATTTTTCTAATATAGTTCTAAAGCTTTTTGTTTCCCTAAGATAAATAAAAAAATAAAAATTAACTAGTATAAGGCACCGTTTAACTAACTCGCTACCCTTCCTCAAAATACACAAAAACGAGAAAAATAAAGTTTTATGAGTGTTAGGAACTGCCCATAGTTCTTTTTCAACTTTCGTAGCGCAGTCAGTGCGTAAATCTGTATTTATCAAAATGTTGTATTCTTTGCTTAATTTATCTGGTGGTTTTTTACATCGTCTGCTATATTATTATCAGATGATAAAGCGGCCCTAGCGCGCTTACCTAGAACTTTAATCTGCACCAGACTGTATCACTGGTACGTTCTTTATGATCCTCTGTCATAGCACTACTGGACAAAGGCCTTTCTCTCTTTCTGTTCTACACAGAGGGATACGGTACCTCTCTATCTGAGATCGAAATCTTGGGTAGGTACCATGTACCTACGTCATAAATTCATAATAGAACCTAATTCATCATTCTAATTTTTTTTTTGTTATAGTGCTTACCCGCACTCAGGGTATCATAGGGTGGGGCGCGGGTTCGAGTCCCGCCGAAGTCGAAAATATTTGAGAACTTATTTCATGTCTAATTCATCTTGGTGGGTATTTTCTTTTCTTTCTAGATCAACGTACTGGACTGCAACGACCACTCACCGGTGTTCGAGATGCAGCAGTACGAAGCCTCGGTGCGGGAGGGCGCTAGCCCTGGAACCACGGTGCTGACGCTGAAGGCCACTGATCAGGATATTGGGAAGAATGGCGAGGTAAGATTGTAGATCGATGTCTTAGACTTCAGCATGGACAAATTATAGAGTTTAATTTATCTATGACTGCAGCCACCACTCGCAAGTGTTAGAGATGCAGTTGTAAGAAACCTGGAACATGAATTATCGTCTCAAGCGTCTACTGAGTGAATTATTTAAATGAGTTTCAAAGCAGACTACTTTGCTCTGTTTCTTTGTTGTTGTTGAAAACAGAACAGTTCTCATAATGACAGCTCTCAAAGGAGCTGTTAGAGCTGTCATTTTATGAAAACTGCAGAATATAGACTATAGGGAGACTCCAAGATCCCAAGCCAACCTAACCTGCACGTGGTGTACCCTGCTAGATAACGAACTAGGCTCTGGTAAAAATATCAACATTCTTCATAATTTGATAACTCATATTTTACTATTATTTTCCATTACTTGACACTGGCAGAAAAGAGTCCAACCAGACTCATATTGCCATTAACAAAGAATCATCATATAGACTATATAGATTTTTAAACTATTCAAATGAGTAAGATAGTGTGTGAAGTGAAGTGTAAGAAAAAAATCTAGAAAGAAATAAAAAACCGAACATAAATGTAACCCTTAGCCATTAAGCAAGTTATCTCTCGAGTTAAGTACTTATAGCACCCAGTGTATTAAACCTATAGAGCTCCATGCTTAAAACCTTTATTGACAGAGAACGAAACCCGAGCGAGGATTATGCAGCTTACAATATGCATGCAAGAGGATGATATTGTGTGATCAGCAAACACGCTTGGACCGGTTCCAATTAAATCATTTATGATGCGAACCTATTTATTGCAATACTCTTTAGTTTAAACCTTATGAGGCTGTAAAATTAACTATGAAAAAGCTAAGCTCTGCTTGGGTGATGCGTGGATCACAATTATTTATTGGAACTAAGTTCCTTATCGCTCGTTGTGAAAGGGGGCTAGACGGGAAAAAATCTCACGAAAAGTTGTAACGACACTTTTTGCTATGTAAGCTATTGTAAGCCATGCGGCGTGCGCATGTTTCTCTGTCTATCTCTCTCTCTCTTATAGAAAGGAACTTCGTTCCATCCGGGTGTCCCTTGACACCTCTCAACTTTTTATTTAAATACTTCTAGTTTGTACTTTGAGTAAAATACAAGTCAGAAGTCAATGTCTTTATTTATTTAGGGCTATAAAATAAGCACTCAGACAAATCATATTTTAAACTAAGTATAAATTATTACCAGGTGGGATGACGATTTGTGAAAGACTGCTGGCAGATGCTGGATGCGGCAAGCTGAAGACAGGGCGCTATGGCGCTCATTAGGGGAGGCCTACGTCCAGCTGTGGACTGGTATAGGCTGATGATGATAATGATAAATTATTACCAAAAAAGGAAACGAAGTTTTATTGATTCTCTTCACTTAAATTTTTGTCCACTAGCAGAAGAAGTGTGAAAGAAACCACTAGCATATTTATGTATCCATACACGGGCTTAAGTAGTAGGTACCTATATTAATATACAAGTCAAATACTAAGTACGACTAAGATCTAAAATAAACCTGTTAATCAAAAATTCTTTCAATTGACCAGGTGGAATACTCAATAGAATCAGTAACAGCGGAATCCCTGAACCCCGAAGATCTAAACGACTCTATGGAATCCAGCCTGGACCAGTCAGAAGCCCAGGATGTGTTCCGAGTGGATGGAAGAAGCGGCGCGCTGCTGACCAGAGCTCCCCTCGATCGGGAGAAGGTGTCTCGGTATACTGTGATTGTGAAGGCTACTGATCAGGCTAGTCCGGTGTCTGATAGATTGTCAAGCACGTAAGTACCGAGTCTATAGATTAACCTATTTGAAACAGTTGTCAAAAATCCTCAACCTCTACAGCCTGTAATGGTCCACCGCTGGACGCAGGCCTCCCTCTGATATTTTATCTCATGGAGGGTAATGTCGATAATCCCCACACTGGGCATGCGTTTTGGGGATCACAGTTCGGTGTTAGATCTATTCCGCAAGAGGCACTGCTGCCCGCCCCCCGGTGTATGTCCCTTAGTCGCCTCTTACGATACCCACGGGAAGAGTTGGGGTCGTGCAAACTCTAAGTCGGCACCACACGGCTCCCTCATGGCTTGTCAAAAATACAAACAAACAATGAATACAGGAAAGTCTACTTTATAAAACTTTATCCCGAACGCAGCCTTAGCCATCTAGCCGCACGAAAACAATTTTACGTTACGGCGTGCGATAACGTACGAAAACGTGCGCGTCTTCTATAAACTGTTATTTTTCAGAATGTTTGTATAGGATATACACTTCCTATAAATTATGTCTTTATAAGAATTAAGATTTTTTGAGACTTTTTAAACACATAAGTCTAATTTAGTACTTAAACATTACACGTCATTCATTCAATATCAAATGTGCCTTTCTAGATAAATTTATTTAATCCTTGTTTATATTTCAGAGCAACAATCCACGTGAACATTCAGGACGATAATGACAACTACCCTCAATTCAGCGAGAAAACGTACACAGTGACAGTTGACGAAGACATCAGCGTCAACGACAATCCAGTCATAGCTAGGATAAAGTAAGTGTCCAAGAGAATCACCTTGGGGAACACCTTGCTTGAAAATGTTTCTTTAGTTTTATGTTTCTGTTAGCGACACGGTTCACGGATACTTAGTCAATATATTTTCTTACCTACCAACGACTAAAAGCTGGTGATTTCTTCCGTCCACGTTTTTGTACGGACGTGACGTGACATCTGTGAGCTCTAGGTGGCCATTTTGGTTTTATGTAATATTGTACTCTGTGTCTATGTTTAATTATCTATGGTTAAAGAAAGGTTGCTTGTAATAATTGCTCCGCTCCGAATAAAATCAAGTTGTTAAAAATATACTGCGTTTCTTTGGAGAAAAGGCTGCCCGTATTCTACAAGTGGTCACTTCGAGACGGACATGTTTAGAACACCGAGAGAAATACGTGGTGCGCGCAGGCAAGAGGATCGAGAGCGCGCGCGCAACGACGACGAGGACGCTAACCTAAAACCGCATGGCGACTTTCCACACGAAGACTTCCAAGTTCCTAGTGCAATGTATAATGCTATTCCTGGTAGTATCAAGTCGGAACAACCGCCGGCCCCACCCGCCGCGTTAAGCAAAAGCGATCGGCGGAGCTTACCATCCAAAAAAAGTTCCACGTCATCAATGCGGGCGAAGAGGGCGCAGCTCATCTTGGAAGCGGAGCAGCAGAAAGCTCAGTTACGTATGCAACTTATCGATAAACAGCTAGAAGTCGATCTAGCTAGCCTAAACGAATACAGTTCACACAAAAAAAGCGAAGGCCGTAGTCGCGTCGAGGAATGGGTAGAGAGTAGTTATCTGGAACTCAATAAAGGACGGCCTGCCTCCGAAGATGGCAGTAAAAAATTGCCGGCACCGCAGCCGCCACCTCCATCGCCGCCACCAGCCATCGCTGGCTCGCATGCGGTGTTTCCTGCGGCACCACCGGCCACCGCCGTCGCTGCCACCGAAGGTATTATCCAGAATCTAACCAGCGCGCTGAGGGACCTCGCCGCTGCATCTACCAGTCACGCGCCGCACGCGAACCTGCTCAGCCGCGTTTGCACGCCCCGGGAACTACCAGAGTTCTCCGGCGAGCCCATGGAATGGCTGACGTTCAAGAACGCGTACGAAGAATCTACGGAACTATGTAAGTTCACACACAAAGAAAATATGTGGCGGTTAAGGAAATGTCTTCGTGGAGCTGCCAAGGAAGCAGTATCAGCTCTGCTCATAAGTGCGTCATCTCCTGAAGCCATAATGTCCACACTCAAGTTGAGATTTGGGGATCCTGAGTACATCTTATCGAAGCTGGTGAGTGACATACAAAAGTTACAGCCTATGTCTCAAGATTACCACAAAGAAATTGTGTCCTTCTCGGTTAAAATACAGAACTTCGTAGAAGCTGTGCGCACTGTTGGCCGAGAAGAATACCTGCAAGGAATAGGTATTTCATCGCTTATTCTAAGTAAATTACCTACAGTTCTACTGTCTAAATGGACGGACTACAGTTTCACACAGATAACCGAAGACACTAAGTCAAGACTAGTGATTATATCTGAATTTTTGAGAGACGAAGCTGTGAAAGTTTCTAGAACATCAAATACCTACTTCTTACCACACAACTATCAACAACATAAGCATAAAAATAGCGAGAATACACAACCTCGCACGCACACTGCATTGATGAACACAGCCAATGAAAACAATTGCTTATTCTGCAAAACAAGTGCCCATACAAAGTTAACAGCCTGTAATAAATTTAAAAAAGCTCTTCGCAAAACAAGATGGCAATTTGTGAAACGTAGTAGCCTATGCTTTAAATGTCTACTATCTCGTCACGAACGAGACACCTGCCCGGCCCCATCCTGCGTTATTGATAACTGCGGCCAGGCCCATCATCAGCTTCTCCACTTCCCGAGGACATCCGAGCGGCGCAGCGAGTTCCAGTCTGCGCCGGCGCTCGCGCCGCAGGAGCGGCTGCCGTCGCCGGCGCCGCCGGGTCCGTCGACGCTCGCGTCCGCCAGCTCCGAAGCCGATGTAGTGTCGAATGTAAACGTGCGCGATAGTGAGTGCAAAGTGCTATTAAAAGTGGTGCCCGTACGGCTACATAGCGGTAACGGTACAATAGACACAAGCGCGCTACTCGATGACGGTTCGACCATTTCATTGATAAGCCAAGGACTTGCCGAGCGCGCGGGACTACGCGGCCGCCGCGAGTCCCTCCGAATTCAAGGTGCTTTCAATGAAGAACTTACGTGTGAAACCGTCGTTGTAAATGTCGATCTTTCTGGTATGGACAATAAGATTTATTCGATTAGGGCTCGTACAGTAGAAAAGTTAAATTTGCCTGGGCATAGTATGTCCTGTGTTGATTGTAATAAGTATAAAAGTCTGTCAAGTATAAAACATTTGTTATGTACCTCTGATCTAAAACCTGAAATTTTAATAGGCCAAGATAATTATAATTTAATGATACCTATAGAAATTAATTTAGGTAGTAATGTTGAACCGTTCGCTACACTCACGCCCTTAGGATGGTGTGTCCATGGTAAGTGGCACGTGCCGCGAAGCATCGCCGACCCCGTGCCCGAGGCCCACGCGACGCTGTTCGTGTCGGCGGCGGCGCCCGCGGCGCAGACGCAGCCCGCGTCTGCCTCGCTCCAGCATGACCAGCAGCTTCAGGATCTGCACGACGAGGTGAGGCGATCGTTTGCCGTGGACTCCATGGGCGTAAGCGGTAAGCCACGTGAAAATAAAAATGACTTACTCGCTGTAGCCAAGCTGGAGAAGTCCGCCGAACTCGTCGATGGTCGCTGGTGGGTAGGGTTGCCATGGAAGAACGATGACTGCCGAATGCCGGACTCCTATCCTGCCGCTCTTAAAAGGTTGAGAAGTATGGAAAGGAAGATGGAAAAGGACTTGGGTTTCGCCGAAAGATACAAAGATAGAATTAAACATTTATTAGATAACAATTTTGCTACTGAACTGACAGACACTACTATTACTGATAGGATGTGGTACTTACCTCACTTTGGGATTGACAATCCCAACAAGAAGAAACTCCGCCTGGTCTTCGATTCGGCTGCAAAGGTAAATGGGTTATGTCTCAACGACTACCTACTGAGAGGACCGGATCTGTTGTCATCGCTGTTTGGAATAATGCTGCGCTTCAGGGAGAATTTAATAGCAGTAACTGGTGACATTCAGGATTTTTTCCTCAGGGTCAAAGTTCAGCCGAGCGACCAGCACGCATTTAGGTTCCTATGGAGGGACAACCCTACTGAAAAGGTAAAAACCTATAATATGAGTTCACTTATATTCGGCGCTAATTGTTCGCCGTTTGTAAGTCAATTCATAAAAAATAAAAACGCCGAGCAGTATGAGTCATCGCTGCCCGCTGCCGTCGATGCGATAAAGACCTCGCATTACATAGATGACTACATAGATAGCCTGCCGGATGAAGAAAGCGCTATTGAGATGGTAAAAAATATTTCTTTCATCCACAAACAAGGAGGCTTCCAAATACGTAACTGGACCAGCAACAGCGTTCAGGTTTTGAACTCTGTACCTAAAGAGACTTTAGGTACCGCCGCGGTAAAGTTCAAAATCGAATATAACGTAGAAGGTGAGCGCACATTAGGTCTTATCTGGTTCCCGGCTACGGACGAGTTAGGATTCGACGTATCGTTGAAAAAAATCCCGCAAAACATAATCCAAGGTAAGACAATACCTACTAAGCGTATTATGCTTCAAGTGGTTATGTCCATTTTCGATGTCTTTGGGTTTTTAGCTCCATTTACGATTCAGGGTCGCATAATGCTGCAGGATACATGGCGGCTCCACATCGGATGGGACGATGATATACCTCCGTGTATCTATGAAAAATGGTGCAAATGGATCGACTTATTACGAGAAGTACATCGCATACGCATACCTAGGTGCTACCATATGACTGCGCGAGGAAACGGCGGCGGCGGCGGGGAAACGGCAGGTACGGCGGCGGGATCGCTCCCCGCTCACCCGCGCGCCCCACCGCCCGCTTCCGGCGCGTTATCAGTACCGCAAATATCTACTTCGGTAAACTGTCCAGCGCCCGTAAGCTATTGCAATTTACAATTGCACGTTTTTTGCGATGCGTCATCTAAGGCAATGTGTGCCGTAGCATACTGGCGCTGGATAAATACTAAAGGTTGCATCCATGTTTCCTTTGTCGCAAGCAAGTGTCGAGTTGTTCCAGTGAAACCATTGACGATTCCCCGTTCTGAACTTCAGGCTTCACTGCTGGCAGCTAGACTAGCCGATACTATAATAAAAGAACATAAATTGCCGGTCGAGCGACGCGTTTTTTGGTGCGACTCGACAACTGTTTTGCAGTGGATTAGGAATAATACACGTACGTACAAGGTATTCATAGCAAACCGGTTAGGTGAGATAGACGAGCTGACGCGCATTCACGAGTGGAGGTATGTACCTACTAAATTGAATGTTGCGGATCTAGCTACGCGGGAGGATTTTGACCAAGCCGTTTTCAAGGGCGAGTGGTTTTCTGGACCCTCATTTTTGTATAAGGATGAGTCATCTTGGCCCGCTGATATCTGCCAACCTGAAACAATGGAATCAAATATTGAAAATATAATGGTTGCGCATGACTCACCTGTAGTGAATAACTTTCCCATACCGGATCCGCATCGATTCTCTTCATGGTTAAAATTGCAGCGGAGCACCGCGGTGGTACTTATGTTTATTGATAGGTGCAAAGGGCGTGTCTGCGACCTAGACTGCCACATGCTGGAAAGGGCGGAACGTCTGCTTCTGCGTCACGCTCAGGCCGAGTCGTTCGCCGGGGAAATAGCTGCAATCAAAAATGGTAAATGTCTTAATAAGAGTAGCAAGCTAGTTGCATTGTGCCCGGCGCTCGACGAGCACGGCGTGCTGCGAGCCGACGGCCGCATCGACGCTGCCCGCGACGTGGACCTGCAAACGAAGAGACCGGTGATCCTCGATGGCAGGAACCCTGTAGCTCACCTGATTGTCCGACACTATCATGTCAAGGCAGCTCATGGCAATCAGGAAACCGTGGTCAACGAGCTGAAACAAAAATATTGGATAATTAGGCTAAGGCCTACAGTTAAGTATATAGTTTCTAAGTGCATGCTGTGTAAAATACGCAAGGCTACGCCTCGCGTACCTAGAATGGGTGACTTACCTCTGGCTCGCGTGGCGCATCATCACCGTCCGTTCACCTACTGTGGCATTGACCTGTTTGGTCCCATGGAGGTCACAGTGGGGCGACGAAGGGAAAAAAGGTACGGTGTCTTGTTCACGTGCCTTACGGTTCGTGCCGTACATGTAGGACTCGTGGGTTCTCTCACCACGGATGCCTTTATCATGGCACTGCGGCGGATGGCGGCCAGGCGTGGTTGGCCCCGCCACGTTTACTGCGATAACGGCACGAACTTACGAGGCGCTGACAAGGAGTTGCTCAGGTCCATGCAGGAGCTGAACAACGACGTTGTGAAAGCCGAGGCAGCCAACAACCAAATGGAGTTTCACTTCATCCCACCGTTGAGCCCACACTGGGGTGGGGCGTGGGAGCGGCTTATTCGCAGTTTCAAGACTACGCTGAAGGTAATTTTAAATGAGCGCGCCCCCAGGGACGAAGCGCTGATCACGCTGTTGGCTGAAGTCGAGAACATCATGAACAGTCGACCCTTATCACATGTGTCTGTTGAACCCGGAACCGTAGAGAGTTTGACACCGAACCATTTCCTCCTAGGTACCTCTTCGAATCTTCCTGTCATCGGTGAGTTTAATGATTCAGATTTGTTTTTAAGAAAGCAATGGCGAAAGGCGCAGAGGCTAGCCGATCTGTTCTGGCAGAGATGGATCAAGGAAGTTTTGCCCCAGCTGATACCTAGAAGGAAATGGAACGAGGAACGGAAGCCTTTACAGGTCGGTGACCTAGTTCTAGTGGTCGATCCTGATTCTACCCGAAATGTCTGGCCCAAAGGCGTTGTCGAGCGGGTGATCGTGTCTGCAGACGGCCGTGTACGACAGGTGGACGTGCGCACTCGGACCGGCGTCTGGCGGCGCTCGGTGGCACGTGTCGCTCCTATTTCATTGGGAGATTAGTGCTGTGCCAGCACTAGGGGTGGGAGTGTTAGCGACACGGTTCACGGATACTTAGTCAATATATTTTCTTACCTACCAACGACTAAAAGCTGGTGATTTCTTCCGTCCACGTTTTTGTACGGACGTGACGTGACATCTGTGAGCTCTAGGTGGCCATTTTGGTTTTATGTAATATTGTACTCTGTGTCTATGTTTAATTATCTCTGGTTGAAAAAAAAGTTGCAAGTAATAATTGCTCCGCTCCGAATAAAATCAAGTTGTTAAAAATATACTGCGTTTCTCTGGAGAAAAGGCTGCCCGTATGCTACAGTTTCTAAGGAAGTTTCTGTAACGGAATTAATTACGCTTTGGTAGATAGCTACCGCGTAATTAATTCTGTCCCCTGGTTATAGAAACAGGGGCTTAAATTAGGAGCGAAACTATTTTAAAAATACGAGTAGCTTAGCATCTAATCTGACAATTCTTTTGGACTGCGTGAACTTTTGATGAGATGAGGAAGAATTTAAACTGAATTGAAACTGTGATTTTACCAGGGAAAACAATAATATCCTTAGATTTCGCACAATGCCTTTGGAAAACCGAAAGTGACGTGAAGTGTAAATGCCTTATTACCACTAAAAACTAACAGTTCATAGCAATGAAGAGATTCTTTCAAGAGATGAGATTTGTTGGTGCCAGGTCCAAGCCGCCTTCAATTGATGTACTTATTAGAACGCTGAATGCGTCTATATACAAATTTGGATAAATACTATGTATGGTGTGAAGATTTAAAAATGCTTGTATATTTTCTATTATTATTTTCCGGTATGAAAAAAAAACGTGTAAAATAAATTATAATATTTGCACTAAATTGTATTTATTTGCCTAGAATTTTAATTATGTATCCTAAATCCTTTACTAAGTATTGGGTGTTGTTTTTTAATTTTACTGTATGACTGTCAGGTGAATGGCGAATGTTTAACAAATGTTGATTATTCACCATTCGTCTGATAAATAGTCGCAGAGAAATTCAAAAAACATCATTCAAAATATTGAATTGAGGGCCTTTTAATTTTGAAGCTCCCGCCAAACGCCAGTTACCGTCGGCTCAAGGTAGGGGCGCTAGAGTGCTCTAGTGTTGGCATTTTTACTCTATGGAGTCATACTTCTTTCCGTTAGGATATGATGATGATTCTTAGTTAATGGCAATATAAGTCTGGTTGGACTCTTTTCTGCCAGTGTCAAGTAATGGAAAATAATAGTAAAATATGAGTTAGCAAGTTATGAAGAATGTTGATATTTTCACCAGAGCCTAGTTTGTTATTAGCAGGGTACACCACGTGCAGGTTAGGTTGGCTTGGGAGACAAGATCTTGGAGTCTCTCACGTTAGGATATATTATTCTGTGTGAATGACGCGCCTTCTCCACCCAGGTGACAGATCGCTCTGAGCTTTGAATATTAGATGTCACATATGTCAAAATCAAAACTGACATTCTTACTGCTTGATATGTCAACGTCGTTTGGACATTGCAAATAGAAAAATAGAATGAATGTTATTGGTTAGCACGTTATCTTATCAGGAATGATTACGAAACACTATTAATATTACTAAGATCTTGCTTAATTTTCATTTTTAGTTGTTCGGGGCCGAGAGCTTTTCCAGTTAGGAACAGTATTAAAAATAAAATTAAATACTCAGGCAACACCATTACTTAATAGAACTACGTTCACTATAATTTAATTGTTTTAAAAATACTAAATACCGACTTCAAATTTACTTAGTTATACAGTTTCTTAAGTTTTACGGGACAAAAAAATATCATTAGGTAATAAATAAAACCGGCCAAGTGTGAGTCGGACTCGCGCACGAAGGGTTCCGTCAGTACCATTATCTATAAAAACGGCAAAAAAATCACGTTTGTTGTATGAGAGCCCCCTTAAATATTTATTTTAGTTTTTAGGGTTCCGTACCTCAAAAGGAAAAAAGGAACCCTTATAGGATCACTTTGTTGTCCGTCTGTCCGTCTGTCCGTCTGTCCGTCTGTCAACCCACTTTTCTCAGAAACGCGTAGAGTTATCGAGTTGATATTCACATCATATACGCAGGCTCGTAACCTCTTGAAGCCTCGATATAAATCAAACTTCTAAGTCAACGCAATCAAAAGTTACAGCTGTTTATGTCTATTTTTTTTCAACTTTCCTAGGGAATCACATGCACACAAAACCTATAGGGTACTTCCCGTTGACCTAGAACCATGAAATTTGGTGAGAAGCAAGGTCTTATAGTACAAGTAATGGAAAAAATCCGAAAACCGTAAATTTGTAATTTATTCACAGAAAAAATATTTTTTTAATCTTGCCATGGACCAAAAACCTTTAGGGTACTTCCCGTTGACCTAGAACCATGAAAATTGGTGAGAAGCAAGGTCTTATAACACAAGTAAAGGGAAAAATTCGAAAACCGTAAATTTTTAGTATATTCACAGAAAAAATAATTTTCGAATCTCGCCATGGACCAAAAACCTGTAGGGTACTTTCCGTTGACCTAGAACCATGAAATTTGGCAAGAAGCAATGACTTATAGCACAAGTAAAGGGAAAAATCAGAAAACCGTAAATTTGTGGTTTATTCATTCAAAATAGTACATTGTTACACTAGGGTTGGACGTAACTTATTTAGTCTCGAGACGCCAATAGTTCGAGGGACTAAATAAGTTACGTCATAATCGTTATCAAATCAGAAAATTATTGTGCCTTATTCGTCTGGATTTGACTGATTTCTTTGCTAAAGAGTAGGAGTTTGTACGGAACCCTTGATGCGCGAGTCTAACTCGCACTTGACGTTTTATTTTAGTATTTGTTATTATAGCGGCAACAGAAATACATCATGAGTAAAAATTTCAACTGTCTTACTAGCACGGTTCATGCCTTTTTACCCTTAGGATACGAAACCCTAAAAAGTACCATGTCGTGATCATTCTCCATACAATAGCGAAATAAGTATCCTAATCGGTCCATAATTGACGGAGAAATCCACGAACATACATAAAAATACATAGGTACAGCCGAACATAGAACCTCTTCCACTCTTGTTTTCCGTTTTGTCGGTTAAAAATATCCAGCGCAGAATAAACAAGCTGTCAGAAATACCATGGAAATGAGATTTTTCAACAAGGTTTTTTAAAAATGAACACTAAAATAGCAGCACTCACGGGGCATTTCAACTTATACTCAACTATAGAGATAGCAAATAAAACAATAAACTTCGGACTTGGCAGGCTTGCTAGACTCCCGAGTATAGTAGGGTTGTCCAGCTTTCTATGTTTTAGGGCTTGCACAAGAAACATTTTGTGAGTAAGAAAATAACAATCAAATAATATATCTTCAAATAATACATCTTAGCCCTCTAAGAACATACCAAGCTGAACAACCCTACAAATTAATTGTTTCAATTATTGTTAATACTCGTTATAATTTAAATCTATTATTGCTTATACAATTTGCAAAAGAAACATTTATGAGTAGGAAAATTGCAATCAAATAAGACAAAATATTAGAACGAGTATTTACAATTGAAAAAATTAAGCTACCTGCAGACTGTTTCAAACAGTCTACAGGTAGCTTAACTGATCCATATCAATATGAGACGGAAGCGTGCCCAAAACACTGGCTGCTACACATGTTTTGTGAGTTGTCAAAACATACACGTACTTCAAACATAAATATGTTTAGCGGCCCTCTAAAATCTTTACGCAAGCGTAGCTTGGCTCTTTCATTAAGGTAGGCCTATGTCCAGATTGTCCAGCCGTGCACTAACATAGATAATGAAGCGTAGCTTTAAATGTTAGCGGTAGATAGCCCACTTAAATCGTCAGTTTTTGTTTTAAATACGCTGGACGCATCACAATGAAAAGTTACAATGCGATAAATACCTACCCATTTACTTTTATAAAAAATTGTTTTCGTATTTTTATAACAAAAGTGTGCTAAGGGTCTGTCTCAGTAATATTATACCTCCTTGCAGTATCGTTTCCATTCGACTGAAAATTGATTTTAACGTAATTTATTTTTGACGACCTGCTTGATGTCTTTTATTCTTAGACCTCGTTTAGGGCAGCCCTGGTTGCTTAGGTACCATGGGTAGGGTGTTTCAAATTTGCATGGTCATAAATCTTTATAGAAAATGCAGTAGCCGCGTGTAGTATTTATTTTTTCACTTGCCTTTTAGACCCTCAATCGTAAATTATTGGATGCGAGCGTAGGCTATTTTTCTTAGGATGAGAAGAATTGATGTTTATCTCGCAAAAATTAAAACACAGAGAAAATACGACTAGTAGGTTTTTCTAAAAACAAAAAAAGGCAGATACCTACCTAAAGTCTGTTGTTGAAGAACCTCTTCGTTCTATTATTGCAAAGGAGTTTCTATTTAGATTTTACGAAAAAATTGAGAGCTTCTGGATGTGATGTCGAAACTTTTTCCAATGGATTGAATGTTCGAAATATAAAATTTCAAAAAATTATGTGCGATAGGATGTAATTGATCTGTGGTTAGGTGCGATTAAAATTTCATTTCTATTCATTTTATTTATTCACTAACAATTTACATCATTTAATAATGATTTCCGAAAATATTTTTATAAGAGCGTCGTATTACTGTTATAAATTGATTGGTTCTAGCGCCTTTTGGCCTTTTTGGAAATTTCTAAAACATTGCCGATTTTTACAGAGCTACGGACGCAGACATCGGTGCGAATGCAGCAATACGCTACGCCATCATCGGAGGCAACACTCAGATGCAGTTCTCAATAGACAGCCTCAGTGGAGACGTTTCGTTGGTGAAGACGCTGGATTACGAGCAAGTTCGGAGCTACCGACTGGTTATAAGGGCTCAAGGTGCGTTTTACAGTAATACGTAAAGAAATAATTTTTGGTAAATATTGATATCGTTGTGGTGAAGGTCGGAAGACCGGGGCTGCGATGAGGCTTCCAAATTGAGCTGCCGTGTTAAAGAGAAGGTCTATACCAAGGAGTCCTTGTCAAAGGTAGGTATGATGCTGATTAAAATGAAATCATTACTGGTACTTATAATTCGCGCAGCTAAAGATGAGACTTGACGGATCACGTAGTTACCTGTGCAGTAGTTCGCAGGCCATTTTGGCGGTATGCGAAGCGAGCGGGGAGGGACGGGACCGTTTTATAGGTATTTATAGATATAGATTAGGATTTTGAGCGCGACTATACCTGCGCAAAATCCCCTCTACTAGCTTCTGACAGGTCGCATCTTTGGTTGCGCGTGATAGATTCGTGGGCTTTATCTACCTAATAAATCATCTTATTTTGATAAGATTTATAGAATTGCCTATATCTATTCTACCTAACCTTTGGGAAATTATAAATAATAATACCAGAATTCAGAAACCCTTTTCTTTATTCCTTTATGCTAACAAAATAAGCACATTGATATACAAGTTTAATTTCAAACCATAAAATAATATCAATTTAGAAATAAAGTAATAAGGAGTTTCTGTTCGCTTCAATCTTTTAAACCCCAGTGGAAGAAGCGAACAAGAAACCACTAGGTATTAGATTCTCAGTGTATTATACAAGCTTTGATATAAAACATTTAATATAAAGGGGAAGAAATACATTTATAATAATTTTAAGTAAGATTACATTACACAAATTGCTAGTGAGAAGATATTCAAATAACAATAAACATTACTTAGCTTTTTAGTTTTGTCTGGGAAGGCTGCTCGTCAAAAAGTGGCCCTACTGCCATTTTTTGGATCTTATTTAAGCACTGCCTACGTTTTCATAAAACAACGCTCACAGCGCCCTCTAAGAACGCTCACAGCGCCCTCTAAGAACGCTCACAGCGCCCTCTAAGAACGCTCACAGCGCCCTCTAAGAACGCTCACAGCGCCCTCTAAGAACGCTCACAGCGCCCTCTAAGAACGCTCACAGCGCCCTCTAAGAACGCTCACAGCGCCCTCTAAGAACGCTCACACCGCCCTCTAAGAACGCTCACAGCGCCCTCTAAGAACGCTCACAGCGCCCTCTAAGAACGCTCACAGCGCCCTCTAAGAACGCTCACAGCGCCCTCTAAGAACGCTCACAGCGCCCTCTAAGCGCTGGCGCGAAAAGTCGTTACAGTTCCTTATTACTCAAATGACTTTCAGAACATTATCAATGGTAACAATAATTGTACAAAATAATATTCCACGTATTTTAAATCATGCGACACTTCAATAAGTAATAAAAATAATTATCGACGCTATGATATTTAGCAAAGTGATGTGCAAAACATATTATTACATTAAAATACTTATAAAATAGGTAATCTAAAATCTGAAAACTATTTTAGAGATCTATTTCACCTTACATATCCACAATTATTCTATATTAATCTCATACGGCCAATCATGACCTATACTTCGTCCACGAAGTTGCTCTCTCTACTTAGTTTAGGTACTCTATTTTACATAAGTTTCATTTACGAAACTAATCAATTTAACTATATTGTTTATGTACTTATTTATTTAATTCTGTAGGTATGATTTACTATTACATTTAACTTTATATGTACATGATAAAACAGTAACAAGATAGATGATAACTTTACCAAGTACTAAGGGTACATGTTTATTAGACTATTAGATAACACGTAAACAAGAACCATAACTATTTTCCTAAGAAGTTACATAGGTACGAGTATAATAAGTATGTATGTATGTAGTAAGTACACATTTCGTAAGACTGGTTTTTTTTTTGTTTTTTTTGTTTTTTTTTTTTTTTATTTTGCATTTTATGATGTCTGATTATCTCATTTCCTTCACTTTTTTATTTTACTTATCTGGCCAATTACTCTGTATGTACTGAAGAACATCCACCTGCTGCCAGTGAGCGACAGTACCGGAATTGGAGGCTAGAGCAGCTAGGGCAATTACTTTTCATGCTGATCATCCATCCGCTGCCGATGGGATATCTTATTTTTTTATTTATTTATTTATCAGCAAAGTAACACTTATTATTATTATTTTATTTCAACTACAGTGTCTAGATCAAAACCCAAACGTACGTTCTTACATTTAAATTGCAAGCTTTTGTTGTCTAAGACAACGGTTAGGCGGATTCACACAACTTTACAGCTTATTTTTAATCGTTTGGCCAATCTGACGAAACATTACAAGTATTCCATACACATTATTATGCCTGTAACACGAACATTATTATTATCATGAATTAGTGTTGCATATGAATCCACCAACATAAACAACGAACTACTATTTACCTTATTTTGATTCATGTTGTTTGCGTTTTGTTTTGTACGTAAATGATTGAACTAGTCAGCAAATCGGTAGGTACTTATCAAAAGAAATAAATAGCCTCTAAATTCTATGTAACTAATAATGAACCAGGTAGGACTTTAAGTAATACGTACTTACTACGTCTTTTATGTAATGGCTAATCAACATAACGGAAAAGCACAAAAGTGAAGAAACATAACTCATTTTATCATCTTTTTTTTTTTTTTTTTTTTTTTTTTTTGTAGGTACCGTCATAGTCGAAGTTATAGTCTGTTTTCCTCTGACCGATGGACCTCCATATGTATATTCGCTACGGTATACCCGCTGCAAATATCCAAAGTACCTATACACCAAGCCTACGGTCGCCAGCGGAAATAACTATTGCTTTTTAGCTTTTGTTTACGTCTGATGCACCTTGAATATATTGTTATACCCGCCCGCTGTATTGCAAATATCAAAAGCAGACACTAAGTCTATAGTCGCCAGCCAAAGACTGGGCTATGTCACCAGCGGAATGTTTTTAATTTTATTTTCGTACCATCACGTCTTATTTTTAAATTATTATTGTCAGTCAGTTGCAATGTTCCTATTAAACGAGCCCTTTTCTTTTACTTTTATACGTAGCTAAAAAGGTACCTACATAAATAGATGATTTAAATTAAGAATTGTACTTAAATCACGAGTTTTACTTATTACAAAATACTGACAATATCTTTACAGCAAAAACTACTTACTCACGAGTTTTCTCTTGTAAGGGAAAAAGAAAGAGGGCTTGCAAATATATTTTTTTGTGGCCTAACTATCATTGCATATTATATTTATTGTGCCGTCACCCCTTATTCTTGTTTTGTCTAGTAATATAAATTGAAAAATAAATATTGCGGGGCAATACCTACTAACAACAAAACGTAGCAATAATCTAAGCATCTGAACTTCTGTTATGGGTACTTACTAGATAATTAATAGAATACATTACCTACATTATATTTTTTTGGTATGTAGAAAATACACCGAACACCCGGAACAAATATTTCCAGATCGTACAAACATTTGTCCCAAGGCGGGAATCGAACCCGCTACTTACTGTGCAGACCTTCGGCCACCGCGCCACGTTAGTCTTACGAAATCAAGTTAGTTAGAAATTCGTACAAACTACCTTCATAAATTTATATATTTGTATCAGACAGTCAACTTGTACTGCTAAGCTGTATGCGGGTAGTAGCTAAAATCATGACTATAAAACAAGCTAGTATAACTGGCTACGCTGTGTATTGGTTCTATTTGTTTCAGAACGGTGTTATTAACGATGTTAGGTACTTTGCAATTAGATAACTGGTTTATTTATAACTTCTAGTCAAGTTTGTGTGTGGCTTTGATATGTGACCGCCAAGAATAGGCAAACTTTTTCTAGTTATCGTGTCTTATTTATAAATAAGAATAGTTCAAGTTATTGGTGAATACAGAAGTACAATACGAAAATATGGTGGAGTAACGTTGCAACCAACAAGCTTCGTTATAGAACTAACAAGTAATTATTTATGTTATGATTGGCAGTTGTGCCAATAAGCGAATTAATGTGCCCGTCGTTAATGTACACTTAATAAGTTTGAGGTGGTTAAGTTCAGTTTTATTTTCTAATGGCCTGTTTCTTTAGCAACTGGAGGTTCGTTCTACCATAGAATTTTTTTACGGCGTTACCTTTTGCAAAAAGTTTATTACCAAACCAATATACATATAAATATCCACTCTCACTGTGATTGTCATCTCTTATAGCTGCTGTGATTCGCTTGAGTAGCTGTTACCCTCAGCGATATCAAAACGGCTAAGCGGGGTAACTACGAACCTTATTGGTGCTGGAAAAACACCAACTTTGGATGATGTTACAATTTACCAAAGTATATAAAATGACAATGTTTAGAGTATTATTTTAGCACTTTTAGACTATAAAGATCCTTAAAGCTAGCTACCGCTTTGCTCGAAAGGTTGTTTTCTAATAATTATTCAAGACGTAAAAATAAAAATACATTCGAAGTGGTTGCTACACTGCTATTGAATATGCCAGTTTAACATTGCATTACGTTAAATTACATACTTATGTTCATTCAACAAAGCTACTTTCGTTTAACCTACGTAAAAACTAAAACTGCTTTTCCAGAATATTAATCTACGGAAATCGAGGGTACAAAGTTAACGACTCGTTCCGGGGATTTTGCCGTGAAAACTCAGTGTAGATTCCCATGTCTTGAAACAATTGAGCAGACCCTTTCAGAGCCTTACCTGCCTTTGTGGAATCTACCGCGCTGCTCCTGCATCCAAAGTTCGTTGATGAGCATCTCGATGTAGTCGTTTTTTAATTAATTTTAATCTCGATGTGGTCGTATAGCAGCGCCGCCGTCGTGGGGTCGGACATTGCTGGCGCCACGTCACCATCTCGCCGCCGATTGGAAAATACAGCATCCGACAAATCGCATTGAGCAGACCTTCGTCCTTGAGAGTCTGCTGCAGGATTCAGCCTGAAACTTGTACAAAAATGTATTAGAATTTGAATTCCAGGCTATCCCACTTCTGATGATAGATTCGTGGGCTTTATCTACCTAATAAATCATCTTATTTTGATAAGATTTATAGAATTGCCTATATCTATTCTACCTAACCTTTGGGAAATTATAAATAATAATACCAGAATTCAGAAACCCTTTTCTTTATTCCTTTATGCTAACAAAATAAGCACATTGATATACAAGTTTAATTTCAAACCATAAAATAATATCAATTTAGAAATAAAGTAATAAGGAGTTTCTGTTCGCTTCAATCTTTTAAACCCCAGTGGAAGAAGCGAACAAGAAACCACTAGGTATTAGATTCTCAGTGTATTATACAAGCTTTGATATAAAACATTTAATATAAAGGGGAAGAAATACATTTATAATAATTTTAAGTAAGATTACATTACACAAATTGCTAGTGAGAAGATATTCAAATAACAATAAACATTACTTAGCTTTTTAGTTTTGTCTGGGAAGGCTGCTCGTCAAAAAGTGGCCCTACTGCCATTTTTTGGATCTTATTTAAGCACTGCCTACGTTTTCATAAAACAACGCTCACAGCGCCCTCTAAGAACGCTCACAGCGCCCTCTAAGAACGCTCACAGCGCCCTCTAAGAACGCTCACAGCGCCCTCTAAGAACGCTCACAGCGCCCTCTAAGAACGCTCACAGCGCCCTCTAAGAACGCTCACAGCGCCCTCTAAGAACGCTCACAGCGCCCTCTAAGAACGCTCACACCGCCCTCTAAGAACGCTCACAGCGCCCTCTAAGAACGCTCACAGCGCCCTCTAAGAACGCTCACAGCGCCCTCTAAGAACGCTCACAGCGCCCTCTAAGAACGCTCACAGCGCCCTCTAAGCGCTGGCGCGAAAAGTCGTTACAGTTCCTTATTACTCAAATGACTTTCAGAACATTATCAATGGTAACAACAATTGTACAAAATAATATTCCACGTATTTTAAATCATGCGACACTTCAATAAGTAATAAAAATAATTATCGACGCTATGATATTTAGCAAAGTGATGTGCAAAACATATTATTACATTAAAATACTTATAAAATAGGTAATCTAAAATCTGAAAACTATTTTAGAGATCTATTTCACCTTACATATCCACAATTATTCTATATTAATCTCATACGCGCATTGTACTTATTAAATTTTAATAAATTAAAACTAAAACTAAACGGATCCGGATGAAATTTGGTACAGAGATAGATTATAGTCTGGAATAGCAAATATGCTATACCTATTTTATCCTGGAATTCTCACGGGAATGGGAAATACGCGTGTAAAACGGCGAGGCGCTGCTAGTATTGTTTAAAGCCATCCCAAGCTTTGTAACCTCTTTCGTACGCGCCTTTCCCTCACACTTACGTTTTCCTGATTTCAGACGGAGGCAGTCCATCCCGCTCTAACACCACCCAGCTGCTGGTAAACGTCAAAGATGTCAACGACAACTCTCCGAGATTCTACACGTCGCTCTTCCAAGAATCTGTTAGCGAGAATGTACCCATTGGATACAGTATAGTCAGGGTGAGTAGATTATTAGACTAGCTGTTACACGCGACTTCCTCTGCTGGTAATCGTGAGAGATGGGAACAACTTTCCGAGATTATCTCGTCGCTGTTCCAGAAATCTGTCAGCGAAAATGTTCCCGTTGGTTGTTTAATGTTCCGTTTGGTGTTGTTTGGCTGAGTATGTTTTTAATATGACTGCCCCGTGTTGTGATTTAGGTCAACATTAAATAGATAAATAGATAGAAAATATTTTTATTGGACAATTAAAACAAAAAAAAACAATTTACAAAAGAAGGTACATGAGTGTAACTGAGCTAGTTTAGTTCATGAACTAGATTTTTTTAAACCTTGTTTTTGCTCTCCTGTAAAGTGTATCACATATATCACAGGAGGCACAGTATTCTCTTCTGTGCAGGCGAATTTAGCCGATGCGACTTATTGAAGTGTGCAAACTGTACATGTGTGCAGTTGAAGTATTTTTTTTTTAATTTTACTTTTTTAACTAAAGTGAAAATTGGCTTTCTTAACGCTCAAGAGCGATCTATGACAAACAACCTGGTATGGTTAGGATTGGAACATTGCCTATGATGCAAATGTTGTGAGATTCAAATATTTGTTTAGGGTGCAAATTAAAAAATGTAGAGTCGGCGGAGACGTCGGCAGTAGGGAGACAAAGCGATATTGAGTAAAATATAGAAGCTTCTCTTGAAACTGTTGGTTTGATTTTTACCGTCCAAAAATGCAATATCCTGTCGAGCCATAACACAGATTTAAAAAAAATCAAAATGAATTCTTTACCTACATAGGTTTCGCATTTCATGAAAGTCTGTTTTAAATATTTTACTTCAAACTGTAATACAAAAAGTATTACTCAAATTTCATTGTTTCTAGGTCCAGGCGTACGACGCCGACGAAGGTGTGAACGCAGAACTAACCTACACCCTTATGGACAAGGAGTATGGTAACAACGACCTGCCAATCACGATAGACCCCCGCTCCGGCTGGGTTTACACCTCTGGACAGCTGGATAGAGAGGTCCAGGCAAAGTATCAACTTCTGGTAAGTTCTTTATGATACCTCCACTTTATCTATCACAAGGTATATGGCATCAACGACCTTCCAATCACAATAGACCCCCGCTCCGGCTGGTTTTACAGCTCTGGACAGCTGTATAGAGAGGTCTTCTGATTAGTTCTCTATAATACTTCTACGTAAATTGACATTTATGGAGACATAAGTGTCAAATTACGAGTAAAAACGACCTGCCTGATTGCGATAAACGGATTAGATTTAACTAAAAAAAAGACATTGTAAATTAAATAGACGCTTTCAATGTACCCTTCCTTTAGCTAATCAGGTTGTCCAGGATAATTAATCAATGGGATACAAAAACGTGCCTACATCCTCCTTTCTCTAATAAACCGGCGACCAATGTAAATCTTAAAAATAATAAGCAATCTGATATGTTACTTGCATAATCAACGTACCCTTCCTTTTGTAGGTGACAGCAACAGATGGCGGCCAACCTCCAAAATCTGCAACAGCCTCCGTGGTCGTAGTAATACAAGACGTGAACGACAACGACCCCGTGTTTGCGCCGGCGCAGTACGAGGTGGAGCTAGCTGAGGACGAGCCGCCGGGCACACCGGTCGTGACACTCACTGCTACTGACGCTGATGAGGATAATAGGTAAGATGATGAGGACGATAGTGAGATGTAGGACAACAATCCCGTGTTTGCGCCGGCGCAGTACGAGGTGGAGCTAGCTGAGGACGAGCCGCCGGGCACACCGGTCGTGACACTCACTGCTACTGACGCTGATGAGGATAATAGGTGAGATGTAGTTTAGGAAGCCACGGGGATTACCAGAAACGTCTGCACAAGGCGAATAGGTCAAGATTAGTAGAAAGCGGGTAACAGGCAATTATCAGGAGCTGTGGAACCATTATAGACTTAATTGTTAAGGTGAGGTCAGGGTAATACTGAGTATTCATTAAAAGTCAACAGAATGCGCGATTATAAATTTGGTTCAGATAGCGTAGTCATGCGGTGCGCGATTTCCGGCTTTTACACCACTACTCAAAACTCTTCACTTATCAAACAGATCTTACAACGGCACCTTGCTTTTTCTTTCAGGCTCCATTACGAAATCACCGGCGGCAACACGCGAGGCCGTTTCTCCATCACCTCCCAGAACGGCCGTGGTCTCGTCACAGTGGCCCAGCCTTTAGACTTCAAGCAGGAGAGAAGATATGTCCTTACCGTCACGGCCACTGACTCGGGAGGCAGATCTGATACCGCCATGGTCCATATCAATATCACTGATGCTAATAACTATGCGCCTGTGTTTGAAAATGCACCGTATACTGCTTCGGTAAGTGATATTATCAATTAATCAACAGTATTGCTTAGGCAATAGGAACATTTAGAATTGGCATTACCATAACTCGACTCAACCATTGAAACCATTTATCTCTCTGTGATTATGGTAATAGAAGTCAATAAAAACCTATATTTATTTACGTCCATTTTTACAGGTGTTCGAAGACGCCCCCACAGGAACAACAGTGCTAGTAGTCTCAGCGACAGACAGCGACGTCGGAATGAACGCACAGATAACATACAGCCTCAGCTCCGAGATATCCAACGAGGCCGTGGCGCATCATGACCAGGAGTTTATCATCAACCCTCAGACCGGAGCCATCACTACCAACAAACTGCTGGATAGAGAGACTATGAGTGGTAAGAGAACATCTATAAAAAATAATTTTCCATCTTTGCACTCTTTAGACCGGTCTTGGTTGTAATAACTCAACTCACCATGTCTTACCACATCTTTTTCTATTCTTGATGTTTCTACTGCGCTCATGTACCTACATCACTTTTAAGTAGTGATAATATATGTAGATTGATTATTCAAGTGTGTAGTTTTTACGAAGACATAGTCTTTGGCAGCCTCTGTCTGACGGGCGCGAATCAAATTCAAGGTATTCTAACGCATGAACAGGGATAGCGGTGATGACTCTACGGTATGCTAAACTTTAAAATAAGAAATCGCGTAGAAAAGCTACGTTGAGGTCCCCAAAAATCATGTTTTAGTTTATAATCTATTAATTAGGACATTATTTGAAATAACCCTAACATACAAAATGCTCTTTATACCTACTTAGTTCTATTACCATGCTTATTCTCAAGATCTAAACTTTAGTACATATTGAGAAATAAAGGTTTAAAGAGGAAACTTTGCGATTTTTTGAGATTTTTTTATAGAATCGTGTTTTCGAAACATATGATCGATGGAGTAAGTCCTGAACTTCACCATTTTATCAATTTCATAGTTAAATATTTAGTAGTTTGGAAGATATGGAGATCTGAGGTAGTGTAGTTGATTTGAGGTAGTAAATAGGCCATTAACTGATCGACTAGTGTAGTTTTCCTATTCTAGTACCTTATACTGTGTTTTGATCAATATTACAGACCACTCAAACGTATCTGCTTGTCCTACAGGTTACCTCCTAACAGTAACAGCAAGAGACGGAGGCGTGCCGTCTCTCTCCGACACGACAGACGTGGAGATCTCCGTAGTAGACGTGAATGATAACGAACCGGTATTCAAACAGCAGCTGTATACCGCCAGTATTATGGAGGACGCGCTAGTTGGTAAGAAAATTGATGAAAAAAAAATTTAAAAAAATTAAATCCATTGACTAGGTCCACTATGGATCTACCCTACTTTATTTGAGAAAGAAAGTTTTTGATAGATCCTCACATTCAAAACTGATCTAATAAGAAATACAAATCTCAATAGATCCATCATAGATCTAGTCGATAGATCAATCATTTCAAATCAAATCATTGGGATTGAAATATCGATTATTAGATATAATCGATATTTCAATCCCAATAGAAAAAGAGTGGTGTTGTTAGTTTAATGTGTTCACAACCGTGTGTTGTGCCATCGTAGCTTCCAAACGGTGGTCCTGGATATTTTGTTTGAAAGTTGACCTTCTCGCGATGAAAAAAGTTAACCTGTTTCAAAGTAAAAAGATACTGCAGCACACATAGACCTTACCTAGATATAATAAATTAAGTATTTTATTATTTGTTTTTATTAGTCAACTGTATTTTATTATTGTTTGTTTTTTACTAGTGTAGGTACTTTATGATTGTTGTATTTTGTATGTGTGTGTCTGAAGTTGCAAACAAAGTCTTTATCTATCTATCTAAAGATGGTTGGGAATTTTCGCAGCTTTCTTTAAATTTGTATGAGAATATATATATTTTAAAGATCTTTTACAAATGAACTCTTCCCAAGATCTTGAGTAACAACACTCTTAAATCTCATTTCAGGCACATCAGTTACACAAGTGAGTGCAACCGACGCTGACGTAGGCCTGAACGGACGAGTGCATTACGAATTAGACCCTCGGGACAGAGAAGAAGGTTCATTTGTGATCGATCCCGCGTCAGGGGTCATCAGGACTAACAAGGCCTTGGATAGGGAGTCTGTTGCGACGTATGATCTAAAAGCGCTAGCTATTGATGGAGGGACTCCTGCACAGAGCTCCACTGTAAGTGATGAAAATAGAATGATACTGAAATTATATAGAGATTTCATGATTATTCGGAATGGAAACGGGGACGAGTTACGAGGATTTGTATTTTACCCAATAGACGGTGACACAGGTTTTTGTTCTTTATTTTTGAAGATGTTTAATTTCTTTAGTATGTTTCTTGTTATGTGTTGTTTAAATAATGCTGGACAATCCACACAGCATTATCTAGACCTACGCTAAGTAGAGCTAATGGGTACTGGATAACTGATATACTTAACATCAGTGTGTACATTATATTAGTAAATAATACCAACGTCTTTAACAACTCTGCTCATGCTAAAGTAAGATCAGACAGAAAAAAATTAATCTAAATTAAAAACAATCCTAAATCAAATGTAGAATTACATTTTGACGTATATATTTACATATTGCCCAACAGGTAATCGTCCACATCAAAATAGAAGACATCAACGATTCACCACCGGTCTTCGAGAGCGATTGCCTTACCTTCTACATTCCCGAGAATAGTCCGATAGGCACAACAGTCGGACAGATTTACGCACACGATCCAGATGAAGGCCCTAACGCTGTTGTACATTATTCTATCAAAGGTGAGAATTTTTTCGATGACTTTTCCCTTGGAATACCGAAGCTCTCAAGCTTATTAAAAAGTTATCTGAGCCTCTGGTCGAAGCGCATGACCCGAGAGTTGATGAGTATCTGGCGCAGAATATTATTATAATAATTTATCATTATAGTGGACTACAGTCTACAATATAAAAAGAAAATGTTTTAAAGTAACTGGTAACTTATAAATAACAAAATATTGCTGGATAATCCACATAGCATTTTCTAGCCCCAAACTAAGCAGAGCTTGTTTTATGGGTTAATATATGGTATAAAATATACCAAAAAAACAAAATAAAAAAACAAAAAGATATTTAAAAATCTTTTTAAAGTTATACAGAATAACATAGGTTTTAGACTTGCGTGGTTGTATATTTTATACCATTTATATTAAAACATAAAACAAGCTCTGCTTAGTTTGGGGCGTGGTAGTATCCACGCAAGTCTAAAACCTATGTAATTCTGTATAACTTTAGAAAGATTTTTAAATATCTTTTTGTTTTTTTATTTAGTTTTTTTTGGTATATTTTATACCATATATTAACCCATAAAACAAGCACTGCTTTTGCACATTGGTAACCGTGAAGTATCACGGTTACCAATGTGACCAACTATGGATCAGGATTTATAGTTGATCACATAGGTACTGGTGACTGGTGGCCTAGCCTAGTGCAGGCTATTTCGTTCGAGGGGGATAATAACGAACATAATATTTAACATTTTTACTTTCCACGAAAATATACTTAAAAAAAACATATATTCTTTTTCCCAAATTTTTTTGAGACATTATTAATTTTTTTACTTTGTTTAAGGTGGGGATGACTCTAACAGCTTTTCACTTGAAACACGCCAAGGCTCAGACAAAGCTGAACTTGTAACAATGGTAGACCTGGACTACGAAAGTCCGCGTAAGAAATACGAGCTAATTATCAGAGCCGCAAGCCCGCCTCTTTGGAATGACGTCAGAGTTGAAATACTGGTCACGGACGTGAACGATAATGCTCCGATGATGAAGGATTTTCAGATCATTTTCAATAACTATAAGGATTGTTTTCCCGTGGGACCCTTCGGGAGAGTTCCTGCATATGATGCTGATGTTACTGACAAGGTATAAATCGTTTTATTTTTTTTAAGTTACCTTACTGCACCTATTTATGAATTGTTACCAATTTATGCAAAAAAAATCAAATAAAATGTATTTTTTAATAACAAGTAAAATAGTTATGAACAGTTTCTCCTCCAATTGACTGATTATATTTTGTTACAGCTCCAATATCGGATCCTCTCAGGAAACAATGCGAACCTAGTCCTGTTGAATGAAACGTCTGGTTCCATGACTTTGTCACCGCAACTCAACACTAATGTTCCAAAGCTAGCGACTATGGAAATATCTGTAACAGGTTAGTATCTACAATATCTTGACCAATGTCTTTGTTAACTTCTTCATTATGTTTATTCTCTATTTACCCCACTTGAGAATTCTCAAAATTATGAACGCTATGTTTTTACCCGCGAGGCGTGGATTATGTTTATCGAGTGTTTCTATTCTTTATGATCACCCAGCGATTTTGATGAATGAGTTATCAAAATACTTGTCTGATCTTCTGTATAGTTCTTAGCTACATTTTGGGGGCTTTCTCTCTTTCATTTGGTGAAAAAAGAGAAAAAGCGAGGATCGAGTTTTCAATAAATCACATGTTATTTTTACCAGATGGAGTGAACGAAGTAAAAGCTATGATGCAGCTATCAGTCCGCCTCATCACCGAAGAGATGTTGTTCAATTCCATCACAGTGCGGCTTAACGATATGACTGCGGAACAGTTCCTATCGCCGCTGCTAGGGTTCTTTGTCGATGGACTTGCTGCTATCATACCCTGTCCTAAGGAGAACATCTTTATTTTTAGTATTCAGGTAAACATACTTAAATTTTGTATTCTGTTTATAGCATTTAGATAAGTACCCTATTTTGGTCTAAATCAAAATAACCGATATCAGAGAAAGCTAATGGATAATAGAAACTGGGAAAATAAACAATTTGTTGTTGTGTTTCAGGACGACACAGACGTAACTGGCAATATACTGAACGTATCATTCTCTGCGAAAAGGCCAGACGCGGAAGTTGGCTTCGCCGGAGATTCTTCGCAGTTTTATTCGCCGACGCATTTACGAGAACGAGTGTATTTGCATAGAGCAACTTTAGCTAGGCTTGCTACTGTTCAGGTTACTATCACACTTGATATTTCATGTACCCGAGTTAATAAACATTTTTCTTTACTAACTAGTTTGTTTTGTTATTTCAGGTGTTACCATTTGACGACAACATCTGTGTTCACGAACCATGTCTGAATTTTGAAGAGTGTCTAACAGTTTTGAAGTTCGGCAACGCCTCTGGTTTTATAAACAGCGACTCTGTGTTGTTTCGACCTATCTATCCTGTCACTTCGTTTACATGCCAATGTCCACATGGTTTTACAGGTAAGGCTTACACTGATGTGACATTTTCAGATTTTCACCAAGTTTTTGATAGCAACATTGCATGATTGTAAATTTCCCTATTGACTTAAATCTATCGACTACTTATATTTTTTTAACTCTTCAAATATTATTAATATCAGCATCTTCTGTTTGTTCGAAATCTGATTTAAAGCGACAGTTTGAAAAAAAAAAGGTGCTGAGTCTTGCAAGGATCAAATTTGGCCCCATAATTCTTAACCTATACAAATCTTAATCGTTATAAACTATAATATTTTCACAGGATCGAGGGAACACTACATGTGTGACACAGAAGTAGATCTCTGCTACTCATCACCTTGCATCAACAACGGCACTTGCGTTCGTCGAGAAGGAGGGTATACTTGTGTTTGTTCTCCCGGTTTTACTGGTAAGTTCTATAACTATTTGTTTCTTTTTAAACGGAATAAGGTTTATTTTGAATTTATTATCGTCTTCCTGCGGTGACGCGAGTGTCTTCGGGGACAGATCCAAAACTTTATGCGTGCAAAATGTCAGTCTGATACGTCCAATACTTTTGGTTAATTAAATTGTGACAATCACGAAACTTTCTTCTAATGATGATCGATTCTTTATGTTGTATTTATATTGGCATCAAAACAAAGACATCATTACCTTTTAAATTTTTCTTTCTAATTTTATCTAGGTGTGAACTGCGAAACAGTCCTTACCAAAACCTCGTGCGACTTCAACGGCGACGGGTCAATCTGCCGCAGTGGATCTCAGTGCGTGGCTCGGAAGGAAGGCGGGATCCTCTGCCAAGGCTGTTCCATCGACCCCGCTTATACCACTGATATGTGCGAGTTGAAGGCTAGAAGCTTTCCGGTCTCCTCGTTCCTTACCTTCCCTGGATTGAAAAGACGGAATCGGTTGCATTTAAAACTCAAGTGAGTGTTTAACATCTAAATTGAATTGATGCTTTTTATTCTTTCGCTCATTATCATAGGGAGGCCCATGTCCAGCTGTGGACTAATATAGGGCCATAATGGTGATGATGTTTCTTCCGAATTATTATTTAGATTAAGTAATAGTCTTGTTGGTATTGGCAATTTGGCATTCTGTACCAAAATTTCAGGTCGTGTGTTTCATCCATTCAAGTAAATACTGGTCCCTTTTGTTTGTTCAAAATAAATGACATCAGTTATGTAACTCAAACGTTAGTTGTATTTTCTTCGTCTATTTTTCTTGTATTTTTGGTTGGGCTTGGCGTTTCAATTTAATTATTTTTATTGTATTTATATTTCTAATTAATCTTGTTAGTTTCCAGACCTAATTTATTTTACACCTTAATAAAAAGAACTTTAACTTTAACAGGTTCGCCACCCAAGCCACGTCAGGGCTACTCCTGTACAACGGTCGCTACAACGAGCGACACGACTTCATAGCGCTTGAGATCATTAGCTCTGGTGCCGGCAGGGATGGAGGAGAGGGGCTTAGATTCACCTTTGCTCTTGGAGGGGGGAAGGTAAGGTTCAATGAACTTAATTGATCAAAGTGACGGACAGTAACGTTCCATCTGGGTGGTAAAATATCAAAAATTCTTTATTTATGTGAATACAAGTTAATGTCAAATTCTTTATTAAAATAGACAGGATAATAAAGTGATATTTCTGATATCTGCCGCTGATGAAAGATGGAAATGACTGGAATGACCGTCTTCTTGAAAAATACACGCATAACTTTCAACATTCGAATTTCAAACTGGCAAAAAAAAACTTCAAATAACACTGACAATTCACGATATCTCTGAACGTGCGTAGGTACTTACTTCTTATTCTAGTAACTTATTGATATCTTATTTACAGGTCGAAGTCACCGTGCCGGGAAGAGTTGGAGATGGAATATGGCACACTGTTGAAGTGGAATACTACAACAGGGTAAGCTATTGAAAATCTCCTGTTAAAAGCATTTTTAATACAATTTGTTTACCATTGATGCTAAAACAACTTCTATCTTTCAGACTGCAACTATGATGCTTGACGACTGCGACAAAGCATTATCCCTAGCAGGCGCTGCCGAATTCGGTATCAAATACGCCTGCGCAAACTTCACGCAGAAAGTATTGCCCCCAAGATGTGATATCCCCACAGAAACTTGCCATCGGTTCCTGGACCTCACAGGGCCATTGCAAGTTGGGGGACTGCCCAACATTCCAAGTAGTTTCCAAGTCAAGAACAAGGATTTCATTGGCTGTATATCTGACTTCCATATTGATCATCGATTTGTTGATCTCAATAGGTAAGTTAGTTTGGTGTGTCAATCAACAGATTAGCGGGGTAATGCAGCCAGTGTCTTGGGGTTGCTTTTGACTGGTATTGATATGTATCATTTGCGCTACCTATAGATTATTTGCAACAGTCTGCAGTTAGCAAAATTGCTTCAATTGTAGATAATAGTTCTAATTTGTTTATATTATTTGATTGTATTTTCTTTGATAATACAAATGTCTAAGAACGCATATTTCCTAAAATTTTGCTTGAATCCGTAACTTTTGGCTCTAAAATAACTATATTTAAACTTTGTTCCAATTTTGCCACCGAGTCAACCATCGGATTCTGTTTCGCAATCTAGTTTATTGCTTTTCCACACATTATCAAGTCCGAAAATAATCATCACCGCCTGAATTCGAGCCAATGCTCGTAGCAGCCTACGTTCAGTACGAGGTTCAGACTCTCTCAACGCACACACAAATCAATCAAAGCGATGCCGTTATGATATCTCATAACGGCATCGTCTCGCTTCTTGTTTATTTCACTTTAAATCTTGAAGGTGTGATAAAAAGACGAGACAATGCCGAATTTCGGAGGCAATCTCTATCCGTTTCCAAATTTATCTTTATTTATTACTAGCTTCTGCCCGTGGCTTCGTAATCGCTTTTTCGGGATAAAAAGTAGCAAAAGTAGTATGTCCGTCCTCGGAATATTATTTACCTCCCAGCCAAATGTCATTGAGATCCGTTCAGCCGTTTAGGCGTAAAAAGGTAACAGACAAACGAGTTACTTTTCAATTCATACTAATATTATAAATTCAGGCTCTGTAGCTTAGCTCTAGCAATTTCCTCCTCTTTTCTTTTTCCAATGCGTTCTCTTTTATTTCTTTAAACGACATGACAGCGGCTTTTTCCTTGATCTGACTCATATAGTTTATTCTTGGTCTTCCCCTTCCTCGTCTTCTTTCTTACTACATATTTTTCCTTCTATGATGTTTTTTAAAAAGCAGACATGTCGTAAAAGATCCCAATCATTCTCCCACTTCTGTTTTGAATGGTATTCATCAAAACCTTTTATCCTTAATTTTTTACAGCACCTCCTCCTTACCTTCTCTGTCCAGCTAATCCTTTCCATCATCCTCCAGCACCACATTTCAAACGCCTCAATCCTCTCTCTATCCTGGTGTGTTGATCTTACTTTCCCATCATTAAGAAATGTCTTTGTGTTTAATCTAAGTCTAACTTTTATTTTATATTCACCAGTTACGTAGCAGACAACGGGACCCTAGCCGGTTGTCCAGAAAAGCGTTCCCAATGCAGCTCAGCCCCATGCTACAACGGAGCTGAATGCAAAGATCTCTGGGACACTTTCCTCTGCGACTGTACCGAGGGGTATACAGGCAAGGAATGTGCTGAATGTAAGTACTATTGCACTAAAAGCATATGAGAAAATTCGATAAGTTCGTTCAGATAAATAGTCACCAATAAGAGCCTTACAGACCGAAACTGTGAGAAAGTTAACTGAAACACAGGTGTGTTTTCTTTCACATTTAACCCCTGCACTCGTTTGGACTCAAATCTCGGGTCGATTTTACGACTATATATATATAAATATGTAGCCCCTGATCAGGGCTTATGCGTGTCTACCATATAGTCGTAAAACCGAGCCCTGATCTTTGTCCAAACGAGTATAAGAGTTAAAAAGTTAGTATGGATAAAAGGTATAGCCATAATTTGGATTTCCATCTCTCTTCCAGCTACTGCCGTTCCCTGGAGATTCAGCGGCGATGGGATGCTATCATTCAACCCCCTGCTACGTCCCATACAACTACCTTGGCTCAACGCACTCTCAATAAGAACGAGGCAGCAAGACGCCTTCCTGATGTCTATACAAGTCGGCCAGAATAGCAGTGTTTTGATAAGTGTAAGTATTTATAAGGAACTTCTATGAGGGTAGCTTGCTAAGTTGAGAGGCGGAAATAGAACCCGCAACTTCATGTGTCGTAAGCAGACTTTCACCCACCGCGCCACAGAGGCCGTCAATTAGTTATTTACAAATAAAATTACAATTAAGTTATAGAAACAAATTAGAATAAGTATTTACAATTCAATCAATTAAGTCTGTCAGTACCAGCAGATCGTTACCATTTTTTATGAGAACAAATTAAAATTACTACCGTTCAATTAAAATTATAATCATTGAAATCAGATGTCTTAAAGAGGAGATATGCGATAGCCCCCCTTTTGTCCTTTTTGGAGGAACCTAAGCCAGTAATAAAAACCCCGACGACTTAAAAATTCTATAAAATCGTAGAATAGAATTCATATCGTTAACCGAATTTTAATTTAAAATGTAGAGGTTTTTTGATATTTTTGTAAAACTAGCTTGTTTTATGTTATAGTTGAAAAATGGCCTCCTCCACTACGCATACAACGGTGAATCAATGTTCCTTCCCTCAACATCTCTCTCCGACGGCGAATGGCACCGCATCGAGATCAAATGGCTCGGCACCGACATAGCCGTCAGCATTGACTATGGACTGAGAAACGCACTGCTGCCCATGCTGGCCAATAAGATACAAGGACAGTATATTGGGAAGATCCTGATTGGGGGACCTGATACAACGGCTGGGCTGTTGGCGTCTGAAGTTGGCTACTTTGAAGGGTGTATTCAGGTAAGAGAATGTCCAAATTCCGTCAATTTTTTTATAGTCTATGACTACAACCAATTCAATTTATCGAAGCTCTTTGACCACCGTTTAATTAAAAAGATAATGCATTAGCGATTTAATAAGTCAAGCCTCAAAACCCCGTCTTATGGGGAAAATTAATTGCTCTAAATTATATATATTAATAACAAATAATTCGATGCAGGAAATAAAGTTCTATTCTCTTAATTTCATATTTTAATGCTGGATTTGAGTATAAAGTGAAAATAAACCTCTAGCTGAGTCTATGGACTTTTTGATTTGAATATAAAAAATATACTGAAAATTTATGGTATGAAACTTTTCTGGTGAAAGTATTTTCATGATACTATTGGAATACCCTTACTAAGATAATTACAATCAAAGAATAGAATCATATTATAACTAGTATTTACAAAGAAAAAAAAACGACTTTAATGCAGACAGTTGCAAACAATCTACAAGTAGTTAAACTGACTTTCCATGATGTTTTTAAGTTTATCGTTAATAATTGTGATTCTGATTGATTTAAACCCTTATCTTTGTCAGGATGTGAGAGTGGGAACAGCCCAATCGCTGCTGAACCGTCCAACCGTCCGGGAGAATGTTCGAGACGGATGTCAGTCTAGAGCTGACTGTATGCTCTCCGTTTGTCCGCCATATGTGAGTATTAACTTCATTTTTTTGACCTACATTTTGCAATAATATGAAGTGTGTATAACATTTTGCAACACTGAAATTAAGAATACGCGACATTTTTAGAACTGTTAAATTAGTTCAGTTTCGTTTTTCTAACAACACAATCAACACCATAGCAGTCCACAGATATAATATACTTGCAGTACTAAATGTAGGTTAGGTATCTAGGTAATATTGCAAAACGTACGTATCGTTTGAGAATTCCCTACTGACTATTTTAAGTTACCTATTAACTTCTTGTCAGGGGTGTAAGGTGTACTCCAACATCTCGTCTCTCATACCAACCTAACCCGCACGTGGTGCACCCTACTTGATAACGAACTAGGCTCTTGTGAAAATACCAAACAATCTTCATATTTTGATAATTCCGGTATTTACAATTATATTTTCTATTACTTGACATTGCCAGAATTGTGTCTAACCAGATCATTGCCATTAACCAGAATCATAATCATCATCAACAACTTCTTGTCACTAAATCTTTTGATTACATTATTAGTACTTGTGTTTTGATTTTTCTCATTTATTTAAACTTGCTATTTGACTGTCTGTTTAAAATTATCCAACTATAAAATGTAAATCCGTCATCTGTCGTAAGAAAAACATGCATTTTAAGTTTAAGTAGAATAAGGACTGTGGTTTTTGTAAAACAAATAAATAAAATTCTCACCATACGACGGCATTGGAATTTGCTATTCAGGTACAATACAAACGCTTTTCCATTTCTCCAGAGTAAGTGCGAATCATCCTGGGACCAGACCACCTGCGAATGCGAAATCGGCCGGGTCGGACCACAGTGCTCGTCCGCTTGTGAATTACAACCGTGCGGCCAGGCGAGGTGCACGCACACTAACACACAGCGGGGGTATGAGTGTACCTGCGACCAGGGGTACATGCTCACAGGTATGACCTTGATATTACTTACGCATACTTACATTTTTACTTATGTAATCTGAGTTTTGTGACGTGTCCTAGAGTCATGTAAGTTCTAAAGGAAATAAGCACTTTGAATTTTGAATTTTTATAATATTAGGTTAGCATCATAGTACCTACTCTAGACTATAGTCTTCCTTGCATAGTTGTTCTTCCGTGATCGTGGCACACAAAAACTGTGCAGAAATAATGGAAAACTCAATAATCGAATCATGGTTAATATTCCGTTATCATGACTGTAATGACCATTATACTTTAAAAGTTTTACCTTGCATAGAGTCCTAACTCACCGGGTTGCCACGGCGACGTCGCTGGCAGCGTATCCAAATTATTCATTTTGTATTGTATGGCAGCTAACTCATTTGGCGACGGTTTGGCAACGTCTTCTGCCATACAATAGTTTGGAGACGTTGCGTTGCGAGCGACGTAGTCGTAGTTAGGGCCTGTAGCGTCCTAATGCGATAGAGCCCATACATTGACCTATGCTACCTTCAAAAACGCACGTATTGAGATCGAAAATCAAAGTCAAGCACCAAAAATCATCTCTACCTTTAAGATGTTGGGCTGGTTAGCTTCTGATTTGGAGCATACTGTACATCGCGTTTAGGGGCCACGGTGATCATATATCACCGTGCACCCCTAAACGCGATTGCAATATTAATACAGATTGCAGTTCCCCAGATAGAATCTTGAAATTCTTGTGTCACTCTCTGTGACGATCTAAAAGCTAACGAGTTAGAGGGATGCTATTATTACCGAAATTGACATTGACTGTTATTTAAAAAATGTACCCTATAAGAACTAATAAATAAAGGACTCTTTACAGACACCGGATGCGTTGAAGCCGGCGAGGAAGAATGTCCTGGCGGGTGGTGGGGGCTGATTTCCTGCGGGCCGTGCGCCTGTGACGTCAGCAGGGGGTACCATCCACACTGTGACAGGAATACGGGCCAGTGTCATTGCAAGGTAACTTGATGCAAAATGAAAGAAAGAATGAATTTAGTGTCTAAAATTGGGCTGAAAATTGACTGGCTAGTCAGCTACTGCAGTAGCGAACGACGAGAGCGTAAAGCGTAGAAAGATACTAGCAGGTTTCACAGCTTACGAATGTAAGCTTGCATGTATTTACTTTGCTCTCCATAAATTAGAAAGGTGCCTGTATTGTTCTCGGCTCCTTGCCACTTGCATACCGCAAGAGGATCCTACCTCCCACTTGAAGTTGGATGTTATCACGCCCAAATTTTTTCAGGAAAATCACTACAAGTCTGCTGGTTCGGACGACTGCGTCCCCTGTCAGTGCTACGCAGCTGGGTCGTTGAACAATTCGTGTTCTGCGGAGGGACAGTGCTACTGCCGCGCCGGCGTCATCGGCCGCGCCTGCGACGCCTGCGCCAATATCTACGCAGAAGTCGCTCCAAACACGGGCTGTGAAGGTAATTCAAATAGTTACTAATAGTGGTTTGAGCAACGGCGAATAAATAATAAGTATGAGTTAATATAGAGCCATAAAGCCCCGCTAAGGCCCCGTTTTCTGAGACTCGTTCCCGATGGTGCTACTGACTTTGACACTACTACTGACCTGCGTCAGTACGTAAAAAGTTCTTGCTCGTGACGTGACATAGAGCAGCACATAATGATACAGCATCTAATTCTAATTCTAAGTGGGGGAACTGGGATCTGCACTGACATCTCGCATAGGAGTGTATTGTGCATTATCCCCCTGCCTAACCAGGCCCTAACCAGCCCAGCTCCTTGAAGTATCGGAGCAGGACTTTTGGAGATTGACAGCTTCGTTTCAGCTTTTCTATGGGTGTGGACAGGTTTGATGTCTCTATGAGACTTTTCAATCCCGTTTTCTGTCTGGCCTCCTCTGTGGCCGCGCAGTGTACCACAACGTGTTCCACAGTTTCTTCTTCCAGGAGGCAGCCACGACACAGGCTGCTGTCTGTGGCTCCTGTCTTAAAGAGATGGTGGTTAAGCTCGCAGTGGCCTGTGATGATACCCGCCATTGTTCTTAAGTCCTCGCGGCTCATCTTGAGCATCGTGTTTGTTGTTTTCCTATCTTTGAAAGGAAATATTGTTTTAGTGTGTTTGCAGTCTGTTCGACGTTCCCACAGGTTTTGGTGTTCCTTTTCTGAGTTAAGTTTTAGTCTGTTTTTGACTTCTGCTGTGGGCGGGTTTGAGAGACTGATGTCCTGTTTTGTTGGGATCAGTCTTGCTCCCTCCTTTGCTAGTCTGTCTGCATTTATGTTTCCTGGACAGGATCGACTCTCTGTCCACTGTATGCAGACTTTACTGTGTTCTGAAAGTTTTTGTAAAGCGTTGTGACATTCTACAATTGATTTTGATCTCGTTTCTGTCCTTTTGAGTGCATTTATTAGTGCAGCGCTATCAGTTTTAAAGACCAGCTGCATCTGGCAGGTTGACTCTTTGATTGTTTTGTCCAGAAGAATATGATTTGCCGCCAGTTGGAGTCCCAAGGTTTCCGCCTGAAAGGCCGTGGTGGCTGAGTTCAGCGGTTGGGCTCTCGAGAGTCCTATATCAGAGCAAGAGTAGCCGCAGCCAGCTCCTGCAATGATACAGCATGTCAATTACACAACGTGGCTCGCTTTCCTCGTCATGCCTCAACTGACGGATAGAGATGAAAAACGTTTCTCGTTAAAAGTCTGTCATCTTATTCGTTTATTCTGCAGGAATGTAGGTACATGAGGTACTATGATATAGCTAGTTTTCCTATCCTATACATTCTGCCTCGTCAAGGTGTGCAAAATTAAGATAAAAACTAGGTGCTACAAAATACAATGATAACAAAGACATCAAAGAAAAAAACGTTCACAAAACTACAACAGACATGACATTTCTTGAACTTCTTTCTTCAAACTGTACTTTTCAAAAACTAACCTTGCTGATGACGTCGAAGAATCACCGCCTCGATTTGACGACGATGTGGCGCGGTGGGCGAAGGTCTGCCTGCGACGCAGAAGGTTGCGGGTTCGATTCCCGCCTCGGGACAAATGTGTGTACGATCTGCAGACATTTGTTCAGGGTGTTCTGGTCGTTTTCTATGTATTATAAAATAAAAATATCTATCTATGTATTGTATTATTATTATGTATAACAGTTATCTAGTACCCATAACACAAGCTCTGCTTAGCTTGGGGCTAGATAATGCTGTGTGAATTGTCCAGCATTATTATTGTTATTTGTACCGTTTTATGCCTCGTGCCTGTAGAATACACTACCAATTTTCGGTTTTAGTGGTATACGATGGCTGCCCCCGATCATTCTCTCAAGGCGTATGGTGGCCACGAACCAAGTTTGGTGTCGAAGCAATAACCGACTGTCCTGCAGGTAAAAAATAAACATTACAACTGAAAAGTCTGACTAATTAAAAGCCAAAATTTAGTGTAGTGTATAAAAAACTCATTTTCTTTCAATAGGTACAAGCGGTAAAGCAACAAGAATGTGTGACGAAACTCAAGTGGTTCCATGGCAGGAACCAGACATGTTCAACTGCACCACATCTACTTTCTACCAGCTAAGGAAACAACTTCATAAGATAGAAACGGGAGAGCTGTCCGTCAATACCTTCGTTGGAGTGCGGTTAGCTGCTGACCTTACTTCGGCTTGCGCTAACACACCTAAGTTGTACGGAGCTGATGTGCTAGTGTCTGAAGGGATTCTACTAGAGCTGCTGCAATATGAATTGAAACAAGCTGGATTGAACCTTACGCATAGCCAGGATAAGGATTATGTTCGGGTGAGTGATTGTTTTTGTATTCATCGAAGGCTTTCGATTTTGTTGACCTTGATGAACATTCACTTTGATAGCAGCCTTTATTTCAACGACATAAAACGTTTGTGTTTTTAAGATACTTGCCTGCTAAACACATATTTTAATGAAAATAATGCTCAGAAAATAAATACAATATTTTAATACATGGCCTGTCTCAAGGGACTTTGATAGGCTTCATAATTGTTGCATTACATTTTAATATTTGTCAAGGTTTTAATCTAAACTGATTCTTTTATTTTAGAATGTAATAAAATCAACCAATACCATACTATGCGAACAATACGAGAAAGAATGGAAGCGAATCAAAGAACTAACGGGGCATGGAATCGAGCTTCTTCTGAACAAGTTTGATAAATACATCGCAGTGTTGGCAGAAAGCCAGCATGATACTTACACGAGTCCCTTTGAAATCGTCACCAGTGATCTTGGTAAGTTGATCTACGTCACTTTTTTAACTCAATCTAATAAAAATAACCTAAATACTTATGTATTTCTCTACTTTTTAAACAGTGGAACGTCAATGATGAAACACCGCGGAAAAATAATTTCTTAATTATCCCGATTTCTTGAATTTATTTTCCTACTAAACCACCGTTATCTACTCTATTAAATAAAGAAAATTAATGCATAATTATTTGTATCATTTCAGTAATTGGAGTGGACATAGTAACAGCAGAATCAATCTACGGCTTCGAGCCGACACAACTGAATCGCTACAACATTGAATCATACACAACTGAACGGGTTGTCCTCCCAGATACATCCGCATTCATACACTCGCCCATACAAACTCCATACAGCTTGAAAGCGATAAAAAGTAAAAAACCCACGAGTCCAACTGTTTCGTTCCCAAAGTATAACAACTATGTGAGGAGTAAGAACAAGTTTGATAAGGACACAAGGGTTTTGCTGCCTTTAGACCTCTTGGGGATTACCAATAATAATTTACAAGGTAAGTTTGATCTACTTATTCATTGACGATTAGGTTAAGTAGGTACGTACAGTTTGACCACTTTAATAAGTCTCATCGGCAAAATTCATCTGCACAGAAGAGAACATTTCAACCCGATTGAATACGAATGCCAACGCCGTTGAAATAATAGACTATTGCGCTGCGTTAAGGGTTTAACTCAACAAAAACGGAGGCTCCTGCTATCTCGCTCACAAAAACAGAGGCTCAAGCTATCTCGCTCATATGATATGTACACGGGAAGACAAAAAAGGAACAACGTATTTTCATATGTATCCCGTTCTTCCAACAAAAATAAATAAATAATGCTGGACAGAATTCACACAGCATTATCTAGCCCCAAGCTAAGCAGAGCTTGTGTTATAGGTAGGTAGGTACTAGATAACTGATATACTACATAATATAATACAATGCATAGATAGATACTTTTTATTATACATAGAAAACGACCAGAACTCCCTGAACGAATGTCTGCAGCTCGTAAATAAAAAAGAAATAATTAAAAATAAAGAATAGAAAATAAGGGTCGCTTACATCTGTAGTGAATTCGTCAAACTAACTACGATAGTAAAATACCGTCTATATTATATTAACTGTAAAATTTTGGTAGGTACCAATATTTTATAATTTAGGTACTTAATTTAAAACATTTTATAATTTTACAGAAAACCTAGAATCAAACTCAGAATCCCGAGCAGTTTTCTCCTACCTCCAATATTCACGGAACACATCAAACCTCATGCCTTTGAACATGGACGAATCTGTATCCAGGCGGTGGGGAGTGAACATAACTATCGGATCTCCGATTATACAACTGGCATTGTTTGTGCCCGAGTATGTTTGGATGAAGGAGTCTAGCGATGGTGAAGATAACTCTTTGGAGGGAAATATGGAGGATGTTGAAGGTAAAAACGAACTATTTACTCCTATTTTTGTTCTTCCATAATTTATCCTATACTAGGATTTTGCTTGCGGCTTACTGGCCGGTGTTACGGGAGCGTAATGTACGATTCGAAGCGAGCATTACACGTTACACCGTGTGCTAAACTCCGTCTCATTGCTGAAGCCTTCTTCCTCGTACTGACTGCAAATCAAATCAAAAAGTCTTTATTTCCATAAATACAAAAATGTACACTTAGAAAAGGTTAAATTCTTAAAATAAAACATTGACACGGAAATAAGTGATTTTTGATTTCGGTCGCTTCGGTATTCACAAACGCTTGCTGTTTAACACGATACATTGCGCCCCATATCGTCAGTCGGCTAACGGTCAGTACCCACCAGCATGAAGCCGATGTCACTCAGGGTTAATGTAGCTTTCTATTATTGAATAATCTTTATATCTATTAGTTTATAAGCTTTATATCTATTAGTGAGTGAATAATCGTAATCTTTCAAACTCGAACCAATAATTTCAGAGATTACCTAAACTGTGTGTAAGGGCACACTTGGCATTGTTTTTAGTGTAAATGAAATTATGGTAAACTAGCAGCGCCTTGCTGTTTCACTGATAAAATATAGCCTATATGCTATTCCAGACTATAATCTATCTCTGTGCCGAATTACATCCAGCTCCGTTCAGCCATTCTGGCGTGATTGGACAACAAACATCCATCTATCTATTCATTCATCTAAACTTTCGAATTTATAATATTAGTGTGATAATAACAATAAACAATAAATCTACAGGCATCGTCTACGCAACAAAAGGAAACCACCACAACACCCAATCCAACCACCTAAGCGTAAGCCCTCTAGCCAAAAACACATGGCCTCATTCAAACGACGAAGATCACGCCAACCACGACTCCCACGGACCAATCCTCATCCAACCCGCTAAGAAACAAGACAAAGCTTTTAACGAGGAAACCCAAGAAAACGACTCAACATACGTCGCTGAGAAATTACAAAGCCCGCAAGCTTTGGCTCTAGTCAGTGAAGACTTGAAGAAAGAAGCTAATGTGAGCAAACAGATCGGAAAGAAGAAGTTAGTTTACAAGAGTATGAGCGGGATAAGACTGAAGCGCCCGATTCGGCTGCAACTTTGGCTGGATATTGATAGAGAGACTTTCAGCTCCAGGACTAATCCGCAGTGTGTGCATTGGTCTACTTTGAGAGGGTAAGATTTTTTTTAATTTTACAAATTATTTACTCGTTTCCTTTATGTGCTGTCTGATTTAACTCCAATTTCTCATATCTGATGTTTTCTCATGTTTCCTTTGGTTTTGTCTGTTTCCTCAGCAATTTAATAAGTTAATTCTAAAGTTTCGTTCCGTATGGATGCTTCCGGGACCGTATTATAAAGCCTACCGCCATCGCGCCATCTGTCTTAGGATGACAAATACATCGAACCCAAACGCGACGGGGTCAAGTCCCCGTCGTCTCTTAAACCACCTGTACATCCACCATCGTGAGTGGCCACCATCTGTCTTCATCAGAAAATCTCCATGATACCACAGCATTGCATCGTCACCAAACTTACTTATGTATGCCAAATTTCAGCTCAATTGGTTAAGGATATTTGTTCTAAAATTCAGTTGCAAATTTTGTCCCACTCATACTAACAGGGCAAGTAGAAGAACCGACAACCACTGGGGTAAACGTGTTCTTGATTGGAGACCGCGACTCTGCAAACATAGTGTAGGACGCCCTCCGACCAGGTGGGATGACGATTTGCGAAAGACTGCTGGCAGATGCTGGATGCGGCAAGCTGAAGACAGGGCGCTATGGCGCTCATTAGGAGAGGTCTATGTCCAGCTGTAGACTAATATAGATGATGATGATGAATTAGAATAAAAGTTTCTAAAAAGTGCTATTATTCTGACACATGAAGCCGGTTCTAAATTTTTCTCACAGGTTTTTCAACCCTAGTTTTTTTTTCTTTTGTGGTTTGCCATCTCGGACTCTTATAGTATGTGAACTATTCCCTCAGCTCCGGCGAATGGTCCCGCGTGGGTTGCCACACTGAGATCGACTACAACTGGTCGCCGTACTCCGCAGACCCTCTCCTCATCAACTGTACCTGCAACCATCTGTCCACCTTCGCTGTGCTGGTGGATGAAGTGGATATTGAGGTGAGTCATAATAGTAAAAAATGGGAACTTTTTCCTGATAGAAAATACGGACGATTTGACCAATTTTTCAAAGGGTTCAACGTTCATAGGTCATGTTTCAATGTTACTGAAAGTGCGTCTCTCATAAATCGTTATGAATAACTCGTTGTGAGACGTTGCTAATAGGCGAGTCTCACGTGAGAAGTTGAGAAAGACTTCTGAACATATCTACCTGTATATAGTTGCTGTACAAAATCAAGGTGGTCAAAAACTATCATCACCATAAACTGGCATGATCTCCATCTGACACAAGATCGCCACCGGCTTTTGTCCTGAGCCGCCACTGTCCAGTCCGGTGTAAATATTTAAAGTAATTTGAAGTTCAATTTGTATTATTTTTGTTACAGTTCATCCCAGAACCATCCCTCCTAGAATCAGTAACGTCATACACAGCATTCAGCATTTCTCTCCCACTGCTGGGCGCAACCTGGCTCGCTCTCTGTCTGATGCGCGGCGGCGCCTCCACCGTGTCGAACTCCATACACAAGCATCTCATGTTCTGTACCTTCATGGCTGAGCTGCTTTATCTCGTGGCTTTGAAGGCGAGGTCTACACTGGTTCAGAATGAGGTAAGAACGGTAGTATAGTAATTTGGTACTGTTTTCGTAAAATTTACAATATTCTTGAGCACGAGCTACTCGCGTAAAAAAACCTGGACAATCCACAGCCTCATTAACAACGTAAAGTTTTTTAAAGACAACTTTAATTCCTAGAACATGAGTCGGTGTACCCTGTAACAGAGGTTAGGTAGTCTTTCAATAACGCATCCAAATTCGTGACACTTGGTCTACTGTCACTCACCACCTCATTCCCTCCACAGTTCGCGTGCAAACTAATCGCCATGTCACTCCACTACTGGTGGCTATCCGCACTCGCCTGGATGGCCTGCGACGCGTACCAACTGCGCCGCCTCGTCAGAGAACTTCGAGACGTGAACCACGCAGGCCTATGCGCGCATCTAGCGTTCGCGTACGCAGCGCCCGCGGTTCTACTAGCACTGGCAGCCAGCCATCATCAGCATCAGTATGGAAACGCGCTGTTGTGAGTATCAGGCACCTCTCTGTTTTATAGCCTCGTTAGAAAGCTGAGATGTGTACCACCCAAGACTAAGTGCGTATCTAGAGTTCGCGTACACAGCGACCGCGGTGCTACTGGTAGCCAGCAATCATCAGCATCAGTATGGAAACGTGCTGTTGTGAGTATCAGGCACCTCTATCTTATAGCCTCATCAGAGCGATATGAGACGTGACACATGCATATGCGCATTTAGCGGCTACATCATAAATCCTAAAGTAACTTCGGTATCGAGCCTGTGTTGAGTTGATCCGATCAAAATAGGAGAGGCATGACAGGGCATGACCTAAGGAAAGGATTCTGGAAAATTTTACAGGGATGGCGACATTGCCTCGCTGAGTTGATCCGATCAAAATAGGAGAGGCATGAACTAAGGAAAGGATTCTGGGATGGCGGCATGGGTAGGTACATTGCCTTGCTACTGAGGTAAGGCCAACGACAACGACCAATTATTTCCAAAGGTACAGTCTTCTTCTGTTGGCTTTCTGATTGAACTTGAACCGCTCCGTGTCAGTGGGAATCTGCTCTAAGCAGACCGCAGCGTTTACTAGTTCCACGTCATATCAGACCCTTCTAATTAAAGTTTAATTCGTTCCAGTTGCTGGGTGAGCTGCCACGAGCCGGTAGTGTGGTGGGTGGTGGTCCCGGCGGGGCTGTACGCGGGCGCTGCCTTCGTGTTCCTGGCAGGCGCCACGCGGGCCGCCTTCACTGTGAGAGACCACGTCACTGGTTTCGGGAACCTCAGGTGAGAGCTGACAGATAATGAGCTGCCACGAGCCGGTAATGTAGAGGTGGACTGATAGGTCTAAAGTGATGCATCAGTTAAATGAAAGTGACGATCCCACTTTTGATGTGCCATGTCGTTGACGCGGTAAAACGACGATGTTGCCGTTTTGTACGTGGCTATGGAACTATTAAAACTATCGTAGTTTAACGAATTCATTGCGGATGTAAGCGGGTTAGCTACGAACCTTATTTGTGTTGGAAGAACACCAACGTTTCATCTCTTAACGAGGGACTTCTTCAGGGTAAGTGCGGTGATACGCGCGCGTTCCGCATACCTCCGAGTACACAGTGCAGTGCGTAATGAAGTGGCTATGGAATGTGACTGTACCTACTCGAGCTGGAACTGTAACATTCTCATGTGGTCTTTACAGACGTGCGTGGCCACCTTCCCCTTTAGCGTGCGTAATCCCAAATCCTATACAAAAGGACGCGCCTTCTACTTTAGACTTCTAAATTTTTGGCTATGTTGCAGAATGCTGCTAGCTGTCAGCATAGTCTGCCTACCTCTACTCTGCGTGTGCTGGGCCAGCGCTCTCCTGCTGGGCAGTGAAGCGGGCGACCGCCGCGGCTTGCTGAGCACGGTGCTGGCCTGCGCAGTCGCCCTACACGCCGCCGCTGCAGCCTGCGGGTATATCGCCTTCAACGTGAGGGTCAGGGACAATTTGCGAAGGTGAGAGAGGTCATCTTTTATGATGGAATCTATTGTCACTTATATGGCGATATCTACCGCCACTTTTATTTTATGGCGACCTTTACCACGCCACTGTAGGGCCGCCACCGCCACTGTCTACGCAGTTGATACTAATTTATTTTATGGCGACATCTACCGCCACTTAAATGACAATCTACGCCCGGAAGACTTATTTCTTTTGTCGCTTCATCTCCCGTCACATTTAACTGAAAGATACTATTAACCGTAGACAGAAATAAGAGTGCAACATCGATGGTTACGTACGTCACTTTTAACTTTCATAGACGCCTGATGGTAGACGCTTATATGTATAAACGTGAAAAAATTCTATGTCTATGGTATAAACTAAGAACTGCTGACACAACGATAATTAACTGGCTTAATTTTGTTTAATGAGTTGTCAAACCATACAAATACGTTAAAGTTGAAAATGCCTCGGCATTAAGCCCACCCTTTGTACCTCAGTGCAATAAAGTATTAAATGAAAAAAAAAGTTAATCAAAATTTATTTATTTATTTATTTATTTATTATTAAAAACATGTACATCTATCCTTACGGGCACACCCAATACAATAGAGTACCTTATATTCTAGCAATAGCCTAATCTTATCATAATTAATCTTACATTAGAAAATCTTTATACATTATAAAATTATGCAGCTTATGTCAAATTTCATTACCTATAGACATTATAATAACATTAAATAATAATAATAGATATAATTCTCAATTAGTCAAAAAAATAAAAATAAAACAGCAATAAAAAAACACATTATAAAATTCACAATATTAATAACTTATACTAAAATAATTAAATAATTTTAAAAACTACTTGCTATAGCATAAAAAGTAATACAAAGCCTTTTGGAATTCGCTCGGGGAGCAATAAAAAATATCGATTTTCTCGGCAATCAGATTGAGCGTGCGGATGCTGCGCGTCAGAGGCGCTTTGTCTATAAGGTTGGTTCGCCCTTTTGGCACTGCCAAAAGGGCGGGACGCCTTCGTCTGCGCACAAAGTCCGTGGGTACATTCAGCCGCATCTCCTCTAAAATGCATGGATGGGCGATCATCCCTCTCAACACCTTAAACAAATGTAGAGCGAGCGCTGCGTCCCTCCTTACTTCTAGCTTGTTGTATCCAACCATGCCTATAATAAACAAGGTTGGATACATCAAAGGGTAGAACGGGTATATACCGTAGACCTTCAAGTATAAAAATCTCGCGAACTTATTTTGTATGCGCTCTACCATTTGGCTGTACTTGGCTTCGTGCGGAGCCCATATCGCTGCATTGAACTCCAAATGGCTTCTTACTAACGCATTATAGAGCGATTTTACTGCTTGCAGGTTTTTGAAGCTGTTTGTCTGACGGAGGACAAATCCTAAAGTTTTAAAGGCCCTCTTGCAGATGTTCACCACCTGCTCTCTGAAATGTAGCTTGTCGTCCAGCCGAACCCCTAAATCCCTCACCGAGTCGACTCTCTTTAGCTGTGTACCCCTCAACTTGTAGTCGTGGTAGAGTGGCTTCTTTGCTCGACTAAAGGTTATTATAGAACATTTGCTGATATTGAACTGGAGTTCATTTACCCTACTCCACTCTACCACTCTGTCTACGTCCCGTTGAAGGCGCTCACAGTCTTTTTCGTCCTTGATGGGCAAGAGTAACTTGAGGTCGTCCGCGAACAACAAGCATTTGGCGTCTCTGACGACGGTCGGCAGGTCGTTTATCATTATATTAAACTCTAGCGGTCCTAGGCAACTTCCCTGACTCACGCCAGTTAAGGTAGAGTAAGGCTCTGATCTGCATCCCGCGTAGTCGACATACTGCCGCCGGTCCTTCATATAACTCGCCAAGAACTGCAGCAGTTTGGTGGTGCAGCCGATCGTCGCCAACTTCTGAAGCAGAATGTCGTTGTCGACTAAATCAAACGCTTTTTTGAAGTCGAAATAGGCTGCGTCGACTTGCACCCCTGCGTCGACTTGCGGTAGCACGTAGGCCATGGAGTCAAGGAGGTTCGTTGAGGTGCTATGAGCAGGCCGAAAACCATGCTGCGCGTCGGACAGCCGTGCCAAGACCTGCTCCTGCATGTTGCGCTGCATGGCTGAGTCAAAAACCTTGGACGCCGTCGACAGAATGGCCACCGGCCGGTATTCCGTCACTTCAGATCCAGAGCCTTTAGGTATGGGAATAACCCTTGTTATCTTCCATCGCTCTGGAAAGTGTGATTTCTCTAGACAAGCATTGTAAATGTGGGCGAGTGGTTCCGCAAGCGGCATTCGACAGTCTCTTATAATAAAGACTGGTATGCCGTCCGGGCCTGCGGACCGCTTCGGCTTGAGTCTTGTCAGCGCCGCGCGCACCTCGGCTAGCGTTAGGCGCGGCACGTGCACGCGCGCGGCGCTGGCTGGGCTTGCCGCCTCCGCCGCTGCCACGTCTAAGAGAGCTGGTGAGGTACCGTAAACCGAATGAAAATATTTCGCGAATTCCTCCGCACATTCCGGTTCCGAGAGATTCGTTCCGTTTAGTGTTATCTGTTTTCGGTTCACGGTTCCTCTTTTTGATTTCACAAAATTCCAGAACGATTTCGGATCCTCCGTCAGACGGTGCTCTACTCGTTGCTGGTGTTGAGTTTGCGCCTCCTCTATCATTTTCTTCACCCTTGCTCTACTTTCCGAAAATGTTACGTAACTCGATCTTCCTTGTTTGTATTGCCTATGTAGCCTTGCCTTCAGTTTAATCTCTCTTATAATGTCCGCTGTGTACCAGTTAGGATACTGATACCTAGAGTCTGTTTGACGATGGCGTTTTTTGGGAACACAAATGTCAAAAATGTCTATTAAAGTGCAATAGAATAAATCCAAGGCATCCTCGGGATCTTGTGTTTCGTAGAGAGGACTCCAATCCGCTGCCGCAATCGACGAATACAGTTCGTGATAATCAGCTTTGGAAAAGTTCCATTGCTGTTCGTCGTCGGGCCGGGGCGGTGGCGCGGAGGGCGACGCGCGTTCGGCATGCAGCGGAGCGCGGCGCACCGACACCGCGAGCGGCGGGTGCTGCTCATCGCGCGGCACTAGCTCCTCGTCCGCGGGGGATACCACCACCTCGTCCATGTCCAGAGATACTAACACTAAATCCAATATTCGATCGTTACAATTCCTTACCTCATTTCTCTGAGCGAACTCGCAAAAAGCTGTCACAAATTCAAAATAATTAATAACGTTAACATTACAAGAATACATATTGAAGTCACCTATAACTAAACACGAATTGTATTTTGTGCACCAATTTTCAATTATTCTAAATAAAATCATATAGTCATTGTCCGTACTATTTGGCGGGATGTATACCACACTACAAAAAAACAAAAAATTATTATTTAAATGAACTGTTGCTCCTACTATTTCGAAAACACAATTATTAACATCTACACTCTCTGGTACGTCCACTTTCCGCAACACTATCCGCGGAGCGGCTGCTAGGAATACTCCGCCGTGTTTTCTTCCGTCCGTGCGGTCGCACCTCAGTATCTGGAACCCCCGCGGTACTATCTCTGCGTCGTCTATCGAGTCGTTGCAGCCTGTTTCTGTTATCGCAAAAATGTCACACCCTGAACCCTCTATGTTTGTGGAAAATCGATTTAACTTCGTTCGCAGCCCTCTCGCGTTTTGGTAATATATTTCTATATTACCAACTTTTGTAGTGCCGGTTTTCTTCGCCCTCACGAAAGGGCTGGTTAGGTTTGCGTGCATTGTATCTCGGTGGATATACAATCCAGGGCTTAATTTTCGCGTTAACTGGCCATACTTCGACGGACAGGCAGATTTCATGATATGCTAGGGGAACTCCTATTTTATAAGACTTGTAGTCCCCTTTCGCCGACAGTTCCGTCACGGAGCAGGTCCCGCCGGGGCAAAGGTCCCGTAGGTACTTACGGATCTCTTCAGCGCTCGACTCCATGTTCCACAGGTGAATATAGTTCCGCGGCTCCACGGCTTTCAGTGTTGTTACAGTCGGTCCCGCGGTACCACATAGCGAGGCAGGCCTCTGGCTTCTTCTTACTTCCGTCCATTGCTGCTGGTCTACTGGCTCATTGTCTAGGTAAATAGCTGAACCCAACGATCCACTGGCACCGGAACCTGTTTCACCTGCACGGTGCTTCATCTCCTTGGTACGGATGTCCGTTCCTGAGCGTGGTGGAGCCTGGCGGTTTGCTACGACCGGTTTTGATGTCTCTGCCGGTTTGTTCACTGGACGGGGCGGCGTTACTGGAGCCTGCGTGCGAACTCGGGTCGGTTTTTGTTTCTCTGCTTGCTTGCTGGCGGTCCCCGCCTCTACCTCCCGAGGCTCCTTGGAATGATTGGCTATTGGAACACTCCCCGCCTGCTCATACTTCATATTAAGTGCTTGCACCTGTTGAGAATAGGCTTCTAGTTTCGTATCGTAGTTGGTCAGTATTGTAATAGCTAGAGCAAGTTGATCTTTCAGTAGAGATACTTCCCGCCTCAAGCTACGAACTTCTACTGAAAGCTGCGACGTGGCCTCAGTCTTACTTGTGGACTCTTCATCCGAAGAAATCGGAGAACTCGACACTATCTTTTTAATTCTATGGGTAACATTCTGGTCGCGATTTGTACTGGTTTTCTTGCCAGCGCCGACAGGTGTAAGACTGTTGTCTCCACCTCTCTTCTGCGCGCAGCGGCATTCCGGGCAAACCCACGAACCAGGAGATGGTTTGTAACCTCCGGCGCAGACTTGGTGGTACAACTTTTTGCAACTCTGTATAGTGCATGCCAATCTATCCTCTGATTCTGTTATTATCGAGTTACAGGCCCCGCAACTCATCTTGACATCACTCATAGTGCCCTCTTGTGGATGTGCTAAGTACTAAGTACTAAGCGCGCTGTGTCTGTAGTTTTAATTGTTGTTTTCGAACCGTGGCAAGTACGACTTGGTTCGAAACGATGTTCTTTGTGTTAGATGGCGTTGTATGAGCTTGAGGGAAAAAATAATAGCGCAAAATATTTCTTATCTTTCCTGAGCGATTCGATCCCGGAGTCATTCGCATGTGGGCCGCGTAATGCAACCGCTAGACCAAATTGACTACAGCTTTTAAGTCAAAATTATGGTTGTGCTTACAGGTGTTGATTTCTGGTAAAAGTTCGTTATTTTGTGCAGTTCTATGAGTCACCGTTTTATCCGATCACCGACATTTTTGAGTTATTGTAAACAAAAGTAGTAATTGTTGTTTACTCACTGGGAAACTGCATGAAAGTCTTGGAAAAGCACGAAAAACACTGTGTCACTTATGTAGTTAACTTTAAATTAGACTTATAAATAGATTAGACTTTGAAAAAAAGCTCTTAATTGTTAAAACTCTCGACTTCTTCGATTCTTTTACAGAACTGCACTACGCTTACTCGGAAAGAAAGTGCCTTTAGCTGACACATCAGTAATCATCAGTAGCAGTGCCCAAAATATCTCACAAATTAACAGGTACTTAAACATAATTTTAATGATATGGAGTCTAAAAAAAGATTTTCAATGGGATTTATATCTTACATTTCTTATTTGTAGATCGGCATTAGCATACCATAGTAGCACGGAGCCAGGAAGACAGATGCGCAACATTGGAATATCAGCTTCTTCCACAACGTCGAGGTCTACTAATAAGACCAGCTCGAGTCCTTACAGGTGAGAAAATTATTTCTTTACGCGATTACTTCTATGTAACACAACTCGGTAGGTGTAACCCTTTCATGCCATCCTTGGCAGCGAAGTACCAGCCACTAACTTCCAATAGACTTCAAAAAAGCTGGTTATTTTTATTTGTATTCTCTATTGTGATAGAAATATATGTAGCTGCATATTTATTTTTGTATTTTTTGATGTGAAATGTAATAATTAAGATTATATATTACTTACCCAATCGCAAAATTTCTAAACGTGACTTCACCGTTCACCGTTCTAATATAAAGCTTTTAGCGGGATATCTTTTTTGAAAGAAAGAAAAATATTTATTATACACAACACACAAACAACAGACACGACGTTTTTTATCATTTCTCACTCTTTCTCTCTCTCTCACTTTCAACAGCCTATATTGGTCCACTGCTGTACGCAAGCCTCTTTATCGTTATATGATTTATTTATTTCGAATTTCATTTTGATTGAAGGAAGAGAATCACTTTGAATTAACAAACTGAACGGTGACGTCACAGAAATATGGCAGCGTTTTAATCACCCGAAACTGAGTGCAGTTTTATTTTTCTTTTATTTCCTTAATAATTTGAAAATTTGTTGGTGTTACATATTTTTTCAGTACCTAATTAAATAACATAATATATAAATAATCTATTAAAACTTTAAAAAAACATCTATGCATATACACTATTGTACTAACAATGTCGTCTGGCCATCGGACAGAAGGTATGCCTGGGCCTGCCATTTAACTCTGCAATGTAATATTAATAGCTTGGTGATCATCTACAATACTTCCAATAACCAGCCCAAGAACTGTTATTTTCAGCGAGCTTGTTTACATCAGCATTATTTATCTGTTTCCTTCACCAGCCGGAGCGACGGTCAACTTCGGCACACGAGCACATCAACTTCTAACTATAACACTAGCGCCAGCGATATGCCGGCGTATCTCCGAGGATTCGACTCTTCATTGCATACCAGGAAGGATGGTAAGGTCTAGATAACACAGTGATTAGATTTTTATGGCTGAAGAAGCTCGCAAATGCAGTCTTTTAACGCTACAAATGCTTATCGTTTTGGACCTCATCTTAACGTAGGTAATGCTTTAGTCGATTTTGGTACGAGTATAAGGTTCCTAATTTTCTTTTTTTTTTTTGTCTTTATATTTTTTTGGTTATCGTTTGGACCTCAACTCAACGTAATGCGAGTATAGGGATCCAAGTTTCTTTTAATCTTTATATTTTTTCACGCGTTAAAGCTTTATAACTAATTAAACTAGCTACGCTTCACATTACTTTGCCTTATAAGCACAGAGGTTGAATAAGTGTGCGTGCCTGTCCACCAGAGATGTGCTACCTAGCTGAGCTAAAGCGGTGAAAAAAAAAACCCCATGTGTCCAGACTAAGTCCCAAAGTTTTTTTTCGACTTCTACGTCGCTTAACCTCGTGGTGCAGTTAGCAGCACATCCCGTACTGAGGGAGGGTTGCGGGATCAAGTCCCGTCGAAGTCGAAATTTTGGGACATTATTAAATTTCAAATGAAATAAGTTCCCAAAAATTTTCGACTTCGGCGGGACTCGAATCCGCGCCCAACCCTCAGTACGGGTGTGCTCTGAGGGGCAGAGTGCGGATAGTAAGCACTATAGCAAAAATCATTATTAAATTTGTTAGAAAACAATAGATATCAACCAAGAATCAGTAAACTTCACTTCACATTACACTAAACGCATCCACTGGAGTACTTTTCCAATATAGACGTGATCCGTAGCTAAGCGGGATAATGTGTCATACGACTTACCCTGTGATACCAAAAGGTTCCACTCCTATTGGTTGGGTTTGATTGACACTGGCCACCGCAAAAACAAAACACTCGCCCCGTGCGTAGGCTGTCAGCTGATCTGTCGCACAGGGGTACAAGGGAGACTCCAAGACCTTGTCTCCCAAGCCAACCTAACCTGCACGTGGTGTACCCTGCTGGATAACGAACTAGGCTCTGGTGAAAATATCAACATTCTTCATAATTTGATACCTAACTCATATTTTACTATTATTTTCCATTACTTGACACTGGCAGAAAAGAGTCCAACCAGACTCATATTGCCATTAACAAAGTATCATCATCATCATCATCTGTCGCACAAGTGTGAGTGGGAATCCGAGACAGCTCTTGCGATATGCGAGCTGCTAGGAGTAGAGAGATAGAGCGATAATTCAGGCTCGATGATCCATTTCCTACTATCGTCGCTTTCATATAGACAGTGACTAGGTCTCGCGCTCACCCTGTAGTAATGACACAGCATCACCGCATTGCATACTGAACCCACGGCTTGCACAGACGAGCGCCGACGTCGCAAGGTCGCCGCAGTAACATCACCAGAGGAACAAGCGACGGAGGCGACGGATAGTGAGAGCGACGGCAGCCAGCGCAGCCTCGACCTCGCCTCGAGCCACTCCTCCGACGATGATGACACCTCGCGCCATCCGCCTTCCACCAACCGTGAGTATCGGAATCCTCCCGCAGATCTTCGACCCATCTGGTCCACATGCCCAGCCCCCCTAGCACGGGGATTGTTCTCTAGGGTAGAATAGACAATAATGACATCGCATCGCCATACATTGCGTACATTATTGAAGTGGAAGGAATGCGTCTCAAGTAACTTACGCATTCTATGACAAAGTGACGTAATTTTTCTTTATTCTACCAGGGGGGCAGGGTCTTTTAAACAACAGTTGATGTCGGGTATTTATGTTAGTAAAATGATTTTTATTTATGACTTTCTTTTTGGCGCTATCTAGGGATCGATATGCTTGATATCTTTTTGCATTCGAAGTGAATTCGAAGTTTTTGTTAGCACCATCAAGCAAAATATTCTTGAAATTAAAGTGACGATGGATATATGTAGATGTTGCCACGAGTGACACACAAAAGGCAGTTTAACGCATTCACTGCCCAGCCTCGGCGCGACACGGACCCGGTGATCGACTTCTGCGCCTTTGGGCCATGAAAGTGTTAGAGGTGTCTTTAAGGTATATGTGACGACATCATTTTCAACAAAGAACATAACTATTACACGCATAATTGCCGGTCCAAGCTCGGCAAAGCCTTTTCCATCAAAGACTAAAGGGCTTTTTATCAAGAACGGCTTATTCTTTCATGGATCCTTCATTTTCTGATTTTGTCTGATGGTAGACCGTCAGTAGAACTTTATCACAAAACCTCACCGCTCAATAAACATGTTGCCAAACAACAATCAACATAAAGATCTTGCATACCCAAGTTAACGACGGATTCGATAATAACAAGCTTTTATTTACCCAGATTTTGTTTTATTCTAGGGAGTGGACAGAACGGCAGCGGCAGTGGCTACCTTCCAAATATAACCGAAGGTGCCCCGTTAGGATTACCGCCAAGATGGCCGGCTCATATCAGGGAAGGTAACAATAGCATCGAATAGAATCGGCATCAAAATTGTCTCAACATATTTGTAGTATAGGTGTTTCTCTTGTTTTTCTCTTTGCTTGCTGGTCAGTGAAAGCGTTAAAAGAAATATACAGGGTTATTGGAAATTAGACCGGATCCTTTAAGGGGGTGATGGGGGAGGCCATTTGCAACTATTTTGACCCCATATTGTATTATCCGAAAGTTAACTATTTTTGAGATATTTCCATATTTGTGTTTTTTTGGGAAAATCCCGTTTAATGTCTTCAATAATTAACTAAAAAAAAAAATGATCATACAACTCAAATTTTAGTCTTAGGTTTAGATAGCCTACAGTCTAACTCTTAATATCCATTAACAAAATCGGCTGAATCAGCATCCATATGGAAGCTAAACGACATGTTTATCGAAATAAAGTATTATTTTAAAGTAAATTCTTCACAAAAAACCCATTTAAAAAAAAAATACCCATGTAAATTTAGTCGGCATGCTATTTTAAAAACATCTACACATCTTTAGCTATCCAACGAGGTATAAATCAATGCACTTAGTTACACTATTGTAGAAAAAAATACGGGTAAACCATAAGTAGGCAGCAAATTTCAATAAATCAAACGAATAATTTTGAAACAAAAAAATAAAAGAAAAATAAAATTTTACTTTAACAGTTACCTTTTATTACAACCAAAACATTTAAATTTACAATTCGTTTTCAAAATGTTCTCCTCTATTCCTTACGCAAAGACGCATACGATGGCGTAAGTCAGATTTAACAACCCTTGTTGTCAAATTAATTTTCATTTTGTCGGCCGCTCTTATTATTCGGCGCCTTAATTCATCCACCGATGAAAAATGATGAAATAGGTGATGTCAAATCGTCATAAACTAGGCTCTTCATGTGACCCCAAACGTAATAATTAACAGGGGTAAGATCGGGACTCCTTGCTGGCCATGGAATGGACCCTCCTCTACCAATCCATCGGTTCGGAAAATGCTCATCAAACCATTGGCGCACATTTGTCCTGTAATGTGCGGGGGAATTAAGACGCCGAATAATAAGAGCGGCCGACAAAATGAAAATAAATTTGACAACAAGGGTTGTTAAATCTGACTTACGCCATCGTATGCGTCTTTGCGTAAGGAATAGAGGAGGACATTTTGAAAACGAATTGTAAATTTAAATGTTTTGGTTGTAATAAAAGGTAACTGTTAAAGTAAAATTTCATTTTTCTTTAATTTTTTTGTTTCAAAATTATTCGTTTGATTTATTGAAATTTGCTACCTACTTATGGTTTACCCGTATTTTTTTCTGCAATAGTGTAACTAAGTGCATTGATTTATACCTCGTTGGATAGCTAAAGATGTGTAGATGTTTTTAAAATAGCATGCCGACTAAATTTACATGGGTATTTTTTTTTAAATGGGTTTTTTGTGAAGAATTTACTTTAAAATAATACTTTATTTCGATAAACATGTCGTTTAGCTTCCATATGGATGCTGATTCAGCCGATTTTGTTAATGGATATTAAGAGTTAGACTCTAGGCTATCTAAACCTGTGACTAAAATTTTAGTTGTACGATCATTTTTTTTTTAGTTAATTATTGAAGACATTAAACGGGATTTTCCCAAAAAAACACAAATATGGAAATATCTCAAAAATAGTTAACTTTCGGATAATACAATATGGGGTCAAAATAGTTGCAAATGGCCTCCCCCATCACCCCCTTATAGGATCCGGTCTAATTTCCAATAACCCTGTATACAAAGATTTCTGGTAACAAGCAAAGAAAACTAGAAACTAATCCTTATTATTCCTTATTATACCTACTGGAGGTATTAGTCTTGTCTAAGTGCTTATTTTGTAAGCTTAAAGAAATAAACGTTATTGATATTTGATATTTGATTTGATATTTGAGTCAGTGAATCACATATTGAATCATTATATTTTATTTAGATTTCCTGTTATATTTTGTTTTACTTCATCTTTAGCTTCTTATGTAACATCCCATTCTACAGAGTCAAATCGTCCAGAAATGGGCAGATGGTCCCAGGAAACGGGCTCAGACAACGAAGGCAACACCGGTATGGCGTCGCCTTCGCCCAACCCACTGCCCAACCCTGACCTCACTTCGGATGTCTACCATCTGAGGCATCGCATGAAACCTTCCATACTGGAGAATGTTCATGATACGTACGTCGCTAGTGTCGACGCTTCTAGGCTGCCTTTGGATAATAGGTGAGTTTTTGATCCTACAGGCTACGCCAGATGCAAGTATTCAAGTTTAAAATATGACTGTTTCTAAGTGTTATTTATTAATCTAATTTTCATTTACAAACAAAATAAACGAAAAGCATTATTTTACATGTCTGCGTGTGATTCTCCTAATACAAATTATAGAGTCGAAGTAAAGTTTTATTACTTTGGTTGTAATAAATAATAATCTACTAGTCCGATTCTAAAAGTCAGGGTTGCCGAGGGCAGAAACTGCTGAAGCTGTACATAAATTAATTGATGCTATTAATATGCGTTTGGCGCAGTCGGTTGGTTCTGAAACGAATTGTTGGTTAATCAATCGTAAACATCTATTCTGTACACATTTTTCTCGTAACATCGATGACATATTTAGTTGGTTCTTTAAAATTTTGTACTTTCAGATACGGGGTGATGGAAGACGAGCTAATGTACGGAGTCCTACCCACCGATACCGAAAAACAAATCCCTTACGATCCCAACTACCCAATCTCACCCACAATGTACCGACTACCAGGAAACCCTTACGGCTCCAAAAACTACCTTTCAAGCAGAACATCTGACTATGGCTATAGCCCCACAAAATATCTGAACGATAATTATGGATCAAGGGATTTCCGGGAGGGAGTAACGACTAGGGAGCATGATGGATATCCTCCGAGGGATTTTAGGGATTCAGGCATTGCTACAATGCTGAAGAACGACTATCAGAGGAAGATGGAGAGCTATGGAGAGTACAATGATCGGATGTCAGAGGGCTCGGAGAAACATCACGATAAATATCTGTTCCCATATACTGGTAAGATTTGTATACTTATAATGCAAGTGGTTTTTGTGTGTTGAGTTCAAAATCACATTGGTTTTTCAAATAACTTTTTGTTACCCTAAGCACACAGTTCAGTGTAAATAAACTAGACTCCCAGATTCGTAGGTACTGAAGTTGTATAATAATTATCGTAATATCTTCCGAAATTTATTTCAAAAATACCCTTTTTGACGTTGTACCCTTAGGTGGCACCTTAGTAGTGACGTCTAGCTAAAATGTGTTGTAAAAAGTGTGTTTAATTTATTTCCCCTGCTTTTGTCCATAAGCTTAAACTATTATTTTGCTTGCTTTAGCCGAGGAGGACCACTCTAATACTCGAGGGCGTCAGTCGCCGAGGCTTAGTGCGGAACTGAGGCATGGACCAGGTAATCACTCTTGTTTAGCTTGTTTTATTTTGCACTAACTTGGTTGATGATGACTGAAAGAAGATACCTAAACTGTACAAAACATTTCGTGTTCTACCCAAATCTAGGTGATTCTCCACCAGGCGGCTGTGTAGCTAACCGGTGGAATGTGTCAACCAACCAAAACAATATTTTTACTACATTTTTTAGACCAAGGTTATCGACATTGCTCAAAGGATTAGCAAGCTGAAGTGGCAGTGGACTGGCCATATCTCAAGAAGAACCGACAATCGCTGGCGGGCGCTATGGCGCTCATTAGGGCCTATGTCCAGCAGTGGACTGGTATAAAAGCTGATGATGATGATGACTAGATTTTTACTTGGGCGGTAATAGTAACGGACGATTGAACATGGTGCGACTGTACCACCGCATATGGTGCGCTCCACAGAGTACATTTACTTTACAGTTACTTCAATCAACTATAGTCAGAAGCGAACTCAAAGTCGCGGTGCGAAATGCACTATGTTCGATTGTCTGTTTGTACTATCGGACTTGCACGAGTTGCACGTCTTGTACTCCACTATTATTGTTATTATTGACCCATGGTACTAATGGCCACCCCAAAAAGAGTAATACATATTTCTAAAACTATAAATATTAATAAAATACTATAAATATGACTAACTGATTTGGATTTACGGATGTGTTTTATGTATTTTATGGGGACAGATCACAGGGCACAGCTATGGGACATATATGGTGGTTATAAGTAAGGGCGCATTTACAGGGCGGATTCGTTTTTACAGGACCGTTTTTCCAAGATCCCTCTCAACTGAAGGCCCATACCCCACCGAAAGTGGCGCCGCCACCTAATTTATCTTATTATTCCGTTAAACAAAGGAATTTTCAAAAATCCTTCTTCCAGTTTGTGATACCTATCATAAGCTTTTTTTTAATGCCTCTGTAATAGTTTTATTCTATTTAGTTTAGGAAGAGATACGAAAATAGATTTTGGTGGCCACCAAGTGCAACTTCGTATCTCTTCCTAAACTAAATAGAATAAAACTATTACAGAGGCATTAAAAAAAAGCTTATGATAGGTATCACAAACTGGAAGAAGGATTTTTGAAAATTCCTTTGTTAAACAGAATAATAAGATAAAGTAGGTGGTGGCGCTAGTTTAGGTGCTGTATGCGCCTGAAAACAGTCGTTTACTGGAATACTGTAGGGTGTGTGAACTCTCCCTTACAACTATAATACGCTATCACGGAAAAAAACAGATCCTGTAAAACGGACACATGTGAATGCGCCTTCAGATATCCTTATTTGATTTTGACAAATTTTACGGCCACGCAGACAGGCACGGACGAATTATATTAGAGCTGCTTTGTGGCAAAAAATGGCAAAAATATAAAATAAAAAACTTACAATTATTATTATCCATAGGTGACGCTCAACAACCAATGGGGGCGCCACTAGCGAGCATGGGTGAAACGAGCGAGTAAGTTTCAACATTAAAAAAATATCATCACCTTTACTTAAATCCTTATTTTGGTGAATGTTTATTCATTATAAATATAACTGCATGTTTATTGTGATTTTTTTTGTATAATTCTGATTTTGGATGCTTTAAAAAAACCAACTACGACCAAACACCTTACCTATTTAGTATAATATTTCCTTTAAATATTATTCAACCTTGTTATCTACTTGTACCTTGTGAAAGTCTATTTCTTAAAGCATCTTATCCCATTCAAATACATCTTCATTGTCATAATGATTGTCTGTAGATGGTGGCGGTTGTATGAGAAACACTCATTGTAATCATCTTTTGCTTTGCTAACCGGTGCGGTGTCGCTGATATCTTCAACCATTAGAGAAGAGGTATGAACTTTTACCATTATCTGTAGCTTATTCATATAATATGATCTTTTATTTATTTATTTAATATTGGAACACCAACTGTATACATATTACGCTTATTTTAATAAATGTTGATAAGAGACAGGTTTTAATATATGTATAGGTATACTTATTTACTTTATCTTTTGAAACTTATCTAATATTTATCCCGGAGAAGCGCGTACGAAGCAGCGGACAGAAGCTAGTAGGTATTAAATATTGGGAGATAGATTTCTCGTCGTAATGGTAAACACACTTTAACGAAAGCAAAGGGATTTGTTTTAACGTTAAATAAAAAGCTCGTTAAAAAATCCTTATGCTCAGGTACATTTGCTATAGTGTTTTCAGTTCCTATCGAAATGTTTAACAATATCTAATGTGCCTTGACTCTAAGTTGGAGGTTATTTTATACCGTTGCATAATCTTTGAAGTCACGTTGTATACTTACAAGCAGGTAGGTATATATAAATAATAATTGTTAATAAAAGTTGCTGAAGAAACCTCAACTCACCTCATTAACCTATAATGGTCCACTGCTGGACGCAGGCATCCCCTGATAATCGCGTTAGTGGCTTTTATCTCATGGGGGTAATGCTCATAATCCCCTCGCTGGGCATGCGGGTTGGGGATCGCAGTTCGGTGGTAGATCTATTCTGCGAGAAGCGCTGATGCCCGCCCGGGTATATCCCTTAGTCGCCTCTTACGACACCCACGGGAAGAGTTGAGGTTATGCAATTCTAAGCTGGCACCACAGGTGGAAAAAACATTGGTATCAAATTCAGATGTATCCAAAACACTATGCACTAAAAAAAATTTAATTTAAAGTATAAAATATGAATTTGCTAAGTGCTTATTTTGTAAACCCAAAGAAATAAAGTTACGTGTTGAATTTGAATGGCACCATTCAAATTCAACACCTAACTTTATTTCTTTTTATTTCGAGGATTATTGTATTGTATTTTATTGCAGTAATACTTTTGACATCATTATAAAAGAATAAACTTTTTCAAGCAACGCCATCTAGTGATACACATCTCTATATTCTCTTGCTTCTATCTCTTGCCGAAATGCTTTGTAGCGCTAGACAGAACAGGATATCCAATTTTATAATAATCGAACTTTATAATGATAGGTGGATAGATTTTTATATCGCTTCAATCCTAAATTAATTCAAGGGTTATTACCATCATATCCTCTGGGCTCTGTAAACAAAGAAAACTTCGTTTGGTACAAATCTATGGTTGATCCCACAAGAAATAATAAAATTAATTATTCTAATATATTATTTTTTATTGCAGGAAATCTACTACTGAAGACGACGCAGAAACAAGAGTATGACATTAAGAATAGAGTACAAGATTTCCAATGAATCTCATAGTAAACTATTTAAGTTTTAATTTTAGAATTAATTTAGCTAATTTCTGCAAAGACTGTAAGTAATCAGTACCCACTGCCATAGTATAACGTTTATGTGCTTTAAGTAGGACTTTTATTGTGGAACTGGTGAAGAATATTTGTTTGTAGGTATTAGAAAGTGCCTGTTCAATAGATAAGATGTTCAAAGTAAATGAGAACAATATAAATAAATAAATAAAGTGGAACTATGATTGAAAATTGAAATTCGGAAGTAGAGTAAATCTTTGTTTCATAGAACGGAAATAGCAAGTAGAATCCAAAGTCAAGTGTGTAATATAAATACTCAATAAATTTATAAATAAGATAAAGGTACAACAATTTTATCTGTAGTGTATATACATTTTGTTTAAGAGTAGGCGCATTGACTTTTGTATTTCAGTGTATTGTAGGTATTCTACATTCCAATAATTTATTTTAAATCAATGTTAATAATGAAGTAAGTTACCTACCTACTAAGCTCTTATCATCTAGCTAGCTAGAATATAAGTATTTATTTTTGTAAATTAAAGTAGGCACATTAAAAATAAGCGCCCCTAGTGGATTTATTTAGAATCTCATTAGGCAACTAGATTAATAAATCTGTGACACTAGTAACGCAAAAGTGTAATTAGACGGCAGATGTGTGTGGGCTTATATATAAGTACGGCCTCTAAATTATGTATGTTAATAAGTGGTACGTTTTTTTTAATTCTTGCAATTTGAATTTGCACTTATTACCTACTTAGCAAATGTGTCACAAAATTAAAACGGCTGACCTGTTGATGTGGCCGATGTGGGCGCTACATTCCTTTTAAACGCTGCTGGTATTTAATATAGATATTATTATATAGATAGGTATCTTTGTTCTATTATTAAAGTGATTGGTTAGCATTTGGAATGTGTACAGAGTGTGTGTGCGTTTTGAGCGTTAAACGAAGATTCCACCTATTTTGTAAATAAATATTTTTTACACTTGTAGTATTGTTTTGTAGATCTTAAAGAAAGCTTTATTTAGATGTTCATTAGAGTCAGATTGCCATAAAAGTAAAGTAAGTTAGGAGCCATCGTTAAAACAAGATAATAAATAAATACTCAACAATAGAAAACATGCTAATGAGATGTTAGCTTAAATAATAATAACAACCCAGATCTTTATGGATAAAAACATAATTCTGCTCAATTTTCGGCGTCAATCAATATACATACACTGCGTTATTGTGAATACATTTAGAGAACTGTAATTTGCATCAGACAAGGTAGGTATATTTTTGAAAGAACCTCAGATTGTTTTAACGATAATAAAGAATTTTATTGGTATATATTTTTTTCATTGTTTCCAGTCATTTCCTCTCCTGTCGTTCCTGTCCCTAGATAGGTAGGTGTCTGTCTACTATGCCATATATGTATATAGTGTATCTATATGTAGATAAAAAAAAACCTACACAATAATAGGCCTTTTCATCTATCATGATTCCTATTACGAGGCCTATGGCTCGCTCGCTAGACGACGAATTTACGATGTACCTACCTAGTTTAGTTTTTTAATTTTCCTCAAATAGAATTGTAGATAACAACTAGGTGCTATCTACAATTGCCAAAAATTGCCTCGAGACGCAAAATGCCAGATACGAAAAGAGAGACCTAAGCGCCCCCTACACCTAAATCTCTGCCTACTGTCTACATGTAGTAAGGTATGAATGCCGTAGGTTAGTATTTGCCGTGGCACCTAGTGTTGTAGGGTTTTAGGAAGGTACATACCTACCAAAAATGGTTTATAGATTTGAGGCTGTAGTAGGTATACCTAATAAAGATACTTTGTACATAGGTACTTTACTTACCTAAAAATCCATCTACTTTTGTACTCAGCTTTTGTATAACCTCTGCTGGGTAAATATAAAAGCCTTACTGATCTCTCCGGTCCTGTGCCAGGTGCCTCCCTAATCCACTGTTCTGCTACGCACTTAGACGTTATTTTGTCAAAGGCTACGCAAGATGAAGCTTGACCATAGAGCTTCCAGCGAGTGGTCTAGTCTACTTCTAGCCGTTATGCGCGTCCATCTTGCCAAGTGAACTGTCCACTTAGTGATAAGAATACCTAGGCATAGGATTTCGCGTTCATAGTGCGGGCATGAAAACTACACAGCTTATGAAAAAACTATCTGAATGAACCAAGTAATTAATAATAAGCTACGAATCAAAACATAAGTCGTTTCAATAGACCGCAGGGTTCAGAACTTGATTAAATTATGTGCAAAAAAGGGCAATTTCATGATTTTTCTTCTTTATTATATACTACTCAAGAAAAATGTAGAATTTTTTATAATTCGAGTTTTTAACAACGGGAATCCCGTGAGTATGTACTGAGATCTAAATCTAAGATTTTCGACGAGAACCAACAGAGACTTCGTGGCTTAGTTCGTTAGAGCACACCCGTACTAAGGATGGGGCGCGGGTTCGAGTCCCGCCTAAGTCGAAAATTTTTGGGAACTTATTTCATTTCTTAGAGATGCCCACAGTGCGGGTAAGCACTATAACAAAAATCCTTAGACGAATGTTGCCATTCAATTTGATAATAATAACAATCAATTTGAAAAATATAAAAGGCTTTATGTAAAAGCATTGACATCAATAAAGATACCTATTTGCTGGAGAGCAATTTATCGCTCTGCTGCAAATCATGGAGAATATCAGTCAAATGATATCACAATAATAATATGTAACCACTGATAATTTTTCACTGGCAATATCTTGGACAAATATTTGCTTATCACATGCTAGGTCATGCCTTTTCAATCAATGCCAAGGCATCTACAGATTTTTATAAGACTATCTATATGTATACCGACGCCAGCTGATATGGATTCTGTGTTGGCTGAGCTAAAAAATTTATCACTGAAGGTGGCGATCCTACCTACGCTGGATGAGAGTGTTAAAAGCATTAAAGCTGAGCTCTCAGAGCTCGTGCTCATAAAGCCTGAACTTGTGGAAATCAAAAGCTCTATAGATTTCGTTGATCGCAGGTTGGTCGGGTTATCTGACAAAATCATTGAGATGGATAAGGAGATTCAATCTCTCAAGAAATCCAAGCACGATATCGAGCATCTTCAGCTTAAAGTTCACAACCTTGAGGCGCAGCTAAGGGAGAACGACCAAAGATCAAGACTGAACAATGTAGAAATTAAGGGAGTCCCTTTCACCAGTTCCGAAAACCTGTACGACATCGTAAATAAAATAGGCTCGCACATCAGCTGCAATGTCCCTAAGGAGCAGATTAACTACATAGCCCGAGTACCTATGCGCAACGATAAGAATAATAAAAGCATAATAGTAGCTATACATAGTAGGTACATCAAAGATGATTTTGTGGCCGCGGCCAAAAAATGTACCACGATTGCAGGCGACTTAGGACTGCTAGGCGACAGTCGCATATTTGTGAACGATCACCTGACCGTTGAAAACAAAATTCTTCTCAGCAAAGCAAAGGCACTCGCAAAGGAGCGAGGATATGCTTTTACGTGGGTCAAAGGCTGCAAGATTTTTGTGCGAAAAAACGCGGGTTCCCCTATGATCATCGTAAAATCAGAACTGGACTTAAAAAAGTTATAAAACCTCTCATTAAAATTGTTAAAATATTTATGTACATCTCACATCATGAACGTAAAAACATCTACTCCCAAATGTTGCATACCCCTGCCTTGCAAACTTGTTTACGCACCGAGTTCTATTCAGTTAGCGCGTACTGCCTTGTTGTGCACTTGTTTCTGCCGCTACCCGCCAATGCTACTGAGCTATTTATTCGCAGCCACAGCTTTTGTCTCAAAACTTTTTTCATTGTCTGTTTAATTCCTTCTATGCCAGCTATTTATTACTACCTAATTTGTTTGCCAATCAAAAACCTTCTAACACTTTCAGTACTTATTCGATGCCTAAAAACTATATGTTTTAACAATGATGCCGATTAGCTTTTACTACCAGAACGTCCGAGGGTTGCGCACGAAAACATCTACATTTTATAGGAACATTAATCTTACTACATATGATGTTATCTGCCTGACGGAAACGTGGCTAAATGACGGTATATCCAGTTGTGAATTATTCGATGATCGGTATGTGGTTTGGAGGCGAGACCGTAAGTACAGTGAAACAAATCAGTCACTTGGAGGTGGTGTTTTGATAGCCGTACGTCGCGAACTCATGGCCGAATATCGTAGCGAATGGTCGTCTTCTGCCGAAGATGTTTGGGTCACGTTAACATTACGCAATCGGAATCCTAGGTCTAGTTACAAAATGCATATTTGCACTGTTTACGTTTGTAACCAAAATACTGGTAATTCTATGTCACTGCAGTTATCAAAGTTTGTAGAAAATTTAACAGAGATAGTTCTAGACAACGTATCGGATAAGTTTGTGACTCACCCCTTGTCAGCGAGGATCCCCATCATAAATCATTTATAGCTACAGCTGATTTCGTGCAACTACATACTATAAAACCGGTTTCGTACACGAAATTTTTATACAATAATGCCGATTTCAAGTCAATCTGCGCCGAATTAGATAACCACGACTGGCTCACTGAACTGAGTAGCGGTAGTATTGAAGATGCAGTTTCTTTATTTTATAATATTCTTTATAACCTTCGTAACACGTTTGTACAATCTAAAATAGTTTCCCCATCTCGTAAGTACCCACTGTGGTACAAGAGCCCGTTGATCAAATTACTTAGGGAAAAACATAAGTATCACTCTAAATACAAGAAGTATAGAAACGCTTGCGACCGCGACTCGTACTTATTATTAAGGGAGCGTGCGCGTACAATGGAGAGTGAAATGTTCGATACCTACATAAATAACGTTGAAAACTGTATTAAAGACAATCCGCGCGCGTTTTGGTGTTATGTCAAGAGTAAAAACCAATCTAATGCCTATCCGTCAGTTCTTCAGTACGGTGGCCGATCATCGGATCAAGGAGCTGAAATATGCAACATGTTTGGTGAGTTTTTCCACTCAACTTTTCTAGATAACTCCCATAGTACATCATCTAACCCCGTCATGGTAGACGTACCTCCCCAGACATGTTCATTTTCAGCTGACATCTACGATATTGAGGTACTGGATGATGAGGTGTTTCGGCAGCTTAAATCGTTGGATCTCAGTAAGTCAGCTGGGCCCGACAACATTCCTGCCGTTTTTATAGTAAACTGTGCAAGCAGCTTAACCGCTCCGCTCTCCATTATTTACCGTAGGTCATTTACTGAGGGTATCGTTCCTTCAGTATGGAAATCCGCTTATATAACACCGATACACAAAAAGGGGCCTAGAAATATGATTGAGAACTACAGACCTATCTCAAAGTTATGCCTATTTGCTAAAATAATGGAAAAAATTATATACTCGCAGCTTTATCCATCACTTAAGCACAGCCTTGACTCGAACCAGCATGGTTTTCTTAGAGGTAGGTCCACTACCTCCAATTTATTACTATGCAGTGAGTACCTATCGTTACATATGTCTGAGCCCTCTCAAGTGGATATTGTCTATACAGATTATAGCAAATGCTTTGATCGTATAGACCATTTAATCCTCATGGATAAATTACAAAGAGTAGGTATCCGCGGTAACTTATTTCGCTGGTTCTCATCGTACGTGCGCAACCGTTGTCAGACTGTCGTACTCAACGGGTACTCGTCTTCGCCAATGAGTATACCTTCTGGTGTACCACAAGGGTCTTTGCTGGGCCCTTTACTCTTCACTATCTTTGTAAACGATATTTCTTCATGCTTTATTTATTCTAAAATTTTACTTTATGCAGACGATATGAAAATCCTACATCCGATCAAAGACTCTGACGATGCAACCCGCCTCCAAGAAGACCTAAACCGTTTCCAAAATTATTGCATACTCAACAAGCTAGATTTAAATGTTTCCAAATGCTACGTATGTTCGTATACCCGAAAAGCTCATATCCTAAAATTCAATTATTTATTACATAACACGCCGCTGATTAGGGTTGCTAAGATAAAAGATTTAGGAGTAATGTTTGATAGCAAACTCCTGTTTGACGAACATATTAATTCGATAGTTGGCAAAGCATCGAAGGCGTTAGGTTTTATACTTCGAATGTCTCGCGAATTCTCCAACATCAAAACCTTTAAGATCCTTTATTGTTCATACGTACGCAGTCACCTCGAGTATTGTTCGCAGGTGTGGAACCCTCAGTACGATATTTATGTTTCGCGCCTAGAAAGTATTCAGAAAAGATTCCTACGGTACCTCCAGTTTCGCGCAAAAATCTACTTACCAGATTATTACACAAGATGTAGAAAATTTCATTTTTTGCCTCTCCAGGAACGTAGAACCATAGCCGATCTGTGCTATCTGTCTGGCATTTTAAATAGCTCGGTGGACTGCTCGGGGCTGCTGCAACAGCTTGGACTGAACACTAACCTTAGAACTCACAGAAATCCGAAAACCTTCCATCTACCAACGGCTAAAACAAACTACAGGCAAAACACATTCTTAATCAGGGCATGCAGATGTTTTAATGTTCTTTCTAGAAAAGTTAACCTAGATATTTTTTATAACTCCCCCTCTAAATTAAAAAGTATAGTAAGTGGTGAATTTTTTTGTAACTCTACTTCCTTTTCTGTGTCGTAATCATAACTTAGTATATAAAAGTAGGTATCATTTATGCAACATTTGTATTAAGTACCTATACATTCCTAAATACCTACTATAATCTTTTTCATAGTCGTCCTAAAACCTTGTTTGTATTATTTCAGTAACTTTTTGTGGAAATTTGTAATTAGCCTTTAGTACCCATTTGTTTACCTAATATTTAAGTTAGCTGTTAATTTCCTGAATATTGTTAAAATAAAATAAAATAAAATATACTATTTTATTGCAAATAAAAACAATATAACTTTTATCTATTTATTCATCAACATACATAATATCTACATTTGCACAATTAAAGTATATTTTAACTTCAGTAAACTTACATCAGTAAATGGTAGTTAATGACTGATATAATACTTTATTTATTACATATTTTGTTCCAAATTTTAATATAGTGCACAATCTGCCTACTTTATAATTCACACATTTACTTGGATAATAAATTTGATTCAACACCTAACGTTTTTAGTAATCACGAATTTGCATTAGGTCATTTATTCTTATATTAGTAGAGGAAAGCAAATAATATTTACAAATTGGAACTTGATTAAAATAAATAAGGTTTCTAATTTTGCTGTAGAAGATTTCACTAATGCGTAAAAATAAGATTGGTTTAACTTATCTTGATAACTAATAAATCATGTTTTTTTACAAATATAAGTTGATTTACAATACAAATGCTATAGATGGGTAAGAATAAATTTTTATAGAAATAATATAGAATAATTATATAGAATATATAGAAATAATTTTTAAATTTTGTCTTTGACACAATTCTAGACAGCGTGCAACTCTAATATGTATTTACAGGATAACGATGTGATACACCAATCTATATAAGTTTTTACTAACTTGAATTAGGTTCATGGAATGTTTAAGCCTTTAACAACATGACTAGATACAAAATTGAATACAAGGTGGACCTGAAGGTAAAACTTTGAATAAAGCTTTCGTTATCCAGATTTGTACCTAGCCAACTAATCATTAGGATACTGTAATAACTGTTTTATATAACACAATCTCTAACGGTTAAAAAGATGTCAAAAACACTCCAAATACATTCCAAACCTGTGTGTGCAAATATCTGAATCCTTAGCAGTTGCAAGTTTGGAATACCGGACTTTCACATTCACGGTTAAGGACACTACAGAGTCATAAGTGCATAGTGATCATGCTAAGGATTAGACTTTAGACACTTCCTAATCACAACATTGTGACTAAATATAGTTTTATACATAGGTCAACAAAGTGTAAGCGATAGAAATATTCACAAGACCAATAATGCAGTAGATAATCTTGAAGCTTACACACTCCTCTGATATAGATCATTTAAACACTGGACTTTTGTGTTATAAGGTCAAGGTAACCTGGAATCCAGTGATGTTGTACACTGAAAATAAAACCAAAATTTTATTTTAAAACACTATAATTCAAAAAACAAACTTTATATTAAGGCTTACAGTTATATATAACATTTTGAAAACTGACATGGTTCATATGACTTGTACAGAGAACATAAAAATATATCTGGCGGAAAACTGTGATTAACTATGTTAAATACATGAATCACCACAATACACAGCACCAAAGTAAAATGCTCAAAATGAATAATGCAACATAAACTAACAATACTTACACTTATATTCAAGTTTATGTCTTATAAATTACTGGTTGCCCATCTTCACTCTTGACGTCATGTAAATTCCAACAATAAGTCCGAATAGACCGATGGCAGATCCAAAAATCTCAACGATGAGGATTTTGACAAACAGGGCGGCATTGGCAGCATCAGCAAGGGCTGCACCTGAGCCAACAATTCCGACAGCCATGCCACAGAACAAGTTTACGAGTCCCACGGCCAGGCCCGCGCCGAACATCACATAGCCTGCCATCCAGTTCTGCTGCTTGATCGAGATGATCGCCACCGGCTCAGTGTACTTCTCCAGCATTCCCGACAGTACGATGGCAGTGATCAGTCCGTAGATGGCGACGGCTTCACAGAAGATGACGGATATCAAATTCTTGGTCTTGATTCTGGGCGCTTTCACACCTCCGCCGACTATGCTCGTGCCCGTCGTATGGATGCCCATGGCTGCGCCCACCACGGAGAAGGACACGGCGAAGGCAATTCCCAGTGTTCCCCACATGTAGGGGGATGTATTCTCGAGGAACCATCCGAAACTTATCTGCTCACCCTTCCCGTTCAGCAAGTAGTACAGCGAGAATATTGGGATGGCTAAACCCACTAGGAGCACGAACAGGTAACTGAGGAAGTATCTCATCTTGAGATATATTTTGAGCAAATTGGTGCTGCTTTACCCGTTATTCCCGCTGGGGACGGCCTTTTTTCGCCCAATTTTTGCCTTGACAAGAAAACTCAAAACGAAGAGGTCTTGTGATCACAAGATGTCAGAGACAATAAATTTATTGCCAGTTAAAAAAAAACAAGTGTCAAAATTCAAGTCATAACTTTTCATCTCTTTTTTCATTGCTTTTCATAGATTTTCCGAAGCACTATTAATACCAGTTTTACCAATATTACGAAGTAACATCAGGCATCAGTTGTAATAGGAAGTACCTATCATTATTTATTTCATCTGCGCTTGAATTATCTAGTTTCCCGTGTTAAAAAGTAGATTGTTTTACAAGGGACTAATCCTAAAGCATCCCATTATATACGAGGTTGTTATATTTCGGATGAAAAGACCGAGTTATAGTGGATGGTTTTAGCCCGAGTAAAACACACAACTTTTCACTTTGGTTGCGAGAAAATAAACAATTCAATTTAGTGTCTTCACTGTCACTTGATAACATTTTTTACGTTCACAATTAGATATTGTGATTTGGAATGAAGAAAATTCTTTGTACTAAAATACTTTTTACCTTAGGGCTTAAAGACCAGTTTTAGCTACACTATTATGAATATTATGTATGATACACTTTTCGAGCAAGAGAAGTGAAAAAGTACTTTGTGTTCTCTAGACTCCTAGAGAAATGGTTAAACGGGAGCCTATTACTAAGATTCCGATGTCCGTCTGTCCGTCTGTCACCAGGCTGTATCTCATGAACCGTGATCTTAACCGTGAAAGTTAAACAGTTGAAATTGTCACAAAACATCGATATTTAAGTACTATATGGATTATAGGACAAATGGTGTATTTCTGTTGCCGCTATAACAAAAAATACTAAAAAACATAAAGGCTAAGACAAAAAGCGGAGTCCTGCCAGCACCGAAAACTCATCACAATCACATCAAAACATCCAACAACTGATAAAAACCGTGAGTTCTTTTCATGGCCGATCCCAAGAGCCCATGCCCCGTGCCCGCCGCCGCCATGCCATCTTCCCTGTCTCTTTACCGACCGGAAAAGACCACACGCTCAGTTGTCAGTGTCAGTTTTCTATAGATTGTCAATGTCATCTTTTGGACAAACAAAAACTAGGAACAGAGGGTGAATTTACATCTCTACGTCCCATACCAAAGCTTCCCCTAAGTATGAGAATAAAACCACTCACCGCTACCTAAACACTCCTCGTTTACAAACAAAATAAAATATATGTAGGTATTTCATGAGTGGTGTTTGTTCGATATTGATAACGGCAACAGGTAGACAGACGCTTGAAATATTCACAGAATATTTAGGTATACAATCAATTTAAAAATAAATAATTAAATCAAAACAAAATTAATTTATTGGGGCTCCCATACGACAGATTAGATTTTTTTGCCGTTTATTAGATTATGAATAGGTAGATTAAAGTAGTACGTTCCGTAAAAAAAACTGGTTTATTCTATTCTATCAATCAATATCATTTTTGATATAATGTTGCTACACTGATAGAATCAGATCACAACACAACTCACTCATTCATCTAAGACTCACTCACTCACTATTGTACCAGGGCATTTTCGTAGAAATTTGTCCCGGTTACAAAATGGAGTGAAATAAATAAATATCATTTTAAGATTATCTAACTAATTTAAAATGATTCGCCATTCCTCAGAGATGTTTACAATAGCGGCAAAATAACGATTAATTAGCATTTTAAAAGGATTTTTAACTTTTTTCAGATCAGAAAGTTGTTCAGGTTTCCTTTTTGTAACTTTTTTTAAAGTCATATAAAATAATACCACAGTAATCCACAACTAATTTAATGTGTTTAATTCCTTTATAAATATGAGATTGAATAAAAAGTAAAACCCTGGAATGAAGATAAGCAATAATTATTTGTATTTTAACAAGAACATATCCACTTTGTTACCTTTGGGTAACTTTGCTATGAAAATGTTATGTTTTATGTATGGTAAAACAGTCTTAGTGACCGCATTTTTTTTTATCAAATAGATCCTATTAATACTACAAGAAAAACACAAAAATAATTAGCAAGTGCCCTTTAATGGAACCGAAAAAAATATATTTTCATACTTAAAACATGAGACAGTTACAAAATATAAAGGAACAGTTACAAAATGGAAAACATAAAGCTTGGTTTACAATGGTCGAAAATTTTCTCCTGACAATCTACTTAGGTACTATTATTATTCTACACATTTATTACATATGTAATCGAAACCTGTCAGTCCAGTGCATTGTACGCAAACTTTATTTTTACATATCATACACACATTAAATTATCAAAAAATGCACAAAAGAGAAGACCACACACAACTTTAAAATAAAATATAATCATGCCCGTGCCCGAAGCTAAAGGTTATGTAAGCATATATAAACCATTCAATATTAAATCAATTTCAAACCAAGATTTAAAACGCTAGAACCCTTTGAAGCTTTGTCAACAATGACTGTGTAAACTTGCCTTTGTATTTCCATTTTGTAACTTTATCATTCCACATATACGTAACCAAACAAAATGGAAGTAACGTTCCCATGGTACCTGATCTAAAATTCCGTGTCTTTTTAATTTAAAACAGTTGAGGCCACAGGTGACTCATTAATTCATTTATTACAATAATACAGTAATCATTTCGTTAGTTTTACTTTGCAAAAACACAAAATTACCAGCATAAATCGCAGTTACAAAACTGAAGAAGAAATCACCGCGGTAACGCACTGCGAGTTTAGACACGAATTAGTGACAGGACGCTCTTTGATAACCAATTCAAAGTGGTGGAATCGATGAGTAATGTTGCCAGGAATAATAATAATGTGACCACATAGTATTTCTTTTAAAATAATACGGCGATATTACAGTTACAAAATAGAATTCCACTCATGTCCAAAATCATGGGACACAATATAATTGATAAAAAGTTATTATTTTGTATTAGAAGTACCGCATTTTACATCTAATTATGATGGCCTTCACATATTTAAACATAAATAATCTAGTTTTGGCCTTCATCCAAACCAAGTTAAAAAATAAACTAAACTCAAAAGTCAGTATAACACTGTAGGACAAACTTATAAAAGGGGTATTGAAAGCTAGTTTTAGTCTTATTTTTCAATTTTTATAATAAAATAGTCATAAAAAACTCTTTTTTTATCGCAAATAAAACTATAGACTTAAAAAAAAAAATTGTTAATATCTAAAAATAGACAAATTTCTATGAAAATTATTAATGAACTTGTGGGACACATAAAAATCTTAATGGACGTTTTTAAAAAAAAATGCCCACCAACCAACCATGACAACATGCGTTAGCATCCCTAGTACATCTGTGCATCCCTAGTACATCTGTGATGACAACTCTAAAAAAAAATTTGAATGATTTAGATTTTTTTTTACAAAATGTAAGTCCGTGAAGTAATATTATTTGTGTAATGTGGACTATTTCTATTTAATAGCTAGTGCGACGAAGTAAACCTATTACGATACAAAAATTTTAGATCAACTATGGTGTTCCGTGAAGTAAACAACAAAAATGTTTACTGCATACGCCAAGATCATTGTTCGATACTCTTACCTTGTTCTGTTTGCAGTAAGTGCAATTTCAGCTGTTCTCACCGTAATTCCCTTGGTATGCCGTGATTTGCCATCATTTTCAGACCCGATAGTTGGTTTTGAGACTCGTGGAACCACCCTAGCACATCGCTTCGTAGCGTGGCAAAACCTCATCGATGAAACACGGCCGTCTCGCAGGCTGGCCGTAAATCCAAAAGAAATAGAAGATCAAATCCGCATGAATCAAACCTACTATAACAGGACAAGGCAAGACAGACCACGGTCAGGCCGTAAACATCCAAAAAACAGTGGCCATCACAAGAAGAAAAATAAACAGAACATCACTGGATTCGAAAAGACCTGGGCCAACTCTACAGAAACAAACATATCAACTGGCCATGTTCATTGGGGCTTCGGCAATAATGTGAGACATTTTGAAGATGAAAATGAAGCATTTCTTAAAAATCACACTAGGAGACAATGGCTGTCCTTGATCGATATGCAACTAAAACCTGACTTATCAATCCACCACAACTATGCTTCAGGAAAATGTGGGCCACCTATATCAGACTATGCTCATTTAGTCATAACTACTACTGACAACACAACATTACTATCATTTGAAAATGTCGAAAAGCAGTGTAAATTTCAATCTCAACTTGTAGAACTCGGAGATGCAGAATATTACAAAATATGCCAACGGTCAACACATGCAGAGGACTTGTGTTGCCCCTTGTGGAGTGTGCCAAACTACATAGCTTTAATAGCTGGAAAGGATTCATGTGAAGCTCTAAATAGACAAGATGTGGATAATACACTTGTTATTTTGAAGAAATGTGCTGGTTACTTCCATAACTTTACTCTGATGGCTTCATGTGAGTTGAACCAATGCAAGGTCCCAAAGTTCTGCTCTCAGTATGATGCAGTTTATAATTTACTTTTTTATCTTATTGATTCAGAAACATTCTCACCACCTGAATTTTCACAAACCTTTGTAAAGAATGTAATGCTGTTTTTGCCTCTAGCCAGCAGCAGTACTGTAATGCCTTATTATATGAAACTGCAGAGCTCCAACTTGACCTTTGATTCATTGATTATACCAGCTATAGATTTTGGGTTGAAAAATGCACTTTTTGATTTGTGGATAATCCAAGATACTTGGCTAATAGGGTTGGGTGGTATTTTTGTTTTTGTAGGAGTATGGATTTATACAAAGTCTTTAATTCTAACAATTTTGCTATTTATTGCGATCTCATTCTCTCTCGGTGTTGCTTATTTTTTTTACATCTATGTTTATAATTTAATTTTTTTTCCTTTTATGAACTTACTTGTGATAGTTGTCATCATAGGAATAGGAGCTGATGATGCATTTCTTTATAAAAAAGTGTGGAATATGGTGAGTAAGCAACTAATAAGAGATAATGTAATTAATGAAGAGAATGACTTAACTGATATTTACAATGTATCCAGTGCTGGTGAGACCATACTCATCCAGATATTGGAGGAAACTCTCAAGCATTCAGTATTAACTATGTTCATAACGACCTTGACTACTGCTGTAGCGTTTTTCGCTTCATATGTCAGCTATATTCCAGCCATAAACTGTTTCAGCATTTTTGCTGGCACAGCTGTTCTAGTCAACTTTTTCCTAATGATAAGTTTTTTACCTGTATCAGTATATATTGTTTATGTTAAAATGTGTACAAATCATAAAAATATATTTCAATTAACTCACAAAGATGTAACGAAATGTTGGAATAACATTAGAGCTGTTATGAGTAGATTTATTATAACTTGCGTTACAAAATTGCACATAGTGTTTGTTATAGTATTAGGTGCTATTGGAATAGGCAGTATTGTAGTAGTATTTTATTTACCAGGGTTACAGTTACCAGACTCCAGAGAATTTCAGCTTTTTCAAACAACACATCCTTTCGAGCAATATGATATTCACTATAGAGAAAGATTTCTATTTGAACGATTTGGAAAAGATATTGGAACTGGTATCAAAATGCCACTACGATGGATCTGGGGAATCCAAGCCATTGATAATGGAAATCATATGGATCCAGCTTCAACTGGTCAATTAATGTTTGATAAGACATTTTCTATATCAGACCCCAATTCACAAGTTTGGTTGCTTCAGTTTTGTTCAAGAATCAAAGCTCAAAGTTTCTATCAGCAAACTTTAGGTCCCCTGTTACCAAATTGCTTTATTGAGAGCTTTAAAATGTTTATGAGTCGAAGATGTATCGACAAAATCGCCAAGATAAATAGAACGCCGTGCTGTGAAACATCAGCGTTCCCGTACAAAAAAGAAGTATTTGATATTTGTATTATTAAAGCGATGGAGTCGCTGTATGAAACCCCTCGGGAAATTTTCATGCCTGGTGTTGCAGGGCCTAAATTTCTTCGTAGCACTTCTCCACCTAAAGTCTCAGCTATAGTTGTAGAGTTTGAAAGTGTTGTTCCATACTCAATGTCCTACAAAGCAATGCACAAATTCTACCAAACTGTAGAGAATTGGACGCAAGAAGAGTTAAAAACTGCGCCGGAGGGCATGAAAAACGGTTGGTTCTTATCTGATCTGCAATTCTACGATTTACAGGGCACATTAGCAAGTGGTACTGTGACGGCTTTATTACTGTCAGCTTCGTTGGGATTCATAGTCCTCATCCCTGCAACTTTAAGTTTCGTGGTTAGTGCTTGTGCGTTGTCGGCAATGGCGTTCTCTTCTACGGTTACCATAGCCATATTAGTTTTAAGCGACTGGAAGCTTAACGTGCTAGAAAGTGTAGCTATATCGACTTCAGCAGGATTAGCTGTAGATTTCAGTCTTCACTATGCTTTAAGCTACACGAATGCTAGTGGCACTAAAGCTTCTAGGGTAAAGTACGCGTTGACGGCGTCTGCAGGTCCCACGGCTGCCGCTGCTCTGACCACTGGCTTTGCCGGAATATTTCTATTGCGTTCGCATCTTCTTCCTTATTCCCAGATCGGAATATTTCTAGCCTTGATAATGGCAGTAAGTTGGACTTACGCGACATTTTTCCTTTGCTCGTTGCTTTTTATCTTTGGCAAAACTTCTTCCAAAGACTCGTCTCCAGAGAACATAAAGTCAGTATCCCGGGTAAGTTCTATATGTTCCGGTGTGCCAAATATGGAAAATCATGAACTTGAGCATTTAGCTGATAGCAATCGTACGAATTTGACGCATTCTCAAAGTCCTTCTAGTGTTAGTGCTACTACTATGGTCCTGCATGACCATGACGATTACGACAGTTGTAAGAAGATCCTTAAAACTTGTAATTCGCATAATTTAGGAAATGACTGAATGTTTAGAATAACTTTATAGGTGTGTAGAGTTTATTGCCTATCATTATAAAATATCCTTCATTAGAGGAATATTTTTTTGGGGGAATTCTACAGATCTCATAAAAGTCTTGAACGAATTTCTTAAAATAAATGACTTGCGTAAACCCTTTTTCATGAGGTAGCATTAAATGTTATTTATCGTCATTTGCATACTTAGCCAGCTAAGTATGTTTGTCTCGTAATATTCCAGATCTCTTTTTAATTATTTAGGGTTTGTTCAGTTATTTGAACATGCCCTAGATCTCTTTTATCAACCTTCAGATATCTATCGTTTGTCCGCAACAGACCACTAAGGTCCAATTTCATCGTTGCAGTTGAATGAGTTCAATATAAACTTGGTTTAGTGATTTAAACTAGTTCAACGCATTTTACCGATGACACGAATTTAATCCGGTTAAAGCGCTAAACCATGTCACACAATATGTATTACGAATTTTAACTCTATCAAGCTGAACTTACTTTTGATAAATGATAATTATGTACTTTACTTTAGGAGTTTATAATACATGTAGGTAGTATCAGTATTTTGTGTACTTAAACTTAAGTTCTAGGGTTTTAAGCATCTATATTTTATAGTTTGGTAGGTACTTAACTTATTTTACGTTATTTTACGTTATTTTGATCTGAAATCATTTTACGGCAATCTTATTTGATTATGTTGTTTACAATAGTTGTAAAGGGGTTTAATTATTAAACCCCTGTGTATATAGTTATAGTAGATATCTGTGAATGAAACTGTTATGTTTTGAAATCTATAAACTAAAAATGTGACAATAACTATTTCATAATAATATTCTCATAATCCTACATAAAAATGTAAGAAATTTATCATTTCCATTGCTATTTATAAAAAAGTAGGCACAAAAAAAACACTGCTATTATCATAACTATAAAATAAATCAGAAAACCTATAAATTATGTAAGTACCTTATTGTTTTTTAACACCACAACACAACTACCTATAAACTAAATCTCTTTTCTGACTTGCTAATGTCAACTATGATGCATGTTACTTATCTCAGTATGTACATACTAGGTACATATGTATGTGGACTCAGTCACGAAACCGATACGTCTTCACTAGATCTATCTGTAAAACCTTTCTTGATATAGATTTTATATGAGAAGAAATAGTATTAAATCATGTACTTAGCTTAGATAACTTTTAATGCGACTTCTATGTGTTAGACTAGAACGATACGTGGTTTAACATTTAGATTGGTATAGGTATCACATTATTACATAGGGTAGGGATAAAACAGACGCACAATTTCCTGTGCTAAATATATTTTTGTTAGAAATTAAATGTCTGTCTGTATCTTAGAATATTTGTAAATAATAAATGGTTGTTAATCAATCACACATGTTGTCGAACAGCTCAATTAAAATGCCGGCCTAGTGATCTAAAAATGACGAAATCTCATTTATATAGATAGGTATAGGTACTATATAGATACTTACCATATATTTTTAGGTTCGCTTGGTCTGATTCTGAATCTGCCAATTTGTATGAAGATAGTTTATTTTTTACCTGCTTATTTACCTAGATCTGTAAATGTTTAAGTGTTGCGAAATTTTTATCTAAATTCAAAATAACACTGGATTCCATCAAGTTGTGCTTTTAAAAGTGCTATTCACTATCATGATTGTGACAAAAATGAATAAAATGTTTTTAATTAAACCTGTCTCTTGTTTTATTTGGATGAATTTAGTTGTGAAATGTAGGTAGGTATAGGTATGTACCTAGTACCAGCCCTCAACCCAAACCAAAAATTACTGGCACTAACGTTATTTTATTCAGGTTTTTTCTGTAAGTATTAATGTTAAGACCATAACCTCCCTACGAATGGATCCCCCAGGGGTTCCTGGTGGCTTTACCCGAGAAAAGAGCCAGGTAAAGTCATTGTTTGAGTAATATTGCGTAAGTAGGTACCAATATCACACAGCAGAATCCTTGCGTCGGCAACCCTAGTAGAGTTTGCCGGGGCAAAGGCTAGGAAGACTAAATACCTACGTGGAAAATGTCTGGGCACGATTTAAATCTATGTGGGCAAACGACAGGGCGGCATACGGTGCCCAAGTGCAACGTGCACGTGCCCAAGCCAACGTAACCGGCGACGCGACGCTGGACAATTCACACAGCATGTGTACTAGATAACTGATATACACCTAATACATTACCTACATAGTTAGATAGATATTTTTTATTATACATAGAAAACGACCAGAACACACGGAACAAATATTTGTCCCAAGGCGGGAATCGAACCCGCAACCTCCTGCATCGCAGGCGGACCTTTGCCCAGCGCTACAGAGGTCGTCGAATATAGACATCACTTAGAATAACTAGTGTCAAATTGGGAAAAGGAATCAGAGGACCGTAATCGTGAAGGAGTTGTTGCATTTGATGAAGCGTGGTTCCTGGCAACCCTGGTGGCGCCTTAGTGAATCATAAACCCGGCAAGCCCAACCAGCAATTAATTTATATTTTGGTACATTTATAAAGGACTTCCTACTCGATGGACCGACGACATTGTTTGTAGCGGCCACAGGGAGTCGATGGATCGCCTAGACCCTAGGGTATAAAGTTCCTTGCGATGGATGCCATTTAGCTTTTGGAACTATTGCCAATGAGTAATATACAATAACTAGGTAGTATGGCAGGCGGCCGGCCGCCGGCGGCGCGACGGCGGCGGGGCGACGACGTCGGCGCGGCGCGGCGGCGGCGACGGCAGCCCGTTCAAAGGGAAGGCTGCCGAGCCGAGCCGCCAACAGGATTTCCGGCATAACATTTTCTCAAAGACACGTTGAATTAATGAATTCTTTATTAATGGCATCGTGTCTGGTTAGACAATGGGTCCCCGTATCAAGTCGGAAAATGCATAACCGCCCGTAGGTCAGCATCCGTTTCCTTAGTCCGAGAATATACTTAATACAAATACCTATAGGTAAGTACCTACCTCCTCAGTTTATTAGGTACCTACTTACCTACTCTTGTCTATCCACACTCGTTTCATGATTTTATCTTTATAGGTTTGCTGTGGTATATTATATAAATAATGGTGTTCCTTTTACTCGTAGTAAGATACTTTTTAAATCATTGAAATCGTTCTATTGGTTGCGAAGATAGATATTACACATTTTGTACAAGTCAACCGCGGGGCGGCCGAATAGCTCATGTGACGTCACGATTACCTTTCCGCCCGCACGCGCGCTCTCCGCCATTCATAAATTCATTTAAGAGTCTGCGATAGTAGGCCCTGTAATGATTTCGAGGATGTAAAATTTCCCAAAGAAGACAACAGAGGGCTCTTTATTTACACGTAGACCTACACAAATTGACTATACCTAGAAGGGGCTAACATCTACCATATCAAAGAACCATATCAAAGAACCATATCAAAGTAAATTTCCTGCCGGTTTCATTTCAATCCTATTCCGATCGCTCGCAGACTAAGTACGATGGCGGCGCTATGATTCTGAGCCTCGTATGATGGCCATGATGTAGACGACAGAGGGCTCTTTATTTACATCAACATTCGTTTGCAAATATTAATTAGGTAATGCCTACATATACAGGATGTCTCATAATGAGTGGATAATCTTGAAGGCACTTGTGCAGAGGGGCAAGGCCAATCAGACACAAAAAAAGGAAGCTTTTGGTACTTATTAAAATTTTGAAACTTTGGTAAATTCCCGTACTACCTTTGTTCACATTTTTGGCCATGGTGCCTACAATTTGAAACAAATTTCAAAGGTTTTAGTTTTGAAATGTATAAAAAAAGTAGGTTTATGAAATATTTTGACTAAGTATGACCAGTAATTTGCAAGACAATGTTTAAACTTGAAATATCGTTTTTTACATTTTATCATGCAAAGTTTGAGCAACACTCATCATGGGACACCCTGTATACATATATGTATGTAATACATACATACATTCTAATTAGGAACATACATACTATGTATGTTCCGAAATAGAAGATCTTTTCTTTGTCATCAGATTTTCTACAAACTTACTCTTTATTAACCCTTAATTACTCGCGTGGGGTATATTTAACCCCAGTAAGGTTTTGAAGTGTTACACAAAAAAATATGATTTGTGTGTGCCAAATGCCAACAGCACGTTTGTCATGACCATTCCATCATGACATGTGATGAATGTACCGTATAAATAGTTCCTACATTATATTGATTGATCTCTTATTTACTATAACTAAAATGCTGATTATTAATACTGTTATCCTTAGTACAAATTTGATTATTTCTAAATTTTATATTAAATATAATACTAAAATCGTCAATAGCGTTTTTATTTCACCTTTAGAGTTGGGGTTAAATATACCCCACGCGACCTTTAGTGTGACTTTTTTGACGCGATTAAGGGTTAAGAAAGAAAATTACAATCAAATACTAGTTTTAAATAATAGAGTTAAATTAAAACTAGTATTAACAATTGAAACAATTGAGCTAACTGCAAACTGTTACAAACTACATATAGATATCATTTTGATTTGATTATCAGAATAAAAAATTGCGCTGAAAGTGTGAACAAGTGTGAAGAACTCAATGTTCCAGTCGACTTTGATACACTGAGCTACCATTAATGGATTACTTTTTTTCACTCTGATCGTGCGGTTGGATTAGTTTCCACTACTTCAATCTATTCTATTCTGATCCATAGCTCAGGTAGTTTCCACTGCATGTTTCTTTTTATGTTACATTTTGGTATTTCAAACTGCTTCTAATAAATAGTCAGCGACGAGCAGATACAGAATACAGATACAGACAGATTGAACCACGCGCCTCAAGAGTGAATAGGTTGAAATTCAACTAAATTAGATAAGTTTACATCAGTTGGCCAGGCGTCTGACGTGACGCGCTGAGCTCAAAAATGTTTTTTTTTTTTTAATTTATAAATGTTTTCGAACGAGCGTGGGTGAAGGAGAGGATGTCGTGTATACGCAAAAAAAAAAACAATACACGCAGCTCCGTGCAAATAGCAACGCACATGCCATCTGTATTATTCCCTTATCTACGAGTATGTAAATAGTCAAATCGTAAGTTTAGAAAAAAAAATTACTACACCTAATCGGAAAATACCTATATTAGTTCTTACTTGAAACAAGATCCGTCAAGTGCGAGTGTAACTCGCGCGCCGAGGCTTTCAAACATTTGCCAATTATTTGGACACTCAATTTTCCGTCTTTTTTCGAATGGCAATATTTTGAAAAGTATGAAACCTACAGCAATTTCGAAAACTGTTTTAAAATTTACAAAACAATGCCTTTCATTTGATAAACCAATAGGTAGGTAGCCCCTTTTTCGATAAAAAATATCCCCCTTTTCAAGCAATTTCAATGTGTTTTTTTTTTCATAAATGTTAATTTTTACAGACTTCTCTATATTTTTCCTGTAAAATATAGATTGATATCTACAAACGCCTAATACAGTGTACTTGTACGTGGATCGGTCTGCAATCTTCGGAGATAGGGGGGAGGGGAGGTAATTTTTTTGACTTCTTTTGAAATATTTCAAAAAGTATGAAACTTACAGAAATTTCAAAAAGTGTTTTGAAATGGTCAAAACGATACCTTTCATTTGATATCCCTCTTGCCTCCCTAGGTCTCTTTTCAAATTTCAACATCATGAAAATATTCATTTTCATTTTTCATTTATTTATAAAAAAAATCTTGAAATCATTAATGGCGCACGAATGTATCATTATTTCAAATTTCAAGTTAGTAGCTGCAGTAGTTACTGAGATATTCAAGAAAGAGCGGGGACGGACAGAGCGAGACCATAAGGGTTTCAAAACCGATCTTTGAAACCCTAAAAAGGGAAGAAAGTACGTAAATCCAAGCGAACAAATATGCGGGCAAAAATATATGGGATTGTTTATTTTTTTGAATTCAAAATTCAAGGCTAGAAACAGGCGGATGCCAAAATAAAAAGTTTTTATCTCGAAGCCCACCAAAATGTTACTGGCCACTTGCATTTTTTGAGAAAACTTGGCGGTAACTATGTGTTTTTGAGTTTCAATAATTGTAATAGTTTTATTTTAAATTACGAAGTTTCAAAACATTTCAGGTTATTTCAAAGATTTTTTTGTAAAAAGACTGGTTATTAGATGAGTAGATTAATTATTTATTGACAAGCAGTTAGGTCACGAGGAAACACCCATGTTTTTACAATAAATAAATAAATATACCCATTCTACTCAATTGATAGGTCTGCCAATAAATAAAATCTTTGCAAATTCCATAAACGAAAACTGCAACTCAATATGGACTCTATTTCAATGATAAACGAACCATTGAACCTGCAAAACTAAATTTGTCGAATATCGTAATTCGTATGATTTTGTCAGCTGTCATCGTGAAAAAAGTAACGTGACCTCACGTCCATCCGAGGAGGCGTCCAGCCTCCGAATGACGTTGGTGGAAACGATTTTGGGTATTTGTCAAAGTAATATTCGATCTATAAGGTTCAAAATGGTTTTAGCAAAATACACACATGTTTTTAATTTGCGTTCGCACGAAGTAAATATGTGTTTTTACCTTATTACAAGATTATTAGACAACCAATCGAAAAATAAAAAAGCGTAACTAAAGAAGAACTTCTACCTTTTTTCTACAAAACAAAAACCCAACAAGAAAAGTGTGCTGTTCCTGAGATAAATAGCAAAACGTGTGTAAAACATCTGTTTTTCAAAAAAATAAACTATCGAGAAAACTTTCACCAATCGTGTTTTTAAAAATACGTACTCCAATATAAAAGTTCGAAGTAACATTTCCCTAAATATGAAGGTGGTAGCTTTCACAGATTCTGAGATAAATAACGATTTTGAAACACAAAACTGCATATCATACATTCTTAATAAAGCTAACTCGATCTGCGCGGGTCGTGTTGTGGTTTTGTGGTTTTTACGTGAAAATTTGCCGAATTATAAGTACTGTATAGTACCGAAATGTACTAATACTTCAATTAGTACACCTGAAAAACTGTTTTTCAATGTACTAGATGCTAACGAAGTGACGAACGAACTGTGTTTTTAATATGAACCTATTTTTGTATCTATTTTGAATGTTTTTGTTTGACCGAATTGTCATAACGCCTGAAAATGTAGTAAAAAGAAATTTAGAGAAAACATAAGATTTTTATTTTCAAAAATTAAGGCGACAGATTTTTCAAACGGTTTGATTTTTCAAGTAGTAAGCGTGCGGTTTGAGAATATTTTATTGAAATAAGTACAAGTACTTACTAATTATTAACTTAATATGGCTCAGTCGAGGCGCAAATATTTTTCTGTATCAAAATTATGTGTGTATTTTTTAATTAATCTAACAAAACACATTTATTTTAGTAACGGGCACTAGATAAAATTACCGTGGCGCCCGTTCAGCGGCAAGCGCTGGGTCATTGTGACGTCATCGCTTGCGTTCGCGCGATCAGTGAACCTCATTCGGTATTTTGCCCATAACTTTGTCAGTTTTGGTCGTAGAACATAAATTTTTGCACCTAAGTTTTAGTTTCTCAAGGTCTATAAATATAAAACCATAGTTTTTCTGAGATAAATAAAACCATTCATAACATAAAACTAGACGGGTCCCCATTCTGCCAGTGTCAAGTTATGGAATTTTTTTTATAAATTATGTGAGTTATCAAATTATGAAGATTTTATAGCAGTTTCACCGGAGCCTAGTTCGTTATCCATCAGGGTACACCACGTGCAGGTTAGGTTAGGTTGGCTTGGGCTACGAGATGTTGGAGTCTCCCATGTGGGGTACACGGGAGTCTCCACTCAGGGACGAGGGAAATTTTACGGACGTAGTCCTACCGAATCGAATGTGAAGTACAGCAATGGCGGACGAGTCATTGTGTGCGTGTGATTATAGAGTTGCCAACTGAGGAAAAAACTCCCGAATATTTTCATAAGTTTCTAAAATCATTGAACTGAAAATTATTTGTAAGTATCAAGTGTATTACCTAAAGCTTTGAAATGTAATGCGAATGGAACATTTCACGAAAAGTAAAGTAGGAAGCCTACCTTACCTACCTATCCAATTTGGCAAAACAATGTTTTTTTGCGTTGATGGAATGGGAAAACAGGGTTTTTCTGAAGGTAGGTAGGTAAGGTACTAGGTTAATTTATTTGAATAAAGTAAGTAGTTACCATCAAGTAATAGAACTATAACTAGTATTTACACTTGAAACAATTGAGCTAACTGCAGACTATTGCAAACAATCTACAGGTAGCTCAACTAATCCACATTAATACCTGTCGGAAGCGTACTGGGTAGGAACCTACCTTATTATGTAAATAGGTACCTAGTACCTAACCACTTAATTTTTTTTCTGTGAAAGTTTGTCTTAGTCGCTAAGTAGGTAAGGTTAGTACCTACTTCCTAAATAAGTAAGTACCTGTTTTTGTGATACCTACCAAAAAACACATTTGTATAGACACTTCTTGTTAAGGATTTTTAGGAACTTATTTCACTTCTTGTTAGTTTTAATCTACACACGCAATAGGTAGGTATCTGCACGCACACGCATTACTTAGGTACCTACCTAGGTAAATATACCTGCGTAGGTACCTGTTCCTATCCTATCTACCTTCTTTCTACCTAGGTCAGAGTGGAAGCTGCGATGATTACCGCGAGCGAGCACGAACCGACCAGTAATAAAATAAATAAATAATGCATGATACATTCAAGTTCTTTGAGTATGTTGGTACGCGGCATTAGCTGTGCCCCGCGCGCGCGCCTTCGCCCATGCAAAATTTACATTTCATCTATTATTTTATTGCGCGGATCCCTTATTCTTGCTGTAACATCAGCTACATGCGTAGCATTAGCATCAGTAAAAGTTTTATCAAAATAGGTCCAGCCGTTTCATAGATTAGCTCAAACAAACACATAGAAGAACAAAAATTCAAAATTCGTATTTTGTAATAAAAAACTGTTGAATTAACACTATAAACAATCATTCCTTTGTATTTATTTGTACCCATGTAAAAATCATCAAAATGATGACTACATATTTAAAGTAGGTAGGTACAGGTACCTACCAACCTTATTAATAATTGAACAAATAAAAGTAGGTATTGAAACATTTTTAATATCCCACACTTACTAGGAAATTTGCTTGTTTACATGTTGGCAACACCGGCGAGATTTGGGTTTTTATTCTAACTTTTCTGTTGATAATTATATTGCGTTAAATCGAAGAAATAAGTTGATAAAATAAGAAACATAACTAGGAAATGTGTTTTAGTGTTCTTTTTTGACAAAACGGCTGTGATTTCGGCAAGACTTAGCCGCACAAACAGGCATATTTCACTTTTAAAATTTGTTTGAATCCGTGCACTACAGTAGGCGTCTAAAGTGGTAATGGCGGACGATGGACAGACTATGATGTCAATGTGTGAGTGCGTACGCGTACGTACAGAGCATGGACAGACTATTGAGTGCTTCACTTTATTTCTTACTGAGACTCCGTCCGTTAAATTTCCCTCGTCCCTGTCTCCACTCTAACACTTAAAGGAAGAAGGCTCCAACATCTAGTCAGTGGCATTTAAAAGGCACGTTTACCTAATAAATGCCACTGTCAAATGTCAATTATATTTTTTATGTCAGTGTCAAATAAAATGATTCATCTCCCCTCCCGAATCCAAGACAACAACAAAATCAAATAGAATTTCGCCATGGAATTTCGATTCGCAATAGTGTGATTAAGTATTTTTTTTGATTGTATTTCCTCAACACGCATCCTGTTTCTCTCGCTTAATTACAATAATACATTACATTATTGTTAAAAATGTTTTCCTCTAACCCGAACTATTCAAAACTGAAAACACACCTTCGCCTCGCAATAAATCGCCTAAAGCTTTTGGAGAAGAAGAAAACTGAACTGGCGTTGAAAGCACGTAAAGAAATCGCAGATTATATAGCTGCTGGTAAAAGTGAAAGAGCTAAAATTCGCGTGGAACACATCATCAGGTCAGTACATCATGATCTAAACATGCACAACAAAATCAACCTAGACTAGGCTTTCATAGCCCATTAACTAGGCGACATGAGTCATCAATCGTTATAAACTGTACTAAGCCTTACCTACTCAACTAATAAAATAACAAACTTGTAGATTACCAAAAAGAGTTTTCAAGGACAGTGGGCAAATAACACAGTTGGGATTTACTTGTATCTGTTACAGGGAAGACTACATGGTTGAAGCTATGGAAATAGTGGAGATGTACTGTGACCTGATCCTGGCAAGGTTTGGACTTGTGACTCAGATGAAGGACCCGGATGAGGGGCTCAGTGAAGCCTTGTCCAGCTTGATATGGGTTGCACCAAGAATGCACACTGATGTTCAGGTAATTGATTTATGAAAGTAATTAGTCACTCTCTAAAAATTGCTGAGTAAACTAAGGAAGTTAGTTTGATCTGAATTATGATGTATAATATAAGTTAAAATCTCAAAGGATTTAAGGAAGTTTTTTTATTTATTTCATGGATTTTAACTTACATACTTTCTTTCTATTGCTGCTAATCTGCTTAAATTTTAAAAACTGCGAAGCCTAGCAGTTTTTAAATTTAAACAATATGATCACTTTGTTTCAGGAACTTAAAGTGATATCTGACCTCCTAACAGCAAAATATGGAAAAATCTATGCAGACATGTGCAGGAACGAAAGTGTAGAAACAATAAGTGATAAGTTGAAGCATAAACTGTCAGTACAGAGCCCTCCAAAAATACTTGTGGAGAGGTACCTGATAGAGATAGCTAAGAACTACAATGTTGAGTATACTCCAGATGAGCAAGTTATGAGGGAAGAGCAAGGTAAAGAAACTAGGACCAGCATTATTAAATTTAAAATTATATGGAAAATAAGTGGATGCAAGCCAAGACATTGTCAATGATTGACAACCCTAAGGGTTTAGGCCCAGGGAATCACAGATAATTTTTGAAGATTTTGATCTGATATTGTACCCAATCTCCATTATGGAATTTAATTTCCAAGTCTTGTTTTGATAGAGATGAATAATCATCTTTTATCAAAAGGATCTTTAGAAATTACCTTGAAATCCCCTACAATGTCCCTATAACCTTGTTTGACTGCATATAATAGGGATGATGACAGTAACTAATAAAACGTCAAGTGTGTCACCTGCACATCAAGGGTTCCATACAAACTTACTTCGTACTCGTAAGCAAAGAAATAGATCCAGATGCAAAGTTCACAAAAAAAATCTGTTTTGGTCACAATTACAAAAAGGATATAAAATAAATTAGGGATTTTAGATTTTTTCCTTTCCTTATGCTATAAGACCTTGCTTATTGCCATAATATTTCATGATCCCATGTCAACGGGAAGTAATAAGGAAGTAACAAGAAGTAAGTTCTCTGGAAAATTAATGAAAAATGTTATTAATTATTTTGATAAGATAAAATACAACTACAAAATACACCAATCTGCCTTGATTATGTTGTACCCCAATCAGAGAATACTGATTTGTGACATCATGCAGTCACAATATTTGTAAATCAAAGACACAGAATAACTATGGTAAAGGCCTGACTTTTATTTGACAATATTCAGGTTATTTTTTATCAGATGTTTGTGTCTCAGTGACGTCATAGGCAGACACCACTAGTATTGTGGTGTTTTTGCTTGTTTTAGAGAGAAATTGGAGTAACATTTTTATAAGCTCAATTATTCTTGTTAATGATTTATTTTGTATTCGGTAGATGTCTAACAACATCTCGGAATAGTTTTCAAAACCAGCCATGATGTCTATTTGCAAAAATAAATGAATGAGCCTACTTTGCTACCTATCTGTAATTTAAATACCAGTGTTTATATTAATTAATAGTTTCTTTTTTGTTGTAAGGTCGTGATGCGTTGTTGATTGACATTGGCGGCCCTCCCGCACCTCCCGGATTCATCGGCTACCCCCCTCAGATGCCGAATCTACCCCCGCCACCAAATGTTACACCTTTTAATTATCCGACCGTAAGTTAACTTGTATTTTCTCTGTTTTATTTTACTTTGGTTATAGAAAGGTATTAATCATTTAAAATAAGACTAACAAGCGCTTGAATATCTGGTGCTGTTTAGTGGCTAAGTTAGATCATTGCTTAGACTTAAAAAACCACTTGGTAGCTTAAACAACAAGACCCTAGCTTGAGTGAGCGAATGCTTGTTCAGCCCAAAGAAAAACCTAACTTATAAGCCTTCTACGTCTAATGTTATATGTAATGTACCTGATTTCAGTCACCATCAGGAGGTAAAGCTGGAGGTTTCATAGCAACCCCACCAAGTCACTACGGGGCTCCCATTCACCCAGTTGGGTACGGAGGCACTCCACAGGGCTATGGAGGTCCCAGTCAGGGGTACAATTTGCCACCTGGTGTGGACTCCAAGAATTTGTCTAACAGTTTTTTGCAGGTAACTAAATGTATAATGAATAACTTATATCTGATAATAATGGAAAATAGACTGAATGGTTATCAGCATGTTTTAATGTAGTTTAGAACGCATGTGTTTTAATGTAGTTTAGATCAAAAATTATTATAAAATGTTAGCACCCTTCATCTGTGAATTCAGTTCAAAATGTTGCAAGCTTTTATCTTATTTTATTTTAGGCAAAAAAAAAATTGCTGCTTTGGAATCTTATGTATGCTTGAATCACGTATTTCGTTTTGCAGGAAGAGATGAGCAATTTACCACCTGCTTACGACAGCATCCACCATGACTTGGTAATTACATTTCTTGCATGCTAAAATTATTGTACTGTATCTTAGTAGAAATGAATGCGGTTTGAGTTTGTTGCACTAGTCATTGGACACTTAATCCTTCCACTCACTCGTTACTAACATGAGTGAGCTACCAGTCTTCTGGCAAGGCGTTTAGGTTAGGTAGGACAACCTCAACGAAAGCGTCGGCAGGAGCTAAAGCTTTCGTAGTAAAGCCTATATGGCTTAGTCAAAACCAGTCAGGCATTGTAGAGGTAGAGTGGTACTCTTTACGCGATAAAATTCGCTGGAAACCTAGGGCTAGGGATGCTACGCTTTATTACCCTCTGCCATATCTTCCTGGCGTTAGTTTGAGAAGTTACGCCAAAACTACTAAAGGGGTCGGGCTGATCTGTTGACGCAGAAATGTCTGAATTCAGAAAAATGAAATTATAGTTCACGGCTTTGCCCGCGGCTTAGCACGCACCTTTCCGGGTTAAAAAGTACGCCAAGTCTGTCCTACATAATATACCGTTTACCTCCCTGCCAAATTTTATTGAGATCCGTTCAGCCGTTTGAGCGTGAAAGGTAAATAGACAGACAAGACAGATAGTTACTTTCGAATTTATAATAAATAAATAATGCCCCAATTTCACACAGCATTATTTACCCCAAGCTAAGCAGAGCTTGTGTTACGGGTATTTATTTATAAACCTGTTTATAGTATAAAATTTAACTTGTCTAAGTGCTTATTTTGTAAGCTTAAAGAAATAAACGTTATTGATATTTGATATATTTACAAATAATAATTTATTATTATATATATTTGGTACTAGATAACTGATATACACAATTATAATACAATACACAGATAGATTATTATACATAGAAAATGACCTGAACAAATGTGTGTACGATCTGCAGACATTTGCTCCACCGCGCCAGAGGTAGTCATAATATCATTATGAATTTTTTAACTTAGTAAAAGGCATGCGAAGACACGTTTCTTTATCTATAGTTTCCTCACACTCGCTGGTATCGTGAGAAGCTTTAATAATGATGTTCCATTCCAGCCGAACCCCCCACCACATGTAGTCCCCATGGCGCCGACCCCGCAGCCCCGTACTCGTCCCTCACCCCCTGGCCACTTCTCCGACCTGCCGGAATTACCATCAGTGCCTTCCGACCTGATCCTGCCTTCCGTGCCTAACACCAACTCAAACTCGGCAGGCACGCCCGGCAGTGCAAATGCACCGGACGAGATCGACTTTGAAGATCTTAACCGTAGGTTTGAGGAGCTCAAGAAAAAGAAATAGAGTTACTGCGGTTTGGTAATTACTTCAAATGTTATCTACGCACTACTGAATATTTTCTGTTTTAATTTTTCTATTACTAGTGTCTTGCTTCGTAAAAGTCATAAAAAAATCTCAGCTTTCAGCTAGCTTTTTACCTGTTGACGTGTTTTGATATACATTATCATTTTTAAGTTCTCATTAGCTTTAAAATGCTTTAAAACGAAATTTCTTCTAAGGTACTTCTGTAATGTATTTCAAATCAAATAAATACCCTTTTAAACAAAAAAAAATGTGTGTAAGTGTAAGTACAGGATTTTTTTGCAATAGATAGGTATTATACACCTGCCTTTATGGCAGTTCTTACACGTGATAAACTAATCTTTTCTGTTTTTGTTAGTAAATAAAACATTAGGTAATATTATAGGTTGTAAGTAAAAAAAAGATTTATTTTAATATTTTATACAATTTATTAAATTTAATGAATTACTATTACCATTGCTGTTGTGAATACATGCACTAATTTGCAAATTACAAGCAATTGTATTTAACCACTGTAAAATAAATGTAAATTATAATCAACTCTTGTTTCTATGCCATAAATAAAACTAGTTTCATTAGGAACTATGAAACATTATTATTAATGTTTCAACTATTCTTAAAGGCAGTTAGTTGAACTAACATTTTATTACTACTACATATATATTTTATTACATAAACTAAAATAAATATGTAGGTAAGTAGACCATTTAGGCTATAGTACTAACTTTGAATATTTATTCTAAAGTGGAAGTTTACTTTCCAATAACAATTCAGTCAACATGGCAGTATCAGAAAATTATAAAACCAGCCTTTTGAGAGTATTAGATCTCCTTATACAAAAGCTAGACCCCAGCTAGCATGAAGTTTATAAACAATAGCGAAAGCTATAAAATTTTACCTTTTATCGTCAACTGTTCATAAAAGACTCAATATTTGTCGAGAACAAATAGTTATCTTTTTGAAGTTAGCGTCGTAGGTCGAAGACGTGCTGTCTTTTTTCAGTTTGTTGTGAAGTTGGCTATTGGCGATGATTTTCGATTGAATTTCCAGTTTGTTTGGTGTCTCGGCTAGCACAGTCCCCAGGGCAATTAGAGCTCTGAAAAAAATGGTTAGTCATACATTTAAATAATAATAATAATGCTGAACAATTCACACAGCATCACCTAGCCCAAGCTAAGCAGAGCATGTGTTATGGGTCTTAGACATAATATAATACAATGCATAGATAGATATTTTTTATCATACATTAAAAACGACCAGAACTCCCTGAACAAATGTCTGCAGATCTGTACACACATTTGTCCCGAGGCGGGAATCGAACCCGCAACCTCCTGCGTCGCAGGCAGAGAGGTCGTCATTTATTTTTAAAGCTCTTGGCTGCAGCAAAGCACAATATGGGTTGGATTAAGTCGTTATCTTTAGATACATTTTTCAATGATAAAATGGCTATCAAATAAGAACTGGAATTATTAAATTTCTCTTCTTTAATTTAGTAAACTGGCTCTACGAAGAGTAAGGGCGCTTGACCTTTTTAGGGTGCGTTTAACGCGGAGCGGAGCCAAGGGTCTCAGATCTCCGTTAGGAGGGACACATTTTGACATCGAAGCGAAACGGGCCCATCAATTTCTCTAAGTAAATAGCACCCGCATGCAGTATCAAGGGTTTATTTCATCTATGGACGATTCTACGACGATTGTCATAGTAAAAGGATTGCGTAGCAGAATTTGGTCGCAGGAATGATATGATATATAATGAGGTTTTACGATAAACATAATGAAACTAGAAAAAAGCTATTATGGTAAAGAATATTCGTTACCTAAAATACGCCTCGTTATCAGTTATCCTGCCGATCAGCTGAATGATACATTCGGCTAAATCCGCGGCCTCTTCTTGCTGAGCCAGCGCCACTGACAGATTCAGTAGTAACGATGCTGCTGCGATCTGGTAAATGAAACAATAATATATAATAATAATGCTGGAAAATTCACACATTATCTAGCCCCAAGCTAATCAGAGCTTGTGATATGGGTACCAGATAACTGATATACATAATATAATACATAGATAGATAGTTTATCATGCATAGAAAACGACCAGAACACCCTGAACAAATGTGTGCAGATTGTACACACATTTGTTCCGAGGAATCGAACCCGCAACCTCCTGCGTCGCAGGGAGACCTTCGCCCACCGCGCCACAGCAGAGGTCGTAAAATACAAATAATTATAAGGCCACTAGGAAATTATATCGCACTTTTACTTAAAATCATGCTTGCTTAAAAGAAGCTACAAGGCGCAAGACCACATAAGAAATGCATTTTCAACGGAAATTGTAGGTACCCTTATGTTTTCATTGTGGCAAAGACATTTCCTTTAAACGTCTTTGTTTCTAACCAGTTGTGTTTGAACTTAAATGTCGTATGTCAAGTCAAGTAAAGAACCAGTGTAAACAGTCGAAAACCAACTCGCATAGTCATGAGTGGTCTTCAACATTCGACACTACGCTGCTCCTCAACCTAGAGTTCTTTTTTCCGGTTTCTACGTCGAGAAAGGCTTTTCACGAGTCATGAGTTGTTGCTCAGAGAGCCTTGCGGTCTTTTCAAGAGCAGTTCGTTAGCCTGTTGGCTGTTCTGATCTTCTTGGAGGTAGCTTCGGGGGGCTACTGGAGCACCCGGGTAAGGGGTCATGCAGTTTTTGCAGAAGCGAGTTGGTTGAGGTGGTACGTCGGCGTCGCGAGAGTCCGCTTCGCCGACATTTGTTTAGAACCCACCTGTGCGTTGTTATTGAGCTGCGTGATACAAATGATGGAGTGGACGATGCTTTCGCGCGCGGCTATCACCAGCATCTCGCCGGGAAGATCGCTGAATGCGTTTACTAGCACACGCATCGCCAGCATTTGATTTGCAGGGAGATTATCTGTAACAATTTAATATTAAAATTCACACAGTTGACGTAATTGTATATAATAATGTTTTTTTTTGCGTTTTTGGGTTATTTAGTCGATCACAAATAAATAATTGTACGACGACTAAAGTCGGCCCAAAGTTGTTGGAACAACTGCAATATTTATTTAATTTTCACTTTTCAATTTAAATCTGTTTTATTTACGTAGATCTCATTTATAATAATATTGATATTAAGAGTACCTAAGGGCAACATACTCGACATAAAAAACAAAATTAGGCATGTTATTTTGTACAAAAAAATTACAATAATTTTTTTAAAACTATCATGGTTATTAACATTAAAGTCATTTATAACGGGATATTTACCATGATTCGATTTTTGAGTTTTTCAATATTTCGGCACAGTTTCATGTTCAGTTCTTCCGTGATTATGGCGCATGAAACTTTGCCATAATATTGGAAAACTCAAATAAATCGTCTTTAAAAAATTTACAGCATTTTTACAGATTTTTATTTTTTCCGAAATTTTCATGGTTAAAATAGCCGCCAAGCTATTGCAGTTGGTTCTACCTACCCCCAGTTACCATAAAGGCACACGGTCTGACGAAAAAAATTCAAGTGGATAAAATCAAAAACTACTTATTTCCTATTTAAGCTGTTTATAGTTTAAAATTTGACTTGCCTTTGAAGTGCCTATTTTGTAAGTATAAAGAAATAAAGGTTATTGAGTTTGAGAATCCCAGATCGTGGAAGATACAGGGATTTTCAGCAGTTTAGCAGTTTTTTTTTTTTTTATATCCAGAGATATGAAATGATTGAGTTACTAACCTGGCGTCAGTAAAGAGAGTAAGAATTGCACAAACTTCGGGCCACTGGTAGTGTCAAAAATTTGACCATTTATATCCTTGTTTCTAACCGCTAGCCTTGTTATATCTAACACTGGGAAAATTATTTCTGAAAACAAATGAGAAAAAATAAGTTATTAGTAATCTATCTTCCGAATGTTGTAAGAGCGAAAGTTTCTGAATATGTCAAGTTAATAATAAATAATGCTGGACAATTCACACAGCATCATTTAGCCCCAAACTAAGCAGACCTTGTGTTATGGGTACTAGATGACTGATATACATAATACAGTAGGTATAGGTACATTACATAAATAATAAATAATGCTGGACAATTCACAAAGCATTATCTAGATATCATTTTATTTCATTTCATTTATTAATGCTTGCATGTACATACATACTTAGGTCTAGGTGTTTATATCTATGTAAGGTACTTGCACCCTGGAAGGGCACTGCAAAATTAGTTCGTCTTAATCATATTTTTATTATACTTACATCAAAAACGACCAGAACACCCGGAACAAACGTTCTGCAGATCGTACAAACATTTGTCCCGAGGCGGGAATATAACCCGCAACCTCCTGCGTCGCAGGCAGACCTACGTCATTTGTCAGTTATGTGATATTTGGGCGAAATAGAACCTTATTAAATGTAATAATTTCATTAACATAAAACAATGAACTTTATGGTCCATAGACATATATCCCTATATTATGTTCACCGTACTTACTACGATGTTTATATTAATGCTGTTGAAAGGATTCAGAAGAAATGTCGAATTATTAATAGATAAGGAAAAATGTACATTACCAGTGGGCCATTCCAACATTCTCTTCAATGAATGCATGGTTTCTGCGTCATATGCATTATTCTGAAACAATAATGATGATGATGAATGTGCTCGTCAAACATCAATGTCCCTTGACTGAAACAAGAATTTTTTGTAACGTCGCAGAATCGTCCATAGGTGAAATAAATCTACATAGTGCGTGCGGTGCTATTTGCACGGAGATCCGTGAGTACATAATATGGTTTACGATTTGTGGCAAAGTATTTTTTCGCTAGTTTTTGCTTGTTGAACGCAGAAAAAATTAGAAACCACAAAAAAAACAAAGAAAACCTGAAATGAAATAACTTTTAACGACTGAAATGAAATAATTTGAATTGTTTTTAATGGAATTTATATATTGTGTATATATTATACTGTTAAATTAATTTTTTTTACATGTGATTTGTACAAAATGACTTGCCTTGTATAACGTCCAATGTTATAGTGGTCAATAAATACAAATATACAAATCGAAATCGGCTGGGAGACATCATCATCACACATGAGTGTATAAAATGAATAATTATCAGCTTACCATTTCACCTAGTTTCACTACATTCTGCAATTCCTGGTCCGTCATGGCGCTAAATCCGTCACCTACTTTGCTGTTGAACTCTTTTAGTTTGTCGTATATCGCCTTTAGGTTTGCTTGGTCGAATCTATAAAACAAAAATATCATATTTTACCAATAATTTTTATCATCCGTGAAAACGAGGGGTATGTGTTTGCTCTGTGTGAATTTTACTTGACATTTCTGCCAACGTGCTTCGGAAAGCACATTAAGCCGTTAGCCCTGCACCTGACCTCTTCCCGATCGTATCGGTCTGCCGTCCCATAGAATTATGAGAAAGGTGAGTGCATGTATTTGCGCAGACATGTGAGCACTACAAGGATTCTAGCCGAAAAATGTGCTAATCCGGCGTTTTCGCGGACGATTACCGGTCGCAGCACATTATTGATTGTGACACGTCGCAGACACTACGTGCTATTAAGATGAAGTGGGACCCAAAACCCAGGTTTTGTTTGTACGAAAAATCCATTTTAAGGCAAGAAAACACTATTTTTTTAAATCTTTTTTGATGATCCTCGAATGTTTAGGATTTTAGTTAGTGCGTTATATAAGTCGAAACAAGATTGACTCAACTTGACTCGATAGAATAAAATCGCAGTTTCCTCTAAATTTTCATTTTTACTACGGAAAACCAGTTTCATTTGCTAGTTATTTAACATATTTTAATGAAATGTCGTCTAAAAAATACTTAACTAAACACTTAAGAGCAACATAGTTTTATTTTATTGCGAAAAAGTATTATTTTAGAGCAATATCAAATTTATAAATAAAAAGCAGTGAAATTGCGCGCGGGTCGGTTCTTGCCACCCTATCTCGCCTTCACCGCGCGGTGTTCGCTTGTCCTTGTCTCGAAAAAGCGAACCCACTTCGACTTAAATAGGTGTATTTTATGTATGTTAGACTAAGGTACATAACTTTATATGGGACCTACGTAAAACATATTAAATTTATTTTACATCCTGTACTAGACGAATTTTGCCTGAATTGTGAATTGTTTATGTTATTAATAACTAGCGGCTCGCTCCGGTTTTGCACGGGCATATTCTATAGCCTATGTTAATCAAGGATAATGTAGGCTAATAATATAATGATTTTTATGTTATTAATGTATTTTCTCTTTTTTGTACAATAAAGTGTTAACAAATAAATAAATAAATAATGTAGGATTCTAATGGTGAAAGAATTTTTCAAATTCGTTTTGGCAGTTTCGGAGCTTAATATTTTATATTCAAGCAAACAGCATTACGCCGCTGATCCTGCGCCTGACCTTCTCTCTTCGTATTGGTCTGTCATCCCATAGGATTACAAGAGTGAGAAAATATAGATATAGAGTGTGCACTATAATATCCTGAGCACTTGAAGACGTTAAGGTCGCCGTGGACGGAACAACATATTATAGGCAAGACACGAAATCATCATGAGCCTATATTAGTCCACAGCTGAAGCCTCTCCTAATGAGCGCCAAAGCGCTCTGTCTTCATCTTGCCGCATTCAGCATCTGCCAGCAGTCTTTCGCAAATCGTCATCCCACGTGGTCTTGCATGACAATATGATGATTGGCGAATCATAGTTAACCTGTTAAATAACTTTACCTAAGATATGCATCATGTGGCAGCAGCGGTTTCTCAAGCGTGTTAGTATCTGTGGAAGCAGCTTTCGCGGCTGCGGTAGTGTAGGCACCTTCGCCGGTGAAGGGGTCTGCAGCGGAGGGAGGGGGGAGGCCCGTGACGGGTCCGGAGCCGGGCACGTAGCGGGACTCGCCTGTGAACGGGTCTGCGAAGCTGCAACAATACAAATTATGATATTTTTTAGCTTTACATAAATAAGATAACTATACCTTTTTAACGCGGCTTAAATAAACGATTGAGCCACTTTCTGCCTCTTCACTGAAAAACGGAAGACTTTTTCTATGTTTGGCAATATGTATGTTTTTTTTATGTATGATCCGACGTCGATTTCTCCGTCTTTTATGGACCGATTTGGATTGTTTATAGTTGTATAGAGAATGATTCCGACGTCCCATTACAATTTTATTGACGACCTCTGTGGCGCGGTGGGCGAAGGGCTGCCTGCGACGCAGGAGGTTGCGGGTTCGATTCCCGCCTCGGGACAAATGTGTGTACGATCTGCAGACATTTGTTCAGGGTGCTGTGGTCGTTTTCTATGTTTAATAAAAAGTATCTATTTATGTATTGTATTATGTAATATCAGTTATCTAGTACCCATATCACAAGCTCTGGTTAGCTTGGGGCTAGATAATGCTGTGTGAATTGTCGAGCATTATTTATTATTATATTCCTGAGGGTTTGGTATTTATCCTGCAAAACGTAAATATGTGTGCCACCGACAAAGCTTGGCAGTAAACGAACGGGCAAAATATCGTTAGTGATGGAAAAATGCGCGAAACGATGTTAAAACTTGTACTTTTCATATTACGTGAAGCCTACTGGAATGAAATCTGACATGCTTCCAAAAGCACCTTACCCATTACTGCTTGGCGCCGGCAACGTTTCCAGCTTAGCATTGGTTATGATAAAGTTGGCGACTTGTTCCAAGTACACCTGCGGCAGATTGTTCTTGTGTATAAACGCCTGCGCCGCTACCCAGGGGTCTTCGGTCTTGTTAAATGGGAGCTTAAGCGGCGGCGCGTTCTCTTGGATATCCACGCTGAACACGAAGTCGTATTCCTGAAATATTAACAAACATAAGACACAATTTTAACACTTTACCGGGACATGAGCGTTATTCTTTACTAAAATTTGTTCTTCTCCGCTGGCAAGAGCACTGAGAAGGACTGTCACATAAAACGTTAAGCTGGCAAGAGCATTTTCTCAATGCTCTTGCCAGCTTAACGTTTTATGTGACGATTTGACGGTCCGACTATAAAATTTAATATCCTGGTGTAAAATATAGAGTATTTAAGTATTGAACATGTCTTCCTTTTAAAGTAGGCTGTAATGAGAAGGCCAAAGATATTTAGCGATATTTTCAGCTGACATACCATCGGCATCCATTTGCTCATTGCACACATCTGATAGAATCAATAATTTTAAATAATTAATCCTCGACAATTCACACAGCATTACTAGATAATAAACCCTAAGCTAAGCAGAGCTTGGGTTATGGGTACTAGATAACTGATATACATAATATAATACAATACATAGATAGATATTTTTATTATAAATAGAAAACGACCAGAACACCCTGAACAAATATCTGCAGATCGCACAAATATTTCTCCCAAGGCGGGAATCGAACCCGCAACCTTCTGCGTCGTAGGCGGACCTTCGCCCACCGCGCCACAGAGGTCGTCACGGAGAAAACCGAAACTGTCTCTTAAATATGCCATAGATGCTTTGATCACAATAATCAACCTATTTAGTCCACGGCTGGTTATAGGTCTCCCTATATCCAGCCTGAGTTTTCCTTGTATCTACTCAAAAACTCATTTACTCCAGTGGTTGTCGGTCTTTGGTAGGCCCACTGCCACTTCATCTTCTTAGAGGCAGATTAATAGCTGCTAAAGGTGACTCACCTCTCCCTGATACATAGTCTTCCCTTCACTCGCCCCCTTGGCGCCCATGACGTCACCGACTTCGTTCCAAGTGTTTTCCGCGATGCTCCACGAGTAACATTTCACGGTAGTCCCGCGTCGCACCATTCTGATTTGGCCGTCTGTTTTTCCGGGCTCCAAAAGCACTTCGGGGCCGGGTAATCTGAGAATAGTTTTATTTAATTTTGTACAAAAAGGGTTTGAATAATATGAAGGATATTATTATTAATATATTAAATAATGCTGGACAATTCACTCGGCATTATTTTGCCGCAAGCGTAGCTAAGCTTGTGTTACCTTGTAGTAGATAACAGATATACTTAAGAGGTCGCAATGAGCGCCATTTTGTGAAAAGGATAGGCATAGGATTTCGCGTTCATAGGAGCGGGAGAGAGCATTTTTTGGGACGGGGCGCAAAAATCAAGCATTTGCTTATTTACAAGAAAACTACCTTATTACCTTACATACATAGATTGATATTTTTACTATACATAGAAAACACCCTAGCCAAATATTTGTCAAGAGGCGGGAATCGAACCCTCAAATCGCAACCTAATGGGTCGCATGATTCGCCTGTAGCGCCACAGAGGTGGTTAAAAATGTTAAATAATTATGTCCTTTCCCAAGTCATTCTATAGGTACAAATTTACAAAACAAATCACCGTTATTTCTAACACAACTAAAAAAAGCTCTAAAGATCTGCTTAGTCCTTGCTCTGTCAATGATAATAAAAAAAATAATTAAGGAATATGCAAACGCCTAGCGCAAATGTCAAATTATTTACACTGTTCATCGTATCTCGAGCCACTGACATATAAACATTTTACTGACATCTTGGTGTGTGTGCTTAACGTCATCATCAGCATCAGCCTATATTAGTCCACTGCTGGACATAGGCCTTCCCTAATGAGCAACATAGGCCTCCCCTAATGAGCACCATAGCGCCCTGTCTTCAGCTTGACGCATCCAGCATCTTTGTATATTTGTATTTGTATACAAATACAAATATACAAAGAATGTACAATGTAAAATTTAAAGAATGTCACTTACTCTGATAATTTGAACCCGCCAATTTCCTGCTGATTGGCAGACACCATTTTTTGCACCTCCTCTTCAAATACCTGCAGCGCGCTTTCGTCGGCGTAGCGTGCCGGGTCTTTCGTGAACACTCTGACGAGGCCGTCGCTAGACCCTGGACAAGATAAATAATGTTGGAAAATCCACACAGCATCATCTAGCCCCAAGCTAAGCAGAACTTGTGTTATGGGTACTGCGACTAGATACTAAAAAGTTGTATATTTTTCTGTTTTGGTCAGTCAGCCGTGTGGACCAAGGTTCTGCCAGAAAACCATGCTCAACTTTCTTTGGAGTAACATTTAGCTGAGGCACAGATAATATAATACTATACTGAGGCATTACCTTATTGGTTCACTTTTACATTGAAGTAGAGTTAATTATTTTATGGTTTTTGTATTTTCTGTGTATTGTGTGTGTGAGCCAATAAATTTTCTTTTTTTCTTATCTTTTATAACTGATATACTTAATACAATACAGTTCATTAACATTTTTAATTATACATATTAAACATCCAGAACACACGGAACAAATATCTGAGGTTCATACAAACATTTGCCTAGAGGCGGGAATCGAACCGGCAACCTCCTGCGTCGTAGGCGGAACCACAAAGGTCGTCAATATGTAGATTATAATGTCTGCATCCCCATAGCATATCACCACGCGTGGTAGGCGGATTGGAGATCGCGGGGAGGTGTTAAAATAAACAGAAAAGAAGCTATTCTTCTGGTAGATTCTATTTGTTGACTCTTAGACCACAGACTGAGTTCAAGGGGTCGATATTTACACTACGACCGCCAAACCTGATAAATTGATAACTATGCTGTGGTTTTATATTATTTTATCTGAGCGCGAGTGACTGAAAACTACTACTGGTAAGAAGACAGAAACTTCCCTGATAGATAGCTAGCACTCATGCATAACCTATATCCTGTCATCCGGATTCCCCCACTCATTCTCCGTATCCACATATCCTGACGCCGCCGTCTTCACCGCAAGTCGCGAAGCTACATCATACTACAAATACTTACCAGTAACAATATCTCCGTTATCCAGACAAACGACGCTCCACACAGAATGCACCGGCAGCCGGATATCCCTCACGCAGTCTCCGCTCGCCCATATCCTGACGCTACCATCTTCACCGCACGTTGCGAAGCTGTCTGCCACTCCTGGATTCATGCTGATGCTAAAAAATACAGGATTCCATTGACTAATAAATCTGTACAATTCTTTTTGTTCTTTTACGTCGAAAACAGACAGAAAAATACACACGCATTAATACGTACACATTCAGGACGGAAAAGTGCATACACATACATTATATGATAAGGAATTATGCAGAATACATAATTATTTTAGCAACAAAGTTTTTTTTATTAACTTGGTCCCTCGAATGATCTGCCTTCTCTCTTGCATGTTAACATAACTTAAACGAGACCGACAGTCTAGCACTTCCTTGTCTTAGTGGTGATGAAAACATTTCACATTTATAGTTATGCCTGCGGCTTAGCATGGAAATGTTATTTTTATCTTATGGGGACTGGTTTATGGGATAATAAGCTATGTTTTATTCCAGGTCTAAACCAATATCAATGCAAGTTTCAGTAAAATCTGTATAGAAGTTTTGGCATGAAGAAGTAACAAACATCCATCCATCACAACTTTTGCAATGAAAATATTAGTGTAATGTGATGTAATTTTATTCATAGCATGTATCCAATCAGCTCTTGCTATTATTGAAATTTTGTATTAGGTTTCATGTGAAGAATCTAGAAATGTTGGTGGTTTTATCTAAACATTTCTCACCTATAAATATAATTGGAATGTCCATAGTAAGTGTTAAGGCATTGTCCATTATTGCTCCACAGTCTGATGGAGGCATCATTGGAACAACTCAGGAACGAATCCTTGTTCGCCACAGCCAGGTCTCTAACACAGTCCGTGTGCCCTGAAATAAACATTTAAGAAATAAATAAATTCTACAACCTACCAGAATATTTAATACTAACTGCTGCTCCCAGCTTCGCACGCATTATCTAAGGTTATTTCTATCCCATGGGAACTGATTTATGGGATAAAAAGTAGCCTATGTTACTCCATCCTTTTAACTAACCATGCCAAAAATCAAGTTGATTGTCAAGTAAAAAGTTATTATTTTTGTCACAATAACACAAATTAAAAAGAAAAGATAAAAATTGAATAAGAAAAAATAATTGACAAAAAAAGGGGCATCTCCCAGCATGTGCCCAGAAGCGATACATATCGCTAATGGTTTTATGCGGTTCTTTAGTTAGGGTGTGAAGGAAGAACAAACTAACACACTTTCCCATTTATAATATTAGTAAGTTAGTTAATATACTAAAGATTTTGAACAAAAAATCTATCTGGTATCTGATTTTAATTTTTGCTACTTGGGGTACAATGAAGAGTATTGGTATTTTTTCATTTGTTGCCTGAACATATACAAAGGAATGTCTCTTCAGTCTCTTTAATTCACAATCAATCATATTGGTAGATGGACCAAAAGGAGTCCAAATGCGGACAAGGGAGTACCAGAGTACCTATACCTACATACCATATTGGTAGCATAAGCTCTATCGTTTACTAGCTGCTCATCTAGAAATTTAGGTTGTGCGGGCTCTGTGGATAAATAAGAGTAGGGATGCTGGTCTTAATCAACTTACCAGTAAGAGAAGTAAACAGTTCACCATTTTTTTTCCAAAGTTTTATGGTTTTATCAGCCGAGGCTGTGGCATAGTTGCTGTTGCCAAGTTCAACAACAGACCAAACGGCAGCCTGGTGTCCTCTCAGAGCCAATGGGGCAGAGGCCGGGGCATTCAAGTTCCAAACACGAGCTGTACTATCCCAACTTGAGCTGTAGACATTTTAAAAGTTATGATAATGCTGCATGATGGAAAGGTACTTGACAATGAGAGCTTATAACATTGCTGAGTGTTGGAGTTACTGAAACATTTAATCTTTTGTACATAATATCCTGTGTTAAGTGCACATACAATGTAATAAAGTATGTTCAATAAAGATAATCAAAATATTGAGTATGAAATAAAATTCACATTTCAAACAGCCCTGATCCCAATTTTTTTTCTTAACTGGACAGACTTTAGCAGGAACTCATGTTCAATTATAAATATTTTTTTCAATTAGGCAGCAGATTTGAGTCGAATAAGTGGAGACCCAAATTACTTACCTCAGAAGTATCCCTGGAAACGACCCAGGGGTCACACTACAAACTGCGTTATCGTGGCCTTCCAATGTAGTTTGTACAGCGCCGTCCTGCAGATTGTACCCTAATATAGTGTTATCGTTACTCCCGGTCACAACCAACCCATCAGGATACCGCTCGCAGGGGGGCAGCCAGCAAACGCAGGAAACAAAGTTCGTATGTCCATTGTATGTCACTACGTTGACGAAATCCTTAACTCTGTGGGTAATAGTCATTATTAGTATTTTAAACGCTGAGTAGAAGTTTTTATGCGATCAAAATAAAGTTACAAACCCCTCAGGATGCCAAAGCTTCGCGGTCCTGTCTCGGGAAGCAGATAGTATGCAGTATTCTTTGGTGGTAGCGACACAACGAACATCCATTGAGTGTCCAGTTAACACAGAGCTGAGCTTATAATCTGGTACAGCCATTGTATAATCGTTTATTTGCTTTCTTTCGTAAAATTAATAATATATTATAGCGGCGTAACGAACAAAAGCAAATGTTGTCATGTCATGTCATGAAATAAAACAGCTGTCAGGAGTCAATGTCACGAACATTCTTTTTGTTTTGTTGTAGCTCTGGGACATAGGGCGGTCCGTGTTCGACTTTTAGTCCGATTATCGGAGAAGGTTGTCTATGGATAGGCGCATTCGATTTTCCAAATGCGTGACCAATGGGGACCCGTAATAGTTTTATGTTATGCAGTTTTATAGACCTTGAGAAACTAAAACATAAAGAGCAAAAAAAATCGTCGCCCCGGGCCGTCGTCGTCGTCTCCACACAACACAACAGGTTTGATTAATCGATTATATCAGAGTTCTAGTTGCATATAATCGAGTTCGGCCATGTGTACTGTAGTTTAAACAAGGCAGCAGCACTATTGCGAAATGTTCAGTTATGACAACCTTAAAATAATAAAGCGGGAAAATTCAAATTAACTTTTATCAGTCTCAAAATATTTTCTTCTGAATTTTGACTGTTATTATTTTATTCGCAGTAAAATGCTTGTTTTGATTAGAAGTGATTATTTAAGAACTTCTAAGATATGCTACATACTCAATATCATTGTAATACTATAGATATTACTATAATCATAAAAATGGGGTAAATTGAGTTAGCAATCGGAATTAGGTTCAGTAAGATATATATTTAATTCTAATTTAAAATCCAACTAGGTAATTATATACTAGGCATAATTATTTTCCCGTCTAGCCTTGATAAAAAATCAAAGAAGGCGGCAGCGGAGGCGACGCGATGCGGCGCGGTGCGGGTGGGTGACCGACCGATGTTCACTGTGGATATGTATACCTATTTATTTTTATGTAGTGTAAAGATGGCGTCGACGGTGTGTGTTTCTAGGTGCCGATTGCTTACAAAATTAGATATAAATCGTGGTTTGTGTTTACCTCCAATTTATAAGGATTTATCGAATAGCAGGGTGAGTCTTCTGTTTTAAAAGATACTTGCTGTAGTTATAAGAAGCTTGATTTCAGTTAAAAATTTAGCTTTTCCAGTCATTTTCAGCTTGCCCATGTGTGTGTAGGTAGGAATCTGTGTACAACAGCTGTCAAATGTCAAAATATTGTTTTAGAACAACATTTTTCTAATACGGCGTTTTTAATTCAGAAGTATTAACATAACATAACATAACATTCGGGGACTATTACTAAGTATAGGATGAGTAGGATGGTAAAGGTATGCTGCCGGGCGAGAAATGTAAATACCTATTATTCCCGACTACCTATTTACGAGGAAGGCCGCCGCGCCGCCGCCGGTTCGGTAGGTAGGTACCTACCTATCTACAATCTACTTATGTACAGTTAAGTTTTAAACTGATACCTACTTATCTAAGATTGTTTCAAAATTTCTGCCGGCATAGGCTAGAGAGGTTTAATGCTTACTGTCTAAGTCTATAGAGAGAACATAGATAAGTAGGTACAAAACTATCTGGTTTTTTGTGAGTTGTGTAGAAACTTACAAAACTTTAAACTGATATCTCAATCTGTGCAATCAGCAAGTGTTCTTTATTCTCTTTTTATTTACTTAACACTTTTTTATTTAATGTAATAAGTACATAACCATGACTTTAGTCATGAAGATGTCTTTGAATTACCTATCTATATATTGTTATAGATAGGTACCTACCTACCTGTTTTGTGATACTTATATGAAGTTATCTACCATACAAAACGGTTTTTTGTGTCTAGCCATTATTTGCACATGCTGTGACACCTGTTATCATATAGTTATGATAATTATATGTGGTAAAATTTCATGTTTTGTAAGCTTCTGAGTTCTTCATTGATAAATAAATTTACTAAACCACTAAAAACAAAACCACCACTAAAAACAGGAAGATTAAAGTTTCTCCTTTTCAGTTCCTTGTAGATAGGTAGGTATTGTATTGTTCCAATTAACTATTTTAAGATAAAAGCTGTTATACTTACTCATGACATCATGCTATCACACTAATGATAAGTGTAGGAAGATAGGTACCTACGTAATGAGTAGGTACCTAAGTACCTTCCTAATTATAGTTAGAATCTTCAGTTTAAACACATACATCTCTAAATACTGAGTAGGTAGGTAGTCTGTAGTCATTTTTAAATTTAACAAGTGTTGGGTAAGTATGTGGTTTGGGTTTTATATGTAGTTTTATCTATCTTAAACCTTTTAATGTAAGTCTCTTAAGTATCATAGAATAACAACTAATTTCTGCCTTAAATGGATATAAAGAATTTTATATTTTAATAAACACTTTGACAACAATTAAGTATTTGTTAATAAAAATTTGTTCATGGATGTAATCCTAATCAACATGCCTTCAAGAAATTGCTTCGACAGATTTTTTTTTCACCAAACTTATGCCACTTTTTATTAAATATTTAGCATAAATTATGAACTATTCATTAATTTAATTTGAGTGCCGAAATAAAGGAAAGCTCAAAACTGGAATCATGATAAATATTCCATTATTTAGACTTTGAAGTTCATAAATATAATAGTGTTAAAAGCTTTTTCACTATTCAACACAAGATACTTCTATGTCTGGGCCGCTTTTTAAATCTCTGAACCTGATGATTGATCCAAATAATAGATTACATATTATCTGCTCCCTGCTCAATAATATGGTTCATTGAAATGTATGCCACCAAGGTTATAAACCTACACTGTTCTCTATACTATCAGTCAGGGTCAATGCTCTCTCAACCTGTTCCACTACTGATACAAGTTTAAAGAACTTGATGGATTAGTTTTGCTTGGCAGCTGGGCTTGCTTATTCTATTATAGTTTGTTTAATAAATTTGATAGTTTTCAAACAAATTACTTAACAAAAGTAGTACCTAGGTCCTATGTTCCCATCCATATATGTTCTCCAAGTACTTTGTCAATTGTTGACCAATTTTTATGACTCTTTTGCATTGGGAATGATCCCGAAATGGTCCCATAATAATTTGAATCCTGGAGAGAATTAGTACTTATTTGTTCGGCAAAACTTAAAAACAATAAAATACTATGGATATTGTAGTTAGTTTTAAGGTTTTTCACAACAATATTGTTTTAGTAGGTGTAGGTACGTACTTATTTTGCTTAATGGCTTGGGTAAAGGTACTATGAGCCTAGATACTGCAGAATACAAGATTCTACATTCAACATTCTACATAATGGTACTTAATTTTTTGGCACACATCCAGGATCACTAAAAATACCACACACCATAGATTAGAATTAGGAATTTGTCAGGTTTATAACTTAGTTATCAAATCACAGTTAATTTTACCTAGTTTTAATTGAATCAACCATGTGCCATAGGAAGTTACATTGTATCTGCTTCTCACTTAAGTACCTTGTGCATGAACATACATACATCAAACACATACACACACACACAAATCTACAGCCTTTACCCATCCACTGCTAGCCATAGGCCTCCCATGGGCCTTCCCTAATAAACATTATCATTAAGTCATCTCATTCGATAATAGAAATAGTAAGTAGTAGGTAGGTAATAACGAAAAAAACTGGAGGTACCGATTTTTTTTACACTCGTAAATGAATGTTTAGTTAAGGTTAAGAGTGCGCCTAATGCAAAAATCAAGCAAATCGTGTATTTTTAAACCCTTACATCTATGGTAACGAACTTAAATATTCTAATTAAAAAAATACGATAGGTAGGGGAAAAACCCATAGAAGTCGAGTAATCGAATAGAATTTTGAAAAATAAACTGGTTTCTTTACAAAAAATTATACAAAAATCGCTTTAAAAAAACTGTTTTAATTGAAATGCTCTAAAGTATCAGCGACAACACCATATTATTTTTTACGAATTACATAGCCAGACTAATGTTTTTTTTAAGTAATCGTGTATTTTTTCTATTTAATGCTTAAATTTTGAATCATTAATAGAAAAGAAGCAAAAACTTGATTTTTGCACTGACATTGCTTTACTCTGTCCCGCTCCTATGAACGCGAAATCCTATGCCTATCCTTTTCACATTTTTTTGCATTAGGCCCGCTCTTAAGGGCCTATACATTATACAACCTAAAATTTTGTGAAAACGATACATATAGGATTTCAAGTTCATAGGAGCGGGGACAGGGCATAGCAATGCAAGCCCAAAAATTAAGTTTCAGCTTAACGGAACAGAAAGTTTTTTCTGTTCCGTGATTAAGACAAACCCCGCGCCAAACTAGCGCCGCCATTACCTATTTTATCTTATTATTTCGTTGAACAGAGGCAATTTCAAAATTTTCAATGGACAGTTTGTGATCTATTGTAAGCTTTTTTTTATATGTCTTTATGATAGTTTTATTTTGTATAGTTTAAGGCAGAGATGTGGTAGGTAATTGAGTTTGGTGGCCACAAAGTTCAACATTGTACATTACTTACGTAGTAGGTCTACTCGTAGTACCTACGAGATATTCACGTCAAAAGGAGGTATTTAACTGGCCTTTTTTGTTCACAGGAATCATGGTGCCGCCGATGGCGGCCTGCTCGCAGGTCATTTTTCACAAGTGTATGTGCACATGGATCTAAAGCAACGCCGACCAAAATAGAACAGGATAAATTTGACGGTAAGGACAAAACTCGGACAAAATAATCATATAAACTGATAAACATACATTTATTATTACACAATAAAGCGACCAACACCAAATATATCAGTACATTCGGAATGTTATAATTATTTATAATCTACCCTAAGAGAATAAGACTAAATTGGTTAAATGATTTTAATCTACAATTTTTATAAGTTTAGATAACTCATGGAACGTAATAATTTAAACGTGGTCTAAGAATACAGACAGATCACATGTTTCGTGTAAGCAAAAAGCTTAATGTTAACTAAGTTATTTTACTGACTTATTGCTATTTAAACTATCGTAACATGATTCTAACACTTCGAATTCCTCGAATACCATCTCCCCAAATTTACCGGTGGTCACTTCTGTTTGGTTTAAGTTATCGTTAACGTAGTAAAACTTTTTTTCAAATGAGTGTGAATCAGGTGATAGTACTTTTTCTGGTTGCACGGTTGGCAATGAACTCTGATCTGCATCAGTATCAATCGGTTCCAAGTGTTCTTGTTCGACTTTATGTTCTGTTATAGACTGACTCTGTTTTAAACTATTTTCAATTTTGTTAACACTTATCTCGACATTTGTATTAGTTGTATAAATAGGTTTGGGAACTACCTTTTTTTCATCGTGTTCGTTTTTTTCAAACGGTGTTTTGACAATACCCTTCGAATAACTTTCCAGCCTACATATTTTATTTTTTACCGAATTTTCGTCATCATAAACAAGAGGAGGATCTTCTCTAGAAAGTTGCTTCCTGAATTTATTTGTGGAGTTTTTGCCATCATCGGTACCGGTAAGTTCAAGCCGACTGCTGCAACTGTTAGATTTCACTAGTTTGAATTTAAAACCTGGAAATCCTTCTTTGTTGCTGTCTTGACTACTGTGTGACTCAGTTCTTTTAATGTTTTTTTGAGTATCTCCTGTCATGTGTTTATGTTTATCTGCTACTAGGCATGAACATCTCTCCCCGTGGCATTTAGACTGACAGGAATAACAGTCTCTACTACAACTTTTCTGAAGACTTTTGATTTCATCCATTATTGCTTTTGTCATAGGACTGAGATTTGAACCAGTTTTAGAATTTAGTACTTTACCCCCATAGTAAGTCACTGAGGTCCCGCATTCTCTTATCTTCTTTAAAATATCTGGGCTCACATATTGACTTTCACAACAAAAGTCTTGGCTCATGGAATCACACAGATATTCATCACTGGAACTGTAAGCATTATCCTTAAGATGTTTTTGTGAATAAGGACTGAGACCATCTGTTTCATACTCGTTGTTGGAACTAAGATCTCCACTAGAAACACCACTTGATAAACTAGCGTTATCCCACTTTTTATTACCATAAGATGTATCTATTGTTAGTTGTCGAATAACTTTCTTTCGACCACCTATTTTACAAGTTTTGGATTCTTCGTTTAAGTTCCTATAAGAAGTAGCTCGTCTGGTCAATCCTAGGGATTCATTGGCTAATGGTGGGTCTTGCGATACCGGAGTCTTCATTTTAAGGGTATCTTCGAATAAGTTACGTACCTTTTTCACCGTATCAGGGTTAGGTAGCTCTTCTTCTATAATTTCTTTATTCACTCTAATAGGATGATAAAAGAAATGCCTGCGCATATTATTTTTTGATTTGTCTACTAGACTCAATGTGTTTTCGTTTTTCTTAAGCAGGTTTGATGGAATTTTACACGGGTCTGTATTTTTTCTTGGTGATGGTTCTACCTTCGTTCGTACAGGTTCAATAATCACAATATTGTTGTTAACAAGTAATTCTTGAAAACTATAGTCCTGCAGGTATTGCAACAACCCATCAAATTGAGCTTCTTTGCGATAATTAGCGATCATGCTGTTTTTGAAAAGTTCAGACTTCATGACTTTGTATCGCACATGATCAAATTCATCACAACCGTTTTCAAACCCTTTGGCTTTTATAAGCGTAGCTTGAGTTTTCTGGTTCCGGTTATCGATATTGCTTAACTCGACGATTTCAATTTCTGGTGTATCTCTAGATAAATCAGGATCTGTATTTTTGAACATGGGTTTTACGTAAGTATTTCCTTCCGTCTCTTTAACTATTTTTTCGGTAGTTTCTTCAATTTCAGAATCACTTTTAACTTTTTCAGTTTCGTCCTTCCATAGATGTAACTTAGCTTGACTTATTTTACGAATACTGTCGACAATTTTTACACTTTCTAAAGACTTAACTATGCTTCCCACTGATATTTCAGTTTGGATTAAGTTGTCTTCTTTTGACTGCTCTTTACCATCACTTTCGTCTTTAGTACTTTTGCTGTTAAAAATTTCTTCATTGTTTGTCGATTCTTCCCTAGAAATGTCCAAATGTTCCGGTGACTGATCTATAAGCTTTGACCAGTAATTTTTGACTGAATTAATTTTTTCTTGATACTCAATGTCTGTTTTTATTGCAATATTTAATTTTTCTTTCGCAAGAAAATCTGTTTTACTTTCATCTTTTATTTCTTTTGCATCATCCTTTTTTGTAGCATTGGTGGAATAAATATTGGTCTCGGAAGATTTTTCCATTTTCGTTGGATAAGATTGTTTTTTGCCTTTTGAATCAATTACTTGTAGAACTTGAGGCCTTGACATGTTAGAGCTCACCTTTCTAAATGAGTAAATAGGTGGTTCGACAAAATTTTTATTTGTGTCCTTAATAATTAATTTTGAAGGTGGTTTTTCAAATTTTTGTTGAACAAAAGCTACTTTATCGCTAGTTTCTTTTTTCAGTTGTGGTATTGTTGTTTTTACTACCTTATTTAATTTGATTGTTATAAACGGATCTTTAGGAGTGTAATAACTTGATGTATCAACTAAAATATCGTTTACAGGTTTTTTTGCTTGGGTACCTTTCTCAGTATTTGGCTCCCGTAAAACTGATTCTCTTTTGAGGTTTTCTGGCTTTATGTTATCGTTAAGAGTTGAGTTAAGTGTTACAGGAGCAATATTAGACGAATGTTGTTTATTGGCGTTCTGTGTAAGTGGTGGATTTATTACAATTGTTTGATGGCCGCTTAAGGGAACAAGCGTGATACTGGATTCTGCAGATGTTTTGAATGATTGAACTCTTGAAAGTAATGAATTTGTTTTGATGTCTCCGATCTGAGGATGTTTCAAATTTGAACTGTTGTCAGATTTTGCAAAAACCTTTTCTACAATGCTTGGGCTTGGAACACGAGTAAAATCGTCATCCAACGGTTCACGCTGTCGAAGTGAATAATGCTTTTTTAGGTTTGTTCTAGGTTTTTGAAATGTTTTTGTGATGTTGTCGTTAGATAGTGACTTAACTATTTCTGGCCTATAGATGTTATTGGAAGCAAGTTTTAAACTTTCTGATTTCGTTATAACTTTATTGTTTCGTATGGTACCTTCAATTTCATTTATTTCTCGTTCGTTTTGGTGATTATCTGACCGAAAGTTAACCTCTCTGTCATCGGCATTAGAACTCTCAATTGTTACAATAGATTTTAAATCGTCTTCAATTTTTGTAAAACTTTGAATTATTTGCGGTTCTGAATTTTCAGGTAAATAGGCACAGTTACTTGGAGGAATTCGAGACGAGCTGTTTGACTTGTACGTTTTATTCAGTTGACCATAATTTTCAGTACCTTTTGATGATAAAATTTCTCGAAAGTGAGATTGTGCTATTTCATATGTATTTTCACAAGTTATATCTTCCGGGTCCTCTTCCCGAAGTTGTGCATCGATTCGTTCAGATTTCCTTAAACATTTACTTATGTTTATGTCTGGCAATGAGTAGTATTGATTTTCTATTAACGTAGTTACAAACGGTTCTGTTGTTATGTTTTTGGATGATGTACAGTTACTTTTGGTGGAATAGTTGTCACTCTCAATGTATGTGTTAGTAACGTAAACGTCGTTGTTCTGATTTTTCAATATCTCATTGAATAAATTTCCACTTTTTTTTAGAAAGGAATCTCTTTTTATGTCCGCGAATGTTTTCCTCTTAGTAACTTTTGTATAAATAGGATCAATGTCAGGATTATTAGGTTCTGTTACAGTTTGGGAAGTTACAGAAAGGTTTTCCTTGAATTGTAAATCACAATATTCATCGATCTTCTCAGCTAAAGAGTTTGCCAAATATTCTAGTTTATGAGATTTGTCTGATGATGCGATCGAAATAGAAATATAAGAAGTAATGCTATCAGCAGGACTCGAAATAGTTCCGTCGTTCTCTGAAAGTAATGATTGTGTTTCGTGATCTGTTTTTTCTACGTTGATTTGCGAAATATCTTGTAAGTCACTATTTTCTTTAACTTCAGTTTGTTTATTTTTTGAAATTAAGTCAAACGTATCGGTATTTACTGGTTTCTCAATTAGAAGGCTTGATTTTTCGTTATCACTTGACTTTTTGGATAAACTATCTTTCGTAAATGATCTAGGTGTGTTGTTTTCAGATCTCCCTTTATCTTCGTTATCAGTAACACGTTCGTCAGCGTCACCAACGTATAGTTCTTTGTTTTGGTTTGGTGATTCAGCAAACCGTTCTGTATCAGGAGAGCTATCTTTATAATTTTTTCTATGTGCTTCGAAGTTGTAATGTTTTCTCACGTAATTCGAATCCAAACTATCAATTTCACTTGGATTACGCGAGTGCCCAATACTATCTTCGGAAAGATTTGTTTGTTTTGAATCGTCGTTTAAATTAGGCCAGCTTCCGCTAACAGATCTTGTGTGATGGCTTTCGTTTTGTGAAACAGTATCTTCCTTGTCGATTTTAGTATCGTTTATTTCAAGTTTGAAGTTTTCTTTTTGTGCGTTTATCTCGCCAAAGCAAGATGCAGTACTATCGATGTAAATACTTTCCAAAACTTCTTCCTTTGTTTGATACTTTGCACGTCCAATCAATCTGTAATCGAAAAATAAATATTTTAAGGGACATCAAATACTTTGCGGAACTTTAACATTTTGTTCATATTATTCAATTAAATTAAATTTACTGTCAGACAGTTATTTAATGTTATTTTAGTCTAATATAATTAAATAAAACTAGATAAAAATAACATTAAGCAACTGTCTCACAGTTATTTAATGTTATTTTAGTCTATTTTGAAGTGATTTAATTGAAAAATATGAACAAATGATAAAGTTCGACATTTTAAAACATGAACTTTATCATAGGTAAAAGTTTTGCCTCATTTATGCGTTCACAAATAGTATGTAAGTATTTACAGTTTACGTCTTAAATAATTAATTATATAACTTAAAAACCTTTGCTAAGCTTTGTCAAACGGATGCTCGGCAAAAGTCCAAGACAATATGTTTATTGTCAGTGGAATCCAGGTCGTAATCACAATCCGTGAAATTTATTAAATTATTAATAATATACCAAATGTATACATATATAATATTTATTTACCTGTCTTTGAAGCAAGGCTTATCAAATAAGCGAGCTCGGGGTATCAGTTGTGATCTCTTGTTTTTCGCGTGGTTTTGTATTTGTAAATCAGTGAACGTTTCTTCCCTTATAACTGCTAAACTGCGACTGCGCCGTAAGTTTGATCCTTCGGGCTCTTTATGCTTGCAGAGCCTTCCGTAGCTACCACTAAACTCAGTGTCGGAGTTTGCGAATCGTTTGTGCAGAAGTTCTTCAGCTGCCTTTGATCTCGTTAAATGTTGATAAAACTCGTCCTGTGGCAACTGAACTGGTAGATTATAATACTCCGCTAGCTTGCTTTGATACTTCTCTTGTTTCTTGTTTTTGTTATCAGATGTGTCTTTCTCTTTGTCTTTGCTTTTTGAAAGTTTTCGTTTTTTGGGACGTTCCTCTTGACTTTTCTTCGACTCCAGAGAATGACACCGCGGTTTATCAAACTCTAACGTCTCCGTTGGATTCTCGAAGTACTGTATGTCACCAACGGTGTTTGCTGCGGATCTGGTTTCGTCGTGACTCGATTTCCTTTCGACAAATTCTCGAAGTCGGCTTCTTGTTGAGCTGGTGTTAGATGTGACGCTGTCAGGCCTTTTCGTCGGGAATTCCAAGTTGGATGAAGATCGTCTAAAGAGGCTTGTCTTGATCGACCCGAAGTCGCCTTCGTCTTGACAAGAAGCCGCTGAGAAATTCTGTGCCCTTATACGGTCAACGTGATTCTGGCTAGAATACGACGCGACCGAGTCCACCGAGTGCCTGAAATGAACAAAATCTTAGATTAGATTAGGCTGTATACAGTCTCAGATAACATTGTTTGAATAAGATATCTTGTAGCTTTTGATGTTAGTCATGACTAATATCTGACGTTAAGACAAATATTGATATTGGACAACGGTATCGACTCATGCAAAGATCTTGTTCGGGTGAAAGAAATAATTTTGTTTACTGACAGAGATTTTGCTTTAGTTGCTTTGCTACATAGTATTTGGCATATTGCCAAAGCTCTTACCGTTGACAACAGTTTTGATCTTGCAAAAATACTAATCGTTACGTGGAAACGTGGAATGTTTGAACTGAGGTATAAATTATTCAAAACAGCAAGCAGTTAACAAAAGTTTCAGGTATTGCAATATCATAAATTATGTATACCACAGTATCTAATTAATGTCATTTTAAATATCAATTGGATGTACCGTAATAAAATTGAATGTTTACTACGACACATCTACTACCTATCCGAATAGGTACGTTCCTCAGAAGAGAACATGATTTTAAATTAAAATATTAATGAAAACCAAACATCAATATACGATAGTCTCCTTGGCAAAACAGTGAGTCACAGGGTGGACTTTTGAGACAGGGCTGTAAGGCGAGGTACCTTAACCGGTGCAGCTACAGGAAAATGGTCTAAGTAGACTACCAGTAAACGACCAACATCCATATTCTATCTCCCTTTACTGCCCCGTCCAAAAAAAAAAACACCCAGTATAAAGTCGACTAACAACCAACTTTAGAATTAACAATCAACTATCCAAATACTAACATATCTCTGAAAAAAAGCCTACATAATGCCATTCTCCAGTATAAAATCTTCAAAATTGGGAAGGATGCGTTGAGCATTTTCCTCGTAAAAAGGTACCTAACAGCCAGATAGAGTTCACAATGTTAGTAGGCACGGAAATGTAATGAGTGAGAACTGTTGGAGGATCCCCAAATTCTAAGAATAATAATAAACCGATAAGTGAACTTCGAAGTTCTTTTACAACTTTTCAGAAGTCTCCGTTCCGAAACGGTTTCGTATGTAGGACTTTCGCGAATAATGTTATATAATGTTTAATTTAAGGAAACCGACGACTTCTGATCTTGGTTGATATAGATTGAGAATAATGTTTTTTTACTACCGTAATTTTTGTAACGTTCTGTTATTTATTGAGTCAGATAATTCAATTAAAGAAGACTTTAGAATTTCATTTCACTGGAAATGCCTCATGTTTTCGCTATTGGGTCTGAGTAGGTAATTCTATTGAACATACATGTAAAGTTTTCGGTAAATTGCTTAAAGCGAGTTAGTTAGAACACGATCCACACAAAGCTCTGCGACTGAAAATATATAAGTGTATTTTTGCGGCCGCCCCGTTGGTCTATAAATATTCATTGTCTCGTCACGTCATGCGATCCAAGATGTGTGACCTATCTTCCCAAGACACGTGAGATTTTTCTCCACGGCTACTTTGAAATTGAGCCTGCTTTAATACGAGTTGTTACGCTTATAAATAATTACTATTAAAAAAAAGACTTATGGATGTCCTAAGACTTGTCTAAACAACGCGTATTGTAAGCGACTTGTATGTTGCCATAGGAGCAAAATACGTAAATATTCAAATACAATTGCACAAATTCATAATTAGATTGTTTAGAAAAATCTTAAAATATACTTCAAATGCTCTAGTTTTAAACTGTTTTTTAGATAAATATTTATCCCCGGGAATACATTATACGGGACCACCGCAGGTTCGTTCTTTATACAACCACAAATCATCTAAAATTCTAAATCACACCCGACATACATACACCCGAACGTAGAACCTCCTCGTTTTTTATAAATCGGTTCAATAGTAGTAGCTTTGATGACATGTGAAAATATTTTGAAATATGTCCCCAGAAAGATCTTTCAATTTTATTTTGCCAAACAATAACACGACATTACGTAATATTTTTGAGTTTGCTTCTTGCTCGTAATATAATGGCACAGTGACATCTCGACAATGTGTGTCTTACGTTCTATAAAAATATTTACCAGGTACATACAGGTTCTGGTACCTAGTACAGACCTATACCTACTTATTAAATAAGCTTATAATAAGAATTTAAAAGAAAACAAATTTGCACTTTGTGTGCGCTGACATGGAAAAACAAGTTTCATAATATAAAGGTCATAATATCTTGGAAATTAAAGTTGAGTTAAGGATCGAGATGATTATAATGGCTCGCAAAGTACAGGATGATCTCAATTTTCCCAAATCCCACATTTGCTTGTGTCTAGTTACACAACAATGGCCGGCTCATCCGGAGTAATAGGAAACATCGTCTTAAGTTAAATACTTGACGTTTCTGCATCCTTAATTTTGAGTTTTATTAACTACTAGCGGTATGCCTATGTTCATCAGGGATTAAGCAGGATTCTAATAGTGAAATAATTTTTCAAATAGGTCCAGTAGTTTCGGAGCCTTTTCAATTCAAACAAACATACAAATCTTTCCTTTTTATAATATTGGTATAGATTAGTTTTATCACACCACCGCCTAATCTTTCAGGGAATAATCAAGGGTACATTAAATAAGTTACTCTTAAAAGTATTAATGAATAAACTTCTACTTTACTTTACTTTTTTTTTTTTACTTTTAACGACAGAGTCTGAGTTCTATTTTAGAGCCTATAAAGTAACAGGCTGTAAAACAGAACTCAGACACTGTCGTTAATACTTTTAAGAGTAAGTTATTTCATGTGCCCATTTAAGCTTGATTATTCCTTGAAACATTAGGCATTCTCAGCAGTAACTCTGCCCTGAAACTCATTATCTGCGGACTTGTTTAGGTCCCACTAACTGCTGAAACTCCTTCAAGCTCAGATATTTCAAACTATCAAGCTAGATTATTGCTGTAGTAATTCATTCCAAAAGCAGCCTCAATATAACTTACTAACGGTCCTTACCAGCTTCGCACTGATAATATTCTATAGCCTATGTTACTCAGTAATAATCATGTAATAATGTGGCTTTCGAACAGCAAAGAATTTTGAAGAATTTTTGAAATCGGTGCAGATGTTTTTATTTTATTCGTTACATACAAAAATACAAAACTTTCCTCTTTGTAATATTAGATAATATTCTCTTATAACGATAGAAAAAATTCTAGCGTCAAAATTGGACATTCCGGTTTGAACACCTATATATACCTATCTATCTGTAAAAGAACGTGCACGAACCGTAACCATTACAATTCTGGCAACCTCATAATAGAAAAGATACAAATCTTTCCCAAGGGTCGCTCTTGCGGATAATACGCAAAGATTTACCAGCCCCTTTCATTCAGACGGTTTCCGATACTGCCAATCGATTGATTGCCTGATGCTGTTCCCATAACGAAATAACATTACGTTATTGAAAACTATTTATTTAGACTTTATTTGATATATTACAACTAAATAACCATCGAGCAGTGGTTAAAAACTACAGAAAATGACGACATGAAATCTCAAACGTTACGAAAAAAATTCCCTTGTCACATCAGGAAATGGAACCCATTCTATTTGTAACATGAGGACCTTATCTTCCTACCTGCATGCATCGTAAGGTGGAAAACTCATTTGTGTTCGGAACACGTCTCTTATAGCAGGTTATTGTGCCAGAATATCCATGGATATAAGCTGAAAAACGCGTCCAAAATAAATATTGTATAACATTCTCGTCCCGTGATCAATGTCATCAAAGGTTTGTTTTGATTACTATCTGGCGTCTTTAAGTTCGAGGTCAAGGTTCATCGCATTATTGTCTTTGTTGTTTACAAGCTTAAAGATGTAGGCCTACTCGTAGGTACGGGAGTTATCCTTTAAACAATTCTATTAAGCATTTACAGCGATCTTCTACATACGAATTTCTTGAATAAAATTGTATTTTTTTATTTATTTAAGCCACCTGTAGGTTGTTTGCAACAGTCTGCAGTTAGCTCAATTGTTTCTATTGTAAATACTAGTTTTAATTTAATTATATTATTTGATTGTTATTTTCTTTCTTAATAAAGACTTTAATACCTAAATGTATCTATTAAGAAATTTACGTGTACTTACATAATTTGAAATATGTATAGTGAAAGACTGAAGCGACGACGATGGCGCCGACGAAAAAGTTTAGGAACTAAAGATAGAAATTACGTGAGTCAATGTCAGATACTCAAAGACTTTAAATAAACTTTTAAAGAGGCAGGTTTAACTGAGTAGCGTTTTATTAGTTTTGGATGGAAATAAAGAGCAACTGCTTTGCCTATAATTAGGATAAAATTTATTAAGACAGAACTGTAAAATGTAACAACTTTGTGCTAATAAACATATCTATCTCTGCTCTATATTTGACTTTGGTGATGTATCGGAATAACTTATCAGCGGGACACGTTCCCTTTGATCATATTGAGAATGACGAGGATGGATAGCGTTTGTTTTGGTTAGTTAATACTCATGCCCAGATAGGTTTTGGTCAAAATTAACCGTCCTAGACGTAGCTTCGACAAACTCCCCCGATTCTTATTACCTAACCCACAAGGTGTTATAAGAATCGAGACGCCAGCTTGCCATTAATTACAGTATTGATTATAAATTTATCTGAGGATATAATTAGTAAGTACTTACAACTGCTAGTAACATAGTAAATGTCGATAATTGAATAAACATAGTGTAAGCATAGATCGCAACTGGGGTGTCACGGTCGGAAGAAAGCGTGCGGATGTAAAAGCTGAGTTTATGTTTACATTGTGCCATACAGGTGGAAATTGTGCGTGTTCCTTCCAACTCATGTTAGAATGCGTGATAAATACATATTATTCAAATCATCATAATCACAATTACTTCATGAAACTATTTTGTAATTGCGTCAACGAAACGACTTTATCTGCCACAAAAATAGCGCGTAAGTAGGTGCTCTTTATTTACAAAATGTATCGAACATAAATAATTTAAAGTTACAGAGATTTGAAATCTTGACGATGGTTATAGTGCTCTAATAACAGAAAAAAGCATCATAATAGCGATAATTGAAGTAAGACACCTGCTGGCAATTGAGACAGACATTGGAGCAACACGGATGATGTTATATTCTCTCATCTGTGTGGAGCAACATCTGTGAGCAAACACAATCGATCAGAAATAATAGAGGACTGGTAGCGTCGTCTACTAAAATCTGAAATAAAAATCTTGGATCAGAATCAAGACCAAAGTGGCTTCTAACTGACAGCACACACCTGTAGGTACAGATTGGTTAATAACTAAAATAGTTTTAAATGGCCCTTGAATAGCAGCTTCGTAAAATCTGCCAAAACTTTTTTTTACGCGTTGCGTAGTTACCATTTGACGTCATTAAAGCGTGAAAATAGCATCACGATGGTATGTAATTAGGCGCACCATTAAATACACAATACAATATTAAAGGATTTAATTCGGATAGCTCAATAATCTCGTTTCTTAACCCCTGATGTACAATGTTGTACAATGGTGCTATTTGCACAAAGAATCATAGTACTTTTTACACGTGTCCGTCCATCCATCTGTAGTATCTTTCATCAAAGATAAAACGACAATGACAAACGACATGTGTCGTGAGGCTATACCAATGCTAAGGTGAAGTGATTAATTTAGTCGAATAAAGGCCCAGGGGCCCTAGTACTACTGATACGTATTATCTTTCGAATACTTTCATCGAATGCGAGTCCTTCCTATACATTTAGCGCTTTGTAGCACCCTTACCGGATCGAGAGGAAACTATTTATCGTAGTTATACAACGATCCAATCGCTCCTCAAAATCTGGATGTTAGTTTACTAATGATTTTAAGTGATTTGTTGCATTTTGACATCACAGCGATTTTGACATTATTGCGATGTTATAAAAGTAAGTAGATAAAGCACCTCCAACATAGCTTGGTCACAGAAATGCCTTTAATTGGTGCTTTAAGAAAAATAAGAACAAACGGGAAAACATTTCACTGAGTACTTGCATCGAATCCTTTGCGTCCTATGAGCGTATCAAATCTAACCCAAACATGTCACACATAGAGGTAAAATACGCTCACTCAACAATTCTTTTGATTTCGAAGATAAAACGAATGATGTAATGTATGTGTGAGTTTACAAACATAATTACAACTTCAGTGCTTTCACGCATAGCACTAATACGAATAGGATAATGAGTTGTATTTATCTATTTTTTGGCTACACTTCGTTTGTGTCTATTACCATTCTAAGCTTTATTCGTGGAAGACATCATTGTTTCTCGATTACGTTTATCGAATGGTTTTTGTATAAACTTAGAGTGACTAAGGCCTCTGATTATAAAATATACGCGAACAAGTGAACTCGAAAATTTGTAATTGTAGGTATCTATATAATGGGACACATGTTAATGCTACTCGTATCTTAATAATTTTACATTATAATCTGGTTACTGAAAGAGAGTTACCTAATGCTGAAAAAGAGCGTAGGTTATTCATGTTTCAAACTTTTTAACTTTCTTAAGCTCCCCACATTTTAAAGTTTTCTGGGATTCATAAAATTTTAAAACATAGATCACGACTAAACCAAATCATCGACAATTCATTTTGTAGACTTCATGTTGTCATTTAAATACTTATTAAAAATTAAAAAGTTTGCAAATATTTCCAGTTTCAATATTCGATCAGCCAGAATCTTTAATAGGAAAGATGTTATATACTGTAGATTTTTATTTTACCAATTCAAATGAATGTGGCTTATCGTAACCTACTCATACCGTTACATAATAAACTCGAAAATTAAATCACAAATTTGGTGCAGCTGGTCACCGCAGGAAGAAATTCAATTTACTTACTCCAAGCTGTCTGACTGTAGAATAATTAAGCGGCATACTGGCGCCTTAACTTGGGATGATATTTTAAGGAAATGACGTTATTTTTCCTTTATCTCTTGTGAACTACTTAGCTCTAAAGGTACAGATACACATGCTAGAAAGCAGCGCACTACTAAGCATGCTTGAAAGCATGCTAATATTGAGTATGCTATCGTAATGTTTACATATTATGCTACGTATTGGCATGCTAGTTTTGAGTATACTGTTGTATTAGCATGCTCGAAGCAAACATACCAGTCACACTTAACGCAGCTCCTCAGGTAGTCTGCTAGTAAATCAACAGTTGGTCGATTTACTAGCAAACTACGAGCTAGCATGCTATTTTCAAGCAAGGCCCAATACACACGTGCTACTTGATAGCATTTGCTTAAAAATAGCATGCTTTCGTGCTACTTACAAGCATGTGTATCAGTAGTTTTAGGCTTATCAAATGGGTTGCTTTAATCTGAGTGGTACAGACAATCCTAGTTATAATTCGTTTGTCTTCCTTCCTAGCAACATCTTAAATGTAGGTAAAATTGCGTAATAAATAATACCATTGACTCGGACCACTGAAACAGAAAAGGTAAACCCTAAACCAGTTAAATCACCCGCATGATTGGTTTATATCGCGGTGCCATTGTCGCACAAGTTCACAATAAGGCCAAGAACACTGAGGAAGATTGTACAAGGTTTTTGATTTTCGACAAATTGATGGATAATCTTTAGTGAATATATAAGCTGTTCTTTTTCTGATACAATACAATACAATATTATTTAATGTTTGTAAGTATTAATTTATTTGATTATTATAAGATTGGCCAATCTTCAAGTTAGGTATTAAAAAGATTTATTCAGAAAGAAAACAACAATCAAATAATAAATTAAAATTAAAACTAGTATTTACAATAGAAACAATTAAGCTTCTGCAAATTGTTGCAAACAATCTACAGGTAGCTCAACTGAACTCTAGTTAGGTATTTTGCAATTTAAATAGTTGAGCTGACAGTTACAAACAATCTACATTTAGCTCAAATGTTAATGGATATGCTTGAAAATCAAGATCAATAGATGTTGTAGACTATATAAAGGAGCTCTCTGACTTTTCGTGAGACTCTGAGAATTGGCAACGTCTCGCGTGAGACGTTGGGAAGACTTTGTGAGACATTGGGAAATATGACATTGACATAACCCTTAGTCTACTAGTTCTACTAGTATAATTAGTGTAACGAAATGGTGAATTCATAAAATACTCAAATACTACCAGCCCGAATCGTAAGCAAGTTGTACACACTTCATAAGCGTTTGTTTTCATATACTCTGTAATATAATAATAGATGCAAAAATTTGGATGTTTAGATGTTTCGTTGCTTGTTACCTCTTCACACCAAATACATAACATCTAGACTTTCTATCCCGGAAAAAAAAAAAACGATTATACGCACTTAAAATACTTATTTTAAAGTCCTTCACTTATCATTTGCACATTTTTTTAGCGAAAGCGTGTTTCGTAGAAGGTTGTTAATCAATCCATAGTCACGACTCACGACTACATTAAAATTAGACATGGACAGGTATTACCTACCTTACTGACCCAGGTCGCTATTGTAATTTCTTGGAAATACTAATCCATATTATCATTAAGACCTCTGTGGCGCGGTGGGTCAAGATCTGCCTGCGAAGCAGGAGGTTGCGTGTTCGATTCCCGCCTCGGTACAATTGTGTGTACGATCTGCAGACATTGGTTCAGCTCAGGGTCGTTTTCTATGTACCTACAATAAAAAATATTTAACTATGTATTTATTATATTATTAAATTAAAGTATATCGATCAGTTATCTAGTACCCATAACACAAGCTCTGCTTATTTTGGGGCTAGATAATGCTGTGTGAAGTGTCCAGCATTATGTTTTTTTTTATTTGTTGATCATACGTAAGTCTCCAATATTGGCATAGAATTTCTCAAAGCATTTTGAATCCCGGCAAAGCTTTTGAATCTTGCCTGCCAGGCTGCTTTACCTTTACTGAAAAATATATTTTTCTACGTTCATGGAAAATATATTTCTCTTTTAAGAGTACGTTACCTACAGATGGACATACAGTTTAACGTGAGAACTTGTGTTTTAGCATAAGGAAATCCCCTGCTGTCACTATTTAAATATTGAATTTAGTGGCGTGACATTGCCAGTCTCATTAGTTTTTATGTTTACCCAGGTTTTTACTACAGCGGTCAAGATTATTTACTTGTTATGAATGACTATCCTGCGTTTCACTATAAAAACTAACGTAGAATTCATTAAGGTGTTCTTCCAACACTAATAAGGTTAGTAGTTAAAGGTACAGATACACATGCTAGAAAGTAGCGCACTACTAATGTAAACATGCTTGAAAGCATGCTAATGTTGAGTATGCTATCGTAATGTTTACATATGCTACGTATTGGCATGCTAGTTTTGAGTAGGTACTGTTGTATTAGCATGCTCGAAGCAAACATACCAGTCACACTGCAACGCAGCCCCCACTACCCCGCTCCTCAGGTAGTCTGCTAGTAAATCAACAGTTGGTCGATTTACTAGCAAACTACGAGCTAGCATGCTATTTTCAAGCAAGGCCCAATACACACGTGCTACTTGATAGCATTTGCTTAAAAATAGCATGCTTTCGTGCTACTTACAAGCATGTGTATCAGTAGCTTAACTCGTTTATATCCGTAATGGACTATCCTGCGTTAAAAAAGGTACCTATTAATAAAGTTGGCAGTCAATTACAAAGTTTCTGGACCTATTCTCCAACACGGGCCGCATGATGGAGATAGAACTTCGGCAGAGTATGTTACCATTTCGATTCATCGGAGGACCAAGTTCGTGTTTAACGATCCGACCGAATGACTACCAATTTACGAGAGTTTTAATAAACCATATGACCTAATTTGGACTCGTCATAAGAAAATTTAGAAAAGTATAGATAGTTTATTGGTTGATCAAATCAATTAATTCAATCAAATCGACACTTGTACTAGTCGCACCAAATTGGATAAAAGGCAAATCCCAAAAAAAATTGGCTTTTTTGCTCGACCAATTGAGTTGAGCAAAACGACCGTTTGGCAGAGGTAGGTAAGATACGTTAGTAGAATGAGCAAATCGGCTGAAATGGCAATTTTCGTGTGTTTTATCTATTTCGTGGCATCGTGGGGCATTCGTTTGATAGTATCTCCCGAATTGAATCGTCCTACAAAGTATCCCATTTCCATTTTGGAATTTAGGTAGCTTTTGGTAATTCTATGTAAAGGTACCTACAGAGGTCCTGAAATCGCGGAAGATTTCATAAAATTTGTATGTTTGTTTTGTAGTAATAAAGAGCCGACTTCAAATTAATGTAGTTAATGTCTTTTTTAAGTTTTTCGGAAGAAATAGTACTCACTTACTATACTTACTCATAGAAACCCCCGGGAACAAAAGTAACGAAGAAAAAACGAGATCAAGTATCTTTTTGTGAAAATATCCAGGTTTTAATAATTTTGAGTTTTTTGATAAGTTCCTTAGATAAATTTTTAGGTAACTTTAAGAAATGAGAACCTTAGAACCTTACAGTACCCACAAGTATCACTATAAGGTACCTACTCAAATTTTCAAATAATCAATACCAAATAATCTTTGGAATTCAAGTCGGGCCAAATAGAAATGCGTTTTAGGCGGAATAAATTGTCTAAGGTCTTAGGGAAGATCTAGGTTATAATACAAAAAACTTATTGCCTAGCTAAAGCAGAGCAACAGTCCTGCCTAGAATAATGATCTCGAATTGAAGCCCGTCACTTGCTAGAACCTGTCATTTGCATGAAATCGTTTTCGGAAAGGGACATGGCAAAGAAACTTGTTCATTGTGTTCAAATTATTATGAAAACTAACTGAAACATATTGTATATCATATTAATCATATTAGGTGGATAGCAGCTCGGTCATCGCGATAAGGTACGGTTGAGACTGTTACATAAATCCATATGTGTAACCTCTTTAAATGATTACTCTATCTAACCTCTTTAAAACCTTTGCGTAGTAAAGAAAAGAACCAAAACCTAAGACCTTCTAACCTACTGTAATGTTAAAGTTTAAAACCAACGGCAACAGAGCATCGTTTAGTAGGTATAACCCGAGTATTCACCTGAGTAGGATGGGATTGATAACGACGACATCTCTCATGCTGTCATGCTCAGATCGAATTTTCGAATTAGCTCTGAGCGGGATCGCATATGAGATGTCGGCATTTGTAATACCAATCTACGTACGCACGTTATAGGTAGATAGGTACATCCTTTTTCTCCAAATCGATCATCAATTTGTGTTTCAAAGCGTTACCTGAAAACATTTTACGGTCTTGTCTTGTGAAACATCAAATAAGATTTAATATTCTGAGCTCTTGTATTGTGGGTTTATGCGACACGGGCAGCCGTTGTTCTGTAAAACTTTGTTCGAGCTGAAGACAAAATCTTTGGCTGCGAAAATGTTAGCAGATCATTCACGGAAACCTTTGTTGTAACTTCTTTTCAGCGTAAATTATTATTGTTATTCTTGTTTTTGGTTGTTTGTTCTTACAAAACTATACCTACCTAAAACGCAAAATGTAGGGTAGGTACTTATTCCTGTAGCTCTATTAGGTCTAGGTCTTTTTCAGGTCTAGGTTATCTATAGTAGTATGTCTTCATAATTTATTTATTAACATCATGGGTAGATAAGTAATGAACCTAAACATCTCGAATGTTAATAAAATGAAAATTACCTGCCAATTTAGTTTCCGTATATTTAGCCATTCAGGCATAACCACTAGAAACCACCAAATAAAGCAATTTTGTATTACACTTAGTAGAACGGTGAAACTTTTAGAATAACGGTAAAGTTTTGTTTAATCCTTTTACTATTCTTCATTGAAGTTTTGTTGACCCACATTTGGAAAATTAAACAGGTTCACTGGGTGACGTCATGATTTGAACATTTCTACTGACTTTGCCCTACCTATTCGAAAGTTGACCAGATAAAAGGTTCAATAGAGTTGCATTACCATTAGGTATCAATGCACAAATCGGTCATTTGTTACTCAAATTAAAAATAGACTCTACGGTCCAGAAATACGTGCGAAATCCAGAAAACCGTGTGAAAATGTGGAAAATTTAATTTTGTCATGGCAATCTCTACCACCCGTGGTTCCTGTTCTATTGTTTCTGCACAAAAACAGGGAGATCATAACACGATAACTTTGGTTTTGTTCCCAATGCATGTTAATTTTCGGTGTTAAAATACGTTCGGATTGTATTCGTTTAAGTGCTAATGCTAAATGAATGATAGAGAATTCGCATTTGTAACAAATTCCTTGAATTTGTCTAATTGTGTTACATGGAAAAGGTCAGCGCTATGCCACTTTAAGCCTAGCTTCACACGCAACACGTAACTATGCGTGGAAAACACGTAGGTACTTACCTAGGCACTGGTAATAACTTAACGTACTTAATTGTATAAACAATTTACCTAAGTAAAAGGACACGTTTGATTTGTTAATCAAAGAGAAGCAAACCACAGTACCTACGCAAGCTTAGCGTTTGCAATGTAACTTAAGACCAGGCAACGGGCCGAGAAACACGAAAACGAGTACTTTTCAATGCGCGATGTAAGAGGACGAATGATATTGATTCAAATTTTAAAAATATCATTGATAAGGGAAAATCTTGAAAAATTTTTTGACCAGGACAAAATTTTAAAAAGTAACCGGCTTTATTATAAAAAAAATTATAAATTTCTCACCAAAAAAAAAGTTAAATAATTCGTATGCTCACAATTATCAGCGACAACACCCCATTATTTTTTACGAATAAAATAGCCAGATCACTTTTCTATTTAATAGCCGGAGAAGTTATTTTTTTAATGTGTTTATCATGAGTAATTAATTAAAAACTCAATCAAATCCATTTGCGCCTTCTCTAGTTTAGCTTTTACCCTACAGTGTTTGCTCAGAAAATTTGATCAGGCACTATCTGGGCCGCAGCACGCAGTGGGGGCCGCGCTGCCGCCGCACCGATGCGACGTTGCGACTCCGACGAGCGCACGATTGCCTGTTCGCACAGCAGCGCCGGGCTGGCAACGCCGCAACGTACGTACGGCGCGAGACGCGTGCTGTTTGTTTTGGTCATAGACATAGAATTTTTTCACTACGTTTTGGTTATTGTCTTGTAACTCTGTGCGACGACAACCGAGACTATTATTTACTTCAGAATTATTTTCAAAATTATAAGTTAGACTTTAGTGTACTATATTATATTGAAGCTTCAGAACATTATTGTAGTAGGAAATAAGTTAGGTAATATTTTTATTTGGTATTGTGTGTATACAGTGTGGAAATTAAACTCAGGCCCTGGAGGGAAACTACTTAAAATCCTTAAGCTAGCTCATTTTACTTAAAGGAGACATTCCTTTATTTTTAAAAAGAAACAAATCTGCATTAAAATATTTTTTTAAACTCGCTTGCTTCGCCCGGGACTCGAACCAACTAAAATTTAAAAAAATAAACACTCTTTATTTTATTATACTAATCGGTAGTATTAATATTCAGGATAAAGTTTCTCTAACAAACATTTGGTCTTAAAAATAAAAATAATCGTTAAATCTAACATCAACTTTATTTTACTATCAATTTTGTAACACTTAAATTATTTAACTGATAAATTGTTCGAAATGAGCCCCGTCGTTCCGGCTACACAACATTAGTCGCCGTTGAAATTCATTTCTTGTAGCCTTCAGCAAAGTGTTGTGGTGTATGCCCCTGATAACATTTTCTACCGCAATCCTTAGCTCTTGAACGGTTTCATAGCAAGTTTCATAAACAACATTTTTTACATGACCCCATAAAAAGAAGTCCATGGGCGTCAGGTCTGGACTTCTTGCAGGCCATCTAATCGTGTTGTGTTGGAGAGATAACAGAACTGTTACGTGTCTTTTACTTGTTAAAAGTGAACAGTAACCAAATATTTTTTAGAGAAACTTTATCCTGAATATTAATACTACCGATTAGTATAATAAAATAAAGAGTGTTTATTTTTTTAAATTTTAGTTGGTTCGAGTCCCGGGCGAAGCAAGCGAGTTTAAAAAAATATTTTAATGCAGATTTGTTTCTTTTTAAAAATAAAGGAATGTCTCCTTTAAGTAAAATGAGCTAGCTTAAGGATTTTAAGTAGTTTCCCTCCAGGGCCTGAGTTTAATTTCCACACTGTATAGTAGGTAAACAAGTGTTCAATAGAAAATGGGGAGGAAAGATAAGCGGAAAGAATTATTTTTACGAAAACGAAAACCTAAAAATGACGGAATAAACATTCCGTCACTGTGTACTTGACGGGACGCAAGGAAATATCAACTTTTTTCAAGGTCATTGACCTTTGACCTTGACCTTAAGGTCATTGACCTTGAGGTCAATGACCTTTTCGGTTTTTTGCTAGAAATGATCACCAAATGTAAAATTACTTATTTTTAGGGGTAAAATTAGTGACTAAAGGTCAATGACCTTTTTCGGGAAAAAGTTGGTTTTTGCTAGAAATGATAACCAAATGTAAAATTGCTTATTTTTAAGGGCAAAATTAGTGACCTTGGACTAAAGGTCAATGACCTTTTTAGGGAAAAAGTTGGTTTTTGCTTGAAATGATCACCAAATGTTAAAATACTTAGTTTTGAGGGGTAAAATTAGTGACCTTAGACTAAAGGTCAATGACCTTTTTCGGGAAAAAGTTGGTTTTTGCTAGAAATAATCACCAAATGTAAAATTAGTTATTTTTAAGGGCAAAATTAGTGACCTTGGACTAAAGGTCAATGACCTTTTTAGGGAAAAAGTTGGTTTTTGCTTGAAATGATCACCAAATGTTAAAATACTTAGTTTTGAGGGGTAAAATTAGTGACCTTAGACTAAAGGTCAATGACCTTTTTCGGGAAAAAGTTGGTTTTTGCTAGAAATAATCACCAAATGTAAAATTAGTTATTTTTAAGGGCAAAATTAGTGACCTTGGACTAAAGGTCAATGACCTTTTTAGGGAAAAAGTTGGTTTTTGCTATAGTCGATTACCGAAAGGTATATTACTTACGTTAGAAAGTTTAACGGGTGGTTAAAAAAAAATAACCACGAAGGCTAAGGCAAGGAGCTCCGCTTCGCTTCGCTCCTTGCCTTAGCCTTCTAACCATACCTATCCGTGTCGGTTCTGTGTTAATGTACGACCCTCGTTAGAAAGTTTAACGGGTGGTTAAAAAAAAAATAACCACGAAGGCTAAGGCAAGGAGCTCCGAAAAAAAATGGTAAAAAAAATCTCATCTTTTTTGCCTTGAAATTTAACGACACACTTTGACCTCTAGCGCCGAGGTCATTAAACTTTAAGGTCAATGACCTGAACAAAAGTTGCACCCCTAGTGACCCCCTTCACGATACCATAAGAAAAAACATATGTTAATTATGCATAAAAAAAAGCATGAAAATTATTCTGTCTTTTTTGCCTTGAAATTGAACGACACACTTTGACCTCTAGCGCCGAGGTCATTGAACTTTAAGGTCAATGACCTGAACAAAAGTTGCACCCCTAGTGACCCCCTTCACGATACCATAAGAAAAAACATATGTTAATTATGCATAAAAAAAAGCATGAAAATTATTCTGTCTTTTTTGCCTTGAAATTGAACGACACACTTTGACCTCTAGCGCCGAGGTCATTGAACTTTAAGGTCAATGACCTGAACAAAAGTTGCACCCCTAGTGACCCCCTTCACGATACCGTAAGAAAAAACATATGTTAATTATGCATAAAAAAATCGTGAAAATTTTTCTAAGTCTGTAGTTACTGTAGTTGACGGGACGCAAGGCGAAAAACGCCTTGCGTCCCGTCAACTACAGTCCAACCCTAAAGCACTAATAATAAAGTCTATATTTGGCAAATTCGTCTACAGATTATGGATTATCACATGCCTACTACCTATAAATAATATATTATAGGTAGGTACCTACTTCAATTTTTCGGCCAATATTCTGCATTTACCTACCTATATTTACCTATTTATCTATGCTCTAGCTAGGCAAATCAAGTTGACGCGTGCCGCCGCCGCGCTGTTAGCAGCGCCACGTACGCTAGACCAGCGCTGCCGCCCGCCGCTCTGGCGTGATCCTGTCGAGCGCGACCGCATAAAATTTGTTTGGGTGAAGCGGCGCGGTACTCGATTTTGAAACAATAGTTTATCAATGCGTCACCTTAAGTAAGTAGGTAGGTCCATAAAGTACAACAAATATATTGCTTATACATTGCTAATACAGTTCTGCGATTTTCAAATAGGTATCTACTTGCTTAACTTATTAGCATTTCTTGTCCAATCCAAGGTCACTCAGTTTCATTACCATCAACTTTTTCTTTCATAAGTTTACACTTATGAAAGTAAATTGTCACTTGCACAATCCTTGAAAGATTGCCTAACGTTGAATTATTAAATCAACTTATTTCACAGATGACTTGTTTAATGCCAACACCATTTACACAATTTAACTACGAGTAGTTTAGTACCAACATTTACTAATCTGATCTAGTTACAAGATTTTATCTGACAGCTCATGAAATTGTGACCATTACCATAACCAGCAAGGATAATGTTTGAGTTTACTTAAGAACCTCATTGCCAGTCGGTGCCTATCTTGTTGACATGAGTCGACTGTGACCCTCAAGATAAGTGCAAATACCCCATGCCCTCAAAATTACTTGAATGGAAATGGTCCTGCTTAGTAAAAACCGATTGAACGCGAAATTGGAGAGAACAGGCCCTTAGGAGTTAATTAAAGGGACGTTACCTATTTGAATATTTTGTCTTGATGTCTGGATTACATAATATAAAGGAAGAGTTAGTAGAGACATGTTTAACATGTAAACTCATGCATTATCTACTTGCATAATAGTTATCTGGCATTACCTGCGCTGCGCGTAACACATAGGTACCTTATACAAACTTACTTAAGATACTATATAAAAGAAAGTAGTTTTTTAGTAAGTACCCACCATCGATCAAGGTGTCCGGAGAAGGCGGCAGATACCTGAAGCCGAATTCTGCTAAACAATCGCTTTACTATAATAGTTAATTGTATCTTACAATAATAGTACATATCTTAACAGAATTGCCCATAGATGAAAGAAACTAAGGAAATTGATGCATTGGTTTCAACCTTGATACTTTTGACACGCGTCCTTCCATCTGTATAATCTATATATAAAATATATGTGTCTAAGTGCTTAGTTTGTAAGCCTAAAGAAATAAAGTTATTGACTTTGACTATAGATTCTTTTATTCGGTAAAAAGCCGAAATTTGGGATTTTGAGACGGTGGTTAAGTGATTAATTTAGTGGAATCCGGCCCCTGATCGAAGGTACCTTCCCACTTTGACGTTTTCTTTCACAATTAACAAATAAAGAACAACAAGATTTTTAAACATAGACGTTTTAAAGGTCTACCTATAAAACGTTTCTAAATCTGGTGAGTTTATGGGGCATTTGGAAACTTCTCACGAGTAGGTACTGCTATACACGTCTACGTCGATATTAGCAACGGAGTAATAATGAAATTATCGCAATGCTGGCTAAATTCGATATTCCTAAGGCCATCTGGTCCCGTCAGGGTCTGATGTGGGGTCACACGAACAAACAGCTGGCCTACATTGACCCTGCAGTAAAATTAGGGGATAAAACCAACGGTCTCTGCATTCAACCTTCCTTATTCAACAAACAAGTTTTATTTGTGACCAAGTTCTTAAAATGCAGAGATTCGCACGGAACCACAACACTGGGTAAGTTTAAGTAATAGGTTATCGAAAACTATGTAGAAATTGTTTTTAATTTATACCTTCCCAACTAGCTCAGCTTAGGGAATTATTAAAGTGGGTAACAATTGGATCTTACTGAACTTTTATTATCATCTTCCGGTCCTTACACGCTAGGTGGATAAGATAGAGTCGACATAACATTATTTTTTCTTACACGCTTCTCTATCAGCCGTCTTCTTTTTTAACCACTTCTTCCACACAATCCATCCATCTTGAACGTATCCTAGAGTAAGTACTTAAATAGGTTTGTTGGGGAGTAGCTAGCCTTTTTGAACTACATAGATATTAAATTTAAATTTTCTAGTTAAACAACAAAGGTGTAATTTTGGAATGCTAAAAGCGTTTAATTTAGCGAAATTCGGGCCCCGTGATCGAAAGTACTGTTTGTTTTATTAGTGGTTTTGGAAATATTTTCGATAAGTTATATATAGTATTTTCATTTTCCGCTTGATCATAAATAACGCTGCGTCAACCAGGATTCATTAGTGTACGAATTGAAGTTCACCATGACCTTGCTTCATCGGCAAGAATAATTGTGATCCGTGACTTCAGCAAAAACGATTGTTTGTTACTTCTTTGTATTTTGTGTAGGTTAAGTAAGTGCCTTATTTATTACCTACCAAGTGAAGAAACAAATCATCTTCCACGAGTCAAGTACATTATCGATATAAATAAGCAACATGTACTTTTGTTAAACAAAACATACTGTATTGTAATAAGTTATTGTCTTTTGAAGGCGACTACCAACTAACCGCAAACCACTAAAACGATTTTCGCTAAAGTGAGGTTTTCTCGTCAAATTATTTACTATCGAATCCAATAAAAAACTATCGAAGTTAATATTAAAAAGCTTACATAATTTTACATATAAACTAATTTCAAGTACCTACCTACTTAAATATTATCGAATGTAGTACACAGTGAACTTTTGTTACATTTCCTTTTTCTTTTCTTATCATCGTTATCTTTCATATTCCACTCAAAATTTGCGGGAAATTTTGTATACATGTGTTTATACGTAAGTAATTAATAAAACACTTTGGCTTAACCTTATAGGTCTAGTTTGATATACAGAGTAAAGTGATCCATCCGTCGCTCGTTTTGAATTACATTATTTAGGCACATTTCAAAAATTATTATTTATTTCTATGCATAAAAATTGTCATGAGGTACGTATCGTAATTAAATTAGCAACTAATTGAAATATACCTATTAGAAAATACCGACCCGGCTCTTCCCCTTTTTTTCGTAAAATTAGGATGCAACGGCCTACGTAATAAAGTTTAGAACCATATTGTAGTCCAGACGAGTATTATTATACATCAAAATAGATTCAACCGTTTGGATGTTTAGAGGTAATAAAGAGTATAGATAACCATATAGAAACACTCGAAAAACATAACCCACCCCTCGAAGGCAAAAACAATGCCTTATCCCAATTAGTTGTGCGAAAATTGCATCACTGCAGATGATTGTTACGTGAACAATGTTTACTAATAAATCATTATCTTGCCACCTTGTGGTTCCAAAGTCAAGTGCAGTTACTTGAAATAATGTAACTTAAACTTTACCTTCAGAAACATGCTGGTAAAAATCCCAGAAGCACTAAAAATAAACTCCGAAATAAATAAATTTATCACTGTCACACACACGCGGTTACTGATAAGTGCAGAGGTGTTGATAGTGCGCGGAGGCTGTCGCGCGTCGGAGGCGCGTCTGCGGTGCGCGCGCGCATGCATCACGTGCGTCGACTCCAGCGCCGCTCCGCCCGGCTCGCTGCGGTCGTTCGCGGAACTAACTGCGCTTTTCACGCACCAACAATTACGCACAGATCTCCCTACATTGACGAAATTAAAAGCTATTGCAAGTGTTAACGTATGTTTTTACTACGAGTATTGCGTATTGTTTATACCACGATACAAACATTAAGGTTTCCGTAATTGTATGGTTGTGCAATGGGGTAATGGTGCAGGTTGATGGTCTGCTTGCTCTCGTTAATCATCAGTTGTGCAATTCGAATGTTCGAGGAAGTAAATAAACTTGCCTTTGCAACAAACGGCACAAAACCAAGACTGAACATGCAGAGTTGTATTTTCCGGGCAAAGGCTCTGTCAATAGAGAAAAGTAAATAGAACAAGCAACTGTTTCTACCTCGGCTTTAAACGAGCAAGGAAAGCTATAGAACGACGATGCTTATGTTAGTTAGATTGGAAAATGGATTTCTACGCACGCAAAGTTCATTGATAGAGTCAAGGTAGAGTCTCAAGAGTCTTTGTAGGTACCTATAAAAACATCAAAATTACCAAAATACGTCAATATTATGTGTCAAAAATGTCTACTGATTATAATAAAAGTTTGCACTTTATTAGTCTACTCTTATTACGTGGAATGATCATAAAGATTCAAATTCGTCGAGGTTGCTCAGCAATGGTCAGGCAGCTGGTTGTCGAAAGCCACGTTTTTGCTTTCGTTTGCAGATTGCGATCAATAGGGATTGTGTTTCTACGTTTGGGTCACTTTGGTCACAATAGTATCCAGTTGTCACGTGTATTAACATTCACGTCGCTACAATGCCACGGCAATATTGCTTGACATATTTTACACAATGCACCTAGCTGCAGTTTTGAAGACAATGTGGTACTTAGTAAATTGTGCATGGCTGGTACCTATTAACTAAAATATGTGTTTGCGTTCACAAATGTTTCTAAAACTACTTATGGCTATTTAACTTTCCTAGTTTGACGAAGTCATTACGGACGTAAGCGGGTTATGTACGAACCTTATTTGTGTTGGAAACACATCTTCAGATTTGGACCGCGGTGCATCGCACTCACCCTGAAGAAGACCCCGGAAAGGGATGTAACATTGGTGTTCTTCCAACACAAATAAGATTAACCTGCTTACATCCGAACTTAAGGGTGGTGTGTAATAAGTGAATTTTGATTTATTCTAACTAAAAGTAAAACGTGATAAGCACCGTTATGAAACAAAGAAAAAGGACAGAATATGGTTAATCCTGCGGTGAACCTTTCGTAAAACTAGTTTCATAAAAAACCCAAACAGTAAGATGAGGGTCAACGGAGACTGCGGTTGCGACCCGGAAAAATATTTACGAAAACATTACGAGTGAAGTGAAATACGCTCTACCTACATTGTGTAGCCTGAAGGCTGCTTCATGCGAGGTAACTTACGTTCATGACAAATTCCCATCGAGGATACCACGAGGTTAATCTGTTATTTATTATATCGCACAAGAAAAAGGTCTAGGTTAGTTATGTTGATATAATGCGAACTTTACAAGTCATGCTTTCAAAGTTGGCGTTTGTATTCACGACACGTTCTTATCCAGTCCAAATAACCCAGCAAATTGAGTCATAATTTTGCAAGTATAATATGAAGTGTACTTTTGGTCATAACTTTTCATTTATTTCTGCATTAGATCGTTCCGTGAATAATATTTCAACACATTTTTCTAAAACGAATCTAATGTAATGAAACAAATCACAAAAAGAAATAAAGAAACCGGTTGAAATTGTTTAAAAAAAAACGTTTGAATTTATTCTCAAGGTTGTTTAGAAAAATTTGGTTTTTAGGGGCTTATTATTATTATTGTATTCGTATTATTATTATTGTATAGAATCTAATAATGATAATGAATATCTTAATTTTTTGTATACAGTAATTTATTATTATATTTTTATTATTGTTTTGGACTTTGTATGTGTAACTACTTACTGTGTCTGAAATACATGTAATTTAATTTAATTTTAATTACACCAAAAACTACATAAAATATTGTAAAATGAAATATTTTAACGCTTAGATCAGATGTTGGTCATATTCTTTGATTTGCTTCATTACATTACTTTTGGAGATATCTTAAATCTGTGAAGACAGATTTGGGCATTTTACCGCTGACTCCCTTAAGTTATTTTTCCTAGGTAGGACTCTACCAAAACCAACGTACAACTCCACATTTATTCATTTAAGTTCATGCGATTCCGTGTTATAGCTTTGCTCTACTTTGTCAACAACACTAAAAAGGTTGGGTTCCGTGTCCTACTGCGGTTTAACAGGGTTGCAGTAAAGTTCTTAATTGACTGTAGTGTAACCCACAATTAGGAAGTTTACTGCTTCCTATCCACAAACTGTTTACTAGAAAACTCTTTTTACACTAGAGCTTCGGACGAAAAAGTTTCTAGAGTTGTTGAAGTAAAGGTACTGACCGACCAACCTTTCTTGCAAGTTGGAAGGTAGTAAAACTTGTCGGGGTTTGTAGTCCGGTCTCGTTAGATTATTTGCAAGAACTCAGCAATAAACATGCGAGCTAACTTCTAGGATTTACCCTACATTTGTTTCCTGAAGCATTTTCTAAATTATGTAAGAACAAAGTCGAAGTCAATAACTTTATTTCTATAGGTTTACAAAATAAGCACTTCGACAAGTCACGTGAAGAACCATTATGTAGGTTATTTTACATCAGTTAAAGGGTGTGTGTAATGTAAAAAATGACATTACACGCACGTTGCCCACCCTTTAAATCTTTCCATCAAGCCGGCGGCGGCCGCATGCCAGTTTGCCAATTTGGTGGTATAATGAAAAACCTTGGTAAAGGAGATACCTTCGATAGCTGAGTTGGAGAAATATGTTTTCCTAAAGTTGCAGTGTCTAGTTATCTATCTGTCCCCCTATTTGTAACGGTGGGACAGATAGAACTTTTTTCCTATTTGTCCCCTAAAGGGTACAGATCGGGTGACAAATGGGAATAATCCGTTAAATCCTACTAGTTTAAAATCCTATTAGTACGAATCAAGTTTCATCTTTTAATTTCCGCTACTGTCTTTTACCGACATCGACATTTTAAAAGTTTTTTTACCAAACAAGGATCAAGTAGGTGATCTAAGTATTATAAAATAAAATTAACATTGCAAAACTATTTTCACACTTTCACTGTTTTCTAATGTGGGAATTAGCATACTAATAATAAATTACCTAACTCACTATCTAACTACTATTAATTGGGTAATAGAAGAGATAACATTGTTCTGTTTACCTAGGTATCGTCTATTTACCAACTCGAACAAATAGTTACAATAATAAGCATAGACCGGTAGGTAATTAGGTTATTACATGTATTAGGTACATGGTGATTTTTTTCGTAGAAAAACTAAAAATATTAAAATGCTTCGACCACTTGCCGAAGTCCCTATAATCTTCAGATTGCTTAGCCTTAAGGCATCTACCAATTACATTAAGCGTTAACCCGTGGTCCTGCGCCAGACCTCTCCCCGATCGTATCAATCTGCTGTCCCCGGATTATGAGTGAGCGGAAAGAGAGTGCACTTGTGTTGCGCACACACTTGGGCACTATAATATATATTTTTTCATAAATAAATAAATAATGCTGCACAATTCACACAGCATTATCTAGCCCCAATCTAAGCAGAGCTTGTGTTATGGGTACTAGATAACTGATATACTTACACATAATATAATACAATACTTACATAGATAGATATTTTTTATTATAATAGAAAACGACCAGAACACTCATGAACAAATGTCTGCAGATCGTACACACATTTGTTCCGAGGCGGGAATCGAACCCGCAACCTTCTGCGTCGCAGGCAGACCTTCGCCCACCGAGCCACATCGGTCGTCGAATATGTCCTGCGCATCTGGCTAGTCGCCGCTTAGACTGGCCGCTGTGCCCTTAGATTCGGCCAGGAGTTCGGACCAGTTAGGTAATGGTATATCTACAGTGAACTTCCTCTTAAACCCACAAGATTAATAATCAGCTTTAAGTACCTAACCTAGGGATTATTTTGGTAAAGCAGTAAGCCTGTATGAGATTAGTACAAGACACCGCGAATCCACACCACTACAGGTATGATATTCCACTGTGCTAATTTTGGTATACCTAATACACCGCAAACATACAATCTGTTTACTTTGCAGTTTTTGTGAAATAAAGCCACTCGGTGATAAAATTAAAGGCTACTGTGCCAAGGCCTTAACTCATGCGAAAAATAAACAAAGTCAATCAATAATGATTAAGTTGGATTTACTTACAGCAGGCTTACAGCTATTCAATTCAATCAGTGAATGTCTCGTGGGCTTGATAAATTGATGAATCGATACTTAGATGATTATTTCCGTCCTTAAGTATTGATCAACCTGTAGTTTTTCTTCGTGGATCATTTAACTTATTACGAGTTAGTAGATACCTATACCGATTGTTTTGGGTATTTTCTATTTATAAGAAAAACAAATGAATATATAGGTATAAAGGCGCATACTGATACCCCAAACTAGCAGCGTCGCCACCTACTTTATGTTATTATTCCGTTTAACAAAGGAATTTTTAAAAATCCATCTTTCAGTTTGTGATACCTATCATAAGCTTTTTTTAATGCCTCTGTAATAGTTTTATTCTATTTCAGTTTAATCAGAGATACGAAAATAGATTTTGGTGGCCACCAAGGGCAACTTCATATCTCTGCCTAGTTTGGGTGGGGTATGCGCCTTAAGTAAGTATATCAATAATCTAGTACCCATTACACACTAAATGCTGCTGTGTGGGTAGTTATCATCGATCATTATTTAATATTAATATTTATACCTAAAAATAAAATATCTACGTAATATGGCTGTTATTATTGGAACTTCCTCCCCCTCTCAGATGTTTACTTAGAACTAAGATAGCGTCAGAAACAGGCTCTCCATTTAATTTTGAAATTCATGCAGCATTTAGGAATCCTTTGAAGTATTGTGTAGGAAGGAGCCTCTCTGTTCTAAAAATAACCCTTTCCAGCTTATCTATGTAAATAATCCACTTTACAAGATGATCTTGTGATTATCGTGAGTTTATGTTTTGCTGTAGAAAGATGAGATCACCTTATCAAACAAAATTGATTTGCCGGTCATGCATCTTTCAAGGTTACGATCATCAGGAATTGCATTACGAACAAACGAGGCTCTGTATTTTGTAGTCGCTTTGGTAATATAATATGTGCTAAGTAAACATTTATATATAAAATAAAACATAGATAAGTTAGGTTAGGTTAGGTACCTATCTTTAGGTACGTATCCATCTTTAGGTATGTACCTATGCTACTTCCGAAATAATGATACCTAGCTAGTGGTTCTGTTCTGTGGAATTGTCTACCCTCGATGGGCGCATTTCTCGCTGTTTACTGATTCACGCCCACCACGATAGAAAAGCATTCTAAAAATGAGTTTGTATTTGGTGGAGCCAGTTTCACTGTAATTTTTCGGGTCTAACTCGAAAAAACTGCCTGTGGTAAATTCAATCATATTTCATCATCATCATCATCAGCCTATATTTGTCCACTGCTGGACATAGGCCTCCCCTAATGAGCGCCATATCACCCTGTCTTCAGCTTGCCGCATCCAGCATCTGCCAGCAGTCTTTCGCAAATCGTCATCCCACCTGGTCGGAGGGCGTCCTACACTACGTTTGCCAGTCGCGGTCTCCACTCAAGAACACGTTTACCCCAGCGGTTGTCGGTTCTTATCGAGATATGGCCAGCCCACTGCCACTTCAGCTTGCTAATCCTTTGAGCATCATGATGATTGACCATCCACAACTTTGCTCTTTATTAGGTTGGTACGATATCTTTGTAATTTGTTAAGGTCTATAATCTCTTCGAATGTTAGTAATCTTATCTTTTCTGTGATAAATATATATAATGGTTAAATATTTGCATGGGAAAACGTAAATTTTAATAATGATGGTACCACCTATGTACCCACCTATGTACCAATCAGTATTAAAATACCTACCTAATAGGTAGGTATTTTCTTTTCTTATTATTGCAATCCATAATTTTCCGGCTACAATCTTATCTTAAAAAGGCTAATTTACAGCGCGCCGTCAGCAGTTTATCTGCTAATAAAGGAATATTTTTAAAATTAAGCATGGAAAGGGCTTTGAAATAGTGAGGCCGAGGACTTGCAAACCTCGCAATCCGATTTTAATTGGCACTCCCTCAGGAATATCAAAGGGACATTTCGAAACCACTGGTAGAGTCGAGTATTCCTATGTAGCTACCACAGATTAATTAACGTTACTTCAAAAGGGCTCAATTTGAATCCGATATCCATATTATCAATAGTAATTTATAAATTCTTAAGTGATTATAATGTGTTACCTTTCCACGCCTAAATGGCTGAACAGATGTTATCCCGAGGAAGGACTTAAAGCTTGCTTAAGTCAGCTGTGGTAGCTTTTACACTGGAAACTTCAGGGTAAGGCCATGGGCAAAAGCTCGTTCAAAAATAACGTACCTACCTAACAAGTTTCTTACCACAGTAGTTTCTTTCCGAAATCTCGTTCTTTGTCTTATTCTAGCCAAGTCATTTTCATTTAATTCTTATTTTCTATCATATAATTGAATTAACAGGTATTTGAAGATAAATCATTGAGTTAGGACAAATGAATTTTTAATAAATTAATTAAGTTTATTAATGTTTTTTTGAGTGGAATCGTGTTTTAATTACCTGCTTCATTAATATTTGAAACATCAAAGAAAAAACTAGCGGGTTGTTAACATTGTCAAAATTGTTTGAATAGTATTTAGCACAGTGTATTTTAATCGTGACTGGACTCATTGTTACAGCTGAAATGATGCTTCGAGCTCGAGTGGAATTTTGAACGAAAAAAGAAATTTTTATAAAAAATAAATTTTGTGGAAATAGAAAACATTGTTTGCGTTTATGTTTGCATTATGTGAAGTAACTACAATCTAGGTAAAGCTCACAAAACGGTCACCTAGTGACTCCGCTTATTTGCTACACCCGCGTGCCATTTCAGTTTTCGTTACTTTTTAGCGGTGCCAGTTACGCTAGTACCTAGTATAAAGAAGGTAACCAGGTATTGACCTACATAATATTACTCTTAGAACCTAACATCGCCTGCTAATTTCGGTTCTACCGTAGCCGATGCCAAGTCGTGAATCGGTTAAAATGGCCTCTCCTTTGCCAATTCTTGATTTTTCTACTTTCTACTTCTTCGCCCAATTTCCTCAATTGAAATTAGAGAAGATTACGAACCTGGTAAAATCTGGGCTAGTACCTATTACTAAACATTTAGTCTGCTGTCCTTACTAAATAAATAGGCGTTCGACATTAGGTGCCTAGTTTTCGGTTAGCTTAACATAATAAGCGTGTATGTAATTTCATAACGACAATTTCATACTCTGGTAGGAACTTGTAAACCTGCAAACAAATGTCAACAAATATCCTGCCTGCAAATATCGGTCACTGAATATGCGGTTTACTTTTAGGTACTTACCTGCTCGTGAGCGTCGAGTCGTCTTTGTTCTTAAGCCTACTTAAATGTTATTTCTGCTCTATAATCTATTAAACTTGGTCCGACCAAACGCTTAAGCTGATTGCCAGTTGGTTGTTCCTAACTTTCCCAATGTTCGATTTCCTGTGATTTTTCGGATACTACACAATACCAATGCAAATAGGACAACAAAACAACCTTCCCGACTTCGTCAAAGCTTTGTCTGAATGCAAATTGTTCGGTTTTGCGGTTCTCTTTCCGAGCACAAACTGATTGGATCCGTGCCATATATCACACGGTTCAAAGGTGAGGTAATCGAATTACTACTGAGCTTCTAGATTTCCATTGAGGTTTTAGACAATACCTTTTTGAAGTTATGCGATCAGAGCACAGTATAATTTAACTGTTCATCTTTTCTTCACCTTTCATTTTAAGTATCACGATAGCGTGTAATCCTGCTGAAACGTCAGGAATATTAAACGACGCCAAATACTCGAAAATGCCAATAATCTACAGGTTGATCAACTGATCCATATCAATACCAGTCGAGGGCGTGCCAAAGATGCTGGCTGCATAGCCCAGCTCTACCTATGGAAATGCTGATGCGCTGTGCCAGATATTCACCAGTTCTCAGGTCACGCGTCGCTTCGACCAGACGCTCAGATATTTTTTAAAAACCCAGAGCGTCTCCGCACCCCACGGACCTATTGTCTCGACTCCAAGGGGAGCAAATGCACGAGACATTCATATTGATCAGTTTAGCTACCTGTAGATTGTTTGCAACAGTCTGCAGTTAACACATTTGTTATAATATTTGTTTTAATTTATTCTATTATTTGATTATATCATTACCTACCTACTCAAACCAAAAATCGTTTTTGTAAGTACACAACAACACAATTTAAAAAAAACTTTTTCACTTTTACAAAAAATGTGGTTCGTTTTTTAATCGAAACTTAAAACTTTTAAAACTATCATGGCACATTTTCATGCGCCATGATCACGGAAGAATAAAAACTGGAAAACTTAAAAATCTAATTCTGGTGAATATCCCGTTATACATGACTTTAATGTGAATCTAAATTTGTTGGCAACTTAGTAATTTGTTCCGGTTTCAATCATCCCATTCGACAAAAACCCCGCATAAATCAAGGCGTAATTGTGCCCAAGCTACCCTATCCACTATCTCTCTAACTACTGACCTGAGTTGAATAGTAAATGCAAAAGTACGTTTGGCCTGGCTCTTTTGATGAGGGTAGAAGGCTCCCTAAGTGTAATCTAGTTGCAGGGTAGCCTTAAAAGTACAAGTCTATGTGCTTATCTCAATCCAGTTAGGACTTTTACTGAAAATAGACGACCGATCGATATTTCAACTTATCTTTACTGCGAGATGAAGATAGCTGTATAAATGACTGAAATCTACATTTTGTTTTAAGTATTAAAATAAAAATAGGTAGTAAATTTATCCGCCACACATAAAATAATATCAATGAAATGTTAATTTGACTCCTAAAAAGGTTATAGAGAAAAGACAGCTGGTGCTTATAAATTTTTCGGTACAATAAAAATTGTGGTATTTATTAGTTAACTAATATATATTATTTTAAAGTTAACCTTCAATTCGATGTTACTTTATTTTATTTTATTTTATTTTACAATTTTAGGAAAACTAACAGCTAGGTAAATAATTAACAAAAATGTTGTGTAAGTGACGGCTAATTATAAGTTTCCACAGAAAAAAACTTAAGTTACTAGTTAGTTACTTAAGTTATTTCGATGCTGCAAATGTATTATTATTTATATACAATTTTTATTTATTTAGTTCGTTCCCTGTGTGATTTGTAAAGTTAACCTTCAGTTATATCAAACCTGAAACGATTCTGAAAAGATCTTTCCAAGTTATTTGAATGCTACTAATTTATCAGAGGACATCTTAATTAAATATTCATGCTTGTTGTTTATTGTTACAGGTAAATATTCCGAGGGAATGAAAATGGAAGGAACCAACTTTAGTCAAGTAACATGTTTTATACTTTGATTTGTGACAGTCGATAACGTTAGCGCTATGATAAGCTTTTCCCACTAAAGGTAGAACCACACTATTGTGGTGTGCTGAGTTGAATTGTGGCGCGCAGAAGCGTATAGCTTTCATAAATTTACTTGTAGTATGACACATTTTTACAGTGTTCTGTGTTGTGTCACTGTATGTGTACCTACCACATATGTTACCATATTGAACATTTTATAACCGATATGATTCTGACGCACTTCTGACCAACCACAACAACCCACAACACAAAACACCACAATAGTTTGTCTAGTTTTACACTAACTATAACAAGAGGAGTGTAAGGCGGTATCCGTTTTTTTCGTCATAGCGTAGGTATGTAGTTGTAGAAGCGAGTTCACACACCCGACAGTACCCCGGATTCAGTAAACGATGGTTTCCAGTAGCGTACAATCCGTAAAAAATAGTCGTGCAAAACGGATCCGCTATGTGAATGCTACCTAATTTAGCAAGTCAAACAATTTAAACAATAGACTTTCGAATACGTCATTGCCCGGTTCTTTCCGAACTAGGCTGACACTTTACCGCGTGTCTTAACTTTCGTACCCATATCTCCCGATTGTCTTTTGTCTAATATTTAAAACATGTAACAGAAGTTACTCTCAACTTCTTCTCTCTTCGCTGTTCATTTGCTTGTAGAAAGCGTAATTTAGTTTGAAACTCATCCATCTTCTGTTAATTAGCGAATAAACAAAAGATGAATTTTGATGAAGGAATATTGTTACTTGTTTTGTTTTACGAAGATGTTCATTTGTTTAATTTTTGTTTATTCAGGATAACAATAGAAAAAAATAACACCCAATAGACAGACATCCGTCATGGCATTAGTCAGCCGTGTGGTGCCGGCTTAGAATTTGCACCACCACCGCAACTCTTCCCGTGAGTGTCGTAAGAGTACTTTATGTATTTCCCATACATAAATAAATAATGCTGGACAATTCACACAGCATTATCTAGCCCCAAACTAAGCAGAGCATACATACATTACACCTTGCAGAATAGAGCTATCACCAAACTGCGATCTCCAACCCGCATGCCCAGCGTTCTGGGCATTACACTTCATTTGTAAAAAAACAGGGGGAGGTCTGCGCCCAGCAGTGGACCATTTTAGGTTGTTGAGGTTGAAGTTAAGGAGACAGACATCGCAGAAGTATTTTATTAATTGATATTTAACAATACTTTGTGACTATTGTTTAATTACAGAACAGAACACGTTTTGTCGTTTGGAAAAAAATCTAAGTTTACATTTTTTTGTTTATTTTGAAATAACCGTTGCTTGTATTTCCCAGCTTAGGTTTTCTAAATATTTTGTTATATAAAATCCAGTGTTTGTTTGTACCAAAGTTATTTGTGTACCGTGACTCAGCAACACACACACATTTCTTTTGTAAATGTTTACCTACCCGTGCCGTAGGCGTAATACATGCTATCTCTGTCGCAATGTCGTTTTTAAACCGCCCTCGCTTTCGGAGTGTTTGTACTAAGGTATAAATAAATGAAGGATAGGAAGTATGCTGAAGGATAGGATTCGCAACGAATACATCCGACAGAGAACCAAGGTTATCGACATAGCTCATAGGATTAGCAAGCTGAAGTGGCAGTGGCCTGGCCATATTTCAAGAAGAACCGACAACCGCTGGGGTAAACGTGTTCTTGAGTGGAGACCGCGACTCGGCAAACGTAGTGTAGGACGCCCTCCGACCAGGTGGGATGACGATTTGCGAAAGACTGCTGGCAGATGCTGGATGCGGCAAGCTGAAGACAGGGCGCTATGGCGCTCATTAGGGGAGGCCTATGTCCAGCAGTGGACTGGTATAGGCTGATGATGATGATATAAATAAATATAAAAATACTATATCTTTCTTACTTTTCAACGAGTACGTAATTACTAACAAGTGATTATTTTTAAAACTAAAAAAACGCAACTTTTCCTATCTTTTTCACTTTTATTCGCCGAACGAGATGACAAATGCCTAGAAAATTTGGATAGAAATACAGAAATTGAAATACAGAAATACATTTATTTGTAAAACCAATTTACATGTAATTTTTTTTTAATCAGGTCAGGATTGTTCGTATAACTAAGTCGTATTAAAAATTATAAATAAAAAATATAAATTACATACTTAAACAAATTAAGCACGGAATCATATAATTATACATAACAAATTACAAATCGAATTATAGTTCTAGGAATTCGTCCACAGAATAGAAATTCTGCTCGACAAGCCAACGTTTAAGCCTTAATTTAAAGCAGGGCAGACTGCCATCAGATGTGACAGAGTCTGGTAGTTTGTTGTACACTGCTGGACCCATCACATGAGTTAACTTTGTGGACTTCGTGAGGGAACGGCCGATGAACGTCAGCTTTCCTGCGTTCCGCGTTCCGTACGAGTGGGTGTCGCCGTTTTTTATAAACTCGTCCAGGTTCAAGCGAACATACACCGCCACTTGCATTATGACAACCATAACATGATATGATTAACCGCGTCTACGTCTAGTCACCATAAGAGACTAGACGGAGACGAGTCATTTGATATGATGTTCGATCTCATTTATTAACTTAACGGTTTTCAGTTTTAATCGCGGGTAAAAACTGTGGTAACTAGATAGGTAAAGGAAGAATGTATGTTAAATAAATAAATAATGCTGGACAATTCACACAGCATTATCTAGCCCCAAGATAAGCAGAGCTTGTGTTATGGGTACGAGATAACTGATATACTTACATACAATACATAGATAGAGATTTTTATTATGTAATATATAGAAAACGACCAGAACACCTTGAACAAATGTCTGCAGATCGTACACACATTTGTCCCGAGGCGGGAATCGAACCCGCAACCTTCTGCGTCGCAGGCAGACCTGCGCCCACCGCGCCACATCGGTCGTCCAATACCTTTCTTTGTCTGAAATAGAGTCGTTTTATTTTTATCTGGATCATTGACTTGATGTCATTGCAAATCTTGAGTGTATAGGGAACCTCAGAAAAATTCTTGAATAACTCTTAAACATTAATTTTCTCGCCGTTTTATGTAGCTACTTATTCTTTATTATGAACTAGTTTACGCCCGCTGCTTCGCACGCGTTGGTTCTATGGAAATTGGAAACATTTGAAGGTTATTTCTATCCCATGGGAAACTTAATTATCTACCCAAATATTAAAAAGAGGAAAGATTAGTTGTACTGTATTTTTGTATGGAAAGAGTTATTGAAATTATTTCAGAAGTTTTTAAGTTTATTCGTACCATTAGAAAGCTACTTTTCAGGGAGTGACATAGGCTATGTCATCCCGGAATTACCACGGGAAAGGTGAAACTACGCGGGCGAAACTGGGAGGCGTTGCTAGTGGGATGATAAAAAGTAGCCTGTGTTTTTGATTCCAGACTTAGAGATATCTATGCAAAATTTCAGATTCCTGATCTGTTCAGTAGTTTTATCGTGAAGAAGTAACAAACATCCATCTATTCATTTATCCAAACTTTCGCATTTATATTATTAGTGTGATTTTCACTCCATGTTGTTTTCGCATTATTTGTGATAAACAGTACCTGTAAATTTTCAAGACAGGAATATCAAAACCATGACAAAGCTTTTGGTTGATTAATACCACCGCAACACGATTCTCTGGTTTCCCAATTATCTGTCTTCTAATTTAAGGTCGATTGTCCTTACTACAATCGAGAGGTAAGGTGCGTTTGCATGAATTTAAATAAGTTTCCACAAATTCAGAGACACGATTTTAAAGCAGCTTTCAGTCTTGATTATAGTCTTGATTGCTGGCATTAAGTTTCTACCCTACTGTGAATGTAATTATAGTGCCTCGCGGTTTCACCCGCGTAGTTCCCGTTTTCGTGGGAATTCCGGGATAAAATATAGCCTAGGTGCTATTTCAGACTATAATCTATCTCTGTGCCAAATTTCATCCAGATCCGCTCAGCCGTTCTGGTGTGATTGAGCAACAAACATCCATCTATCCATCCATTTAAACTTTTCCATTTATAACATTAGTGTGATTTGGTTCATTCACGACTATATGAAGTTCCCTTACCGACCGGTGAATGAATGAAGACTGAATGACAGATTGAAGTATACCATATTCATTGACGAAAAATTGTATTAAGTAACGGAGATTGCTCTAGATGTTTTTTTCATATTGAAAATATTATAAAAATTATAGTATAAATATATACATCAAAGTAACTCAGATGTCTTACTTTTTTACAGAAAAACGCACGTAATGACGCCGGCAGAAGCAAGTAACAAATAATAAAAAAATTATTCTATTGAATAATCTGATTTCAAAATTAAAGTTATTTAAACGCTTCTCTCTAAAATAATAAAAAATGTTAAACAACAATAACAAAATCGCAATTTGGCAAGTAAATATCTTTATAGATTACAACTTCTTCATCAACAATCAATCATGTGTCATAAAAAATCGAATAGGTGAAGCATTAGGACATGAGTAGGTATTTTTTTTGATTGTCAGTCGAAACACCAACAATAAAATAGTTTCATGGAATCGGTTATAAAACCTCCCTACACAGAATTTGTTGGAGCGAGTTTAACTTTTGGTACCTACATATCTACCTACTCAAGTTTTATTGATAAACGATTCAACTTTACTCAAAGTTGATGCAAACGTATACGCTTGAAGTGCATATTTCCGTCCATCCTTTTCTGAGTGAATGGGAAATTGTAAAAATACGCTCTACATTGCATTGTCACCTTGTGTCACTACCGGAACTTCTTAAATTTCCAAGTTCGACAAATTATTACGTCCTTGGCATTAAGATACGGAAAACCTCGAACAAAACACAATTTGTTTGCAACATTTGTAAAGTAATCACCCCTATTGTCTGAAGACGCGACAGGCCATGGTAAATGGTAATACAATCATTTGCATAATCTTTTGTGGTTCAACTTGGCACTCTGTTACTGGTATTGTTCTTTCTCCGGTTCTGTCAACGTTGAACTAATCTTTAAAGCATAAGAATAGCGTATTTTATTCCTAAAGAGAAAAAAATCTAAAAATGTATAATTGAGATAGCTCAGGCAAAAAGGATTTACTTCGTTTTCTATACTTACTTATATTATTTGTTTATTTGAACTGAATAGGCTCCGAAACCACTGGACCGATTTAAAAAATACTTTATCCCTGATGAAGATAGGCTGATAGAATATACCCGTGCGAAGCCGGGGCGGACAGCTAGTACTTCATATAACAACAAAATAATTTTTAAAGTTTTAAATTCAATCTTTTCAATCTCTGTTTAAAAACCCTGAAATAGTATGCGCAATGTTGTTGTGTCATACGGCTGTGTAGTCAAACTTAATAAAAAAAAACTGTCATCAGCAACATCAGCGCATTTGTTCAGGTCTCCACTGCGTCCACCGTTTTCGTCAAGTCGTAACTTGAAAATGTAAACTTTAAATTCATTTTAGAGCACTTATCGCTTGATAATTTTTTTTGTATTTTTTTAGTGCTTCATTAGCACTATAGTAAGTAAAAGTGGGTGTTATATTGCTACGTACTCGGCCTATCACCAAGAATACCCCACCAGGGGTATTCTAGCCTGGAACGAAACCCTACCACCAAACTAGTGCTATGATGCTTAAATACACATAGCCGCTTTAGTAGCCTCGCGCAATACACGCGGGACTTCTAAAGTGCCTCTAGCAAAACTTAAGCTATAAAAACTAACTTAGTTTATGAATGTTAGCGGGTTAACCGGGAACCTAGTTTGTCTTGGAAGGACCCATCATCAGTATGAGTGGTATACTTCCAACAGAAACTGGGTTTGTAGTTAACCCTCTTGCATTAATTTAATTTAATTGCATTAAAAGTACAATCGATTTTGAAAAATTTCGTCGGGACTTTTTCATACTATGGTTTCTAATTTGGGTGGAATTTTATAAAACGATACACTTAAAATCTATGTTCTTGCTCAATTTCGTTCAATAGTGGAACTAAATATCTCTTGTCTAAGCATTGGCGAGACTAAACTTTTACGGCTTTACCGCTACTTTCTGTTAAAGATGGATGACCATGTGGTTTTTGTATTTTCTCTAGAGCTTAAAGCGTAATGTTGATTTGGAGACAGTCAGGATAATATTTGATCTTAAACCAGAATGTTTCCACGTTCCTGTTTAGGTGAATAAGTATTCTCGTGGGACATAGGCAGCCACGTCCACACGTTCTTACAGTGACTGGCTGGCAGAAAGAACTTCTGAGAATGTGTTCAGAATTCAATTTAGCCGGTGAAAGGCGTTCCTAATGCGCTAAGGACATACTTGAGAACATTCGTTTCAGACCTATGAAATAAAGTGTCAGTCTCGGTTGAGTTGAGGACCTTTGAAGTCGACTAATGCTTTTAATTCATTAGTAAAATAGGCTTAATTAGCTCATTCGTGTTCTTACTCTACTTAAAAAAGTTAAATTTAACCGATATACTAACCAATTTATGAGCAATAACCTTAGTTGAACATTTTGCACACTTTACATAAAGTTTTTATTAGCGAGATCAGAATAGAGCTCAAGGTCGATCTAAACATTTCCATAATTGTCCACCATAAGCTTGTCTACTTATCAGAGTATTACCAAATGGCATGTAATTTATTCTTATCATTCGTGACCGGAAACACACATTGGTGTCACAGAATAATGGCAAGGCGATGTGGTGTGGACCGTGAAGATTCAAGGAGAAGAAAACGGCTAGGTTTGAGGTGATTCCGGTCTTTCTTTATCCGGCTAAATGTGAATCCATTCCGGCTATTTCACACAGTAGGCGCAAAATACGAACGCGTTTTTAAAAAGCTTACCAAGAATAAATTGGAAAGACAGACCCAGGCAATAAGGGGTTGGATGGTAGTAACCATACCTTCGTATGATCTTCTAATCCAAAAATTGCTAGTAAGTCGAGCCAAAAATTCTATTTAACTGATAAAAACGTACGTAATGCTAGGAGAAAGACATTTCCCAAAGGAGCTATGCACGGAATTTGGAATTACCCTTTGGGGTCCCGAATAACCCTAAAAATATACAGCTGTTCACTGAAATTACATCTCACCTCTACCACTGAATAGTATTAGTGCCTTAACTTGTAGGTAAAAATAAATACTTAGCCATGAAGTTTATATTCCGCAGCAACATATAAGCCTTTCACCTTTGCTGAAAACCCAACATCATCCTTGGCATGTTAATGTCTACGTAGGATAATTCAGATAAGATCAGCTTGAAAAATCTCTCAGAATTCAGCATTCGTGTTCTAAACAGAGATTCAAACGCGAAAATATCCCGTTCTTTAACGAAGTGATCGCTGAAGACTTCAAACAGTTCGAACATTTTGATGCCTGGTGATCGTTACTTTCATTTATTCAACAGTAATTTACAACATCGTTTTCTCATTAATACGAATAGGTATTAATGAGAAGACGACCTACGTTGACAAAATAAATTAGAGTTGAAGCCGGCGTTTTCGTACCTCTACGCTTTTTCGTACAAAACCACTGTCACGTAATGCGAGTAAATTGTTTTGTTTGTGCTGATGAAACGGTGTGGTATCAATTTTCTTCGCACTGCTGACACTTTGCTGACACCCAAGGACGTTATTGAGGCGGGAAATCCTCGCAGATATTGGATTGTCTTGCTTCGCAAAATAATTTATGTTTATCGTGGTAAAAGCTTTATTGGGTATTTATCCCGGTTACCTTTTAAAACAAGCATACGGTTTTAACATTATTGCTTAATACGAAAAACAAAAAAAAGTTTATTTAGTTCATGGTGTGGTTTCTGATTTTCGATTAGGTTCAGTTTTTAGGGTTTCAAAGATCGGTTTTGAAACCCTTATGGTCTCGCTTTGTCCGTCCCCGCTCTTTCTTGAATATCTCAGTAACTACTAAAATATATATTGAAATATATATTGAAATAATGATACATTTCGTTCGCCATTACTGATTTCAAGAAAAAAATATATAAATAAATGAAAATGAATATTTTCAGTACAAATTTTGATGTTGAAATTTCAAAAGAGACCTAGGAAAGCAAATGGGGTATCAAATGAAAGGTATCGTTTTGTACATTTCAAAACACTTTTTGAAATTTCTGTAAATTTCATACTTTTTGAAATATTTAAAAAAAATCGAAAAATTTACCATACCCCCCCCCCCTATCTCCGAAGATTGCAGACCGATCCACGTACAATAAATTAGGCGTTTGTAGATATAGATCTATATTTTACAGGAAAAATATAGAGAAGTCTGTAATAATAATAGTTTTTGAAAAAGGTAAAAAAGGGGGGGAATTTTTTTTCAAAAGGGGGGTATCAAATGAAAGGTATCGTTTTGACCATTTCAAAACACTTTTTGAAATTTCTGTGAGTTTCATACTTTTTGAAATATTTCAAAAAAAGACAAAAAGTTGACCATTCCCCCCCCCTAGCTCCGAAGATTGCAGACCGATCCATGTACAATGTATTAGGCGTTTGTAGATATCAATCTATATTTTACAGGAAAAATATAGAGAAGTCTGTAATAATAATAGTTTTTGAAAAATGGTCAAAAAAGGGGATTTTTTTTCAAAAAGGGGTACCTACCCATGTGGGGTATCAAATGAAAGGTATCGTTTCGGCCTTTTTAAAACACTTTTTGAAATTTCTGTAAGTTTCATACTTTTAAAAATATTTCAGAAAATTGATTGTCCAAATAATTGGCAAATGTTTGAAACCCTCGGCGCGCGAGTTACACTCGCACTTGGCGAATCTTGTTTGTAGTAGCTAATTTTTATTATATATATTATATTTTTAAAATTAAGTTTGTCTTGTTCTCAAATGATTTTGAATCTGTCTCTTCTGCCTAGGTGCACCAGTCTCTCAAGAATCAGGAAGTCAGGGGAAGCCATACAAAAAACACTAGTTCATGTTTTTCTCAATATGCGTAACTCAAAAAAATATTTGTTTCTAGTTGCGACCAATATTGTCTATTGGTTGTAACGAGTAACAATAAGGTTCTCTCCTTCTTTTCTCTCTCCATCCATATTGTGTGCCCAGCAGGTCTATATATAGTGACACTTATGTAATTATCTAGACTTTACTATAAATACCTCTGTACTGTACACCTAAAGACTGCAATAAATTATTGAGTATTGAGTTTACAACCAGTTCATGCTGAGACAGATACCTACCGTTTTATGACTATATGCAAAAATAAGTCTGTTTGTCTGTACTAACTTTTATTTTTAACCTACTTCTTGAGGAAGATTAACAGCTGTATGTATTTTTCTATGTCTCCGTCAATTATGAAACAATTTTGAAAATTCGCTATTGTATAAAAAAATATCCCAAAAAGATTCTATAAAAAATGTATTCCCGAGGAATTTGTATTTATTCCGTCAAACTTAAAGAACAAATTTATACTTTACAAAATCACGATTTTAATAGATTTTGATTTTTCTTTGTTTCTATACATTTAAAGGTTGATTTTGAGGTCGTCTCACACAATTTTGACTCTCGGGAAATATAAATGTGCGCTGTTAAACGTATCTAAAACATCATCACATGATAGTTTTTACTATCACTGGTAACAAATGACGATTTCGAAGGCAACGGACGTAATAAAACTAAATAAGAAGACTTTTAATTGGATGTTGCCACTTGAAAAATTAAACCGCGCTGTCGAAGTGTTTGGGGTTTATAACTACTTCCAAATCCATTTTCATTATTCAAGAATTTGAATTCGGTTTATAGTTTGAGTATGAATTGCAAATAAAATATTATGGTTATGGTGGAGGTACTCTTGTATCCGCATTTGGAGTCCATTTGGTCCATTTTAGTAAAATAAAATATTTTATTCTAGTCTAATATTAACTGAAAAGTCAACAGTCGCGTCTTTGTCAGTAAGTAGATCTACTACAACTCAGCCGATTCCTATCTGACCACTCGCTCTTGAATCCTCTCCAATCTGGTTTTCGTCATGGACACAGCACCGTGACGGCCCTTTCTAAAATAACGGATGACATTCGCCGGGGCATGGACAATGGACTTGTGACTGTGTTGTCATTGCTTGATTTTAGCAATGCCTTCAACAATGTCGACTATGATATTCTTCTTGCTGTACTTCGTTCTCTTAACATATCTCCAATTGTAACCGACTGGTTTCATAGTTATCTGTTCGGTCGCCGGCAACGCATCCGCCTTGACGATAAGTTTTCGTCTTGGTGTGATGTCACTGCTGGTGTTCCACAGGGCGGCGTACTTTCTCCTCTTCTATTTGCAATTTTCATAAACTCCATATCAGAATCTCTGTCAAGTTCCTACCACCTTTACGCTGACGATCTCCAGATCTACCAACAAGCTCCAACCAATGACCTTACGTCTGCTATAACCTCAATAAATGATGACCTCTCACGTATCCTGGCATGGAGCAAAGCGCACGGTCTTTTGGTGAACCCTAAGAAGACTCAAGTCACCGTTGTGGGTAGTTCAAGGATGATTGCTAAAATTGATGTTAAATCCCTATCTCCTATCTCCTTTGATGGTGTTATAATTCCTGTTAGTAAAACTGTCAAAAACCTGGGTCTGATCGTAGACAGTGAGTTGTCCTGGGGTCCGCAATTGGCTGAACTCAGTCGAAGGATGTTTGCATCAGCCGGCTCACTGCGACGACTTCGCAATTTCCTTCCGACTTCCACTAAAGTTACACTCGCCCAGTCCCTTTTGCTCCCTATCCTTGATTACGCCGACGCCTGCTATCCGGACCTCACTGAAGATCAACTAAATAAGCTTGAGCGCCTCCAGAATTTCAGCATCAGGTTCATATTTGGCCTTCGCAAATATGACCACGTATCCGAGTATCGCGTTAAACTCAAGTGGTTGCCCATCCGACTTCGCAGGAATACTCACATACTATCCCTCTTGTACAGTATCTTGTTCTATCCTCACAGCCCATCTTATCTCAAGGAGAGCTTTGAATTCCTGTCTGACTCTCATTCTCTCTCGTTGCGCTCATCAGCAACTCTCGCCTTAAAAGTTCCTGCTCACTCTACTACTTTTTATGAAAAATCTTTCACTGTACAAGCTATCCGTCTATGGAATGCTCTTCCCCTGGACATCAGACGTGCAAAATCACTTCCTATATTTAAAGAACGGCTTCATCAGTATTATTTATCCGCTTAACAAAAATACTAGTTTTTTATGTGTATGTAAGTTTATCATTAGTAAGTAGTATATGTATGTTAGGTATTATGGTAAGTAGTGTATGTTTAATGTTATTATTTTATTTTCATATCACTCAAATGCCACCGTCTATTTTGTTCTTTTATGTCCAGTCCATCCCAAGGTTGCCTGGAAGAGATCGCTTAAAGCGATAAGGCCGCCCTTTGTACTTCCTATATTTCTTGTATTTCCTTTTGTATTGTATTTTGTGTTTGTGTGGTACAATAAAGTGTTTTCTATCTATCTATCTACAAGTACTTACGACATTAAATCGAGGTCGATTCCTCACCGTCACCCACAAACAAGACATAACCTATTTACCTTACCCGCGATTTATTAGCTAATTCCGAGAGTTGAACCTCACGGCAAATTGTATTCTGTCAGGGTGTATTACAGGTGGGTTTTGTTTGGGATTGATGAAGATCCGCTGAGTCAGGTGGGTCAGGTTCTGTGTTTGTATCAACAGGTGATAGATTGGGTACGAAGGGCAGATTATAATCTATTGGATTTAACACAGCAACATTAAGGCTGTTCCCAATATTTAGTATATTATATTCATATCAGAGATAGCTTGGAATATAAAGTCTAGAGTCACTTAATTTCATTATTATTGGCTAACCCAATGATAGTTTAATTTATAGACACTTTGGGGTGGATTCGACCAGACTAGAATAAATATTATCCTGAGAATAAAACCGCATAATACTCTAGACTTTCTAAACTTTGCATTCAACTAAATCTGAGTAAAGATATATTTTTATGGCTGCCACTAGACCAACAGCTGTAATTATTCGACACTAGAGTTAAAATATACTGTGGGTAGTTAGTTAATCTCATATTTGGTCGAATCAAGCATGAATCCAGCCTTAGACGATATATAGTTAACTATCAGCGATAGATAACTATACAATGGAATCCACTGGGTATATTTGATGTTGAGCCCTGTCTTTTTTTTCTGTCTATGCACAATTCTCACGTCTGTCTAAAAGTAGTCATACTTACCTACATGTGAGGTCAAGGGAGGTTGAATCATCAACGTAGAGATTTTAAGATTGTGTATACTTTGTTACTTTCGGCCTTGGTTTTAAAAGATTACCGGTTACCGGTTACTTATGTACTTAAAAAGATTTGCTATGACTGGTCGTTTATGAAGTTTGTTGTGTTACCGTGATTGTAATTAATATTATATTTGGTTAGGAAACCAATTAAAAGACACTGTCCAGTCCAAATTGTCCACATTTACTGTTTCACGGTGAAGTGGTTTAAAGGGCAGTATATTTCTAACTACCTATTATTACCAGTATAATCACACTATCAAACTAATATTAGAAATGCTAATGGATGTTTAGATGGGTGGATGGACGTTTGTTACTTCACGTCAAAGCCGGTGAAAATTATAGATATAGCTCGAAGTCAGGAATTAAACATAGACTAATTTTAAGGGTTCCGTACCCAAAGGGTGAAAATGGGATCCTAGCTTCTCCGTATATGTCCGTCTGAAGCCTTCTTGCATAGGAGAAGTTCTTGGCCTGGAAAAAAACATAGGCTACTTGTTATCCCATAAATCTGTTCCCATATGATAGAAATACCGTAAAACGTTTCCATAGAAACAAGCCGCGGGCAGTATATAGTATAATGTACGTTTTAATCAACTGGCAACACGTTTTAATGCTTATGAAAACGACTTTTGCGCGGGCGTGCAACGTTTTATTACTATGCAAAATATTTTTAAGCTTAGTTCTGCATGAAGGCAAAATTACCTTCAAAAGCATTTTAGGGATAAACAAAAGATGTACATATTAAAAAAAATATGCGCTTAGCAAGGTTTTTTATTTTTTGATGACATAACTTGTCATACTTGAAACCGAAACTAGCGTAGGTACTAGGTAGGTTGAAACACTAAGTTGAAACTCTTATAGAGAATCGCCCTAAGTGCCTTCCCTAACATTTGATGAAAAAACTTTGCGCTCACCTTCGTGATTACTGTTTCTTCACGACTGATAACTCGGAACACTTCTCTTTAACGAGTTGGATCCGACTTTGGCTCTTAGTTCAGTAGAACTCTTCTGAACTTGGATTCTTGGACTTTCGTCACGTTTTCTTAAGAATGTAATGCTGAAGTTTCGATGGTATCGTATTAAATACTAAAAAGAAAACTTTGGGTCAGCAGGATTGGTGAAAACAGTTAGTTTTAATTTTATTTACTTTTTTTTTATTCTTTTACAACATTCGTTTTCTTGACAATGTGTCCGCACATGTGCGATTGGTGATAAATGATAATAAAACATGAGGAGTCATAGATTTAAATCGTTAGATAGGCCCTTACCGCAGTGAAACCGCGCTGTGTTGTTCCACGGTCGAAAAGAGTGAGGCTCACTAACCTGGAATCAGTGCACATCCAAACACAGTGTTAGCCGGACGTGTTGTAAAGGACGTTTGCGAGCAGTTTAGTGTCACAAAATGCCATCGTGTGCCTTTCTAAAGTGCAACAACAATTCTAGAAACAGTAATAAAGCCAGAAGTGTAACATTTCACTCGTAAGTATTGCGATTTGATTTAAAAACTTTTATTTTTCCTTCCGCACTGTCTATAATAACAAATTTAAACGGCGAGTGCACGAAAGAGAAAGTAGTGTTTGCAACTAATGTGGGAGAAAAAGAGATGACACTATTTTCTCAGTACACTTGTTGTGTGTAGATTGCACACGTTTTAGACAGACGCGTTTTCGATTTCAGGATATAAATAAGACCTTTATGTTTTCACAGAAGTCAGTGCAATACAATTGTAAACGAAATGGTAATAATAATAATTAGGTTTATTGGCAAAAAACACTATTTCTAACTACTTACCGGACCTTACCTTCTACACAAATTGCACAGTTTTTGGACGCCATGTTGACGCACACATTCAAACATTTTCGATTTCAGGGCATCTAAGTGCATACTTTTTTCAGAAAAGTGTGTGCAATACAATTACACACGAAATGGTAATAGCAACAGATAAGTACAATGGCAGAAACACGATTTTTTTGACTACACATTAGTGTGCGTGCGTCGGCATTTTGTTAACGCACACATTCAAAAACAAAGCCACAGTTTTTGGTGTCGGGGCCTATCTAACGATTTAAATCTATGTGAGGAGTAATTTCCCCACATTAAAGTTATTTGTGTAGGTAGAATAAAAGGAAATCGTGCGAAAGCCCTACTTCACCTACCATCACACTGATGTTATAAATGCGAAAGTTTGGATGTATAGATGAAGGGATGATTGTTACTAATTCACGCAAGAACTACTGTGTACTGATCGGGCTGAAAATACGCATATATGTATTTCTGGTCTGAAATAAAACATAGTCGCAGTTCCCATGGGATAGAAAATGCTATGAAAATTTCCATAGAAACGACGCGTGCTAAGCCGCAGGCAGAAACTAGTAGTTCAATATAGCGATAATTTTCAAAGCTGAACCATTGAGAGCCAACGTGGATCTAGCGAGAAAAAAATTATCTATGGATCCACTCCTTCCAAACTGGATCTAATGAGCAAAATAAATCTCAATAGATCCAACACGGATCTAATCAATAGAATAACCGAGAATGATCCTGATTGATAAAATGAATTCGTTTTTGTTTACGATATACGGTACCTACGTGGTTCACCATAACACGAGTACCACATTGGGGTTTTACAACCTTCAGAATGATGTGTCGAGACAGCCGCACTAAAATGTTATGATATGGACCATATTCGAACAAAAAAATGCTCCGTGTCACGCATTTATCTGTTTTTATTTTTATTGTAGGTGTCTATTTTTATCTGTGACGTGTCATATCGGCCACATTAATTCCATTAGGTATACCTAAACCTATGCCTTTCCAGTATTCTTTATATTTTACTACGATTTTATATACTTACGTAATTTGTTATGTTGTGTTTGCTTGCATCGTAGCAGTTTAATAATGGCTCTCTAATGAAAAATATATTTCTACAATGTACCTACGTATTGTAAGGACCATTTAATAAGTCATTGATAGTGATTCTGTGGGCAAAAAACCTTAATTAAACTAAAAATCTAAATTAATAAAAATTATTAAATTAAAAAATTAATTAAATAATTAAAGGTTATCGACATAGCTCATGGGATTAGCAAGCTGAAGTGGCAGTGGGCTGGCCATATTTCAAGAAGAACCGACAACCGCTGGGGTAAACGTGTTCTTGAGTGGAGACCGCGACTCGGAAAACGTAGTGTAGGACGCCCTCCGACCAGGTGGGATGACGATTTGCGAAAGACTGCTGGCAGATGCTGGATGCGGCAAGCTGAAGACAGGGCGCTATGGCGCTCATTAGGGGAGGCCTATGTCCAGCAGTGGACTGGTATAGGCTGATGATGATGATGATGATGAAACTAAAAATGTTGCTGTCTCTTTTTATTTCGATCGAACAATGGTCTGCCGCATTTTTACGGTAGTTTAGTTTAGGTTTTTTGCCAACAGAATCACTACCAATACTACATTAAAACTAGATAGTTCTTTCCATAAGTTATTTTACGATAGCCTCGATAACGCAACGCACTGGGGTCCAAATCTGCTAACCAATCGCTTTACTATGAAAATGGTTTCGTCGCAGAGTCGCCAGCGCCGCGCCACCATACACAGACTTGGTAATTTACCTTAGATGGAAAAAAACTAGATGGAGGGACGCCCGTCTGAAGTATCGAGATAAAAACCAATCTAAAACCATTCTATCAATCTATCCGCAAATAGCACGTCAGCACACGCATCTCAAAGCTACGACTGATACAGAAAAACATTGACCTATTAGGCTCAGCTTATGCTACAGACTTGAGTCACGATAGTTTTAAGACAGCTTTACAAAAAACGACATCGACGACGACCTCTGTGGCGCGGTGGGCGAAAGTCCGCCTACGACGTAGGAGGTTACGGGTTCGATTCCCGGCTCGGGACAAATGTTTGTACGATCTGCAGATATTGTTCAGGGTGTTCTGTACGTTTTCTATTTATAATATAATATTATAATTACAGAAAATATCTATGTATTGTATTATATTATGTATATCAGTTATCTAGTACCCATATCACAAGCTCCGCGTAGCTTGGGGCTAGATAATGCAGTGTGATTTGTCCATCATTATTTATTTTATTTTTTATTTTAAAAGCATTAGTCTGTCTTAAAACTATCGTAAATCATTTCTGCGCTCAGCCTTAGAATACCAAAAGGTGTCAAAGGCGGTGGTTTAGACGCTATACCATTGACATAGTAAGGAGACTGTGTTAACAGAATTCGCCCCTAGTGCGTTGCGCTGTCGTAAACTTTTGGAAAGAACGATTAAGTTTTATTGTAGTAATGACTTGTTAAATGGTCCTAATAATACGTTCTCGATTTATAAGATGTTTCAGTAAAGGATCAACATAAATACTTAACGCAATATTTCTTGGTCACGATTATGATTTTACGGCCATATCTGAATAACAGACGACTCCAATCACGACTGGCAACCCACTACCAATGTTACCAACTATTCTTATCTAATAGTCTAAACCTAGATTAGAACAGAGCTTTTAAAAATGTAAGAAAACAATAATTGATAAGCCTACCCGTCTGCCATTTACTACCTGATTCCTAACCTACTTCTTCGGTAAGTATTTCGAACTTAAAAAAAAAGTGATTTAATTGAAATACTAGAGATGGATTTTCATTTTAAAAATATTTTACAGCAGCGCTGCGAAAAACTTTTAAGTACCTAGGTACATTACTCGTATTCCGATGTCGGCTTAGTAACTTTATCCTACATTTTCTTCAAAATATGCCTTACATCGTTACAGCTTACGCCTGTAACCCCATTTTCATCTTACATGTTAAGTGTTGTTTATGAAACCTCTGAAAATGTAACGAGATCTAACTAAAAGTATAAAAGTTGGCTACATCGCTGTGCCTGCCATGAATATTTATTGTGTACGTCACTTTTCATCGTTTACACTTGGCACGGCGATGTTTAGCGTTGAATATTATTGACTTACTACAACGCTCATCTGGCTTGCCTAGATAGCTTGCGATATTTTAGTATTTACTTCCCGATTTAATTAATTTCAGAGCTTCAAGGCGACACAATTCTCTCTCGTCACAATGTTATAAAACTTCTTTTCAGAGTCAGGGGTTAATACAATTTAAAACGATACACTTCCGTGCCTGGGAAAGCACGTTAACCGTTGGTCACATCGGATTACGAGAGTTATTGAATCCAGAGTGCATCTGTGTTCGCGCACACACTTGTGCACTATAATATTTCCTGCGGACATGGCTGGTCTCTGTTGAGACTGGCCCCTGTGGCTATATAGCAACTCGACTGAGGACTCCAATAGAACTATATTAACTCAGAAAACTACAGGTAAATAATAGAAACAAATAAGAACTAGGTTTTAAAATTCAAACCGTTGAGATAACTTCAGAAGGTTGCAAATAAACTAGAGGCAGCTCAACTGATTCATATCAATACTACGTCCTACGTCCCGAAAACGCTGCTGGCTAATCACTACACATTCACTTCCTACTAAAACAAATAAACTTAATTTTTTTAACTAACTTATAATTTCAGTTGTTCAATGAATGTGCTTTGTTGTTTTGGAATGAATTTCCCTCGTTATAAACAAACGCCTGTTTCATTATGTAAATTACCGCCGCGTAATATTGCGTGCTGAGAAACACTAGGCGTCCTTAAATATATCCACGTATTTTATATTTTTAACGCGCTTGCTCTGATTATCAACGATACACAAAAGCTTTTTTATTTCGTAGTTCTTTTTGATTATGCCTTAAAAAGTCTCAAATGTCTAATCAAAAGCTTTTGTTATTTGTTGTTAGAAAATTCAGAAAACGTCAAAATAAACCAACCTGCAATTATGCTAAAAAAAGATGAGACATAAATTCTCGTACTTTCTAAATAAAAGTGTAAAAACCGAGGACCGTCTTTCCAATTATGCTGACGTGGTTTTTACAACACCTACGAGGCGTTTTTGATGTTCTTTTTTATGATAAGAATTCTCCGGTCATGCCCTTCGCGACAATGTCAAACGACGATGAGACCGTCCTATCATAATGAATCCCCAGGGCTTAAACCGAATCTGCCCTCTATTTAAGAATATATTCACTAGTCTCATTACAATGACTTTATTATAATGAAAATTTATATCTAAATAAAGAGAGCGCAGGAATAGAGCTGTCATTTTGAAAACAGACATTTTTCTTGCTCTCTTTGTATTCCAAGTCTGAAACCATTACTAAGTAACACTGTTCCACGTAACCCCTCAAGAATCTCCCAAAAATAATACAAGAATATCCGAGCTGTGAAGTTTCAAAATATACTTCTTCACACTTTGAACTGGCCTAGTATTACTCGTATTTTCCAGTTATGAGAAACAGGCTCCACATTTCACATAGCAATTGCATAAGATTGCGTGCAGAAAATCAACAGGTGCGTTATGTTCTTCGCACGGAACTTATACAGCCAATTAAATATTATTGTGGCTTTTCACGAAAGCTCTATTAAATAATACATACCCACAGAAGAAACCTGCTGCCCTTTCTCTGGTAGATTTCTGTGTGGGCTCTTGCGACATTCACGGGCTGAGTTGTAGGGGTAGATTCATACGTCCCGCGACTATTACGATACAACACGGCATTTACAACGATTTCGCATGTATAACTGTATAACCTTACTAAAACGTAAGTGAATCGATTGAACGCCTTGGATTTTAGACCGGTTATTATTATTTATATTACGTACTTTCCTTTGGCCAATTAAGATGGTGACATTCATTGAAATCATTTTTACAAGCAGTGGTGTTAGTACCTACTTGCGTCTTTATTAACTAACTTTCGTCACTATTCTTTTTACCTAATTGAACAATTTAATTTCTTGACTCTACGCTTAGTTTGATTATTTTCACCATACCTTGCTTTTTTGGCGCCAATTAGATAAAATCCGTGGAACTACCAATAGATTTTATGTGTTATTTCGATCTGTAATATTCCAAGTTAGTTCTCTTTAATCAAGTTCTTTATTAATATTGACATTGCAAAAGTTTCTGAACTCGCCTCCATTTCTTCAAGGCTGTTCGATTATTTGGCCTATTCATACTGCTTCCTGATGAAAATGTCTAATAGTCACGAAAAATTAGCCGATATTTTCTCGATTAGTTAGCCATTCGGTGACTGTAGCCAGTTGTCACGCAATATCAGTAAAACATAAGTTTCTTGACTTTTCAATTAAAAACCAAGTAAATTGCTTGTCCGCAGCTGATTTATTCGGTAGTAGGATCATACATTTCAAACGTAAGATCGCAAACTAAATACCTTAGGTATTTAGTTTGCGATCTTACATAAACTACAAAGTTTATTTTTAAAGATTATTTATTGAAATAAAGTTTTAATATCTGGTAGTAGTTTTGGTATCTGGTTCTAATGACTTTACCTTGTAACCCCATAAAAAATTATACCGTAAAAAGTTTCCTCAGACTTGTAAACGTTTTCATTGTGGGTTTTTAAATTTTATCTCAATCCAGTTGGTGGTAAAAAATAAGAAAACAAATGCCGGTCGGCGGGGGTTGACCCAAATGCATTTAACTTGCTCAGTGTACCCGAAAACCTGGCTAGCTATTTTAGGTCAAAAAGAATCCTAGTATGGTTTATAGTTGACTTGCTGCCCTCGAAAACTCGGTTAAATATTCAGGTTAAATTGATTACTTACTGACCTACTGTTACTAATTCTACCTAACTAGTATAACCATTTAGATCTTTTTACTAGATTATTTAGAAACCATTAATAACAAAATAACAGGGATTGTTATTTTTAGATTGCTTATCAAATCTCAATGTTATAAATATGTTGCTGCCTTGCTAACTTAATATTATTTAAACTGGGTAAAACAAGTTTTTAAAAAACAAGCTTCCGCTCACAGCTTCGTTCATTATACCGGGATAAAACATAATCTTTTTCACTCAGGGTCAATGTAGCTTTATATCTATCTATATGTAATGTATTGTATTATGTATATCAGTTATCTAGTACCCATAACACAAGCTCTGCTTAGCTTGGGGCTAGATGATGCTGTGTGAATTGTCCAGCATTATTTATTATTATTTATTTAGCTTTCTATTTGCATTAGAATTTTCAAAACTAACTTAGTAACGTAGTCCAGAGTAATCATCTCATAAATCAATTCTAAGTAGATATCTAGCTAATTATACTATAAGTAATATGTATTAGTGTTACTATTGAGGAAAAAACAGAATAAAACAATTACAACTAATGTTTACTCATACATTTTTTTTAAATATAAGCCGTCACCAGAAGACCTAGTGCCCTTCTTCCATTCAACGTGGCTATGCTAATTCGTTGACCGAAATAAAAGCCAGCTTTCCGATCACCTGTGGACTCTATTAAGGGTTTAATTTTTTTTTCTATTAGAGACTAAATTTTTTACAGCTGCAGAACTGATCCTATATTGCATTTTCTAACTCACGAAAAAAAACGATTCCACCATTCATCCTAAATTTTAACTGAACTTACGAAAACACGAAAAGATTGAATCTTCGTAGCAAGTCTACGAGTTTTGTAGCGGCATGGCAGAGCGCAGGTTGTAAATCATAGTGAAGTTGGTTCCACGTTTTCCACAAGTTATGGGGATGAACGCAGAAGTGCTCGTATTCGCAGGGGAGTTAGTCACGTCCAGCGTTTTGCGAGTAGCGCTAAATATGATAAAAAGATCAAAATATTTACTTCGTCTTGTGTAATACATCAACACTTCTAGATAAAAGTACAGATAATTGTTATTATTATTTTGTCACGTTCTGTTAAACCCGTTTTAAGGCTTCGCTAATGAGTTCCTCGCTCTTGCTAAGTCGAAACTTGTGATAAGAAGCGAGGGTTCCTGCTCTGGCTAACTCAGGTTTTTCTAATTACAATGTTGTAGATACTTAGCTTTTTGCTTTGAAAGAAAAAGAAGAAAAAATAAATTTAGTACCTTAAACACTACGTATTACTACAAAACAGTAAGATAAACTAAAAATTAAGGCAATGTGAGTAAATTCAGCTTTTTGCTACATACATTATTATAAGATATATCTCATAGATATAGATATATATAATAATATTGTATGTCCGAAATGGATAAAATTGTTGTTACCAAATTATGCTATAAGACCTTTCCTATGGATGTTTTACACAATTTTACAATAAATATATTCTTATTCTTATAAGAAATGCATGTAGCACTGTTTTTCAAATTACTCCTCTCGGCTGGTCACCGAAGGTTTAGGTGATTGCGAGATTTTAAACGATAAATACGGAAACAAACAGATCTAGAAAACTATGAGTAGATAAATATTTACATTTACAGTTAGGTATTATATAATATAAAAGTGTACATTACATAATATCATTAATAAATGACGATATAAGTTGCATTATTAGGTTTACTTGTAGATCGAGCGTTGCTATGTAAGTATGTTGTGCAAGCGTGTGTGTCGGCTTTAGAGTGCGTTACTCGCACTGGTGCTAAGCCGTAAAAGGTCCGAAAGATTTTTGGTTGAACCGACTAGGGTTTCGAGGCTTAGTTGGTTAGAGCACACCCGTACGGTGGGGCGCGGGTTCGATCCTGCCGAAATCGAAAATTTTTGTGTCATTATTGAGTTGTAGATACTATCTAAATGGTAACAATATATGTAGACTACGTTCTCTATATGATATACAAACATATTTTATTTAATATTTTTAACAACTGCTTTGAACTTACTCAAGTTTAAATTCTTTATTTCGTCGCTTAATAAATTATAACTATCGAAAGGCTTCATCATAAGGATTATTTTTTGCTAAATAACATAGTGTCACAAATAAAAGGAAGACCATGAATTTGAACATTTTTAATACAAAATTAATCAATTTATCATATGCTTCAAAATGAGTCCCTTCCTGTTGAATACAAAGTCGCAGTCTCAAAAGTAGTCCATTTGTTTAGTGTCAATAATCTTTTGCTTAACGAAACCAAAACAAAATGTATTAGATTTATTCTACCTAATGTTAAACAAGTTAAGGCTGATGTAAACGTAAAGCGAGAAACGTTAGAAATTGTTAAAAGTACCGTATTCTTAGGAATCACTTTAGATAATAAACTTCAATGGGGCCCACACATAGATAAGTTATCGAGGAGACTTAGTTCTGCAGCGTATGCAGTCAAAAAAATCCGTTTTCTTACAGACGTGGATACATCTAGACTTGTTTATTTCAGCTACTTCCACAGTATTATGTCATATGGTATACTGCTGTGGGGGAACGCTGCAGATATTAACACCATATTTGTGCTGCAGAAGAGGGCTGTTCGTGCTATCTATAATATGGGTCCCAGAGAATCCCTACGTGATAAATTTAAAGAAATAAACATAATGACAGTCCCCTGTCAATATATTTATGAAAACTTGTTGTACACTCATAAAAATATCAAAAGCTTCTCTAAAAATAGCGATATACATAATATTAATACTAGAAATAAACATAAACTCGCTGTGCCCACAACCAGGCTTCACAAGATAAATGTATCTTTCAAAGGGCAATGTATACGCTTCTACAACAAAACTCCTAGTGAGTTGCAAAATCTATCAATTAATAAATTCAAACAAATTGTCAAAACTTTTCTGTGCAAAAAGGCTTACTACAAAATATCAGATTATTTAGAAGATAAAAAAGCTTGGGACGGGTTTTGCTCCAACTCGAAAAATAACAACTAACAGGCTAAAGGTTTCTTCGTCGCTTCTTTACTTTAGTCTACACACCGAAGCGACAGAAATCAAAAACATCACTTTATTTCCGTGTCAGTGTTTTATTTTAAGAATTTGACTTTTTCTAAGTATACATTTTTGTATTTATGGAAATAAAGAATTTTTGATTTTGATTTTTTTGATTTTGCACTCTTTTGATTATTTTGCTCTCTGTGGATTTTTTGATCTTGCGGATACTTTCATACAGGTTCTTGTAAACGAAATTTTTTACATAACCCCATAAAAAAACCTAACGGGGTCCCGATCCAGGGATGAAAGTGTTTATTGAGATAGTTCATAGATGTGTTCTTGTTCTGTGACTGTTATGACTGTTATTTCAGTTGTAAGTCCTTACGGCAATGTCAGCTTTTCATTTTTCTGAACAAATTTTCACACCAAATGTAAAAATTTATGGCTTTCCTTTTATTTGTGGCACTATGTTATTTATCAAAAAATAATCCTTATGATGAAGCCTTTCCATCGGTATAATAAAGCTACAAGCCGATTATTTTTCTCATGTAACGGGTTCGATTCCCGGTTCAACCATGTAACTATTTAAATAATCTATGAATGCAGTTTAAATTGTTTTTTTAAATTCAAATAATGTCTTCTTTCAGTAAAATGTTCCATCTACAATATTCAAGGTACTTTCCCTCCATGTGGCATATCCGTGGGACGCCCTGTATAATACTGAGTGGTTTGGCATCGCGGATATGTTGGCGCCTTGGGCACGGTATGATATCATTTCGAACCTTTGCGTATGTAGGTACATTTGGTTGCTAGCTTATCATCACGGTTTTGCGGTATTTTAGATACTTATGTAGGAACAGGTTTGATTTGATTTGTGAATCTCAATTCAGGTGCTTATTTGCCGTTTTTGTACCTATATATTATAACGGTAGACAATTCACACAGCATCATCGAGCCCCAAGCTTAGCAGACCTTGTTATAAGAGTACTAAATAAGCAAGTATTGAACAAACAAGGCAATATCCAAGGCGTCTCAGAAATACCGATTTTATCAATTAATTCTGTATTATTCCCGGTTGTAAAAGACTTGATTTTGACAGTATCAAAGCATTGATTACCTAAACCTACACCACTGAAATAATTAAACTGTACTAACTATAGCTTTAATAATTTAACCAACTACAAACTCTTGTGAATTGTCGGGGCGGGCGTTCAATTCAATTATTTCAAAAATATTTTCATATAATCCGACCACAATTTTGTAACATTTCAGGCTTTGTTTATTCGACCCGATTCGCTGGGATGAGATAGCCCTTAATTAAGCTCTGCGCCGTGTACGCGTGTATACGCACATAGCTACACGTATTTTGATGGAGTAACGTAAGTTTAGAACTCTTGAACACTTTGAACACTTTCTTTAGGGTTTGTAGCTCTTATAGTGAACATCTGTCATGTTGGCAACGGTCTCTCGTTGCCAAAAGTTTCTGGAATCACGCTCGTTTGCCAAGTCTACTTGATTAGGATTTTTTTAGCTAGCTTAAGTCAGTCTGTAAATTTTCAATTCATATTCGTTTTGGTAAACCAATATTAGCTTACCTTACTATAAAGTATATATTCCAACAACCATTTTCAAAAGAGTGCTTTTTCAAAAGAAATTCAAGCAAAATCTTTTATACCAAGATGTTTCGCAGCAAATGTAAAAATCGTAGAATAAATATTTGCAAAAGATTTTCGTGTTTGTACCATTTCGGAATATATCCGAGAGGACCTAGCTTATTCGATCTCTCGGAAATGTATAAAATATAAAACGAAACATGTTTCAAACATCATTTTTGTTCCATATGTTTTCTTTCACACAGTATCAAAGACCTATCTTATCGAGACAAAAGAAAAGAAAAAGAGGCAATTTTTTTTACGTATTAGTGATGCGGCAGAAACTTCGTAAATATTTATACATTGTTATGTAAACGGTTATATTTTTGCATAAATAGTGGCGTGCTGTGCGGAAACCAAGAAGTAGCGATTCGAGTGCTTTTTATAAGAACTGTAGTTATCGTGTTGCGTATCCGTTTTATGTGATTTCGACGTCCGGAATTAGCAATTGAAAACTAAAGTTTGGTCGTTATGGTACTAAACGCTATGATAAATACTTTAAATTTCAGTATGCACGGTTTTTAAAAGCGTCGTTCATTTCAAAACTGGAACACTGCCGCGCCGTGTCAATGCTTTTAACTTATTATGCCTTTTGAAAAACGCTTAACTGCATCCAAAATCCATTAATTTAAGTAATATCTAGTTCAACCGAAGCTGCCAACTTAAAACACAATCGAGCGTTCTCGTACACACGAAAACATCTGCATTGCGTACACTGCGTACATGACTCGCACTTGGCCACTACCGTCACATTTTTAACTTCCCCAAAAAGAAGTATTACGCCTCTTGTGTCTGCAAGTAGGTCAGTGCTAGTAGAGGAACGACAAAGCTTCGTCCATAAATATCTAAAACCGGATGCGCGTATGCTCTAACTGGGTGTAAAGTTTGGGAAATTATTATAGTCCTTGTTTTGAGACTGATAATCAACCTTGGACCAAATGTCTTCCTACAGTTCTAACTTTCGGAAATCCTTTTCTAAACTTCTAATAGACCAAACCTAGAGAGGTACGTTGTTTTGTATAGTAGACAAAAGCTAGTCTACAGCACCGGGGGACAACCTCTCAAGAGCCTCAAGCTCTAAAGCTTTACAGGCTGATACAACGTGCCAAGAATAAATAATCTGACTATCGTCCCAGACTTGGCCTTGAGCTAAATCTGAAAACAGACAAAAATGGCTATCACAGTCAGCATTATAATTAATTCCAGCATAATTTAGGTCAACTATATCACTGTTTCCTTCTGCCATTAACCTAAATTTAGTGGTTGCTGGAGCATGCGATTTGATTTGGTTGACACTAACGCTGTTAAGCAAATGATTAATGGGTCGTTACTTTTAAAATTAGATATTTTTTATTATAACCAATGAACATTTCTGTATCCTTGCCCATTGCTCACTCAATAATAGAATTCACTGTTTTTTCCATTTCCTTCTAATGTGGCCCTTTTATTTAAGAATTTATAAATCACATCTCACAAAATAATCGACCCTTGAGTTTTTTGCGCCTTGTTCTCCAGTAAACAGTTCTTCAAACCAAAGCACTATTTTACAACCAATAAAGCCTTATCTCGCACAAAACCCCTGATTTGTCGATAGAAAAATCCCTGAGCTGAAAATATACTTAGTTATAGCGGTGCTAAAATGTATTCAAAGTGGGATTACTTAGTTTTATTCCTTGTCATTTACAAAATAATAAATTTGGTACGATGTTAGACGCTTTAAATATTATCCTTTAAGTAATGCTTACTACATCTACATCACACTTCTGGAAATAGACCTCCGCTTACGAACGCCATAGCGTCCTCTTCATCTGAAGAGGACGCTATGGCGTTCGTAATTTAGATTGCCACCAGCATCTGCGTGCAGTCTTTCACAAGTCGTCATTACACCTGGCCGGAGGGATATGCTTTTTAACCTCTATTTTAATTCCAAATTCCAACAAAATATCGGTATCTTTTCAATGTCACTATAACATCTGATCAACGTGTGTGTGTGTGTGTGTGTACTTCGGGACTCTCAAGACTCAATAAAAGTAGGAAAGTAACTCGTACCAGACTTGTCCTGAAACTATAAATCAGCCTTGACGGGTGACAGCCGCCACTTTAAGCTTTATGGACGTGATCTTGATTCAGCCCACCTCTCCACTGTTATTTATAGAGCACGGCGCAGACGATAAAGTTGAATTTTCAATGAGGGCTCGTCAATAAAGTAAGGGTTGCTTAGTTTTGGTGTAGGGATACACCACACGGTACATTAAGTAACACGCAGCAGACTGCCATAGATAGATAGATAGAAAATACTTTTATTGCGCACTTAGGCTAAAAACAATTCACAAATGAAACAAAAAAACAATAAGTGACAATTGTCGGTCTTATCGATCAAGAGTGATCTCTGCCAGACAACCTGGTATGGATAGGATCATCGGATATACATGTGGTAAGATCTGTGTGCATGTAATGGTTCTACTTAAAAATATATAATATAAACTGTTGTGTTATGGCGGATTGCTGTATTTTTTAGTTTTATGTTATCCAAAATACAATTAAATTCAATCAAAATTAAAAATATGTAGGATACAAGAAAACATGCCATAATGGGCTCAGATGCAGGACATTAGGACAGTACCTAATGGAAATTTCTAGGGTTAGCTCGAAAGGGCTGCTCAAAGAAGGTTGTCAAAATAATCACCAGATTAGCAGATATTTTAAGTTGTGTTATTGGAATAAAAATATCGGAAATAATTAACCGAAAACAAAGTGTTGCAAGTCAAACCGAGATGAGGTGCGTATTTTAGGATCATATTCATCGTAGGCGTATTTTCATAACGAGCACACCCGCAGGTCGACACCCTCCGTTCATTCAGACCCTCTGAATGGGACACCATTTATATTTTACAACCCAAACTACGGGGTTGGGGTTCCGTTAGCTTTACTTACTTTAAAATGTAGAAGCTTTATTATTTAGTTGACTAAAATGAATGTATGCTGCAATTTTGGGAACCGCAAGGTTGTTAGGCGTTTCTACAATGGGTCCTTGAAGGGACCGAACGGAAAAAGATAAGGAAAACGTATACATTTTCACTCCACATGAGCCGGAAAGACAGAGAGTTCATATTAACGTACGTATGTAACCTCTTACGGTGGATATCTCCAAAATAGCAGCAACAAGAATATCTTGACATTCTTCTTTGGTCGCAACCTTTTTGGGAACATTTGCATATTTAATACAAAACATTATGATGTTTGGGCTCCAGTCACCCGCCCTAAGTACGATACGAACGCGACGCAATGCGCAAGGAAATACAACAAAGTTTACTCAGTAGATTGGCTTTGTTATTAAATGAACCACACCCGGGCCACTTGAAGCCAATGTTGCTTAATTAAAGGTTTGCAGCTAAATGGCACGTATCTGTCATGTCCATGTACCACTTATTGTAAAAACCCACATATGTATGTATAAATGAATAATGCTGGAAAATTCACACAGCATTATCTAGCCCCAAGTTAAGCAGAGCCAAGAAAAGAGAAACTCGCCGACAGCCCGAAGTCCACTTGTGTACTTCACTTTGGTGGACACTGGTCAGAAAAAAAAACATTTCCCGTGGTCTACCCAAACGTCCAAATGTTAACATTTTACCTACATTTTTTTCATGAAATGCGTCTGCAAAGATTGATTCATTCCATTTTATTTTATCACCGGACATCGCAGTTTTCCTTTTCTTTATTTGCAACGAAAGAAAGAATCATTATGTGCTATCACACAACGAAAAGTGTTTTTTCTGTGCTATATTTATTTCCTGTGATTATTCTGCTCTGTTTCAGTGGCAGATAAAAATAATGCGCATCCCGCGTGGCTTCGAGTCTTTATAACAGAGAACCACTTCTTAACGCCTTTATTGCCTAATTTATACGTATTTGTTTCGCTTAAGGAAATAAACTTTCACCTTGGTAGGTGCCCTGAATGTTTTAGAATAGGATTAACATTTACCTGGTAATTAAGGGTATGAACCAAACTAATTATTTAATGGGGCTACGCATGAGCCTTACAAAATAAGTATTGCGAACATGGAGTTAGACAATTTTCTAATATATTTTCAGATACAACCAAAACCGACGGTTAACGACATACATATTCAAGTAGCACTTCTTATTCCTATTTAGAAGTAACTTAATGCGTAGACAAAGGAAAACTTACCAAACCTCCGCACGAGTTTCCCAAGCTTCGTCATTCAATCACGAACAAGGTCGACAAGCCCAATACAAACCCTGTGTATTGGGCATTCATGTCTTATCGGACGGCGTTGCCCAAGGCTAGGGATTTAGCAGTCTACAGGAAACATGGACCTGTCATGTTCGCGTCATATAGGATGTGTGTGAGTGAACATGACAGGAAACTTGAAACTATTGGGTAGTGTTTGATGTAGATACAGATTAATTTTTCCTACAAGAAACATAAAAAAAAATTGTATCACTAGGTCTTTGCAGTGGAGCTGCGATGCCTGCGATATAACGAGGTCTCATGAATATAATGAATTTAATGTAATCTTGCGATCGTGGCTCTTTTTCGTTCAGATGCACGAAAAATAAAATAATAAAGGAACAAAGATAATTCAACAAAATACTCCCAAAATCCATTTGATCAACGTAACTAATTTTGAATTCCCAGTAATCTACTTTTAGTGTCCGGGAATGTTCCAGGACTCGAAAAAGCACTTTGGGATTAAATGATTTTCATTTAGCTGTAGGATCACGTACTTGTATCATCTCTCCCTACAATACATGAATAACAGACGGGGTTCGATATTTATTCAGAAAATCTTTTTGATCTGTTGATCAATCGGTTACAAAGAAAGTATTTTTTTTAGGTAGTTTGATGTGACTACCAAAGGTTAAGTAGTTTACATTTTGTATGAAACACAATATTACATAGTTTGTCTAAACGATGATAAAAAAAAAATTTACGGCTGCTATTATATTTTTTAACGGTTGCTGCTTCTTGCAAATTGTAAGTTATTTGTAATGATGACAAGAAATAAAATGATACAGTATCCTCTATAACCATAATAATATATAAGTAGGTAAATTTTTAATCATGAATGCTCACAATTCAACACGGTAGAATGCGGGTGAATATTATTTCAAGCTAGAATTCGTTAACGATGTGTCTGTATTCAGTCTGAATAGAGTCAACAAAGCTCGCCGGGACATGAACTCAACTGAAACTAATTGCTCTTTTGTAGATGCTACTTTCTGTTCGGGTTTTTCTTTCAGAGAAATAAACAGGACGAAAAACAATGAATTTTTAGTAAATATAATACTTCATTGTTGAAAAAGGACTCGCGAATACTGCGATAAAAACACGTGATATCAACTTTGCTGGTTGCTACCAATTCTCTATAGAAAGGAATCAGATTTTGTTAAAATAATGTGAATATAAAACTATAAATTCCCTGTGCCCCAACCAGGCTTCACAAAATTAATGTATCTTTTAGAGGGCAATGTATGCTCCCGCGCTTCTACATCAAAACATGCAAAATCTATCAGTAAATAAATTCAAATTGACAAAACATTTCTGTGCAAAAATGTTTAATACAAAATATCAGATTATCTGGAAGATACATTAAAAATGCTGGGTTTTGCTCCAACTCTAGCTAAAGGTTTCTTCGCCGCTTCTTTACTTTAGTCTACATACACCGAAGCTACAGAAATCAAAAATATCACTTAATTACCGTGTCAGTGTTTTATTTAAAAAAATTGACCTTTTCTAAGTGTACATTTTTGTATTTATGGAATTAAAGAATTTTTGATATGTGATAGCTAAGAAACATCGAGTGACGTATAAGGCATTATATTATATACACAGTTTAGTTTTCCATGAGTGTTTTTACCCGAGAACGTCTAAGTCCGGTTATGCACTTTGCTTTTTTTCAAAAGACAAAGCCTTGTCCGGTTCAGTCGGAAATTAAATTAACTGCAGTATTTTTGAATGTCAGCATCTTAATGAGTTTCCTTTCTGTATTTTAAGCGATAAAAAACTTTTCCTTGGGGCTTTAAAAGAGCAAAGGTAATAAATGAGATATGATTCTCTACTGGAAGTTTATGGAAAACTAGATCTCCGCTACTTTGTCTTACTCCGTTACTTTATCTACAAACTTTTGTATAAATACCTACCTATTATCTATACAAAAGTTTGTAGGTTAGTTGCTCTAAGTATACAATAATTTCAATGCGGATTATCTTAAAGATTATCTTATATAAATTTGTGTATAACGCTAAGGATTGGTGTAGGTACCTACTATAAACCTATCTTAGTCGAGAGGTATCTCGATAGTTGCCCGTTAAAATGTATTATACCTTCTTAAAGATTTGTATGCTTCCTTACATTCTTATTATTTTAGTAGTTACGCTAGATATTAATTAAATTACATACTTAAGTACCTATTTCTAGTTAAAAATATGGGTAGAAGCTGTTCTCCTGTAACAATGCCCACATGTAACACAGCGACATTGTAGCTGCCACGGGAGACACTTCTAACTTTATTTGTTACTAATATTTTTTGAATAAACGTTTTTGTATGATTTCAATTTGCACTAATATTTTAATCTGAAAATATTATTCCATTTATGATGCTGCGCATTTCTTTCTATAGATCTACATGAGATTCCTCTACTAAGTTAAGTTAAGTTCTCTATTAAGTTTATGTTAATTTATATTTTTGTAAATTGACTGATGGTGCAATAAAGTTATAATCTATCTATCTATCTATCTATTCCTATTCTAAATAAGTCTTACCTGTTGTACATTCTAGACACTCATGGAACTAAAATTAATGTCTGAAATTTCAATTAAGTTAGTGGTTTTATACTAAAGTACGAGTAAACAGCCAAGAGCTTTTAATTACCAACGGGCGTGTTTACCACGTTTCAGGATAAATGCGCGCTCGTGCGTGGAAAGGATTTGTCCACAATAGGGGCGGTTAGGGGCGAATTGTGGCTGTTAAGAGGCGAATGGGGGCAAAGTCGCCAGAGGTGATGTTATTTGTCGACAAATCTATCATTACGACGTGGGTAACCTCATTCGTTGTTTGGGTCTCCGCGATAAGCCGTGATGTTTGTTTGACGCAATTGAGCTGGGTGAATTGTTTGTTGAAGGCGATATGTTTTGTGCGGAATTTATTGACAGGTATGATAGATTACCTACTCAGTTATCAATTACCTAGAGAGAGTCATGTGTAGCGCAACGACCCGAAGTGAATTTTAGCTAGGTCTAGCTGGTTCAGTGTGACAAACAAAACAATTTATTACCCAGTTCAGTTGAATGTAAGTGAGCTCACTGTTACAAAGGCAACACGACAGAAATTCCGTTGAAACGTCGTACAAGTCGATAATATTAAAAAAAGTTTTTTATTTTAGACACAGACATCCACTTCATATTTAGTACAACCGTATATTACCTAAACTACGTTAATGCTATAAAGGGGTCAGAGTTCGATTTACTCAACGATGACGGTGGGACAAACAAAGTGATCTCTTATATACCGCCAGTTTCCTCACAATATCATCTTTCATAAGGGTAGGTAGGTACATGATGGCACCGTACGTAAGTAGGTGCATTTACCTCATAGTTTCATTACGTACGATCTTGATGCTCGCGCGCGCAATTAAGGTTTGTGAAAGCGAAAATGTCTAACATTATGGAAATATGCCCAGTATTTGCATACTCTACAATTAGAACTTATACGGTGGATCGTTATTAAGTAGTGTTTTACACGATTTGAATTAAAACAGTTATATGGTTTAATGCGTATTAGAAAGTAAGAGAAATAAAAAAAAAGATTCCGGCATGTGTGCTGTGAATATAATAATCAATAATGCATTTGTTGTTTACGTTTCGTTGTCCAATTGGATCATTCAACTTGCCTCCCTTTCCCCGCTCGCGTATTGTGTTCAGAAATTACTGCTGAACATTTTCAATGAGCATCATCTTGACCTAAGCAGAGTTTGCATTATAGATTGACCGATTATATATGAATAGGTATATTTCTTACTAAATCTTCTTCACCGCCAATAAAGATCATATTAGAAGCAAGTGAAAACGCTAAGATAAAGATCCTGCATTGGCATAACACGCGCTGGAACAAAACATGTGTGTCATCGACAAGTATGCAGTGGAGAAACGCGAGCGGCCGCCACGCTTCGCCGCGCGACTTTTTACTGCGGCCCGAGTGCGCGCGGGTAGCCGCCTCAAATTATGCACCTGTCAGACGCATTGGCTACCTATCTAGTTAGTTATTGTTAAAAGTAGTGTGGGTTATTCCGTCCCATCGGATTATGAGAGTGCACCTGAGTGTATGTTCTGCGCTGTATAGTAATAGAGTGACGGCCCTGTGGTCGCTAAGAGGACATTTTTATCTAATATTAATGCATGGTTGCGCCATAAAATTAAGAAAATAATACGTATTGAGGTTCCGTAGACAAAGAGTGCCAACAGGAGTCTATTACTAAGCTGTCTGTCTCTCCGTTCATACAGGCTTTAGAACCAATGCTGTGGCTGCGATATATAAAACTTGTCCAATTTACCGATAGATTAATTTTACTAGCCAGTGCCACAGTAAATATTAAAATAAATAAAACACCAAAAATAAATAAAACAAGAAATTCCATTCATCACCCCTCCACTTGCAAGAAACCGCGAACAGAAAAAAAAACGTAACGTAACAAAATATGGATGCTTATTTTTTTAAGAAACACTCAGAGTGCTATCCGGCCTTAGTTTTCTTATCTAAATATGTGTGAGTAGGCTGCATACCAAATATCCAAGCAAATAGACAATTATAACTGCTTGTTAAATTACTGCAAAAAGAAAAGATTATTGATGCGGCACGATGGAGATTAGCTGTCAATGAAACGAATGTCTATAAAAGTCAACGGGAGAGAAAGAGTAGCTAAGTGCACCTTAGATTATGTATGATTCAATAACATGTTGGCCGAGTCATAGCCAGATTTGACTTGCTTGCAGACTGTTTTAGTACTCTTAATTAGCAAATCAATGAGGCTTGCTTCTTAAACAGATTCAGAATTATGAATCATATCAGAATTAGTTTCAGGATTCATACATAACGTATAAATGTTTAAAAGAAAACAGAGGTCTCTTTTTTCGCAGGTCTCTAAAATTAAAATGGCATTGACCGTGCTTATTTGGACATGACATCTCATTGACACTAATCTGTTAAAAATCCATGTTATATAGGTATTACATAGTTCTAAGGTAAATATGTTTTTTTAACTCTTCTGAAAAACGCCTCATTGTGAAATCTCTTGTCAAATGCTATTTCTCTTTCCGAATTGACGTTTAATATATTTTATCATTGATTAGTTAATTTATAGAGATCATCAGCGTACGGACATACGGCCTACTAGGCTATTACGGGTTTTTAAATCTGTCTTCGTTTGATTACTCGACCAATGTTTAACTGCCAACTGTACTAGAATACCTTAGAAGGTAACGTCAAAAGGTTAATAAAGTAATTAATTTCCTTCTACTTTACTGTTACGCTTGTCGAATACAGCAGTTATAAAAATGTAAACAGAAGAAAGTTTATGAAATTAATTACGTAAAAAAAGTTATGTTGTGAAGTGTTGATTTAAATTTTATTTAAATAAGCAACGTGTTTCTTTTGTTTGACCCGACAGAGGAGTAGTTCTGTTCAAAAATCTCACAGGGAGATGAATTTTTGTTCAGTTTCTCGTTTTCAAATTAACGTGCCAATTTTTTTCCACTTGTCTCGAAACACAAAAGAGTTCTCAACGGATTTTATTTATACTATAGTTACGTCGCTAGCAGTAAGACTACACTCCATCTGTTGTGCGCTGCGGTTTTACGCAAAATTACTTAGCTAATTAAGAAATTGCGACCGTCATTCACACCGGCTAACTTTGCTGGTGTACCTTAGCGCTTTAATTTATTATGTCAGGTTAAGTACACAAGGTTAAGTACCTACACAATGGTATACCTAATAGCTCATCTATGGCACATTGGTTGCATAAGGTGGTGATGGCGAAACAACTTTAGATATATCTAAGGTTGTTTCGCCATCGCCACCTTCCAAGAGGCAAAAGTTTCCACTACAGGGCTTAGCGTCTCCCATAGATCCGACGCTGCCGATATCCAGCCTTCTCCTGCGACTGTCACCAGTTCGACAGTCCACTTTTATTTAGGTTTACTAACGCCACGCCTATTGTTACCAGTAGGCCAAGCACAGGATTGTTCTTTAGGATAAAATAGACAATAATGACATTTCCAATTATTTACCTACGCATTTGATGATTAGGTAAGTGTTTTTTCTCTATTCTACCCTAGACAACAATGTCTGTGCTTGTCCTACTGTAGGGTAAGCATGGCTATTGTTCTCTAGGGTAGAATTGAGAAAAATTACGTCACTTTGTCATCGAATGCGTTAATAATATGAAATATATTCCTTCAACTTCAATAGTGTACGCAATGTACGACGCCATCATCATCAGCCTATATCAGTCCTCTGCTGGACATAGGCCTCCCCTAATAAGAACCATAGCGCTCTGTCTTCAGTTTGCCGCATCCAGCATCTGTCTTTCGCAAATCGTCTTCCCACCTGGTCGGTGGGCGTCCTACACTACGTTTGCCGAGTCGCGGTCTCCACTCGAGAACACGTTTACCCCAGCGGTTTTCACTTTAGCTTGCTAATCCTTTTAGCTGTGTTGATAACCTTAGTTCTCTGTCGGATGTATTCGTTGCGAATCCGATCCTTCAGATTAACTCCGAGCTCTCTCCATAGCTCGGGGAGCTGAAGAGAGCTATGCTGGGCGGCTTTAAACTGGTGGACCAGCTCTACCGTGAGTGTCCACGTCTCAGCTCCGTGGGTCATTACGGGTACGACGCACTGGTTGAAAACTTTCGTTTTTAAAGCATTGCGGTATGGATGACCAGAAGACTCGATGTACGACGATGCGATGTCTTTATTGTCTATTCTACCCTAGAGAACAATCCTCCTGCTCATCCTAGCCGCTACTCGGGAATGTTATGGCCCAACGGCTATCGGTTCTGCTAGCTATGTGGCTGGCCACTGCTCATGTTTAACAGTTCTTAGAGCATGCCAATATCGGTTCTTACCTTGGTTCTTCTATCTTTCTTCTAATCTTATCTTCAAATTCTATCTAATCTTATATAATTTGATCTCGCAGAGGGACTCCGAGCAGAAGCCGTTCCATTGCTCAGTACTTTTGTTCCAGATCTATTATAAGGTGACAAATAAGTAATTTTATTATGATTGAGCCGTGTCGTGTATCTTTAGCGGTTTTTTCTCTTACTCCGAGCATGGTTAGGTACACTACCTTAATTGTAATCTACATATTATGGAAAACAACGTAACATAAACATATCTATGTATTTAAAATATACATGTTATTTACATAAATTCTAGATTTTTTATTAAATCCCTCAATAAAAGACCGAAATATGATAGATACCTCTAATAAATATAATGAGACTTCTAACAGTTTTGCTGCTCTATGGTTAAAACTTACTTGTACATAGTTTCACATAGTTACTCGACGCACGAAATGCGACAAAATGTTTGGGTATTTTTTTCTCCTTTTAGCAGAACGTATGTACTGCGACTTATTGAATTGTTTACTCTAAAACGACGACGCACGAACTGCAACTAATCCGTCGTAACTGGCGACTAAGGTGTATGAAACGTGGGCGGGCGGCAGCGCCCTTGGAGAATAGACCCACCAGAGAACTACGGCAGTGGCACTTCCCCTAGCTTATCGGGGGAGGCCTATGTCCATTAGTGGACTAGCATGTATATGTTATTTTTAAGGTATATATTACTATGGACTGTAGCATAAGTAAAATAAGATCTGTAACTTTGCTATGTCACAACAATGTCTGTGCTTGTCCTACTGTAGGGTAAGCATGGCTATTGTTCTCTAGGGTAGAATAGAGAACAATTACGTCACTTTGTCATCGAATGCGTTAATAATATGAAATGTATTCCTTCAACTTCAATAGTGTACGCAATGTACGACGCCATCATCATCAGCCTATATCAGTCCTCTGCTGGACATAGGCCTCCCCTAATAAGAACCATAGCGCTCTGTCTTCAGTTTGCCGCATCCAGCATCTGTCTTTCGCAAATCGTCTTCCCACCTGGTCGGTGGGCGTCCTACACTACGTTTGCCGAGTCGCGGTCTCCACTCGAGAACACGTTTACCCCAGCGGTTTTCACTTTAGCTTGCTAATCCTTTTAGCTGTGTTGATAACCTTAGTTCTCTGTCGGATGTATTCGTTGCGAATCCGATCCTTCAGATTAACTCCGAGCTCTCTCCATAGCTCGGGGAGCTGAAGAGAGCTATGCTGGGCGGCTTTAAACTGGTGGACCAGCTCTACCGTGAGTGTCCACGTCTCAGCTCCGTGGGTCATTACGGGTACGACGCACTGGTTGAAAACTTTCGTTTTTAAAGCATTGCGGTATGGATGACCAGAAGACTCGATGTACGACGATGCGATGTCTTTATTGTCTATTCTACCCTAGAGAACAATCCTCCTGCTCATCCTAGCCGCTACTCGGGAATGTTATGGCCCAACGGCTATCGGTTCTGCTAGCTATGTGGCTGGCCACTGCTCATGTTTAACAGTTCTTAGAGCATGCCAATATCGGTTCTTACCTTGGTTCTTCTATCTTTCTTCTAATCTTATCTTCAAATTCTATCTAATCTTATATAATTTGATCTCGCAGAGGGACTCCGAGCAGAAGCCGTTCCATTGCTCAGTACTTTTGTTCCAGATCTATTATAAGGTGACAAATAAGTAATTTTATTATGATTGAGCCGTGTCGTGTATCTTTAGCGGTTTTTTCTCTTACTCCGAGCATGGTTAGGTACACTACCTTAATTGTAATCTACATATTATGGAAAACAACGTAACATAAACATATCTATGTATTTAAAATATACATGTTATTTACACAAATTCTAGATTTTTTATTAAATCCCTCAATAAAAGACCGAAATATGATAGATACCTCTAATAAATATAATGAGACTTCTAACAGTTTTGCTGCTCTATGGTTAAAACTTAGTTGTACATAGTTTCACATAGTTACTCGACGCACGAAATGCGACAAAATTTTTTAGGTATTTTTTTCTCCTCTTAGCAGAACGCACGTTCTGCGACTTTTTGAGTTGTTTACTCCAAAACGACGACGCACGAATTGCAACTAATCCGTCGTAACTGGCGACTAAGGTGTATGAAGCTTGGGCGGGCGGCAGCGCCCTTGGAGAATAGACGCACCACCGAACTATGGCACTTCCCCCTAGCATATGGGGGAGGCCTATGTCCATTAGTGGACTAGCATGTAGATAAACTTAGTTCTCTTATCGAGCATATCTGGTATGCAACCCTCTAAATGAATAATTGATTGGAAAATGAAATATTTATAAACTAATAGGTATCATATCATAAGTCATACATTATGCAGCAAACTTTGTTCAAACTCGTCAATACATTTTCATTAGCTTTATTTGAATAAGCTTTCGAAGTTGCTAATTGATAGATTCGCGTATTAAGGCGCATACCCCACCCAAAGTGGCGCCGCCACCTACTTTATGTTATTATAATTTTCAAAAATCCATCTTCCAGTTTGTGATACCTATCATAAGCTTTTTTTTAATGCCTCTGTAATAGTTTTATTCTATTTAGTTTAGGCAGAAATACGAAAATAGATTTTGGTGGATACCAAGGGCAACCACTAGTGTGATTGGATCAGTTGAAAACAATATGTAGGTTGTCTGATAGAAATAAATAATATTAATTTGAATTTCTCTCTTTACAGGTAAGGATCTTCTGCAGTTACAGGTAACTTTATGGAGACAGTTACGACTCCACCCTGGGTTTATGAAATATACTGGATTTATTACCTCCAGCAAGAGTTCTTCAGACCGGTTTCTATTGGATTGAGTTTAATAAATAATTGACATCATCTGGTACCACAGTAACCAGAGCTTGTTATGAGTACCATACGACTGTTATACGTAAAATAAATAAATAATGCTGAACAATTCACACAGCATTATCTAGCACAAAGGTAAGCAGAGTTGTGTTATGGGTATTAGATAACTGATATACATAACATAATACAATACGTAGATAGATATTTTTATTTTACATATAGAAAACGACCAGAAAACCCCGAACATCTATCTACAGATCGTACAAACATTTTTCCCGAGGCGGGAATTGAACCCGCAACCTCCTGCGTCGCAGGCGGAGCTTCACCCACCGCGCCGCAGAGGTCGTCAAAGTCAAATATATAGGGTAAAGTTGGGATAGTCGCCTCATTGATGATACGTGCCCGCTGCCCCACTGCCAAAACACCTAAAAATCGCAATCAATAAATAGTTCACTTTTTTCCTGGGTACTTATTAAGCCTGGCTTCCAGTTTTCAGAAGTTCGGTTTTTTGGCAGTGGGGCACTTATCATTTCTGGGGCGTCAATCCGGACCTTACCCTACTCTCATACCCGGAACAAATACCTGCAGATCATACAAACATTTGTCGCGTGGCGGAAATAGAACCCGAAACCTACTGCGTCGCATAGGTGAACCTTCGTTCACTGTGCTACTGAGGTCCTCAAAATTCTCAAACAAATGCGAAATTAACTAGGTAAAACATTAGGTATACCTAACCTTCCCGAGTAACATGTAAAGAGTCAGAATTTTATAGAATAACCCTTGTCCGTATCATATTTCAACTTTTCTTGGTTTTTACTACATATCGTATAACATACTTGATACCAAACTCTATACATAGCAGAGTAAGGTTGAAAACCAACTGATAGTGATCGAGATCACCATATTGGTACAAAAACGTTGATAACGGACGTCCAGTTAGGCTTCGCTCTGATTGTTCCACCGGTGCATGAGTCTAAGATGGACGATGGGTGTTAGTGGCTTTTACTTGCTTCCGCCATTTTCCTCTCGCGACTTTGTTCGTGTTCACTGCCAAGCTTCAGCAGTGCGACCTTGAGGAGTTGTGGCTGTTCTGCAGGCACCCTTGTAGGACGGAGAGTGAGTCGGTGGCAGTTGAAGTATTAAGTAAGGGTGAAATCTATTGAGTGGGGCGACGGACTAAAACTGCAAGTAATAATAATAATAATCCTGGACAAGTCACACAGCATTATCTAGCCCCAAGCTAAGCAGAGCTTGTGTTATGGGTACTAGATAACTGATATACATAATATAATACAATACATAGATAGATATTTTTTATTGTATATAGAAAACGACTAGAACACCCTGAACAAATGTCTGCAGATCGTACACACATTTGTCCCGAGGCGGGAATCGAACCCGCGACCTTCGGCGTCGCAGGCAGTCAAAAGTCAAAAGAAATTAAATTGCATAATACATTATAGCAACATCAAGAATTAAGAAATTATTATTAGAAGGTTAAGAAAGGGAAAGAAAGTACAGAGATGATGGCTGATAGAAGAAAGTGGAAGAAAAGTACCTACAAGATGTGCCGACCCCACCTAGCGTGGGATAAGGAAGATGATGAGTACATTATACCAACATGGTACATTATATTATAGCAACAAACATCCATCTATTCATCCATCCATCTAAACTTTCGCATTTATAAATGTATTAGTGTGGTAAATGATGTGCTGGGCAAAAAAAATCTTCTGTCATACAGCCTTGGTGGGTTCATTACCGACTATCTTTATTCTGCCTAGTTTTATTTATTTTAGTTCATTATCACTTTTTAATAACATCTTCATTCCTCTAGGTCTTGATCCTACGTCCCCTAGCTCACGATCCGATCTTTTAAACACAAAATGATATTTTTAAATTTTGTATGTAGTGTACTAGTGTAAGATCATTCTTGTTGACGAATAAAATCATTTGACCTTGACTCCACTTGACCTCTTGAATCCTAGATTACGCGACCAGAAAACAGCACTTGTCATCACTTCGTCTCATGGTGCACAATGCTATGCTGAATATCAGCCTTGTTATGGAGCAGAATTATTTATTTACTGGCACGCAAAACAGAAAACAATCATAACAACAATACTAAAAAAATATATATAAGGTTCTTAGACTAGATTTTTATCCAAAACATGCTTAACTCCAAACGCGCTTAAATGTCATTTTTAAATGTATTTCAGGGTACTTATTGATTGAAAAAAAATACTGTCACTATAGAACCTACTTGACACATTTTTCAAAAATGGGTGTTATACCCATTAAATGATAAAATAAAGCAGTAAACGCAAAAAAATCTAAAACTATAAAATTAGGTTGAAAAGCAAAAATGGTGTGATTAATTAATTATGATGCAATAAAAATATCAACTAAATAACACTTCAGACTAGAAAATGAATGTCAGAAAGGAATCTACGAAATATATCCCCGTTAATTCAATTTAAAATTCATCCAGATAGAACTGATAAAATAAAACTAAATTAAGCTAACATCCTAACATAATTTCCACTAGTTATAAAATGTTCTGCAATTCCATTTTCAATTTGCTCGCTACTGCAGCTCTAACTATTCAGTTTTGAATACTTCAGAACAGTTCTGTATACTTTGAACATGCAGTTTGGTTTAGTCCCACTTCGCAAATGACATTTGAAACATAAACTGTAAAGTACCAAGCACTTGAGATAATACTCGTAGCTTTATAAGAGGTTATTTCAAAGGGTAATGTATAGTCTGATATCTGAATCGTTTATAATTTGTTATGATGCCTATAACGGAATTTTGTACTTTATAAACTTGTGGTTGGTCGACGAATTCATTACGGATGCGAACTTTGCCAAATAGAAGAAAAAAAACAACGCTCTTATATGTATTGACACTTAAACACCTCTCTCAACATTAAGATGTTCGAAGTTTAAGAAGGCGTCGAAGTTGCCCTTGGTGGCCACCAAAATCTATTTTGGTATCTCTGCCTAAACTAAATATAATAAAACTATTACAGAGGCATTAAAAAAAGCTTATGATAGGTATCACAAACTGGAAGATGGATTTTTGAAAATTCCTTTGTTAAACGGAATAATAACATAAAGTAGGTGGCGGCGGCGCCACTTTGGGTGGGGTATGCGCCTTAATACATCGACTAAGCTTCACGACTAAGTTTTCAGTAAGCGGCGTTTAGCTAAATAAGCAGTTCGAACTTTGCCCGGGTAATGACAGCAGTTACTACTAGTAGGTACCAGGCAAAGTTATCATCAAGATAAGTACTATGAAGTCTGCACTTATCCAATTTGCAGAAAATCGCCCGTGCAGTTTTATATTCATGCACTATAAAACTTTATCTATAAAAGTTCGTTGATACTTTGATGTTTGCCATTTAAGATAGGAGTAACTAGCCGGCGTTCTTCGCGTGACGTGGCTCTTCGGTTTCCTGCCGTTATACCACTCTATGCGTTACCTTAGTTGTATGGCTACAGTTTACTATGACAATAGCATCGTCGCGTATCGTCCAAAGATGAAAGAAACTCTAGATAGTGACTGCGGTGCACATTTGCACAGAAAGTAGTATATGTAATTTTGAGACGATACCATTGTTAAGTATAGTGAAGCGTTTAATTCCGTAGTATTAGAGTCCTGTCTAGTCTCCGTTCTGAATGACCGCCGTCGTGGCCAAAAATCGATTAGGAGGACATTATCATCATTGCTTTTTGCATTGTAATGTGATCGAATCTATATGACATACATATAATCAACGCCAATCAATGTTTACCAAACATCGTCATTGGTCTCCATGACCAAAGGCAAAGGCTATATAATCCGGTTTTAGCTTTTTTATATCCAAAATTGATGAGTTTAGGTTTATGGCCGCCGGAATCCCAAAATTGGCTAATTCTCATTTGAAAGCGCCGCTTTTTCCCCATTAATTAAAACCCCTCAAGGGAAGGCATCCCGTAAACTTACTCCTTACTGCTCCCTCTTTTAATTTATTTTTTATCCTAAAACGTAAAATATGAATGTTTTACCTCGCATGAAAGTTTTCTTGTAATTTTTAACATGGAAAGTTTTACGGTGCCCCGGAGAGTTGTAGCACGTTGTCGCAAGTAGTTGAAGGTGACAAATTTACGCGAAATTGCTACATAAAAAATGCAATATTTTGTATAGCGGTAAATTTGCAAATAATATTATTGACATCGAATTTGCTGCTACCTGCAAAAAGACCTTAAAAGATCTACATGTAGATAGAAGATGCTTAGTCAATCTACGGAAAAATCATCGAAGCTATCGAGTTACGGCAAAATACCACTTATGATAAGAACCGCAGAAGTGCAATAAAGAGTACATTCATTCATTCATTCAATATTAGCATGGATGCAGTTAGAAAAGTTTAACTGTTATTGTACAGAATTAAAAACACGGGGAAGATTATAGGTAACGGAGGCGCTTACGTAATGTAAAAAAAAAAAGTTTGACAGAAATGGTTTTAGTTTGAAATTATAAGGCCTTGCATAGATTGACATGACTTACTACTATAAACTTTTCTTCCGCGAAAGATCTGTGTCATCTATAGAGTTCTAAGGTTAATCGTCTTTTATTTGTTTTGAGAAAAAAAAACGCCTCATTGAATAATGATTCCAAATTCAGTTTTGGTTTGTTTTTTCAAGCCAGCCACGTTTCCTTTTAGAATCATGAAAATGGAAGGCATAACAACGAAATACCTCTCCGAAAAATAACAAAATTTTCATTCATCTACCGGGCTAACCAATCCACCGTGCTAGCTCATGTTCGTCCCTAGGCACATGCCAGGTATACCTGAAGCATGTTTTCAATTACGGGAAATAATGGTGGGTACTTTACATGTGAAGCTATTTTGAACTTTGTCTGAATGATAAATGTATCACAAGTTACTTGAATTCATAAATACTTTGGACGGTGGGAGTTAAAATATTGTTATTTGAGAGTATGTCTCATATTTTACAGCCAAGCCAGCTAAGAACCTTACACTTAATAAGTTTTTCTCTGGAGTTACTAGTATAATAAAGTGCTTAGGTACACACAGACTTTTAACTACATCAGCTTACACTAGCATTCTAGCAGACTTCAATGTCGCTTTTTTAGTAGTTAATAGACCTTCGTTTTGACCACAATCTCATCTGATGGAGAGTGAAATATTATAATATCGTTATAATAGAAAGCTAACTGCATGCCAACGTTGCCAGCAAACTTTTGAAACACAATTTTGTAAAATGCCTTCGGAGGATATAATTGTACTAAGTTTCAAAGTTTTACAATCATGAGATTTTATTTCTCAGCCTAATGGAAGGAGCAGTGCCCTAAGCAATTAACGGGAGCGGAATTAAATTGACCATGGCCCGGATGGTCTTTGCAGCTATTTTTAATTTGACCTTTGAGCTGTAAACACTATGGTACACACACGTTTCAGAAAAAACATAATGAGGCAATACACTGTAAAATACGGTAAATAATATCAATCAAGGTGTTTTACTTAGTTCTTTCCGCTATGCTACATCAAGCATCATCAATGTAGGAACAATAATTCACGTTCTGCTATGTAAGCATAGAATGATTATAAGTTGGAGCTGGTTCACAAGACGCTGGCCGTATGCCAAGGAAAAGGCTGCCAAATGTTGGTTTTTTGGACCTTCTCAACTGGTATTCTAAGATTTCTGCCCCTAAATTGCGTGGCATGACCGTGCCAGTTAGTTATCATGTTTAGAAGCGCCTAATGCGGTCAGTGAGCTTAACGCAATCTATGATCTTACATGTGAATGAAAATAATTCATAATAAATTCTGTCCACTCTTCTGTGGTGTAACTGGGGCGATTAGTCAGCTTCAGAACTCGTAAAGTTGGTGAAGTGGGCACTTAAATCTTAGTGTTAAGAAATAGGTAGAAAACGAAGGACCTCCCAGTCCTAAATGCCTAAGGTCCTTATAACATGCCTTTTCAGCGTGATTTCTTACCTCCTTCGTCTGCTGTGACTTTTCTTGCGGTCCCGGGCGGGCGGATCGCTGGCGTAGGCGCCGCCCTCGCCCTCCGCGCTGTGGCCGGCGCCCATCCTCAACCCATTCCACAACACACACCCTCACTGACAACACGTCACGCACGACACCCGTAGGGTTACAACCCCACTTGCGAAGTTAGGTTAAGATTAAAAAATGCTAACACACAGTCACATTCCAAAATTCAAATTGTATCGCGCTCGCGTTGGTTTTAAACTGTCAATGTCAAAATCCCCGCGTGTTTTTGGCTGTCACTTTAGTTTTTCGTCGTTTTCTGGCACCGGGTGTTTGATGCATATGTGTTCGGGGTGTCGTGGTGTTGGCCCAGTGGCAGCGTAGTGCCTGGGCGGCTCGCGGCGCAAATGTGAAACGTACCGTCGCACGCGCAGATGCTCGCGTTGTCTTGACTTATTGTTAATTAGTTTATGTTATGAGCGGTAGCGTGTTGAGCGCTTTAATTATACGTTTGCTTAAATCAATCAGAGTTAAATTAATGCTCTCTCCGATCGAGATGATTATCTTTATGTACTTGATTATGTTTTACACGGTTAAATGATCACATTCCATGAGCAAACATAAAAATATTAGAAAACGTACTATTGCAGATATCACTAAAATTTAAAGAATTTTTGTTTCTATTTTATCCAAGAAAGCCTGACGTCAGAAAACCGTATCATAAGCCTCTTACATTCTAATCGGCTTCACCTGCTCACTATTTTGCGTCACACGAGCAACCAATTTCTACAGATGAAGATACCCACGAGTCTTTTCATTGCTTCAGTCGCGTAAATACTGTAATCCCTTCTAACCCTCTTCGAACAGTGATCGGATTACGCGTATTACGGAGAGACATGCTTGCTTAGGAAATTGCTAACGAGCGATAGCTGGTTTCGTTTCGTAAATTAAATGATTCTCAAAACGACGTGTACGAGTAAGTACTGTTTCTACTGCGTTTTTCGTCACGATTTTTCTATGTATGACCACGTTATAAAGAATAATCCGATGGTGGTAGTTTTTTATGTATAATAAAAAATATCTATCTGTGTATTGTATTATATTATGTATATCAGTTATCTAGTACCCATAACGCAAGCTCTGCTTAGCTTAGGGCTAGATAATGCTGTGTGAAATATAATAATGTCCAGTATTATTTATTTATTCATTTTGTTGGTTCATTTATTAAGATAACTTGCTAAGTAGTTTATTAAAAATGCTTTTCCTACGAATGAGACTGTTTCGAATGTCGGGAATTACTTTTACCACGAAATGTTTCTGTAATTTTGCGTCTGAATTTCACCGGCATCCGAATGCGTAACCAGAGCACAATTCTTGATTGCTTGTCTACAGAGATTACTGAGGCTCCGAGATTTGATTAAATCCTAATACCATCGTACCAACTCTTTGTGTAAACTAATTTTAAAAACAATGTTTTCGAAATACTCGGTATGTTTGAACCTCTTGCTGGAGCACTTACAGTTAATTAGACAAGTTTGTTAAATTGTTGTTCGCTGAAAAGGATCTTCCAAAACATTGTTATACGAGTACCTAGTTGGTTAAAGCGACCTTTTTCGAAACTATTCACGGGGTCATATTCCATAAGAGATAGTGTTCCGTGTAAAAGCTTTGTAAATTGAGACCAGAAACCCTGTAATTTTTTCGAGCCAATTTGTCGTAACAAAATATGGTTTGCTACAAAATTCCCATTTTGTAGATTACTTTATTTTAAAACCGAATGCTACAGCCTGAATTGAATTTGTGAAATAAAACGAAGCTGAAAGCTTTACGATTGATAAAACTGGGATTGACAGGTTAACTTTCGGTCTGGTTTTTGGACAGTCATTATTTTCGAATTTTATTTTCTTTTATAAAGGTACATTGGTAACGTATGAATATAAATGTTTAGCTACTTTCTAACTTGTAGGTGTTAAGATTCAAACCGAGCCTAACCTCGCGCTCGCCTAAACATTCCAAAAATCAAGTAACAATAAATAAATACATAAATAAATAAATAAACAAATAAATAAATAAATAAGTAAGTAAGTAAATAAATAAATAAATAATGCTGGAGAATTCACACAGCATTATCTAGCCAAGTACATATATATCTAGTTTTTATTACAATACAAGTTTCTTCCAGGATCTTAGCTTTCAAATCAGTTTTTCTCAAATGCCGATCTCTTCTACATTAGGCCACCACACATGGACTTCTAATTGTTGCGAGGCGACTCGGAAATCGCTTCGCTCTCGTTTCTACTAATTACACGAGCGGTTGCTTTCCCGGTGGAAACCTCGCGGAAGAACAGGTGCTTTGGTCGACGGATTATACGATCCACCTGTTGCGCGTTCGTAGACACCCGAATCTTATTGACAATTGTGTCAATTCAGATGTACCCAAAAATTAACGAAAATAAATTGACAACACTAAAAATGCTATCCTTTTTATTTTGATCACATGAAAGAGTAGACCAACATTTTTAGTGCCGTCAAATAAGTTTATTTTTAAGCTCATGGCACTGTATGACTTCTATTGTAAGTACCTATATCTATTTTAAAAGAACCCTCATGAGGTTAAAATTCCGGTCGGTATTTCTCAAGAAATTTTTTAACATTTTATTGTTCTGGAAAATATTATTAGCATCTAACTAAGGAGTTGACGAAGAATAACGGTCCTGAGTGGTAGTCGATGATTTCTTTGATTACAATAAAAGAAAAATGTTTTTTCTTTATTCAATTATGGTATTAAAACAATTGCGCAGGGAATTATCTATTATATTGCACTACTGCAAACCGCAAACATATGCTGGTTATGGATAGCCTACCCGTTTGTTTTTTTATTTTATACCTTCCTTTGTGATTCAAGTCACAACTGAAAACCACTACCCACACTATTTAAACGATTGTTTCAATCTCATCAAAAAAATAAACTTCGTAATAAACTTTCGCATGGCAAATAAACTTTATAATGTCATTCTAAACAGTTGTTCATATTTGAAGGATCAGTCTGTAATTCACCTCAGCAAACAAAACTGCTCTATTATTTAAGCTCCTCGCAAAAAATACAATTTGCTTTTTCAATGAGCGAATTGTTTCCGATTTCCCCAGTCTGTTATTCGTAATAACTTCGCTCGAATTTAATTGTATTTTCTTTATGAAACCCAATTTTCACGTACAATTCTTTTACAACTTTCATCCGAGCTCCTAATGATCGAATGAAATTGAAAAGAGAAAATAAACATATAGATCGCGAATGAGTTTGATAAATATAATATTGGTAGCAAAGAGAAAACTTTAGTAACGTTAGATAAACTTCCGTCCGAATATATCTAAATGGATCATAACATAACATAAACATCATAACACAGCTAATGACAATCCATCGAGAAAAACTTGCTTTATCTTCGTTTATTCTTCTTAACTCTCTACACAAAAACCTGGCATCAGGAAATCTACACCTCTTAGAGTGCTTTTCATTAAAGCAGTTCAAGGTTAAAAAAAAATAAGGCAAAATTCACTATATTCCTTCTGTCGCACTACTGCCAGCGCGCTGAGTCTAAAGTTTTTCTTTCGTGAAAAGCACTTGAGTAAAAACCTCATGAAAGCCGTCAAATTAATTAGTTCCCACCCATTCCTATCAATCCTGTATGTAGATTCCGTTGCGTGAGAAAGGCTTGTCATCACATTCGCGGCCGTGGTAAAAGCAAAGCTGTTTTGGCACATGCCCAAATACTACATATATGTATGTAGGTAACTTAAGTAGCACCTGAGTCTAGTTTTCTTTTTAAGGCTGGTCTTTCGAAAAAATCAACATTTCCATGATCTTTGAGATCCTACTGATGTTAAAATATGGAATATAGTCTTCATTCTGTACAAAAGCACCAAGGTATAGAAGCATATGTTTGATGAAAAAAATATGTAAAATATCATATTTTTTATACATATTTGCTTTCTCCGAACCAATATGACTTACTGACTTGATTTGTATATTGAAAAATAAAGCAAAGGTTGGGCAACAAATTCTTCAATATAAATATTTGATTACTTGAACATTTCATTCAAACAAACATATTAACATTCATTCTTTAAAAAAAAAAGAAATCTAGATTTTTGCACTTGATTTTTGCACACGCATTCTGCTCTTTTCCGTTCCTATGAACGCGAAATCCTATGCCTATCCTTTTCACAAAATGGCGTCGTTTGTAGCTCCTTAACGAAGTTGCAGAATAAAACACGTTATTTTATTTTGTAATGAATATGCACACAATAACACCCACACACATTCAACGTAAATTAAAATAGGTATCAGTGTTATCTCTTAGAGGCATTCTTCATTTAGAGTTATTTTTGTATTTGCATTTAAATCTCAAATCCATGTACTTTTATGGAAGAGCAGGACATTCTGGTATATTTACAGGGAACATGTGCCATTGCCCTACCTCTAAGCTTAATCTCCTCACCTTACCTCACCTCGACAGCCTTTATAGGTCCATTGCTGGACGTAGGCCTCCCCCTGACATAATTTAGCTTAGATGTTAAGCTTATCTTATCTGAGATAACGCTTATTGGCTTATTAAATTATGTTACATTGTATGTATGCTTACGCAATAAATGAATATGAAAACAACTGCAGTATGTAGTGTATATTTTACACAAAATAAACAATTTTCAATTAAGCTATTAAAATAACTCGCGGCTGTAACAAGCCGCAAGAATGGTGTCGTACATTCTTTCTCGTTTCGGAGGCATGTCGCGTGTGGCTCGCTTCTTGAAATAATGGCTTGCGTTGTCTTGCCGACATAGTAGGTACTTAGTAGAGTCGAATTTATAATATTTTGTGAGAAAGCATAATTTTTTTATTTCTCGATGCGTTTGACATAATTTTTTTTGCATTTCCACGCATACTTGTTAAACAAAGAAAACAATTATAATACATCACATAATAGTAATTTTTTTTGTTAATAAAAATAATATACGCGTACAATATAATACTTTCCCGAGACCAAACAGCAAACTCTTCGTCATCATAAGGTAAAAATACTTTGACGAAGGTCCGGGATGACAGGGCCTTACCCGGATTTAACGGCGGGATCATCCCGGATAAGAATATAAAGTTTCCGTGAAAGCCCCCACTTGATATTGTTGAGTGGCCAATGGAGAAACGGGACAGGCCCGTAAATTAGGTGTTGCCAATAAAAGTGCTAGGAAATTTACGGGTTTAATATTGGCGCTGAATTTAGTTTTATAGAGGAAAATTGGTTCGAAGGATGTAATTGTAAATGTGATTGAAGATTTACGATGTATGTAATAGCTAAACAACCTATCTACTTTCGCCTAATCTGAAAAGTTTGTTCTAATCTTTACAGTCAACACGAATATTAATTTTTGGGATATAGTTATTCGTACTATAATCACTTATTTTTATTAGTTTGCAAAGAAAAGTATATGTAAAGTCATGTTTTATTACTTGAAGTAAATGTAGATATAGTGCACAGATGATGTGCGTTATGGTGTAGAACACTCGAAAACATATGACACAAGTATTAGATAGGCATACTCTCCTGGTACTTTGAATCTGGTTTAACGTTGTTCAATATGATCCCTATGAAATCAAAGTACTATAATAATAGTGTTCAGTAACTTAATCTCCTATGCATTTCTATTTTCCTGGTACTTCCCGTCAGATAAACGCAGTTAAATCAATCCTTCGGAAACAATGATGGTAAATCAAGTTTACTTGTACTAGAAGTGTGTGGATGTACAAATTGGATGTAGTACTTTGGCTACTTTTCTGTTGGAAACCTTAAATCAGAGGAAAGCGGTATTCATCAACATCAGCATAAAATTTATTTTCCGTGTTCGTACTACTTTGGACCTAAGCCAGTGGTACAAACACGGAGCACCTCAACTAATCTACCACAGGTGATTCATTAATCGGTGAGGATATTTTTAGTAATCCCTAGCTTGGAATCACTCAAATTGATTGCCACAATCACTTCAGCCGGCCGGAGTGCCGCGATGAGAGCCGTGACGAGTTTCAAGTGCGAGCTCTCCACAGCTCGTTGGCTATGCTTCGGTGTAGTTCAGACAAAGTTCGACAGACAGAGGATTCTACAGCTGGGGAGCAATTAGTATTTTTACAAGCTTCTATTAATAAAAAATAATTGTCCTCTTATTTTTGGTTGGAATCGATGATAAATAAGAGACACGAATTAACGTAATGATGATGATAATCAAACTCTTTTTGTGATTAAGGACAATAAGAAAATAGGGCAACCGCAGCTGTAGACAGAAGCTTGTCAGAGTTGTCAGTAACTGACTAATAATTCACCGAACGGTGTAGCGCTGTTTCGCACCACAGGTTCACACCACAATTTTTTTTCCACGTTTATTCTATACTATATTATAAATTCGACGAAAAATCTGTATTTCTGTAACCTTTTCACGCCTAAATGACTGAACGGGTCTTAATGAAATTTGGCAGGAAGGTTAATGGTATCCCGGGACAGAAACAGGATTCTTAAAAAGCGCATGCGAAGCCGCGGGTAGCTGCTAGTAAATAAATAATAAGATAGATAGATTTACAGGTTCTTTCTAGAGAACTGATATAGGTACTAACTTGATGAAAGTAAAATCTAAGGGTAGATATTAACATTAAGCAAAGTGTGTTTACTGAGCTTAGACAAGAACAATTTCGTGGCTTAATTAGTAAAGCGCACCCGTACCTACTAAGGCTTGGGTTCGAATACTGGCGAAATCTAAAATTTATGGGATATTATTAAATTCTCGTAGAAAATTGTCCCAGTGCGGGTTGCCCGGTTACGTACTATAAAGCAAAAAAACCCTAAGCAAACACGTATAAGTAGCAAAGAGTTAACCTGATAATAGCAGACCAAACCGATCGTATTGGAAGTTGAATGACGTTGAATGCCTCATTGTATCCGCGCGATTCCCCATTGACTTGCAGTTTTATTGTTCTCACTCGCTCATTGAATGGAATTGAATCAATGCATTCCGTGATAGGATCCTAATGTGGAAAGTTTTATTAGGTTAGCTAAGTTCTTGAAAAGTTTTCCTTTAAAACAATTGGATTTTATAGCACGTGACCTGTGAAATGTTTTGTTAGTCGTTGTTGATAGTTCTGTCTTCAAGTTTAAGCAATCATAGTTGAAAGTGTTCTGATATAATATAAATGTTAACAAAAACAAAAATGTTTAAAATTAACCTCTATACCGGGACAGTAGAGGTGGTTCTTTAGTCTAAAGGCGCCTCTTATGATTTTTGTAACAATGCATCATTATGTAATCCGATTAAAAAACCTGGATATTTTTGTATACAAAGGTTACAAAATCAAAAGGATAATGGTAAAAATATTTAACGGGTATCATCGAAGCAAAAATGCACACAGGAGCTCGAAACAATTTCTGGTTTTGAAAGTTTTCATACATCATTTAATTGATCTTTCGTTCGTTTTCGAATTCAAACTTAAACATTTTTCGCTACACATTGAGATTATCTCAACCAGCGAGGTTCTTCAAGTTTGTGTTTTAGTTTTTATAGATAATCCTGTTACTTTGTTGTTTTCTGTTACTGTTATCAGTTTTAGTTTAGTTTTGATTCATAAATGTCTTTGTTGATATAATAATAATGCCGGACAATTCACACAGCATTATCTAGCCCCAAGCTAAGCAGAGCTTGTGTTATGGGTACTATATAACTGATATACATAATATAATACAATACATAGATATGTATCTATATATTTTTTATTATACATTTATATTTTTCTTGTGAACCCTGGTTGTGGGCACAGCGAGTTTATTTTTATTTCTAGTATTAATATTATGTATAGGTATCGCTATTTTTAGGGAAGCTTTTGATATTTTTAGAGTGTACAACAAGTTTGCATAAACATATTGACAGGGGACTGTCGTTATGTTTATTTCTTTGAATTTATCTCGTATCAAAATACTAACTATTTTGCCATCCCCAAAGGACAGTGTACCATTACCCAGAGGTAGCGCCGGCGTTGGATGGCTGGCAATGCTAATTCGAAGACCGAACTTAAAGCTGTTTTGAACTTGTTGAAGCTTAAAGCTGTGAGCTTTTTACCGAGATCTGATTCTATTTAATTGACTTCTCGACTTAATGTCGTTTAAACTCATTCAACTGTAGGTACAATGTTTAATCTGTGCAATCATGCATTATATTCTTCGATTCTCGGCTGATATATCGTACTTCGTAATGTATGTAATAAAAGCGACGCATTTGACAAACACACCTATATCACGGCGCATCTGTATGAGATGTGGTATAATTCTGCAATTATGTTACTTCTGCTTTCATTTATGTGAAGTATTTGTGGTTTTTTTACAGCTATTTCACGTTTTTATCGTGCTATTTAGTCAATGAATTGGTTGGTGAAGACTGTCGTTGCGTGCAATCGACGACGGATCAAACCGCGGTGTTTTATATTTATCTTCATTTGAACTCTTATTCCAATCATATTAATATAATATTTACTTTACATGCAAATAATAGAATTAAATTAAAACTAGTATTTACAATTGAAACAATGCTAATTGCAGACTTTTGCAAAAAAAAATGTAAATATGTGCTCAACTGATCCATATCAATACCAGTCGGTAGCGTGCCCAAGACGCTGGCTGCATTGCCCCGCTGTAAGGCAATGATGCGCTGTGCCAGATACTCACCAGCTCTCGGGTCACGCGTCGCTTCGACCAGATGCTCAGATATTTTTTTACCCTACCCCGCGGAACTATTATTGTTATTAGATTGAAATTTTCTTTGTTAATAAAAATTACTTTACATGTGATAATATGCTTATAGACCGAGTTCATATTTTATTTCTTTTTTAAATGCCATGCTACCTTTACTCTCAAGAGTCCTTTTTGTTCACTATATCCACTCCGTTCAAACCCTCGTGACGACCATCTGGTCTCCAAACTCACATTTTGTCACTTTGACTTTCCCATTACTATATATTTCAAACTTAGAAGTTAGAGTGTTTTAAGTTCGCAAAGAAAAACACAATGTTAGAGAACTTAAACTTATAAACTTTCACCTGAAGCTTTATAAATAAATCTTTCACGTTCCGTACTTAGCGCCCGAGTTCAACTAGACTGAAAGTTTCATTATTTTCACAGTTAGTTGAAGACAGGTAAATTGCAGGCTCTTTTAACTATTTGCCTTCCATGCTGCTCAGTCGACTTCCTTAAATAATTTGTTCTTTTAGTGCAACATGCTTTATTATTAAAATGTCACGATCTTAAACCACAGCTTCAATTAGCACAAGGGCAAGTCAGATCCAATGCAGAAAATTGTATACATACGAGCAACGGAGGGGAGATAAAGTATATACCTAAGGCCTAAGGCTTATTCCCATTACAACCAAAAAGTTCTCGAAAAATAAAACTTTCATAGGTACATTAGTTCCCAACCACATCCACAAGAAACACTTACTGGCTGATTTTGAGGATTCACTTGGTTGGTGACATTTGGCGTATTGGTGACACAGTTGAAGTGTTCTTCTGGCAGGTTTAGTCGACTCGTACGACATCCACGAGTTGAGTTCGAGTAGTGATCATGTACGTACATTACGTTTCTATAGCTGCCAGCCTCTGCCAGCCAGTATTTTTCACGCGACCCAATCTCTCATAACATAAGGTGATGAGCTCTCGCACGAAGACTAATGACCAGCTTATAATTGGCGTGCATGCCTATAACAAACGCTATTTACCAATCTGAAACATTCATTCGCGTGTCAACTGCATTATATTTACATTATTGCATGACTATTGACATAAATCAACACAGCATTCAGTTAATAAACACTACTTTAAAATACAGTTGATAACTGTCAATGAGTCACTACAGACCATTCTCCGTAAGTTGTGCCCAGCCCTGAAGGAAATTGTTCCCATCTTACGGTGAACGGTCTGCACATTTGTTGCTGGTAAAGCCGCGTGAAAAATAAACTACTCGGTTCTAGAATCCAAATGTTTTTTGTAAACAAGGACCTCACCTCAACAGCCTATAATGGTCCACCGCTGGACGCAGGCCTCCCCTGAATTTTTTTATCTCATGAGCGGTAATGCCCCTATTCCCCACGCTGGGCATGCGGTTGGGGATCGCAGATCGGTGGTAGATATATTCTGCAAGAGGCGCTGCTGCCCGTCCCCCCGTGTATGTCTCGACAGACACCCACGGGAAGAGTTGGGGTGGTGCAAATTCTAAGTCGATGACAGAGTTTCGCTTTTATTGTCACGAAATCCTGAATTAAAAAATTCTTCAATACAGAAAATTTTTGGATCGAAGATAGTATCGAATCGTATGATGAGAAAATATCTTATAGTGCATTCGAGTTATAAAAGAAAATGTAATATAAGAAATCTGAATGTAATACTAAAATATATTATTAATATTTATTATATATAATTAATAAATTAAATTAGCTGAGATTCAGTTTACTATAAAAATTGGTTAATGAAAATGATGAGCTAGAATGATCGCATGCAAAAGTGATATCTATTAATCAAACATTGGAGAGAAACGCTGCCGCGATGATAATTAGGAAAGTGACAGGGCAATTACAGCGTCTGCCACATACGCGCGGCCGGTTGCTGCGTACGCGCATAGTAAATCGGAGGGGTTAAGGCATAGACGGCTGCGTTTACAAAAATAAAAACGTCATGTGCGAGTTGGAATCGCGCGTCAAAGGTTTCTTATAAACTTGCAAGCAAAGAAATCGCTCGACCCAGACGCGCAGTTCTCAAAAAACTGATTTGGTCAGAATTACATAATTCCTGGTTAACGGGAAGTACTCGTAAGTAAGTATAGGTTTTGGGTGCATGTGATTCTATTGGGATATAAAAAATGGGCATAAACGGCTGTAACTTTTGATTGCTTTGACTGAGAAGTTTGATTTATATCCACTCCAAGAGCTTGAATCTAAGTAAGCTCTATACTGCTGAAAAAGGAAAAAAGGAACCCTATGGTATAAGGTAAGTGGATATAAATCAAACTTCTCAGTGGACCATTATAGGCTGTTGAGGCTGAGGTTTGTCGATGAAGATACCTTTATAACAAACTAAGTTAATTCAAATCGGTTAATCCAATTAGGACCTAGGATGGGACAGACACGGATATGTAGACTGCCTCGTTAAACTTGCATCACCCATTCTTTTGCGTAGGGGGTTAAAAAAGTAAAAGAATTATAAGAACCTCATTACTCCTAACACTTGAGGCGTTAAAGTGATGTTTTGCCTCTCTTTCTAGCGAGCGATTAATCTGCTTGAAAGTTTAACAAAGTATTTTGTACAGTCGCGAGCAAAAGCACTCTCTTGTTTTTATTTTTCTGCTGCTTTTGAACTGGCTGTGTTTGCTACTATTTAGAGGTATTTATGTGCCTTTGACTACACTTTTGGTATGGATACCTGTGAAAAGGAGTGGCCCAACTTAGCTGAAAATAGAATTGTCTAAATTAAAAACAGACGTTTTCTCTGATTAAGACATACACAAAGCGATTACCACGTCTATTGTTCCAGTTAGGAAATAATGTAGTTATCCTACTAATAATAAAGCTGGAAGTTTGTGAAATGTGGTCTATATTTTGTTACTTATGTCCACAGAACTATTGAACATCTAAAAAGATAGAGCCAAAAGCTTTTGGAAGATTTAATGATAATTTTCTAACATATAAACCAGTTAGCTTCTACCCGCGGCTTCGCACGCGAACAATCGATTTAATAAGTGCCTATTTTCTAAATTAGGCTTTGTTCTAAATGTACGCCAAATTTCATGTTAACTTGTTCAGCAGTTCGTCATATATGTACAGATAATCTCTTAAATTACTACTCACATTTGAAAAATAGGTATGGGTACATTATGTTTTATACACGTGAAAGAAGTCGCGGTCAGAAGTTGTTTTTGAATACACAGAATAAAATTATTTTAATTAAAAAAAAAACTATAAAACCGTTCAAGTTAGGTTACATTTTAGAGGTGAATATAAAATTTTAAACGGTACCAATTTTGAGATAAAACCAGCGCCCCGTTAAGTTTAAGTGCCGAAATTATTCACAAGCTTTCTGAATAAATGAACAGAAGCTAAAGTTTTAAGTGTAAGGTAATATTCATCCAGAATATGAATATTATTTTATTAAATTCATTTCGTGAAGTTTAAGTACGAAAACGTTAAATGATTTTAAACCAGTGATATAATTTATAGTCTTATTAAACGAAACCAAAGCTTGTTTCACAAAATTATTACTTGTCGTGATTGTAAATCTTGAGCGTATAAAGTGATAGTTTGTCGCAACATTATTGCGGTTAGATCGGTAGATAGCTCGAAAAAGAAATTCATATATCTGTAAATAGCTAATACACAGAATACTTGTAACAGAAACCAAATAAACAAAAAAAGCTGATAATTTTAACAGAGCATCACACACTTCCCCAAATTACGCATAGCTTGTTTTATGGTTACCAGATAGCAAATGAGAAGCCAAAGTCCACCTGCGACACTGAAGGGTGCGGGTTTGATTCCCGCCTTGGTACAAATGTTTTTTACGATCTGCAAATATCTGTTGGATTTTCTGAGTATTAGGGTTCTTTGTGTAGTAAAATATACACTTTACACTGTACCCATAAGACAACCGCTGTTTAACTTGGAGCTAGATGATGCTATGTGTAGGTTGTCTACCATTATTTATTTACTTATTTACATAGGTACAAATATTTGACGCGCGGCGGGAATCGAACCTGCAACCTCCTACTAACCAGGCCGATTATACTACGCCTACTCATTACCTTCTTTTTATACCTATAATAAAACTAGAAATATAGCGTTCTTTACTTTTTATTGTCGTTGGCCCCTTTCGTGCTCGTGAAACGAAATTTTATTCGACCACGAACTAGCTTTAATACCTTTACTGGTACGAAAGGATGGCAATTAAACCACCGCACTTCAATAGAAGCTTAGGATGAATTTTTCGCACTATAATACTTAAGGATTCGGCGACAGCTGTTCGCACGCAACTTCTGTTATGTTCCATAATACCAAAAATGATGACTGAAAACTTTTTGTATTTTCGAAATTGTGTTATTATTCTGTAACTGGACAATGTAAACTTTGTTCCTTATCCAGCAAAACGAAAAAAATATTTTTGTTTTTAATACAAAACAAATAAGACGAAAACATGTATTTTCGACGTAAAAATATGCAAAATCGCATTTTTCATATGCATTTCATTATTAGTGTGTATTATTATTATGTTCAGCAGTGGAGTGGTATAGGCTGATAATGATGATGATGTGTATTATTAGGCTCGAAATACAAATTATTTTGGTAGTACGTTACGTACTTAAGCATAAAAGCTTAACACTTTAGTAACCAAGTGTACGTTAGTAAGTGGAGCGCGTCAACAATCAGGCTGAGTCCACGTAATGAAACAATTATATTCCGAGCTCTATGGTTATGTTCCATTCCATTCCATCCCATGGACGGACTTTTACTACGTTTCCATTGTGAACGGACATACCTATCTGATGATTTCATTAGTCTAAGACCACCATAAAAACACGATAAATTGGGTGAATATGGAACAATATTTTATAGATGACTAGGGTTCCGCCACAGCTTTGCACAGGTACTATATAGTATAGCCTATAATGAATAATGTTACTCAGTGATAATGTAAGCTACATTCTAACTGCAAAACAAATTTTGAAATCGGTCAGTTTTTAAGTTTATTCGTGACATACAAAAATACAAATCTTTCCTCTTTATAATGTTAGTGTAGATAGAACTGTCCTTTAAACGTTTCCATGGAAACTAGTGAAGCAATAAATGTACAAAAGATATACTTTACGGTTTTTAGTTAAAACACCACTCGAACGTAAAAGCCAGCCATTGCCTCATAAAACGCTGTACATTTGTCAGCGTTCTCAATGGAATTCCATTTGCTCAGGAATGACAATCCATCGGAATACCATTACGTGATGCTCCGTTTCATTTGGTTGTGAACAATTTCGTGAATCCGCTGGATTTTTCAAGTGTAATGGCGCTGATAATGCGAATGTGAAGAGCGATACCGCATAATAGAGTAGTTCGATACTATAGCGGTAATGTTTTGCTGGAAGAGAAATCTTTTTTGGGATAAGCTCGCCTTTGCCTTTTCTAGTTTTAAGTTAGTCTGTTTGTAATGTAGTTTGAGACTGGATAAGAACCAAATCACTGTTTTAAACTCGACGACCGATGTGGCGCGGTGGGCGAAGGTCTGCCTGCGACGCAGAAGGTTGCGGGTTCGATTCCCGCCTCGGGACAAATGTGTGTATGATCTGCAGACATTTGTTCAGGGTGTTCTGGTCGTTTTCTATATATAGTAAAAAAATATCTATCTATGTATTGTATTATATTATGTAGGTATATCAGTTATCTAGTACCCATAACACAAGCTCTGCTTAGCTTGGGGCTAGATAATGCTGTGTGAATTGTCCAGTATTATTTATTATTTATTTAAACTCATACCTACCGAAAGAATCTTCAGTCTGCGAACTTCATCATCATCATGGTCCGCAACCTCATTCAACCCACTGCTGGGTGTAAGAATACAAACTATTGTGCCACTCACACGGTTCTGCGTAAATTTCAACTTCGAACTTATCGTTTCTCAATTTGGATGTATAAAACCTTCGTTAGATCAAAAGGTGCTCAGACATTGCTAAGGCAGAGGAGCCATTACTCTGAGAACCTCGCCTCGTAGTTGAAAACAGTTGTGGGAAACCTCAGGATGAATGAAATGAAGATCTCGTTTGGGCATACTATACTTACCTGTAGGTAAATTTATTGTTATTGTTTCAGAAGTCACAGTGACGTACCGGCGTGGTCTGCCGGTCATCACAGTGCCTCTCCCGTCGCGCCGGGAACGATGCCGCTTCACACTGCGTCCCGTCTCTCAGACGGTTGGAGACCTCCTTGAACAGGTTCGTATAGATTTGACAAGTGATATATTAGTGTTTTATATTTAATGGACCTTCGTTTAGCCAAAATCTCACCTGGTGGGAAGTGATGATGTGGCCGACGATGTATCACGAAGGTCTACTAGCAGATTATATTTTCACTCTTGTCTCGAAGAGACCCTGGTTGTAATTGACCAGGAAAACAGCAACAGCGTGTTCCAAACCAAAGCGGTATGAATGATGAAGATGGAGGAAAACCGCTTAGTTTGAGTGGACGGTATGTCCAACAAGTGGGTAGTGGTAATGCGCTGTGCGTCTGCTTGTCCTGGAGTGGTAGAGAGATGGAATCATGTCATGTATATCCTGAGAGGATTCTCCGAAATGTATCCTATAAAAGATCGAAAGACAAGCGACCTTGCGGCGGTGTTCGAGACTTTGGACCTTACCTTAGTCAAGGTACTATTCGTTAATGAGTCTGAAGGCTCTTTTTTCTATAATTTAGTTTTATTATTGGTGTTGTATATCCCTCCAAGTGTGAACTTACTAACCTATATCCTTTAACTTGTAGCCACGACCACAAACTACACACCGAAAGATCCGATTTGGGCTTTTGCCAGTCAAAAATTTTCATAAATTCAGAGTTTAATTTCGTAAAGTTTTAGCTATTTTTGGTATTTTTTTAAGTGTAGCTATAGTAGTTAGCGAGTTATAACCATTTTAGTCAAAGACGGGACGCGCTCACGGCGCCGCCGCAATTTTTGTTTGCGTGTCTTGGACGTTTTACGAAGACGTTAGACGAGAACATGCCGTTGGGCCGGTCGCGTCAGTGGGTAAAGAACGAAACAGCCTTTTTCTGCGGCTAAACTCACATCGGTCTTCACTTGTTTAAATTGAACTTTACAAAGTTTATCATCATTTCATCCCTGAGTTTCATTCACATTTCTTATTTTTTTAACTGTGAAAGTTTCTTATATCCTTGAGTGTTAGATTTAGTTTTACAACTAGCTCGCAGCTTATCTGTGAAACTGTCAAATACCTCAAAGTATTGTTGTTCAACTCAACCTTAAGTTGTGTTGAATCTGCTGATGAAAGCAGCTTCCGTAGTTGTGATGCCTCGGTAGAAACTAGGATGGACTTCAGAACTATCGGAGATTAGACTAACAAAGGCAGTCTAGTTAGTGTAGCTATTCAGTAAGACAATAGAACCACAGAAATGTATCAGATAAATACAAACTTAATTGTTACACAGTTCTAATAAATCTTAGTCGATTTCGTGAAACCGACTGAGATTTCGTGGCTTAGTTGGTTAGAGCACATCCGTACTGAGGGTGGGGCGCAGGTTCGAGTCCTGCCGAAATCGAATTTTTTTGGGACTTATTTAATCTCGTAGAGATTACCTACCACTATAATACAAAAACCTTATAAAGGTTTAATAGCTCGTATAATTATTTTTTTATGTTCGCGGAAAAATAATAATGAGCTAAGAATTGCTGCAAATTTTCTGTGGTTTCGCATTTAATAAAGTTGTACTATCTAAGAGTTAAAATTTTATGATGCATTCACAAAACCGAAGGTATCTCTAATCTTCGATCATATAATATAAAGACTTACAGAAACAATTTTTACCGAAACTGGTTGTTTGCTTCAATCAAAGTTTGGCCTCGACCCTCGTCCACCCTCGGCTATCCTCATAAGTTTGTCGTACACGCTAACTTCTGAGTATTCCCAGATTATCGTTCGTAACCGCAAGTTTGGTCATCTCCGCTAAGTGATCACCGGAGGGAATTTGCACAACTTCTCTGTCAAAACATGAGTGATCATGTTGTAACACCCCTACCCTATCTATTATAAATAAAATAAATATAACTTCAAAATTAAAGATTCAAGACATTTATTACAGAACTTATTAAACATAGATCATTAGATAATTTATGATTATCTTAAAATTCAGAAGGAAGCTGCAAATCTTCCTATACCAAAGAAACGTCCTTCAAAGAGATAGTTATTGTAGATAAACGAATATATAGAAAAGTGATTTATAATGGCCAATGAGATCGTCTAGTGTCGTCTAGTGGTAGGACACCCGTTATGTTGTAGTAACTCAGTTTCTTTTAGAAGCTTAGACAAACGAACTAACTACAAAATACCCTAATTCTGACGAATACCTACCTACTTAAACCTGATAAATCCTAATCCTCCATTTACACAAACGACTAAAATAACTTTCAATCTCACTCTCGCACACCGAACTTACGACGGCAAGGATGAGGGCACCGCCTCCGCCCAACATCTGTGATCCTCGACATCCTGACTGGACAGACCTCCACCGTCAACACAGATAAGACCGCATGCTGGGTTTCCATGCCTATTACTGTGTATATAGGTAAAGGTACTGGGACATATCACAAAAGAGTCAGTCGGGAAAGGAGGGCATTATCTTTTAGCAAACTAAGCCAGCCTCAAAGTCTTGTCATAATCTACCTATCTAAAATGAAACACTTTCAGAAGGAGTTTACTTTGTGATGTTTAATTCAAACCTTTCAGTGGGTAAGCTACGTTAAGATATTATGCAATTCAACTCTTCCTTACATCATCTCTCTAACTAAAAAGCTAGATAAGTCAAGTCATCTGGTCCCTAGCTGTACTTAACCAGAGAAGTAGTGAAGTTCCAAATTTATCTGCGGAATCAAACACTACTAAACTGGTGAAGTTTAGCACCATTCGTCTCCTATTAGGTTCTCCTCCCAGAGTAGGAGCTTTAGTAGAAGCCAGGAGACTTCCCTAGAATCTTAAGATCTGAATTTCAAGCTTCACTATAACTCTTAGGCCGAAAGAATATATATAATAACCCTGAAATATCCGACGAAATGATCATCTAGGATACTCCTTCAGCCGAGACTTTGTCTCACGGATAATGGGAGACTACCGCCCCCTACCCGCTTGCCGAATTTAAAGTCTTCAGTACGGTTGTTTTTCACATACTAAAGACCCATAAATACAATATTCAATTTAAAGATAGTTAGAGCAAACTTGGAATTCATTTCCTTTAGGCAAAATATACAAATTACAATATCGTTGAATCGAAGATGACCTAGATGATGAAATAGGAATGATATAGGTACCTACTCGTGATATACGCACTAATCCGAAATAGCCCTGTATTTAAAATAAAATAGATTTCTGACCTGATTCCGGTAAAACCTTTACCAAACGTTGGAATCCTTTCTCTTGTATTTAACGTATTATAACCGATGAGCGCTCTATCCTTTCGATTTGCATTATCCGTTTCTCTAGGTAAAATATAAATTATTTTTTTTTACAAAATTACACTCGTCCCGTCTGAAAGCAATTTTCCAACCCCCTCCTATTTTGTTTTCCGTCTTCTCCTTATGTCCGCGCCACGAATTCAAAATATTTGTCTATTCTCTATTCAGAGAAGTATTAAAGAGGTTTTTATGTAGTTCACCAAAGCAGTTTTATAATTGATTTATTTTTAGGGTTAAATATTATTTAAAAGAAACGCTAAATGTAAAATATTTGCATAAAACAGTGTAGCCACTGTCTGGACTGTTACAATCGACCCCAAATTTTTTAGCAGCGGGCTATTAAGATAGTAAGTGAATTAAAAATTTCCCTAAAATTCAAAACCGTTGCAAATATATGCATTTATTTAAGTTGTTTATATTGTTTATTATTATTTTTCATTATTTATTCAATTATTGAATTCTTAATCCATTGAAACTCGAAACCATATACATTTTTACTGTGTGTGTATTTAAACCAGATTTAAAATCACAAAATGGATCAGCACCATGTTCAAACCTAATATAATTAAAGCTTATTGATTTATCAACGATTGACAGAAAGAACGACTGACTAACTGGGGCTTGGTTGTGAGGCAAGCCTCCCCGAGTGGGACACCGATTTCAACCAGGCTGGCCTTACATTATGACCAAGCTCAGATCTAGAAAGGAACCAGATCAGTGGTAACTCAATGTACAATAACCGAAGATAACTCAATCTTAATTACCCCCAAAAAACCCCATCAAATCTTAAACCCATTTCAAATCCGGTGTATGTGCAGTGTGCTCAGTCATAGCCTAATAGGTATAGAGTAAATTCTTGGAAATCAGACAGAGCTGAGGCTCAGATCTCAGTTTAAAAAAAACTGTAATGATCTTAATTATCCTAACACCAAGAACCTTTCTTTCACAAGAACTTATTTGTAGTGCGTTTATGGCTCGAATCTCAAATAAATCGTACCAAATTCTGTAAAAAGATAACTTACATGGGCCCTTCAAGCTTCATACTATTTCTAAATACTGATTTCGTACTGGTTTCATACATTCTGTCATTCTCCCAGTATAAATCAGCAAATTACAATTAGAATTTGTTACTTCAGAATTGTATTGAACAATTATTTAGTTAATTTATAAGTTAACGTAAAGCTTTTATTCAGAATGATTGATTTCTGAAAGCATAAAAGTAAACAAACCGATTGATTTGACTGACTTGACATTGATTGATTGACAGGTAGGGTAGCCATAGACAGAATTTGTCTAGCAAATTTCGGACGGAAGAAATTAGTTTCGCTCGAGTACCTTTTTTTTTTCTTTATTTGCCGAATAAAATTTTTAACAAAATTTGAATAATCTATAGTAACACGTACCTATGTAGATAAGTTTTTATTTTTATAGGGTATCCGACGACGACCCCTCGAGTTAGTTCATAGTTCATAGTTCCTCAACATTTAAAACTCCGATGTTCAACAATAGTTTTCGGGCACGTGATAACGCTTTAATTTTTAGCATTAAATTTAAATTTCGTAAGAGTTGTAATGTTAAACGACCCCGCGTATCTGTATTTTGGCAATATCTAGTGGTTCTGATTTTTAAATAAAAAGCAATGCTTTAATTTTGGTTTTAAATTTCGTAAACGTTTTGATTTTAAACGACCCCACGTATCTGTATTTAGGTTGAATTAACTTTATTTCCGCTTTTTGTTTTAAATTGATTTTACGAAATTATTATTAGATTCAATTGATTTTGATCTCAGCTTATGCAGAGTTTATATTACGCAACGCAAATTGAAGTTGACATGTTTAATTATCTATAGACGTGTCCTGTGGTTACGTGACGTTTCTTTCTCTTTGGTTGTAAAAGTAAAAATTGTTTCATCTGTGGACGTTTCTTTGTTTACATTGTAATCTAAGTATTTGAAATTACGAAGTTATTATAGTTATAGCCGTGATTTTCTAAAAGCCGTGTTGTCCACTCTGCCATCGCTGTTTATTGTTAATTGTATGACTGGTATTCACTCGTAAAAATCCGCGTATACATCTGGAACAAGAGGTCTTGGCAAGAAAAAATCCGGAAATTGAGAACACAAAGAAGATACACTCTGTGTACTGAGACCATCGTTTGAAAAATGACAAGAAGCATTAATGTATCGGGCTCGACGTTCCACACAAAAAGAACCATATGTCTTTCGGGCCTCCGCTATCGGCGATGTCGAATGAGAGGTTATCTAGTTGTAAGTACGAATTTCTATTAATTTTCTAATGTTTACATAATGAACCATAAAATTCCTCTCTTCAGGCACTAATACCTCCGTGATAAACGTTTTGCAGACCATAACTATGCACAGCCTCTTGTATTCCCTCTGTCATTGACAGCTAAATGTCTGGTTATAAAAAAAATTATTTTTATTTATTTCAGGAACAGAACAATAAATACAACGTAATATGTACAACTGTATTATCTATTCTGCTGGATACCACTGACCTGTGAGAGAAAGCTAATCCACTGAGCTAGCTCTGATGTCTTTCTTCAAGATTCCAACATGTAAGTTCAATGAACTCAGTTGTTAGACGTCCCCCTGACTGCTATGAATATTCTTATGATCCCGAATCTATGTCTAGATCAGGTATCCTTTTATATAGATGGTTCAGGCATGAACACGAATCCGAGCATGTGTGTAGAACCATATCATCTATAGTCGCATCAACCAAACTGCTGTATATGTAGTATCCTAAATAAACCAACACTCCATGTATACTGCTGCGAAACTGGAGCATATTTCTTATAATTTTGTAAAGAAAAGCTTTTATTTTCTATTTATTTCAGATGTCATTTGAAGAGCACTGTCTAGTGTCCATCTCCAGTCTCCTCATCATCACCTGCTGCTGGGAGTTCCTAGTACCTAGCTGAAGATCCATTCCAAACTCCAAGACTTATGCTAATTATTAAACTAAATTAAATTAAATAAGAAGACCAATACGGCACCACGGTAAAACCTTTCTACGTTGTTTATTATTAAAATTTATTTAATAAAATTCTTAAAACATTAAAGATCCTTTTGACTAGTTTACTTATTTAGTTTTCTGAAATTTCATAATCTGATAAAAATCAAATTATGATTTTTATCCTGAAAAACCTGAATAATGTCTCGTCTTCGCTCGCTCTATGCCTGTATGTATCAACTTCAAGTCCTTAGCAGCGGCAATGTTATGAATGAATTCATGTTCAATTCTCTCTTGCTCATTCAACTCCGAACCTCATTATTGTAATTATAAACCTCACAAGACTACATAGAAGGAAACTGCTGACATGGCCTTCCTCAGATAAGATTCCAGTATGTTTCGATTCTTATGTTGTGAAACTTCTAAAATCATCATTAGGTAGACCTAGTTTGTATTTTTTTAAATAAATCAAATTAAATCTCACTGCCCTTCTTTGCTCTCTAAATCGCCAGCCGAACCGGACAGCACCGCCCACACAGCTTCGCCACACAGCACCGCATCTCCGCGAACTCCACGTACGCCACACTCGTAGTTCAAACATTTTCAATGATCTTGAACACGCTGCTCCTATAATTATGTTTATAATTAAAACTGGAACCAACCACAACTATAGCAATGCTTGTGTCACGCGTCAGACTACCCATGTGCATAGCTAGTAGCACCTTTCGGTTTCACTTGCGCAGTTCCTGTGAAATTCCGAGATAAAATTAGTCTATGTACTATTCCGGAATATTAGTCTACCTCTTTGCTATATTTCAACCAGTTCAGTTCAGCCGCTCTTGCGTGAGTAAGAGTAACACAAACAACTATCTATCCAAACCTACGCATTTTGTGTGAATATTTTATTTTCTTAATATTTATAGTGGGCGAGCAGAAACCACTGAATAAACATTCGCAACTCCCACAAACATTTTACTTTAAAACGAGAGTCGAACCCGCATCTTCCTTTTCCTAAGTGGTTGAAAAGCAATCACTATGCTTTAGAAGTCAAACAAACATATTCCTTCAAAAACGAGAGTCGAACCCGCAGTTCCTGCTTTCCATCCAGCCACTATGCCACAGGAGTCGTCACTTCTGACTATTATTTGTCATAATAATGATGTGAACTTGACAGTGACGTGACACTTACTCGTTCTCTTATGGTGAATACACACGTACGTACATGCGCGATAAGCATGGTTCATCCGAACATGACTATCTAAGTATCTACCCTGCGTCTACACGTAAAGAACATGCCTAGTGTGCGCTGAAACTCTTCAAGTAATGGACTATTCGTTGCTGTGTTTGGTGGACATCGCTACGCTACCTATATTACAAGGTTGCTTCGAAAATTGAACAAGAATTATGGACGCATTTGAGTCACAGTGATGGTCTCACTACACTGCTATGGTTAGGCTCGGACCCAATAAAATCATCATCTACTGTCCATGCTAGACCACTCCCACAAAACCTTTAAACAATCATTATTATCATCAGTCTACATTAGTCCACTGCTATAGAACCTTTAACCAATCATCATTATCATCTGTCCATGTTAGTCCATAATTGTTTGTCATGATTAGATTTAAATCTTATGAAAGTGCACTTATCTTTTCTTAGACTGGAGCCTTCTTTTGTGAATCCTTAGTCGACCCACAGTCTCGATCCTGGATTCCTTGATTTCTTTTGAATTGCAGTAGTAACTGTTCTAAGCTCCAAAATCCTCCGTCATCCGTGGATATTCCGTTTGACCCGATTTCATGCTCCTTCCACTTCGAATTTATTCTTATTCTCTCCAATATCCTACTATTTTGGAAAAACTAAATATCCTGAAATATTTCATTACATTAATATTAGATTTTTAGGTTTCGTTTGTCTTTAGCTTCTTTCCACTTCACATGCAACAAATTGTGTGGACTGAACCACACTTTATAACTAAATTTAATTACCTAAATCCAACTAATATAATATGCGGCCCCTACAATGATACTATCTAAATAAATCGCTAAACACATATTATCTACAAATTTCCTACACGACCCCTATAATAAAATCATCCCTGAACAAGTTAAAATCTAATATCCAAATCATGGTCTCGATCTCACGACTCCCGAATAGGTAAAGATTTGATGAGAGATCTTTACAACGAACCTGTACCTACCTACTTATCTAAATAAGTCTAATTATCGATTCTGATACCTACTCTATGACAAGAAATTGTAAGACTAGCTCACTCTTAATCTAAAACTATCATAACTTATCTAACAATTTCCCTAGCTTATTCTTCCTGCTGCTACTGCTACCTACGAACTTCCTAAACAATCTCTATAACAAAACCATCTCTAAATAAACCCTAAATTCTAAATCCTGGTATGCGGCAAGCAAATTGTAACACCCCTACCCTATCTATTATAAATAAAATAAATATAACTTCAAAATTAAAGATTCAAGACATTTATTACAGAACTTATTAAACATAGATCATTAGATAATTTATGATTATCTTAAAATTCAGAAGGAAGCTGCAAATCTTCCTATACCAAAGAAACGTCCTTCAAAGAGATAGTTATTGTAGATAAACGAATATATAGAAAAGTGATTTATAATGGCCAATGAGATCGTCTAGTGTCGTCTAGTGGTAGGACACCCGTTATGTTGTAGTAACTCAGTTTCTTTTAGAAGCTTAGACAAACGAACTAACTACAAAATACCCTAATTCTGACGAATACCTACCTACTTAAACCTGATAAATCCTAATCCTCCATTTACACAAACGACTAAAATAACTTTCAATCTCACTCTCGCACACCGAACTTACGACGGCAAGGATGAGGGCACCGCCTCCGCCCAACATCTGTGATCCTCGACATCCTGACTGGACAGACCTCCACCGTCAACACAGATAAGACCGCATGCTGGGTTTCCATGCCTATTACTGTGTATATAGGTAAAGGTACTGGGACATATCACAAAAGAGTCAGTCGGGAAAGGAGGGCATTATCTTTTAGCAACCTAAGCCAGCCTCAAAGTCTTGTCATAATCTACCTATCTAAAATGAAACACTTTCAGAAGGAGTTTACTTTGTGATGTTTAATTCAAACCTTTCAGTGGGTAAGCTACGTTAAGATATTATGCAATTCAACTCTTCCTTACATCATCTCTCTAACTAAAAAGCTAGATAAGTCAAGTCATCTGGTCCCTAGCTGTACTTAACCAGAGAAGTAGTGAAGTTCCAAATTTATCTGCGGAATCAAACACTACTAAACTGGTGAAGTTTAGCACCATTCGTCTCCTATTAGGTTCTCCTCCCAGAGTAGGAGCTTTAGTAGAAGCCAGGAGACTTCCCTAGAATCTTAAGATCTGAATTTCAAGCTTCACTATAACTCTTAGGCCGAAAGAATATATATAATAACCCTGAAATATCCGACGAAATGATCATCTAGGATACTCCTTCAGCCGAGACTTTGTCTCACGGATAATGGGAGACTACCGCCCCCTACCCGCTTGCCGAATTTAAAGTCTTCAGTACGGTTGTTTTTCACATACTAAAGACCCATAAATACAATATTCAATTTAAAGATAGTTAGAGCAAACTTGGAATTCATTTCCTTTAGGCAAAATATACAAATTACAATATCGTTGAATCGAAGATGACCTAGATGATGAAATAGGAATGATATAGGTACCTACTCGTGATATACGCACTAATCCGAAATAGCCCTGTATTTAAAATAAAATAGATTTCTGACCTGATTCCGGTAAAACCTTTACCAAACGTTGGAATCCTTTCTCTTGTATTTAACGTATTATAACCGATGAGCGCTCTATCCTTTCGATTTGCATTATCCGTTTCTCTAGGTAAAATATAAATTATTTTTTTTTACAAAATTACACTCGTCCCGTCTGAAAGCAATTTTCCAACCCCCTCCTATTTTGTTTTCCGTCTTCTCCTTATGTCCGCGCCACGAATTCAAAATATTTGTCTATTCTCTATTCAGAGAAGTATTAAAGAGGTTTTTATGTAGTTCACCAAAGCAGTTTTATAATTGATTTATTTTTAGGGTTAAATATTATTTAAAAGAAACGCTAAATGTAAAATATTTGCATAAAACAGTGTAGCCACTGTCTGGACTGTTACAATGTCAACAAACAAATACCAAGCTGCCATATTCTAATTGATTACTCTTATTGGGTAATTGATTACTCTTATTGGGTAACCTAGCTAGAGTGAAAATAACATTTCACTCTAGCTAGGTTTACCAGTGAAGCAGGGTTTAATGTGACGACATAGAACTGATTATTAAATTTAAACTATCAATTAAGTATCGTAATATGTAGTTGTACAGTTCTTTAAATAGGCAGTATAAAAACTGACTTCTGACATAAATACAACCCTTGTTTTTAACTTAAGAGTTATTTGTAAATGCTCATCTGTTACTAGCTCAATAAATATTTATATTATGATTCTTTGGTACTAGTTCTAAGTCATAAGCTTTTGCTAGGCATACATGTATCTCAATTGACGACCTCTGTGGTGCGGTGGGCGAAGGTCTGCCTGCGACGCAGAAGGTTGCAGGTTCGATTCCCGCCTCGGGACAAATGTGTGTACGATCTGCAGACATTTGTTCAGGGTGTTCTGGTCGTTTTCTATGTATAATAAAAAAATATCTATCTATGTATTGTATTATATTATGTATATCAGTTATCTAGTACCCATAACACAAGCTCTGCTTAGCTTGGGGCTAGATAATGCTGTGTGAATTTTCCAGCATTATTTATTATTATTTATTTATTATTTAATTATCTCTCTTGCAGGTGAAAGCTGAAGACCGCGGTGTGGAGCGAGCAGCAGCGCTAGCAGCAGACGAGAGGACCCGCATCGCCGCCAGCGACACTGTCGAGGCACTGCTGGAGGCAGACTTTCGCCTCGTCATCAACGACACGGAATACTACGTCAAGAGTCCGCCGCAGGTACAATCCATATTAAACTAACAGTCATCTACAAGAGTATGCCAGTTCCTAATTAGTAGCCGCTAAGAGAAACGCTAGCACCAGACAAGAGAACCGGCATCGCCGACACCGACACTGTCGAGGCACTGCTGGAGGCAGACTTTCGCCTTGTCATCAACGACCCGGATGATAACATCAAGAGTCCGCCGCAGGTACAGTCCTCATTTTACTAACAGATACCTAAAACGCTAGCACCAGACGAGAGGACCAGCATCACCGCCACTGACACCGTCGAGGCACTGCTGATGGCAGACTTTTGACTCCTCATCAACGACACGGGTGTTTCATCAAGTCTGCGCGCAGTCCAGTTTTATCAGACTGTTGTGCCGTGAACCAAATACTCAATCCTTGCAAAGTAGGCGTTATATACAGGACTTAATTTGCACTAGAATCCGCAATCTGAATCTAATCTTAAACCGTATTTCAACGCATATTCCCCCATTGGCGCAGTAAAAAATTAATATACTGGATACTACATTTTAATTCGTTGTCCTCTTAAATGCAAAGCTATTATGATCTACTCCGAATCCTTTACAATATTTATAACTAAACACGGTGACCGTAAGGTTCTTAACTATTCCGTTCGATGCTATCATCTATGATAGCATCGAACGGAATAGTTAACACAGTTGACAGCGCTCTAGCGCTGTCATAAACACGATGTAAAAATTACATTATTGTTTTCATTGCTATCCTACTATACCTCTATAATACGGAATTACTTACATCTTTGGTTGATTGGATTATAGGTAATCGATATTTCATTGGCTGTGTGTGTATATTGGCATCAGACAAATAGTCTATTTAGACAATGTCTGTCGCCGACGGGGCGGCGATGGGGTGATTAGATTACCTACGTACATGGACGAACTTACAAAACAATCAACAACTACAACATATAACGTACAATGTGTAGGTTTTTGAACAGATTCTCAAACCGATTGTCCAGTGAATTAAATAATACAATACAATACAAAATTCTTTATTGTACAATAAAATAAAACAAGAAACAGACATAGACATTAAACATAAAAGTACAATGGGCAGCCTTATCGCTTAGAAGCTATTTCTTCTAGGCAACTTTTGGATGGAGAGAAATTTGAAAATTTAAGAAAGGCATTGGTGTACTTATACTATAAATGTAAATACAGAATCATTATCAATAATTATTCTTCAGCAAGTTGAAAAATATTTTTTATAAAATAAAGAATATATAATATACCTACTAGAATAAAAAACAAAACCAAACAAAATAAATAAAAGTAACTTCAACTTCTTATTTATGGCAAGTAGGTACCAATGTTCATTTTTTGACAGATAAAAATCTTTGACGCTAGACAGTTTGTTAAATGGCAGGAAGTGTGTACCGCAAGAGAACGCCAAAACTAATGAACGAAATTTTTGGGTTGATGACATACTCAATGCAGTTTGCCACACCTGGATCTTAAAAGCATAGGTTAGAGAGGAGGCTAGAATAAAATGAAGGACGTCAATACCCAGCAATGGGTTATAATGGCTGTAATGATGATGAAGTACTGCACCCAGGTATAAGAACAATAACACACAGATCACTTTTTATCCCGAAGAACCGTGTGTAAAACCGCGAGCCAGATTTCGTACATAGAGCAATATTTTTAAGAATAGATAGCAATCTTGAGGACATTTTCCTTGAAGAAGTTATAATCTAAGATTATATTAGGCAAGCGTTTTGTATGAATAATTCAGGACGCCAGCAGAGCGAGACGAAGAACTTGTTCTCATTCAGATTCTGCAAATAAGACACTCCAACGAATTGCAGGTTTTCTGCTGAAGTGTTTGCAAGGATTCGATTATCTGCTCATAAATAGAGAATATTTTCAAGAGTCAGATAAACAGTATTTAGATACGGATAAACTAGGCACATTAATGCTATTTGATTTTGGGACTACTCGGTAAATATGAATAAATAAAGAATTAAGTAATTGTATTTTTTCTTATTTCAATAGCCTAAAAAATACCCCAAATGGCGGCCTTATCTGTGAAAGCCATTGGCAGGCTTATTCAGGAAGGTGATGATGATTCTTTGTTAATGGCAATATGAGGCGGTTGGACTCTGTTCTGCCAGTGTCAAGTAATGGAAAATAATAGTAAAATATGAGTTATCAAATTATGAAGAATGTTGATATTTTCACCAGAGCCTAGTTCGTTATCTAGCAGGGTACACCACGTGCAGGTTAGGTTGGCTTGGGAGACAAGATCTTGGAGTCTCCCTTATACCCCTATTCAGGAAGGATCGCTAACGTGCTCGATTGTCGCGATTGCTGTCATTACGTCAATGCATCAATTTCTGACAAGAAATAGTGTTCCTAGTCAGTAATCAATCACAAATTACTGTCACGACAAGCAATCTTCAGTAAATAAGGGGTAAAAATACCATTTTTACTTCTCTTGCTCAAAAAGTCATTATAGCTTGGCTTAGCTGGAGTAAATATCGAGAATACCCCCTGAGGAGTAAAAAAATTTTTTTTCTTTTAATTGTTGTCTGAAATTGTCAGCCAGTACAAGACATTTTTCCTCTTGCATAAAGACTCGACTTTTTGGTGTTCCATTTACAAGGAACATACATTTAATTTGAATTTATTATTGAAAATGGAACTGAAAGCGCCTTTTTAGTCATTGTTGGATGTTTTGTATGGTGATTCTTCATCCATGGTAGAATGCGAAGATTGCTTGCGTAGGTAGTAACTTTGTATTGTGCGTAAGAAAGACCTATCTGGAATATTTGTTTACTACAAATATAACCAAAGATGAACTTGTACTATTTAATTAAAAATGCCATCAAGCGAAAATTAATTCGGACAGAATGGCACATAAATAATCAACTATGATTCTATCTGGTGCGGTCGAAATCACGCTGAATATGGTATTAAATGACTAACGACTAATTCTTGAAGGAGAGAAGTAAAATCGGTGTGTAATATTTCCTGAAAGAAAGTTTTATTGTCGTATTTTCTCACACTCAAAGTGAAATGTATCGTTTTCAACTAGGGCCAAAACCATCCATTGTAACTAGGTCTTGTCATCCTCCCTCACTACGCTCGGGAGTATAAACAACCTCATCTATAATGGGGTGTAATCCACCCCCTTGTTAAAAAATGTACTATTTAACAATAATTATATTGAGCGAAAGGATAAAAATCAGGCAATTCTTGGATACGAGAGATTTAATATCAAATCTTGTACATAAAATTTGCGAGAGTGATTTTACGATTTCTTTGATATAATATTTAGGAAGCGAGATGTATGAAATGGGCCGATTTACTTGATTGATTGCCTGAGCTGGTTTATGTACGGGCAAAAAGCTTTTATGATTTCAGCTTACGCACCTACACGCCTTTTCAGACGTAGATGATGTAGGTAGACCTTATTCATCTTAGGCTTTCAAGAGAATACAAAAATTTATCAATAAAAATAATATTTATGATTGATGAATCATAACAAGATGTTGTGAAATATTATAGCGAGATAATTATGAGAACGTGTTTTCTTTGAAAATGGCTTAGAACTCATGGACAAACCAAACTTTGACTTCTCAACTGGCAAAATCGAGACCAATTATGGAGGTCTATTGAATATACTGTATTCTGTGCTGACTGGAACCCCCGATCATCCTAGTTCGTTTGATGCTCTAAAATGCAACATCCATTTTCCAGTTCGAAACTAATTCTGTCTGTCTGTCTGTTTAACTGTCTGTATGTACATAAATGTTACTTTTTCGCGCCTAAACGGCTGAACTGATCTTAATAAAATTCGGCAGCAAAGTAAATGATATCCTGTGGACGGACATAGGCTAAGGTTGCCTGGGAGAAATCGCTCTCATCGATAAGCCCACCTTTTGTACTGTAACTTTATATTTAGATATATTAGATAAGATTTTTATGTTATTCATGTATTTTCTCTTTTTCTGTACAATAAAGTGTTAATAAATAAAAAAATAAAAATAATAAGGCTAAGCTTTTTTGCTTTATAGTGCGTTACTCGCACTTTTTTCTGTTTTTCACGAAAATTTTTGGGACATTATTAAATTTTCGTGGACATAGGATACTTAAAAAGCGCGTGCGAAGCCGCGGACAACAGCTAGTTCTGCATAATCTTCGATTTAAACTTAGACCCCTTAATAAATACAAGAGCGTCGTTAGGAACGTAACGTGTCCTTCTCTTCTCCATTGATAATTTTTCCACTCTAGCATCCCAAATTATTTGCGTACTCCTGAAACAATTAACCTTATTCATTACGATAAAAGCCCAACGTGAAACGTGACAGCAATTACGATTAACTGGGTATCGCAGCTGCAGTTTACTTTTTTATTTAATTATATTAAGGAAACATGGTTTTTAATAGAGTTTTACTATACGTTATGCTTTTCGGTATGGCAGTTTGATTGTCACAGGTCTTTCTCATATTGAAATTGATTTATTTATTCATTTACAAATGGGATAACAATCATAAATAAAGCTAAACTATTATATTATAGTAATGCTACAATTTAGATGTAGATTAATATCTAATATGATCATATAGCATTAACCAACCCCTTAATTTTGTAGATTATATTTTTTATAAAAATATAATCGGCAAACGTAGCGTAGGACGCCCTCCGACCAGGTGGAATGACGATTTGCGAAAGACTGCTGGTAGACGTTGGATGCGGCCAGCTGAAGACAAGGCGCTATGGCGCTCATTAGGGGAGGCCTATGTCTGTCGTGATGATCATATTTTTTATGCCAGAATCTACCAATAAGTACCACATAATATAATCTAGTTTATTACTGATGAGGTCAGTATTAGGTGGGTCGCAGGCCGCGATGATGATGACTGGTAGCGCAGCGCAGCGTAAGTCCAGGCCATCACAGCGCGGTCAGCATTGCAGTCCTTTATAAAGAGACCATGCAAGCTTATCTTCAGGCGATCATAGCGTGGTCAGCAGGGCAGTCCTTGCGGACCAAGGCTTGTATAGTGCTTTACTCAAACAATGCGAGTAACGTAACTTGAAGATAAAAACAAAACCAGATCAGTTCATAATTTACAGTAAGAATTTGTACCTGAAACAAAACTCGCAATTTTGCGGCCGACAATATCCATTGCTGGTTGTCCCGACAGTAATCTAAAATTAGAAATTGCTGACGCCTTTTCGGGTAACCTGGAAAGATCGGCTTTGATCGGCTTTGCTTTAAAAAGGTTATCAAAATAATCACTAGATTACATTCATACTATTTTTGAGTAAACATACATAACCTATAAACCACACACAAACGTATCGGAATCGAATGGAAATAATGAAAACATATACCCAGTAGCATAAAAGAGGCGCCGTGTTGGTAGAAGCTATTGATTCCGCTGCCTCTTGAAATCTCACATCAAGGGCTCTCCACTCGACAGGCTCTTGGTATTTGATTGATTCGCGTTACTCAGGCTTGATTGAGAACTTATTTATACCTACCCTCTAGTCCAGACATATTGTGCCTCCGTTTGCAGAGGGTTTTATATGGAAAGTGATTTATCAGCACTAATTATCCTTTTAGTTTTATCAGATCAATCAATGTTTGATTATTTCGGTTAGGTATTTTATAATAGATCAATATAAAATAGATGTGAAGAGTCGTAAGCGTTTGCTTTGCCATGACCTAAATCATAGATATTTGATAACGGGTTAGATAGTTATAAAACTTTCTGATTTGTGTATATATATATAAATAATTTTATTCCACGCACGCCCCCATTTTAAGTTCTTGTATTGCTTCGCATGTTTTTGTTATACATTTTTAGTACAGTCAGCTAAAACAATGCTTGAATTATTAAAACATTTTGATGTTAAACTACGTCACACTAAGGAAACTTGACCATTTCTCCATACGAAAGCCCCGTCTGGGCGAATACATGCACAACTGTCTTGCGGTAGACGTGCAGCTGTTTGTAAAGTAAAAAGGATTTTTTTTGTCACAATAACACAAATTAAAAAGAAAAGACAAACAAAGAAAAAGAAAAATAAGTGACAAAAAGGGGCATCGCTCAGCATGTGCCCAGAAGCGATACATATCGCTAATGCGCGCTGGTTTTATGCGACTCCCAATTTGTGTGAAGTCTAGGGTTACTGCATAAGCTGTGCATAAGTATGGTAAGTCTAGAATCTAGCTAAATTCTATTATGTTCTCGGTCTACGGCATAAATGTAATGTGCGAGTGAGACAGTTGCAAAATAATTCAAAGACTAGAATCTAACAGATTGTATTCGGAACGTAGGCTGCTAATATCTTTAAAAGACATGACATACCTAATAGACACATAATTTTTTTTAGTTTCCTCTCTCTACTAATGGTAAAATAAAACCTCAAAGCAGAAGATATTTCCTATGTCCATGTCCAAATAACAAAGTGTCAAACATCAACAGCCGCTCATTAGCGATGAGATCATTATAATCTATTAACTCTTATGTTTACAAAATATTACATAAACAAAAAATAACCTGTAAAGTTATAACGGGCTTAGAACAACAAACAAAATAATTATTCTGCGACGCTGTTAAAACGTTTTTAGGTATCTTTATTGCGTAAAATTTTACCTGGCATGTTACCGCGTTAATTTCTTCCCTGGGTGTAAAGTATTTCCCGTGCTCCATAATTTTGACCCTATTATGCGGGTATCGTCCGAGAGGCAAGTGGTTGAGCTAAATGAGGTTTTAATAACTTTAAAAGCTCATTTTTAATAAAACCATTTTCTGTGCGTGAAAATCAAGTAAATTTTAAAGTTAATTTAAATAGTATAGTAGTTTACTGGTTGAATCTTTGAAAATTTCAATTAATTTACACATTATTAGAAGAATATTCCTTATGCACAAGATCGGAAGAATTTGCAAGCAGAAAGTTGATTTAAGGCCAAAAAGATTACTTCGTATCTCTATATAACGTTAGCAAACGTCAAGTGTTTCAGGCATTTAACTCTGTGAATGTACATAAACAACCCTTTTGCACAACTGCTAGCCGTACAATTTTATTACAATCCTCGGCATATGGTAGGAAGGACATTTTAGCAGGCAGGGTAAAATAGGTTGTAGGGTAAGGCACAATTGTTGTTTTTTTGGAAATTTGAAGATATCAGAAATTCGAGCATCAACCATTTTGCGCAAAAAACATATTTTTCCTTAGACGAAAATGCTTGTTTCACTAATTGGAAACCCTTAACCATCCCAAGGGTGGACTCAAGGTCTCCGAATATTGTTAAAGACCTCTAAATATTTTTCTTTAACTAAAGAAAGTTGTTATCTGTTTTTACGAAAAGATTAGGTATACAGAAGCAACAAAAATAAATCAGACCGCTTTTATACGTGCATAATGTAGGAAAATATTGATTTGTAAATGAAAAAAAATGTGCTTATGTGTCCGGTAGGAACATTTTGATTTGGAAATGAAAATGGAATCCGTCAAGTGCGAGTGTGAGTCGCGCACCGAGGATTTCGAATGTTTGTCATTTATACAAATATGCACACTATAGGAGGTACCGGTTAAAGATTTCGCTATTAAATTATTTCTAAAAATAGTAGGTGCATTTCAGTTCCAGATGGATTGTTCTGAAAACTTCTGAGATTAGGGGTAATGAATGTATTGGATACATTTTTAGACTTGTTTCCAAATACATTTTACTTTCAAATGACAAATAAAGGATTGGTTTTTGAGTAATTCCACAGCAGGACTTGTAAGTGCATTAATCGTGGGTTTTATCTATTGGGTGTCCAAAAAGCAGCATTGTTTAAGATCAATCATTTTATGGAATTAAATAAATAAATAATAATGCTGGATAATTCACACACCATTATCTAGCCCAAAGCTAAGCAGAGCTTGTGTTATGGGTACTAGATAACTTTTATACATAATATTATACAATACACAGATATTTTTTATGATACATAGAAAACGACCAGAACACCCTAAAGTTATGTCTGTAGATCGTACAAAATGTCCCGATACGGAAAATATTTATCAAAATTGTGTACAAATATTTTCTAAAAATAAAGTTTTATATTATGTTTTTATTCTGAATTTGTTATGTTATGATATGACCTACGGTTATGTTATGACTCACTTACTGTGAACGCACCATGCTCACTAGACCACTGCGAAATTGTGAACGTTAAATCCGCATTCAAGCCAAATCGAACGATATCTCTTTCCAGCTCATCCATCGGTTTATGAAATATTTAAATTTCAATCAAATTTTTCCCATCGGCAGGACACCTTGCACAATAATTAATCTAGGCAAGTGCTGTGTCCCATATTAATGAAATGAAATAAGGTTGTTTGTTTATGTATAAATTAGTGATATCTTAAAATCAGTATTCTGCACAAATTTGTTCCGACCCTACATATCTATCGATCCACGGGAGTGTTTGTCCTTAGCAAGCTATAATTAATCCAGTGTAAATCAGAGGTTGGTCAAGGCATTAATTAAGCTCAATGGTCGCAATCACTGCCCTACTTGTTTGATTTGAATGGCTTTGTAATTAATAATGGAGGCACTACAATATCTACTGACATCTGATGATAATATTTCGGTTGTTTCTCAAAAGAACTCATTTTCATACCCACATGATTCACTTATGTCAGACACTATCCGAGTGCTTGCTCACTGTGTAATGGGTTTAAAATTATTAAGAACCGCAAATATGCAGATCTCGACAAAGCTTACACATTTGGGGAGCAAATGTGTAAGCTTTGTCGAGATCTGCATATTTGCGGACCTGTACCTGTACCTATTTTGGAGCTGAGACCCTAGGTCTGTGGGGTACCAAGGCTCTCCGTGGTTTTAATAAAATAATCTGAGCATCTGGTCGAAGCGACGCGTGACCCTAAAGCTGGTTAGTATCTGGCGCAGCGCATCAGCATCGCCATACAGCGGGGTAATGCAGTCAGCGTCATATTGACGCTTTCTACTGGTATTGATATGAATCAGTAAGGCTACCCGTAGATTGTTTGCAGCAGTCTGCAGTTAGCTCAATTGTTTCAATTGTAAGTACTAGTTTATTTTTTTTTAAATATTTTATTAAAAAACTTAAGAACTCATTTCGCACAGCCGCTTGTTCAGGGCGTTATTCCTGCCTGTAATAAATTGGTTGTCCTAAATTATGGATAATATCAGTTCTGTTCTGCTTAAAATTTCTGTACAAATCTTGAAAATTTGTTAAGTCACTTGTATTTAATTTTGTATTTGCTTGCTGTTAAAGAAATACCCCAGAAAACAGAGAATAATCTTGCTAAAGACCTTGTGTTCAAACGTGTGTTTAAAACGTTTTCTTTCTACGTTGCTTCCATTGTTGGTTTTGCAGTGATTTCGGTCTAGCTCGGTTTCTATTCTTCTTAAGAAACTTTAGAATCTCGGATTTTCTAAATGGTTGCATTGTTTGTTAAAACGTTGCTTAGCTTTAAGCTTTTAAAAATAGTTCTTTACAGCAACAATATATAAAACCTCTTTTTTTTGAGAGCACTATGTAATAGGTATACCTTAACCTTTTTACTTTTTTGTCAGAGCTTTAGCCAGTATACACTTATTTACATTATAACAAAATGCATAGGTATTAGGAAAAACGTTAGCTATCACGCTTTCAATAACCGGGCGCCCTTTCGATAAAAGAACCAAAAAAATACCAATAATATTTGTTTCAGTTCCTCGTTGGGCTATTATTATTTTGTAACTTGCCTCGGAAATTATCTTAATAAATACAGCCTGACTTCAGCTTATTGACACAGTCCGTGTTTTATCAAAACGTAGGTATTGTAAGGGACCGTCTGGTGCCACTTTAGATTCGCATAGCATAAATCAACATCTTATTAAAGTAAACCACCGCGCCCCAAGCACGATGTGAGTTTGTACATTAACAAACATCAAATATTCATATATTTTGATGGTGACCAAAATTCATGTTAAGAGCCATGCTCGCACGAGATCTACTCACTTTCTGGGGTATGAGAACGAGGTGCGACAACGAACAAACACCATGTACGACTTCAACAAAGTCAATGTCCTATCCATCCATGGTTGTCTGGTAGAGTTCGCTCTTGAGCTATAAGACCGCAAATATATTTGTTTCTACTTCTTTTATTTTTGTTTGTTATGTTAAATTTATGTGTGCAATAAGCATTTCCTATCTATCTATCTACATTATTGAAATACCTATCTGCACAAATTGTTCAATATTTACAGCTACATAAGTCGCTAGAGATATGTTTAGCTGTCATCTATCTGTAAATAAATAAATACGTAATGTCAATAACTATCCCTTATGCTTAAAAAATAAGCACCTAGACAAGTCAAATACTAACTTGTACTAGTACATTATAATCCATAGTAATTATTATTAATATCAAACAAGAAATAAGGTGTTATTGATTCTATTTTCTTAATTATTTTGACACTGGTGGAAGAAGTAAAAATGAAACCACTTGTACATTTATATATCAACAGCCTTTTTTGATCCACTGCTAGACGCAGTAGACATGTTTATTTCGTTTAAATTTAATGCGATTTAGATGCAGGTAATTTTTATATGAAGCTAAGCAAGACATGGTTTTTTTAAATAGGTACTATTGTCCGTGAGGAATTGGGCGACATCTGATCAAGCATTAACATCATTGATGTAATCAATCATCTATTCTGTTTAAATTTACGAACAAATTCTTTTGAGCTCCATATTGCTTCAGATGAAAACTTGCTAAAGAAGCGTACGCAATTTCCTATAGATGATTTACCTACCTTTCTTAATCTTTATGATGGGATGTGTAATTTATTCTTTTTGTATTTATATTCCGAACATCAGTGTACATTAAGATTTCATAGATATATGAAAGCAATATTACAGTCAAAATATTTATTTATTTAAATAATTCCCTCAAAGAATCGCGTGGCTTTAATTTATAAATTACGCGTACTGCCAAAGCGTATTTGTATCACCTCCCCCCGACGCTCGTATACCCTTTTAGGTGACTATCTCTCTTGTATCAAATATTCATTCATTTTGATGGTGACTGTAAAATTCATGGTGCGAGCCTGGCGGGAAATATCCCGTCAAAAATGTATGTCGATCATACAATTTTGGCACAAAATATTTATAAAGTCAAGCCACAAAATAGTAATAAAGCTTTGGATTCTGGTATCAGCTGAAGGAGATTAAATTTAACGATTTCCAATTCACAGACATAGTTTGTATTGAAAACCGTATTTTTTATTTGTACCTAAGCTCTGGTTTAATTATTGAATTCGGAAAACCCAGCCTAAAACAATTTCCTTCAAAAGCTTATTATCGATAAAATAGCGACCGCAAACGAATAAGCTCTTGTGATTTATAATTTGAATTCACAATTTGGGTCGTTATATAATGAGAACCACCAAATAGAACCTAAGTACTCCTTTTATCTAAGTCGGCTATAAATGCTTCATGTTGTAGTAGTAAGGCTCCGCAATTTCTAAGCTGATTTTTTTTAGTATTACATGTTGTGTTATTTATTATATTCATGTGAAGTTATATTTCATCGCATAAGTTTTGAGTTTTTGACGCTCTGCTTAGTTTGCACTATCTCAGAAGTAATATAAGGTAAGTTAGTAAGTAGCTAATATATCTACTGGTTCTAAATAGTGTGGCGTTCGACCCCCATCAATCTGCCCCAAAATTAAGCTGGGCTAATCTATCTTACTGCATATTTGATAGTTAGTAGTTCAGGAGTCGATCGTAAATTCTATACCTACCTAACCTATAAAATTTTCTCAGTATTATAAATTTAACTGGTGATATACATACGAGAAACAAAACTTTTCATCGTAAGCTCCGAACAAGTTTATAAAACTTATAAATTTCAAATTAAAGACCCGAAAAATCATTATTAAATGGAATCATCTTGAGTCCCTCGGAAACTCAACTGAACTGCGTATAGCCTCCGGTACTTACGGGATGCCATTGAATGAAAAAAGTTTAAATTGTTCTTTGAAGTTGTTCTGAAATTATTATTATACACAGTGGTTGGTTCTTCATTGGAGTACGTACTGTTCTTTTTTGAAGAATCTCCTGGTTCGAATAAAAAGGCAACGCTATCGTTTCACTGGCTGGATTTTCCTTCTGAAAATGGTGTCTTCAGTTATGTGGTTTGTAATTTATTCCATAACGTAAACACAGCAGCTGTTAACTACTCTGCTCTTCACGTCACCAACACATTTTATACATAGGTATGTAAGCCACATGAAAAGCTACATGTCTGAAAATTTTCAGTTAGATGGGATGCTGTGTGAATATCCAGAACAAGCGAGCGAAGTGTCTCTGCATCAACTACTAGCGATGTTAATTCAGATTAGCTTCGTGAATTACTAGGAGCAACATTCACTAGGTTATTTTTCTACATTAAGACCTTTACTTCTACCACAGTGATATCGGCTTTATAATACGACTTTATATTTATTTATTTATTTCTTGGAAAAACAGAAGCTTCAATTAAACAGAATAAATGAAGAAATATGTATATCCTAGAAAGCTAAAATTAAAGTTTTCACGACTTAAAAACAGTGTAGCAACAATTAATAGAACTATGATAATAATCAAAATAAAAAAAACAATAAAGGGGTAATCAACATAAATCTAACAGAAGGTAACAAGTTAACAATATATATCACACTACATTTGATGTATCTATTCCCTCACCAAAAAATTCGCCGCTCAGCCGCCGCCTAGGCGCCTGGCCGAAGAGACTGCTGGTGCAAAATAAGTCAAGGTCGAATCGCCTACAGGTATTAAAGTTGTCACTTGCTGAGGGAAACACTGGCAATACTTGTTATGTTATGTGTACTCCTCTTTCCGCACTCAGACTCAATTTGTTCCATTGTGCGTGGATTTGTTCTGCTAGCGTAGCCAGCCCAACTCCGTCCAGAAGCACAGAAACTTCCTGGGATCTTCACAGGCTTCGCGGAGTGACATCGGGTGGTCAAGGATTTTGCTGGCAAAACTTGCCCGAATACTTATCTTAGCATTTAAACCTTTCAGGAGCGACTGTCCACCGAAGAGATAACACGGCTCAGCGACGTGAGAAACTTGGTGAACCAGCTGTATGAGGCTTTGAACGTGCGCGAGCATCAGATGCGGAAAGAAAGAGACCTTCAGTCGCAGCTTGAGAAGCTAACTACTGAGCTGCAGCCGTTGGAAGAGGTACGCCTTTTGTTCTGCCTTTCGACAACTTAATATATCCCCAACAAGACCTTACTTTAGTGCCTCATAGGATGATTTCTCAGGAACTAATCATATAGATTTTCATTGAAAACTCTACTTAACTCCTTTTTTTCCCATTTACATGTTTTTTTTGGTGTACCTAGTATGTAAGTAAGTCTTTTTTTATTAATTATGTATCTTTAGGAATAAATAAATATTTCTCTCTCTCTCTCTCTCTTAACTCTCTTTTAAGTCCCAATATCTCTAACAGGGGAGCTTTAGTTGTTTGTGCCTGAATGTCATCCGTGTCATGTCGTTTTTTTTCCTTAAAAGGTAATTTCTTAACTATCTTAGTAAGAAATTGTTGATTTTGAAATATTTCATAAGTGATGTTGATATTAAACACTGTCCCCAGGTTTCAAAGTAAAATAGTCAGTGGTTTTAATTATTATGTTAAATCAGCTATATTTTGATTACAGATTATACGTTGTTTTTTTCAGAAACGCATGTCTCTAGAAGTAGAAACAACCCGGCAGACATCCGTCCTCACATGGGTGGGTCTAGGCCTGATGGGCGTACAGTTCGGGGTGCTCGCGCGCCTCACCTGGTGGGAGTACTCCTGGGACATCATGGAGCCGGTCACCTACTTCGTCACCTACGGGACTGCGATGGCGGCCTATGCTTACTTCGTGCTTACAAAACAGGTAAATACTTCTGTTCTAACATTCGATCTTGCACCGATCAGGTCGAAATTTAAGGTCAAAATTAGCGTCAGGTCACGACGTTAAAAACGTCATAACCTGACGCTAATTTTACCTTAGGAGCGCACGATAGGACCTTGGATTCGCGTGAATATTTTAGAAAAATGCAACTGACATTTTCTGTACATTTTTATTCAAATAATCAAATAGTGTGAAATCAAGATAACTTGCACGGGAAGTGTGTTCTAGCGGAGAAATCTTAGCGGAAATGGGACGAAATAGGAACGATTTCAGCATTATATTTGATTTTCCGTGTTACTTTGGGCCGAGGCGAGTGGGACGAGTACGGAACACCTCACTAACGACATCCACGGGCTGAGTAGGAGAGATCGATCGATACATAAGCCACGACTGCCAAAGCCACTTGAACATAAATCGACTAAATAATTTCTAATATTTTCAGGAGTACGTTTTGCCCGATGTGAAGGACAGGCAGCATCTCCTGACGCTGCATAAAAAGGCGAAAAAGATCGGACTCGACATCACTCACTACAATAATCTCAAGGACGAGGTAACTGCAAAATAAATAACACATAGTAGCGAGTAAATTTTAGTTTTTGATAAAGAAGGGTTTTCAGAAACTTAAGTTTACCTTCGTTTGAACTCAAATAAAAACTATTGCATTAAAGACAATGGTAGACCCTGATCAGGGCTTGTGCGAGTCTACTGTAGTCGAAAAGCCGAGCCAGATCAGGCAAGTGTAAGAGTGTAGGAACTAGACAAAGTCGGTCTAGCCAGCTATTTATAGGCTCATTACAGAAAGAGGAATCCTAATCTCTAGGGTTGCCGTCATCGAAATCGACGAGGAAACCTTTAAGGGTTCGCCTAACGCAAAAATCAAGCAAAATGTGTATTTTAAGCACTTACATATGTATGGTAACGGACGTAAATATTCAGATTAAAAAAACGGTAGGTACGGAAAAAACTGTAGAAGTCGAGTAATGAATTTTTGAAAATGAAAATGAAATAAACCAGTTTATTTAATAACAAAAATACAAAATTCGCCTAAAAAATGTAAATTATCAGCGACACCACATATTTTTTTACGAATTACATAGCCAGACTAATGTTTTATTTAAGTAATCGTGCAATAGTTAACAGAAAACAAGCAAAAGCTTGTCATTTTTCTACTGTTTTGCTCTGTTCCGCTCCTATGAACGCGAAATCCTATGCCTATCCTTATCACAAATTTTTGCATTAGACCCGCTCTTAATATTAAAAACTTCGAGAGCCTTCCCCCCCGGGGGGCTTGAGAAGGTCAAGCAAACTAGAAAAGTCGCAGATCCAGCATTATTTATTATTATTAGATCTGAACGGCACCGCTGGCGCACAGCACACAAATTTGTAAACAGGCATGTTCTTTAACTCGTAACATTTAGATGCATTTTATATTGACAGCATCAGGTAACAGACAGCTCGCGAGCCACTCGCTTGAATCTTTACAATGCCTGTTTTTGTGCTGTGTGGTAGCGGTGTTGGGTGAATGTGATATGTCCTTTATGCCGTCGGCGTGAAATCTGAAAATAGAATCGTTTTTGTTTTCTTCAAATTCTTTTTTAGAATCAGATTTTTTTTAATGTTGGGACTAAAAGTTGGTTTAAAAAACTTCACAACAAATAATGAGAGTTTCAGCATTCACTACTTTCATAGGTAAAGTATAATAGTTTCCAGTAAGATTTCTTTGATTCTTTTAAATAAAAAAAAAATATGGTCATTCTATACCTACCTATCATCAGATGTTCGTGAATCGGTGACGTCATAGACAGACGCCACCCGTTTAAAACGTTTTAGAACGAAAATGAAATTACAAGATAATAAAAGCTATATTTTTCATTCTAAATCCATTTTTTGCGGAAATATGATTTATTTTGTATTTACTTATTAGATGTCTAAAACATCTCAGAGTAGTTTTTCAAAATCAGTCGTCATGCCTATCGTCCAGCTCTCCATTATTCATATTTTTAATATAAATCTTTAAATCCCAGGTGGCCAAACTGCAGAAGGACCTGAACCGTCTCCGCGACCCCCTCCAAATCCATCTCCCACCCCCCCTAAGAGGTGGGTCTGGGGGTAAGGACACCCGCTCCCCCCTCACCAAGATCAAGGACATCCTAGAGGAGACCGGTAAGAAGATGAAGATCACGTAATATTGGGCGAACAGTTCGAGAGGGAATTGATACACATAGGCTTGTTGTTTTGCGACGATGATGATGATTTTGGTTTGAGTCGGGTAACCTCGTAAAGCCCTCCCTCTAAGATCCAGAATGTTCTAGGGGAGATCGTTAAAAGAAGATGGATATAGCGTAATATGGGCCAATACCTAGATCGGAAGGATTTGTTACATTTGCCATTATTGTTTTGTGAATGTTTGTTTTTGAATAGTGTTCTGACGCTTTGTCTTAAAGTCAGTCAGTAAAAGGGCATTTAGACATGGGACACATAAGTTTCATATTGTTTTGCGACGGATTTGGTTTGAACTAGGTTCCTTAATTTTTGCGTATAAAATATATAAAATAGAAACTAACTCTGTCTGTGTCTGTTACCGTACGTACATAGACTACTTGAAAAGCGCGTTCGAAGCCGCAGGCAGAAGCTGTCAAATCAGAATATATCATGCATGACAAATCCCGAACCTCTATTATCAAAATAAACCATTTCTCGATCAACCTATAAAAATCATCTTATACGGAAACATGGCTCTATAATCGATCGCATAGCAATTTCTCAAAACCTAGTGTATCAAAACCTACTCGTATTAGGGCTTTATTGGATGATGCGTAGATCTAGGTCTCTGAAAAATTAAATCAACAAGTGATTTCTGTCCAAAAAGAATCCAATATTAGTTTAAAATTATCTATGGTACAATGATGCATTCAAAGATCTATGCTTGAGTAACACTTATGCCATAAAAAAGTCATCATCATCATCATCATCAGCCTACATCAGTCCACTGCTGGACATAGGCCTCCCCTAATGAGCGCCATAGCGCCCTGTCTTCAGCTTGCCGCATCCAGCATCTGCCAGCAGTCTTTCGCAAATCGTCATCCCACCTGGTCGGAGGGCGTCCTACACTACGTTTGCCGAGTCGCGGTCTCCACTCAAGAACACGTTTACCCCAGCGGTTGTCGGTTCTTCAAAAAAAAAAAGTGTAAAGTGTGTGTGTAGTGTAAAAAAGTGTGTGTTCATAAAAAAGTGTTACTCAAGTTTAGCTCCTTTAGTACTATACTTATAAATCTGTGTTTAGCTCGATGATAAAGCTTTCATGAATATTGCATTCTTCGGAACATTTTTTTTCTCATTTATATCTTTTGGATTTGTTCTTTAGAAATTTCTTTTTTAAATTTTACGTCTAGTCGGCGGTACCTACTCACGCAACATCCAAGTCCTATAGAAAAATTGCTTTTGAATAAAACAATTTTACCTCGTGTATAAAATAATTCTACGCTTGTTGAATTGTATATTACCAATTTAAATTGTATAACGTCGGAATTTATGAAACACAATAGGGATGTTAACCATAATCACAAATTAAAGTTTAGTGTTAATTTTATAATCATTTGTATTATTAGAATATCGAAAATCACATTTTTATAATATAATATAACTTATTGAATTTATTAAAAATGATTTTAAATGCTATATTTATAATCTGTTGTCAAGTGACTGCAAACGCCATTATAAGCTTATGACGTCACTAGCTGCAAAACTAGCTGTCGCACTGTTTGTTTACCTTTCTGCATTTTCTCATAACGACGAATTAGTCTGTAAATTACATAATATTAATACATGATGGAATCCGGATTCACTAAAGGGAATAGTTCCAACTTACCAAAAGTAGATTTGTTGATGGTGGCAAACTTTTTTGCAAGAAACGAAGACTTTTGTGGTTCAGAATTCAGGAACGTGAAAACATCTTTGTAGGTACTCTTTTACGTTTAATACCATTTATCTATCTACGAATACATAAATAACAGTCAAGTACATGTGTAATAGATGATTTTCTGCTTTTTATATATAATTTATCGTGTTTAGAACATCGTTTAAATCACTGTTTACAAAGTTAGGTTATGTGCTAAAACAATAAATTCGTAACATTTGCTTATCTTTTGGCACATGAATAAACAGTTTTTCCGGTATAGTAATTGTTGTACTTTTACACAGGGGGCACTGCACAGGTTTTGTAAAACTTTGTGTTCATTTTGATTGTTTGTATTCAAGTAAAATTAAGAAAACACATGTCCTAATCGAACAATGGACATACAACATACAGTCATGTCATGAATCGCGACCATCGTTTTGCGGTTCGTGACGTCATTTCTGTTACGTGACAGTTGTTAGTGTTTTAGCGGAAAAGTTTAAAATTACTCTATTTTTGTACATTTTCTTATCGAAAATAGTAATATTTTTAAAGAAAATATTTTTTTTTATGCTAAACAAGAGTCCATCTTCAAAATAAAAGCAATTCCGAAAAATTGTTAACATCCCTATTGTTCTGACAAACTTGAATGGACTCAAGTAAAAATAAGCTATAGGTAATAAAAAAGGAAAGTTTATATAGCTTCCCTTTTTATCGGAAATTATACCTGCAAAAAAAAATATAACTTGGATCGTATTTTAAATTTTGTGTAACTTCGGGTATACTGTTAACATCACAGTTACGGCGCGACCAGCAAGTTTAATCCTGGGTGTTTCATAATTTCATAAATTTGTATTGACATGGAAAAGTTACATTATATTTTAATGGCAAAAATTTGTGTTTTACGAAGATAAAACCAAAACTACTGCATGAATCGAGCTGAAATTTTGCACTGATTGTGTGCCTAGAATAACGTAATAACATATAAGGCTATTGTACCTACTAGGGATGTAACGAATGTCAAATTTTCGACATTCGCGAATGCGAATGCGAATGCGAGTATTCGATGCCCACATTCGCGAATGCGAATGCGAATGTTGGTATTTTGAACTTGCCGCCAACTTTAAGTACTGTTTATTGGCGCGCGCGTTGTCCAATTACCAACGTTTGCTATTAGCTATCTTCAACTACCAATTACGTACGAGTAATAATGTTTATTTCATTTATTCATGACATCGACAATTCACAACCTTGATAACCACAGAATTTGAAACTGATATTGGCATAATTGTATCAAAACAGATGCAGAGCAAAAATTAAAGAAGATGAATCGCTTGATAATTGCTATCTTCGTCTACCAATCGCGTTGTTTGTTTGATAATATTTTTATCCACACATTTGTCGGTTGGAGTTGGATTTGTTTTTCTTTTTATATGTTATTTTGGGAAAAATGAGTGCCTCCATGAAAACAATGAGTAAAATTTAGACCACGTTTAGACTTATTTTACTTAGTGGATGCGGAACATGCAGAATGTAAAATTACAAATAGGGGTACTGGTTTAAAAGTTACATAAGCATAACGCTATCGATATAATACAATACGCTATTGTACTGAAAATTTCTGAGTATATAAAAAAGAAAGGATTGAAAAACGCACATCATTATTAATAGTTTTCTTGAAAATTTCTGATAGTCGTTTTTCAATCTATTGTTTTTTATATACTCAGAAAATTTTAATACAATAGCGTTATGCGTTAGAAAGTTACAGCCCTTTTAAGTCGGAGCCCAACTATAAATCTCAATCTTTCATATACCTAACCATTTCATTAATATTTTGAAAAATCCTGAAATACGTGTTCAACGGCTTTGTATTTTTGGTAAATTTCAAGCAAATTTGGCCACTTCGTAGAGTTAAAAGAAACACGTAAAAAACTTCAATCCTCTTTTCTTTTGGGGGTGTAATTTCCAAAACTCCTATGCTTAAAAATTAAGATTTCTAGCTTATGAGGTTTGGGTTGGGTGTAACTAGAAATTAACTTGTTTTTTTAATATTTAAAATATTCATATTTATTTATTAACCAGTATAACATAATAATAAAAAATAAAAGACGGCCTTGTCCTAGGTCCTCCGATCTAGGTCTGTGCACGCCAAAAACAAACCATAAATTTTTCAAGTGGTTCCCGCCATTAAAAGGTTACCTTAACCCCTGGGTTAGAATAATCAATACATTGTCATTCAAAGCAAAGGCTAGGCTATTTTTCGATCTCACAAATTAGTTCCCATGGGGAAAAAATAAACATTAAACGTTTAGTTTCTTTAATTTCGTAGAAACGCGTGCAAAGCCACGGACAGACACTAGTGACCCAATAAAAGTCAGTTCAACATTTTTTTTTCAGTTAAGTTTTGTCAAAGTTCCTATTAAAGAATTAGCAATAAGAATGCCATAATAAAAAATAAAAATAGGCATGATGATTGATTTTGAGACTACTCCTTGATATTTTTAAACATGTACTGAATAGAAAATAAAACATATTTCTACAAAAAACATGGATTTTGAAGGTAAAATTGAGTTTTCAAAAATGTAATTTAAATTTCGCTCTAAAACGCTACAATACTCGTGGCGACTGTCTATGACGTCACCGATGCACAAATTTTTATGATACAGAATTACCATAATATTTATATTCATTAGTATGTCTTTACAAATAAGAAATACAATCAAATAATAAAACAAGTATTAACAATATTGTCAAGAAACAAAGAAGCTAGCTATTGATTGAAGAAAGTCATACGTTTACTATTACTTATTTCTGTGGTTATTCTGTGTCTTCCATTTTACTTTGTGACGACATGACGTCATGGGTTTGTGTTCTCTAATTGTTGTTCAACGTGTCATGGCGGATTATTGTATTTTGTAGATGTTATTTATCAAAATAATAATTGATCTTGATCAAAATATAAATTATAATACGCGTTTTGTCATGTATGGCTCTGATTTAATTTGGTAAATACATAATAATGATGCTTTTTGTTACTGTCATCATCCCTATTTACGAGATGTGCAGAGTTTTTTTTATAATTCCGCATGTAAAAGAGAACAGTTTTTTAAATATATGAGGTAAGTTTTTGCCCCATCAACATTCGCCAAATATTCGCATAGATTTTGGCGAATGCGAATGCGAATGCGAATATTGAAAATCCTGCGAATATTCGCGAATGCGAATGCGGATGCGAATATTCGTTACATCTCTAGTACCTACCGAAAGAAGCCTGCGAAGCCGCGGGCTGAAACTATGTGTAAAAATATATGGACGCACAGTTTTGTCCTTTTGTTTTCTTGCCAACTCTCAAATATTTTTCAATATTTTTCGTTATTATTCCTAATTTATCTAGTTTCATAGAATTGCTCAAAACAGTTTCCTATTTTTGTGTGAAAACGATTACCAACATCGATATTTTTAAGTAAGACCAGACTGGAACGTAAATAAATATATGTATAATGTATCACTCGCCTCAAAGAGTACAAATAATGCTGGAATGGTCTGTCTTTTACTACATTGTTAAGTTAACTAACTCGAATTTAACATATTTATGATTTGATTTGAATTCATAACAATAATTTAAAACTTTTTAGTCTAGTCTAGTCGATAGAGATTTTGTTTATATATTTTATTGTTTGTATAATCGCCCTTTCCAAAAACCAATTTATAAAGGTAAATAAGAAAAAGTTAAATAATATAACACTTAATTTCAAGACGCACGCGTCTTTCACGCTATTCAAAAACAATAGGTTAAAACATATTTTTTTTGTTGAACAGTATGCTTTACATTATTAAGCTGCATTTATTTGAGGCTAACAATTGTTAAGGTAATGCTGTCTTTGGTTAATGAGTCATTTTTAAACGAGTGCCTTCTATATCTACTATGAATTTGTTTCAATCATTCATTGGCTCTTAAAGTGTCAAAGCTTCATCGTTACGATTCCAGGTATTCGTAGAATCGTAACAAGGTATTCGTAGAATCGTAACAATGATGCTTTAATTCTGTTTTATGTTACGATTCAAGGTATTCTTGAATCGTAACAGGCTTAAATGATTTTTAATGTAGGTAAAGCATTTGTTTGAAATACTTCGTTATGTCTTCTTATAAGTCAAGGTATTTATGAAGATCTTCGCATATTCTATGAATTTAATGTATGGTGCTTATTTTTGTCATTTTGGACTTAATATTTGGAATAATCTCTGTTTTTTCTTTATTAGTTTTCATATTGGTTGCGTATTATACATACTTTTTAGGAATTTTCGAATAACGCCTTTACGCTTAATTTTTTTTTTGTACAAACAGTGTTGCAAGCCAATTTCAAATATCTTGTCCAACTATTTACTTTTAATTCTGATCTTGTGAATGTAAATCATAAATGTTGCCAGTTTTTTTTCTATTAAATGTTTTAGAGTTATTTTTATTTGTTTTTAATTTTTAACATGTCTGAATAATATTAATGTCCTTCATACCTTCCTCAATTTAGTGTAAAAATGTATATTACTAGTTATCTACTTGTAATGATTAAATGTAAACCAGCTTTCGACTGCTTCAAAAACAAATTCGCACATTTTAATATTAAAACTAGTTAGTATAATGCCGTAGAATGTAACGTGTAATGGCTGTGAAATTATGTGAACGAACATTTTCAGTCCATAGTTAAAATACGACATTTTTTGTCTCATGGTAAGTTAGATGAGTAATAGTACCTACTTTTGTATCCCATCGTCAAATGCGAACGGTTGGGACAACAGCCTTAAATGACCTGTAGAGACATTTCCAACTCTACAATAAATACATTTCGAATTTCATAGGGCTCTAGTAGATTTAAGACAAAGGAAACCTTGATTTAGCCCTTAAGCGGTTTTGTGGTTTAAAATTCAGTGTCAGTCAGTGTAAAAACAAGTAAATATACACAACGCTTCTGAACTGCTTCGCAAAAATTTAGAAATAATGATCGAAGGATCAAAAATAAACACATGGCCTTGTTATGTTGGTCTAACTGTATATATTTGATAATCTCATCATCTACTTAGTATATATTGCACAAACGTATATTCGCTCAATGAAGCTTACTCTTTGTGATTTGCTGGTTTTTCTAGACTCTTTTTCTATCCTATATTCTAATCTATATTCTAATAAACAATTTGACGTCAAGAAGCATGGCTTCTCATTGTATTTAAGTGTAGTTTATTTTCTACCATAATTATATATATTATTGTATGTGTAATTCAGGTTTATATGTTGTATAATTATAAGAAATATTTTTTCAGTTGTTTTCAGTTGTTTTTATAAATTTGCTTATTTAATTTTAAGACTTGTACTAAAATTATATTAAGAATCATAAATGAATGAAGTACTAGTAGTGCATGGAAGGTGGTTAACCCAGGTAGAAAATAATTTTCTATTTAAATTAGTAAACTCTTTTCTTCTAAAAGTTTAGTAAGTACCTAATCAACTAATACAAATTAATTTAGTAACACTATTATAAAAATTAAACTCGCTACGTATTTACAATCTTCTTTTTAATTCTTAGAATACTGTAACTGTATCCAATTTAAAGATTTTACTAATAAGATATTAGAAAATTATTTCAACTTCACAAGTAGTTAGGAACTATAAAATTATCTTTAGCTATTAATTGTTTAATATTTTATTATAATCCTATTAGTAAAGAAGCCCAATTGCTTACTCGTTAAAAAATTATGATAATGTTTAAGTTTTGAAAGTTTTTTGAGTAATGAAATTGCCAAAATATTACCTTCCAACTATTTAATTTTCTTGTTAACTTTGTTACATTTTTGGTATAATTATGGAGTGGATAAGAGTGAGTGGAAAAGAATGGCACTACGCGCATCATGTCGTCACTTAACATGTAACTAACATTACCTAACCCCAACTCCTTGTTAGAAATTTTGCATTTTGTTAAATTTACAGTCGTGTTGTTCGAAATAAAATATTCAAAAACCAAATCGTTTTTAACTTAAAATGAAACAATATATTACGTAAAATCTTTATTCGTTAATAAATTAGAGTCTACATTACAGTGTCGTATATCGAGTCTATCCTACGTTTTGTCGTTTTCTAGAGCTTCAGACGGGGAGATCGGCTTTGAACCGAAGGGATACAAATCAATGCTCTGCACATGAGCCCTGACCGACACCCCTGGGGGAACACCGAAGTAATCTTCGCCCGTGTTGTGTATAATAGCTGTACTACCCGTGGTCCCCGGCCTATTCTTGTTTATATTGAACCCTACTGCGAACTGAGGATCGCTCCTCCCAGAGTCAAAGTCGTCATGACTCCTCGTTTGGAAAGGTTTAAGCGGTACGTAAGGTTTCTTCTGCGGCCTATAAGGCTTGCTGCTAGGGCGGCCCGGCTTGCCTGCAAGTGTTGCTACATTTTAATCATCTAAACTTTCACAGTGCGAGGTGCGGTGCCAAGGGTGTTGGTGTAATAAAAACCAAATTGCTCGGTGAATACATTTTATTGCAAAGCAATCATAAATAGTGCTACAAACTTTCTAAGCGTGTCGTGATCTTGCAGGTGCTATGTGAAAAGAGGGTAGTCAAATATTTTGGTCACATGCTTTGTGATCTGTGGTACAGGGTTGGTACAGACCACAAAGGGAGCAACAAGATCACTGACACCTCACATTACTTATTCATCACCTGGTCCTTTCGTGGGTTTTGATCCGAAAGCTGAAGCGTCTTCGTCTTCGTAGCCTAGGTTCGGGTTGCCCCCTTGAGGGTAGCTAGGGGGGTAGCCGGTCTCGCTGGTGTCTACGGGCTCGAGCCCTGAGCTGGGGCTGGGTTCTTCTGCGGGACTCTCAGGTCCTTCGTTGGAGTACGGGGGAGGTTTTACGTGCCCTGATGCTGCAGTGCCGTCAGGGCCTAGAAGAAAAGGAGACTGCTTAGGTAGTTATGTAGGGTTCTAATAGAGCAAGTCTCTTTTAGTAAAAGAAATATGTAATCAATTTTGAATAAAAAGCTCGAATCGGGCCGTCAGACACTTCCTATCCTAAGAGTCACTCGAACTTGCACTCATTAAAGATCTTTTTGGCTTGGATAACAGATAGTAGGTACTTATCAATCATCACTATACCCATGAGCACATCGCAAGGCGCTTCACCCGGCCTTGAACTGTACGAGCCGCCAGCGTTGACAAACTAAGGGTCGTAAGCGCTGGAGATGGTGAGCAAGCATGGATGAATCATCATTAAGTCACATTATACCTTTGAACACGTCATCAGTCCCCGGGTCGCTAGGCGCCACGCCCGGTCTCGGGCTGTACGCGCCTCCAGCGTTGACAAACTCGGGGTCGTAAGCGCTGGGGATAGTAGGGAAGTAGGGTGGAATCTGCGGGTCGTTGCTGTTCTTGACGATGCGGTAGCCGATGCCGGGGCCGGCGATGTAGTTTACCGTTCTGGCGGTGGAGCAGACATATTTTTTTTTACAATATTGGACTTGTGAACAACTATTGTGACCTACGAGGATGTCTGTTTGTTTTTTTTCATTAAATAAAGTAGTAGTAAAGTAACAACAAGGATATCTTGGCTGCAAGGTATCTGTAACTTTAAATTTAGGAGACAATATTAATGATTCCCGTGCGCACTAGAAAACTATTATAACTAATATAAACATACTTAAAATAGAAATTAGGTTCCTACCCAATGAAGCAAGTGTCTGCCACCCGTTTGTGAGTCTGAGTATCTATTGAACAATTTAGTTTTCCATCTTTAAAACTAATCAATACCTACAATAATTCATTTCATGCAATTACATAACTTCGGGGGAAAATGCTATCGATTAAAACTAGAAGGCTCTAGACAAAGCTTTGGCTATAATACCTAAGTCTTTTTTGTTCTTACATGTCCAGTCCATTCCAAGGTTGCCTGGAAGAGATCGCTCATAGCGATAGTCTTTGTACTTCGTCTACTCGTAGCATTCATATCTGTACTGTTTTCTGTGTTTGTGTGGTACAATAAATAAAGTATAGGTACCTTTGGACACCCTTGTCATCCAGGAATGTGTATGATCCTCTCACATTCCCCTTGGAATCGCTGCTCTCCGTGCGTCTTTGGTCAGGACCCGCTGATATGAACCTAAAAAACAATTGAATGTAAATCATAACCCCTCATTTCGATCAGAGTCTTTACAGTAGTTAGTGTTTTGTTTTGGGGCATTTGTTGCGGTATGCGAGTTCACTGAAACCGTGAAACATGTCATCATCATCATCAGCCTATATTAGTTCAGTGCTGGACATAGGCCTTCCCTAATGAGCGCCATCGCGCCCTGTCTTCAGCTTGCTAATGAAACATGTGACTGGACCCATATCACTCCTTATCCCAAAATGCTTATTAGAAACCAGGAAGTAGATTATTAATGCAGAACACCGGTCCCGGACCGGAGGAACACAGGTCTCTGGGATGACCCAGAGAGGTGTTCTGCACTAATAATCCACTTCCATGATCTCCATGAGAAGATCTAAGAGCTTAGAACAGTGCTTCAAATTCGAATTATCTGTCCCTCTATTTAACAGAGGTCTGCGTATGTTAGATTTTTCGCTTGAGCATTAGGTACCTACCTGTAAGAGCCATCCAAGCTCCGCTGGACAGCAGTCCTGCCTCTCTGCTTAAGCTCGCCTCTGACGAGCGGCGCGCGATGGAACGGAGATCCGATGAGGTTGGGGCTGTCAGGGTGCGAAGAAGACACGTGGAAGCCCGTGTCTCTGCCTGCTATGTACTGGACGTCGTGGCGCTCGCCGATGTCGTCCACGAACGTGTAGGAGCCTGCGTGAGTTTTATTTTTAATTATGTATATATAAATCGGAGGACCTTCCTCATAAATCTCTGTAGAAAGCTTTCACAGATGTACAATATACTATACCTACTTAAGGCGCATACCCCACCTACTTTATGTTATTATTCCGTTTAACAAAGGCATTTTCAAAAATCCATCTTTCGGTTTGTGATACCTAACATAAGCTTTTTTTTTAATGCTTCTGTAATAGTTTTATTCTATTTAGTTTAGGCAGAGATACGAAGCTGCCCTTGGTGGCCACCAAAATCTATTTTCGTTTCGTAAAAAATCTTATGATAGGTATCACAAACAAGCCAATGTTTTTCTCTATCTTTTCAACTCTTCGAATTAATTTCAATCGCTTAAAGCGACAAGGCCGCCCATTGTACAACGTAATCTGTATAGGTAAGTTCTTTCCTGCCCTGTGTATCTGTCTTATTTGGTTTGCAATAAAGAGTAATTGTTTTGTATTGTAATTTAAAAAATATATGAGAAACAAAATCACGGCTCTTTAGAATCCACGGTTCAATTGTATTTAAATAATAAATCATGGTGTTTTATCAATCACTACTGATATTAAACCGTCCTTCAGAACTGAGAACGAAAACGTTTTCGTATCCGTCCATACATTTGACGCCCCCTTTAGTACATCAGCGCCCCTACCGGACAGTGAGGAACCAATTTTAGTGGCAGACATGGACATAAAAATAAATTCTATGGTGGCAGACGTGTTTTTACAAAACCTTCGAATAGTTTACAAAATGTTGTCGATAGGTACCTTTTACGTCTCCCCTACTATCAGCATTCTCGTTCTTCGAATAAGTCCTAGTCTCGAACTTGAAGTTGTAACTGGGGTCCTCATTGGGGTCAAAGTAGGGGTCGTCCTTGTTCCCGATGGGCCCCCGGGGTCGCTGGTCGAGGTCTATCTGTCTGTGTACGTTGGGACCTTTCGCTCGGAACCTAGAAGAATGTGGTCGAAAGAATAGACAACTACAAACTAAAACCAAAAGCACTTGGAACAGTGTTGTTTTCGAGATTTATCTTGGTATGAGTTTTTGAAACGTTATAGAAAACTTTTACCTCCTCAAAATTAAATTTATAGTAGCTATAGTGTCTTAAATAAAATAAATAATACTATGCAATCCACACAGTTCCATATACCCCCAAGCTTGTGTTATGGGGATACTACGATATATACTGTATATAATTTATTAAATAGATAGATATTTTGACGACCTCTGTAGCGCGGTACATAACACAAGCTCTGCTTTGCTTGGGCTAGGTAATGCTGTGTGAATTGTCCAGCATTATTTATTTATTTTATATTTTATTATGCATCGAAAATACCTAGAACACCCGAAACAATTATTTGCAGATCGTATAAACATTTGGTCCAAGGCGGGAATCGAACCCTCAACCTCCTGCGTCGCAGGCGGTCCTTAGCCCGACGAGCCATATCGGTCGTCAAAAATAAAGATTTATTTAGTATATTGAGAGTCGAGACATGGGGTGCTACTACCGATTTTCGGCTAGCAAGTCTCTTGCTTTTCTAATCCTAGTTTATCCCTAATTCAATTGTGAGCTGCCTAGTAATATTAGTACAGTGTATATTAGTGGGCAGATAACATTACTGATACTCACCACAAAACAAAAAAGGTTTACGTACCTATTTGTAAAAATGTGTAAAATGGACTATTTGTTATAATCAAACTAGGACCCCGCTGGCCAGATAGGATCGACTTGCGAAAGACTGCAGGCAGTACTGAGGGTGGGGCGCGGGTTAGAGTCCCGTCGAAGTCGAAATTTTTTGGGAACTTATTTCATTTCTTAGAGCTATACCCAGAGTGCGGGTAAGCACTATAACAAAAACCCTTAGACTGCAGGCTGATGATGGATGCGTGCGCAAACTAAAGTCAGGGCGCTATGGCGCTCATTAGGAGAGGCTTATGTCCAGCAGTGGACTAATATAGACTTATAATGATGATGAAGCACCTGTAACTTACCCTCTCGGCCCAGCGGTATATATGACCTCCTTCACAGTATCAGTAGCGGGATCCTTCCCGCCGAATCTACCCCCCACTACGCCATTGGAGTTCCCGTGTGCTAAGTGGTAGCTTGATCCTCTGTCTTTGTTTGCGTATCTGAAAAAAAAACAGAACTTTGAAAACTGAAGGACAGGTCAAGCATTCAAACGGAATTAATTACCTACCTACCTTAAATTTCTTTGTATATTAAATGTTTTTTTACTGTAAAAACTATCGTAGTTTGGTTACTTTATAACTTTGTTAACGTTGGTTGGTTCATGCCCAGCGTGGGGATTACGGATTACCCCCATGAGATAAAAAAATCAGGGGAGGCCTGCGTCCGGCAGTAGATCATTATACGCTGTTGAGAAGAAGGATAACGTTGGTGTTCTTCCTACACAAAAACGGTTCGTAGTTCACCCGCTTGCATTAACGTAACGAGTAGGTACTATTTACTTAGCAAAAATATTTGTTTTTGCAGCATAAGCCACATACTCCACCAAAACGGAGATGAGCGGAAGTGTCCGTAGCGGAGACGAGAAGAGACTGGAGCGGGGACATGTGTACTGGCTTAAGCGGTTGAGCTTATGCGGCGAGCGTAGGTGTTTGTTGAGATGTATGCACAAGCGAGTTACAGCTCACATCTCCGCTCATCTCTTCTCGTCTCCGCTGCGTGACGTCGCCAACTTGCGAGGCACAGCTTCACATCTCCGCTTCGATCTTTCATTGTTTCTCCGTAAATATGATACATCTCCACTCGGTACTCTCCGCCGAAGCGGAGACGAGATGTGTGAATAACGACAAATGGAATGCTATTTGTTTCTTAAAAGTTTAAAACACATCTCTTTTCGGCTCATCTTTCAGTTATCGATCAATGTTTGAATAACACTTATGCCAAACAAAATCGTTATTCAAGCACAGATTGAAGACTGAACAAGTTTTCATTATACGGGCCTCAGTGTATGAATATTGTAGGCAGCCGACTGTGTTTTTAGGGTTCCGTACCTCAAAAGGAAAAAGAAACACTAATAGGATCACTTTTATGGCCGTTTGTCAACCCTCTTTTCTCAGAAACGCGTTAAGATATTGAGTTGAAATTCACACCATATACTCAAGTTTGTAATCTTATGGAGCTGCAACACAAATCAAACTTCTAAGTCAACGCAATCAAAAGTTTCAGTCGTTTAATTGTAATTTTTTGAATTTATACACAAAACCTATAAGGATACTTCCCGTTGAATCATGAAATTTCGCAAAAAGCAAAGCCCTATAGCACGCACAAGTAAAAGAAAAAATCTAAAATCGTTTTTTATATCGTAAAAGTTTTTGTGAACTGTGCCGTCTGGGTCGATTTCTTTGCTTACGACTTACGAGTACAAGTGGACGGAACCCTTGATGCACGAGTCAAGTCGCACTTGACGTTTCTTTCATCTAGTCGCCGTCGGCCCGCCGACTTTGGGGTGTAGGGACAATTCACACGACCAGACCACATAGCAGCGACAAATCGTGGTGAAGCAGTGGTTACGTGTGAATAATGTCTATCACAGCTGTCACATATTAGGTAATGTTCACAGATATGGTAATGTTACTTCGTAACTGCAGCTTTTTGCAGTTGCGTTGTAGTAACTACAAATTCGATGTGGTTCCGTTGACGTTAGTAGTTGGTTGGGATGTGGCTTGCGGCGGCTAGTGCGCGGTGTGGCTGGCCGGTGGTTGCGTTGTAGTTGCATTGCGGTTGCGATGTGGTTGCGATGTGGTCGATACTGACCACACCTTTGAATTAGTCGGCAAAAAGTAGTTCGTGTGAATCAAACTATTCATATACATACAGATTAGTACCTGACCACGTGTGGTCGTTTTCGTCTTACACCGTCGTACACGTGAATTATCCCCTTGACTTCATGAATTCCCATTCAGAATGCGACCGTTACTTTAGTTACCTACTAGTTGTGAATAAAATACTCAAGGCTGAATATCTCTTAATGGTAAATCACAAACTGATGTGAATTTCCGTAACATCAAAACAATAATCGCTATTCAAGTCGCCATTTTTGTTTATAAATTCAAGATCTAAATCTGTGCATGCATGCATAGTTATTCACTTGTTGCTATTATGCGCTGATGCTATCGAATTCTCATGATGATAACCTGATAATTTGGTTACAATAGGCGATTATGTGCCAAATACAGAAACTGAATTAACACTTACAAAGAAAATTACAATCAAATAATAGAAACAAATTAGAGCTAGTATTTACAATGAAAACAGTTGAGCTCACTGCAGCCTTTTACAAATAATCTACAAGTATCCAGTATCAGTCGCAAGCGAAGTCCCCAAGTTCCCAAGACGCTGTCTGCATCGCCCCGTGTATGACAATGCTGATGCGCTGTGCCAGATACCTACCTACTCACCAGCTCTCGGGTCACGCGTCGCTTCGAAAAGCGCACAGTTTTTTTTTTAATCCGGTGTTCCTCGTTTATTGACGAACCCATGGTCTCGACTCCAAGGGGAGAAAACTCCAAGGGGCTCTATCGAGACTTGCATATTTCCTCTTCAGATCTTCGGCCATATCTGCCGCCGCACCAGCCCTCATGGAAGTCCTAGGAAGATGGGAAAGGGAAGTGTGTCGATGCATGTAGCGTTTGTATTTTGTATGAGCTACATAGTAATTCACACAGGTCCCCATGTTCAATCCAAGGATCCTATCCATCTACGGTTGTTGATAGAGATATCTCTAGGTATTGATCGATAAGACCACCAACTATCACATATTTTGTAATTATTATTTTGTTAATTGTTTCGTTATGTGTGCAATAAAGAATATTTTATATATCCACAAATCTATGCTATATTTATTTTAAATTCGCCTAAACGTCACCAATCGTCACCAAATCGTCACCTATCAACAACTAGCGGTCCGCCACGGCTTCGCAAGGGTAGTTATTTTTTCGTCAATTTTCCAATGTAAAGTAACTAAACTAAAGTATTAAAAATACTTTTTATCATATTCCGGACTAAGAGAACTCCAACAAATCAAAAAGCATGAAAATCGATCACGTCGTTCTTCAATTATAAATGGTGTAACTAACACGACTTTGATTTATATACATATATGTCTTTGCACGCATCTTGGGATTAAAGTAGCCTGTATGTTAGGTAGGCCAGGTCTAGAACAAATGTATGTAAAATTTCAGCCCTATTCGTTCAGACTTTTTTGCGTGAAGAACATAATCCAAACCTTCGCATTTATAATATTAGTGTAAAGTATAGTGCATTTTTGTAACTGCCGACTGCAATATTAGGTTAGGTTGGTTTATAATTTCTTATTTTGTGTAAGGAGGATTCATTTGCAGATTAGGAAAATAATAAAAATTATACCTATTTAATTACGAATCCTTCGACATAAAATGCCAAAAATGTTAACATGTGAATTTTAATGCTATCGAAAACACCACCTATGAAAATCACGGATATTAATTAAAATATCTGCATAAATTTCAAGGGAAGGAAACATGGCCGCTCCTTTGGTAATCGCATAAAATATTTACCATTTAGTATTTTTTAACACAATAGAATAACTTTGTAACATGTTGCACGATTAGGTAAAATTACTTTATCTTTAAATAAATATATTTGATGAATTATTTAATTGAATTTTATCTCTTTTTTTTATACTATTTTATACATAATATTTTAATAGATAATCAATTTATTTTTATTCTTTTTACAATACCTATGTATAAATGTATACAATTTCATTGTAAATTATATTGAAGAACTGACCTGTAACACAAAACGTTATGAATAAACTAACTGAAACTGAAACTAAGTACATCCATCCATCCATACTAATATTTTAAATTCGAATGTAACTCTGTCGGTCTGTTACCCTTTAACGCATAAACGGCTGAACGGATCTCAATAAAATTTGACAGGAAGGTAGATGGTATTTAAAAGACGGATATAGGCTACTTTTTATCCCGGAAAAATGTGTGCGAAGCCGCGAGCAACAGCAACTGCAAGCATAAAAAATTTCGTAGCACTAGGAACGCGTTCAAATCTTTTGTATGAAAATTTATGATTTTGACAATATTAACGCACAAACATCGTTTCTAGTTCTAATTATTTATTTTAAGAATCAACATGAACTTTAGATGCACTACAGTCTTAAAGGCCTAATAAATAGATTACAGTCGCTAACTAAATTAGCCACTGTAATCTATTTATTTACAAAGATAATTAAAACATAAAATTTAATAATTTTGCTTCGCATTAAATATTATGAAATCATAATTGATTTCTATTAGGACCAAATAGGTGAACGTTTATTTATTTACCAAAACAAAATCCACAGGCCTTAATTAATACAAATTATGCTACTTATGAAAACTTACGGATGGATGATGATGTTTTCTACTGGCTGAAGAATATTTATTAACTGTGACTATTTATTATATTATAGGTCGCCTCTCTTATATTTTCAATTAATCCATCCAAAGCATAGACATCCAAAGGTCTAAGAACTATGTCCAGAAGTGGACCAGTATAGACTGAGGAAGTGATCATGCTATTTTAAACTATCCGTATAGATTCTGTTGGTATTATATATAAATATTTAACCGACTTCGAGAAAGGAGGAGGTACTATGTTCGGCTGTATGTTTATTTTTATGTCTATTTCCGAAGATTTCTCTGTCATTTATTAACTAATCTGGAAATTTCTTTTGCAGTTGTATAGATTGTAGCTGACGACGAAGTGGATCCAAAAAAAATATTCCGAGGTATTACAATTTATCACGCAAGACTAATAAACAGCTTAAAACTAAGGGAATCGTAGTTGGTTTTTTCTAAGCAATCAATTTATAGTTTACGAAAAATAGAAGAAAGAAATAGAAAGTTTGGTATTTATAGTACACTAGCGGCCCGGCCCGGCTTCGCATGGATATATCTATAGCCTATGTTCATCAGGGATAATGTAGCATTCTAATGGTGAAAGAATTTTTCAAAACGGTTACAAAAAATAGTTAACAAAAATATATATAACAAAAATATATAAAACAAAAATATATATAACAAAAATATATATAACAAAAATAGTTTCGAAGCCTATTCAATTCAAACAAAGAAATCTTTCTTCTTTATACTTATAGTAGAGACAACACATAAACATACATTGGTACAGAAATATAAGACTAGGTACTCTGTACTACATAACACGTTGACTACTAAGAAAATTAAATATAAATTACTGAAACTAAGGGATAATAAAAATTTGCTTTCTTCAAAAAATTAAACATCAGAATCGGTCCAGTCGTTTTGGAGCCTATTCAATTCAAACAAACAAACAAACTTTCGTACAGTAATACTTATAAGACTAGCAGTAAGTACAAAATAACACGTTGACTAGAAAATACTAAGTAAATAAAAAATCCGGGGGATTACTGATACTAAGGGATAAAAAAAAAGTCGCTTTCTTCAAAGAAATAAAAAAAAATCCTATGTAGGTATGTATCAAGATGAAGTGAATACGTACCCAAAATCAAAGGATCCGTCCGTATTAACATTATTATAATCTCCATCAGTAGCCCTGGATTTTCCCGGGATCACTTGAGTCCTCGCCACCACACACAAACACACAAAATACACACTATTGGTCCAATACATTCTACTCGATTACTTATCACACTATCGATAAACTCTATCGATAAGTTTACAGCACTATTATCGATAGTTAAGTTTTAAAAAGTTATTGTATCATTTTGCACATGGCTCCGCAAAGTTTAAGATTCGACTATGAAGTAAAAAACAAAGGTTCTCTTTATATATCTCGCTAAAATTGAGCTCCTAACGAATGCACGCTGCGTGAAAACGGCCGGACGTCATTGTTATTAGAGGAAGGCTTCTTACACGGTGCAAGCTATGCTACGCTATACTCAAAAGAAGATGCAGTTAACTAGTCTATTCGTAGTCTCCACCGCAACTGGTGCAGAAGTTAGTTTTTTTTTGAAGTGACGAGAAATTCACAAACTCTGTAATGCTTAGATATTTGATTTTTATTTATATTATTAAATATGACTTGTCTAAGTGCTTAAATTGTAAGCCTGATAAAGTTGCGTATTTTGCCTTGTGTGGACATTATTTTGTGCTCCGCCTATATAGTTGTGATTTTTAAATAAATTGTTTTAGTTTGCTTTGTAATTTCTTTTTGGTTTGATAAAAGTCGCTTCTAGTTTCTAAAATATCCTGATGGTTACATACAAGGTTTCTATAAATTTAACATAAAAAAATCTAAATCTTAAAGCAAAACAATACAACAACCTCAAAATTATTTTTAAAAAAATAGTTATAAGTGTTATAACCAAAGAATACAAATCAGTGGTAAATTGAACATAGTAACAGTGTATTTTACCAAGGTGTTGACCGTACGAAATAAAATATAACACCGTAATAGGAAGGTATTTTTCACGATTGTTATTATTTATTATTATCATGTTTTTGTTACTATTGTATGGGCTATTATGATGATGAATGTTTTTTTTACGCATTCACAATTTTTTAATCCTAGTCAGTAAGCATTTAAAATGAAATACACATCCATAAGATACTAAGGCAAGCATAGCGTTTGCATTTTCTTGCAATAAAATTTTCTGCAACTTAGTTATGTTTATCTTCCTTGTTGAAAATAGCAACGCATAGCGAAGCATTCAGTGAAGTCAAGACCCATAGCACATATAATTTACCATAGAGTAGAGATTTAACTTACCACTAAAGTATGTACCTTTTTAATAAACAGGCGTCATGGTACATCCTCATTAGGTGTAAAACGTTTTCGATCATCATCAGGATTTGTGGCTTAATTATGTTTTATGATTCGAGCTTACATTACACAGCTAATTTTATCAAGGATTTGTTTTATAGAATTCAGTTCAATATAAAACAGAAGGCAAATTTTTACGAAAATTTAAATTATCGATTATCAAAATTATCGGCCACGTTTGAACATCACTATCGATGACTTGACACATGATAGATAGATTAACTAGTATTAGGTAACAAACCGTAATTTGTAATATAAAAAAAATGCCTTCGAATCCCTTTGCTTTACACTGTCATTTAAGTTTTACAGGATAAATACTAATTTGTCTCTCTCTAATCCCTCCTGAATAAATTTTTGGGAGAAATATACTAACACACCATATACAAAAACATACATAAAGCCGGAAATAGGAACTTCTCCATTTTTCGAAGTCGTTTAAAATACTTATATTTTTCATTAAACAACAAAACAAACATTCACAGTTGGTAAGTTATCATCATATCATATCAGCCCCTCCTTCTAGGTCTACGTCTGAAAATAGGCCTCTGCCTCTCTCTGACGTTGCTACACATAGTAGTTGCCATCATAATGCAGTCTACACACCGAATGGTGGGCGTCAGCTACAAGTTGACAAATCTCTGTCGGCTGCCTACAATATTCATACGCTGAAATTTCACCAACCTGCCACGCCAGGCTGTGTCGCCGAGGGGGTTAGTTCTGAGTTCTGACGGTGCACACGCGGATCGAATGATCAGCGGATTCTAATGGCAATCCCTTAGAATCCAATGACCAGATCTATGATCGAGAAGTTTAGAACTAAAAGTTCTAGAATATAATATATTGCCTGTGTATGATCATCACGGATAATGCAGGATTCTATCTATGGTAAATTAATTTTTCAAATCGGTTCTGTGTTTTCGGAGCCTATTCAATCAAACAAACAAATCTTTCCTCTATATAATATTAGTATAAATTAGATCCATTTTTATATATTAATTGATAGAATGCCTGTGTTTCAGCGCGCACTTGTGCACTAAAACTACTATAATGTCCTGCGCACCTGGTTAGTCTCCGTTGATACTGGCCCCGTGGTCGAAATTCGACTAGGAGGACATCATTATGCTGAGTTAGGACCTTATTATAACAACCTTTATAAGTACATGTATATATTTTATAAGTGTGTCATAATTTAATTGTTGTATTAATTGTTTTATTGTTGTAAAACTACTAATAGAGTCCACAGGTGATCGGAATGCTGGTTTTTATTTCGGTCAACGAATTAGCATTGCCATTCAACGTGGCAATGCTGCCAGCATTCTGGGCACTCTGCCTTCTGGTGGCGGCTTAGATTTTTAGAAAATAGATGTAAGTGTGAATATGCCGACTTCTCTTTATTTATTTAACAGCAAAAAATAATTACAACTAATATTTACACTTACATCTATTTTCTAAAAATCTAAGCCGTCACCAGAAGGCAGAGTGCCCAGAATGCTGGCAGCATTGCCACGTTGAATGGCAATGCTAATTCGTTGACCGAAATAAAAACCAGCATTCCGATCACCTGTGGACTCTATTAGTAGTTTTGTAAGATCTTTATAGATAACGTGTGCCCCAGGACCCCAAGGACCTAGGGTTTCCACCCCAAACGGCTCAAATAGGTAACCTCTGTCAAGACTAGCGTATTTTCGCCGTTTGAGGAACTCCGCTGATGTTGCTGCGGAGCCTGCCCTTACTGATGTTCCTGCAAGAAGATAAAAGATTAATTAACAATTAAGTGTGAATATTAATTGTTGTAATTATTTTTAGCTGTTAAAAAAATAATATACCTATTGTTGTATTGTACTTATTGTATAGTTGTTGTAAATAAATGTATTTCTTCTTCGTCTTCTTCATCAGATCAGACGGAAGGACTTATTTTTTGCAAAGGCAAAACGTTTAATTCTCAGTACGAAGTATCATCTCCTCGAAGGACGAACAGATTCCCCTCACATCACTAATTATCGGTTTAATTATTATCGTATCCGGCTTTTGTTCAGCTTCCTCGTCCGTTGGAGCCTTGTACAATGCTGTAATAAATGTCTAATTCTGACGAGAGACCTTTGTTATGTGTGTTTCCATTTGCATACGAGTTTTTAGAAAACTTTAAGACTTTGCAAATTGCATATAGCCTCCTCCGTCGGAAGCCCTGTCTGTAAAAATGTTCTCTGAGGTAGCCAAGTCATGGTTTGCATTGACTCGCTTTGTTTCTACGTGTCAAATCTGTCAGTTGACTCGGTTGACTCTTTGAGTGCCAACGAGGCACGCCGCCGACTTTAGCACGCTCTAGCTACGCAGTGCCCACAGAACAATATATCCTAACGGAGCGGTGCCCCTCTGGGTCACATTGCAAAGTCGGGGCAGGGAAATTTACGCTATGGTATACCTACTCAATAACATTAAAGCCGTAAGTACGGCTGTATTTAGAAACATAATAGAAGCGTAAAATTATTCCGGCTCCGACGACCTCTGTGGCGCGGTGGTCGAAGGTCTGCCTGCGACGCACAAGGTTGCGGGTTCGATTCCCGCCTCGGGACAAATGTGTGAACGATCTGCAGACATTTGTTCAGGGTGTTCTGGTCGTTTTCTATGTATAATAAAAAAATATCTATGTATTGTATTATATTACGCATATCAGTTATCTAGTACCCATAACAATAGCTCTGCTTAGCTTGGGACTAGATAATGCTGTGTGAATTGTCCAGCATTATTTATTTATTTTATTTTATTTATTCGATCGAGGGCGTTACAGAAATGACTTGTACTTGTGTAACAACTTTTTGGATAGTAAAACACTGAAGCCAATGGAAACGCGCGCCCAATGCTCGTTCCGGAGCGATCATCTCAGATTATTGTGTCGAATTGTACTCGCTGAAATGTGAAGCCATTCATTAGCTGACCTCCCAGCCCAGACTAGTTGCCCATCGATTTCCTCTGACCGCAGCTCCGGGTATGCTAGTCTGAATTTGCATATGTCCTTAGTGCGGACTATTGTTTTATGCTTTAGTTGCAACAGGAGTACAGGAGTCGGAAACTTCGCTTAATTACACCTTATTTTATTAAGAAAGAAAATTACAATCAAATAATAAATTTAAATTAAAACTAGTATTTACAATAGAAACATTTGAGCTATCTGTAAACTGTTGCAAACAATCTACAGGTAGCTCAACTGATCCATATCAATACCAGTCGGAAGCGTGCCCAAGACACTGGCTGCATTGCTCCGCTGTATAGCTTAATTTGAGCTTTGATGATAATATCATTATTTCATTCTTAGGAGAATTAATAAAAACAGAAGATCTAATTCTAGAATGTTACAGCTGAGTATAGGTCACTTCCTTAAATATAAATTTTATTTTGAATGCAAAATAGCAAGAATAAACAAAGTGTAGGTGGGTATGAAATTCATCGTATATTTATCTATACTAATATTATAAAGAGATTTGTTTGTTTGAATTGGTTCCGAAACTACTGGATCTATTTGAAAAATTCTTTCACCATTAGAATCCTGCATTATCCGTGATGATCATAGGCTATAGAATATACCAGTGCGAAGCCGGGGCGGACCACTAGTCTACACTAATATTATAAAGAGATATATATTTTTGTATGTGACAAATAAACATAAAAAGTACTCTGAGTAACATAGGTTGAAATTTGAACTCTGACGGTTTAGTGCCTTTCGGATCCCTGTGACGTAGATAAGTACGTAACTTACTGCAGTTAAATGAACCAATCGTATAACTTACGTGGAACATTACTTCAATAACTATAATAACTAAACTATGAATTGGAACACGTATGCGACCCGGACGGAACACGTTGTTGAACGAAAATTTTGTTATATGAAAAATTTCTTCACCCCTAGTAGTTAACAAGTAGGACGTGTTCCTACCTAGTCAAGACTTCAGTACATTTATAAACAACAATGGCTCCGAGACCGCACAATAGACCAAAACCGTTCAAGTATCATAACCCCATCACACCAGTCATATTCTATGAGCCATGCTCCGTGAGGCAATATCCTGAGCCCTTCCATTCAATGTTAAAATTCTTACCACATTTGTTAGTGCAGTGCAGTACTACCTTATTTAAAACTAGCAGCCCGCCCCGGCTTCACACTGGTAGATTCTATAGTGTTCATAAGGGGTGCTGTAGGATGCTGGATGCGGCAAGCTTCAGACAGGATGCTATGGCACTCATTAGGGGAGGCCTAAGTTCAGCCGTGGACTTGTAGGTATAGACTGATAATGATGATGAAGAGTTTTTCAAATCGGTCCAGTAGTTTCGGAGCCTATTCAATACAAACAAATCTTTTCTTTTATAATATTACTAGCGATCCGCACCAGCTTCGCACGGGTAAATTCTATAGCCTATGTTCATCAGGGATAATAAGTAGGTATTCTAACGGTGGAAGAATTTTTCAAATCGGTTTAGTAGTTTTAGAGCTTATTAAACTCAAACAAACAAATACATATTTTACCTTTAATAATATTAGTATAGATAATGGTAGGTACCCTTTAGCACAACACAAAGCTCTGTATACCAAATTACGTGACACGTTTTAACAGTAAAAAAATCCAACGTAAAAAACCGAGGTATTGATACCTCGTCTTCACATCAATCAACGTTCAAGCTCCCAAACAAAGCTGGTAGGTAGTCTTGGAAGGGAAGGACGTAGATCGGAGGGCTAACAATGGAGCGTTCGAAGGGCATCTCGATCTTCACGCCGCGTGCGCAGCCGCTGACCCGTGTGGACGAGGCGATAACCGGGGTTGGCTCGGGTGGACTGGTAAGAAGAATTGAGTGTGGCACAGGAAGAAAGAAAGCTGTAAATATGGGCAATCCGAATCCCACCGTGGAAAAAATGGAGGTCGTAGGTACCTAATGCCCACATAGGGTGTTTTATTCTTACAGGATCAAATAAAGCGAGATGTTCGGAACATCTTTTCATCATCGAATGAACGCCAGATTTGGTCGGACGATACATTCGGAACCCATGTCATATCTTTTTTAGTTTAGAATTAAGAGCTGCTTTTGTTTCGGTTTTTAACGTATACACTGCCTAGTCTCCACCACACAGAGCTCCGGATCAACAAGTGCGTCGTGGGCCGTGAAAGTGTTAGTTTTAGTTTAGGTTAGTGTTGGAAACAAAACATTTTCTCATAAAGACCCCAAAGTCTCCCCTTTTCAGGACCATGCAAATATCATGACCGTCATGTCCGTCATGATTCATGACCATCCTTCGTACTAGTTTAAGCTTTGTCGAGGTGTTAATCGTAAATAATGTAAAAATCTTTCAGTTACATATAGGTAAGTTAACTTCATCATCATCATCATCGGCCTATACCAGTCCACTGCTGGACATAGGCCTCCCCTAATGAGCGCCATAGCAACTAAGCAGCTCTTAATTCTAAACTAAAAAAGATATGACATGGGTTCCGAATGTATTGTCCGACCAAATCTGGCGTTAACTTCCTAGGTATAAAACAGAAAAATACAAAGCACGAACAAAATTGGTGATCACAATCTTTAATTGTCCGTCTGTCTGTCCCACGACCTCTCTTAAATCCGTTTGCTTAAATTCAATTGTTTAGACAAGATAAGGTACGGCTTTGGCTATTTATTACTTAATTATAATTAACTCATAGGTTTTCCCTATTTTGGATCCTTGTGACGGTAAAAAATTATGATGATTTTACGTAGATAGTTACAAAAAAAAGACTTTTATAGCATCAAAGAAATTCTTTCACATAGCTACATCTATATATATAAAAATAGGTAATCGAAACTAGGCAATGACAGAAATATGTAGGTTCTAAACCCAAAGGGTCTCGCTCTGCCTGTCCTTATTTTATAATAAAAAAACAATTTAGATATCTCCGAAGTTTGCATTCCATATAAAATACATATATGTACCGCTTGTGTGCACAGATTTTATACTGGCGGCTTGTGTGTGTGTTTGTGATAGAAGATAAGTATGTATATCTTTAAAAAAGTGTATAGAAGTCTGTAAGTAGAGTTGTTGTTAGAATTGATCAAAAATGGGTAATAATTTTCAAAAGGTAGAGTAATTTTCCAAAATTATTCTACTTCCTGCTACCTTTTGAAAATTATTACCCATCGAGTGGAGTATTTAAGGAGAGGGCGTTATGGCGCTTGACCATAAATGGCGGTACCTAGGTATATTTCCAATTGTCGATTAACTGATGATGACGATGATAAGACCTTTGTTTGACCAAAATCTCACATGATGGAAACTGACGATGTGGCCGACGATGTCTCACGAGGGTCTAGCAAGAAAACCTGGATCACTTCAAAAAAAATGTGAACCTATTCACTCCGGAGATCAAAGTTGCAATTGGCCAGATAAACAGCAGCAGGCAGCTTTTTCCAAATCTTAGCGGTGGAAATGATGAAGGTACCTAGAAGAAAACTGCTATGTGAACGTGGAAGGATCCAGAAGGTAGTAGGGATTGAGGTATAAATATGTATGTGGAGTTCTTTATTCCAACCAACTGGCTGTGTGTATCACTTTTTTGAAAGATTCACGAATTAAAACAGGAAGTTATATTTGAAGGTTATTATAATGATATTATAGGTATTATAGTGCGTAAACAATCGCACTCTGGGTAATCTCTAAGAAATTAAATAAGTTCCCAAAAAAAAATTTGGAATTACTCGAACCTGCGCCCCAACCTCAGTACGGGTGTGCTCTAACCAACTAAGCCACGAAATCATTAATTAGCGATTAGTAAGTACCTATTACAATATCCCTAATTCATGATTTTCCCAAGGATATTCGTATTGAGATAAAGCTAGTTTTTATTGAAACAGGAAACAAGAAATCGTGGGACTCTCCATTGTGTAACGAAATCTGGCCGGTAAAATTGTTATTTTTATAGCTAGTATACGAAAATATCTATAATAAACTTAGAATACACGGTGTATTCGTTCGGCTCAGCTATTTTTAGGGTTTGTAGCTAAGTTAGCGCCACCTACCAGTTAAAATTGCAGTTCTTTTACGTAGGTTATGCCTTGAAATGCCTTTTTATGAAGGATAGGATTCGCAACGAATACATCCGACAGAGAACCAAGGTTATCGACATTGCTCATAGGATTAGCAAGCTGAAGTGGCAGTGGGCTGGCCATATTTCAAGAAGAACCGACAACCGCTGGGGTAAACGTGTTCTTGAGTGGAGACCGCGACTCGAGAAACGTAGTGTAGGACGCCCTCCGACCAGGTGGGATGACGATTTGCGAAAGACTGCTGGCAGATTCTGGATGCGGCAAGCTGAAGACAGGGCGCTATTGCGCTCATTAGGGGAGGCCTATGTCCAGCAGTGGACTGGTATAGGCTAATTATGATGATGATGATGCCTTGAAATGAATAAGGAAAAAGGAAATGTAAAAAAATCACATTTTCTTTTTCATCCGTTCAAAAAAGATTATTATTAAGTATTTTAAATATGATTCTATAACATTATTATTTAGCGTCTCCGCTGCAACTCTAGTATAGGTAAGTAAGTAAAGTACAGTAAGTAAAAGGTATTTATTGTGTGTCACAAAATTACAAAGTACAAACAAATATCAGCACGTCGTGTTTTGGGTCGTTGGTATGCTACATGCTTTGTAAGTAATACGCTGCAACAAGAGAGTTTGATACTCGCATATAGCCCTAATCTTAGCGTTAGGTGGATAGAATTATTCGGCCATGTATCCAAACAAATTTAAACTCACTAAATACTCATAGTAACGTGCTTTTAATTTGAATATAATCACTAGAACCTTGTGTTTTATGGAAATTGAAATGTCAGATCGCGACCTGCGCAGTGCGCACTGATATTTCAATCAGTTATTGTTTTAGATTTACGTATTTCCTGGTTTCGGTGTGAACTACCAGTGTAGTTCACACCGAAACCAGGAAATATTCACCTATCTAGTAGGTTCCTACGTGAAAGGTCAGGTTAATTTTTTATAAAATATACTTTACTCGGTTTTAATATTTAAATCAAAACGATGATGCTTATTTGTCCTTACGATACACGGTAGGGTAGGTATATTGCACAGTATTGAAGCGCCTGAGAATAAATCACACATTATATTGTAAATGCGAAATTTGGATGAATGGATGGATGTTTGTTTTTTTTACTTTTTCACGCTAAAAAACTGCTGTACGCATCGGGCAGATTTTTATAACTGGAATAACACTGCTTATTACCTTTTGGGATAACCATAACCCTAAAACGATTCCATGTTTTTTTTTAAATTGTTGTAATAACTTCTATCGAAACAATGTTTAATTATTAGCTTAATTGTTTCTATTGTAAATACTAGTTTTAATTTAAATTTGTTATTTGATTGTTATTTTCTTTCTGAATAAAATGTACCTATGTAATTAAAAAAAATATATATAATAAGCACTCAACTATGTTAACATAGTTACAACAAATAATAAATACAAAAAATTACATTGCAGGCTTTTTATCCCAGAAACATCGCGCGCGAAGCCTCTTGCAGAAACTAGTATTATGCACCTCCATAAAAAGCACAGCTGATATACAGTCTCGGTGTTACCCACAAAAACAGAGTGCTTTTGCCTGCTCTTTACAGTTCACAAACACAATAACGCTCATATTTCAAGAAACAGCCGGTTTTAGTCATGTTTTTCTTTGCTGGTTGCTAAATGAAATTATGCAGGCGTAGTGCATTCGATTTTTCTGTGGCTTTTTTGGCCAAAGTTTTATTTTCAAGAACATTAGTGTTTTAAATTTCGACATTAGCGGACACTTACAGTTACAGTTAGCCTATAATGTCCAAGTGTTGTGTAAAGGCCTCCCCTTGATACTTCCATGAATCACGGTTCTGAGCCAGTTAGATCCACAATCTATCGAAGGGTCTATTTCATCGTGCCATCGTTTCCTCTGTCTACTGCGACGCCTTACGCTGTTAGGACTCCACTGAGTCAACAAATGAAATATGTCTAATATAATATCCCAAATCGTCAGGTTTCTGGGATATTCGCAATTATTTTTCATATTGGTATTAAAATAAAACCTATCTTGGTCTAAGAGGGCTCAAAAAAGTATTTTGGAAATTTATTCTTTGATTTATTCGTCAATTCACTGTTCGTAAAGTCCTAGTTCTAAAATATATTTTAGGCTCTTCTTATTTGTATAGCCAATGGTATAATCGCGGAAAATAAAATCTCAAATTAATACACATTTATATTTATTTATACAAAGCGAAAATTAAATCTAGGATTAATCTATCAGTTCGTAGAATTAGCTAATTTTGATACATGTAAATTACATATTTTTCTATAATATAAAAAATATTCCTAATTCCCTAAAACTTATTAGTAAATGAGCATCACAATTTTAGTAACTATTCCTACAATTCTCATTTTTTATTTACATTTAATTTACTTGCAATTATTGTGAGCCTTGGTAACTATGATGCAGAAAATATTAACTCCAATTATTACTTATTAACTAATTTAAATTCTATGAAATGTATGTTAACTTATAAAGGTATTTACTCTTACTGGTACTGAAATATTGCACAATATACTCTATTTACGTTGGATTTAGAAACGGTAACCTTAAGGTAACATTTGATCTGTTCCCGGATTTTACTTAAAATTATAATTAAAAAAAAATAGAATTGACCTCTGATGATTACTGTGCTCGATTTAAAAATGCAACAGATCTCTATAAAAATTTACAAACTACATTATGGTGTATGCGAGAGCGAAGAATATGCCTATGAAGTCTATGCATCTGTTCTATGATTTAAATTTTCACAAAATTCCACTCTTTTTATAAGGGATTCATACATTTAAATGGTTTTTATACAATTTACCGTCAACAGTAGTAGTAGTGTAGTAGATTGTAAAATAGCTAAGTTTCTTGAAGTTATACATTTACTTAAAGCTATCAGAAGTTCTAAAGGCCCGAAGTGCCGCAGTATTCGCCAATCCTGTCGGAGATGCATTCGAAGATGTCGAAGGAAACGTCGCAGTTACGCCCGTTATCTGAAAAAAGAATAAATAGGTAACTAAAAATATTTGGTAGAATAATGGTCACTAGGTTGGTACTAAAAGTTAAATTACGGAGTAGGTTACAGGTATCTAACGTTTGTTTTTAGAGTGGCGCTAGTTTTATCGTAAGTAGCTGCGTATAGAATATATCTTTTCGTTTTTAGGGTAGTGATTTTAGTTTAGTTATAGTGCAAAACAATTAGTAATTTGTTTTAGAGTGTTTTTTGATGGTCAGCGTAATCAAGAGGTGATTTTTGTCGGTTTTCAATATTAATTTAAAGCTAATTTTCCATACTTCTTTTGGAAAATCGTCAAAGAATTTGAAGTAGAGTAGGGGGATTTTAGTCCGGTTTGATGCACCAAGATAGTGCATGATTATGTGTGAAAATCCCAAATTCCTTAAATTGCATAAAAAAAAGGTCTATAAAACCTTAAAACTAGTTAAATTTTGAACCAATCAATGAGTTGATTGCGATTTACTGAAGGTAGGGTTATTTGGTTGTTTTTAGGGTTATTTGTTTGGTTCACATTTCAGGTGAGGTGACTGTCCGGACTCAATAAAAAGACAATTATTTATTACTGCGTGAAGCCTTCGGAATGATATGCTGGCCGGACGTATGCTTACCCATAGGAACAGTCCTGGAGAACAGATCATGATTCTTCATTAGGCACTCCCTGGAAGCTTCGAGCACCGCCATGAAATACCCACGCTCATTCACTCCGTCGGAGTACAGTCCAACCAATCCTTCCAGGGTTGGGAAGCCGTAGCCGTCCACCTGAAACCATGAAACATTTTTATACTTTTAAAATCGTTTCGGGAAACGTACTGACTTGAGGCTTGTGTAACTTGGGGTCTCATTAAAAATTATAACCTAGTGCCGTGATTAATCCACTGTCTAACAAAATGACAGCTTTCGTGTGAAGTTTCAGCTTGTTCTTGACTGCGACCCTGAAGGCCGATGATAAATCTTTGAAATCTACCAAATAATTGGATTCATCTGGTGTTGGTTAAAGGGTCACTCTTTTGACACCGTGATGGTGGAGAATTTTACTGCACTGTACATTTTCACTGCTCCGCGTTGGTGAAAATTGTCCCTAAGTGGCTTTCCGCGAATGAGAGAAAATCTCAATGTTCCAATGCGGTGTGAAAACCATGATTGTATTCTGTAGTTCACATAAGCAGTTTATCCATTGAATGGCTTTTTACATTGTTAGCTTCATGTTACCACTTTAAAGGTACAGTGAGCGAACGGATCATATCACATCCCAATGTTTTATACTTTCCCGGTTTAACTGCTCTTGCAAACAGAAGGTATCAAGAGTACAGGAAAAATTATAAGGAATTCGAACTAACACGCATAAAAGCTGATTGCTGGTTACATGTTCAATTGAAATATGGGCGAGTGCCTGCTAATATAAATAATAATTATCACTCTTCTCTCCAAGGCTACGAGGTGCGGTGCAATTCATCTGGAGCAATTCTCAGTTTAATGGTTTATCGTTCTGTCGCGGGCAGATTGCTCCAATTTGTTTACTATAAATGTTGCTCGTAAAATCAAAAAGGAAAAATTTACGTATTTATCGACCTATTCACATTTAGCGGGCTGTAGCGGATGTTATTTCGTCTGTTTACTCGTCACTTTTCGTGGGGTTCCCCTCTATGTTACCAGAACGAAATGTTGTAGATTGTTTAAAACCTCTGTAAATTTGTGATCTAGCTAGAATATTTAATGTACAGTGTTCATAGATCGGTTAATATAATTACGAGACTTGAAATCCCCGACAGGCTGTGGATTTCAAGTCTCGTAATTATGTTAGTTATGGTTTGAAAATCATAAATTTATATTTTTAAATAGAACATCTTGCTCTTACCGAAATAAATTAGTTTCAAAATATAAATTATCAGAGGTTTACCTATCGATGAGCGTCACTGTACCTAATCGAACATTTTCGACTAGCCCAAAAATGCATATTTTTTTACGAAAGGCGGCACCACTTTCTTATTCTACGCAATGGTGCAATGCACAATAATTGAAGGGTTGTCAGCTAAATGAACATAGCGCGGCGGTCCATGTCCATATTTATCGTGAAGCTGAAGTTTTAACTTATAAGTGCTTGAAAATCCCCCGTTCAGAAATATGACAGTCATAAAGCGAGTCGAACAAGCTGCATGTTTTATTTCGATGCATTGTCCAAGCGGTATTCAATTTATTAGTTCTTGGGACTTTTCGATGTTCAAACTCTTTTTTCGATATAAATTTTATTTTATCGTATAATATTTATTAGTAATCCGTACCCATGACCATAAAACCTTCGACGAATGGTATCTAGGCTATTTATTAAACAAGTAAAATGCTTTAAGGGTTATTAATCCATTGTAAGCACTAGGTAGGTACGTGTTTTTTGAATGCTTTATGTATACGCTGTTGGCGTTCCTTTCTAATAAATAAATGTCAAATTCAAAATAGAGCAACAAAAGGACAAGGTACTTATGAGAACTAGTTCGGCGTTGTTCATTTGTAAACTTTGAATAAGTACCTCTAACCTAACTGAATTCTTACAGATAAAGAATTATGGAATACATATAATTATATTTAAATAATTATTATTATTTATTCAGGCATGACCATGATTTTTTAAGCCACAGGCTTAAGAATCGATACCTTCAACTTATTTTTATGCATATCAGTGACTCCCTTTGAATATTCCTACAACTTACCTGCTATGCAAAATATTATTGTTTATTTGCTTTTGTGTGTTATTCATAAGTTTAGGTTTTGATAGGTTACTTGTTACTTGTTTCTGGTCTGGTTTCCGCAACTAGGCCACAGGTGGGCCCTTTTTGCGTGATTGCGATGCGAGGTTTTGATAGGACTGGCATACTTTTTAAAGTAAGTCCTTAACATAAACGGGTTTAAAAAAAACTAAGTATAATAATAATCGAAACTAATAGTACCTATAAATTCGAAAGTAACTCTGTCAGTCTGTTACCTTTTCATGCCTTAAGGCGCATACCCCACCCAAACTAGCGCCTACTTTATGTTAATATTCCGTTTAACAAAGGAATTTTGAGTTCCAGTTTGTGATATAGGTATCACAAACTGGAAGATGGATTTTTGATCATAAGCTTGTTTTTAATGCCTCTGTAATAGTTTTATTCTATTTAGTTTAGGCAGAGATACGAAGTTGGCCTTGGTGGCCACCAAAATCTATTTTCGTATATCTGCCTAAACTAAATAGAATAAAACAGAGTCGGCCACTGTGTGATATGAATATAATTATATGAATCGACCGAAGTTAACTAGAAAGTAGTAAGAATTTGTTTAATTATTACAATATGTAACCCAAATACCACATGTTTTGGGAGAGGAAGGTTTAGCAATGGACTCATACACCTTACCTTTCCAGTCACACATTAAGAACCGCTTTCACAACGATAATTAACTTGCTTAATTTTGATTAGTGAGTTGTCAAACCATACGAATACGTCAAAGTTTATCAAAATTAGGCTTTTAAATATTGTTGTGCAAGTGGGGCTTATTGTCTAATAAAGAACAAGTAAAGGTCGTCATCCAGTTATTAAACTTGTTAAAATTACGATAAACCAATTTAACGTGTAGGCAATGTCATCATCATCATCAGCCTATACCAGTCCACTGCTGGACATAGGCCTCCCCTAATGAGCGCCATAGCGCCCTGTCCTCAGCTTGCCGCATCCAGCATCTGCCGGCAGTCTTTCGCAAATCGTCATCCCACCTGGTCGGAGGGCGTCATACACTACGTTTTCCGAGTCGCGGTCTCCACTCAAGAACACGTTTACCCCAGCGGTTGTCGGTTCTTCTTGAAATATGGCCAGCCCACTGCCACTTCAGCTTGCTAATCCTTTGAGCTATGTCGATAACCTTGGTTCTCTGTCGGATGTATTCGTTGCGAATCCTATCCTTATCCGTAGGGTATCTCAATATAAAGGGAAAGTCAAAGATATTGGAAATCGTATTTTTACTCCATGCATATAATTCTTACGCAATATCTAAAGATCGTGCGCGTGCGTCTCTGATACGGTTCAGTTCAGAGACATAACGGTAACAGAGAGAAATAATATAATAAACTTATCATTAAATAATCGCTGTGTTATTACGTTTTAGAGAGGTTTTTAAGATGACAACGACGGATGGAGTTAATATTAATTGGAATACTCACTGCTTTCACTTTTCGATAGACGCACTGCAGCAGGCACTGAAATAAATGAAAATACTTATAAATTACTGAGTTACTTGTTATTGAGTTTGACGACCTCAGTGGCGCAGCGGGCGAGAGTCTGCCTGCGACGCAAGAGGTTGCGGGTTCGATCCCCGCCTCGGAACAAATTTGTGTACGATCTGCAGAAATTGGTTCCGTTGGTCTGGGTGTTTTCTATGTATAATAAAAAATATCTATCTATGTAATATATAATATTTACCCATAACACAAGCTCTGCTTACCTTGGGGCTAGATAATGCTGTGTGAATTGTCCAGCATTATTTATTTATTTATTAAAGATTTTTTGACAGTCCTCATTATTTATTCCGATACACTTCGGCCATTTTGAAATAATGACGGGCTCTTTATCTAATTAACAAATAGTGTATTGGAGATAATTTTGATCTGTGCTGTATTAAAAACGTTTCACTATCTATTTCCATTGTGAATTTAATGAGCGTTTATCGAAGCTACTTTGCGCGAAAATTATTATTTTCCTGATTTATTGCATTTCCTAGCTGCTAGCAGAAAATTTGTTCTAGATCTATGCGACCAAGCTTTGATATACTTAGGTAGGAAATCTTTAAAAAATAAACTTGGATTAAATTGTCGCTATAGAGTTTATTACACACATTTTATCGTAAAAGTCAGCGGTAATATAATAAATCAAATTAATAATAAATAATGCTGGACAATTCACGCAGCATTATCTATCTAGCCCCAAGTTAAGCACAGCTTGTGTTATGGTTACTAGATAACTGATATACACAATACAATACATTAAACAGATAGATATTTTTACTATACATAGAAAACGACCAAAACACACAGAACAAATATTTGCAGATCGTACAAACATTTGTGTCAAGGCGGAAACCGAACCCGCAACCTCCTACGTCGCAGGCGGACCTTCGCGCACCGCGCCGCAGAGGTTGTCAAGTAATAACCGTTTGTACATTTCCGTATAATGTGAAAGGTTGCGGGTTAAATTCCCGTCTGCGTGCTTGATTTTGGGAATACATAAATTATTTTTGCTATAGAAGAGCTCACCCCAGCGATTCTCTTCTCATCGTGCGAGAAGGGCACCTCTCTTTTGTTCCGCTTCCGCTGCGCCGGCATCGTGTGCTCCTCTTTGATCACATCCAGAGCCTCTGGAAACACAGGTCATTCATGAGTTGAGTTTGATAAGAGCAGCCTGTAAAGCCTACAACAGACGGCTAAAATATGTATTATAAACCTTAGTAAGGTAGATTACGGTATTTTTTTTCTATAGTACCTATAATCGGCGAGTGACCACAGACGTAGCTTTATCTAATATAAGTTATAGCTGCGTTTGTTTTATTACGTCACCAAAATATGTCGACAGATATAGCACGATATACATATTTTGGTATAGTAACACATGACGGCCGCAGAGCTAATGAGTGCAAAAATATATATTAACCAAAGTCTGTGGCAGCTTGCAATACCGCAATACCATAGCTTATATATTATAGCTCTGTCTGTTGTGGGCTACTTGTTGTTGAGCTACCTGTAGATTGTTTGCAACAGTTTGCAGATAGCTTAATTGTTTCTATTGTAAATACTAGTTTTAATTTAAATTTGTTATTTGATTGTTATTTTCTTTCTGAATAAATGTATTGCTACTTGAATGTTTTGAAAAATTAATAACCGACATCGAAATCCTTTTTTTTATGTTTTGAAAGATGTCCCTCTCGAATAAACATTACGGGATCATATAGACAATATGGAAATAGCCATCCAAATCAATCCTCAATTGACGGAGAAATCAGCGAATATTTACCTTATATTTACTAAATTACCTGCAAAGTTTAATCAGTTCGTTCTGTAGTATAAGTTTCTAATAAAAGTTCCTGTCTTCAAATACATATTATTTATAAATGTCTGATATACCTTTAATTAAAGTGATAGTTTTAAATTAAATAGGTATATTGCAAAATTAAAGGGACGTAGGATCCTAGGATCTTTGTGCAAAATAAACTCACTTCATTATTGAAGGATGAAAATGTAATTGTGGAATTATATCATTATTAATTTATAGTGGCTGAAACTTTTATAATTTTATTTAATAATCACTACACCACCGTTAAATTTAAAAGCTTGAGGCCCAACCCAATTAGTTAGCACAGTGCTCAGAGCTATAAACGTAGCCTTGTAAAATTTTATGTTCCGTTTATAAAAGAAAAACACAGTTAACCCTACTTTGAAGGAATGAAGGATAAACGAGCCTAGAAAAAGACTAGGAGGACCTAATGATAACTCATATTACCTACTATACATATATAATTATATAAAGGCGAAAATCGTCGCTGAGAAGATGTTCCAAGACAACGCCAAAATGACTGAATGGATCGAAACTTTTTTGCACTATGGTAGAAAGGGTGGGCTTGTCCATTTTCTACCTGACCAACACATGTTTTTACGGAGGGTTGGTGTGCTAATATAAGTTTTACAGTGTAGTAAATCCCTTGCTTTGCTCGTGATTTATTCTAGAATTCTAAGTTAAGCTCGGGTTTCAATGACGCCTGTGATGTAAGACACTGTTTTGTGCGCTCGGTTCAGGATTTACTATTAATTTTCAATAGTGTTTCCTATTGCATGTTAAGAAGCATTCTATTACCTTGAATAAATAAAACCTACCTACCTACGTATTAATAATCAAAATTCATTGAGTAATTATCAATTATCCACTTCCGATAGATTACAGTTGAAGGAAGCGAGCGCAACGCAAGTTTCCTTTATTGGTTATAGCGTTTTGAAACGAATTATTTTATTATTCTACATCTTTGGACATGGATCTTGTTAACATAGAAAATTACAATCAAATAATAGAAACAAATTAGAACTAGTGCATACAATAAAAAACAATTGAGGTAACTGTAGTCTGTTGCAAACAATCTATAGGTATCAACTGATCCAATAAGCAAAGAATGGGTTTGGCTCAGAGTCATCTTGTTTGCATGCAAGCTCTACATAAATTGGGGGAGGGAGGTAAATGAATATATAAATAAATGTATTTTAAAAAATGGATAATCCATACAGCATCATCTAGCCCAAAGTAAACAGAGCTGGTTGAGCTCATGGGTTAGACTAACTAAGTAACTGATAATTATATTGAATACATAACATTCATATTTGTATTAGTTATATTTTTATTATTTTATACATTTAAAATACCCATAACACCTTGAACAAATATCTGCAGATCGTACAAACGTTTGTCCCGAGGCGGAAATCGAAACTGCAACTCACTGCGTCGCGGGTGAACCTTCGACCGCTTCGCCACTGACGTCGTCAAGATGAAGCTAAGTAAGAAGTAAGATATTGTGGGTGTATCTAGTATTTTTATACGCCTACTTTATCAAATTTGGGTAACAATTCTGGACAATCGAGTGTTATGGAAGTAAATACCTATTCCGAATTGAAATGCTCACAACGAAAAAAGCTACATGCGTGGCAATCGAAAGCTCTATCATAAACTGGATTCGTAGCTATCTGCCAAAAGTAAAATCGTGCAGTTTCTACATGCTAATTGGAACAAACTGGCTTGAACCGTAATTCATAAATACTTAGCTACTTATGCGAGACTTATCAATATCGAATATTCCTCGAAATAATTTCGTAAAACTGCATAAGTTACAGAAGAGTGAGCATCGCATGCCTTCATTGCAGACTGCAGTTGCACTTACGCAAGAATTACACAAGTTATATGGGTCATTGGAAATGCTTGTCTATGGTTAGACGTGTAATACTGAGGCTGTTTATTTCGAAAGTCTACCGCAAAAAGCGATGCGGCGTTACATGCTCATTTCATTCATAGAAGTTATATGTTGCTATGGACCACCAACACCAGCCAGCACTGTGTCAATTGGTCTATGCGGTAATATGAACAAGAATTACTGTAATAAGCTCGGCGAAGCTTACTTTTTGTTGGGTAATATTTAAAACAAGCACAACACTCATTGATTAGATTAGAAAATCGCAATCCGCCGTTTTTTTATCTTATGTTTAAAATGAAAGTGCGCTCAGTAGCGGTTAGATAAATTTTGCCGAAGACTGCGCTTTTTTCATGATTATGTGTGACCAATGAATGCTGGATGATCAATGAAGCAAAGTTTAAGATTTTGACGTGTGCAGTACATATTTTACCAATAAATTAAACATTCAACAATAGGTCACATTTTTACCTATTTCTTATTATTTAATTTTTTGTGGTTTGATGTTTTTTTCGGTACATTACATTCCGATTTTTTTTAAATGAATAGGGATAAAAAAAGAAACCAAAACTGCTTTCAGTTTCGGGCGATAAAAAAGCTTTATGACAATACGCTGAAAGGTGACATCACATTTATAAATATTATTAATATATTATTATTATAGATTGAGACTTGCTTTTCAATTAGTAAAATTCAAAATATAAACATAAAAAATACAAAAATAAATATGTAGATATATGTATATTTCTTTATCAATAGAGAATAAAAAAAATTACAACTTTTTAGAAGTCATTTTCTTGTAAATTATTGAAAAATAAGTAGCTGAAAGATCAACCAAAGTATTTACAAATAAAATATTATCCACTGCATTTTTATTACCTCTGTGTAAAACATTTTTAATATGCCTTTAAAAAACAATATAAGCGGTAGACAGTTAAGAATCCCGGTTTCTTTGTTCAATAATTTTTAAGGGATCTTAATAACCTCAAATTAGGGGGAATTAAATCGCTAATTGCAGTGATGTCAACGCATGTACCTACATGCTGCTTAAGGTGATTGGACTCCAAATTCCTTTAGTGGCTACTAAAATAAGGACTTTATAAAGAAGCTTGCAAAACATTGAGGAACATTTTTATGATGTTCGTAAGCGCGTTGATGTCTTTTGTATGAAAATTGTGGCCAAGTTGAAAATAAATTAAAACTAGTATTTACAATAGAAACAATTGAGCTATCTGCAAACTGTTGCAAACAATCTATAGGTAGCTCAACTGATCCATATCAATACCAGTCGGAAGCGTGCCCAAGACACTGACAGTTGAAAATAGTATTTAAAAACTTCATCGATCTCTGTTATATATGCTAACATAGCAAAGCAAGGCGTTTTCCGTCAACCTACATGAGTCAGAAACACAGAAAAGTGATCTCACAAAATACAGTTGGAATACAACCTTCCTTTTAAGAATGGTCGAGCTTATACCTAACGAAGAGCTGCTAAACATCCGATAATTCGACGCAAGGTTAAAACGATCCAATCGAATGGTGAACGGTTTCATGTTTTTGGGATGCATCAACTTACCTACTTAGTAGGTACCTAATCAATTTAAACTCATCTAAACAACTCTGATGAAACTTTCATAAAAGAACTTATTACGGTGCTTGTTTTGCTTGTTATATCTTTCTCAATCAATAAGTTCTTATACCCATTCATTGTTACTATACCTACAATACAATTCTTTATTAATAACGCCAAGTTACAATTACAAGTAAAAAAAAGATATATAAGGTAAACAATAAATTATAAAATATTGACCTTAAATAATATTATCTTTACATATAATTGATCGAGAGTACATAACTTCTGGGGTTCTACATTGACAGTGGACTCATTTGAGAGATGGGAAGTATAGGCATGAAACGGAAACATATTTTTCCAATATGCAGCTACCATACAACTTATATAGAAGTATTGCATAAACTTAGTTGTCTTATAATATCAATTGCTATTACCTAGCCTTTCAATATGATAATGTTCAAGGCATCCGACGACATCTAATAAAAGTAGACAGGTGTCTGATTACCGAACTTCCTTTCATGTGTTACGTGGCTAGCAACACCACAGACTGCATGGTCTGCATGAATAGTCCGATCACTTTCACCGTTGCGTTTGCGCCGACCTTGACAGCGGGTGACCGCCAATGATCGAGTTTGGATTGTTGGACTGTATTGTATGTTACATTGTACAGCTGTTTGGTAAATATAGCAATGTTCCGTTGATTGCATATATATATTGCGTATATCAGTTATCTAGTACCCATAACACAAGCTCTGCTTACCTTGGGGCTAGATAATGATGTGTGAATTGTCCAGCATTATTTATTTATTTATTTATTGCACCTTTCAGCTAAATTGATTTTATCGGTTGAACCCAACAATCATATTTCGGGTGCATTATAGTGCTGTCGCAAAATGTAAAGAAAATTAAGGCAAGGTGCATGATTAAGGGCAATTGCAGGTGAAAGTGCTTTATATTCTGAAATTATTGCTTGCTGACGTTTTATGATTAACATTTTCATAATTTACTTTATAGAGGTCAAAAAAAGAATTGGATCGGATCGGATCTTTCTCAGGGTGAATCTAAAAAAGGCTTGGTTTAAAAAAAGTTGAGAGGTGTCAAGGGACACCCGGATGGAACGAAGTTCCTTTCTATAAGAGAGAGAGATAGAGACAGACAGAGAAACATGCGCACGCCGCACGGCTTATAATAGCAAAAAGTGTCGTTACAACTTTTCGTGGGAATTTTTTCCGTCCAGCCCCCTTTCACAACGCGCGATAAGGAACTTAGTTCCATCCAATAAAAAGAATTGCTCATCAGGTGGTTATCGATCCATTATAAGGTCACACCACACTTCATCACATACCATAAATAATAGATCGTTGCGATCATTCGCTATTTGTCATAGAATGGCAAAGAGAGTAATGGATCCTATATGTGAGTTCGAAACATGATAAATCGAAATTTCTTTCATTGGCAACTATTTTTCTCCGATATATAATTGTAAACACGCAAGATACATCTTCGGTGGTTCCTACATCGTGAGTGTCACTAGCCGAGCTAGTGTTTAGACTAGAGTGTCTGTTGAGTGTAACGTGAGTGTGTGTATCGAGAGGTGTGACAGATTTGTGAGCTCACCTCTTAATATCGAGAGTTTGATTTCGTCTTGACATAGTGTGATGACCCGCTCTATCTTCTGAGGGGCAGTGGGCGGGTTCTTGCATCTCTGTTCCTGAAATCACAAAGTATTACTCATTAGTATTGTTATTAGTTTTATTGCGAGTGTCTTAATCTCTTTTGCTCTTTATATACGATTATCTACAGACCGTACAACGTAAGATGTCCCCGTGATGTTGGCAATTCCTAAGGTACCTATCTACATCACAAGCACTACTTAGTTTGGGCCTAGATGACACTGTGTGAATTGTCCAGCATTAATTAATTTATTCAGACCTACGGGGTATTCGCTACCCTGAGCAGTAGCGAAAGTCGATTGGGTACATTACGGCCCACGTCTTATAGTGAACGGTGTGTAGTAGGTTTGTTGAATTTAAGCCGATGGTTTCATACCCGGATATCTATGTATGACGTCTACTTGATGTTTTATACAGGTTCATATTATCGATGTTAAGTTTTAGAAACAAATAGAGAATCAAAATTTGGTTTTATTAACGGCTATCGAAGAATAGGTGCCTAAAAAGAACTACTGCCGGTTTAAAATGTCACAGCCTTGAAAATTTCTAATAGGCTACATAATGGAATTTGAATTTTATGTAACTGATTTTATAAAGAATTATATGCCTATACTTTTTATAACAATTCACTTTTTATGTCAATTTGGATGGAGTTCGGCTGTTCCTTTATTATTTGGTTTGAATAAGTAGTTGAACTTTTCTTTACAAGATGACGTTGTTGGGGGTCTCATAAACTTAGGTACTCATTCGCAAGTGCAAAAGATCAGATGTGTAACCACAGAAATGCCATCTTCTCACGTTTATATCGGACATGGCAAACCACAGACGGCATACAATGAAATACGAAACCCAAGAATAAGGTCTGTATTGCAGAAGCGAATAAAAGTCGAGCTTTTGTGATATATTTGTCATAGACAACCTTAAACAGTTTGGGTAGAGTTTGTTTTTGCTCAAAGGCTAATTAATTAATTAGTATTTACGAATTTTAAGTGACTAGCCTTGATGACTGGTTAACCTTTGACCCAGATAGCTGCAATACCGTGTACAGCCTTTTTCTTCTATGCCTTTATGTCAGTTATTGTTTTGCATTCGTCACGCTTCTACAGCTGTGACCTGTGGCTGTGACAGAAGGAAATAAATTCGATAAGGGTATATTGACCGGCTTATAGTAGGGTTCCTTAACTTTGGGACTTAACTTGTGGATATTTTTGTTGCAACAGGTGCACAAATATAAACATGACCTTGCTACATGCTGAGTAGTAAAATTTCACTGTGGTTCGGATGCAAGAGGTTCCTTGTTTGAATAAGAAACCCTAAAAACACATGTAGGTATCATGTCTCTGCCATTTCAAAGTTAAGTGAAGGCTTTTCATGTGAAAAATGTGAGAGCAAGCACGAGCACGTGTGGAGGAACTTTCTCTTGCTCTTGTTTATGCCCTGCTGACAATAACATATTGTTTCTAATGTAACGTACATTAGAATGAAGATATATTATATATATATATACTAGGCAGCGCCTCGCGGTTTCACCCACGTAATTCCCGTGGGAATTCCGGGATAAAATATAGCCTATATGTTATTTCAGATTATAATCTCTGTGTCAAACTTCATCCAGACCCGTTCAGTAGTTTTTACGTGAAAGAGTAACAAACAAACATCCATCCATCCATCCATTCACATTTACAAACTTTCGCATATTAGTAGGATAGTTATATAAATAGCTACAACACACGGTATACAACAAAAATTATGCTGTCAAACTTCCAATAGTTTGACTTTAACGCAAAGATTAATAAATAACCGGGGCAATGCAGCCAGTGTCTTAGGCACGCTTCCAACTGGTATTGATATGGATCAGTTGAGCTACCTGTAGATTGTTTGCAACAGTTTGCAGATAGCTTAATTTTTTCTATTGTAAATACTAGTTTTAATTTAAATTTGTTATTTGATTGTTATTTTCTTTCTGAATAAAGATTTAAAAAAAAAAACCTCAAAATATTTGAAGATTGAACATTTGCCTATAGACACTAGATGCCTATATGTATAAAGATTTGTTGTGGGAGTATGTAGGTTTATTATTGCTTTTAGGCAATTGATTTACCTACTAATATAGTTTTTAAATCATTGAGGACATTTTAGTGATTAATTGACCAACCAAAGTTAAACAATTCAAGGTAGATAGTTAAAAAACAATAGAAGATAAAAACAAGGACAAAGACTGCTACAGTTAAGGTGTCAACTTACGCAAAACATTTGGAACTTTGTAGTAGGTAAACGACAAGTCTAGGAAAAAAGTTAAAAATGCTATATGTATACTATTTGTCAAGAATGTTCCTACCGTGCTTAGTTGAGCGTTTAGTAAACACATCTACATATTTCAAAATAACTTGTGTAACGCATGATCGCCATATTAGCGGCGGGGTCTTGGTCGCATCCATGTATAAAGACAACCTTGCAATTGCTTAGTTTAAGTTATGTATTACTTGTTTGTATTTTAGTTATGAGGTCCAGCATATAAGAATATACGAGGAGGATCCAGCTAGGTTGGGCAGCATTCGGGAAACTACGTCATGACCTACGGAGCTGAGACGTGGACACTCACGGTAGGGCTGGTCCACTAGTTTAAAGTCGCCCAGTGAGTTATGGAGAGAGCTATGCTCGGAGTTTCTCTGAAGGATAGGATTCGCAACGAATACATCAGACAGAGAGCCAAGGTTATCGACATAGCTTAAAGGATTAGCAAGCTGAAGTGACAGTAGGCTGGCCATATCTCGAGAAGAACCGACAACCGCTGGGGTAAGTGTTCTTGAGTTGAGACCGCGACTCGACAATCGTAGTGTAGGACGCCCTCCGACCAGACGGGATGACGATTTGCGAAAGGCTGCTGGCAGATGACGGATGCGGCAATCTGAAGACAGGGCGCTATGGCGCTCATTAGGGAAGGCCTATGTCCAGCAGTGGACATATAGGCTGATGATAATGATGATTTTAAATATTAAGTAATATGGACAGTTTTGGCCCTGATCGTGTTTGTGAAACATACTGAAATCTAGGTGAACCTTTAGTACTGATAATCTGTTTCCCAACTGCTAAATATGCAGACTTGTCAACCTAATTACAGCAAAAAGGACTCTACCGTACTAGCAATAGACTTGGAACGGTGGAATGCCCCACAGCTGTAAGTCTTTTATCTGGTTTGTTATATAAGGTTTAAGTGTTTCTGACTTGCCAATACCGACAAACCGCACAAGTATCTCATAATAAAAGTGAACTACGTATAAAGTTTTCATCACAGCGTCTCGTCATTCTTATTTTTGTACGATCTGCAGATATTAGTTCTGAAAGTTCTGGTTTTAATTTAATTTTTCAAAAAATTTAAGTAATGATAAAATTTGTAACACCTTATTTTGTATTTAATAATGATTTATGGTATAAAAATGTGATAGAGGAGTAACATTTTTATTGAGTTAGTTTTTATTTTGTAAGGCAAAATATATAAATTTATTGAAATCCGTACCTATAATAAAAACATCTATCTATGTAGTGTAATGTAATATACCTCTAATAACACAAGCTGTGCTTATTTTAAGAGTAGATGACGTCGTGTAGTTTGTCGAGCCTTATTTATTTACTATCGGTAATTATTTGTCCCATTTGTAGACGTCTTCCTTTATAAAATACAAAAGTTATCTAACGTTCAAAACATAGTATTCAATAAGCAGAGGCTTTGTTTCGACTGTTTTGATAAATATTGAACCATTTTACTTTCCAACCATTTACACATTTATCTACATAAAATGTCGGACCCACCTTCAGATAACATCCTGTATAGCATTAGGTTTCATCACTCATTATATTTGCTCTCCAAACTGTAACATATTCATGTAAAATCTATTGTGCACAATGCACCATACATTGTCACCACACGATGCCCAGACTGTGATAGGTAAATTGAACCGCGAGGTCCATGCGAATTGAGTCACCTCATTTGCAGTGTGGGTGTAGCCTTCTAACGCTAAATAAGGCTTTGTGTAGGCTGACTGATCACCAAATAGTCGGGTCAAATACAAGCCTAAAGATCATTGTGACTTGCGAGGTTTTTACGAGTTCTCAGACTGGGGTATGATGTTGACCCTAATGCCCTCAGGGAGAATTTATGACCATATTGTTCCAGATATAAAATGTAGTCCTTTCGCGCTGTAAAATTTAAGGCTTCTTTGTGAATCATTCAAGTCTTTTTTATGTTTATTTATAGCAAGGAGGTACAAACAAGGATTGATACGTAAGTTGTGTCTAGGTACCAACATAACAACCTTTGCAACTTGCTAATCAGATCTTGTTCACATCTCGTAAGACAGAGAAATTAATTCAATAGGCGTTCATTAAAAATTACCATATCTGAATATCTATTACAATAGACAGAGGTGTCTAACATTTAACACATCATCTTGAATGGCTGAAAGGTATTTAATATATGAATATGACGTTATGATTTGTGTGTGGAATAATTTCGTGGTTCCAAGATCCAGTATGGTCGGCATTCATCTGCCATACAGTGTTGCGTAAGGTTGAACTTTAAAAGGGAAATCTGGTTTACCGACTAAATCATTCGATTTAGTTTAATGAACAGGTTTTTGGTGAAAAGTGGCTGGTTTTGTTAATCTACGCTGTAGATAAAGTTCTTGAATTGAAATTAGCTCTACTGTAAAATTCCTTAAAACGCACCTAAACTATAAATCAAAACAACAAAAATGTCGTTAGTCAGTTTTCTACAGCTAAATTACTAAAACTAACTATCTCTACCAAAATCTTTATAAAATTACACATGTTTTTCTCTATGGTTATGGTTACTAAAAGAGCTTCACGTCTATCCGCTCCGGTTGAAAACAAAAGCATGACAGAGTGTAAACTATAATTAGCATACTCTATGCGAGTGCCTTCACTTTCTCTGCGTTGATTCCACGCACCAATTGTTGAGGACACCTGCCATTGCATTCTAGAAAACCATAATACCAACATAATACATAGATACAGCTGCTTATGGTTTTAAGGTTTTTCATTTTCTAATAAGATTTTCCAAGCTTGAATTCAGGGGTCTAATTTAATTACCTACTCATTGTAGTGAAATAAATTTCCACTTTTAGCAAACGATAGGTTTAGATTGTCTGATAGTCAATTAACCATTGCACCTTAAGTTTAACTAACCCATTAATTAATCGTCAGAATTAATTACAATGTAAATAATGGCATGTACCAACTAGTTTCATTTCTCTATGATAATAATGAGAATTGTGTATACGTAATTTATATTTACATCATAAAGATACAATTTATTTATTTATTAAATAAATAAAGATACAATCAATTTAAGAAATTACATAAGTTTCAAAAAAAATCGATTTCGGCAGGATTCGAACCTACCACCTCAGTATGGGTGTGCTCTAACCAACTAAGCCACGAAATCTTAGTCGGTTACGTCGAAAATCTTTGGACATCTTACGGCTCTACTTGTTTCTTAGAGATTACCTACAGGGCTTACGCACTATTATAAAAAAACCTTATACTTAATCAATTTGTCATAAACTAGAAAACAGACAAAAAATAACACGCGTCAGTTTGGGCATTCTTTTCTCGCTGTCGTATTTTTTAATTGTTTTTACTTCATATTATTTTTATTGTCATCGGTTGTTGTAATATAATACCTAAGACTGTTATGAAGTGCTTTGAGTCGCCGACGCCGAAGCCCGGGTCTCCAAGGTCGGCGAGTGGGAACTAGATCAGTTTACATTGAACAGTAAATATGCATCGTAACATTATGTTTTTTATGTGAGTAGGTATTTTATTTTAATTATTAAACACGTGTTAACTACACGTAAGTATTTAACATGTTTTTAATGCGTGGACACTGGGATTTTAAGAGATAGGTAATAATGCTGTGTGTAACTGTTTCTAAATTCTGGCTTGGTGTAATAGTATAAACACCTTTGAATAGTCGTAAGCAATTACCTATTGTACCTTAATTTTTATGTAAATTAATTAATGGATATATTGGTGATTATGGAATTAATGGTAGAACTCACAGTTTCGGACGATATCGCGCTGTCGCTCAACGAAATACCAAACATGCAGAGGCAGCACACAAGCGCACTAATTTTTCGAACCATTTTCAAATTCCAATGATGCTATCACACATAAAACAAATGAATCGCACAGTTTGAATTTTATTGTATTTCGAATTGTTTATTTTTAATTTTGTTTTTTTTTATCCGCAAATCACGGCGAGTAGCGCGCGGCTGAACGCAGTATGGATGGCGAATCGCGAATGTGGGGATTTTTGAAAGGCCCGCGTACTCCGCGTAGGAGGGTTTCGCGCCATCTATTTGTTGCGTTCCGTTCGACGCATTTATTTGACACGTTAATAGTTTTCTTCATAAGTCTATCGCTCAGACTTACGTTATCTGGATTGATATCTAAATTCTAAGCTACCTACCTACAAAAGTCTTAAAATTGATAACGTTTTATTCGCATTGCATGTCAACAAGATGTGTTATTTATCTTACGTTATCGTTACAGATAAATAACTTTTTATTTACGGTAGGTAAGATAGATGATGTATGATTTCAAGAAAATAAATAAATCTTAGTATTGCGTTAGCTGTCGAACAGTATCTACGTACAATGAGTCATTTGTGGGAAAATGATGAAGTTATTCAAAGATTCAGGGAGTATCTGAAAATACCAAGTGTCCACCCTGATGTTGACTACAGTAAGTACCTACCTATCTACTCTCTTGGATATCTGACAACTGAAAAGGTACCGGAACATAGTAAGGAATATCGAACTCGTGTATGTTTTAGAAGAGTGCTAGAGGCACTCTCAGTAGAGTTTGAGTGGAGCGTTAAGTGAGGATTTGTCATAATCATAATCATTATTTGCATGAATTTATGTACAACGTTCTTAATTTCAAATAAACTACTTTTAAAGGTGTGCAAAATCTTAGTAACTACATTAATAATCGTTAATATATCTAATGTCAAATAAAACTAAACAATATCTAGTAAATTCCATTCAAGAAGTAGGTAGGTACACAAGAAACAAAAAACTAGTATAAAAAGATGTAAAACAATAAAAAATATAATAAATTGGTCGGAAAATATGTCAATCACTTTTAAAATGCAAATATTCCTTTACATCATAAAAACAGTTTTCTAGTAGCCAATTTTTTAATTTGGTTATAAACATGTATAATGGCAAATCTTTCAAATTAATACTTAATTTATAGTAGATATTACTAATGGCATGGATGTAATGTCTAGTAATGTGTGAGTAATGTCTCAAGAAATGGGTGTAAGTTTTAATAATGCATTCATTATTTTTAACTACCTACCTTAGTGGAACAAGGAGCAGAGAAGGTCCGCCTACTAAGAATTGCGGGTTCAGTTCACGCTGCGGGAAAATCTTTGTATACCTAATCTCCAAGTTTGGATCGTGGTGTACTTGTTAGTAGAATATGTAGCTAAAAATAATTACAGCCCAAGCTCTGCTTGTTTACCTTGGGGCCAAACGGTGCTGTGAAAATGTCCTACATTCTAAGTATAATTTTATTGATCTGCCAACTCGTAGATTGACGGATGACGTTTAAAACTTACGGGCATTACCCCCCATAAAAAATCAGGGGAGGCCTGCGTCCAGCAGTGGACCATTATAGGCTGGTAAGGTTGAGGTTTAAAACTTGGAGACTTCGGGGTTCTTCGTGGGTACATAGGTACCAATAGTACATAGCAGCCCGTGACGAACTGACATTATAGGCAATTTTCTACCTAGTTTTTACATTAATTGAACAAGCGTCAATTTAATAAGCTAATTTTCACCAAATGATTGGATAGATGTGTGGTATGGAAAATACAAATAACTTTCATATTTCTAACATAAACATGATTTTCTAACAATTTGTATATTAAGTCGATATTAAGTCGCCGGTGACTCCACCTACAGAGAAAACAATATCAGTAGGTGGAGTCACCGGCGCTACAGTCCGTAAGAGGTCCCAAAGATTTTCGACGAGAACCGACAGAGACTTCGTGGCTTAGTTGGTTAGAGCACACCCGTACTAAGAGTAGGACGCGGGTTCGAGTCCCGCCGAAGTCGAAAAATTTTTGGGAACTTATTTCATTTCTTAGAAATGCCCAGAGTGCGGGTAAGCACTGTAACAAAAATCCTTGGTCTATGATTATCCTGACGCAGCAGTAGTGGACTAGAGCAATTGACCAGTATTAGTTGTTTAAGCTTTTCCACCATGTTCTGCAATTGTTGACAATACAGAGCTGCCGTAATTGTCTAGCCAGATCTTCGGAAGCTGTAGTTGATGACACCAGCATTACTCCACCAGACACTTCTCCTACCTTTTTCTGGGTCAACTTTCGCTTTGGGCAGTGTTTGACGGTTCTTCTGAATGAGCGTTTCTGATTTTCGTACAGGCAGGATATATTTTTCATCTTATGTAACGACGTGATATTTCAAGTTCATATATTGTGTACAGAACGAAAAAAACACTTGGCGCGGAAACAAATGAATCAATAAATATGAAACACAAGCATAAAGAAACAAATGGCATTCCTGACTAAACGTCAGATATTTGAAATTAAAGAGGCCACTGGCCAGTTCGACAAAACGCCAATTTTTTAATAATATGTAAGGACCTAATTAGAGTCCACGCTCTTTTCTTACACGTTTCACCAAACCGGGTCACTATAATGCACGACAATTTATTGTACGGCCGAATAATGTACGCCCTGATAATACGTGTCAAAACCTATTAAAATTGGAAGCCATGACACGGATTATCAGGGTGTACATTATTCGGCCGTATAATAAATTGTCATGCATTCATTAGTGACCCACCAAACCGCTTCACGTTCCCGAAAATAATTCTCTTGGTCATGAATATCATGACGACAGTTTGGGAACTATTTATAGATAATAAATATAACCTTTTTAGTAGAGACCTCCTAATTTGTTGGAGTTTGACTTCAGGCGACTGCATCACTTTTCTGAAGAGGCAGGCAGCAGAGCTGGGTCTTCCTGCGAAGGTTCACGAGCTGGTGCCAAACAAACCGGTGTTGGTGGTCACCTGGGCTGGAACCGACCCTCAATTGCCTTCCATCCTCCTCAACTCACATATGGATGTTGTGCCTGTTTATGAGGTATGTTTTATTTAAATTTTACTCAGCCTATTTATCTTTGACAGTGACAAAGGTACCTTACCTATAGCTACAAGAGCCATGGCGTAGCGGTAAATTACAAGAAAATGCCATACTGATTGGCTTCTCATATTATTTTTTTATAATGGGCTGGCCATATCTCGTGAAGAACCGGCAACCACTGGGGTAAACGTGTTCTTGAGTGGAGACCGAGACTCGGCAAACGTAGTGTAGGAAATCCCCCTCCGAAACTTCCGACCAGGTGGAATGTCGATTTGCTGGCAGATGCTGGATGCGGCGGGCTGAAGACAGGGCGCTATGGCGCTCATTAGGGGAAGTCTATGTCCAGCATTGGACTAATATAGGCTGATGATGATGATGATGAAGATGGAAGGTCCTGCAGTGCAACATGGATCATTATAGTGCATCATCATCAGCCTATAATCATCTTCGACTTTTTTTGATATCGTTAATAATATATGTCTCCAATTTTCTGATAGACCTAAGTTGCCAAAAGGTACTAGTCTACTGCTGGACATAGGCCTCTTCTGATGAGCGCCATAGCACCCTGTCTTCAGCTTGCCGCATCCAGCATCTGCCAGCAGTCTTTCGCAAATCGTTATCCCACCTGGTCGGAGGGCATCCTACACTACGTTTGCCGAGTCGAGGTTGGGCAGCGTTTGGGAAACTACGTCGAGTCTTCTCGTCATCCATACCGCAATGCATGAAAACGAAAGTTTTCAATCAGTGCGTCCTACCCGTCATGACCTACGGAGCTGAGACGTGGACACTCACGGTAGGGCTGGTCCACCAGTTTAAAGTCGCCCAGCGAGCTATGGAGAGAGCTATGCTCGGAGTTTCTCTGAAGGATAGGATTCGTATCGAATACATCCGACAGAGAACTAAGGACCTTCCATCATAGCCTGTTAATTGCGTAACATGAACCTTATCATAACAAATTGAATACAAGACACCTGCAATAAACAAATAGACCATAAATAACTATAAGCTTCAAGATAAGCACCGCTCAGTCTGTATTCTTTTATCATGGATCATGTTGGCATGTCAATAATAAGTAAAAGATTTGATATCACTGTATAAAGGTCACACTGTATAAGTTTATATAAGGTTTTGTATAAGGTATCACTGTATAAGTTTCTGCTAAGTTTGGTAAATAATGTAAAACTGAGGTAACTAGGTATTTGCAAAATAACAATCAATAGGTTTATAGACAATACAATCTATCTAAGAATCTAAGTTAGAATCTCGTTGAATCCTGTGATTGAGATAGTTAGACGCGGGTTGGAGCGAGATTAACTTTTTATTTAAATTTTTCAGCGTTTCTGTTTTTCTGGTTGTAAGACGTAGAAAAAATTAAAAAAGTAGTACCACCGTTGTGTTCGTCGTGAACTGACTGTAATGGATACGGTCGATGTATGTGTAATGTGACATTTCTGATTAGGAAGACAAATTGAGGGTATTCGCAGATACTGCTGTCAATTGTCGGCAGTTACAATAAAATAAAAAAATACAAAATCATTTATTTTGAATAAGGAACTAGTCTAAACAGGGTACATCAATGAAAGAGTTACTCCGAGTACATCCAGTCCAGTATATTGTTTTGTGATCCAGTCGCTCAGTGAAAACGATCACTGTTAAGCTGCTATGGTAAACGAAGAAAAAATAATAACAAAAGATACGCGATAAATACCCGATACCTAAATCATTTAAATAAATAAAATTATCTATTTGGTTGTGTCGGTGTTTATATAATTCTAGTGTTATTACTATCTTACTTTGCATATTTACTTTGGTAGGTATCTAGGGTTCTATTTTAATTTTTCAACAGGAACTTACGTGTTTCGTTGCGGCATACAGGGCGTCCTACTGCTATGCCCCATAGAGGGAAAGTACCATAAATATTGTAGATAGAAAATTTTACAGAAAGAAAAAAAAACTAAAACTGATTTTGATTTTAAAAACAGTTTAAACTGCAATTGTTTTTCACTTATCGTCTGTCTGTACCGGGAATCGAACCCGCTAAATTGTAAAAAAAACACCCGTAATCACTCGATAACGTAACACGCAGAGAGCGAAAATGTTAAAAGTGACATTTACTAGGTACATACATATATCGACGACCGATGTGGCGCGGTGGGTGAAGGCCTGCCTGCGACGCAGAAGGTTGCGGGTTCGATTCCCGCCTGCAGACATTTGTTCAGGGTGTTCTGGTCGTTTTCTATATATAATAAAAAATATCTATCTATGTATTGTATTATGTATATCAGTTATCTAGTACCCATAACACAAGCTCTGCTTAGCTTGGGGCTAGATAATGCTGTGTGAATTGTCCAGCATTGTTTATTTATTTATTTAAAAATATATATAATGAGACACATTTTTAGCATTGCTAAATCAAATGAATTTTAAGGAAAATTATTGAAATAATTTAAAACTTAATTGTCTTCCTTTTATGTAGAGGCTAAGTTATTTCGATAAAATAATCCTTACGATTGCTGTTTTTATAACAATTCGGCGTATTTAAATGGTTTTGAAAGATAAAATCAAGTCTTATCTAGGTACAATATTAAGGATACTTGTCCTAGATGTGGCATAGCCGTGGGACGTCCTGTATATGTACACCGAACAGGAGTACCAATTCGAATAAAAAAAACTAAAGGATATAAACGCGTATTTTGGAGAATTCAATTAAAACTTCCAAGGATTAGCGATCAGTAGGTACCTAAAAAGTTACCGTAGTTCTTATATTTAAGTAGCACTGTAAAGTCTTACGTACATTAACTAAAACAAATTCACCAAAATAAACAGAAACATAAATCAAAATTCTGCAACTCTTCAGGATCAATGGAGCCACCCTCCCTTCGCAGCCCACATCGAAGATGGATGGATCTATGCCAGAGGCACCCAGGATATGAAGGGAGTGGGTATGGCGCACCTAGAGGCAGTCAGGAGTCTGAAGAACGCCGGAGTCAGGTTGAAGAGAACTGTGCACATCAGCTTCGTGCCTGGTGAGTTGTTACTAACTTAAAAAAACCTGGGGGTCAGTTGAGACGTGACGCGACGCGAATAGTGAGGCATCTCAAGACGCAGCGCGGCGCAGTCGCGAAGGTTTTTTCTTTTATGCCAATAAAATTTTAATCTATTTGTGTAGTAAATAAAGTAATATTTTGAATCACTGTCATAAAGTGCACGCTGCGTCACGCAGCGCGCTACGCCGCGGGAATTTTTCACAAGTCTATAATATTTAAATTTGTATCTTTTTGCGTATTTTGTCAATTTGTATTTTGCGTCACTATCTTAAAAAGTCCGCGCAGAGTTGCGTCGCGCTCCCATACATGATTGAAAATGAATAAAAATGAATGTTTGCTTTCATTTATTCTGATTTATATATATTGCTGGATAATTCGCACATCATCTTGCCCCAAAGAGAGCAGAGTTTGTGTTGTCGATACTAGTTTTTATTTTTATAACAAAAACTAGTATCGACAACACAACGATAGGTACATATTTTTTATTATACAAATAAAATACACCAAACACCTAGATTCTGCAGATCATATAAATATTTGTCGCGAGGAGGGAATCGAAAACGCAACCTCCTGCGCAAGCGGGCCTTCGCCCTCTGCGCCACTGAGGTCGTTATTACAATGAAAATTTGTTTCCCATTTACCAAGATATCACAACTCACAACCACCAAAATATCGGTTTTAACCTTATTATTTAGATTTCTATGGTTTTAATTTTAACTAACCATAATGCATAAACATTGGTTATTCCAGATGAAGAAATCGGCAGTTTGGATGGCATGAGGAAATTTTCAGAGTCAGAAGAGTTTAAGAATCTGAACATCGGCTTCGAACTAGACGAGAGTGTTGTTCACGAGAAGCCTAACCAGCTGCATGCTTTCCATGGAGAAAAAACGTCAAGACGTGAGTAGATATTATTAACTAAATAAATCTCTCTCTCTCTCAACAGCCTAAATTGGTCCACTGCTGGACGCAGGCCTCCCCCTGATAAGCGCCGTATTGGTTTTTATCTCATGGGGGTAATGCCCATAATCCCCGCGCTTGGCATGCGGGTTGGGGATCGCAGTTCGGTGGTAGATCCATCTACAAGAGGCGCTGCTGCCCGCCCCCAGTTTGTGTCCCTTAGTCGCTTCCTCCGACACCCACGGGAAGTGTTACGGTGTTGGGATTAATAAATTTAATAATGCTGAATAATTCACACAGCAATATCTAAGTCAAAGTTAAGGAATTAAATGTTTTATCATGTTGTGTTTTATAAAAGATTTTATATACAGTTCTGGGATTCATACATGGACCCGGCTTAGACACAACAATTTGAAGTAGTACCTACTTAAAAATAACTTAATGGCTATTTTTTTTCACTATACAAGTATAAATTTTATGAGACAAAAATAACAAAACATAGAAGGTAGGTTTATATATGATACTGTCTAAGAAGATGACTATATTAATAAAATTAATCAAGGAAAATCTAGTAATAGTCTAAATATCTAAAAACTCTTGCAACAAGCAAAAACTGTGTTCTATTCTACGAATAAATAATTAATTTATTCGTAGGTTCTTTTAGATATTGTTATAATTATTCTTTGAAATAATTTATATTTTATATTATAATTTGCTTACACTTTTGATTTATTGAGGGATTTTACTGTAGATTTTAATCAATAAAAATATTACATTTAAATTCTTTATTTTGAGATATGACATCCATAAGGAAGAAGTTCTTGACCAAATACGAAAGTGACTTGACGGAGCCCTCAGCAGTAGATGATGATTACGTTGTCATCCAGACTTTCCTTTTAACCGACTTTAACCGACTGAAAACGGAGGTTCTATGTTTGGATGTGTGTATGTTTTATGTATGTTCGTAGATTTCTTTTTGCGAAGTTTATCCCGAGGTGATCTTATAAAAATTGTATTTCCTTGGAGTTAGTATTAATTTCCATGTATATATTTCTGTATATATTCTCAGTTCTAATTCAATTCAGAGATTTGGAGTCGGTATATAGTTTGTTTTTCACAACCATCAAAATAATTTGATGTCATAAATTTATTCCCCAGTAGCTTATGACTACTAGTCTAGCAGTCTTCACAGTCTAGTATCTAGGTGTAGTATCAGAAATTTCTACATGATATTAACGAGTGTTTTGACCCTAATTCTATGTCTAGGCAGTATTTAGCCACGCTTGAGTAGCGCAACGCCTTTTACCTATTACACCACTAACAACTAATTAGCTTAAGTCTGCGTGTTAGGTGGACATCAGTAGCGGAAGCGTTTTGACAGTTTTCAGTACGTAGAGCGTTAGCCTATACTCTACACGCTATATTTCTTTTAATAACTGTAAAAATTACAATCCGCTATTGCTTTCGCTTCACAACAATACCGCGCCCTTTTTCAGTAACGTAATGTGCAAATAAAGGATATCATGCTGTTGAAAGCATTTTCTTCTCACAAAGCTATGTCGAGCAATGCACATTGGTTCAGTGCGACAGCAAGAAAATTACTGGATTTTGCAGTTTGCTTACATATACAGGGTTATTCGAAATTCAGTAACACTACGTGAACTGAAGGTTCTGCCCATCATCACGAACACATTCGTGAGGACCCCGCAGATCTTAATTCTTATTTTTTTCTTCTTTTACTAAAACCTGACCCTTGTCCCCGGAACCTAATTGATTACTTAAGATCGATCTCTTACTCCCACCTCAACCTCCTCTACAGCCTATGGATAAGTCGATGGACGAAGGCCTCCCCCAGATTTTTTTATCTCAGAGGTTAATGCCCATAACACACTACTCACACTTACTCCCACACCCACTGTAAATTCAGGGAAGAGTTTTTTAGTCTAGTTTCAAATAGAGCCTCTCCAAAGCACGATTTTTGTACTACTTCCAAAACCAAGTTTAAGAATTAAGACCTGGCTTCTTCTGACCTGGATCGGCAGTGGCAGCGGTCAGTGAATCTATAGGTACGAAAATTATAAAGAGGTTTGCGAGTTTGTGAGGTTGTAGGGTAATCTGGGGATGTACTGAACCGATTTTGATGATAAAAATTCTTTTACCAATAGAAAGCCAAGTTATTTGTAAGTATCATATGCTATATTATACTAACCCGAAAAATATGATTAGTGGTACATGAAAAGCGGGCGCGAAGCCGCGGGCAGAAGCTAGTTACCAATAACCCTGTAAGTATAATACTGTCGTAGTTTACTGCACACCATCGTCCACCACCTCGTGTATACCAAGATGCACACCTTGGTATACCTACCAAGAGAACAATATCTCGAGTAATGTCATGACTTTTATTTTTTTTATTATTATCAGCCCTGGTCATCCCACTTCTTTAAAGGCCTCCAATATTCCCTCCACACATCACGATCCTTAGCCACCTTCGTCCAATTTGCCAGGATTTATCCAATTCGATTCGTTTCGTTCTCTCCATCAGCGCCCTCTAGGTTTTCCGCGTCAAAATTCAATTTCGTTTAAGAAAAATGATATCTAAAAGAATATGAATTTAAGAAAAATGGGAGTTTTAATGCTTTCTGCCTACATAAAGATATTTTTTGCTCTTGGATTGTTAAAATTGTATTCATTAAGACTTAATAAAGAACCATCACCGAGCAGTTACACATGTAGAAGGACACAGGATGACAAATTACTTTGTAATACGCAATAAGTTGCATTTAAATATGTCTAGACAGCCAAGATATTACCCAAACGACCTGTTTAAGAAACTCTGATAATATCATGTTTGGCAACGCGTGTGACTGGGATAATCCTTGCGTTTCTTAACATGACTGCAGATGCTATCTTGTGAGACTGCAACACCTTATTAGTCTAATAATGATAACCTTGTTAACGCGACAAAGAAGTTTGAATATTTTGGCCCTAACATAGGTTTACCACAGTTTTTATTTTTCAGTAACAGTGTGGTAGCTGGCTACTGTTAACCCTTTACAGTCGTTTTTAAAGTTTCAAGATCGGTTACGAAATCCTTTTAGGACTCGTTCTGTCCCCATTCTTCCTTGAATATATTATGTATCTATAATAATAATAATGCTGAACAATTCACACAGCATTATCTAGCCCCAAGCTAAGCAGAGCTTGTGTTATGGGTACCTACCTACTAGATAACTGATATACCTACATAATATAATACAATACATAGTTAGATATTTTTTATTATACCTGCATAGAAAACGACCAGAACACCCTGAACAAATGTCTGCAGATCGTACACACATTTGTCCCGAGGCGGGAATCGAACCCTCCTGCGTCGCAGGTAGACCTTCGCCCACCGCGCCACAGAGGTCGTCATGTAACTACCTTAGCTATTAACTTGAAATTTAAAAAATTATAAGTTTGTGCCACTGCTGAAAAATTAAAGTTATCACTTTGTACAACACAAAAAAAGTTTTTGAAATTTGTGTAGTTTTACAACTATAATAATATGTACTACACTATACTTTTTTAAAATTGTTAAAAAGTTCGAAAAATTCTCCACCTCCGAACTAACATTACCTAATTTGTGACACTACTCCACAATCTCCTAAGTTTGCAGAGAGATCCATCTGAAAGGTACCTACTATTATTCGGTATTCAATAAATAGCAAAGTCTTTGAGAGTTTGCTATTAAAGTCTCGGTTAGAGACATACCTTCATATTACATTATACCGCGCGTCCCAAGACTATGTGACATGAAGAGAATGTTCCTTAAATATTTTGTTGAAAGATGACTTTATTTTATTTTTAAAAGTTTATAATACTGCATTCAAAGATTTTCGTAGAAGTACCTACTTACTTGCTACGTCTGGGACTTGAACCGACTCAAACGTGAAAAAAACACTTGTTATTTTTATGATGCCAGTCGAAAGAATGGACTAAAAATTATTATTCCTCTTGATAAATATAGTATCTAAAAACAAAGGAATCACGTAAAATTAATCATTTTAATCAAATTAAAAACATACTGAATACCCACTTCGGCGCGCGAGTTACGCTCGCACTTGACGGATCTTGTGTGTCAAACAAATCAAAAATTTATTATTTTTTTAGGTATAAGTAGATAGAATTCGTTTTTGTAACACTGTACAACGTAAATCTAAAACTACACGAAATTAACGAATAGCTAGAACTGAAAAGATTCATTGAAATGAACACAAAATATCACGACAACTCTCACAAGTCACAAGTTCACATTTTTGGAGCCAGTTTACTGCTTCAGCAGAAAATTTTCCAGGTCACATCAAGAATTTATGACAGTTTCATATTTTTTTCAGTTTTTTAGCTTTATTTACGGATCCTTATTCGATCTATGCCTACCATTTTTAATAAAGGTTTTTTGTTTCTTCTAGAAATCAAAATCACATGCAAGGGAACTCCAGGACATGGTTCTTTAATGCCGGTTGGCACAGCGGGCGAAAAGGTAAATAAAAAATTCATGCACGAGCACTATCGTAGTAGGTCATTTTAGGGTTGAATTTAACTCTTTCACACTTTCTGACTTTTTCTAACCTAAAGTAGCACAAGATCATGCTGCTGGTGTGCCTTGGACATGCCAAGGCAGAGGTTGCATCGCAGGCACCAAAATTAATTAACCCTAATTAGTTGATGTAGATTCCAGGAACCACAATACTTACCCAAGAGCTGGTTGATTTGACTAAAAATTACCTACTGCAAAAATTATTCATTATCGGTGTATGACTTGGGTTTTTGGAATATAGATAAATCAAATCAAAATATAGGTAAATCAAAGGGACGATGTGTGAAATGATCATATTCCACCCTTGTTTTAGCTCCATGTCATCGTTGACAAGTTCATGACCTTCCGAGCTCAAGAACTGAAGAAGTTGCAAGCGGGTGCTCTCTTAGGAGACGTTTTCTCTATCAACTTGACTCAAGCTGAGGTAAGATATCTAAAGCGACGCAGTGAGACGCAGCGCGGTACTGCTGAAGGTTACATAAAATTTGTAGGTATCTTTTAGGGTTCCATTCCTCAAAAGGGTCCTTTTCCTTTTTCCCTTTTGAGGCACGGAACCCTAAATGAACCTCAACCCACTTTTCTTCAGAAACTCGTGGAGGTATCGAATTGAAATTCATATACACCCTTATATCACGACTCCAAGAAACTTCTTGGAGTCGTGATAATAAGGGTGATAAAAATATAAATCCAATTTTCAATTGTCAACGTAATCAAAAGTTACAGCCGTTTATGACTATTTTTTTATCTTTCCAAGAGAATCACATACACACAAAATATAGGATTCATACATGATAAAACCAACATCGATTTACTAGTATTTATTAAGCATTTGGAAAAATACGATTTTTTGTGCTAAAAATCTACATTTTTCCAAATGTTGCCAAAATACCAATTAATCAAAGTTGATTTTACCTTAAACTCATAGAAAATGGTTTACGATTTGCGGCAAATGACTTATTCGCTAGTTTAATTGTTTGTGAAAAGCAAAAAGATGAATGCTATGAACTAAAACATGTCAACGTGAATTGTGATCCCTTCCTTGCAGGGAGGAGTCCTCGTGAACGTGGTTCCCGCTAGCCTGTCAGTATCTTTTGACATTCGGATCCCTCCAGACGTAGACCATGATGAGTTTGAAAGAACGGTAACTCACCTATCACTCTACCATCCAATGAAGTATGGTTTTAGTAGAAACCTGTAGAAACTAACGCATGCTGTCTTTCACTACATCAGCCTCAGCGATGTGACTTACTAGTCTGAAAGGCAAGCACGAGGATTGATCTCTAGGGTATACAGATCTCAATTTATATATTTCCTCATTTTATTTTATTATTGTGATGTGTATATATATTTTGTTATTATTTCTTTAACATTGTCTAGCACAAAAATATATTAAAGAATATTTAAATAGAACAGGAAACTCTTTCCATTTTCTCTATTGATTTAAATTTATTTGTTTATCATTTCGCAAGATTAAAAATAAAAGGAATAAACCAATTTTATTAATTATTCACACATTAGTGCCAATGCTGGGCAGTGAATGCGTTAATTATTTAAATATTCGAATCGAATTCGACATTACGAGAGTCGACGTTGCGGGAATCGGCGTGAAAGGAACCATTCGAATAGACAATAATGACATCGCATCGTCATACATTGCGTACATTATTGAAGTTGAAGGAATTAATTTCAAATAATTTACGTATTCGATGACAAAGACCTAATTTTTCTCTATTCTACCATAGACAACAATCACCGTGCTTGCCCTACTGGAGAGACCTATGAGGCTGGGTATTGTGAAATGAAGGTCTTCTTCACCGTCATGTGCTTTACAGACATCTAGATTCAGAATATTTCAACAATACCTTGCCTTTATACCTACTCTAACAAAACCTGTATGTTTTGTTAAGGCGCATACCTCACCCAAACTAGCGCCACCACCTACTTTATCTTATTATTCCGTTTATCAAAGGAAATTTAAAAAAACCATCGCACAGTTTGTGATAGCTATTATTATAAGCTTTTTTGAAAAGCTCTGTAATAGTTTTATTCTATTTAGTTTAGGCAGTGAATCGAAGTTGCCCTTGGTGGCCACCAAAAGCTATTTTCGAATCCCTGCCTAAACTAAATAGAAAAAAATTGTCACAGAGGCAACCCCTTACTGCATGGCATGACATATCGGGCATCAACAGTAATTGACGTCTCATTTAAATTTGGCTTCTTTTTTTCATTCTTGCAACACTAAAATTAATCCTCTGTGATATTGTTTGACGTTTTTAAAGAAAACTTTGTGTCCAGCATTACAAAAAAAAAGTAAAATCAGTTTGTTTCCCAACGGTTGACAAGAGGTAAGTCGTTCCGTTTTTCGGAGTGTTTTTGTGTGGTTTTTCGCGATAAATAGCTAAGATAATTGCTTTGCATACGAAAATCATCTGTTGAGAAGCCAGTAAGGTAAAAAAAAACAGATTCGCATGAATGGGTGCAATTATATCTGTTGTTGAATTGAGTGGCCAGATATGGGATAGTATGCAGTCATGCGAAAAATTTTATGGCAGATCTGGCATTGTATGCAGAATTACAATAAAAACCATAAATCCATAAATGTCATAGTATGCAAGGGTGTAAATTTTATGAAACATTTGCATAACATTTTGAAGAACTGACTGCAATAGTTTTTTTTCCCACTTACTAGATAAAGCTTTGAACTTGCATGTCTCTTTTTCCAACAGGTTACAAACAGCAATGCCGAGACGCAAACAAGTCCATACAGTTAACATTCCAGATGGGAGTGACGATGAAGAGCTTTCTGATGAAGATGAAGAATGGAGACACAATCGGGGTCCGGATCCCGATCCAGATCCATTATGTTTGTCCGAGTCCGAAGAAGATAGTGATGTAGATTTACCGTCAGATATTGAAGTAGAAGACCAAAGCGAGTCAAAACAGTTCAAATTATGATAATATAGATTTAAGTAAATTCGATTTTTAAGTAAAGGTCCCTAATAAATAATAAAACAAATATGAACATCACCTGCATGAATTTTTAATTCCATATCTATTCTCTACTTCTTTTCTCTACTTTCTGATTATTATCTTAAATTTCTGCCATATTTTGCTATTTTTGCATACTATGACATATTTGGCAAGCCTGTTGATAAACCTAGAACTGCATACGATGCTATATATGGCAGTGATAGTTTTTAGAAAATATTTCGAAAAATACATGAGACACATTAAAAAAAAAAAAACTGGGCTCTTTGAGGGGTACAGCATCACATATTTTTTTTTCATGCAAATCAAAAAATCCATGCAGTAAGGGGTTAAAAAAAAGCTTATAATAGGTATCACAAACTGTGCGATGGATTTTTTCCATTTCCTTTGTTAAACGGAATAATAAGTTAAAGTAGGTGGTGGCGCTACCTTGGGTGGAGTATGCGCCTTAAGAGAACGATATTACTTTTGTAGATGGAAAGCTGGTGCAAAGAAGCTGGAAAGGGAGTGACCTTTGAGTATGTCGTCAAAAACCCCGAAATCAAAAGCACGAAGATCGATGGAAGTTTACCGTTTTGGAATGTTCTAGAGCAGACTGTAAAAAAATTGTAAGTAAAATTCAAAGCATAGCTGAAAACCAGTCATGGTAAGCAATTTGGATATACGTTGATAAAATAACCTTTTATTTCAGGGAAATGACGGTAACGTCAGTGATATGTCCAGGGGCAACAGACGCTCGCTTTGTGAGACGCCAAGGAGTTCCGGCGATCAACTTTACACCATTCGATAACAGCCCAACCCTACTCCACGCGCATGATGAGAGGTTACATGTAGACACTTACAAGAAGGGAATCAAAGTCATGGAAGCAGTTGTAAAAGCTGTAGCCAATGTATAGAGAACTGTGATCCGTAAAATTCACGAATACCTAACATAAAAAGTAGAGATTAAATAGATTTTTAGAGGTCTAAGATTTTGTTTTTTATATCCGCTAGTAAGTACACTTACCTACATGAAATACAGCGTTATTTTTTTTTCTGAAAAATTAATATAAGTATCATTAATTTTAATTTGTAATTAAAATAACATTTTTTTTTCGTTTTGCATATAATATAATTTAATTATTTAGTTTTATTTACATAATACCTTTAATGAAAAATTAAAAAAACCCTTAGCAATTTTGTTTCAAAACTTAGATAGTAATTATCAGAGTAAGGGCCCCTATACACGAGCGGGAAGTTGCCGACGGCGGCAATGCACATGCACCCGTCAACTGCAGCCGTCGTTACGTCAGCGGCAGCTGTCAACGCGTCGACGGTACAGGTACAGTGTAAACATATCGACGGCTGCCGTCGACATGAAGCAGCTGCACCCGTAGACTGGACAGTTGCCTTGCCATCGGCAACGTGCCGCTCGTGTATCAGCTCGAGTGCCCTAAACGGTGTTCGGCTTGATACACCGATTTTACGGTTTATCAGTGTAGGTATATGGCATACCTTAGTATCAACTTAGTCAGAGAAAAGCCTAAAGCAAATAATTTTATTGATTTGATGCACTTAAACCACACAACAAAATAGGTGACTAAGGCTTTACCTTCTATATAATATATACGACTTAGTAAATATTAATCGTTACAATAAACACTTAATACTGCTACAAGTCGTAAGGATATCATGCCTAACTAGTGATCACGCTTTAGTAAAGAAGTTTTAATGTTTTGTAAAGAGCAGTGTCGTTGATTGATTTCGAAACTTATTAAATATTTATTATTCTTGGTTGCCATATAAATCTAGTTTTATATACAGCGTTTTTCGTTATTTTTTCTTTTTTTATCAGATAATTTATCTTTTGCATAGTCTTCGTTTTTTTTCTTCTCAGATGTTTTACCTTAAGAACTGCCTGGGGCTTTATCCCTATCCAATGTTTTATCTGTTGAACCTTGCTCTGTATCTTGGTCAGCTTTTTTTTTAATTAAACCACCAATTCGAACAGATTCTTTATCTCTAGCATCTTCTTCGTCTTTATAGCTATCAGGTGTCTTATTTTTCGAACTGCTTTGGTCGTTATCCTTATCAGAAATTTCATTTTTCGGTACACCTTGATTTTTATGCCTATCAGATATTATATTGTTCGAACTTTTTTGGTCTTTATCCTTATTAAATGTTTTGTTTGTCAAACCACCTAGGTCTGTATCTGTGTCAGATTCTTTATTAACAAAATTCTCTTTATTCTTATCAGATATTTTATTTAGCAAATTACTATTGTCTTTATCCTTATCAAATAGTTTGTTTTTCAGACCACCTAGACCTTCATGCTTATATGATGCATTTAAGCCGCCTTGGTCTTCATTATTTAAAGATACTATTGAGCTGCCTTGTTCGTTATTCCTTTCGTAATTCTTATCACTCGAACCGCCTATATGTTTATCATTATTAGATATTAGATTTTTCAAAGCACCCATGTCTTTGTCTCTACCAGATATATTATCTTCGGAACCTCCTTTGTCATTATTCTTTTCAGATTCTGTATCTATGGAAGTTTCATCTATGGAAGTTCCTTTATTAAAAATATTCTGGTCTTTTTTTAGTTTATGTTCTCTAGATTTCTTTTTTCTCAATTTAACTGCTGTTATATTTACTCCTTCTTGTTGTGCTTGTGATGATGAAGCTTTCATCATGGAAAAAATCTGGTCGGATTGTATTAAACGCGATGATACTAAAGTTGCCCGTTTACTTTCAAAATATTCTTCAATTTCCTGAAGTGTTACTTTACTTGTCTCAGGCAGAATGTAGTATAAAATGATTGTTCCTAGAAACATGTAGAGAATATGGTATAGGAATTTTATATTTTTCACTTTATGATTACATTTATCTCCGTAACTTACCAATCAAAGATATCCCGCCAAATACTGCCATCAGATTGGCCAAGCCAATTGCTTCCAGTACGTGTGGATAGCCGGTGTTCATACCGAAAATAATTAAATTCATAACAGTTATACAGATACCACTCAAGACTCCTCGGAGCTGCAAGCCAGAAAAATGAGAAATTAAAAATTATTTAAGTTTGTTTGAAAGCTGAAGACAGGGCGCTATGGCGCTCATTAGGGGAGGCTTATGTCTAGCAGTGGACTAATATATAGGCTGATGATGATGATGAAAGTAGCGACATTATGCTGAGGCTGGACCTGGTTTAGCTGCGCACTAGGGAAAGACCAATAATTTTAATATCATAGTATTTCTTTTTTTTTATATAAATGTTTGATTGTTTCATTCATTTATTGTTTAGTGTAAGTTTTATTTTTTTTTATATTAAGACCTTTCCCTATTGTTTTTCTGTATGCTAAATAAAGTTTATTCTATTCTAAAGTATGTTTAGTAAGAAAATTGTTGTGTTTTTCATGTTTACAGGTGTAGGTAAAGTTAATCAGAAATGTCCAACCTGCAATGGCAGTATCTCATACATCATTATTAGCGGCAATGTAAAGTATCCAAGGACGGCGAACGATATGTAGGCCACATAGAAGAAAAAGGGAGCTATGTGCCTCCCGACTTGCGTGTGCAAGTATATAGAAACACCTATGGCAGAACAGCCAACGCCAGCAGCTGAAAACCAGAATAACGTTGCTAACGAAAACATACAAAGAAAGCATTTTTATTTTCACTCATGATGGGCGATTCGATACACTCTTTATATGAGTTTGTATGAATATACATACGTACGTGAGAGCTATGCTCGGAGTTTCTCTGAAGGATAGGATTCGCAACGAATACATCCGACAGAGAACCAAGGTTATCGACATAGCTCATAGGATTAGCAAGCTGAAGTGGCAGTGGGCTGGCCATATTTCAAGAAGAACCGACAACCGCTGGGGTAAACGTGTTCTTGAGTGGAGACCGCGACTCGGAAAACGTAGTGTAGGACGCCCTCCGACCAGGTGGGATGACGATTTGCGAAAGACTGCTGGCAGATGCTGGATGCGGCAAGCTGAAGACAGGGCGCTATGGCGCTCATTAGGGGAGGCCTATGTCCAGCAGTGGACTGGTATAGACTGATGATGATGATGATGATGACATACGTAAAAGAACACGAATATAAAGAAAAAAGTACCTTAAAGATTAAAAATTTTTAAAAATTAAAAATATGTCAATAAGATGTTTTTTTTAAAAGAGGGTTCCTACCCGTGTTGGGTATCAAATGAAAGGTATCGGTTTGTACATTTGAAAACAGTTTTTTAAAATTGTGTAGGTTCAATATTTTTTGAAATATTTTGAATAAACTTGAAATAATTACTAGTACCCCCTTTATTTCCTCAGTTTGCAGAGCGATCCATTTGAAATATTCGGTACATATAGAAATGTACCTATCCTAATTATTTGTATTATTGACAAATGTTCGAAACACTCGCACTTGACGGATCTTGTTTATTCTAACCAGCCAGTGAAGCTTGTAATGCTCAGTATGTTATTAGCAAAACAAAACAGTTTACTAACGAAGAAAATTTCAATCAAGTAAAAAACTATTAAATAAAAAAAAATAGTATTTGCAATTGAGCGAACTGCAGACTGTTGCAAACAATCTTTAAGTAGCTCAACTGATCCATATTATCAATACCAGTCGTAAGCGTGCCCAAGACGCTGGCTGTATTGCCCCGCTGAATGGCAATGCTGATGCGCTGTGCCAGATACTCACCAGCTCTCGGGTTACGCGTCGCTTCGACCAGCGACTCAGATAATTTTTTGAAAACCCGGAATAATGTAATTGTAAAAACGAAATTGTATGCAATAATGTAAACAAAATAGAATTCGTAATACATTATAGACCGCATAGAGCGGACAGTAATAATATTACTGGCCGACTGTTCAGGTAGGCCCGTAAGGTCCAAGAGTCCTGTAAAGTCTAAAGGAAATAAAACACTGTTTGAATTTTGAATTTTGGTCGACTTTGCTCAAAGAAGGTTGTCAAAATAATCAGCAGATTGATTACATGCCATGTTTGAGTAAAAACCTTTAACTTTACTACGATAATGATAAGAAAGGACTGTCAAGTATGACTGTCCTTTCTTATAAAGAATAAAGTATTATGATTATTTTTTATTAGGTAGGGTAAACTCCTTAGAAATTAAGATTATTAAAACCTATACAAACCTGAAATAATAGCCATCGCCCTTCTATTAGCTTTATACAGAATTGCTGACGTCATAATGCCAACTACGATTACCGTTACGCAGATAATAAAGTTTCCTGTACTCGAGACAATTGCGGTGTTGGACAACTGCAACGTTATTATTATTATTTCACACTATATTGCACACAATTATAAAAAGTAAACAATTGGTGGGCATAATGCCGATGGCATTTTCTGCCTGCCAACCACACAGGGTCAACATAAAAATAAAGGCGTGCTTTAAACATAACACAAAAAAAGTAGGTCTAAATTACAGATTTTGAACTAATACTAAACTATAGCATTAGGTACTTATAATAATTATACAATATTCTTGACAATAATGTATATAAACATAGTGTGAAACTTACATTGTTTTAATAAGCAAATTTTATACAATCAATTTAAATGTCTACTGTGAAATACAAAAGCAAAATATAATTAATAAAGTAGCTTACCTACATAAATCAAAATATTATGTAGTATATTGAGTTAACGTTAGGAGTGGATACCTCATGATGGCCTATCTCCGGTCTTTGGTAGTTAGGTACGGTACACATTAGTTCGTAGAGATCTATTCGTGACTTTCGTGTTATTTGAAACAAAAACTATGCTAACAAATTGTCTAAGATTGGAATTAGAATTTTATTATCGAGGGCAATGCAAGAACTTATCATGGATAATGTATAAAATACGTGACAAGACTTTGACGGAATTTTCCATAGAAATATAAAAGAGTAACTACTTACTACAGTGCTTGATTTTGACCACCGAAAACTAAGGATAACATAAATTTATCTCGTCACTATAGTAGTGATACTGTTGGCACTAAAACCTAAACTAACCTAGCCTAAAATTATTGCCGTCTCTTCTTTTACCATAAAAAAGGGGTCAGCATCATTTTTACGCTGCGCTAAAAGTATACATTTAAAAAATAAAATGATTTAAGGTTCATTTTAGCCCATTTTATAAGGCGCGGGTAGCGTAACTATATCAAATTAGATATCATCACATTTTAGACCTCGCCTACCAACAAGTTCGCTACGTTGACTAGTTTACCCTTCAGAATTTAGATTTAGCAGGAACTATCTACGCTAAAGGGCCTACCCCTTTATCGTAGGTGAATCCTCCTGAATCTATGCCAATAAATTAAAATAAAAAGGGCAACCTAACATGATGTCTAACGTTAATTAAAAATTGAACTTACCTCTATCATCTCAACAGTCCACATTATCACTATAACGCAACCTGAGCATAACATCAACAGAATGTATGCCAATGATATTGCGAGTGGCTTGCAGATTGAAGGTTTCCACATTGTTACGATTGCCTCTCTGAATGATAACCTAAAATATATTGTAGGTAATATAGAATCACAAAACGTATTCCAATTAAATGAGAAATAAGTCTACGTTTTCACAGTTACCATTATTCAAAATAAGTACTACTATATTATAATACCTACACAAAGAAAATTCTTTAAACTTGTTTTTTTTTTTTCAAAAAGCTGAAGATTCCCCATATAAGCAGATCATAAAGCCCGAGATCTAAACAGATTTCTTTCATACAAGCACTTGTCTTGCGACAAATTTTCACGACATTCAAAATTATTATTCTCACATAGTGGAAAAGTTTATTTATAACCTACGAATGTCGTTTTCATCTCGATAGTCAAGCAGCATTTCCATTTCATTTTCCACATCGAAATTTTTAGATCTGAATCTTTTTAAGTTTTCTATGGCTTTTTCCGGCGAACTCAGCAGAAGGAAATGCGGGGTCTCAGGAAGGTAGCAGTTGAAAATCATTAGTATAATGGAATAAACGCCGCAAATGTAGCTTATGGATTGCCATTCTATAAAAACCACAAGGGTAGCCTAAAATATTAGGACCAGATATAGCGACTTGTAGTCAATAAGAAAAAAGTAGTCAAATTCATTGGAAAGGTAATAATGAAATAAAACAATCAAACATGAAAAACTTTGAAGAAGTTACTAGATTTTCTTGAGTCAGTCGGAAACAAGAAACGGTACTTACCACTGTTACAAAACCGACTGAAAGAAATAAATAAGGCATGGCTCCAATGACGCCTCTCATGTTAGGAAGAGTTATTTCAGTAATGTAAGCTCGGGGGGCGGTTAACATCATCCCAAGGCCGACGCTGATGATGAAACAACCTAAATCAAGCTAACATTACAAACATTTAAAAAACATCAATAAATAAAAAAGTTAAATACATTCGTTCATTTCACATGTCATAGGAATAGTTCGAAGGGTCACTTGTTCTTTTTTTTGTTTCACGCTTAATGAATTTACTTAGGTCTGAAACTATTTTGGAAATTTAAAATATAAATGAGTCCGTAAACATTTATATTATTATTTCCATCTAAAACAATTTATATTGCGTGAAATGAAGCAAAAGCGAACTTTTCTGGAATGGTTTCTAAACGTGAAATGGACTACAGGCAATTCTTTTAGAGCCAAGAACGGGACCAAAGCTTACCAATAATAAAAGTGTTTAAGTTATTGGCCAATCCGATAAAGAACCATCCTAAGGAAACAGGAATACCGCATAACACGATTACTGGTTGCCGTCCGTATATATCCATTAATATTCCCCCTAATAGGCTACCCAAGGGGACGCAAAGAATGAGAACAATAGCTGAAATCAGAACAGCGAACTGAAAAAGTGCTACAGAATTTGCAGTGACACTTTCAAATGTTCAGGACATTTGAAAGTGTCGCTTAAGCTGTATTTCAAGATCTCAGGATTATCCTAAACAATAAAAAAATATCAATCACCAAGTAATTAATTGAAAACTACAGAACGAAAGCCTTTTTTTCCTTTAAATTCACAAAATGGGATGGGACAAGACAAAAGCCTACAAGATGTAGCTAAAACCCGTATAAGAGTCCAGACGGGTATTTTGATAGGTACCTCATTTATCAAAATCGATTTAGTCTTTTGAATGCATCGAAAGAATAACGAGTATCAGACATAGTGACACTCGCAAAAGAAACTGGCGGGTGAAAAATATCCTTTGTTTTGCAAAAATACCCACCAATCCAATTGTCTTGACTAAAAGTAAATTTAATTTTTGAATTCTCATGCTGCATTTGCGGCAGCGCGATCGCTGTGAATCCAATAGCAAGACCCGTTACCAACGTAGTCATGTTGATCCACAGCCCATAGCCCATCTGGATCATGGATGTCGTCGAGAAAAACTTGGGATCAGCGGGCGGGATTTTCGAAAACGAAAAACTACGACTTGAACTTTTGGTCAACCACGAATTGGGAGACACATGCTGGTTATTTTTGTCGGGAGATATAATACGGATGGAGGTGGGGTGGGCGTGTTTATTATGTTCTGGAGAATTCATGGTTCAGTAAGCGAGCAACGATTTTTCCATGTCTAACCCATCTTTTCTATGAAGAGATTACAATAACAGGTAGTTTGACATACGAAATTAGTAAAAGTTATACACTTGCGCATATGGCCTTTAATTATTCGATAAAATATTCAATGAATGGGTAAGGAAAAATTAATAAAAATACTACGGAGACCAAGGTTTTATAGGTGGGAACTAGGGCTCCTGGCTCTTTACTAGAATATTTAGAACAAACTGTAGTGTAAGTGTATATCACAGTCAGGTTTATACATTCAATTGCATTGAAAACTAGAGAAAACTAGAATTCTGTGGGAAAAATAGAACTTCTATTATGACTTCTATGCTTGAGTCAAATTAAAGTCAAACAGTGTTGATGATGATGATTCTTTGTTATGGCAATATGAGTCTGGTTGGACTCTTTTCTGCCAGTGTCATAACTTGAAAAAAAATAGTAAAATATGAGTTTTCAAGTTATGAAGAATGTTGATATTTTCACCAGAGCCTAGTTCGTTATCTAGCAGGGTACACCACGTGCAGGTTAGGTTGGCTTGGGAGACAAGATCTTGGAGTCTCCCTTGTACCCCAAACTCATAGACATAGAATTTTTTCACTAAGCCTATGCCCAAACTGATATTTATTGTATTCTCTTTGTCATGTGAGACCAAAACAAAGAACATTGTTATTTCATTGTCATAGAGTTAATACCATAAAGTGAAAAAATTCTATGTCTATGGTTAATACAGTATTTTTCTATGGTCAAAATAGAGTCCAATCCATAGACATAGAATTTTTTCACTACGGTCCAATCTGTTGATTGCACAACTAAATCCATAGAGCAAAAATTTAGTACCTACTCGTACATAAAATGGAGGAGCGACGTGGGCGTGGCACGCGTGAGCGGGTTAAATTGTCTAAGCACGCGTGGCATAAGTCCGGTGAGCTCACTAGTTAGCGTAGGAATGTCGGAAGCGTATAAATATCGATGTATCGATATTTTTTCGCTTCCGCCAACCGCTTTATTCAGTTGGTCCTTCGTGACAGTGTATTCAAACGAAAACAGTTGACAATGGTCGCGAAAAACAAAATAAAATTTTCGAATGCGTAGTTCTATACTACAATTTTATTTATTGGGGCGAGAACGAGACCATAAGGGTTTCGAAACCGATCTTGTAACACTAAAAAAGGATAAAAGTTCCGGCGTTTATTTTAATTTCACACATAATCCCAATTTTCAAATGTGGCGACAAATCGCGTTGTGACAACTACCGTCCAATAAGTATATTGTCCTGCTTTGCTAAGTTATTTGAATCTCTTGTGTATGGCCATCTCTACAATCACATAAAACCTATAATATCAGAGAATCAACACGGCTTTGTTAGAAAGAGATCGACGCGACGGTTAGCAACCTTTTGGAATATAAACATTACCTTTGTCAATCCTTCGCGAAAGGTGGTCAAGTTGACTCTATTTATACCGATTTTTCAAAAGCTTTTGAAATGGTTAACCACGCTTTACTTTGCCACAAACTGTCACTTTATGGCGTCCATGGAAGTTTATTTCGTTGTTTGTGTTCTTACTTAGATAAAAGGTGGCGTTGAAAGGCTTCGTTTCGTCGCCTGTAGAGGTGAGTTCTGGTGTTCCCCAGGGGTCCCATCTAGGACCTCTACTATTCGTAATATTTATAAATGATTTGATTCAGCGTCTTTCTTGTAATTGTCTCCTATATGCGGACGATTTAAAAATATTTAATACTATCACTAACACTGCTAATTGTGAGACTCTACAAAATGATCTTAATACATTGTCTCGATGGTGCATTAGTAATCACATGTTCTTAAACGTCAGTAAATGTTTTACCATATTATTCACGAATAAATGCAATAAGATCATAAGGACAAATCCTAATAGTTTATTGGCTTTGGAAGTAATATGTCGGTAATGTGGCCGAAAATAAAGCTTATTATCAAAGTAAATTCCCAGGTCTTTAGCTGAAACGTTAATGTGATAATCGTATTATACGATTATCACATTAACGGCCATGTTTTGAATCGTTCATATGTAGCTAAAGACCTGGGAATTTACTTTGATAATAAGCTTTCTTTTCGGCCACATTACCGACATATTACTTCCAAAGCCAATAAACTATTAGGATTTGTCCTCAGATTAACTAAAGGATTTAAAAAGCCCCATAGTCCCCTATACCTTTTCTTTGCCCTTGTAAGAAGTGTTCTGGAATATGGTAGTCCTATATGGTCTCCGAACTATAAAGTTCATAGTCACGAAATTGAAAAGGTGCAAAGAAAATGTCTACGTCTGTTATACTTCAGAATACATCCAGGTCGTTCCAGCCTTAGTTACGAAGATAGGCTATCAAAATTCAATGTCCTTGTACTTGACATTTTTGTTTCCAAGTTGAGCCACTTTACCAGAACTATCAAAACAAGTACCACAGATAATATAATACTATACTTACTAGTAAGTTATATAATAATAATATACCAGTTAGTACTAAGCTTACAATGTAGTAATTGTAGGTAGGTATGCTTAAGCACTAAAGTAAGTAGTCAATTGGATTTAGGTACCTATCCTTTTATTATACCTATTTAATTTTTTTTGTTTTTGCATTTTCAATTTGTTGCTCTACATGTTTTGTTCGTATGATTCTCTGTATGCACATAATTTGTGAAATTATCAAGTTCTATACACATATTATTTAAGTTTGTTATATTCTGTGATTATTTTATGTTTTGTGCGTCTAAATAAAATGAAATAAAATTTGGTTATCCAACGAAGTGGCGGGAAGTTTTATTATTATCGGCCAAGATTTTATCAAAGCTAATTGCGTTAAATTTTTTTTATTTAGTTCCTAATTCAAAAGTAATTTCGTCACTATAATCAGTGCACCAGAATGACCCAATTTTTTCGCACTTATCGAAGAACCCTTTGCCTCTTTTCGAATAGATGGGATGAAAATTTTATTAATAAATTATGAAACCCATATAAAAATTTCATCCCATCTATTTGAAAAATTTCCATCTATTTGAAAATCTCAAAAGAGACCTAGAGAGCAAGTTGTGTGTCAAATGAAATGTATTGGTTTGCACATTTTAAAACAATTCAAAATTTTTAGAGGTTCAATAGGTACTTATTGAAATGTTTTAAAAAAGTTGGCAAAATTACCAGTAGGTACCCCATTATTTCCTCAGTTTGCAGAACGATCCATTTGAAATACCATCTTTTCGGTATTAATAAAATAGCAAAGCCTCTATCCGGTAACTATTATAGTGTATACTAATTATTTGTATAATTAGCAAATGTTTGAAACCCTCCGTGCGCGAGTACACTCGCACTTGACGGATCTTGTTTATCAAAATGTCACTTGTGACACAACCTACTATTGTTATAGGACAACAAATAATGGTTACTTACATATTTTATAATTTTGTTTTTAATGTGTTAGACACGGGCAGATTATTAACTAATGACAACAAAGATTTATTTGCAGTGAAAATACACTACGTAAGTCTTGTATGTGTGGGTTTGGCGACAGTGATTCTGAACTAGCACAACGTGCATAGCACATCCCTTTACTTCTTGTATTCCATGGTTGATTCCATACATAGATTTATTAGGCCAGTAAGTACTCCGACTGGACTAGCCAGAGCCTGTTTGGTCTTTCCAAAATATCACTTTATTACAAACCATTGCATAATAATCTAAAAAAAAACAACATTAAAAATGAAAAATTAATAATTATAATTTAAGCGATGCATGTTCAATATTGTGAACTTGTCCTTTAATTAATGTAATTGGTGTTACCGTATTAATTAAAGTAAATAAATAAGTAAAAATAAAATAAATAAAAAAATATAGGCTGGTTTTGTTGTTCTTCAAACCGCAATCTTATAAACAGCATGTCGAGGGTATGATTTTGGCTTTAACTAAAGCTAATGAAAATAAAAATGGATTCATGGGTAAACAGAAAACTTTAAAATCTTAGAAGGAGTAGGTATAATAACTATAAGGAATAAGAAGGCTGCATAAGTGTGAGAGGCATATTTTGACTCTATGATTAAAATATTTCAATCAAAAAACACCAACTGCCAGCAGATCTAGATCTACCACAAAACCAAAACTCAAAACTCGAAACCATAGACAGAATTTTTTCACTATACGCTCGAAACAAAACAGCATAAAACCATAGAGCATGGTAAACTTTTACCTTTTTAAGTTAAAAAATATTTAATGAAGATCACAAACTTGCCCAATTGTGACACATGTGGTGTACTAGAAGATGTGCAGCATTTTCTAGCGGAGTGAGTCCATGAGAGCTGAGCTTAGTGATTTGTATAATATTAATCTTATGAATACTGGTGTTATCCAAATTATTTTAGCCGCACCACTGAGTGATGCGGCAGTAAAATTATTTAGGCTAGTTTTAGATTTAAGTTAGATAATAATTTGTTAAAATACGGGACTGACATAGTCATACCAATGACTCAAAGTACCATTAAAAAAGAATAAAAAAAAAAAGATGGCCGACTGACCTGGCCATGGAATATGAAGTTTTCATACTGACTATACCAAGGAACATAATACTCTCTAGAACTATGTTAACACGTTATAGAACCTCAAGACCCTTCTTTGTACCGAAGGGATCTCTTTTTTCATTGCTTTAAATCAACCGGTAGGTAAGGTAGACAGACTAATATCCCGCGGGGTCGAAAATGGGCTTACTTTTTATCCCGTAAAATCGCGTGGGAAGCTGTGGGGGGTTATGTAGCCTACATCATCCCTCAATCAATCTCTTGTCGTACGCCTGTTTTTGAAAATAATATAACAAAAAGTTACAAAACAGTTTTTAATGTACAATAATGGATTGCATTATGTACTTACCTACCTACGTAACCTATAATTAAACACTTGTTTTTTTTTGGTAAGTTGGTAGGTAGGTACATAGGTCTATCAATCTTTTAATAAATTCACTTAAATGCGAATTACAGGTAAAATACGGGTACGTATTCGAACACCTAAAATTAAAACATCTACAGTTACATAATGAAGCAACAACGACGTACATATAAAACACCTAAGTTTGCAATTCCGAACATCCAGATTAACTAATGGTTCTAAATTATCTAAAATCATAATGTAAAAGTATACAATATCGTTGTTTACAACATGGAAAGTTAAAATACATAAGTACATAATATATGAGAAGATTGAAACAATAAGATGACATGAAAAATGGATCATAATGGCATTATGTGTATCTAGCCAAATTACACATCACAGGAAATTTGATTGTTTTGTATTGATTAGTTTTCAATAAATAAATAAATAATGCTGAACAATTCACACAGCATTATCAAGCCCCAAGCTAAGCAGATCTTGTGTTATGGGTACTAGATAACTGATATACATAATCCAATAGATTATAGGTATAGATAGAATTTATTTTATACATAGAAAACGCGTCCTAACCGTCATGACCAACGGAGCTGAGACGTGGTCACTCACGGTAGGGCTGGTCCACCAGTTTAAAGTCGCCCAGCGAGCTATGGAGAGAGCTATGCTCGAAGTTTCTCTGAAGGATAGGATTCGCAACGAATACATCCGACAGAGAACCAAGGTTAACGACATAGCTCATAGGATTAGCAAGCTGAAGTGGCAGTGGGCTGGCCATTTTTCAAGAAGAACCGACAACCGCTGGGGTAAACGTGTTCTTGAGTGGAGACCGCGACTCGGCAAACGTAGTGTAGGACGCCCTCCGACCAGGTGGGATGACGATTCGCGATAGACTGCTGGCAGATGCTGAAAGCGGCAAGCTGAGGACAGGGCGCTATGGCGCTCATTAGGGGAGGCCTATGTCCAGCAGTGGACTGGTATAGGCTGATGATGATGATAGAAAACGACCAGAACTCCCGAAACAAATACCAGCAGATCGTACAAATATTTGTGACAAGGCGGGAATAGAAGCTGCAACTCCTGCATCATAGGCAGACCTTCGCCCACCGCGCTACAGAGATCGCCGAAAAGATCATAATTACTAGAAAGTGTTTTTCTGATTGTGAGCAGTCCGTAGCAGTCCGCAGCAGTAGTGTTAACCCCCACGCTTCGCGGGGGTTGGGCGGGCTTTGTGGGGGAGTGTTAACACAATATGACTTAGGGTGCAATTATATACATACACCCCTTTCAGTCTCAGAGTCGAAGTTGATAAAATTATGTTTTATGAACTTCGATAAAATACTCATTTGACATTAAGAACTTTAGATAGGTAATACCGCATGTATTACCTATCTAAAGTTGCTATTGTAAAATTATGTTTTATGAACTTCGATAAAATACATTTAGATCTTTCACTATTTTCAATTTAGATAAACCAAACATTAGATTATTGTCGGCATTTTAACTGTAAATATTTTAATTTTAGGTGTTCGAATACGTACCCGTAAAATACACAAATATTTGGAATCAAAACATTTTTAATCTAGATTTCTTTAAATTAGGTGATGATAATACAGTTGAACTTTCAGCTATGAGTCTACGTGAAGTAGTTAGAACCGGTCGTCGCTTGTTGAAGTATTCTTCTATTTCTTGAAGTGTCAGTTCACTCGTCTCCGGGACGATGCAGTAGAGAATGATCGCCCCTTGAAAAAAAATATACATTTGACTTTAAAATAAAATTTATAATTAAGTAGGTGCTGGAACACTAGGTACCTACTTTAACGCCGTTCGTCGCGGGTTGGCTTGAGATTCAAATTGAGGTTCGTTTGTATTTTAGGAGCATTTGTGATTATGTAGTTTTTAGAACAAAATTTCGTGTTTTCCACAATTCAATTCCAGTTTTAATATTTAAGATTATTTATAAATTTAATTTATATTTATCGCGAACCTTTTGCTTTCTTTTCCCCATCGTCGTGGAAACTGCCATCAATTCTCGGTTGTACCTCCGAGTACATCCAGTGGCCCCGTGACCACGATCGCTGTAACGAGGTTGAAACGTTGGGGAAAAGAAAGCAAAAGGTATGCGATAAATACCCGATAAATAATCTTATCAAATCGCGAAAGTTTAAAAAGTTTCAATTCCATTCGATTTGCGGCGAATTACGTTTTCGCTAGTTTTATGGCTTCTGAAACGCAAAAAAAAATCAAAACAAATAAAATAAAATTATCTCGCGCTAGCTAACCCTTGACGAACCGAAACCGAACCATGCAGTTGAATAGGGTAGGATAGTAGATGGGGGGGGGGGGAGAACGGTCAATTTTTCTACTTTTTTCAAAATATTTCAAAAAATATGAAACCTACAGCAATTTCAAAAACTGTTTTGAAATGTATACAAACCAATACATTTTATTTGATCCCCATTTGCGCCCTTAAGTCTCTTTTGAAATCTCAGCAACACAATTTGTACTGAAAATATTCATTTTCATTTATTTTTTCTCTAAATCAGTAATGGCGCACGAAATGTATCTTTATTTCAAACACGAAATGTATCATTATTTCAAATTTCAAGTTAATAGCTGCAGTAGTTACTGAGATATTCAAGAAAGAGCGGGGATGGACAGAACGATACCATAAGGGTTTCGAAACCGATCTCGAAACCCTAAAAAGCTTATAATAGGTGTCATAAACTGGGAACCTACCAGATACAGGGCACTTTCTTTCTCTGTATTTTTAAAACTATTCTACAGCGATCACCAATCTGCCTGCCAAACCCAAAACCTCAGTAATTTAGGGATAGCACGTTCACCAGCGCGAGCGGCACGATACGATCAATGATGGACGTGCATCTCACTGCCCCATTTCTCCGCCCGTGTGCTGACCAGGATTAGATCATCTTACTTGTCTATCATTAAGATATTAAGAGAGTTTTTCTCACTCGTACCTGCTACCGAAGATAGGTACACTTTTTTTTTAATTTAAAAACCCGAGGAATGTAACATTCGTGTCAAACCCCTACGGGTTTAATGAGTGTTATAAATTTAAGTCCTATTTATATTCCTTTTTAATAAATAAATAATATAAAAATTTAAAATATATAAGATATGTTTTTAGGTACCTATAGAAAGCTTACCAAGTAAAGAAATGATGCCAAATATTGCCATAACATTGGCCAATCCAATCGCTTCGCGCATGTATGGATAAGTTTTGTTCATGCCGAATATCATAAAGTTCATGGCAGTAATATTAACACCACATAAAAATCCTCGATGCTGCAATTAAAAAAGTAAATCAACTTCTGGTGTTTGTATATATTGGATATATCTTTACACATATATTCTTACAGGTAGAGCCAAGTTATGATGCTAGCTTCAAAAGTATAAAAGCACATCTCAGCATTGTATGGGCTTAGGTAACCGTAAGGTACTTGGCATGTGTAAGTACCTTACGGTTACCTAGCATTGCCGCAAGGAAGCTTGAAAATAAAAATAAATAAATACCTAATAAATAATGCTGGACAATTCACACAGCATTATCTAGCCCCAAGCGAAGCAGAGCTTGTGTTATGGGTACTAGATAACTGATATACATAATACAATACATTACATACCTAGATAGATATTTTTTATGATATTATAGAAAACGACCAGAATACCCTGAACAAATATCAGATCGTACAAATACTTGTCCCAAGGCGGGAATCGAACCCGCAAACTCCTGCGTTGCAGGCGTACCTTCGCCCACCGCGCCACAGAAGTCGTCAAAATGACAATGAAAATAAGTGAAAAATTCTCGCTCCGCTGTTCGCCGATAATATATTATTGTCCTGGGTATGTAACATCAGTGCTCGACCCCCACTCGAGTCATTTTGCCTATCACCACGAAAAAACCTGGCGGTCAGCTTAGATGATGGTAAAAAAGGGAGATTGGGTACTAGCTTCTCGTGGAAGAATTAGGTCCACCTACTTCAGTCATACTCAGACCGACAATGGCAGCGACACCGCCGCCATCGTATTTCGTGTGTTTTGCATTGCTACGATTATTCCGCCATTTTCAGACCGGGATAGAATGATACGATACATTCGTGCGTAAAAAGAGATAGCAATACACGTATTGTTGAGAATGGCCGTGCATGGGTAGCGTTGGTGTCTCAGCCGCATTTCGGTCTCGGTACGTCTTTCCATGTTTGTTGTTCATTGGTGTATCGCACAACATTGGAAATAGCGTGTATCTTTGCGAAGGGTTTAGTTTTAATTATAACACAACACATGCGATTTATTGAATTAGCGCTGAGAGAACGTATCATATCCAACAGCCTTTTGGGAGCCGTGGCGCAGGACCTCCGCTCCAGTATCATGGGCCACTGGATGATGATGCTGAAACCGGTATCATAGCTAGTGGCTCAATGATATTTCTAGGCCGAAAACGGGGATATTTTTAAAGCTTAATTTTATTTTATATTTTGTGTGTAATTATTGTGTAATATTGTATTTCAATTTGAAATTTGTAACTACATTGTAATTTAATTAATCTATGGATCAACTTGGTCTGAAATAAATGATTTATTATTATTATATTATATCTCCATTACTTCCCTTTTTTACTTTCATCTAAGGCGACCAGTTTATTTTGATAGCCGCTTGCAAGCATACAACTGGCCGAATCTGTCTGGGAGACTAGATAAAGGGATCACTATAATGCACGACAAAATTTATTGTACGGTCCAATAACACCTTGATAATCCGTGTCATGGCTGCCAATTTTGAGACACGGATTATCAAGGTCTAGGTACATTATTCGGCCGTACAATAAATTGTCGTTCATTATAGTGACCCCAGATAAGCGTATGTGTCAATTTAATATCATACCAACCTGCAAGGGCAGTATCTCACTCATCAACATGAACGGCAGTGTATAGTATCCCAGACAAGCGAACGTAATGTAGGCAATGAAGAAGTATAAGGGTTTAATGTCACGCCCTTCTTGCGTGTGGAGGTATATACAGATGCATAAGGCTGAGAATCCTACACCAACAGCTGAAAACATCGATAATAATATTAATAGGGTCCTTAAAAAAGAGATCGTTTGGGAAAGCACTTGGTAACACATCTCTGGGTTCAAAAGGCGTAAAGCTCGATAAAGAGTTAAATAAATAAATAAATAATGCTGGACAATTCACACTAGAGGTGTGTCAATCGATCATTTGCCGTAACCCGGGTCGATCGCGACCCACTACTCACGTGATCGGGTCAATAGGACTCGATCATCTCGATCACTCGATCACTTCCATACCTGGGTCGAACGGGGAAAATGTGTGAATTTCACACAGCATTATCTAGCCCCAAGGTAAGCAGAGCTTGTGTTATGGGTACTAGATAACTGATATACGTAATATTATACATTACATAGGTAGAAATTTTTTATTATACATAGAAAACACCCAGACCAACGGAACAAATTTCTGCAGATCGTACACAAATTTGTTCCGAGGCGGGGATCGAACCCTCATCCTCTTGCGTCGCAGGCAGACTCTTGCCCGCTGCGCCACTGAGGTCGAGTTATAAACTGAGTAAAAATAATTTCTATGATTAAAATGTCAAAATTTATGTTATTTTTATTTTAGCGAGATACCGTCACTTGGCATCCGATATTTTTATTTGAATCTAGAATTACCGCTATTTTCATAACGAACCTAACGGAGTTTTTATACAAAATTACGGATAGTTTTTAATGTTAAAATTCTATATAAAAATATTAGAAAATATAATCAAAAAAGTAGTATATTATTGGTTATACAGAATTTCTTTAAAAACGCACTGTCTAGGTATCTTATTAGGACAAATAAAATTTACTATTTTTATTCGTAATTTTTTTTTAACTTATTTATTTTAGTTACTATTTAGATGCGTCAAAAGAAGATAGTTAACTCCAGAAATTCAATCTGTTTGCTGGCATCAGGTTTTGAAGCGATTTTATATATTAAGTATTCTCCATTTTATCTAACTTTTTTTTCGGAACGTTTCTTCTTAGGCGTAGGAAGCCCATTTGCTTTAAAAAATTTGTTGGAAAAAATGCTTGCAGTTGTAGATGCTTTATCTTATCCAGTCATGTATGTAAAATCATTACTGCAAAGCAGCAATATCTAATAAAAATATAATAATAAATAATGCTGGACAATTCACACAGCATTATCTAGCCCCAAACTAAGCAGAGCTTGTGTTATGGGTACTAGATAACTGATATACTTACATAATATAATACAATACGTAGATAGATATTTTTTATTATATATAGAAAACGACCAGAACACCCTGAACAAATGTCTGCAGATCGTGCACATATTTGATATATAATATTTCTCTTATAATAATTTATCAACTTATATTGACCTACCTAAATATATTAATTAAGGAAAGGAAAGTAAAAAAATACTGGTGTAATTTATGTTTTTATTGTTTCGTTTTATATTCTGTATAAGCTTTGGATTGCATAGCATTGTTTCAAACAATTTGTTTGAAGGAACGTTTGAAGACTGACTCATATAACATTTTGCACCCTTTTGCACCAATTATTATATATTCATGATGTCACTGCTTCCGACACACAAACTATCGCTGAAGTTCCTGGAGACTTCCTTCTATATACAATACGGATACCAATATAATATAAAATGCTTCTGTCTGTACCTTTTGATAGTGGGCAGGACGTGTAATGACAGCGATAACTCAGGTGCCTAACGTGGTTTTCTGTTATAGGTATATACATCAATACTATACCTGAAAGTATAGCCAGCATTCTTCTTTTGGCCTTATAGATGATTACAGATGTGAATACTCCAGCAATTAATCGAGTTAGGCATATGATTAAATATCCTTCTTGCGCGCCTATTGTTGTGTTGGACATCTGCAGATAGGAAAGATAAGATTAAGTATCTTCGTTAACATATTAGGTATTATAATGCACTCACCCATCAAGATGACCTAAGAAACTTAGGCGTTTTGTACTACAATTCTGCGTTGTGCCGGCCTAGAATTGTACCACCCCAACTCTTCGACTAAGGAACACAAACCGGGGGCGGGCAACAGCGCCCCCTGCAGAAAAATTCCACCGCTGAACTGCGACCTCTAACACGCTTGCCCAGCGAGGGGATTTTGGGCATTACCTACCCCCGAAATGGTGCTAAGAAACAGAAAATGTCCACCAACATCCGGGCCACCTTGCTATTCGTGGCCATGACAGAGGCCATGGTAACGGGGGCGCTAGGAATCACCGGGCTACCTCAGTCGGGCTCCCACAAACAACTGACACTGTAAGCCCAGACTCTGGCCATCTTCTCTACTTTCACGAGTGCGATAAAATATTCCAGGGTGACGTAGGTTTCCTCGACAATAAGGCCCTCTCTAACAAAATTGAAGAAATATCCAGTGTGTGTACCCCACCAGGGCGGCGATCCTTCGGGTCCAAGCGCTACGCACGAAAGCTTTCATGTTTTCGCACCGACGACCTCGAAACTCGGATGATGATGTAGGTAGAGGATATACTATGAGTGTGCGTTACCCCAGCAGAAAAGTATCTTGTAGAATGAAGTGCATTACATAAATAATTAGTGTGTCATACGCTGTGAATGTGCGTCATGAAAAAAAATTTGTGTATGTCCCCGTTTTGGAATAAAACGCAAAATACGTTTTCTGCTGGGGTAACGTTCTTCCAGCAGGAAAATTCTAAACGAATGGACCTAGACAAATTTAACTTATATGGCAGATAGCTTATATTTGTGTATGAATGTGCGACTAAAAATAAAATTTGTGGGCCTTAAGGTTTTTGAGATATTCAGTTTCCTGCTGGGGTAACGTTTTGCAAAATCTTGTTTCTCGGAAACTATTGAATGTGCATCTACAAAATATACATACACTAGTAGCCCTTGATTTGTGCTAAAATGTGACATAATAAAATTTACATAAATATATACAGTTTTTATGTAATCTTGCTTCTTTTTAAAACCTAAAAAAAAATCTAGCACTTTAATGTACAGACATACAGATTCATTGTAAACGGTTTTAGGTTTTTGTTGTTATTCTTTATAACCATAAAAAGTTTCAAGAAGGTACATACACGCGCTTTTGAATAATATCGATTAAGACACATTTTTTAGGTCATAACTTTGACGTCAAAATGCAAGAAACCTTTTCAACCCAAGATTGTCGGTACAAACAAAAAAACTAGTGCGATCAATAATAAATGTATCCTGAAAATTTCAGCTCTCTACGTCTCGTTTTTAGCTAGTTATAAACGGTTGACCTGATTAAGACCTAGACTACTTAATCAGTCTTGTCCTACCTGGTGATCCGACCAAATTCGAACGACCACTAAAAAGCGACTGTTTCATACATATTGATGACCATCTTAATTTGGCTAATGAGACGCATTGGGCCTGGGTACACTCATGTACAAAAGTTATGGATAACTTTTATTAACTATTTTAGGTTATAAGAACTCAAGTCAGTTGGTACCTACCTATTTTTTTAAGCGACTACCTCATTTATATACTTACTCCGGTTAGGTATAGATAGGTTCCATCTCTTATTATTACTAGGAACTTAACTACACCTACGTGTTCTTAGAAACAGGTCACAGGTAGGTAAATTTTAACTAGCCATACTCGAGAAAGTCTGCCTAGATAGGTGTAGCAAACTATTGTACCTACGTTAAAAATCATTTAGGTAGGTATGTATATAATTCTCGAAAAACATAATCCACTTTCCGAGGTAGTCGCTTAAAAAGATAGGTAGGTACCAACTGACTTGAGTACTTATAACCTAAAATAGTTGACAAAAGTTATCCATAACTTTTGTACATGAGTGTACTCAGGCCCAATGCGTCTCATTAGCCAAATTAAGATGGTCATCAATATGTATGAAACAGTCGCTTTTTAGTGGTCGTTCGAATTTGGTCGGATCACCAGGTAGGACAAGACTGATTAAGTAGTCTAGGTCTTAATCAGGTCAACCGTTTATAACTAGCTAAAAACGAGACGTAGAGAGCTGAAATTTTCAGGATACATTTATTATTGATCGCACTAGTTTTTTTGTTTGTACCGACAATCTTGGGTTGAAAAGGTTTCTTGCATTTTGACGTCAAAGTTATGACCTAAAAAATGTGTCTTAATCGATATTATTCAAAAGCGCGTGTATGTACCTTCTTGAAACTTTTTATGGTTATAAAGAATAACAACAAAAACCCAAAACCGTTTACAATGAATCTGTATGTCTGTACATTAAAGTGCTAGATTTTTTTTTAGGTTTTAAAAAGAAGCAAGATTACATAAAAACTGTATATATTTATGTAAATTTTATTATGTCACATTTTAGCACAAATCAAGGGCTACTAGTGTATGTATATTTTGTAGATGCACATTCAATAGTTTCCGAGAAACAAGATTTTGCAAAACGTTACCCCAGCAGGAAACTGAATATCTCAAAAACCTTAAGGCCCACAAATTTTATTTTTAGTCGCACATTCATACACAAATATAAGCTATCTGCCATATAAGTTAAATTTGTCTAGGTCCATTCGTTTAGAATTTTCCTGCTGGAAGAACGTTACCCCAGCAGAAAACGTATTTTGCGTTTTATTCCAAAACGGGGACATACACAAATTTTTTTTCATGACGCACATTCGCAGCGTATGACACACTAATTATTTATGTAATGCACTTCATTCTACAAGATACTTTTCTGCTGGGGTAACGCACACATACTATGAAGACATATCCAAAGCCTTGCACAACACAGCTAAGGCTCACTTCAGTGTTATGGGGAATTCTTACAGCAAGGTGGGAACCCAGAACCTCTTCAACACCGTTATTAAATGTGGGAGAATTCCATAGGCGTGGAGGGGGAGTTTGGTGGCGCTCTTTTTTAAGAAAGGAGATATAACTCTCCTTAAAAATTACAGCCCATCTCGCTCCTGAGCCATGTCTATAAGCTGTTCTCACAAGTGGTCACAACTCGTCTCGCTAGGAGACTCGACGAGTTCCAGCCACCGGAACAGGCCGGCTGTCATGGAGGATATGGCAATCAAAGACCACATACACACAGTAGGGCAGATTATACAGGAGTCAGAAGAGTATAATAAGCCCCTCCGTCTGGTTTTTGTGGACTATCAGAAGGCCTTCGGGTCTGTAGAAACCTGGGCTGTTCTGCATTTCTTATAGCGAGTCCAAGTAGACTATCCTTATATCGAGGTGAGATGTCTCTACGAAGCCGCCACCATAAATGTCCAAGTACAGGTCCAGCAGTCTAAGCTCATCCAATTGCGCAGAGGAGTGAGACGGCGGATGTCATATCACGAAACTGTTCTCTAGCGCGTGTGAAGATAGTGTAAGACGCTGGACTGGAAAGGAAAGGGCATTAGCATAAACGGCGATTACGTCTCACACCTACGCATTTACATTCCCTGATGACATAGTCTTAATGACGGAGTCGCTAAAGGAGCTGAACCAAATGCTGGACGGCCTCGCAGTCGCAACGCATCGATCTTGGCATGAACTTGGATAAAACCAAGGTCATGATTAATGCCCACACTGATCCAATACCGCTCGTCGTACGTGATCACCTCCTTGAAATCGTTTCTGAATGATCCTGCAGTTAGGTTAAAATAATTTCGAGATGGAGGCCAAGAGGATGATCCAGCTAGGTTGGGCAGCGTTTGGGAAACTACGTCGTCTTCTCTTCATCCATACCGCAATGCTTGAAAACGAAAGTTTTCAGTCAGTGCGTCCTAACCTACGGAGCTGAAACGAACCCGCCACGGCTGCCCGATATCGGGCCCTTCACTGTGGGGTGTGAAGGACCTCGGGGACCTTACCCGCCAAATAGGCGCCGAACGACCCCGTGACCGCACGCCCTAGGTCCCCCTGCGACGGGTCAGTCGAGTGGCCCCGCCGCCTGCCACACGGTCGCAGAGGATGGAGAGAGCGGTCGGTCACGATGCCGCCCATACGACACCGCAACCTACTACCACTCCAACTGGGCTTAGAGCGCAAAACCCAGAGGAGCGGTCTGTTCTGGGCTCGGCCGTGTCGCCGTCTGCGTTGGCACGGCCCCATGGGTTCCGCTTAGCTTCACTGCGGGTGACCAGGCCGCGATTACTAAGCCCCCCCCCCCGCCTCGGCAACGCCGGAATTATTCGGGGGGGACTCCTTTTTGCCCTGGTAAAACATAAAATTCCTAGATTTTTTTAGTATAGGAGAAAAAGACTCGTACCCCTAGAAATGTGAAATTCGAATTTAACGCGGGTGAAACTAGTAAACTTCATGAAGACACTCTATTTGCGCCGTCTTAATAAAAGAAACCTCCATGCAAAATTTTAACTCGTGATATGTCACCCAGTTTTTATCTTTTATAAATATAGATGATGTTTTATTTTAACACTAAGCACACCTAAGGTGACCAATTTGCAATACCAAATGATGGATGCCAGAAATGCTTCAAGTTCTTCAAAAAATATTTTCCTTTTGGATTTGGAAAGCGCTTCAGATAATCCCGATTTCGAATTTGATTTAAAAACTGCATCAGCGCATTCCAAAGGGCGGACCATTTGGGTTGAAAATCTTATCAAACATAGAAGATCGTGAGGATAAGAGGATGAATGTCTTGTATGAGTGTTGTACTGGCTAATAATTTCAGACAATAAGTAAAAAGAAAAATTACTTTAGTCCCGAGGGTGTATACTTGAGTTTTACAGCACTGTGTACCGAGCTGTATAAAGTATCTTACGATATATAAAATATTATAAAATATATGTTAACAAATACATATATTTTCATAGCAGTGCAACTTAAAATTCGCCCGATCACTCGCCCTATCGCTCAGTATCTTAAAATACTCAAAATAAATATTATACTGGCTGTGCCCCGCGGTTTCACCTGCGTTGAATAGGTACTAATTTCTCTTTATAGGAGCATATTCCCATAAATCTCCCAGTGAAATTTGATGTTTTACCAGGACAAAAAGTAGTCTATAGTGCCTACTCTACATCCTTTCAACAAACTATATGCCGATAATGAAGTCGAAGGAAGGACAAACAAACAAACACACTTTCGTTAGGATTAGAATTAATCGTGTGTGATGGTCCATAATGATTGTATGGCAAGTGATATTTTAAAATTTTTCGTCGTCTGTAATACGCTTTAATCTTTGTTACATAAAAATCGGTAAGTAGGTACAGCCGTTGAGAAAAAACTCACAAATTGTGATTCATTTCCATGAGAGTTTCTAAGCTAAAATGTCAGGGGTGTTTGTATTTGGCAGATAGACGCCGACTGCCGCCCTGAGACTGGTCTTCGATCGCGAGGCATAGTTAAGGCCTCGCGCTCGAAGAGAGTTGGAAGGTAAGGAGTGTTCTTTCCTTTGGCTGTTTGACTGTCGGTGCTGCTGTGGGTAGCAACGGCGATCGAACGGTCAGGGGAAGGAAAGTCAATTGTTTGTATGTCTGTCTTTTGTCAGCGGGCTGGAGGCGTACTTGGCGGCGCATCTGCGCTTCCGAGTACGCCTCAGAAGTCTGCAGGATTTGGGTGCTAATTAGTAGCACCTGAACTCAGAGTGATCTTCGGACGCGAGGCCTGGGGAAAGGCCTTTGCCGCTCGAAGAGGAGAGGGGTTGTTGCCGTATCTAGTAACCCGATACGGCGGCGCCATGAGGAAGGATAGATGTGACGACGTATGTGTGGGCCATGAAGCTATAAGGTTTTGTGTTAACGAAAGGTGATGGATGGCGCGAGACACGCGGGACGCAACCTGCGGTACTCGTGCACAGGTGTGGGACACGCGGGGCAGTGATGCGCGCGCTTTTAACTGAGTGTGCGTCTGTCCTGTCTGTGTCCCAATCGGGGGGAGGGAAGGTGATGGATGAATGGGGTCGGCGAGTGTGTGGAACGGTGGGCTCGCCGGTCAAGTATGGGAGGATAAGGGGACGCCAGCCGGGCCGGGTTTGGCACAAAAATGGCGAGAGAGGGTTACCGGAGAGGTTTTAGTGGATATTACGTCCTTTTCAGGGCGTCGAGTCCCACATAATTCTGGTCCCCCCCAGACCAGTCTATTCGTAAACGAATTTCCTCGCCGCATAAAAAAAAAAGGGGTGTTTGTATTTAGTTAAATTTAAATAAAGGTTTTGTTCCGGATTTTAACTCACTTCCAACATTTCAACGTTCCACATAAGAACCACGAGGACTCCTGCAAGCTGCGTCAGGGTTACGTATGCAAACGATATCAAAAAAGGCTTGTACACTGATGGTTCGCCCATGGCTGCAATCTTCTCTCGCGTTGTTAAGCTGAAATAATGTACCTACTTAAGACTATGAAATAATGTACAACGTGTCCCTAAACTCAACGTCTGGCTGAAAGCGAAGGACAGGCGGGATCATGATATGACGACCTAGAAAGACCAAATAGTCACGGGTTAGGTCCGGGGTAGCTTCCAAGAGTCTTTCACATCATACATACATCATCAGCCTATATTAATCCACTGCTGGACATAGGCCTCCCCTAATGAGCGCCATATAGCGCCCGTCTTCAGCTTGCCGCATCCAGCATCTGCCAGCAGTCTTTCGCAAATCGCCATCCCACCTGGTCGGAGGGCGTCCTACGCTAAGTTTGCCGAGTCGCGGTCTTCACTCAAGAACACGTTTACCTACTGCCACTTCAGCTTGCTAATCTTTTGAGCTATGTCGATAACCTTGGTTCTCTGTTGGATGTATTCGTTGCGAATCCTATCCTTCAGAGAAACTCCGAGCATAGATCTCTCCATAGCTCGCTGTGCGACTTTAAACTGGTCGACCAGCCCTACCGTGAGTGTCTACGTCTCAGCTCCGTAGGTCATGACGGGTAGGACGCACTGATTGAAAACTATCGTTTTCATGCATTGCGGTATGGATGACGAGAAGACTCGTAGTTTCCCGAATACTGCCCAACCTAGATGGATCCTTCTTTTGGCCTCCTTTTCGAAATTGTTTTTACCTAACTGCAGAATCTGCCCAAGGTAAGTGTCCTCGGAAACAATTTCGAGAAGGTGGCCATGTATGATGACCGGTCCCGGATCAATGTGGCCATTGATCATGACCTTGGTTTTATCCAAGTTCATGCAAAGACCGATTCGTCGTGAGGCTGAAACTAGGCCGTCCAGCATCCGGTTCAGCTCCTCCAGCGACTCCACCATTAAGATTATAATATAATAGAATAATGCTGAACAATTCACACAGCATTATCTAGCCCCAAGCTCTTAAGCCATAGCCATAAGCATTATGTCATTCGCGAATCGCAGGTGTGAGATGTAATCGCCGTTTATGTTTATGCCCTTACCTTTCCAGTCCAGCGTCTTAAACACATCTTCCAACGCGCTTGTGAACATCAACAGTCTCACACCTCTGCGCAGTTGGATGGGTTTAGACTGCTGGCCCTGTAATTGGACACTCATGGTGGCGGCATCATAAAGACATCATCGCTGTAAGGATTCCAGAAAAGCAGGCTGATTGCACTGTCCCATCCATTAACTATCCATCCATCCATTGAGTCGGATGACCTTCACGTTTGAAAGCCCAGGGGACGAGGGATCCCATCCATCCTCCATCCATCCAGTCAGTCTGCCGCGTAGAGGCACTCAGCAAAATATCGTATTTGGTCACATACATTAACCATCCCCAGCCATCAAATTAGCTAATGCCAAAGCAAATGGATTATGGTAATGGAAGATGGATGGGATAGTGCAATCAGCCTGCAGCCTAGGTTTCGACTGAGTCAAAGGCTTTTTCATGGTCCGATAAGGCCAGACTTAGGGGCTGATTATACATACTCCTCGGACTTCTGTATAATCTGCCTCATTGTAATGAATGAACTGTGTGTTACTTATATAAAATTCGTGTTTTTTTTCTGGGTCATCCATCACGAACCCGCCTCTTTCGAGTTAACGTTGAGTTTAAGGATACGTTTTGCAGGGAGTAAAAAACGGCTGGTGGCGGCAGTGCGGGATAATATTCATTCCTCTGGAACTTTTTTTATAGGACCAATTCGGGATCGTTATTTATACAAACAACATTGTTTCTTTTTGTATTAATAAAGATTATATTTGACATTACATCGGACATATTTGATGGAGAAATCAATGAACAATATGTTTTTCATACGGTCGAACATAGAACCTCCTCGGTAAAAATACGACTAGATTTTTTAATAGTTTGAACCTTACTTTTTGATACACCTCGTATTCTGGTATATTATCTAGTACTTACGTCCCTGCCTTAATACTTACGTCCCTGCCTTAAATATATATTTGTAAAATGTTGTAGTGATTATTAGATATTTCGTTTGTCTAGTACCCTACTACGCTACTAAGCTAAGGTACGCTTGCCCATGCCCACCGGCTACAGGGGGCACCAAAATCAGTTGCAAAAAAAAGGAGTTTCAGTTGCTTTTAGAGCACAGCGCTTTTTGAACGCGTTTTTTTTTTTTTGCTCCAGTAAAATCCATGTTCTATCATTGTCATGGGACGCTGCTGGCGCATGGCGCCTGCGTGGAAACATGCGAGGAAGAAATGGTAGAGCCAAACATTACCTCATCTGTGGTAGTGCAAATTTATCCATGTAGGTATTGGTAGGCGCATATAAAAGTTAACAAACGATATAACCAATTTCTAAATATTGAACCTACGAACTGTGTTGTGGTTGTTTCGAAGTGCTAATAATTTAGAATTGAAACCGTAGTAGGTAAATTTCAAATTATGGCGTTACGGAAATTATTAACAAACTAATACTTAACAGGAATAATAACAAAGCTCATTTATTACCAATCTTCAATTACTAATCAGTAGTTAGTGCATTTCTTAACGTAAATTCATCACAGTGATTATTAATAAAATTATACATATCGCTTCTAATTTTAAAGTTAAGTTCTTAATTATGATCAAACAAAAATGTATATTATTATTTTATTTCATTTTAATCACCATCGCTACTGTTTCTATTAGCGGTAATCGAAACCAGTTCTTGGGTATAGGAGCAAGCTGGAAGAGGTCCAGCTTGCTCCAGGCCTCTTTGTCTGGTGCTCTCTTTTTCCATCCAATTCCTGCTATAGATTTTATATATTCTGTCCATCTTTTTTTGCGTTTTACTATGCCTGTCTACCACCACTTTAATTTAAGGCCATATTGTAACGCATCTACAACTTTCGTTTTTCATCTAATCTGTTCGCTGTTTACTCTGTGTATCCTTCTTAGGTTTGGTACGCACCTTTCCATTACTCTCTGGTATGTGAACTATCTCAGATTATATTTTTTTATATTTTACGTCCACTGTGAGGGTAGGTAGAATGCAGGTATCTAAGACAGATAGATTCTTTAGATAGAGGGGGAATTCCCCTTTTAGGATTTCCTTGAGTGACCAGAACTTTTCCAACTCATGTTGATTCGGCGATATTCCTCTAGCTCTAGTTCGTCATTTTTATCTTCAAATGATATTTGCTTTCCTAAATATATGTCGTTTTTCGCATATTCAAGAGGCTTTCCATTCATTCAAGTTTCATCTTATTTGTGTGGCTGTTCGTTTTTTTCGGTCTTTGTTTTGTTCTCGTTTATTTTGAGGTCTACTTTTTCGCTCTCTGTTTTTAACGTATTTATATATTTTTCTAAATCATTACCTACTTGTTTCGGCGAATAGAGCTAAATTTTTAAAAAAAAATTCGAGTCGATCTCGGTTGACTCTTATTCCTTATGACTGCCAGTTCAAGTTATCAAAAATATGTCTCTATACTATAATGAACAGTTAGGGTGAGACCCCTTGTCTCACTTTTCTGCAGATCGTAATATCAGGACCTCGTTTCTCCAGTTTTACTTGACTTACGCTGCCCTTGTATATGTTTTTCAGGTCCTGTTCCATATTTACCTATACACGCACGCAGGTTAATGTATTTAGTTTTATATTTTAAATTAAGATTTTAAATTATTCTAGCAATAAATGATTTTTATTATTATTATTATTATTTTTCGACTATTTGGCATTTCCTCAAAGCTTCTCAGATAGCGTCGCCGTCGTGAGAGAACGTCTCAAACGCTTTGGCATCATCGATAAAAGCAATATGCAGCGGCCTGTTATACTCTTTGTATTTCGCCATCACTTACTTGTATGTAGTCCATTGTACAAAATCAGGAGCGAAAAGGAATAACAGGTAAAAAAGAAACAATACATTATAAATAGGTAGGACCTATCCCATCCGATCGGTGTACCTACCTAACCTAATACATAACCTATTCAAGTCAAAGTAGGATCCTAGGATCTTAGATTCAAGTAGCAAGCCCCAGCACTATCTAAAATATCTACTCAACAAAATTATACTTTTATATTTGTTTTTTAATTTATTTTCGATTACGGTTTCATGGATAAAGCATGTTAATATTTTCACATAATTAGTATCTAAACGCGTGTAGGTATCAAAATGGACAAAAGTTCGTGCGGAAAAACCCTCCGCTACCCTAAAAGCTTTCGTGATAGCAAAAAATACAGTTAGAACCATTACCTATGAATATGATTCTTCTCTCGAAAGTCAAGTAGCGCCTTGATTTCGGCATCCACATCAAAATTTTTTGATCTGAATTTCTTCAACACTTCTTTAGCTTTTTCTGGTGAGCTCATTAGAACAAAATACGGAGTCTCAGGAAGGAAGAAGAAGGATATCATTAAGAAAAGCGAGAAAACAGCAGAAACATGGCACATCATCTGCCAATCCATAACTACTGCGAGGCCAGCCTGTTAAAATAAAAAATAGAGATATCTCCAGACTTCTATCATAATCATAAGTAGATACGATAGAAGTCTATACAAAAACATTAAGATCGTTTAAGTTTCAACTAGCAAAATATTACAATAAATTAAAGGTAAGTAATTCATAGTTTAATAGAGTCGACATATCTTAGACTTTTGACCTGTTACACACCAAATAAGAAGGTATTTAAGTTTATGTATTTTCTTGGACATAATAATGTAAGTCTTGTATTTTCGGCGACTCGCCGACAAGTAGAAAAAATACTGTAAAGTCGCACCAACCCGCCGCGCTAGGCGGTGTTGCCGTGCCGACTTTGGTGTTTATAATATCTATCGATTAGAGGTAGGTATATCAGATGGAACTAACCATAACTATCAGGCCGAGTGATACAAAAGAGTTAGGCATTGCACCATTAATTCCTCGCATGTTTGGAAGAGATACTTCAGTGAGATAAGCTCGCGGGGCAGTAAACATAAAACCAAGGCCGACGCCAATGATGATTCTTCCTGAAAAATAGAACACATAATTGGCAAAAGAGTACACAAACACAAACTTCGGGAAACTATATAACCGGCTACTTGTCAACACACATCATCACAATCTACTTGTGGATCAAGCCTAGACCAAGATCAGTAGTTGTCATTTAGCTTTGTACGGCCATGGACCAGTTCGCGTGGCGACAGAGACAGGAGACAGAGACACGAGACCGAAGACAACGAGGCGGTCGACGCCGCCGCCGTACAAAGCTAAATAACAGCTATAGGTCTCCTGTCGCGGTCACGGCGCGAACAGAAACCTTCAGAATTGTATAAAATTAAAGCCATGACATTAAAGCTCACCGATTATAATAGTGGTTGCGTTACTAGCAAATCCCATACAGAACCACCCCACGACCACGGGAGCTTCGCTTAGCGCGAACATTGGACTCCGTCCGTATTTGTCCATCAAGAACCCCGCTAATAAGCTGCCGATGGGAGAAAACAGGGTAAGCGATCCAGCTGAAAATACAAGTTTTTGCTGATAGAAAGGTGGTAAGATTATCGGTGGTAGAACTTTAAAAAGAACCTATCAGTTACAATGCCACTTATTGCAAAAATATCGCGCACACTCAGATTCACCCCTAGTAGCTCCTATTACCTTGACTCAGAGACCGCTGTCCTCAGGAGCGACAAATGCACGCACGTTTATCAATAAATAATAATTCCATAATCTAGTACTTACAAACCCTTTTCATCATCATTAACTTCATGAAATGATACATAGGTATTGTAACTCTATGTACCTTAACTTAGTTGGAACTTAGCTCTAAGCCCGGTGGTGGGTGTTGCAACACGATATTTTTTACTTTACTCTTACAACTCACATCGCTTCCCTTTTGCCATGCTCCTAAACTAAAACTTTTTACTTTCTTTTACTTAGATATTTTACTGTAGCTGGCCTTTAGTTAGTGCATGCTGGAAGTCCTTTATGTAAAGGAACACCTAGATTTAAGACCAACTTGCTTTTACACATATTTTTACTGTTGGTATTAATATATAAATTAATTAATCTTAGTTACATGTGTAGGTAAAGTAAAAAATATACATATTATTATACTTTTTAGACTTTAAGTAACCCATCGACAAGTTAACATGAAAGGTAGGTAATAACAGGTTTGTCACTGATTACTGCGGTTCCCAATACCTACCCAAACTAGGCATTGCAAATGTAAATATATTGGCTAACTTAGGTTAGCTAGTTAGATAAGTAAACCAACCAATCCAAGATTCTTGACTCAAATTTATCTGGATCTCCGTGTCCTTTCGCATCATTGGAATCGCGGCAGAGGTGAATCCAAACGTAAGGCCGATGACTGTAGACGTCTGATTTATCCAGACCCCATAGCCGAACTGAATTAACGAGGTTCTGGACCAGAAACTGGGCTCATCGGGCGGGACGATAATGTCTGTTGCCGAAAAAACCTTAGACAGGTGAGTCTCAGCCTCTACCGGCGAAGAGTTTGAACCAACGCCAGGTGGAGGAGGGGTATCTGGAGGAGGGGTATTTGGTGAAGGCTTCATGTTTTCATTATTCTATCAGAAGGGGAAGAAACCAGACTATAAATTGAATCCAAAGAGAATATAACGCTACGCATTGCATCCACAAAAATTTGCCAGGAAGGCAATTCTCGCAATATATCTACTCGATAAATATGTCAAGAACTGTCAAATTTTTGAGTGATTGCTTGGAAGCAAACAAGCGTACTCTCAACATTGCAATTCGATATTTATCGAGGGCTTTTTTGGTAAGTTGCTCGATATGCAACGAGTGGTCCTAGGCACTCGTTCGTTCGCATTATCGAAGAGTGAAAGAAGAACATCATTCATATCTCTCTGTCACTCACTATCTCTAGTCTCTGCTTGTTTTGTTTGATGTTTGAAACAATTTCGCGGTGTTCCTTGCTTCTCAACTCAAGTCTAAGATAACCTAGTGCAGTGTGCAATTCCTCTAGTTTTTTTGAATATTTACCTATTTAATAAAATAGCTTTATGCATCATTATTATTTACTTAGACTATAATTTCAGGGGTCAGGGGTGGTATAAATTCCATTTTTTCCACTTTCTTTTGCGCGAGGGGCGCCCGATTAAAACGAAATTATAGTAAACATTGTAAACTGTGTTGCCTGCTGACTAGATTATTTTCGCCCCCTGCGCACGGCTATCCCGCCGCACAGCAGAGATGTCGTCCGTCAGCTAATAAAACCGTACAAGTCTTTGACAAACAAAATTATTTCAAATTATACTAGCTTCAAATAAAAAGTTGCAACATAAATAAACATAACTATAGTTTCAAATGTTGCCAGTTGTTGCTTAAATTTCTAGATTCAGATAAAAATTAACTAACTTTGAATTACTGACGAAACACAAACCAGACATTGACATTCGTAAGGTTTGACATTCAAATATGTAATGACAAGACATACTGAAATCAATGAAATGAGAATGCAGTTTTTTGTAGGGCTCGATATATCATCGAAGGCTTGATACGTATCAATTGATATTTTATCCCGTGATATGCGTATCACTCGATAAATATCACGTGATACTCAGAATTGGCCCCAAATGCAACCACCCGTATATAAAAAGCACTTTGTGGCAAAGAGAATAGATTAATAATTATCAAAGATACGTTTAATTATGAGCAAAGAGTATAATATTAAGAGTACGCGTAGACCAGAGTATTACTAACTATAGGGCGTAAACGAGGCGTAGACTGAGAATAGACGTACTAGACCACAGAGATTTAAAGAAACAGCCGCCGTTATTGCTCTGAGCAGCCGCCAGTTTAAAGTCTGTGAGATAAACCCTGGTAAATCCACAGACTTTATAGTGGTGGCTTGCTTTAGTATTTGCTCTGAGGTTGCGCCCTAAAGCAGACTCGACATTATTTTCACAACTACCTACTAATAAAAGAAGTATAAATATAAAAATCATAATATAACGCAATTTTAATAAATAAATAATAAATATAGAAGCAATTTTATTTTGGTCACTTTCACTCCAACCAAAAATTAATAAACCTATCTCATTTTACTGTTGCAACGCTAACTCATATATAGACAAAGTAGTAAGGTGAAGCAAATCTCCATAGTGTAACGATCCAGTCCGTGCTTTGTATCGTATTTCAAATATTAAGCGGTTTTGTGCACCTAGCATCAGGTTACCTTTGATGGAAATGAAAGAGATGGCAACAAAGTCATTTGTAAAACCAATTGAGAAACCCGCTAAATGAAAATAATAAAAAAAAAAAGATTCAAGGCAGAATGAGTGATAAGGATCTGCTTACTGCGTATAAAGGAACGGGGTTTGAAACATATTCGAATATTTGAATTGTTCTGAAGGAGGTGGGGCTAGTTAAGCCAATCACAAGGCATGTAAAGAATAGATTAGGAGTTAAGCAACCAATCAGAAGAATGTCTGCAAGAAGTCCGCGCTATGTCTGCACTTTGTCCGCACGATGTCCGCGAATTGTCCGCGAGCATAAGCGAACAATGTTCGTTTAGGGAGCGCTTGATGGAAAATTGAACCTTATAGTCAAAGAATTAAGGATTAAGTTAGAATGTAAAATTTAGAGTAAGACGTTCTATAAAAGGGTTCGCGACGAGAGAATCGGGATAGTTCAGTTTAGAATTTTGCAGAGTAAGTAGGTCGAACCGCTGCCCAATTTTGAAATTAGATTAATTTTTGTTTTGTGTCCGGAAGACAGTAAAGTTAACTTTTATATTTCTTTTAGTTGCTGGGACTTAAAAATCTGTGTAAAGGGATCTTCTGTGAAATTGTCTCTTGTTGTTTGATTTATCAAATTGCAGAAGATGCTTTGTTGAAGAGCCAATTATGTGGAATTTTATGGGGATAAGCTTGTAAATTCTTAGTGTAATTTCTTGGGTTTTATAGTTTTGTAGGTTGTAAATTCAAGCTAGCTACCCTCTGTGCTTAGGCAAATCCAAGTTGTCACTTGGTTATGCATATCAGACCAGTAAGTATCTGTTTATGCATATCAGTCTTTGTAGGTAGATTAGGATGGGACGGATCTCTGGGGCGGACCCAAAACTGATTTTTCTCTTGCATTGAGATCAGTTAGCCTCACGACCCTCAGCTTCCAGGGACCTCATTGCACTTAGAGCGTTCCAGCTGTTGTGTCGGTCTTGTTTATATATTTATATATACACTACTTATATTCTGATAGGATCGTCATCCACATCCCTGACTTTCGAGTCGTGAATGACGATAAATACACTGTTATAGAGTTACTAACACAGTCTGGCTTTACAACCCAGCAATAGGGATGTTAACAATTTTTCGGAATTGCTTTTATTTTGAAGATGGACTCTTGTTTAGCATAAAAAAAAATATTTTCTTTAAAAATATTACTATTTTCGATAAGAAAATGTACAAAAATAGAGTAATTTTAAACTTTTCCGCTAAAACACTAACAACTGTCACGTAACAGAAATGACGTCACGAACCGCAAAACGATGGTCGCGATTCATGACATGACTGTATGTTGTATGTCCATTGTTCGATTAGGACATGTGTTTTCTTAATTTTACTTGAATACAAACAATCAAAATGAACACAAAGTTTTACAAAACCTGTGCAGTGCCCCCTGTGTAAAAGTACAACAATTACTATACCGGAAAAACTGTTTATTCATGTGCCAAAAGATAAGCAAATGTTACGAATTTATTGTTTTAGCACATAACCTAACTTTGTAAACAGTGATTTAAACGATGTTCTAAACACGATAAATTATATATAAAAAGCATCTATTACACATGTACTTGACTGTTATTTATGTATTCGTAGATAGATAAATGGTATTAAACGTAAAAGAGTACCTACAAAGATGTTTTCACGTTCCTGAATTCTGAACCACAAAAGTCTTCGTTTCTTGCAAAAAAGTTTGCCACCATCAACAAATCTACTTTTGGTAAGTTGGAACTATTCCCTTTAGTGAATCCGGATTCCATCATGTATTAATATTATGTAATTTACAGACTAATTCGTCGTTATGAGAAAATGCAGAAAGGTAAACAAACAGTGCGACAGCTAGTTTTGCAGCTAGTGACGTCATAAGCTTATAATGGCGTTTGCAGTCACTTGACAACAGATTATAAATATAGCATTTAAAATCATTTTTAATAAATTCAATAAGTTATATTATATTATAAAAATGTGATTTTCGATATTCTAATAACACAAATGATTATAAAATTAACACTAAACTTTAATTTGTGATTATGGTTAACATCCCGATTCCCTAAATAGTGTTATTTAGAAGTCTGACATTGCACCCAGTTGGACTACATTACTCACTACACGATTAAAAGTAAATGTGAAGCTAAGGCTTCTAGTTTTGGGGTATACAGGGTCTTAGCTAGAATAGGTTAGGGTAGGTATACATTAGGTGAATAGGAAACTAATCTCTCGCCAAGTAAATAACGTAACGTAGTAAAATCAATATTATTAGTTATATATAAAAAGGAGCGGTTGAATATTTCTCTCTTCGAAGTGATTAAGTTTATATTCTAATGATTCGTCTCTATAATAGAACTAAACCTTTCTTCAATTCTTAATACCTAATTAAAGAACTGAAATTAACATAAAAAAGTTCGGGATCTCTAACGATCTGATTACAATAATAATTTTGATAAAGAGTTAAAAGAATTTACTTTCAATTGATCGCCTACAAGACTTAACAGGCAATAAGGCTTTATAAAATGTTCAGGCGTTTCGCTATGTAATGCATTGGTCATAGTACCTAGTTGTTCTTTACTATCTGTCTAGCAAAACTCCAACAAAATTTCTCTTAAGTAATGAGAACATTGGTAACGGAACTATGAGAAGATAAAATCTCTTTTCTTTACCTTATTGAATATCTCTACTAATTGAATCTAGATTTGAAATGGAATTTCTTATAAATATACAAACCATTCTCATTATGTGGAATGAATTATATTGAAAGTAAAATGATTTACTTGTTCTGAGCAATCATTTAACACGTTGTTAGCTGGACTAAGTTTAATAACTCTAAGAAGTCAATACTTACTATGCTGTTACTAAATTTGAATACTCCTACAGGAAAGAATTCTGCTTTCAGGTTGGGCTAATGCCACCTTTTACTTTGTTGTCTCATGTAGAGGTAGACCCCTCTTATTTTGATTTAATCCAGCTAAAGCTTGGTGTATGACACCGTGGGAATTCCTTTGATAATAAGAGAACCCGCTATAAGCTTTGAGGCATTGATCCTTGGTTGGTTGAATCATTATAACTTTATGAGATTGTTTTATTACACAAATCTAAAAGCAGAATTAATTAAATATCAGAAGCGGTTGACTTCTTGGACATAGTACCTATTAAAGGAAGTATTGAATATCTCTACTATTTGAATCTAGATTTGAAATGAAATTTCTTATTAATATACAAACCATTCACATTATGCGGATTGAATTACCTATATTGAAAGTAAAATGATTTACTTGTTCTGAGCAATCATTTAACACGTTGTTAGCTGGACTAAGTTTAATAACTCTAAGAAGTCAATACTTACTATGCTGTTACTAAATTTGAATACTCCTACAGGAAAGAATTCTGCTTTCAGGTTGGGCTAATGCCACCTTTTACTTTGTTGTCTCATGTAGAGGTAGACCCCTCTTATTTTGATTTAATCCAGCTAAAGCTTGGTGTATGACACCGTGGGAATTCCTTTGATAATAAGAGAACCCGCTATAAGCTTTGAGGCATTGATCCTTGGTTGGTTGAATCATTATAACTTTATGAGATTGTTTTATTTTCTTATACATAAATCTAAAAGCAGAATTAATTAAATATCAGAAGCGGTTGACTTCTTGGACATAGTACCTACTAAGGAAGTCCTTTTTATAAATTCTATATGAAGAGATTATTATTATATCTACAAAATAAATTAGTAATCTGAAATTGAATCAAATTACTAATTCCTACCGAGGAAAAAGCGCGAATTAGGGGTTCTTCTGTATTTTATCGTTTTGAGAAAGTACGGTCGAATTCCGCCAGTAAAATGGGCACCTTATTCCTCAATACTTTCTGATTATGATGAGTTAGGCGATAGCTTACATATGACTTAGGTAGTGTAGGAAAGGAGATGAAATGTATGAATGGATTGCTCATTTAGTGTTCAGGTTTTAGCATGATTTAACTTGCTTCAGTTAATTTTTTACTTATCTTTCAGTTTGATTCTAACTACTTTTTACTATAACTTCAATTAATTGACAGGCATATAGTAAGTATTTACTTGGAAGAATGTTGAGTTTTGTACCCCTCTGATTGTGTGTTAGCTAACTGACAGACATTAGGCTGGCTTAGGTTTGATAAAAGATAGTGTCCTCTTGATAATGGTATGTGAGGGGTTTGGTATATGTGACATAATATCATGGATACCCAGCATGATAAAATGTCTTAGTAAGATTGACTACAGAGGAGTCTTGCCCAGCAAGAGAGATGAGAGACACTTCTTGATGCGGAGGCGGGGCATTAAGACATTGCTGTAGTCAAATGTAGGGCACTGCTGTAGTTAAATCTATTATGATAAAGAGAATAAAAGCAGTTTAAATCTGATTATGTTTGCTTCAGATTAAATCTCATAAGATCTTTTAGCAATAGGCAAAGCTGTCATAATGAAACACAAATCTCTATAGTATTTAATTCCTGCTTCAGCATAATTTAAGTACAATTTCAAAGTTTAGAAGAAATATAATATTACTTAAAATAGGAATTTATCCTTTCTGAGACTTTAGTTATTAAGTTATCTTATATATTAATTCAATACCTTATTATTACTAATACTAAAATCTAATTTATCTTATTATCATTAATTCTTATAGTATTTTTAGAGTAAAGTAAGTTTTTGGGTTAGGTAGTTTGTCTGAAGCTTCTAAAAGAAACTGAGTTACTACTACACAACTATGAGTCCTACCACTACTAGATGATCATTTGGCCACACTAATTAAAATCAACCGTAGGTAAAGCTTTAGGAATTAGTAAGTAAGAATAAAAAATAAGAGGTGAGGGGGGTCGTTACAATAGTGATATACTTCCTATAATAAATAATGATAAATAAATAATGCTCGAAAGTCCACACAGCTTAGCTTAGCTTGGGGCTAGATAATCTAGCCCCAAGCTAATCAGAGCTTGTGTAATTGGTTAGATAATTATACTCTCTGGTGATATAATATATTTGTAATCAAAGAGAATAAAACCACTACGTTATTTTTGTTGATTTTTGTAATCTTCAGCCCCTGTCAGCTGCATCAAAGAATTTTTCCTGTTGTTTTTCGCTAATTTTGTTAAATCACGTGAAATATTGGCAAAAAAGACGAAAATAAAAACCCTAAGTGTGTACAAAAAACTTTGTGGCCCATTTAGTGGTTTCCGTACAGTGCCTACTCTTAGTGCCATTCCAAAAAAAAAATGATTCATTGTTACAAGACGAAGTATGTAAGTACCTATTCTATCCCAATACCTGCCCCCTAGCTCGGGGATTATTGTCTAAGTTAGAATAGACAATAATGACATCGCATCGCCCTACATTGCGTAATTTTTTTAAACAGAATAAGAGCGTTACAGCAGTACTAAAATTCTACCATAAACAACAATCCCCGTGCTAGGGGAGCTGTTCATGGTTCATATCTTCATGTGTGTTATAATAAAGTGATTGGTTTTCCGCACTTACTATGGATATAATGCCGTCCTGCCATAGTTCAAAATGAATGAATTTATTTTGTTATTTTATAATATGTAATTCTTCTAATTTTTTTGGTTAAAATAATAATAATAATGCTAGACAATTCACACAGCATTACCTAGCCCCAAGCTAAGCAGAGCTTGAGTTATGGGTTACTAGATAACTGATTATACATAATTAACACTAGGTACTCGTGTACATAGATAGATATTTTTTATTATACATAGAAAATAATAGACATTTACGCACATAAAAGAATAATTTTAAACTTATTTTCAGAATAAACGTACGAAAAAATAATACGGTTCACTAAAATGTACACTGAAAAAATACAAGCACTATAATCCCAAACTAGCCTAGAAGCCTGAACTATGGTAACTAAAATATTGGTGTACTACGTATGTTTATTAAGTATTTAAATATTATATACATTAACACCCTAAAAGAGAAGACACACGGGCGCTGCCGCTGCGCTGCGACGACGCAACGCAACAGCTTCGATATTCTTAACAATACTGATTACTGCGCCATATTATTGTACCATGACTCCGCTGTCCTGCCTGCGTCGTCTCAGCGTCGCCTCGTCTCCCTCACTCCTTGTGCGCTGCGCGTGCGTTGTTTCGATGCACGTTGTTTCAGCGCAGCGTGTGGCATGCCGGGCAGATTTGTATGTAGAATTACGGAGCGTCAACGCTGCGACGCCGCAGCGCAGCGGCAGCGCCCGTGTGGCATCTCTCTAACACTCGACACAGATCAAACGTTGCTCGTGCAAACAAATAGTTGACTTGTCGTGAGTAACGAGGCACTCCGGGTTTTAAAAAAAATATCTGAGTGTCAGGTCGAAGCGACGCGCGACCCAATAGCTGCTGAGTATCTGGCGTAGCGCGTCAGCATTGCCATACAGCGGGGCAATTCAGCCAGCGTCTTGGGGACGCTTCCGACTCGTATTGCTCAGGATCAGTTGAGCTACCTGTAGATTGTTTGCAGCATTTTTTGTTAGTTCAGTTGTAAATACTAGTTTTAATTTAATTCTTTGATTTGATTGTAATTTTCTGTTTTTAATTAAGATTTTTATACAGGTACCTACATGGTGTAATTTATTTGTAAATGCGGTATCACTTGTAATACAAGATGTCGGAATAGATTTTAATGACAAACACAGTTGCCGCATTTATTGCCACATTTACAGAACTTGCCTATCACGTTCATGATATACAACCTGGTGACAGACGGACAGACAAATAGATAGACAGAAAAAAAACTGGGATTACAGGGAATACAATACTACAGTGCGACCGAAAGGGGTAGAAAATAAATGAAGTCGTTGCTGCCGCTTAGATTGCAATACGAATACTGTGACGCGAACGATCCTGAGATCTAATCGTTAACACATTATATGTAGTATCCCCTATGTAGTTTGTGGTTAACACTTTCATGGCCATGAGCCCTGCGGGGTCGCCCCATCGAGGCTGGGCAGCTAATGCGTTAAGCAATCAAACTTTGTTGAAAACGTGAAAATATTTCCCACCTATATTCCTTGGGTTTTATAATTCCTTTGTACATAAAATTAAATAGATTTTTTAATCGGAGAAAAGATGTGAAGAATTACATAATTTACAACCTAATAGCGGGTGCGCGTTATGTATTTCCCTTTGTTCGGTGTAGGACAGTTTCTAGATTGGACAGATTCTAAATTCGTAAATCGGCAGATTCGCTACTCGTCAGATCGTGAATTGGGCAGATTCTTGGATTCGACAGATTAGCTATACGGCAGAAAATGAACACTTATGCACAGAATACCTACTGATATAATACTGATCAATGCAAATCGTTTGCAACGAGGATCTTGCGTAGCAAGTATCGTAGGAGGAGCTACGAAGCTCTACGATAAAATATGTATCTTCATGCAGGAGTAGGTAAGTAAGGGCCCCCATGGTCATATTGGTCACACTTATACCTCCTCATTTATTTCGGTAAGAACACTGGGCACACTTGGATATGTCAATTTACAATAGTTCACAATAAAAGGTTTGCTACAATAAACCATTATGCTTCCTTCATAGCCATAAATCAGACTAACGCAGATAAGGTACTTAATATAAGTAATAGCACTCGTTTGAAGCAGATGGGAATGGTTCCCTTCACGTCGATTCCCGCAACGTCGACTCTCGTAAAGTCGAATTCCCTTCATGGCGACCGCGCTTTTTCGATGTGTACTGTGGGCAGCAGCATAGGGAAAGTAAATGCTGAACAATCCACATCGTGTGATGCTCCCTAGCAGTACTACGGTCTGGATCAATGGTTTTTTATACATGAAAGAATTGTACGGTTTATGTACTAAATTTTAGGACTCATTTAGTAGTACATAAACCGTAAAAAAAATTCATGTATAAAAAACCATTGATCCAGACCGTGGTACTGCTAGGAAGCATCACACATCCACATCCAGCCTCATCTAGCTAAGCAGAGCTGCAGCGCGGAGCAGAGTTATGGATACTAGATGACGGATATTCTTAAAAACAATATACCACACTAGCTACTGTCCGCAGCTTCGCACGCTATTTTTGATATAGTAAGTAGCCTATTATCTAAGTTAGACTATGTTTTTAACTGTCGCAAAGATTCATCGTGATCTGTTTAGTATTTTGGAGAGAGTAGGTAATAAAATAAAGGTGACATGTCAAAATATTATTAGTAGGATAGACAAGACACATTTTTTATTATACATTAAACACCCGGAACGCATTTGCAGATCGTACAACCATTTGTTCCAAGGCGGGAATCGAACCCGAAACCTCCTATGTCGCAGGTGACCTTGCCCGCCGCGCCATATTTGTCGTCAAAGTCAAGTATTCGAGTAACAACGCAAGGACTCTAAAAAATTAGCTAAGAATAAATCTGGTGCAATTTTTATGAATAACCACCACTACTCTTTCACGGTCATCTAGCCTCTTACTGAATGAAGTGCACCTAAACGGGTGCGCTATGTGGAAGTACTTTGGTGCGGTTCATCTGGGTGCGGTTCGTCTGGGTGCGCTACGAGGAATGCCTCGCAAATCAAGATAAATTACTTAAACTTACGCTAAACATTGTAAACAAATATCTTTTGAAAGAAAAAAATAAATATATTATTCAAATCAAGTCGATTGTTAAGTTCTAATATCACTCGGCAAAACTTTTTTCCTCATATCAGGGTATACAAAATTCTTCGTGTACACATTGTTTGCGAACTGAACAGAGAATATGGGCTTCACTTTCTTGCCTGCTAGCCTGAAATCATAATAGTCAATTCTGATCACTAACATCATCAGCATCCTTAACATCATCTTAAAGCATTAATGAACGTGGCTTCCCAAAAGGGTTCTAATCATCACCAGCTTGGCAGACAGATTGGTGATAGCAGTGAAGGTGTTAGAAGAGGAAGCTGCTGCTCTTCGATTGATAGTTATCCTATTTTCTGCTCTTCCGATCCACAAGCTGATTCGGAGGGGTCGATTCTTACGTCACGACCATTATATTTTTAGTGCACAGAACTCACAACAATCTGTGCATAAGACTACTGGGACAACTTTTGTTCCAGTAGTACTGGGAATAAGCGACCGCGGCGCAAAACCAGTATCGCAAATTAAAAGAAAAACAGAGTTCCAGTCAGAACCCTTAAAATTTAAAATGATTCTTCATGTCTATAGTTTTTAACTTTTATACAGATCATGATTTATAAATCCCGGAATTGAATGAAACATAATTTTCATTACCTCGGGTTTGTAGAGGTGATATTATTCTGTTACTTCTACACTTACTACTGGTTTATTTTCCACTTCTTCAAAAAAAAATAGATAGAGATAAGTGGATAAAATCAGTAACACGTTGTTTCTTATTTGATAATCATTACTATACAAAAAGCTGTTTATAGGTTTATAGTTGTTTATAGGTTTATAAACTTTGATTTGTTTTAAGTGTTTAAGTAACAAGTGCTTATTGCTTGCGTAAGGATTATAGGCATTACCTCTCATCACGGGAATACCTGCGTCCAGCAGTGGACCAACCATTATAGGCTGATGAGGAAGTGCTTATTTTGTGAGCCTAAAGAAATAAAGTTAGTTTGAGTATGATTTTTGACTCGAAGTTAAGGTATTTATATATTATCTATTCCGATCTCTAATGATAACAACATCGATTCTTGCTTGAAAGAGGTTTTAGTATGGACTATCCTAGCTCGTATCTACGAATAACGTGTCTCCTTTGCTACTAATATTGTCGTACATTATAGTGACCCAATTATTTTAAAAAATAGCTTGAATATTCACCTGTTATTGAGTTGTTCCTCGTATGCAGTTAGAAGCTTCAGCAAGGGTCCGCGCGCTAGGTCGTTGAATTCTACACCTTTGACCATTTTAGTTTTAGGAACTGAAAACAACATCGATCGTAGAATGTTCTACTGAAAACAAATTTGATTTTACTGTTTTGAAAAGACTAAAAACCGACTTTTTACGTGCGAGGAAGCATGAGCTTCGAATCCCGTTTTTTTTTAAGTTTCGCGGGTCAAATACTATTTCTCCGGGTATAAACTTTTATTGGACCATCTCGGAAAAATTTGATTAAGATTATATTTTGCCAACATACAGGTTTTTGGTACCTACCTACAAATATGTTTCTGGTAGGTTATAGTATTACATAATGCACTTATATTCATTATTTACTATTCGTTTAAGTAAATAAACTAATTTTCAACTAACTGCATTGCCTGTGTTATAGTTATATACGCCGAGCGCAAAATTTCTTCTGAATAAATTACGAACTTTGTAGTCTGGCTTCCTCGATACAGGCCTAGCCTAGTGAGGAAGCCGACGGAAATCACTGTAGAAATAAGCTCAGCAAATTATGTACAAAATTAACTTTTTCGTGTGTTTTAGGTTTAAGTTTATCTACTAATCTATTTTGTATAATTTGCTGTAATAAACATTTTTTACTTTACTTTTTTACTTATTAATTAAAATTAATGTAGTAGGTATATTTACTACAATAATTTTATATGTGACTAGTAGTCCGCCCGGGCTTCGCACGGGTATATTCTGTAGCCCATGTTCATCACGGATAATGTAGGATTCTAAAGGTAAAATAATTTTTCTAATCGCGTCAGTAGTTTTGGAGCCAATTCAAACACATAAACAAATCTTTATAATATTAGTATAGATGTAGGTAATCTTTCATTTATAAAGTTTCTACTACTAGTTTTTATAAGGCTTACAAGCTTAAAGAAATAAACGTTATTGAATTATGAATTTATCGAGCCTGGTGATGTCACACTGTCTGCATCTTCATTTCGGCCACTTAGATGCATGTTCTTCTGCGTTGCGGCTCAACTTTCTCTGCCGTAATAAAGACTGGTATTATGATAGATTTATAAATTTATAAAACATTTGAGTTTAACTGGCAGGCTTACGAGGAGTCGACATGCAGGGAACAATTCGCGTAAACCATGGAACACCATACTTAGTAGGTAAACCTGGAGTGCCTACCTACTCGTAATCAACAGCGATTAGAATCATAGCATAGATACGGACGTAGTACTAAACAGTTTTAACTACTAAAGTAGTTTCAGCACTTACTGCCTGCGCTAGCGTTATGTTTCTTCTGTGTGAATTGTTCTTCCTTGCTATCACTAAAATGTTGAACAAATACTAACAAAACAGATAGTTTAAACCACATAGTTTCACACACATTTGTTTGTGCGCTGGTCAATGAAATTTAACTGAATGTGCGCAAGCGATAATGTTTACAAAACTCTGTTCATGTTTGTAAATCTTGTAGACCTTGGGAGTTCCTTGACCAGAAAAATAAAGAAATCGGACGAAAATAAACAAGGATGGTGTAGGGTAGTGCGTGCATTAGGGTTATTGTTATTTATTTGATTAAAAGTTTTACCTAACCAACATTTTAATCCATATTTTGTTATTGTGAATTGAACTTTATTTGTAGTGTACTAATTACTCTAATTACCTTTTTTATTAAATTATTTATAAAGTGTGTGTACCTATTAATATTGTATTATATTAAATAAAGTATGTTGTTCATAAATAGACTTATTAAAGTGGTCAAGCTGTAACTATTTGATGTTAATTTCAACTCAATACATTTACGCGTTCCTGAGAAAATGGGATACGGACAGACGGGCAACAAAGCAAATTATCCTGTAAGGGTTATTTGTGTCCTCGATACGGAACCTCAAAAAGTACACATAATTAGACAAAATAAATAAATAAGATAAAACGGAATCTAGAAGCTTATAGAAAGGACAAAATCGTAGTATCTCGTAGTTTTTATTTCATTTACGATATTATTTAGGTACATAAGATTCATTTCCTTATTAATATAATTATCACAATAACAAAATGCATAGCATGCTTAAAATATTTTGGCGTTCACTTTACTAATAAAATGATCTAATCATTTGCAAAAATAAATAAATTGAAAAGAGTTTACGAAAATTGATTGTCTCTTATTCTCAATGGCACTCATTATTAAACTAAAATTTGTTACATCACATAAATACCAAATTTACAAATTATGTACTTACATATTTACCTTCTGCATAATACTTTAAAATATACAATCACATTCTTCTAACAATTAATTCTTTCAGAAATACTTACCTACAACAGAATGTATAAGAAAACTCAGGCTCAAGGCACATTATATTTTTTCTTAGCTACTTATACATATAAAGCTAAAAACCTACAAAGTACCTATTTACAAATAAAACTACCTACAATGTATTACTTAATAATTTGTTCTTGAATCTCAGATATTTTTTTGGTAATCAAGGGTTTTACAAAAAAAAATATGCTGGCGAAAATATAAAACGATGTTGGAATCATCGAAACAAATCGCAGAACTTCGAAATTTTCATTTCATTAGGTAGTCTTATCTCGTTTTCGAACTCAAACTGTTCTCGCTTCGCTATGTTTTTGTATAGAATGTCCTTGTTGACTTTAAATATCTTGAATTCTAGAACAGAGCATATTAATATGCAGTATGTATACCTACTTAGTGTAACGCGAATGGATTATGCAGAAATTACAACTTTGCATATTATGCCATATTTCTCATTTCATATACGTAATTCTGGCTCACAGATAAAACCAATGATAAAAACCTTACGAGGGTACGGTACTTGAATAAACTCAAAATTATATAAGGCTCAAAATTATGACCGTTTGTAGTATAAAGTTGGTACTTGGATATAATCCAAATTAGGTTGCTTGTTTGGATAAATCCAATTAGCAAGAATAAATTCACCTCAGCAAGCCCTATGATGTAAACAAACACATAAAACCGTTAGTTTTTTTTCTGATATCCGCTCACGCAGTTTCGTTCACACTGGCCTTGCGTAGTGACTTAGTTCTTCCGCAGAAGTAATCTTCGATTTCCTGAAGGGTCCTGCCTTTCGTTTCCGGGAGGAAGAAGTAGAAGAATATGATACCTGAAACGATGGTATTCAAATTAATTTAGGTACTTGATATAACATTTGTGTGGTAAGTTTTGTATGGATGACAGGTAAAAGTAAATCTTTGTAGTGTTTTTTTAACTGGGCCGACCGAATCCGGAATCTTACGAGATACTACAAGGGTATTCCCTATAGGGTATAAGATGAAGAGTTTTTCTGTGAAATCAGTTTTGCAATAGCGAATTTGGCCATGCGTAGGTAAGTTGAGTAAATTTGCTATGCTATAAAATTGAGACAAATTTGTTTTGGGTTTGGGGAAAAAAGTTAAGTCAATGGCTATAAAATGGATGGAACCGTGAAGTGAAAAGACTCTTGACCTATCTAGTGGACTTTCTGTTAGGTTTAGGCGCGGCGAAAGAATCGATTTCCCAGCTCAGTCCGAGGATTTTGTAAGAGCCGACTAAGGGAACCTGACCTACGAAAGGAAGGGAAACAGCGTTTCACTGTATATTTTTACACCTCACCAATCCGCGTGCAAAGCGTGGTAATTATGGCAAAACCCCCTCGTTTGGGGAGGCGTGTTTGTATGTAGCAGTTCCAGTATGTGTGCTGATAGCTGATAAAGATATACTCACTGCACAAAGACATGCAGCCATAGAGTCCGAAGACTCCGTAGTCGTTGAGCTGACCCTTGAGGAACGGGAAGGTCTTCACGACGGAGAACACTGAGAGGTGCGCCGCGCAGGTCGTCATGCCGCCCACTATGCCGCGAACCTGAGAAAAACAGAAAACAGATTATTATTGCCATTATGAACATAATTATGATGAATAGTGGCACTCATAAATGGGAAAAGAAACGAAGAAATTTCTGTTAATTTAAAAAAGACATGGACATATCCCAATATACATTACTTCTATGTTTATAACCATGTTAAATGAAAATCAGTTCTCAAAAATATTCGATTTCGGCGTAACTCGAACCCGAGGGTGGGGCGCGGGTTCGAGTCCCGCCGAAGTCGAAAATTATTGGAAACTTATTTTCTTAGAGATACCCAAAGGGCGGGTAAGCACTATAACAAAAATCCTTATAACCATGTTAGTTTCAAAAGTTTTATTATTAATTTTACTAAGAACCTAAGAGTTGACAGTTTTACTTTTAAACTCGAATACAATGAAACAAGTTCATCTTCTTCCACTTGACAACCTCAGTGGCGCAGCGGGCGAGAGTCTGCCTGCGACGCAAGAGGTTGCGGGTTCGATCCCCGCCTCGGAACAAATTTGTGTACGATCTGCAGAAATTTGTTCCGTTGGTCTGGGTGTTTTCTATGTATAATAAAAAATATGTATCTATGTAATGTATAATATTACGTATATCAGTTATCTAGTACCCATAACACAAGCTCTGCTTACCTTGGGGCTAGATAATGCTGTGTGAATTGTCCAGCATTATTTATTTATTTGGGAGCTACGTTGCGACAGAAAGACAAACAGATTCGTGATAAACGTACTACATCCGGCGTTTGTGTCTAAGGTTAATATTATCGCCTATGAAAGCTCAGTCGATGAAAGCCGTGTATGGATGGTGGCAATAAATTACCTGTGTAGGATACACCTCCCCAATCATGACCCAAGGCACGATCAGGTAGCCGAGAGTGCAGGATACGACGAAGATATAGATGCTGGCCACGGGAATCCAGGAGTAGGAAGGTTCAATGTTGTTCTCCTTCCAGAATTTCACGAAGTACATGTAAACAGCTAGGGTCACCATCGTGGTGCCGCAACCGATTGCTGAAAAGAAGGATTTGATTTATTATCGACAATTAAATAATTAACCCAGTTAAATGCAAGTTTTAGTCATTTTAATCTGCTTGGTTTGAATGACAACTTAAAGTACCTAAGCAAAGCTGACACAAACTCACCAACAACAGAATTTCATTATTTTTATTAGTCTTATCTAAGGAAATACATTAATAATCCTAATAATTCAAATTAAAAGTATAATGAAGACGAACGTGATCCCGAACAACACCAAAAATCAGAACGAATCGGTTAGGAAGTTTTTATACTTGTACAATGTACATTCTTAGAAGAACGTAGAGAGATTTATCTGGAAAATCACGTGCGAAGCCGTGGGTGGAAGCTAGTTAGAAATAGCTTAATGATCTTACATGATATAAAAGTAAGCGGTCGTCGTCCACATCTCCTGCATAGTACACAGCCCACTACGGTGAATATTACCCTTATGATACCCATCGATATCGTCAACCAGTACTTGTCACTCACAGCTCCAGACGCCTGTAATAATGCATAGAACCATTACAAACTGTACACAGCTTAACAGAATAATCATAAATGGATTATGCTAAAGCTTTCGATAAAGTACGTGTGGATTTCTATACAAATGCTCGGTATCCCCCAAGGGTGTATATTGGCTTCCAATTAATAAAATTAATATAGTGATTTGTTAACGCGTTTTTTGGTTACTCTGTCTTGACTTTTCAACGAAATTTGTAAAACTATGAATACCTTTGATTTAGTAGCATACCTCAAAAACTTCAACTGCATAGAACGTGATAGTGTTAACACCACACCACTGGTATACGAAGAAATACACTGCTAGTATTGCAAAAGGCTTCAATGCTGACGGAGATAAAAGGGCTTTTACTGTTTCTTTCACTGTTTTTAATCTGTAACAAATAACAAAATGCATATTTAATTAAAAAAAATATCATCGTGATGCTCTTTGTAACACATAGGTATCCTGTGAAAATTGGACTCCATATATAATTATGAATCAGAGGATTGTGAAAACTCTGTCTGTTTTCACAATCCTTTGTCGCGCTACACTTTTAGTTTTTGATGACAGAGGATTGTGAAAAAACTGTCTATTTTCACAATCCTCTGTCGCGTTACACTTCTACTTATTGTTGCTTGACTTTGAACAGGGAACCCAAAAATCATCATTGATTTTCTGTAAAAGCTTTTAACCTCTAACATTTTCAAAAACTTACGGTTCAACGTGATTCTTCTCTTTAAACGCAATCATCCTCTGTATCTCCTCATTGATATTACAAGTAGAGCCGCGGAGTTTCACTAGCGAGCTCTCAGCACGATCTCTAGTATCGTTCGTGAGGAGGTAGTTCGGTGTTTCCGGGAGAAGAAGCATCCCCAAGAGGGATATCATGGGGATGATTGAGCTGACTCCTGCTAGGATGTTCCACGACGTCACACTGCCGATCACGTACTGAAATAAATTAATTCATTAATTAATCAGATACTGTAACTCTGATGTATTCAAAAAATCATAGTCCCCAAAGTAAAGGATGACTCACACTAGACCGTGTCTGGTCCGAGCCGAGCGTCGGCCGTAGCAGGGTCAACTAATCCTACTAATATTTTAAACACGAAAGTTTGTAAGGAAGTAAGTAAGTATGTTTGTTGCTCATTCACGCAAAAACTACTGAATGGATTTTGAGGAAACTTCACAATAATATAGTCTACATATCAGAATAACACATAGACTACAATTCATAAAGATGATCAATGAACGAGAAGTCGGCCGACACTCAGCTCGCACCCGGCACGGTCTAGCGTGAGTCATCCTTTAGCCGAGCTTTTATATATTACTGCGTAAACAGAAAAAGTTTGCCAATTTTCATCACAAACTTTTGAAAAAGTCATCATCCATCATCCACAGCCGGATTTTACCCACTGCTGGGTATAGGCCTCCCTCAGTTTGTGCCATCCACCGCCGGTCCTGTGCTAACCGCCTCCATCGCCGCTCCCCGACGCATATTATGTCGACACCTTGCAACTGGGCGTCTGACGTTTCATTTTCCCATCATGATGAAGTCACTTCAAGTAAAAAATAAGTTTGAGGGAATTCAGTGTAACCGTTTTAATGTTATGTTATGATGGTTTAGTTCAGGTCAGGGGTTTTCACTATTTTGTAAAATTGACTTGGTCTTAATCATTCAAACGAAAGTACCTACACTTTTTTGCAATATTTAGCTAGCGTTAGCATTTTCTGGTTAACAAAAACATTGTATGAAAACTAACTCGAATTCGTTTCGCCCATGAACTTTTACTGATAAATATAATACGATAAGTACATACATACATACATATATGCGCATAATTATGCGTAACGAATTCACCTGGATATATGAAGTTACCTAGGTTTTGCATACTTAACTAATTTGGTTGAGCTATGTTGAAATTATTTAAAATATCACCAACACATTGGATTTAGATAGATAGAGAATACTTTATTCATCACCTTTATTAAACAGATTGTTTTAAATTAAATATATTAAACAGAACAGCAACGGACTTTGCGGCCTTATCGATAAAAACGATGTCTTCCGGGCAACCAAGGTATCGGTTAAAAAAAACAAAGATGATGATGATGATTCTTTGTTAATAGCAATATGAGTCTGGTTGGACTCTTTTCTGCCAGTGTCAAGTAATGGAAAATAATAGTAAAATATGAGTTAGCAAATTTTGAAGAATGTTGATATTTTCACAAAAGATACACAGCCAGCACAGAGAACAGAGCCTAGTTCGTTATCTAGCAGGGTACACCACGTGCAGGTTAGGTTGGCTTGGGAGACAAGATTTTGGAGTCTCCCTTGTACCCCAAAACAAAGATAGCAATAGCACTCTTGAAGTTTTTGACAAGTCATAGCCTATGCCACATGCCTATGCTTTTATCTCCGTCAGCACTGAAGCCTTTTGCAATACTAGCAGTGTATTTCTTCGTATACCAGTGGTGTGGTGTTAATAATACTGTCACGTTCTATGTTGTTGAAGTTTTTGAGCTAGTTGACAATAAACGATCTTTATCTTATCTTGCTTATAACAATGCTGGGCTTGGATAAAATATTTGTGACATATTGTTCTAGGTTATACATATTTGTATATTAATGATAATAAACATCGTAGATATTATCACCGGGTACGAATCACGATTGTCGGTGACTTGAAAATTAGTGGATGTTTTAGCGAATGTATACTAATATTATAAATGCGAAAGTGTGTTTGTTTGTTTGTCCTTCCTTCACGACCTAAATAAGCAACCAATCGAGACTTGATATTTGGCATAGATTTAGTTGAAAGGAGGGAGAGTAACATAGGGTAACATTCTTATCCCAATAAACAATGAGGGGTATTCGATTTTCATTTTTAGATGGAAAAAAAATAGTTCAAAATATCTCGATAGGTGGCAGGGGGCGTCAACTGGTCAAAGCTTTCCTTTCATTTTTGACATACCTTATTTCCAGTTAACGCCTGGCCACCTATTGAGATACATGGAACTTGGCAATCGAAAACCGCTCATTCCCATTCAATAGATATAACCCTAAACATCGTTTGCGAAGCGAGCAGCTGGGAAGTACATAAGTACTAATATTATAAAGAGGAAAGACTTGTTTGTTTGTTTGAGTTGAACATACTCTAAAACTACTGGACCGATTTGAAAAATTATTTTACCATTAGAATCCTACATTATCCATAATGAACATAGGCTATAGAATATACCCATGCGAAGCCGGGGTGGACCGCTAGTGTACTATAAATAGGGGACTACTGATTTAATAAAACTATATCGCGTTGACTTTGATGATAATATGAGAAACCGGAATTTGAAAATGAGTAAATCTTGCTGAGCTCAAACTGCTCCCGAACGCTTTGGTCTCTTGATCAGGACGCAATACGCTGCGTACTGCGGCACAACGTAGCGTCATTTGTATGTGGGGAAAAGTATCTGTAATTTTCTAGGTGTTAAGGATAACACAGACTACAGATATTCTGTAATCTGTGCAGGATATCGAGACGACCACGCTGAGCTGTGCATATTATCCAGTCCCCACTTCGCCACGCTTGCCCCTTACCGCTAACGCAGACTTCGACGGAACAAAATACCACTTAAGACGTTTATCATACAATTTAGTCTGGCACCGTAAACCGCAGCGTACAGCGTTGCGATCGAATAACCAAGGCGGTCAAATTTAATTACAATGTTTGTAAACATCGCCCCCATACTTAACCTAAAAATGTCTTTCTTGTAGTTGTTTTGAAGTTTTTGCACTATTTGTCGATTTGAGCTGCAATGCAAAATTTTGAATATCGACGCGAAACGGAGTTTTGTGCATTTTTATGTACCTAGTAAGTAGGTTTTTTAGAATGTAGGTACCTTGAGAATGGCTTAAGTATAGGACCATAGGAGTAGGTACCATCATTTCGTCAGTCAGATTTAAGGTCTTTGGGTGAAAAACAGCGCTGAGCAAAAACAATTTTTTTTTTGTTCAGCACACGCTGAGCCAACCCCTATTTCGGCGCAGGGTCATGGAGGCAGAGTCACTTACCACCCTTTTTTTTTTTTTTTTGTATCACGTACCTCCATGTTAAATTGTTATTGTTTTCTGTCTGTTTATTTTATTTTATACTTTTGTGTACCTGTGTCTAAATAAATGTATTTCTATTCTATTCTATTCTATTCATTTTCATCAGTAGATGGACTTCCACAGCTGGAAATAGGCCTCCAAGATACCCAATGACCGGTCCAGCGCTACTCGCATCCAACAGTTTCCTACAAACTCCTTGTTATCCGTCCACCTGATAAAATTTTGGCCCCTACGAACATCAAGCTAAATACATATACAATTAAATTTTCTTTTATTATCAGTTCAAGTATAAATAAATAAAATTTACTACAATAAACTTACGTAAAAAGACAAGACAGAAGTGCACTAAAAATAAATATAGCAAACTTTAACAATGTAGCCTGAACTAGGTAATCCTGTGTTTCAGGCGACTAGAGTGCTAATTATTACATAAAATACCTAACGATTTAGGCATTTAGTGTACCTAACAATGTTGTTTAGAGAACAGTTTGTGTATAAATGATACCCTCTTAACTATATAGTATACTTTAGTTAGGTAGTTATTTTATGCAAATATGTAAATAATGCGGTGACGCTCCTTGACGCGGTGTGTACCCACCTATGTGCTAACTGTTTAGTAATAAACACCTTGAAGAAACAACGGCCACACGTGAGAAGACAGTTTAGTCGTTGTTTACGCACCTAGACCTATTTGTTGAATCTTTGTTATCAGCTCAATAATTGTATTACAAATATTTTGAGCACAAAGTATGTTGCCTATTTGTTTTTATATTTATGGCAAAACTATTCCTACAAACACGGCGCCTGTTTCTGCTATTTTTATCACATAGAAAAATGGGTAAAGGGAGTGACCTATGACGCCATTTTGTGAAAAGGATAGGCATAGGATTTCGTGTTTATAGGAGCGGGACAGAGCAGAGCGGCGTAAAAAAATCAAGTTTTTGCTTATTATCTAAAAAATATTAGGTAGTCATTTTAAAAATCTAAAACACGCACCATCTGCTTTATATTCTGCTTGTTTACTGTACAAAGTATCAAGACTTTATTTTAAAGTGTTTACTGAATTGCGACGACTTAACAGTTTAGAGCGAACTTTTTCAAACTTAAATAAATAAATAATGCTGGACAATTCACACAGCATTATCTAGCCCCAAGGTAAGCAGAGCTTGTGTTATGGGTACTAGATAACTGATATACGTAATATTATATACATTACTTAGTTTTTTTTTATTGAGATTATTTTATGTAATCGTGTTTTCGAAACACTAGCGTTCCAGCATCAATCCTGAACTATAATATAATATTAATTTAAAAGTAAATGCTTCAGTACTATCTTGATATAAACTGGTCTGTGGTACTATGCAAGATATGACGCTAAGCGATTTCAGGCAAAGATCCTAGGGATCCTACGTTCCGATTTCAGGTATCAGCGACGCCGCGCCGAGAGTGTAATAATGTTAGCATTATTACATTATTTGCGGAAACTTGTAATTAGCCTTCAAAAACATGCATTGGTCTATCCAGACATGTTCTATATTTTTTAATTCTATTGTCAAACCTAGCTGTAAGTTTTCCTAAAATCTTGTAAATAAATAAATAAATATGAATAAGTCATTTGCAGTGCAATTCAATTTATCTTTCATATGTAGGAATTATATTTATCTCACACCGTCGTCGAATGAAAGGCTGTCGGTCGAGAGGCGACCAAGTACCGGAAGGCGCATTGTGAGAAGGACCTTAAGAGTGCGCCTAATGCAAAAATCAAGCAAAATAGGTATGTATTTTAAACACTTAGATTTATAGTAACGAACGTAAATGCCCAGATTAAAAAATAATGATAACTAGGGAAAAAACCTGTAGAAGTCAACTAATTAAATAGAATTTCCAATAACACGTTTAAAAATAAACCGGTTTCTTTCCAAAAAAATATACAAAATTCGCATTTAAAAACCGTTTTATTTGAAATGCTCTAAATTATCAGCGACAACACCACCTTTTTTTTACGAATTACATAGCCAGACTAATTTTTTATTTAAGTAATCGTTTAGTTTATCTATTTAATGCTTATATTTTGAATAATTAATAGTTATTATGCAAAACTTGAGTTTTGCACTGACGTTGCCCTGCTCTGTCCCGCTTATATGAACGCGAAATCCTATGTCTATCCTTTTCACATTTTTTTTTTTGCATTAGGCGCGCTCCGAATTGGAACGACCTAGTGAAACCGCTGGATCCGGGCATTGCAGGACCAGCCAAATCATGCATCTGGAGGCCTGCCCAGCGATGGACAGCGACTGAGGGGATGATAAGGTGTTTACCTGTATAAGGACACCAGTAGACACCCCCACCGAAGCTAAAGCTCCCAGCATACCACGGAGATGTGGCTGTGAGACCTCGCAAGTGTACACTCTAGCTGGTGCACCCACCATGCCTGAGCCGAAACCGATTAGCAGTCTTCCTGAAAAGATAGAAGAGATATTTGTGTATATTCTGGAACCTATTGAAAATACTATGCAAGACTAACGATAGTTGGTTTGAATGAGATAAGCTCGGCCTTTCTAGTTTTCTTGGAAAGATCTCAGGCACTGAGCAGGGGCCGAATTCCACTAAATCAATCGCTTCTCCTTATCAAAGATATCGTTAAAGAAGTTTATTTCACCTATGGACGATGCTGCGACGTTAACATTATCACAGTAAAGCGATTGGTTAGCAGAATTCGGTCCCAGATAGGTACCTATTGAATTTGACATTTGACGCCAATGAGAAAAAAATAGGTAATTGTTTCATTGTACCTACAAGAGCTTAGATTAATGTATATCAATAAATAAATCCATATCCATACCAGGTTGTCTGGCAGAGATCGCTCTTGAGCGATAAGACCGCCAATTGTCACTTATTGTTTATGTGTTTAATTTGTAAATTGTTTTTAGCTTAAGTGTGCAATAAAAGTATTTTCTATCTATCTATCTAAATAATGCTGGACAATTTACACAGCATTATCTAGCCCCAAGCTAAGCAGAGCTTGTGTTATGGGTACTAGATAACTGATATACATAATATAATACAATACATAGATAGATATTTTTTATTATATATAGAAAACGACCAGAACACCCTGAACAAATGCCTGCAGATCGTACACACATTTGTCCCGAGGCGGGAATCGAAACCGCAACCTTCTGCGTCGCAGGCAGACCTTCGCCCACCTCGCCACATCGGTCGTCAATCTTTTTAAATAAAATCCGTAGACGTACAGTGAAACAAAATGTAAACCTAAACTCACCGACATACATCATAGGAACATTCTGCGCAAAAGCCACCATGAGCCAGCCAATGATGAGAGGAACCTCCGTGATGATGAGCGTCCGTCGCCGCCCGATGGCGTCCATCAGGTACCCGCTGACGATGCAGCCCATTGGCGTGCCGGCTGCGCTCAGACTAGCTGGATAAAAAAGATTTTATTATATAAATAAACAACAGCACCTCGTGGTTTCACCAATGCAGTTCCCGTTCTAAACTTAACCTATGTTAAAACTTAACCTATGTTACTCCTTGAAAAGTAAGCTGTTAATAGTGAGAGAATTTTTGAAATCGGTTCAGTAGATCCAGAGATTTCCCCCTACAACGTCATAAACGATTCACAAACTTAACCTCTTTATAATATTAGTATAGACAACGTAGGATTCTAGGATCTTTAGGTAAGTACCTATAGACCTATTGATGAAACTAATAGATAGCCCTACAAATGTGGTTGAACCATCGCAAAAATCAAATGTAGCTTTTGCATTCATACTAATAGATATAAATTCGAAAGTAAATTTTGTCTAAGTTTCCTTTTCACACTCAGAGAGGTAAAATGGAGATAAATGTATCCCAGACATAGGCTTGAAAAGCGCGTGCGAGCAGTAGCTTGATAAGCCCAGCCTGCTTTCGAAAATTGCGTAGGTATACCAAGTAAGTACTTAATTCATGTCTTTAAGTTAAGATTAAATTACTCTAGATTTTTGTAATTCTATTTACATTTAAAATTATACCTATTTTAATTATACCTATGCTTATTAAACAGCTATACGAAACAACCCGCAAATGATAATCTGAGGCATAGCTGCTTAGCCCATAGACATAGATTATTTTCACTTAGCCTCAACTCAATGTCAATTTAACCATCAACTGCACCTTTCGGACCGAAACACGTAATGCTACTTGGCAGCAGAAAAGGGCATTGCTTGCTATAGACCTATAGTATTTTCCTGCCATTTTACAAAACCCTTACAACTATCAAATATAATAATAAATAGCTTTGTTAGCAGTTCGCCCAATTACAATTTAAACGCGTTTCGTCCTACACGTTATCATCTTCATTGCCCTATAAACCACTGCTTGACATAGGCCTTACCCTTTGTAAGCCATGTTACCTCACTTTTTATTTTCCGTTAAAAATTTTGTCCACGTAGGTACCTACTCAAAGGTACTAACAGCAAGTAGGTTAGTAGAAATTCAACACACGTTGTAACTGTTGTAACTAAAGGACAACCTTCAATATCTGATCATTCAATGATGTTTCTTAGGCTCGGAGATAATTCTAGGCTGTGGAACTAATTTATTTTCCTCAATCTTGTCAGAATACCTATTCAATTTCATCGCAAAACATAATACTGTTAGGCAAACAATTACTATTTTTACATTTTTAACGGATTATGATTGATTTGTTTAGCTTAGATGTAGTAATTCATCTTCTTGATCAAGATTTGACTATTAACAGATTACCCGGTAGTGATGCGTACAATATTTATAAAATTTCCTTACGTTGTTGATGTTCATATCCAGATTGAGCGTGGTTACGCGATTTTTGGTAAAAATAATTGAAGAAAGGTCACAATAGCAGCCTACACCAGTTCACTGCTGGGAATATCGGTCCCCTAAGGTCCCCCAGAATAAGCGCCTTGTAGCTGTATTATCTGCTCATTTGGGAGTAAAGCCATAAGCTCAACGCTGGGCGTTTCTTTTGTGTGTTATTCATAACTTTAGGTTATGATAAGACTGGCATACTTTGTAAAGTAAAAGACCTTAACAATAAATAAGAATTTAAAAAATAACGCTGGGCGTTCGGGTTGGTGATCGTAGAGTAAAAATGGATCTGCTATTATGAATTAACAGTAGGTGTGGTAATGGATGATTGGTCTTGAGATATTCATTGGGTTTCAAACAAACGTGTTTTGTCATGATAACGAGGTGATTTACAAAAAAAAATAGAATTAAGACTTAGAGTCTTCACAAACGTGTTCTTGACAATAGGCAAATCCTGCAATTCTCTCAGTGTCAGGAATTTACCAAAAACCCTGTGTTTTTGAGGGAATTTACTTACCAATCCAACTGGCTTCGCTCTCCGTGATATGTAAGCTAGAATCGGGACTCTTCAACTGCGGCAAGGCCGTAGCGGAGAAACCGAAGGCCATGCCAGTGTTGATGGTCCCCAGGTTGGCAACGAAGGAGGCCAAGACCTGCCTGAAAGCCTTGCCTCGGTCTGCTTTGCTGGACTTCTGTGGTGGCACTGTTTTGGTGATAACTCCGGAGGTGCCATTCTTTATAAATGGCGTTGAATCTTTCCTGAAATAAATAGGTAATCCATTAATTAATATCATCCAATAATCAAATACTGAAATTAAAACAAAACCAGGTACACCACAAATACGAAAAACCTAGGTAGGTAATGATTGTTTTATTTCAATTTGCAGAGGAAATTGGATGTAGACGATAACCCAACCGAAGACCCAGCGCGACGATTCCATTAAGTAGGTACAAATGACTGAAGCCATGGGAAATTAATGAAAATGGGGCGTCAAGCCGTACCAATATTCAAGAGTATATAAAGGAACATTATTTGTCCTACTGTCACTGACAACACCTAATTTGGTTACTAATTTGCCCACCTTTACCTTGTGGACCTACCTACTTATCGTATTGGTATAAATTTATAATATGTATGTCATGTAAAGGCAACATCACAGCAAACTTTCAAGAGGAAAGTCTTTCATCATTATTTAGGTATCGTGTCAGATTAAATTATTAGCATGTATGTCTCTCAATTTTGAATTAATTTATAATGTTGTTATGTAACTATTAGTTTATTATTTTATTTGTGTATTAGTATAATTACTTTGTATAATTTTTAGCTTAGCATAAGCTCCGCCATCCTATAGTAATCTCCATGTTCACTGGTTGCCTGGAAGAAATCGCTTTAAGCGATAAGGCCGCCAATTCCATGTCTTTGTTTAGGATAAGTATTTTTTTAATGTAATTTATGTGTTCTTTGTTAATGGGCTATGAAATAAAGCATTATCTATCTATGTATTGTACTAAATTTGTTCAGCTATTTACTGTCTGTGCACTTTATCTTATATCTTCTTTGTTCATCCTAAGGTTGCCTGGGAGAAGTCGCTGTCAGCGATAAGGCCGCCTGTTATACTGTTAATTTATATTTAGATATAATTTTTTTATGTTATTCATGTATTTTCTCTTTTTTGTACAATAAAGTGTTAATAAATAATAAATAAACACCTTTGTTTCCCTCTATAAAACATATTTGTATGTATTTATATAAGTATGTATATGTATTATTACTAGGTATGTATGTATATTTGCTTAGGTATTTTTAAATTTTAGTTGGTAGGTATATTATATCTTACAAAACTACTAATAGAGTTCACAGGTGATCGGAATGCTGGTTTTTATTTCGGTCAATGAATTAGCATTGCCATTCAACGTGGCAATGCTGCCAGCATTCTGGGAACTCTGCCTTCTGGTGACGGCTTAGATTTTTAGAAAAAAGATGTAAGTGTAAATATTAGTCGTAATTATTTTTTGCTGTTAAATAAATGTGCAATTACCGAGACCATTGTTCCAGATCGTCGGTAGATTATTTATGGTATGTACTAAGATTATAATTATATGAATTAGAATGTTATAACTGTATTTAGAATTTTGTTGAAATTGTAATAGCTATATAATAATAATAATAATGCACACAGATCCCCGTTCAATCCAACTATCCTATCCATCCACGGTTTTCTGGTAGAGATCGCACTTTAGCGATAAGACCGCCAATTGTCACATATATTAATTTTATTAGTTTTGTTTGTTTTACTTTATTTGTTATGTGGACAATAAATAATTTTCTATCCATCTATCTACCGTACCTAATATTCACAGTTAATTTACAATTATAATACAACGTAAAGATGTCTCTATGGTTTTTATTATCTTGGTATTCGTGGAAAAGACAATTGCGATTATGTAAGCATAGACGCTGCTAACATAATTATGATAATGTCGCATTATCAACACGACCTAAGGGTTATCAGAGCGGGGTCTCCACGACCCCGGCAATGGCCAAAGCTAGCGCTTTGTCTGACAGACATTTGACGTTGAGTTGACAATAAGATATTGTTCTTTGAAGATCTACACATTTTCCAGCGTCTTGGACACGCTTCCGACTGGTATTGATATGGATTAGTTGAGCAACATGTAGACTGTTTGCAATAGTCTGCAGTCATCTCAAGCTTGTTTCAATTGCAAATACTAGTTTTAATTTAATTATATCATTTAATGGTAATTTGCTTTGTTAATACATCTTTTTGAATTCTTTTCGACTCGAAACGAAGTATCCACGATTCGGCTGCATGGTACTAAACTTTTTTGGTGATCGGACCTACCAATAGAAAATTCTTCTTAAAACTATTGGTGAAGTTACAAACCCAGAGTTGAATATCACGATAAATTCCATGGAATCGACAAAGACAAATAAATTACCAAGGTCGCATTATCATCCTGCCGAAATCGGAACTTTTTGGGACATTATTCAATTTTCGTAGAAAATTCTCCATATGTGAGTAAAGCACTATAAAGCAAAAAGGTTAAGTTGCCAAGGTACTGCGACTATTATACGGAAGCAATAAGGTAAAAACATTAAATATGAATAGGTTATTGATAAAATTGGGCTTAATAGACCACACCTCGCGCAGTAGGGGTTATCTTGCATGACGTCAGAGAAACACTGATAAAAATTTGATCAAAATTAATACATTATAGGTACACCTATTGACCTATCACGTAAGATTTCATAAAGAGTATATTACATAATAAGTAGGTACCACGTAGGTACCTTTTTAGCTTATTCGACGACCGATGTGGCGCGGTGGGCGAAGGTCAGCCTGCGACGCAGAAGGTTGCGGGTTCGATTCCCGCCCCGGGACAAATGTGTGTACGATCTGCAGACATTTGTTCAGGGTGTTCTGGTCGTTTTCTATGTATAATAAAAAAATATCTATCCATGTATTGTATTATATGTATATCAGTTATCTAGTACCCATAACACAAGCTCTGCTTAGCTTGGGGCTAGATAATGCTGTGTGAATTGTCCAGCATTATTTATTTATTTTATTTATTTATTCGTAACTTTTTATCTTTGATTTTAAAGCGGCTTCAGTAGTACGATAAAAATTTATGAAATTAATTATTGACTCAATACATCTCGTAGTAGTTTAGAATGGGATCAGTTAACCAAAGAGCCAAACAAATAATATCTACTTATCAGAATTTTGCGAATGATGTTATTAAGCTGTCTGAAGGTACCTAACTCTTTTTTATTATCGCTATTTTACATACAAATGAGTGGGTAATGAATGAGCCATTAGCAATCATTCTATTCAGTACGGTTTACCGTAGTTCAGTAATTAGGACAATTGATGTCGCTTCCAATCTTTCATGTTCAATAACCAAGTTTCTACCTCACAGAATCAAATGTACCTACAGTTAACGTTGCTACAGTTGCAGAATAGGGTCGACCACCTAAGTGTTTCTTTTTTATGTACGAGACGAAACTTCTAATAAGTGAAAAGTTGCAAATGTTTAACAATTGTGGTACTAGATCACATTTCCTGAACAGCCCAAAGTGGTCCACGGCTGGACGCAGGTCTTCCCCTGATAAAAACCTTATTAGCTTTTATCTCATCGGGATAATGCACATAATCCCCACACTGGGCATGCGGATTGGGGATCGCAGTTCGGTGGTAGATCTATTCTGCAAGAGGCGCTGCTGCCGCCCCCCCCCCCCCCCCCCCCCCCGCCCGCTGTATATCATGTCCCTTAGTCATCTCTTACGACCACCACGGGAAGAATTGGGGTGGTACAAATTCTAAGCCGGCACCACAAGACTACAAAACGCATACGATCACATTTACCTACTTTTTTAAAACTGATGCTAGTTCAGAATCGTAACCAGAATTATGTTTATTGTTAACTTATGTAAAAAACGATCTTTACTATATAATATGTATAATTTCAGCAGCATAGATATCTATAATATACATACTATACTATACAGTTTTTAAAATAGAGACCCGTTAATCTAAGTATGCCAATTAAGTAAGTAAAAATAAAGCCAGCACACCGACATTGCAATCCTACGAAACTTTGAAAGACAGCACAACACAACCAGATTGAATACTCAAAGAAAAATACTACCCTTCACCTTTTAGCTTTCAAAACATTGAATGCTCACGAAACAACAGACAGACAAACACATAAAAACTCCCAACACTCAGTAAGGGTAAATTTTAAAAGCTGGCGTTATCTTTTGTTTCTATAATTATTAAACACGCCAACGTCACAAATCTGTCGATACTGGAGGCCTACTCTAGTTCTTTTGATCCGCAGTTGCAGTTGAAATCATGGCCGCAAAACTGTGTTTAGCCACTCTCGCTTGCTTACAAAAGGGCCATTTTCGGATAAATTTTTTGACTGACGTTCGACTACATTTTTACATATAAAAGGTCTCACAGACTGACGCGGCCTGCGGTGGCGGTCAGTACAATTTGATTGACGGGAAAGAACGTATTGTCAAATTGTACTGACCGCCACCGCAGGCCGCGTCAGTCTGTGAGACCCATAAACTATTATAAGAACCAAAATTGATGTGCCAAGCTGAATAAAAATATACACTATCATCATTGCAAAGTAAATAAGCCGCTCAACATCTTACGACATTTCCGATTTCTTTCGATTAGAGTACCAGTCAAACTAATCAAAACAGAATTCCGTATGAAAGTAGGCCCCAGTATACGAGAAACAAAAGAGTATCACGCCAGGTTTCAGTAATTTGCCTATATCTGGTCTACCAGGAACCTTCCTACCACCCTAGTACCCAGTAGTACTAGTAGACTTACATAGAATTATACACAGTGACGTCAGAAGACGAAGAAGACGGTCCACACAATCTGCTCCTGGTTTTAAAAACAACATGTTAGTTTTACAAGCAACAAGCTGCTATGTAATTGATGATAAAGATAGCAAGGTATCGGCCTAAGGCCGCGTTAGATGTGAAATGGGTAAATTTGGGTTACATTATAACAAATTTTCTAAAATGTTCTAAATTTTCTTATCGATAAAGCTTTGAAAAAAATACAAATGGATACAAGGCAGATACCTACTATTTTAAATACCAGAAATAACTGTATCATCTGTTTTCTTAGTTTTTACAATTTCTCATGTTTTTATTTTCATCGCCATTTTAAATAGAAGAATACCCAGGACACCTTAGGCCTTTTTTTTGCAAACAAATGTCTGTAATAGATAATCAGCAATAACTTGATTTTTGAGCTCAGGCTGCTCTGCTCTGTCCTGCTCCTTTATACGCGAAATCCTATGCCTATCCTATTCACAAAATGGCGTCATGTCATATATGCCCCATTAATATGTAACAACTCTTTGAGCATGTGATATCACTGGTGAGGAACTATCAGAGTATAGTCAAAAATGGGTAATATGGATATCTACATGTACAAACTGCCTTATACTCGCGTTCTTATCATTTCTGATAATAATTTTATAACTTCCGGAACTTCTAGATAACAAAATATATAAGGGACCTATGAACTTACTTTACCTAGCAATAAACGCGTTAAAATCAAAAAGATTATTTAACTATTAATATCGTAATGTATACGTCGTAGAGGACGTCTACGCGACGACGACGTGAGGCTACGTTGATTAGTTCTACGCCGTATAGTGTCTTGTCTACGCGGTACAGCCTCGTAGAGACTTCTGCGTCGTAGATGGTTGCTACGCGGCGTAGGCTCGGAGTGAGTTCTACGCCGTAGTGTCTATGCGGCACAGTCACGTAGGGAGTTCTGCGTCGTAGATGGTTGCTACGCGGCGTAGCCTCGGAGTGAGTTCTACGCCGTATGTATAGTGTCTTTACGGCACAGCCACGTTGGGAGTTTTGCGCCGTAGATGGCTGCTACGCCGTAGTGTTAACGCGGCGTAGCCTCGTAGAGTAATACTAAGCCGTAGGGTTGGCACAGTCGCATAGGAAGTTAGACGATTTAGACTTTAGATTAGAGGATGGCTACGGAGCATAGCTTCGTACGAAGTGATTTCTACGTCGTAAAGGATGTCTACGCAGCGCGTACTTCTACTTCGCTAGTACTTCTACGCCCTAAAAAGTGTCTACGCGGGTCAGTTCTTGTCAGCTCGTAGGCTGGTCTACTTCGTAAAGAAAGGCGACGCGGCTTACGATGCGCGCACACCGGCCAAACGACCGCCAACGAAGGGTTGTTAGCGATGGCTACCACACGCTCGTTGACCTTCTGATGCGTTCAATGCTGCGTACACAACGGTCAACAAACGCCAAGGAAGGATTTAATGGTTCGATTCCTACGATCTTACCATCACGAAACAAACGATCGTTGGTGTTCAGTAAGCTGCCTTGCCGTCCAGACAGGACCAAAGAATGCCAGCAAAACCTTTCTGTTGGCGTTCATTTGGGCGGTGGGTATGCAGAGCGTAAGCTACGTGAATACTTTCATAATAAGGTATTATTTAAAACTTTGACGTTGTTCTTTTAAATTAATCATTTTATTTTCGTAAACTGTATCAAATTAAAATTCACAAAACAAACAATTAATTGTAGTAGATATTGTTTTCGTTACCACGTCCATTTGCGTAAGATGTTGATAAAGGCGAAAATTATTTAAAAGTTTCCATTAGGGATGTAACGAATGTCAAATTTTCGACATTCGCGAATGCGAATGCGAATGCGAGTATTCGATGCTCACATTCGCGAATGCGAATGCGAATGCGAATGTTGGTATTTCGAACTTGCCGCCAACTGTTTATTGGCGCGCGCATTGTCCAATTACCAACGCTTGCTATTAGTTATCTTCAGCTACCAATTGCGTACGAGTAATAATGTTTATTTCATTCATTCGTGACATTGACAATTAACAACCTTGATAAATACAGAATTTGAAACTGATATTGGCATAATTGTATCAAAACAGATGCAGAGCAAAAAATAAAAGGAGATGAATCGCTTGATAATTGCTATCTTCGTCTACAAATCGCGTTAATATAATAAAAAAATTAAAAAATTATCCACACATTTATCGGTTGGAGTTGTTTGTCTTTTTATATGTTATTTTGGGAAAAATGAGTGCCTCCATTAACAATGAGTAAAATTTAGTTTAGACTTATTTTACTTAGTAGATGCGGAACATGAAAAATGTAAAATTATAAATGTATTAATAAATAGGGGTACTGGTTTAAAAGTTACACGTTATGCGTTAGAAAGCAAGTGACAGCCCTTCTAAGTCGGAGCCCAACTACAAATCTCAACCTTTCATATACCTATTAATATTTTGTAAAAAAAATGGCCACTTCGTAGAGTTAAAAGAAACACTTAAAAAACTTCAATCCTCTTTTCCTTTGGGGGTGTAATTTCCAAAACTCCTATACTTCAAATTTAAGATTTCTAGCTTATGAGTTTTGGGTCGGGTGTAACTAGAAAATAACTTGTTTTTTTTTAGTATTTCAAATATTCATATTTATTTATTAACCAGTAGTATAACATAATAATGAAAAATAAAAGACGGCCTTGTCCTAGGTCCTCCGATCATGGCCTGTGCACGCCAAAAACAAACCATAAATTTGTCAAGTGGTTCACGCCATTAAAGGTTACCTTAACCCCTGGGTTAGAATAATCAATACATTGTCATTCAAAGCAAAGCCTAGGCTATTTTTCGATCCCACAAATTAGTTGCCATGGGGAAAAAAATAAACATTAAATTAATTTTAATTTCGTAGAAACGCGTGCAAAGCCACGGACAGACACTAGTCACCAAACAAAGTCAGTTCAACATATATTTTTTTAGTTAAGTTTTTAAACCTTTGTTATAGCTTCTTACAAAGTTCCAATTAAAGTAAGCAATAAGAGTGCCGTAATAAAATATAGTAATAGGCATGATGATTGATTTTGAGACTACCCCTTGATATTTTTAAACATCTACTGAATAGAAAAAAAAACATATTTCTGAGAAAAAATATATGGATTTTGAAGGTGAAATTGAGTTTTTAAAAATATAATTCAATCAATTTCGCTCTAAAACGCTACAATACTCGTGGCAACTGTCTATGACGTCACCGATGCACAAAATTTTATGATACAGAATTACAATAATATTTATTATTCATTAGCATGTCTTTACAAATAAAAAATACAATCAAATAATAGAAACAAGTATTAAGAAACAAAGAAGCAAGCTATTGATTGAAAAAAGTCATACGTTTACCATTACTTATTTCTGTGGTTATTCTGTGCCTTCCATTTTACTTTGTGACGTCATGGGTCTATGTTCTCTAATTGGTGTTCAACGTGTCACGGCGGATTATTGTATTTTGTAGATGTTATTTATGAAAATAATAATTGATCTTGATCAAAATACAAATTATAATACGCGTTTTGTCATGTATGACTCTGATATAATTTGGTAAATACATAATAATGTTGCTTTTTTTGTTACTGTCATCATCACTATTTACGAGATGTGCAGAGTTTTTTTTTAATATTTTAGGTACGTTTTTGCCCCATCAACATTCGCCAAATATTCGCATAGATTTTGGCGAATGCGGATGCGAATGCGAATATTGAAAATCCTGCGAATATTCGCGAATGCGAATGCGAATGCGAATATTCGTTACATCTCTAGTTTCCATATACGCTATTTTTGGACACTTCCTTGGTTATATTGTTAAATATAACACATTTTATATTTACAATTTCCTTCGATACGCATGACCCTGTATTGTTATATAGGTACTCTATTGTTTTACAATCGCTTAACAAAATCGTCCAATTATGATAATGTTGTTCTTTTATGGATAAAATCGTTTGTTTAAACTTCGGAGGTGATTACGTTATTAGGTACGTTATATAAACATAATAATACCAAAAACAACAGTAGTTAAATGTCCTGAGTTATGTAGGTAAATACACAATGTTATAGGAATTATAAATTATTTCTAGTTTTAATAATATAAATTTAAAATAGAAAAGTGTTCCTATACGCTTCAAGAAATTTTTGATAAGTAGCAGAATTGATCATCCTTGTCTATGTATTAACATTTATTTTCTTGTGCTTTGATCTTATATTCGTAGTTTAGTATTTGGGTACTCATTGTATTATCTATGATTTAGATTTGCAATGTTATTATATTTCATTTTAAAGTCGGTAAGAACGAATCTGGGTAAATAATTAGATTAGTAGCCACCTTGAAGGCTCGCCTTTAAGATTGAAGTGCCCTTACAGGGTTCATGTACCTACCCTTGATTTATGTAACAACACGTACCCAATAAAAACTTGAAATATTATCTTTGATATTTAACCAGCAGTGAACAAAGGCTGATGATGATGATAAACGAGCTTTGCGAGAAGGTTAATAAAGATAAAAATTGTTACATTCCTATTTTTTATTGCATCCTTATCATTTTTTCTGTTATCTTGCACGTTTGCAAATGATGCCGATAAGGCGTGATTGACAATAGATTATGATTAAATATCCTAATAATGACACCAGGTAACACACTTCAGCTCATGACTCTCATGATACCTATCGTTTATATCAGATAAATACGAGGGAATACTTGCAATAAGCCGAAAGGATAAGAATAATAATAATAAATAATAATATGCCCTGTGATAAGATACCTAAATCCTATGTTACTACAGTTACAGTTAGCCTATAATGTCCAACTGTTGTGCAAAGGTCTCCCCTTGATACCTCCATGCATCACGGTTCTGAGCCTGTTAGATCCACAATCTATCGAAGGTGTCTATTTCGTCGCGCCATCGTTTCCTCGGTCTACCGCGACGCCTTACGCTGTTGATACTCCACTGAGTGGTGATCTTAGCCCACAGGTCGTCAGGCATGCGTCAGAAATAGCCAGCCCAGCTCCATTTAAGTTTCTAACGAAACTAAAAGTAACTAAGGCTGATATAAAAACAAGCTCTTAATCTTGACTAAACCAAACATGATAAATTGCTTGATAGTTTATTTTATAGTTTTGTAGACTTTAACCTCTTATTCGTAATGATCTATTAACTTAAAACAGTTGCAGTGTTATGCTATTTCATACATTTCACTTTGCCTTATATCAATAGAAGAAGACAGAGTGAAAAACAGCAATACTTTAAGTTACTAAACTATTATGAATAGAGGGGTTAGTAATTCGTTGATTTTGAAACTTAACAATACAATTGGAGCATGTAACCTTCATGCAAAAATAAAATTTGCAAAACCCCAAAACAAATATGCACTTGACGAATTCTGAAACAATTATTTTTACATAAAAGTATCTCAAATATTTGAACAACATCTATTGTCTAAATCTAAAGACAACATGCGCTGTGAATATGCTACCACGTGGTAACAGCATGATAAATACAAATAAATGTTCACCAACAGTGTAGTATGGATATTTGGCAAGGAACAGCATAGGTGGACTTTGAACATGACAAAATTTGGCTCAAAACACACTTATTCACACTAAAAGTCTAACAAGATAAAAATAACTAATTGCATACAAACACCGATAAAAGCCAAGAACCAGATCAATCATCAAATGATGCAGAAACTTTCTCTACTGTCCAAAAAACCTTGATTTGTAAGGAATAGGAGATAATTATAGTTATACCACTATTATTTATTCGTAGTATACCACCCATTAAAATGAAAAACAATATGGACGTAGCACATAGCTGTAAGTAAAACATACGGATGCGTTGATCAGTCGTCTCTGTCGCTATTTCGTCTCCCTCTATCACGTCACTTTCCTGTGAAGTCACTTTCTGCATCTAGTCAATCGCCACATCATCTATGGGTGTAAGTAGGTACTCAAATTTAAGAGCCGCAATCGAAAATTCAAACCGCACTGGCCAGCGATAATTTTCTAACCGTTTGTCTCCGAATTTAAAAACCTTTTTTTTATTCCATTCTTAACGAATTAAAGAGACAAAAGGAGTTCTAATACTCTTTCCCATTCGATATAAATTGAAGAGACAAAAGTAGTTGCAAAATGACGATTTAGGATTCTATTTCGGTGAATATGAACTCTGAAGATGCCAACGATGCAAGGTGAAGGAAGTTCGAAGTGCCAAGACCGCTGATACCGGCGGTCGACAACCCTTGCTGGACCTATGAAGAACACAAGAAAGCATTGAAGGCGAATAGATTGTCTCTGGTACAAGAGGTCAGTAAAATCGAGCACGGGCACGAAGATCGGAAACATTCCGGTCAGGGATGAAGGAAAGTCAAAAGTAACATCATAATATCGCATGGATGTTTGACAAAAAAAAATCTGTAACTTTTTTTATGCAAAGTACAGTGCTAATATGATGCTTATGGTAAATTGAACTACTTAGTATACTGATATGAACATAATATCTTTTTATTGGTTAAGAAGACACCCGTGGCGCGGCAGGCGATGGCCAACCTTTGACGCACGAGGTTGTGGATTCGATTCCCGCCTTGGAAAAATAAATGTCTTTTTTCTAGGTGTTCTGGGTAAATAGAAAATTTATAATAAAAAATATCTTTCTATTTCAACATATTGTCTTATGTATATCAGTCATTAATATAGTACCCATAACACAAGCTCTGCTCAGTTTGGGGCTAGATAATGTTGTGTAGATTGTCGATTTATTTCATTGGTTATTATAAATTACGGAAGATACAAGTTAATAGGTAGGTATGTTTCTAAGCCTAACTACGGATGTCCACTAGATAATATTAGACTTATCTTTGTGCATATTGATTTAGTTAGGTGTATTTATATTTACATTCTAATACACAGTAGGTTTACATGATAATGAAAAAGATACATGAAACTGATAAAATTAATGTTGCCTTTTACGACGCTATGATTTTATGAATGAAGAAATCGCCACGCTGCTGGGATCTAGTCGCGCCCATTGGAATCCTGTTTTTTTATTTACAAATTATTTGACGATTTCTCCTTCAATTATGGATCGATATGGATGATTATTTTGCAATTGTGTAGAGTAAAATCCAACCTACTTATCCAAAATATATCTATCATTATTGTTTTGATATCTATCAAAAGATTTACCTAACAACCAAACTTTATCTAGCTTAGCTAGATAACTAAAAACCAAACAAGTCATCGACCTCAATTCTCAAATTAATTACTCATAAGGAGCTAAATACTCAAATTAGATACAACGACTTAAGCACAGTTTTGACGACAATAAATATTTAAATTAATCTACAGATTAGAATACTAATATCTATGAATACATGTTTTACTATTAGAAATACTCATAACTTCAATGATATATACTCACTTTTCGTCTGCCATTTTCACTAATTTGCACTTATTAATATTTAAAAGTTCAATACACTAACACAGGGATATTTTTGCACTATTAATTATAATCACATTATTTACTTTAAATTTAGAACACTTATCTATAATATGGATCGTTCGTGTGTGTTTGTTGTCATTTTAATGACGCGCGTGCTCTTCGACTGTTGGGACTTGACTGGCAGGGTAGGAACAGTTTTCTCATTTATATTTTGTTTGTTTAAGGGTTAACTTGGGCACGTGTTTTTCACGATCTACATTTGTGTATTATACGCTATTATACGCTTGTAACTCAATGATTATACGGTATATTATTGCTTGATACCATTTAAGATAATCATGTGTATCCTATTCACAGGTAGTTAATTGTTTACGCTGCTGGTAATTGATTGTAGCGTAAAATTCAACGTATATATAACTCTTAAGTTGTCTACTTAAGGTAGATAACTTGAATTGTCTATACGGGGAATTTAGTTAAATTTTACTTGAATATCTTACCTCTATTAAAAATATATTTACAAGTCAAAATAACTTGCGATAGAAATTAGTAAGATACGGTGTTTCCACACAGTCGTCCTCAGGATTTACATAAACGTAGGTTCAGGTAAGAATAATTGCAATTTTATAGGTTTATTATTGACTAGGCTACCTTATTAACATGGCCAACTAGACTTTAAGATTACAAAGTACCTACCTACTAGTTTTTCACCGACGAAAGAAGGATGAGGTTCTATGTTCATATGCATGAAAGCATGTTCTTTTTATGTATGTTCGTCCATTTCTCCGTCAATAAGGTAACCTTTATGCAGATTTTTTTACTTTTTTATCGATTAGGTAGGTACAACATAAGACATTAGCGTAAAAATCACACCCACATATTTTTTTAATTAATAAGGGAAAAAGAAACATAAAATTGTAAGTACTCAGTTTTGGGTGATACACCGCTGCCTATTTACTGTGACTTGGCTGTTCAGTTTGTCAACGTGCGTTCGGTCCTTCAATAAAAATAAAATTAGAGACAAATAAATGATTAAAACCATCATGTTTGTTGTTTTTGTGTTGTTTCTAATAAAGACCTAAATTCTTTCTTTCTTTCAACGCTAAAAACGTCGTGACAATACGGTGAACGGTGACGTCACGATTAGTAATTTTGCAATTGATTCTGTACCTAAATAACTATCTTTCAATGTTTAAAATAACTTCTTTTCAAAATTTCATAAAAAATCATCAAAACATACATTTATAAATATGCAGATATATTTTTCGATCAATAGACACAAATTAAAAAAACCTTTTTTAAAGTCACATGCGCATTATACCCTATTAAGAACTGATTGGGTTGATATGGAGAGTTTTCAGAGTAATGAGGGATTATCCTTTATCCCTGAGGTGGTCCCATAAAATAAATATTCCGAAAGGGGAAAAGAAAAAAAGGGAGGTTAGTGTTTGTTTTGTCAATCTTCATAAACAGAATAATAAGGGATTCCTTGACTATCAATCCCTTAAATCCTGGCTCCCAAATCTGAACGTTGACTTATACTGTGTACCTAATTTTAGATTATTTGATTCTTATGTGTATAAGCCTCTGATTGTCATAGGATCATCGAGTTAGAATACTACTAACTCGATGCATAGGATTAAAAAATCCTCAAAAAAAAAGTATTCTTAATATTATTATATATTTAAATTGTGTATTTATGAGCTCAATAAACTACACGACTACATTTATCTGATGGGGCAACTTGAAGACGTTATAATAAAATGATAAAAAGATAATTTATTCATTTTAAAGACATTGATTCGAATGGAAACTTTAAGCCTATAGCTGCTATAAATTTTCCGTTTGCCAATCCCGTATCTAATGAAGGTACCATCATCCTTTACGGCAAGGCAACAAGCTAACTAGGTAAACATGATCACTCTTTTGTATTTACATTTCAGTCGACGTAAAAATATCTACTACGTTCGAGCTAATTTTAGGTCTTAAAGAATTTGCAGCCAAAAATTGTTCATAAAACTCATCGATAAAATTGTTTGTTTTTAAGCCACTGGAATGTACAACTGTACATGCTGTGTAAAACCGATTAACGGTCATTGTCCGTGAAAATGAACTTTAGGACCGAGAAGTTCATAAAACAAAAATAACTTCGACTCAGCTACAATTCAAGACCATTTGTTGTGTAAACAAAGATGGAAAATACCTACTTGTGCATCAAGTACAGACATTATTTTATAATGATAAAATGACATTACATCACTATCATATCACCAATTACTATCATCGTCATCATCACCAACCTATTATTAGTCCACAGCTGGACATATAGGCGTCCCCTAATGAGGAGCGTCATAACACCCTGTCTTCAGCTTGCCGCATCCAGCATCTGCCTGCAGTCTCATCCCACCTGGCCGGAGGGCGTCCTACACTATGTTTTCGGAGTCGCGGCCTTCACCCAAGAACACGTTAACCGCAGCGGTTGTCGGTTCTTCTCGAGATCACTATCATCAATCCTACCATTTTATAAAGGCGGAATAAGTGTGTGCCGTTGTATTGTAAAATGTTTCTGCGAAGACAACGCCAAAAACGCTGAATGGTACGGGCTGAAATTTTGCACATATGAAGTTGTGTGTCAAGAATAACATTTGAAGTACCAGCCTACGCTACTTAAGGCGGCGTAAATTGGGCGAATTAAGACTACCTTAAAAACATTTTCTCAGTAATCTTTACTCTTCTTTACTTTTCTAACACACATAGATCTATCAATCTATGATCTCGTCTTGCCGAAAATTCATTTTTTTTTATCAAAGCAAACATTTTTGTTCAAAGTTATTACCATGTTATTACCATTTTTCTCCTAAACTATCAACCACAACATTTTTTATTGTCATCAGCATCACCATATTAAATAAAAGAATACCAAGGGAACCTTCAGCTTATTTTTGCAACTAAATGTCCTAAATAATAGATAATATGCAAATATGATTTTTGCGCTTACGCCGCCGCTCTGCTCTGTCTCCTATGCTTAACCTTTTCACAAAATGGCATCATAAGTCTCCTTAATTATTCAGAAAAAACCTGCGCGAAGCCGCGGCTAGAATTAGTTAATAATGGAATTACTTAATATGCATTTCGTTATCTCTGGCAGAGATATAGGGCACTAGCCGCATCGGTTACTCAGATATCAAACTAGTAACTATAACCGCAACCTATGTATCTATATTTAACTTAAGAACCCCGTTCTCATGTAAGTGTCATTATAAAATTTTCTTAGATTGTAAAACCAACAATTTAACGTAAAACCAGCAACAACCACCATTAAAATTACATTATGTAATTTAAATGTTATGTTCCATTGAAAAGTTTTACACCTTACACGACAAACACGACTGAGGAACGACAAATTGTCCAAATTGTAATAGGCAACAGTGTTGCCACGGAATTAAAGGACCGTCAATAAGAACGCTTGATTCTTAACGCTGACTTGACTATAATATATACATTTAACATGAAATATGTATATATTTGAAAATAACATTGAAAAGTGACTGGTGGATATGCACCCAAAATAATGAGAAAACGAAAAAAAAATGTGTCTTTATGTATAATGAAGGAGTTTATTTATTTATTTATTTATTTATTTATTTTATAGGAAAACCAGAAGCTTAATGTTACAGAATAATAAGAATGAATATATCCTAGAAAGCTTAAATTAAGGTTTTCACGACTAAAAAACAGTGTAGTAACAATCAATAGAGCTATGAACATAATTAAAATAAAAAGAACAGTAAAGGGTAATTAACATAAATCTAACAGAAGGTAACAAGTTAACATTGTGTATGTATATATATCACACTACATTTGATGCAACTATTCCCTCACCAAAAAATTCACCGCTCAGCCGCCGCCTGGCCGAAGAAACACTGGTGCAAAATAAGTCAAGGTCGAATCGCCTACATAGGGTATTAAAGTTGTCACTTGCTCGCCACAGAAATGAATTCTGTCGATAATTGGTACCAGCATGAGGTACATATATAGTGGGATTAAATCTCGTAGGTTTGCGGGGAGCATTAAATTTTATTCTATGGAGCAGATCGGGACAGTCAATATTATTAGAAGTGATTTTGAGCAAAAATGATAAGTCAGCAATTTCACGCCGCTTAGAAAGTGGAAGTATATGAAATTTCATACATAACTTTAGGTAATTAGTTGAGCTATAAGGAATTTTAAGACGGAAGCAAAGGTACTTAATGAACTTAATTTGGATACGCTCAATCCTATGAATATAAATATCATAACGGGGATTCCAAACTTGAGATGCGTATTCAAGAATGCTCCTAACGAAAGTGCAGTAAAGGATCTTAAATGTTTTAGCATGGTGAAAGCAGGACGCACTCCTCATAACAAAACCCAATGCCTTGGAAGCTTTGGAGACAATAGATTGAATGTGCTCATCAAACTTAAGCTCTGAGTCATGCAGAACACCCAAATCCCTAACTACGCTGCATCTCTGCAATGGTTGCAATTTTAACGAATAAGTAAAGGGAATTAACAGTTTCTTACGAGAAAACGAAACAATGGAGCATTTAGATGGATTTAGATCCAGTTTATTACTAAGACAATAGTTGTCTAGTCTTGAAAGGTCCGCTTGAAGGTCGAGTGCGTCGTCGTTTGATTTGATTATTTTAAAAATCTTCATGTCATCCGCAAAACAGAGTACATGACTGTTTAGAAAACTAGAGAAAATATCGTTAACAAAGATTAAGAATAACAGGGGTCCCAGCAAAGAGCCCTGTGGCACACCACTGGGAATGGAAACCCAGCTAGAAATATAGTTACTGACTACAACAGCCTGGGAGCGATTATTGATATAGGAGGAAAACCACCTTAGTAGGTCACCTCGTATACCGACGCAGCGGAGCTTACCCAAAAGCAGCCCGTGATCAATTCTGTCAAAGGCTTTGCTATAGTCAGTGTAGACTACGTCGATCTGATGGCCATTGTCCATGGCTTCAGTCAAAAAGTCATTGAAGAGAATTAGATTGGACACCGTCGATCGACCCCTCAGAAACCCATGCTGCGATACATTAAAGGCATTTTGCAGGCTGGCGTATACTTGGTTATAAACGATTTTTTCAAATAATTTAGCTATAATACATAGTTTAGAAATAGGCCTGTAATTTGAAATTTCTGTTTTTGACCCTTTTTTATGTACGGGCGTTACATAAGCAGACTTCCAAATACTAGGAAATTCAGAACACGTTAAGGATTTACGAAACAATAAGGCTATGGGTATAGACACTGTTTTCGCGCAACCAATTAAGAAAATAGGACTGACGTTATCGGGTCCAGCCGATTTCGATGTATCTAACTGGGTAATTAGTTTTTCAACGCTATGCTGGTTGATCTCTACTCTGCTAATATCATGTGCTATGGGATGGCCGGGTTCTAAGTCAGATGATGCTCCATCCAAGGAATGTGTTGAAGGTACTGAAAACGTTGAAAAGAAGTATTGGGAGAAAGCCTCGCAAATAGAACCTCCTGAAGTTGAAATTGAGTCCAAGTACTTAAGAGAAGTAGGAATACCAGTTGATGTAGAACGATTTTTGATAAAAGACCAGAATTTCTTGGGATTTTTTGCAATACCATCTTCAATTGATGTTATATAAGATTGGTAACACTTATGTTCAAGTGCTTGTACCCGTTTACGCAATAGTTTAAAAGTCTCAAGGTCAGATCTCATGTTATACTTTTTGTACTTTTTATAATATTTAAATTTTTCCTTAATAATCTTAATTAGTGCCGGTGAATACCATATGGGGTAAGAACTACTGGAAACTGACTTAGTAGGTATAAATTTAGTTTTTAATTGCTCGATAGTATAATAAAAATATTTAACGGCATCTTCTAGAGATTTTGAAGAAATTTCAGTGGTCCAGTCAATCTCTGATATTTTTTTATTAATAGAATCATAATTACCTTTATTGTATAAGAATTTAGTAAATGTTTGGGTCATTAAACAAGTAGAATTTAAGTAACTGATACTAACCAATAGAGCTTTATGGTGGGGGTCAAGGGGTACTAGGGGGTCAAGACATTCAGAGACAGTTACATCTTCATTTGATAATACTAAATCTAAGATTTTACCATATGTATTTCTCACGCCATTGAATTGACGTAAATCGTGGGTATTTAATTCATCGATAAGTAAAGTCTCAGAAGGAGACGAGTAGTTTGAGGGTACGTAGTACGAGTAAGAACCAGGTAACCAGTCGATATTACTTAGGTTAAAATCACCCAACAGAACAAATTTATCCGACGGATAGGATACAATAATATCGCTAAGTTTGTTTAAGTAATTATCCAACTGCTCAGAAAATGATAAACCCTGGTTCTGTTTACACAGATACAAACAACATATATGAACATTAATAAAAAACCTATTTTTATGTTTCACTGTAACTGTTACCCATAAATCTTCGGCAGTGGATTGGAAAGAAGGCTGGGAAACAGCAAGAATATCTTTACGAACTGCTATAAGGGTTCCCCCTCCTCTTGTCTGTGCCGTTAGGTCGTAATCCCTATCTCGACGCCAGACTAAGTACCTACTATCAAAAATCTCAGAATTTTTCAAACTTTCTCCCCGCACTGCATTTTTAACCAAATGTTGACGATCTATGTTAACTAAGTAGAATGACGATACGTGTCGACTAGACAAATGCTCACAGCTGACTGCGGAGTTGCGCTGACATGACTATAATATATGTATAGGTACATATATCATGAAATATATATTTGAAAATAACATTGAAAAGTGGCTCTGATGGATATGCACCCAAAATAATTAGAAAACGAAAAGAAAAATTTGGGTCCATTTTGTGTCTTTAAGTATAATTTTGTGTCTTTAAGTATAATGAAGGCAATTTTTCAAATTTTACTAATCATAAGATCCTTCCTCGGACTATAAGAAATATTCTTAAAAAGTTGTCTAAATTGATATGGATCTATTAGTGAATAGGTGTGTTGAATAATGTGTATCAATCAGTATAAATAACGCAAAATTCTAGAACGGCCATCCGTTCTAGTTACTAATTTTGAGCTTAGCAACACATTTAACGTTTTATTTATTTCATTTATTTGAAGACAATCTTACTTGATAAATGTCAATGTGGCCCATGATTTATCACAAAGTTCTACACACTTATTCTCTCTTGTTTTGAAGAGACAGACCCAAGTTTTAATAGACGGGAAAACAAAAGCAGACCCATACCTTAGTGCCACTAAGGTATGGGTCTGCTTTTGTTTTTCCGGCCTTCATTCGTACCACTAAGTTAGTGGTACGAATGAAGCCCTAGTATTAGAGATCTGTAAAAACGCATTTAAGCATACTACAATTGAATGCGTTTTTCAAAATCTATAATACTTCCTTAAATTGCTTACCTTACATTCCAAAATTGAAATGTAAGCCAAGACCTTAAATGTTTTATTTGTCTTTCGTCAAGATCAATGATCCTTGGAGACATTCAGGTCATACATGTATATAAAAATAAATATAATATCTTGAAGTTTACTCAAACAAAGTAAAAACCACTCATTATCAGTGGATCAGTGTTTGAATATGATACGAGAGCACGTCAGAAAAAGTAGATAAAGTACTTACTTCTATTTTTTCAGAAGATTAAAAAAACTGAGTAGGTACCTACAAAGTAACTAGTGAACCCCTTTCATTAGTTTCCTTTGCAGGTTCTGTTTTTTTTTATAGTATTATTTTGATTTATTTTAAGAACATACGTCTTTTCCAGTTTGATTGGAGCTTGATAGAGTAGGTAGGTTCCTACAGGATGTCATTTTCGGAATTTGTCATTTTCGGAATTTGTCATTTTCGGAATTTGTCATTTTAGGAAATTGACGAGTTTAGAATAGACGTTCTCTGAAATTGTCGTTTTCGGAAGTTGTCATTTTAGGAAGTTGTCGTTGTCACCCTGAGGGGATGTAATAATGCTTAGGAAGCAAAAGAAATAAGTCAAAATCAAAGTGATAACATTTTTTTCTTGTTTTAATTTGCATTTTGTGACGTGTCCAAGAGTCCTCTAATGTCTAATGACAATAAAGCACTTTCATATTTGATATTCGAGTTAAAGATAGTTGCTGTTTTTAGCAAGAACGTTTCCGTTAGCTTTGTCTTTTGACCGATGTAATGGGCCTTTAAAAAACTCCTTTGCTATCCATTCTTCAAAGACCACATGAAAGTGTCGATCGTAAGCTACTAAAAACTAGTAAATTCGAAAATCAAAAATTGCTTCACACGATTTCGAAGAGGCCGATATAACGTGACGCCTGTTCACATGACTCCCATGTGACTTTTTTTTTATTTGTATTTATTCACTCACAATCAAAATTACAGCTTGGTTAAACGTGTCTTAAAGCCTATATTGGTAGCGATTCTGTTGGCATAAAACCTAAACTAAACTAGCCTAAAATTGTTGACGTCTCTTTTTTTTCCATCGAGTAAAAGGCGACAGCAACATTTTTACGCTAGTTTAGTTTAGGTTTTGTGCCAACAGAATCACTACCATTATATATAAATGTCGATCTGATGCTAGGAAAAACTAGTAAGTACAGAATGCAAAAATTGCATTGCACAATTTCGATGGCAATAACTATATGATACGGCACCCAGTCATATGACTCAATAATTACCTTATCTTTACTGTCCTGTTTGTGACAATACGCCCTCGTGATGTTACACTTTACACTAGAATATATTATAATTCATAAAGTAAATGGTAAATAATAGCATTTTTCGTTATCTGACGCGGTTTGTGTATTTTCAAGCGAAAACATGAGTTCTGTTTATCTCTTTATGACATCGACATAGGTATACAACCACACTCATAATATAAATGCGAAGTTATTATGTTTGGAACAACTATTTGAATCTTTGGCTTGGAAGTTTGTTGCCTATTCACGCCAAAGCTAAAGAACGGATGGGGCTAAAATTTTGCATAGATGTAGTGGCTAGGCAACAACATAATTATTTATTAGATTACTTTTGTTCCGGGAAAACGCGAGGGAAGCCGTGGGCAGAAGCTGGTTCATTAATATTTCTGAAGATACTGTAGTAGCACTTCTGCGAAAAGTCTAGTTATGCCTAGTTCATTATTACATATACATTTCATTATTCTCTTCTTCTTCTTCTTCTTCATTACCATCATCAGCCTATATTAGTCCACTGCTGGACATAGGCCTCCGTAATCTGCCTATAGTCTTTCGCTGGTCGCCACCACAGGTGGCCAAAGGGCCAGGTTATTCTCATATGTAAGAAAAAAATGCGTTTTAAGGGTATCTTTGTCTACAAAGAAAGGACAAGCACAGACAAAGGATTTTGAATACAAACCTAAGTTTAAATACCCTTATATCATCATATCTATTCTCAGAAACTTAGTATAGAAAGTTTAAAAAAATTGACGTCTGTGGTGGGCGAAAGTCCGGTTGCGATGCAGGAGGTTGCGGGTTCGATTCCCGCCTCGGGACAAATGATTGTAAGATCTGCAGATATATGTTCAGGGTGTTGTGGTCGTTTTCTATGTATAATAAAAAATACCTACCTAAGTATAGTATTATATTATGTAAATCAGTCATCTAGTACCAATAACACCAGCTCTGCTTAGCTTGGGGATAGATAATGCCGTCTGATTTGATTTATAACAATATCAAAATAACCTTAAACACATAAAGGTTATTGACCTACATTATTTATCATGTAGTAAGTAGGTACCATATCGCTAACCTTCATTTTGAACCAAATATAAAAAGCAGTCTCTTATCAATTATTTTATTATTAGCGATAATAGTTGCAATAGGTAATAATTATGATTATTTTACAAGATTTATATGTTTGAGTAATAAGTAAGTTATTATAGGTACGCTAAGTAAGATTATTGAATTATTATGAAGATAAGTAATATAATAATAGAGCTAACATAGAACAAAAGGCACTATCGTAGAGTAAATAATTTTGAGCTTATACATTGTTTTTCAAATTGCTTTACATTATTTATTATAATATAAAAACTTGTAGATAGTGCTTTTCGCGAAAGAAGTCTCCAAGACGATTTATGCAGAACGAATGAATTTAGTAAATTTAGCGTAGAAAAAATACTTCTTTCATGAAAAGCACTTTACACTTCTCCAACAAAAATCACGATTTTCTTCATTAATAATAATTAAACACTGTCGGCCTTACCGCTTAAAAAAGTGACTTGCACTCAGCAAACAAAAAGTTGTAACATTATGTTAGGGTAAGAGTTTATATCTTAGCTGATGATTCTACCAGTATATAACCTTCGTAGATATAGGATGGGATCGAAAATAATGTCATCTCTCATGCTGTCTTTCTTGGTCCGTTCGAATCCGATCATCTTGCTTGAGAGATGACGTCATTCTCAAACGATAAAATTCCATATAGATATTTTTTTGTACAATCCTAAAAAAAAATATAAACTTATAACTAACGAACGCTACCTACAAAATATTAGTTGCACATAACCATATTATTAGTAGACGCTATGTATTGTACTGTAACCTTCCACGATGTAGGTACATTATTTATGCCAAATTATACTGATTGCCTTAACCAATGCCTTAAAAGTAATTAAATCTAAAATTGTTTTTATATAAGTGCGAGGGCTTAAACTCACGTCTTTAAATTATCCTTTAAGTCACTTATTCACTTCAAGTGTCACTTAAATATTTTCACATCACTTTTCACCGTCTTTACGAGTTTTGTTAAACACAAGTTAAAAATTCTTCTTATACACTGAGATTCCAATTTTCATTACACTTGTGTTAATCTCTTTGGGAATGTTTTTAACCATAATGTCAAAATATTTTTGGGTCGTATGACTAAGAATAAAAGCGAATTTTCTAAGTCATAAGAGCTAAGAATATTGGCTTTATAACTGTTCAAGATACAGTTTTAAATTATAACGACGCCTTGCGTGTGTTGATAGGATCAGATAAGTATCAAAAGCGATTTTTTGGAGTTGATTTGAAACCGTATTTTCAATGTAGTAATGCTTCGATTCCTCTAGCTACGTACAGTCCATTCCTTTCGTTATAAAAACATGAGAAAATTCGTTGAGCGATTATGAAAGACGACGCTGCATTGCACAATGTCCCTGTTTTAGTTCAGTCCGCTAATATAGATCAATTTTATGTTCGTCCCATTTTAAAGACCGTGTTTTAAAACGTATAGGAGATATTTATATTTTTAGACGACATTTCATAAAATAAAGTTGTTGTCTTGACTTCTCGTGCGTTTTTATACATAGATTGTATAGATTCTGTGTCACACCAAGGACCGAATAAATCCACTAGTTACTGTATTACTAGTTACACATCTATGGCAGTCCGGAGTCAGGAAATTAGCGGTGTTACTCCCCCATGCATTGGAAAGCACGTTAAGCCGACTCTGCACCCGACCTCTCCCCAGTCGACATGATGAACAAGGACCGAATAAATCCACTAGTTACTGCATTAATCTATAGCAGCCCGGAGTCAGGAAGTCGGCGGTGTTACTTCCCCGTGCATTGGAAAGCACGTTAAGCCGACTCTGCACCCGACCTCTTCCCAGTCGACATGATGAACAAGGCCCGAATACATCCACTAGTTGCTGCATTAAATCTATGGCAGCCCGGACTCAGTAAAATTGGCGGCGTTACTCCCCCGCGCGTTTGACAGCAGGTTAAGCCGTTGATCCTGCACCTGATCTTTCCCCAGTCGGCATGATGAACAAGGACTGAATAAATCCACTAGTTACTGCAATCGTCTATGGCAGCCCGGACTCAGGAAATTGGCGGCGTTACTACCCCGTGTGTTTGACAGCAGGTTAAGCCGTTGATCCTACACCTGACCTTTCCTCAGTCGGCATGATGAACAAGGACTGAATAAATCCACTAGTTACTGCAATAATCTATGGCAGTCCGGAGTCTGGAAGTCGGCGGTGTTACTCCCCCGTCCATTTAAAGCACGTTAAGCCGTTGATGCTGAAACCGACCTCTCCCTAGTCGGCTTGATCTGCTGTCCCATAGGATTATGAGAATGAGAATAGAGAGTGCATCTGTTTGCGCATATCTTGTGCACTAATCCAGCCTGTGCATTTGACTCAGTTTATTAGACTGTTCGTCATGGACGGAATTCGGCAGGAATACTTCATCATCATCCTTCAAGTTCACACAATAATCTTAACACGTCACGGTAAGCTGGTGTACATCACTAGTAATATTAATAAGTTATATAGGTACCTTGTGAGTTTCTTTTGTTGTTCTCTTTTTATTTCTGGACGGTAGGAACTCATGCTACCTATATCTTCTTTATCATCATGTTTTCAGTCAGGGTTTTCAGAGTTATTTGTTTAGGCTAGGTATAAGGTGTTTCTGGTGCATCGTTCTCATCTCTTTCTTCTTCTTCCGGTGTAGCCACTCCAGGCAGGAGGATGTAGGAAGCGCCGCCACTGGAATGAAACGAGTTGTTTAGAAATTGCTTTCGTAGTAATACAGTGTTCATGGCGGTGATGGTCGCGTAAGAATCGACCCCCTTCAAATTGGCCGTGGAAGTATAGATATTAATTTTAATAGTTGGTTTGTTTTTTTTTTCATGCTATAGGCAGTATAAAAAAATTGTGCATATACCCTATAGTATAGGGTATATGCACAATATGCACCCAATCTTCTTTAATTATTCAGGAAAAGAAAACAACGAATAAAACTGCACTCAGTTTTCGGTATAAAAAGCGCTGCTGTTCGCCCTAGTAGGCTGGGCATTCCAATGGCCACCGCCGCACTGCAATATGGTAGGTAGGCGGCTAGGTTGGCTTATTGTTTGGATGGTAGTTCAGCGGGTTGTTTCGATGGTAGCTATATACGCGCGTGGCTTAGGTATAGCCAAAATACATTACAAGTGCTGGAATAATTTCTGGGCATCAAAAAATATATTTCAGATTCAGGATGAAAAGCATAAATTTAATAAATTTAATTTCGGCTAGTGCCTTGCCAACAGATCTGAGCAATGTCAAACAGCTATATATCTGCGTCGAAATAAAGGGCATATTTTTCTTCACTATGCGAATTAAGCGAGACTTCAGCCCAGAAAAATAGAAAATGCAATGCGCTTGCAGTATAAACTAAGGCTATTCGGCTATAAAGTACGCACTGGTCAAGAGGCGCAAATATGCAGGTCTCGACAGAGCCTACATATTTGCTCTCCTTGGAGTTGAGACCCTAGGTCCGTGCGTGGGGTAGGTAATGAGGCTATCCGGGTTTTAAAAAAAATATCTGAGGGTCTGGTCGAAGCGACGCGTGACCCGAGAGCTGGAGAGTATCTGGCACAGCGCATCAGCATTGCCATACAGCGGGGCAATGCAGCCGGTGTCTTGGGCACGCTTCCGACTGGTATTGTATGGATCTGTTGAGCTGCCTGTAGATTATTTGCAACAGTTTGCAGTTAGCTTAATTGTAAATACTAGTTTTAATTTAGTTCTATTATTTGTTTTTAATTTCATTTATTAATAAATACCCTACCTATTACATTTGAACAAATGATTGGAAAAGTTTTTGTTGTTCTTACCTTTACCAGTGCCTACTCTATATATACATATGTATATATATAGATATCCCCATGGGCACTTAGTTGATCAAACGTGCCATATAGGTAGTATTTATTTGATCCGTTTTCACTTGTTGATCCGGGTGGTATTAGTTGATCCAATGCCGCATCACCCGTACGTACGTGGATCCGAACGGAGCCACAAGTGTCACCATCAGAAATAATAATAATTACGTGTGTTTTATACAAATCCACCTTTTTGGCGTTTTAGCACTAGTTGATCCGATTCAAATGAGCCAATCAGAGCCCACCGAGCTCAGCCATTGGTTGCTTGCGCCCTAAGCCTTTCGTTTCACCTAAATCTAACATTTTAAATTATCAGTTTGATTCTTTGCTGATTTTTATAAAACATCTTAGCAGATTATTGTTTATAGCAGTTTTGTTTGACACATTTTAAGCAGAACAACTAAAGCGCGGATCCCGGCTCTGATTTTTCAAAATTACATAGGAAATTTCAAAGGGTGTTAAAAATGTTAGTCCACTGCTGGACATAGGCCTCCCCTAATGAGCACCATAGCGCCCTGTCTTCAGCTTGCCGCATCCAGCATCTGGCAGCAGTCTTTTGCAAATCGTCATTGGGGGCGTCCTACACTACGTTCGCCGAGTCGCGGTCTCCACAAGGTCCAGAACACGTTTACCCTACCGGTTGTCGGTTCTTCTAGAGATATGGCCAGCCCACTGCCTCTTCAGCTTGCTAATCATCATCATCATCATCATCAGCCTTTTTCAGTCCACTGCTGGACATAGGCCTCCCCTAATGAGCGCCATAGCGCCCTGTCTTCAGCTTGCCGCATCCAGCATCTGCCAGCAGTCTTTCGCAAATCGTCATCCCACCTGGTCGGAGGGCGTCCTACACTACGTTTGCCGAGTCGCGGTCTCCACTCAAGAACACGTTTACCCCAGCGGTTGTCGGTTCTTCTCGAGATATGGCCAGCCCACTGCCACTTCAGCTTGCTAATCCTTTGAGCTATGTCGATAACCTTGGTTCTCTGTCGGATGTATTCGTTGCGAATCCTATCCTTCAAAGAAACTCCGAGCATAGCTCTCTCCATAGCTCGCTGAGCGACTTTAAACTGGTGGACCAGCCCTACCGTGAGTGTCCACGTCTCAGCTCCGTAGGTCATGACGGGTAGGACGCACTGATTGAAAACTTTGCTAATGCTATGTCGATAACCTTTGTTCTCTGTCGGATGTATTCGTTGCGAATCCTATCCTTTAGAGAAACTCCGAGCAAAGCTCTGTTCATAGCTCGCTGGGCGACTTTGAATTAGTGGACCCTTCCTACCGTGAGTGTCCACGTCTCAGCTCCTTAGATCATGACGGGTAGGACTGATTGAAAACTTTTGTTTTCAAGCATTGCGTAATGGGTGACGAAAAGACTCGACGTAATTTCCCGAACGCTGCCCAACATAGCTGGATCCTCCTCTTGGCCTCCTTCTCGAATTTTTTTTTACCCGACTGGAAATTCTGCCCAAGGTAAGTGTACTCGGCAACAATTTCGAGAAGGTAGCTTAGCTATGCACGACGACCGCTCCCGGATCAATGTGGTCATTGATAATGACCTTGGTTTTATCCAAGTTCATGCCAAGACCGATGCTTCGTGAGGCTGAAGCTAGGCCGTCCAGCATCAGGTTCAGCTCCTCCAGCGACTCCGGCATCTAGACTTATGTCAGCAGCGAATAGCAGGTGTGAGATGTAATCGCTGAGCCTGTGTTTAAACTGCTGGCCCTGTACTTGGATACTCATGGTGGAGGCATCATACAGACCTCTCAGCACCTATATAACGATAGTCTACTTGGCATGTTGGATTCCAGAACAGCCCAGTTTTCGACAGACTCGAAGGCCTTTTCCTAATACACAAAGGCCAGACACAGGGGCTGATTATACTTTTCGGACTGTATAATCTGCCGCACTGTGTGTATGTGGTCTATGGTGCCATATCCTCTGCGAAACCCAGCCTGTTCTGGTGGCTGATACTCGTCGAATCTCCTGGCGAGATGATTTGTGGCTACTCGTGAGAAAAGCTTATAGTTGTGGCTCAGGAGTGTGATGAATCTGTAGTTTTTGAGAAGGGTTTTATCTCCCTTCACATAAAAGAGCACCACCAAGCTGCCGCCCCACGCTTTGAGTTGGGAGTTATTCCACTGTGATGGACGGTGTTGAACAGGTTCTGTAGTAGCTCCTGTATAACAGGGGCTGCTCCTGCCTTCAGAAGCTTTGAAGTAATGCCGTCTTCCCGGGGGCTTTTCCATTTTTAAGCTGCCTCAGAGCCATCACGATTTCGTCTAGACTGATTTTTGGCAGTTTGTTGGTGTAGTGGCGTGTCAGGGTGGCTCTGGAGTCGTAGTCGTCCCGTTGCGCACGAGGGGCATGCATGTGCAGCGTATAAACGGCTATAGAAATTATCTATCTCGGCAGAGGTCTCCGGCTTCGACAATACGGTCCTCCCATCGTGCGTTTTAAGCTTCGTCAGGTGGCTCCTGCCATGTTGCTAAGTGAATACTTTGAACCCTTGGTTTTCGGCGTATGTTGGAGCTTCGAAGGTCACGCCGTACCATATTCGCAATTTGCTTGTTCAGGTCTGACCGCTCTGACGAAGTTATTTGGATGGTTTCCCGTCTTTTTGCCATCAGACCGAGAGTCTCATCCGAGAGTTTGGACTTCTTTCAAGTGCGCTGCTTATTGCAGAACTTGATGCCCTCCTCTATCAAATTATGTAGGGTCTCGTCAGCGTCATCAGTGGGTTCCAAGGCAGCAAAACACTCCTCGAGAAGCTGCTGAAACTTCTCGGTGCCCGCTATGATAATGGACAGGGTTAGGTTGGAGCATGGACTTCATCAGGCGGTTTCTTTCATGGTTCAAGTTGGTATTCAAAGAGCCTCGGAGGTGATCAGCAGGGGTATTTTAATTCGTCGGAAAGGCCTTCGGATTCGATATCGGAAACTTTGTCGAAGAACGCTATTTTAAACCAGCGGATTCGAAAACTTTTGACATTCGAATTCGGATCCTTGTTAGGAGAGTTTCATACTTTCGATCATCAATCCGCAACGAAATCAAAATAGCGTTCGAGGAATCGAATTCAAATCGGACGTTTCCGCTTCGGAAACGAATCGAATGAATTAAAATAGCCCTGCAGATGCTGTATTGAACCTGTTGATCACTGAGACATCTCTGAATATGTGCTTGCTGTCCGTTATGATGAAGACGATCTCATTTTTGTCTCAGTGTCGGGGTCTCACTATTTCCACTTCCTTAGAGGCAGTTCTTCGGGGGGCGCTGCTGCCACCCCCCGGGGTATATCCCTTAGTCGCCACACACCCACGGGAAGAGTTGGGTGGTGCATTTCTAGGCCGACATGACACAGCCAGAACAACAAACACCTTGTATTATTTATCACTTGATACGTGCGCACTGCGCAACATAAACGTAAACGTACACGGCGATTACATCTCACACCTGCGATTCGCTGATGACAGTCTTGATGGCGGAGTCGCTGGAGGAGCTTAACCGGATGCTGGACGGCCTAGCTTCAGCCTCACGACGCATCGGTCTTGGCATGAACTTGGAAAAACCAAGGTTCAATGGCCACATTGATCCGGGACCGGTCGTCGTACATGCCTATCTTCTCGAAATTGTTTCCAAATACACTTACCTTGGGCAGATTCTACAGTTGGCTAAAAACAATTTCGAGAAGGAGGCCAAAAGGAGGATTCAGCTAGGTTGGGACGCGTTTGGCAAACTACGTCAAGTCTCCTCGTCATCCATACCGCAATGCTTGAAAACGAAAGTTTTCAATCAGTGCGTCCTACCCGTCATGACCTACGGAGCTAGAGAGCTATGCTCGGAGTTTCTCTAAAGGATAGGATTCGCAACGAATACATCCGACAGAGAACCAAAGTTATCTACATAGCTCAATGGATTAGCAAGCTGAAGTGGCAGTGGGCAGGCCAAGAACCGACAACCGCTGGGGTAAACGTGTTCTTGAGTGGAGACCACGACTCGGAAAACGTAGTGTAGGACGTCCTCCGACCAGGTGGGATGACGATTTGCGAAAGACTGCTGGCATATGCTGGATGCGGCAAGCTGAAGACAGGGCGCTATGGCGCTCATTAGGGGAGGCCTATGTCCAGTAGTGAACTGGTATAGGCTGATGATGATGATGATGACGTGCGCAGCGCACACAACTCGACTTCTAGAGTCATAATGAAAACAATTTCGGCCTTCACATGTGAAGGTGAATGCAGCAATGTATGGAGCACTGCAAATATTATAGATACAGAGCCAACAAATACTGAAGTTTATGTTAAAAAATATACCTACCTTTCATAAGATAGTTTCTTATGTCGGATCAAATAAAGCTCTAATTTTGATAATATAAATGGATCAGATCAACATACGACTTAGGATTTGGTATATAAAACTCAGTCAACAAGTGTTTGAGCATTTCAAAATTTTGAACGTTACGGAGTCGTTTAGGTTTGTCTACTCTAGGCGGATTTAGCAATGTATGGAGCTCTGCAAATATTATATAAACGGAGCCAACAAATACTGAAGTGTATTCGAAAAAGTTACCTACTTTACTTTATATTCAGTTTCGCTTTGTCGGATCAAATAAAGCTCTAATTTTGATAATATAAATGGATCAGATCAAATTACGACTTTGGATTTGGTATATAAATTGGAGCCAACAAGTGTTTGAGCGTTTCAGAATTTTGACCGTTACGGAGTCGATTGAGTTCGAGATCGTAACGAAAAAAATGTCGAGTACATCACTTTCTCGATGAATACGTTTGGCAACGTCGCTTTCAAATTTGCGCCGTTGCCACTCCGGGCGAGATCTATACAACCGGAGTCGAGTAATAAGGGGGAAAAGGTGGAGTCCGGAATGCAGGGAAATCGGGCTGGATCAACTTAGTGCCCAAGTTGGTATTTATATATATTCTGTGCCTTGACCTACTCGTGCATCTTTTTATGTCCCAAAACAAACAATAAAGATAAATACTAATTATTGTTTAACCGCTATATAATATTTTATGAAAGTTCATATGAAAGTATGATAATAAATAAAAACATCCATCCAACATTATCATTCCCACGACAAGACTAAGCCAAAATACATTACAAGTGCCGACCTATCTTTCTGGGTTAGGAAACAATATATTTTAGATTCTAAAAGCAACGCAATAAGGTTTATTTCAGCTTGTGCCTTTCTGAAAGAGCTCTAAATGTCAAACAGCTGTCTTTCTCAAAATAGAGGCATTTCTTTCTACACTATGAAAACAGAGCGATACCTACTTCTGACTAAGAAAGATAGAAAGTTAACATGCAGTATAAACAGGCTATTTTCACCATATATAAACCCCATAGGCTCAAATCACACCGGAATAGCAGTGGCCAGCAGCGATGACGCGGCCAGCTCTTTCAGTGTTAAACTGGTGTCAAATAATTTTACAATTTATTTAAAGTTACTTATCAGAGCAGTATCTCTTAATTAAAAGATCGAAATAGGTATCGTGGCCGCGTCGCGTGGCCATGTCGCGTGACCGTGTCGCGTGGCCGCGTCGCGTCTGCTGGTCGCTGCCATCTTGGTGTGAATTGAGCTTTAATCTCTTGATCATCATCATGTCAGCCCGTTGACAACCAATGCTAGGATTTAGGTAGTTAGAGTTCGCGCAAACCTTAATGAATTCTGTAAACAAAGCCTCGAATGCAAAATTGAAGTATAGGGCTCACCGCGCCCTTTTGGAACTTTTAAATCCGGTACTGCGCAGCCACTGCGTATACCTACTTCTGAGAATTCATAAAGATTTGCGCGTAGGTACTATATAAGTGCTCGACCACGTTTACGCGGGGGTGCGGTGCTTTGGGCGAGCTCATTAGCCTGGCCCTAAAACCTGCTCAGTCAATAAATAAATAATGCTGGACATTATCACAGCATTATCTAGCCTCAAGTTAAGCAGACCTTGAAATAATATCATTATAGATCTATGCTTGACGTTTGTTTCATTGAAAAGCTTAGTTGCTCAAGCATAGATCGTTGAATGAGCAAAATTTCATAATACGCTGTTTTTTTATAAACGCCATCTCAATCGGTCCTGTATGCTCACCAGCCAATCTTGCAGCCACCCTGAGGATTTCATCTGACCATTAGGCAGGTCTGTCTCATTCCTATCGGAATCACTCTTGTCTAGTATAATCTAGTTCACGATCACTGCTAGCGTCGGCGGAGGGACCCGCAGGGGCGCGCCGCCGTCGCGCGAGTGATCCGCATATCGCACTCTGTGTTTTCAGCCATGAAAGTGTTAAATACTTACAATCTTACAATACAAAACCACACAAAATTTATATTCTCTATTTCCGTGTGTCAGCATATTCATGCACTTTCTGCACGAGATACCTAGCTATCGAGTTTATAAAACACGTTTGTTATATCTTAAATATTTGTTTTTTGGTTTTTGTTATAGCGGCAACAGAAATACATCATCTGTGAAAATAACTAACTATTACGGTTCGTGAGATACAGCCTGGTGACAGACAGACGGACACACTGATAGACAGACGGACAGTCAAGTCACATTAGGTAGGGCATTAGGGGTAGGGTCCCGTTTTACCCTGTACGTACGGTACGGAACCCTAAAAACAAAACTAACTAATCACTTTTCTATGACACACTAGATTCTACAGATTCTATGGTACTTTGTTCTATCAAGAAAGATATTGACGACCTCTGTGGCGCGGTGGGCGAAGGTCCGCCTGCGACGCAGGAGGCTGCGGGTTCGATTCCCGCCTCGGAACAAATGTGTGTACAATCTGCAGACATTTGTTCAGGGTGTTCTAGTCGTTTTCTATGTATAGTAAAAATATCTATCTATACATTGTATTGTATTATGCAAGTATATCAGTTATCTAGTACCCATAACACAAGTTCTGCTTAACTTGGGGCTAGTTAATGGTGTGTGAATTGTCCAGTATTATTTATTTTTATTGAATTATGTCTTCAATGATTACTTAAAATATTGTAACTTTTCCTGCCTAATTTATTAGTAAATTTAGGTCGTAGGTGAAATAAAACACAGCAAAGCCAAGATCCATTTATTAATACCATAAAACAAAAAAAATTATTCTATATGTGTTCACCGTTGTCTGATTAGACAAGAAAATAGTAAGATATAATGTTACTAGCTGAACACATCACTCCAGCTATATTCGATGTGAATGTTTGCAAACAACCCACAAAAAAAGAACTAACATTTTTACGCTTGGTGTCTAGTTTTAGATATAATTGTTAACAATATTTAAAAGATCTTAAATCAACAGTGAATACAAATTGCTTATACACGCCAACATTGTGAATTTTAGGTATGCATCATCGACCTGATCTAAGACAACCAAGACCGGATCAAAGAACCCTTGGATATCAGGTCGATGGTATGCATGGACTGCTTGTTGAAAAACATTTCACATCGGATGCGGCTGGAGTATAAATAGGCTTATCAATAAAAACCAAATTGCTTAAGAAATACTCCGAGATAGGATAGGAATGGATGTTTATACCACTGTAGGATGTTGTGAATCAAAAATGCATTTTCAACAATTTATACACATTTTAATATAAAATGTGTTTTTCATCACAGATAGTTTTCAAATCAATAACCTGGTTACAAAAAATACAACTTTAAAGTGGGGTGATTCGTTTATGAACAAAGAAAACACCAAATTTTACATTTTTCTACAAACATCGTAGCTGATAGCAAAATTTTAAATAGAATCACCCCACTGTCAAATTAAATACCTACCATCCTAGAATTTCTTAGGTCTATAAACTTTAGGCTAAGCCAAAATAAATAAAGAAAGTAAAATAGTAAAATTTTATGGCTTGCTAGTCTAATTAAATGCGTTGTAATGCATTAATCCGTTTTCGAATCCAATATTAATTTATAAAGTAAAACAGCAAGTACCGTATTATTGTAAAAATTTACATTGCCTTTACGAAGCTTAAAAAAGCCAATATGCTTATTTTGCAAGATTTGGTTTCTATACCTATTTTAGAAGCAGTCTCAAACCATGGCAGACAGAATGGGATTAAGCCCAGGACAATACTTCATAACTGTCAAATAATGCAGAAAATTATACAGAAAAATACTTTAGGAGCACACATTATTTTTGTAGAGCAAGTACGGGGATTGTCGTCTTGGGTAGAATAGAGAAAAAATACGTCAGTTTGTCATCAAATACGTAAATTATTTATGAGTAAATTATGTTTATTCGATACGCGCCATTTTGTGAAAAAGATTTTCAGGAATATCGTCTAATCTATCATATAATTCAACGTCACGTTTATGCCATTTTAGGAAAAGGATTTCGCGTCCATAGAATCGGGACTGGGCATATGTTTTAGGAACGGCGTAAACGCAAAAATCTAATTTTGCTTTTTTACAAGAAAACTACACAGCCTATGAAGAAACTGGTTCAAGGAAATCATTAGTAATAACTTACGAATGAAAACATAAATCATTTCAAAAGACAGCAGGGTTCCTGAGAGCTGGACCAAATTATGTCCAAAACAGTGCACTTTCCTGTTTTTTTTTGTTTTTTTATATTTTTTTATTTTTTATAATTTTTTCTTCATAACGAAAAAAACTAATTTTATGCCATTCAAGTTTTTTATCATGGGAATCCCATGAATACTGAGATCTAGGCCTAGATTGAAAACCAAACCCAAAAAAGTTAGGGTTCGTCGCTTAAAATTAATTCCTTCAACTTCTTTACTGTACGCAATGTATGACGCTCCGATGTCATAATTGGCTATTCTACCCTAGAGATCAATCCCAGTTTCATTTCTAAAATTTACCATTTTTAGGCGTATTTCAGTATCTTTCCTCTTCGTATACATTAAATCTATTAAAACTAGATCCAACTCAACACATTCCGGTCAAATTGAACCTTATGGCATTGGACTTAAACTATGTATTAACTTAGAGAAAGATCATGGGTTTTCATCACGCCTTGCCGTCCACGTTGTATTTATTCTTACCCTCGGCGTTCCTAAAACAGAATTGTTGTTAGAAATTGAACTTTATGTCCAAGGTGGCAGAGAAGTGGCGAATCTAATAATACTTTGAATAATAATACATTAAAGAGGGTATATGAATATTATCCAAGCGTTTACCAATTTTTAAATGAGACTATTACGATTCAAATAAACAAAAATAAACGAACTGCCAAAATTAATCAAAGTTTTTACATTTACAAGCCAAAATTAAAATTCCAGGGATAAAGACAAGAAATAGTTTCGCCACTTCCATAATTTCTACACTTACTTAACGATATGAGAGAACGGAGAAATCACACACAAGGGGTGTTAATAGCCTGTACATACCACTCGTGAGACACCAAATAGAATTCGCTCCCACTGCCCAAATCCGACTCGTCACTACTCTTTACCATCACAAAATCATTGCCCTCTCTGAAAATTCAACCACAACATTTTCTTTAGATAACAGACGCTTTAGCCGCGAAAACCCGCATATCGGCCATCTTGTTTTGCGTTCCGTAAGCTGGATAGATTTGAAGCCCGCAATGATTTGTGACCAGGAAAATATTTTTTTAAATTTGGAATGAATTGAATTCGTAATTTAAGCCGAAAGATGAATCCAAAGGGAAATGAATAGCAAACAATTTTGATGGCATGCATTTGTTGTTTTCCCGGTTTATTTCTTACGCTTGAGCTTCCCAGGTTCTTGCTTTATGACCGATTGTAGGCATCGACACTCAAATAAGTCAGTCTAGATGACATTTTTGCCATATCTCGCCATTTTCGATAAAATATCCCTAAAGCTGCATTGAATGATATGATCGCTGATAATGATGAGACTTTGTAATAATAATGACGTGTAAGTTTATATTTTTGAACGAGTGTGCCATATGTCAATCAAATTATGTGATTTTTCTTTGTGACGTCACAGCATCCAAGATCATACTGTAGAACCTCTTTTCACATAACATGAGATAGATATCAATCTGTATTCTTATCTCACTCTAAGATATGATCGTTTCTTTCTCGATCGATTGATATTTGATCAATAATATCGATTTCCACCAGGGTTCATTTGTTAGTTAGATGATGACGGGATCTTGAAGATTTATATGTCCATATGAAAGTTTATCTGTTATAATCTGATAAATATAACCATGTACTCTTTTGTTTAGGATAATATGACTCATGTCCAAAGTTTTGGTCAGCTGTTATTGTTAGATCTTGTGTCAACTCGTACTGCCATATTTCGGGTAGAGCTTTTACGGTTTATATCTAGGTCTTCATCTTGGTTCCAAAAAGCACCCCTTTCACATGAAAGTAAGGTTCTTTCTTCTTTGAATCCATAATTTTAAGTGTTCCAATATTGTAGTTCCACGAGTAAATTTTTAGTGTAAATGTCTGTTTATAATTATGTTAGTAAGCACCAAACCCAGATGAAAGCACTTATATTAAAAAGTGGGGAAAATAGCACAGAACAATGTTTGAATAGCTGCATCTCTTTCTGTCGCCTAATACGATCGTACGTTACTAGTATTAAGTAGACTTATGTCTGCATGTCTCGCTCACTCAAAAAATGTTTTGTAACGACAGAAAGAGACAAAGATATTTACTTTACTCAGTTTTCGGGAGTTTTTACGCAAATCATAATATAAGGAAAAGAGACTGAGTAGAGTTTTTCCGAAGAACCGTTCAACAAGAAAAGATTTATCGACCAAGGAACGTTTAAAACGTTAGAAATATTAATAGAAAACGCTTATTTTTCTAGATTAGGAAACCACAGACCGTATAGGTAAAGCCGTTTTTAGCGAACGCACGAACGAGCTACTTTCTTTCTTTAAGTGGCATAGCAAGGTGGAGTTGAAAACAAAATACTGGTGTTATATTGGTAGCGATTCTGTTGGCATAAAACCTAAACTAAACTAGCCTAAAATTGTTGACGTCTCTATTTTTTCGATCGAACAAAAGGGGACAGCTACATTTTTACGCTAGTTTAGTTTAGGTTTTGTGCCAACAGAATCACTACCATTATCAGTTTAAATTGTATTTAGAATTCGTCTATTTAGAATCTTTTGTGACATGGCCTAGTATTTAATTTTATAATTATTCTGTTTAGCAGCTGTTTATTTTGAATGCCCGTTTACAGCAGATATAGTTTTTTTTGTTTGTTTTGTGTTGCTTTAGTTATTAATTTTGTCAAAATCATAAAAGATATATTTATTATAAGAAAAATGTAAATAGACGTAAACATGTGCACCTACGGCGACTTAATACATTATATACATATGTACATATGCATATAACTATATGTACCCTCTTAAACGGAAAAACAGATTTTGATTAGTTTTTTTTACATAATAAAGGATAGATCTTCTTTAAGATTGTATGTTACATCAAAGTAAAATCATTGTTAATTTCCCTGTACCGGACACTGGCAGAAAATTGGCAAACCAGACGCATGTTGCCAACAACAAAAAGTCAAGTTTTGCCTTTGTTGGGATGTTTAGAACTACCAAAACTTATTTTAAACGGAAGTTACTAAAGATCTTTGATTTATTATACCACTTATTAAGCAAAATAGTCGTTGCACGCTCACCCACGGCACTATAACCCCAAAACACATACCTGTAGAACACATAATGCTGCAGCATGAAGAATATATCAAAGATCAAGCTGAACGCGCCCAGTCCGAACTTAGTCGCGTCTCCGAAGAAACTCGCCCAGTCATCGAAGTTGTAGGCGTTTAGCATCATTTGTAGGATGGAGAGGAATCCACCGATGAAATCTAGAAAGATGTTGCCGATTGACCAGCCAACGGTGGATTTGCGCTTGTAGTTCATGTACGCCTGGAAATAAGAGATAATTTTGTTTGACTAATAAGTACATTTGCGTTCAATATAGACTGGCCTAATTCAGGCAACTAATTGTTTATTAAAAGTAATAATCGGCAGTCTCTCTCAAATTTGTTGCATTCTATTACCCGATGATCGCTGTATTCATTACACATTTATTTTTTTACTTTTGACGACCTTCTGTGGCGCTGTGGGCGAAGGTCTGCCTGCGACGCAGGAGGATGCGGGTTCGATTCCCACCACGGGACAAATACTTGTACAATCTGCAATATTTGTTCGGGTGATCTGGTCGTTTTCCATGTTAAATAAAAAATATGTCAGTTATCTAGTACCCATAACAAAAGCTTTTCTTAGCTTGGGGCTAGATAATGCTATGTGAATTGTCCAGCATTACTAATTAATTTATTATTATTACCTATTTATATTTGATTCCAGGCTAGAAAGCGTGAAGAAGTAACAAACATCCATCCATCCATGTAAACCTCCAGACTTTCGCATTTATAATATTAGTGTAATTATCTGCTTATGGTGTCTTTTCATCGAGTTGCGCTACGTAGATTGGCGTTGGAATGTGTTTATACATACCTGCGGCAAGTACTTGATCAGAGTGATGCACAGTTTAATATAACTGCAGCAGTAGAGAAAGTCCAACCACGCTACAATGCCCGCGGCGCCGAGACTGGCCGTTACTATGACAACGCCTGTAAACACTGCCAGGATGCCGCGTCCAGTCATTGATACTCTTTGGTCGTCGCGCTGGGAAAAATAAATAAAAATATAGGTTTGTGTTAGATATTATTTGACTAAGATGAAGAGACTTGTTTTAGCCGGCTCATTCTATAAACTCATTTCGAAACTCACTAAGCTGAATCCGCAGTGAGTAATGTTTTGTAATCTGTAAAACTTCATAAAGCTCCAGTGACGTGAGCGTGGTAATGAAATTAACTTAGGGACATTTTGACATTTACACTAAATAATGACGTACAATTGGTATTCTGTAAGAGAATTCACAAAATCATCTCGATACTTGAAACTCGAACTTATTTGTCAAGTAAAAGGTTACAAAGGAGTGATCGATTTTGGTCAGGTAAGTGAATTCGAGTTCGAATTCGAACTTTTACAGAATGAGTCTAAAGAGGGTGAATCTGCTATATATATATATATATATATATATATATATAGCTGGTCATAAATTATATTTAATGGACATAAATATCTAATGACATTTCCCATACCTAAATTTTGTAGGGATTTAAAATTATGTGTATCAAAATGCTCCAACTCTTCCCCAGGGAGTCGTAGGAAGCGACTAAGGGACATACACCGGGGGCGGGCAGCAGCGCAGAATATGTCTACCACCGAACTGCGGTCCCCAACCTGCATGCCCAGTGTGGGGATTTCGTGCATTCCCCTCATGAGATAAAAAATCAGGGGGAGGCTTGCTTGTAAGTTAGAGCCTTTCCTATCCAGCAGTGGACCATTACAGGCTGTTGTGCTTGAGGTTAAGGTTTCAAAATGTTGCTTACTTCATAAATAAAGCACTGGGCAATCGTAATGATAGTTGCGAAGGCGGCGTGTAGAGAGAAGAAAACGTCGTTCAGTTGGACAGGGTTGTGGCCGCGGGGGTGCCGTGAGAAGTATTCACCCTGTAATGTAATGGTTAAGTTAGATCTACGATAAGGTTGCCTGAAAGAGATCGCTCACAGCGAAAAGGCTCTCCTTTATACTTCCTATATTCTAAGCATTTCTGTTTGTATTGTTTCCCAATCTTTATGTCAAACTCAAAATCAATAACTTTGTTTCTTTTGGCTCACAAATAAGCACTTAGACAAGTCAAATTTTATACATAAAAAGTATAAGTAGTCATAACATTCAAATAAGAAATAAGTTTTTTTTTATGTTATTGATTTTATTTGCTTAAATTTTTTGTCCACTAGTGGAAGAAGCGAATGTACATTTATATATCTTAGATGGGGCGGGAAACTACACAGAACAGAAAATATGGCGACTTTTCTTAACGAAGTTCAAGTTACACTTTGGGTTGCTGAGCCAGAGGAGTAAGTCAGTAAGAACAGCTTGTCTGAAGACCTCTGGGACCAGTTAGCGAAAGATTTTGTGTTCCACAAACTCTCCCCAAAACTGGTTACTTGACCGATTTCAAAAAATCTTTCACCATTAGAAAGCAAGACTTTAGCGAGACTTAGCGAGACTTTAAAGATTTTTAAAAAGTAAAGTATTAAGGTTTTATTTTTGTCACAATAACACAAAGGAAAAGATAAACATAGCAAAGACAAATCTTACAAGGTATGCATAAGGTAGTAGAGAAGGGAAAAAATAGTTAAAGTAAAGTTAGTAAAAAATCAAAGACATTAAAGGAATTAATATTGCGTGAGAGTAGATTACCAAATTACCTGAATAACCGAAGAGAAATACAGCCCGCAGTTGAAAAGCGAGTATAACGTGAATCCCATGATATTCAGCGCGACAAAGTCGAAATTCAGTCCAACGACGCTTTTCCTCTTGAAGTTGATGTAAATTTGAGGGTAGAATGAAACTGACCACGCGGCGAAGTAGATCCAGCCCATTATAGATGAGATAATGTTGATGTGGTTAGAGTGCATTACTGTTATGCGTAGGAACACGTTGTCGACACTGGAATTAATAAATAATAAATAATGCAGGACAATTCACACAGTATTATCTAGCCCCAAGTTAAGCAGAGCTTGTGTTATAGGTACTAGGTAACTGATATACATAATATAATACAATACATAGATAGATATTTTTTTTAATTATATATAGAAAACGACCAGATCACCCTGAACAAATGTCTGCAGATCGTACACACATTTGTTCCGAGGCGGGAATCGAACCCGCAACCTTCTGCGTCGCAGGCAGACCTTCGCCCACCGCGCCACATCGGTCGACATCGATAATTTTAAATTTATTTAGTTTAGGCAAGTTATTCTAAGTAAAAGGCGAGAAATGGTCTTTTACCTATCTTTTACTTAGCATAACTTGCCGGCTTGACATTCAACACATTCAACGTCACCTCAGAATGTCCCGAGCACTTGCCATAGTGGTCTCATAGTTGGGTTGATGATGCATACACTGATGCATATTAGATTCTTTCGACCCGGATATCCAGGAAGGGTCACGCACGACCGTAGCTTTGAGGATTATAGTTATAGACATAGACTTATATTCAAAAGAGAGACAAAAAGTATCTTACTTGGCATAACCAGCCGGCGTGACATTGAATGTGACTTCCGAGTGTCCGGGACTCTTGCCGTACGCGCAGATCTCAAACTTCGACACCGCTGATGAATTCGGCTCATTCGACCCCGGGATGTCCATTGTAGGAGGGACTAACTGCACTATATCCGGGTGTTGGACTACCGCTGATACTGTGAGGGTTGTGTTGTACTCGCCACTGAAAAGAAAGGTACAAATTATCAGTGTGATTGTGATGATTATGATGGACCTTTTTCGAACATCAAACATTCAAAGTGCCTTATTTCGCTAGCTCGTAGCTTGAAAAACTTGTTTAATAAAATAGAGTCAAAATGAGTAAATTACAATGAAAAGTATCAATCCAAACGACTATTAAAAATGTAATATAGAGTAATTTTTGATACTTTTTGTAGAAAATAAATACCTATGTTTACGACTGACCAACTGAAGAAGCCAAAACTGTATTGTTAGAAAGACGGTAGCAAGTAGCAACCGTCATTCACAAACCAATGAATAAATGAAAATATCGAATACTATAGTAGTAGAATAGAATAATAAAGCACGTTAGATAAGGACAATAAGTTCATTAAGTACAATAACATTAAACTTGTATATTTTGTTGGTCGTTTTCTATGTATAATAAAAAATATCTATCTATGTATTGTATTGTATTATGTATATCAGTTATCTAGTGCCCATAACACAAGCTATGCTTACCTTGGGGCTAGATAATGCTGTGTAAATTGTCCAGTATTATTTATTTATTTATTTAATTAGGCATTGTTTCAGGATAAAGGTCACGTCACACCAAGACGCGACGCAAAGCTACTTTGCGCGCACTTCGATTCAAAATATAACTTTATTCACTACATAAAAAGATACAAATTTTATTGACAAAATACTAAAACTCCCCACGGCACTGCACTGCGCAGAACTTGCGCGAATTTGTATCTTTTTACGTAGTAAATACAGTTATATTTTGAATCAAAGTACGCGCAGCGTCGCGTTGCATCGCGTCTCGGTGTCAGCTGACCTTAAGTTTATAGTAGAAATAAAATTTTACTTGTCTAAGTGCTTACTTTGTAAGCTTTAGGAAATAAAGTAATTGAAATTATGCCGACATCAATAGACGGTTGAATCGAACTTCAATAAAGGTGTCGCTTACTTCAGTTTATTTGTTATATTCTGGGAAATCCTTTGAGGATCGGTATATCATTATTATAACTCATATATCATTTTATTTTCACTTACGCAGGCATTTACTTGTTGGTAAACAAGTACAGACTTTTGCACAATTTTGTAACCAATGTTTTCATACTTTAAATTAGCTGGTTCATATTAAGATCCTAAGATTAAATCCTCTTCAAAACAGTAGTTTTGGAGAGGATCTTGGTGAATAACAAAATAAAATTCACATTTCACAATTTCTCGGATTTTTATATACTCACCTAATAACGGATCGAGGTGAAATTTGGCGTACGTTTAAAACATAGCCTTACTTAGCTACTAGTTTCTTATTGTACAGAAAATACGCTTGTGAAACCGCGGGAAGAAGAAGTATTATCTAAATCTAAACTTAAAGAGGAAAGATTGTATTTTTGTATTTAACGAATAAACTTAAAAACTACTTGACCGATTTCAAAAATTCTTTCACTTACATTATCACTGAGTAACTATAGAATATACCCGTGCGAAGGGCGGATCGCTAGTTATATATATTTTCCCATTGCAGCAAAAGAATAGAATAGAATGTGGGTTTGTGTTTATATTATATATTTTTAAGTGATACCTATATTTTTAGGTGGTTGTTTTTAGCCTAAGTGTACAATAAAAGTATTTTCTATCTGTCTATCATTCTAGAATAGTTTTTTTTGTTACATGTACAACGAGACACAGAAATAAACAACTACTTGGAATGTCTCAGCATAATGTTAGACGCGTTTGCTTGCAACCAACGCTGATCTTCCGGCAAGACTGTTTGGTGACGTCACGGAAGATAAAACAACTACAGCACAAAGACTTTACATCTCACCTAAACCTCACCTCAACAGCCTATAATGCCATAAATTATTATAAGCCTATAAATTTTATCTCATGGGGGGTAATGCCAGTAATCGCAGTTCGGTGGAATCTATTCGGCAAGAGGCCCTGCTGCCCGCCCCGCGGTGTATGTCCCCTAGGTCGCCTCTTACGACACGGGAAGAGTTGGGGTGGTGTAAGTGCAAATTCTAATCCACCCAGCACCACATGACTTCTCTCTACAATATTGCTTATTTTGATTTTGTTTATAATTTTTACTTACATTTGAACCAAATTGAGCAGATGCGTTTCTTCGACTAGCAGACTAAGATCCGTTGCATCCAGGTATATCTTATTTTGGGAATGTGCAGTAGGTAAACCTGGAAACAAAGCACACGAATTAAATTATATAACAAAGGAAATAGAATTCAAATTAGCAAATATAATTAAAGTAAGTGAAAAATAGGAAAATACTCGGGTGGGGCAAAATGGAGAGAAAAATTGGAAGCTCACAGCTAAAACTGGTCTACTGACGACCTATTCTCGTACTATATCTGATAACGTAGTCACACCTAAAAAAATCACTGCCCCGTGATTTTTACACAGTCAACTGACCTAACCTAAAAATCACTGTCTTGTTGTGGATTTCTAGAATTTGCAGTACTTGTCAACTTGAGCTTTTCCTGTAATGCATACCTTATGCTGACAGTAAATTTTCAGACTCGGATATCTAAGAATGTCGGCTTTTTGTGTTGCAAGTTGTTTACAAACATTGTACTTTGAAAATGCCTGCGAATAGACCATAATGTGTAAAGGGGGAGGAGGTCTTAGCCCAACTTGAACTTTGGGAATTTGGGATCTAGTCGGCTATTAGGATAAGAAAAAAAAACTATGCTCCATCTTAGGCCACATCATTACTTATTCAAGTGAAATGGTGATCAAACGCTTGACCATCACCAATAAAAAAGAAAAATCGGCCAAGTGCGTGTCTATTCGTGCACGACGTTATAAACATCGAGCAAAAACGAGAAAAGAATCTTGTTTGTTGTATGGGAGCCCCCTAATATTTATATAATTTAATTCTGTTTTTTAGTATGTACAGCCTGGTGACAGACGGACAGACAGACGGACGGGCATCGGAGTCTTAGCAATTAAAAGTGCTCCATCTTAAGCCACATCATCACTCAATTAAATTAAAAATAATTCCAAACGCTTGACGATCAGCAATAAAAAAATAGAAAATGTAAATACTCACCTATTAACAATAAAGTAACAAAACACATGCTTATCCTATGACTAGACGGAGCGACCCCACAGGGCTTGAATACTGACACACGAGCCATCTTTCTGCTAAGCTACTTGTAGTTTATCTGAAACAATAAAAAAAACCAGGGTCAAAGCATGAAATTATGAAAACACTATAGCTGTTCCCCGCAAGAATCCGCAGGGAACAGCTTGTGTGGTGAAACCGAAAACGCATCGAATTTCACATTTCTAGGGGGAATATTTCCGTAAATCGCCCATTGGAATTTGATGTTTTATCAGGACAAAAGTAGCATAAGTTACTCTCCATCCTTTCAACTCTATTCCAAAATAGAACTTTTTAAACTTTCGCGATTAGAAAGATGTCGCCCCGTGACCACGATCGCTGTAACGCGGTTGAAACGTTGGGTAAAAGAAAGCACGCGATAACCGATAAATATTATATGCCAAAACTCAAGTCGATTGGTAGCTTAGATAGAGCGTGAAGGAAGGATAAACAAACAAACAAACACGCTTTCGCATTGGTTAGGATTAGTTAAGATTAACTGGCTGCGGATCATGATGATGTTGAATTGGTGCAGATAAGACAGAACCCTATGGCGCTTATTAGGAGAGGCACTATGTCCAGCAGTGGACTAACATAATAAAGGCTAATGATGATGAATTGGTGCAAAACGCCTGGCAGTAGAAATTACAACGCGCTTTCGGCCATCACACCTAAGTCGAATTTATAAAATTCGATACCTACACGAGTAAATAGTAAATACCTTACTTAGTTCTATCTATGTATGTCTAGCAATATTCCGATATTTGAAGGCTAACTGGTTGTTCAAGTTCGCATAGAAATACATGAACATGCTTCACCTCACACGGTAAGCCTGTTAATATAATAAATGGTAATGAATATTAAATTATACTAGTCTAATAACCATTGCTTCACAAGTCTGCAAAAAAAATTAAATCGTTTATTTGGGACTTCAAGTGAATAATGACGAATGTAATCCTATCTGTTTGTCATTCCTTCACGCCCTAAGCAACCAATCGACTTTATTTTTTGCATAGTTAGTTGAGAAGGTGGAAAGTAGCATTACTTTTTATCCTGTAAATCAGTTTCCACGGGACAGAAATAACCGTAGCCGCGGGCAGAAGCCAGTGAATAAATAAAGCTGGACAACTCACACATCATCATCTATCCTATCCCCTAGCTAAACAGTGTTTTATGGATGGATTGAAAGTCACACCACTGCTGGACATAGGCCTCCCCTAATGAGCGCCATAGCGTCCTGTCCTCAGCTTGCCGCAACCAGCATCTGAAAGCAGTCTTTCGCACATCGTCATCCCACCTGGAGGACGCCCTCCCAGGGCGTCCTACACTACGTTTGCCGAGTCGCGGTCTCAACTCAAGAACACGTTTACCCCTACGTTCACACACTTCGGTTGAGAACATATTAAACTAACTAATCTCTTCACATGTGTTTAACTTGTAAAAACATCGAGTTAATCCCAAATACCCAGTAATACTCGTAAAAAATTAATTTTTGTTTTGGTTTCCGTGTTTCAGCCATGAAATAAAAGCGTTGTATTGCACACGTAGCTGTGCTATTAACAGAGGCGATAACTCGTATCAAATCGCACCGCAATGCATGTAAATTAGTAAGTCACACGTAGGCAATCAGGTGAAAATGAATTTACGATGTTTTCATCATCATCAGCTATGTTAGGCCACAGCTCGACACAGGCCTCCCCTTAATAAGCGCCATAGCGCCCTGTTGCAGGTCGTCATCCCACCTGGCCGGAAGGAGTCCTGCACTACGTTTACGGAGTGATGGTCTCCACCATGTCTCCACTCAAGAACACGTCGTGTTCTTGAGTGGAGACCATTGTCGATTCTTTGCGAGATATGGCCGGCACACTGTCACTTCAGCTTGCTAATTCTTTGAGCGATGTCGATTACTTTGGTTCTCTGTCGGATGTATTCGTCAGGAATCCTATCCTTCAAAGAAACTCCGAGCATAGCTCTTTTCATACCTCGCTGAACAAGTTTGCATTGGTGGACCAGTCCGATGTTAGTGTAAGTAATTTTCAAACAATGAGTTTCGATTTTGTGAGTCACAAATCAAGTTCTTTTTCGTGTCAATGAGATATTCTTCATAATCCAAAATAAACCTGCATTCCTGATAAATGATAACACTAATAAAAGGCCCATATTATTTTAATAAACATAATATTTACTGGATAATTTCAATAACATTGGAATCGTGTTGTCATGTTTTGTTATTAAGTTTTTCGACCCAACGACACTGATATCCGTTAGCACTTTCAGGCAGAAACAGCTCACGTTTGGTAAACACAATCTTTTACAAATACCTAATCCGAAAGCGTAATTAAATATTCGCATTTTCAATGGAAAACTCAATAACAACAAAACTGAGTACACTGTTGGAAATGCATTGAAATACTTCGTGTAGAAAAGTAGGTATATCATACTTTTCGCTAATCAATCAAATCAGATAACACATAGGTAATATTGTAACGTGAAGTGATTAAAACTTTAGAAACTATCTTGGTTATTATTATTTTCATAAAAAGTCATTTGTAACGGGATATTTATGATTTGTACCACCCCAACTCTTCCCGTGGGTGTCGTAAGAGGCGACTAAGGGACATACCGGGGGGCGGGCAGCAGCGTCTCTTGCAGAATAGATCTACCACCCAACCCGCATGCCCAGCGTGGGGATTACGGGCATTACCCCCCACGAGATAAAAAATTAGGGGGAGGCTTGCGTCCAGCAGTAGACCATTATAGGCTGTTGAGGTGAGGTGAGGTTGAGGATTTATGATTTGAATTATGAGTTATCCAATATTTCGGCACACTTTCATGCGCCATGATCACGGACTTAAAACTGAAATTGAAAACACTGCGAGTTCGTTTTTATTAGCACACATACCTATCTACCCTCATTATTTGTGTAAACTGAAATCGGTAGTAGCGGTGATATTCATAGTAAAAGAAAGAGACAAATATTGAACTTCCTTTTATATCGGGATCAGAGCTTGAATGTACGGATAAAACGAATCGGCAAAAACTTAAGAAAACTAGTAAGTAACCGTCGCAGTGACACTTAAATCATACAAGGCATTTTGATCTGACACAGTCTAGGGCGAGGCAATTGAGGTCCATAACAGAGTTTCGATCAATCCCCATCTTTCATTCATGTCAACCGCTCCCTACGTATTCAATGCAATGGAAGCGAACAAATAAGAAAGTGTAATTGATGATGATGATGTTCTAGTCGATATCGACAGCAACGGACATATGACAGAATAGGTGAATACATTCTTGAAACTCAAATTACAAGTGGTTGTTTATCTACCTGTGTAGATGGTAGTCATAAGAAGCACCAGCTAATCATTGATATACGAGATACGCCGCACAATATTGAACTACGGAATGTTTTGTTGATTCAGTATAGAAACCAAACATAGTTTATATTTACAACATACAATTCGATTAACCGATCACAATAATGAATTACATATAAACGATTATGGGAACCAGTTTAGAAACCAGCTTCGAACAAGGTTTCTGGCACATGATACAAAAACTGCCCATCCGTCTGACGGTACTATACGCAGTACTGGTGCCAGTACAAGAAGGTAGCCCGGACTTCTGAGTATGAGACAATAACGACCCGTTGTAAAAAAAAAAAAATTTTAAGAAACATGAATATTCAACGCGGGTAGTAACAAAAAGTGAAGCCAGACAAGGAATAACACCAGCCGCTTTCTTTGAGACTAACCCAGATTACGCATTAGACAAGAACCTACTTCAAATTGCAATAACGTATATGATAAGGACTAAAGGTAATAATCCTTCTTGACCAACCTAATCTCACGTATTAGCTTGTCTACAATAGCGACCAACGACCAACCTTTTCCTACATAAGGAACAATTTAGAAAAACAAGAAAATGGAAATAACAAAAGCATATTACCTAAACAGTCACCACCAAACTACCTGTTCTAAAGTCTGTTGAGCATGCAAACAATGCCTAAGATTCGAGGTCAGTAGTACTTATGCAACAAGCGTACTAAACAAGCGGAACGATTGGGTTTAATGGTATAGTTCTCACAGGGACATCGTCGTTGTGAACAGATTCCGTCTAAAAGTGCATTAGTTTTTGTGTAAACAACTATAAAATATAAAGTAAACGATTGTTAAATGCATATAAAGCAATCACGTTCACCTTCTGTATCTGAGGAAAACTACCCCATAACGATACACCTAGGAATTTTCCTCTTAACTAGTTTTGGAAACTGTGTGTTGTTTAATGGTCAGAAAAGAAAACCCCCCACTTGTAATAAACCACTGCATTATGGTTTTGATAATAAAAACAGGACAGGGTACAGAAAACAACATATGGGTAGTACTATCCACATACGTTATGAGAAATAAACTTTGTTATGCTTAGGATATGGGGGTCAATAAACAGCGCACATCATGTTACTGGAAAAATAACAACCACTTATTATTTAAGAACGTACATGTCGTACACAAACTAAGAGATAAAAAAGTAAATAAATGGACAAGAAAATTGTGTGATAGCTAAATATGGTTGTAATGTACGCGAATGGAAATCTTTCCCATTGATTATGTCGAAGACGATAAAGAATCTAGTCTTTAGTGAACATTCTTTACGTGTTATATGTTATTATAATTTGTAATAATATACCAGTCGGTACCTACGTAATACAACCCTATTATTCTGTAATAATTTATACAATTTGTTACCTGTACAGTGACAAATTGGAAAATAATGTATTTTTTTTTTCAATTTATTTGATTTTCTCAAACTGCAAAAGATGAACGCAAGTACAAATAATTCCACATAATCTATCTATACAAATCATACACAATACGCTTTACTGATAATGTTTTTTTATATCCGCAGATCGTAGAAAGATTTGTCCATAGGCGAACCCGCAAACTCCTGCGGCGGCGTAGGCGGACCTTCGCCATCCGCGCAAAAAATCATTACATATTTTTATTCCCAAAGAGCTATAAAATGCAAGTAGGTATGTGCGATTTGCTCAAAATGTTTGCCCTTGTAAGTCGATGACCTATAGAAACAACGTACCAAACACCTGGTTTTTAAATACTTGCAAAAAAGAAAAGGTACATAATTTATGTTTTCATATTTCAAGTCTCATGTTTGATTGTATAATGAGCCAGTATGTCAAATATAAAACATCTGGCATATTAGGTACATGACTAAACCGTTTAATTTGTAAAAATTGAGTCAGAATAAACCATGTTTTTCCAAGCAATAGTCAATACTGTAACAAAAGGGAATACTTATAGCATAACGCAGAACTAGTAAATATTTACGATAAATTTATGAAAACAAATAATATTTTGCAACATTAAAGAAATGACGTCTAATGCAAGAGTGCAATGAAAATAAGCATTTGCATGTCAAATTGTTTTGCAGCTGCTAATAAAACGACTGTTAATGACAAACCATGACAACAAATCATACAATATTTTTAACGAAATATTTAAAACCTTGAACGGTATTCTGGCGACAGAACCCGTTTAGCAAGGAGCAGCTTTCGAACGATTTCCAAGTATATTGGTGAAGTCGAACTCTTACGATGATCGTATTATGCCCGTAATTACTTTACCGTTCCCATAACCTGTAGTTATGACGCCCTACCATTGCATCATGGTGGCAAAAACACTGAAAACGACTACCATATCGGGGACAAATAGCTTGAATTCCCAAATGGAAATCCTTACCATACTTTGGTAAAATTCGTGGAATGTTTCGCAATTACATAGGTATTATAATAAAACTTATGAATCCTTAAACACAATGGGGTAAATAAAAACGTGAATAATACGTACCAGAAAGCAGTAAAGTAATGTTTATACAAAGGGAAATATACTTTCATAAAATTAAAGTCAGGAAGTCATTAAATAACAAAGTAATATAAGCTATGGCACAATGCTGTTCATACATCTACTATGAGTATATAACTCTGTTAACAACTATTCATCTAATCCTTCCTTCTTGCAGATGACCGAAAAGATTAAAAAAAGAGAGTTCTGCAGTGAAAACAGCCAGCACCGTACACCATTGGCCGTAAGAACTATTCAGAAAACCATCATGATATTAAAACGACATTCATTTGTCTAGCCTAGCTTCCTTCTAACATGTTTTGGAAACTATTAGAACAACAATGTACAACGGTGTAATCGAAAACCATTTCAAAACAAACTTACAGTGCATAATTTCAATAGCGCAGTTTGCAACCATTCAATAGATTGAACATAACAATGAACTTCTACTTAATAAATAGCATGTAATACATGCTATTTATTAAGTAGAAGAAAATACAAAGGGACATAAAAAAGCAAAACAAGGGTTTTATTCTTTTAACAACGTAAGCAAAGAACTGCAGATGGTGTAAACAATCTACACTTTACAAGGCGCAGTCATTCGGAATTTTGCAGCATCCAAGCATGGCGGTGCAATTGCGGCACTAAAACATCGCTCAAGGACATTGAAATGTTTATAGTTTCAGTGCGCAGTAACACACGTGTATGAAACCTTTAGAACCAAAAGAAATAAAAATGTGAAAGCTGATAAAGCTAGCGATCGATAAAATTTTACAGGTACCTAGTTCGTTGAGGTTAGGTAACTAAACTAGGTAGTTTAGTTACCTAACCATATTTGTTTAAAGAAATTGTAATCGGTAAGGTTACCGATTACAATTTCTTTAAACAAATATGATAATTTTCAACGATGCTATAAAATTAGATTGTTTAATAAAATGCAATTTGTTGGACATTGAAGTGTTAAATAGCGAAAGCCGCTTACAGTTATATGGTTTTACACATAGGCAATAACAAATATGGTAAACAAACTCTCGTGTCGTAAAACTTTCTTAACGTTAGCACGAAACATATTTAATCTGAAAATAACAATGAAAGAATTTAGATGAAATAATAGTCGGGTGAGGATAAAAACAATACGTACAAAGTAAATTATAACAACGGTAGAGATGAAACGCTTGAAGAGAAGTTGTCCTCTGGATGAGCTATTTAACTTTCAGTGGCAGAGAGACGGGTCAGCAATTTATAAATAAATATTGCTGATGCAATGAAATAGTGAATTAAAACATTCACGTGACCAAAATATATTTATATCAGTAAGGTTAGTTAGTGAAAAAAATGCACGTGGAAAACGTACGCGTTGATGATTAGAATACTTATTGTGAAATAGGGCGTGAATGTGTTGAAATTACCTATAAATACAGGTGCTGCTTGAATATGGACTATATTTTTTTGTTTTATTTCATACTATTTGGGCTTGTACATGCTTCCGAGGGAAAAGGTAGGTTGCAAGTGTTGCGGCTAATCGCAGTGTCAGCTGAATAATTTTATTCATTATTTGTTTTGTATTTAAGGTACATAATCCAATGGATCAAATCCTTCTCCACCTTAACAGCCCATAAAGTTCCACTGCTAAACAGAGGCTTTCTCTTCGCACTCTAACTCACATGAAATAGCGTCTTTTTCTATTTATTTCTAAAATATATTTTAATCTGTCTCAATTCCACTAGTTGAATTCAATATTTAATAGGTAAAATGTACTGATAGAAAGGTTTGGAACTGTTTGTATATTTGGTCTGATTTCAGAAAAACAAAATAATTCTTATTTACAAATGCGAAAAGTGATACGCGTTATACTATTTTTAAATCTAGGATATCTATATATTTTTTACATTTATTAATGAAGAGTTCTTTTAGTTTGTAATACAAAAATAATAATAACAATATATTGATATCTGTTGTGTAGTCAGCATAGAAATATTTTGGGGTTGCTGCCAGGCAGAAAATTTTTGATGTTCAGTACAAAGCATATAACTCAGCAAAACACGCAAATTATCTCCAATGATCTCCATCATTGGAGATAATTTGCGTGTTTTTGGAGATAGTTTGTTTTTTTAGGTCGTCATGGACCCACCTGTCTTCAGTTTTCGGCTTGACGTTGAGTTTCTGGAAACCCTGTATATTGTTGTATTTCTAATAAACATCAGTTATTCGTCCAACGAATAAGTATACCAATGATTTGTCGAAGCAGCAGACCGTTACTGTGATAATAACTACGACAATAACCATGCATCATGTAATTTACGTGTTTGACAACATCCATTTGCGTGCGCGTATGCCTAATATACTATCTATTATATGAGTTTTTTTATCGTTATTTATTATTTAATGGAGTTTTGTCACACAGACTACGTCACTTCCTTATGAGACGAATTATTAATAAATTACTTTTAATTAAAGTCAAAGCGATATCGCTAAACAGTTTACAATAGACTACTTGGAATTTTTTGATCCCGACGCGATTCGAAATCAAAACTATGCAGGTTATAAAATTTAAGTAAATAAATACTCATTAAATATTTATAAACCAGGTTTGAATGGTGCATGTCGATTAACTGGTTATATCACATTTCCAGTCGCCTAGTAGACTTTACACTATCCTATAAGCGCTATAGATTGACATTATGGGATTCATTCACGCATTAAAATCATCACACGAACTTTAAAAATTCGTATATTTCGATGTTTGTTCCCGGTTGACGTCAAAACTATCGTACGAATCGGATTAAAATGCATAAATGTCTCTAAACCTCGATTAAAATACCACCTGTATTTTAATTGAAATTTTTCTCGAATAAAATACAACCTGTATTTTAATCGACTTATAACCCAGGAAATATCCGATAAGTTGGGATGACGATTTGCGAAAGACTGCTGGCAGATGCTGGATGCTGCAAGCTAAAGACAGGGCGCTATGGCGCTCATTATGGGAAGGCCTATGTCCAGCAGTGAAAAGGATATAGGCTGATGATGATGATATTCCAGAAAAAGCGTGGGAAACTGTAGGCTGAAGCTGTTAAATAATAAAAATAGAAAAGAACTATCCCCATGTCATCAATCTCAAACATAACGAAGTGTGTGAAACATCAGGAATGAAGACCGAATATAACTGGATTGTTGATGTACTAATGTACCAACTACTGCTTACAATGTAGCGACACCCACGGGATTAAGGGGATTAGGCAATCGTACAGTCAGCACTTTCTATCTATATGACGACCTCTGTGGCGCGGTGGGCGAAGGTCCGCCTGCAGCGCAGGAGGGTTCGATTCCCGCCTTGGGAAAAATATTTGTACGTTCTGCAGGTATTTGTTCCGGGTGTTCTGGTCGTTTTCTATGTATAATAAAAAATATCTATCTATGTAATGTATTGTATTATGTATATCAGTTATCTAGTACCCATAACACAAGCTCTGCTTAGCTAGGGACTAGATAATGCTGTGTGAATTGTCCAGCATTATTTATTATTATTTATTTATCATACTCAAATTATGACAATAGTAAGTCATACAAGCGACTAAGACATTAAGGAGGTTTAACTAAGGCGAATGCTTATTTTGTAAGCCAATAATAATAAATAGTTTAATAAACGTTGCTATGCAGTTGTTATATACTGGCAGCTTCTTTCTTTAGTAAGAGGACAGTGGGGTGATCGGTCGGGGTTTCCGATCTGCATAAAAAACAGAGTGGACCAAAAAGTGATGTCAAAAGAAATAAATGAATATCTCACCCCGATTTTTCGGGCGGAACGGTTAAAAACTGTCATTTGTTTTTTGTGGTATTACGTGTTAAGGATTTTTATGCTGTGATTCGCAATAAGATACGAGTAACATATGCGTTAGCATCCCTAGTACATCTGTGAGTAACATCTACAAAACGCAGGATGCTGGGCAGCACTAACTATCTCATAAGGGTTCTGGCAGAAAAACATTGCAGTAACCTCCAAAGGCACTGGATCTCAAGCCTCATCGACCCTTATGCCAAACAAATTTATTATAGTAATTCATTCTGTTCGCAAATCGTCATCCCACCTGGTCGGAGGGCGTCCTACACTACGTTTGCCGAGTCGCGGTCTCCACTCAAGAACACGTTTACCCCAGCGGTTGTCGGTTCTTCTCGAGATATGGCCAGCCCACTGCCACTTCAGCTTGCTAATCCTTTGAGCTATGTCGATAACCTTGGTTCTCTGTCGGATGTATTCGTTGCGAATCCTATCCTTCAGAGAACCTCCGAGCATAGCTCTCTCCATAGCGCGCTGGGCGACTTTAAACTGGTGAACCAGCCCTACCGTGAGTGTCCACGTCTCAGCTCCGTAGGTCATGACGGGTAGGACGCACTGATTGAAAACTGACAGGTGGGATGACGATTTGCGAAAGACTGCTGGCAGATGCTGGATGCGGCAAGCTGAAGACAGGGCGCTATGGCGCTCATTAGGGGAGGCCTATGTCCAACAGTGGACTGATGTAGGCTGATGATGATGATGATTCATTCTGTTGTGTACGTATACGTACCCATATTGTTTAATTAATTTTATGTATATGTACTTGTTTACTCTATTCTATGGATCGTGTTATTTGAACCAATAAATTTAATTTGATTTGATTTAATTACAGTGTTTTCCACGCTGACTGTACAAGAGCGCGCCACATCACGGTGTACTTACCTATAGTCAAACACACAGTAAGATCACTATCTAGATCACCTTGAGACGTTAGTTGTGTTATTTATAAGATTAACTTTTAAAATGATCGTTAACATACTTTCTGTAGTTACGGGATATATTAAAAGGGACGAAGAAACTATGACGACCTTTTGTGGCGCGGTGGGCGAAAGTCTGCCTACGACCTACAACGCACGAGGTTGCAGTGCAGGTTCGATTCCCGCCTCGGGAAAAATATGTGTACGATCTGCAGACGTTTGTTCAGGGTGTTCTAGTCGTTTTCTATATATCGTCGGCTTATTGCAAGAAGTCATTAACCGACAAATCCAAAAGTGTGGCAAAAGTAGTTTTAAACTTTTTATGACTTTAAGAGCCCATATCATCAAAACTACGGCAGTTATCAATATAATTTAAACGCCAATATATAGTGATATGTAATTATTTTATAATCAGCTGAAATCAGTATAAATTTAACCATGGCAATTTTTTTAAAAGCTAAAAATGCAAAGATAATGACTTCTTGCGGTAAAAAGTTTTAACTAAACTGGAGTTAAGTATTTCTGCAACGAAGTTATTAGTGGCCTCTTTCGAGTAATAAAAGACAAAATAATCATAAAATAACGTCTTTTATTACTAAAAACTAAAGGAATTACCTTGTTTATCCAAAAACACTTAATAAAGTAACTAAAATTAGTAATAATGGCACATGAATCAGTCAAAAACACGTTCATCTAAGCTTTTACCAAAGAATACTGAAAACTAACAGTGTTATAAACACATAAATAGGTTAGAAAAGATAGACTTTGAGCTTTACCTAAAAACCTACTTATCTATCTTAAAGTAAATATGGTTATTTGAATGAACAAAATAATCATAATTTCTTAAAAATTTAACTTATTACAATCAACTCAGACTTTAATCATTTCTCCATACATAAATAATAAGAAATTAATATTATTTCAATCCTTATCTTCCGTATTTGAGCAGTTATCTTCGGGTAAATAATCTGGACCTTCTTCATCTGGCAAGTTCTCGTACCAATGGTGCAGTTCGTGGGGTATTATTTTTTCAGTGCACATTTTCATTAAATCTTTCTTCTTTGCTTTCGTAATAGAAAGCTTTTTGCTTTAGAATTTTTTAAGGATAAAAGCGCTATACTCAAATTCTTTTTCAGCTTCAACGTTAAGTTTTCGTTTTCGCAAATTTTTTGTCTGGGGCATGATCCGGTTTTACCTTTTTTCGACACATCCATTTCCATATAGTCTGACTTGTAGTCGTACCTGTACAGAACAATGTTAGGTTTTTTTTTTCAAACCTGAAACATTTGACTTTGAGCCACTGTACTTTTTCACCGTACATTGTCGAAGCCGGAGATCTCTGCTGAGATAGAGGATTTCTATGGCCGTTTATACGCTGCACATGCCCCTCATGCCCAACGGGACGACCACGATTCACGAGCCACCCTGACACGCCACTACACCGACGAACTGCCAGACATCAGTCAAGACGAGATCGGGATTGCTCTGAGGCAGCTTAAAAATGGAAAAGCTGAACCCCCCGGTGAAGACGGCATTACTTCAGAGCTTCTGAAAGCAGGAGGAGCCCCTGTTTTGCAGGAGCTTCAGAACCTGTTTAACACCGTTCTTCACAGTGGGAGAACTCCTAAGGCGTGGAGCGGGAGCCTGGTGGTGCTCTTTTTTAAGAAGGGAGATAAAACCCTTCTTAAAAACTACAGACCCATCACACTCCTGAGCCACGTCTATAAGCTTTTCTCACGAGTGGTCACGAATCGTCTCGCCAGGAGACTCGACGAATTCCAGCCACCGGAACAGGCCGGGTTTCGCGGAGGATATGGCACCATAGACCACGTACACACAGTGAGGCAGATTATACAGAAGTCCGAAGATTATACTCTTCGGACTTCTGTATAATCTGCCTCAGCCCCTGTGTCTGGCCTTTGTGGACTATGGAAAGGCCTTTGACTCTGTCGAAACCTGGGCTGTTCTGGAATCCTTACAGCGTTGTCAAGTAGACTATCGTTATATCGAGGTGTTGAGATGTCTTTATGATGCCGCAACCATGAGTGTCCAAGTACAGGGCCTAAACCTATCCAACTGCGCAGAGGAGTGAGACAGGGGGATGTTATATCGCCGAAACTGTTCACAGGCGCGTTGGAAGATGTGTTTAAGACGCTGGACTGGAAAGGTAAGGGCATCAACATAAACGGCGATTACATCTCACACCTGCGATTCGCTGATGACATAGTCTTGATGGCGGAGTCGCTGGAGGAGCTTAACCGGATGCTGGACGGCCTAGCTTCAGCATCACGACGCATCGGTCTTGGCATGAACTTGGATAAAACCAAGGTCATGATCAATGGCCACATTGATCCGGGACCGGTCGTCGTATATGGCCATCTTCTCGAAATTGTTTCCGAATACACTTACCTTGGGCAGATTCTGCAGTTGGGTAAAAACAATTTCGAGAAGGAGGCCAAGAGGAGGATCCAGCTAGGTTGGGCCGCGTTTGGAAAACTACGTCAAGTCTCCTCGTCATCCATACCGCAATGCTTGAAAACGAAAGTTTTCAATCAGTGCGTCCTACCCGTCATGACCTACGGAGCTGAGACGTGGTCACTCACGGTAGGGCTGGTCCACCAGTTTAAAGTCGCCCAGCGAGCTATGGAGAGAGCTATGCTCGGAGTTTCTCTGAAGGATAGGATTCGCAACGAATACATCCGACAGAGAACCAAGGTTATCGACATAGCTCATAGGATTAGCAAGCTGAAGTGGCAGTGGGCTGGCCATATTTCAAGAAGAACCGACAACCGCTGGGGTGTTCTTGAGTGGAGACCGCGACTCGGAAAACGTAGTGTAGGACGCCCTCCGACGAGGTGGGATGACGATTTGCGAAAGACTGCTGGCAGATGCTGGATGCGGCAAGCTGAAGACACGGCGCTATGGCGCTCATTAGGGGAGGCCTATGTCCAGCAGTGGACTGGTATAGGCTGATGATGATGACTTTTTCACCATTAGTCCCAAGAGACCGATTCTGCATTAAGTTATTTTTTAAATCTTTCAAGTCCAAATGTCTGTGTGATTCATTAATATCGGTTCATACGGTTTCTTCACAACAGTACCCTTCTTTTTGTTTCTGGTCGACCTTGCTAACGGTATACGGTACCTTACGGTACACGTTTATAGAAACAGAAGAATTCGTCGCTGTTCTACATGTTTCCTCGTACAGTTCGTACATTTTGGAGATAGTTAGGGTACTGTCCAAATAGCTTTTAGAAGAGGTTTTTCTACCGTAATGCGACTCCATTGTTTGAAATGCTTGGATTGTATGGCTCATGCTTCCCTCGTCTATCGTCTTCTTCATAATTGCCAGCGCCTCCAACGCTAGTCAATGCTTTGATAATAGGGCTATTCGATATGCAGAGTGTAGCTTTAAAGAATTTTTCACAAACCTTTATCTTCCGTTCAGCTAATTGAAAAGAATAAGAATGAGATACAGTTCGTTTCCTTTTAGCGTTTACATACGCTCTCTGTGAAGGGTTGGCCGACACATTCATGAGTATAAAATCTTTTTGACGGCTTCACGCGCGGCACGCGGTCTCAAAAGTAGCATAGCAACACGTAAATGTATGTGTGCAAAAGTCATTACCTTGCATTTACCTGTATAATTTTACAATAACAAAAATCACTAATAAAACAATACATCATTCAAGCAATTTTAGTCTTGTATTAAGTTTAACATAATAATTTAGTAAAAACTTGTCAACGACCTATAATTAATTTTACCACTCCAATAGTGATGGTACCTTTAAACGTTACTTGTTCTGGAAGAAGTCATTTAATGCGCATAGTATTCTTTTGCCATTAATTATGTTTCGGCAAAAGTAATTAAGTGTAAATAATGAATTCTATAAAAAATAAAAAACTCAGTGTAGACGTTACTCGTTTTGATAGAAGTCATTAAAAACCGTTAGTATTTTTTTTCCAAAAAGTATGATACGACAAAACTAGATAAGTGCAAATAATGAATTAAAGCAAAACTTATTCAAACGTTTGTGAACGTAAAAGCATTTTTAAAATGTTGCTATGTCACATAAATGAATTATGTATGAAAATAAAAATGGCAATTGTGTTTTTTTTCTTTTGTTAAAATTTATTAATGTAAGTTAGTGAATTTTATGAAACCACATATACCAAAAATGCAGTTATTGACTTTATTACCAAGCCATAACTTCTAAGTTTGAAGAGCTACAAATTAGTGAGTTTTACCAAAATGTAGAGCTCATCGAGACGAACTCATTGGTGTATTTAACGCAGTTAGTGACTTCTTGCGACTAATGACTTCTTGCAGTAAGCCGACGATATAATAAAAAATATCTATCTATGTAATGTATATTTTTATGTATATCAATTATCTAGTACCCATAACACAAGCTCTGCTTAGCTTGGGGCTAGATGATGCTGTGTGAATTGTCAAGTATTATTTTTTTATTTATCGATAACTCGATAAATAAAAAAATAATGCTGGACAATTACTTGCGTCACAATATAAAATGATGTATTTTTTTATCAGGGACGCAAAAACTCAATTGTCGGTTATTATCAAAACATACTATTAAGTATTTTATAACTAACTAGCAGTGCCTCGCGGTTTCACCCGCGTAGTTCCCGTTCCCGTAGGAATTCCGGATAAAACATAGTCTATGTCACTCCCTGAAAAGTAAGCTTTCTAATGGTGAAAGAATTTCTGAAATCGCTCTAGTAGTTTTTAAGTTTATTCGTTACATACAAAAATAGAAATCTTTCCTCTTTATAATATTAGTGTGTAAGAAGAATTTACCTAACCCACCGGGTTTTCTCATTGAATTATTGACATGTGTCATGAAAAACCCCGTAAAATAAAATAGGTACCTATAGCCTTGGACATCGGCTTAAGGATAACATAAAACTTTTAAAACTATCATGGTTATTGGTTATTAACATTAAAGTCATTTATAACGCGCCATGATTACGGAGTTCTTCGTGATCATGGCGCATGAAACTGTGCCGAAATATTGGAAAACTCATAAATCGAATCATGGTAAATATCCCGTTATAAATGACTTTGAAGGATAACATGTTGCGCTGGCAATAAACCTCTCCCTCTCTAGTGATATACTTAAAATGTTGTGATGGTCCATGTTTGTCTCGAAAGATTTTACAAGGTACCACGGGCCACGTAAATTTGTAAGTATACTAAACGGAAAGGGTGTGAAAATATACTTGAAATTCATAAAATCGTAGAACAAGTTTATTTAAGTTAGGCACTTTTACGCGCGTGGCTTATTACAATGAGTAGAAATGGGGTATCCCACATTCAACAGAATAATTTGATTGTTTTTAAACAACTTTTGCACTTGATTTTTACACACGCGCTCTGCTCTGTCCCTCTCCTATAAACGCGAAATCCTATATGCCTAACATTTTCACAAGATGGCGTCATAATATGGTAGCCCCTTAAATTTGTGATTTACGGTACACATAAGAACATCGTTTTAAAACAGACTAGTAAATAGCAAAACTTTATTATTACTGTGGTTGGCACTAGAAATATTGAATCTTGAAATTGCTTTGAAATATGCAAATTGATGCATTGCATGTGCCAAAACTACAAGGAAATGCAGATTCCGACTCCGACTTTAAAATAAATGTAAACAAAGTTTAGTTTATAAATAATTTGGCATGTTTTAAACTTATACAGACTTCAAATTCCTGAATACTGATAAAATACATACAACCCACTGACAGACGGACGGACATACAGACAGGCAGAAACAGGAGGCTTAATAGGATTTATGTTGGGACACCTTTCGTACAACACCCTAACAAAATCATCAGTCCAGGATCGTTCGTCCTTTGTTTTAGGTGATCCGCCATCCGTCAACTATGTTAGACCTCTTGGTTACGCCCGTTGCCATGGAAACCATAAGACCAGTGAATGAAAATGATCATGTGGTGATGTTTCAGATACGTTTTACAGCGTATATAAATTCCTCGAGAATCGAACTTTTAAGGGATCACCTCAAAAACAACTCCTAAAGAATTATCAGAATCTATTGAGAATCGGCGATGATACCACCAAATTTTGCCACCAAAGGTTGTAGACCAGATAACCCACGCGGGTAGAAATCCGTATGGCAGGGAAAGAACCCAAATAAAAAATAAAACTGCCATGACTTTTCTGTTTTCGTGTATTAAACTCAATACTTAACTTTCCGTTTCCTTCCTATTCGAAATATTATGTTGCACTGAACACGTGAAATTGATACTACAGTTTCCCTATCCAAGAATGTTGTGTTTGTGTAACACTAGATGGACAACCTACTAAGTAGCCGCAGAATGTAGTTAGTCACACAATATACTTCATATTGTGTGACTAAGTAGCCTATTGTAGAGTACTTTACTTAGAGGCGCTGGTAAATACTGTAATTCTTCTAGAAGATAAAACTACTAGAGACTAGAGATAAAAGTATCGATGTCAAGATACTTATTGCTTCATCATTCCCCGTCCACTGCTGGACATATCATTACATATATAATTGCCTATTGCTATAAACTAAACCTATAACTACTATTTACAATTCCCGATTTGTAATCCGGATTCTGGTAAAATGAATTGCACATCGTTGACTATTGTCCGACAACCGCTGGGGTAAACGTGTTCTTGAGTGGAGACCGCGACTCGGAAAACGTAGTGTAGGACGCCCTCCGACCAGGTGGGATGACGATTTGCGAAAGACTGCTGGCAGATGCTGGATGCGGCAAGCTGAAGACAGGGCGCTATGGCGCTCATTAGGGGAGGCCTATGTCCAGCAGTGGACTGGTATAGGCTGATGATGATGATAATGATGATGACTATTGTTTTGCTAGGTATAGGTACTTACATACCTATTTAATATTAGGAGTTATTGTATTTCATATACCTACGTTTCGTTCATACATTCAATATTTTTTTTCATATTTACATTCATTTGCGTTTGAATTACTTTTTCTCCTTGAAATAACAACTTGCAACTAGCTGTTCCACAGCTGGCAATTATTTACGAACAATACAAAAATAACACCAGCAACAATATCAAATCTATAGAACGTTTCTACAATGTATTGAATGTAAACTGTTCAATTATTTGGAAATTTTCCTACGCAGAAATCGTAATGCAAGTAACCTGTACCTTCTTAAGTTCACAGGAAACGCCCTTTGCAATAAAATATACGAAATGCATAAAATACCTAAGACACAACCTTTTATATAAAAGACTTAATATTGGATGCTGGAGCCCTTACTGTTAATCCTAAGGAAAGGTTTTTTTTTTTAGCGACTTCAAAGAGAATGTCCAAAATCGGTTTTGAAAAACTTATGGTCTCGCTCTGTCCGTCCTTCTTTCTTATTTTTTTTATCAGTAACTACCGCACTACCGCTAAGTAACTTCTTTCTTGAATATCTCAGTAACTTGAAATTTGAAATAATAACATATTTCGTGCTCTATCACCGATTAAAAGAAAAAATAAATAACGAAAAAAATTTTTTTTAGTACAAATTGTGATGTCAAAATTAGACTTATGTTGTCAAGTGCACTATCAAATAAAAGGTCCGATACCGTTATGTACTCGTACATTTCAAACAGTTTTCGAAATTTCTATGGGTTTCATACTTTTTGAAAAAAGTCGAAAAACTGGATTTTGTACGCAAAGAGTCCCGACTAAATTCTACTAAGGCTCTTGTCTATCTGCCTGTCTGTCAGCGGGCTGTATTATGGCCCATACCGGACCCAAAGTGGCGCCGCCACCTAATTTATGTTATTATTCCGTTTAACAAAGGAATTTTCAAAAATCCTTCTTCCAGTTTGTGATACCTATCATAAGCTTTTTTTTAATGCCTCTGTAATAGTTTTATTCTATTTAGTTTAGGAAGAGATACGAAAATAGATTTTGGTGGCCACCAAGTGCAACTTCGTATCTCTTCCTAAACTACATAGAATAAAATTATTACAGAGGCATTAAAAAAAAGCTTATGATAGGTATCACAAACTGGAAGAAGGATTTTTGAAAATTCCTTTGTTAAACAGAATAATAACATAAAGTAGGTGGTGGCGCTAGTTTAGGTGCTGTATGCGCCTTATATCAGTATTCAGGAATTTGAAGACGGTTTATAGTTAGTTTTATCCGAGGTTAGTTTTCGTACAGGTCTATAGCCATTAACTATATCGAAGCCGAACACAGAAATTTCTCCTTTTTTCGAAGTCAGTTAAAAATGTTGCCAACAATTGAATAATTTAATAAAGTACAACAAATACCTAATTATCAAATCAAATACATTAATTTCAACCAACATTATGAACATTTATAGACATGTAAATTATTGTTTATGACGTGCTTTATCATCACACACTACCTACATTACGAAGGGTCAAGGTCTAGCTAGGCTGTGCGTACAGGTGAAAAATTATCACATTTCATTATCATTATTGTAAAAGGCAATGAATCTTGTGTTTTCGTAATAAAAAATAAATAAATACGTGCTTATCACTAGTTTGATTCTTAGGCGTGTAAGAGCTACCGTTGACATGTAGGTATCTATTTTAAACGCCTATTCAGAATATTAGGTATTCGCTACCCAGAGCGGTAGCGAAAGCCGAGTATTTAAAGGATTTTGGATTATAGTGTGTGGGGCCCCCTCACACTTTGTGTGATCTCTTATCTCTCTTCCCAAAAATGAACAGCGCTAGGCACAGGAGGTCTCAAAGATTTTCGACGAAACCGACTAAGATTTCGTGGCTTAGGTCTGTGTTCACCAAACGATAATCAGACAATTAGGCAGTTTCATTGGTTAACTTTGATGTTTGATGTATGAAAATTTATGTCAAAATCGTCAAAACAACTGTTTAAAATTTAACCATCTGTTGGTGAACTCGGGGCTTAGTCCCGAGTTCACCAACAGATGGTTAAATTTTAAACAGTTGTTTTGACGATTTTGACATAAATTTTCATACATCAAACATCAAAGTTAACCGATGAAACTGCCTAATTGTCTGATTATCGTTTGGTGAACACAGACCTTAGTTGGTTAAAGCACACAGTTGGTTAGTTAGAGTGCTTAGGGTGGGGCGCAGGTTCGTGACCTGCCGAAATCGAAATTTTTGGGAACTCATTTAATTTTTTAGAGCGGGTATATGATAAGTATTTATGACAAGTCTAGTCCTAGTAATAAAGTAACGGCGAAAATGGTGGAATGTGAATTTTATTTAGTTAGCTATAGAATGAAATTTGGCGTACATTTGGAACAGAACCTAACTTAGAAAAGAGGCTATTTATTATACAAAAATACGCGTGCTAAGCTGCGAAATAGAAGGTAGTATGCCATACAGAAGAATCACAAAGACACATCACACTAATAAACGAATTTTTTCCACTTCAAGTCGAAACTTTTGCTGCGGAATCACGCTAAAACCACCCAATCTATATTGACATTTGAAAGGCTTTTGAATGGCCTTCATAATTTGCAATCGCATGGCAAGGACCATCAAAAAGGCTTTCAAAGTCATTGAATTGGCTTTCAAATGTCAAAAATATGATGGGTATTTTTATCATTATTCTACAGCTTAACGGATTGTATTAGAATTTTGCATAGATGTACTCTAAACATAAAATAAGAAAGGTAAAATAATTTACCTTTTATTCGAAAAAATGTTTTAATAGACAGCAATGTAGATAGATTTGTTTTGTCCTCCTCCTCCTCAACAGCCTATAATAGACCACAGCTGGACGCAGGCATCCCCCTGGTACTTTTCTCTCATGCCCATAATCCCAACGCTGGGCATGCGTGTTGGGGATCGCAGTTCGGTGGAGTATCTATTCTGCAAGAGGCGCTGCTGCCCTAAGATCTTTTTATTGGAGACCTAACCTAACATAAATGTAAAGCGATTGGACCAACGCAGAATAAGAATGAAGAGATCTTTTTACCAGCTGTAGTAGTAGTATAGTGTATTCAGGCTGTCATTCTGTTAATGATGATGACAACCCGCAAGAAGCTTAGCACTCTCAATGCCCAGACTCTGCGGTCCGAGCTGCCGCGGCGCGGCGGGCGTCGGCAAGCAAAGCGCTAGAACCACATGTACGTTATGGTTGTGGGCAATGAAAGTGTTATACCGTAACTTGATAATCATCACGCAAGCCTCCAACCAGGAAATATCGTATTTTGATTAATATCTACCGCAGTACAACCCGATATAGATCTAGTTTCATCTACATATCTATGAGTGTAAAGGCGATAACCCACAGGAGCATTCACCTGTAACGTAACAGTCAGGTTCGAGTATTAAATTATAGGCTTTCCACAATTCAATTCAATTTATTAATTTAATTAGAACGGTCCTAAAGAACCACTTACACTAAATAATTTTAAGTAATACTATACAGAGACTAAAGATACAAATGCTCGGCTATAAACTGACTTTAAAGCCATTTCGTCTGACATTTTAAAAACAAGTATTTATTACAGCAGCAGAATGCTCAAAATGGAATATTTTTTGATAGTTATACATATTACAAACGAATGCTCTTTAGTTACATAAATATACAGTCCGTATTGTATTGTAACGTAATGCTCACAAAATAATCTTGGATTGTTAAGTACATTACAGACGAATGCTCGCGGTGAGGGAGCGCCTTAAATATCAACCAGTATATATTGCCCTTAGATGTAGGCACATAGTAATGTGGCTTCCAAGGTAGCTTGGTTCATGCCTTCTAATAAACAGTTAGGCACTATCGGCACAGCAAAGCTTAGTGTTTGTCTAGCTGGTTTATTGACCTATGAGTAACATCTTTTGGCACGCACTTCATCGTTTTCTTTTGTTTTTTTTTTTGCGGTGTTCAGCTTTGTCAAAGAGTATGAATAACTTAATAAGCTGTCCAGAAAATACTTCAAGGAAAATTGTGGATCTAATTTTTTTTTTTACACGAATAAATAATTAAACTTTTTTCACATATATTTTTAACGTAAATAATGATGGTCAATCCTCAGAATTAGGCCAAGCTAAGCAGAGCTTATGAAAATACTGACATTATTGAAAATATTCTATATATATATAGTTCTGCTTACCTTGGGGCTAGATAATGCTGTGTGAATTGTCCAGCATTATTTGTCCAGCATTATTTCCAGCATTATTTATATACAAGTTCATTTCAGAACAATAAACGTAACGTCGTAACGTCCTAACAAATCCCAAAAAAAGCCTGGCTGGCATCATCAGTCATCCTATTATTTATTACATTGACTTATATTCAAACATCTAAATCTTTGAAGATAGCGAGATAATATTCAGTTACATCCTCAAAAGATAGCCAACATTTACCCCGACTTTAGTTTACTACCATTACGAAATAAATAGGTTAACTAAATTCCACTAGTTTTGAAAATATGTAATTTATTTTATGAGCAGTTAAACTTTTCTCGTTGTATATTTCTACATCGTTTTATTATTTATATCTAACGAATACTCAGGCCACTACAATAAAACAACCAACAAATATGCAACAGCCAAGAAATAAAAAATTCCACTTACATTTCAAATAATAAAACAAATCAGCCGCACGCACAGTCACCAAATGAAAATATTATTAAATTGACCGTAAACTTCAACTTTTCGATTACAGATACGCGTGCACTTCGCCGCGCGGCTCAACGTCGAATGATAAGAAGTTGCGCCGGCGCGGTTATTTCGCTCAATTTGTACTACTCGACTCAAACATGCAATGCAGCATGGCTCATCGGTATCTTTGCAGTCTGAATGTTGTTTTATCTCTAGAATCTTATCGATAACCTCTTAAATGGATCGTACGTTCAATGAAATTCTTTGTGAAGCCTTAGAATTCAATGTTTATTTATAAAATATTTAAGCCAGGATACGAAACGAGCCAAATCAATAAATAAATAATGCTGGCAATTCACACAGGTTCGTGGGGTACCGAGGCTCTCCGGGTTTTCAAAAAATTATCTGAGCGTCTGGTCGAAGCGACGCGTGACCCGAGAGCTGGTGAGTATCTGGCACAGCGCATCAGCATTGCTATACAGCGGGGCAATGCAGCCAGTGTCTTAGGCACGCTTCCAACTGGTATTGATAGCTTAATTGTTTCTATTGTAAATACTAGTTTTAATTTAAATTTGTTATTTGATTGGTATTTTCTTTCTGAATAAAGTGTTTTGTATTCACACAGCAATATCAATCATTATTTATTTAGGGATACCTTTGGTTTTTTTGTATACTAGACTTACATAAATACCTTGAGCGATTAAGATATATTAAAGATATAATATATGATAGATTAAGAACCAATAAGGAGCTGAATAGAAGAGGCAGTCTAGTCCAGGCTGTGGAATTACTAAAATTACCCATCCTTTGAATGTAAATGAAAAAATTCAATTAAAAGCCATTTCAATAGCCTTGATAGCCCCATTTAATGTACTTCCGACATACAATTGCTAATTACGAAGGCTATTCAAAGCGGGTTTTCAAATGTCAATAAAAGGATGAGTGGTCAATGGTCATAGCGTAATTCCACAGCAGTAGTGAACTGGTATAGGTTAGTTTTATTATTACTACGTACTTAAAGCCATTACTCATCAGCACACCAAGCTTTGTCCACTGTTGAACATGCGTCCCCCAATAAAGAGAAGAAAGGAAAGGAGGTTTTGTCATAATAATCACTTTAGGCAAATGGATTGGTGATCGAAGTGGGGGTGTATATATTTTGTGTGTATTTTTCTGTCAAAATACACAGAAAAAATACACTGCTGAATTTACCAGTTAGCCGGCTATCACAGGGGGTCGTTTCTTAGGCCGCGAACGCCACACGTCATAAGGTGAGATATTAATAAAGAATAAGGCTTATAAATTATAAGTTAGACATTTAAACTTTTCTTTTGACATTCTCTGTTATTTGCCTTTTTTCTTTAATTCTTTATTGCACTAAAAAAAACATTATTTAAATCTTATAACAAGAAAGGTATCGCAAAGGCGAGCTTAACCCTAAAAAGAGTTCTCTTCCAGCAAACCTTAATGAGAGAGGGAGACATATGTGTACAAGTGGGCAAGAGTGCAAAAGATATAAAGATAGAAAGTACCTACACTAATACATAAAATATATGTAAAATACTATAAATCTTTTTCCTAATAGAATATATTCTCGTGAGTATTTTATATTTCAATGGAAATTAATCTAGAAAGATTCACTTTAAATTTTCGGATTTATTAATCGCTAAGTCATTCTTTACCCACTTGAGAACAAATTAATAAATTTTTACACAATGTTATTGATCCGAGTGACTAATAAACTAATAATAGAGTAAGTAGTTAATTTGCACTCTCATTCAGCAAAGCAATTTATCAATTAAGGTGGTTGGCCACGCGTAAAAAAGAATCGGATTTTTATTATTTTCTAGGTTCTATGAGTAATTTAGAGGTAAAAATCATTACTTATACGCAAATGTTAATACACAGTAAATGATTTTTTAGTGAAAAAACCTGTACACGTAAGTACGTAACAGGAATAATATTCATTTAATGTCAATTATTCAATAAAAACTTACATTTAATATTGCAATGTGTCGCATAAGTGGGTTTATCATCGGTAATTAATGTCAATTCAACATTTACAATCTATTTAATTTACCATTGACATTCATTTTTACAAAATTTTAATATTAAACGTAAGTACTTTTCAATTAAATTAAAATATTTTTGATCTAAAAATCTATATGATAAACTTACTTAAGTTTAGGTGAACTTTAGCCTTTTACAAGATGACTAAATGAATAATGTATTTATTTTTGTAAATAACTCAGAATGTTGCAACACCCTAACCAGCTTTATGTAGATTCTACCTTTAAATTGTAACACCTTGTAATGGACATGAACGCAATAAATAAATAAATTTTAGATTGCAAGCAATTTGGTATGAATCTATGTTAACTTAGAATCAATAAAATTGAAGAAATTGCTTACTGTAGAAACTAGAAAATAGTAAAAATCCGATTTTATTCACGCGTGAAGAACCACCTTAAGCTGTTATCATTTTGGTATGGATTAAATTTCGATGTCACCTTTAGAGCTCATATGCACGACATCCGTGAAAATGATAAGGATTTGGGTCGCTTCAGTGTTTCACGCGCGTTAGAAAGTATTATTTTTACCTGTAGGTGACCTTTGTACTTTGTAATTTGTCTAAAGTATTTATTGAATAGAGACGATAAATTATACAGTTTAGAGCATGGTTTTTTTTTTTCTATGAAGAAAATTTTATATAAATAAATAATGCTGGACAATTCACACAGCATTACCTAGTCCCAAACTAGCAGAGCTTGTGTTATGGGTACTAGATAACTGATATACTTACATAATATAACACAATACATAGACAGATATTTCTTTTTATTTTACATAGAAAACTACCAGAACACCCTGAACAAATGTCTGCAGATCGTACACACATTTGTTCCGAGGCGGAATCGAACCCGCAACCTCATGCGTCGCAGGCAGACCTTCGCCCACCGCGCCACAGAGGTCGTCAATGTAGATAATCATGTTTTCGAAAAACTAAAGTTCTAGCATCAATCCTGAACTATGACATAAATTAATCTGAAAGTAAATGATTCAGTATTGTTGAAGATATGATATAGCTGACGATAAGCGTCAGGTATCGTCAAGGTCATAAGGTCAGGAAAACTAAGGGTAAATCAGTAACGACAAGTTAAAAAAAAAACATTAAAAATCAAAAACATCCACCATAAATGAGCAGTGGCTGAACGTTTCATGATGTCATCGCTATTAATCAATTCATTCATACCATGAAACAGCATATTTTTTATACAGTAGTACACCTGTATTGAGAACAACGGAAAAAAATGTAAGCACGTGTTAATTTAATAAGACTTTGGAAGTGGTTTTGGAATGACAGTGTCTTTTGAAGAAAAAGAAGAAATACCTACATTTGTTTATGACAAAAATACAATACAACAGGTAAAATCTAGAGCTATGCTCGGAGTTTCTCTGAAGGATAGGATTCGCAACGAATACATCCGACAGAGAACCAAGGTTATCGACATAGCTCAAAGGATTAGCAAGCTGAAGTGGCAGTGGGCTGGCCATATCTCGAGAAGAACCGACAACCGCTGGCGTAAACGTGTTCTTGAGTGGAGACCGCGACTCGGCAAACGTAGTGTAGGACGCCCTCCGACCAGGTGGGATGACGATTTGCGAAAGACTGCTGGCAAGATGCTGGATAGATGCGGCAAGCTGAAGACAGGGCGCTATGGCGCTCATTAGGGGAGGCCTATGTCCAGCAGTGGACTGATGTAGGCTGATGATGAGGTAAAATCAAGACACGCATATTTTTTAGACCTAATGATGTACGGTTTTGATTAATTGAATCTAATTATGCTTAAATTTCTGCCGTGTGGTGCCGGCTTAGCATTTGCACCACTCCAACTCTTTCTGTTAACACAAAACATTGAAGTTTATCTAAACCTGTTCAAAAATAAAGGTTAAATTTAGTTCGTTTGACGAGAGGCAAAAAACCCTGTATCCAAAATGTCCGCCGAGTTTTATCTAGTTCTGTTTTAGAAATATTAGGTATAAACCATGTTCACATACATATCTTCAATTCTTCATTAATAAACTTTTGCAAGTAGGTAATAGTAGGTACAATAAAGATAATTATTAGGATGGAATTATTCCAATGAATAGTGTGAAATAATAGCTTTAGATGTAGTTTCTTTCAGGTATTTGGTGTTTTATAAACCTATTTTTCTGTTTTTGTTGTTCGTAATAAAACTCTATTCTTTCAGAGCAACGCAGCTAGTTGTTATTTCGCCCAACCAATCAATTATATGTGTACCTCCAAAACTGAACATTGTGGCTATTAAAAATATCCTTACATCATTGGTTATTGAAATCTTAAATCTGGTTTCATAGGCGACGGTCAGTATTATGGTGATGTCACCAACAAAGCTCCTGCTGGCATGATACAGCATTTTTCAGTGCATAAGATTTCATATGATTGCGTAACATTGTTTCAAACTCTATTTTTAATTTTGATAGACCGACCTAACCTTTCGGGAAATAGCTGATACTTTTCATTGTCAACGACGCACATGTAGTTCTGCGAGGCTGGGAGGTGAATGCGATTTCCCAAACTTAGCCTTTGGGTTTCGTAGACCCCTAACGAATTCACTGCCCACCTCCACGCGCTGCAAACGGACATTGCTTGCGCCATGAAAGTGTTAAACATAACATCCTTCTCATAGCACACATGCATCCACAATGCTAAATATCTTATACATCGCCAAAGGGGGTGGGAGGACCATTAGGTTGCTTTTCGATGCTGATTATCCACCAATCATATTCATTGGTATAATTATGTAGCCTTAGTAATGTAGCATAACTATGTAGCCTTATATTAAAGTTTTGCGCAAAATATTTAATATAAGGTGTAAGTACGTAAAAATGAAACCTGCGTGATTCAAGTATCAAAGTGAAACGGAACGTTTGAAGTTAAAAATCTTAATATCTCAGTAGACGGCTGCGCACGCGACCAAAAAACGCGGTTATTATTACATCATCATAATTACCGTGTTAGAGATACATTGTTCTGTAATTAATTTCAATGGATTCCAGCAATTATTGCTGTCTTGTTTACGATAGAAATTTATTCATACCGTCTTTAATCGGGATATTAACACGATATGTAGGTACAGCGCCGTGGCGGTTGCGGCTAAAGAGTCGACCCCTTCAGTTCAACCCGTGGATCTCGAAAGAGTCAACAAAGCAAACCTACAGGGGAAAGGAAGCTCCCTTTTATGTATTTTCCACATCTCTACTCTGCCGTGTAAATCCAATACAGTGTAAGTTGAAAAAGTTCGTTTTGATTAAATGCGCAAATAAATTTTATTTGGTTTTATTCGATTGTTCTTTCATTTCATTTCTAAATTATCAAGGAATTGCGATTATCTACCTATCATATGAATTTTAATGCAACATTAATATAATATTTTACTATAGTGATTTTACTACTTTCAGTCATCTGGTAGTGGTGCTATTGTTATGGCAAAACATGATAACTTAGGATAAAGTGTTGTGTTGTTGGATTTCGAGCATAATAACATGTTGTTTATCGTATTCGAATAGTATTTATCTAGGTCCCTGGTTGTTGTTGTTTTCTTAATAATACACATGTAGGTATAAAGTGATGTGTGTAAGCAAAAATATGAAGAAGAAGAAGAAATACATTTATTTACAACAACTATACAATACAATAAAACAATTAAATTATGACACACTTATAAAATAGATACATGTATAAAGTTGTTATAAAAAGGTCCTAACTCATCATAATGCTGGCTAAGCTCCCGTAAGAGACCTAGCCAGCGCTGGTCTTCCGTTAGAACCTTTACAGATGATGATATGCAAAATGCTATTTTGGTAGGATCACGTTCCAACAGTTTTTGTTGTTTAATTTTATTAAGGTAATTTGCATAAGTTTTTTCTGTTATTATAGTGCGTAAGTAAGCCTAACACTAGAGGGGTTATTTCTAAGAAATTTATATTTTTTTCTTTAGGGGGCTTTCCGGGAGGGTTGTCAAGTCCCGTCGAAGCCGAAACATTTTTGGGACATTATTAAAATTTCTTACTAAGTATATTGAACTCATACCTACCTATTTTGTTGCGTGATCGTGACCGTGCACTTTTTTTAAATACTAACGATTTGATAAAGAGTCCGTAAAAATATTGTATCATCTTGTAATGAAGTCAAAGATCATTTTTATGGATATAAATGAACGTACTTTTATCTGTTTTTGTATACAATTTAAAGTAGGTACTTAAACGTTGTTTAGGTTAGAATATAACCAAATTCTAGTCAAAACTTTAGTCGTAACTTTTGTTTTTTTTTTTAAGTCTGAAATAAATAATTATAATTAAAATTCTGTTTTCATCAAGCCTACAGATTTGAAGTTGAACTAACGTTAAACTGATCACTACAAAATTATGATTTTGAAGTTCATACTGAACTGACATAATTACTGTACTAGCGGTTCGCCCCGGCTTCGCACGGGTATATTCTGTAGTCTATGTTCATCAGGGATAATGTTGGATTCTAACGGTGAAAGAATTTATCCAATCTGGACCGATTTGATAAATCAGTAGTTTCGGAGCTTATTCAATTGTAACAAACAAACAAATCTTCCCTCTTTATAATATTAGCATAGACTCGCCTCTGGCCGCGGTTTCGGCCCCGCTTTTTTGGGATAAAACCTTTACGTTCCCGGGGTACTATCTACCTCCCTCACAAATTTCATTGGTATCCGTTCAGCAGTTTAACTTCTACAATCGTTTGGAGCCTGATCAGGGCTTGGTTTTTTTGCGAACGATAGACGCCCTGATGATAATTAACTCCTCCGCTTGTTTAAGCATGAAAAGTAGGACAGTAAGATAGACAGAACAACAGAATTACTTTCGAATTTATAATATTAGTATGGATAAGCAAAGCTTTTTAAAACAAAACAAATTATAATAATCTTGTGTCATTGTCATAATTATCACACTAAATAATAAATGCGAAAGTATAGATGGATGTTTGTTGCTCAATCACGGCTGAACGGATCTGGATGTAATTTGGCAAAGAGATTTTGGAAGAGAGACTATTTATAAACCTGTTTATAGTATTAAATTTGACTTGTCTAAGTGCTTATTTTGTAAGCCTAAAGAAATAAAGTTATTGAGTTTGAGTTTGAGATAGATTATAGTCTGGAATAGCACATATGCGTTATGTTATCCCGAAATTCCCAAGGAAATGGGAACTACGCGGGTGAAACCGCAAAACGCTGCTAGTAGTTACATATTTCATCTACGTCCGCGAAACAGGTGTAAACAAATGAACAACGGAATCAAAACAAACAAAGAGACTGATTTTTTTAATAATTATTATAGTCATTACATTATTTTAAAAGAATTTATTATTAACCTTTGAGATAAAGTTTCATTGATAGTTCTATGAGAAGCAAGAATTGGATAAGTACCATCTATTTATCAATTTCGACAATAATGTAGGTCAATGTCACGCGATAATATGGGAGTGAATGACACGTGCATTACACAAATAATTATTAAATAAATAATGCTGGACAATTCACACAGCATTATCTAGCCCCAAGCTAAGCGGAGCTTGTGTTATGGGTACTAGTTATCTGATACAAATAATATAATACAATACATAGATATTTTTACTATACATAAAAACGACTAGAACACCCTGAACAAATGTCTGCAGATCGTAAAAATATTTGTTCCGAGGCGGGAATCGAATCCGAAACCTCTTGCGTCGCAGGCAGACCTTCGCCCACCACGACACAGAGGTCGACTTTTGACTTTTGATTAAGTCACCAAAGAATAACTAAGGCTGGTATTCAACATAATTTGTCCTCAGACTTTAAGGTCCTCAAATCAGCAGGTCGTGTATAGGTAATCAATCATTACGCACATACTAATATTATAAATTCGAAAGATAATCTGAATGAATATATATAATTATAAAGAAACCCTATTACTCCATATAGATTATTATATCAATGATGTAAATGCTTGGCCAGATGTCGCTCAGTTTCACACCGACAATAGTATTTAAGGCGAAATACGTTCGTATTTTCGAGACAAGGACGAGCGAACACCGCGCAGTGAAAGCGAGAAAGGGACGCAAGAGCCGGCCCGCGCGCAATTTCCCTGTTTTTTTTTATAAATTTGTTATTGCTCCAAAATAACAATCTTTCTCAAAAAAATAAAACCATAATCCTCTAAAGTGTTTAGTTAAGTATTTTTTAGACGATATTTCATGCAAATATGTTAAGTAACTAGCAAATGAAACTGGTTTTCCGTAGTAAAAATGCAAAATTTAGAGGAAACTTTTTTGATTTACTAACAAAAATCCTAAACTTTCGATGCTCATCAAAAAAGATTTTAAAAAATTGTGTTTTCTTGCCTTAAAACTGATTTTCCGTCTAGGCAAAACCTGAGTTTTGGGACCTACTTCACCTTAAGGGAAATAATGTTAAGCTTAGTTAGTTTTATATAAATATTGACTTGTATCCAAATCAGGTTATATTTAGACTTAGATATGCAAATATTGTATTAGTTTTTAAGTCATATATACCTACACTTACCAGTGGTTTATTTTCCACTTCTTCCACTAGTGGACAAAAAATTGAAGTGGACAAAATCAATAAAACCTTGTTTCTTATTTGATAATAATTACTATTTATACACATGTTTATAGTATAAAGTTTGACTTGTCTAAGTGCTTATTTTGTAAGGTTAAAGAAATAAACGTTATTGATATTTGAAATGTCTGTTTGTCTGTTGCCTTTTTACGTATAAAAGGTTGAACGGATCTTAATGAAACTTGGCACGAGGGTAGATTGTCCGGACATAGCCTTTGAATCACCTAGAACAGTTCCAATTGAATAGAAATAACCTTAACACCTCACCTCAACAGCCTATAATGGTCTACTGCTGGACGTAGGCCCCTTGATTTTTTATCTTATAGGGAGTTAATGCCCATAATCCCCAGGCTGGGCATGCAGGTTGGGGATATTATCGCAGTTCGGTGGTAGAATTATTCTGCAAGAGGCACTGCTGCCCGCCTCCCGGTGTATGTCCCTTAGTCGCCTCCTACGACACCCACGGGAAGAGTTGGGGTGGTGCAAATTCTAAGCTGGCACCACGGCTACCTTTACACGTTTCCATAGAAACAAGAACGCGTGCGAAGCCGCGGGCAGAAACTTGTTACTAATATCGATTGATAGATTTATTCGTAAATAGAGTTGTTTTAAAAATTTGAAAAAGGATCTTACAATGAAAGGGTTTAGGTTTAATCAAGAAAACTAAAACACTTACCTGTACCCATAAATCTAAAGTCATGTTTGACTTTCTCCCATGTCATCTACTTCCATCCCTAGAGTAAGAACTTCTCAGCATCTCTAGTTCTCATGAATTGTCTCCCTAACGCGCGCCATTCTGCAAAAAAAACAATAATTACGATAAAGCCAAGCAAGAGTAAGATAAAATTTGGCACAGAGATAGATTATTGTCTGGAATAGCACATATGCTATATTTTATCCCGGAATTCCGCCGCAAACGGGAACTACGCGAGTAAAACCGCAAGGCGCTGCTAGTAATATTATAAATTCGGAAGTAACTCTGTCTGTCTGTTACCTTTCCACGTCTAAAAGGCTGAACGGATCTTAATAAAATTTGACAGAGGTGGAAATGGTATCCCGGGACCGATTTAAGCTAGGTACTTGAAAGGCGCGTGCGTCGCCGCAGGCAGCATTTAGTAGTATATAAAAAGACACGGCAACAGATTGAATTTTAGGTTAAGTATGAGGCGGTTTGCTTCATCATTCCACATCGAGTTTGCCGAGTGTAGTGTGTAATGGTGAATGGTGATACCCCATGCCTACAGTCAGCATGTTGATGTTGATATTTTAAAGTAGGTTGCCTAAGGTGCCCATTCCACTCATCCAATTTTTTGTCCAATGTACATTTGATCAAAGAACTTGGATGAATTTATCCAATTTACTAGCAAAAGGTACCGATATTTGATCAAAGATTTGGATACTAGTTTCTGACCGCGGCTTCGCATGCGTTGTTTCTATGTTAACGTATGCAGACTAATTCTTTCCAATGGTTACTGAAATTTTATGGGTTTAATTGTATCTAACCCTATGGTTTATATAACAGGGCAAGAGCTACACCTTTCAGCCTGATCTGGTAAAAAGTTTTGACGTGAAGAAATAACAAACTTCCTTCTATCCATCCAAACTTTCGCATTTTATTATTAGTGTGATGTGATGTAATTTGATTTGAAATCAATTACTTAGGATCTTGGACAAAGATATTGGATGAGTGGAATGGGCACCTAACATACGTACGTCAAAAGGTCATTTGCAAACAGTTATCCTGTATAGAAAGATTAGAGAGTGGCCGTCAATTGGAAAATTGTGTGTTGTTAGCTTGAACGCGACAATACGTCTGGATTGTTCGACGCAGTCGACCGCTGAGAAAGGGCACATCCGGAGTATGGTAATAAGAACCACCGTCCACCACTTTATCTACAGTGTTATTGGTAATTCATCAGAGGCCAAGGGACGATGATGATGATGAAACACATGCTTTACTTTCAACCCAGGGAATAGAGAAATAAATCGTTCCTGTTTCAACCTTTAAAAGTACTACTTATATTATGATGATGTCCTCCTAACCGAATTTCGGCCACGACGGCGGCGCGCGGAGTCTCCATTGAGACGTGGCGACGTCCGCCCCGGGACGAAATCATCTAAGATCGCCACGATGATGCATTGCCAGCCTTCCGGTTTTTCGTCGCAGGTTTTTTTTGTGGTTTTTTATTTTCTATATTTTTTAATGGAAAACTAAAAAGTTTTCAATGAAAACTATGTCATTGTCCTTTGTGGCACAGTTGTGGGTTCCAATCTTTTATTTATTTATTAATCAAGGGCACCCATTACTGCTGCTATCCTTCACTGGCTGCTAATAAACATTAGGGAGAATGTTAATTAGCAGACCTTGGGTTAGTTAGACCTAGTTATTGCTCTGTGGATTGTCCGGCATTATTTTTATGCAATTTTTCTGTTTACTTTCTGCAAAGGTGGTGGTTAAGCAGGGCAAAGGGTACATGCCATGCTAAGCTAAGTAAAACCAACCTTACAAAATTATTAAGATTATTCATGATTTATAAATTGACTCAAAAATAGGTAAATCATTTGCATTATCCAATCCACTAAGTAGTAGTTTACGTTTGAGACGCAATAAACTGAATCTAAATATTGAACAATGAACTATTAAAAGTCAATGGTGGATGTTAATGAGTTGTAACTAAAAGAAATTCTAATTACCTACCTAGTTGATAACCCTAATATGTGTACCAACCGATACCTACATACTACCTGCTTACACTTTGCCAACAATGCATTTTTTTATCAGACAGTGATTTATTATATATAAGTTTCTACCCACAGCCAGAGAATATATAAAAATACTAATGTAGCAGCTTTGCACATGTTGTTTCTATGGAAACTTTTAAGTTATTTTATTACTTTTCAATGGGCACTGATTTATGGGGTAGTATGTTTGTGTGTGTTTTAACTCCAGGGTTAGAGCTACTTTTAAGCACAGTTTAACAAACATCCGCTGTGCCACATTACTACATTTGTCGCAGTTTGAATAGCGGAATATACATTGTAAATTGCCACAAGATACAAAAGCAAACAAATGCAGTATTGCAGTGAAATGATAGACCAAGCGCGGAGATGTAGTTGGCGTCTGAGCAAATTTCCGGAATCGCGCGGGAAAGCGATAGAATCATAGAAAAATCTATGTGTTCGAACAGGCAGTGTCGCCTCTTTTTGCTAGAACTCAGACGAGTGCTTTGCTTTCCCAGCGGAGATGTGCTACAAGCCTACATGCAAATTATACACTTTTTTATTAATATTTCGATTTCAATAAAGAAGCTTATGTTATAGGTAAGTATAAAGATCTTAGCCACCTCAATAAATAAAACAGTACATGAGAAATTTTTGTCAGTTAAAAGAAGGAATGGGAAAACATGCATAAACAAAATTTACTAATAGACTAATAAGGGTGCGACTTATCACACCTCTTTGTGAAAAGAATATACATAGGATTTCGCATTCGTAGGAGCAGAACAGAGCAGAGCGATGTGAGTGCAAAAATAAAGATTTTGCTTCTCTGACTCTCAACAGCCTATATTGGTCAACTGCTGGACGCAGGCCTCTTCCTGATAAGCAACTTATTGGTTTTTATCTCATGGGGGTAATGCTCATAGTTTTTAAGATTTTGCTTGTTTTCTATTAATTATTCTGATAATTTAGAGCACTTCATATAAAACCATTTTTTATGCGAATTTTGTATTTATTTATTTTTTATCTAAGAATCCAATGAATTTTTTTAAATTCTATTCAATTACTCAGGTGTACAGGTTTTTCCCAGGTAAATAATCAAAGGTTTTTCCCTACCTATCGTATTTTGTTTATTTGACATTTAGGTTCGTTACCATAAATGGAAGTGTTTACAAATACACATTTAACTTGATTTTTTACAATTATCACCCTCTCATCCTTTCGAAACTAAGGCAATATTCTAACTAGATTCTAACATAGCAATCAACTAAGACTTATGTAGATAGTTATAGTAATGAAGAAGTTAGGTTCTCTTCTCTGCGAGAGGGGCGGATCGGCGAGGGCGGGTCAAGATTCTAGAAGAGTACGTACATGTGTGCATAAGCAGTTATGATAATACCTGCTGATTTAGATGGCTTTCAAATTTTGTACTCTTCAGTATTCGCAACTAGTACCTAGGTAGGTACTTATTGAATTGATTTCCAATTTATGAAACTTACCTTGCACGTAAGGGCTTGTTCGTTCTAGCTCACATATTTCAAACTCTGGTTGTTTTTCAATCCATTATCACATGGGGAATGTATCAAAGAGAAGATTTATATATTCGAATTTCGAAATCTAGTGAATCGGCACGGCAAATTCACAGAAAAGCTCCGAAAATCGAAGAGAGAAAAGACAAAAGACGGAAAGTGGAAACGAAAACCGCAAAACAGCTGATTTTTTGTTTAGTGATGACATTCTGTCATAAGCTGAAATAAAAATGTCATTGTCAAAGTATTGAATGAATGGTATACCAAATAAAAAATTATGATGAAAACCTCAAACTCGTCTCCCAACTTCCAAGCCAACCTAACCGGGTACGTGCAGTACCCTGCTGGATAACAAAAGATCCTAGGATCCTACGTTGTGGATAACGAACTAGGCTCTGGTGTAAATATTTTGTTAACTCATACAATTTATAATTATTTTCCCGTCCTTGACACCACCGGCAGAATTGTCTAACCAGACACGTTCCCATTAATAAAGAAAGAATTCATTCATTCATGAATGAATACACCATGGTACAATCACCCATGGTCAAATTATACCAAACATTATAGTATAACTCTTGAATTGATGGATCGTTACAATTTGAATTTGACTCTGTGTTGACTTCTCTCCCCTTTGGGATAGTGCAATATGAAAGAGATCTCTATATTGTATCAGGCCTAGATGAATATCAGGTTAGAATAAAACACAAATGTGGTCAGTTTCATTCCTGTCATTGAAATTTAACTAGGATAAGAATGTGAATAAGTATGGAAACTTATCGATAATATTCGGAATCGAACGTAGCAGTAGGTGCTACCTACCTGCTATAGATGGGTACCTACATCTTTCTAATAACCGTGAAGTTTCAAATTAAAAGCTTCGGTAGGTAGGTACATATACGGAACTACTATCCTACGGAACGTAGGATCCTAGGATCTTTGAATTATACAATACACCACAGATTTATAAGTATAGTACTAAAGTACAATACACAGTACCATGCAATCACCAATGAACTTCGACGACGACGGCGGCGGCGGCGGCGGCGCGGCGCAGCGGCGGCAGCTCGACGCGACGACGGGCGGCAGCGGGTTCATAGAGTACATTTGGGTCCGGAAGGCATTATAAAGCAGTTAAATCCATAGACAGAATTTTTTCACTACGCTTGTTAAATCATAGCTGCCTCATAGAACAATTGACTAGATTTGGGAATAAATAAGTTTATAGACGTATTGTGTCGTGCCAGCTTAGAATTTGCACCACCCCAAACTCTTTCTGTGGGTGTCGTAAGCGGCGACTAAGGGACATACACCGGGGGGCAGGCAGCAGAATAAGAATCAGAAATAATTTTATTGTTAACTGTTGTACAAAAAAGATCTTATGTAAGTATAATGAATGTGTACAGTTTCAACAGCTTATCTTTATTAGACATACAATAACAGTTGTAGGTAGGTGTACCTAAGTCTACCTTTATGGGGTATGTTTTTAAGGTATCACGATGTTATTAATTTATTATTAATTAAATTTATTAATTTTCAGCAGCGCCTCTTGTAGAATAGCCACCGAACTGCGATCTCCAACCCGCATGCCCATCATAGGTGGGGATTATGAGCATTAACCCCCATGAGATAAAAAATGAGGAGGCCTGCGTCCAGCCGAGGTCTACTAACGGCTGATGAGGATGACATTTCACATTTCATGTGTGCAAGGCTAAATAATAAAATAATAATAAATAAATAATGCTGGACAATTCACACAGCAATTCTTATCCTAGTTAAATTTCATTGACAGGAATGAAACTGACCACATTTGTGTTTTATTTAGAGATGGGCCGAATGTGATTTGAACCGAATCCGAACTTCGGCCGAACATTCGGTTCAAATGAAAAGTTCGGCCGAAGTTCGGCCGAACTTCGGTTCAAAAAAATACTTGTAAAAAATACTTGAGTTTAATGAATGTTTAGTTTGTGAATCAAAAACGTTATGATTTTACTTTTTATTTAATTTACGGACTCCTATCCAGATGTTTACTAGGAGAATACAAAGTTTATTTCATTTTAGTAATAGTATGTCTAATTAATTAGGCAGGGATTTCTAAGATTAATAACTAATTAACTAAGATTAAGGTTAAGAAAGAACTAAGATTAAGATTAATAATATATATAATAAGAACTGATTTAATTTAAGGTTTACATTTACAATGTTCCTAAATAAATAAATAATTGACCATGAGTGAGTAAAAGATATCTTTTGTTTTACAGTATCTGCTTCTAAAATATATGCCACGGTTGCAACTGGTGGTTTTACTTATGATACTGAACAACTTTCCCCAAGGAACCAATACTGAATTCTCAAAAAAAATTAGACTTTGTATGGAGACTTGGCCAATCAGCTGACCGATTTCCATACAAAGTGCAATATTTTTTTGAAAATTGACTATGGATTCCTTGGGGAAAGTTGTTCGGTATCATGAGTAGAACCACCAGTTGCAGCCGTGGCATATTGTAATTTAGAAGCACCTTATATTTCAGTCAAAATAAGTGCATGTAGTTATTATTTTTCTTGTACCGAATTTCGGCATCTGAACCGAATTTCGGCCGAATGCCGAAGTTCGGTTCAAGCTGCCGAAATTCGGTTGAACCGAATGTGAACCGAATTTCGGCCCATCCCTAGTTTTATTATAACCTGATACAATATAGTTTGTATAAACTTATTTATTCCCAAATCTAGTCAATTGTTCTATGAGGCAGCTATGATTTAACAAGCGTAGTGAAAAAATTCTGTCTATGGATTTAACTGCTTATATAAATAAAAGACTAATGAGTACATACATTTCATTTCTCAATTTTAATATAAAATTATGCTATTCATGCTTTACGTGCATAAAATGTTACCTATCAGCAGCTTGATATTTATAAATAAATACTTATTATATGATACCTTAATAACTATATAGGACTTTTTACATTTCTTTTCACATAGCAGTATGTAAATGTAGCAAACCAAGACGACGGAGATTTTATGTCAAAATTTATGTGCATAACATTAAATTACATTAATAAAATGGAAAGCCTTTGCCCTGCAGTAAGACACTGCAGCCTGAAAATTTCAGATAATGATAATAATATTAGCCACAAAATACACATAATACTATAAATAATTCAGGGTATTATGTATTCCTCTTCACTATTTGGTGGGTAAAATACTTTATCTTCATTTACATGATCCTGTTGTAAGTTATCATCATTTTTTACTTGATATTCACATTTCACTACTTTCTTCTGCAAGTCTTGATGTTCAATGCACGCTTCAATTTTCTGATGAGCTTTAAATTTCAATTCACAAGAGTGTTTTTTAAAATGAGTCTTTCTCGTAAATTTTGTCTGACATTTCTCACAACAAAAGGACTTATCTGGTTTAACTCCAAGGTGAATTCTATTAATGTGATTAAATAGCGCGCCTTGTCTCTGAAATATTTTTAAGCATTCTTCATAAGTACATGTGAATTGTCTTATAACTTTTTTAGGTAATGTTTCCGGACTGTTCTCAATTTTTTTGTCTTGTGTGGAAATACATTCATATGCCTTGTCTCCAGGGTGGAAATCTTTTATGTGCTTGGTCATATGACATTTCTGAGTGAATTTAGTTTGGCAGAAATTGCAAGAGAATGGCTTTTCACCAGTATGGCTCATGATATGCCTTTGCAAGTCACTTTTTTGGTGAAATTTAGCAGCACACAGTTGACATTTTTGTGTTTTTTCTCCAAAATGTTTTCTCATGTGTGTTTTATAGTTATACTTATGATTGAATGATTTGTTTTTACAAATGTGGCAGGTGTACGGCTTCTCTCCAGTGTGTTGCCTTATATGTTGCGTTAAATGACTCTGTTGTGCAAATTTTTTGTTACAATTTTCACAAGTATAAGGTTTTTCTCCAGTGTGCACTCTCAGATGGCGTTCTAAATAACCACGACAGGTAAAGATCTTACCACAGTCATCGCACATAAACATTTTTTTAACCTTTTGTTTCTTCTTGACATATTTTCTTTTCAGTGGTATAAGTAAACTATTTTCTTTTACGCTTGAAGAAGTCTTTGTAGGTGAAAGTAATGGGTGTTTGCTATTGTCAATATGTGCCTGTATAGTTGATTTGAGTTGATTGATTAAATGTGTTACTTTTAAATCAACTTTACTTTCGTTTTCTGCTGTTGGCTGTAGTTTTTCCATTGAAACATCCACATCATCTGTGGGTTCTTCTTTCACAGTCACAGGTTCTTCTTCCTCTACATCAGTTATTTCTAAAAACTCTTCTTTAATTGTAACCATTGGTGTTATTATAATAGGCTTTATATCTTGAGCCGAAGGATTGCTCTCCACACTTTCTTCAGAAAATATTTTATCAAATGATTTGATAACACTAATAACAAAGCTGTTTGTAGGTTTTTCTCTCATAGCAGAAATAGTGCATTGGGATAACTGTAACAAATCAAAAGATTTAATTATAATTACAACAGGCAATTTTCATCTCATTAATTTTCCATGAATATAGTTCTTTGAAGGACAATGTGACAAAAATGCAAGATATGAACCTACTTGAGAGCCATAACGGCGTAATTGCTGTAGGATCCCTTGGGCTTTCCGAGACATGCTCATGAATCTATAGCATCTTTGCAGCTGTGAGAAACAGATGTAGCATAACATGTCATGTGTTGTATCTCCGACAGTTGGCTGAAAAATAAAATAATCTGAATAGACTAAGAGTTCAATCCCACAGATATTACAGGTGAGTGTTTGTGATTGAAGATGTGAACATAATTATTTGTAACTCCTGAAAACCTCTGTGATCTCCACAAAACTACTGAACTGATCCACAATTAGGTGATTAAGTAATGATCCAACTATGCCAACTGCCTACAGCTATGGAACCAGCCAGTAGCCTAAAAAAACATCACATTACTAACCTTGAAATCAGCAAGTTTCACAAAGAATTCCCTATGAATCGGATTGATTATTGGGATCATTTTGACGTCGGTCCCTAGACAGGCAATACACACCACAAAATTGGTCATAATTGTATTATAGAAGTCACATATTATTTATTATATTAGAAACAAGAATAGTTCTACATTTTTATATTGACAAAGTGGCAAATCTAATCTATTACAATTTCTTTTCAGCCCATTAATAAAATCGTGATGAAACTGAGGATGAAACCCACCACAGATGTTGAAACCCACCAAGAAAAATTCAAGCCACAGATTTTATAAGATGCATGCCAAAGATCCTAGCCACAGATGTACATCCTAGCACAATGTACTAAGGATGGATGGATCCTAGGATCCTACGGTATAAATTATAATTCATCTAAGCTACGCTACGTTCCGTAGTACCTATAATCTTTGATGCTCTTTGATGCATGCAAGCCAAGAACCCATAGATTACATTATCCCAAAGCGCAAAGCGGCGCATTATCCCTTGACAGACGGGACATACAAAGAGCAAAATGAGTTTACTCTTTTTGATGAGCAAACTTTATTAATGGCATCATGTCTGGTTAGACCTCAATTCTGCCAGTGTCAAGGAAAGGAAAATAATTATAAATTGTATGAGTTAAAAAATTAAGAAGATTAAATTCTATTTTCACCAGAGCCTAGGTCGTTAGGTTGGCTAGAGAGACGAGATTTTAAAGTCTCCCTGTACCCAATCAATTTGGATACACATTCACACTCAGGCGCGACAGGCGCACAGATGAAACTCTCTTTTAACTTGATTGTAAATGACACACATAGACAAGGCCACCAACAAAAAATGATAGAAATGTGCTGCTCCTATTACAAATCTATCAATATCGATGAATTAACTGCCCTACTAGGTAACAGTTAAATTTTATATAATACCATATTTTCTATACGTTACGTAATGTAATGACTAAGTGGACAAAAATTAAAACACCGTTCAACATTACAAAGAAGATTGCCAATCTTCCATAAATCTGCTGACCCAACTTTTTTGGCACCGTGCAATTATGATAAACACCGTTCAACATTACAAAGAAGATTGCCAATCTTCCATAAATCTGCTGACCCAACTTTTTTGGCACCGTGCAATTATGATAAGAAGATATTTAAATATAATATAATGCATTACCCAGGCCTTTTAAAATGAATAATACGTAAGTAAAGGATTTCAAAATCAATAGAATAAACATTTAACAAGTTGGGCGAAAAAAGTTATTTTGGCGTAGGGAGAAGGGTGTTTTGGGGGTTGACCCCCCTTGATGATGTTTTTTTTACTTGTTATAGAATAGAAGTTATTCTATCACTTTGTGATAGAAGTTATTCTATCACTTTGACCACGGATAAGTACCCACTGCGGCAATGAAAAAAAAATCGCGGCTCGCTCCGCTCGGTTACTGGTAAAAGAACTCGGTGACTTTATTTCTTACTTAATTCTTACACATAAAAAATCACTCTTCACAAGTAAAATATTATTATTTATTTAGTATCACAAGATAAATAATTGGTGTTGATGATAAAAAAATTATATGAAAAGATTTCTTTTCCTTTTTTTTAGAGCTTATTCGGAGGTGATCGAGAAGGTTATGCGCGGAATTATTAGGTACTAAATATTTTCATCTTTATTTTGCAATGGATTTCCACCAAGTAACGCCTGAATCTATTTTTTTTATTTGATATTTAAAATATTTTGATGTTGGAAACGTCGTCGTCCGTCAGTCGGCTCCATAGTGCCAGAAAATTTAATGTATTTGTTTCGTTGACATAAGATGAAAACCATAATACCACATACTTACACCATTTTCACCCAGCCAGTCTCCCCGGATGGCGATCGATCAACTGAATGGGATATTTTACTGTAATACGACACGGCTGGGGTGGGCCGCCTTTTTGTAAGAAAATAATATATGAATGAGGTAGGTATTCTAGTTGGTATTTAATCACAAAAAATAAAACCACCAAATAATGACATCTGTAGTAACCGTGGTAGTCAAAGTATAAAAAGTTCGGCACCACGCGCCGCCGCCGCGCCGCCCCGCCGCGCCGCGCTGCGTCGCCATCGCCGCGCCATCCACCACCACCGCCGGGCAGAGAATAAAAATCTCATACCTAGTTCAGAAACTATTGGAGATAGATCCATGGTATTTTTGTTTTTCTGAGGCGTCATGAAACCACATGTCTTTCGTTTTTGGTTTTACGTAGAGTTTCAGGACACCTGCATCTGATTTAATGTTCAGCTGTGGACGCATACGGGCTGATGATGATAATCTTAAAGGTAAAAAGCTATCCAGATTTCATCCTAATCCCTTCAGGGCGTAACACCACAGACTACGGTTTTCAGTTTTAGCTATTTTCTTTGCAAAACGGATCTTTTTGTCATAAATTCCTAATATTTCGGACGTAGAAGAATTTCAGTGTCCGTGATGGTAGCGTACACATAACCGAATTCACGTTTGTTGTTATGCCTAATATATAGAGTGTATATAGAGTATAACTAGTGCAAAAGTAAAATAAATAGCGCCTCCTTGGTTTAAGAAATAATGACCATTGTTTGTGGGTACGCCAGCATAACGTTATGCTAGCGTACACACGACCGTTCTCAAAAACGGCTTATACTATAGCAACAAAATTTATACACAATTTAGAGTATAAATAGCGTTTCAGCTATGCAAAATTTCATAATGATTGCTCTCATAGGAACAGAGATATGGAACAAGACTATAAAATAACACCTGAGCTGGCGTTATGCTAGCGTACCCATTAAAAACCGAAATACCTAGTTCCTATAGAAAACGAGGTTCTCTTAATGTAAATGTTATTATTTATAAATAATGTGTGAAATCGTCTTTCTCCCAGTAGTCATACTTTATGCAAATTCTTAATCAAACACTATAAAAAGTTGATGTAACAGGAAGAGCGAAAACTGTAGGTAAATAACTCTAAAATGAGCGCGAGTGACGGAGCACTGCTGCCCCGACCATGACAACGCATTATCTCTATCTCTTTCACTTCCATGGATAATTCACATGCATCTTTCTCTATCTTTCACGTTTCTTGTCACGTTTAGCGCCATCTAGCAGATCACGGCGGAACTACATTGCAACGGAGAGCAATATCCCATAATCTTCGATTTTTATTTTTAACTACATCTACTTACCTACATACCTATATTTTCGGATGAGATTCTTTGATTAGTTGTACGAATGGAATTGCATATCGTTATTCCTAGATCTTGTTTGGACTCTGAGCAGTAAGCAATGTAGGTATTGGTCACAATGAAAGATAGAGAAAGATGCATGTGAATTATCCATGGAAGTGAAAGAGATAGAGATAATGCGTCGTCATGGTCGGGGCAGCAGTGCTCCGTCACTCGCGCTCATTTTAGAGTTATTTACCTACAGTTTTCGCTCTTCCTGTTACATCAACTTTTTATAGTGTTTGATTAAGAATTTGCATAAAGTATGACTACTGGGAGAAAGAGGATTTCACACATTATTTATAAATAATAACATTTACATTAAGAGAACCTCGTTTTCTATAGGAACTAGGTATTTCGGTTTTTAATGGGTACGCTAGCATAACGCCAGCTCAGGTGTTATTTTATAGTCTTGTTCCATATCTCTGTTCCTATGAGAGCAATCATTATGAAATTTTGCATAGCTGAAACGCTATTTATACTCTAAATTGTGTATAAATTTTGTTGCTATAGTATAAGCCGTTTTTGAGAACGGTCGTGTGTACGCTAGCATAACGTTATGCTGGCGTACCCACAAACAATGGTCATTATTTCTTAAACCAAGGATTCGCTATTTATTTTACTTTTGCACTAGTTATACTCTATATACACTCTATATATTAGGCATAACAACAAACGTGAATTCGGTTATGGGTACGCTACCATCACGGACACGAATTTCATTGATTTTTAGTTTCGTTTCGGACCCAGCGATCGTTTCGGAGTTTCGGTACCTATTCGATTTCGATCGAAGTTTCGGAGCTTTTTCATTTTCGCTGCCGGCAACACCGCGCACGACACGTCTCAACAAATTCTTCAAAATTGTCAAAATTATCTTGCTTCTTGTGTCGTGGAAATAGAGGAAAATTCAAGCCTCATGAATTAAAAATTAACCATGGGTGGACAAAAATTTGAATACGATGAAAGTGGATCCACATTCTTTTATTTTGTTTTATCGTTTCTTGCTTTGATACTCATACCTGCCACCTTTTATTACTGGCCGAGAAAAAGGAAAGAAGGCAAGTCATATTCATGTTTTCATCCGTTTTCTTGTATTATTATTATTAGCAATGCCCATAATTATATAGTTTCCAAATATTTCTTGTAAATGTTGCAATGTCCACTCTCTGACCTACGCAATAAAAGCATTTTACCGTTAGGTCAATCCTTGTAGATTAGCGGTGCCGCGCCACGCCGCCGCTGTAATTTTAATAATATAAGTCAGGAGGTACCTCGAAGTATTCTTAGTCAAGAAGATCTGTATACCTGGTTTTTAAGATTTATAGGTCAAGTTACTCCCAGTCCTTGAATTTCATGTACTTAAGTGAAATTGAACTGTCCCTTCCTTAACGTAGAAACTTGTAACATTTCCTTTACTCATGCACTGGTTTCTCAATACCAATCCATGTTAATAGTGATTAAACCTCACGAAGATTAATATTTATGTATCTGTTATATTTATGTTTCAGATCCTGTGAGGATTGCAGAAAGATGTCAATGTCCAAGTTGTATACAAAAACAGATAATTATAGAACAGTCTCAACCCTACAAAAGTGTAAAAAATTTCTTCATAAAGCTTGCTATAATATCAGGATGGGTCCTCCTGGGTTTCCTAGCCTACAAAGTGTCTCAATTTGACTATGAAATGTCAAACTTTGATCCATATGAGATCCTCGGGCTACCTCCAGGTTCTACGCAAGCAGAAATCAAGAAGTCCTATCGTAAACAGTCACTAATTCTTCACCCTGATAAGGAAACTGGTGACGAAAAGGCTTTCATGAAACTTACAAAAGCTTATCAGGCAAGTCAATATTTTATACGACTACTAAATAGTAATTGTAGTAGTATTGCAAAATAAGAAAAGAATAAGTATTTATTTATTTTTATTAGTACCTTGACTGTCTAGTCATCCTGTAACAACTTTAGTGTGTAAACCTGTTGAAACGTTGTAACTTAATAATGTGATGTGTTCAGATCTCGCAAGTTAAAGAATAAAATATTTATATTGTCCTACAATGTTACTTACCACTCATAATCAATTACTTTTAGGCACTAACAGATGATGAAGCACGTCGTAATTGGGAAAAATATGGCAACCCTGATGGTCCGGGTGCTATGAGCTTTGGTATTGCTCTGCCAAGCTGGATTGTAGAGAAAGAGAATAGTGTTTGGGTTCTTGGACTCTATGCTCTTGTGTTTATGGTGGCTATGCCAACTGCTGTAAGTACAATACTGTCTAAAACAAACAACCAATGGTATCAAATCAAATAGCACAAAAACTAAACTAATTTGACCACACTTAAACAATACTGTTACTTTATTAAGTATAGATTTTAATAAACCCTCCTTATTAAAATCGGTAATAAAGTGACAGTATTGTTTAAGTGTCTGAGTGATCTTCATTAGATACGTAACAACTGTCTAAGAAGTAAATGTAGAGCTTGTTTTACCGATTATGAATATAGATATAACTCTGTTAAGCACTTTTGATAAAGATGGCAGTTTGCAAAGTGAATGAATACTAAAGAAAGGAAAAAAATAACTATTTCACGTTCCTAAAACAGAACTAGCTATAGCCAGATTTTAGAAAAACAACACAAAGATTAAGTTAAGAGTTTATTTAAATAAGACTTCTTCGATTCCTTCTAAGGTTATTGTTATTATAGTGCGTAAATAATTAATTTTTATACCTTCTTACAGAAATTGGTATCTAAATCCTGTTGTGGCTTTTCAGGTAGGAATGTGGTGGTATCGTTCCATACGTTTCTCAGGGGAGCAAGTACTGCTGGACACAACACAAATGTATTTTTATTTCTGCCACAAAACACCTTCGATGCCTTTGAAGAGAGCTCTAATGATTTTGGCAGCTTCTTGTGAATTTGATAAAAGACACAACTCTGAAATTATTGAGAGGGTAAATGATAATGAAGAAGTGCCTTCGGTAAGTTAGTAATTCTAATAAATATTAAGCAAAAATAACCAATAATATCAACTAGTCAGCAAATACTCTATTTTTATATTAAGCCATATATTTTTTATTTACTGGTGATGATGGTGAGCTAAGAACTTATAATTATTAGCCTGTCTACATTGATCTTTATTCACTGGGGCATTTTTGTGGGCCTAGAAAGTATACATTTTAAATTCTTGCTGCAACAATTAAAAGCTAATTTTAGCTTGTACCTCTCTGTCAGATAGGTAATAAAAAAAATCATAGAGTGCATCTCTTTTTAAACTATGCAAATTGAGCGAGACTAAAACCCGGTTACGTGACGCGCTTATGGATGTAAAACCACTTTTACTGATGGTGAACTGTCTATCTCTCTGCCCGTGGTTGGCAAAGAGATCTTATCCCAGAGACGACAAAGACATAGGCTTCTATCATCCCGGAAAAACTCGTGCTTAGCCACAGTAAGAAGCTAAATCTTTACATACATCATTCCATGCCACCAGCTACTCCGAGAGCTTCCAAATCTCGGCGAGAAGAACAAGGAACAGCCTCTCTGCCGTCCGTACAGCATCAAGGCGCGTGCGTTGCTGCACGCCCATCTGTCCCGCATGCGTCTCCCGCCGGACACGCTCGAGTGCGACCGCAGGTACATCGTGTCGAGGTGCCCCGATCTCGTGCTCGAGATGGTTAACTGTGTGAACCAGCTTATTGCTCTCGCTTATGCTAGAAGAGGTGAGTACAGCCACTGTCATTTTAAAGCGACTTGACGCTGTGCAGAGCGGAATCTAACATACATTCGAGATAGAGAAACCAAACACATTTTCCGCTGGGTTGTGCTTGCTCATTGTTTCAGTTGTGACCTCGGCAAAGATTTTCTTGCGGTCCGAACCCCTACATTTACTGTAATACATTTCAACCATGCCATTTCGTCATGCCAGTCTCTATTCGGTCGTTGTAATGTCACAATTTGTAAACAAAAATGTACCTACTCAAGTTTTTGCAAAATGTTTGTTGTACGGTAAACAATTTAATTTATTTGTTTCAGTACCTCGCCTGCCTACAATAGAAACAATTGAAAACTGCATGAAACTGTCTCCAATGATAGTCCAGGGGCTTTGGGAATACAAATCACCCCTTCTACAACTGCCTTACATAACAGAAGACCACTTAAAATACTTCACGAATCGCAAGAAGCACATCAAATCTTTACTGCAATTAGCTCAGTTGCCTGGCGAAGATAGGAGACAAGTTCTAAGGTTCCTGAACGATAAGCAGTATGATGATTTGGTGAAAGTGTTGGGCAATATGCCATACATACATTTCCAGGTCAATACTGAAGGTACGTCATCACTTTTATGAAACTAACCTACATTTATTTGCAATCTTTCGTTTCCAATTAGCAACATATTGATAAGTAAAGTGTGGCCAATTTAAGAGAGCTGTGATACAATTTAATTTGAGTGTGGCGAATTTTTTTTACTTGACTTTTTACTAACGTAATTGACTTATCCCATCATTTTAAGATAAATGCTTGCTTATTTACTGCCTGAAGTTATGAATGGATTTTAAATTAGGGGCTTAGGAGGAGGTTTTCTGTTATGCAATTTTCCCTTTATTTCGCATTTATGCAAAATCCCCGAAAAAAGTATGTGGACCCAAGTACAGGCTATGAATTATGGAGATTGTTGTCATTATGATTTATTATGCTGGACGTCCGGTACGCGTCTGTACTTCTTGGACGCCATTCAGTTAGCACCTTATTTCGTCTGTCGTCTTGCCATCAGTGGCGAGATGGCTGGACGATATTTCTAACGTGGCGGGGCGAACCTAAAAGAAATTTATGGAGTACTGTGTGGAGTAGCACGAGAATTTTGGGCTTATACTCAGCATTGGGCGATGTTTGGTCGCCGATGATGATGATGATCAAGATATTTGCTTTGGGCGGCAAATATCTTGATCATCAACTTGAATTACAGATAGTAAATAAAATGTTTTCTTTTCCAGTTATTGATGATGAAAACTCAACGGAAGTAACAGCTGGTGCTATTGTCACTGTAACCGTGTTCTTACGAAGAACTAACATGAAGGAACTATTTGGAGACACTACTATCAAAGAAAAGGAATTGAAGTAAGAATAATTTAGCGAATATTTTAGAAGATATGGTTGCCATTTTGTACATTAACATACAAAGTGAATGAGTCACCTTGAAGTTATGGTATTGCATAAGCCATTAAATATCTAGCGATTCAAGGTCTAAGAACATGACGTTTTTGTTTCAATTGCGCGTGGAAAAGTCGTTGCTTAGACTTTGTTTCAATATAATATCGTTTTAGCGCTGAACAATCTAAGTCCTTCTATTTCCAATGTTAGCTTCATTTAGCAGTGCTTCCCTATCACTACTAAATGAAGGCTAAGGGTGCGTTTCCATTGAGGCGTAGCGGACGGAAATCGACTCATTTCCTCTTTCTTTTTCCAATCCAATAAGATTGGAAGGCAGAAATGGGTCGAACACTAAGAATTGGAAACAGGTATCACTAAGAGAATTATATTGTTGCAGAATGTCCACGTAGAATACTTCAATATACAAAAGAACATGAAATTTACTTTAGATAGTATGTGAGAAAGAGATTATTGATTCCAGAGGGACATACCTCAAAAGTCTATAACATGTAAACCACACCTGAAAAGGACTGCTGTAGCTAGCACAGCACAAATATGTGCATTCAAATATGGGCTTTAACTTGTAACATTTAGATCTATTTTATACTGATGGCATTGGATGACAGTTCGCGTTCGAAGCTTGTGGGAAGCCATTTTGTCACTGTAGGTAAAATGTATCTAGAAAACTAAAACTAAGCCCAAATTTGAATGCACATTTTTGTGCAGTGCCTCTCTCCGTCTATAGTTTCATCTAAGGTGGAACATGAAATCGTGTCTGTTGTGCCTATTTTGTGTGTTGACCAATGACTAATAATGAATGACCAATTACATTGGCCAGTGGTCAATGTAACTGGTCATATTCGATCCGCTCCTCAAAAAATTGGAAAATTCCCAGTGAATCATGCTTGCGAAGTCCCAGTTTAGGTAGTACAGTCACTAAACAATTATCAATTGACAGAGAAAACGCTGACGACGAAACCGGCGAGAACACAGAAAAAGCGGACGGCGATAAGAACGATAAGAAGGAAGCAGTGAAACGACCGGTCTGGATGAAGCAGCAGAACAAAAGGCATCCAGCTCAGAAGAAGTCCAAGAAGCCTGTCGCGAGTAAACAGCCGGCGAAACCGGCGGTCACTGCTACGCCTCCGCCGCCGACCAGCGAGAAGAAAGAGAAGGGGAAGAGTAAAGAAAAAGAACCAAAGAAGAAGGATGAAGAAGGTAAGATAGATGGAATTTGCCCATTTAGCAGAATACAATCAATCTGGGTATGAAGTCATAGGCACATTTTTTTGATATTGTGTTTGGGAAAATTAACAGAACCAATCTGTAGAGTCTACAGATTGGATCTACAGATAGACTCTACATTGTGTGTTACTTATTTCCCAGGCGAAGAATCAGAAGACGGCAGCTCAGATGAGTCAGCCTCCCACAGTTCATCGGAAGATGAGTCGCGCGACAAGTCGACGGCTGACAACGACGATGACGACGATCAATGGGACAAGTTCCAGAAGCGGCTGCAAAAACGAGAGCGGCTGGAGGGACGCTCTAAGAGCTCGCATCCAGTGCATTGTCCTTACTTCCCTCTGGTGAGTGACTAGCTCGAACCCGGCAGAAATATCTGTGGTCAACGACCATGACCAAAGGGACAAGTTCTAGCATCGGCTGCAATAACGCGAGCGACTGGAGGGGACGCTCCAAGAGCTCGCATCCTGTCTACTGTCCTTACTTTCCTCTGGTGAATGCCTAGCTCGGACCCGGCAGAATTATCTGCGGACAACGACCATGACCAAAGGGACAAGTTTTAGCATCGGCTGCAATAACGCGAGCGGCTGGAGGGGACGCTCCAAGAGCTCGCATCCTGTCTACTGTCCTTACTTCCCTCTGGTGAGTGCCTAGCTCGAACCCGGCAGAAATATCTGTGGTCAACGACCATGACCAAAGAGACAAGTTCTAGAAACGGCTGCAAAAACGAGAGTGGCTGGAGGAACGGTCCAAGAGCTCTCTTCCTGTCCACTGTCCTTACTTCTATCTAGTGAGTTAGTTGGCTCGGATTGCGCAGCGATATTTGCGCCGGTCGTGCTTGGCAGTCAACTTTGTGCTTCATGAAAGTCAGGTTGAAATTATCATTAATAGTTACAAAATATGTATGGTATTTGTCTATGCTTGCTGAGGAATAAAACGTAAATTTTCAAAAAACATCTGTGCACATCCCAACTTTAATGACATTGAAAAAGAAATGTTAAGTGATCTTTGACTGAACAACATCGTATAACAATAGTAATTCTTCCACAGGAGAAACAAGAATACTGGTGGTGCTACATTTGCGATCGCAAGTCGCATACTCTACTTACTGCGCCGGCGCACGTCACAGCGCTAGTAGACACACACGAGCTGCAACTGCGCTTCACGGCGCCGCGCTGGCCCGGCCTTTACACGCTAGCCTGCTGTCTAAGATCAGGTACGACTAACTTTAAGTCGGGTACACTGTTACTAGGTGTAATGTAACATTCGCAGCCAGCATGATACGTTACGCCTCGTGCTAAAATCCATTGCGTTGCTTTTTTCCCGTACTGACTGCACAAACGCTCGCAGTGTAACAAGTGACATTGCGCCCCATAACGCCGGTCAGAACTGCAGTAGTTAGTTTTTTAATCCAAATATTTTAGCAAACAAATTAATGTACGTATTTATGATAAATATACTGCATAATTAAATTAACTTTCGTTTCATTTCATTTTCAATTAAATAACAAAGTTCATCTTCAGTTAAATTTGTAGTAATCGAAATCTCTGGAATATTTGTGGTAAACAAATATTCCAGAGATTTCGATTTCTAACTTTTTGATGTCTTCGTTACGCGCAACGCAACGTTACTACCTATCTAACCTACACAATCTACCATGGAAGAAGAATCACCATACAAAACATCCAACAATGACCAAAAAGGCGCTTTCAGTTCCATTTTCAAAAATAAATTTAATTGAAAATTAAATTAACTTGTAAATGCTTGTAAAAACTTTGTAAATGTAACACCAAAAACTCGAGTCTTTATGCAAGAGGACGAATGTCTTGTACTGGCTGATGATTTCAAACAAAAATGAAAAAGAATCATAAAAACGAATTTTACGCCCCCTAAGCTGCGCTATATGTTGACACACTTTTTAGGGTTTCAAACATCGGTTTTGAAACCCTTATGGTCTCGCTATGTCCGTCCCCGCTCTTTCTTGAATATCTCAGTAACTACTGCAGCTATTAACTTGAAATTTTAAATAATGATACATTTCGTGCGCCATTACTGATTTTAAGAAAAAAATATATAAATAAATGAAAAATGAAAATGAATATTTTCAGTACAAATTTTGATGTTGAAATTTCAAAAGAGACCTTGGAAGGCAAATGGGGTATCAAATGAAAGGTATCGTTTTGATCATATCAAAAAACTTTTTGAAATTTCTGTAAGTTTCATACTTTTTGAAATATTTCAAAAAAAGACGAAAAATTGACCATTCCCCCCCCCTAGCTCCGAAGATTGATGACCGATCCATGTACAATGTATTAGGCGTTTGAAGATATCAATCTATATTTTACAGGAAAAATATAGAGAAGTCTGTAATAATAATAGTTTTTGAAAAATGGTCAAAAAAGGGGGATTTTTTTTCAAAAGGGTGTACCTACCCATGTGGGGTATCAAATGAAAGGTATCGTTTCGGCCTTTTTAAAACACTTTGAAATTTCTGTAAGTTTCATACTTTTTAAAATATTTCAGAAAATTGATTGTCCAAATAATTGGCAAATGTTTGAAACCCTCCGCGCGCGAGTTACACTCGCACTTGGCGGATCTTGTTTAACAAGAGATGTGAAAAATCTATTTACGTTCGATAGAGTAGATGCTGAACTAAAACTAAATTTAAGATCAATTGTATTGTATATGAACCCAATCGCAAATAAATAAATTGTTTCAATGGTTATTCTAAACCTGGAAATGTCATATCGGTACTGGTATCTTCGTACATTTTCGCTTATAGCCCGGTTATGTTCGCTTCATCTCGCTGGTGTGGTTTATGTTCGCAATAGTGCATTTAAAAATCTCTTTCACGATACATAATATTTCGACACGTAAAGTGGTTTTGGCATGCAAATTTCACCATATAAAATATCTAAAAATAATCAGGTAAGTAGTTTTACTAACCATTTTTTATTTTGATTATCAATAATGATAACTGTCGCATTGGAAGCTGGTAGCCTGGTCTCATAAGAGACCGAGTACCGAATTCAGAACTACCAATCAAACTCACACAAACACATGTACACTGTACACATCAGCAAATACACACTGGTTTGAAAGCTCCATTTGCCCAGACTTTTAAGAGACTGGTCTCCTAAGGAGTTCGAAGTTTAACACATAGTCCACAGTTACATCTTGCTACACCGTAACCCCATGACTACTTTTTGTTTCTCAAATTTTGATATCTTAAATAATTGTACCATTAATTTGTATTATGCGATCCTATGGATAAGTAGAGCGAGGCTATCTAACACAAATATATTCAATTCTTTCTAAAGCCCACAACACTGTTATATTAATATAGTAAGCTATATATTACGGTATAGCAAGCTGCCACCAGACGATGGATATGCTATATAATATATATTTTTGCACTCATTAGCTCTGCGGCCGTTGTTGCATGTGCACGTATTTGTGCTACATTCTTTATAAAGGCTCTTCTAATTTTAGTTATCGTAGAATGGATCTAACTAGTGTTATTACTATTGGATTTGATTGATAGTTCTTTAGAGGATGATTCCGAAGCTGACTTTGAAATGCGCGTTGCCTTGTCAGGCACAAAGCGCAGAGGGTATTATTATTATCTTCAGGCCACACAAATGACAGACGAAAACTTACACTGTGTTCTTAAAATATATCAAAATATACATTAATATGTATTAATACTTAAATATATCGTCTTATATCTGTCAACATATTTGGCGACGTGATAAAATTCTTAAATATACGCTATAGCTGCGTCTGTGGTCACTCGCTGTTTATTATAGAATAAATACTGTAATATATCTTGCTATGATTTATATTAATATATATTAAAGCGTCTGTTGTGTGCTTAATAGGTAATTTGATTGTTCAAAAAATGACGACCTCTGTGGCGCAGTGGGCGAAGGTCCGCCTGCTACGCAAGAGGTTGCGGGTTCGATTCCCGCCTTGGGACAAATATTACGATCCGCAGGTATTTGTTCCGGGTGTTCTGGTCGTTTTCTATATATATTAAAAATATCTATCTAATGTACTGTATTATGTACATATATCAGTTATCAAGTAACCACAACACAAGCTCTGCTTAACTTGGGGCTAGGTGAATTGTCCAGTATTATTTACTTAATTATTATGTACAGAAAAAACACATTTCATTACAAAGACAATATACCAAAAGTCTTAATGTGACGCGTATTCAACAGATTCATACATTGGCATGGATCAGCAGCAAGATATGAAGTTAGATGTGAAAGAAGCGGCGGTGGTGCCTCAGGAACATCCGCAATGGGACCTCAGCGATTCTGATAGCGACAACAATGATCAGGTACGTAGACTATTCTGCATCGGTAGTATGATATGAACAGCCTAGACCAGCTATACTCAACCTGCGGCCCGCGGGCCGCATGCGGCCCGCGTGGCCTTTGTTATTGGCCCATCTGAAGTTACGAAAAGGAAGTTTTGGTAAGGTTTTTTTCTTTACGCCATGAAATAATACTGTTTTTCGAACAAAATAATAAAGAGTACCCTGAATTACAACATGATGAATGGTGGTGTATTTTATTCTTTTTTATGTGATATTACGGAAAAACTCAATAATCTCAACCGGAGTTTACAAGGTGAAAATTATATGGTCTTCAATATGGCAAATAAAGTGTTTGCATTTGAAGAAAAGCTAAGCATTTATCATGAAGAAATACAGAACAAACAGCTGCAAAATTTTCCAACTATGAAAAAAAATACAGAGGACCAAACTAAAATTTCAGAAAAAAACTGCTCCCTAGTTTCAAATTATATAACTGCACTATTAAACGAATTTCGAAAAAGGTTCCAAGATCTAAGAAAAATAAAAAAATGTAACAATTTTTTTTTTATAAGTAACAAACTTATAGAAAATCCACGGAATTTAGAAACGACGACAATCTCAAAGTTGGCTTCCGTTTTAAATTGTAATTACTCAAAGTTGTTTGATGAGTTCATCGATTTTAAAAACGATACCAATCTAGAAGTTCTGTTTGAAGAAAAAAGGGAAAACGGAAAAGATCGTAATTTTCAAAAATGAAATACACAAAGAACTTTTAAAGAAACAAAGTTACAGATTCTCATCTGGATGATGTTAAAAGGATAGCATGTAGCGACAAGCCAGATCTTGATAAAGTTTTGAAAAAGTGTTCACAGTATCAAAAATCGCATTAAAACGTATAAACATCTTTGTAAAAACTTATTTTTTATTAATAAAGTAACTACATCGTTAACTGTGAATTACGTTTTAAATAAGACCTAAATAATTTTTGCTTGCGGCCCTCGACACCATGACCAAAACGTGTTTGTGGCCCCTATAAAAAATAGGTTGAGTATGGCTGGCCTAGACAAACCTTCTCTAGCCTGGAATAGAGAAAACTGTAAAAAAAACATAAATTTTATATTATTATAGATTATAACTAAAAAAAATTTTTACAAAGTGTCGCCCTTTGTTAAAAAAAAATTGTTTACTGATTAACCTCTCTCAACCTTTTGTTAGCAATGTTTTTTTTATCTGTGATAGTGATAACCGAAAAAAGGAAACTAATCTTTGCTGTGGAATTCAAATATACTATTTGTAGTTTATATTTTTTTCTGCATTCTACAAGCAATAAAACTAGCTAAAAAGTAATTTTAAAATTTTGTGCTAAAAATCTATATTTTCCCAAATGCTGCCAAAAAACAAATTATTCATAGTTGATTTTACTATAAATTCATAGAAAATGGTCTACGATTTGCGGAAAATTACTAATTACTGGTTTTATTGCTTGTGGAACGCAGAAAAAATTATAAACCACAAAAATATTTGAATTTCACTACTGAGTTGTTATAGCATAAAAACCACAGAAAAGTTTTTTTGCACCATTCCGCGACAAACTACCATCAAGTAGAAAGTTTTTTATATGTAAGAGGGATAATCCGCAAGTTTAAAATATCCTTATCAAAATCTATAATAATCTGTTAAAAGTTAAGCTGAAGAAGCTCCTAATTCTTATAAGAATGTATCTTCGTGTATCCGTCCAGTTGTAATACTTTCACTCTTTTGTTTACCTTCGCATTCATTGTTCTAATGGTTACTAATCTATAAATCGTTAGATGATTTTCGAAAGTACGTCTTCTGATTTTCTGACCCGTACGAACTTGCAGTTTTCACCCGACTTCTAACGGAGCTATTATCTAATGTTTATTTATTTTAAGTTACAACTCTAAAGGTTAACAAATAATTTATTACAACAGCGCTTACATGTCTTTTAAAATATGGTACGTAATTATGTTCCTACCAAAGTATATTATTCAGATAATTCTTCTTGTCTTTAGAGTACTTATCTACTTTTCAATGATTAAATTTCTTAATAAAAACACCAAAAAAAATAAAAATGCAGAAATGTTTCAATAGCAATAGTAATATACAAATAAAAATAGTCAGCTTTTTTTGAAGTCACATGTCGTCATCATCATCATCCCATACCAGCCCACTGCTGGATGTATATAACATAATGATTATATGTATATAAGTCACATGTATATAACACTAAAAGGGAAAACCCCCCATAATGTTAAGGCAATCGTGTATATTATGGGGTGATGTGATGACATCATAATCCTACTAACATTATAAAGCTGAAAGTTTGTAAAATTAAAATTTTATTTCGTTACTATCTTCTCCAAAACTACCGAAGAGATCAAGATGAAATTTGGCGTACATGTAGAACATAGCCTTACTAAAGAAACATATGTAATTTTCTTTCTTTATAAAGAAAGAAAGAAAATTACAATCAAATAATAAGAATTAAATTAAAACTAGTATTTACAATTGAAACAATTGAGCTAACTGCAGACTGTTGCAAACAATCTACTGGTAGCTGAACTGATCCATATCAATACTAGTCGGAAGCGTGCCCAAGACACTGGCTGCATTACCACGCTGTATGGCAATACTAATGTGCTATGTAAAAGTAGCCTTAGATATTGGGCTACTTTTCATACAGAGCTACCTACATGTGCGAATCCGTGGGCAGGAACTAGTAAATAATTTTTCCAGTAACATAATAACGACTATAGTAATAAATGTTGCGACGCAGGAGTTTGCGGGTTCGATTCCCGCCTCGGAACAAATGTGTATACGATCTGCAGACATTTGTTCGGTGTTCTGGTCGTTTTCGCTTACGCGATCTGAACACATAAGTAAAAATACTATTTATTTATTTTTTAGGTAAATAAACGCTATAAGTATCCGTTAAATAGTATTTCATAATTTTATTATGACTCAATCATATATATTTTTTTTTAATATTACTTTTTCTATCTACAGGGAGACAACGAAAGTGAGTTCACAACAGATGATGAAGTTGAAGATTAGTTAAAAGTTATTTAAAATATTTTTATAGAGTTTATAACTGGGGTGAATGAGATGGGTTGTATAGAATGTGAGCGATCGAATATAATCTTTTATATTCTAATGCAGTATTTTATTTTCCTCTTTCCTTCTCTGATATAAATAGGTCAGAATGTCCACGCATTTGCCCGAATGTAATAATTCAAATATGAGTAAATCTCATTTTCGACAAAAATCTGTATATCAATATTTTTTTAAATGGTAAGACATAGTTATGTTATGGGATGGGTTACTTAGTTACTTCTGTGGACTCCCACAGAAGTAACTAAGTAACCCATTTTTTTACAACAATATTTGCCCATGGAAACCATGAAAGTGATCGAAGAAGTCCATGGAAGAACCACTTCTATGGTTTCCTTCCTTGGGTAATCATTGTTCCGGGTTTCCCTAGATCCCCATCGATGGAGTCTGCTAGCTGTAGAAGGTCTAAATAAAAATGATCTATCACGAAAATTTAATAATGTCCCAAATTTTTCATAAATTTTTTACCTCAAAAATGAGAATTACCCATATTTCATAGGCTGTTTTTTTAAGGATAGTGATGCGAATCTATCGGTCTTGATAAATATCGAGACTAAGCCTCGATATTTATCAAGCTGATAGATTACGTGTGTATGGTCAAAGGAAATAAAAACGTGGATGGAGTATAGTAAATTATTCTTTCCACTTCAATTGAATGTGAGAATTGAACTATTCAAGGGTATTTATTTAATAATAATATTTTTTTAATACATATTATTATTTATTAAAAGTATGTACTTTATTTCCGAGCAAGCAGAACGTTATGATATGAACTTAAACAATTATTATGTATCTTGTCTTAAAGCTTATTTTGTAAGTCTCAAATAAAAGTTATAATTTCTAAACAAGTTTATTTATTTTGAAAAATAACTAAATATCACATCCACTGAAACTTCAGGAAAACAGGTAAGTAAGAACTGCCCGTGAATATTTCAATCGAAATGTGTTTAGATCGGACTATCCAAGACAGGCTTTGATTTTATATCACCTAGGTATGCTAGGCTAGGGCCGGTTGCTATTGTTCGCTACAGGCTGCAGGGCAGGCTACACAAAGGGTTGTGTTGGAGGGTATCGTCCTCGGAGGCTGCGCGGGCGCAAGGCACGGGGGGGGGGCGTACCGACGCTCGTCGACATCGCCTCACTCGCGCGCCTCGCCTCCTCGCAGACACACGACCGACCGACCGACGCCCGCGACCGGTGTCGTATTACTTACTCTATAAATACCCCGCGAGCGCGATCGCCAATTTAGAAACGGTCGCGCCGCGTGTTTTGTACCAGTGATTGAAGTGCTTAGTGAATAACACCCCGCGGTACCACCCCTGGCCACGGTGAGTAAACACCCCGGGATTTTCAGCCCTGATTTTCCTCGTTACCGCATCAATCTAAAATAAACAGCTGTTCTAGGAATCGATTGCGCTGGTTACGCGCTAAATTGGGATCAATACTTTTAGTTTAGGTTTTATGAAATCTGAGATAGTTAGCGATGCGGTAATGAGCTTTTATTTATTACTAATTAAACTTAGTATTCATTTAATTTAAAATTTATGGACCAGGAGAGTCTAACTGACCAGTGTATTGCTACGTATTGTTCCAAGAGGATAAAACTCCAAATAAAGTATCTAAATAAATAACTGTGTACCTACCTACCAAATAATTTATTAGTAATCTTCGACAATATAAAAATAATAACAACAATTTCCTCTGAATTATGGTCAACATTGCTCGCAAAACAGGTTTTCTTCAGCTAGATCAGAGCTGACAAATAAATCAGATTCCACAGGACTGAGCCCAAACGAATCCAGACTTGGAAGACAGTCAATTGCATAAGCGCCAACAACCACAAGGGTGCCGGTGTCTCTTCAGTGTCACAATGTCAGCTCTTGAACGCTGATAAAAAGTAAATACCAAGGCACTTACGATACTTGGCAGCTGGTCTGATCGCTTGGCAGTAATAATACCTGAGCCATACACGAAAACAAACCGGGGAAAAGCCCTTGGGCTCAGAAAAATAGAACCTACAGAGCGCGCCTTACAATCTCATAACTGTCGAATAACATAATTTTAATTGTTTTGAAAAAAACCTTTGCTATCCCTGCTCAATTTAGAATATAATTTAATATTTTATTTATTTATTTCAAACTGTTTTAAAGTTTTATGCGATAAATACTAATCTCTCAGGAATCGTAAGACCCCTTCGGATCATATTCAATACAATAGCGAATGATTTTTCAAAAGAATTCGAAGAACATAATATAAACAAACATACTTTTACGTATTGAGAGACTGGTCATAAAACCTAAGTATGGTGCCAATGGAAGCCCTTGTTATTTTTTTCCATTTGGATCTTTGGAAATACCCAAAAATAATAAGTCCTTCTGTATTTCCAATCCCTTGAAAGTTTTGACTACAACTTAAATAGTGACTATCTGACTGTTAGCACTTAGTCTTTTCATCAAAGGTATATTACCTTCTGAATCACCTGACATATTGATTAGGTATACCTACCTACACAATACAAAGACACAAATTGATGCTAAAAGTCCTTTGTTTCGTAAATGACATCAACCTTTTAGTGTGTTTTGAAGCTGCTTACTTATCTACACCTACCAATGAATTATTAAAGTAACTCATTGGCTTATTCAAATACATTTCCGAAGATGTTGACTAACCAAAGTCTCGCGAACGATTTGTCTAATCTCTAGACAATGTTTTTGTGATAAGAATCAAGGAAAACCTCGGTTTAAACATTGATTGAACAACATTTTAATGATGCTGGGTTTATTAGTCATCCTTAGTAAGTTCATAGAAACGAAAGAGGTTGATTGATAGTATACCTAGTAACCAACGGTTTCTTGTAAAAGGGGTTTGAATATTTTGGCCCGAACATTGGTTTACCACATAATTTCTAATTCAAAATCGCGCAGCTCTGAAAGTTATACTTACATTTGGATAGAGATACGACTTATACAAATAAAAAAATTCTTTATCATAATTTCCAAATCGCGCTGCGCAATGCTAGTTATGTATTTGGATATACCTAGGACACTTTTGCAAATAAAAAATGTTTCAAAACAATGTCCTAGGACCTAAACTTAAAGAGATTTGTGAATTGTTTGAATTTTTTTTCAGGGAGTGACATAGATTATGTTTTATCACACGGGAACGGGAACTACGCGGGTGAAACCTCGAGGTGCAGCTAGTATGAAATATAAACATTAGAGCAATAGTTATTTTCATCTGTGAATATCTCCTAACCTGACGTTTTAGTTTAGGACATTATGTTTTGGATCATTTTTTATTTCCTTATGTTTCATCTATTCAAATGTATAACGTCCAGTGCGAATTTGAAAAAAAAATGGACTTAAGGGAAAAAAAAACTTATAACTTAACATCCAGACTATCTTTGTTCTACAAGGAGGGTTGTACCTACTCGCAATTTATAAACCATGCCACTTTTGGAGGGAATTATTTAAAGATATAAATATTTTGACAGTAATATCGCAATACATCTATGAAAATCTAATGTATACGCACAAAAATAGTGATAGCTTTTTGAAAAAAAATGTGATGTTCACAACATAAATTCAAAGATTACGAAAGATAGGGAAATAATTTATGGGAAATTGCGTACGCTTCTATAAAAAGCTTCCATCTGAAGCAACTAAGCTCCCTTTTCGTAAATTTAAACAGTACATTAAACGAAATCTCTAATATCAAGAGAAAAAAAATAGTATATCTTAAACTAACTAGTTTTGTATAATTATTGAACGTGTATCTAACTAAATCACAATATATTTTAGACTAAGATAGGCAATTAATTACCTATTATGTATTACTTTTTATGTGAAATATAAACTTACCTACTAGTGGTTTATTTTTCACTTCTTCCACTAATAACATCTTATTTGATAATAATTACTTATTATAAAGCTGTATAAAGTATACAATTTGATATGAAGCCTAAAGAAATAAATAAAAAAAGTTAAGTATTGATTTTGATTCCATATTTTTTTGTTGCGTTCAGATTTCGCGTCGTCACTTCTAAACGTGATGGATATCGGATCTTAGTTGAACGTAAACACCCTGAATAAATAATTTTTCAGCCCACAGACTAGGTGAATATTCTGGATAGGATATTAAATTAGTTACTGGAGTAGGTAGTTCGCTGACACGAACGTCAGACTTAGATATTTTTTTATCCATGCACGTTTCAATGTAGGCGGATTAACGACATTCACCAACCATAAAAAATACATTGCTTGAGAAATGGGTCGGTTGGTATCGGCACCTACTTTATTTTACTTTCTAAGTTATTCGTCGCTTTATCCTTAGAACGACAAAATCGCACTGTGATTAAATAAAAAAACTCAAATATAAATTACCTACCTAAGGCTTAGGTAACCAAATGGTTGAAAGTAACTAGAATTCAATAAGTAGGTAGGTACCTATTCAATCGATAAAAAACCTTCTCTTGAGAAATGGATTGGTATCGGCACCTAGGTACTTACTTTATTTTACTTTCTAAGTTATTCGTCGCTTTATCCTTAGAACGACAAAATCGCAGTGTGATTAATTTAATAAAAACTTAAATATAGATAACATAAGGGCTAGGTAACCGAATGGTTGAAAGTAACTTTCAATAAGTATCCAATCGATAAAAAAAACCATCTCTTGAAAAATGGATTGCTATCAGCACCTACTTTTTAAGTCGTTTTATCCCTAAAGAAGAGAAATGTCGGGCAGGCGTTGGCGGTCGCGGCAATTGTGCAAGGTTTTGGCCTGCCTAAAGATTGGTGATAAGTGCAGGAGTAGGTACAGTGGTTCGGCTCGGACGGGCGATGTATCGAAGCGCAAGGCTGATATCAGGCCGGTTAGACGAGTCCTACGCTTCGAGAGTGCAATGGCCCTCCAAAGGGAATTTAAAGACTGTACGAGCCCTTTGACTTTATAATCTGAGCAAAAACTGGCCGCGACTTTCATTTATGAAGCGTAAAATACCATGGCCTTTAAGTTGTGTACTTTCATAGGTACATACTGTCTTGGGTACCTTTTAAGTAGTGTACTTTCATAGGTACCTTTCTTTGCCTTTTTAAAACGAGATGTATTTAATCCTCGAGGATTTTTCATAATATTGGCCAACTCAACTCATTAAATATTGGACAAAGGATGAGGAAAACGAATATGCAAATAAGGATAAGTAATATTCTTTTCCAATGGTGGGTTTGTTTGTGTTTAATTAATCTGCTTATATGCAAAAGTTTCATTGTTATATATACTGGACATACGATAAAACATTTTGTCTAGTACCTAGCCACCGAGATTTAGGCTTACGATTGTCAAGAATTATTATTAGATAGTTAGATATAGAAGATTCTTTATTGCATACTTAACAAATACAGTATAACAAACAAAAGTAATAAAATTGAAATATGTGACAATTGGCGGTCTTATCGCTCATCAGCGATCTCTACCAGACAACCGTAGATGGATAGGATAGTTGGATTTAACGGGGATCTGTGTGCATTAACTATAAAGCTAATACAATTTTAACAACATTTTATATACCATTTCAAAATTCTATTTTTATTAAATCTTAGTAGGTATATTATATACCTACTATAACCTGTATTAAACCTATTATACCTAAATAAATATACATAGGTACATACATACCTAGTAATAATACTTACAGGTAGGTACTTATGTAAATACATAGGTAGGAGGCACATATTTATATTAATTATCTTTTGCGTTATGATTTATAATTATAATATATTTATTTTAAGTATTTTTATTTTTACTTATGATATACCTTACACAACACACCCTTTCCCTTTCCCGAATTTTAGAGCACCTGTAAATACACTTACACACGTGTTTTTTGAACCTAAACCAAACTTATCCCTAAGATATTTATATTAATATTTATTGTTATAGGAATTGCGTCCTTGCTTTTTAGAGATGCATGCTAATTTTCACTATCTTTAAGTCATTATTTCTAACTCATGACCACATTAGTGTTTTGTGGTGTGACTCATCGTGTTTACGATTTCCACATTAATTTACATGCAAAACCAAGGTTTGTTTTATAGATAGGGCATTGGTAGGCTACATACATTTCAGCTTTTTGCTGCTTTAGTAGTAGGTAGGTAGTAGGAAAGTAGGAATGTACCTATAGTAGATTTTCTGACTGACAAATTAAATTCAAAATATAACAGCATTTAATGCTCATGCACAATAAAGTAATTGTTAAAAAAACCTTAAAAACAAATTCAAGTTCCTTAGTATTTACCATCGAACACAGTTTTTTAAGTTTTCTGAACAAAAACCTACATATCCCTCGGGAGTATTTTTTTCTGGGACCACCATGGGATCATTCTCTATACAAAAGTAAACTAATTTTTAAAATTGGTTTAAATTTAACAGTTGAAAAAGGTCTAGGAAACATAACAAAACATTAACTCACACTGACAAGTAGGTATACTTAACTACAGCGGGCGGCCTCATCGTTTTATAACGATCTCTTCCAGGCATCTTTTGGATGTTAAAAATCAAGAGATACTCATAATACGCACGTTTTAACTGTACTAGACTGTCTAGACTGTACTAGACTGTTTATATAGAAATAATAATCAGGAGGAACCTTCTGAGGAAAATAACAGGAATGACATTTCTAGCTTTATTTTAACCATATTACTCACGTGCCTCTGACATCACGCAATAGCAAAGTCAACCAATATCGTAATTTCTCGGAATGACCACAAGTACCACTGTGGTTGTTCAGCGTTAAAGAATACTGTGTAATCAAAACCAGTGCAGCTGACTGTGGAACGCTATCAGTTTCTGTTACACGCGCAATTTGCCTCAGGCTAATCATCATCATCATCATTAGCCTATACCAGTCCACTGCTGGACATAGGCCATAGGCCTCCCCTAATAAGCGCTAAGCGCCCTGTCTTAAGCTTGCCGCATCCAGCATCTGCCAGCAATCTTTCGCAAATCGTCATCCCACCTGGTCGGAGGGCGTCCTACACTACGTTTGCCGAGTCGCGTTCTCCACTTAAGAACACGTTTACCCCAGCGTTTGTCGGTTCGTCTCGAGATATGGCCAGCTCACTGCCACTTCAGATATCCTTTGAGCTATGTCGATAACCTTTTGTTCTCTGTCGGATGTATTCGTTGCGAATCCTATCCTTCAGAGAAACTCCGAGCAGGCTAATGCCACACTACAAAAAGCGTCGCTTATCTACTGCTAAGAGCCAAGCGACTCGCTCAGTGACCGATCCTTCTACAGGAACCTAGCTAGGCGCGGCGCATCGCTCGCAGTGTGTCCACCCACAGTCATAGTATGCAATACTTAGTTCACTAGGATCAGCCACTAAGCAAGTCGCTTGGCTTTTAGCAGTTAGAGAAGCTCTTTATAGTTTGGCATGAGCCTAAGGAATCTATAAGGCTAATGCCACACTATGCAAATCGCAGCGCTTATCCACTGCTAAGAGTATCATAAGAGACCTTCCTACAGGCATCGAGCTAGGCGCGTCGCTCGCAGTGCGGCCTGTCTAGTAGGTATGCAATAACTATCTGTTCGCTAGGACCAGTTCACTGAGCGAGTCGCTTGTCTCTTAAGCTTGTCGCACACGTTGAAAGCACCCTGTAGCGTAGCACAAAAAAGTACATTCAAATATGTTCTTTATCTCTTGAAATCTAGGTGTTGGTATTTTATATTGACGTCATCAGAAAGACAGACAGCCCGCCGACCATTCGTTTGAAGCTTGTGGAAAGCCATTCCAATTTAAAATGTAACTAAATATAACGAGTATGAGCCCATATTTTAATGCACATTTTGTAATGAGTAGTAGCGGTAGTGGATTAACGCATTCACTGCCCAGCTCGGGGCGGTAGTGAGACCCGCAGGGGGGCGGCGGCGGCGCCGCGGCGCGGCGCCACTACATAAAGCTCCGGATGAGCGAGTGCGTCGAAGGCTATGAAAGTGTTAGTTTAATGTGCGCACTTCTTTAGCAGTAGGTACCTAAGCGAAGCTCTCTGTAGTGTGACATTAGCCTTAGCTCTTTAGGTCTAGCTTCATTCATCTGCTTGACTGAATGTGCCTACTTGGTCTAGCATCAATCTTTCAAGATTTTCCATGCATGAAAAAATACCAAAGCGAATGCACAAACCGTGACCCACTGTTTGATCTATCGTTTGTGGACATAAATTGTATTTCACGGTTACAGCCACTTCTAATTTAGTTGGAATCTTGGGTAGTGATAGGCTGATAATTATTGGTATTCTGCCAAAACTGTATATTCAAGAATTTATACGTGAAATGCTAGATTTTCTATGTGCTTGCGCACGTGGGAAGTCTTCAATGACACTTAAAAATATTTCAGTGGACGAGCCGTGAGTAAAGTATTTTAAGCAAGATAACATTGAACTTGATTTCTCAGTGAATGAAGTTATTTTTACTTGAATTCCTACGCAATGTTATGAAAATGCTATCCTAAAATACCTACTAACAACGTAGAGCAATGCCAAGTCAACGTGCACTTAATTTTAAATAGTAATACTTGAATCAAATCATTTATTAGATAGAGCTAATAAAGACTACCTACTCGTTTACTAATTAAAAACAAACATCATTAGTTTTCCATGTTCAAGCGAAGCCGTACACGTCGATTAGAATTGGAATGTGCTTATTTTATCGAAACGATTTCTTAGTAGTAACACGTAGGTAAAATAACATTTATAGTAAGCTACTTAATTGATAAAACAAATGACCACTGGATGTGGTTCATACATAAGTCATCGGTTGTAGGTACAGATTTATGGTCACTATCGGCGGCATCCTTTCAATTGCCACTTGCAGGAACATGATGGTTCTATTATTGCTGAGAAGGTCCAGGCAGGCTAGTTTTACAAAAAAGTACAGTCCCAAGGCTGTAGCAGTCGGGGCGTAAGAATCTACGTTTAATTAAAGTCAGCCCGTGGCTATCGTACAGCCGCCTATGGGAACTTACCAGAGGAAGTGCAAGGACAGCAGCTTACTTTTGTGTAGGTACGCTTGACAAATTTGTGATTGAATAGGTAAATAATAGAGACTGAAAACTAATCAAATAATCAATCCTCATTCAAATGCTGGATGCGGCAAGCTGAAGACAGCGCCGCCATGGCGCTCATTAGGGGAGGCCCATGTCCAGCAGTGTATATACTAATATAGCCTGATGATGATGATGATGATAACCAATCCGCCGGCCGTGATGATCATGCAAAACCTTCCATGTTTGGGGGAAGCATGTTCGTCAGTGGACGTTGATATACCTACTCGTAAGCGGGAATGTTCTACTGAGGCCAATACTCTTTTGAAGTTATTACCAACTAAAACGATGCCTAACCATCCTACAATTTGCCTGGACTCGTATGTTATCAACAGAGAGCGTCCGTCCGTCAGCCCGTGGCCAGTCGCCAAATGTTTCGCAACCGCTCTATATTTACTCACCAAGGTTTCATTATTGCAGTTTGGGGGTTATTGACATTAATAGTGTCTTGTATAACTCTGCTAATAAACAAGCTGGCTTACAGTGACTTTTTCTTTAAGCAAGAAAACAAAATCCTGGAATTCGGAGACCTGTTGACGGGAGAGGATACAGTGCCAAGTTTACGGCAGAGTAGAACGCGACAGACATGTCAGACAGAAATAACAAGAGGTTACATAAATATAGGGTATTTTCAGCCAAAAGTTTCAAGCTCAGTCTTAGAGATGGGTTTCTGGAGAGATTGTAAAATTTATTGCGAAATGTAGTTTGCAAGATTTTATGTTCAGATCAATCTGGTTCGAAGGAACAAAATGATTGCGTAAGAGACCTTACGAAGCCGGCTAGACAATTCGACAATAAATGGCTGTAAAATAGGGGAATAAAACTATCTACTTATTGTAGGTATAAGAATGCTGCTAGCTAAGTCTGTAAAAAACTAATCCTAACATAAAATGTTACTATGCTATCGATATTTTTTTCTTTATTTGTATAGCTGTTTCCCCATACAATGCAAATTGCAATGCACAATACAATCTTCCACTACAAAGAAATGTCGCGGAAATAACAATTCCTATGTCACATCCACTATATTCCGATTAAGAATTTCTTTGTCTCCGGATTTAACTTTTACTTGTTAATGTAAAAACAATATCATTGCTGACTTGATTAATTGTATGCACCTAGTCGTAGAGTATGATTTCTCAATATTCACAAGAAAATTTGAATGTAAATATTGTGATTGTGAAAGCCACATTTCCAGAACTTATGCAAAAGCTGGTACCTATCTTGAACTTTTGCTTTTGGATAAAGACCAGAGTAAATCTGAGCCATATCAAACAAGAGGCGGGATTATGATTCGGCGCCACATAGTCGTGTCAGCTAGTTTGAATGCCTCAGAACAACAGACGCCAACGCTTGCGACACCTCGGCCTGCGCCCCGACCGGACTATGCTCTGGCATGCAATATGCGTTTAATCGACTCATGCGCCGAACTATGCAATGATCCGTCTGCTTCCAATACGTTATTACCTTGCTGTAACATCTACCTATCGATTTTTGAGCCTTCGTCGATACTGCGACCTCGCAAGGCCGCAGCTGCGTAAACTTTGTATGTATTTACTGTAATTACAACAGACAATGACATCACTATTTCATTTTTGAGATAAAATAAGTAGATAGGTACCTTTGCCTTTTACGTTGTTTCGAAATGTTTCCTCACTGCTATTTTACTTGTGTCATTGAATTGCCTCGTGTCGGAAGTTTGTCCGTAATTTGTCTAGTGTCAAACTTACTAATTGCTGACATGAATAGTTAATGGTTTTTGGGCAAGACCCAGGGGGCCTACTTTACTGATGCACGTAAAGCAATATGATAACGAACTTAACGGAGCTCTGAGTACCCTTTTATGAAACACAAAATTTTTCTTAAATTATTTAGGAAACGAATGAGTAAAAAATTAAGCCTGTTTTTCGTAAATTGTTGTCTTCTCCTTCGAATATTTAATTATTGTGTGTTTTGCTCAGATCAGAACATACAGTCTATCTACATATACATATCTGTAGGTAGGTCTGTATGATCATAACTGTTAGATGATTGTCTGCCCTCTCCCACGCATCCCTAGTTCCCGCAACTAACAGTTCGCAGACACAGAAGCAGGTGTTTGAAAAATATTTAATTTCACACCAACCCGTTAATTTACTGAGCCAGTATTATGTCTGAAAATAACCAAACAAACACCCAGTTTCAGTCTAAGAATTATCTACACAGCGTTACATTTGCAATTTGCATTATAAAGGCGATCATTATCTGAATTATCTGTCCAGAAGAATAATTATTTATGCCTTAACTAGCGGTTTATAGGTCAGAGACTGAAACAAGTTTGCAACCAATCCAATCAGGAATAGCAGGCAGCTGTTGACGAAATGATAAAGTAGATTAATATAGTCGCTATATGTATAACTCTCTTACTGTTAACAGCTTTTAGGTCCAATTAAAATGTCGATAATACAATTTACCGCCTAACTGTTTCGGAATGGGTCCATTAGTCTTCAAAGGCATTAAGAGGCGAAATCTTGTTTTTATTTTGAAGGTAAGGAGCACACATTCCATATCAGACAAAAACTATTTTGGGATTATAGTGATCCGTCTATCTCACGAAAGAATTCCGTCTCACCCAAACCCAAATACCAAGGTAGATACTTAAACGCTTTTGTGACCGGCAACGACCGCGGACCCTCGTGTTACTCATATCATGACGTCATCGATTAACGTATGACTAAGAATCCGATGCAAAAAATCAATGGTCCTATACAAAAAAGGTATAGCCCAAGATGACGTAGATGTGCTGTGTGTGACGTTGTTCTAAGAACTTTCGCTATGACAAAGAAAGATGCCGTATCGAGTCTCAGACTCCCATATCATTCTTGGAAGTCAGCAGAATGCGATGGGGATTGTCCATCGGCAGATTTTATAGTTCTATAGGTACAAGGCCATACAGAGGGCCTGTCGAGTCATCATTCTTGGCTTTCGCCTTTTTACTTTCGCCAGATTTATGACGAGGTCAGTTTTATATCAGAACCGGATAGATGTCTGTATTGACCCGTGGTTTATTACAAAGATCTCAATAATAACAAGTCGACAAAGTCGCATTGGCGGTACACATCACTTGGTTTTCTATTTACCTATACATAAACATGTTACCTATCTACTTACTAGTTTATTAATGAGCTTGTTAGATACGAAGGGTCAAACGTGGAAATTATTTTCCACTGAGTAGTTGCAAAACCGGCTAGTTGCTTTCATTATAATAGGTAGGTACCTACCTACTTAATGATACTCACAAGTATTTATATATTATTACCTACCTATGAGCTGCATCATTGTTATTTCTTTGTCCGAGATTCGTCCTGCCAAAATATTAACATCTACTCCCACACGTAAACAAAGCTTGTAAAAACACATTAGGCGGAATGGTAAAGAAGCAATAACAATTATCACACACTGCATTCTTGAGATAAGAACAGTCTCATGTAAAATGTGGTGACTGTTGAATCACAAACAAAGGCTCAAGATCGGTTTGTGGACACTGCCAACAATGGCGATGAGATGAAAGATACGGTAGGAAATCAATAGAAAACACTCACAATGTACATTATGAATTTAAATGAGGTATTATTGTAACCATAAGGAAACAGCGGATAAGTTGGTAGTACATTAATATTACAAGAGGATGAGTGATTATGTTATTAAGGTCCAACCAATGATGATTCAACCAAAGATATTATATATAAAATCTTATTGTATTCAATCTAATACAGGCCTTAGATTCATAAATGAAAAGTTGAAAATGAAAAAAATTCCATCAGGCACTAGTAAGTAGCATTGAAGTGCCTAAGTTAAAATGATCTCGTTGAAGGATGCAACAAATGAGTACAAAAACGTGTTTATATTTGTGGAGCGAATTGATGAATAACATAAAGCGTCAGATGAAGAGTCGTGACCTCTTGATTGGAGGCAATGCGTCAATGCAAGGCTGAAGAATATGTGGACAATGTTACTGCAGCCATCAACACAATTAAGAATTTTATTTAAATTCTGTGCTAGATACCACAGAGTTTAAAGACTTGCTAAAGATTTAGCAAGTCTGTGAATTCTTAATTTGAACTTGATTGGATTTATCTGACTCTTAATAATTTACTACACTCCATCGCATCGCATTAGACTATCTGACTCCTCCAAGGTAAGTCAACTCTAACAATCACACACACCGTTAGATTCGTTTAAAAAATGTATGGCTACATTAAGAAGAGAGTACATCCTTACACGAGTACCAACTTACATACCATACCATCTCTACAATACGAACGGAATTAAGATTGCCAATCCGCGATTGTATCAGTAAATTCTCTAATCAAATTATAAATATCACGAAGAGAAATCTAAAAACCAATAGGTACATAAATGATTGGATTATTGTTTATTCCTTGTAACAAAAAGAATCGTTCTCAGCTGACTTTCACTGTTGTCTTTAGGTTGCATTTAGATTTCGAATGTAGATAAAAATATTAAAAATACCTAATTTAAAATCTATTTCGCGTACTTTTATCAAAACTTAACCCTTTGACATGTGACTGGACAATGACCTCGTAAAAATTCTCTAATATTATATCTTTATTTTAAACAATTAAAAGGTCCTTTTAATGTAATTAAGTCGTTAGGAAAATACCAGGGTATTATAATTGAAGATGCCTATAATTAATACCTTTGCATAATCTCAACTCTGCGGTCACGCGAAAGAAAACAAATCATCAATTAGGTCAATGAAATGCCCGTCTTGCTGAACATACCAGACGCAGGTTACAGAGAACGTTAATCTACATTATCATTTTGCTGAAAGTAAACAGATCAAAACCGTCGAATATCTAAATCAAATATTTACTTTAGCAATTTCTGACGCAACTTTCAAAAATAACGAGGTGAATATTGATGATGCCAGCGATGATATAAAAATAATGACAGTACAATAATAATCCTGAATAAACGACTTATCCTGGTTCATAAATAACTTTCTCTGAATACCTAGCTTGTCAATCTAATTAGTGTTTTCTTTTTCAGATGGCACAGTTGATAACTGTGCGCCTAAGCAAGTCTGACCAGCAGCCGCTAGGCTTCCGGCTGCAAGGCGGGAAAGACTTCGGCACACCACTTGTTGTTCAAAAGGTAATACTGAATTCAATATTGTCGATAGTAATGATAGGATTTAAAAGACGACAAACAATTCCATTCAATTGCTTGAATGATCTTATCACTCTCACGTACCTAGTAAAACGAGGAAAAACACACGTTAGTCATTCTTTGATTTCTTAACATCTCCTCGAGAAATACTAATATTCAGTTGATCGGTTTCTGATGTAACAGCTTTAGTCATTCCTCGTGCGGATATTGCACCAATTACTTCGTGTTATCTCAGAAACCAGTGTTCAAACAAGCCGGTCTGATTTATTGTCAATTAAACATTTACTATCAGGGATATGGTAATTAAATTTCATACATCTGCATATTCTGCATACATGTAGTTAATGTTAATACGCATACAAATGATATATTTATCACGATCCTCATCACGCTCACGTTTAAAGCTATAAAATAACAAGTAATAGTATTAAAGTCCGTACGTGACTAAACAAACAAGTCAAGTATCCACTCCTCTAAGTTCGTTAGTCAAAATAGTTTTTACAGAATCATTAACTGTTACATGACCCGGTTAAATGGCTTTGACATTGGTTACATTTGCAACCCACGCATGTATGTAATTATGGTTCTACTACCTATCTAGGTATAGGTTGTCGAATATTGAAGGATGACGCAGATATGAGCGCGCACCTATCGGGGCGCCTGCAGGCAGGCGTTGCCTGCAAATCCTACAATCATCGCATTTCCTCATGGGATTTTATGGAAATGCCGCGGGTTCGCTGCCGATAGGTGTGCGATGCTGCATACTATTTCATATAAAGGTTTAGAAAATTCGATGACTGCAGGAATACCGCGTCTGCCGCGCCAGATGCGCGTTCACCTTTACCTTACCTGACATTGATGCGCACAAGTAAATTTGAATATTATCTATCTGCATAAAGAGGTACATAAATATTCACAATAATGACTGACATGTATTTCCTTACAATAGGTGCGAAACACAACGTACCAATTTGAATATCGCTAAGAGAAATGTTACCAGTGATCTTAAAGTAAACAACATAGTAAGTAAGTAAGTAAGTAAATCATTTGTCACTTAAAACACACACATACAATTGGTTTTTTACATATTAAAAGTAAACATAATTTAAATAGAAAATAGAAAAAACAATGATGTAGAGGCATTTTTCACTTAGGAACGGGTAAACGAGCTTAAACACAAGGAAACTGCCTACAATACAAAGCACAAAAAATTAAAGCTATTATCATCACCAAATTATACGAGTGTGTAGCAGTGGCAAAAGGGTAATAGCTCAGTGATAATATTGCTCTAAGAGCAAACACTGATTTTCACATACATAGTGAAGTAAAGTAAAGTACGTGTCTGTGAAGTGAAGATAAATATTTCAACAAATAGGTACTTCCTTAAATTGTGAAATAAATAAGGAATCAATGAATGAACTATGAGTCTAAGTAGTTGAAACAGATACAGAAGGTATGGGAGGTAAGGATGTGTAAGGAAGGATGCACTATATATCTAACCTACTCATAGAAAAAGATACAAAACGAGACGTAAAGTCTACGAATATTCTAGGCGGTAAGAAAGAGATTGATTGTCAAGTAAATAAGAAATTCGTTGAAGAAATGAATACCTAATCTCTTGGGTTCAAGTACAGACATGCAGCACATTAACAGAGGATGAATGACTAAAGGGTGTCAAGGGCAATATTTCACGATAAGCTAACAATAGAGAATGCCCGGCTCAATGATTCAGTATTCAAGAGATAAAAGTCTAACCTAACATCGGAAGAATAAAAGCTAATGAACGCAGGTCAAAAATATGAAGGTACCTACAATATAAATGCTACGAGTGATTTATGTTCATTTTTTTGCCTCCCGATAAATCGCCCATGAACGTATCGAGTACGACGTTTAGTAATGTCAATAGCAGATAGCAATAATGATAATGGCCTCCCTAATAGAACCAACGGTACTTCTGCTTGAATTATTGTTGATGGGTTGTTAGAAGTCGCGGTAGGTTCGTTTTATGATTGAACCGTGTTATCGGAGTTATAATGTCGACGGCGCTCCTTTCGGTTGATTAGTTTGGAATCCGGGATACGCAAGTTTATCGTTCTTCTGAACGTGGAGATAATCTACAATTAGCAACTTAGAATTTTATTGGCTTAAAGCCTGACCATGAATGCAAACATCCAATTTTTCACACCGAAAAATACCTTTTAAGTTTCTGAAGGTCTTCAGTTGTCTTCCGCAATAAAACGCATCGAGCAAGTAGATTACGAATTTTCCAAGGCATTTGGTATTTATTTAAGTCCTATAAGAGATCTGAACCGACTTAAAATAATTACAAGGTCTTTTTGGGAATAACAAATGGTTATTCTATTGAACCAGCAGAATCATCTGGCGGTCGCAGCGTTGTTTGCAATAGGGACATTGTAGAAGATGCCGATGCTCTAATGGCGAACTGGTTTCGAATCTCAACTGCATTCCAGAGAGCACTACGTCATATAATCCTCTTTAGGGCTCCCGGGGCAAGGGGAGGTATCGAAGCCCTTGATACAGTCACTCCGTAAAAGTTTAACGAGCGCATAATTATTATTTAGCTTAATCAAATCACACCATATCATGCACATCACACTAATAATATTAGGTCCTTACATATGAAATTGGCGTTTTGTATGGGAGGAACAAAAAGTCGAATATTTTTTAATATAATATATTTAATTAATCAAAGTATGAACCATTATTTTCTATGCACTTTTGCCATCTTATAGGTAGTTCATTGATCCCTTTACTAAAAAAACCAGTCGGACGGGAATCAATAAAATCTTTGAAGGCGATTTGGACTGCCCCATCGGAGTTGAATTTTTTCCCTTGCAAGAAGTTATCCAAATTTCGAAAAAAATGGTAATCTGTTGGAGCAAGGTCCGGGGAGTACGGAGGATGTCTTAGACTTTCCAATTGAAGCTCTTCTAATTTAGTAGCCGTCTGTTGCGCAGTGTGTGGTCTAGCGTTGTCGTGAAGCAGCAGTGGCGTGGAGCGATTGACCAGCCTAGGTTGTTTAGCCGCTAGCTTTTCCATCATGGTTTGCAATTGCTGATAATAGACATCAGCCGTAATAGTCTGGCCAGATTTGAGAAAACTGTAATGAACAATACCGGCACTAGTCCACCAAACGCTTACAAGTAACTTTTTTGGGGTTAATTTTCGCTTGGGGCAGGATTTGGCTGGCTGGCCAGGATCCAACCATTGCGCTGAGCGCTTCCGATTATCGTAAAGAACCCATTTTTCATCACAGGTAATGATTCGGTTTAAAATACCTTCATTATTGTGCCGGTTTAGTAATGTAACGCAGCAGTCGACGCGCGTTTGCCGGTTTGCTTCAGTCAATTCGTTTTCCATTTTGTAAAATGAGTGACGCAAACAGAAAAAAACAGAAGAAAAAAAACAAATGAATGACGATCATCGAAGCACAAATACATGAGTCTATAGCTGTACAAATTTGAATTTGGAATTCCTTACCAAAGAGGAGAAATTTGTGATTAAAGTGGCCAGTACGAAAAACGCCAATTTCATATGTAAGGACCTAATATAAATGCGAAAGTCGGATATTTAGATGGATAGATGTATATACAGGGTGTCCGGTAATTAATGGATAACCCCGCAGGCACTTGTGGGGGGGCAGTAGGGCAACTCAGAAAAAAATATAAAAAAATCTATCTGCAACGGTCTAGGATTTTTTTTAATTTTTTTTTAAGTTCTAAATTTTATACCTTTGTTCAAATTTTTGGGCACTACGGCTACAAATTGAATAATAACGAATTCAAACGAAATCAATTCGTTATTATTCAATTTGTAGCCGTAGTGTCCAAAAATTTGAACAAAGCTATAAAATTTAGCACTTAAAAAAAAAAAAATGCAGATAGATTTTTTTTATATTTTTTTCTGAGTTGCCCTTCTGCCCCCCCCCACAAGTGCCTGCGGGGTTATCCATTAATTACCGGACACCCTGTAGATGTATATTGTTACTTATTCACGCCAAAACTACTAAACGGATCGGGCTGAAATTTTGCGTATGTGTGTGTACCTAGTAGTGCATTTCCCATGGGATAGAAGTAAGCTTAAAACGTTGCCATAGAAACCACGCAAAACATAAACTACAAATTGTGTAATAAATAAATAATGCTGGACAATTCACACAGCATTATCTAGCCCCAAGATAAGCAGAGCTTGTGTTATGGGTACTAGATAACTGATATACATAATACAATACAATACAATACATAGATAGATATTTTTTTATTATATATAGAAAACGACCAGAACACCCTGAACAAATGTCTGCAGATCGTACACACATTTGTCCCGAGGCGGGAATCGAACCCGCAACCTCCTGCGTCGCAGGCGGACCTTCGCCCACCGCGCCACAGAGGTCGTCATTAATCATCATCATCATCAGCCTACTTTAGTCTACTGCTAGACATAGGCCTCCCCTAATGAGCGCCATAGCGCCTTGTTTTCAGCTTGCCGCATCCAGCATCTGCCATCAGTCTTTCGCAAATCGTCAATAATATAAGTAGTAGTGTAATTAATATAATCAAATAACTATACCTAATGGGTTCAGAGAGAGAGATCTACATAACAAATTATTTGTGATGATCATGAGTTTTAATATGGCCAAATCAACATGCGCGACTGTGTTGCCAAAATTAATTCACTTACTGAGGGTCCGTGGGAAGGTTTCTATCCCAATTTTTTACGTTGTGTAATAAAATCAAAACAAGTTTCCTGTTACTAATTACCATCTAGCTTTACAAACGTGTAGAATGATATTACGCTCATGTTAAAAGCAGTTTTCTTTTCTTGTGTTTATGCCAGAACTATTTCTGGACTCCGCTTTTTTGCCGTAGCAGCAGTGTTTATGATATCCCACTGGCATGTTCTAGTTTCACTTTTACTAAGCGGAATCAGTCTTGCTCACTGAACTGGAAACCAGTGTTTTATTTATCTAAGCAGGTTTTATTTTCAAATGAAATTGTTTAAATACACAGTACGTATCTTATGGCAAGATAATTACATTTTAGGAATCTCTGCATTCAATTTTTAATTTTTAAAAAAGTTTGACTAATGGCCGATATAACTATGTAGATATGCTTTGACTAGGTACTCAGTTTGTGACTGTTGATCGATATCCGACTACTAAAGTAGTGGTTATTATAAAGTTTGCTAGACCCCTATCTGATTATCTATGTAGGTAGTTATTAGTATTTCCGATTAGTACCAAGGTACCTATTGTTCTGTTTTCCAAGTCCAACCCTCCAATACTCCATATCAAAAGTTGCTCAGCTTGTTATGCAACTAATCGAGTTCTGTCGTTTATGGAACACAATCTGAGTCACGTACTGGCACTCTAAGGGATTTGTTTTGAAATTAGAACGCAAAACAGCTACAACAACGCCTTCTGCGGATTATCGCCATTTGTTAATTCTAATCAATACGTATCAACTTGCAAGTCTGGATAAATAACACCTATCAACAGACTGATGCCACCCACGTCGTCTGAAAAATGTAGCTTTTTTAGAGCGACTAAATTTGCGATGTAAGTATATTGTTGGGATCAAAATAAGTGGCGTAAAATGTAGACGCTATTGCCCTGAAGTGAGACTTTAGTCGACTCTTAGGCAATGTTGTTATGTTAGGTTAAGCACTATTGCTATATATATAGGCACACTTTGCTATATAATCATCGTTATAAGTATTGGGGGTGGGTGTGACCTTTACGGTGTCTTTACTTTTGTTAGGTTTTATTCTTATAGGAAGAAAAAACAATCGATTTTCCAGTTTCTTACAAAGATAATAATGGTAGATATCAACAGGGTCGTCCTTACTTCCGCAACGAACGCGAAAACTGGTATGACCGAGCTTTTGTTCTTGAAAGCAAAGAACAAAAGCTCGACCATACCAGTTATTTCAAAAGACGGTTTGTAAACATTAAAGAAAACATAATACCCTGTGACCTCGCCCTGTCTGGGCAGCGCACCATTTAATTTCTCGTTCACTCGTTCATGTATTTCTGCCGTATAAGGCATGCACGTGCGCCGCCGCCTGTCTGAGGACACGTTTGTAGTCCAGCTTAACATTTCCGATCCAGCAAAAAGTTGTTTTAATCCGTATGTAATTTAAATTGCTGGAATTGAGACTGGAATGCAATTGGAGATGCTGATGAGTTCGTTAGCCTTATTTCGCAGTGTGATGATTTAATATTTATGTCATTCATTCATGGCTATAAATAAAAGAAGAAACCACAGTTTGATGATAGTTTAATATAATTTTATGCTGGATTTTTTCGCATAGCGTCGTTTACCCAACAAAGCAAGTAGAATTTGTTATGGGAACAAACGACCGATAAACTACATAAATACTTATTATGATGTAGAACAAATTCCTTACTGAGATACCTTATAAAATAATACATAGAAAAGAAATTAAAATATTTTCTGTTAGTTTGAGCAATCTCGGATTTCTTTCTTTTAAAACATCTCACGCTCGCTTGTATTAAACCCTTGACTCCTAAGGTAGCATAACATAACAACCACATGTTACCACTAATACTTGGGTTTGTGGCCTAGACACAGTAGACAGAAATATTAAAATTTGTTGCACGTAGAAAAAAGTACAAATTACTGGCTGACATCTAATAATAGGAAATGTGTAAGGTATGAACACATCCGCATACAGCTGAACGTAAAATTAGCAAAGTCCCCATTGTATGCAACCCTTAAATAGCTCGGCAGGTGCAGTTGTTATAAACATTCCTGTTTCGTACTACACCATTCTTTATAATAATTAGGAAAGGCAAAAACTGGAGCACGAAAGGCACGTGTCTTAAAATTACACAAGAGACCTTACGTATACCATACCTCTTAATTACCAGCTTTATGATCATACAGCCTTTAAAGATTCCAGTTTAGGTATCTCCTAACAGCTGTAGGTACTCGTCATCTCATGTTGACGTCATGCCAGCTTCCTTCCGCTCCCCCTAGCCGCACTCCGGAGCGCCATTAATATTGATGACTTTATACAAGCAGGAAAATATGCAGACCTAGCTTTATAGGTACGTTTATAAATACCTAGGACTTGCTCCGGAAGATGATTCTTCCTCCGAGTCGAGAGTTTAGTCTCAGTATAGAATTATTCTGGTATGATTATGAATACACTTTGCGGCTTAGATGCCGTACCAATTATTAATAAAAAAAATGTGGACAATTCACACAGCATTATCTAGCCCAAGCTATGCAGAGCTTGTGTTATGGGTACTAGATAACTAATATACATAATACAATACGTTACATAGATAGATATTTTTTTATTAAATACCCATAGAAAACGACCAGAACAACCGGAACAAATACCTGCAGATCGTACAGATATTTTCCCGGCGGTAATCGAACCCGCAACTTCCTGCGTCGCAGGCGGACCAATTTCTTTTCTTTGCAGATTTTCTATTTGGAATCCTGTAGATTGGTATACTTAAATACTTACCCACACTTTGGATGCTTTGTGTGTTATTTCGATGAAGAGACATCATCATAGAATAGAACTGACTCGAGGGCTTTGTCTCAACGTCTTTCTCTGCTCTTCAGATCATTCTCTTATTTTATCCTGTTGGATCTTCGAGAATAACACTTCTGATGTGCTCATCAGAAGTGACCAACGAGCACATCAGAAGTGCTTTCTTATGTCATTGTGTTGAGTATTGTACATAACTTCTGAAGGTTATTTGTTCTTCCACAGGTCAATGGAGGCAGTGCAGCTGAGCGCGCGGGCTTACAGGCAGGAGACGCTCTCATCCGGGTGAATGCCACGGACGTGTACACTCTGAGGCACCAAGAGGCGCAGGACGCCATCCGCGCGGCCGGCGGTGCGCTAGAGCTTACTGTGCAACGGTTCGTCATTTACTCATACTGTATCATACTCCATAGTATATAGTATAGAAGATTGTTCACGATAAGCTCATATCCGAGTAAAAACAACTGACATCTTCCACACATAGGTCCCAACTCTCGACCACCACATGGCCGAAACTCTTGTTTGTAGCGAGCGACTCAGCAAAACTTTGATTTTAGGCCTTGCTGAGACGCGACAACGGTTTTTGGTCGCTGAGTAGCTCATTAGGGGAGGCCTATTTCCAGCAGTGGACTACCATAGGCTGATGATAATGTAATGATGAGTCGATCTAGACTTCAGATTTAGATCATAACTTTGGCAGTTCCCACCTTATGAACCTATCTTGGATGGATACAATAAGAGTCCAACCGCACTACGCGACAGCGGAACTGCGCGGCCACAGCACTGCACGTCACATTAGAACAAATCACCAAAAAAGCCGCGCAGTTCCGCTGACGCGTAGTGCGATCAGTCTCATAGGATTTCATGCAAAGAATAACTAGCCGCGCCGTGTCGCGCAGTTCCGCTCAGGTGCGATGGCACCTTAAAACTAGGGAGTCTTAAGAGGCAGGTATATGATGCCATTTTGTGAATAGGATAGGCATAGGTTTTCGCGTTTAAAGGAGAGCGGCGTAAGCTCAAAAATCAAGTTTTTGCTGATTATCTTTTAATTAAGTTTTTTTGATGTGTCCTGGGTATTCTTCTATTTAATATGGTGATGAAAATGAAAAAATCTTGTGATTAATAGTTTAATTTTCGAATCGAAGGTGCCCTGCCTTGTATCCCATAGATTATTGTGTAAGTTTTTTCGATATAGATGACGGAGAAAATTTGTTTTAATCTAACCCAAATTCGCTCAATTCACATATATCTGGGCTTTAAACATAAATTGGTCTGTTCGCTGCTAACACTTATCTCCTGTTTGGATTCATTCATCCATTATTTGAGTTGAGTTGTGAGGGATTGATTCACCCCTCTATTAGGTTTGATCAAATGATATAAAAGTATGAGATGTCGCATTGTTGTCTCGACACGCTGACATCATCTTGCATACTTATCCCGAGTTTGCGTTCAAAGAACTTATATATAAGGTATGGATGTGTGAAGTACGCGTCCTTTATTTCGTCCAAATGTACCTACCTACTTTTGTTCTTTGAAAGCATTGAACTTTCAAGGTCTAAGTACTAGGTATATTTTATGTTCTCTTGTTGGTAACAGTGGTGGCGGCACATGGCGTCCAGCAGTGACCCCAACGGGAAGCCTGCCAAGGCCTGGCTCCAGAGCCCTGGGGACCTCTCCGACCCCAGTGACCAACACCTCACTCAAGGCCACCCCCCAGCCGTCGAGAGCCTTTGGTTCCGGACACAACAACGTCGCTAAGCCTTTTGGATACGTAAGTTTCTGAAGAAAACTTCGAGCCATGACAATTCAAACTTTGATTCATATAAAACGATGTGGACAAACAAACGGTTTATTTTCTACTTATAAAGAGTTACTAAACCATAAAACTGTTGAGGATAGACGAATGCAGACTAGATAATTTTCAGGACACTGCAAACTTAAACGTTACCTAAAAATAAAAAGTTGAGAGGTGTCAAGGGACACTCGGATGTAACGAAGTTCCTTTCTATAAGAGAGAGAGAGACAGACAGAGAAACATGCGCACGCCGCACGCAATAGCTTACTATAGCAAAAAGTGTCGTTACAACTTTTCGTGATAATTTTTCCCGTCCAGCCCCCTTTCACAACGCGCGATAAGGAACTTAGTTCCAATAGGTACGGCAAAACCGGTTTTAGATTCATCACATGCATTGGCAGTTCCAAAAAAAGTGTTGTAGTTTTGAACTTATTTAAGGAGAGAGAAAGTGTATGATTAGATAACTAATCTCTAATAGAGATTCGACTGTCATGTCCAAACCTACAAACAATACTTAGATATTTTCGCTTCAAATTCAATTCATCACTAAATCTACCTGTATCCCTTAAACAGATGAATGGCAACAACGACTCCGTAAAGAGTATCGTCAACAAGCAGTACAACACTCCCGTCAACATGTACAGCGACAAGACGATCGCAGAGACTCTGTCGGCGCAGACCGAAGTCCTGGCTGGAGGCGTGCTTGGGTAAGTGTTCACTTGTTCATAGAAGAGCGTTACTTGTTCATAATAAATAAATAAAAAATGCTGGACAATTCACACAGCATTACCTAGCCCCAAGCTGTGCAGCGTTTGTGTTATGGGTACTAGATAACTGATAGGTATACATAATATAATACAATACATAGATAGATATTTTTTATTATACATAGAAAACGACCAGAACACTCTGAACAAATGTCTGCAGATCGCACACGTAATAAAAAATATCTATATATGTATTGTATTATATTATGTATATCAGTTATCTAGTACCCATAACACAAGCTCTGCTTAGCTTGGGACTAGATAATGCCGTGTGAATTGTCCAGCATTATTTATTTATAATTGTTCTCTTCATCATGTAGCCCATTGACACCCATTCCTGGTCCCTTCTCTTTTACGTGCTAGCTTAATCAGTCCTGTGTGAGTTACACCCACTGTCTTCTGGAAGTTATTAAGCTTAATAATTGTTTTCACAGAGTGAACTTCAAGAAGAACGAAAAAACCTACGATTCTGAGAAGAGTGCCGTGTTCAAAGTACTTCAGGAGGAGGCGAGCGACCCTGAACCGGGTACGTTCGGATTATCGTCCAATTGTATCATTATCACTGTTACACCTACGTTCATTCCTATCGATTATTCTGGTTACTATGTATATAGAAAAGAAACCCACATCGTGTGTCGAATTCATGTTCTCCATGCATTTCCAAAGCCAGTCGATATAAGGACGCTTCTTATTTTATTTGTTATGTGATTGCTTTGTCACATTTCAGCTAGTGTCGGGTTCATGAAAATTTCTGTCATGTCGCCACCTATTTTATTTTATTATTAGGTACGTTGAACAAAGGAAGTTTCAAAAATCCATCGCATACTTCGTGGTACCTATTATAAGGTTTTTTTAATGCCTCTGTAATAGTTTTATTCTATATAGTTTAGACTAGACACAGACACAAATAGATTTTGGTGGCCACCAACGGCTACTTCGATTCTCTGCGTAAACTAATTAGAATGTAACTATTACAGGGACATGAAAAAAAAGCTTATAATAGGTACCACGAATTATGCCATTGATTTTTAAAATTTCCTTTGTTAAACAATAAGATAAAATAGGTGACGGCGCTAGTTTGAGACGATAAAGCGCGTACTTGTGTTTAATTAAGCAGTAGCTAAGAGTTGGTTTTCTGCTGACGACATAAGTCAGAATGAGGAAAACACAGCATATCCATTGAAGATTTTATAAGTCAGGGGGTTTGTCTTGAGAGTAGGAATTATCAAAATTGTTTACATCACTTTCTAATCCCAATTGGCCTGTATAGTCGAGCAAGTGAGCGTGAACGCACCAGCTCCAGTTAGCGGCCTGCGTCCAGTACAAGCTCCGATCACGCGGCCAGACGCACCTCTGAACAACACCGGCGGGTTGCCCGTCGGGCAGAACATTTGCGAGGAGTGCGAACGACTCATCACGTAAGTCGGCTGTTGGCCGACACGGTTCCAAATCGCACCTAGATATTCCGGGCAGATATATAGATGATAGAAATTTTGTGGCATTTTTTGGAGCGTAGATAAGAGGGTGTGTAGATTGTTTACGTTCTCATCACTACCCAACCCCACATTTGTGATTATGTTATGTCAGCCTTCCACTACGGAACTCTGCGGACAGGAATGGCGATTTCACGCGCTTTATCGAAAAGTGTCTGAAATCGCCATTGCCTTTTAAAGAATTCTGTGTCTGGTGCATATGCATCAGAGTGGAACGCCGATATCAGTGTTCCCCCGTTCCCAGCACGATTCCAAACATGGAACAGTTATCTAATTAATATTACGGGCCGACAGAGGCTTCTCACTTTTACTCACGAGCGAGCGTCGCTCGGGCGGGCACTCCATGCAGCCTGCGCCAGACGCACCGATCTCGCTCCCGGACGCCACACGTGCTGGCGACCACACCTGCCCCAGTAGTGGTCACTACAACTGGAACGCAGACGCCGATCCCGGAACAGCTGGCACCGGAGCCACCACACCGGCCTTCGATCCCGGTCGGCTGCCACCAAGTGCTCCCAGACGGCCGCATTGCGCTCGGCGCTCCAGCCCATCCACAGCCGCCGCAGCAAGCCCTGCCCGTGCTAAATGACACTCCGTATTGCTCCGACTGTAACCGCTACATTATGTAAGACGCTCCCGGAATGCCTAGACGTGTTTGCGACCGTGACGACCTTTGTTCTATCTTGTGGTAGAAGTTTTAATTGTTGTTTTCGGTTGTGGCTTCACAATACAGACTATTCTCAGTCGTTTTAACTGAAGGGGACTGTATTGGAAGTCATGGCCGATAGTACTAGTGTCTTGTAAAGAATTAATGCAAGCAGAACCGTTCAGAAACTCAAGATACTAGTGCAAAATCTCTTCTTTCATATTAATTTATCATCTCCATACTTTCTTCTAAGAGTATTTAGCTATCCATCATTGTAAATCAGCAGATGTATAATATTCACTTAGCATGTGTTCACTTCGATATTTAGATGAGCACTCTTGCCTGGCAGCGGTGACGAAGCACGATTCGGTCAGCATGTTGGTAGAAAATTTGAACTTATTTGTACTGTGTTATTGTTGGTAGTTACATTTTACGAATTGATGTTATATCCTTATTGTCTATGTATGTTGTATATATCTATTATTACTCATATTATTAACATTTTACATGACATATTGGGAATTTAGGCTGGGGAGTTGTCAAGCCGTATTTTACGGAAAAAGTTTAACATTGCTGAAGGAAAACATGTACATAAACGTCACACAAATCAACTACGGCGACCAGGTGTGCAGGACACACTATAGTGCACAAGTGTCTGTGCAAACACACGTGCACTCTCTATATCCTCACTCCTGAAATTATCAACTAAATGAATGTCATATAACTACCTACTTATTTTCCGATTAAAATAAAACTAATGCATTTTGCATTAGTTTTATCGGAAATCTCTTCTTTCTTACTTATTTTTCGGTGTAAATAAATTACATTACATTCATTCATATCAAATACATATAAAGCCAAGGTACATGAGCCGTGAGATAGGCCCTCCTTGTCCGACACCACAAGGAAAATTCTTACATCAGACATGACAATGTGTTATTTACCACAGCGGAGTGTTCGTGCGCATCAAAGACAAGAACCTCCACGTGGAATGCTTCAAGTGTTCGACTTGCGGTTCCTCGCTGAAGAACCAAGGCTACTACAACTTGAACGGCAAGTTGTACTGCGACATCCACGCCAAGTTGGTCGCTAGGCAGAACCCGCCGGCGCCCAATCTAGAGCCGGTTACCGTGCCCCCGTAAGTTACATTTTGTATGCAATAGAATAAAAACTATTTTACTATAAATCTTTCGTAGTTTGACGAATTCTTTATAAATGTAAGCGGGTACTAGGTTCTTAGTTAACCCGCGTAAATTCATAAGGAATAAATACTAATTATTAGTCTAGAAAAAGTCTAAGAAACTAAATAAGTTCCAAAAAAAATCCAATTTCGGCGAGACTTGAACCTGCGCCCCACTCTCAGTACGAGTGTGCTTTAACCAACTAAGCCACGGTATCAAGTACTCACCGATTCGAAAATCTCTGGGACTTCTTACGGACTCTAGCGCCGTTAACTCCACCTTCAGGGGAAACATTGAAGTTTATCCAAACCTGTTCAAAGACCAAAGTTACATTTAGTTCGTTTGGCGAGAGATGTTGCCTTTGCTTAATTCTAAGGTTTTTGTTTACGAATACCCAAATAATAAGTTAGGAAGTCTAATTCAGAGTAAATTCTAAGTGCGCTTTACTTCAAATCAAAACAATGGATGATTCGAAATAGCAATCGCTTTAGGTTGGTTCGCGCGCCGCTGCAATGTCTGCTATGACAGCTGACTCATAGCGGCGTGGACGATGTTATCAAAAAAGTAGACCGATTAAGTCGTTAACAAAACAATATAATGTTTTTTAACTATATTTTTTGGATTCAATCTGAATCTTCCATGGCCAAAGATGCAAATGATCCATCCGCAGTGCCTCAAGCGGCGGCGCGGCGCGCCTCTCCGCTCCGGTTTCGGGTCGTACTGCCTGGCCTGGGCAGTGAATGCGTTAACACTCCAATTGTTTGTTATAGTGGTGGAAGAGTCCCATCCAACACATACTCGACGCCGCTGCCGCCGCTCTCAACAAACAACTACTCAAACGGATCGTCCGCTCTCTTCAGCGTAAGTGTTTTAACTTTATTGACGACCTCAGTGGCGCAGCGGGCGAGAGTCTGCCTGCGACGCAAGAGGTTGCGGGTTCGATCCCCGCCTCGGAACAAATTTGTGTACGATCTGCAGAACTTTGTTCCGTTGGTCTGGGTGTTTTCTATGTATAATAAAAAATCTCTATCTATGTAATGTATAATATTACGTATATCAGTTATCTAGTACCCATAACACAAGCTCTGCTTACCTTGGGGCTAGATAATGCTGTGTGAATTGTCCAGCATTATTTATTTATTTATTTATTGGTTAATATTTGTCTAAGTGTCTTTTACATACTTACTACTACGTTCACTGTGTTTATTTAAATTTTTGTGGTCACAAGCTAATGCCCGTGAAATAACCACTCACTCGTTAAGTAGGTACATACCACGAGTTATACAGTTTGTGATGATGGGCAGTTCACGTGTAGTGTTACTAATTTACCAATAACCCTGTATATTCGTATCTTTTTTCTGAAAATTACAATCAGATAAAAAAGACTGCATAGTAATGTACTTATTATTGTAACTGATGATAATGCTGTTGATTGATCGTCGCGGCTAGGCGCGATTTTTTTTTTTTTGTTTTTTTTTTTTAACTTTTCACAATAAATAAAATGGCAATAAAACTAGCGAAAAAGTAATTTGCCTCAAATCGTAAACCATTTTCTATGAACTCATGATAAAACCAACATCGATTTACTAGTATTTTTGGAGCTTTTGGGAAAATACGATATTTTGTGCTAAAAATCTATATTTTCCCAAATGCTCCCAAAATACAAATTAATCATAGTTGGTTTTATTAAGGCGCATAGTGAGGCAAAAACAAGAAAATTGGGTGTTTTCGAACCCGTTTTCCGACGAAAATATTGATTGTGGAGCTCTGAAATTTATATATCCTGTAACACACATCCTGAAAGGTCCCTTGGAGGTTCCAAATATTTGCTGTTAATCATAGTGTAGTTGTTATACTGTTAGTTATAGTGTATGTGTAGCGGCTTCGAACCCACTTTTTATCGGCGTCTCAAATTCGATTAGTACCAAATTCAGTATAGTGATTCACATAGTTCATACCTACCGCTTGGAGGCCATTAGCTTCGAAAAGCAGTCAAATTAATGAAATCATACGTAAAAACGTATTTGCACCTACAAAATCAATGATTCAAACCTGACCATTTACACGTGTCGCCCAACCGCAGAGGATTCTATTATTTGGTTGATTATGGCACTACATATAGTATGCTGAACCGAAAACAAACACTCTTTGCTGCATAAAGGCGCGCGGAAAGGTCCAAGGTCATTTGCCTCACTATTCGTCTTAAAACATAAAATCATAGAAAATGGTTTACTGGTTTACAATTTGCTGCAAATTACTGTTTCGCAAGTTTTATTACTGTGAAAAGCAAAAAAAAAATTAAAACCTCAAAATAAAAATATTTCGCGCCTGGGGAGGGGTCCCCACCTTAGCCGTTTTCGGCTACAGCGACTGTGGGCCTGTTCAGGCGTTTTTAACTTAGACTTAGAGCTTCAATCATTAGGGTGTTAGTTTTCTACCCTTTTGAGCGCTCTTTCTTGGCTTGCATATATACCCAAGCTTGTTTTTTTTTTAACTAACGCATAAATTAAGAGAAATGAGGTGAGAAAATGCAACCGCAGCTATTAAGCATGTGCCCTATTTCCTGATGTGTGGGGTACACATCAGGAAATACGGCACCCAATGGTCTATGCAGGTACCCAATGGTATCTCATTTTATTTAACATTAGATTCTGTCTTCAGCTTCGCACAAGTTTGTATATTGTAATATGTTAATCCAGATCTACCACTATGCAAAGTTTCACCCCGATAAACCTTAACACACTTTCGCATTTATGAGATTAGTCGGCGTAGAATATCGTGTAAAGACCTCTTTCAATAAATACTTTATGTTTCAGCCCTCCAGCAACCTGTCCGGCCCGAAGCCATTCGGCTCTTCCATCGGTTCAGCGTACTCGCCTTCGCTGTCGCCTCGCTCCGCACCGATGTCGCCCGCGCGGCCAGTAACCGCTCCCGCGCCCGCGCCCGCCTATGCGCCCGCGCCCGCTCCCGCTTACACGCCCGCTTACGCACCCGCTCCGGCACCGGTGCCCGCGGCGCCTTATACTCCGAGTAAGCGAGTTACTTTTGCTATTTAATTCTGTTGCAGTCTTGACACCACCGTACCAAATAGTATTTTGTTTATATTCTTGATTTATGTAAGTATAAAAAGGTACTTTTTAAAACTAGGTTTTCGCCTATAAGTAAAGGATGAGGTATATTCATACAATTTTTGTATTACACGCAAGACAACACGACAAAAAAACACTTGATATGACTATATTTTTCTAAGATCTTGTTAAAATAAAGGAAGAAAAAGGTAGAGAATAAAAGCTACAAAATGCATAATGTTTTGTTCAAAATGTTCAGTAGGTAGGTAACTAATGATTTAAAAAATTTAAAGGTTGAGAGCGTGAATTAATTGGTATTGATATATATTTGTTTTCAACAGAGGCCCCAGTTTCAATGTTTAAAGGTAAATAGGTGACAAATTAGCGCAGCTCTGCTTAAATTTAGCTATTTATTTTCAGAAGAATATATTTAATACAGTATTGTGTATGCGCTATGCGTCCGCCAATGTCAATCGCAACGAAAATAACCAAGTCCTGGCACCGAATATGTGTCGAATAATGCGTCATAGTAACTGAAAAATACTTATGACTCAAATAAACATTTAACATTCTTGCTTCATTAAAATCTTAGAAATAATTAGATTTACATCGAAAATGCTTTTACAATTTTACTAATAATGTTCTTTCATCTATTTTTCTCTTCCGTCCATTTGTAACCCACCAAATAATATAACACACTAAAAGGTCCAAATGTTAAAAGCATCGTGTGGCCCCCACCCAATCCCCTTGAAGATGAACCACCTAAATGCGAAATCAATCCTCAATCGACAATAGCTAAGCACCGTAAAGAGTCTGTGCCCCAGATCGTAAGCAATTTCAACAATGAATCTTCACAGATGACAGCGCAAAATACTAAAAAGCAAATCACTACCGCCCAACAAGAGAAAGAACTTTCATCGAATGTTACAAGTACGTCAGCTACTTCATCAACTGTCACAGCTTCCTCATCTAAATCAGAGTCCATTATGCAAAGCCATCAGTCTCAAATGGTCCAAGAGACGACTAGTTGCACGGTTCAGTCGTTTTCCCAGGAATCTTCCTCTGCCTGCCAAACTATGGCAATCTATCAATCGGGATCTAATCCGATTCAGGTCCAACAATCACGTAAAGATTCTAATGCTGGTGCAAGCTTGTTAGAAGAATCAAAACAAAGAAAGCAGTCCATTGTGGAAAGCCAATTACAGACGCAAACTTCGACTCATGAACCTGAAGGCACTTGCCCAGTAAAAACCGATATAAATAAAGAAAAAGAAAATGTCACTATGTCAAATGCAGATTTCTCTCAAAGCGCTGAGCAAAATAATATTGTCGCCAAAAATAATGAAGATACAAAACAAATTAAAGAAATTAAAACAGACACCGAACAAAAATGCACTGAACAAGAAACTTTTACATCTGTCGAAAACAAAACTGCTAATATTTCAGCAGAATCTGTTCAGATGTCTAGAGACCAGAGTCACTTAAGTGAATCCTGTATGTATAATTCTATTGTGACAGCATCGGATAGATTGTTAACTGCTTCCGACGCACCAACATATACACTTCCAGCCAGCGCTGAACCGTCCAAGCAACCCGAAATTAAAGTGGAACCGACGCTTCCACAGGCCCCGACGCAGCCGGCGCCACTGTATATGCAACCTAAGCGAGGGATCTCTCCTGTACCCCCAATAAAAGCATATATCCCTCCCGAAAAGTCCGATGCTCCGATCCCGATGCCAGAACAAACACAACCATACATACCCCCTGATTTTAAAATAATTTTAGAGCCTAAAACTCGTGATACGACTAACTCTCCGATGGTGGAAGCATTGACTACCGCACCTAATCGGCCATTTACACCTCTCAATAATATTGCTTATACTGAACCGATGGAAAGAGGATCGCTTATAGATGCACTTACCATAGCACCTGATCGACCATTTAGTCCGTTACCTTTCCAAATGACTGATCAAACCAGCCAGCAATCCATCCAAACTTCAAGCACTTCTTCGGCGCAAATTCAAACTACCACGATGTCAGAAATTGTACGACCGATAGTTACCCAAACTAATCAAATGTCGACCATGTCCACCCAAAGTCATTCAGAATTTTCATCGATGCAAAATATGAAACAATTCCAATCGTCGTCGGATACTTCAGCTTTCAAACCAGTAGCTAGGCAAACGTTTCCGCCACCCCAACCTGAAGAGTTCTGTAAGCTCACTAACTTTCCTCCTTTGACGGAAGAATTAAAGTCAAGTTTCGCTAAACATACTTCGACGAAACAAGAAATTTCAGTGACAGAATCTTCAACAATGATGCAGTCAAATAAGTCCATTAGCCAAACAAACAACCAAGGCTTTTCTTCGGTAAAAACTGCACAAAACTTTTTTGAACAGCTGGATCAAAAAGAGACTTTGTCATCAATGTCCGTACGATCCACTTCCGGTTTGCACAAACCAGACAGTATTCCTCCTTATCAAAAGAATTTTGAAATGTTGCCATCCCAACGAGGAATCACACCAGAACTTTGTAATGCACCAGCTGTGTTACAACGCCCCGTAACTCCTACAACTAACCCACCATGTAGACCAAGAGATAAGTCCCAGGAACCACATAAAATTGATAAAGCACCTGAAGTCGCGCCGTACAGAGTTCCTCAGATTAGAACGCCAGTTCAACCGATTCAACAAGCACCGGTTCAGTTTCATAAGGATACTCCTATTTCAATGACGTTCCAACCAGTTACTGACGAAACTTATTTAAGGGCTTCCCCTTGTCGCAGTAGGCCTTCTACTCCTAGTATGATAAATAAACCCGCACCAATAATCCCTCATTACCAAATGAATTTAGTTACTGTTGAGCACTTGGCTCCGGAAACAAATTTATTCGAGCCATCCAGCCCTGAAGTAAGTCGTTCTCCTACTCCAAAACTTAGATCCCGATCTCCGGCACAAGGCCCTCCTCCAAATCCTTTGAAAGCACAAGCACCCCGTATTAAAGAAAATACTCCTCAGAGAAACATGGCTCACACATTACTGAACCAAGCAACTTCAAACTTAAGAAAAGAACATGAGATGGCTCAAATGGAACAACAAACAAACTTTTTTAATACGTCTGGTGCAAAACGTTGGGCTCAAGATCAACCTTCTGTGATCAAAGAACAAAGATTTTCAAACACAGGGTTCAAGAGTGAAAACTATAGCGCAGGTGACATGAAAGTCAAAGAAGATTCTCTGAGCCAGCAAAATTATGCCCAGAGAGAAATGCAATCGCAAAACGTCGCCGAATATGGCAATACTAAAGTACAAACCACCAGAAAAACCTATGAAGAGTTTGAAAGGACACAATCGGCTAAAGTGATTGAAATTAGAAAAGGGGGTTCGTCTGCGTCATCAGCGTATCAACAAATAGATTCTAACATTCGGCCTTCCAGTATTAATCCCAAACAAGTCTTTCCGCCACCCGTCATGAGTTTTTCGCAGTCCCAAAGCTCATCGGCTAACATTACTAATGAAAATGTTGCAACCGCCAGTAGACCACTAGAGGATTATCAAACAAAGCCTTCGATTTCTGGTGCTAACCATGGTCCAGTGTGTGATCCTACCCCATCGACAGGTCCGAGTGTAGGAGGCGCCGCTCGCGGCAAAACTTTTGGTGTGTCGTCAGCCCCGAAACGAGGACGAGGAGTGTTGAACAAGGCTCCTGTGCCCGGCTCCCGCGTACCGCTTTGCGGTTTCTGCAATGGGAACATTAGGTGACTAGAATTGACAGCGAACATAGGTGTTGTTTGAAGTGTTGTCTTTCGCATGCGAATAATAAACCGTAGAAAATGGTTGTCTTCTTCGCGTGATTTGAATATAGCACGTCTGATAAAGTAATATAGTTTAGCGTTTAGCATTTTTATGTGAGTTTGCTCTTAACACGAAATTAATGCTTAATAATGTGTTTGTTTATTTGAATGTTTTTGATTTTCTAACAGTTTACGAATCGCTGACATCTGGCGGATTGCACAAACCTGAATTCAAGAGTCCAGCTGAAGAAAGATTGATTCGGAAAATGGCAAAAATGGCCCTAAACGGTTATGAAATAGGCATTCAAAGGAAGATAAAACCGGGAGATCATATTCAAACAATGGCTGATAAAATACAAGACACTGTTGTTACTAAGCATCCTCTAAACGCAGATAACGTGTCATCTGAAGAAAACAGTCGTGATAATACTCTGAAGCGTCCAATCATCAATACGAATATAGACAAAGTTTACAAGGCGCCGGATCCTTCTATTATAAGCATTGGAGATAAAATTAAAGAGACCCTAATGATCAATCATCCAGCCAACACACTGAATGGTAACAAGCAATTTTCACCACCACCACCGCCGCTTCCATCTTCTCCGGTACCATCGCTAAATATCACTAATACTCCAAAAAAACAATCTGACTTTATCATTAAAAACAATACACCGAATCTCAATAGCTTCGAAAAATCACATATAAGTGAAAATGATTATTCGAGCAGTGACGACTCAAACAAAGATAAACTTGAAAACAATAATTCTGATACATTGCAAAAGAAGAAATTGGTTGAAAAAGCTTCATTTTTAAACGGCATGAACAAAACAAACGATGCAAAACCTGAAACTAATTTTGAAACTAGTTTTTCGAACACTTTGAATAAAAGAAGAATATTTGAAAGGGACACGCCAAAGAATCCCAGCAGTCCATTAGACAACAACAAGTCGAAAGTTGGCGTTAAACTTAATAACAAATCTAATAACGATACCTGGAACAAAAACAACTCCGTTGAAATGACAAAACAGGACATAATTGACACAGTCTTGAATCACATTGCAGACCAATCGCCAAAAAAGGGACTGTCCAATGACCTTCAAGATAATACTTTATACACGTATAAATCAATCTCACCTGAAACTAACGGGCTATCGAACATATCAAAATCCGATCTGATCGACAACAAAGATATAAAATATCCTGTAAATGACTATGAAGAAAATGACGAGGAAGTAGTTGTCACGCGTAGGCCGAAGAAATGTACAAGAAATGATGATGGCAGAAGAGACTCTCACATCATTGCAAGACCATTAAGTACGATGACTTCTACCGATGCAGTTGACGGTCTTTACCCTGTCTGTCATAAATGCGACAAGGCTATAAAAAGGTAATGGTTATTCAACAGTATATATTTAAGAAAACCAACGAAGAAAGCTTACGCGTAAGTTCAACGATTGCATGTCAGTGTTGCACGCGTTTTTGCTTTTTTTAACACAATAAGATATAACAACTCTCAGACCCGTATTATGAAAGGATGCCTAGGTCTATGACTGAACAAGCTCTTGTCATACGGGCTTTAGAGCGAGTACACATTAAGTGTCTTGAAACGCGCGCTTATGAGCGTATTTAACAAAATCTGATCCTCCTTGGGTGTGTACCGATTTATAAGGATCAATGGTTAAAACGCGCGTTACCAAAGCGCCCGCTTCAAAACGCCTATCGTGTACCTACATAGTCTTAACTGATCAAAGTTATACTATTACTTATAAAACCTTATAATCCAGGGGACCATTCATAACGGCGTTGGGTCGCATCTGGTGCCCAGATCATTTCATCTGCGTGAACGCGACCTGCAGAAGACCACTTCAAGACATTGGCTTCGTCGAGGAGAACGGACAGCTCTACTGCGAATACTGTTTCGAACAATACATCGCGCCTGCTTGCGATAAATGCCATGCTAAAATTAAGGGCGTAAGTCTTTTTATACACATTTACGAGCTCCTGTCCAGGGCTTCGCATTCCACTCCATCTTAGTTTACTTCCAGTATTTCACCTCTTCGGTGATTGCTTGGCTAAAAGTAGGATTCCCTGGGATTTTATTGTCTTTCATAATGATCCTTTAACAGAGAGTTACTTGAGATTTTATAATATACTAGCGGTCCGCCCCGGCTTCGCACGGGTACCTATTCGAATTTTTCTCACCTTTTAAACCTTCCCTAGACCTCCACGAATAATTCAAGACCAAGATAAGATAAATCCGTTCAGCCGTTCTCGAGTTTTAGCGAGACTAACGAACAGCAATTGATTTTTATATATATAGATTATTATTTATGACTAATATATTTTATAATAAAAAAATGCCACCGATAAAAGATAGATTCTTGGTGAATTTATAAATTCGACGACCGATGTGGCGCGGTGGGCGAAGGTCTGCCTGCGACGCAGAAGGTTGCGGGTTCGATTCCCGCCTCGGGACAAATGTGTGTACGATCTGCAGACATTTGTTCAGGGTGTTCTGGTCGTTTTCTATATATAATAAAAATATCTATCTATGTATTGTATTATATTATGTATATCAGTTATCTAGTACCCATAACACAAGCTCTGCTTAGCTTGGGGCTAGATAATGCTGTGTGAATTGTCCGGCATTATTTATTTATTTATAAATACCTAAAATAACTAACGCCAAATAAGTCTAATAGGTCTTATCAACTTGACAGATTGCGGATTGCCTAAAACGAAGGACGACTGATCCTGGACTGATGATTTTTTTTAGGGTTTTGTACGCAAAGGGTCCCAACCTAACATATCTTATTAATAAGCCTCTTGATCTGCCTGTCTCTCCATCCATCCGTCTGTTAGCGGGCTGTATTTACTATCAATACTCAGGATTTTGAAGTTGTTTTAGGTAGTTTTATAAGAACACGCCAAATTATGTAAAATGTTTTTTTTTTTCAGGATTGCTTGAACGCCATCGGAAAACACTTCCACCCCGAGTGCTTTAGCTGCGTTTACTGCGGAAAACTATTCGGCAACAACCCATTCTTCCTAGAAGATGGTCTGCCTTACTGTGAAGCAGGTAATATGCATAAAATACCGAAAAAACTTGACGACCTCTGTGGCCCGGCGGGCGAAATTCCGCCTGCGACGCAGGAGATTGTAAGTTCGATTCCTGCCTCGGGACAAATTTTTGTACAATGTGCAGGTTTTTGTTCCGGGTGTTCTTTAAATAATCAAATATATTATATCTCTGTCAGGGATTTCTATGGAAGTACCTATAACAGATATTTAGTACCCATAACACAAGCTTTGCTAACTTGAGGCTAGATAATGCAGAGTGAATTGTCCAGCATTTTTTAATATTTATTTCTTTAAACCTAAAAGCGGGGATCTAAGGTCCGCCTGAGACGCAGTAGGTTGCAGGATCAGTTCACTTCTCGGGACAGAAATGTTTACCTACGATCTGCAGATATTTTTTCTGGGTGCTTCCTTTGTATACCTACCTACTAAAAATAAAACGTCAAGTACGAGTTGGACTCGCGCAGCAAGGGTTCCGTACAAACTTTTAAGCGTGAGCAAAGAAATCGCACAGTTCACAAAAAAAATCCGATTTGGTCACAATAAAGGGAAAAAAACGGTTTTTACATTTTTTCCTTTACTTGTGCTATATTATATACGACATTACTTCTTGCCATCATGACTCCAGGTCATCGGGAAGTAACGCCAAAACTACTAAACGGATCGGGCTAAAATTTTGCATACATGTAGGCCTGGAATAAAACATAGGCTACTATTTTTCCCATAACTCAGTTCCCAAAGGCACAAATAACTAACTAATTTACGCGTGCAAAGCCGCGGCCAGAAACTAGTTCAATCTAAAGCAGAAAAGGTGAAGAAGGAAGCGGTTACCGAATCGAGTTTTTTGTTACATTACTAATAAATTGTTGCTAGAGTATTTATAATTACATGTTCTGACAATTATAATATGTGTAAAATATGTATTTCAGATTGGAATGAACTATTTACAACGAAATGTTTCGCATGCGGTTTTCCCGTCGAAGCGGGCGACAGGTGGGTCGAGGCGCTCTCCAATAACTACCACAGTCAGTGCTTCAACTGCACGGTGCGTATGATGACATCTTACTAAATATTACACATTCAACTATTACAGAACAACGATCGCGAATAATTACACACATAGGTCCTTAGCACACCTCCGTCAAAGTTAAGAGCGTATACAACCTCAAACTTTTGTGAAAATATTCATAATAGGTCTATAATACATAGTTCATAATTAGAAAGGCATGATACCTGGCCAGTCTTCCATTGCAACACCCTAAATGGGTACATACTGTGAACATTTTATTAACACTCACATAATCACTAAGACCGAGATGACTGTATGAATGCAATAAATAAAAATACTGAATACTGAAAAGGACAGACATAGGATTTCGCGTTCATAGAAGCGGGGAATAGCAACGCAAGCTCAAAAATCATGTTTTAGCTTATTATCTATTAATTAGGATTTTATTTGTAAAAACCGAAACATATAAAATGTTCTTTATACTTAGTTCTATTACTATGTTTATTCTCAAGATCTTTGCTTCTGTATTTATTTAAAAATTAAGGTTTAAGTAAAAATTTAGAGGTAACTGTGATTTTTTCTATCGAGAAAACTTTATGGTATCGTGTTTTCGAAACATGTGATCGATAGAGTTAGGTAGTCCTGAACTGTATTATGTATACATTAACTACAGAGTTAAATATTAAGGGGGTTTGGTTTGGGAGATATTTAGGTCGTCTGACGGAGTTTATTTGAGTTAGTATAGACCTTAAGCGATGGGTTAGCTATTGGGCCCCTGTACAGTTTAACAAGACATTTGTCAAATCGTACTGAGGCCCTCACTGAGGCCGAATTCTGCTAACCTTAGGACCCCCAGACAGCCATCGCAGGCCGCGCCTGTCAGGGAGACTTCACTGACATAAAATAGTCAAAACGAAAACTTTTATCAGCAGAGTATAAGCTGCATCAATATTGTAACTGACACATAAGAAATATCTTGTAGTTCCTTATAGGTAAATTACTTATAAACGCACACACTTTTATCGCAATTTTCTGAATAATTATATGTTTTTATGAAAATTATAAAAACTCCTACCCATTATTAAATTGGCATTCTATTTGAATACATTCTACATAGTTTATAGTCTCTTGTGCAAACATATTTTTATTAACACATAACTTCATATAAAAATGTATGATATCAGTAAGTATTCAAATACCTACTGGTACCAAAGTAGTTTAAACGACACTTATAAATAGTACGTTGCTCGTCATACGCCGCCACACTGTGTTTAATTTAATAATAACGTTTTTGAGTGTGCCCCATAGTGTGTCCCATATTATATGACCTTAAACTAATATTTCTATTTACTTTTTATTTACCATATACCCGTATTTATATATTTAGCATAATAAACTTCCCAAAGTACTGGAAGTTTTTCATTTTGAATGATGTAGATGTTTTAAATTGATTTGCTTGTAGAAACGCTATTATAAAGTTTTTTATTGTAGTTTTGGCTATTTTATGTATACTTTTTAGTTTAAAAATTGCCATGTTTTGAAAGTACTTAGATATGAACAGGAAACAACACCTTTGAACGATGTTTTTTCTTTTTTTTACATAGTTTTTAAATAACGAGCGAGAACATCGCACTATTTGGCCTACTATTTTATGTTTTAGTAACTAGTACTTATTGACTATTTGTATTTTGAGTTTTGTCTAGTTATTATCATTGCCATTCACAAAGATCTAATTTTACTACTGCCATTATTTACAGGTGTGCAAAAAGAACCTCGAAGGACAGAGTTTCTTCGCCAAAGGAGGCCGGCCATTTTGCAAGACTCACGCCCGCTAGAAGCCCCCATATAATATACAACTCTGACACTGTTTATTCAACGACCACTTTCCGTCCGGTATCTCCCTCCCCCATAACACCTCCAGCGCCCAACACGCCTTCGCCGCAAAGAACAAGAAAGTTGGAAACTCCCCTCCACTTCGATGGAGGACTGTTTTCCGACATCAGAAGCACAGAAGGCAAGTTACTCAGCAAGGTAACCGTTGATCGAGTGCAAAGCTCTACTCAACACGATATTACCGACTCTCCTAAGACAGTCCACCTACAAGATGCCAACAACTACATCGATGATATCGTTAAACAGGAGACTGTTACAAACAAAGACGTAATTACCGTTAAATTTACACCCGTGCCGCCAGAGTTAGACTCCCCGTGGCTGCTGACTCCTTCGCAATTCGTAAAAATAAAAACACAATCCCCTAGCGATTACATCAAAGACCACCAAGAATATTTGCAAAGTCCCGGTGATGATTTCATTAAGGAGGCTAGTCATGACTTTAATCCGGTAAAAAATTCACCAGTTCTATCCGTATTGGAGTCTCCAAGACTTCTTACGCCGTCGCAATTCCTAAAGCAACCATCACAGTCCCCTATTGAGTATATCAAAGACAACTATGAAGATTTACAGAGTTACAAAATAGTCAACTCACTATGCAAAGAAAAACTTTTCGAAAATAGTATAATGACTTCTAATGTAAACAATTCCGAGAATAACGATTTTGATAAAGAACATGTGACTCATATTGCAAACTACATCGACGAGAATACGTCCAATAATTTCAACGAACGACTGATGGTTATCGACGGGCCGGTAATACGAGGACACAGTCCACTTGCGAATATATTTGTATCTGAACAGTTAACTAAGCTTGACAACTATTTGCAAGAAAGCCTTGATACGTGTCTTGGGCGCAAAGGATCACCAACACAAGTAATAAGTGAAACAGGAGGGAGTACCAAACCAACGGAAAGCAAACCTTTAGAAGGGAAATCAAGCCTTTTCGAAACAAACACCGACGTTGTTATTAAAAATGACACAGAATTGCAAAGTTACCATAAGGACGAAACAATATTTAAACTATCTGAATCGGTACAGAAGAAATTTGTCCAAAGAGAAGGATCAAATGATGTTGAAATCAATGCAAAGCGTGTGTCTAAATTGAACAGTGTCCCAAAACGAAAAACTGGCATTCTAAACAGTATTTATCAAATGCCAATACACTATCATGCAGCGATTCTTTGCATTATTTTGATAATTTACAATCTTGTATATCAGTATATCAAACAAAGTAGTCAAGCTAACAAAATAAAATAAGTCAATTGCAAAATCGTATGAAAAACTAGTCATTGAATGTATGAAGAAAAAACTTCTCTTATTAACGTGAAACAACTGGGACTAAAACATAATGTAAATAGTTTATGATAACCCTCTCTAATAACTGTAATATTCTTACAATTATTAACATTTTGGTGCTTTTCTACTGCTGGCAATATATTATTGTGATAATGTTATTTACTCTGATTATAAGAGTAAGGCTTTGTACACAGCTTTCGGAATGTTGCAGTGAATTAACATTAACAGTAGTAACATCATTACTAGATAAGAAAGAAGCTATTGTCTATTTTACTATTGTTCATTGATGGTGCACCAACTGTGTCAATTATAATGGAAATAGGGTAGGTATTTAAGTACATGGAATATATTTACATAGATACCTATTGAGTAATATACCATAGTCATGTGAACGTTTGCTTACCTACACTGATTTTATACTTTTGTTTTTACTAAGTTGTAAACCTATTTGTATTACCATGAAGCACTTAGATGATAATTATACAATATTATTATTTACTGTTAACAGTAGCCTTAATTTTAAACTATTTATTTAGAATTACTACCTACTTTATCCCATTTAGCTTAAACAAGCTTATTAAAGAATTTTATTTTACAAAATAGTGTTTTATTTACTTCCACCGTCCACTCTATGGTTTCTATCTAGTAGTTACAAAAAATTGAAGCGAATAAAATCAATAACATCATACTTCCTATTTGATAATAATGACTATTTATAAACCTGTTTATAGTATTACATTTGACGTGTCTAAGTGCTTAGTTTGTAAGCCTAAAGAAATAAAGTTATTGACTTTGACTTTATCAACTCATGGTGGGTCATAGTAAAATTGCTGATTTTTTAAGGGGAGGATGTCCTGATTTTAATAATTAAACTTGGTTCTTTATGTTATACCTAGTTTGTTGTCAAAATATTTTGTGTTCTAGAGCTAGAACTTGTTTATAATTAGTTCTAGGAGAGAAGTATCCACTTACTTGCAAAAGTTGGTACATAACTTAAAAAGAGGAACTTTGTGTCCTACCGAAGGTTCGGTTTCGTCCACGTTCGGCCCAAATCAAAGGGTATAAAACGGGCCTAACCTTATCGAATTTCTACTTATTGATAATAATGATATGCATAATTACGATTAATAGAAATGGTGGATGGTTTACTACTCCTCAAGCTCAACAGCCTATTATGGTCCACTGCTAGACGCAGGCCTCCCCCTGTTTTTTCACCTCATGGGGGGTAATGCCCATTATCCCCACGCTGGGCATGCGGGTTGGGGATCGCAGTTCGGTGGTAAATATATTCTGCAAAACGCGCTGCTTTCCGCCCCCGGTGTATGTCCCTCTTACGACATCCACGGGAAGAGTTGGGATGGTGCAAGTTCTAAGCCGGCACCAAAGGGCTTTGGTTCACTGCTCATTCACACAAAACAACTACAATAAAAAAGTTCATTGAATAAGCATCACGCATTAGATTCTGAAACTGATTTCTGACTGACTGCGGGCAAGTAGGTAACTACCAAATAAACCTATCATTATCATCAGTCTTATTAGTCCACAGCTGGCCTCCCCTAATGAGCGCCATAGCACCCTGTATTCAGCATGCCACATCCAGCATCTGCCTGCAGTCTTTCGCAGATAGTCATCTTACCTGGTCGGAGGGCGTCCTACACTACGTTTACCGAGTCGCGGTCTCCACTCAAGAACACGATTACCTTTAGCGGTTGTCTGTTCTTCTCGAGATATTGCCCGCCCACTGCCACTTCAGCTTGCTAATCTTTTGAGCTATGTCGAAAATCTAAGTTCTCTGTTGGATGAATTCGTTGCGAATCCTATCCTTCAGAGAAACTCCAAGTTCATGCCAAGACCGATGGCAATGCGAGTCTGAGGCTAGGCCGTCCAGCATCTGGTTCAGCTCCTCCAGCGACTACGTCAGTAAACTACGAGTAGGTATGTCATCAGCACATCGCAGGAGTGAGATGTAATCGCCGTTTATTGAAGCCCTTTTCATTCCAGCGTCATAAACATATTATTATAGCGTTATTATTATCCCTTCCACCGCGCTTGGGAACAGTTTCGGTGATATAATATTCCCCTTTCTCACTCCTGTGCGTTGTTGGATTGGATGGGTTTAGACTGCCGGTCCTTGACACTTATGGTGGGGCGGCATCATATAGACTACTCAGCGCCACGATCGATATAACGATATTTTTGACGACCGACGACGACGTGGCGCGGTGGGCGAAGGTCTGCCTGCGACGCAGAAGGTTGCGGGTTCGATTCCCGCCTCGGGACAAATATGTGTACGATCTGCAGACATTTGTTTAGGTTGATCTGGTTGTTTTCTATGTATAATAAAAAATATCTATCTGTGTACAGGGACGAGGGTAAGAGGAAGTTACTTATTTGCTTTTCTTGTCATTGGAGTAATGGAACCTAAATTATTCATTAAAGAGCTGATTGCGTAACCTCATTATAAAAAGATTGCGAGATGAAAAGTTTGCCACATGGGAAGTAGGCAAGAAAAGCCCATCAGCACATAGTAATACATAATATAAACAAAAAGGTGTTACGGAAGTGCTACCACGAGGATCTCTGAATAAAATATTCAACAAAATGTTGCTCTTTTAGTTTTATTTACAAAATACTACAAATTAAACTTAATTAACAATATCTCAATAATAATTCTATAGTCACCATACTGCTCAGCTTTCTTCAGGAGTATCCCAATCTATGTCTGGTTTACCGTCTTCGCCAAACACCCATACGGAAAATCTGAAACAAACAAAATGAATGTCAATGAACTTATTCTAATTATTTAATTCATTAACTAGATAATGCTGTGTGAATTGTCCAGCATTATTTATTATTTATTTTATTTATTATTCAAGTTTTTATGAAGGGAGTGCCTCTGTAACTTTAATATACACACACAGTGAAAATTACTTTATTTTAAGATAAGGATAAGGTGATTATGGTCAAACATATCTTTGGCCTTCATGCTAGGTCCAGGTGGGAAATAATTCAAAACATTTTCTAAAACGAATCCATTATACTCAAAGATCCTAGGATCCTACGTTCCATTATACTTAAGCAATGTAACTACATACAAGAATTGTATTTTTGTATGTAGTTAATGAATAAACTTAAAAACTATGGACCGGTTTCAAAAATTCTTTCACCAGCTTACTTTTCAGGGAGTGACATAGGCTGTTTTATCCCAGAATTCCCACGGGAACGGGAACTACACTACGCAGGTGAAACCTCGAGGCGGTGCTAGTTATTATATGAAAATATCAAAATATAACAGATACAGTTGAAATTGTTTTGGAAAAATATAAATTTGCTCCAATAACTGCACAAACTTTTTGCATAAAAACATGTTAATTTCCGGGTTCTAACTATTTGTATCTAGTTACTAAATCAAATAATAATTTATTATGAAAATCTATAAATTTTACTAAGGTTAAGATTTTGAAGTAGTTGTTTGTAGTGTATTTTTTATTCATTTGGCTCGGGCAGGGTACCATCTTAACAGTAAACAAAAAAAATGTTTACTGTTAAGATGGTCGCTGCCCGAGCCAAATTAGCCTCGCCACCTATTTTATCTTATTATTTCGTTGGACAAAGGTAATTTCAAAATTTTCAATGGGCAGTTTGTGATACCTTTTATAAGCTTTTTTTAATCCCTATCATAGTTTTATTTTGTATAGTTTAGAAGGAGATACGATGTTGCACTTTGTGGCCACCAAACTCAATTATTGAACCTCCTCCCTGCAATCATTTTGTGAATTTTCTACTATGATTTATTATAAAACTACATAAAATAAAATATTTTATTGTATAGATAAGATATTGGTCATATTTTGTGATGTTTTATTAAATAAATTAGATTAGTTTGAGGATTATTTAAAACAGTAAGAAAAGAATGGGGAAATTTACTACTAAGCAGATGTAAATGCATTTATTAATAAAAATGCTAAGTAGTTACAGCACAAGACTTGAGTAGGTATGGTTCAGTACCTAGTATAGACTTTTAAATTTTAAAATTATCAAATTTTAAAATTTTTGAATTATCTTACATCATCGTTTTCAGCCTATGTTAGCCCACAGCTGTATTTAGGCCTCCCCTAATGAGCACCATAGCATTCCTTTAGCTTCATTCTTAGAGCTGTGTTGACAACATTGGTTTTCTGTCAGATTTACGTGTTACTATACATATGGTAAGTTAGGTGGAAACAATTTTTATCAAAGAGGAAAACTAAGAGGATCCATCTAGGCTAGGCGCAGCATTTGGGAAACTTCGCAGTATTCTTGTCATCCATACCGCAATGCTTAAAAATGAAAGTTTTCAATCAGTGCATAGTACCCGTCATGCATGACCTACGAAGTTAAGACATGGACAATCACAATGTGCAAATCTATAGGATGAAAATCCTACTGATTATAAAGAGGAAAGACTTGTTTGTTTGTTTGAATTGAATAGGCTCTAAAACTACTGGACTGATTTGAAACATAACCAGAATCCTACATTAGCCCTGATGAACATTGATAAATAAATAACGCTGGACAATTCACACAGCATTATCTAGTCCCAAGCTGAGCAGAGCTAGATAGGCTGGGCGAACCGCTAGTATTATTATAAATTAGACATGCTTACTTTTCCCAGTTAAGACCCATTCCTATCAGGGTTAGTGTTAAAAATCCATGCCAAAGTGTAGTCACAAAGGCTTCTGGCTGGCGTTTGTGTCCAAAATTTTTAAAAGTTCTACTAGCCACCGTAGTAATAACTTTGGGTTGTAGCACCATACTTCACGCAGCACTCTTCCGTTTACAACACAGATTTATAAATATAGTTGGTTTACAAAAATAATTAACCGACTATCCTAGGATTTACACGTAACCACAGATGTAATGTACTAGGGATGCTAACGCATCACGTAAGTCACGTAACGTAAATAGAGACCAATGAGTGAATGAGTCATTGAGTAGGTATACCTACCACAGATGTACTAGGGATGCTAAAGGTATACAATAACTTCGTTCGATAGAGGAGACAGGAAAGAAGCAATGAATGAGTAGCAATGAATAAAGAATAAAGTATACAATAACTTCGTAAGAAGAGACGGGACACCATAGAGCAAAATGAGTTGACTTGACTGGGCACCCGGAAAACAGCAACATATCAGCCCCGATTTAGATACATACACAACATACGCACAGCCGAAACTGTCATTGCACACATAGACAAGGACAAGGCTACCAACACAAAAAAAATAGGGATGCGCTGCTACTAGTTCGAATTTTTCGATATCGATGAATTAGCTGCCCTACTAGATACCTATCAGTTGATTTTCATTAATTAAAACACAGATTAACATTACAAATTTATTAAAATAAGCAAAAACAAAGTATGAACAAGATCCGTCAAATGCGATCCGATTTTTCGACTTTTTTCACATGGCATTATTTTGAAAAGTATTAAACCTAGAGAAATTTTGAAATGTATCATTAATTCATTATTTCAAATTTCAAGATAGTAGCTACAGTAGTTACTGAGATATTCAAGAAAGAGCGGAGACGGAGAGAGCGAGACCATAGCAAGACCGATCACGACACACTAAAAAAAGAAAATTACAAGTTTTTTCTACAACATCCAGGATAGCAGACGAGGTTGAAGTTGAGGGAACTTCTATTAAAGGAAAACCAAAACATTTAAACAAACTTATGAAGAAAGCCACAATCTCGAGTTGGTCGAAAACAATCCCAATTTTTGCTTACCACTTGGCTCTCTACAAGAATGATACGGGAACCCTAACATTTGCTCTTCCGAAAGTGGTTTCCTTGTGAGGTTCCTTGAGGGGACGGCAGTTTTTTTTAAACGGGTATTTCTGTTTGTAAAATCTTGTTCCTTAAAATGCTTTCCACACAGAAATTTCAGCTGGTACAGTATTTCGATGGGTATATAAGCTAGATCTTCATTGCCACACTCTTCACCCATTTTTTACATCTGAAATATTAAAAATAAATGTTGTAGGTACGCAAGTAGGTACACTTTTCAGCCACTGGTACTAGATTCTATTCTTATTTCTATCTCATGGGAACTGCTTTATGGGATAATAAGTAGCCTTTGTTTTATTCCAGGTTAAGAACTACCTTAGGACTTAGGACTACCTTAGGCTTACAAATACCGTTCAGTAGTTTTGGCGTGAGAAACTAACAAACATCTATCCAAACTTTCGCATTTATAATATTGTTTCTGTGCGCGGTTTCGCACACATTTTGTAAAGGAATAATAAGTACCTAGCCTATAAATAAAGATCATAATCAGAGCCTAATATCACTAGATAAAATAACAAAAGGTTTAGAAAAGAAAGAGTGGTTTTATTCTCATACTTAGGGAAGCTTTGGTAAGCCAAAGCTTCCCTAAGTATGAGAATAAAACCACTCACCGCCACCTAAAATACACGCCTCGTTTACAAACTTTTAAATCTTCTAAACAATAACGCAAAATTTTCCAGAAATTGAAATGGAAGTCAAAGAGAATAAAACCACTACGTTGTATTGAATGATTTGAATGTCACAGACTATTCAAAGATCTAAAGAGTGAGTAAAATTATGAATGACAGAATAATTGGTAAGTGACGTCATATTCGCCATTATGTTGGCAAAGATTTGGTAGCCCAGCCCAGTCCATAGAAACAAACTTACTTTTGTTTGTTCCTAGTTGCATCTGACTGGGGATCTCTTTTTTCATTGCAAAACCACTCAAATAAACAATATCTAAAAATGACTGTAAAACCATCAGTTATACACTGGTTCCGACTAGATCTTCGCATACACGATAACTTAGCATTACGAAATGCAATAAACGAAGTAAGAATAACTTTTCACCAAGCTTTTCTCTCACTGCCTTTACCTTATAGCAAAAGACACCGTGCTGTTTGTAGTGTGCTAACCCTACAAATTATAGGTTTCTGTGTCGATTGTAAATGTCTGTCTTGTCCAAGTCCAAGAGTGAGCCTCTTGGCCTTGATTGATTTGCAAACCAGTGACATGACCTTCTTACCAGTACGCAGTACTAGTGCTAGCTCATAGACTTATTATACCTAACCTATTATTTCTCACGAATAATTCTCCATTTACAGGCAGAAAACAGAAAACATTTATTAAGGCCGCTTTACTTTATGGATCCTGATATCAAGACCAAGATAGGTGCAAACAGACTAAGATTTCTAATAGAAAGTCTTCAAGACCTGGACTTGAACCTGAGAAAATTAAACTCCCGCCTCTATGTTGTAATTGGAAAAGCATCTGAAAGTTTACCTAAATTATTTGATAAATGGACAGTGAAATATCTGACTACCCAGGTGGACATTGATCCCGAAGTTGTAGAACAACACGAGATCATTGAAAAAATTGCTGATGAAAAAAATATATTTATAAATAGCAGAGTTCAACACACAGTTTATGATCCGAATATTGTCCTTAACAGGAATAATGGTGGAGTCCCACTCACATACCAAAAATTCCTATCACTGGTCAATGACATCCAAGTCAAGCAAGTCATAGAAATAACCAAACAAGTATCCAATGAATGTAAGCCTGACGAAACTGATGATTACAATGTACCAACTCTTAAAGAGATTGGTTTGGATGAAACTTGCAAAGGTCTATCCAAGTTCCCTGGAGGAGAAACTGAAGGTAGAAAGAGACTCAACCTGTACATGGCAAAAACAGACTGGGTATGCAAGTTTGAAAAACCCAACTCCTCACCTAACAGCATAGAACCCAGCACTACAGTTCTAAGTCCATACATAAGCCATGGTTGCCTGTCGGCTAAACTATTTTACCACAAACTTAGAGAAGTTGAGCAAGGAAGGAAGCACACATTACCCCCAGTTTCACTTATGGGACAGTTAATGTGGAGGGAATTCTACTACACTGCAGGCACCGGAACAAAAAACTTTGATAAAATGGTTGGAAATGTTGTTTGCACACAAATACCCTGGGGGAAGAATGATGAGCACCTCAGAGCCTGGGCTGAAGGTAGAACTGGGTACCCATTTGTAGATGCCATAATGAGACAATTGAGGCAAGAGGGCTGGATCCATCACCTTGCAAGACACATGGTGGCTTGTTTTCTAACCAGAGGAGATTTATGGATATCTTGGGAGGAAGGAGCTAAAGTCTTTGAGGGACTACTTCTGGATTATGACTGGTCTCTCAATGCTGGCAATTGGATGTGGCTATCAGCATCTGCTTTCTTTTATAAATACTTCAGAGTCTACAGTCCAGTAGCTTTCGGCAAGAAAACAGACAAAACTGGTTTATACATAAGGAAATATGTTCCGGAACTGAAGAAGTACCCAGCAGAGTATATTTTTGAACCATGGAAAGCACCCAAGTCTATACAAACAGCTGCTGGGTGTATTATTGGTGTAAACTATCCAAAACGAATAGTTGAACATGAAACCATACATAAAGAAAATATGAAAAAAATGGCAGAAGCATACAAGGTAAATAAGGAGAAAAAGTCTATGAAACGCCCTAGGCCCAAGGATTAAAGGTTAAAATATCTAAGTATTAAAGTGTGATCTGAACTTAAGAAGTACAAACTATAGTTATAAGCTGCCTGATAATCAGTGTTTTTTAGCTAGTAATTAAATCTAATTTTTGTTGAATTATGTACTTTTTATTTACTTATGTTGCACATTATATAGATGCAACAGTGCAGGTTCTTGGATCTTAACACCATGTGTAAGTTATACCAACCTATAGGATCTTCTTTAAGATTAGAAGACACCTTTGCGTAGCACTATCACATCACAGTGGCAACATTACTTCCCCCCAAAGGTGGCATTATTAAACCAAGTTCAGATAGTGTCTATGATGCACATGCACATGTTGAACCTGATGGAGTTGTACTGGCGAACTCCATTAGTATTCATCTATGCGATGCGAGCCCCTTTGGGTATCACCGCAAAGGCTGGGCAGTGAATGTGTTAACATTTAATTTAATTTTTAATAAAAAAAGATGTTTTTTTTTATAAATTAGGTAAGTACCTACCACATACCTACCTACAATAATATTTGCGCCACTCAGTTAAATAACAACAGCAATAGGTTCGACCGAAAAAAAAAGATGTCTTTGTCGTGTTGTGTTATCAAAATATTATTTTATTGATTTTTCATTAGATTGTCTTATTTTATTTTTTTATATTATTAGTACCTATGTAATTTTCTAGAGTGAACTGCTGCTGCTGCTGTTTACTACATACAGTCTTGAAAACTAGTAATTATTTTTGTAATTCTGCCTCCCGCGATACAGGTTCAGGTTCCTAGTGCCCCACCACCAGTAAACTGTTTGTTTAAGCATTTTGTAATAGTAAATAAATGTTTTTTTTTTTTTTTATTAATTAGGTAAGTACCCAAACGGCGGCGGCTGCACATGCCGCCGCCCCGTTTATAATTGGCCAAAGAACGGATCCAGTTTTTTTCTAAAATGTAACGTCTGTTAACTGTTGGTGAAAGTCCCGTCAAAATCGAATAGGTACTCCTCTGACGGAGAAGCACAAGTTGTAATTAACATTTTTATGATTTTTTGCTATTAGAATCTAAAAAATATTTGTCTAGGCCCTGAAAGCCAGCAATTGTATAACCCGGTTCATTGAAGAAAAGAATCTGAAATACGAAGTTATTGTATACTCATTGTCTGAAATGGCGGCGTTTATCATGGCCTCTCGATTGCACACTATTGCCGTCTATACTCACTCACGCGCGTACAAACAGCAGGAAAAACTAGCCTTGGTTTGCTTTCACACTGCCTAGCCTTGACGCGGCGGCGGCGGTCGGTGATTGATACGAATTAGCGATGTGACGTACTTGTAAAATCGAGTACCAGGGCTTCCAAGTAGGTCGTATAAAAACCAGGGATCAAATACTTAAAATCAAAAATTCTTTATTTGCATAAATACAAAAATGTACACTTCGAAAAAGTCAAATTCTTAAAATAAACACTGACACGGAAATAAAGTGATATTTTTGATTTCTGTCGCTTCGGTATATAGACTCAAGTAATAAAGCGACGAAGAAACATTTAGCCTGTTAATTGTTATTTTTCGAGTTGGAGCAAAACCCGTCCCAAGCTTTTTTAGCTTCTAGATAATCTGGTATCTTGTAGTACCTAACTACCTTTTTTTGCACAAAAGTTTTGTAGTCTTGCAAGTATTTCATTGATACCTTGTGGTACCTATTACGTACCGCGGTGGGGCGGCGCGGTGGGTGCTGGTTTAACTGTTTATATACGACCCGGTCTTGTTTTTACTACTATGAATTTGAAAAAAAATCTTTGATCTGAAATTTTATATGCCAACTGTACTATCTGTCAACGCAAGTACAAGCTGCCATTTTAGATTCGTTTCTCTATTGAATCGGGTTATACCTTAGACAATTTAACCCGCTGTCAAGGTTATACCTATACCTAATGTATTTTGGTTAAAGCTGTGCGTACGTCCATCGCATCGGAATCGGAGCGTACGTACACAGTCATAGTCTGTCATAGACTCATAGTAGTACGTGTACGTACGTGGTAGGTTATACCATGGTACAATAATATAATTAGACCATGGGTTATACTACTTAATCTGTGGTATGAAACTGAATCCGTTCTTTGTTATGGTTTTGGTCCCAGGAAATCCCTTTTCTGAATTTCCCAACTCCTGATATTTTTTAGTGCCTTGATTTTGTCATGATTTCGTTCGTCCAAGCGTTTGACGAAATTGTCAACGTCATTTGTCAGAGACAGCTGGACATGACAAACAGCTGTCTGTTGTCATATCAAGAAGAAAAATAAAAATATAACCAAAAATAATTTACAGTTGGAAGCAAATTAAAAGAGTATTACGAAACAAACAAATCAATGAAATATTATAAAAGCAACAATTTGCCACAAAAGTCCAGGTATGTACCACAATAGAATAAAAATAAGTCTTGCAAATCATGTTCTGCTCCAAATAATCTACGCATTTGAACTAAAAGCATCTCTATTTTCATTTTAGATGTCTGCCAAAACTATAGCTAGTGCTACGGTCAGAGCTGTTAAGAAAAGGATGCTGCCTTCTAGAGCGGCACTTGTTCTGACTCCATCTGCAGTGGAGAAAGTGAAGGAAATCATGGCCAAAGAGGATGCTAAAGGTTTCATAGGCCTGAAGGTTGGCGTTCGGCAGAGAGGCTGCAATGGCCTATCATACACATTGGACTATGCAAAGGCTAAAGACAAGCTTGATGAAGAAGTAAAACAAGATGGTGTCACTATTATCATAGATAAAAAAGCACAATTAACCCTACTAGGTAAGTCACTGCTGTTTTTTACCTCACCAATTGAAATAACAGCCAAGCATTAAAAAAAAACCAAGACAAAATCAACAATCATATCTATGACAGATGTTGTTTTATTTGCAATATATACAAAATATATGTATATAGTTGCCAGCAGGTTTTTAAGGTGACCTCCCGATAAAATATATATAGTTGCCAGCAGGTTTTTAAGGTGACCTCCCGATAAAATTATTATGAGTTTTATTGATTTATTATAATAACATCAGTTTTTTTAACCATACAGAGATGAATGATGTGAGTAGGTATATAATACAATAAGATAGGTACTAATCTAAACATTTTCTCTCTATAGCTACATTTGCTATTTGTAGGAGTTTTCACTGGTAATTGTAAACAAAATTAAATATCCATATGTTTGGCGCACAAGATATTGAGCAGATAGATAACGAGGGACATAGGGGCAAATTTAAGGCTGGTCCTACAGTTGGGATCATCAATCATGTATGAGTTTACAATTTTTACAGTATAACAGCAGTTTGGTCAAGTAGCTGATTCCCTAAAACTGTAATTCGTTGTTTCAGGTACTGAAATGGACTTTGTAGAAGATAAACTATCAGCGGAATTCGTTTTCAATAACCCAAACATAAAAGGCACTTGCGGTTGTGGTGAATCCTTCAGCATATAGAAAATTTGTTAATAATTATAGGTTTTAGCTTCATTTTCTTTTATGAAAATATTTGCTTTACAAAGTATCCCCTAATAAGCTAAAATTCCGAAAAGGCATAAATTTTATAAAAAGCAGCTGCAAGCTCCATCCATCAGAATGGTCTGACATTGATCTCAGTAATATTGCTTTCTTTTAAGCTTTGAGATATTATTGTTTGTACTTTGAAAATTTGACTCTGGTAGCTTTACTGGAATGTTCTTGGTGTAGTTTAACCTCTTCTGGTATTACAGCTTATTGGGAGGCACACTGTATGGTTGTTGTAGTGTAGATAGAGCTTTAAAAGCATGGGTCTGAGAATCTGTTAACTTCACAATATGAACAACCAGAAGGTATAAGTTAATGAAGATGAAATTAAACAGCATTAAATAGCAGATTGTGTATATAGTAAAATAATACAACAATGTATTCATCTTATTTTTTATAGTTATGACTTGTGATAGATTAAATTATTATGTTGATTGATTACATAAACACTCTAATTTTTCAACTTCTACTGTATGTAGGTCCTATTCTAGCACCTTTTCTACAGCATATAGTACAGAAAGACCTAGGTAAGAATATCTATTAAAGAAATAGATGTAATATATCTATGTAATAGTAGGTTGGGTACCTCATAGTTGGTAAATTTTACACAAGTAAGTAACAGGTTAACTATTACAGATATCCTGTGTCTTCAAGACCAGTCTACAAAGCATAGACCTTATTAATCAGGCAAGATCTCATCTCCATCCATATGCATGGGTCAATCCAGCATTATCTAAGTCATATCATTCATGAAATACCTACCTATATTAATATGTTGTTTAACACTCGAGGCCCACAACACCACATTATGGAGACACACTATCTGGAGGTCCTGCAGATGCCCCGCGTCGCACAGCCGGTTTTGTAACTAATATGAACTATGTACCTAAGTGGCCATAGTCGCTCTTACGGATACTGTTTACAAAAAAAATATATCTGCAGATATTCTTATAACTTTAAAAACATTAGGATAATGGCATAAATGTGAGGTTAAGACCTTATATTTATGTCATTATTCTAATTTATTTTATTTTATTGACTAACATTATGATGTTATTTAGTGAAATAAAAACATGGAGCCTTGGGTACACAGGGTGGTTTTTTGAGAAGGGAGTAGATGACCAAATCCTTAACCGTGAGATTTAGAGTAAAATCGTCATCACCACGATTAATGAGAAAACACTGCATTATCTAGGTATGTTTTTAACACGGTTTCTAATATTTTACTTTTACAGAAAATCGAACAGACTGAATTTTCAAAAAATTAACGATGTATTTTTGCACCAACGGATCCGGTTGCTGATAAGAATCAATCTTTGCAAAGAAATCCGTTATTCCTAATAACGGATTATAATTTTTAATTATATTTAATTTTTTAATTTAATAATATAGTTAATTTTTTACAACAAATAATATAACATTTACATTAAGAGAACCTCGTTTTCTATAGGGACTATTTCGGTTTTTAATGGGTACGCTAGCATAACGCCAGCTCAGGTTTTATTTTATAGTCTTGTTCCATATCTCTGTTCCTATGAGAGCAATCATTATAAAATTTTGCATAGCTGAAACGATATTTATACTCTATTATTGTGTATAAATTTTGTTGCTATAGTATAAGCCGTTTTTGAGAACGGTCGTGTGTACGCTAGCTTTATCGTTATTCTGGCGTACCCACAAACAATGGTCATTATTTCTTAAACCAAGGAGGCGCTATTTATTTTACTTTTGCACTAATTATACGCTATATATTAGGCATAACAACAAACGTGAATTCGGTTATGTGTACGCTACCATCACGGACACAGATACGTCGTATAATGTTCTAAGGGGTCATTTGTAGTAGTTCGCCCGATCTTGAGACACCGCACACTGTATAAAAAATAAAAAACTAGAACTTAAATAAAATTATAATCCTAGTGCGAAATAATGAAATATTTGGGGTAAGCTTAAGTACTATAATCCTACGAAATTTAATTATATTTGCAGCCGTTTTTACTATCTAATATGTACCTCTACATTTTTAATCGATGCTAAATAAAATAGATGAGTAGGTAGTCACTTAAATTATACTAAGTATATTAGTAGTAGAGTATAGTTACTATCTATCCATAGAATTGGCCAGTGGGAAAATTTCGTTATTTATAACCTACTAGCGGTCTGCCCCGGCTTCGCACGGGTAGTTATTTTTTCGTAAATTTTCCAATGTTTTTAATACTTCTTATCTTATTCCGGACTAAGAGTAATCCAACAAATCAAAAACCATGAAAATCGGTCATACTCGTAAATGGTGTACCTAACTAACACGACTTTGTTTTTATATATACCTATACATATAAAACTCAATAACTTCAAGCCCCATTTTACCCTTTTTATGGGTTTTTATGAAAATTCCTGAAACGTATTTTAATTTATTGTGTTTTTCATATACCTACCTACACAGAAAATAACAATAAAAATTAAAAAGTTACAGCCGTTTCAATTCGGAGCCATACTACGATCCTCAAACTTTAATAACCCGATTAAACCCATTTTCAGGATTTAAAAAAAAAAATCTGAAACGTGTTCAATTCCTAATTTTATATTTTTAGTATTCCCTGAAAGTTTCAAGCAAATCGGGCCACTGCTGCATAAAAAGCTGCTGGTTAAAGAGTTACAGAAACACCAAAAAAACTTTAACCCCCTTAGCGGTGGAATTTTCAAAAATTCCCTTGAGGGAAGCTTGTGTATTAAGAGGTACCTACCCTCCAAATTTCAGCTTTCTAGCTTCAGCGGTTTGGGTTGGGCGTTGTCCCCAGAAAATAGCTTGTTCCTTTATATACCTATTAAGATTTGTATACAGTTCTATTATCATATCACTCTTTTTGAGCAAGAAGAGTGAAAAGTGTTCCTTCTCAAAAGTGTTATTTACTATAGCGCGGCGTAAAACTTACCCTATTCTCTTCTCTCTTAGGATAATAGTATTTTTAGGGTTCCGTACCCATAGGGTAAAACGGGACCCTATTACTAAGACTCCGCTGTCCGTCCGTCTGTCCGTCTGTCACCTGGCTGTATCTCATGAACCATGCTAGTTAGACAGTTAAAATTTTCACATTATGATGTATTTCTGTTGCCGCTATAACAACAAATACAAAAAAAATTAAAGGGGCTCCCATACAACAAACGTGATTATTTTGCTCATTTATACTCGATATTGATAACGGCAATAGGTAGACGCTTGAAATATTCACAGTTATATTATTGACTCAAAAAACAAATAATTAAATAAAGGGGGCTCTCATACAACAAACATGACTTTTTGCCGTTTTATAGATAATGGTACGGAAGCCATCGTGCGCGGCGCCCCATACCAAATCGTAGTTGGCCTGTTTTTTCTTTTTAATTTTAGTCTGAAAGCATCAGCCATTGCAGTAGAATATACAATCGTGCGCTCGTGCATATAGGTAGGTACCTAACTCAACTTTTTGGTGTCCTATAATATTTTTTAAAGCGATTACATTTCCTGGCTTATTGTTTAATAGCTGCTGCGCACGGCTTCGCATCCGTGAAAACTGATTTATGGGATGAAAAGCCTACCTATGTATGTTACTCTCCATCTCTTGGCAAAACTAAAGTCGATTGGTTGCTTAGTTAGTGAAGGAAGGCCAACAAAGAAACAACTTTTTTTTGTGGTCATTAATTTTTTATTCGTTCCACAAGCAATAACACTGGCGGGAAAGTGATTTGATAAAGATAATAAATATATATATAGATAATGAACGTATGATAAAACCAACTTTAGTCACTAGTATTTTTGGAGAATTTAAGAAAATAAGAGATTTTGTGCTAAAGATCTACATTTTCCCAAATCAAAAGAAGAATAATCAGAGTTGGTTTAGTACCTACTTCTATTTTCGATGAACTCACGATGAGTTCATAGAAAATGGCTTACGCTTTGCGGCTAATTACTTTTCCGCTAGTAAGAAAACAGAATTACTTTTACTTGTGGAAAGCAGAAAAAAACCACAAAAATTGTTGAATCTCGCGCCAACCCGCGTCGAACCACCGTTTTGCTTATAAAGTTTGTTTGAATCAGAAATTCGTCCTATGTCGCTACTGGCCATCTAGCGACCGCACCTAGCGACCGTTTTTACCCTAAAAAGACCGGATTTGATATGTTTAGCGCTAAAATAAAAGATGTGTCATTCGTACTAGTCGACTACTAAGTTCGGATACCTACCAAGTAAAGGTTGGGCAGCGTTCGGAAAACTACGTCGAGTCTTCTCGTCATCCATTCCATACCGTAATGTTTGAAAACGAAAGTTTTCAATCAGTGCGTCCTACCCTACCCGTCATGACTTACGGAGCTGAGACGTAGACACTCACGGTAGGGCTGGTCCACCAGCTAGCGAGTTATGGAGAGAGCTATGCTCGGAAGTCGGAGTTTCTCTGAAGGATAAGGATTCGCAACGAATACATCCGACAGAGAAAGAGAACCAAAGTTATCGACATAGCTCAAAGGATTAGCAAGGTGAAGTGGCAGTGGGCTAGCCAAATCTCTAGCAGCACCGACAACCGCTGCTGGGGTAAACGTGTTCTTGAGTGGAGACCGATGCTGGATGCGGCAAACTGAAGACAGGGCGCTATGGCGCTCATTAGGGGAGGCCTATGTCCAGCAGTGGACTAATATAGGCTGATGATGATGACTATAAGTAAATACTAGATAAACTAGTCGTCGTCTCCCTGATAATGCGACTTTTAAAAACATTCTCATACAGCCAGTCTAAAGCGTTACCCCTATGATTATTGGAATCATTACACACAAATTAAATGAGATCCAGGCAATTGTCGACATTGGGCACCAGCGCCAGCCAGATCGTCGACCCATTGGGTGGGGCGCCCAAGCCAACAACGCACGAAAACTTCAAACATCAAAATAAGGAATGGTTCCCTTCACGCCGATTTCCATAACGTCGATTCCCGCAACGTCGACTTTCGTAAAGTCGAATTCCTTTGACGGCGACCGCGCTTTTTCGATGTGTACCTATCTACTGTCGTCAGCGGCATGGGGAAAGTTAATAAAAACTTTGTGTGGCTGATAAAGATTTCATTAGTAGGTAGTAATGAAATCTTTATCATTTATTATTACATATTATTTAATGTTGTTTTTATAAAAATATTTAAATAATTAATGCATTCACTGCCCAGCATTGCACTTATGTGTGAATAATTAATACAATTGGTTTATTCGTTTATCCCTTCCATTTTTAGTATTGTGAAAAGATAAATAAACAAATAAATTTAAATCAATAGAAAAAATGGAAAGAGTGCCCATGGCGCCCCCCTTGCTTCCCGCTAATTATTATATTATATCTACTATTTGTTTGTGCGCATGCAAGCATGAAACTGGGAAGATCTCGACAACATCTCAACAAAGTCAAATTAAGTCTAGTCAGGTACCTAAGTACTAATTTGTCGATTGAACACAGTTATGCTGGTGGCACTGCACTCCTCACGGTGCCCTTAGGAACAATTGATGCAGAATAAAAACATAAATTAAGTAGAGTTTAATTTATCTATGGAACTAGATAATTATAATCACAAATAAGGTCAAACGTAGGGACGAGTTTTCTCGTCCCTGGTCAAACGCACATACCTTGGTGCCTATACGTACCGACTTGCGACACGCTCACAATCAAAATATTGATTGATAAGATAAGAAAATTTCTTAACCGACCGCTCCTTTCGCCGAACATGACTTAGTTTTCCACGTAGATGGATTATATAGCCTTCTTCCTCTAAGGTTTTCCAGCTCAATTTATTCACTGATAGACAGACAAACTTTCGTAGGTATTTATAATATTAGTATGGAAGTATGAATGTCAAGATCATAAAATGCACGATAACACAATAACAAAATATTTAAACGGCTTTGGGATGGATGCAATGCAATGCAGGTAACAATTAAAGAAGTATGTTTAGGTACTTACCTAAACCTATAGGTATTGATACCCGTAGGTACCTTACCCCAACACAACACCAATTGAGGGTAAACAAGATCCGCCAAGTGCGAGTGTAACTCGCGCGCCGAGGGTTTCAAACATTTGCCAATTATTTGGACAATCAATTTTCCGTCTTTTTTCGAATGGCAATATTTTTAAAAGTACGAAACCTACAGCAATTTCGAAAACTGTTTTAAAATTTACAAAACAATGCCTTTCATTTGATAAACCAATAGGTAGATAGCCCCCTTTCGATAAAAAATATCCCCCTTTTCGACCATTCTTAATGTTTTTTTTTAAAAATGGTCTTTTTTACAGACTTCTCTATATTTTCCTGTAAAATATAGATCCCTATATACAAACGCCTAATAAATTGTACATGGATCGGTCATCAATCTTCGGAGATAGGAGGGGGAAGAATGGTAAATTTTTCAACTTTTTTTAAATATTTTAAAAAGTATGAAACTTACAGAAATTTCAAAAAGTGTTTTGAAAAGGCCAAAACGTTACCTTTCATTTGATATGCCACTAGGGTAGGTACCTTTTGAAAAAAAATCCCCCTTTTTGACCATTTTCAAAAACTATTATTATTACAGACTTCTCTATATTTTTCCTGTAAAATATAAATCGATATCTACAAACGCCTAATATATTGCACATGGATCGGTCATTTTTTTTGAAATATTTCAAAAAGTATAAAACTTACAGAAATTTCAAAAAGTGTTTTGAAATGGTCAAAATGATACCTTTTATTTGATACCCCACTTGGGTAGATACCCCTCCTTTTGAAAAAAAAATCTCCTCCTTTTTGACCATTTTTCAAAAACTATTACTATTACAGACTTCTCTATATTTTTCCTGTAAAATATAAATTGATGTCTACAAACGCCTAGTACATTGTACATGGATCGGCCTGCAATCTTCGGAGATAGGGGGGGGAAAGGTCAATTTTTCGACTTTTTTTGAAATATTTTAAAAAGTATAAAACTTACAGAAATTTCAAAAAGTGTTTTGAAATGGTCAAAACGATACCTTTCATTTGATACCCCACTTGGGTAGGTACCCCTCCTTTTGAAAAAAAAATCCCCTTCTTTTTGACCATTTTTCAAAAACTATTATTATTACAGACTTTTCTATATTTTTCCTGTAAAATATAGATCGATATCTACAAACGCCTAATATATTATATATGGATCGGTCTGTAATCTTCGGAGATAGGGGGGGGGGAAAGGTCAATTTTTTGTCTTTTTTTGAAATATTTCAAAAAGTATAAAACTTACAGAAATTTCGAAAAGTGTTTTGAAATTGTCAAAAGAATACCTTTCATTTGATACCCCATTTGGGCAGGTACCCCTCCTTTTGAAAAAAAAAATCCCCTCCTTTTTGACCATTTTTCAAAAACTATTAATATTACAGACTTCTCTATACTTATATAGACTTCTCTTTTGAAATTTCAACATCAAAATTTGTACTGAAATTATTCATTTTCATTTATTTATATATTTTTTCTTGAAATCAGTAATGGCGCACGAAATGTATCATTATTTCAAATTTCAAGTTAATAGCAGCTGCAGTAGTTACTATGATATTCAAGAAAGAGCGGGGACGGACAGAGCGAGACCATAAGGGTTTCAAAACCGATCTTTGAAACCCTAAAAACGAAACAAATAACGTTTTTAATACTCAGTTCTATTACCATGCTTATTCTCAAGATCTTTACATCTGTATTTATTGAGAAATTAAGGATTTAGTAAAAATTTAGAGGTGACTGAGATTTTTATCTATCGACAAAATTTTATGGAATCGTGTTTTGGAAATATTCAATCGATAGAGTAAACTCCTTAACTTTTTTCATTTATTTATATATTTTTTTCTTTAAATCAGTAATGGCGCACGAAATGTATCATTATTTCAAATTTCAAGTTAAAGCTGCAGTAGTTACTGAGATATTCAAGAAAGAGCGGGGACGGACAGAGCGAGACCATAAGGGTTTCAAAACCGATCTTTGAAACCCTAAAAACGAAGGTTATTCTGTCTTGTCTACCTACACAGCTGTCGACCAATCTGTTTTTAGGGTTCCGTGCCTAAAAAGGAACCCGTATAGGATCACTTTTTTGTCCGTCTGTCAACCCTCTTTTCTCAGAAACGCGTTGAGGTATCGAGTTGAAATTCACTTGTCATCTACACAGGTTCGTTACGTTACTTCTTGGACCAGCGATATTCAACAAACTTCTAGTTAAGTCAACGCAATCAGCCCGTTTATGCCCAAATATTTTGAAATTTCCTAGGGAATCACATGCTCACAAATCCTATAGGGTACTTTACATTGACCTATATAATAATGAAATTTGTCAAGAAGCAAGGTCTTATAGTACAAGTAAAGGGACCAAAAGTTTGTAGTTTATTATTACAAAAAAAAATATTTTTATTCTCGCATTGCTTGCTACATTGCGATTTGATTTTCGGTCCAAAGCGGCATTGGCAAACCTGTAGGGTACTTGCCTTTGACCTACAGTCGTAAAATTTGGCAGAAAGCAAGGTCTTAAACACGGTTTTATAGCAGAGTAAAGTTAAAGATCCGAAACCAAAAATTAGTAGATAATTACCAGAAAAAAAATCGCATATGACCGAATACCTATGAGGTTCTTCCCTTTGACCTAGCTAGAGTCATGAAATTTGGCAAGGAGCTTCTTATGGCACAAGTAAAAAGAAAAATCCGTTTTTTATATTTTTTTATCTCGCTAGTGACCAAATCTATAAGGCTTATCTATACTTTCTGTTGAACTAGAATCATGCTATTTGGCAAGAAACAAGAACACACAACAAACTCTTAATTTTACGGAACCCTCGGTGCGCGAGTCCGACTCGCACTTGATGTTTTATTTTTTTATTGTAATTTGCAATAAAGCTTGAAATCATTTGTTTAAAAATGTATGCGGAAGCTTCGTTTATATTTACAATTTACAAATAATGGAAGTTACCTTTACCACAGACCAGTTAAACTGGTCTGTGCCTTTACCTAACTTCATCAACATATATAATTTATACGTAGGTAGGTAGGTATAGTCTACAGCTGACAGCATACCAGCTATACCTATAGGCATCCCCTTAAAAGCGCCATGGCGCCCTGTCCTTTGCTTGCTTGCCGCATCCGCAGTCTTTCGCAGGTAGTCCGTCATCCCACCTAGCTGAAAGGTTTCTACACTACGTTTGCCGAGTCGCGATCTCCACTCAAGAACACTTGTAGGTACCCAGTGGTTCTTCTCCTCGGTTCTTCGTGAGATATAGGCAGGCCCACGCCACTTCAGCTTGCTAGTCCTTTGAGCTGTTGATAAGTTTGGTTCTCTGTCGGTATGATATGAAACCTATCCTTCAGAGAGACTCCGAGCATAGCCATTTCCATAGCTCGCTGAGCGACTTTGAACTGGTGGACCAATTCTACATGTGAGTGTCAGCCGTAGGTCGTAGGACGGGTAGAACGCACTGATTGAAAAATTTCTTTTTAGTAAATTTAATTTATTTACTATTACCTACATTACTCTAATATTGGCTTGTCAAATAGTAAAGGCTACAAATATTGATCATAGTGTTGGATACTAATACGATCTCGTCTCGACTGATGTCTGTCTTTTAGTTTAGCTTTTAGTTCATCGGCAAAACGGCGTGTCAGGGTGGCTCTGGAGTCATGGTCTTCTTGTCGGTAACGAGGGGCATGTGCTCAGTATAATCGGCCATAGAAATCTTTTATCTCGGCGGAGATCTTCGTCGTGCGTTTTAAGCTTCGTCAAGCTGCTGAGTGAATCTTGGACCCTCCATTTCGCTCTATCATGAGGTGCGTTTTGGAGCTCTTTGGGTGGTTTCCCTTCTTTTCGTCATCAGCCCAAGAGTCTCATCCGAGAGCTTGAACTTTTTGCCAGTAGGTACGCTGTTTTCGGCAGAGTTTGATGTCCTCGTCCCTCAACGTTTTGACCAGATTGTGTCGTGTCTCGTCAGCATCGTCAGCGGGTTCCAAAGCAACAATCTATCTCCGAGAATCTGCTCTTCTCGGTATCCGCCATGATTTGGATTGGGTTAAGATGCAGTACGCTCTGACTTATCAATAAAATCGAACCCAATCCAAAACAAGCTTGAGAAAACCTGTGATCCGTGGACTTGATCAGACAGTCTTCATCAAGTTGATATTCCTCGGAGGAGTCGGTGATCTGTCTATTCTTAGAGTAATAAGACATGTCTATTTATCTATCTGTCTTATCTATTTTACCGTTAAAGTCCCCCATATATAACAACGTTGTGTAAGGCTTTAGATATTTCTTCGCACATATCCACTTCATCATCCGACTTTACAAAGGTCCGTGGTTGTGTGCATGACAAGTACCTACACAACGCGAAGTATTGTTTCTATTTTGTTTACTGTGTGTGCGTGAGCTTTTAATGCGACACTAGGTTGCGGTACTTAGCGCATAGGATTGGCATCTCTCTAGATCTCTGTGGTCGGTATAGTAACCTGATTGACCTTCATGCGCTTGGACAGCCGAAGGATCAGGTACGCTACCCTGGAGACACACTGGAGGTTTCTTCTACGTTAGAGATGGCCTTATTGACAAGGAACCTTTGAGACCCTGAGATTTTTTTATCACCCTCGTGATCGTGAATGAGTAATGACAAAAAATGACCCGAGTCTAGGGTTACAGTGTCTTTCCTATCTCTATGGACTTCATATAACCCAAGAACATGCCATCTATAAAGAAAATGTTCATCAGATTCCATGTTGATGACTCGCGAGTCTATTCAGAGAGTATTAAACGGAACGTAACGGAGTTTCTGTAACGGAGTTTCTGAATAGCCCTACTAGTATCGCCCACTGATGGTTAATGCCTCGTTTCACTTTTGCCAGCCTCACATTCACAAAGAAACCTACGAAGTAATTGTTTTGATTTAATCGGAAAAGGGTGGGATGTAGCCTTAGCCAACGAACATGTATAGGTAGGTATTAATGATTAATACCTACTTACAAAATGTAAAGGCTCGCAGTCATCGGAGCCCTGAATAGCTCATTACAAACTGCTTATTTCATGATACGCGTTCATTCGTTCATGCCGGGTGCGTTTCGAGCATTGACTATTTACTTACGCAGTAGGTACCTACTTATACATCAATGGTTCCGAGACAGGCTGTAACCCGTGCGTGTTGTCTCCAGTCTCAGAACCATTGATGCTGTTATTTCCAGCGTAGGATCCATGATCTTTGTTTCCAGCACTCTGATAGCGACCAAAAAATATAAGCGTTCCAAATTAGAACTCACGAAAATGACAGTTGAGTGTGTACATTCGGTTGAGTTATTCCTGACTCGTCCCACATCCACATTGGTCCCAAATTCCCAATTGTTGTCTCAGGCACAGTAGGTACCCAAGTAACAAAAGCTTCTATAACCAAGGCGTTTTATCACCAAACTGTGATATAGTAGGCCTATAATGGTAACCATTGTGACTGCTTGTACTATAAAGGTTTTAAGCAGAACGATTTAGTTCTATAAGATTAAAGAGCATTTAAGTTCTATAATTTAGCTCTTAGAACGCTTACAGGACCGAACATTACAATGTTTAAAGTGCTGCACTGTAAAAGATATGAAAAAACCGATTATGGTACTATTTAGTGCTATAGATAGCCTCACTGACACTTTTATGTATCTATTTTGCACTAAAAATGCGTCTAAATAACTTTTACAGTGCAAGTGTTTTAGCAGTACCGAAAACACAAATTAGAGGGTCATTTTGCACTATTAAAGTACCTTGCACAACAATTACGTAACGTTTTAGCTACATAAAAGCTCCCTCTACATCAATATGGGACTAGTTCTGTAAAAGTCATGAAAAATCATCTATAGTATTAAATAGTACCATAGCGACTCTTGGTACAGCTGCTTAGTCACTCACTTCTAAATAGCTCTATAATGTGAGTTTGTGTTACTGCTACGCGACTAAAACGTGACATAAAAGCACTAAAATTCATAGTTATTGAACTAATTAAATTTATACCTGCTCTTCAGTATCAATTATATCACTAGTATTTTATAAATGGTGGATTTTTATCAAAAATCTGATTAAAAACTAAAGTTGTAATGGATTTAAGGTCTCTGCGTCGTAATAAATTGAGCGGTTATTATAAAAAAATGTTAAAAATCGATATAGTAACTACAGCATTATCATCAATACGACAGGCTCGTGTCCAAAATATAATAACTGGTCAAGCGAACGCTGAAATTATTGCACATGGTTCTGCACAAAATATTTGTTTGGTTTTGTACCACAACAGGGCTGTAGCAATATTATGCCTATTTCAAAAGCCAGTAAGGATGAAGAATATAAGAGTGAGAGTAACTCTGTTCAAAGTTCCTCAACATCGGAGTATTTAGATGAGGAGAGCAACAACGACGAACAATTACGCTGTGAATAAGAATTCCTCACCACGCATTAAAAAATTTGATACATATAATATGTTTGTATATATTTATAATATGTTTTTGATATACCAATCAAATTATTGTACTTAAATAATATACAAATGCGATTGTAATTGCAGGCACAAAAAGTGAGCTGTAAAGTTGAATCAATCAAATCAAAGATTATCTGCCTAACTTACAATTCAATAATGTATTTTGTCCCATTATTACACACTCTATATAAAGTGATAAAGAAAAATACGTTAAGTGTATATGAAAAAGACTTAATGTTTTAAATAATTTTATCTTATATGTATAATATAATACGATAATTACTATAATATAATATAATTATGTAAATATGTGATTTAATTTATACTCTTAACCTGGTACTAGTAGGAGCACCAGCCGTCAACAGCTCAATAAGTACCTAATATTTTTGTAAAAAAAACTTCGGTAGGCAGAATGTACCCACTCCTTAACCTGTTTAACCTGTAAATCAGGGTAGAAAAAACCCATAAATATATTAAAGATTATTTATCGGGTGCGAAGGTGCGGGTAGAAACAAGTATGTAGGTATTTATCTGTGGTATTTATAGATAAAATAAGTAATAAAAACGAGTGAGATTAAATATTTTTTTGTTTTGTGTGAGCCAGGTTGCAAATTAAACAAATTTAATTTGGTATTTATTTTATTAATGTTGCTAACTAATTTTAAATAGCGACAGATAAGCATTTCTTGAGGACTCAACTAAGATGAAACAGTTATTTAAACTTTTGCCTTTACCAGTACCACAAACTAAAGAAAAGTTATTTATAAGTTCCGACTTTTCATCTTTTAGGGTTTCTTCCAGTTTTTGCAGCGAATTCAAACTATTGATGGGGACAAATCCTATTTCTTTTTAAAAAAATCTTGTTGCTTTCTTCTCAAAAACTCTTCAACCTGAGCTTGCATTGAAATAATGCGTGACAAAAGTTGTTGTTGTGTTTCTTACTTCTGTCGCTTCCATTTCCGGTTGTTACAACGGTTTATTCAATACGGACTTTATGGCTGCTTTTTCCTGATAACAAAAAAAAGTAAAACCTTATTAACTTTTCTTAATCTAAGGTCTGTGTTCACCAAAAGATAATTGCACAATTAATCAGCTTTGAGTATTTTTTCTCTAGTTTTAGTACCTATTAAATGATGTAGGTACCTAATAAAATTAAATAGTTTCTTGGTTTCCGTTTGGAATATCCAAAATAACTACATCGCAAATTTGGCCCCGTGCGCATTTAACGCGACTCCATAAAAATAATTATTTTGACCATAGTATTTTATGTTTGAACAATGGAACCCTAATTATAATCAATTAGTTTTCTTTCGGTAAAAATAAATGGCTGCTGTTTGCTGGCATGATAGCACATTAGCAGCACGGCTGGAGCCTATGAGTACTATAGCAGTCATAGTCGGAACAAATGCTTATTTTATTTATTTAAATTTAATAAAAACACGAAAATTATGAAGGCGCTTTGTCGAATTTGAAGTCAGCATGTAGGTTTTAACGATACAATTAATTCCGCAAGTGCAAGTTACGGCAGACTTACACGTTACGTCTATGCAACAATGGTGAATGACATAAAGTAAAATAATAACTTACCGAAATATTAGTTTTCCTGGGAATACTCATTGGGAATACTCACGACGACACTTACGAAAAAAATCGCCAATAAATGTGATAAAAAAGATCACTCGAATCGTTTACAGTGCAAAAAAAGCTCTTTAAACATGTTTTGTTAACTTTAATAGTGCTAATTTGTGATATAAACCTTGCAGATGGCACTATTTTAGGACTAAAACGCGTTTCTCGTTACTTTTACATTTCAACTATAGAGCTGATTAATCACCATAAGAGCCTTTATGTAATGTCTATAGAATCAATAAGTGATAAAACTAGGGCCTATTTGCGGTTGTATAAACGTTTACAAGACCATTATAGTGCTAATCTTTAACACTAATTAGCACGTCGAAAACGTTCTCAGAACTTTTATAATACCAAATTTTGTTACTTGGGTAGGTACACAGTGTCCAAGGCCTCTGTCTATGTCTAGCCTAGCCAGACTGAGTCGACTATTGATCATCATAACCTAGCGTAAAGGTAGGAAAGCAAATAGCTTACCTAACGTTTTTTTCGTATTTCCAGATTGTTATACACTCTCTACCTGCTGACCGTATCAGATTTAGTGGAATGTCGCCAATGGTGGGAAACGTTATGGGACAATATCGGTGCTGATGACTACGGGTTTCCAGAAGGGTTTGAATTAAAAGGTGAGATTTCAACTAGAAATAAAAAAAAATGCTGGACAATTCACACAGCATTATCTAGCTCCAAGCTAAGCAGAGCTTGTGTTATGGGTACTAGATAACTGATATAAGTACCTACCTACATAATACAACAGAATACATAGATAGTTTTTTTTATTATACATAGAAAACGACCAGAACACCCGGAACAAATACCTGCAAATATTTGTCCCAAGGCGGGAATCGAACCCGCTACCTCCTGCGTCACAGGCCGCCCTTCGCCCACCGCGCCACAGAATCTATTATATATACCTTATTTTAACTAGTTTTTGACCGCAACTTTGCACGCGTTTTTCATGGATATTTATATCCCATGGAAACTGATTCGTGAGATAAACAATCGGCCGTTTTCCCGTGGTCCTACTATTTTGTCCTACTAGTAGGACCACGAGGGAGACCAGTTTCTGTTCGTCCTACTGTGACATATTTGAGCCGTAATGATTCTTTGTTTGAGAACAGAACCCTATTACAAGGCCTGCGCTGTCTGTATGTCCGTAATATGTTTTATTGGCCTGGTCTAGAACTACCTGTTTGCAAAATGTCAGCGCGATCCGTTCAGCAATTTTGGTGTGAAGAGGTAACAAACATCTGTACCTACTATTTATAAAGCTATTACTTATACTTAGGTATATTATATTTACCTTAGGCAGATTCTTTAGTTGGGTAAAAACAATTTTTAGAAAAAGGCCAAGAGGAGGATCCTGCTAGTTTGGGCAGCGTTTGGCAAACTACGTAGAGTCTTCTCGTCAACCAAACGAAAGTTTTCAATCAATGCGTCCTACCCGTCATGAAACGTGGACAGTCAGGGTAGGGCTGGTTCACCAGTTTAAAGTTGCCCAGCGAGTAATGCAGAGAGCTATGCTCGGAGTTTCTCTGAAGGATAGGATTCGCAACGAATACATCCGACAGAGAACCAAGGGTATCGAGTTACCGACATAGCTTAAAGGATTAGCAGGCTGAAGTGGCAGTGGCCATATCTCGAGAAGAACCGACAACCGCTGGGATAAGCGTGTTCTTGATTGGAGACCGCGACTCTGCAAACGTAGTGTAGGACGACCAGGTGGGACGACGGTTTTCGAAAGATGCCAGATGCTGGATGCGGCAAGCTGAGGATTAAGATTAAGATCGTACCTAGCATACACTTGGTAATGACGATTCTTTATTATGGTAATATGTGTCTGTATAGACACAGTTCAAGTGCTTCACGTAATAGAAAATAATTGAAAATATTTAATAAAGGCTTATTTTGTAACCATTAAGAAATAAAGTTATTAACTTTGAACTAAACTATTAGACGTTAAATAAGGTTAAAGGTTAGTATAATGGTACAAACAAATCTTCAACGTCATTCATTTGGTGGCCTTTTTAATCTTCTAAAATATAGATAGATACCTAAACGTGGAAGTTGTTTCACTTTTGGTACTCGGGGCCACGGAACAGAAAAAACAACTTATTTTTTCTGTTCCGTGCTCGGGGCGGTTTTCTACCAAGCACGGGACCCCTCCCGTGCCGGGGGGGGGATTGATGGTGGCTAAAAAGAAGTAAAAATACTGAACAACCTTGGTGGTTGACAATCCCGACCTAATAATTGTAATTATAAATTATGGTAGACGAGCGAGCCGCTATTTTATTTTTAGATTTTTTGATAAGAAATGTCTGGTAGACAATATAATAATAAATAAATAATATAATAATAGCAAGCAAGTGAGCTCTCAATTTTTTTAGATCTTGCGGTAGACGAAATATAAGCATAACTACAAATAACTGCGTGCGGAGCGATCCGCGCTAATTTTAGCATGTTTTGTTTGTCTATGATTTTAGTGGTTGATAATGTAGGGTTTTTAATTTTGACTTTCTTTGCCTTCATTATTTCATTGATATTTTGATAACATTTTATAAACTCTGGATGGAGTGTTCGCAACGACTGAGAATTTTTTTTAAGAAGCCGCAGCCTTTTCTGAAATTGGTTTGCATGCTAAGAAATTGCTAAGATAATAAGCTTAAAATAATCATATGTTTTTAAAGACAAATAACCTACTCTGCATCCATTATATTGTAAATAGCACCTACTATATTTACCTTTCTAGGTAAGTTATTGTAAGCATCGAGTGGAATTAACTGTGCTTATAGTATGTACCTAGTAATGTAATGATTGAGTAGGTACCAAAGTATCATCATACTTATCTTTAGATCATTAAGATATTAAGAGAGATAGTTTTACTTACTCGTACCTGCAAACGAAGATCGTTTGCACGTCGTTTTAAATTAAAAGCGATTCAGCCTTCGTCCATATTTAATCGCGACATCTAGATAAAACTTGACATACTAAAGTAGGTAGCATTGTATCTACATCTTAAACAGTCATATTTATTTGGTAGTTTAGAGCTCACATTTGCTTGGCTATCAATATTAATATTTAAAAAAATTCAGAATCTGAGATTCGAACTTTAGACTCTTCTAAAATCAGGTCAGGCAGACTACACTTTTGGCCCCAGTACACTTTTGTGTACTGTACTGGGGCCCCTAGTACTAGGGTCCCGCTGCCACCAATTAATGCACTTTGATGCATAATATTATTTATCATTATTCAAGGTTCGATCCGTAGGTATAATAAAATTTACATACGAAGCAATGCGCCGTTTAAAACCTCTTCGAAAATGTTGTAGGTACCTATTACCTAAGCTACCTAAAAATAAATTTAAAGGAAATAGAAAATACCGAAATGACTAAGATATTGGTAACTAGATGGCGCTACATTCGAGTACATCGTGGTGGGCGCCGGCGCTGCGGGGAGCGCGGCGGCTGCACGGCTCGCGCTCTCAGGACGCGGCGTATTGCTGGTCGAAGCAGGAGGGGATCCGCCTGCCGCTGCTAAGGTACCTAAGATGTTACTATTATTTCGTAATTGCAATTTCCTTCAAAAAAATACTAGGAACTACTTTCAGTCCAGAGTATTCTACTATCTCTAGATAACCTAGGATAGATTGTAGGTATATCATTTGGTCATAGGCGATGCGCGGCCTCCGTGCACGCCACAAAACCTGGAGATCCCGAACTTTTAGGCGGGTTCCACCACAATTTGTGGAGCGTCACTGTTAGGGTTCGCGGAAGCACTCTCGAAAGTCCCCGCGTTTCCTAGCACATTTGCCCGGAGGACCCCGTGAGGTTTTAATCAGTAGGAGTCTGACATAATCTTCCTCAGCTGGGGACGGAAGACTATCCATAAAGGATTTTCTCACGCAAAAAAAAAGGATAGATTGTATAATGTACATAATAGGTACTAGAGATGTAACGAATATTCGCATTCGCATTCGCATTCGCGAATATTCGCAGGATTTTCAATATTCGCATTCGCATCCGCATTCGCCAAAATCTATGCGAATATTTGGCGAATGTTGATGGGGCAAAAACGTACCTAAAATATTAAAAAAAAACTCTGCACATCTCGTAAATAGTGATGATGACAGTAACAAAAAAAGCAACATTATTATGTATTTACCAAATTATATCAGAGTCATACATGACAAAACGCGTATTATAATTTGTATTTTGATCAAGATCAATTATTATTTTCATAAATAACATCTACAAAATACAATAATCCGCCGTGACACGTTGAACACCAATTAGAGAACATAGACCCATGACGTCACAAAGTAAAATGGAAGGCACAGAATAACCACAGAAATAAGTAATGGTAAACGTATGACTACTATACTTGTTTCTATTATTTGATTGTATTTTTTATTTGTAAAGACATGCTAATGAATAATAAATATTATTGTAATTCTGTATCATAAAATTTTGTGCATCGGTGACGTCATAGACAGTTGCCACGAGTATTGTAGCGTTTTAGAGCGAAATTGATTGAATTATATTTTTAAAAACTCAATTTCACCTTCAAAATCCATATATTTTTTCTCAGAAATATGTTTTTTTTTCTATTCAGTAGATGTTTAAAAATATCAAGGGGTAGTCTCAAAATCAATCATCATGCCTATTACTATATTTTATTACGGCACTCTTATTGCTTACTTTAATTGGAACTTTGTAAGAAGCTATAACAAAGGTTTAAAAACTTAACTAAAAAAATATATGTTGAACTGACTTTGTTTGGTGACTAGTGTCTGTCCGTGGCTTTGCACGCGTTTCTACGAAATTAAAATTAATTTAATGTTTATTTTTTTCCCCATGGCAACTAATTTGTGGGATCGAAAAATAGCCTAGGCTTTGCTTTGAATGACAATGTATTGATTATTCTAACCCAGGGGTTAAGGTAACCTTTAATGGCGTGAACCACTTGACAAATTTATGGTTTGTTTTTGGCGTGCACAGGCCATGATCGGAGGACCTAGGACAAGGCCGTCTTTTATTTTTCATTATTATGTTATACTACTGGTTAATAAATAAATATGAATATTTGAAATACTAAAAAAAAACAAGTTATTTTCTAGTTACACCCGACCCAAAACTCATAAGCTAGAAATCTTAAATTTGAAGTATAGGAGTTTTGGAAATTACACCCCCAAAGGAAAAGAGGATTGAAGTTTTTTAAGTGTTTCTTTTAACTCTACGAAGTGGCCATTTTTTTTACAAAATATTAATAGGTATATGAAAGGTTGAGATTTGTAGTTGGGCTCCGACTTAGAAGGGCTGTCACTTGCTTTCTAACGCATAACGTGTAACTTTTAAACCAGTACCCCTATTTATTAATACATTTATAATTTTACATTTTTCATGTTCCGCATCTACTAAGTAAAATAAGTCTAAACTAAATTTTACTCATTGTTAATGGAGGCACTCATTTTTCCCAAAATAACATATAAAAAGACAAACAACTCCAACCGATAAATGTGTGGATAATTTTTTAATTTTTTTATTATATTAACGCGATTTGTAGACGAAGATAGCAATTATCAAGCGATTCATCTCCTTTTATTTTTTGCTCTGCATCTGTTTTGATACAATTATGCCAATATCAGTTTCAAATTCTGTATTTATCAAGGTTGTTAATTGTCAATGTCACGAATGAATGAAATAAACATTATTACTCGTACGCAATTGGTAGCTGAAGATAACTAATAGCAAGCGTTGGTAATTGGACAATGCGCGCGCCAATAAACAGTTGGCGGCAAGTTCGAAATACCAACATTCGCATTCGCATTCGCATTCGCGAATGTGAGCATCGAATACTCGCATTCGCATTCGCATTCGCGAATGTCGAAAATTTGACATTCGTTACATCCCTAATAGGTACTTAGTCCAGGTGCAACTCTTTCTTATATTCTCATATTTGCAGGTTCCTGGTGGCGGTACGAGCCTGGTAGGAAGCGAATACGATTGGTCATACAAGATAACATCCAACAACAAGTCCTGTCTGTCGACCACTTGTACCTTCTATCGCGGAAAATGTCTTGGTGGGTCCACCAGCATCAATCACATGCTTTATACGCGCGGGAATCGACAGGACTTTGAATACGACCTTCCTGGGTGGACGTGGAATGATATCAAACCCTATTTTCTGAGATACGAGGGTTTAGACGAACTAAAGCGACTGCCTGAATCATCGAAAAAGTACCACAATACCTCAGGGTTAATGAAATTGTCCTTCATGAATGACAGCAAAAGTCCTTGGCATCCAAGGATAATCAATGGATACAGACATTTAAACTTTCCCCATAACGATGACGTGAACGGAGAGTCACAGATAGGAGTGGGAATCATACCAGGATACGTGCATAAAGGGGAGCGGATGAGCACAGCGCGGGCGTATTTGGCGCGGGACGATGTCAAGCTTAATCTTAAAGTTGCAAAACATACTTTTTGTGTTGGAGTCATTATAAAAAACAAAGTTGTAATTGGAGTTAAATTAAGTCAAAAGCATAGAAAGATAATTCAAGTATACGCGAGCAAAGAAGTCATACTGAGCGCTGGGGCAATCGGAACGCCTCAGATATTGATGTTGTCAGGGATCGGACCTGCAGAACACCTGAATGACAAAACAATCCACTTGCAAGTAGATTTGCCAGTCGGAGAAAATATGATCGAACATTTTTTTCCATCTCTTTTTGTGTTAGTCGACAAAAGTACTGGAATAGCTGGAGATTTCGCGGCATTGGCCAGTAGAGCAGCCGATATTTTGGAGTACGTAACTACTAGGCAAGGTCCCCTTTCATCCATAGGTTTGGTAAACATAGGTGTTTTTGTAAATACCATTTGCTACAAGCACAACAAAAAAGTTTTAGATAAAGGCGCTAGTTGTGATGTCCCAAACCTTCAAATCGTGCACATTTATATAGATCGTCATTTTTCCAAGATCGGCAGATCGCATTTAGAGATGGTTTTTAATCGTAACATAGCTGATCAACTCGCAACTGCAGGAGATAAATATGGGATCATTTTGCTAACTCCTATAGTATTAACTCCTCACTCTCGTGGAAGCATCCGTCTAGCAAGTAGAGATCCATACGAGGGACCCGAGATTAATCCGAACTTTCTGTCCGATGAACGAGACTTAGAACAAAGCTTGCGTGCCATAGCTTTAATTGAAGATTTGATGGAAACCCCTGCGTTTAGAGAAAAAGGTGCGAAGCTTCTGAAACTGAAATTAGATTGTCCGGACTACAAAAATGATAGAGAAGGATATTGGAAGTGTTATTCAAGACATCTGACCTCGTCAGGGTTGCATGCGGTGGGTACAGCAGCGCTGGGCACTGTACTGGATGAACGACTGCGTGTTCGAAATATATCTCGACTACGAGTGGCAGACACCAGTGCCTTGCCTAAAATACCCAAAGGTAGCACGGAAGCGTCAGCGATTGCGCTGGGGGAGAGGGTAGTAGATTTCATTTTTGAAGATTCTATCACTGAGCCTAAGAAAATATTGTAAATGAAATAAGTACCCAAATTTTTTTTTTTAGCTTACTTGGTTAGAGCACACCCGTACTAAGGGTCCCCAGTTCCCCACCCCTGCGGGTTCGTGTCCCGCCGAAGTCGAAAATTTTTGGGAACTTATTTCATTTCTTAGAGATGCCCAGAGTGCGGGTAAGCACTAGGTATAGCAAAAATCCTTAATATTGAAAATGCCTTCACTGAACCCGGAAATACGACGAAATCACTCCGTTTTCTAAATTTATGTGCCTAATTATTGGAGCCATTTAACTATTAGTATTATAGTATGTAACTACCTAGTTAAAGTATAGTTTTTTCTTTTAGTTTTATGTTTTTCAGTCTTTGCTGTTGTAAAAGGGTACCTACATTTTATCAACTCAATCCTTGACAAAGCAAGAACCATTAACAATGCGGAAGTAATGAACACAAATAGGATTTGTGAACTTCTTCTTCTGCGGAAAATAAATTTCTCAGCAGCGCGCGCTAAGGCTTGAGATTGAGAGCTAGGTTATATATTCGTTTGGACTCTGTACGCCCACATTTTCATGAAAGAGACTGCAGAGTCTGAAAAGATTACTGTTGACAGCCTTAACAAATTAAATAGGTACCAGTCTGTAAATTTTGTGAGAAATATAATTCTGATATTTAATTTTTTGTAGGTAGGTAAGTAATTCGCTGTTTTAGATACGTATCTAAAACAGCGAATTACCTACAAAAAATGTAGCAATTTAACTTATATTAAAATTATTGATACCTACGTAGGTATCAATAATTATAAGTTAAATTGCTACATTATAATAGGCCCAAAAAAATGTAACTTAGTAACTTTTAATTGTATGTCTCTCAAGCGATCTACTGGATGACATAGGTAAATATTAATTTGTAAAAAATATGACATTGTGGCCTTCAAGAGAAGTGGCTGTTCCCACAAGACGTCCCGTTATTTTATCAGGAACTACTTCCAGTGAGTGCCTTTGAGTATACTGGCAAGTCGGCAGTAGGTTTATACATCCACCACCGGTCTATTATGGGGACGGCTATAATGGAAGTGGATATTATTTTTATTTGGAGAAAAGGCATTATTGTTGTAGGTAATACTCAGTGTTTATATGCCTAGCCTACTGACTCACTATACAATTTACCAATTTTCTCTGAAGTGATGGGCGAAATTAGTGCAATGTGCAATGGTGAAGAGGGCAAAAACTGAAAGTATTAGATATACAGTCGTGGTCAACTAATTAGGGACAATCTCTAGTTAGGCCAAATTGTGATTTTTTTTTATTTTTTTCAACGAGTCTTAAAAATATTCCATATCTTTTACATGTAAGTATAATTAGTCATTGATGTGCCCGATTATACAAACAATAACAACTTCTTAAACATTAAACCTCTTTACAGTATAGCTGATAGATTATCATAGTGCTATTTGTTCAAATATTGCTGGCTGGCCATTTAATTAGGGACACTGAGATATTGCGTTCTATTTTCAAAGTTTGAATCTCAATACTTTTTTACTTCTTCTCTTATTGTTTCGTGGTAGTTTTGGCGGCAATCCCGATTTTTATTTTAAGTTTTGAAAAATATTTTGAAGAAAAATGGGCAAAAATAAAAGTTGCGATCCAACACTACGAAAAATTATCATGAAGTTTGTTGTCGAGCATGGTTGGCCATACCGAAGGATAGCAGAACATTTAAATTGTTCAAAAACTATGGTATACAATGCAGTGCAACATGTCAGACGCAATAACACAACTTTAAATGTGCCCAAAACAAAAAGATCGAGAAAAACAACTCCGCAAGAAGATAGAATGATAACCAGGTTAGCTAAGAAAGATCCGTTTCTAGGCTCTATTGTAATTAAACACGAAGTATTTGGTACAGACGAAAGAGCTGGTGTCTCAGCGAGGACCGTTCGACGACGTCTGGTAGAAGCAGGGTTGTTCGGAAGAGTGGCTCGCAAAGTACCGTTGTTGAAGAAAGAACATAGAAATGCTCGTTTGGCGTTTGCACGTAAATATGGACATTGGACCTACGCCCAATGGCAACATGTATTATTCTCTGACGAGACCAAGGTTAATTTGATTTCTTCAGATGGAAGGCAATACGTACGGCGTCCAGTAAAAGCGGAAATGAATCCAAGATTCACAAAAAAGCAGGTGAAACATGGCGGTGGAAACATTAAAATGTGGGGTTCATTTTCTGGAAGTGGAGTGGGACCTGTGAGGAAAGTTCAGGGTAACTTAGACCAACATCAATACAAGGCAATATTGGAGGAAACGATGCTTCCCTATGCTGAGGAGCATCTCCCTATTATATGGACGTTTCAGCATGATAACGACCCGAAACATACCGCCCGATCAGTCAAGTCGTTTCTTACCAGTCAGTCAGTATCGGTGCTAGATTGGCCAGCAAATAGCCCGGACCTTAACCCAATCGAGCACCTTTGGCACGAAATCAAGAAAAAAGTTGCCACTTATCGTACCGTACCACAACTTTAGATGAACTTAATGAAGCTTTTTGTGAGGCATGGGCAAACATTCCTGTCGAAACATGCCAGAAACTGATAATGTCTATGCCACATCGGTGTCAAGCGGTAATAACTAACAAAGGTTTTGCTACTGGGTACTGATTTTACACGCAATAAAATGGAGCTGTTAAAGATATTATAATTCTGCAGATTATTAGTTTTGTTTAACTCTATTTTTCATTATAGTTTACTGTCCTTAATTAAATGTCCAGCTACAGAATTATACCTTAAAATTGAATACCTACATGTTCAACCTTTGATATTAAATACTTTTTTCTATTTATTTATTCTTTTATTTACAGCCATTTATAGCATAATAATCGGACCAAATTATGCAAATAATAGGTGCTGAGAAATCAATATGGTTTTATATTTATATGTACATAACCGGTTATTGCTCTTCACTATCTTGAAAGTCCCTAATTAGTTGACCACGACTGTATTTCTATTAGGAAATACGACCTCACTGACGAGCTCAGCAACATGCATACCTACCGGCTGCCGCATGAACGACGACGTAGGTAATGACGGAACGTAGGAGGATCCTAGATCTTTGGTATTATGCCTTTCAACCCTACTTCAAACAGTAGGTAGGACAGAGAACCAGCCTACATAACATGGTTAATCTGGTTGTCAAGCCAGTAGGGTAGTTGAAAATTTTAAGAACTTCAACTGGTAATCCCCTGTCCCCCAGCAAATCGCGTGTCAAAGTTTAAACTTTGACACTAGCAAGAAATCGCAAACTAGTTATTTTAAAGTAAGTAAAGTACATAAAGTATTATTTCTTGCGTGAAATACATGTATGAGGTGGTTTAGGTATGCATGTTTCAATGTATTTCTACTGTTAGGTGTGCAATGTCTGATTTACAATTTTATTCATGATGATTTAAATTAAGGCAAATAAGATAACATTTCAAATCGAATGAGTTAGGATTAAGATGAGATTAACATTTCGTGAAATAAGACTAGTTTTGTGAATAAAAATTGAAGTTATATCAAAATTTTATAAAATTAATTGAAATAAAATAAAAAGGAAACGAATTTTGTATCTAGTTTCGTGTAACTCGCAAAATATGTAATATAGTGCCAGCTACACGCCAGCTATAATAACTTCCGGTCCCCCCCCCCCCCCCGTCCACGATTTTCGACGTGATTGTTTTCCTTTTATTCATCGAGTTAGAATACTAAAGAGTCCCAATCTCTAACTGACAGCACTCAAAAAATGTCCGAGCGCCGTTCTACATACCTTACCTATACATTTGTTGTTATATATCTCACAATGACATTTACGCGAATTAAGACGTTATCTTGGTTGAATAATGTTCAATGTCGCTTGTACGCAATGTCATAATAATGCACCGAAGACATACCGAAGATTTCCGAAGATGACCGACGGCCATGCGCGTACGAACAGGGAACAGGGCGAGTGGAGACGCTATTTGTACTAAATAATATTATAGGTCGTATTTGTGATATCATTATATTATGTGTGTGAGTTTGTGAGTTTATAATGTACCTAAGAGGACTCCGAAACTAAACATCTGATTAAAAAAATATGTTAACCAATATTTAGAATGAATCTAGGTTTCAGGATAGGCTATAATTATATTATTTAGCCAGGAGGAGCCGGGGCGGGGCAGCTAGTCACACTTATAATATGAAGATAGCTTATACTCTGGACTAACACTTATGCTAGGTACCTACTTTTTATTCCGGAAAACACGGGGGTGCAAATAATTTTAAATAAAACAAATTAATCTGTATGTATTACGAGTTTTATTAGGTACTATTTTTAACCTACTGAAAAAATAAAGCATTTATCAACATGGTAATATTATTAAGTATAATAATTAATTTAAAATTCGTAAAAATATTAAGTATTAATGAACTCCACAGTTTTGTCGTTGGAACACAGTGTGCTCGTCACAAGCTCACGCGAGACTTTGTTTCTCTTTTACTCTTACACATTTGTTTAACGTGTGAAAGAGATACGCCTACGAAGTGCCAAGGTCAAGCTGTGAGCATTTTATTTTGCAGAAAATATTTAAAATTATTGAAATTAACATGAAAATACGTACTGTGGATACATAAATTCATAAAATTGTTATGATACTTACCTAAAATACGAAACACCATCCTTTTTTTGCACGTAGTTGCTGTTATTTGGGCAGGAAATCACCGAATACTTTGGCATCGCAAACGTTGTACGAGGACTGCGGTCGCCGTACAACTAAACAAAAACTCTGCACGTAGCGTAGGTTGTGCAGAGTTTTGGCGCGGACATTTTATTTCTGTGATTGTTACTCTATAGTATTCTAACTCGATGCTTTTATTAGATTCCTTTTAATGAGTAATGTAGTAATGTGTAATGTAATGTCATACCATAGTTTTCTTCCAGTTGACGACGCGGCCACGGCTTAGAGCGTTATAAATGCTCTAAGCGCCATGGTATGCCGAAATCTTATGTATTCAGTATTCAGTATTTTATTGCTTAACAAAAATAAACTCAAAAATAAACAAAAATATGGAGGCTCGCGTGTTATTTACATGCAGAAAAAAAAATTGGATACGCCTTCCATGGAGCGGTTTTTGATTTCCATTCGTCAATGGCATTGACAACGGGTTAAATTGTCTTAGTCTAAGGCCGACTTTTATGGAAATCGTAAAAATGCAAATCTTTAGTACCTTACCTACTATACTTATAAAAATCTGTGATGCAAATCAAAAACCGCTCCATGGAAGGTGTACCTATAGAATTTTTTTCAAAGAATGATGGCAAGAATTTTGAGCTATCATGGGCATCGATCGCATGGGTATCAATCGATAGCTCTGAAAATTCTGAATAAAACTGTATATTTTGTTTTTTAAGTTTTGTTCCATGAAAAATTAAATTAATTTTTGAAAATGTGAATAAATCGCAATTTGGGCGAAGCTATGGTGATGAAAACTTGTAGAATCCGCCATTTTGTTTTTGACGTTGACAGTGCATGTTCACTTGACATCAATCAAGAAATATGTCAAACGAAAAACCAAAACAAACAAAAAATACGCTATTATGATTACTCTCTTTTCTAATAATGCGAAAATAAGGCAGTTTGTTGTGTTGTATGATCATTTTGTAGATTTTTGCTGGCCTGGCCTGATTTCGGTGTACCTTTATGTTTATTTGATAAGTAGAGATTCTTTTCGTTGGCATAAATGGACCTGTAGGTTTATGAACCCAAGTGATAGGGTAGGTACCTAGGTACCGTACCTGCGTAAGTAAAACATTATTTAGCATTGTCACACAAAAGGTGATATCTGAATTCACACCATTCTAGTCCTATGCTGGTTATTGTTTCTGTAATATGATGTTATAATATGAGTAGGTATAAAATAACCACCAATGCTGCCACGATGTCAGATAATTAGGTCAATGCAAATCAGAAAACAAGGTAGGTAACTAAATAACCCACTGTCACCAACAACAATTGGTAAATACCAGGGGGGGGTCTGATTTCTTCCATCCACGACGAATGTTGGATTCTGACCTACCTACTCGTGTATAGGTATTGTATGTAGTCTACCTCCAAAGCAACATAAACTCTTGAAGTCTTAATAAATATGAGATAAAGAGGCAGCAAACACGATTTTAAACTAGATTAAGTACCTATATTGCTGGTTATTAGAATAAAATAACTTCCTACTAATAGGTAGGTAGGGACCTACAATGCTACAAGGTGTTGTATGTAGCTTGAATTGAATTTTTCTGTAGATTCGAGATCGTAGATATTTATATTGGGAACAATATTTAGCCCTTATTTCAATAGGGAAGGTAAATAAGAAAGTAACTACATCTCACATCAGAACATAAAATAATTATTATGAAGGTAATTAGGAGATTTTATGATACAACTTCTCACCATAAAATATCATAGCATCCTGCAACTATTTTTAATGGCTTTAACAAAATCCACAGCCCTTATACGATAACTATTATTTCTATAATCATTATCAGCCTGAAAGCTTCTCCATTAGAAACATGTGCACCTACTGTAACTGAGTTCTAAGAAGAAAATAGTTTTTTTTGGTTAAATTCTACACCAAAATGAAAGTCTGTAGAGAAAAGTAGATTATCACAAGTGTCACGTGATTTAAACAACAACAACAAAATAAATGTGATTACAGCATCTCTAATATTGCTAAAATTAATATTCTGTGTTAAGGTTCATAATCCCGTAGTTCAGGACCTGCTGTTAAACACATAAAACCTAGCACTATTATTATATTTACTCCTATTTTATAAAGCCATTGGCACAGTCCATCCTTGCCTGCATCATCTGCCCCAGGTTGTCCTGGAGGAAGTTGTACATTTTTCTCGTTGGTAATTAAAGTGTTAGTATAATATATTATCAATGAAATGTTTTATGTGCCTGCTACCAACTATTCTCAATAAAACAATAAGTGTAAATTGTATATTATAATTATTATATCTAAGGGTAAAAAAAAATAACATAGGTAGGTACTTTGTTATAAAAGTAATACACAACTCTTAAATAAATAAAACGGGAACATGTCTTCATCAGCCTATATAAGTCCACTGCTGGACATAGGCCTCCTCTAATGTACGCCATAGCGCCCTGTCTTCGGCTTGCCGCATCCAGCATCTGCCAGCAGTCTTTCGCAAATCGTCATCCCACCTGGTCGGACGGCGTCCTATACTACGTTTGCCGAGTCGCGGTCTCCACTCAAGAACACGTTTAGGTATCGGTTCTCGGTTCTTCTCGAGATATGGCCAGCCCACTTCAGCTCTCTAATCTTTTGAGCTATGATAGATTAATAACCTTAGTCCTGTGTCGGATGTATTTGTTGCGAATCCTATCCTTCAGTGAAACTCCGAGCATAGCTCTCTCCATAGCTCGCTGGGCGACTTTAAACTGGTGGACCATCCCTACCGTGAGTGTCCACGTCTCAGCTCCGTAGGTCATGACGGGTAGGACGCATTGATTGAAAACTTTCGTTTTCAAGCATTGCGGTATGGATGACGAGAAGATATGTAAACAGAGACATGTCCAAGCATTCTCTGTTTTGAGCTAGGATTCTGTGCCAGATCCCCGAATGTACCACAGATTTTGTCGTTTTCCATTCTCTGTAAAAAGATTAGGTACCTATTAGAAAGTTATCTTAGTTCGATATCGATTGTTTCACACATGCTCAAATATAGGCACTTTTACAAGCTGGTACCCATGCCTTCTGCCCAATGGAGAAAGGTGGGAATCGAACCTGCAACCTCCTGCGTCGCAGGTCGGCTGTCCAAAATCAAAACGTAGTAAGGGACACAAGACAAATAGTACAGGAGAGCCAAAAAACGTGTTCAACATTTTAAAAGCGTGCCCTATGAAAACTATTAGAGTGAGCTAAATGAAAGTTAGCTCAAAAGATGCAGTATATCATCAGCTTTAATATTAAATAGTTCATATTCTTTAATCTTTATAATTGAACGTTAGGCAGTGCTTAATGCAGTTTCGTTTGTTTAGTTAGATTGAAATAGGTTAATTTTACAATCTCAAAACGTAGCAAGGTAGTTCTTGCTGTGTTTTCAACTGGTATTTCTAAATCAATTTAACCAAAAAAAATCTAGTAAAGGTCATATAGGTATTATATAAAACCACAATTTAGTAAAAATCAAATTAAGTCTGGTAGGTAGTTAAGTACTTTTATTATTAATCCGACACAAACAACATACTTAGGTACCAATTGAAAAAAAAATTGGATATAAAATGTTTTAAAACCTAATTCTGATTATTCATCAAGTTAGGAGGGTCAACTAGGGTAAATGCGGCCACAGAGCTAATGCGTCTTTTTTAACTTATATCTAAATTTCAAGTAATACATAATATAATAAGTTCAAATTACGTTCAAAAAGACGCATTAGTCCCCATTGACTCAGCTAAATTATTTTAGAAGGTGGCAAATTATGTGTGATAGTCATCATTTTCAATTTGTCCACTAGAGGCTAAGATTTAGGAATTATTGCTTGTTGGCAGTTCAAGCCAGAAATTTCGTCTGCTATTCGGTAAAAGTGGTAGTAATTTGGTCACAATGCCTTCCTTTTTACTTTCTTTAACTTCTTTGGAAGTGTTAGTCGCTATCGGTAGTACCTACTCGTGCATTATGTTTCTTCATAAGAAAATCCAGTTCTTGATACAGCTGATCAAAGTCATACTTATATAGCATGTTCCTACTTCCACTGGTAAACTTAACTTCGACCAGTGAACTCAAAAGGAAAGTATTTAGAGGATCAGCAGCTGCTCCTTCTTTTTAAGTGCGTCTCGGTGTGCGTTTCTTTTCTTTTTAGTCCACTGGTGAGACTTTTGAATCTCCAAGACTTCAATATACTTCCTTTATTTTAAGCTGGACAATAACTAAGACTTGATGTCTATCGACTAGGAACGTTTTGTTCTGATTTGACGATTTTAAAACGCAGTAAGTCACATTAACAATTTTTAAACACAGTAACGGACAAACCCTTACTACGTTTTAATTTTGGCAATGCGACTTACTTGGTTTTGAAACTGTATTTTAGTAGACTTTTGATAACCAAAGTGTACTTACTGCGTTTCTTAGAATTGCTATCTCGGGATTTAGCTGTAATTTAGAGAATATTTCTTCAGCAGGACAAGGGGATACGTCTAGTAAGTACAAAAATGCAAAAAAACGTTTTTTAAAAAAAATGTCCCTTACTACGTTTTGATTTTGGACAGCCGAGGTAGTCCTTCGCCAACCGCACCACAGAGCAGAAGTCGTTCGTCTTTACCTTTAAGATTGAGGTGGACAAAAGAGATTACTTTATTTCCTAGTTTTACATAAGTAATCTGAGTTTTTTGCAGTCCTGTTAGGTATAAAGAAAATAAAGCACTGAGTTTTGAATGGTGGGCATAGACAGGTAAGGTAGGTGTACTAAATAATGGATAAAATATTAGTGGTAGATTTGTAGGCACTTACTATACCTATATTGCTGTTATCCACTCGGAAATGATAAACTTCATCCTCTTCAAAAATAACACTGTTTGACTGTCTCACCAAATTCATGCTGCAGTTTCTACAGCGATTCATGTTTTCAATTATTCAATCAAAGATTTCGATTGAAAATAAAAAGCTCGGTAACTTCACGGAAAAAGTGGTTGACTTCACCGCCAAAATGTACAATTTTCATTTAGCCAATAGATCTACTACACTATTCTACCTTTCTCCTAAAACAAAGGAGGTTGGTTTTATTCCTTTCCCCTACCCTGAAACCAACCTACAGAATTGAAACCTTTTTTGTCACCCCGCCGCCATTTGCAATGAAAAGATAACAAGGAACAGAAATTATTCTGCCAATTTTCAAAAAAATATTTAATTTTTTCCAGAACAAACATGGAAAAAGTAAAAATGTAGAGTTCCTCAGAATTTTGAGATGAATCGAATGGTATATTTCATATCGTTTCCCAAATTTTTGGGACAAACCGTAAGGGAAACTTGCCATTGTTCTTTAAATGTCACAGTCAAAATGGTAAAAATATAACGTGGAAATAGCTAGCAAAGCTTTCTTCAACTTCGATTCGAAGAAATAGCGAGTTTACTGGAGTTTACAAATGTTGAGAGGTTATTTTGACGTGCTAGCTGTGTTGTTTATTATATTTTCAAAGTTTCACATTTTCTATTATAGTTGTTTACGCACTATTTCTGTAACATTAAGTTGCTGTATTTGTTAATGTGAATAATGGTACGTATAAGTAGTTAAACAACCTGTAAGCAACAAAAAAAAAATAAACCAAATTGCTGATCAAACGTTGATGTTTTTTCGGTTGTGACTAATTGGTTATTTGTTTTTGTTAAAAGGGTTTTCAATTAAGAATTATGTTTAAGTAATGTGCTCCATAAAAAAAGGTGTATAATGTTCTTATAGCACTGATAAACTTTTTTTTTGATACTTAGAAATGCCAATATTGTATGAAAAACCAACACATAGTTAAGAATAATAAACAACCCCTATGAAAGAAGTTGGCTCTCTTATTTATTATTACTATATAACATAATTACACGCTAAAACAGTAAGCATGATATAAAAAAAACTGTAATGAGTGCTGAGTACACATTTAAATTTGTCATTATTCATTTCAGGCTAGAAATGCAGAAAAGGCTATGTAAGTACACAGAATAATGCCAGATATATTAGGCACTAGAAACAAAACTTTTCTGAAAGATAGCGAAACTGCATTGAACAAGTTTAATGACACACCCGCTTATAACCCCCAAAAACTCAAGCACAATTCATATTTGAGCAGAATACTTGTGACAAGACATTTCATTTTTGTTTGGGAGTTCCATGTCCACACACTGCACAATAGAGGACCTGTACCAAATCTCATAGAAATAATTAGGCTTCTTGATACTCTCGTCAAACCAAACTCAAGCTGCGATCTTAGGACTAAGATTTCTTGACAGGTGTGTATTTAAAAGTGACTTGAAACCTGCTCAAATCTGTTTTTAAAGGGGTAAACAAAAAAAAAGGGGGGTTTGGTTGTCAAACTAGGCCTAAATTTCCAGTCCTCACGGGATCCCCATTTTAAAAAACTAAATTTACATGACTGACATTCAACATTATTACTTTGATTCCTATAATGACAAAAACGATTGAGGAAAAAAATCATGAAAGCGCACTGTTTCACACAACTTGTTTTGATTCATAGGTTTTTAATAAATATTTGGTTCGTCTTTCTAGCCCGTTTCCTAATTCGTTGTGTAGTTTTCTTGTAAATAAATAATTATTTGATTTTTGTCACGTACGCCTTTCCCATGCATATACTCTGTCCCACTCCTATTCGAGCGAAATCCTATGCCTATCCCAAGGAAAATGGCGCGCAATGTACACTCTTAAAGTAATAGGCTCACAGGTAAGTAACAATGGTGGGTATCATCACAGGCCATTGTGAGCTTAACCACCATCTCTTAAAGACAGGAGCCACAGACAGCAGCCTGTGTCGTGGCTGCCTCCTGGAAGAAGAAACTGTCGAACACGTTGTGGTACACTGTGCGGCCACAGAGGAGGCCAGACAGAAAACGGGATTGAAAAGTCTCATAGAGACATCAAACCTGTCCACACCCATAGGAAAGCTGAAACGAAGCTGTCAATCTCCAAAAGTCCTGCTCCGGTACTTCAAGGAGCTGGGCTGGTTAGGTTAGGGCCTGGTTAGGCAGGGGGATAATGCACAATACACTCCTATGCGAGATGTCAGTGCAGATCCCAGTTCCCCCACTTAGAATTAGAATTAGACAGGTAAGTAAGTAACCATTTGTCAGTCCAGTCATACAGACTACTGTACTTGTGTATGTAATGGCTGTGACTGACAGAGTGTAGACACAACATGCTAAGCCTTAAGTGCCTATTATTTAGCGTGGCGTTAAGAAGTTCCACTGCTGGACATAGGCCACTTCTAATGAGCGCCATAGCGCCCTGTCTTCAGCTTGCCGCATCTAGCATCGGTTTCCACTCAAGAACACGTTTACCCCGTTTACCCCAGCGGTTTTCGGTGCTTCTCGAGATTTGGCTAGCCCACTGCCACTTCACCTTGCTAATCCTTTGAGCTATGTCGATAACTTTGGTTCTCTGTCGGATGAATTCGTTGCGAATCCTATTCTTCATAGAAACTCCGAGCATAGCTTTCTCCATAGCTCGCTGAGCCACTTTAAACTGATGGACCAGCCTTACCGTAAGTGTCCACGTCTCAGCTCTGTAGGTTACGCAAGTCGGATAGAAAGAACGCACGGATTGAAAACTTTTGTTCATGCATTGCGGACTGCGGTAGGTATGAATGACGAGAAGACTTGACGTAGTTTCCCAAACGCTGACTTGACGTAGTTTCCCAAACGCTGTCCAACCTAGCTGGATCCTCCTCTTGGACTCTTTCTCGAAATTGTTTTACCCAAGTGCCGAATCTGCTCAAAGTAAGTGTACTCGGAAACAATTTCCGGTCCCGGATCACAGACCTTGGTTTTATCCAAGTACATACCAAGACCTATACGTCGCGCAGCTGAAGCTAGGCCGCCCAGCATCCGGTTCAGCTCCTCCAGTGACTCCGCCATTAAAACTATGTCATCAGCGAATCAAAGATTTTTGAACAGATATTTTGCCCAGACCCCTCTTTCCCTCGTTAGATTGGGTGAGATTTATCTCGATTCCCCCAAACTATAGGACGCCCCCTTTCCTATTAGAGAGATTCCTAGAGCCATCTGTACCTACCATTTCACGTATTATCATAGGACCACGCTGGCGCGATGGCGCGCAGCCCAAGTGCAAGAGTCTGGAGGGCAGAGAGAACGCCGGCCGTTCATAGCAGCCGAGTGCAACAATCTACACAAAGCTGAGAAATGGAGACTCGAGATCGTCAGAGAAATCGCGAAGAAAGTTGCACAGATACAGAATGGTGAGCTTTTAAATTATCTTATATGACTATTACTAGGCGGTTGCTATTGTGTTAATTGAGTAAAAATAAATAAATAAAAAATCGGCGACTTCTCTAATTGGAGGCCAAGACGAACCTTACGTTAATGAGCCATAGGAGTAAACCTGTTGTTACGATTCTGGTTAAAATCCATACATGCTACTATCATAAAATCATAAATTTGGAAGTATATCAGTTACCTTTTCACGCGAAATGGCTGAACTGATCATTAAATTTGGCAAAAAATAGTCATAATAATGGGAATTATGATAATGGGATATAAATTAGCCTAGGTGAAGATCATCATCATGATGATGATGATCCCATTATCATAATTCCCATTATTATGACTAGGTGAAGATCTAGGCTGATTTATTTATAACAAACAACAACAACAATTTGTTATTGTTGTTGATTTATATCCCCGAAAAAAACGCGCGAAGCCGCGTGCTGATGCCAGTTAAACGAAATTTGAAATTAATTATCCCAGGTAATGCTGTCAAAAGGTATTCATCTGATTGACTAGACCTACTAAAAAGATTTGATGCACATTTGTTCATATATCAGGAAGGCTATGGCATTTGAAATTGTTTCGCTATTATTTTTAAGAAAATGTGATAAATTTTTGTACAAAAAATACCGTTCATTTAGCTTTCAATATCAAACAGCACCATGGAGGAGACAAACAATGAAGCTGTCGATGAAACTGTTCCACAGCCAAAAACTCCAACTCCAAAATCCCCAAAATCTATAGCAAGCCCTTCTATCCTATCGAAGTCTTCTAATAGACAACCTAGTCCTCCCAGAAGTATATCAAACAAAAGTGGCTCGAAATCTCCTCAGAACATCGCCGACGTCGTATCCAATCTCGAACCCAGAGGTATGGACCTCAGCGATCACATCAACGAACTAACCGAAACTGTCAACAAACTATCAAAAGACATATCAAACCCACTTGGTATTGTAGACGACAGCAACATCGATAAAATAGCGAACATGAGCAAAGTTCTAACAGACGAAGCGAGTGCTCTGAGACAATCCATAAGGGTCCTATCAGAAGATATAGTCAAGACCAAACAGTTGATCACCGGTCAAACAGTAAAAGAGGATGTCAACTTTCCATACCATCTATTTCTGATTGAAATAGTAATAAACAAAATACACATGAAATGTGACTGCTTCGATTTAGATTTCAACAATATGGTTATAACTGCTACGTTTCTGGGCAAACAGCCGGTGCCACTCTACGACTCATCATACGGGATGCTGCATGATTTAAGCAAAATAAATGTTGGCAAATCTATACTATTCGCAATGACGTATGATAAAATATGTAGTATCAAAGAGTTCGAAGTTGCGGTTGAACTGACGAAACAGCCTCCTTGCTCGCCGATAGTGCAGAGGATAGGCGAAACGCAAATAGATTACATGAACGAGTTTAATGTGCTGCGTGAAGAACTCTGCGATAAGTGGAAGAATGAGCAGCCAAACGACAGCATAGTTTGCACAACGTCGTCACCGCTGATCAAAAACATGTATTACTTGACGTGCGGTGACGTAGAACACCCCATCGGAGTTATAGAAATTTCTACCCGAATGTCTTTTCTCGGCAAAGAGATCACAACTGCCTTCTCAGGGGCGCCGAGGCCGCAAGGCACTTCGGTTTTCTCTAAAAACGACCGCGGTATGTCGATGTACGCTTGCCAAAATGTTGAAATGGATGATCAGGGGAAAGTCCTGTTAGATGAAGAGGTATTACGAAAACCGACGTGCCAAAGCTTGCCGTTGTCGGATGCATCTGTATTGTCTCCAGTTAAAAGGGGCTGCGATCCCTACTGCAATAGTAACTATGATGATGGTAAGTACCCACTTTTAATAATTTGGGACCATAGCATGGCCGCACGTGAGAGCAGTTAAACAACAGGTGGGGTGACCCGTAAAAATTGTTAGGAAAGCCCTCTAATAAGGTAGTCAATGCCATGCCATCTTCAAAATCATGTTCTTACAATTTATTCAATTGGATTCTTATGTTAATTATATTTCCCTTTCTTTCTTTCTAGATGACTTACCTAGATACGATGAAATTGTTACAAAAATGAATGCCAATGAACTTAAAATTAAAGTGCCTAAAAGCACAAGGGTAGAACGAATGGGAAAATATGATAGAATACAGGAGTTGTGCACATGTGAAAACACGGGGTACAACACCGGCGACCAACTGCAGTTTGAGCTGCCTCCCGACCTGTGCGGCCCAGACAAATCCCATAGAACCCACACATCAAACTTGAAGTACACTTACAACGGATGCGACAAGTCATGCGAAAATAAAAACAAGAACAGAAAAATAATCAACGTTACACCCACGAACTGCCCTGTACCAGTCGCGATGGAGAAAATGGTTCATCCACAGAAAGACATATTTATACTGAAGATAGGAAAGAAACTAGAGACCAAAGATAAGAAGACTGAACTCGAAATAGAGCTGACTACTCCGAAAGGTCCTGACAAGCCATCTGACAAGCTGACTGATCTAGCTCAGCAGTGCAGCAAAGAAACGATCAAGTCGAAGGGTGGCAAAAAAGATAAGAAATCAAAGGGTAAAGGTAAAGATAAAAAAGGTGGAAAAGATAAGAAAGGTGGAAAGAAGAAAGGCAAAAAGAAGTAAATAAAAATATAAATATCAATAAGTGTAGCGTTGGCTTTTATTTTATTTCTCATATCATTTAAAACGTTAAAAATACATTGTACCTACACCTACCATTGTTGCCAGCAAATTTTATTATTACTGTCCGGTTAGGTATGAAGACATGCTCACTTACTAAATAGGTGTTTTGTAGAACACTGTAAAATATTCAATAAAGATTAAAATTATTCTTCAAGCTCCTTGGTTTTCATTATCATCTTATTTTATACAGAACAAGAAGGTAAACCAATTATTACTTTTCTGACTAGCACTACGAATAAATAATAAATTTATTCGTAGTGCTAGCTAGTCAGAAAAGTAATAATTGGCGCTAGTACTAGCACGATAAACAAAGGAATTATGAAAGTTGATCAAAGGAAATTACAATAATCAAACGTACAGTTCGTGATACTTATTATAAGGTTTTTTAACGCCTCTGTAAAAGTTTTAGCTAGTGGTTTAGGTCTGGTTTAGGCAGAATATCGAAGTTGCCCTTGTTGGCCACCAATATCTATTTTCGATATACTGGCTAAACTTAATAGAATAAAACTATTAGAGAGGCCTTAAAAAAGCATATAGTAGGTATCACAAACTGTACGATGGATTTTTTAAAGTTCCTTTGTTCAACGTAGTAATAAAATCAAAGGTGGCGGCGCGGCGCCACTTTCACGCATGGGTAAACTTTAAAGCCTGTGTCTAGTTATAGTTGTATTGTAACTCACCTCACCAACCTCTAATATTGTAGTCCACTACTGGACGCAGGCCTCCCCCTGATTTTTTTATCTCATGGTAATGCCCATAATCCCCACGCTGGGCATGCGGGTTGGAGATCGCAGTATGATGGTAGATATATTCTGCAAGAGGCGCTGCTGCCTGCCTCCCGGCGTATGTCCCTTAGTCACCTCTTACGACACCCACGGGAAGAGTTGGGGTGGTGCAAATTCTACGCCGGCACCACACGGCTATCTAGGTATATAGTTGTAACTACATCAGCACATAAACTTACTCCCACTGCTGTACTGAACATGCCTTCAAATACCCAAAGAAGGTGCAGGGTAGCACACCAGTTTTTTAATTTCCGTCGTTTTCCAGGGCTTAACCTCTGTATGTTATCCAGATCCGTAACTACATTACATCTATAATATAAAATATAATAATTTTATTTCCAAAATTAATTAATAAAACCTTATACTACATATTTTATTATAGGTGACCATTTGTAAACCCGACATTGCACACCGCGCTGCTAGAAATACATTGGTTCATGAGATGACATACTAACAACTGTGTACTATATTTACATGTATTTCAAGCAATAAATGATTATGATTTGGTGAAAATTCCCATCCACCCCATTGACTTTTGTAATGGGGTGGATGTGATTTTTTTTTCTGAGAATATATCAAACAATATGAACATTCAGTGGTGACTAGTTTAGGCGAATGATTAACGACGACCCAGCACTGGGCTAGGCCTGTTTTGCGCCAGTGAAACACTGTTGTTTTTTTGTGACCTTCCTAAGTGGGAAAGAGGCTAGGCCAAAAAGAAACACTAAGAAAGTGCTTACAATTTTAATTAGTCCGTAAGTTATGTTGGGTCTGAGTTCGTTGACTCCGAATTACGTTACTTAAACATTAATTGCCACTGGCCTTAACTGGAGAGAGGTCCGACGCCGCAGGGCGTAAGTGGAACCAGGTACGCGGGCTAGCGGCAAAAGTGATGAATAGAATTCCTCCGGATACCGGCGAATCCCTACGGATGCCGGATGCTTGATGCTAGATAGTCTGTTAGCCATCATAAATGGAAAACGTAGTAAACTAACAAAGTAAGATAGAAAATGAAACTAAAAAAATTAAGTAGGTCAGTGCCACTATTATAAAAAGTAAAAACCTACTAAGTGGTAGGTACTATAAAATAAACATAAAATGACATTGAATTAGGGGAGGCCTGTCCAGCAATGGACAAACACAGATCCGTCATCCTATACGTTTAACACAAGCTCAACTTACTTTGGGGCTAGATGATGCTGTGTGGATTGTCCAGCATTATTTATTGATTTATACCGTGTTTAGTACAAGTGTTTTAGATACCCAGTTATGTGAAGTCGGGATGGTGACGATGATGATACAATACAATACAAATATTCTTTATTGCACACCAAATAATTACAAAAAAAACATATATACAGAAAACAAAAACAATTTATTTATTTTATCTTTTCCAGCTGGTCTTGGAGAGTTCCGAATAAGAGACCTGAATGATGAAATCAACAAACTGATGCGCGAGAAACGCCACTGGGAAGTGCAGATCAAAGCGCTGAACGGGCCCGACCATGCCCGGGTCGGACCTCGGATGCTCGACCAGGATGGGAAGGAAGTGCCCGGGAACAGGGGGTACAAGTACTTTGGAGCAGCCAAGGATTTACCAGGTAAGCATTTTTTTTTAAATCTCAAAGTGACTTATTTTATTACGACCTCTGTGTCGCAACAGCGAAGGTTGCAGGTTAAATTCCCGCCTTGAGTCAAATATTTGTACAGTCTGCAGATATAATTTGTTCCAGGCGTGTTCGTGTATGTAGGTAAAAATAAGGAAATTTTAAATATGTAATGCATTAAGTATATCAGTTATCTCGTTCCCAAACCACAAGCTGTGATAACTTGTGATCTTGCAAAACTCAGGACCTGCCCGAAAGCCTACTCGGAAAACTAAAATATAGTTTGATTCGTTTTCGTTACCTACGTTATATCGCATCCGAACTGCGATTTTCGTTTTAAGAATAGAAATTCTGACATTGATTTTACTTTGAACCATCATAACAAGAACTTTTGTTGCCTGGAAGCTACCCTGGAAGCTTTTATTTATATACGATAGCTTTTATTAATCTCTTGAAGCGATAAGGCCGCCAATTCTTTTATGTTTTTGCCTTTTTTGAATTTACGTTTTTATGAATAAAGTATTATCTATCTGTCTAACAAATAAGCTGGTTCGAAGTAAAAGCGTTCAAATGAACGGCGGCGCTCCGATTTCTACCAAATATTATGGCTACGAACACACGATGAAGTAAAAAATAATCGGTTCATCCGTTTAGGTGCTACGATGATGCCACATAAATACAGATATCCTATCGATGTAATGTATTGTATTATGTATATAAGTTATCTAGTGCCCATGATAGAAGCTCTGCTTAGCTTGGGGCTAAGTGCTGTGTGAATTGTCCAGCAATATTTATTAATTATTTATACTTCACCTTACCTGAACAGCCTATAATGGTCCACTGCTGGACGCAGACCTCCCCTGATTTTTTATCTGAGGGGTAATACCCGTAATCCCCACGCTGGGCTGCGATCCCCTACCCGCATTGGGGTTGGGGATCGCAATTCGGACGTAGATCTATTCTTCAAGAGGCCCTGCTGCCCGCCCCCCAGTGTATGTCCCTAAGTCGCCTCTTACGACACCCACGGGAAGAGTTAGGCTGGTGCAAGTTCTAAGCCCACGGCTATTTATTTGTACACGTCAAATGAATACAACCCACTTTTGATTTCTAATAATATCTTATCCGTGGGCTCATTGAATAATTAATAATAGTATTGTTTATTGCGTTCATAGAGGGCACGTTACATAATATATTACATACTTGCGGGTTTTTTATATACATAGAAAAGAACGGGCACAAATATTGTGCAGATCAAATAAATGTCAATGAATAAATTGGTATGTATTTGTACCCAGGTGTGCGAGAGTTATTCGAGCAGGAGCCGCCGCCGCCGCCGCGACGCACGCGCGCTGACCTCATGCGCGACGTAGACGCAGACTACTACGGGTATAGAGACGACGATGACGGGATACTGCTGCCGATTGAGAAGGAGGCAGAGAGAGATGGTAACACTATCATATGGATAGTAACACTGTAATATAAGACTATAGAAATATTCGAGTAGGAGATGCGGCAACCGTAGCTGTCGCGAAGACGCACGCGCAAAAAAAAAAACAAGCTACTATTAGTGATCCATATACCACACGTGACCGTGGCTGGTGATGGTTATGTCGGATTCATTCCTGATTTGTTTGCCAACCGAAGGTACCTACGGATAAGCTGCTTGCACACTCCGATCGCATATTTTGTATATATCTTTCAACGGGCAAACCGATACAACCTGAAAGCTGTAGTCTACTAGATCGTAATCGGAGCATAGGTACGCGGTGTCGTCGGTATTTACAATACCTATGCCCCGCATCGGTATCGGGAGATATCGATAAAGATCTAGTGCACGCTGTACCATAGGTACGTATTCCACTCATCCAATGTCTTTGTCCAATTCATTACGGATGTGAGCGGGTAAACTACGAACCTTATTTGTGCTCGGAGGGATGCGGAACGCGCGCGTCTAGAACCGCACTTACCCTGAAGAAGTCCCTCGTTAAAGTGATGAAACTTTGGTGTTCTTCCAACACAAATAAGGTCCATAGACATAGAATATTTTCACTACGTTCAAGTTCGTAGATAACCCGCTTACATCCGTAATGAATTCTTCAAACTACGATAGTTTTATAGTAAAATCGTTGTCCAATGTACGAGTACATTTGATCAAAGAACAAAAATCTTTTAGACTACTGCCGATTATGGAGTTTCAGAGAAAGTTAAAAACAATTATTTCCAGTACATGTTATTATGCTATAAGTGAGTTTTTTTATTATTCTTTTTTCTTATTCTTATTTTTGATCAAAGTTTTGGAAACTAGGTTCTGTCCGGGGCTTCGGATGCGTTGTTTCTATGAAAGCGTTGAGAGGATATTTATTTACCATGAAAACTAAAATTTAAGAGATTAATAAGCAGCCGATGTTTTATCCCACGTCAATAGCTAAACCTATGTAAAATTTCAGACCGATCTGTTTAGAAGTTTTGGCGTGAAGACGGAAAAATCATGCAGATTGATGTTTGTAGGTAGATATCCATCCAAACTTTCGCATTTATAATATCAGTGGGATGTGATGTAATTTTATTTGAACTCAACGCAATGTACCTGGAGCTTCTCTAAAGGATAGGATTCGTAAAGAGTACATCCGACAGAGAACTAAGGTTATTGACATAGCTCAAAGGATTAGCAAGCTGAAGTGGCAGTGGGCTGGCCATATCTCGAGAAGAACCGACAACCGCTGGGGTAAACGTGTTCTTGAGTGGAGACCGCGACTCGGCAAACGTAGTGTAGGACGCCCTCCGACCAGGTGGGATGACGATTTGCGAAAGACTGGATGCGGCAAGCTGAAGACAGGGCGCTATGGCGCTCATTAGGGGAGGCCTATGTCCAGCTGTGGACAAATATAGGCTGATGATGATGGATGATGACGCAATGTACCTAGGAATCTTGGACGTAAGATATTTGAAGAGTGGAATGGACATCCGTCCAAGAAATTTGATCAAATGTTGGACAAAGATCTTGGACAAAAAAATTGGATGAGTGGAATGGTGCCCATAGAAATTACTACAAAGCAACAAATCTTTATGCTGCTTACGCTACGATTCTTATTCGATGGACACACAGCGTTGTCGCATCTTATGACTGTATCAAAGGGCGATATCGATAGTTCTAAGTGTTAGCTGATGAAATCCTGGTGGCCTAGCTAGTAAAGAAGAAGTCTTACGTTGTTTTCTTTATCAGCGATCGCGAGAGCCGTTGAAGAATGGAAAGCCAATAAGGAGCAAAACAAAGACCAAGATGTGACAGAGGAAGAGAATATATATCCAGAAGATGTAAGTTTGAAAAGATGGCGACATATTTTTAAATGACTTCAAGTGGAGGCTATGTTCGGTTGTATGTATTCGTCGATTTCTCCGTCAATTATGGACCGTTGTTATAAATATTTCGCCATTGCAATGAGATTCTTAAATGGTTCCATATAATATAATACAAAATATAAATCCCGCGAGGGATTACTGTTTTTCCAATCAAGCAATTTCCACGCAAGATTGATTGATGAGATATGAGTGTGAGTTTTCAAAAGTATTATGTTTACTTTTAAGAACACTTTTGAAAAATCACAGCTAACTATAACTACAACAATTTTGGTGATCTTTGCCAATTTTTAATAGATTTCCATGATTCTTCGTGTTTGAGCACTACCCCGACTTTCAGTACTGAAGAGGAGTCTAGAGAATAAAACACCTTGAACTCTCGGAGTAGACTGATTTTATTTTATAATTCCAAACTATTTAGATCAAGACCGTGAGTTTTCGTCAGCGCGATCTAGCGCTCGTCCACTTTTACTAGCGACATCTAGTTGTGAATCGGAACTAAAACAGGTCACGTGGCTACTGGATTAAACACTTCGTTTTTGTTTAAAGGTTGATTTTGAAATAGCACCATAAAAGTTTGATCGGAATTGATATGTGCACTGTAAAACGTATATAAATCATTGTCACATGATTGATCTTTTCACGACCACTGGTAACAAATGGTTTCCGGGTCAACGAGCGTAAACAAGATGTATCTTTGAAAACAAATTGTAATGTTGACGGATTACAGATCGCAACACTCATTCACATATATTTCTTTTTTTTAAACACGCCACATTATTTGTTGTAACTTTTACTTAAGATGGCAGGCAAAGATGTTAATTCAAATGTCGCCAAAACTAAACCAATTTAACAGCTCTCAAAGTGTTGCTGTCCCTTTCATAACGACCCAAATAAAAAGGATGGCAAATAGGTTCATCTATCTATAAACATGTATTTTTCCTTCTAGCCGGAAGATAAACGACTGGAAGACGATGAAGAAGAACCGATTACTTCAACCTCCACATCCCTCGTGGCCGTGCCTTCTCAGAAGGACATTGAAGAAGCGCTTTTAAGGCGCAAGAAACAAGAGCTACTCGAGAAATACGGTTGTTTAGACGTTAAGATGGAAAGCTGACTTTAGTTTGTAAGGGATTTAAGTAAGGTTAATAAAATATAAGTACTTACTAAACTTATTCAGTGTTTTGTTTTATATCTTTTCATTTTAGTCTAAAGGCTAGACATATAAATAAATAAAATAAATAAATATTGCTGGACAATTCACACAGCATTATCTAGCCCCAAGCTAAGCAGAGCTTGTGTTATGGGTACTAGATAACTGATACACATAATATAATACAATATATAGATAGATATGTTTTATTATATATAGAAAACGACCAGAACCCCCTGAACAAATGTCTGCAGATCGTACACACATTTGTCCCGAGGCGGGAATCGAACCCGCAACCTCCTGCGTCGTCGCAGGCAGACCTTCGCCCACCGCGCCACAGAGGTCGTCAATATGTCGCCTACAATTTCACTGTTCTGTGATTACAACAATGACGGATAAAAATAAAGGAGAAGAATTCTTTCAATGCAAAATGCCACTCCGCTAAATTTATTAAGATATACAACCTCAAGTTTTTATAGGACTTTGCGTTTATAGGAGCGAGACAGGGCATGCCAAAATAACGCAACACAGGCCCAAAAATCAAGTTTTAGCTTACAATTTTTTTTACTTATAGGTATTTTCATTGAGAAATTAAGGTTTTAGTTAAAATTTAGAGATAACTGCGATTTATTTCTATCCAGATTTTATGATATCGTGTTTTCGAAACATTTGATCGATAGAGTAAGTCCTGAACTTTACCGTTTTTGAATAAATTCAAAGTTAAATATTTACTAGTTTGGAAGATATTTAAATTGTTAAAAGTTGATTGTGTTGGCCCTTAACACTTTGTCTAAGTCACCTTGCCTACCTAGGTATCTTAAAAAAAAATACAATACAAAACTCTGCTTGGCAAACTAATTATATTGTGAAAGCTTGCTCAATCATAGATCAACTAATCAATAACGTTAATTTCTTTAGACTTACAAAATAAGCACACTAGAAATAAGTCAAATTTTTTTTTTTTCGTTTTTAATGGGTACGCTAGCATAACGCCAGCTCAGGTGTTATTTTATAGTCTTGTTCCATATCTCTGTTCCTATGAGAGCAATCATTATGAAATTTTGCATAGCTGAAACGATATTTATACTCTATTATTTTGTATAAATTTTGTTGCTATAGTATAAGCCGTTTTTGAGAACGGTCGTGTGTACGCTAGCTTGATCGTTATGCTGGCGTACCCACAAACAATGGTCATTATTTCTTAAACCAAGGAGGCGCTATTTATTTTACTTTTGCACTAACTAATTATACTCTATTTATACGCTATATATTAGGCATAACAACAAACGTGAATTCGGTTATGTGTACGCTACCATCACGGACACCGTAGGTTCGTAAGACTTGATTTGACGTAACTCATTGAGACGTTAATACATAATTCACGGAGGGAGTTATGGGCTTTTTCTGCTGAACTCGGATATCCTTTTTAAGCGCTGTAAAGAAGAAACATCAGCGCGCAAGGTTTAGGTTATTTTTCCTTTGAAAACGGAAAATTTTATACCTATTGATCTCAGTATTTTTCTATGCAATGAGTTGGCAACATACTACGACACCACAATCAATAAACTGAAAACCCGCTTCAAATCAAAGCGCACAGTTGAGCTTACGAGCCTTGAGATAAAGGATTAACCTCGGCTACAAAGTACTCGACCTTGCCTCAAGGTTGACCTTGCTGCGAAGGCAACATAGAAGGTCAACCTTGATGCGAAGGCAACTGAGAAGGTCAACCTTGCTGATTAAGGTGACCTTACTCTACAAGGTTTGCGAGTATGATTTCCGCGTATTATCTTTGCTATGACGAATTTGACGCAAGTGGCGTAAAACAATGTTGTGGTAGGTTACAAACTTGTGATCATGTAGGTATAGGTAAATTATTGAAACCTAGCACGATCTCTCGTTTTTCGTATAGGTAGGTACCTACAGGAGGCCGAGCATCATCATCATCATCAGCCTATATTAGTCCACGGCTGGACATATTATGCCTCCTCCAATGAGCGCCATAGCGCCCTGTCTTCAGCTTGCCGCATCCAGCATCTGCCAGCAGTCTTTCGCAAATCGTCATCCCACCTGGTCGGAGGGCGTCCAACACTACGTTTGCCGAGTCGCGGTCTCCATTCAAGAACACGTTTACCCCAGCGGTTGTCAGTTCTTTTCGAGCAAAGATCCTATATAGGATCCCTATAATCTTTGTTCTCGAGATATGACCGGCCCACTGCCACTTCAGCTTGCTAATCCTTTGAGTTGTGTCGATAACCTTAGTTCTCTTTCGGATGTATTTGTTGCGAATCCTATCCTTCAGAGAAACTCCGAGCATAGCTCTCTCCACAGCACGCTGGGCGACTTTAAGACTTGAGTACCCACAGCTTTTTGGATCTGCCCTTTGATCCAACTTCCTAGCGAGTCTCTTGAGATGTTGATCGAGGCTCTTCGCTAACGCCTTTAACCGAAACAACTATCGAGACGATTGTCGCTGAATCTACATCCCACGTTCTGACAACCTCGTTAGCCAAGTCAAGATATTTGCTAAGATTATCTTTCTCAGCTCTAAGGAGGTTAACATGATGTGGGGTCGATCTATCAGTACAATTATCAGGCTTATTCGCAAGAATAGGCTGTAATGATAGATCGGTACCAATAGAGCGTGGCACGGCCGTGCGCTGGTGTATACCTACCTACCTGATTGTAGTACGGTACTTCAGGACCAATAAGACCGTACAAGACAGCAAGTTGCCGGTGTATAATTTGCTACTTGTTTGTGTCTGCAGTAGTACTGAGAGTTAGCAAGGTGCGAACAACCCGAAAGTAACTATATATGAAGGAGGGTCTGACTGACACGCTCTGCAAATATCGATCGTGCCATCTTTCATGATATACCTAGGTACTTTCGGTAATTGTTCGTCTTTAAAATGACATAATGTACCTAATAATAATATCGTTTCGGTGACCTCTCTGGGGAAACCGAAGGTTTTGTCTGTGAAATTATTTATGAAGTGGTTAAGTTTCATCATTATGAAACTTTGATTTGTTTCGTTCGATCGGTAGGTACTTATTATAAGAGAAAGTGACCAAAATTCTTTCTTCTTTTCTTAGTAGTTGTGAAAATAATGTCGAGTCTGCTTTAGAGAGTGCCACACGGGCGCTGCCCAAAACAAAAACGGAAATTTTAAATGGATTTCACTTTGAAATGTTTATACCATGTTTTATATTCTACTTGACACTAAATGTTTGGTTATCAGTCTTAAAGTTTGTCCCAAAATACTTGCATATTTTTAGTTTATCCTTCCTAAAAAAAATATTAGAGGGCAAATGTAATAAAAAAAACAAATCTTTTGCAATTATTTATTTTTGAACAATAGTATTTTGGGTAATACCTACTTTACTAAGCGAAATATACACAATATCCGGAAGAAACATTTACATTACTGCTAACAATCACTGAATTGATACAATCAAGCAGATGAAAAAAATCGAGACAGTTATAAAAATAAATTGGAATAAGTACTCGTTGTGCTATTTAAACTATTATTAATTTATCTAGGCCCCTTTAACCCCTTCACTCGTTTGGACATTAATCAAGGTTCGGTTTTACGACTACGGTAGACCTTAAACAGGGCTTATGCGAGAAGTCGTAAAACCTAACCTTGAAGCTCCAAAAGAATGTAGGAGTTAAGAGCATCACTGGCCCACAAGATGATGACTAGGGAACAGTCAGAAAATAGGTATCACAAGAGAACTTGAACCTTATCCCCATAGAACAAAGATTCAATACGACACCAACAACCCTGGGCCAATAGCTAAAATATAATCACAGAAATAAAAAAAATACGAAATAAAAGCTCACTCAGACCATACCACAGAAAATTATTGCTAAAACTAAGCCATATATTCGATTGCAGTGCATAATACCCAAATGTTCATGTTATTTTATTTCGTATATTTCTTCTCTATGCCTACACCTAGAGACTATTATATTGCATTATATTTAACAGGTTATGTAAGAACTTAGTTCTTAAGAATATAATTTGTACACAAATACTTCTGCACATATGTTGAAATAAAAAACTGCCCTTTTCACAAATCTACCACGTACCACTTCAGGTATTACCCCGACGCACACTAGCGCCACCAACTATTTTATTATTACGATAAACAAAGGAATTTTCAAAAACCTTTGGGTAGTTTGTGATAGCATAAACTTTTTTAATACCTCAGCTTTATTGTTTCTAGTTTAGGCAGAGATGCGAAAATCGTGGTGGACACCAATTTCCGTTTTCGCGTCTCTGCCAGCGTTCTGCGTGCTCTGTCTATACAAAACAAAACTACCTATAGATATATAAAAAAAGTTAATGATAGGTATCACAAACTGCGCTCTGGTTTTTTTTAATTCCTCAATCGTAATAATGAAATAAAATAGGTGGCGGCGATAATCTGGATCGCGTAAGAACTACCAATTCAATGCTTTAAGTCTGGGTGCTAAGCGATATAAAACTTAAATACTAAGCCCATTCTAACAATTTCGGCGCCTATATAGCCCATTCTCACAAGAAGTAACAATTTCGACGCCTATACAGTCGACTCGTGATAGATTTACCTACCTTACCGTATTAATCATTAGATGTACTATTCGCTATCGAAAAGATGCGGAAAATCAATTGCATCGGCGACAAAAACTTGGCTTCTAAGCTCATGTAAAATATGCTAACTAAATTAGGAATGTACAAACTTAAGATTATCATAAGCTCTTAAACATAAGGGAACTTTAGAACTATACAATTTATAAGCATAATATGCCTCAGTTTATAACTTTAAAGTTAATATTAAGTTTAATATTTGTATATAGGAAGTACCTTTTATTGCCTTTATATTTAATTGTTCTGTACTTTCCAATTTATGACCAAAGATGTGATGGTCATATATGTTTTTTTTTAACCAAAATATAGAATAACCTGCATACTATGGGATTGAGAAAGACGTCATCTTTTATGGTGTCCCGCTCAGCTGTGCGATTAATTACGCTAAAATAAATCATTCCCATTGAAATGGCCATCCTAGGGATGGTTAACGGTTTTGGTTTCCAATCGCACATCAATATTAAAAATGCGAAAGTTTAGATGGATTTTGTTACTTCTTGACTTCAAAACAACTGATCGGATCGGCCAGAAAATTTTCAAACAAACAAACAGTAGTTCTAGGCCCAGAATCAAACAGAGGCTACTTTTTATCCCATAAATCAGTTCACGTCGGATATAAATAACTGGTAACGTTTTCATAGAAACAAAGCGTACGAAGCCGAGGGCAGAAACGACTAAACTTGACCTTTTATAGCAATTCTTTGCAGTTATGAAACAAATCAAGTGCAAGTAACATAATTACGAGGTTAAATAATAAGTAACCTAAAATAAAACATTACAATTGAGTTTGATATTATAGACGTTGACAGCATGACAGCTGGCGGTCGGACCCATGCAACCAAAAAAATTGTATCTATTGACCGTTCACCGCACTGCTTAGCTTGGGCCTAGATGACGCTGTGTGGATTGTCCAGTATTAATTATTTATTCAGACTTACGGGGTATTCCCTACCCTGAGCAGTAGCAAAATTCGAGTGGGTACATCACAGCAGGGGTATCTTACGGTGAACGGTCTATATTTGTTTTTGTACCATGTCACATGGTAAAAACAAATATATCATGACGTGATGGAAACCGAAACCGTTTATACGCAGTCTCCCCGGATGGCGATCCATTGAATGGGAGATTTTAGCGTAATCGCACAGCTGCTGTGAGATCGGATTCGAACTGAGCATGAGAGATGATGTCTTTCTCAATCCTATTCTAGCAGCATACAGTTTATACTCCAATTTCCAATCAACTCTACGCTAACAATAGAATAGAATAGAATAGAATACATTTTATCAATATATTAATTATATCATACATTTTGGGCATTTGTAATTTAAATCAAAGAAAGTTACGGAACGTAGGCTCTTTTATGTTAGATATAAATAAATAACACTTTCATGGCCCACGACGCAGATATGGAACTTGCATACGTACTGCGGCCCGCCACTGAGGGTCGCACCACCGAATCTGGGCAGTGAAAGCGTTAACTACTAATTCTATTAATTACATGACTTTACAATGAAGCTTTTAATCTGGAGTTATTTCATATTATAACAGCACATTAAGATTTATCTAAGAAAATACTTTTACGTAGGATCGCGTTCACAGACGAATTCTATTCTACCACACAATACCTATGGAAAAAATTTAGATGAATATTTTAACAAATTTTACAGATATGGGTATATAAAACTATTTATAGAAATTATTATTGCAACTTTGGAACAGTGTTAAGGTCGAATAACCAACCACCAAGTTAAAAAATCACTAATTCCCTACAATGTGCTTAATTTTATAATCACGCTCATTTTCAAATAATGCTAACAGTTTTGTTTTCTGTGACGCATCAATGACGCAAAACAAAAGACGACCAATCTAACTCTCACGCTTGTAAAGCTTGTAGCACACATGAAAAGCAGCACAAATCTGCATTTAAATATGGAATAAATATTTAAATCGTTACTTTTAGATGCAATTTATATTGACGTCACGAGATAACAGACAGCTCGCGAATCACTCGATTGAAGCTCGTGGAAATCCATTTTGTCACTGTAAAATGTATCTGAAGCCAACGAGTTTATGCCCAAATTTGTATGCACGTTTTTGTGCTAAGTGGTAGCTATGCGGTAGGTTGACGCTTTGCTTAGAAAACAAATGTATTAAAAAGTAAGCGACTGGCCACACTGTCCTACCCGCCGACTTAGGCACTTGCAGTTCGGTCAAGGCTTTAGTCTCTTTCTGACTTACGATGAGCACTGAAGAGAGGAAACCACGTTCCTTGACAATTGCTTAAAGATAAGAGAAACTTCTATGTAACGGATACAGGTACCAGTTAGCAACGGTTGTAAGAATTGAATGTGATTACGTAGTTTATGGGGATTACAAATGCGGTATTGCCAATATCACTGGAACAAGTTCTGCTGCTTAGCATCGCCTTCGAAGTCAGTCCATGCGTTGTTCAACTCCATGAATATCATTTTCGCTATGTTTTCGTTTGGTGTCCCCATTTGCTGAAATGAAATACGGAGATAAAAATGGTTTCGTTATTTATATAATAAATATATTTGCTCTGGATTTTCATTCATTTCACAGATTTATCTAGCCCCCAAAGTAGACAGAGCGTTGGTGACTGATACGGAGTCGAACCTACTACTATCTGCGTCTCAGGCTGGCCGACCTTAGCCCATTTCGCTACAGATGTCCATACATAGAATAGGGCGTCATGTGTTTACATGTGTTTCTTTGCAAAAAGGCTTACCTACTTCAAAATATCAGACTATCTAGAAGATAAAAAAGATTGGGCGGGATTTGCTCCAACTCGAAAAATAACAACTAACAGGTTAAAGGTTTCTTTGTCGCTTCTTTACTTTAGTCTACATACCGAAGCGACAGAAATCAAACATATCACTTTTTTCCGTGTCAGTGTTTTATTTTAGGAATTTAACGTTTTCTAAGTGTACATTTTTGTATTTATGGAAATAAAGCATTTTTGGTTTGATTCATCCCCTCCCCATAAGAAAATCGGGGGAATTTTTGAATAGCTGTTCCTAACACTAATACTTCTATGTAGGAACTCCTGGTCCGGTTCGAAAATGATTTTACTTATAGAATGCTACTGTAGTTTTCTAGAAATACCTAAGGCTATATGCTATACACCAAGCAAAGTTTAATTTAGCTTAATCATCAGCCTATACAAGGCTATATATAGATACAATCCAACCCCAATTAACGCTGGTTGGCAGATGCGTAAGCCAAACAAATTAAGCATTTGCCAGTAGTTTTTTACTAATCGTATCCCACACTTCGTCCTACACTACGTTTGCCGAAACGCGGTCTCCACTGAAGAATACGTTTATGAACGCTGCTACTTCAGCTTGCGAATTCGTTGAGCTATATCGTCAACTTTGGTAATCTACCTTATTGTATGAATTTGTCTTTTAATTTTAATTTATTTAATGGTGGAAACTTTGCTGGTTTATACCTAATAGCACTTTTATGGCTGAAGGAAAACACAGAGTGCGATATGCGGATCCGTGTCGCGACGCCGCGCCCCTGTGGGTCGCACCGCCGACGCTAGCAGTGATCGCGTTAAGTGTTATTTTAGTAGTTTTTAGTTTAGTTGTTTCCAAAATAAAATACCTTATCGGGATGCACAGCTAGACACGCTTTCCGATAGTTCCGCTTAACATCAGCCGGGGTGACCAGTTGCGACATGTCGCAGCGGTTCCACCGACAGTCCTCCCACACCACAGTGTGTAGAGAACAGAGTAGGGCTCGGATGTTGTCTTTCTTTCCTTCCACCTGTCGGTGAAAAAACAAGGTTAGGTTAGGATGTAAAGATTGTTCAACAAAATGTACGCGAAAAATACCCGACAATATGTCATCAGCTAATCACACTAGTTACACTAATATTCTAAATGTGAAGGCTTGGATTGATGTTTGTTACTTTCTTCACAGCAAAACTACTGGACGTATTGGGCTAAAATTTAGTTAAAACCTGGAATTGGAAACACAATACATTGGCTTCTTTTTATCTTATAAAATAGTTCTCAATGTTTTAATGTTTCCATGGGATAGAAATAACCGTTAATGTTAGTATTTATAGAAACATCGCGTTCGAAGCCGCGCACAGAAACTAATCCTAACTAATATTATAAATGCGAAAGTGTTTGTTTATTTGTTTGTTTGTCCTTCTTAACGCCCTAACTAAGCAACCAATCAACATGATTTTTGTAATAGAGTTAGTTGAAAGAATGGAGAGTAACATAGACTATTTTTTATCCCATAAATCAGTTCCTATGGGATAGAAATACCTTGCTTTATTTCATTTTGTGCTGCTAAACATCATTGCAATTATGTTTCTTGATTATGGTATTTGTGCTATGTTATTTTGGGCAGCAGTGACACGTTTGAGAGATTATCCGTTGTGTGGGTGGTAAGTCATGCAGAGCATCGCATAAAACGACATGAATAGTAAATATTTAGCAAAACTGCTTAGTGCGATTCGTTGAACAATATCATACCCAGTCTAAAACCTTCAATTTCTCCGGATCCATTTCTTTCACCATTTCCTCTTTCCTCATAGCATTCATGGTCTTAGGACCAGCGTCGCGTTTGCTCGCGAACTGGTAGCCTTGGCTCCCGAGCAAGTCGCCGAAAACGTCGCCGGGCTTCTTCGGCTTTTCGTCGGCGGGAGATTTAGCTGGCTCGAAGTGGGACCGACTGAGGCAGAAAAGTCGAGTCTTTCAAATCTGTTATTAGGGAGTCACTAACACAAACCAGAATGTAACGCAAATGTGAAATAGCAAGATTGCTAGTTGCTGTGTAAGCAAAACACCTAACCAGCGTTATTTTCGAATTTAGATCGATAGAGTCATTACACTGAACTACATATATCGCTGGCATACATGGTGCTGTAGTCGCGCATTGATTGCATGATGCTTTTGGGACAAAACATTTTACCATTTGTGGTCACTTTGTTTATTGCTTTGTGCTGTTTTTTAGGAATGGACAAGACGTTTAAGTTACTAGCTACTAACCTATAGTCAGGTTGATGAGCAGGCGAGCGCGCCGGCGTGTGCGGCTGATGCGCTGGAGTGTGCGCGGGCGAAGCTCTCGGAGTCGCCATCGGAGTTGTGGCTGGTCCCATAGGCCCAGGTGGTCCTAAAGACCCAGGCGGTCCCATAGACCCAGGGGGACCCATAGACCCAGGCGCTGGCATCGATGCGCCCATGGGCGAAATGGTGGCGCCGAGTAATCCGAGGTCGGCGAACGGATCCTTTTTTGTGTTTTGAGTATGTTCGGGTGGGACGCTTTGAGATCGACCTGTGTAAATAATAATAATAATAATAATAAATCTCTCTTTGCAGCCCTAGTCACCGGTAGCTTGAGCCTAACTTCGCGGCCAGTGATCTACCGTTTTGATATATTTTTTACTGTATGTAGAATAGTTTTATAATTACTTCTTTTGGAAAAAAAACAATTTTTTAACGAGATTTAAAATAAAGAAAGTGGCATAATAATAATAAAAAAAACTTTTTTAAATAATACAATATTTTAATTGGCTGGCTAGATTGCCTAGTCGGAATAGGAAGGTCGAAGTTTATAGTAGTTTTCGTGCAAAATCATCTCTTATTTCGTTTGCGTAAGACTAGCCTTTGAACGAAAAGGGAACGGAAACGTCGATTTCGTTTTACGAGTTCGGGCCAGAAGTGGAAGTCGGCCATGACATTACAAAGTGTTCTTATTGGTAGTTAGCGAAAGACTGTACAAACACAATTTTCTTGAAGTCATGTGTCGTGTGCGACACGAAGTTTTAATACGACACAACTCTTCCTGACATTTAATTTGGCAAAAATCCAGTAATTTATTTTCGTTATTTTTTATTTATTTTATATACTCTTTACAACCTCGAGGTTTCACAATACTCGCCTGGACTATAGGATTTTTTGTAACCATATTCTGTAGCTGTACGATTTATGTATAAACCGCACATTTGCACTTTAGCAAGCGGTGCATTTTTACTTACTTAAGCAATATCAAACCAGTACGCGTTCGACCGCCGTGTCGTGTATTCACATCATAATCAATAAATCAAGTGATCAGTTTAAATATCTATCAATTATCATCATCCAGCATTATCATCTAAAGGTGTAGGGCGGAAACCTTACAGTAGCCTTGATTTTTTCATATAGCGAAAAATTTTGAATAAGCATGGTCGGGATTTTACTTTTCAATAATTTCTGGTTGTGTTTCTTTTGCTTACCCTCATCCACAAGTTGTTGCGGCGCCAGTAAAGGTTCCTGCTTCGGCAGCGGCTCGTTGAGACCGAACGGGTCAAAGTTCAGCTCACTCGAGTTAGGAAGGCGCTCTTTTTCAGTAGGAGGTGCGGGTAGGTCTCCGAATATAGGTTCCGATGTGAATGGCTGGAAGTAACAGTAATTTATTGCATATGTACGCAAGGCTTGGAATAGCGGAATTTTATTGGCATAGATATTTCTGTTAACTAACGATTCAATGGTGTCGAATTGTCAAACCCTTGACAATTTTTACTTTGAAACAGGGCACAGACTTATTATTTATTCGTAGGGCACAGAGATGAATTCCATGAAAACTCAATTTGACAGCACTCAAAATGTACCCGTCTCTTAAAAGAACGGTGTCAATTTTAGTATAGTAGATATTTTTATGCCACAACTAAATTCGTCAGTGTGTAATTGTAAACTTAAAGGATTTACAATTACACAATCACTAAATCAAGGTTGTATATACAGAATGTTATGTTTGTATTTATGGATTAAATTTAAGCTACTTTAAAATCCATAATTATTAACCTCAACATTCTATAATGGTTCACTGCTGGACACAGGACTCCCCCTGGTAATCGCCTTATTAGATTTTATTTTACAGGGGTTATGCCCATAATCCCCACGCTGGGCATGCCGGTTGGTGATCGCAGTTCAGTAGTAGATCCATTCTGCAAGTGGCGCTGCTTCCCGCCCCCAGGTGTATGTTCCTTAGTCGCCTCTTACGACACCCACGGGAAGAGTTGGGACGGTGCAAATTCTAAGCCGGCACCATACGGGTATTATTCATGACCTACGGAGCTGAGACGTGGACACTCACGGTAGGGCTGGTCCACCAGTTTAAAGTCGCACAGCGAGCTATGGAGAGAGCTATGCTCGGAGTTTCTCTGAAGGATAGGATTCGCAACGAATACATCCGACAGAGAACCAAGGTTACCGACATAGCTCAAAGGATTAGCAAGCTGAAATGGCAGTGGGCTGGCCATATTTCGAGAAGAACCGACAACCGCTGGGGTAAACGTGTTCTTGTGTGGTGACCGCGACTCGGAAAACGTAGTGTAGGACGCCCTCCTACCAGGTGGGATGACGATTTGCGAAAGACTGCTGGCAGATGCTGGATGCGGCAAGCTGAAGACAGGGCGCTATGGCGCTCATTAGGGGAGGCCTATGTCCAGCAGTTGACTGGTATAGGCTGATGATGATGATGACCATACGGGTATTATTAAACCAGATTATAAACTTTGGGGAAAATACTAAGCCCTCAAGGATAATTTTTTGATGGGACCATAGGATAATTCTCTATACAACATAATCAATAACAAACGATCACAACACAATCGATAACAAAATCGGTCCATAATTGATGGAGAAATCGACTAACATACAAAATGTATAAGACATACCTCTGGATTGTCAGCAACCGCGCCACCCAGGAAATCTCCGAAGGTGTCCACCGGTTTCTCCATCATTCCGAAAAAGTCAAACGAGTCGTTGCTCTTCAGCTTTTTCTCATTCTGCGAGCCTTCCGGTAAGATATCTGGATGAAATTAAAACTAGGTCATTAAAAAGATGATAAAATTACAAAGTGCCTACATTTATTAGGTTTTGGATGTTAATACAGTGTAGTATGAAAATAAACACAGTTCCAATAACTAGAATTAATAAAGCTGGACAATTCATACAGCATTATCTAGCCCCAAGCTATGCAGAGCTTGTGTTAATGGGTACTAGATATATAACTTATATACATAATATAACACAATACAAAGATAGATATTTTTTATGAACTAACACCCTGAACAAATGTCTGCAGATCGTACACACATTTGTCTCTAGGCGGGAATCGAAGCCGCAACCTCCTGCGTCGCAGGCAGACCCCCGCCCGCCGCGCCACAGAGGTCGTCAAAGAATTATCTATTCTTGTGGTAGAGGGGCCTGCCGTGAGATTGGACGTCTTGGGTTATTTAAATAGTTTCTATAGATATAATGTAGTACATTGAGTGGTGACTATGTCCAGCATTTTTTTTTTCAAGTTTCAAGATTGAAAGATATTTATTGCGTCAAACACTGTGTTACACGTGTTTTATACTTTTATCATAGCCCCAAGCTAAGCAGAGCTTGTGTTATGATGAGTACTAAATAACCTGTTAAACTTAATACAGTACACTACAAATAGATTAGATTTTTTTACAATACATAGAATAAATACAGAAAACTTAGGACAAATATCTGCAGATCATACAAACATTTGTAGCGAGCCGCTAATCGAACCCACAACCTCCTGCGTCGCAGGCGGACCTTTGCCCACCGAGCTAGATACCTCATTAAATGCGAATAATATGAGCTATTTATGAGTGTCTTCTTTTACTCTTACCCGGTTGAGGTGTCAAGTTAAGGAAGTCCGCTGTAGAGGGGCCGGTCGCTTGGCCACCAGGGGCTGACGGGGGCTGCGGCCGAGGCGGAGGGGGCCGTGTCGGCTGCGGAGACGCGCGGGGGGGCCGCTCCGGATCCTTTTGCGGGTAGTCTGCTGTCACTGTTATATGAACTCAACATTTTAACATCTTTGATTTTAAGATAACTGTGTGTTGTATCTATATGTGATTTATTTACAAAATTTATACATTAAAAATATATTAGAGTACCTAGTATATTAGTCAATCATGTATTTATAATCCGGCCAAAGTCAAGACAAAAATTATTATTCAAACTAGACCCCTTCAAGGGAATTCAGTTTTTTTTTATGTTGAAAGTTGTTAACTAAAATTATATCTTGAGAATGGCTTTAGTATCTGTAACTCAAGCTCTGCTTACTTTAGTATAAAATGATCTGATGAGCTCTAGTTATTTATTGATAATAATTATTTATATTTAGCGAGTTTCAAGCAAATCAGGTCACTGGTTAAAGAGTTCAAGACACTAATTTTTTTTAACATTCTTCAACCTCCATTTTCACCCCTCAGCAGTGAAATTTGCAAAATCCCTCCAAATTTCAACTTTATAACTTCAGCTGTTTGGGCTGGGCGTTGTTACAAAGTCGCTTGTTCTTTTATAAATTAAGATTAACTCTATCTTTGGAATTACCACAAGCATTATTCAATGGTTTGACAAATGAGTTTAAGGGTCGAGGTGCAATTAAAAGCCTTGATTTTATTATTTCATGCAGTAAAAGACGTCCACGGAAAATTCGTCTTAAACAATTCGTCTACATAACAACTCGTCTTAAAAGATATGCAGACCGTGCATTAACACAGAACCGACATGGATAGGGTAGGTTAAGTTAGCAGGTTACGCAACAAAAGCTTAAATCCTTGCATTAAGCCGTAGTGTTTTTTTAAAACATCCAGAAAACTTTCCTATCAAAAAAAAATCCAACACGGATAGTACAATAACACAGAACAGACACGGATAGGTGAGGTTAAAAGGCAAGGGCTATTAAGTCGAATTGTTTTAGACTTATTGTTTGTCAAATTTCCCGCAAAGCGTAAAAGTTGATGTTTTTAATTAACACTGTTTAATTCCTGGGTAAAAATGTTATGAAAAAAAAACTGAATTTAACTTTGTATGCAGTATGTGTGTATGGAAGTGCCAAAATGAACAAATCTTGAACAAATTGAATGGAGAAATGTTATTACACTACACACTGACACTACAACATACTTGTTTTTTGCGCTGGTGTCGGATTCTTTCGTAGGTTAGCTGTGTAATAAATATGAAGGTAAATAAAATACTTAAAGAAGTTCATAATAGCCTAGATTAAATACATAAGGTCTTAGCAGTATTATTCATAAGTCCAGATGTAGATTTTATACAGGCTGTTACTCTAACAGATATTCAAACGAAGTAAGGTGTTCAGGTTCCAATCTGTATGTCAATGGACACCCATGCAATTTTTCACCATTTAACGAGACATAGAGCCCTGTCTTCAGCTTGCCGTAAACACCTGCCAGCTGTCATTCGCAGGTAGTCATCTCACCTTGCCGGAGGGCGTCCTACACTACGTTTTTTAATGTTTTTATACTTCCACGAAAATTTAATAATATCCCAAAAAAATCGGTTTCGGCAGGATTCGAACCCGCGCCCCACCCTCAGTTCGGGTTTGCTGTAACCAACTAAGCCACAAAACCTTTAAACCCTGAACGAAGGATTTCGTGGCGCGGGTTCGAATCCTGCCGAAACCGAAAATTTTTCGGATATTATTAAATTTTCGTGGAAAGTTTGCCCAGTGTGTGCCCACTATAAAGCAAAAAGCTAAGTTTTTATACTTGTTTGGCCCAGCGGTTGTCGGTTCTTCACGAGATATAGCCGGTCAATTCTTGCTAACTGTAATGTTTCTACCAAAGACTTACCAAAGTTATCGATGGTCTCGTCCCGTTCTAACGTAGTAGTGAACAAGACATCCGGTGTCCGTATCGGGAAGGAGTGATCCTCTTCCCAAGGATCGCTGCCTGGCTTGCGACGCTCGCCGTTCTGCACCACGAGACTGACCACCGCTGACGTATTGCCTGAGAAATGGTCGTTCACTGGGGCACTTTCGTCTATTCCGTCGATTTCTGACCTGCAAAAATAAGTATAAAGACAAATAATAGATTTAGGCCTTACTTTGTGGAAATTCATTGCAAAGTCAAGCAACAACAGCAGAATCCCAGATGTTACCACTCAAACTATAATGGTTATTAAAATAAAAGTCATTTATACCAGGATACTTGCTGATTTGAATTTTGAGTTTAGCAATATTTTGGTACAGTTTCATAAGCCATGATCCCGGAATAAAAATCAAATCATGGTATAAATGACTTTTAATAAATAAATAAATAATGCTGGACAATTCACACATCATTATCTAGCCCCAAGCTAAGCAGAGCTTGTGTTATGGGTACTAGATAATTGATATACATAATATAATACAATACATAGATAGATATTTTCTATTATACATAGAAAACGACCAGAACACCCTGAACAAATGTCTGCAGATCGTACACACATTTGTCCCGAGGCGGGAATCGAACCCGCAACCTCCTGCGTCGCAGGCAGACCTTCGCCCACCGCGCCATAGAGGTCGTAATGTAGGCAATGTTTGAAGCTGCATGTCATTATTGTCTAATCTACCCTAGAGAACAATACCCGAGCTTGGCCTACTTAACATGCCTCCCAAGTAAAGCGGGATTTGCTATGATCATCACGCTAGGCAGGCGGATGGGTGATCGCAAAAGATGTTTAAAATTCACAAATTGTTGCCCTTCCTCAGTAAGGTACCTTTATTAGGCTCTTGCAACCTCCACAAGCTGAGTTGAAGAATTACAGTTTAAGGCCTGTATTAATAAAAGCTTGCTCGGTCATTGATCTATTTGAGTACCGCTTATGCTTAGCTTTTTGCTTTATAGTGCGTTACTCGCACCGGGCAAATTTTCCACGAAAATTTAATAATGTCCCAAAAAATTTCAATTTGGGCATGATTCGAACCCACGGCCCACTTTCAGTACGGGTGTGCTCTTACCAACTAAGCCACGAAACCACTAGTCGGTTCAACCGAAAATCTTTGGGACCTCTGACGGCTATAGCGCCGTTAGTGGGATAATGTAGATTTATGTGTAGATGAAATAGAAGGATTCTAATTACGCTTTTGTTATGCTATACAAAATCATTACTCAAGCACATATTAAAGACTGAGCAAGCTTTCATAATACGGGCCTTAGTTTCACGCCGCGATTACAACGTCTATTTTACTATCTGGACGTATGATGACATTACCTGGTGAACTTGAGTGCGTGCTGCGTGTGGGAGAGCGCGCCCGCGTGCAGGTGCAGCTGTAGCACGGGCACTGCGTGCACGCGCCCGAGCTGCTGGCGCGCGTGGAATATACAGATGGCCACGTCGCCGACCACTGTCGTGTCTAGGGGGAGGCTCACCTGTGGACAAGAAAGCTGTTGAATGATCGTTCAAATATTAACATTGCACAATCTATGCCAGAGACTTTGTCTATTCTTTTAATAAATATTTACTTGTTTTTTATGTAAATTTTTGTCACGTGCAACGGAAGACATGGGAGGACTTCTGTTTTTAGGTTCCGTACACAAAGGGTGAAATTGGGACCCTATTACTACGCCTCCGCTGTCTGTTTCTGATGAACCTTAAAAGGTTTATGTACAGTATATGATACTGTACAAGGACAGCCGAAAAAACTATATATAAAAATTATATAAAATTGTTGCCTAATTTTATAACTAGATGTCGCTAGTAACGAGCTCCAGATCGTGCTGACGAGAACGCGCGACATTGAACAAGATTGTTGACTTGTTTCTTCTCAAGAAATCAGTTCTATAGGGTTCTTTTTCCGAAATAGTTTTGAACGATGGTACCCTCCGTGTGCGAGTCGACTCACACTTGACCGGTTATTTAAATCATTTCCCCCGCTCGCCCTTCACATACCTTATTACACCTGGGAGGTGGGTGATGACCTGGGGGTTCTTGTGCGAAGGTCAGGCTATGTATATGCTGTATTGAAAAAGTCACAGAGGCAGATCCTTATTTATTATATCTATAAACTCAAACTCAATAACTAACTATATTTACTTATTATAAATAGGAAAGATTTTTGTTTGAATTTAATAGGCTACACAACTACAGGACCGATTTGTTTTTTTTTTTCACCATTAGAATCCTACATTATCCCTGATGAACATAGGCTATAGAATATACCCGTGCGAAGACGGGGCGGACCATAAAAAAACATTATATTGAATCTTACCTTGCCCTCAGCGATGCTGTAAACGTGCAACCTGTCGTAATCCTGAAGAGTGGACAAGAGTAACCTGTCTTCATTGTAGATTTCTATGTACGGTCGGCAGCCATCTCTGAAAACACAGTATATATTTAAATTTAATTTAATAAAACAAACAATGCATTATACATACAGGACTCGAATCGCTATTTTACTTTTCCTTTCTGATTGCGTCATTTACACGTCGCGTCGTCGCCGTAACAATAATTTACTTGTTATTAATTATTTTTTTATATTTTATGTATGTTCGTTTTAACGTAGGTATAAATGAATATGGACCGTATAACAAGTTAAATAGGATCTATATATTGACGACCTCAGTGGCGCAGCGGGCGAGAGTCTGCCTGCGACGCAAGAGGTTGCGGGTTCGATCCCCGCCTCGGAACAAATTTGTGTACGATCTGCAGAAATTTGTTACGTTGGTCTGGGTGTTTTCTATGTATAATAAAAAATATCTATCTATGTAATGTATAATATTATGTATATCAGTTATCTAGTACCCATAACACAAGCTCTGCTTACCTTGGGGCTAGATAATGCTGTGTGAATTGTCCAGCATTATTTATTTATTTATTTACTATAACTGTTCTTAGTTGTCTGAAATAAATGATTTCTTATATTCTTAGAAAATACTTTCTTAGATAGGTGAATCGTTTCAGATTCCATCAGATTAGTTATATTTCACTGTTTAGCTTTTCATATAACTTCTACCAAGCACAAATCTGGTTGAAAGGCACCTTCAGATCCGACCGCGAAAACTCCGGAGGATAAACTTACCTGGCTTTTGTAAACAGTGGCACAGGCTGGATCGTGAGAGACACCAACGAAACAGGCCTGAAGTGAGGCAGGATTGGTTCTGGTCTGTAACAAAGCATTGAGAATACATCAAAATAACAATACAATAAAGTTACTCTTTGTTGAAAAAACGAAACCTGAGATGTGTTTGAGTATTCGAGGGTAAGTGGTGTGTGCTTTAACCAACTAAGCAACGAAATCTTAGTCGGTTTCGTCGAAAATCTTTGGGACCTCTTACGGCTCTAGTGAATATTCCTGCCGAAATCGAAAATATTTGGGACAATATTAAATTTTCGTAGAAACATTCCCCAGTGCGAGGTATCTATAAAGCTAAAAAGCTATGACATAGTAATTTGACATACCTAATAATATTATGTAGATAGTACAGATATCTGAGTTGACTAGGCGGTATGTTGATTGGCGATCGCTTGACTGCAAAGATCTGCAACGCATCTTCAGGCACCGTCACCAGTTTAGCGTACAGGAGCAACGCACAGAGGAGTAAGCAGGAATGCTGCTTGCCGTCCTAGAAAATAACAATTTTATATGATATAAACAAAACCCATATAGCGGAAGTAGACTCTGAAGTCAGCCAAAGGTGTTTGAAGATTTTTGTATGGAAGGTGGCTCTTATATCATTTTTTTTATCGGATTGCACATTGGTTTTTATACAGGATGTAATAAAAACAAGATGGACCAAACTTTCAGGGGGGTGCAGCTTTGATCATTAAAAATGGAAAATATATAAAAAAAAAAATATCCGACTTAGTTATTGAAAAAATAAATGACAATGTAATTACATCCCATTTGAAACACAAAACACTTTCGTCGCGGGTCGTTGCCTGAAGCGTTCATTTGAAAAAATCTTCCTTCCTCGTCCAATTAAAAATGTTAAAAAATCCTATATGAAAATGTTTTTTTTTACCATCTTCGTCTAACCTTGGCAACAAAGTTGGAAACACTAAAATCATTTATAACGGGATATTTACCATGATTCGATTTTTGAGTTTTCCAATATTTTGGCACAGTTTCATGCGCCATAAAAACAATAAAAACCAACTCGCAGAGACTTTAGTTCTTCCGTGATTATGGCGCATGAAACTGTGCCGAAATATTGGAAAACTCAAAAATCGAATCATGGTAAATATCCCGTTATAAATGATTTTAATGTTAATAACCATGATAGTTTTAAAAGTTTTAAAGTTGGAAACCATCACGTGACGTGGGAAAATGTTGTTACCTGACAAGTGATGACCACAGCACTGCGCTCGTCTTTCGCTAGACACTGGTACATGCTTTTGGCGAGGTTATAGAGTGGCGCTAGCATCGGCGTCGGATTTAGCGCATGGCTCGCGTCGGAAACTATCACGTGACGCGGAAAACTGTTGCGGACGCCCTTGCAAGCGTTAAATACTGTGTACTTTCCGCCGGGGTGACGGCTTTCGAGAAACGCCTGGAAGTGAAATTAGATCTTATTCACAATCTCATAAAGTTTATAACACACCAAAAGATTCAGCTTTGGGTTTTATTTGAAAAGTTTATAATAATTAGGCTATGCAATTTATTGCGATTTACATTATTTATCTGGGTTTGCTTATACGATAGAAGAATTTTGATCTTTCTTATTTAAATATGACAGAAATGTGACAAAATTCAACTGTTGGTGGCCGAAACGATGGGAAGATTCGATACGGAAATGGTCCATAGTCTACTGATACCATTCGATGGATTTTAGTTACTTTATGATAGAAGATATAATTAACATATCGTATCATATAGCAATATAAATAACTAAATAATGGTGGACAATTCACACAGCATTATCTAGCCCCAAGCTAAGCACAGCTTGTGTTATGGGTACTAGATAACTGATATACATAATACAAATATTACATAGATAGATACTTTTTTGAACAAATACCTGCAGATCGTACAAATATTTGTCTCAGGCGGGATATATACAACATTTACAAAAATAATATCTTTGTAAATGTTGAAATTGTAAAATTGTCAGTACAGTCAAGGTCACTGGTGATAATCCTATACGAAAAAGCTTATATATTTTATTTTGACATCATACCTTCACATCATCAATGTGATTAGTCTTGTAAGCACTCTCCAGTCCTTCTGAGGGATACGGCATCACAATAATACGGCTCGTTATGTAGCTGATATCTAAATCTGTTCGTGCGATTGACCTAAAATTTTTTAAACATTTTAATATTTTTGTACTTTGGCACTAAGTTTAATATGTGCTATGTATCTAAAGCTCTTGGAAGAAAGGGTTTATAAAATTATGTAAACAATAAGGACCTTTATGGATTTTATTGTCATCATCATCAGCCTATATTAGTCCATTGCTGGACATATGCCTCCCCTAAAGAGCATCATAGCTTCAGCTTGCCGCATCCAGCATCTGCCATTATGGATTTATTTAACAAAATTTATTTCATCTCGTCAACCAAGAGTCTTGGACAAGATCCATTATAAAATAGGTCCGGAGGAGATAGCTCGTAAGAACCATTTTGTGGCGGATATCGCCTAAAAGAATTCACGGTACAACAAAAGTGTCAACAGATAGACGAAATAGACGTCCACCTAAGCTTTAGGTGGACGTCTATTCAGTCCTAAAGGATTGCATCTTAGACGTTATATTAAAGATATGAACGGTCGCGACGAAAATCCGAGACACAGTTGAGAGAGGCTTTGCAATGGGACAGTGGTTTAAAAGTTCTTAGAGATCCGATGTAAATGAAGTATTGCTACACTTTAATGGTTTCAGAGTAAGTATACTCACTGTTGAACTGTCTGCATAACCTTCGAAGATGTATCCTTCAAATTCTTTAGAAAACTGCCAGCACCACCCTTTATTGATGAAAAGAGACCTCCAGAATTCATCGGAGGCTGTGGCAAAGGAGGTTGGTAATGCGGGGCAGCCGGCGGTCTGGCCGGAGGCGGAGGCCTAGCCGGCTCGGGAGGCCGGCTTGCCACGTCCTGGCTGTTTGTGTTCGTAGGCTCTTTGCTGGCTGGAAATAAAAAACAGTTTAGTGATATATTGTTTTCTCTGAAGGCTGTTTTTTTTACATTTGTTGTATTTCATTCTGATATTGTTAATAATTCCATCAGGCAACTTTCGCGAAAAATTTACAAATTCAAATGGATTAGATAAATACCTAATACGCTTGAATATGTAAACTTTTGACTGTTTTCTATTCTATAAGATTATGAGAATGACTGTTTTCCTACTCAATTGATAGAAAAGAGTCGTTATCGAATCCAAATTGCCATTTAAACTAATAATGCGCGATGTTGGAAGATGTAACTAAATAGTAAATAAAATAAAATTTAATAAGCAAACTTTATAAATAATACCTGAGTAAGTATGTTAAGAGTAGTTCCTATTATTTGTAACATTGTAAGTTTAATTTAATACCTAGAAATATTAACAATAGATGACACAGGATGCATATAACAAAAACACAATTTATAATATAACTAGATATTTATTGCTAAATAGGTAATTAAATATCTTACATAATTTGTCTTAGAATTATCAATAACAAAAATATCGCTCATCTACAACTATGTAACTAATAGTTTTTTGTGATGAATCAACTTTAGAAATAAACTAATATATTGATGTAAAAGTAAAAAGATTAATAGGTAATCAATTCAACCTAATTTAATAAGTATATTTTAGCTATGTATTCAAAGATATTCGTTATAAATTTCGTATTGAGCTAGATAATCACAAATTAATGATAATCTACATAGTTACTTAAATACTGAGTTTCGTAACACAAAAAAATATAAAGGCATTATATTTATGAATTATTATGAGCATAATATAAGAATAGAACTCAAGGACAGCAGTCAAACCACAGCGAAGCTTGGTAATCAATAGCAGATGTGGTAGGTATTGTTTGATTTTAACCTAATATTATTTTCCTAACCATTAACACAGTTTACATTCTTGGCCTCATTGTTGATTGTCCCATTCGGGTTGGAATTATGTACGGAATGTTCACTTGGAGTACACTGAAGCGAATTATATAAACAATTTACTTCACAACACGAGTGGAAGGACTTTACAATATAAGTTTTTGATTGGGGCACACTTATTAAATTTACAAGAGAAACTTATAATAGAGAAATAGCACCGTTTAATTTAGGTAGTAAAAAAACATTATTGGAATGCACGATTTGTCTTTCATTAAAAAATATTAATTATAATCACACTAAACTGGAAAGGTTTTTGGATAATGCTATAGCAGCCATTGTAAACAATCTAAAAGTAATAGTGATTTAACAAAAACATGTGTAAATTCACTAAAATGGTAACTCATAAATTTGTAAATATTTGTACCAGGTGGAATTCGAACCGTTGGTACCCTTATCTCCGTTAGCTACAAGTCACAAGTCATAAAAACTGACTAAATTCTAGTTAAGTAATGTTTGAGTCACGTTATAGTCTAAAAGGTTTTAGATCTACCTACATACCTAGCTAAATAATTCAAAGAAAAAATATCAGAAATGTTTAAGATTTTTAGCTAAACATGATTAGGTATTAATATAATTTCAAGATTCATTTGACAATGAATTTTTTCAGAATAAATATTTGGTTTACACAGCAGGCACAGTAAAGGTGCATAACAAAATTAAGACTAATCATAAATAAAACAATGAATACTCATCATTGCGATTTGCGAGCAAGTCCAGGGTTTAGCGCTAGCGTTGTGAATCCGATGCAATAGTTCAAGGGTCATGCGCAGGTCATTTAAACGAGAAAACAATGGGGCACCCGAAAAAGTTGAAAACACCTAAAATGAAAAAGAAAATGTGATATGTAAAGGCCGGATACTGCATGCACGAAATCTCGCTTCTTTTACTGGGTTCGTACTCAATCATTCTGATAAAATTTTGGTCGGTTCTAAAGTGTTATTTAAATGGACGGACAGTTGGTTTAATTTATTTTGTATCAACGTTTAGAACGAGTTTTTTTTTATTTTATGCCAAATTCTACACGTAAATGATAAGTAAAAGGCGCGAGAAATCATGACAACACAGACATTTATCATGCATTGGAAATATTGGAATGGTCATTCAAAAGAAATAGGAACAAGCACTTCAAATAATAAAAGGACGTGCATGGGTACATGCAACATAGCAGCATTCCTTTGTATTTTTGCATAATCCTTTGCAATTTATCTAATTGTTTTATGTTTCTAGCCTTAGAGTTATTCTAAGTTTCTAGCCTTATATAACTTATATTTAGCAGTAAGTACCTAGTTTATCTATCGACAACTACCTATCTCATTAGGTACTGATTAGAACTAGATAAGCATTAGGTACAAATGTCACCAGTGTGAAACTAGATCAATAATTTAGTTTTAGAACTTACACAGCGAGTTAAAGAGAGAGGTTAAAAGAGGAGTCTTAATTTTCAATTGTTAATGTTCGATTTTGATTATCGACTCGGACTAATGTGTTTATGTTAGTTGTTGCGACATACCTACTACAAGAAAGATGGAAGATTAATTTACACTGAAACCAAGTGTTAGTAAACATATTTTTGTGATAAATTATTATTACCCATGAAAGTCCAATGGCTGCTAAACCGTGAATTGTGATGTTCCTAAAATCTCATATATTTAAAAATAAAACATATTTGTGATTGAATATACATATTTATTTCTCTATTTTAAGTTTCTTTTATTGACTACAGGACCAAAAATATAATGACAAGCATCCAAAGTGTCTATTACTTACACACTTTTTTATTGCAATACTATCATAAAAAATGTAAACATTTTTAAAAGACTTCAATAAATAAATATACTTTATAAATAGTTGTACCTTTCGTTAATCATTTCCTTATATTGTCATTGGTGCGGAGTCTATGATTTAAAATTGATCAAATCAACATAAAAATGTACCTAATCATAAAAGTATTAAAATATAATTTACCTTAGTTTAAATTGGTGTCGCTATGAACAAGATTTATACTACAGATATACAATAGGACCCAATAAAATGTTTTTAGTAAAAAAGTAAACAAAGGGTGCACCTTTTACCAAGCCACCATTTAGTTAGTGCTAATTATTATTTACTTGGTAGTTAATACCTGTTAGTAAGTTTTACACTTGTTCGTGTTAGTAAATATGTATGAAAAATAATGGTTAATATTATAAGGTTTATAAACTAGTTAGTACCTTGGAGTAATTAACTATTTTCATAGGTACTTTTGAGATAATTTCTCAAAGTTAATATTATGTAAAGTATGCGCTGATTGTGTTTATGTGATTAAAGTCCCATACTTTAGTAGGAATGTAAACATATAGTATAATGCATAATAATTGATTAAACCTATAAATATTATTATCTAGTGACACATTCTAAACTACATGGTATGCACTTTATAAATGCATACTGACTTTTTTGGTAATAATTTTTAAGGTTAATTAATTTTGAATGCAAAATGTATGCTATAGCTTTTCAAAATAGCTTCAGAGCTAAGACGCTTTGATGTGCCTTTACAAAATCAAAGCTAAGAGAATAATGTTCATAAAATGTAGCTAGCAATTATAATATGTTTGTACCTACAAGTAAATACATACCTACGTAAAGCCAGAGCCTAAGAAAGAGTTCACCTCACAGATACAATCCTATAAAGGTAGGTTGCCTATCTCATATCAATGTAAACTTTGATAGTAAATTTAAATATTTTAAAGTCAAATAAATGCTATACTACCTTGTTCCTTTTCAGTAAACAGTTTGTTCCAAGTTGCCTTACCTTTGGTGGTGTTAATTTTTTGGTGAATAATCGACATTGGAATGTAAATAATCTCACAGTTTGTTTAACGATAATCATTCTAGGGAAAACAACTCAAAAAAATATGCAGTAAAAAAATTTGAGTGTAAAAAGTCAAAAAATGCTTGACCATTTTTAGCTCGAGTTTTGATTGCAACAAAACATAACGATGGGCCGAAGTTATGGAACGGCGCGCGATACCAAATTTATGTTTAGCCTTTTGAATAAAATGTTATCACAATGAACGAGCCGCGAAATGTCTCTTAGGAAATGGTAGTGTAATATTTACTTGACTTCTTATTACCTGGCGAGCTAGTGGCCACAGATTGTTCAACTTTTTTACGCTCAAATTTGAGTGGTTGCTTGAGATTGATATTGTTGGACTCTGCTATCGCTGCAAGCCGCTCCAGTACGCTACTAATAGTCAAGCGCTCTTCTGGATTCACAGTGAGGCACCCACCTGAGGACAACACAAAATGTTTACACTTTCCTAGTGTAAATACAATAAACCACTCACTTGCTAAAATAAGACTCACTTATTATTTCCTGGAAACATTTATAGCGCTGGTCGTTGGGGTTAGTGTTGTAGTTTCCATTCAATATTGCCAGTTTGGCAGAGTCCTCAAATGGATGCTGCATATAACACAGGGTGTATAAAATACATCCCAATGCCCACACATCTACAGTGTGGTCAATTTTACGATTATCCCATGTATCTAACATTTCTGGGGCTCTGTACATTGGGGTAGTGAACTGGGCTAACTGAAAGCACACAAAACATTTAGAATTTGACCTTTTTAGCAATATTTCCTAATAAAATGTGGTTCAAAATATTCTTACTGTTTCCTCCAACATATTTCTTTGGTTAGCACTCCAGGATGGGTTGGGTGCATATACATCTGTGGTGGCTGAACCAAAATCACATAATTTTATTGTACCTGAAGATAAAAAAACTCTTTAAGTTGAGCACATGAACATGAACTATATACTTTTATAAATATAAAAGCCTGTTATTATAAAAAAACTGATGATGATTACCTTCACTAGTTATTAGGAAATTTTCTAGTTTGAGATCACGATGAGCTATTGGAGGAACTTGTGAATGCATGTGCTGCACAGCTCGGCAAGTCTGGTAGAACACCCTGAGTATTGTCTGTAAAGGGAATGCTGTTCCTCGATTTTGAAGTGCCTCCATCAAACTACCTCCGCTACATAAATCAGTAAGTAACAAATACTCTCCCATTCCATGTGAGGTCTTTGATTTATCAATGAATGAGGCAGCAATGTATTTAATTATATTGGGGTGTCCAGACAGTTTCTTTAAAATACTTATTTCTTGTATAATGTTCTTATTGGCTTGTTCATCAGCTGCCATAAGCCGTTTCAGGGCAAATTCTGTACCACTGGACACATCTTGAGCGACAAATACAAATGCAAAGCCACCTGAAAAAATAGTCAAGTTCAAAGTGGAATACATAGCAGCAACAGTTTCAGATTTTTTTGTAAAGATAATATTCAGGGTTTTTGTAAAGATAATATAAATACAAATTATTTATTACCTACAAAAAAATACATTTAGGCATACATTAACTAAGAAAAAAGAAAAGTACATAGGAGCTAATTATAATAAGTAGTAGGTATGTCTAATAGGTTGCCGACGGCCCCACACTAGGCTCATGGCCCGTGTCAGGATGGTTTTGTATGATTTGAAGGTATAAGTAAGCAAGCTTTAAAAACTTAGGTATGTTCAGTAAGCTAAACCAAAAACAAGTGAAAATCTGAATTATTGTAAGTAGCTAATATGAACAAGAGGATCCTTGTGTGCACCTAATAAAAGAATCTTGTTCTTAGAGAGCTGGATGTCTTAATCCAAAGTGTACATTGGGTTAGGAGACCCAGCTTTTTAGGCAACATTTCTTAAATCATCATATGTACCTACCCAGTTCTCCGCCCCCAACTACAGACGACAATTTATGAATGACGTACGCAGTGTGTACTGACCTAAAGTATGGACTCTTTGTATGAGTCTGGAACTAAATTTGAGGAAAAAACTAGCAGCAGTTCATGCATATTCCAACTGGAACAAACAGATGCAAAATGACCAAGAACTCACCCTCAGCAATAACTTTTTTCACTCTCAATTTCATGTTACCAATTTCCACAAATTGACCAACGAAATCATTTTCGTTGCTACCGTTTGCACCTCCTGAGCTGAAATAGCCCATAGCAGATTTAAAAACACTCATTTTGAAATGCAATTTTGGTGATTTGTTCAAACTAAAAAGGAAAAAGTTGCTAAAATAATTCAACACCCTCGGCCAGGGTCCATTTTCTCTGGCAGAAAAAAAAAAACGATTGGTTGACGTCTTTGCTTTGTGTCTGAGTTTGACATGAGCTTTGACAGCCAGCTTACAGGGCTACGCTTGAAATTATCTAACCAGACACGTTGCCATTAATAAAGAATTCATTATGTACATGGGTGCGCCTTTGACAAAGTAACCAAAGGACTAGCCTTGATGGATCTTACCCCTCTGCCAAGGACCATGATTTTTTAATCAAGGTCGTTTATAAAAACTACTTCTATAATCGATTTCATCAGTCGCAGTATCGTTATGGCCGAGTAAGGAGCTCTGATAAAAATGACTACCTGTGCGGTCAGCGTCTTTAAAAAAAAATCAAACACCTTGAACAGACTAAAAGATGGTTGTTCATTTCACATGCGAGTATTTTTTTGTGTAAATAATTATAATTTCCTGCAATTTGAATCATTGCAAATTATTTTCATAGTGCATCCATTTTCCGAAATAATCAAGTAATATGAAAAAAAAATCGAATTGCTTCGCGTCGTATTTATATTTTATTTTCAATCATATCACCATTCTGTAAAGTCTTATTTTGAATAACTATGTCCAAATAAACGAGTATTTAACATTTTTTCGCAAGCTCTATGGGTACACCCACGAGACTAGTGGGCGTTTTTGACAGGAGATAGTTTTATACTTATGGTAATTTATGCCAAATTTCCTTATCACAGGAATGTATTTTTGACCTTATTGCTTAACGCATAAGGTCACCCACGAATTTCTAAATTTGAATTTTGACTTTTACAAGCTTTGAGTTTTTATGTACCGAGACTACCTGAAGGGATGGTTTACTCACTCTGTATCGATATCGATATAACTGAGTTAGTTCCGGCCGATTGACATTTTCTTAGGCATAGGTTTTTTTATCTTTCGCATTTTGAAGAAAAAGTCGTAGAGCACTAGACTTATATTTGGTATTTGCCCTCTCTAAAAATATTAAATGTGATAATTGCCTTAAGGTTCAATTTGGTCCACGTGATGACAAAAGCTTTACAAATATCACAAAAACGAACGATAGCATTTTTGTTATAGTGCTTACCCGCACTCTGGGCATCACTAAGAAATGAACAATCTCAAAGATTTTCGACTAAACCGACTGAAGACTTCGTGGCTTAGTTGGTTAGAGCACACCCGTACTAAGGGTGGGGCGCAGGTTCGAGTCCCGCCGAAGTCGAAAATTTTAGGGAACCTATTTCATTTCTTACGCACGAAAGCGTTATCAAGCTTAGTCGTTTATGTGAAAAATTTATAAGACTAGGCCTAGACGACTACAAAAAGTTAAATAACAAATTTACAACTGCATACAAAATAACAAAAGGTCTTCATCACTTGAATGGTGATGATTTATTCTCAAATACACGATACAGATATTTATTTTAATCAAAAAAAATTAAGTAGCCACAGCTATGCTATCTATGCTATGATAGCTAGCTATATATATAAATGTAAAAATATACAGATACCAGAATCTCATATATTGCAAAAAAGCGACCCTGAAAAATATATTAGGCACATTCACACAAAACTGATTCTTTAAAAAAAATTGTTTATTTGATATAATGTCGGTTCAGAATCAAGCGATGTCTAGCCAGGCATTACATACATCATTTAATAACCAGCTGATCCGCTTGCGATTTAATTCGCGTGAACTTTAGAATAAAAAAAGGTCGATATCAGCTGAAATCCTGGTATAGGAGTAGGAGCATACTTAAATCCGTATTCAAAAACCGTTTAAGCTCGTTTTGGATAATTTCGAAACATCCTGAAATCTGTATTCAGTCATTATCTGTTTTTTTTTACTTGATTTTAAACATTAGTTATATTATTATAATAGTGTAATTACAAAGAAACGATGTCACAAAAAATCTAATTACATTAAGTAAAACTATACAGTGATCATTTAGATTTTTTGTTCATTTCAATCTTTTTAAACGTAAAGAAGCGAACAAGAAACCAGAAAGGTTTTTTTAAGGCAGACCAGAAAATTGCGTCTGATGAACAATGAGAGAGAATTTATTACTAGCATTTTTATTTTATTTTAGTTTTAATGTAAATCTATTCATTACTAAGTAATAATATTTTAATAATATGTATATTAAAAAATACATAATGGACTTGTCATGATTGTTTTAATTCGCTACCAAGTGAAAAACATGGACATCGGAAATCATCGATATTTATCAATCCCTACGAACTTTTGACTTTCATGCAGTAGTGATACCTGAATATATTTTCCCAAGATTTTTGGTAGTTTAGGCATAGGGTAAAAGTAATTTCTGGAGACTAATTTATACTAAATTTTTTTTCAAATCTAATGATTTGAGTAAGTCCATTAATGATTATGATTTCATTCAGACAAATACATAGTAATGCCCACCAGGAAGCTGTAGTTTGCATAGGCATTAATTATGACTATCTATCAAATAAAAATAAATAAATTAGAATTGTTCTAATTTCATTTTTTAAACAAAATATTTCACAAACTTTCAAATTTAAGTAAGTTATGATTATGTTATGAGGTAATGAAGTTTGATAGTAGGTATCACCATAAATTTTCCCCATTCCTCCCCTCCCGCTAAAAATGGCAGAATATTTTGTTTGTAGGAAAACAGGCGAGCCTCGTCCATTGACAGCGGGTTAAATTGTCTAAGGGGTGCGCTCATAAAACATTTTTTTTTTACTTTTTGTATTCCGTATCCGTGGGTGCGCTGGTTAGTGTTAACCTTAGAGCATTTATAACGGGAGTTGGCAAGCGCTACTTTTTGTACTAAAATCTTTCTGCCGTTTTTTGCGGGAGGCGAGGTAATACGGTACAGCACACATTTACATAACATGCATACTACTGCAGAAAAATTAAGTGTCCTTACAAACGCACACACATGTAATGTAAAAGCTGTGACAGAAACACAAAACAAGCACACAATTTAACAATGACTGTTATTACACCATTATTGAGTTACACACTAACACGCACTACGCCTTCTACCAAGAAATCAATACTCACCTACACCTCCTACCAAAACGCTTGAAACTGTCGCAACTAGTATTCCATTTAAATCTAAATTGTACAATATTATAAAAACAATTGACAAAAATATCACTTACTTGTGTAGGAAATACCGTGTTCCCTTAAGATTGATGTCTCTGATCGCATTTTACCCCAAAATAACGCACAATTCACCGTTTTCACTAAGCACTACTTCGCGACACAAAACGACAGCTAATGACCGCGCGGTAACGAGTGAAGTAGTTTTGTATAACGCGTATGACCAAGAGCGCCTTATGGCCGGCATAGGGGTACGCCTTGCGATGACATCTCCAGTTATAAATTCTAAGGGTCCAAAGGTACGGACTGAGGGTACGGAACTGAATGACATTGACAATCTTTGGAAAATTGACACTGACAACTGATAGTGTTGTCTTTCCGGATTTGGTTCGGGACTTCTGAGTTCGGGACGTACTGAGACAGTGCGTACTGCGTAGATCTGTGGCGTACGTAGATTTTATCCATGAATTATTTTATCATTTGCAATGCAAGAGCTTCGTTCCGTGCAAGAGAATATAGATGATAGATCATATAGTTTAAGTAGGTATATTTTACTAAAGTCAGTCAACTTGATTGAGTCCATCCAATCGTGTTAAAAAGTACTTTGTGCATCCAATCATAGACTAGTAAGTTTACTACGGCATCCAATCAAGAACGAGCATATAATAATAAGTAAATGAGATCGAACGATTCCAATTTATTCCAACAAATAAAATAACTAGGTACAAAAGAATGTTTTGTTTTGCAAATGTGTTGTAATTTTTAAAAAGGGAAGTAATCACAACCACAGTCATCTGTGATCATCACTGTGTGTGATCATTTGCTGATTATTTTGGCTGAGTCAACAAACATAGTTCTCAAACTAAATATAGCAACGATGATAACGCGGTCTTTTGATTTTTGGTAAAATATGTCAGAGGTGAAGAAAGTAGCAGCAAATACTATTGATTTCGATCCCATATTACCTGATACAGGAGTGTTATTCTATGAAGAATGTCCTACTGAGTTTGAAATCGAGAGGCCTAGATTGTTGCCTTTAAAGTCTACTACGCAAATTCGCTTTGAACAACTGCAGCACGAAGCTGCCAGGAGTTGGAGAGAGCAGCGGAACACTGCTAAAAGTTCGAGTGTACCACTTCAACAGTTATAATCATCATGGTTTACACACTGTTCGTTATAGAGATTTGTGCGGCTTTTATATTAGCCGCCACACTCTTGTATCGATATGGAGACTGCTACAGGAATCACATACTGGTTACTGTGTCTGTGCTGACAGCATGGTTCTTCTCATTTGTTATTATGTTCATATTGCCATTGGATGTGTCATCGGTGAGTTATAAAAAAAAAGAAAAATCAATAATCAATGAGTTTAAATAGAGAGGAAATGATAATGAATTAAAACTATACAATTTTCTATTTACAGACTGTTTACCGTCAATGCCTGCAAGACAACTCCACAACAGAAGTCCCTTTGACCCTAACGGTCAGCAATGACTCAACTCCAGTGTCTCCACCTGGTAACCAGTGCCAGAAACCATGGAGCTATGTGCCTGATTCAGTGTTTCCAAATCTGTGGAGGGTTGTGTACTGGACTTCTCAGTGTTTGACATGGTAAACTATTTATATCTATTTTTAATACTATTACTTCCAAGTGTATAACACTACCTACGTCTCGTATGTTCTCTACTTATAGGGAAGACACTCGGTTGTTATGCAACCGTGTGTGTGCAACAAGAAATGTGCTGACGGCGGTGCGATGACACATTCTTAGTGATATGTTTTCATAAAAATAAGTTAAAACAAAATTACCCTTTAGCCAATTCTATGGCTACATGCTAATGTTATTCTAGTCTATTAAAAAATATAAAATGCTGTACATAAAAAAATAAGTAACATAAAAAAAAGAAAATTAATACTATTAATTTAAGAATTGTAAATTTGAGGCGGGCTGCCACTCCCTGGTCTTTTATTCTCAACCAAACTGATGCCGCCTGCATCATCTTTCAAGTATACTGTGTTACTTTAACATTACAGGCCAATGATGTTGATGGAACTATTTGATACAAATATATTTTATTCACAAATACTTACCCCGAATCTCTATTTCATCAAACAAAAACTCAGCTAACTTTTTATTTCAGGCTCATAATGCCAATGATGCAGTCCTACAGTAAAGCAGGAGACTTTACAGTAAAAGGCAAACTAAAATCAGCCCTCGTTGATAATGCTATCTACTACGGCTCATACCTATTCATCTGCGGAATCCTTCTTATATACATAGCCTTAAAACCTGGAGTCTACCTTGATGGATCCAAGATCAAAGCTATAGCCTCATCAGCAAGTAACACCTGGGGGCTGTTCCTATTGATCCTGTTGCTGGGATATGCCTTAGTTGAAGTACCGAGGAATCTGTGGTTTAACTCTATCAAGAACAACACACTCACATACAGTTATTTCAAGATTGCTAAACTAAGCACGGATAAGGTTGAGGCTGAAGAGACTGTGGATGATATCATAGATGTAAGTTCTTATATATGTATTACTAGATTCTGCCTGCGGCTTCACACATTGTATCTATGAGAATGTTTTAAGTTTATTTCTATCCTATGGATACTGATTTTGGGATAAAAGTTAGGAAGATTAAATAATATTCCAAAAATTAACACCGTATTATTGTTATTGAAAAAAAAGTTAAATAAATTTTAATTTCTCTGAGTGCTATGGCTTACACACTATAATAACAAAAACTTTTAAAGCCTATGTTTTATTCCAAACCTAGAACTACTGGTATACAAAATTTCAGCCCTTCAGTAGTTTTAGCGTGAAGGACTAACAAATATCCATTTAAACTTTCGCGTTTATAATATTAGTGGGATTTGTATATTTTTGGAGAGCTTTAAGACAGGTGGCTATTACCAAGTTCCCATCTATAGAAACAAAATACTAGTCAAAAAAAAAATATCTAAGAATATTTTTGATAATGGGTCAATTGATAATGATAAAACTTTATTATAATTCCAGAGCTTAAATTCGATTAATGCAGCTGTAGGCTCAGGTCACCCGCTGCATCGTCACGTGGATACAATAGTCCAGAAGCTTCCAATACAGCTCAGAGACAAACTTAACTCCAGGGCCCCACCAGAAAGGCCTAATTCCCCGTCACTGAAGTCTCTTGTGAACTTGCATAAGAAGGTACTTTATCATTTCTTTATTAAGTCCTAGCTAAAAGGCATCAACTATATAAGAATAGGACTTCTTATAGACACCTTAGGGTAGATATTTTCTTGTGCTTTTATTTATAATCAGTTGTTTCTGACTATAAGCAAACACTTTTTACGATGTTTGGATAAAATTGCGAATACAAAAAAAAAAAAATACGGCAAGGTACAAAATATATGAAAAAGTGTGTGTCGCTTGCTATCCACTGACCATCGGTGGCAGTGGGCCGCTTGTGCCAAGCCTAACAATTAATTAACACAATATTTTCAGACTATAAAAGCGTTACACGTGTTGCAAAGGACAGAAACACAATGCGGTCTGATGATTGAGCGTATATTCCACCTCGAAGATATTGCGTCGAACGTACGATCGCCAGACAAAAGGTTCCAACATACGTTTCCTACGCCGCGGCCGAAGGTTCAGCGAATCTTTTATCCTCCTATAGTTGGTACGTAAAAAAATTGCATTATGGCGCATATCCTACCCAAACTAGCGCCGCCACCTACTTTATGTTATTATTCCGTTTAACAAAGGAATTTTCAAAAATCCATCTTCCAGTTTGTGATACCTATCATAAGCTTTTTTTAATGCCTCTGTTATAGTTTTATTTTTAGTTTAGGCAGAGATACGAAGTTGCCCTTGGTGGCCACCAAAATCTATTTTTGTATCTCTGCCTAAACTAAATAGAATAAAACTATAACAGAAGCATTAAAAAACAGTTTATGATAGGAATGAATAAGAAGAAAGATATTTATTCAATCCCAAAGTTATTAAAAAATGACTTACATACTAGGAACTACTACTAGGTACAGATAAATCTATATAAACAAAAAAAAACAAATGAAACAAAAACATAAAAATGGGAAAAAAAGGGACCCCACCTCAGCATGTGTAGCATTTGGCTGCGCCCAATGCTACGCTGGTTTTCAGGTGGAGCCCGAGTGAAGAGTAACAAGTAATATAATAAATAACATAATAAAAATTTATACCTGACCTGCCTACGGTATCACAGACTGCAATGGATTTTTGAAAATTCCTTTGTTAAACGGAATAATAAGATTAATTAGGTGACGGCGCCAATTTGGTTTTATGTGCCTTAAGTAAATGTTGAATCATGTTAGCCGGGTACAGACCGGTGCTAGGGGACGTAATGTAACATTGCAGCGATCATGAAACGTCACAAAATTCGTCACGTTGCTCGTTGCGAGCGACTTCTTTCCCCCATACTGACTGCACGAACGCTCGCTGTGTGTGTGACAGGTTATATTACGCCTCGTAACCCCGGTCAGTAACCGGCTTTATACGGCATATGTACATATTTGTGGTCGGTGTTATAAGTTAAGCGTGTCGCTAGATCCATAATTTTCCGGTTTTTTAGGATTACTGCAAGTCATTTAATAAGCACTATTGCGATCATTGTGGGCTGTTTGTTATGAACCATTTATGAACTCATGCCATGCTAAAACCATTTATATATAAATGGTAAAAGTATATTTGTATTAACCAAGAAAATTATATAATAAAATTAAATTAAAATTAGTATTTATAATTGAAAATTATTTTATTTTTTTATTTATTTAATTTGGGGCTAGGTTTATGTGGTTTGTCCAACATTACATTTGCATATACAAGATTTTTTAAATTTAATTTTGCTGCGACATCACTTCTCTGTTGTGCATCGAGGATAAAAGTTGAGCCGTGCATTCCGACCTATGGTATTTGTTTGTACTAAAACCATCATTGTAGTAGCTTATGTTCGCAGATAGTTTATACCATTGTTTTTGAAAATAATCAAATTCAATATTTAATTTGGTTTTTAGTATTTAATAAATAATCATGGCAGTAAATAACATATTGATTTGTTCATCACGTTTTAAAAAGAGGACGTTTTGCTTCCGTGACTATTTCAAACAACTGTCGTTCGATAGAAAGGTCATTTCGCTTTGTAAAGACAACATTTTTTAATTAGGGACGTTTCGCGCCTATGACGGATGGCATCGAGAACCTTTTGCTCTGAGAACGAACCACTCTGTATTCAAAGTGTTCCATATAAACCCATTTTCCCTAATTGGAGTCGGCTTATAGTTTTTCTAAACACGCCAATTAAAATCTTTTTATGAGAACAACGTTATTGCATTGTTTTTCTGTATAACTGAGAATAACGCTTAGGTGCTTAGAGCATTGTGTTCTGACTGAGTATCATCATAGCTACCTTTAGATCGTAAGCTATTTAGAGAGTTTTACTTAATCGTACCCTGTTTTAAAATATAGAACCATGGAGAATGTAACATTCTGGTTAAACCCCTACGGGCTTTATGAGTGTTAATTCAAGTCTTATGTATATTATGTAAAAAAAGATGATACTGTGTAAATTATAGCATAATTTATTTATTTCAGAATGGTACTGGGAATGCTTCTTGCGCCAGTACTTCTTGAAAACTCTGGCCATCGTCTCGGGGATCTTGTCCGTGGCTGTGGTCTGGTCAGAGCTGACGTTCTTCTGCAAAAAGCCTGTGCTGTCTATATTCGCGAATATAGTCATTGCGGCTAAGGATACCTATAACTATGCTACTATTGTTGTAAGTATCGTTTACTCCCTTGTTTCCAGTGGCGGATTTGCGGTCTTGGCCGCTCTAGGCCCCAGGCCATGTGCCGCCTCTTTCAGCACCCACCACATGGACGATGTACTGAATTTACTTTATTGCCAACTCTTATCTAAATTGAAGTCAGAAATTTAATTAACTATAATATATACTAATTTTTAATATACTATAAATATTATATATTCCGGGGTTGGTTTAATTGCACAATTAAATAAAACAGTTTTAGGTTTTATTTATAAATAAATGTTAAGTGTGACATGAGGCACAAAACTCGTCTGTACCTACTTACGAGTAAGGGCAGCAAAATCATTGATTAAATCTTCGCAATCCAATTTTCTTAAAAAAAACAGCTTCTGTGTTAAGCAAAGCAAGATCGTTTAACCTTTGCTCCGTCATTGTTGTGCGTAAATTCATCGAAGGTATCTCTTGTTTCGCCAATAAAATGTATCAGTGTCTCATAGAGTTCTAAGACAATGGTAATGTCAATTTCCACACTCTGACTGAAGTTTTTATTTGTGGCGTTAATGCGATCCTGTAAACATCCCCAAAAAACAGTCATGAGGGCCGTTTCAAAACCGGCTTCAGCATCATCCCCCTGCGGGGTACTTCTGCAGCAAGCCAACCGGCGACGACTTCACAAACCTAGGGGACTCACCTTGCCATCCAGAATCTACCAACGCAACCAATCAAAGCGCCACCACACTTACAAGAGGCACCACCACAACCATTGGACCAGTCGTCGCTGGATGTCCTGGAGATAGCACTGAAGGTGCTACAGGACATCCTAAAGGCCTTAAAAGCGGGAACGAACCCGACCCCGCTCATATTTAGCGGGATAACGAAGCTGGTGCTACTCCAGCTTCGCTTAGGCCTTACACAAGCGCAGGTAGCTAAAGCCAAGTCCGCCCGCACAGAGACCTCAACCAGCCAAGCCCCGGCTAACCGAGGTCAGCGGAAGCGAACCGAGAGGGCACGCACAGAAAACCAAGAACCACATAGCCGCAGGCAGCCAGACTCCACAGGAGAACGGCTACCCGTAGGTCCAGAATGGACCAACCCATTGACCCCTCGTCATTAGGCGAGTGCGGTTGCGCTCCGCAGTAAACGGCTAAAGCCCGAAACTGACTCCCCCCACGCCGGCTTCGCCGGGGTGAGAGAAGACACACTGTAGTCGAACAATATTCTTCTTATATTACAAGTACGAAATTATTTATTTCTAGGTACGAAATTATCACTCCTATTCATAGTTTATCTATCATAATAAAAAGTGATTTCGGAAAATTATTGCTTTACGTTGCGGTGCAGTGTGGCCCGCCCAAATATGCGCACCCTTTTACATATTTAGGTACTTTTCATTTGATTTATTTTTTGCTAACATCATTCATTAGTGATTTTTTTGTCACGATTTGCCGCCCCCAAATCTGGCCGCCCTAGGCCCGGGCCTACTGGGCCTTAGGGCAAATCCGCCACTGCTTGTTTCTGTTTTATTTCATACTAATAATAATAATAATGCTGGACAGAGCGTTACCTAGCCCCCAACCTAAGCAGAGCTTGTGTTATGGGTTACTTAGTGGTATAAGAATAGATAAATTATCTATTCTTTTGCTAGTGGTCCGCCTAATATACTATAGCCTATGTTCGTCTGGGATAATGTAGGATGATAATGTAGGTTCTAATGGTGAAATAATTTTTCAATCCGGTTCAGTAGTTTCGGGGCGTATTCAATTCAAACAAACCTTTCTTCTGTATAATATTAATATAGATTTTTAAGTGTAGTTTCTTAAAAAGGAAATCTGCATGAAAGTAAAAATTTTTCAATCCGTTCCAGTAGTTTTGGGGCCTATTTAATTCAAACAAACAAACAAGCAAAACTTTCCTTTTTATAATATTAGTATAGATATAGAATAAGCTATGACTAGTTTAAGATTTCACAAAACTCTTTCATAAAGCCATTTTTCAGATACCTTTGACAAAAAATCAAATGCACCAGTTTTATAGCAGCTTTATCTCTTTACAGACAATATCAACAATAATAATCGCATACATGTTCTACTGCGCCTACTCTACCGTCCTGAAGATCCGTCTCCTAAACCTGTATTACCTAGCACCGCACCATCAGACCAATGAATATTCTCTCATATTCTCTGGAATGATGGTCTGTCGTCTCACGCCGGCGATGTGCCTCAACTTCCTAAGTCTTACGCATATGGACTCGCATGTTATCAAGATGAGGGTTATGGAGACTTATTATACGCAGGTGAGTTGTTATTTAAGGAATATTGACTCATATTCTCTAGAATGATGGTCTTTCGTCTCACACCGACGATGAGCCTAAACTTCATGAGTCTTACGCATAGATATCAAGATGTGGGTTATGGAGACTTATTATACGCAGGATGAGTGGCTTTTTAAGGAATATTGTCTCATATTCTCTGGAATGATGGTCTGTCGTCTCACACTTGCGATGTGCCTCAACTTCGTAAGTTTATTGGTTGCTAATTTAGGGCGTTAAGGAACAAACAGAGCAAACACTTTCGCATTTATAATAGATTAATTCTGTTGTTTTATTATGAATGTTCATATGACTTTTTTATGAAAGGTTACTCTAATATTTCTACTGTTATAGATAATGGGTCACATGGATGTCCTCGGCATTATATCAGAAGGATTCAACATCTACTTCCCCATGCTGGTCGTGTTTCTCTGCGCGGCTACTTACCTGTCTCTAGGCAGTCGCCTGCTGTCCATGTGCGGCTTTCAGCAGTTTGTGGGAGATGATGAGTTGACGACAGACTTGGTGGATGAGGGCAGGGAGATTGTTAAACGAGGTAAGCTAGCTTAGAGTTCGAGAAGTGGTTATATGGAAAGATCAAATATTGTATGTATGCTATGTAATGTATTGTATTATGTAAATCAGTTATCTAGTACCCATAACACAAGCTTTGCTTAGCTTGGGGCTAGATAATGCTGTGTGAATTGTCCAGCATTATTTATTTATTTAGAATTTTAATTAAATAAAATTAATAAAATAATTAATTAGATTTTTTCAAGAAATTATCAACGTAATTTACAGTTTTTATGCTTTCACGTCCTCGGTGGCGCGGTGGGCGAAGGTCCTCTTGCGATGGTGGAAGTTGCGGGCTCGATTCCCGCCTCGTAAAAAAATTTTATACGATCTGCAGATAGTTCTTCCGGGTTTTCTGGTCGTTTTCTATGTATAGTAAAAATATTTATTTGTGTATTGTATTAAGCGTATCAGTTATCTATAGTACCCATAACACAAGCTCTGCCTAACTTGGGGCTAGATAATGCTGCGTGAATTGTCCAGATTTTTTTTTCATACTAGTCGGCAGCATCGGTGTAATGTTTCTTTTCAAACCGGATTAATGTTTGTTTAAATAACTTCTATCCATCATCATAGTATCTTTCTACATTCAATCTTTTTATAATCAATCCCCAGGAATCGGATACGGGAAAAAAGTAATAAGTAGAAATTGATTTTATTGCGTTTTTCTAAATTTTAGTTTGCTGTATGTTAATTTAACAGAGACCTTTTAAATATGTATAGTGAGAGCAAGCCAAAAGGACAGTAAATTAACTTTTCTATCAAAAACAAAAGCTTACAAACTCGACAATTTATTGTACGGCCGAATAATGTGCACCTTGATAATCTGTGTCGGCCGTACAATAAATTGTCGTGCATTATAGTGACCCACACACTAGCATGACACTTGCCAACTATAAACGAACTTGCCAATCAAAAATAAACGTTAATAAACTAGTTCCAAAGTTGTATTTCAATTTGCAGAAAAGCGCAAGCGCCAACGAGCTGAGGAGTCCCTGAGCCGTCGCCGCGACTACAGCGAGCGATTCTCCAGCTACCGCACTCGCGAGGCGCAGGATGGAGGTAATACGACCTTACAATCTAAAATATATGATATTAGGTCTATTTGTCAATGCAAGCTGTGCATAATTGTTTTTTTTTTTCAAAATTCTGTAATGTTTAGTACCGAGGTCGCATTTGTATTGTTTTGTAAATTTATGAAATTTTGTGATATTGTGCTTCAAACAGTCAGTCAAGTCAGCACGAGAAATCTATATTAAACCTCATCTAAAGCTAGAACCACACTCTTGTAGTGTACAGCGCCATGCATGACACAGTAACGCTGCTGTCCATCAACGCAGAGGAAGGCAGCACACATTCAAATATGTAAATCTCCATTTACGTATTTGAATGTGTTTTTTACCATACTAAATGTATAAACACGCTTCTGACGCATCACGAAAATGTGGTTCTAGCTTTATGTGTCTTTGGTGGCGGTTTGTGTTTTGCACACCATTCTATCATTATGCACTTACCTTTGTTGTTAACTTATGGGACAGCTGTTTTTAATATCCCTCGGCAAGCATAGTTGCTTTGATTGTAATCTTAAGTTTTGTACATTAGTTAGCTGAAATATAATGGGTATAAATTTTTTGGGTTCCGTACACAAAGGGCACCAACGGAATCCTATTAGCCGGTCTATCCGTCCGTTACAAGCATATAGTAATTATTTACAAATTATTTTGTGTTATACAATACCAATATTCTGTTGTCTGTAACATTTTCACGCGTAAACGGCGGAAGGCATCTATGAAATTTAAATTAAATTTGGCAGTGAGGTAGACATATTCCGGGGACGGACATTGGCTACCCGGGAAAGCACGAGCGAAGCCGTGCGCAAAAGCTAGTTATAAATAGAATATGTCGGTAAATTTTTTATTGGCATGTTTTTTGTGACCTATTAGAAACTTTTTTGCAGTGACGGATTTTTTTTAATCGCTTTGAACCCTTAGTGCGCCAGTCTGACTCGCAATTACCAGCTAAATGATATTTTACCTTTTAAACCGTAAAGAGGCTATTTTCCTAAAATTATAATAGTCCGCCACAATGTATTTTTTCTTTTTTCAATTAAACAAAAAATAATGAAGTTATAGCATAAGAATAAAATAATAATGGTTATAGCCAGATAAAGTACCGCGTGACGTCACACCGCGGGCGACACTTTTCAGCGACTTGTGACTAGTTGTGACGTCACGACCGCCACTCCCAAAATTTGACGCGCTGTATCTTTACAATTTTTTCTTTCATTGACAAAAGAAAAAATACGTATCTAATATCTTCTGATAATCTAACAGACTTACAAATTAGATATTTTTAGGAAAATAGTAGGAAAATAGCCCATCGATCACAAAACAGCTGTCCCTAGCACCAGAACCCTTCCTCACATCACTAATATCGACCGTTATTGTGCATGTGCTCACATTTCAGCCCACACCGGGCTGCTCAATGACGTGGACTCAGATTACTACGTGACGCCGAGTCCTGATCGCGTCGTGCAGGGTAGTTACCAGAGAGGCGAGCTGCCTTACAATAGGACGCTGGAAGATGAGCTCGATCAGAGGTGAGTCACGTTATAAACAGGTTCAGCAGTAGTTCCGAAGGTGTTGGTTCCCTTCCAAAAGTTATAAATAGAGGAAAGTAAAAAATATGGAATACCGGTTTGTTTTTCAGGCATAAATGAAAAAAATATTAATAATCAAAAACTTAACGTCGTAATCATTACAATCATAGATTTGCGTATTACAAAGTAATATTCTTGATTTATATTTATTAATAAAAATAACTCTTTTCTCAGACACAAAATTTACATAAAGGTATCCAATATCGAAATAGGTACCCCAAATATGGAATACTATGGCATTTCTAATTAATTTAAACCTCGATTTCTAATTTGACACATTAAACCAAGACAATAAAATTCATCATGAACTTTCAAACAAACTTGTATACAATATATAGAAGATATAAACACACTATTATCTATACTGATATTATAAAGAGGAAGAATTTGTTTGTTTGTTTGAATTGAATAGGACTTGACCGATTTAAATCCAATTCAAACCGGTTTTAGAGTACAAGAGAGAGGAAAGACGCCACGCCACACGCGATGCGCTCGTCTTCGTAAATGATGCCTAAAGCTATTTTACTCAACAACCGTGTTTCGTCTGTCAATGTCAGTAAAGTTTTGTATTTTATTGTTCAGGTTCGGGGAAAGCACGTTGCCGTCCATTAAAACAGAGTTCGAAGGAAGACGCGACAAGATGACGATGCCTCCGAGAGGTTTGTTCGACGACGTATAAGGTACAGATGTACAGATAAAATTTAAGATACGGATGTATAGGATAAATGTAAAGTATGGGAATGTATACGGCGAAATGTCTGGTATGGAAGGATGTAAAGGCAAAATATTGTAGGTTTGTGAAGAGATAGATAGACAATCTCCTTGCACAAAAACGTTGCTTTACATAGGCAGTGTATAAAGCAGTTGTTACCAAGTCAGGATCAGAATTAGATTTATTTCCTGTTTCTTTGTTTGTTTAAGACCGTACAGGAACCGTTGAAGTATTTTAAAACTAAATAGAACTAGTACCGAAAAGAAGTGTGTTTCTCGAAAGCTTATAAAAATGAGAAGAGACGAGTATAGAAATTAAAAATAAACCTCTAGTTATGAGTAGGTGAATATATTCGATAGATAGTGTTGGTGTAAAATTCATATCACCATATTACATAATTATATGTGCCATCTTAACTTGGGGCTATATAATGCTGTGTGAATCGTCCAGCATTATTTATTTATTTTGCTACAGGAGTTAAAGGTTTATTATAAGAACCATCAAGTATTTCCATTGCATTTTGCAGCAAATCAACAAAATTCTTCTTTTAAACTAATATATGACTAATATAATATAATATAATTTGTGCATTTAGAAGCGTTTGTTGTAGTGTTTTATTAGAATCACGGGAACTACCTATTAAGTGGCAGCTTAGTAAAAATTACTTCACAAAGCTACATGAATTCTTGTTCGTAGTAAATTTCAGTAATAGCATTGTAGTCATTTTGTAAATTTGCAAGAATTAGTAATATTGTGGAGATCTGTCAAATACCATGCTTTGATCATTGTATATAACTTACTAGTTTTATCAAAAAGTATCTTATTAGCATAACAGGCCTAAAATAGCAAAGTAAAATTAGCTTCACATTCATCGGCCGCACTGCGGATGGTAGCTTTGAGGGTAGATGAGAAAACAAACTTATAAATAAATAAATTATGAAAATGTAAGGGACCGCCCACAACTGCAAGCGTCTAGGTGTGTGAGGCTACGGTACGTTCGCACTGACAGGCGGCTAGCTTAAAGCCTAGAGCCTAGCGAACCACCAAATATGGCCGTTTTAGTAATTTCGCAAAAAAAATCGTAATAGTTCAGTTAATTGGGTAATGATGGTGGATTGATAGGTTGAAAGCAGAAAGTGTCATTTCGGAACTTTTTTGAACTTGTTAGGAGACAAGACAATTGGGATTAGGTAAAAAGTGTGTAGAACCAAATTTATAGAGTTTTATCAGCCTTCCAAGTAATTAAACGAATTTTCCTATCACGCATCGATGTAAGCAAAAAAACTAGGCATATTGATGGAAAATATTTTACGACATTGCTATCATCGAAGCACCACCAAATTTTGGTTTTGAAAGTTCTCATGCATCATTTTATTGATCTGTATTTTGTTTTCGAATTCAAATTTAAACATTTTTTCGCTGCACATGTGGGTTTTTGCGTTTTTAAAGTTTATCTTTTAGTATTTTAGTTTTTAATGATAACTTTGCTGTTTCTTTTAAATTTTCTGCTATTGTTATCAGGTTTTGTTATGGTTTCACCGTTGTTGACAAAGAATTATCTCGGATTCTAAATCGGGGTATAGTCCAAACAATGTTTAGGAGTCAAAACTTTCTGCTTTCCAACTTACATCCGCCCCCCTCCTGACCCCACGTCTGACAGGAGACTGGACTAAGATTTTGTCTGACACTAACAGGAGAATATCTGACAGATTTCTGTATAAGGTTTTTGAAATCTAAGCCATGCGTTACCATCGAAGCAACCCGCTAAACTTCTTGAAGTAACCAAACGACCTAGCCCCCTACCAACCATCCTCGCAGTGTGGCCATGGCCTAGGTGTAAAAACATGGTATTCCATGTGTTGTCAAAACGCTACACAGTCCATAATTTGGTTTTTAGTTACAAAGTTATCTTATAAATTACCTATAGTAAACAAAATAATGTTAAGCTACTGTAAAATATGTAAATTTTATGATTATACATAGATAATTTTTATTTACCCATATTTATATCTACTGATAATTTTAATAGGATGTGTGCAATCTATAAAGATTTTTATACCATTTAGTTAGATAAGTATCATTGTTTTATTTTCTTGCCCATTCTTGCAGCATAAATATATTTTAGCTAATTAGAAATAACATGCAATTATTTGTCTTTCCGGTCTACTCTGTAAAATTAACGAAGTTGACGGATGACATCGGATCGCATAAAACGAAGAACGGCCGATCCGTTCTTTCGGTGACCTTGCTTTAGTAATGATGTTTTTTCATGAAGATCCGAAAGGAAAGTTGTCATTTAGTGATGCGCCAGAAGCCACTCGGTAAGGTTTTCAGATCCGTGCGATCGACGACATCCTTGTCGATCTTGCTTCGTTAGTTTATCAAAGTAGACCTGGTCCGCGTGAAGGCCACCCAAAACTTATAATTGTTCCTGCCAATCCGCGTTCCTCGTGCATGTGACCCGCGTGATAAGAAAAATATACATAAAATTATAGGTTTCGTGTGACCCGAACGCTGACCAGATCCGCACGCAGGTGGAAATCCGCATGACAAGAGAAATGCCCTAATGCTCTAGGAAATTAGTCTTAATTTTTAAAACGCCGACGTATGCAGGGACACCAGCTTCACATAAAGTAACAAGTAGGACTAATTTCAACTTATGTAAAATTTAGATACATAATGGAAATCCTGGTTAAATTTAAGCTCTCGAAATTAAGCACTTGTAATGCACGAAAAGACAACTAAATAATCAAGAATGCACGCAATGGTCTGCAGTGAAATTTCTATTTTTTAGGCACGTTTTGTCAAATGTTTATTTTAAATATTGTGCTCACGTTTAGAATAAAAAATAAGGTCACTATTTCTTTTAACATTATTTTCTAAAAAGGGCATCCTACGTAATATAAAATAAAGGAGGATAAAATTAAAAAGTGATTGTTACTATAATTGATGCAATATTTACATTTGGGCTTTAAATATGTAGTTTATAAACAATTAACGCCTATTTACGACCCTTATTTCCTATAGGTTGTGTATGTACTCAATAAGATGAGATTATTTACGTACCTTTTGCTGGAATAAAAAATATTGTCACCAATTATTTAAATATTGTCAACTTGCTAGAAAGAGTTATCATTTTTCATTACAAAGATACCTATAAAAATCCTGATCGCCGCAGAATAAGAAATAGGCTATTTGACTACATTGAAAATAAGTTGCAAATGGTTTTCATCCTAGTCAGTGACAACGTAACAAAGCGTAATCAGGTGATTTTTATTAATTAAGTAATAAACAGGATTAAATTTACACATTTTTTGATTTATGATCACGTGACCGAAAACCACTGCGGTTGGTTGCATCGCTGGTGACGTCACATCAATCACAGATTACAGTGCGTGTTTTTCTTGTAGGTGTGGTGTGAGTGGTGTGACGTCATTGAGTCATGTCACCGGAACTATGACAAAGATTAACGCGCGCCATTATTTTATTCAAGCATTTGTTTTTATAACTAATACCTTGGCCTTGAAGGAATAGTAACTACACTATGTATTATTTTTATCAGAAAATACGTTAGAATTATTTCCCAGTAGTAGTCAAGTAGCTTATTGTTCAAGATCACCTACATCCTGAGTCATTATAGATATGTACCTAAAAATTAAAGTCTGTAAAAAAAAATTAAATTCAGGTGTAAGCAGCAGTTTCTCCATAAATTACCCACGTAGTACAACATTTGTGTATACATGTTATATACATGTTTGTTCCAGAAAATGTTTCTATTCAATAATAATAAGAAAAGTATTCTATAGATTCGTAACTTTACACAATATTATGTACTAGCATAAATAAATTATAATTTGTCCATGGTACTAGCTAGTTAGTTACATTATTATTTATGCAGTCAATTTAATTATATCTGTTATTTTCATTCCATAGTTTTATTGGATTCGTTAGCATTAAACACGTGATAAATATTGTTAGCACTAGTTTTTTTTTACTAACCCTACATTCATTCATGATGTCATCCGTCAACTTCGTTCGCTTTCCAGAGTAGACCTTTTTTTTTTTTTTTTATTATCCTGAGGGAAATGCGCACGCATATCGCACTGCCACGGGGAGACAGTACGATTATGTGGGACTCCAACCCACTAAAACCCTCAGGGTGTTTCCGTCTCTGCCGCTTGTGGTGGGAACATGGGAACGTTTTATTACCTCATCCACGAACCCACCACGGCTGCCCGATATCGGGCCCCCCCTCAATGGGGGGTGTGAAGCACCCCCCTTCGCAACACGCCAGAAACACGTGACGTGCCGCGACCACCTCGGGGACCTTACCCGTCAAAAGGACGCCGAACGACCCCGTGTCCAGACGCCCCAGGTCCCCATGCGACGGGTCAGTCAAGTGGCCCCGTCGCCTGCCACACGGTCGCAGAGGATAGGGAGAGCGGCCCTCGTAACACCGACACTCCTCCTCCCCTGCGACCCCACCGCGTCCGCCATCAAACGGTGGCGACCCCGCCAAGGCCGCGGAAGGCAGGGAAAGCGGCGCACCGCAATACCGGCACTCCTCTCCCGCCGCGGCCTCCATCTCCCTGCGGCCATGCCGCCCATACAGCACAGCCGCCCGCCTCAGTCACGGCACCGCCCATACAGCACCGCAACCTACTACCACTCCAACTGGGCTTAGAGCGCAAAACCCAGAGGAGCGGTCCATCCCGGGGCCGGCCATTTCGCCCTCTGCGTTGGCACGGCCCCATGGGTTCCTCTTAGCTTCACCGCGGGTGACCAGTCCGCGATTACTAAGCCCCCCCGCCCCGGCAAGGCGGGAACCCCTCGGGGGGGGTTCCAGAGTAGACCTAAAGCAACCCGCCTTTGCTTACTGCTGGGTATTATAGATACATTTTTAAAAGCTTTTTTAAAGTCTATAGACCTTAGTTTGACCACAATCTCACTTGATGGAAAGTGAAGATGTGGCCGACGATGTATCACGAAGGTCTAGAAGATACCTATTCACTCTTGTCTTGAAGAGACCCAGATTGCAATTGACGGAGAAAAACAGCAGCGGGGAGCGTGTTCCAAGCCCCAGCGGTACAAATGATGGAGGAAAACCGTTTAGTGCGAGTGGACGGTATTGCGCTGTACGTCTGCTTGTCCTGGTGGAGTGGAAGGGGCATGGTCGAATCAGGTCATGTAGTTCCTGTGAGCATTCTCCGATGTGTATCATAAAAGACAGAGAGACAAGCGACCTCGCGGCGCTGTTCAAGACTTTGGACTTTAGTCTCTGCAAGGAATCGTACTAGATTAATGGGAAAATAAAAACCCGCACCTATAATAATTTATTTTTTACAGAATTTTCCACTATCATAGTCAGTTTAGTTAATTAGTTATATTTGTGTCAGATTTATGCCATATTCGTCCCTAAGAAGTTCGGCCCACATGACAAAATCTGCTTTTGTCCCACATTGTATTCGGCCCGCAATAAATTTTATTTCAAAAAATCTTATTTCGTCCTACTTTTCAGCTCCACATTCGGCCCACGGTTTTCATAGCAAACGAGTGACTTTAACTTTACCAAACTATAAATAATACCAAACACAGGGTTTCGGGACTAAACCATAACAAGACCGAACCCTTTACATGGTTAGACCCTAAAGGGTAAAACGGGACCCAATTACTAAGTCCGCTGTCCGTCCGTTCGTCTGTCACCAGGCTGTATCTCATGAACCATAATAGTTAGACAGTTGAAATTTTCACAGATGATTTATTTCTGTTGTCGCTATAACAACAATACTACTAACTTTTAAAACTATCATGGTTATTAACATTAAATTCATTTAAAACGGGATATTTACCATGATTCGATTTTTGAGTTTTCCAATATTTCGGCAGTTTCATGCGCCATGATCACGGAAGAACTAAAGTCACTGCAAGTTGGTTTTTATTGACAGATTATATCGATCTACCTTCATTCTTTGTCTTTTGCTACGAATATTACCACTACCACCGGTTTCATGGTTTGTGACGAAATATTGGAAAATCGAATCATGGTAAATATCCCGTTTTAAATGAATTTAACAAATACTAAAAACAATAAAATAAATGAGAGCTCCCATACAACAAACGTGACTTTTTTGCTCGTTAATGATAACGGCAACAGGTAGACGCTTAAAATATTCACAGAATATTAACAATACCACGCAAAACCTCCGATAAGATCCAACAAAATGTAGTCCGCGTTGTAGAAGAAAAAACCACACCAACTACAAAATGAGAACATTTAACAAGACGTCAACTAGTTTCGTCCGTCCACGAGACATCATCAGGACACCACAATACTCGACCCCACAGAGAGCGCCAAGCAACAACGGCAAATTCCCACCAGAGATGTTGACACTCCGAGCTCCGCGCGCCAAGCTTGGCGCGAATGAACAAGTAGACTGTTTGAACAATTAGACCGTTTGAACAATTAGACCGTTTGAACAAGTAGACCGATGGTTCCGGAGGGGAAAATAAGACTAAATAAGAATAAAGGTAGAAACTTGGCACGAGTATATAGTTGAATAATAAGTTCAGGCGTTACTTTACTGAAATTCATATTTTCTTAAATACATATTTTCATCCTTTTATATTGCAATGAATTTCAGTAAAGTAACGCCTGAACTTATTATTCAACTATATACTCGTGCCAAGTTTCTACCTTTATTCTCTTCTCTCATCACTGGCGGCGTTGCGTCAAATGTCGTCCATGTTAGCAATATCAGATGCCCAGCTTGCCGTGCCAGACGCTTCTGTGTACCCTGTTCTTGGACGACATTCAATAGGGGCTCTTATTAGGACACCACGGCGGCGCCACTGGCTACGCCACCCCGTGGTATCTTGAACTACCAAGAGAGGAACACCGAAATACACACTAACTGTTGGTGGAGTGAGTGACGCCAAATTGTTATATAGGTACACATTAATGGTTGCGCCACCAGCGGGTGATTTGTTTGCCGGCAACAACAGCTTTGTTGCCGGCAACCAAATCACCAGGTTAAGTACCCGCCATAAACATTCTACGAAAATTTAATAATGTCCCAAAAATTTTCAATTTCGACAGAATTCGTACCGGCGCACATTTGTACACATTTTGTTGGTGGCGCGACTGGTGGCGCCGCCACGGTGTCCTAATGCGATAGGGCGCTTAGTCTCTACTTTACTACTATGTTGTTGTGATGGGTAAACATTATGAAGATGACGTTTGCTACAGGAATCAGCAGTTTATGGCTGAAATAAAAGTGTGATTACCATTCAGAATCCATCGTTTATTTCAATCACTAATTATGCGTCAATAAATACTTATGGTATGTGAGCTACTTCAAGAAACCTTTGATGTCGTCTACTTTAGTTCTTATTTCGTGTGATGAATCCTTTGACAAGTCTTGTGCATACGTCTCATAAATGCTTTTCAGTTTATTCAGTTCTTCTGTTTTGTTGAGATCTGAAATTAAATATTTATTTGTAAATATTTTTGATCTGATCACACAATACCACAAATTGAATTATGAATGTAGCAGGTTAACAACGAACTTAGTTTGTTGTTGCGGTGCATTCCGAATAACGCTGTCGCGCTCACAAGCGTTCAGAATTACCGTGAGCGCGACAAGGATGTCCTCTGTGATGTCATTACATGCATGATATCAGCGAACATGCTGCAAGCCGAAATCACTGTGAGCGTCTTTGTCAAAGTGACATAGGGCTTTTTTTGATGACTTATAGACGTCAATCGGAATGTTTGTTGTCTCGCTCATGGTAATTTGGAGCGCGTTTGAGCCTCAGAAGAACTATCATATAGAACTGCCATAAGCATGTACTTTTCCTGGATACCTAAGTAAACAAATCGGTTGATAAACATGGCGGATTATGGTTAGATTCGGCCTGTTTTTGCTTTGGCATAGGCCACAGCCTGCTACAGAACACTTCACGGTACCTCTTCTATATGATTTTCAATTTATATCACAGTTTTGCTTAATAAATAAGTCGAAAACACGGGGAAAACATAAAAATCTCACAATGACATCTCCTCACATGTAAACAAAACCGTAGAATAAAATGGCGTCCGTGACAGCAAAAGTACATCAAAATCAGGAAGAGGGCGCTGATAAAAAGAGTGTGTATGCTTTTTCCTAACGTAAAACCACTGTTGTGAGAAAGAGACTGGTAGTCCATTATTGCTTCCGTGTCAAATTGAACAATACGGCAGTTCCATATGATAGTTCTTCTGAGGTTTGAGCGCAATGATAACGCTTTATTCGATATTGTAATGACATTGACAACACCACTCGTGAGCGTTCCGAATTAATGATAGCACTCAACTGTCAATACCGTGATATCTAATTTGGAACGTAAAATATCGTTGTGAGCGCTAACAGCTGTAATCGTATTTAGGAATGCACCTTTGGTAGAACACCAACGTTCTATTAAGAGTTCATCAAACTACGAAAGTTTACAATATGATCACACAAAATGTTAAACGACTGATTGTTTGAATTACAGACTAGTTTCTGTCCGTGGTTTCGCACGCGACGTCTAAGGTTATTTCTATCCCAAGGGAACTGATTCATGGGATAAAAAATAGCCTATTTTATTCTAGGTCTAGAATCAATCAGCCCGACCCGTTCAGTAGTTTTGGCGTGAAGAAGTAACAAAGACCCAATTATTTTTTAGTATTAGTTATAGTGGATTGTACCTTTTAGTTTTTTGAGTAGTATTTCCATAATGTTAAGCGCATCCCTCCGATGCCTTACTTGGTTGCTGTTTTCTGAAAGAATAAAAGAACAGTTTACAATTTTATCCAATGTTTCGGTACAATAAAAGACAAAATAGCCTTTTTTTCGGCTTTCACCAAGTATCACACCCATTACGGCAAGCACGGGGATTTTTTACGTCACTTTGTTATCGAATGCGTATTTGAAAATCATTCTTTCAATAATAATAATAAAGCCTTTATTCATCTCTCACAATAGGTTTTAGTATTATCAACATCATCATCATCATCAGCCTATACCAGTCCACAGCTGGACATGGCCTCCCCTAATGAGCGCCATAGCGCCCTGTCTTCAGCTTGCCGCATCCAGCATCTGCCAGCAGTCTTTCGCAAGTCGTCATCCCACCTGGTCGGAGGGCGTCCTACACTACGTTTTCCGAGTCGCGGTCTCCACTCAAGAACACGTTTACCCCAGCGGTTGTCGGTTCTTCTTGAAATATGGCCAGCCCACTGATAGATATATAGATAACTAGCGGTCCGCCCCGGCTTCGCACGGGTACCTATTCGAATTTTTCTCACCTTTTAAACCTTCCCTAGACCTCCACGAATAATTCAAGACCAAGATAAGATAAATCCGTTCAGCCGTTCTCGAGTTTTAGCGAGACTAACGAACAGCAATTGATTTTTATATATATAGATTAGCAAATTAAATTAACTATTTGATTTTATAATTCTTATTAAATTTTCAATCAATTTAGAGATATGAAGGACCTACACAGGTTGTTTTGGAAATAAAAGGCTTACTATTATTATGAGAGAGATCGCACTCCGCGTCAGCGGAACTGCGAGGCCTTTTTGGTGATTAGTTCTAATTTGACGCGGCCGCGCAGTTTTGCTGTCGCGTACTGCGAGGGCATCTTTAGTACTTACTGAGAGTATATTCGATAACAGAATCTACTTTCTCCGCTACACTTGCTATAGCTTTATCCTTATCCGTAGTGACTACATTATCCGTATCCATTGGTTCTCCAGTGTCTGATAATATAGCGAGTCTCTCGATGACTCGCGACATGGACGTTAATATTGCGAGCTGGGTTGATCGAGAGCTGTGTGCGTAGGAGTTAGCGCAGTGGTCGAAGAATACTTCTTGGTATTTTTCTGCAAGAAAATAAATAAATAAATAATGCTGGACAATTCACACAGCAAGCAGTAAGCAGAGCTTGTGTTATGGGTACTAGAAAACTGATATACGACCAGAACACCCGGAACAAATACCTGCAGATCGTACAAATATTTGTCCCAAGACGAGAATCGAAACCGCAACCAAAAATAAACTCAGTTTAGACTAGATTTAAATGAATTTAAAAAAGAAACTAATATGATTGATGTTTACGATTCTTGGACTACGCAAAAAAATTGGCACATATTCATAAATTCGCACATACCGACTCATAAAAAAATATTGACAGGTCTCCGTTTGCTTGCAAAATTAACAATAATGCAATTGGCTAGATTACACAAATTGAGAACCTTTATTATCCTTTATTTAACGACTGAATTGAGTACGATATTCAAGAGTAGTTTTCTACTAGACATATAATAGATGTTTGCCATATGAATTCAACTGTACCTTGCGTGTCACAGTCCTTAGGCCAGGCCTTCCCGAGGAGTTCGTAGGCCGCCTCCTTGAGCGCTGCGAGTTGTTCCCGTCTTTGTCGCGCACCTTCGTTGTCCTCTTCGTCAGAATCCTTGTCTATTGAGTATTCATCCTGAAATTAATTTTATGTAAAAAAGGAGCATGTTTGGATGTTAATTTTGTAGGGTAGATGTTAAGTTAGATAGAAACAGCGACACCTCAAAATCTTTGTGGGAAAAGGCGATAGAATTTAGAATGCTGATGAGGAATAGAGATGGGTAATAGGTATATAATCGCCGCCAAAAAATCTTTTAAATTTTACGAAGGTTTGTTTACTAAAACAACTTTGCTCTCTTGTTGAACAATAACTCAATTCTTTAAATGTATGGCTTTGCTCTGTTTTTGACATTTCCAATTTCATTGAAGACGCACATGCATCTACTTGCTCGCAGGTTCTCTGCGGCGCGCAGCGTGCCTTTTCGGGTCGCACCGCGGGCTCGACAGTAAATGGATAATAAGCTACCCAGATATACCTTGAGTCTCTTGTCTTAGAAAATACTTCTGTACCCACCTTCGATAGTATAACTTTAACGATCTCATAGACGTGGTGGAAGCGGTCCACGCTGGTGGCAGAGAGCGCGCGCCCCAGCGCCGTGATCGCGTGCTTCTTGTACACCATCTCCTGCTTGCGAGCCTCCACTAGCAACGCGGATATGCATTCTGTCGCTAGAGGGGGTGACAGGGGGGTCTCGCCTTCTTTTGTACTGAAAAACATTAAGGTGGTTAGATTTACATGTAAAAAGGTTGTATGTACGTACATAGTTAAGAGCTAACTAAGGTGATGTTTTTGGATGATAATCGGACGATCAAGGGCATTTAATATCCTAAAAATTTAGTCTTCAGTGTAATTTTAGTCTGTGGTTTGGATAAACTTCAATGTTTCCCCTGTAAGTAAGCTATGGGCGGCGCTAAGTCCGAAGGAAGTCCCAAACTTTTTCGACCCCTACATTACTTGACTTCGTGGCGTAATTGGTAGCGTATCCCGTAGTACGGAGGGTTGCAGCCCGCAACTTGCGGGACTTTTACAGGACTTTAGCCCGCAACGTCGGTTTCAAGTCCTGTCATTTTCCTGTCTGTTTTTTGATACGCAATAAATAACCGATAAAATAATCATTAATAAATATTAGTTGTAATTATTTTATTTTGTAAATTAAAATATTTGGAGACAAAGTAAATTTTTTATTTTTATAATAAGTGTGGATCTTACTTGCACATTTCAGCCAATGCGTCGATAACGTGCTGTTTCCCGTCGAACGTTTTCCCGTGGACTGCCGCGAGAAGCGACCGGACCAACTGCTCCCGTTGGTCTTCTAATCCTGTCGATGCTTCTTTGCATATAGTTTTGATGGCATTTGCACCCTGGAAATGTATAATAAAAATTTATGTTTCAAATTCCGTGTTTAATTTCCTTTAGACCTTACAGTACTCTTGGACACGTCACAATACTCAGATTACATAAGTAAAACTAGGAAATTAAGTGATCACTTTGATTTTTGTCCACTTTAATATTTTTATGGTAAAGTAAAGAAGCGAGCAAGAAACCTTTACCTTGTTAGAGTGCATGTTTTCGAGTTGGAGCAAAACTCGTCACAAGCTTTTATCCTTTGTTTTAGAGCAATAAAGTATTAAGAAAAACCACAAAAAGAATTGAATCTCGCGCCAACCCGCGACAAACCACCTTGAATATGGTCTCATAGTCGTTATATTTTAGATACACTTTACAGTGGTAAAAGGATTCCCACAAGCTTCAAACGAGGGCCCGTGCCTTATCTGTCATCTGATGCCGTCAATATAAAATACATATACATATAACAAGTTAAAGCCTATTGTTGAATGCACATTTTTATGTTTTTAGTTGTAACTAGGTATCATACCTGCACTTTCTTAGTCCAGCTGCTAGAGTTCAGAGCCTCTTCGATAGCTGCTCTGATCGCCGGCAGATGGCGCTTGATGCCGCTCGCCATAGTTGGGCTGATGTCTTGCCATATCTCTTCGAACATCTCTACAGTTGTCGAATCTGAAAGAAGTTTAGTTACAAAATTACACAGCTATTTAATAAAAACAATAGAAAACGTTGGTGTAGGAGTATTTTAAACAATTTATTTCTAATGCTTCGCGGATGTCAGCTGTCTTCAATATAAATTCGGAAAATTCCTATTACACGACGCTAGCAGTGATCGTGTTATTAGGAAAAAAAACACATTTAGTTTTATTAACTGGCGGCAGCTTTTACCAGTTCGATAAATAGAAGAATAGAAACGAAACTGAAAACAAATAAACCTTTTGAGTGTAATGTTAATGTGTCACTGAGTAAATAACAAAATTCTACAGTTTTACTGATGCAGAGGAGACACATGCTACAATTCTAGGCTTTTCGTAGCTACTAATATGCTACGCTTTTCATAGCTACTGTGCTACGCTTTTCGTAGCTACAACTACAATTCTACGCTTTTCATAGCTTCTGTGCTACGATTTTCATAGCTACTATGCTACGCTTGACATAGCTAGTGTGCTACAGTTCTACGCTTTTCATAGCTATAGCTACGCTTGTCATAGCTACTGTGCTACGCTTTTCGTAGCTACTGTGCTAAGCTTTTTATAGCTACAACTCTACGCTTTTCAAAGCTTCTGTTTTACGCTTTTCATAGCTACTATGCTACGCTTTTCATAGCTATAACTACTATGCTACGGTTTCATAGCTATAGCTACTATGCTACGCTTTTCATAGCTTCTGTTTTACGCTTTTCATAGCTATTGTGCTACGCTTTTCATAGCTACAGCTAAAATTCTACGCTTTTGTTGCTACTAGGGAACGTAATCTCGTTTAACGAAATTGCATTCGAGCAGAAAAACTTTTTTTCGAAGCGCGGTCTGACACATTCGGTTTATCTGTAATTTATTATTAATAAATCTCTCTGGTCTGACTGAATAGTATATTTTGTTAATTAATCTTTAATATCTAATGTATCTACTGAGTAGATATAGATTTTTATTTAAATTAATAATAATATCTCAGTTTAAAAGTCAACTCAACTTAGATAGTTTTTTTTTACTGCTAGTTGTTTTGTTTGATATAAAAGAACTGTTATTCCTATAAGATTTTTGTTTGATATTAGAAGAGAAGACTGGTTACTTCTTTCATTTGTTGCTTGATAGATATTTTTAATTTTCATTTAGGTACACTATCTCATGTTATGTTGTTACATACGTCATCAAGCTCCAATAACCATCAACTAACCAGCTGGTGAATTGACCATCATCCTTTATGCTTGAGCTTTATGTTTGTGCTAAAAGCACAGCGGGCGCGCTGACCGCTTCACTAGGACAGTGTCTTGGTTTTGGTTTCCTACTAAATTATTAATTGGCATCCTACAATTTTACCAGCGCCATCTAGTAACAACAAGTCAACTAACCGTCATCCTTAGGCGCGTGCATAGCCAAGAAGACAGTGGGAGCTAGAATCGCCTCATTGTCTTTGATGTGTTCTATCTTAGCTTTGGCCACGGATTTGAGCACGAGAGCGATGGCGGAGCGCGACATGTCGTCTTCCTTGGTTTCGTAGAGTGAGACTAGCTTTTTCATCAACTTTTCTATTGAAGACGGCTGAAATAAAGATTAAATTATTTAGTATGAAAATGGCGTGTTGTTATTTTTCAACTCATAACATACTTTATGGCTACTTTTGAACTGTCTACTTTGTTTTATACTTTTGTTTATAATACGACGACCGATGTGGCGCGGTGGGCGAAGGTCTGCCTGCGACGCAAAGGTTGCGGGTTCGATTCCCGCCTCGGGACAAATGTGTGTACGATCTGCAGACATTTGTTCAGGGTGTTCTGGTCGTTTTCTATATATAATAAAAAATATCTATCTATGCATTGTATTATATTATGTATATCAGTTATCTAGTACCCATAACACAAGCTCTGCTTAGCTTGGGGCTAGATAATGCTGTGTGAATTGTCCGGCATTATTTATTATTTATTTATTAATACAATGTAAAATTTTGTGACCCAATCCTTGTTTGTCATGGATATCATACAATTCTGCTGGTACCTAGATAAATGAAACTTATTTGATAGCGCTCAAAATGTACCTGTCTTTTTTATTTTGTTCGTAAATACAAACAAACAATAAATACCTTAGCAAAAGCAGAGATCTGTCCAAGGGCCTCCGAATAATTCTTCCTCACAGTGGAGTTCCTATCAAAAGTCCCGTTCAACAGATTGGTCATAAGCTTCCCAGCGATAGGCTCCAAATCAGCCCTGATGTAGTGGGCAGCTAACACTATGAAATGGCAGCAGGCCACTTTAGTGCCCAGTTGTGGGGACTTTGTCAGCTCTAAGATTTTTGGTAACATCTCTTTGACGACTTCGATGTCGATGTATGGCATACACTGGAATAAACAATTGGTTGAATTAACTTTTAAGACGAAAAATATGGCATATGATTAAGAGTAGCAGCCAAAGTGATAAAACAGGGCCTTAGGGAGTTTTCCACCATAGTAACTTGCAAAGCGGTGGAATTGAAATTTATGAAACTCGCTGGCTGCGCCAACTAATGCCGAGAATTTAGTACGATCCTAATAAAGATTACCTTCACAACAGTATCGGTAGTGTAGTGATGTCTCGCAGCACTGGCTCTCATATCATCCAACACCTCCCTGGTTCCGGAATCAGCCAGTGCGGTACTCAAGTAGGATAACTTAGCGGACTCCAACTCGCCGGCTGCGCCAACTAAAGCCGGAATCAACTTTGGCAAGAATGGCTTTAGGCTTTCGCCTGCTGCAGTGACTAGTTTTGATACTGTTTGTAAGCTGAAACAAACTTATCAGTTAACTTAGTTGTTATAATAGTTTATAAATCCATCCATCCATCCATTAGCTCTTCTAGGGTAATTTTGCTAAATTATTCCTTTGTTTTTTCGGGTTTGACTTATTTTTACCGAGTTTTCCTTTACTTATATCTCTTAATTGTTGATAAAAACTACAGTCCAGTATCTCTTCACATCTCAACAGCCTATAATGGTCCACTGCTGCACGAAGGCCTGTCCCTGATAATGGGGGGTTATGCCCATAATCCCCACGCTGGGCTGGAGATATCGGTTATCTCTTCAACTGTGACCAATATTAATCAGAAAAACAAATAAAAGAAATGACAATTCTAGGAAAAAAATACAGATCAACGTCACATAACTTCAGAGATCGATCGAAAAGAGCTGAGTTAACTTACCTTACGCTCCTGACTTCCTTCACGAGATTCGTAATACCCGTGTCTAACAAGACGGGAAGAATGACAGACACAATTTCTTTGCCGTCTTTGCCCTGATTCACGTCTGATGCCTTAATGCATAGCTGAAACAGATAAATCATCGTGAACAATTTTTTTGTGGTTGTGTGTTTATAGTTAGCAATGTTATTCCTCGAGGTGTAGAATAAAGCCAATAGGTACAGGCGGTAAGGAAAATTTCTAGACCTTTGACCTAAACAAAAATCAGTTTTGTAAGCTTGACTTCTGTATCTGTGACATCGAAGATCCCAAACGAATAAACCGGTTTGGATTCATTCTATTTTCTTAATAGAATAATCTAGAATGTTCTTAGGTACATTTAATTTAAAGACGAACTATTGGTAGATTTTTTGCGAATCTAGTGTAATAATAATAACCGTTAATTACCGTTTTGATATATTTTTACTGTAGTATAGTTTTATAACATTTTATTGTACTTTCTCTAGTAAAAAATGTATTTATATAAGAGACATAAAATAAATGAAATGAATAAGTAATAATAACCAAGTTTATTTTATAAAAAGTTCACGTTTACATGCTGATTGCATGTAATTATGGTTTGCCGGTAGCAATACCATAAAAATATGGGTAAGGCGAGGTAAAATATCTAGTTAAACTTTCTGACCTTAGATAATACGTTAGCCGTGGTTGTGGCTGCTTGCCTTGTGCCTTCGTGGACGTCGTCCATCACACGGAAGAGCTCCGCCCATATCGTCGGCAGTTGATGGATCGATTCGTGGAGGTTGTTCGCTCCTCTGTTGACAAACAAAGAGGTTACTCACAATCCTGACGTTAAAGTTGATAAAAAACTCTCCGGAATGGAGAAGTGTCAAATAGAACTTTTAAAACTATCATGGGTAATAACATTAAAGTCATTTATAACGGGATATATAGTGGTACCTAACTTTCGTAGCAAAAGAAAGAATGAGGGTAGATCGGTATGTCTGCCAATAAAAGGTGTCAATTAACCCAACCCAGAATCTAAAATGGCGTCAAAACGACGACCTCTTTGGCGTGGCGAGCGAAGGCTATGGTACAAATGTTTTATAGATCTGCAAATATTCCTTCCGGGTGTTCTGGGTACTTTATATGTGTAATAAAAATATCTATTTATATGTATGTAATGTATTGTCTTAAGTTAATCAGTTATCTAGTACCCATAACACAAGCTCTGCATAGCTTGGTGCTAGATGACGCTGTGTTGATTATCCAGCATTATTTTTATTTTTTTAATAGCTTGACTTGGCCATACGTGTTGTTATGGATCACGTGACGCTATTAAAGCTGAATGCGTTATTCCCGCTTCGCTTTGGTTGCAACCAAGGTTCGTTTCTACTGACGTGGAGCGGGGCAGGATCGATCATCACTCTCCCCCGTAGATTTGTTGTTGGCGGACTCATATCGGCTCCATCAAGGTTGAAAGCGGCCCTGTTTAATTACTCTAGTATAAAAGCGTCATGAACTACGGAGCCAAGACCTGTACACTCACGGTAGGGCTGGTCCATCAGTTTAAAGTCGCCCAGCGAGCTATGGAGAGAGCTATGCTCGGAGTTTCTCTGAAGGATAGGATTCGCAACGAATAAATCCGACAGAGAACTAAGGTTATCGACATAATATCTCAAAGGATTAGTAAGCTGACGTAAGCTGACGCAGTGGGCTGGTCATATTTCGAGAAGAACCGACAACCGTTGGGCTAAACGTATTCTTGAGTGGAGACCGCGACTCGGCAAACGTAGTGTAGGACTCCCTCCTACCAGGTGGGATGACGATTTGCGAAAGACTGCTGGCAGATGCTGGATGCTGCAAGCTGAAGACAGGGCGATATGGAGCTCATTAGAGGAGGCCTATGTCCAGCAGTGGACTGATATAGGCTGATGATGATGATGAAAAAAGCGTAACTCCTTACCTCAACAAATCTGCTAATGCGTTACAGCAAGACATCCTCACTCGCCATTGATTCGCAGTCAGGTTTGCGACGAGATCGTCCAAGATTTCCTTGTGATATTTGTGTACCTACAAAGTTAATTAATTTAAAGACCATGGTCATGCCACTTACTTTAAACGAATCAAGAAGCTTTCTTTTTTGAGGATTTCTTAACTTTAAGAAAGTAACGATGTGACCTAAGATGGGGCACATCGATTCAGTTAGTACTTAGTACCAACTAAATCGATGTGATTGATGCGTCTAAACCAACATCACACAGCGTGATCTGAAAAAAACCTAAATCCTGTATAGACATTCTAGATCTGTAATAAATTATAGGTTGCTTTAACCCCCAAAAGATGTGTACAGCATCGGACGCGAAGCAAGTAGAAAAAAAACCTTATTTCTATTGTTATAATAGTAGTAGGTGTGGTCTCGTTACTGTAGCATGCTAGTTGCTAGCCATAGTTTTGAATCCAAGGCGTCGCGCCGGTTCAAACCAGTAGCGACACAGTTTGAGCACGATCCGAGGTAGAAGTTAGTAAAAAATAAACCATGGATATAATACTCACAGTGGCCTGTGTGTTTGGAACGATAGCATGCCAGATGCTAGCCATAGAGTTCTGAATCCTAGGCGTCGGGTCGAAACGGTAGCGATACAGTCTGGGCACGATCTTAGGCAAATGTTCCGATAGCTGCGCGCCGGCTTGTAATGCTATGGAGTGGAAACCGAACGCAGCACCTGGAATTTAAAAGGGTGGTTAAGGACCAGCCAAACAAAACTCTTCAAATTCAATGAAGTGCAGAATTACTTAGAATTACAGGTTTTCAGGACTTTAACAGGACTAAAACAAAAATGGCGAACAGCAATTGAAGACGTCGCATTGTGTGGTGGACCCAGATGTTTCCAGAACTGATCGCTTACGCATGCGCCTGAACTTGAATTGATTGCTTGAACGCTTGCGCATATTTATCTCATCTTGCATTTTGATACGACTTTGTAACATTGAACGAATATTTTCCGTGTATTGATATTTACCCAGAATTGCTTTGTGCAGTCATTATTCTGTTTGGAGCAGAATAGACTACTTCTCACTATTTTCTATTGTTGATAGTAAATGATTGATAGTAAGCACTGAGGACAGCAATATTTTTACTCAAACATAGTATGTATTCTTATGATTATTTTGACAACCTTCTTGAGTAAAGTTGACCTTTCCGGCTTATTCGGGCGCCAGCGATTTCCATTGCTGTCGTGTTTTACTTTTACGGCCAGCAATGTAAATGGTAGAGTTTTAAGTTAGTTAGTAAATAGTATAATACTAAAACCCATTGTGAGAGATGAATAAATGCTTTTATATTATTATAAATTGCCGGCCAACATTTTACATGTTGTTTTGTTTCAGGAGCAAATTCTTACTATTATCGATGAACTAATCTGATTATATTTTTATTCAAATTGCTTGCATTGTTTGAGTAAAGCACTGTACAAGCCTTGGTCCACAATGACTGTCCTGCTGGCCACGATATGATGGCCTATAGCTAAGCTTGCTATGGTCTCGGACTTCAACCTTGGTCATCATTGTAGTCCGTGCTGTTTGCGCTATAAAGGCCTTCAGTCTTCATTTCAGCTTCTCCATCAAGGGCTGCAATGCTGACCGCGCTGCAATGGCCTGGACTGGCCCTACGCCAAGTTTTCGGCCATCACCATCGCGGCCAGCAACCCAGCCATTACCGATCTCGTCAGGAATGTAATAATTGAGTACCTTTCTTTGAGTTCCAGACAGAGTTGTGATGAGCAAGATGCATGAATTTGTAAAGAAGATCTGGTTGATTCAGGTCTGACGCGAGGGAGCACAACTCCTTGTATGTTGACAGGTTACCGCTGAAACAAAGGGTATCAAAGTTACTATTCAATAATCTGTTACCAAGAATGCGCTTTTCCCAACAGCTCCTCCTCAAATATCTTCATGTCCTCGGTGACTTTAGCGACTGACCCCGCTGCCGCTATTAATCTGGTCTATGATTTGACCAAATAGCGCTTGCCGCTGGCTTTTCTTGTTAAGGATAGAAGAATAAATCTCTTACCCAATAGGCGGTTTCCCAAACTGGCCCTACTCAAATATCCTCCTCGGTGACTTTAGCAGCAGATCGCTTGCCTTTAGTCAGTTGACCTATGATCTGACAACTAGCGCTTGTCGCTGGCAAACGAGTTTGAGTTTTTCCATTGATATCTCGGTGGCGCCAATAAGAAAGAAGTTGAATAAATAAATAAATAATGCTGGACAATTCACACAGCATTATCTAGCCCCAAGGTAAGCAGAGCTTGTGTTATGGGTACTAGATAACTGATATACGTAATATTATACATTACATAGATAGATATTTTTTATTATACATAGAAAAACACCCAGACCAACGGAACAAATTTCTGCAGATCGTACACAAATTTGTTCCGAGGCGGGGATCGAACCCGCAACCTCTTGCGTCGCAGGCAGACTCTCGCCCGCTGCGCCACTGAGGTCGTCAAAGTTCGGTCAAAGTCGGTGAAGTTGAACTATCCAATTGTCTGTCGTTTTCAAAGAAATCTTATGTATGTTTGTTGTGGTTGGTTTTGTAAATTTTGTTTTTCTTTGATGTATTGTATTTTGTGGCACCTAGTTTTTGTACTAAATTTGCATGCCTTGACGAGGCAAAAAGTATAGGGTAACCTATATCATAAGACACCATGAACCTACATTCCTGCAGAATAAACAATTATGAATCTTTTCTTCTTCTTCTTACCCAGTAGGTGCTTTCCCCAACTGCCCCTCCTCAAATATCTTCGTGTCCTCGGTGACCTTAGCGACTGACCGCTTGCCACTGGTCAGCTGCTCTATGATCTGACCGACTAGCGCTTGCCGCTGGCTTTCGTCAGAGTTCTGGTACACGAGGCTGAGACCTTTGCTTGCGACGTCTTGGACGATGTCTGGATAAGAACATATTTTATTGTATTAACACGGACGACATCTTAGCGGTCGCAGGGAGGGAGTCGCTGGATGATGGCGGAGAACCGCTTTTTGTGGCGTCGTATGGGGGCCTAAGTCCAGTTGTGGACGTGTATGGGCTTATATGATGATGAAGTATCTATAGTTAAAAACTAGCACTGAAAAGCAGAAGACCTACTTAGGCTAGCCTAGCCTCACCTCAGCTGCCTATAACAGTCCACTGCAGGACGCAGGCCTCCCCCTGATTTTTCTTCTCATGGGGGATAATGCCCATAATCCCCACGCTGGCATGCATGACACTGGGGTTGGGGATCGCAGTTCGGTAATAGATCTATTCTGCAAAAGGCGCGGCTGCCAGCCCCCGGGAGTATGTCCCTTAGTCGCCTCCTACGACACCCACGGAAAGAGTTGGGGTAGTGCTAATTCTAAGCCGGTACCACACGGCTAGTCCTGGATGAGGAATAATTCAAGAGGATGACCGCCGACCTAAAGTAGTGGAGAGGCACTATGAAAAGAAGAAAAAATAACTTGAAACTAGTTGCCCAACTCTTACTTACCGCTATTCTCTGATAAGAAGTCCATGAAAACTTCCTGTAGAAGTTCCAGCTTGTTCTTTATTGGCTCACGTTCCGGACAGTTCTTCAAGAGGGCCAGAAGCCAAATGCTGGTAGCCTAAAAACAAAATGATTTCTATAAATAAGCCTTTACATACAAATCCTGGACACTGTAGTGTTACTTTAGTCACGGTGTTTTTGTAGCAAGGAAGATACGAGTATGAATGGTTAAATATATTTTTAGTTTTTGACAACCTCAGTGGAGCTGTAGACGAAGAACCACTCGCAATACAGAAGGTTAGGGGTTCGATTCTCGATTCGCGAAAAATTTTGACATGCGGATATTTCGATCCGGGTCCGAGTTTATAAGTATTGTGTTCTAGCGGTCCGCCCCGGCTTCGCACGAATATACCCATATTTTATCACCTATGTTCATCAGGGATAATGTAGGATTCTAACGGTAAAAGAATTTCAAATCGGCCCAGTAGTTTCAGAGCCTGTTCAATTCAAACATACAAATATCTTTCCTCTTTATAATATTGGTATAGATATCAGTCATCGGTACCCAAAACACAAGTTCTACTTATTTAAAAGCTAAATGATGCTGTATGGAAATGCACAGTATTTTTATTTATTTATTTATTTTTCATACCTGTCTTGAATGTGGATGCGGGTGTTTTCCAATCTTGAATAACTGTTGTAGTAACCACTCGAGCAATTCATCGTTTTCTTTCAACGCTTCAGTACTCTTTACTTTATCTGCACCCTGTAATACAAAAGATAATCATCACTAACTTCTACAGCATAGAGAACATTATACCTGGTGTACCTATTGAAAAAAATCTTCTATACTAGAAGTCAAATTCTAACTCGGTTACTTTAGAAGCATTTATCAGGCCACAGCTGGATATAGGCCTCCCCTGATAACTGCCTCATTAGCTCTTTCCAATTTTAAACCTTAATAGAGTAATAATAAATTTCAAATTACTTACCTCTTTAGGCAGTTCAGTCCACATATCCCGGTTTTCGTTAGAATTCACACCTTCGACGCAGAGTACCAATGATTCACCGATTTGCAGATGAATTTCAAACTCCTTGCTCTGAGAAAAAAACAGCATAGTCTTTAGTCTCTTTACAATTTCGGTCAACGGATTAGCATTGCCATTAAACGTGGCAATGCTGCCAGCATTTTGGGCACTTTGCCTTAGTGGCTTAGATTTTTAGAAAATAGTTGTAAGTGTAAATATAAGTTGTAATTATTTTATTCTATTTTTTTCTTAATGATAAATGTTTACTGGTTTAGGAATCTCTTCGGTCTCTTTAATCTTCACCAGAGACGTGCTATGTTTCCAGCCGACCAATAGGATCGCTATATTGATTTGCTACATGTATACATGTAGCAGATCTCTGATATTTATTTCCTTGGTACTTTTTCAACTTACATCTTTAGCCATCTGCAAGAACCCCATCACAATCTGCTTAGCGAAAGCCAGCCGCTCCCCGCAGCACATCAACCCTAACGTATACAACGCTCGCTCCTTGACTTTACTCGACAGTTTCGCGTTCACAACAATCTTGAACAGTCTCTCTGCAACCGTGTACTTAGTTATGACGTCGGATTCGTCGCTGTTGAACGGAGTGTCGGATTGTAGGAGTGCTTCTTGTTTGGGTGATGTTATTGGGAGAGGTAGTCCGCTGGTGCGAGCGAGGACTGAGACGGCGTTGCATGCTGTGCTGACCAGGAGTGGTTGGGTGCTTGCTAGGTGGTTGGCTGGAAAAATATAGACAAATTTGATTATGTTTTGTTTGGCGTCTTTGTGTATGATAAATATGGTTAATGTCATCACGAAACAGTGAATAAATACTTATTCACATAAACTATGTTTTATTGGTGATTTAGGTTGGGATATTTTTTATCATGATTAACCTTGGTTTGACCACAATCTGATGGTACGATGCGGCCGAAGAGAAAGAGAGTGAATAGGTGTCTAGAAGAGTCCTATTCACTCTCGTCTTGGAGAGGTTATATTAGTTGTATAGTTTATAACGAAGCTTTCATATAATCCTACTAATATTATAAACGCGAAAGTTTGTAAGTATGGGTGGATGTTTGTTACTCTTTCACGTAAAAACTACTGAACGGATCTGGATGAAATTTGGCACAGAGATAGATTATAGTCTGGAATAACACATAGGCTATATTTTATCCCGGAATTAACACGGGAACGGGAATTAAGCGGATGAAACCGCGACGCGCTGCTAGTATTCAATATTTTAATATTCGATTTGCAATTATGTGTTCGGCTTGTTCTGGTTGTTTTATATGTATAATAAAAATACTGTATTGTATTGTATTATGTATATCAGTTATCTAGTACCCATAACACAAGCTCTGCTTAACTTGGGGCTAGATAATGCTATGTGAATTGTCCAGCAATATTTATTTTTATTTTCGAAATGACAAATATGATGAAAGTGGTCAATATAAAAGTAGAATATTCGATAACTTGCTGGGAAAAATAAATATTATTGGTATGAACGATCCCATTCTTTTTAAACAACAGTTTTATTTGAAACTAGCTGCTAAAAAATTTGCAAAATTTAAATATACAATATATCTTTATGAATTGTAGCTTATGTGTTATTCCGATATGTAAGCTATATTATTGTGAAGTTTCATCAAAATCCATTCAGTAGTTTTTGCGTGAAAGAGAACAAACATAGTTATATATCCTCACAAAACTTACGCGTTTATAAATAAAAATAAATAAAAAATTCTTTCAAGCACATGAGGTACTCATAAAAATAAACATTTAAATATATATAATAATAATGAAATACAATGAAAATCACACATCACACATTTATAATATCAGTATGATAATCACCGGGTTACGACAACCACTTACCTAGACAAACAGCGCCCTCTTGGTAAGGCTCCCAGCTAGCCGGACTGAATCCTTTCCCGCCGAATTTGCCGCGTTTCGACAGCGCCACGCATCTCTCACACATGTGTGCGAACGCGGATACATACCCACATTGTGCTTCGAGGTTCTTGTTTCCAATGCCTTGTGCGACGAACTCTTTTATCTAAAAAGTAGTAAGAACTGTAGTATTGTTTTGGTCTGGTTTCCGGTGAATACAGGGTTAAGACTGTGCCTTCGATTGTCTGTAAATAGCATCCCTAGTGCGTGTACGCTTCAAGGTATCCCTTTGTTATAAGCGATTATATAACATATTATGAGGTCAACTGATAGTGCCGTCAATGATTACCTAGCTAGGACCTAAATATTTATACAGGGTTATTGGTAATTTAGTAACACTAAGTGAACTGCCCGTCACGAACACGTTTGTGAAGACGCCATGTCTTAATTCTTAAAAATAAATGCTGAAAGCTATTCTCAGCGCTCACCGTCGGTCGAGCACTAAATGCAGCCTAAAGGATTTAAGGTAGTTCCCTTCCAGGGCCCATAGATTTTTTTTCACACTGTATAAATTAGTATTATTTTGTGAGCATATCAATGATAATTTACCTGATTATCAATAGCAGACTTTTCAGAAGTGTGTACTGTGATAATCGAATATATCACTGCAGCGATGTCTCTTATTTCCTCTTTGGTGCTCGTAGTGAAGAGATTGCGGAAGAATGGCAGAAGGTTTGAGTATTTAGTAGCAATTTTCTCAGGGACACATCCAACTATGTCGAGGAAACATGTGAGCGACATGATATCTGTAAGAATAGATTTACTTTCATGACAAAGTTTGTAGGAAGAGAATAATAATTGGTTCCTGAATTTAATGGATATTCGAAGAGCATTGCCATCTCTATCCGCCCGCTGGACATCACTATTGGGCAATGGTGCGGCGTCCCTTTCCTCCTCCCAACACAGCTTTTGTTCCAGAACTATCCAGAATTAACATTTTCGTCAAAATATGCTTAATTACCGACAGTTTTGATTTGTTCCAGAACTATCCAGAACTAACATCATCTTCGTCATAATATGCTTAATTACCGACACAGTTTTGATTTGTTCCAGAACTATCCAGAATTAACATCATCTTCGTCAAAATATGCTTAATTACCGACACAGTTTTGATAAGCTTAAAACACATTAAAGGCATATACAACCTCATTTTTTTGTGAAAAGGAGAGACATAGGATTTCGCGTTCATAGGAGCGGGACAGGGCGTAGCAACGCAAGCCCAAAAATCAAGTTATAGCTTATTATCATCGAGTTAGAATAATATAGAGTAACAATCACAGAAATAAAATGTCCGCGCCAAAACTCTGCACAACCTACAATACGTGCAGAGTTTTTGTTTAGTTGTACGGCGACCGCAGTCCTCGTACAACGTTCGCGATGCCAAAGTGTTCGGTGATTTCCTGCCCAAATAACAGCAACTACGTGCAAAAAATGGATGGTGTTTCGTATTTTAGGTAAGTATCATAACAATTTTATGAATTTATGTATCCACAGTACGTATTTTCATGTTAATTTCAATAATTTTAAATATTTTCTGCAAAATAAAATGCTCACAGCTTGACCTTGGCACTTCGTAGGCGTATCTCTTTCACACGTTAAACAAATATGTAAGAGTAAAAGAGAAACAAAGTCTCGCGTGAGCATGTGACGAGCACACTGTGTTCCAACGACAAAACTGTGGAGTTCATTGATACTTAATATTTTTACGAATTTTAAATTAATTTTTATACTTAATAATATTACCATGTTGATAAATGCTTTATTTTTTCCGAACAAAAAGTAGATGAGTCGATAGCGTTCTATAATTTTATAGTGTAAATTACAATATTTTGTATGCCTTGTTTTTAGTTTTCCTCGAAACCCCGTAAGGTGCTCTGAATGGACAGTCATATTATCAAGGCAATTAAGTTATTCGTCAGTAGGTTAAAAATAGTACCTAATAAAACTCGTAATACATACAGATTAATTTGTTTTATTTAAAATTATTTGCACCCCCGTGTTTTCCGGGATAAAAAGTAGGTACCTAGCATAAGTGTTAGTCCAGAGTATAAGCTATCTTCATATTATAAGTGTGACTAGCTGCCCCGCCCCGGCTCCTCCTGGCTAAATAATATAATTATAGCCTATGTCCATCCTGAAACCTAGATTCATTCTAAATATTGGTTAACATATTTTTTTAATCAGATGTTTAGTTTCGGAGTCCTCTTATGTACATTATAAACTCACAAACTCACATACACAAATACGACCTATAATATTATTTAGTACAAATAGCGTCTCCACTCGCCCTGTTCCCTGTTCGTACGCGCATGGCCGTCGGTCATCTTCGGAAATCTTCGGTATGTCTTCGGTGCATTATTATGACATTGCGTACAAGCGACATTGAACATTATTCAACCAAGATAACGTCTTAATTCGCGTAAATGTCATTGTGAGCTATATAACAACAAATGTATAGGTATGTAGAACGGCGCTCGGACATTTTTTGAGTGCTGTCAGTTAGAGATTGGGACTCTATAATATTCTAACTCGATGCTTATTATCTATTAATTAGGACATTATTTGAAAAAGCCAAAACATTTAAAATGTTCTTTATACTTAGTTCTATACCATGCTTCTCTCAAAATCTTAACATCTGTATTAGGTAATTGAGAAATTAAGGTTTTAGTAAAAATTGAGAGGTAACTTTATTAACAAAATTTTATGAAATCGTGTTTTCGAAACATATATGAACGATAGAGTAAGTCCTGAACATTACCATATATAAATTTCGGGTCACTATAATGTACGACAATTTATTGTACGGCCGAATAATGTACACCCTGATAATCCGTGTCATGGCTTCCAATTTTAATAGGTTTTGATAGGTTTTGACACAAATTATCAGGGTGTACATTATTCGGCCGTACAATAAATTGTCGTGCATTATAGTGACCCGGTAGCCGCATAATGTACACCCTGATAATCCGTGTCATGGCTTCGAATTTTAATAGGTTTTGACACGAATTATCAGGGTGTACATTATTCGGCCGTACAATAAATTGTCGTGCATTATAGTGACCCTAAATTTCAAAGTTAAATAGGTATTTAATATTTGAAAGACATGGAGCTCTGACGGAGTTGACTTGAGATAGTATAGGCCTTTTAGATAATATCTACTCACACACAGACAGAATTTATAGAGGGTTCAAATAACAAAAGGGAAATGAGTAATCTGGTTTTGGAGGCCCAGGCCTCCATCACCAGAGTTCTCCAGGCATCTCGGTTCTGATCTGTCTCCCCCTACATAGAGTTTAGATTTTTCGATTCGATTGTTTAGATCGGCATTCATTTCATAATCATGTGATACTGGGGCGGCATACTGGGCTGTAATTCCAGCCCGGGATCTATCACAGCATGATATAGGACTGTCATTGTTCCTGCGAGCCTCCTGTGTCCTGGCATATCCAAGAATGTTAAGGTAAGTCTTTATAAATGCCAAAGCAACTTACCAGGACTAGCATTCATCAGCAATGTGATCAAGGTCAAGTAGTTATCCAACGCCTTAGTATCAAGCAGGTTGTCTAAGATATACTTGGCGAGGACTGGCGACGCTGCGTTCGGGTGGTTCGAGCAATCCTTCAGATTCGCGTCTCTGTTTAGAGACATGCGGAGGTAACGGAGGATCTAAAACATAGACGAGTATTATAGTATATATAATAGTAGATTTATGGATAAAATGCGAGATCTGTTCATCGCCATCATTATCAATGACCGTAGACTAACACGTTAATGCTTACGACGCTCATGTCTCTCGGGATCAGCGTATAACATTCATATAGTAAGCTATATATTACGGTATAGCAAGCTGCCAAAGACGATGGCTATGATATAAATTATATATTTTTATACTCATTAGCTTTACGGCCGTCATGTCTTACTATACCAAAATATATCGTGCTATATCTGTCGACATATTTTTGTGGAGTAATAAAATATACGTTATAGCTGCGTCTGTGGTCACGCGCCGATTACTATGGAAAATATACCGTGATATACCTTGCTTTGACTAATATTAATATAAAGGTATTATTACTCTGTCTCTTGAGGGCCTAATGCGTTAACATCGATGGTTAACATCCACGAAGGGTGGTTTATGACGTGTTCGTTTATCGGTACTTAGGCTGCCTGTCCATTTACGCGGAGCTGGGCAGCAGAGCGGAGATTTTAAGCAATTCTATTGGTTCATTAAAACAGAGCGAAGGTTATATGCAATTCCATTGGTTGATATTGCATCTCCGCTCCGAGTAAATGGACAGGCTTATGCGAAAAATGAGAGATATTATAATTATTATTATCATTGGTCTGAACATCCACGAAGGATGTTTTATGTTCTGTTCCTTTATCGACACTAACGTAGGTGACTTGTTAAGTTTTTACAGGATAGCTGCACCTGTCTGTAGTATATATAAACGTGCGTCCCCATCTATGTATTGTATTAATTTATATGTATTGTATTATGTATCTATATCAGTTATTAAGTACCCATAACAAAAGCTATGCTTGGCTTAGGGCTAGATAATGTTGTGTGGATTGTCCAGCATTATCTCTTTATTTATGTCTTAATGATCGTCTTTCAGACTACTTTGAAGACGTCGTTGACGTCATACAGACGTATTAGCTATTTTAGATTATATGGATTCATTATCATCAGGACTTGTCGACTGGTATAGGTTGATGATGATGATGATTAGGACTTGTCGACCCACTACTGGGCATTAACTATTAATTGGATATGCTATTTCAATTTGATTAGTTTATTTACCTCTTGATAAGTTATAGGATGGAACTGAAGAACTTGATTGTTGATCACGAAGCGATGTTTGGCGTTAGATCCCTTCTTCCTCTTCTGCATTTGATCCCACACGTACTTCACCATAGCCTTGGAAATAAAATTATGTTATACTACATCACTGATAATTTAGGATTAGAAAGGTGAAGAATTTTTCAAATCGGTCCAGTAGTTTCGGAGCCTATGCATTTCAAACAAACCAAAAAAAATCCTCTTTATAATATTCGTATTAAAGTGTGAGAAAATTCTTTAGATTATCCTAACAGAAAACACATTCAGATCGAAAGATGGTTAGGGTGTTCTTCCAAAGCTAGCCATAGCTATAAAGCTTTCTCCATTTTCTGTTAAGCGACTCTGTCACTTAACAGAAAATCAAATGCTACACCAACAGCTGGTTTCTTGATCGCTGTCTAAGAGCTTATTTTGTAATAGTGTAAAGAAATAAAAGATATTGATTTCTGCCGATGAGTTTATGAATCATTTGAAAAGTGCTTGGCAATAGATAAATGTAGGTATGTATATTAAGCGATAGGTTAGAATTTTTGGATTGGGTGACCTGTCTGTCAAATCATCGAGCTTCCACAGATGGTACAGTCGAAATATTTATTTTTAATTTTAAATATCAGCTAGGATCAGACAAAGCAAAGGAGCCTAAACTCGATAAGGTTACGTCGCTTGACGGTAAGAAAAAAAAATAAGTAGGTTAAATTAAACTTTTAAGATTTGACTACAGACACCGGTCACCGGATGGAAACTTAATAAAACTCTTAATTACCTTGAACTTTGGCACTTTAAATTCCTGCTCTGGTTCTTTGTTCCCGTCACTCTTGGAAGCATCTTCGTCTAAGTTGACCGTTGTCGTCTCTTTCTTAGACACGTTGTTGACCACATCTTCTATCTCCACTGGGCGGGAAGTTCCATATAGACATTTTAGGGCTTCGTTTGAGATTTCATCTTGGCTATTTTAGGGATGAGATAATGGAAAATGTCAATGATGACAATTATCTTGCGAAGAGTTTTATTTACACAAGATTTAATGGAAAATATTAAAGATGTCAATTACATTTCTTGCGAAGAGAGTTTTATTTACTCAAGATTTAATGGGAAATGTCAAATGTCCACCGATGGACACGTGTGGGCTGATACGATGATGTGCTTACCTGTCTCCACTAGCCATCAGCAGTAGGTATCTGGAATGTATGTAATCCTGCGGAAAGACCGTCGCGGAGTAGCGCATTGCAATGTAGCGGATCATTGACTCCTCGCTCTGCATGTAACTGTGGGGACACATATTTTTTATATTAAGATGACAATAAAACAACAAAAACAAAGTATACTGACTAATGACTATTTTATGTCACTTGATATAAAATACATACATGTAACATGATATTTTTTTTGTTCTTTTATAAATGTCATTGGTTCTAAAAGCTGTTTTATTTTAATCAAATAAACATAAGGCGTTGTTCCCGGAGGCGACGAAGAAAGAGTCAATGACCAGTTGTTGCTGGTTTCTGAGTGGTAGTTCTGGTATTCGTCAGTGACAACGCGCCCTAAGAAAAGTAAGGAGAGTTCATAACACGGCACCATCGTCACAGAATGACACAATTTGACATTCTACCTTAGATGAAAGAACCTACAGATGGAGGGGAAGCGCGTTAAAAGTGTCAAGGTCAAATAAAGGTCTAATCATTTTATGGATCTTTTCAGGCAAAAAACACCGAACGCACTATCTCAGTTTTTTTCATCTAATTCGAGGATACGAGCCCATTCTGTGACAATACCATAGTCAAAGTTCTGAGGGGCCCAATTCTGCTGTCTAACTGCTTTGCTAAGCACCCTGCTGGCTGTGAATGTTTTAGCGAAAGGGCTCGTAACTCATTATTATCACCATTATTGTTGTTGCCTGTTATGCAAAACAAGAAACAATACTGACTGCTACACGCTAAGTTTTATCCAGTTACTACGTGAGACAAACGAGGGTACAATAATATGGTGGAATAGTAGGTACAATGTACACTGAAGCATGAAAGTGCCAGATTTCTATCGAGTGTCATGCCTTGGTCCTCAAATGACACCCTCGTTAGGAATCAGTCAATTTCTCGCCTAGACCATTAACAATGTACCTACTATTCTTTAGAGCTAGATAATTGGATATCCGTTATCCAAGCAATATAAATAAATAAATATTGCTGGACAATTCACACAGCATTATCCAGCCCCAACCTAAGCAGAGCTTGTATTATGGGTACTAGATAACTGATTACATTACATAGATAGATATTTTTTATTATACATAGAAAACGACCAGAACACCCGGAACAACTACCTGCAGATCGTACAAATATTTGCTCCAATGCGGGAATCGAACATGCAACCTCTTGCGTCGCACCCCCACCTGACCTTCGCCCACCGCGCCACAGAGGTCGTCGAATATAAAAGATCAGGAAATAAAACTTACTGGTCTAATAACGCGAAGAGCGCCAATGCCTGCGGCTCGTCGAATTTACTCTTGCCTTTTTTGACGTCAGTAGAGCTGTCGTCAACGTCCATCTTGCTAGAGCTTGTTCCTTGTTCAGGTTCTGACGGCTGTGGTTTACCTGCCAGAGTAAAAAGCACTTTTGATTTAGAAATACAATCAAATTTAAACAAGTCGGATTCGCGGCAAGGGTTCATATTTTCCTTTACTGATTTTACACAATTTCGTTCGGATTCAACAAGCATTTTAAAACAAAATTATTTAATAATTTAATATTATAAAAAAGTTTTTTAATTTTTTATAAATACAATATATAATAATTTTATCATTATAACTTATATTGTGCCAGTGTCTTGGGCACGCTTCCGACTGGTATTGACTGGATCGGTTTATCTACCTGTAAATTGTTTGCAACAGTCTGCAGTTAGCACAATTGTTTCTATTGTGAATACTATTTTAATTTAATTCAATTATTTGATTGTTATTTTATTTCTCAATAAAGTCTTAAAAACAAAACATTAATTATAACTAAAAATACTTTTTTATATTAAATTATATTAATATAGTTATACTATTAATTTATAACTAGCTAATGTCGTCGGCTTCGCAAACTTTTTTTTTAATAAAAAGAAGAATAATATGTTATTACAAGTCCAGATCTTCATGTGTGCAAAATTTCAGTCCCGAAGTATTCAAAAGAATGCCGTCTTAATTTCTGGCGAAGGCGCTTCTGGAATCTTCTTCACCATTTAGCAACGAGAACCTAGTCTCATCATTAGTGTACCTTCAACGTTACAGCGCTAACCAAAGCGATATTTTGCCATCGCTACCTGAATTACTGAGGGAGTATTCACACAGCATCTATTTCATACAAATACATACGCCATTACGTTACGTTTCTTTTCCACAATGGCATATAGTGTAGTATTTAGGAGAGAGTTCACACCCCAACAGTATTCCGGATACAGTACCGAACAGAGTAAACGATTTTCCAGCACCAAAGGATACGTGTGAATGCACCCTAGGAACTTCAGAGTATATCTTACCAAGCGCTTTCACACAACGAATCTGTTTTTACAGTAGTTTTTTACGATAGTACTAAGAAAAGTCCAAAAAGAGGCAGATTTATAGATAACGCAAAGGTTTCAATAAAAACAATTTCTGACTTATATTAGATCTATAAGACGCGACTAACATACGGAGCGATAGTCTGGTGGACCAGAACGGAATTGTCTACCGTGATAACAAGACTTCAGCGCTTCCAAAGAATGGCATGTTCAGCGATTACAGGCTGCATGAGAACCACTCCCGGCGCTGCTCTAGACATAATTCTAGACTTAGCACCATTAGACCTGTACATACAACAAGAAGCTACGATGTCGGCTCTAAGACTACACAACACGGGTCTCTGGGGAATCACAAGCAGTCCACACGCTCAGATCATGGACAGGGCCGTAGCGTACGAACCCCTCATAGCCGCCCCTTGTGATAAAATCCTCAGTAAACCAATAATAGATAAACACTACCAGATACAACTATACGAGGGCCAAAGGGATGAATCCGGAACCCACGAAGTGAGAATCTATACAGATGGCTCCAAAACCAATATAGGTACGGGTGCTGGGGTTCACTCATTGGACCTCAATATTAATATATCAATAACGCTAGGAAAACACAGCTCCATATTCCAGTGCGAATGTGCAGCAATAACCCAGGCAGCTATAGCTGTACAGAAGAGAGGAATTAATGGCCAAAACATACGCATTCTCTCCGACAGCGCTGCCATACTCAGGGCTCTGGAAGGAAACACCTGCAACTCCAGGCTCGTATACGAATGTCACTCAGCATTAGAAGGGATATCCACCAAGAACAGGATAACCCTTCAATGGATTAAAGGACATAGCGGATCTCTAGGAAATGATGCCGCTGATGAACTGGCACGGAAGGGATCGGAAACAATCACAGAAGGTCCATCGCCTTTCCTACCCCTGCCATTCTCACTGCTCCAGACATGGATTAGGCTCAGTACTAGAGAATCGCAAAACGAACGATGGACGCGCCTACTAGATTGCAAACAAGCTAGATCGGCGCTTCCATCAACATCACCGAAGCTATCAAAACGCCTACTGAACCTAAACAGATCGGACCTGCGTATTCTGGTGGGAACACTCACAGGACACTGCGCACTAAACAAACACCTATTCACCATCGGAGCGACGGACAGCCCTCTCTGTAGAGGGTGCCTCAGCGACGACGAATCAGCTGCCCACGTAATCCTGGAATGCGAGGGAATAACAGCACAACGAACCGAAATCCTCAACTTGCCGAGGTCACTCCGCGAAGCCTGCGAAGACCCCAGGAAGATTCTGCGCTTTTGGACGGAGTTAGGCTGGCTATGCTAGCACAATTAACGCATAATGGACCAACAGGAGTCCAAATGCGGACAAGGGAGTACACTTACCTTAACCTTAACCTTAAGACGCGACGGGAGTATTCCAGCCCTCGAGATTACCTTCAAAAGTATTCTTGTAAGCCACAGCCATTTCCAGCAGCGCATCGCGGAGTGCGGTCTTCACTTCCGGCGGCGCTTCGGGAATCTTCTTCACCAGTTCCTCCAGTAACGTGAACTCACTGCTGACTGTTTCAGGGCATCTCACTGCCAGTCGACCTGCGGATCAGTTAACGACGTGTAAGATGCCCGACCAGGGGATATGCGAAAAACTGCTGGCAGATGCTGGATGCCGCAAGCTGAAGACAGGGCACTATGGCACTCATTAGGAGAGGCCTATGTCCAACAGTGGACCTGATGGGCTGATGATGATTATGATGATGATTAAATGTCTAGTCTTCGTTGAGACTGGTCCGCCGTGACCGAACATTCGGCTTGGATGACATCCATTGTCCTCGAAAGTTTGATTCTCTTTGTTACACCCTGTACACAAAGCGAGGTTAAAAACAGATAAAGGAGTAGAAAAACCTGTACACAACGTGAGGTTGAAAACAGATACTCACCTAAGCACATGCAAGCTTTAGGCTGATTCTCGACACTCTCGTCAGATCTGATCAGCTTCAAGATCCCCTGAAGAAATACCGATGATACCTTCCTCAATTGGGATATGTCACCGCTAAAACAATTTTTAACGATTAGTCAAAGAACTTTATAGTCGCATCTATACTGCAGTCAACTACGATGTCAAATATAAGTAAACACCCCAAATACATACCAACCACAAAAATTTAATACTTAAATTCACAAGTATGACGTGTAGTTTCAGATATACTTAGATAATTGTCAGGAATATTTAATAAGGCATGTAAATTACGTACATATAAAAATAAACAGCAACAAAGTGAACTTAAGATTGAGTATGGACGGTTTGTTTACAAACATTCCACATCGAATTCCGCCGGAGCATAGAATCCAAGATATTTCTTTAAAAGGGATTTGAAACAAATAAATATTGGTAGCAAACTTTTAACGACATCATCGGAGCAAATCGTAGAAGTTCTAACAATTTTTGTTTTTGACAGCTTTCATTCATATTTCATTCGGACGAGAGACGTCTGATTTCGAATGCAGCTTTTTCGCTGCGCGTGTGCAATTATGCCTTGTTGAAGTTCTTGTGTTTGGTAATTAACTTGATGTTGTCTGTTACAAGATTTTGGTTTTCATAAGTTGGTAGGTATATAAATGCTTTTGTTTACAAGACACCCCCGAATACTCAAACGCATCTCAGGTGGTTTATTCCGGAAATCCCCCACGTCCATCCCCCACGTGGGGGATTTCCGGAAAAAAATTCCGGAAATCCCCCAAATCGAATCGATCAGTCTCATGGGGGATTTCAGGAAAAAAAATTCCGGAAATCCCCCATATAGCTCGACCATAGAAATATATTAGTTCTTAATAACCTTTAACTCGTCACCGCTGGCGGCTAGTGGTAGACCGCTCACCACTACAATGAGAAGTCTTCCAAAGCAAAAAACATCAAATGCGATAGAATTTGCCAAAGACACTAACAGCTGTCGAATTGACACATACTGTCAAAATGACACATAATGTCAAAATGACACATACTGTCAAAATGACACATACTGTCAAAATGACACATACTGTCAAAATGACACATACTGTCAAAATGACAATGTCAGATGTGACTAACAGATCGGGCTTGGGGCTAGACAATGCTGTGTAAATTGTCCAGCATTATTTATTTATTATGTCTTATATACAGAAAACAGACCGTTTCGACCAAAATTGTTAATGAATGTCGTATTGACGGTAGATGTCATAACTAAAACTATCATATCTCGGGAACTACTAGTGCTGGACTTTCAGTTCCTGTCTCAAATGATAGGTACAAACAAAATCTACATTTCTAATGACAGCTGTCAAAACTAAAACTATCATATCTCGGGAACTACTAGTGCTGGACTTTCAGTTCCTGTCTCAAATGATAGGTACGAACAAAATCTACATTTCTAATGACAGCTGTCAAAACTAAAACTATCATATCTCGGGAACTACTAGTGCTGGACTTTCAGTTCCTGTCTCAAATGATAGGTACGAACAAAATCTACATTTCTAATGACAGCTGTCAAAACTAAAACTATCATATCTCGGGAACTACTAGTGCTGGACTTTCAGTTCCTGTCTCAAATGATAGGTACGAACAAAATCTACATTTCTAATGACAGCTACCTATCATTTGAGCCAGGAACTGAAAGTCCAGCACTAGTAGTTCCCGAGATATGATAGTTTTAGTTTTGACAGCTGTCATTAGAAATGTAGATTTTGTTCGTACCTATCATTTGAGACAGGAACTGAAAGTCCAGCACTAGTAGTTCCCGAGATATGATAGTTTTAGTTTTGACAGCTGTCATTAGAAATGTAGATTTTGTTCGTACCTATCATTTGAGACAGGAACTGAAAGTCCAGCACTAGTAGTTCCCGAGATATGATAGTTTTAGTTATGACATCTACCGTCAATACGACATTCATTAACAATTTTGGTCGAAACGGTCTGTTTTCTGTATATAAGACATAATAAATAAATAATGCTGGACAATTTACACAGCATTGTCTAGCCCCAAGCCCGATCTGTTAGTCACATCTGACATTGTCATTTTGACAGTATGTGTCATTTTGACAGTATGTGTCATTTTGACAGTATGTGTCATTTTGACAGTATGTGTCATTTTGACATTATGTGTCATTTTGACAGTATGTGTCAATTCGACAGCTGTTAGTGTCTTTGGCAAATTCTATCGCATTTGATGTTTTTTGCTTTGGAAGACTTCTCATTGTAGTGGTGAGCGGTCTACCACTAGCAGCCAGCGGTGACGAGTTAAAGGTTATTAAGAACTAATATATTTCTATGGTCGAGCTATATGGGGGATTTCCGGAATTTTTTTTCCTGAAATCCCCCATGAGACTGATTGATTCGATTTGGGGGATTTCCGGAATTTTTTTCCGGAAATCCCCCACGTGGGGGATGGACGTGGGGGATTTCCGGAATAAACCTTCGGGGGTACTCTTGGATTCTAGATCCTAGTATGGATCTTATTAACTAACTGCTTATGGTACAAAATATCTTACCCATTTATAACGTTGAGGAAAAACATAAGAGCTAAATTCCTCAGTCTTGGATTAGTGTTTGGATCGAACAACGAAGAAAAAATCACCTGCCGAAAAATACATTATTTAAAATACCATCAAGGTAATATGAGCTTTACTTTCAAGGCTTTACTGTATAATTACCTGTACACAATGCGGGAACATAATACCTGGCCCAGTACATTTGTTCAAATACATTATCAGCTTCAAACGCAGTCTAGTGCATGCTGGGACCTAAAATTAAAAGATTTTTTATTAACATAACTTTAAAAATTATTCTTTCTACTAAGATAAACTCCAACACTCGCATAAGCCCTGATTGGTGTTTATCATAGTCGTAAAACCGACCCCTAATTTGGGTCGAGTCTAGGGGTTAATTAACCCTCTTTTTCTTTAGTCCTAATTTAAAATTTCTTGCGCTCAAACGTCAGCCAGAAAATTATCTTAGTAAGTTAAATCTTATAATAGGCTCACACGATTGGATGTCAAGGTCGTGAATTATAGAGCCTATAGCATGCAACTTAAGGCGGTACCAGGGGCGCACACTAGCGCCATACCAGTTTTATTTTATTATTACTTTAAATAAGGGAAATTTCAAAAATCTATCGTACAGTTTGTGATATATATTATAAGTGTTTTTTAATGCCTCTGTAATAGTATTCTAATTAGTTTAGGTAGAGAATCAAAAATAGATTTTGGTGGCCACTAAGGGCAACTTCGATTCTATGCCTAAACTAAATAGAATAAAACTATTACAGAGGTAAAAAACTTATACCAGGTATCACAAACTGTGCGATTGATTTTTAAATTTCCATTATTCAACGTAGTAATAAGGTAAAATAGGTGATGACGCTAGTTTGACGCATACCACCGCCTTAAGCAGTGCCGGTTTTAGCACTAGCAGCGCCCTGGGCGAGATTTATACGGCGCCCCCTAACTGCAATTCAATTCAAACCCATATGAAACAAGATCCGTCAAGTGCGAGTGTAACTCGCGCGCCGGGCGGCGGCCGAAGGTTTCAAACATTTGCCAATTATTTGGATAATCAATTTTCTGTCTTTTTTCGAATGGCAATATTTTGAAAAGTACGAAACCTAGAGCAATTTCGAAAACTGTTTTAAAATGTACAAAACATTGCAAACTTTTCTATATCCCTATCTACAAACGCCTAATACATTGTACATGGATCGGTCATCAATCTTCGGAGATAGGAAGGGTATGTTAATAGTAAATTTTTCGACTTTTTTTGAAATATTTCAAAAAGTATGAAACATACAGAAATTTCAAAAAGTGTTTTAAAATGGCCGATACGATACCTTTCATTTGATACCACACATAGGTAGGTACCCCCCCCCCCTTTTGAAAAAAAATCCCCTTTTTTGACCATTTTTCAAAAACTATTATTATTACAGACTTCTCTATAGTTTTTCTGTAAAATATAGATCGATATCTACAAACGCCTAATACATTGTACATGGATCGGTCTGCAATCTTCGGAGATGAGGGGGAGGAATGGTCAATTTTTCGACTTTTTTTGAAATATTTCAAAAAGTATAAAACTTACAGAAATTTCAAAAAGTGTTTTGAAATGGTCAAAACGATACCTTTCATTTGATACACTACATGGGTAGGTACCCCCCCTTTTGAAAAAAAAATCCCCCCCTTTTTGACCATTTTTCAAAAACTATTATTTTTACAGACTTCTCTATATTTTTCTGTAAAATAAAGATCGATATCTACAAACGCTTAATACATTGTACGTGGATCGGTCCGCAATCTTCGGAGATAGGGGGGGGGGGAATGGTCAATTTTTCGTCTTTTTTATATTTCAAAAAATATGAAACTTACAGAAATTTCAAAAAGTGTTTTGAAATGTACAAAACGATACCTTTCATTTGATACCCTATTTGCCTTCCTAGGTCTCTTTTGAAATTTCAACATCAAAATTTGTACTGAAAATATTCATACTCATTTTTCATTTATTTATTTATATATATTTTCGACGAAATGTATCATTATTTCAAATTTCAAGTTAATAGCTGCAGTAGTTACTGAGATATTCAAGAAAAAGCGGGGACGGACAGAGCGAGACCTTAACCGGGTTTCAAAACCGACCTTTGAAACCCTAAAAAGGAAAAAGATATAATGAAATTACCATTTATTACAAAAAAATAACCATTCATTTAAAAAAAACTAATAAAATTTGACTTTTCTAGCCTTTCTGTCGGCGAACTCTTTTATTATTTTATCAAAATCGAGGTTTTCAGCTATTTCATTCTCGATTGCCAAAGTTGCCAAGTTTGTCAATCGGGATTGCGATTTTGTCGATCGCAGATAGGTTTTTATCAGCTTAAGCTTAGAAAAACTCCTCTCCCCACTAGCAACCGTTACAGGTATAGTTAATAATATGCGCATTGCTATCCATACATTTGGATACAGTTCTTGTAAGTTGCGATCTTTGATAAAATTTAAAACAAAAACAGGGGTAGCCACATTCTGATCAGGCAAAAAAGATTTCAGACTTATGAGTTTATCACACAACATACACCCGACTATATCTGATTTATAGTCTACAGTTAATTTCAATTGGAGATCACCACAGAGTTTGACAAAGTCAGGTTTTTCCGGAATCTGTTTTATATTGTACAAAATATTCCGAGTACTCATTTAACTGTTCAAATCTTTCATTGACTGAAATTAATGTAGTGTCCAAAAGACAGTTGAAACATTGAAAAATGGTCGGGGATTCCCGGTGAAATTAAATGCATGCAGTGCAGTGCTCCGATTTGAAGACTGCGTTCTATTCTTGAGTTGCCAACATAACGATTTTTTCGCTAAATTTAGGGATTTTACGAGTAAGTAGGCCTCGCTCAATGAGCGAGAGGAAATATAGCCGCAGGCGCCCCTTTATATCCGGCGCCCTGGGCGGTCGCCCAACCGCGCCCCACCCTAACGCCGCTACTGGCCTTAAGAGATGTACCTAAACACAGACCTAAACACAGTTTAGATTCTACACAACACAGACTTTTCGAAGTCCCTAGGGACAAGTACTTGAGCTGAAATTAACTTAATTGCGTAGTTGGTATAGTATCAAAAACATATTTTTTGCCAGTACAGATAAACATGCTAATCACTTTCAGTGTATTTACCGCTTTATTTCGAGTTAAAATTTGAATCCTTCACTCAAAGCTCTTTGAAACTGAATGAATGTGTTAAACAAAATTATAATTATTTATCATACATGTCCATTTAGTGGTAGTTAGTTTAGTGGTAGTAGTACTACCACCTAGTTCAAGTCAAGCAAGTGTCGAGGTTATGACTTATGAGTCGTTCATAACAATCATAACCTATGAGTCACTATAATAAACTAACACTAAATAAGTATGGGTCATAATGTCAATTTAGTGGTTATGACTCATAACCACTAAATTGACATGTATGATTAATAATTATTATTTTATCTAACTCTAAGTAATACAATCACTCAGTTTCAAGGAGCGTTGAGTGAAGGAATCAAATGCATATGAATAAAAATAAGGGTTGTTCAAACTTACCTTACGGTCATCTTGAGGTACTTTCATACCGCCCCAAGTACCCAGATAAAGGGAGTACAAGGGTGCCACTACTGAGGGCTGAGACCAATCTACTGAACTAAAAAAAAAACGGCATTAGTGATATCGGTATAAAGACGCCTAGCTGTCCTTTAGACTTAGGTCGGGAGGGCGCAATGGGCACCATTTTATGAAAAATACAAGCATTGCTGTGTTGTGGCTGTGTGGTGCCGGCCTAGAATGGTACCAAGGTACCAACCCAACTCTTCCCGTGTGTGTCGTAGGAGGCGACTAAAGGACACAAACCGGGGGGCGGGCAGCAGCGTCCCCTGCAGAACAATTACAACACGGAACTGCGATCTCCAACCCGCATGCCCAACGTGGGGATTATGGGCATTACCCCCCAATGAAGATGCGATCCAGGAAATGGCCCCCAGTCTCGGCCGCCTCGCTATTCCTGGCCATGGCAGCGGCCTCCTGGCCATGGCAGCGGCCATGGTAAAGGCGGGGCAGGGGGTGCTAGGAATCACCGGGCTACATCAGGCTGCCACCAACAACTGACCCTGGCAACGTACAACGGACGCACTCTGAGGCTTGACCAACATCTAACACAGTTGGAAGTGGAGTTAGAGAACATCAAATAGCATGTTCTAGGGTTATGTGAAGTCCGCAGAGGGGGAGGACACCGTAACCCTAGACTCGGGTGTTATTATAATTTTACGTCATTAGAGTTTTTTAAGCCAATGAGGCGCTTTTCAGGGGGGAGGCCTGCGTCCAGCAGTAGACCAATATAGGCTGTTGAGGTAAGGTGAGAGTTTTTTACCACCAAGGGTCTCGTGAGGGACAAAGGTTGGGGTACAAACTCTATTGACTAAGTTAATGAGATCTAGGCCTAGTTTGACAACCGAAGCCTAGGGTTAGGGTTTCCTCTTAAAGGCGGTGAAAATGCTGCCTTACCTACTGAGTCTGTAGAGAGGATTACACGCATGGTTGGCAACATTGAACCGGGAATCAGCGGCGGCGACGATAACCGTCAGTAAGCAGTCATTCATATTCAAAATATCTTTGCTTATGAAGTTTATTATCGACAGTTTCATCTGTAAACAAAGCAATTGATTAAAATTATTCACTTGATTAACATATAATCTAGTTCATTCTGGTGACGGCTTAGATTTTTAGAAAATAGATTAAGTGTAAATATTAGTTTTATAAGTGTATAGGTATACTATTTGTAATTGTTTTATTTTAAAGAGATTTGTTCATTATGGGTACCACTGATCAAATGAAATGACAATGATTTATGTACTCGACTAAAAGATCACAAAACAAACACAACACATTGATTAATCCTACGCCCATTGAGATGCTTATTTTTACGTAGCATGTCTTTTTTGCGTAGCAGGGTCAAAATGTCCTCAATGAGCATTGGCCTGGATAAACTGGTGTGTCCACCCAATGCTGGTTTTCAGTGAATATATATTATAGGATAGACATGTATCGCTATTTAAACCCCGACACAGTAGGGGTGTTATAGTATATTGTGTACTTATCTATCTATCTATGGCATTTGGTTTAGTTTTTTTAAAGCGATTTTATCGAGTGTCCTGTTTGATGAACATTAGTGATGATAAGTAAAGTCGTTGGAGTTTTCGAATTTCCCACAAATTTTGTAACATTCGTAAAGTTACAAAAATATATTTGTTTTTAATTTACGCGTTTCTTCTTGACTGTGCTACTTGACATCACTAGGTATAATATGGATAACTATTAGTATTAATAAATAAATAATAAATAATGCTGGACAACTCACACAGCATTATCTAGTCCCAAGCGAAGCAGAGCTTGTGATATGGGTACTAGTTATTTGATACACATAATACAATACATTACAAAGATAGATATTTTTTTAGTACAAATAGAAAACGACCAGAAAAAAATACCTGCAGATCGTACAAATATTTGTCCCAAGGCGGGAATCGAACCCGCAACCTCTTGCGTCGCAGGCGGATCTTCACTCACCGCGCCACAGAGGCCGTCGTATTGTTAAGTTTTTGCTATTGTTTGGTTCTCACCTCCTCAAGTTGGGTGGGGTTAATCTGATTCTTGTCAATGATCCTCTTGTAACTCTTCATGCTCATACCAGGTGGCACTTGGAACTCACTCTCGCCTGGGTTTGGCAGAGCTCTGAAGGCAAACATAGAAAGTGATAAACTTTTAGAAACACTTAGTGCTTAGTGCATTTATTTTGCATTATAAACAATCGTCATAAAATTTAATTTTATATTCATCTAATTCTTAGAGAATTAGTCATTAAATAACCCGCCCCTGACCATTCCCGGTGCAAAGGTGCCCATAATGCTTGCAGCATTGCCTCTCTGAATAGAGATGGCATTCCTTAGCTTCAAAAACCACCCAGAGTGGGAGTCTCTTGTCACTTTGTTCAGCTTACGGCCTAATTCTCCCACTAAACACTTCTCTCTGTCTCTACTGCTACAAAAAATGGAATTTTATGTTATTCATAAAAAGACAGGTATACTGGGCAAGGCTTGGAAATCCATCATCTCTGCTAAGAAAAGACAAGAGCAATTTGTCATTCAAGACGTGCAAATAAACTTGCCTGTAAGGTAGCAGCAAAACATCAGTAGCAAACTTCAAAATTAGTGCAGCTACTTTGGGTTTGTCCTTTAAATTGAGATCTGTCTCCTTTATTTGCCCAAGAAGTGGCATCAGCAGCATTAGGATTCTGAAAGATTTTAAACAATAGGTACAGACCGCTCACTGTGAGATGTGATGATGTGTGAAGTGAGATACCTCGGGAAGAATCCTTCCCAAGGCAGGGGACATCATGTTATGTCATCACTGTCATCAGTCATGAACGGTCTGTAGATAACATGCTTCTATTAAGACAATAGATGACATAAATAATGTCATAGGAAGGTTGTCACTTTACATTCCACATAAATTACATAAGAAATTAAATCATAACTCAAAATTGTAAGACGACAAATTTCTTAGCATTATCATCACTATGGTAAATAAGTGGATGCTGTAAATAAATAATACAAATCTACTTATGGGCCTGCTGGATGACATAAGAGGAGTTTGGTAAGAATTACATTTATAAGAATTAGATTCTATGCCCAGCAGTGGGCGACTTATTGCTGTAATGTTGATAGTGATAATTTGACTCACTGGTCTTGATGCCCCTGTGGCTTATTCTCAATGGCACTGATGAGGGTTGGCGCCAAACTTAGCCGCACATCATGAGGCAGTCGTGGAAATCCCATGGTTATATAAATAATAGTAAAGTTCTGGAACAAAAATATCTAATATTTACATATCCAACATTATAAAGACATTACAGGGCATGCTTGGCATATATTAAAGCGAGTCATTTTACAGTCTTTCTCTGCTTATCCAATCAGATTCAGAATCTGTTTATTCATTAAGGTAATTGGAATGGTACTGCCTTAAACAATAGGCATGTTTTTATTTATTTACTTTTGAATCCATGAAGGTTAATTTAAGCAGTATTCATTTGACAACACTTGTAGTAGGTCCTAAAATATTTTAATTAGTGAAAGTCATAATAGTAAACCTGTTGTGCCGAGCACATAAGGGCACGAGAATGAATATTTAAGAAAGTGGTACTTACAACAATGAAACTGTTAGAAGTCGCATCTGAATACAGTTGAAGCAGGGTCTGAACAGGCAACTGCACTTCAGCCCGGCATTTGACTCGCTTGTTCACATGGATCAACAGTTCCATCACTTTCTTTCGTACCTAAAATAAAAAGTATTGATGTGGGCTTGGAATGGGGTGAATCACCAGTAGGTAAGAAATGCACATAGTCAATTGGTAATGTTATGGTTAATTTTCTATCATCATCAGCCTATATTAGTCCACTACTGGACATAGGCCTCCCCTAATGAGCGCCATAGCGCAGTGTTTTCAGCTTGCCGTACCAGCAACTGCAATTTCCTATGCTTTGTTTGAATTAAATTCAATTGTACATTAAGACATATGTACATATAGTTATAAAATAAGTCATGTAGCTCTAAAAAATAGTAATGTTACGCTAAACAGATGTTATGAACATACCTGTTCATGGCTTGACGATAGCTTGAGAATAACAGGTGGTAAGAACCTGTTCAGGCAATTCTCCAGCTGCTCATCACTGTCTGCATTCCCGAGGCGAAGAAATACTCGATCTAACAGCACTAGAACAAAGCCCGGCAGTGAAAATAGGATGGAGCATCCCGGTAGAACAGAAGGGTCATGTTTTTAATCGACAGATGAGAAGGTAATATACTCGTTGTTGAAAGAGAACTTACTAAGATCATTTGAGCAATCAGTTGCACCTTCCGTGACTTCCATTTCAGACATTTTTGATGAATTTTAACGAGAAATTATAGAAAGTTCGAAAAAAGAAACACGATTCTAATTCAATTCAACAATCCAACAATGACAAACAAAATGATTGACTTGACAGTTGACTTTGACCACAATGACACAAGCAAGTTTGATATTTGACAATGAGAGACGAGTACGGGCTTTGTGTTGATGTCTCGTTCGGAACCTCGTCCATGGTTCTGGATCTTTTATAGAAAACGTGATGGAAAATTTAAATCAAAACAAAAAATCTTTATTTCTAGGCTTAGAGCACTTCGCCTTCTACCAAGAAATCAATACTCACCTATCTACACCTCCTACCAAGACCCTTGAAACTGTCGCAACTAGTATTCCATTTAAATCAAAAATTACAAAAACAATGAGGGGTTTTCGATTTGCATTTTTAAAAAGAAAAAAATAGTTCCAATCTTCTCGATAGGTGGCAGGGGGCTTCAACTGGAAATTAGGGTATGTCAATGTCAAATGAAAGGAAAACAACCTTACGTGAAAATGGACCGATTTGGAAAATTCAAAGTTTTCCTTATAGTTTACATTGACATACCGTATTTCCAGTTGACGCCCTGCCATCTATTGAGATGTTTGAAACTATTTTTTTCTTTTTAATGCAAATCGAAAACCGCTCATTCACAAAAATATCACTTGTGATAGGAAATACCGTGTTCCCTTAAGTTTGATGTCTCTGATCACCTTTTACCCCAAAATACCGCACAATTCACCGTTTTCGTTTTCACTAAGCACTACTTCGCGACACAAAACAACAGCTAATGGCCGCGCGGTAACGAGTAAAGTAGTTTTGTATAAATCGTATGACCAAGAGCGCCTTATGGCCGGCAAAGGGGTACGTCTTACGATGACATCTCCAGTTATAAATGCTCTAAGTATAACGTAGATTGTTGCCAGCAATTTATTAAACATTAAGTTGCTCGATCTATAACGTAGATCGTTACCAGCAATTGATTAAACTTGAATATGTTGCTCGATCTATAACTTAGATCGTTACCAGCAATTGATTAAACTTGAGTAGGTTGCTCGGTCTATAACAATACAATACAATACAAATATTCTTTATTGCACACCAAATAATTACAAAAAACATATATACAGAAAACAAAAACAATCACAGATAATGTACAATGGGCGGCCTTATCGCTAAGAGCGATCTCTTCCAGGCAACCTTAGGATGGTCAAGAAGTGACTGAGAAAGTATAGACGGTGGCATGTACATAAAATAGGTACTGTTTATGTAGGTAGTAGAAGAAGAAATAAATACTTACAGCTATAAATATGTATATAAATACTTACTTATATTTGTACTTGTCATAAACAAAAACTATTTATCATAAAATAAATATATACTAAATAATGTAAAGTTACTTAAATATTAACATAACATAAACCGAAAACATCTTTCGAAATTTTTCCAAGTCTTTTTCGCCTTGAAACTGAACGACACACTTTGACCTCTAGCGCCGTAATCACTGAACTTTGGGGTCAATGACCTGAACAAAAGTTGCACCTCTAGTGACCCCCTTCACGATGCCATAAGAAAAAATATATGTTATATGTACATAAAAAAATCGTCGAAAATTTTCTAAGTCCTGCGTCCCGTAAACTCCAGTCCAACCCAAAGGTATTTATATAAAACTGTAACAGAACTGATTTATGGGATAAAAAGCTTAAGTTACTCTATCCTTTCAACTAACTCTATGCCAAAAATCAAGTCGATTGCTTGCTTAGTTAGGGCGAAAACAAACACACTTTCACATTTATATTATTTATCCCATAGATAGTTTGCAACAGTCTACAGTTAGCTCAATTGTTTCTCTTGTAAATACTACTTTTAATTTAATTCTTTTATTTGATTGTAATTTTCTTTATTAATAAAGCTGTTTATTTAGGATGTAGGTACTTAGGTATATTCGTTTGAATAGGTGAGTAGGAGCCTAGGTATCACATTAGTAGCCTAAAAGATTAAGTAGGTAGGTATGTATATGTAATTACGAATTACATACCTATTATATTATTTTATGATGTTAAGTAGGTAACAGAAAGAGCAAGACCTGTGCCTTATGGTAATTAATCATCAAGCATGCACATAAGTGGCACAGCGCCACGCAGGCTTTTGAACCTCAAAACCGTGCGTGGCTTTAAATTTACACTAAAGTTTAAATTAATCATGTATAATAAAATCAGCCTAGAACTATTTTTCCCCCAAACTAAAAAGTTTGAGAACCACCGTATCCGTCGCTGGTGGCACCCACACTAAAGAGAATACAATAACTACTTAAACACGCACACATGCGTATCTCGGAATGGCATACCTGGCGGAGTATATTATTATTATACCATGAATGAATGAGTATAGTACTATAGAACCAAACCAAAGCATTGCATTGGATCTGTCTGTCGGATTTACCCATTTGTTTATCAATTTCCTTGTTTTTCAGTGCATTTCTAGCAAAAATTCCAGTTCAACGTAAACTACGAACAGATGTTTGTCAATTTTATGAGTAAATAACAAACATGGGCTTTGATATCAAAAGATTTCAAGACGTTGACGAAGAGCTCATTTGCCCTATTTGTTCGGGAGTTCTTGAGGATCCGCTACAGGTGGGTCTCAGTCTAAATCATAGTTTTGTTATACAACTAACACTAATAATTTCCTGTTAATAAATTGAGTCGTAACTCTGATTTAAGGCGCCCGGGTGTGAGCACGCTTTTTGTCGTGCCTGTATCCATGAATGGATCAGTCGCCAGCCTACATGTCCTGTGGACCGCCAGGCAGTGACCGCTAGCCAGCTTAAATCAGTTCCGAGAATACTACGCAACCTGTTGTCCAGGTTGGTATTCAGCCACTTATTAACCACCTTGTGTGTGTCATTTCTGGATATGTAGGTCAGACCATAATGTTTCAGCTTATGTAATGATATCTTTGCTTCTAATAGGCACTTAAAGTCATAGCATAGCTGTTACAATGATTGTAAACATAGGTGTTGAGTATGCTTCTTCAAACTGCAAAAGTTCTAAACATTGGAACATGAAACCACATGAATATTCATAGACCAATGTTTGATTATCTATCAAGATCATTATCATAACAAGATGAATGTCAACATCACATCAGCTGTTTTATGTTTCTAGCTCATTAGTTGGCATAGTTTGCAACTTCATTTTGATTTATTAAGATTAGATAAGATTAAATCATGAATTATTAATGAAGCATTTAGACATAAAAACATTAGACCTTGACCTACCTCTAGATTGTCTAAAACAGTCTGGAGTTAGCTCAACTGTTTAAATTGTAAATAAAATGTATACATTTTATTTGTTTGTTTGACAATTGAACATCTAAAAAAGCTTAGCCAGATGTTGTCTTAAATCTGTATAAATAAAACAAAGTCAGTTAGTTACACCATTTAGCTCTACTGTTTAAATTGTAAATAAAATGACATAAGTACATTTTATTTGTTTGTTTGACAATTGAACATCTAAAAAAGCTTAGCCAGATGTTGTCTTAAATCTGTATAAATAAAACAAAGTCAGTTAGTTACACCATTTAGCTCTACTGTTTAAATTGTACATAAAATGACATACATTTTATTTGTTTGTTTGACAACTAAACATCTAAAAAAGCTTAGCCAGATGTTGTCTTAAATCTGTATAAATAAAACAAAGTCAGTTAGTTACACCATTTAGCTCAACTGTTTAAATTGTACATAAAATGACATACATTTTATTTGTTTGTTTGACAACTAAACATCTAAAAAAGCTTAGCCAGATGTTGTCTTAAATCTGTATAAATAAAACAAAGTCAGTTAGTTACACCATTTATAAGTCAAGAACGGCTGGACCAATTTTAATGATCTTTCCTTTGTCATTTCATGAAAAATGCATGGGATAAGAATATGAAGGAAATTCTTTTTCTTAACATTTTTTAACTCTCCACCATCTCTAATTCTAAAGCAGAACGATGCCACCTACCCAGCTAGTATTTTATAAATAATGTTAATATGCTTGCATAAACAGTCATTGAATGTAATCTTTATTTTTAACTGCAGGGCATGTTATTATCAGCAAGATATAATAGTTGAACTTAAGTACCAATTTGTTTTTTTTATAGACTACAGACAAGCTGTGATAACCAATCTCACGGGTGCAATGCCATCTTAAAATTAGACCTCTTGCCAGCACATTTAGTTGAATGTAAGTATAATAAGTATTTAAGTTTCACTGTATTATGTAGTCTCTGAAAATGTATTAAACATTATGTTAGACATGTTATTCAAAAGATCTTCATTCAAAGGTCTTCGTAAAGATGACATCTGAATTGATAATTAATAATTAATATTTTTGCATAGCTATAAAGATAAGATAAGATAAAGATTGTTTATTGTCAAATAGGCACACAAATAATAAATATACAAATGATACTTAATTAGATGTATAAACTATGATTAGTCAACAAAAATACAATTTTTCTGTAAAGGGGCAATAGTAGATAGATAAATTAAAAATAATATGGTCCTTATATAATATTTGAATCTAGGTCAGGTGACTTTACGATAGTGTCAGGTAACTTCATGGGGAAATTAATGTCCAGGTGACTGTAGTCATTTTCTAAAAACTCTTTGATGCTGTATAGCGTCAACTAAAAGATTTCTTAATCCTAAATTAAATCTATATATATATATCTCGTAATTATGCAGCTAACTATTTATAAATAATAGCTCTGTAGTGGGCTTTATACATTATACATAATGATGATCATTAAATATTTATTTTGATTGTTTTTGATTATTCTTGGGTTGCACTGTATTTATCCGCTGTAAAACATTGGCATTTCAACTTCAGGTGAATTCAATCCTAAAAGGCCAATGCCCTGCGAAACGGGTTGCGGCCTCGTGATCCCCAAAGATGAGTTAGCAGAGCACAACTGCGTGCGAGAGTTACGCGCGCTCATAGCCACCCAGCAAGGGAAACTGACAGACTACCAGCAAGAGCTGGCAGAGCAACGGCTGGTTATCAACGAGCATAAGCGGGAGCTTGCTCTCTTGAAGGTAACATTACATAATCATCATCATACTTGGCAGGCAGATTCGTGACTGCAGTATGGTTATAAGGTTTAAAATACACAGACGGAAGGTGTGCGCCTGTTGTAGGATCCCTTCGTTGCCTCTTAAGACACCCACGAGCTGGGTTATAGAGATCGATTCTTACGACTTAATGAGCGCAATAGCGTTCTGTTTTTGCTTGCCGTGGATCATCATTCCACCTGGCTACAGGGTGACCTTAACCGCGTTTACAGCGGTCGCAGCCTCCACTCAAGAAAATTGTGTGCTCTTATGGTTATTGGTTCTTTGGTGGATGTGAAGGCCCTACAGGCAGTTCAACTTGCTAATTCTTTTAGTTATGTCAACAACTTTCGTAACTGGACTTAATAAAAGTCGTTTATTTATTATTCATTAGAATGGCAGCGATGGTTAATTCCACTAATTAATTAATTATAATGAAATGGATAAAGCTCAATTATCTTCAAATTGAAATCACAACGACATACATACTCATATAGTATCCATAGGCTTCTATGGAGGCACACTTGGTAGTGTGTCTTGACGACATCATCATCATGATGATGTCGTGAAGGCAACGTCAATTTGCACAGTCACTGTCGTGTCAATGTATCGCCGACTAAGAGCCACACGGGCGCTGCCGCTACGCTGCGTCGTCGTAGCGTTCACGCTCCGTAGTTTTACCACAGACCAGTTTATATCAAGGTTTTACATACAAATCTGCCCGGCATGCCACACGGTGCGCTGAAACAACGTACATCGAAACTACGAACGCGCAGCGCACAAGGAGGGAGATGAGGCGGGAAGGGGTGCTGTGGTGCGACAATGCAGGACAGCGAAAGGACAGCGACAGGAGAAAGCTGCGTTGCGTTGCGACATCGCAGCGCAGCGGCAGCGCCCGTGTGTCATCTCTCTAACAAGATACCAGGTGTTCTTTGTTTCGTGGTGGTTTACGTTTCAAATAACTGTAAAATAAACCCTTCCTTGTTTTCACAGGAATTTATGCGAGCGATGCGTGTATCAAACCCCACAATGCGTGCGCTCGCCGATCAAATGGAGCGGGAAGAGGTCGTCCGCTGGGCCAACTCCCTTTCCCGAGCAAGAGTCACGCGGTGGGGCGGCATGATATCCACGCCGGATGAAGTGCTGCAGGTGATTTAAGACTCTGTTTCATTATAGTATAAGTTGGAACTCAACTAACTTTAGGCTTAATGTGTTGTCTTTCTCTGACCAAATGGATTGGGAGGCAGACCGCTTCTTTCTGTGCTTATTCTACATCCCTACGGCGTCGGCGATCACCAATCCGTGGGCCAAGGCATCCCCACGGCGTCGGCGATCACCAATCCGTGGGCCAAGGCATCCCCTATCCTCTTATGTTGGCGACTATTTTTGATATCGTCAAGGGGAGGGTTCAGCAGTTGCACTTCTAATGGATCAGATGATAATGACGTTGTTGTTGTTTAAGTTGAGATAGATTTTCAACACAAGGAATAACAAGTCATGTGACTCGCGCACCGGGGTTTCCGTAGAATTGCAATATCGGTTTTTTTTCTACTTTTGGTATAAAACCTTGTTTCTTGCAAAAATTACATGATTCTCATGTCATGTCAATCATGAGTTGCGCACCGGGGTTTCCGTAGAATTGCAATATCGGTTTTTTTTCTACTTTTGGTATAAAACCTTGTTTCTTGCAAAAATTACATGATTCTCTGATAACTATGTCATGTCAATCATGAGTCATGACTGAACCTTTTCGGTTTTGAGTGCATTTGAATCGAATTTGATAGCGTTGACATAGAAGTTTGATTTATATCACGACTGCAAGAGGTTACGAACCTGAGTACTTCAGAGAAAAGGGTTGACAGACGGACAACAAAGTGACCCGTTCCTTCTTTCCTTTTGAGGTACGGAACCCTAGAAATAGCACATTGTTGCTGTGTTATTCAGTTTTATAAATATTTAATTTTTCTAAGCGTTAAAACTTCTAAAACTGTCATGGTTATTAACATTAAAGTCATTTATAACGGGATATTTACCATGAATCGATTTTTGATATTTCCAATATCGTAGTGATCATGGCGCTTGAAACTGTGCCGAAATATTGGAAAACTCAAAAACCGAATCATGGTAAATATCCCGTTATAAATGACTTTAATGTTTCTAAGAGTTCTTTCATACTTTCCAGTTACCTGCCGGTGGCGATACGTATGGGCATATTGGGCATGTTCGGTCTATTTCACACGTGTTGGCATGATTAGCATACACTTTTCGGTTACCCGACGCCCCGGCAACCGGGAAGTATGAAAAGGCACTAAGCATTTTTTCAACCAAATTTATCTACGTTCCAAACTGTCAAATAAACGTCTATAATCCGATTCAAAAATCTGGATTTTTTTATACATGGGTTATGTTATAAATAACTCAAGGAATATTGGTAAAAAATATAACAAAATCTTAGGCGTCATTGAAGGAAAGCCCAGAAGTTGAATATTGTTTTTTTAAGCCAAGAATTTGAAAGCTTTTTTTCATTATCTGAATTTTGCGCTGCGCATGTGAGTTTATGTTGTGGTTTATGCGTTGAAGTTTGTGTTTTACTTTTTAGGGATAACCTTGTTGTTTTCTATTATTAGTTTCTATTACAGGCACAATTGTAAAAACTTTAAAATTAGAAGCCTTGGATCCTGAAATACAGCCTGATTTTATGTTGTTTTATAACTGTTATAAAGTTAAGTTTTCATTCAGTCATCAAGTCTTTGTTGACATAAATTATCTTGAATTCTAAATCGGAGTATATTACCAATTCATTCATTCATTCATCATCGGCATATATTAGTCCACTACTGGACATAGGCCTCCCCTAATAAGCGCCATATTACCAATAACTAAATAAAATTAAAAGCATGTAGGAAACTATTTAAGGAAAGGGTCAATGATTTGTTCGTTAATTTTGTTTACAAAATCAGACGCTTTGTGGTTTACCTGCACATAGATAAACAGTACTTAAACCACAAAAGTAAACTCACTATTGTTTGTTTTTCATAAATCTAGATATTACGACACTGTTTCACATTTCTATCTGAGCAAAGTACATAATATACTTAATGCCCATCTAATATTATAAATGCGAAAGTTTGGATGGCTGGATGGATGTTTGTTACTTCGTCACGCCAAAACTACTGAAAGGATCGGGCTGAACTTTTGCATACAGATAGTTTTAGGCCTGGAATAAAACATAGGCTTTTTGTCCACCAAATCAGTTCTGATGAGATGGAAAATAACCTTAAAATTAAAATGCTTCTTTTTTTTATTCTTTGTATTTCAATTGTATTATTTATATCAGTCATCTAGTACCCATAATACAAGCTATGCTTAGCTGGGGGTTAGAGAATGTTGTGTGAATTGTCCAGCATTATTTATTTATCTACTATAGACTCTAGACGTTTTGAGATTTAGACTTTGACGACCTCTGTGGCGCGGTGGGCGAAGGTCCGCCTGCGACCTAGGAGGTTGCAGGTTCGATTCCCGCCTCGGGATAAATGTACGATCTGCCGGTTTTGTTCCGGGTGTTCTGGTCGTTTTCTATAGAACTGTTGAGAAAATAAAAATAAAAAATACCCCGTAAAAGTCTCACGGTTTTTGAGTTATTGTACTTTTTTCGAAATTTTAAACTTTTTACACCCTTGTCCATTCTTTTCGTTGCAAAGTTTACAAATCAAGAAATTTACTTAATATGTTTTTGTTATAGCGTTCTTGGATAACTGTGCTATCAAATGCTAACTGCCATTTGTGTTCTAAAGGAACAGTTTTTTTTACAAAATGTTTAACAAACAAACATGTGTTTTGCTATTTTTTCCAAAAGTTTGACCTCATGTCATGTGTGATGTAAAAAAAAATGTACCTATGCTCAACTGAGTGAACGACTATTAAAAAACTTGCCCACTTTAATGAGATTCCGAAATGGTATAATTTTTGGTATTTCCAACTTTCAACGCAAAGAATATTCCTTTTAAGGCGCATACTAAGGCAAAAACAAGAAAATTAGGTGTTTTCGAACCCGTTTTCCGACGAAAATATTGATTGTGGAGCTCTGAAATTTATATATCCTGTAACACACATCCTGAAAGGTCCCTTGGAGGTTCCAAATATTTGCTGTTAATCATAGTGTAGTTGTTATACTGTTAGTTATAGTGTATGTGTAGCGGCTTCGAACCCACTTTTTATCGGCGTCTCAAATTCGATTAGTACCAAATTCAGTATAGTGATTCACATAGTTCATACCTACCGCTTGGAGGTCCATTAGCTTCGAAAAGCAGTCAAATTAATGAAATCAAACGTAAAAACGTATTTGCACCTACAAAATCTGTGATTCAAACCTGACCAGTTACAACAGCAGAGGATCCTATTATTTGGTTGATTATGGCACTACATAGTAAGCTGAACCGAAAACAAGCACTCTTTGCTGCATAAAGGCGCGCGGAAAGGTCCAAGGTCATTTGCCTTACTATTCGATGGGGAAGAGTATTTTTTTCTGATTACAAGTACGATTAAAATTCGCTCAAAGAATTAGAGTTTCGCAAACAAAATTAATTGCTTCGCAAGGAAAATTACTATAACCGGAAAATAAAACAAATTGGGCATTTATAATAAATTTATTGCACCGGAATTTCTTAAAATACCTATTGCTCAAAATGCAAAAGAGCTGAGTGGCTATATTGTGACCCCGCCTCATTACGCCACACCTTGTATTTAAGATATGTATTAGGTACCGCAACCACACAATATAAAGTTTTCCTTTATGTTCTTTCTAGTTGATGATAAAGCGCAGTCTGTCCGAATCCGGCTGTCCACCGCACATAATAGACGATCTCATGGAAAACTGCCACGAGCGGCGATGGCCGCCAGGGCTCTCTTCACTCGAGACCAGGCAGAATAATAGGAGGTATGATTTCGTCTTAACTAGAGGAAGGTCAGTAGCTTCCTTATGTGTATTTTAACACCACTACTGCAATCCCCAACCCGCATACACAGCGGGGGTTACAAAATAAATGAATAATGCAGGACAATCTAGCCTCAAGCTAAGCATAGCTTGTGTTATGGCTCGATGACTGATATAATACATTACATAGCATAGATATATACTTTTTATACATATAAATACCCCGAACCCCCGTAGCAAATATTTGCTGATCATATATTTAGCAATCATATATTGTGTTCAAGCAGAGAAACAAAAGTTTGCCTAAGCTTTTCAATGTTTTTTTTTTTTTTTTTTTTTTTTTTTTATTAATTATCTACTTAAATATATGTTACAAAAAAATCTTATAATAATAACACATATTTAAACCACAGAGGTTTGTAAGAGAGTGTTATTAACGAGTCAGCCGAGTAACTATCACATAGGTTTTACACTATTTATAAATGTTACCTATAAGAATAGGCATTGTGCATTTAGGTACCTACTACAGATGTTATTATTATTACAATACTTTACAATAAAATACAATTTTCCTAAAATTTGTTCACAAATTGGAATTAGGTGAGTAACTGAGTCAGTAATGGAATCAGACTCCTTGATACTGATGTAGGTTCGATAAGAAGTACGATCTAAGTTTATATTTTATGTTTTTATGTGTTAAAGTGTCGATTAGTTTCATAGGAATTTCATTTATTAGCCGAGGTACTAGATAACTGGCCGTCCGTTCGCCGTACGCATTGTTTGCGCGCGAAGTAACTAACCGGTTTCGAGTAACAGCCCGAGTGTGTATAGGGTGACTAACGACATGTCTAATAGTTTCATCAAAGAAATAATTTCGAAGCATCATATATTTAAATTGAGTCTGGACGGGCAATACTTTACAATGCTCAAAGAGGCCCAATTCATCATCATTAAATTGCTGTTTGACGTTATTTGAGACAATTTTTTTTAGTATTCTCAATTGAAGATTATATATTTGTTTAAGGTAAGAAGTGTAAGTACGACCATAGCTAGTTAGTCCATATTGAATGTAGGATTCTGCTAGTGAGTTATAAAGCATAAGCTTGACCTTGAATGGGATCCGATCCTTAAGTATTGCCATATTCGCAAGGAAATGCCGTAGTTTATTGCAGACACGCTCGATATGATTGGACCAGGTGAATTTGCTATCTATAAGTATGCCGAGGTACATTTCACTACTGACAAAGTAAATACGTTATTGACATGTAAATACGTTATTTATACTATAAAATTATTCTGTGGGTTAGGTCTGTTTCCGTAACATGCAGATTTCCGCCCGCGTGCGGGACACCCAAAACCTGTAATTGCTCCAGCCAATCCGCGTTCAGCGTGCCTGTGATACGTGTGGTAGTAAAAACATTACTTATACGAAATTTTAGGTTTCGGCACGCGGACCTGGATTACTCTCGGGCGGAATCCGCAAGACAGGAAAAGAGCACTGTAATTTCAGGGTCACTATAATGCACGACAATTTATTGTACGGCCGAATAATGTACACCCTGATAATTCGTGTCAAAACCTATCAAAACCCATTAAAATTGGAAGCCATGACACGGATTATCAGGGTGTACATTATTCGGCCGTACAATTTGTGCATTATAGTGACCCAAATTTCAAACGAAAATATCTTTAAAGGTAACTTTTTCAACATGCAATTATAAAAGTAACTTCTTTTACAGGCAATACGAAAAGTACGTATGCAAGCGCGTTCCGGGCAAGCAAGCGGTGCTGGTACTCCAATGCGACAACAGCCACGTGGAAGAACATATGATGGTCGAGCCAGGACTCGTTATGATTTTCGCTCACGGTATAGAGTAATCTAAACTGGGTACAACTGGTTAGTACACTGTAGATTACAATCCGACGGATAAAGCTTTGCTAAAAGACAACGGTTTTGTCAGAAGAATTGACTATGCTGGTAAAAAGGCTCAGGTTCGTTGACGAAAAGTAGAATAGTCTAGATGCGTTGAAATATAAATTTCAAAGGCATTCTGAATTTTTAGGTAGGAAATTTTCTCGAATTTTTCGAACGAAATTCCTCATATAGCTCTTATTTAGTCATGTCTTCGTTTCAAAAGGCATTGATCTCGAAAAGTGCATTATTTGAGACTGCATTATTTGGGTTTGGCGAAACCACTTGACTTTCCGCATACTTAAGAAAAGCATATTTTGAAATGTTAATTTATATCTAAAATTTGTTAACAAAAAATGTGACTTAAAAATTAATATCAATCATTTGGACAGTTGATTATTGGATAATAACTTTTAGTACAATGAAAATAAAATACTGGAGACAAATTCAGATAAATCCATTAAAGTTTTTCTGATAATAAAACTTATCAAGACAAGATAGTAAAGCACACACTAGAATAAACATTCCCCTTTTTCATATTGGCTGGCATACTGCTAACTTAAAAGCCTATACTACGACGCCATTTTGTGAAAAAGTTTGGCATAGGATTTACGATCTTAGTAGCTGGACAAGGCAGAGCAACGCAAGCCCAAAAATCAAGTTTTTACTTATCTATTAAATAGGATATTATTTGAAAAAAAAGGCAACATTTAAAATGTTCTATATACTTGGTTCAATTACCATGCTTATTATCAAGATCTTAACTTCTGTATTTATTTAGAAATTAAGGTTTTAGTAAAAATTTGAGGTAACTGCAATTTTTTTCTTTAGAGATAAGTTTAAGGAATCGTGTTTTCGAAACATATGAACGATAGAGTTAGTCCTGAACTTTAGAATATATAAATTTCGAAGTTATATATTCAGTAGTTCTGAAGATATGGACATCCGACGGAGTTGATTTGAGGAGTTTGTTGATATGCCCATAAAACAGCTGCTAAGCAGTTTTATTTCTCACTCTAACTTGTGCAAAAGAAGAAGACAGAGTGAGAATTAGCAATGTGCTAAGTTAACAGACAGTAATGAATAAAGGGGTGTGTTTACTATGATACTGTTAGAAATAAGGGTTAGATTCCATACTTGACGTGAGCTAATGCCAAAATTGTAATAATGTGTGTGGTAACAATTTCTTCCAATCAAATATCATTGAAAGAAATTGTCAATCAACCAATCACGTGAACATAGATAAATTTTGTAATAAGTTCTATAAATGTCGCCTCTGAGGATTTTGTAATAAATCTGTTGTTCGATAAATGTCGTTTAAGTAATATAACAAAAAAAAAAAACTAAAGTAAAAAAGTCTTGCAAATTAATTGCATTTATGCAAAATACCATCTGTTGTGGCTGAGACGCTTTAAACAGCAAAATAAATGTCAATATAAATTGTGATTGCTTGATGCTTTTGATTGATAACTGTACAATAAATTGAATAAATAACGTTTTAACGTTTTCATAGAAACAACGCGCGAAGCCGCGGACAGGAACTAGTGTCCAAATCTTTGACCAAATATCGGTGTTGGAAGTAAATTTGATGAAGTCATCCAATTTGTATGATCAAATGTGCGTTGGACAAAGACTGAGTGGAATGGGTACTACGAATTGTCAAGTATGTAATCTAACTTCTTGGTTGGAGTACAGTTACTAGATACACTGATAAGGGAATGAAAGACTTAATGAAATAAATTGTAGTCCAGCAAAATTTGCTTTAGTTTTACGTTCCAACGAATTTTCCAAAAAACATCTTACAATGTCAGTTTTGGGAGTACACTGCTCTCAGTAGCTTTTTAGATTCATTAGATTAAACTAACAAAATGCCATGTTAAAATTCAACTACTGTATAGTTTGTATTATAATAACATGTAAATAATATAAATAAATACATGTAGTTGTGAATAATAATGATTGCTTCAACAACATAATAAATGTCTGTGATGAAAAACAAATATTTCAGATAAGTGAACTTTTTGACCACTTTCGATATTTTTTGTACCTCTCTGATAAATCGTAGCGGGAGTGTATGTACAATACATTTTATTAGTAACACGTGGCAAAAAAAAAATAGTATTACTAAAATTGTAAGTAAACAAATGGATGAACATTCCGAATAAACGAAATGTATTTTAATTTAGTACGTATTTAGCTTGTTTAGTTTTTTTCTATAATAGTGTTGCCAGTAACATTTATTGTATGTAGTGAGTGATTGAGTGCTGTGTTACGTTTATAGTTGGCAATGTTTTATGACTTTTGTTATTCGTTTTATGTTGAGAATTGTATAAAGCAAAATTATTTTTAAAATTCCCGTTTTTTGTAGTATAGATAGCTCAATCTTTTTGTTTAATAAATATAATGAATCATTTGTAAAAAACGCTGTTTTGTTACTTGTCGCTAAACCCCCTAAAAACCTAAAATCCCGATAGACGTACCGTTTTATATTCAATCTATGAGCCTTTGATAAATCTTAAATCGGAGCAAATGGGAGAACATATACAGGGTGCCACATAACATGTGTAGTAAGCGTAAAGGGGGTGATTATGTACACTGAGGGGACCTTACACAGGTTGATCATTGAGATTTTTTGAAAATCGTATCATTTTAAATTTTTACTGAAAAAAGATACGTTTTATTTTCATCCTATTCGGGTTCTTTTACACGCATTTTTGCATTATTAAACACTTGCTGTACCCGCGACTTCCTTCGCGACTGCCATACCTGAAGAATAAATATCCTCATTTGACCACAGTTGAAAAGCTGCGAGAAAAATTGCCTGGAAGAAATCGCTTCTAAGCGATAAGGCCGCCCATTGTACTTTTATGTTTAAGGTCTACGTCTGTTTCTTGTTTTTTTTGTGGTGTAGGTACAATAAAGAGTTTTGTATTGTATTGTAGAAAAAACATATTCAAAATTCAAAACATCGTAAAACAGTTGAGCCCCATGTGGCCTAGATTCACATCCTCTCGGCTTCGTAGTTTTACACTATCAGTATGCCTATATCGGTCCGTAATACAAGGCACTTTTCACACAGAAATCTGTTTGCTATAGGTACGGCTTATCTGCTATCTAATCGATAAATCCCCAATCCGAACAGCAGACAAAAGGAGTGAACACTATTGAGAACAAATGGGTCGTAAGCCGGATTAACGGACATGAATATATATAGGGGTATCTACCTACCGACTTGATTGAATAGAACTTTGATATTGAATCCACAATTTTAGAGTTCCGGCCTCGCTTCCGTGTTTGCACAATGTCGGAGATCCGGTGGTTGATTTTCTGTCTAATATTCAACAGATAAGTCCCTGTTCAATAAATATTAGACCAATCTCTGTTCAAATTCACAGTCTGCTTAGTCTGTTATAATCTAATTGTACCTAAAATAAGCCTCAAACATAAATTACTTTCAAATAATTATTGCTTGAATAAATAAAACCTTTAACGTTTCCATAGAAACAACGAGGCGAAGCCGCGGGTAGAAACTAGTTGAAAGAGAATTGGATAATCAAGAGCTTATCTATACTAATATTATAAAGAGGAAAGATTTGTTTGTTTGTTTGAATTGCATAGGCTCCGAAACAAAATTGCTGGACCGATTTGAAAAAATTCTTTCACCTTTAGAATCCTACATTATCCGTGATGAACATGGGCTATAGAATATACCTGAGTGAAGCCGGGGCGGACCACTAGTTTCTTATAAAATTTGATGTAAGTATAATGGTAAGGAAACTTTTATGAAAATCCTCTATGTACCTACATAATCTTGCAAGATCTTAAGTCCAGTTTCGTACAAAAGTGGTGTGGGGAGTTTGGGATATTTGGGGAGACACAAAATAGCTGGATATTCCGACAAAGCAGCCGTTGCTAAGTGTGGAAGGACATAGCATCTGTGATTTATCTACCCGCAGGCAAACGTTCGACCAAAAAGATGAATAGTGCCAGACGCCGGGCTATGACTACAGACATGACCATAGTGAAAAAAATCAATGTCTATGGACATGACTACCTACTCATATCCGTTTTAGAATGGTGTTTTAATAGATTTTCTGGATCTCTAGCAAAGTTTTATTTAGGTTGACGTTGGGCTTTGACCAAGGACTATGGACTAGATACTCATGTCCGTTTTAGAACGGTGGTTTAGTAGGTTTCCTGTATCTCTAGCAAAGTTTTATTGAGGTAATTTTGATTACCATCAAAATTTCTGTTTTAAGGTTTTTTTTAATTTTTTAGTGGGGTTGGGTTCCGTACCCGGAACCCAACCCCACTAAGTATTTTAAGTTTTCGCTTTGTTGAAATAACTTAATAATATAATACAAGAAATAATTGCTTATTTTATCAATTTTATTATCATTTACTTTTGCCAGGTACCTAGCAGAAGCTCTGTAATAGAAAAAGCACACCCTGTCGTAAAAATTGACCATCCGGCACGGGCGTTCAAAACTTATGGCTTTACATAAACTATAAAAATTTACGCTAAGTGCATGAGAAGTACCTACCTAGATATCGAGGTATTCTAAGGGAATCCGTTACGCTACACAAAATACAGAGAGTCACGTATGGCGATCTGGGAAAAGCCTTCGGGGGTCGTAAACTAACTTCTTACTGTAGGTAGAAAAGCCCAACAGGTAGTAAACAAGCGATCCTAAAGGGCAAATTGTGTCGCCAAAAATATGATCAGAGAATGTTACATTTCACACGTTATTTAGGCCTAAAATAAGAAGAGCTTGTTTATGTGAACTGTAATGGTCAAAGTAATTAATAGTCTTCAATAGGTAGGTAGGCAGAGGCGGCTCTAGGCCATGTGGCGCCCGTGTGCAACGACGCTCACTCCAGGGCCGCCTTCACGCCTCTGGGGTAGGTTACCTACAGCAACTCTTTCAGCTAAGTACATGGTGTAATTACCATATCAGTGGAAATCAAAACCGAAATATTTTGAGAATTATTGAGGTGTTTGGCAAAACAATTACGGTAAGCGAAATAACGCCGTGCAAAGCGAGCCCGCGATATTAAAAGACGTTAAGGATACTTATAACGGCTAATAACGCTAACTTTTTGCGGCTGTCGGTAAAAAGTTTTCCCTGCTAAATTAGAACAGATAACGGCGAAGGAGTAAGTAAGCGAGCGAGCTAAACTATTACTTTCGCTCTTAATAGATTATTTAAATCAAAATATCGCGTCATGTCACTCATTGTCATCTGTCACGTACGACCGCTCCGTTCACTTTACCCTAGAATAGGCGTTGGTACAGTTAAGCGGTAAAACCGGTAAAATGCAGGATGTGGCATGGAAATGTGGCAATTCTCGCGATCATGGCAATCAATGTGAATTTTATAATATTATCATACAGCCCAATACGCAGTCATTATGGCATAATTTAAACGAACTAAAACAGATGACATGGCTAATGTGCGCAGCGCCGAGCGCCGGTTTATCGGTCTGATTGCCGACATTCCGGCGCTGGGCCAGCGACCAGGGCGCTCGACGCTCACTACGGCGCGGCGGCGGGGCTCTAGTGTGTACCGTACCGCACACCCTGCAGACTGCCACCTCTGGGGTAGGTAGGTACCTACAGCAACTCTTTCAGCTACATGGTGTATGTGCCTACTCTCCTACGCTACAAAACACATAGCCTGTTTTAAACCAATGTTTTGATGTTTCAATTCCTCTAAGGATGATTTTGATTATACAACAGGTAGCCTCCAACCTCTCCCATGTTACTACTATTAAGATACTGCTATTAATTCTTTCACTGCTCAATAGAGAAACTAAACAAAAGAATGCCTGAGCAGTGTTAAATCATGTTTAAAACAAAAAATAAAATGAACGCTTTTACCGCGCCTAGCCTAGAATGCCTGAGCGTCGCTATTACTCTCTGTCTGGCGTTTTTATTCGCATTTATTTTGTGGGTTTAGGTAAGGAGTTAGCGTTTCTACGCTAAATAGGTTTAGGTAAATAGATAGGTACCTACATAGATTTTGTAAAATGCTTACAATGAGGACCTCTGTGGCGCGGTGGGCGAAGGTCCGCCTGCGACGCAAGAGGTTGCGGGTTCGATTCCCGCTCTGGGACAAATATTTGTACGATCTGCAGGTATTTGTTCCGGGTGTTCTGGTCGTTTACTATGTATAATAAAAAAATCTATCTATGTAATGTATTGTATATTATGTATATAAGTTATCTAGTACCCATAACACAAGCTCTGCTTAGCTTGGGGCTAGATAATGCTGTGTGAATTGTCCAGCATTATTTATTTATAAATTAATCTACAAGGTCTACTAATCTACAAGGTCTACTCATGGTAGAGTTGAACCAGGGTTAGTGAATTTAGGGTTAAGGCGTGGTTCAACGTGAACTTTTATTTATTTATTTATTTCATAAAAACGTACAGCTATTTTTACAGGGGCACCCAATGCAATAGTGTAACCATCATTAGTCTAAAACTTAACAATTTTCAAACACACATTAATTTACAACTCTTAACTACACACAGACATCAAATAATTATTACAATGCATCAAAAATTAAAATAACAAAATAATAAAATAGAAAATTAAAAATGTCAGTCGATAGAAGATAATTACAAATGTCAAACCCAATCATATTAGCTTAGAATATAAATATAACGGTACATAATACCTACATCAACATCAAATAATAGAATAAAATAAAATACGACAGACGATTAAAAGATAAATACAAATGTCAAACTTAATCTTGAGCTTAGAATATATAACAGAGTCCTTTGAAATTCGCTCAGGGTTCAACTTAAATCTAAACATTAGTTACAATAACACAATACCTACCTACCGTCAGCATACAGACAGATTCATCTTGTATATATCGCATATCTACCTGAAGGTTTGTAGCTAACATAGATCGATTGTAAAATGCTTGAGAAAAGAACTCTCTTAACTACCTAAATACTAACTCTACACGGTAGAGTAGTTTTTACGTGTCTTGTGATATACCGTTAACTTTAAATATAACTTACATATTTTTATTTTTATGTAGGTATCAGAAACAACCATGCGAAAAAGCTGAGCATGCTAAGCTTTGCGAATCCTAACATGCTCCCAACGGATGCAAAGTTAAAATTTCGAGTTAGCGAACAACACTCGTTTACAACACGATACAAACTAAGTCTTAACTTTCAACAGTGTCCTGCTATGACCTAACTTTGAGGCGCCTTTGAGATTTAGCTTTGTTCTTTGACTGAAAAATATAACGTCCAGAGCAAAGTTTAATAAAAACAGACCTTAAACGTATGGAAAAGAAAGATAATTAAAATCTATAATTGAAAGATATCGACTACAACCAAAAACTAAAAACGGACTTCGCATCTTTAGATTGCAACAGTTTTTAAAGTTTTTCATGATAAACACTTACTAATCCATCGAGAATTAAAAAAAAATTCAGCACCTCGGAATTATTCTCTACACAACAAAACTAAACAAAAAAAATCATCAAAATTGGTCTATAAATGACGGAGAAATCAACGAACATGCATAAAAAATTACATACCGACTTTTACCGACTTCTTTAAACCGACTTTGAAAAAGACTATGAACATAGGTCATAGTCTTCTTTTCTAAAGCTGTTCAATATTTTTGGTGCTTTAAGTAATAATAAACTATGTTATCAGATAACCATAGATACAAAATACTCGCTAACTATGCTGTAACACAAGCCTAAGAAATTGTTATTTTAAGAGAGCAAAAATATTGCGTCGCTGGGCCAGTGACGAACGCTGAAAGGCACACACATTGTTACTTAGTAATAAGTAGTTTTCTCTGTAGGAAAAATATCTGAAAGCATTAGCAAAGTGCCGATTTTAGCACTATTATTTATGATTGTGATATAGAACATACTCGGACTAAAAACAGATACCTTATCCCATCCACTTAGTAATTTTATTGCAATCGTACAATTTCTTTATGCATTAGAAATTAAAAGGGCAACCTACTACGTACTACGGATCTATCAATGTAATTCAGAGAAGGATTCACACATACAATTTCAGCGCCAGTAGTCTTTTAACGGTTGACTCATAGTCTCTCATACATCTCATAGAATTTATATACTCATATAAATTCTATGAAATGCTATAAAGCACTGATTTATTATCGTCATTTTATGATAAATCAACCAATCGTTTTGTCAATGAAAGTTGTTCTACACGACTAATGTCCGGAGTGGAGTCAGCTTTAACAGAATAATATTTTGTTTTCTATGCGCGTTTCTGAAAATCCAGATACAAATAGGCGTCTGCGGCGCCTCTTTTCATCTGGCGCCCTGGGTCTGGGTGGCCACCCATCGTACATTATGGCAATTAGGTAGGTACTTAGAAACATTGTTTTTTTCTAGGTTGGTAGAAGTTTCTAAGAAGTAGGCCCTAGTCGGTTACGAAGTCCAGCGAGCTATGGAAAGAGCTATGCTCGGAGTTTCTGTGAAGGATAGGACTCGCAACGAATACATCCGAAAGAGTACTAAGGTTATCGACATAGCTCAAAGGATTAGCAAGCTGAACGGGCAGTGGGCTGGCCATATTTCGAGAAGAACGCCAACCATCTGTTAAAACATGTGTTATTGGTCAGCAGGTAGAAAATGCCTTGGCATTAAGCCCACCCTTTGTACCTTAGTGCAATAAAGTTTTAAATAAATAAATAAATAAGAACCGACAACCGTTGGGGTAAACGTGTTCTTGAGCGGAGACCGCGACTCGGCAAACGTAGTGTAGGGCGTCCTCCGACCAGGTGGGATGACGATTTTCGAAAGCTGCTGGCAGATGCTGGATGCGGCAAGCGGAAGACAGGGCGCTATGGCGCTCATTAGGGAAGGCCTATGTCCAGCAATGGACTGATATAGGCTGATGATGATGAGGTCCTAGTCGTACATGTAAAACTGGCTTGTTTGTTAGGTGCTATTTTAGCCCACGGGAGATGAAGATAAAGCCCTATCCCACGGGTTGGTAATACCCACAACACAGGACACAGGGGCGGACGTGTTTCAAAGCAATTTCCATAAACATGCCTGCACTGACATTCAGTTTAAGTGTTATGAACTTATGAAGTTGAAATAACGCAGTTTCGGGGCAAAACGGCTGTTTAAAAGCCAATTTTGGGCTCTGTAATAGTCGTAATGATAAGTAGGTTCATATTAATGGAATGAGCGCCGGGACTGTTTAGGTTTTATAGGTACAGCCGTCGACAGAAGCCTCTGAACTTTGCGGAGCTTGTTTGAGCATTTTTGAACAGAAATATTTCTCATACTCGCATGAGACATATTTCAAAAATGCTTAAATTTATTTTAGTTAAAAAATAACAATGTTATTTTTTACTAAACTACCCAAAATAGGTAGGTATCTAAGTAGGAACAGAAAAAAACAATAGAACGGGAGTCTATGTCCTACAGTGGAAAAAGACGTAAGGTAAAGTTGAAAAACATTACGCTTCTTTTACAAATAATGAACAATACAATCTTAATTAATTCCTCAAATGCAGACAATACACTGTTAATTGATTAACTATAAATATCAAGTTGTGCAAAAAGTGTCCTCTTCATATACATACAAATAATGCGAAAGTTTGGATGTGTGTTTGATGACTCTCCTACGCGGAAAAACTTATAAATAGGATGGATTGGTCTTTGCATATGCCGTTTTAGACCAAGACTAACGTAGAAAATTTTGTGTCACAAATGTATTGTTGGTACTTTCTTAAGGAATTATTACCAATGGTACTATGAACTTATCTGAGTGAGTCACAATTACATCTCTGTGGTCACAATACAAACAGAGTAGGCAACAAACTATATTTCCGGATGCTGCTTTACACGTGCTTCTCTCGGATAAAAAATAGTACTTAGGTATTTAACTTACTGGGTTTATCAATAAAGTGTATTCAAATATATAACAACGGCTAACAGGTTTGAACAATAGCCATGTCGAAATAGATTTTCAAATGCTTACGCAGAATCTACAAAACACACATCCGCTCACAAAAATAATAAGCAGTGTTTGCACAAGTTTTCTGTGTTTGTATAATGTGCCCTCATTAACGACGACTTCTTCGTGGTATTGCTGAGTCGGAAACCAGACCTGGCGGTCCAAAATGAAGTTCCGAATATTCATATTTTTTGTGTGGGTTTCCTGTTTCAATATTGTCTGTAAGTTAATTTTGAAATAGATTATACAAAAAAAAATTGACAATCAATGTTCTTTTCTGTCATACTTATGGTTTCTTTTCTTTTTGTAGCGTCCTTTAACCAATACCAGGAATATGGACATCGATACCAACAGCATCCAGATCGGACCTACTCAAATTATGCGCATAACACTCAGTTTTACCCAGCACACTCTCCGTTCCTTAACCATGATGAACCACCTCACGTAAGCAATGCACCGCACTCTGAGCCGCAATATGGATCACCTCATCAACCAGAAACCTATGTTAAAGAGGATCCAAGTGTCTACGAAAATATTGCAGAGAGTACTGCCCAAAGCCAAGCGAAATCAAGCTACGAGTATAAACCTCAGCTGTACATTCCGCAATCGCATCAAGAACTACCACGACCTTATCCTGTTGATAAAACTTTCGAGCTTCATGTTCCTCCAGCGGAACATGTTTACACACCAGATTACACAAATCATGTTGCAAAACCATGGGTATCGCAGAACACTTATCAACCAACTGTTCACCAGGAACGTTATAACCATCCAATTGTGTATTCTAATCCACAACCTAGTGTTTACCAACACCCACCGCCACTTCAACAAGTAAAGCCTCAACATACACCACCACCTCAACAGGCACAGCCTCAACATCCACGCCCTCATCAATACGCACAACTTCAACATTCACCGCCTCCTCAACATCCACCGCAACAACAAACATATTACAAACCACAACCTTCATATGTGGTCCCAGTTGCCCACGCTCAAGCTGAGGCATATGCCACTTCAGGTACCTATATTATCTGTTACTTTTTTTTGTACAATTAAGGTTTCTACATTATCTTAAGGCAACGAGAGATTTATGTTCCAGAAAAGAATGTTGCGGACATACTAGCATCAAAACCGGAAGTAAAAGAGTATTTGGAATCAGCACTTCTTAAGCATTACCAACTCGATGACTTGGGTAATACACACCATGTTAAATCCAGTGACGTTAAGTTGGAAGAGAATGATAATGATATAGAAAGAACTACTGAGAAACCTCACAATAATCATAAAAGCAAGCATTTTAAAAAACTGCTATTAGATAATGATAACAATCAAAATAATAAAGACCATGTTCCCCAAAAACATCATATTGGAAATCTGCAAACTGTCCCCGAAGAAACAAAACCTGAAACTATCCCACCCCAAAAGTATGATAACGAAACTTTTTATCATCCAAGATTTGCGTATCTAAATAAAATAAAAAATCCAGATGAAGTAAAGACATTCCCAATTGAAGTCAAATCGGTAAACCCTCACCATTATCGCAACCCAATAGTAAATCATCATCCTAATGCAAAATATACTAATAAAATTTTAGACAATGAACAATATAAACCAGCAGTGCCTACCCCTTTAGATGATACGGATAATATTTATCCGATAGAACAACAACACTCGAAAATTTATGAAACTTCCACTATGAAAAATAAAGAACTAACTTTATACGATAATGATTTATATGCCCATGAAAAACGTAGTAAAAAAGGTCCTGAACCGCCATATGCAAATAAAATACACCCTGAAAATGATTACATTCCAACAACTCAATACTCTCAAATACCTTATCATTCAATTCCAACAGCCCCAATAATCATAGAAAATTCTGCGGATAAGTCTGAAGACACTCCTTTACACGGCATTAATAAGCAAAAAGATTCCTTCGATGACGCATCTCCTCTACTATTTTATTCAGATACAATTGATGACAATAAAGCTCCACTGACTGCATCACCTAGATCTAAATATGACAAACCATTCAAAGAATTTCATTCTAATGTACAATCACAAACAGAGATTGCAAAGCCTGCAACAAATACTAGTGATGGCGATCTCGTAACTAATCCTATAGTAATACAAAAAAAGGATTCGGAAAAAATATTTGTCACAGAAATTGATGTAACTAAATCAAATAAAATTGATGACAATAAACAAATTACGAACGAAAACGTCTCTGATAATGGTGATAAACAACAAAAAGCTGAATTTGAACCCAGATCATCGCTCACTAAGGAGATTACAAAACAATCTCCTATAGAAGGAAGTCCACTAAATGCAGACTCTCCGGCAGATGATGTAACAACAACCGAAGATGAAAATTTACAAAACGATGACTGCACGTCGGGCGAAATAAACATTAATAACGATGGAGATGGTGTAGAAGCAGCTGGTAATAATCTCTTAAATGAGGGTTAAAATTTATTTATTATTTATTATTATAATCATAATAACTGGACATTAGTTTCTTTTTAGGTAGGTACTATTAAGAAACTGTACCAATTTTTCAGATTTGGACGTCACAAATGCGATCTTGTTGTCTAACATCGACTTGTGGGAAAAGCTCTTGGCAAAACAACCGAATATGGAGTTTCAAGCCTTCAATGTTGTAACATTAAGTCCAATAGTTGAAAAAACTAGCAGGTTGTACGCTTTTCCGAACCACACTACTGTGGAGGAAAGCGTAGAAACAGTTTGGAAGTGTAAAGGCGGTAAGTCGGTAGACTAAACACTTTTTAATAATAATGGTGTAGTTACATCATGGTCGCTTATATCGTCGCAATAACGTTCAAATAATTTCAGATGCGCTTCCATTGGAAAGAAAATTAACGACGATCATCAAATACCCCAGCCAAAGCCAAGACGAAAATAAATGTAACTAAACTTTTTGGTGACAAATTTAAAATTATTGCCCGCCTTATTATTCCCATTATTTTGTAATATTTTTTTACTTTTATCTGTAAGTCTCTATGAGGACTCTTGGAAGTGGATACAACTAAAATAAACCTTCGTGATACATCGTCAAACTAAGATTTATAGTATATTAAGAAGAAACTAGTTGTAACCACGTCCAAACTAATATCATTTTAGACATGGCTTGAGGCTCGAGACTTTATAATCTCTTGTGTTCAACACTTCTACAGAAATACTTTTTTTTATTACACATTTGTGAACCTAACTTTAAATAACTGCAAAAAAATAAATACATTTCGTCTTCAGCTTCACGCATTCGATTGTTTTATTTAAATTCGGACAATTTATTGCTGGTAACAAATTGGTCCCCAGCTGTGTCAAACGAGAGTCATTAGTGAACACTGTTCAAAATAAAATGCTATTTCGTATAATCATAATAATTTTACAGTTACTTCACTTGAATTTATACGACCTCAGCGGCGCAGCGGGCGAGAGTCTGCCTGCGACGCAAGAGGTTGCGGGTTCGATCCCCGCCTCGGAACAAATTTGTGTACGATCTGCAGAAATTTGTTCCGTTGGTCTGGGTGTTTTCTATGTATAATAAAAAAAAATCTATTTTTGTAATGTATAGTAATATTACGTATATCAGTTATTTAGTACCCATAACACAAGCTCTGCTTACCTTGGGGCAAGATAATGCTGTGTGAATTGTCCAGCATTATTTATTTATTTATATTTATAATTTATTGGTTGTGGTAGGTTTAATAAGTCTTGTCTGATGGTGCTTAATTTAATTTGTTTCCATATTAACATACATAGATTCCTAAAAGCATGCCTATGGACTTCGTTTCCAGGAGCTCATTAATAGTTCCCAATAACCTTACTGCTCTCTTTTTACTAGTAAAGATTTCACTTTTAGCACGCATACTATTTTTCTCATTTTACATAAGTAAACTGTGAAGTTTTTTGGAGAAATAAAATTTCTTTAACCCTATATAAGGCATGTAGGTAGATTGTAGGTACGTTTATTAACACGACAATTTTATAATAACTAATTTTATAAAAGCTCGTAGCCTACAAAATGTTGAGTAGGTTATGTAGAAAATAGCTATTTTAGTAAAGGAATAACCACTTCAATAAAAACTCGTAGAGTAAAAAGTCGGTAAGGTACTTTCTGGAGTGGACAGTCATAAAAGCTATCCACTCATGAATTTTACAAGACATGGGCTGAACGTTTGCACCGTCACACTAACGACCGTGTTCCCTTTATACTCTCGGATTATGTTCTCACTTGAAACGAGCCGCAAAAAGTTCGGTGTCTGAAAATTCTATGGTCTATGAAAACTTTAGATTAAATTAATACTGGGGTACTTACTATGCCACCGATAATAATAACATATACGCAACTAGTTTTAAATTTTGTGTAGTTGTCAAACAAAGATTGAAGGCTTCATATAATAAGTAAGTTTATGTCAACGTTATGTAAATTATCTACCTGGAAACAGAAACACACACTTCAATTTAAATTATATAGGTACCTGCAACAACCTGCACCTTCAAATATTGTTGCAGGTATATAATTTAAATTGAAGTGTCTGTTTCTAATGTAAAAATAATAGATAATAAAGTATACACGATAAATACTTATAACAATACAATTTAATAACTTATGTCTGTTTGTTTTGGGTAATCTCTGAAATGCCAAGACTGATAGTGACAGGACTTTCAGGGCACTTTTATTTGTAACAGAATTTTAATTATAATCATTTTTAATGAATCATATCGTCCGAGCAAAATAACAAAATCGAAATTATAGCCCACTAGCTGCTGCCAGCGGCTTCGCCCGCGCAGTTCCCGCGTCTGTCTATCTGATAATATACAATGTATCTTTATGAATTATAGCCTATGTGTTATTCTGATATGTAAGCTATATTATTGTAAAGTTTCATCAAAATCCATTCAGTAGTTTTTGCGTGAAAGTGCAACAAACATACTTACATACATCCTCACGACCTTGTAAGTATTAAGCCAAGGAATTATGAATTCTACGCCGGCAGTTCCTTGATAATTGATTGCTAACTTGATGACCACTGTCTTAAAATAGTGTTTACCAAAAACACTCGAACTAGGCCTTCTAACTCTAATGGTGAGACTGATCAGCTCTAGAAGCCGTAATGTAACGTGTTGCAAGCTTTCGTGCAGTCAGTACGGGGAAAGAAGGCACTCGTAACGAGCACCGAGGCGGATTTCAGCACACGACGTAACGCATCATGCTCGCTGCGAATGGTAGGTACATTACGCCTCGTAACACTAGTCAGTACTCGGCTTTACAATAATGCTTTCTCTATAAATTGGAGAGGTTGGTATCTGCAAAGTATAAGCTGAAGGAAAATCGCTCACGCTCACTGGTTTTCCACAAAAGCATCTCGTTAACTCTAGACGCATTAGCGGAGTATTGAAATATCTATTATGAAAAACATTATCGTCCTCTTGAAGAATGATGAAAAAAATTATGTTTTTACATTTTTTTCAAGTTATGCAAGGTGCGCTGAACCACTCCCAAAATTTATTGAAATTTATGTACGAAATGATAGTATTTCGCTTGATTATAGTTATGTAATATATTCAGGCGTCACTTTGTAGAAATCAATTGTAAAATATTATAATGTTTTGCGCGGAGTTTTTACTAAGGTATGTTTCTTCCTAATATTTTGTTTATAGTTCTTAACAGTTTGTATTCATTGATGGTCAGTTGAAAGGTTTCTGGGCTAACATATTTATTATTATTAGCCTGATGTATCTCACTGCAGGACAAACCTCCTGCTGCATCTCTTCCCATTTTTAACTTACCTTCACATAAACAACGAAAGTTTTAGAGCTCAAATATTTTAATAATGTGCATAATTATCATACTACATATTATCGAAATATTGTGTTTGTAAAAATGTCCATAAAATGTGTTGCGGTTGTATGTTGTAAAGGATCTACGAAGTGGATGGTATACGTCGTAGAGGGTTTACGTCGTAGAGGGTCTACGTCGTAGAGGGTCTACGTCGTAGAGGGTCTACGTCGTAGAGGTTCTACATCATAGAAGGTCTACCTACATCATAATAATTATAGGATCTACGAGCTCTTATAACTTACCTACGCATAAAAAAGCCACCTGTACTTATTCACCCAGATATTTTCACTGAAATAGGTGCCATATTTCTCTATTTATACCCGAAACTTTAGATGAGAATATCCCCTAGCTATGATAACTGTGTGAGCTGATGTAACAATACGTAAATTTGTAACTGCCGACCCTGACCTTACGGAGAATAGGGACGGATGTCGGAATTGATCGATAAGGTCAGACTCCCAAAATAACTTTACTTACATCAACAGACTGTTACAAATTGACGACCTCTGTGACGCGGTGGGCGAAGGTCTACCTGCGACGCAGGAGGTTGCGGGTTCGGTTCCCACCTCGCGACAAATATTTGTACGATCTGCAGGTATTTGTTCCGGGTGTTCTAGTCATTTTCTATGTATTATAAACAATATCTATCTATGTAATGTATTGTATTATGTATATAAATTATCTTGGTACCCATAACACAAGCTCTGCTTAGCTTACGGCTAGATAATGCTGTGTGACTTGTCCAGCATCATTTATTTATTTAAAAGCCCTTTCGGAGGAAAGTCTGTCTACGTTGAAAACATCTAAGTAAAAAAAACACTTTATTAAATAAAATCATGTCAACAGAGTATGTCAAAAGAGTTCTCATAAAAGTAATTTCTACTTAATATTCTTAAACAGATATGAAGGTACGACTTACTACTGATATCATATTTGGTATATAGGTACCTACATATTATCTTGTTTTGCTTTTAATACAGAATAACTTTATTAGTAACCTTTTACTAACATTTTTTATTTTCTATTTATGTGTTAGAATTGTGTGCCGGTACGCAATAATAGCACATAAATAGACTTCTTTACATTCTGTATACCTAAAATACTGTTTTTGTTATGTGTGAAGTTGATAAAAATATCTATATATGTGATTTCAGAAAATAAAACATATTTTATACCAAAACTTAATCCACAATGCAAGAGTAAACTCAACCAACTAAAACAACTATGGTTGTCTACAGCTTTTATATCTTAGAAGATCTCAGATAATGCACTTTGTAGTTTTCTTGTTATTAAAACATAAGCACTATTCTTGCGAACTTTCAACGCAACTTCACGGACGATAAAATTCAGGCAAGCAACAATATGTAGCAAAAAATGCTGGCAGCAATGTCTTATAAATAGCCAAACATAAACAAACATCAGCAAAGCACCACCACCCACGTGTGCTTCTAAGTTAATGACTTAGAAGCACACGTGGGTGGGTGGTGCTTTGAAGCAGTGTTTTTCGGACACATTTAGTATGATTCACTTTAATACAGTGACACTCCCAAAACACAACAATAATGTGTTTCTAAATACTAAATGGTTGAAACCAATATGCTTCTGATCCTCCACCTTTTATGTGCGTTTTATGTGATCCTTCAAGCGAGAGCGGATGTTTGACAGCTTTCGACGAAACGCCTGCCGCGCGAGAAAATCAAACGAGGCGCTGTCAAAATCTGCCTAAGATTTTGTCTTCCCTGCTGCCTTCACAATATTGGGCCATCGGGCCGGTGATTCTGCCTTGAGGCCCCCGCATATCTATGGGCTACCATTCGTTAACATACTTGGTCCATCGGTGATAATTTCTTCTTGCACTCACTCTGTCCACCTAAATAATTTATGTATCTTGGATTATGTCATGAATCCACGGTTTGTGAAGAAAGAACCCAGAAGAATAGAGCACGCGAGGGGGGCAAAATGGCTGGTCTACGCCGACCCTTAGTTGCCGCGCCTCCATAAAATATAGTATGTAGGTAACCCTATTACTTGGCTGAGTGTAACATGGCGTAATGCATTCCTATATTGTTTTTCGTGAGAGCACTTTTAGAATATTTTATGTAAGAGTTGTTTCAGTAAGCTTACAAATTTTATGAATTGTGGTACTTAGAAGTTTTTTGCTTGCTAATGTAAAAGCTCTTTGTGAGGCTCGTTTGTAGTAAGTACTTACCTACTCATCCATTACAATTTTTGCTGTTTAGTAGTATCATTTTAGTTTTGAATAGATTCTAGAGACCGTGGGCTGGAAGATTATTTTGCATTATGATTGTGTAAAATTACCGGCAGGATGGTAACCACACCAATATTATAAAATAAATAATGCCGGACAATTTACATATCATTATAAAGCCCCATGCTAAGCAGAGCTTGTGTTATGGGTACTAGATAACTTACATACATACATGATACAATACATAGATAGATATTTTTTATTATACATAGAAAACGACCAGAACACCATGAACAAATGTCTGCAGATCGTACAAATATTTGTCCCGAGGTGGGAATCGAACCCGCAACCTCCTGAGTCGCAGGCAGACATTCGCCCACCGCGCCACACTGGACGTCGAATTATAAATGCGAAAATTTAGATGGATGGCTGGATAGATAGAAGGATGGATAGATGGATGTTTGTTAATCAATTACGCTAGAACGGATCTCTATCAAAATTGTCACAGAAATAAATTATAGTCTGGAATAGCACATAGGCTATATTTTATCCCAGAACTCTCACGGGAACGGGAACTACGCGGGTGAAACCGCAAGTCACTGCTAGTGCCTTAATAAAGAAATAAATAATGCTTGACAATTAACACAGCCACATTTAGCCTCAAGCTAAGCTGAACTTGGATTTTAGATAACTGATTTACTTAATAAGTACAATACATAACAAAGATAGTTTTTTTAAACACAGCAACACTAGTTCACCCTCAACAAATATTGGCGAAGAGGACGTGTCTTTAAATTTATGTAGGCTATGAGAAACGTGAGAAAAGTCAGCGTTTTCTAAAGTATAAAAATCTAACACAATCTTCGATACATTTACCCTCGAACAATTTTGTATCTTAGCTCATAGCAAAGGCACCGTCGATACCAGTAGGATAGTGTTTACGAATACATTAGATAGCAGCGATAGGAGCACCTCGGTGCAGCTTAAAATAAATCACAGCGAAACTCGCGAGAATATTCTGTACCTAAAGCACCATCCACATGGATGAAATATTCACATGGAAAATTATTTTGTTCCAACTTCTAAACAATGCTACTAGCAGTTTGATTGTCTTTATTCTAAACTAGCTTCTGACGCGGCACGCGCTTTCAAAGTAGACTCTTTACCATACGCCAAAATTTCCGAATAAAAAGTGACGACTCGATTTGCTTTTATATAATACTAGCAGGGCAACGCGGTTTAACACACGTAGTTCCCGTTCCCGTTAGAGTTCCGGTATAAAATATAGCCTATGTGCTATTCCAAACTATAATCTATCTCTGTGCCGAGTTTCATCCAGATCCGTTCAGCTGTTTTGGCGTGATTGAGCAACAAACATCCATACATCCATCCGTCCATCCATCTAAACTTTCGCATTTATAATATTAGTGTGACTAGCAGCGCCTCGTGATTTTAACCGGGTAGTTCCCGTTCTCTTAGGAATTCCGGGATAAAATATAACCTATGTGCTATTCTATATATAATATTCTGTGTATAACAGTTCATAAGACCAACTATGTTACACAGTTCACAATAAAGATTATTTTTCTTATTTTTATTCTAAACTATATCTATGCCGAATTTCATCCAGATCCGTTCAGCTGTTTTGGCGTGATTGAGCAACAAACATCCATCTATCAATCCATCCATCTAAACTTTCGCATTTATAATATTAGTGTGAATAGTATGGTGTGTTTAGCTTAATGTCTAACAGTTTGAACAAAAAACTGTATCCAAAATTTCTAGTCTAAATAATCTAACATTTTAGTGACGTAGGTAAATCGTTCGATTCAATGTTTGCTCAAAGCTATTTGTAGATGTTGAAATGGGGCGTACTAAATAATTTACATACAAAATGTACGAAGTCACGGATTAGATTAGAACCTTCAGAAGTTTTAATTCCACGGAGCCTGTGAGTGGGGTATGTAAATCAGTTAAACAAGCTTAGCGAGTGACGTGCTCACTCTGAAAGTTTAACTTTGCCGCGATTCCCATGAGAGTTGAAAGTTACAAGTTATATTTTCATATATGCCAATCTCAACGAAGATATAAAATCTCCATGAGCTTCACGACGCTTGGCACTATTAAGTCGCACATAGTCGCAACCGACCCCCAATGGGACTGGTATGGTACCTAAGGTGCTGGGTAGAAATAAACTAACAAGAGTATGTGATATAAATAGCCCAAAGAATTAGCAAGCTGAAAAGGCAGTCGGCCGGCCGGCTATATCTCGCGAAGAACCAACAACCGCTGCTGGAACAAACATGTTCTTCAGTAGAAACCGTGACTCGGCAAACGTTTTGTAGTACGCCCTCCGGCCAGGTTGCATGACGATCTGCGAAAGACTGCAGGCAGATGCTGGATGCGGCAAGCTGAAGACAGGGCGTTATGACGCTCATTAGGAGAAAGAGCTGAAGGTTCTAATAGATGGCCTTTGTCCAGCTGTGGACTAATATAGGATGATGATGATGAAAAGATTGTATTTAATAACGACTTTCTTCAAAGATCTACGCCCATGAAAACGCATTTATATTTCCTTTGACAATAATAATTGGCAAAGGAAATTTAAATGCGTTTTCATATATTTCCATACAATTTACTTTCCTGTGATGTCTTCGTATCGTGGACGTCCACTTATTATGCTATACGTACTTTTATAATTTAAAAAATTATAAAAGTACGTATAGCATTTAATGCCGTTTACAAACATTAGGTATAAAGTACAAGTTTTACAATGTATGTAGGTAGGTGTAGCGACATTGTATCTGGACTAACAGCTCGAATAGCAAAAGCAAAGTATGTTTTCTCCAAGTTTACCAATTTGTAGAACGAGTTCTGTCACTCTTAATGTGTTCTGCCGATCACAAGAATGGTCTTGCAAGTTGAAACCGTCTGTGTTTCTAAATTAAGATTGTTTTTGTACTAAAAAAGAATTCACGAGCGTCAGGAGACGTCATTATAAAGACCGCAAAGATAAGTCAATTATTGGAGCAGTTTTTAGCCTATGTAAAGGTATAGTAAAAAGAGAAAAAATATAGAATAAACAACTGTTTGGATTGTCCAGCATTAGGTATTTATTATTAGATATTAATAAATTAGATTGAATGTGGTTTAATCCATAAACCATTTACTTAATATAACTTACTTTCACCCCACAATCTTTTTGGATCAAGCTACTATATTTATTTATTGGATGGGGCACTACAAGTTTTCAATATCTGAGAGTATAGAGCGCCGTTCTATTCGGATCCGTCGTGGAGGTGCAAGATTGTAATCAACTTGGCAAGCAAATACATCAAACACTGTTCGAAACATATCTAGAAAATTGGTTTCCAGATATTTTACTTCCTTGCCACACTACTATACCAAATAACATTTTAGGTACGTCATGATCCTCGTCAGCCTCAATACTAAACATTTTTATTCTAAGCATTTTTGCCAAGTTGTACCTTCGTCTTATGTAGGCCCGTTTTTTCAGGACAGTAAAAACCTCCGTAAGCAATACGCGTGCTAGCTTATTGTTCGATTCCGCTGATAACTTGAGGCTAGTTTTATATAGCCGAACCAAAAACTATGAATTGGTCGAGAAAATAACTTTATGACCAACGCAGACCAGTACGCGAATGCAGAGGATTTTTACCAATGGATATTCAAACGTATCGATATACAAATACGACATAAATGATTTAAAATGATGCCGTGGCATCCGACCGTTCCGGTCTGCGTCGCCCTTTACGCGCCCGTTGATGATGAGTGGAGACTTTCGGTTCTCTCGGTCTGTTTAGTTGTCAATGTAGACGTCCCATCAACAAACTGTGAACTTTTATAGTGCCTTTGAGTGTTGTGTGCAAGAAGCTTTCAACGTGATATAAGAAGATTTATGCTTCTTGGTTGTGTGTTATTCTCAAACAGCCAACAATCAAGTTTATGACTCTTTTGACATAGACACTGGCAGAATTGAGGTAACAAAGCACAGCGAGTCAAAAAATAAGAAGTTGAAGTTTACAGAACAATATATCCTTAATCTTCGTTATCGAATCCGGAAATTATTTGAAATGCACTCTAATATACGCAATGTATGGCGATGCGATGTCATTATTGTCCATTCTACCCTAGACAACAATCCCCATGCTAGGGGGCAGGAGATACGTGATGCTGATGTCCCAATTTGTCAGTCATGTCGCCTGCAAAAGCCAGTACCTACCTAGGTACAGGTGGTGTTATACTTTCTCAACATCAGTAGGATCACAGAACAATAATATATCCTAGCAGGATAGTTGTGCCTATCTTTAAAATGCTTTTTTAATACTTCCAAAAACAAGAACTACCTATATACTGATTTCAAATTATCTAAAGATTGTATAATGTCGCACATTTTTTATTATTATTATATTTTTTGACTGTTATTTCTTAGAAGAGAAGAGATCCAAAACCTTTATTCCTCTCCTAGTCCTACACACTTGGAAACTAGACTAACTTAGAAATTAGAGGGAAACGGCGAAGAGGCGCTAAGCTTAGGGAGGGATGGACAGTGGTCAAACTTTGCTTACAAAAGTTAGCTAAGCACAGGATCTAGTGAAGCTTTAGCGCCAAAACACAGAGGCTTCATCAGTTAGTAGATTCAGAACGCCTATTCTCGCAGCTCTAAGCTTATCTCATGCCTTATCTAGAACACTGTGAATCATGTCACAGACTAGCAGATTAGCTACAGACCCATATTTTAGAGCTATTTAGGGTATCTTAATTATAAATTATGTCTATGGCCTTAGATGCCCCACACTTTTTAAGCTCGAGTGGGTACTTGGTCAAGTTACAATTGTTTTTTGAAAACGACAATATCTCATCTCTACAGCCTATAACGGTCCACGGCTGGACGCAGGCCTCAACTTGATAATCGCCCTTTTGGCTTTTATCTCGAAAATAAAAATCTAAGCAAAAATGTATGAACATTTTTTCCCAAAAGGATTTGAGCTGTTTACTAAGCGTTTTTGAAAGTTGTTTAGGTTCCGCAATTTTGATACTTTAGTGTAAGTACTCACTCAAGTTTAAAAAGTAAAATAAACCGGAACCAAAAAACAATTGCCGTTTTCGGCATCATGATATACCTATCCTCTAGGTTAGGTACCAGTGGTGTAGGTAACGTTGGTGTTCTTCCAACACAAATAAGGTTCGTAGTTAACCCGCTTACATTCGTAATGAATTCGTCAAACTACGATAGTTTTTATAGTAACACTAGCGGTCCGCCCCGGCTTCGCACGGGTAGTTATTTTAGCAATAAAGCTCAAATTGACTACGTTTTAGTTACAAATCATTTGTATGGGAAAAAGAAGGGCTATTTTTAGGGTTTTTCTAGCAATAATTCTAATTTTTCTCGCCGTAAAAACCATCCTTGAACTTCAACGAACATTTTAAAAAAAGATTTGGCCAAATTGGTCCAGGCGTTTGTTGAGTTATGCGCTTACCAACACATTTTGCGATTCATTTTTATATTATAGAAGATAAAACCTCTAGTTAGGTTATAGTATTATTAAATCTGTGCTACAGAGCTACCTAATGTTGTACAGGGTTTTCAGCAGATCGTAAAAAGTCTACATGGGGATGCAGATTGGAGACCCCAAACTTTCCCCTAAGATTGTAACAACCTGAGAGCGCCGAGGTTTGATGGTAGGTACTATTTCCTGACGATGATGGATTTCCAGCCAATTCTCGCAGCTTAGTCATTATTATCAATCACTCGATAAAAGAGATTAAAGATATTGGATAAATTATGGTGCTAATACATCTTTGTAAGTAGCGTATCCTAATTTGTTGATAAATTTTATCCCCTGGTTTCATATCGTGTTTTACCGAATTTGCCGAAAACTACTGTTTGTACTACAATTTTCAAAAAAGTATTTCATTTTTGTTTTTCTTACACGCACTCTTTTCATTATTGGACAGTAGATTGGACTTTACAAAATATTTCATGTGTTTTTAGGAAAACGAATGTTTTTTCATGAAATATAAATTATGACAAAAAAGTATATCCTTTGAAAATTCAAAACAGTGATATTGAGACGGAACCCCGACACCAATTTTATTTTAAGGTATTTTCTAAAAAAAATGTCATTGAGCAGGTGATAATATCACAAGCGCTTTTTTAAATGCCTTTAAATGCCTGTAACAGTTTCATTTCTTTAGTTTAGGTCGGGATACGAAGTGGCTTTTGGTAGCCAACAAAAACAACAGTGTGCCCCGGGGTAAAGCCTTATTGTAAGAGAAAAAAAAGAACAAACATGAAAACAAACGGCTTTAATTTTTTTCAAAAGAATTACAAAATGTTCGATAATAAAAAACATCGTAGAACGAACCCCCTCGATGTTCAGAATAACCCCCGTTAGGCATAGTACTTACCTTACATCTTTTATTTTGTCTTTCCAATTTCAAGAAAAGTAATAACAAAGAGACAAAAAAAAAGGACGTCGCAGGTGACTGGTCATTTCAGCACGTTTAAAATTAGTGAATTCAAATGTGATGCGAGCGTACAAACTTAAAAAAAAAAGTGCTTGTGTTATTAAATTACCTTCGCGTGTTAACTTCTGGGCAGGCAGGCTGAAAAATTCGGTTAGTTGCGATATGCACGAGTCCCGCTATGCTCGGATTTATTATCACGTTACATTGCTGGTTTTGCAAAATCCACCACTAAAAAATCTGACAATCGCGAAAAAAATATTTTAGCAGTTATATTTGATAGTTATATAAAAACCAAAACTAGGGATTTAAGAACTGCATAATTAGTTTAATTATATTCGACAATAATTTTATTTGTAATAAAATTTAAGGTATTTCTTTTTGCTGTTTAGGGCAATTTGTAATTTTTTATTGAAAAGCACCAAGAACGTTTTTGCTGTAAAATACCTACGCCTAATTTAATCCGTTTTAATGTTCTTATAACTTTGTCATTAACTACCAATTTTCGCCATCTTTTCTAAAGATGTACGATGTTTACGTTTATATATTGTATAATAAGAGCGTTTTGATTTCATTTCTGTTTATTTTGTTGCTATAAATAAATGTACTGGTTTCTTCTTTTTCTCAAACTGTACTAGCTGCTCTCTTAGTCATGTACCGTGTACCGTAACCTAATAATAAGCCTTGCCCTAAGTCACTTAAAGAGTAACTCATAACAAAATCCCCAAAGCTGCAGTGGTACTGTCGCATGTCGTTTCAATTATAACTTTGTATGCTCATTAGCTGGTCCAAAATAGAATGGCTAATGATGCATGTGAAAATGGTGTCGCGTTTGTTTTGCACAGCATTTTGTTTTGAGATAAATCTAGTTTAATTGCGTTTCTCTGGACAATGCTTTGCTAACTTAACTGACTGGAATTGTAGGTATTGTCTTTGTGGAATGTAGAGACAACGTGGGTTAGAAAATAGGGTATTTACCTACCAAGATTACAGATTTTTAAACAAAAAATTCAAATTTAGATTTGCAACAAAAATACTGAAACTTTACATTATTTACAACATAAACGGTTACTAGGTACTACATAAGTGAAAATTTACTATTCCTACTTAAATGGTGAATGTGGAAGACTGAAGATCAAGGGGACAAAAATCCTTTCACCGACTCATTTTGTAAGCACTTTTAGCACACGTTGAAGACTTGGGGCTCCACATTATAGACTTACCGACCTTTCGTGGGTTATTTGAAATTTTCCGTCTGAACGAACTCGAAGATTGAAAAAGGTATTTCTAAATCCCCTTTCAACGGTTCGAAATTGAGATAACTGATAATAACTTTAGCTTTTAATATTTTAGCTTGCTAGTAAGTCGGTACAGTCGGTAGAAATATGATGTTTCTTATCTGACCACCACCATACATACGAGTACCTATAACATTTTGATTGGTTAAATTCTATACCTAGATTTAAATTAATTTGCTTATCAGATAAAATAAGGCCTATTAATTTTAATTTCATTCAAAGGCTTTGTTCTATTGCATTTTTGCAAGTGTATACTTACTAAGGATAATTTGTAAACCCCATTTAAACCACCTGAGCTCTAATTAAATTCCATAAGTACCAACAAAAATTCTCAAACTAAATTATAAAAACAATAAGGTGACTTCGGTGTGGAAAATAGCTCTTATTTAATAATGCCACATCTGCTGCTGGTTCTCGTTATATTGCCAGAAACTAAGTAGGTACTTACCGACCTAATACAATTTATTCGCCGCGAATGTGTTTCTTTCAGTCCTTTTATTGGCTTTCTTATGAAGTTAGGCAAGATAAAGAAAAATGCCGTTGACTTGTTGAAAAGAAGGCCCCGTCGCTGATGTGAAATGTTTGGAATTAACTGTACTACAGTGGAATTACTGAATTAGGGTTGAAATAATTCTGCTAACCAATCGCTTTACTACGAAAATCTATGGACGATTCTACATATATGGATGACTTTGATATACATCAAAGATATCCATGTAGAATCGTCCCGAGATGAAAGATTCTGTAGATGCCAGTATGCGGTGCTATTTGGCAGGAAAGCTTTAAGCACGCAACAGACGTATTTTTTACTATATTTTTATTCTATATTTTTTTTTATATTATATTCTATATTTTTTTTTGTATTTTTTTGTATTGTTTTCATATATTAATATAGTAAAGCAATAAATTACGGCATAGCAAGCTTCCATAGAAAGTGGCTATGTTATAATATTATATTTTTACACTCATTAGTTCTGCGGCCATCGTTGCATTCGCGCTACATCTGTCGATATATTTTGGTAACGTAATAAAAATATACGTAGATGCGTCTGTGGTCACTCGCCGATAACTATTGAGAATATACCGTAGTTTATCTTGCTATGATATATATTAATTTATATAACAGCTCCGTCTGTTGTGGGGATAAATAATAGTTTTAAGTTTTTTTTCTGAGACGATACAATGGTATCGTCTCAGAATGACAAAGTTAAAACTTTTAAAACTGTCATGGTTATTAACATTAAAGTCATTTAAAACGGGATATTTACCACGGAAGTTCTTCCGTGATCATGGCGCGTGAAACTGTGCCGAAATATTGGAAAACTCAAAAATCGAATCATGGTAAATATCCCGTTTTAAATGACTTTAATGACAAAGTTAAAACTAAATACTACATTAAATTAATCGCTTCACCATACCTTACCACTGTAAATTAATCGCTATTATATCGTTAAAAGCGATTAATTCAATTTACCGAACCGATTAATTTGGTAGGATTCTATTACCAATTCTGCCAACCAATCACGTTACTATGACAATATTATCGTCACAGTATCGTCAATACATGAAAGAAACTCTAGCGTGCGCTGTTATTTGCAGAGAGATTAATACGATTATGGTTTCAACTTTGACACTTGACACGCGTATATTGTAGTATCTTTAATCATAAGGAAAGTGCCAGAATGTGGAATTCTCAGCTGATACAATTGTTATGGTGAAACGATCAATTTAGTGGAATTCTACCACCAATTCTGCTAACACAAATCACTTTACTATGACAATATTATCGTCGCAGTATCGTCAATAGATGAGAGAATCTACAGCATTTGGTGCTCTCCGCACGGAGAGTCAAGATTGAAACCATTATATTAATAATAGTTTCAATCTTGACACGCTTACCTATATCTGTAGTTTCTTTTATCAAAGGTAAAATTCCAAAATGTGTAATTCTGATACCATTGTTATGGTAAAGTGATTAATTTAACAGAATTAGGGCCCAGATAGTCATATGAAGCATCATCAAAATTAACAAAATTAAGTGTGACACTGGATGGGACCATAGTGTGGCAATAGAGAGAAGGCACCTATCAGTGGGTACTCACGGGCTGAATATAGGTACCTAGATAGAATATATGCAGATAAGTAGATAATTGACATGTAGTCTAGCCGCAATAATCATCAGCTGCATTAATAACTTTCAAGGTCATGATGTTGCAATGTCTGTGTGGCCGCTTCTTCGTCTAGTCTTGTGCTGTAATGTAAAAATGTAAGAATTAAGAATTAATATAAGAATTAAAGGGCATGACAACTTTATCTAATCAAACAATTACAAGTAGCACTTACAAAACTAATTATTTACACTTACATCTATTTTCTAAAAATCTAAGCCGTCACCAGAATGCTAGAGTGCCTAGAATGCTAGCAGCATTGCCACGTTGGATGGCAATGCTAATACGTAGAATAAAAGTGAATCTAATCAAAATATTACAATGAAATATGAAATAAAATCTTTATTTTATAAAATTACAGTTCACGTAATAGGTACATTTAACATTGTATTCGAAGTAATTCTTCGGTAGAGTCGTAGAAGAGGGTTTGTAGCCAATTGTTAATAGAGCGTTTGGCTTCTAAAAGCGACTTATCTTTAATGTTACAGTGCTTGCTGTGTTGTATATGAACGTCTTGAAGGAATCACCAAACGTTGCGCGAGTTTTAACTGACGGTATTTATATCATATCTATAATCAATCTATCAATTACGAAGTAGTTTTCATTGGGAGCAAAGAGAGTGCTTATTTACAGTTTATGCTTATGTGTACATTTAGCACGTGCTCTAGGTAAAGAGCAGAGAGAAACTTGTGGTAGCTTTCCCTGCTCCCTGATACTTTACGGGTTTTCGAGATTAGGAGCTTAGGAAATATTATTTAGTTTCTAAATACCTTCTTCTTGATTAGTTCGGAAGTAGTATGAAAGATAAGTTTTTGCAAGGGGGAATACCTGACTAAGATAATATTGGGAATTAAGGATAAATATGAATGGGTATATATTGATTTATATTTCGCAATTTTTTCTTAAAAAACTGGGCATGTACCTACGTGCCCAGTTATCTTTTGACATAAGAAAAATTAAACCAATAGGTTTTTGGTTTTACAAATTTAAGGTGTTTTGGAATGCTTGACGAATAAATATAGCGAAATATGAATCAATGGGATGGGCAAGTACCTACCTAGGCTGTCCAAAACAAAAGGTTTGTGGTTTTTCAAATTCAATAAATTCATTTGATACCTCATCGAACAACGAAATCATTTTGCATATTCGATTTTCGCTTTTCAGAATTGTCGAGATTTGAGGAGCTAAATTTGTTTATCCGGTACTCAATAAACGGAATAATACTTATTAGACAGGTAGATGAAGGTAGGTAGAAGCAGGCATCAAAAAGTAAAACCATATATATGTTTATGATGTAAGCTTTTAGATAAACTTTCAGACCTAATTTTAGATAGCATTAGATAGCAAATGCTGAAAGAAATAGAGCAGTAGATATTTAGAAATTTTAAAATTTGTTGTTCTGACAAGTAAAATGTGATGCCTTGGGTTGTTGTGTGAAGCCTATGTTTTGTGTTCTGGCGATTTGTAATCCTACGAGGGCTGTTGTATCTTATCTCATCTTTGCTGGCGGCACAGCTGGTCCGACTATGACTAAAGTAGGTGGACCTAATTTGAGCCTTCCACTTTCTAGAAGCTGGTAACTAATCTCCCATATTTGCTTTCATCTAAGGTTTTTTTTTCTTTTACCTTGGTTTGGTTTACTAACTGCAAAGCCATCAACACCTTAAACCCGATTGAAAAGCAATAGAAAAAGTTTGCTTTAATCAAGTCTTTTACGTCTATTGCCCGAGAGAACTAAGTCTAAGTTCATTGCCTAAGTCTAGCCAGTCTAGCGATGTAATGTGTGTCTTGTACCTAGTTCCGTTAATTTTCACTGAAACTTCGCCTGGCTTCTGGACTAGGCGAAGACGATGTAGTCGAATTCTCGCAGTTTACATTCTGAATACATTTTGGAAGTTTGGACAACAGGGTGTAACTGTTAGATTACATAGACCTGCTTGCCTAATTTCAACAGTAATTCAGACCTATATTACCAGTATCAGTGGTCTAGGTGAGTCGGCATTTAGTCTGTTGTTAATGAGAACGACCACACTGCAGCGATTACTACCTACATGAATATTTTTGTATTATCTACGAAAATTTAATTCGTAGAATTCCAAGTAAATTTATAGAGCGAGTTACGCACTATAAAGCAAAAAACTATTTTTGTATAACAGAAAAAATAATTACAACTAATATTTACACTTCATCTATTTTCTAAAAATCTAAGCCGTTACCAGAAGGCAGAGTGCCTAAAATGCTGGCAGAATTGCCATTTTTGTATTATATTACTGAGTTATGTAGGTACCTATATTTTGGTTCCTGAAACACCCTATTGCTTATTGAATCATATTGTCTGTTATACTAGCTATTATCTCAATATATAAAAACTATTTTACCTTCTTTACTATATTACCCTATTACCTAGTCATTCTGCTCCTCAGTCGGGTAAATACATGTTTCAGTTTCAGTTCACGTGCCAAAGAAACAATTTTTCCGAACAAAAGTTTTTGCCTTTACCAAATGTTTCGTAAGTGGCTACCTACTAATATCGAGGGACGCATTAATCAAACGAAACAAGAAGAGGCCTGTATTTTTGGTTTCATCCATCACCATCACAAATGCCTTTTATATCAGACAATTGCTCCTAGGTGTATTTGATTTAAAGTGCAAGTTGTTCTTTTTTGTTTAAGGGGGCGATATAAATGACGTTTTTTTGTGAAAAGGATAGGCATAGGAGTTCGTGTTTATAGGAGCGGGGCAGAGTAGAGCGGTGTAAGTGGTAAAATCAAGTTTTTCTGTAATTCCGTAATTATTTATTGTTTACAAAAAAAACATGATAAGAACTTATATATAATGTACACGAAAAAATACATACTAAGAACTTAACTAATAGGTTATGTACAAAGGGGAGCTGATTATCTATTCATAACCAAGGACATTTATTTACAAAAATGATCCCATGGCACTCTATTATCTAAAACGGCGATGACAATAAAAAATCTTATGGTTGAAAATTTAGGAGAAATTCGGTATTAACTAAGAAAACAGATGGATTGCACAATTATTTCTGGTATTTAAAATAGTATTTTTCATTTTTGAAGCAAATGGGATCTGTGTATCCCCTATGATTTTTTTTACAGAGAAAAAATGGTTTTAACGTAACCCAATTCATTCAGCATCTAACAACGAGGGGAGAGTAAAAGCAGTTTCATCAATTCTATCTAAGCCCAATAAAATCCGCTGCCACACAACATAGAGACAACCACAATGAATATGGGCCCGAGTGATTTGTGAAATAAAAACATTTGTTATAAACTTTTCTTAAAATTTGTTTTTATGAATTAAACTTTAGTACCTAACCTATAATATTAACACTGAATATAGGATATTAGGCAAAAGTAATTCGGTCTCCCATGAAAAAAGGGACGCTAAGGATACCCTCTGCGCTCTGGTATACACCCGGAATGGACATAAGTGGGCCCGAGTGATTTGTGAAATAAAAACATTTGTTATAAACATTTCCTAAAATTTGTTTTTATGAATTAAACTTTAGTAACCTATAATATTAACACTGAATATAGGATATTAGGCAAAAGTAATTCGGTCTCCCATGAAAGAAGGGACGCTAAGGATACCCTCTGCGCTCTGGTATACACCCGGGACGGACATAAGTGGGCCCGAGTGATTTGTGAAATAAAAACATTTGTTATAAACATTTCCTAAAATTGGTTTTTATGAATTAAACTTTAGTAACCTATAATATTAACAACTAACGTAGGATATTAGGCAAAAGTAATTCGGTCTACCATGAAAGAAGGGACGCTAAGGATACCCTCTGCGCCCTGGTATACACCCGGGACGGACATAGCTACTTTTTATCCCGATAAAATGCGTGTGAAGTTCGGAGACAGAAGCTGGTGATACTATAATTAGCTTTTTCAACACACTTATTCGTAAAGTGAGCCTTATTACATCGTTCTTAGGGCCATAAAACGAACTATAACACACGCGTGCGTAATAGAACCAACATCAGCGAGGTCAAGACATTCGTCTTTTTACATAAAGACTCGACTTTTTGGTGTTCCATTAATAAAGAAAACATATTTCATTTGAATTTATTTTTGAAAATGGAACTGAAAGCGCCTTCGTGGTCAATGTTGGATGTTTTGTTTGATTCTTCCTTCATGGTACAATGGAGTGGGTAGTTTTGCGTTGCGATTTATGCATTACATGTTAGTTTTTTCCTCGCAAGTGTGTTCAAAATGTGCGTATGAAACTCGTGAGCAACTTGCTCACTAGACACTGGCTGATTACGCCCTCGCCTGCGGCTCGGGCTGCAACCCGCAGCCTCGTGTATAATATGTGTGTATATGTTAATGTGTGTAAATTGTTTTTAGCCTAAGTGTGCAATAAAAGTATTTTATATCTTTTCTATCTATTGCCCGCTGCGCGTCCTATGCAAAATTTCAAGCGTTTCGGAGTGAAGACGTTACAGAATCATTATTATTATTTATTTTTCATATATTACTTCATAATTTAACTGAAATCTCTTTAAATGCATTGTGTCCTCAGCTGAGATTTTGCATCGTTTCTTATGCACCATATTGATATGCGGGGCTCGCTCTACGCAGCGCGCTTCAATAATTCAGAAACTTTTCCATTTCGGTCGGCCAGCGGCGTTTCCGAGCTAACTTTCGTTACCAAAGGACTTGTATTGACTTTGAATTGCTTTTCTAAATCACCAGATGGGGTGGAGTACAAAAAAATATTTGATTGATGCTACAGTAGGAGTGATCATTTTTGGCATTGCGCGTGCTGTGTTGCTCGTGCAATGCGATAATTTGCGTCCATTTTTCAGAGTGTGGTGCATACAACGGCGACGCCTGTCTCCTACAAGTTTTTTTCTGTGACAATTATTTTACAGACTATATTCGCTAAATATTCACTATCTTATCTTAGTTATTCACAAGTTTACTACTTTTTAAACTTTCGCGATTTGTTAACATATTAAAGATTATTTATCGGGTATTTTTCGCGTAACTTTTGCTTTTTTTCCCCCAATGTTTCAACCGCGTTACAGCGATCATGGTCGCGGGGCGACGGATTATTTATCGGGTAAATACCCGATAAATAATCTTTAATAAGTTTACTACTCTTCAGTCCAACATATTTTAACGACCTCTCGAAGGTCTGCCTGCGACGCAGGAGGTTGCGGGTTCGATTACCGTCTGGGAACAAATGTGTGTACGATGATAGGTAGATTTATTATTTTTATTATTTATATACTTATGGAGTCAACAAGTGTTATCAAACAAAAGACCATTGTTACTATCGTTATAACTATACAGACATATAAACTAAAAAAAAAATAACATGATAAAGAAACATTGCTTTTGAAGTAAGCTATTAGATTATTGCATAAAAAATTACTGTTTTGCTTACATATTTCATTAGTGAACTATGAATAGTGGCTATAATTCGCGACTAGCTGTTTTTATTTGCGTCAATTTTCTTTATTTTATTATGATTGAAAAACTAATTTTTTGTTTAGTTTTTATTTTTACTTTCTTGTATTCGTAATGAAAAGCACAGTGTTTACCTCGGGTGACAGTAACTTATTTAGTCCCTCGAATTATTCAATTCAATTTCAATTTCAAAAAATCTTTATTCAAGCCTTAAATAACATTAGTTTGGTACAATTACTAGTGTAAGTTTAATCCTAGAATGCACAAACATACTTAAATAAAAACCGTTTTAGAAGCTGGGGCGTGCGCTTATCAAAACTTATGTAGGTATTTTTACACTTCGCGTTACAAAACATAATTGCTTAATAATAAGTAGATGTAGTTTAAATTAAATAAATAAGATTATGGATTCCTACAAAATATGCAAGCTTTAGAAGAGCATTTGCATTTATTAACATACCTATCGGTTTATATAATGTTGTTTAGCCAAAACATTGGATAAGAATTAAAATAAAGGGTACTTATAATATCTGGTAGCTGTTCGTCAGTTAAATAACACAATTAGCAGCCGAGAGTTAAGACAGAAGCGGCTAAAAAAAGCTCGAATTATTGGCGCCCTCGCTAGAAGGGCAGGAGCTTTTTTTCGCTAGCTATAAACAAAACAAAAAAGGCTTGGACATAGATGGAATGACTCCTCTAAATAAAAAGTGTATATCATTCGGGAAGACAAATAGTCCAAAATTAAGGTTGTTTTTTGTAAATTGACCACCGAGTACCGACCCTTTAAAAGGTTTCATGAAATAGCTGCCAAGAATGAAAACTCATTAACTATCCCTTTCTTCTGGCCATATGTGGCGTAAGACTCTCTAAGGCCAAATACAGCGACCGTTTTCTGAAGTGCAAAAATATTCATTGGTTCTATTGTGGTCCACTCTCATCCCTTTTCATTAGGCCCTTCGCATCGAGGGCTTTGACAAGGGAATAGCGAGCAGATAATCTACCTTAGGGCTATCTTTTCTCTAGTAACAAAATAAAAATTAACCTTATAACCGAAAGTCTAAAGCACTTTAGGCTGGGTTCCTATCAGAGACCACTCTAGCACGTGTAAAATACTTGTGCTTGTTTTTCTTATACGCGCGATCAAATTAGATACGTATCGATACATTATAGGGATGTAACGAATGTCAAATTTTCGACATTCGCGAATGCGAATGCGAATGCGAGTATTCGATGCTCACATTCGCGAATGCGAATGCGAATGCGAATGTTGGTATTTTGAACTTGCCGCCAACTTCACGTACTGTTTATTGGCGCGCGCGTTGTCCAATTACCAACGTTTGCTATTAGCTATCTTCAACTACCAATTACGTACGAGTAATAATGTTTATTTCATTCATTCATGACATCGACAATTCACAACCTTGATAACCACAGAATTTGAAACTGATATTGGCATAATTGTATCAAAACAGATGCAGAGCAAAAATTAAAGAAGATGAATCGCTTGATAATTGCTATCTTCGTCTACCAATCGCGTTGTTTGTTTGATAATATTTTTATCCACACATTTGTCGGTTGGAGTTGGATTTGTTTGTCTTTTATGTTATTTTGGGAAAAATGAGTGCCTCCATGAAAACAATGAGTAAAATTTAGACCACGTTTAGACTTATTTTACTTAGTGGATGCGGAACATGCAAAATGTAAAAGTTACATAAGCATAACGCTATCGATATAATACAATACGCTATTGTACTGAAAATTTCTGAGTATATAAAAAAGAATGGATTGAAAAACGCATATCATATTAAGAGTTTTCCTGAAAATTTCTGATAGTCGTTTTTCAATCTATTGTTTTTTATATACTCAGAAAATTTCAGTCAGCGTTATGCGTTAGAAAGTTACAGCCCTTTTAAGTCGGCGCCCAACTATAAATCTCAAACTTTCATATACCTAACCATTTCATTAATATTTTGAAAAATCCTGAAATACGTGTTCAACGGCTTTGTATTTATGGTAAATTTCAAGCAAATTTGGCCACTTCGTAGAGTTAAAAGAAACACAAACTGTTGCAACCAATCTACAGGTAGCTCAACTGATCCATATCAATACCAGTTGGAAGCGTGCCTAAGACACTGGCTGCATTTTTTGCATTTTTTGCGTTTTTTTTTTTCAAAATAACTTGTTTTTTTTATATTTAAAATATTCATATTTATTTATTACCAGTATAACATAATAATAAAAAATAAAAGACGGCCTTGTCCTAGGTCCTCCGATCAAGGTCTGTGCACGCCAAAAACAAACCATAAATTTGTCAAGTGGTTCCCGCTATTAAAAGGTTACCTTAACCCCTGGGTTAGAATAATCAATACATTATCATTCAAAGCAAAGGCTAAGCTATTTTTCGATCTCACAAATTAGTTCCCATGGGGAAAAAATATACATTAAACGTTTAGTTTCTTTAATTTCGTAGAAACGCGTGCAAAGCCACGGACAGACACTAGTCACCCAATCAAAGTCAGTTCATTAGAATTACCATAATATTTATATTCATTGTCTTTACAAATAAGAAATACAATCAAATAATAAAACAAGTATTAACAATATTGTCAAGAAACAAAGAAGCTAGCTATTGATTGAAGAAAGTAATACGTTTACTATTACTTATTTCTTTGGTTATTCTGTGTCTTCCATTTTACTTTGTGACGACATAACGTCATGGGTCTGTGTTCTCTAATTGTTGTTCAACGTGTCATGGCGGATTATTGTATTTTGTAGATGTTATTTATCAAAACAATAATTGATCTTGATCAAAATAAAAATTATAATACGCGTTTTGTCATGTATGGCTCTGATTAAATTTAGTAAATACATAATAATGATGCTTTTTGTTACTGTCATCATCCCTATTTACGAGATATGCAGAGTTTTTTTTATAATTCCGCATGTGAAAGAGAACAGTTTTTTAAATATATTAGGTAAGTTTTTGCCCCATCAACATTCGCCAAATATTCGCATAGATTTTGGCGAATGCGAATGCGAATGCGAATATTGAAAATCCTGCGAATATTCGCGAATGCGAATGCGGATGCGAATATTCGTTACATCTCTAATACATTATGGGTGCCAAGTTGCGATATAGGTTAATAAATAGTACTAAAACAGCGCAGCGAAAGGTGTAGGCACCTTCGCTTGCCACGCTGAGCTGTGCAGCCCACGCCTCATCTAGAAGTCACCACAGTTAGGCATCACGTCAAACTATTGACGACCTATGTGGCGCGGTGGGCGAAGGTCTGTCTGCGACGCAGGAGATTGCGGGTTCGATTCCCGCCTCGGAACAAATGTGTGTACGTACGATCTGCAGACATTTGTTCAGGGTGTTCTGGTCGTTTTCTATGTAAGTATAATAAAAAAAATCTATGTATGTATTGTGTTATATTATGTATATCAGTTATCTAGCACCCATAACACAAGCTTTGCTTAGCTCGGGGCTAGATAATGTTGTGTGAATTGTCCAGCATTATTTATTATTTATTTATTTTTACTACTTATCACTTTGTTTGAATTATAAATTGGCGATAGGACGCTCCTTGCTACTTCGTAGGTTCCTAGCGGCTGCTCCGTTTGCTTTATCATAGGACCGGTACTGATGCAGTTTAGTGGTAAACTACAAGAATCATGCTCATATAGCCTAGTGCGCAATGATTAGCACCATTCAAAAATTAAAAGAGATCCCATGCATACGGTATCGGTGGCGCCGACGAAATGGGTACCGTCTCTGGTTCCTATCCTATATTATTATACGGCCCTGTACATTTTTTGTGAGTAAAGGGGTTCCAAAACCAAAGAATCATGATTGGAAAATATTTTTTGATACTGGCATTATCGGAGCACATCTCATATTTTAGATTACAATTTTTAAAGCAGTTTTGAGAGCTTTTTCATTCATGATTTCATTCGTCCAATTTCCAACTCGAATTTTAATCTTTTTTGGCTGCGCTTGTGTTATTTTGCGTTATTGAAGTGTGAACTTCATTTATACCTTGTTGTTTTCTATTATTGTTTTTCTTTGTGGACATAAAATATTTCAGAAACGAGTTTAGAAACAAATATATTATTATGTGTCATTTAGTTTCCGTTAACGCCTAACATTTCATTTGATTGCAAACCCTATGATAAAACACAATAACCCTCTCATTGTTATTTTCGCATCCAATTAGAAGCTAAAACAAATCCTTTTATAACGGTAAACCCAATAATAGCTTTACGCAACTTTATACATGAATTGCTCCGGACCTTTCCGGATATGGCATTCGGAAACACAAGTAATTGGTACGTCGGGAATACCTGGCATTCTGATAAATCATGGACATGTACGATGATGTGGTAGTAGATGCCACCCGGGTAATGGATTGGTGGATATTCAATTTATGATGGAATGACACGGGTATCTCGTCAAATATTTTGTGAATAGTTTTTCAATACCCTTTACAAAATATTTTAGAGAATACAATAACGGGATTTGATGAATGTTGTGTTGTCAGAATTGAAAATCAGTTTTTCAATTCTACCAGCACAAAGCCATTGTTTTTATTCTATGTCACACATCATCATGTACCAGTTATCTACGTTAAAAAAGCACCAACAAAATTTTAACCCGATTTTAAACTTTTGCAATCAAAATTCATTATTTTTTTAATTTAATATGTAGTTATCATAGACGGTGTAGGTAATCCTCCCGAAAAGTCGGGCAAAAGAAAATCAAAGGTACTTACTTACTAGTAAAATTTATACCATTCATAAAAGTATCTCTAAAGGAAAACTCAACCTGTAAATTTACTTTTATTTATGCCATACATGCTAAAGACAACCGAAAGCTCACGAGATCAGCATCCACGAGAAAGAAAATAAAAACATATGCAAGTGTTTTCGCGGCGCCCCCGCTTTTCATGTCAAACGGTGCAAACAGCGGGGAATGTGAAAACAGCCGCTAAAATGAGCTGAAATAAGGCTGAAGGCCGAAATAATCCGCCTTTCACAGAAACGCAGCGGTCAGTAGCGCGGCAAGCTGAATAGTCGATGACACTATCGGGACGCGTTTCATTAGCAATGTGCAGATCTGCCCAATGAATTGAGATTTGGCGCCTCGTGTTCCCGTCACGGCTGGTTATTAATTAGGGTTCCGCAAAAAGGTGTCGAGGTCCAGTGGCTGTGACGCAGGCTCCTGCGGCAATACCAGTATCCGTTCGGAGGCCGAAACGGGTGCCCGTGTCGTCAGAAACTCGAGCAAGAGACAGGCGTGCTCGACCTGTCAAAAAAATTTGAATTTAGAAATGATAAATCGGTACTTTTGTGATGTTTGAAAGGTTGCCAGTGTTTTTGACTTTTTGATTCATTTTGGCGGGATGTAGTGGAAGTCGTTATGGCGGGTATGTTAAGAATAACTTTAAATACATTTTGCTTCTAATGAACGTAAACAATTATTTATGTAGTTTGTTTATAAAGCTTTAATTGAGTGAACATTGGGTTCATTTATACTGTGCCTATAATTTATCTGCAACTTCGACGCAGCAAAATTGGCATATTTTGGCTTTGATAATGATTTATTCTTATTACAATATACCTACCACGCGCGTGGTTTTGTGGGCAATGAATTAACTGATAACTGACTTAATTATTATTCTAGCTTTTGGAGCTAAACGACCTCATTTCGTAAACATCCAAATGAAAATTTACTTAATATTTTGCATGAATCTGTTTTAAAAATTATTTTACAAACATGTGTTGAGTTTATAATACTTTTTGACTATCTGCCGAAACACAGTTACGTAGACACTCTATCTTCTTTTTTACCCTTTCTTATCAACTTCATTAAGTGGTTGAAGGCTGTGAAGCCACTCCTTAATAATCCTTTGAAGTTGCCATAAAACTGTCGCCTTTCATCAATACAAAGATAAACTTTGTTCATCGGTTTTTGATGATTTTATGCTGTTTTATTACTCTGATAACCTTAAAATTTACAGCAGATATCTCAAATGATGCTTTTGGTTAATACATACTCAGCTGGCACCTTAAATAGGTCGTGTTTTTTAGATTTTCGTATATAAACGTGTCAAAATTACAAAATGGATGTGAAAATAAATTAACAAGAAATAATTTGTTGTCGGATTTTACCCACTTCATACAGGCCTCTCGAAGCTTCTGCCATTCACCACAATTGTGTGCTTGCCGCATCCATTGTTATTTTATTATTGCATAAGCTGGCCATAACTCTTCTATAAGAGAAATAAATACTTGAGCGCTTCTCAATGCGGAAACGAAATGCTTTCATTATGTTCTTGGCTCAATTTCAGCTGTGCTATCGCATAGCTCCCATTAGTCTCACAATACCATTCTTAACGATCGAAATAAAGCTGAGGAATCTCTTCTAGCCAAGAAACGGCAGATGGTTCTAATTTCCACGACTCGTCTACAACTTCTCTGTCCTCGGATGACCTGTGTAGTTTAGTGGGAGAAGTTTTGCCTTGGATTCAGAAGGTTTGGGGTTCCACCCGCCGCTTAGGGATGTTTTGGGGAATTTTGTGCGTTCTGCAAATTTTTATTCACGTCGTTTGTGTTTACTCTGTATAATAATGTCAGCATTAACAAAAATTATTAATGTATTTTTGCCATAGAACTATAATTATTAGTTCCCGTAACATTAGCTTGCAAAAGCTTATTACATTGGGGCTGGAGAATGGTGCGTGAGCATCTAATAGGTGTTTTTATAGTTTAAATAGTACAATACTCTTCTAGCTACCAATCCATTATCAGCCATGAGTCCAAGACTGTACAGTTGAATTTCTGTTGTTGTACAGTAACAGCTCTCTAGATAAAAGTGTTGCCATGTAAGTAATAGTAGAAAATTAAGCTCTAATTCAAACCGTCGTATACCTACGACGGTAATTTGAGAGATGAAATGGATTTCTCCCTAGCTCTTATAATAAATTCCTGCCATTATAAATCGAGACGAAAATGATTCGCTGTGATTACATCTCTCTCAAAAGCAAACTTTTCAGAATTTCGTAGAATTTCATACGACTCTTATATATTTTTTGCTCGAATCACTGGGCTTATCCTGATTCAATATGGCTTTTACAAATACGATTATTAAAATGAAAATACTGCGTTGTTGGTGCAGGGTATCGACTTACTTTTGCTTTTTTAGTTCTATATATTTTTTATACGGTTATATATATTTTTATCTCGAATGACTGGGCTTATCCTGATTCAATACGGCTTTTCTAAATACGATTATTAAAATGAAAATACTGCGTTGTTCGTGCGGGTATCGACTTACTTTTGCCTTTTTTTCCGTATTTCATATACTTACTAAAATTATTTTTTCTTTGTGTTTTAACCAGGCTGAACTAGGTAAAGGGTAAAATGTGAACAAAAAACCAAATCTCTAAAATAAACCTGAGCAGGGAATTAGCATAATCTACGCGCTACGCGGAGAGGCTGTTCGTAGGTCTACGAGGCCACGATTGTCATAGCTCAAGTAGAATACATTAACGGGATTACGGGCTTTACATTTTTTGAGGAGCGTATCGTGTCTGTACTGATCACTCTAACAAACTACACTCCTTTTGAAAGTTCACTAGAAAATGGACTTTGAAATACTGTTTTGCTTAAAACACAGTTTCAAAACTTATCCTATGATGGGTCTCAACAATCAAGATCATCCATCAACATCCGTTTTGAAAAAATATCGGTTTCTCCCCGAACTAGAAATAAAACAAACAATAATTATGAACATTTTAAACTTAAAATTAAAAATTTCCTGAAAAGCCATGCATTTTATAGTATTAATGAATTTATGTGTAGCAATTTACTGATTAAATTTATTGAAAACCTCTTTTAACGATTTGAATTATTATGAATGGAATATAAATATTATGTATTATATACTTTTAAATTAAAATCTCGTAAATATGATTTGTACAACAGGACTTGCCTTGTATAACTTCCTATGTTATAAAGTATAACATAGGATGGTCAATAAATACAAATACAAATAATATTCTTTAACATTCCTTTTAAAAAAGAACCCAATATAAACGTCCTGCTGTCCATTGATTTGACGTGCGTCTCAGCTGAAAACTGGAAAGAAACTGAAAATTTGAAAAAGAATTTAATAAACCATGCTAGTTGGTTAAACTTCAGTACGCAGATTAGTATCCGTTAAAAAAATTGCGCGGCGAGATTTCTCAATGCGGGTTTGAGCCTTAGCTTTAATAATGATTATGTATTTTGAAAACCTAAAACGGTTAAAACATAGCTATTTCTTATCCGATTTTGTATGCAAAATTTAATTGCAATAAAGGGTACAGTTTCCAAATTAATCGAAAAGTACGTTTGTATGAGAGCTTAGTCGACCTCAGTGGCGCAGCGGGCGAGAGTCTGCCTGCGACGCAAGAGGTTGCGGGTTCGATCCCCACCTCGGAACAAATTTGTGTACGATCTGCAGAAATTTGTTCCGTTGGTCTGGGTGTTTTCTATGTATAATAAAAATATCTATCTATGTAATGTATAATATTACGTATATCAGTTATCTAGTACCCATAACACAAGCTCTGCTTACCTTGGGGCTAGATAATGCTGTGTGAATTGTGTCCAGCATTATATATATACAGGTTCGCACCCACTTTAAGCCACGTCCACTGGCCTCCCCCAATCGAGGAAGATTTTGTCATAATAATAATTTATATTATTTATAAAAATTTAATTGTTATTCTAATTGACTAAACACACCTTGCCGGACTAAGAGAAATACAATAATTAAACAATAATTAATTAATAAATACATAATAATTTCCACAAATCAAAAATCAATCCCGTCGTTCTTGAGTTATAAATGGTGTAACCATAGACATAGAATTTTTTCACGTGTAACTAACGCGACTTTGTTTTATATAAATAGATATAGATTACCATGTCTATAAAAAATTGTAGACCAATCATCAAGTCATAATAATAGTCATAATACTCATTTATTGGTAATAAAAATACAAGTCAAGGATTTGTGTCTACCTACTTACGTGTAAGAACAGAATGGGTAGAAAAAGTAACCTATGTTGTAGTATATTAAAATATGACCGGAGTGTTTGTTTTGGTTTCGTGTACGCTGTACTTTGTGTTTTTGTGAATCTTACTAAAACGTAACCTGACAGTTTGTATCTTTGTATGTCTGTGTTTGCGAGCAATAGGTAGGGTAGGTGGAGCTGCGCAGAAACGTGTGAAGCTGTCTAAGCAATGGATTAGAACGTGATTCGCAGTATTTTCTTTACTGTTGAAAAATGAAACACATGTTTGTATTTTCGATTGGCATCTTTTTAAGGTTGTATTTATTGTGCGCTTGTTGATGGTGGAAAAAAATGATTCGCTCATGTGGGAGGAACATGAGCGAATCATTTTTTTTTCGGAATTGGACCCTTACACGCTGATGAGGATGAGGATAAAGAATCCATTCATTTTTAATACTTTGAAAAAACTGCCTGTTAATAATAGCTGTTGTATAGCTTATTTACAATACCTACCTGTCGTTTAATGTATTTATTCTTATGTAATCAAATCACAATTTGTCCTATCGCAAGATTGGCTCACTAATAGCGCTCCGTTACAAACCTCTGTGGTTTTAAAGGCGTCATTTTTTTTTTAATACCTAATCTTTAAATTCATAAATAAATAATAAAAAAAACTAAAAGCTGACTTCAAATTTCTTAAGAGGATGCAATGCGCGCCATTTTGTGAAAAGGATAGGCATAGGATTTTGTGTTTATAGGAGCGGGACAGAGTAAGCGTTTTTGGAACGGTGCGTAAGTGCAAAAATAGTTTTTTTTGTTATTTATAACAAAACTGCACAACTTAAGAAAAAACTATGTGAAGGAATCAAGTAATTAGTCTTTATTAGCCCACGAATCAAAACATAAGTCATTTCAATAGACTTGAGGGTACCTAAGATCTCGGCCAAATAATGTGCAAAGCAGTGCTATTTTATGTTTTTTTTCTATAGATTTTTTTTATCTTGTTTTCACGTTGAAGGAACCAAAGAAAATATTCACAATTTAATGTAATTCGAGCGTTTAATCACGGGAATAATAAGATCTAGTCCTAGTTTGACGAACAAACACGCTAGGTTCGCCTCTTAATTTCACACTGCTTATAAGTATTGCTTATAATCCCTTGGGAATACATTTTATTTGGGACCACCTCAGTATTTTTTTTAAACAAAAACATATTTTGAATAAAGTATTCTCAAAATAGATCAACAATTGACGGAGAAATCGACATCCATAAAAAAATACCAACAGCCAAACATAGAACCTCCTACTTTTTTAAAGTAAGATAAGTGACGTAAAATACAACCAATAGAATTACGATGGTAACGTAGGTATGTATCGTATGTGTTATCTGTAATTGTTTTTGTTTTGTGTATATATGTTTTTTTGTAATTATTTGGTGTGCAATAAAGTATATTTGTATTGTATTGTATGTAACGCAGCAATGCACTAGGACTAAGTTAGAACAACTAGTTACAAGGTCTTATACAATTTTTATTTTCAGGTGGTTTCAGTTGTTAGTTTACCATTTTAACATCAATCAAGAGTATAGAGCGTGTTTCAAAATATTGATAAAAAAAACAGTAAAAAACATTGCCTTCGCGATTGAAAAATAGAGCAATCCAATAATTAATAAAGTTCAGGCATATAACTTAAAACCTTTCGCTCAAAAACAATCATATTTCTAATTAAATCCGAGCTTCTGAAATATATTTCAAAATGGATTCTAATCTCGAACTTGGAGTACAAACCGAATTAATCCTCTCGAATATTTCAGCACATAATTAAAACAAGCCAACAAAAACTCTTGTAGCCTACTTGCGCAGTTTGTCCCTCTGTGTAACGAATGGATTAAGTTGGTGGTGCCCTTGGCAGCGATTAACTGTGCTCTGATAAGGGTGGGAGTTCCTTAGTAAGTACATAGCTATAAGTAGGTTGGCATACTAGGTTGGCATACTTGGCATAAAGATACGTTGAACATTTCTATCTATCAGATTGTTTTTTCTGATGATTCATGGAGATAAATATGATCTTCGCCCTATATTTAATATGGAACTTGATAGAAACTACGTATGAGATTTTTGTTCCCGATGAAAGACACGCAAGGAAAGACATAGGTATAAAAATACCAACGTCTGAGAACAACTGCAATGAACTGTTTGAATTCCTCGATTCCTTATTATATAACCTTATTAGTCTTCTGTTGGGAAAGTTCTTTTGAATTTGAAATACAACTTTACTTGGATTCCTTTTTATCAGACTTCGAAAAAAGGTGGAGATTTTATGCCAGGCTGTATGCAGAGCTTGTGTTATGGGAACTAGATGATTTATGGATATTTTTTTTTACATAGAAAATACTTAGAACAACCGGAACATATATTTGCTAGAACGCACAAACGTTTAGCCCAAGGCCGGAATCGAACCCAAGAACCTTCTCCCTTGCAGGCGGACTTTTGTCCACCGCGCCACATCAGTCCTCAGACATACAGAAGTATTGTCATATTTCAACTCTCCAGATATGCTGCAGATATGCTCTTTGGCTCCTCGCTACGGATTCAAAGCGTTGAATAGAACCCCAGAACAGGGAAATGATGGAGCTCATCAATGTTTTATCCTCGCATCCATCCGAGCCGCCAGGAGTTATCGATGCCGTGTCACAAATATTTCAAAAGCGCAAAGCAAAAGCTATTTCACGCGCGTTTGTTTGAATATTCAGAGATTTTTAGTGCTTGGATTGTTAAGTGCCATCGAACGTGACAGAGCGCTTAAAATGGTTTATTTCCTCCACTTCGTTAGATACTATTTTTGAACAATACGCACATCTCCAAGTATTTTGATTTTAAAACATATTAAATTTTCTCGGGTTACACTCCGACGACCACACATTAAGTAGGAAATCCGAAAATGAACCCAAGTTGTAGAGTACAGATACAATACAATACAATACAATACAAAAATGCTTTATTGTACACCAGAAAACAACATTACAAAAAAACATTTACATGAGACAAGTACAATGGGCGGCCTTATCGCTTAGAAGCGATCTCTTCCAGACAACCTTCCAGGTTCCAGGCAGATCCATCTGTTCAAAACGTGCTATTTTATCCTTAGCGCTGAGGAACTCTTCATCTAAGTTCTTACGGAATTCAAGACAAAACTGGAGGAAATGATTTAAATAAATTCCGTTCCACCATGCAACCTTAAAACTTGAAACTACGTTCAGATCAACGGTTTGTGCATTCATCAAACGTAGAAACGTGCTCCAGCAAGACAGGTGCTTAACCAAGACTAACGGAGATCGTAAGACCGCATCCGATTAGTATGCGTCATCAAGCACCGGTCTTAGGGCATGGATTAGTGCTTAACAGATGTACTAACACCTTAATGTGCTGAAGTTGATTCAATGGTTGCTCTACCTATTTGTTTAACCTTGAGCACCTACTGCTCGGTTCTTTAAGACTTCTTCGTGGGTTAGACGAAAGAAGGCTTCCACTTTGCATTAATTCCCATCCCGGCCATTATTGCATCAGCGTTTAGGTGGGTTAGTGGGAGTCTAAATTCAAAATGGCGACCAACCTCGACTCCGACTTTAGACTTAACATGCCATCTGAGTTTTAAGTGAGTTTCTCGTTAATAACTTGACACTTTTACAATTTTAGAAAAAAATCTTCCCCTAAATTCTAACCCGACTGGGCTACTATTCTATTTGCCTTTAGGCCACCCTTATCCACTCATTACATACCTATTTAATTTGTAGAATATGGTCATTTCTTTACTTTCCATCAGGTAAGATTGTGGTCAAACGAAAGTCTCGTTTCAAAGAGTCGAAAGTGACTATAAAAAACCGTACCTAAGTGACAAAAATAAGAAAACATAGTTAATTTTCCTGTTTAATTTTTCTTTTGATTTAAGAGTGTCTGGGTGAATGTATTATATTATTATACCCGTAAAAATAAAGAATTTCAATATTTGGTATGCAAATAGTGTTTTCTTTGATGAACGAGAAAAGAATTGACTGAATCAGTATTTTCTAGTAATACATATTTCATCATTGTAGAGAAATTCACTGATCTAATTTTAGATGAAATGGATTTAATTTGAATTCTAACAAGGAACTTCACCGAAATATGGAGTTCTTTTATTTATACGCGAAATATTCACGCAGAAATAAATATCTGAAACGAATTTGTAGATAAAAAAACAAGTTAAACTGTAAGCCGAAAGGCTTACTGCCGAACTCTTCCTCAGAGGGTGGATGGCTAATGAATCGGAAATTATGTCGGACTCCAGCTGCGGCGAACTTTGACCCCTGACAATGAAAGCCGGGGCAAAGCAGGCTCAGCTTCTTTTTTGCATATATCGTGATCAATCTACTACGTGCATTTTGATAATACATACATATATTTGAGACACTAGCTTCCGCACTCGTTTTTCAGGATTAAAAGTACCCTAAATAAATAATGCTAGACAATTGAAACAGCATTATCTAGGCCCAAGCTAAGCAGAACTTGTATTATGGGAACTAGATAACTGATATACAATCATAATAAAACACAATACATAGATAGATAGCCTAAGCCTACAAAGTTTCAGCCCGCTTCCTTCAGTAGTTTGGAGAACGTAAAAACGTCCTCACCAAATATATGATTATGAATATAAGGACATGTTATTGTTATGTTCGGTGTTACATTGTATCTAATATTAGTTTCAGTAGACTTAATAAGATTGCAGCCTTCCTTATCAAACTTTAGACCTACGTACCGATGACCGATCTTTATCAAATGATCTCATAACCCATTCAATTAACGGACTCAATAAAAAACGACCCTTGGCTGACGCATTTAGAGGCTGACGCCTCTAAATGCGTCAGCCTCTAAAAGAAAAAAATAACAAGGATGAGCCTCGATATCAGAACAGATCTCCAAGACCTGGGTATCCTAGCTAAGGTTCGGCAGTACTTCACACCGGGACAGCTTCTCGGCCTTTTTAAAGCACAATTCCGATCTTGCATGGAGTACTGCTGCCACCTTTGGGACGCCTCTTCAGAATACCAGCTTGAATCCCTCGACTCGATTGAGAGATGCGCCGTAAGGCTTATAGGCGATGACTCGCTCGCAGAGGTTAACCTACAAAGACTCGAATACAGACGGCTCGTCGTCGTCAGACTAATAATAATAAAATAGTTTTATTTTCGGAAAACATTTGACACATGATATAAACTTACATTCTATCGTTGCATTTATATAATTATATAGATAGACTATCAGTGTTCTACTGAACTACCAATATGTTTTTACCAAATGTTATAAATTTAACTTTGCAAAGGTCTGCAGTAAGCTTAATTGTTTCAATTGTAAATAAAAAAAAAAATATATTCTATTATTTGCTTGTCATTTTCTTTATTTAACTTATATGTCTGATTTAGAAAGCCATCTTTTCCGTACATTTCAAATTATAGCATATGCGTTTTATTATCTTGAAATCTGTTTTTATCGTTATCTGGCTTCAGACTAACTGAAGTCGTGCCCAAACTTAACGGCCCAATTAACCGATCAGACGACCTATCTGATCTTAATGTCATCAAATGACCCTTGTTTTTCTGTCAGATCAACTTTGGAGATAAAAACAATTAGATTGAATGGGATGTAAATTGATAGTAAAAAGAAGGGATTTTTTCAGAACATAATCTTGTCGATCTCGCTGACGTATTGTGGGAAAATTTCAAAAAATATAATTTATTACTTGTCCCTGCCCACGGCTTCACATGCGTTGTTTCTTTTTAAAACTTCTTATCCAAGAAAACTGATTTATGGGATTAAAAGTATGTTGGGTTATATTTTCCTATGTTTACTACGCAATTTCAATCCAATCGTTTAGTAGTTTTGGCGTGAAGACATAACAATCATACTAGCTTTCGCATTTATTATATATTATTAGTGATTTGTAAAGATGTGAACATAAAATTTTTTCATGACGACCTCTGTGGCGGGGTGGGCGAAGGTCCACCTGCGATGCCAGGCAGGAGATTACAGGTTCGATTCCCGCCTTGGGACAAATATTTGTATGATCTGCAGGTGGGATTCCGGGTGTTCTGATCGTTTTATAGGTATAAATAAAAGTATCTATCTATAAATTATATTGTATTTTGTATATATAGAAAAAAGACCGAATCAAAATAAACCTTTAACTTTTCTGACTGAGTTAAGTAGGTACCTTAATAAGGCCCCAAAGGCTACTTGTTATTTAGAAAAAAATATTTTTCCTTTCTGGTTCCAGCTTATGATTATTTATTTCTTAAAAATTCGGTAAATACAGATAAGCTTATGTTAATAAATATAAAAAATTTGTTGGGCTAATCGCCAAACAAGCAACGAAAATAATTTCTGTGTCTTTCCGTTTTTGCACACAACTCATAAGAGATAAAATTCCATAATAAATGAAACAAAATAATCCCTACCTAAAAACAGGGAGAACGATCTCAACAAAGATATCAGTCGGCCTCGACAGCCGGCTCCGAAACTCCACGCAAACATTTACGAAAATACCATTAATAATACACTTGGTCTGTTGTTCGTAAGCGTAAACCAACAGCCAACCAACATACCAAGTTTATTGGCAGCGAGTGAATACCGCAGGCTATATGAAAATTGTCTTCGAGCTCTGTTTGGTTCAAATGATTTACCAAGATGCTTCTACGTTTACGATCACACTGACTATGAAAATAGTTGAGTTTCCTACCAACTTCTTTCAGATATACATGACGAATAAATAAATAATATAAATAATGCTGGACAATTCACACATCATTATCTAGCCCCAAGCTAAGCTGAGTTTGTGTTATGGGTACTAGATAACTGATATACTTAAAATAGTACATACATAGACATATATTTATATAATACTAATAGAAAACATCCAGAACACCCTGAACAAATATCTGAAAATCGTACAAACATCCTGAAGAACTGTCCTGAAGCGGGAATCGAGCCCGCAATCTCCTGCGTCGCATGCGGACCTTCGCCCACCGCGCACCAGAGGTCGCCTGAAGAAAATAAAAACGACATAGGTATTAATAAGCGCAAATATTGTAAAGGTACCTAGCGTTTTTGCCGTTTTGTGACAGAGACAAACCGCTATTGATTTCTCGAGAGTGTTTGTAAAAGCTCGGCTCAGCAAATTCGCAAAAATCTAATTTGGCACGTACAGCCAGTGACTTTTCCATTTTACATAACATCGGGATCTCATATCTACGGCTAACTGCCTTGGGGACAGATTTTGTAACCGATAAGGTAGTAATAGCCCTTTCGCAACGATATATCGTGTTAATAATTTAGATTGGAATATTTGGATTCAAATTCGTTGAAAATTAGGATTATTAGATAACTGGGCAGATGGAATCGTGGCGACAATTTCGATAAGATGTGTTTTCGCGTCGTTGCACGCGTTTTTCTCGTATAAAAAGTTGCCTAGCTATTTCTTAACATAATTTCATTACGTTCCGTTTTGTCTTGCGTGAAAAGGTGAAAAGTTCCAACAGAATGACAAGCAGACAACATTACTTTCGCATGGTTTGTATGGATTAGGCGGATAGTTTTATAAACCAAATAAAACCCAGTAGCAGTTCTCAATAGTCTAGCCTAGCATCTGTAAAGCTAGAATAGTTACATAACTTGTAGGACACCAGAGTAACTTATCCACATGGTCGACGTAGTCTTCGAGTATGCCATTGATATAACTTATCTAGTTGTTGTGAACTTCGGATATTGAATGTGGAATATTAGTTTCGATGAAGTTTGGTAAACAATACTCCTAAGTAGTAGGTACTCTAAAGTCAGGAGATAATATCAAAGTGTTAGTAGGTATTGATGAATTGAAGTAAACATAGAATGGAGTATTCATAGAATAGAAGCAAATACGTGTCATCACAAGTGTCACCCACTTTCGGCGGCATTGCAGCATTAGTAACATAAAATGAAGTATTTATAGAATAGAAGCAAATACGTTTCATCACAAGTGTCACCGACTTTCGGCGGCATTACAGCATTAGTAACATAAAATGAAGTATTTATAGAATAGAAGCAAATACGTGTCATCACAAGTGTCACCCACTTTCGGCGGCATTGTAGCATTAGTAACATAGAATGAAGTATTCATAGAATAGAAGCAAATACGTGTCATCACAAGTGTCGTCCACTTTCGGCGGCATTGCAGCATTACATAAGTCTGTTATTATAAATGCGTCGGTAATAAAATTTGAATGGATAGACGATTACTATAGATATAGTTCTAGGCCTAAAATAAAATATCGTTTCACTTTTATTGTGTAAAAAACATGCAAAGACGTGGGTTAAAGCTAGTAAATAATACTAACACCAACCAACCTACAAATGGACCGATCTAAAAGGTTGAGGATGGCGTGGCATCAGCTTGTTATACAACTCCAACCGACACTAGATGTCATCATAAAGAGCACGAGAATGGAAATGTATCATTATGCAACCACAGAACAAGAACAAACGTTAAAACCAGCTCTACACTATGTACACATTAGGCGTTTTGAAGCGCGCGGTTTGCTAACGCAATCGCTGCGAAACGCATGGAACCTATGAGTACGGATTGCAATCGTCTCGATATTCCCAAGTCTCAACCTTAGAATGTCGTTTTTGTCGATATGGCGAACAGTGAAAGCATTAGCTTTTCGCGCGTTTTAAAGACCTTCTTAATGGTCAGACATATCCCTACACATAAAACGCGCGCTTGTAATCTAGCACGCTTCACTTTTTGTTCAGGGGGCCTATTCTGCTTAAGAAGTCACTTCACTTTATCAATAGCATTGTCACGGAATTGAATATATTGGTATGCTGCCGCAGATAAAAGAAACTATACATGGAAGAACGCATGACGCACATCAAAAGTGTCAGGGTTGAAATCATTTAATCAATCTCTCTGTACATAAAGCACCGGGCGCTTTATCTAGAATTTATTTCTTTTGTTTTAGAAATCTACGTGACGATATTGCGATGGAAACATCGTCATAGTTTGTTTAATACTTGTTTAGCAGAATTAGAACCCAGAACGCTCGTGAGCGCGAGCTTTAAAACGCCTTATGTTTACTCGCTCTTATTACAATTTCATTCGGCATCGCGACGCGACATGGCCTGTTTGTCACGATCCTTTGAATTTTTCACCCGAATATGGACTGCCTTTTATGGTTTTGGGCTTTCTCGTAAATTTAAGAAACGTGTAAATTCTGAGTCGTAAAGCCGTCTTTTCGGGAAACTGTCACGTATGGAACGTTTTTGACGCTTTAACATGGAGCTTTTATATTATATGTATAGTTTCATCTACCTTAATAATGCACACTGTACTCAAGAATTAACTACACGCACATAGTTAACTACCTATTCCGTTAGTATTATTATATAGTTTGCTAACTATCTAGGCACTTTTCAATGATCAATATTTTTATACAAATGAAACCTGGGGGTCTAAAAATTACTTCAGGTACACAGCTTAACGTAGTTACCAGACTCCTAAAATTACCAGTTTCTAATCAATTTAGTTCAGGAAACATCGTCCCACTAAATTTCGCTATTTCGTCATCATTCACTTACTGACTTCTATAAAAATGTTAAGGTAAGTACTTCTAGAAGGCCTACTAACGTGAGATTTGGAACACAGATAGAATTCATGGACAAATAGTAGACAGTGTTTGGAAGATAGGGAGATCTGAAGGGGTTGATTTGATGTAGAAGATGTAGAGCTTAAGCAACCTCAACTTTTTGTGAAAAGGATAGACTTAGGATTTTGCGTTTATAGGAACGGGACAAGGCATGCCAAAACAACGCAACGCAAGCCCAAAAATCAAGTTTTAACTTATTATCTATTAATTAGGACTTTATTTGAAACAACCGAGACATACGAAATGTTCTTTAAACTTAGTTCTATTACCATGCTTATTCTCAACATCATAACTTCTGTATTTATTGAGAAATTAAGGTTTTAATAAAAATTTCGACGTAACTTTGCGATTTTTTTCTATCGAGAAAATTTTATGGAATCGTGTTTTCGAAACATATGATCGATAGAGTAAGTCCTGAACTTTACCATATATAAATTGCAAAGTTAAATATTTAGTAGTTTGGAATATATTTAGATCAGACGGAGTTGACTTGACGTAGTAAGGCCCTTAAGTACCTAAACCATGTAAGTAAACCAACGAGTTTTTAAATTCTGCTGTTTGGCTCAAGAAGGTTTTCACTTTGCGAAGTTCCCACTATGTAATCATAAAATAAAACAAAAGAAAATAGGATAGGTCGTACGCACGTGTCGACAGCATGTTGCATAATGTGACAAAAGAGTCGCGATAATCGCCCTTCCTTATTTGAATTTGATATAAACGTTCCTATAAAAAACTCTTTTGTAATGGTAGAGTGTGTTTTGTGTGATTTTTTTATGGTGGATTAGGGTGGGTCACGTGATAGATGGTTGGAATGGTTCAATAGTACACAGTCGAAATTTTTTCTTTCTTTTTAATTGATCTCTAAAACAGAAGGGAGGAGTTTCAGCCAAAAATGTATGTACGTGTATGTATGTTTTTTTAATGTATGAGCCTAAGGTTGTTACATAAAATTTATTTACGATGGATTATAACTAGCATTTGTACCGTAAAACTAAAAAACAGCGTAAAATTGAGATTAGAAGTCGGTTATATGTTTTTTCAAAACAATCAAATTATTGTCTCTCTGCTCAGTTTTGTAAACTTGTTAAACTTTAGCTAAATTGAATTTCAAAGTAGTTGTATGCACCCGTATTTGTTTACTGCAAGAGCGTGCGTTGACAACTAACTTACTTCGCCTGTACCTACTTACGAGTACTTAGTGCTTAGTAACTATTTCAGTACCTACCCGTTCCTAACTTTACCGAAGTCACGAAACACGTACTCGTGAATTTTCCTAATTGGTTTTGCATTTAAACTAACTTTAACTTCAGGAATCCGTTAATAATAAATAAGTGAGACGAAGTTAAGCTCTAGAGAAAACGTTTCCGTTGTTTTAAGATATATAAATACCGTGTAATGTTGTGTTAAGTTTTACGAATAAAAACGAAACGCGTGGTGAACGTCACCTCGTGTTCATTTAACGAATACATAACTCAATTTCTTTTACAAAACTGTTAAAGAATATAGAAACTGTTGAAGAATATACATATAATAAAATAGTTCATAAGACCAACTATGTTACACAGTTCACAATAAAGATTCTTATTGACGACCTCTGTGGCGCGGTGGGCGAAGGTCCGCCTGCGATGCAGGAGGTTGCGGGTTCGATTCCCGCCTTGGAACAAATATTTGTACGATCTGCAGGTATTTGTTACGGGTGTTCTGGTCGTATTCTATGTATAATAAAAAAATATCTATCTATGTAATGTATTGTATTATGTATATCAGTTATCTAGTACCCATATCACAAGCTCGCTGCTTAGCTTGGGGCTAGATAATGCTGTGTGAATTGTCCAGCATTATTTATTTATTTATTCTATAAACGGCGTTTTGACTGTAAGGAATTTTAAGGCAACAAAACATTGAATTTCAACAAGTTTAGGATACCGGATAGTAAGTTAATGGCAGTCGAAACACGATTCAATTAACTTGACTCAATATGAAAAAAATCGCTGTTTCTTCCATACATACCTTCATATTTACAGAGATACTTCTATTATAGTTATTTAACGTATTTCAATGAAATTTTGTCCTCGTGTTTCATACTTAAAACTTTAGATGATCATGGTCTTATTTTATTGCAAGATTATTATTTTAGAGCAAATAATATCTCAAATACAGATTAGTAAAATTGCGCGCGGGCCGACCATTCTGCCGCTCTTGCCTTCCTTTCTCGCCTTCCCCGCGCGGCGTTAACTCGTCTTTGTCTCGCAAAACCGAGCCCAAGTAAACTGCCCCATAAAGCCAACAGTATATAACAGATCGAACACGTAAAATTTATTCTCCATATTGATCGTGTTCCATGGCAACGATGCTTCAATTGCATTTTAATAACATAAGTTATCTAGGTAATGCTGTGTGAATTGTCCAGCATTATTTATTTATTTATTTATCTATACACAATTAATTTCGTCTCAGCTGCCTAATTATAAGTGCTTTATCGAAAAGAGCTTTACTAGCGAGGATACAACAGAAAAGAGGCTTTTAGCGGAACCTACATCGGAGATGAAAGGAGGACCCAGCTTGCGGTTTGGTGCCTCCTGCAAAATGCACTATGCCTCTTATGTTTGCAGTTTGATTTTATTTGGATAGCTTTTCAGTCAATATAATCTAACTATCACACTTACATAGCTATTTCAAAAGTATAAAATGTTTTGATGTTTGTTACCTGTTCATAACAAATCTTCTAAATGTATTTGCCAAAAATTGCAAACATGTAGTTGATAACCTAGAACAACATAAAGGTTACTTTTTTTCCCGAAACTCGTACGCGTTCGCGGACAAAAGCTTGTAAAGTAATGTGTGAGAAAAAATAGCTCTATTTGGAAGCACACACAATAACAAACGAAATACATTTCTACATTTATTATACAAAGATATTCCGCACCATTAGCTTCACCACTAAATCATTACGTATGGCTCTATTCTTTTATTATATCGGCATGGATTTTGAACTCTTGCAGAAGGATTACTTTTATATCAAGCATGGCAAAAATTACGACAGCCAAAACAATAACTACTAGCGAAACAACAATTTCGAAAAACATAGGAATCGCTACGAAAAGCGTAGCAAAAGCTACGAAATCGTAGCACATGCTACAATAACCGTAGCAAGAGCTACGTAATCGTAGTGCGCTCTAGACTGACCGTAGTAAGAGCTATGTAACAACAAGCAAAACATTCTAGTTTTTGTTACGCTTGTCGCACATGCAAAGCTACTTGCTTTTGATTTCGCTTCGCAGCTGTTACGATAACCACACTATTACCATACGAGTGTGTACGCTTGCTGATTTGCATACCTCTAGATTATGCCTTCGCATTACGCTTTTAAGCAATAATAAATAAATAAAATAAATAATGCTAGACAATTCACACAGCATTATCTAGCCCCAAGCTAAGCAGAGCTTGTGTTATGGGTACTAGATAACTGATATACATAATATAATACAACACATAGATAGATATTTTTTATTTTATATATAGAAAACGACCAGAACACCCTGAACAAATGTTTGCAGATCGTACACACATTTGTCTCGAGGCGGGAATCGAACCCGCAACCTTCTTCGTCGCGCCGACCTCCGCCCACCGCACCACATCGGTCGTCAAACATGACAAATAATTTTCAATAATATTCAACACACTACATCATCTAGATTTATGAGTACGAAATGCAGCCGTCTCGATATTCCCAAGTCTCTTCTTCAGAATGCCGTCGTTGGACAATAACGCGAATAAGTAATAAGCTTTTCATCACCTGCGAGCCTGTGATCCATTTACTCGCTGAAATGGAGGCCGTAATTTTCGTTAGATCGGAGGGAATTGGCGCTTTTTGTTCCGGATCCGGTTTGTTTTCCATTGATACGGACTGACGGAGAGAGAAATGCTTGATTCGTTACCATGGAAGTTATTTTTGGCTCGTTATGGAAAAACTGTTTTTTATTCCTCTTTCATGCCCCTATTACAGTGTGTTTTTTGTCAGGATGGTTGAATTCAATCAGGCTTGTTCAGGATGATTTAAAACAATGTGATATTTTGTGGCATAATAATTTCGTCAATGCTGCAATATCTTTGCAAAATATTTTTGTTGTGCCTGAAATTCATACCTCGGTATTTGTTACCTGGAGTGCAGGTTTAGCACCAAAAAGCGTGTTGGTTTTACGCCAAAACGAGGATATGCGGTGTAAATAGCCTGCAGGTGGCAGTTTGCGTGTAATCAAGTTTTCGTTCGTTGCTAGCTTTCGGTAGTTTGGCTTAGTATAGTATAGACCAAGGAAGAAAATTCATGTAACAAACCACACGACCAATTTGCGACTGATTTGTGCCTACATAGGTAGGCACAAATTGATCGCTCAGATTTCAGCTTCGGGTTAATTTTAATTGAATTTTTAAAAGTAGTATTGACATTTTTTACGGTTTTGTTATAATAATTTTTTAAAATTGTTTTCATGCAAGATAAGATGAACATTAGTTATGTTTGTTACTTTTGACTTTGCATCATTGCATTTATCATCTTAGAAAACTGATTAAATTTCCAGAAATTTTGAGAGGATCAAGAGTCAAATCAGTTTTGTTGTTTGTAGCTAAACTTAATCTAATTTCGATACAATCTCGCAAGCTGTCGTTATCACATGCGTAATTTGTAGTCTGCGTATTCCCCGAAGTTGTCGGTAGAGTTATAGCCCTGCGCAATAATAGTAAATTCAGACCCACGCTAGTAAACAGCTACTTCACTAAATTATCTCTTACACTTTACACGGTGTCAGTGTTAATTTCTTCCAGATAATAAGAACAGGAAAAAACACATCAGCTCGATTTATGAAATATAATAATAGGAGACTATAATGGTTATTCTATGGACATGTGATAGTAAGGTCGGCAATATAAATTCTTTATAGGTACCTAGTTCGTAATTCATCACAAGTTTGCTTACTCTATAAATCTAATCTCTAATATTTATTTATTAAATTTTGGATGAAGGTTTTTTGTATTTAACTAAAGTGTACTTAGAAACAAAAAAGCTAATAGATGGCCTTCGCGGCTTAATACCCGTGTGAATATTTAATACGCTATGCAATGACACAGTTTAGGAATTGTTAAGGAATGAAAAAAAAAAGCCAAACAATCGTCAAAATTAGCTTCAAATGAAAAGAACTAAAAAATCTTTCTTCCAAACTTACAGTCATTGTCTTATCTAAATTATTAATTGTGTCTTTTCTCAATGTAAGCATTTAGAGATAGACTAATAAAACACTAAAACAAATCTTTAATTAAACTATAACAGGCAGGTTAACTTGGAAAAATGTAGGTCTACTCAGAAATTGTGAAGGAAAAAAAAAACGTTAACTATTTTTGTATTTCAGACTGATTTGTATTCAGAAAGGGAATCCATTAGTTAGTCACTAAGTTTTAGGTAGAGTCTTGGTAGCATTTTTGTCAAAGCTTTACTTGTAGATACCTAAACTACATAATGATTTGATTATCAACAGCATCTAGCCGCAAAATAAGGTAAAAAGAAATTGGGCTCTACAATATAAAAGAAAAGAATATTGGCTTGTATGTAAATGCTACACATTTGTGTGAAATTATGAAAGCTTCGCATTTGCGAAATTGTATGTTACTGTGCCTGAATTTTTACAAAAATACTTTGAGCGGTTGTGTAAACAGCTGCAGTACGATGTTTAGTCTTATCTTGGGTGACTAAAAGGACGTGTCAAGCTCCTTTAATCCTGAAGTTATATTTAAATACATTTTACGGTAAAAACTCGTATGTCATCTGATACCGTCAATAAAATACGTCATGTTACGTGCACATTTTGTGCTGTGATGCAAAGAAGCTTTTGAGGTGTGCGACAAGCTTTAAACCTCCCCTAAGTTCGTCACTAGCTCTCTAGTAGGTAACAATGTAGGTATCTGTTTTTCTTATTCCGTCTCATCGATCCAAGTTCACAAGACAATTTTTCACTCTTTTGTGTAGCCAGTGTAGGAATTTCTCGAGACTGACACATGTGTACAGAACTTGGACTCGGGGCGTAATATAAAGAAAACAAACAAGTAAGAATATTTGAACATTATTGGTAAACTTTTATACTTTCGCTTTGGGGAATTGATTTGCTTTGTCTGTCCTGATATCAAATGTGCTCTGTCCAGATCTTAGACATTCTTTCGATTATCAAATAGGATTTCAAACTTAAATCTTTGGGTTGTCTTTGAGAAGCGAGTTGTTTTCTCAAGTTGTAGGTATAAATAATTCAACGGATGTGCATTTAGTGTGGACTATAATAAGTGTTCTTGGTAATGTACTTAAGCTTAATTATAACGTCGGCTCTTGTGACGGCTTACGTAAGACAATCACTCTGATTCTGACAATCGCCGAGAATAGCTCCAGTTGTTTTTATAAACCTCCTTTCTCGACCTTTGGCCTGGTCGACCTCTGTGGGCACTTAATTCAAGTCTATATCTAATCTCGCCGCCGATGAAAACAACATACCTACGTTCTAAGTACATACTGTACGTTAATAAGAAGGTTTATGTTTTCGTCGGTTCCGATTTGGATTTTTTTTAGTGTCCCACTTCCAATTTCAAGATTTTTTTTTGTGTAGATTAGTTTCAGTGACATAAACCTCTGTCAGTCGAGTAAAAACCGCGGCTAGCTGCGGCCTCGACAAATTGCACGGCGCGTTATCGCGTGATTTGTCGGAAGGTCGATTTGAATCCGCGTTCCCCATTCTCCCCTCTCGTTATTTTGCGGTATTCTGGAGAAAACCAGTAAAAGAGGAAACGAACAAAAAGAACCCGCGAACCATTATCCTTTTGAACTGCTCAAGGTAATTCAGTTTATGAATTGGTCATGAATTTATCGGTTGGAATTGGAACTATTTTATTCGGCTTGATAATAATTAGCGGGATCAGAACTTATACTAAACATACCTAAACAAGTTAGAATACTTTAGAGTGCAATGGCAAATTTTATGAACTTTACTATAGCTTTCCATCTCAATCAGACGAAGAAACATAAAACGACCGTGCATGACTTGCATCTAAACTTTTGCCGGAGAAAACAAGACTAAGGGCGCGTTCACATATAACGTCCGTTTTACAGGTCCGTTTAAACGTATGTATTATTGGCGTATGTAGTTGTATGAGCGAGTTCACACAGAATACAGTATTCCGGATCCAGTAAAAAATATCGATCCGCTAAAATAATCAACAATCCGTTTTACAGGTCCGTTTAAACGTATGTGTTATTAGCATATGTAGTTGTATGAGCCAGTTCACACCATAATACAGTATTCCGGATCCAGTATACTGATCTCCAGTAGCGATAGATCCGTTAAAAAGGATCCTGTAAATGCTGTGTGAATACTATCTCCAGTAGCGACGGATCCGTTAAAAAGGATCCTGTAAAAACGGACATTATATGTGAAAGCGCCCTAAAGCTTTATTCTAACATCTCCATTTACCAACACAAACGCTCCCTATTGAGAAAGCTGTCGTAGTAAATCCATTTGAGTTTCCCGCAACTACAAAAGTAAGCAAGTCATGTCAAGTAGCTCCACTGAGACGCTTTGAATATTGCATTTAGAGGTTCTGCTACTCAATGGAACAGCATTATTGGGTCTTTTTTAAAAAACTTGCTAGGAATTGCACTATTTTTTAAGTTTATTTAAGTTTGCGAATTAATTCAATACATTTATTTCAGTTTAAATACACAGGTACATATGTCAGCCATACATTCATAAAAATAAAAGTAAAATAAAAACATCATCATCATCAGCCTATAACAGTCCACTGCTGGACATAGACCTCCCCTAATGAGCGTCATTGCGCCCTGTCTTCAGTTTGCCGCATCCAGCATCTGCCAGCAGTCTTTCGCAAATCGTCATCCCACCTGGTCGGAGGGCTTCCTACACTACGTTTGCCGAGTCGCGGTTTCCATTCAAGAACACATTTACCCCAGCGGTTGTCAAGTTGGTTGGAAGAACCCTTCTCGAGATATGGTCAGCCCACTGCCATATTGATATTTGTCCAAAGGCGGGAAGAGAACCGCAATCTCCTGCATCGCAGACGGACCTTCGTTCACCGCGCCACAGAGGTCGATAATTTAGTTGAAACCTATTCCCTCACTATTCAAATCATAACCGATATGAAAACCTGCCTGATGTTTCCATGTTTAGGCCTCGCAGAAAAAGTGACCACGCGTGAAACAGTAGGTACCTAACCATGCAGCTTCCTCAGTCAAAACATATTCCGTATTTCACACATCTGTGGTAGGTCGAGTAGGCCCATTCATTCGAGGTTAGTAGGTCGAACTAAGAGCCCCTACAGAACTACCGGGAGAATTTAAACTTTACAAGTGGTTTGCTCAAAAATTCTCTAAACTTGCCTTTTGCCGTGAGAATTTTATAAGTCGAGTGGCACCGGAATAAACCAAACTCTTCTTATGCAAAGTTTTTCGCAGTTAATTAAAATGTTTTATTGAAGGCTTTTTGCAGTCACCAACAATACAGACTACAGTAAAAGACGAAAGCTAGGATTGACAGCTGTCGGCAAGGGCATTCTTTGTAGCCTTAACTACTCGTATTTGGTAATTTCTAACTGCTGGTGTGAGTGCCCTGGAAACATTTGAAGATCTTCTCGGACTGGTTAATAAATCGCTAATCAAGCATCAGTAAAAACCTGCTTTGAGTTACGGATAAATACATGTTGTGAATTCGAAGAACACATCCAATAAATATTTTTTTTGTAGGTAATTAAATTACTACGTAGTGTCTGTGTAAGAAAAGATAAATAACTTTTGCAAAAGCTCTGGATCCAGTTCTCTTTTATAACTTTAATTGCTTCTATTTGGTATTTAAGAAAGCTTTGAAGAATTATTTACTTATATAATAACATAGAATCTTTGAGAGGATAAACTAGGATTAGCTGGACGTTAACATAAAAGTTAATAGAAAAGTATTTATTTTTGTTCATCTCTCATTTTCAAGTGATGAAACAAGTTCTAATAACTTTTACATTTCTGTAGGTAACCCTAAACTTTTATCTATTGGTGTCAATAGTTTAATTGGATTCTAGGAGAATCCTAATCCTTTTCAAGTTCGCCAAATTTCACAAATTATTGGTCAACCAAATTCATGTTCTCTCTCGCTGGTTTTTCTAGTAGCGGCTTCTTCTAATTACGCAGGAATTGTTTAGAGAAAACTACCTGACATCTAGAAACGTTGAGTAGGTACCCTACGTGCCTAGATGTCGGGTAATTTGCCAGTAGATACATACAATAATCCTATAAAACTAGTTAAAAGTAAAGGTATACTTAGATACCTCCCTGGAACGCACCAAATCCTGTAAGTAACTAGCTAAGATCGCCTTGGAACAATAAAATTTATAATAATTACTTTTTTTTATTTGTAACAACTGAAAAGAAATTGTCAATTCATTTTATTTCAATCATAAGATCGATTCAACAGTTCCAAGTTCAAGATTTTTTATATCTGGTCATACTTTTTCAAAAAGATGATATAAAACCTCTTTTGTTAAAATCTGTCAATCCTTTTCGGCCCAGTTTTATTTGTTGGGCGTGTATTATGTAAATATTTGTATAGATAGATGGGAAGGACGTAAATAAAACTGTTTGAATGTATTGTGTCCGTTTTCCTCAAGCGGCTCAGTTCACTGAGCGGAATCTTTATTGGCGATTTCGTATGCCTTGTATTCTCCATCCTTTCTCGAACCCAAGTAATGGAACGCATCTTCGAAGGTCATGGAAACTGAGATTATTCTTTTTTCAAATCAGTTCAATATGTGAATTTTAAAGTGATTTGAAAAAGGAATACGATTCGTATGAAGTAAAGTATCGTTCGAAAGTTTGCTAATTTTCATTTGTTTGCTTTTGTATCGTATAGTGCCCACAGCAAAGATTAAGTAGGTACCTATAATGTTACTTCCGAACTCCTATCTCACTATAAAACATATCTCCATTTTAAAAATAACAACGGGGTCTAAATAGAGACTATTTACCCAAAGGTTTAATATTTTAATCCCGCTTTTTCGTGGACAGCTAGCTGTGGCTCATAAACGAATATTTGCTCCCTCGCCAAATTGTTTTGTTAGCAATAAGCATGACCCAGCCTTTCTACAGCTGCAGAATAATCTCTCCCATGATGATACAAGTTTATTGCGAAGCTCGAAGGGCTGAAATAAACTTGTCAGTCATGAAATGTCCCTTGTCAAATACTGAATTTCTGTGGGTATGGCAATACGGTTAGGGTTTCATGGCAAACATGACTCGGCATGAATGTTATTAAGGGATAATATTTGAGCTTTTGATACCAGGTTTATAGATCTTTTGTCATAACGTTTAATTGCGTAAGATTATTGCTGCCATAAATGGGGATGGATTTGTTATAGCGGTCGTCTTTTACTGACGAATACGGCCATTAAGATGCTTGTTTATGCGAAAATACAATAAATTTATTTTATTTCCAGATAAAGCGAAATCAGAAAACTAAAAAAATAAAGCTTCAGAAGTTCTGAAACATAAGTGATACTAGTGATTTGTTGATTAGTCTGAAATTGGTGAATTCGTAAAAACAAAAATGTTGTGAAATTGTGATGTCAGTGAAAAACTCGAAACATGCGACAATGCAGTGGGAGGGAGGGGGCAGGGAGGGTTCTGATTGGCTGTCACCGTGATTCATTGCATTCGATAGCAAGCTTCCACTGAGACCAGACGTCTGGACACCAAAATGTCGGCAGGTAAACTTCCATTTTTTTGAAAACTAACAGTGTTTTGATGGAAAAAAGTATTAAAAATGGGATCTCTCCCGTAAATAGTGAGTTTTCCTATCCCAAGACAACAGCTCGCAAGTTATTTATGTGAAAATGTATTAGTAAACAGAAATACCGTTATCATAATGCATAAGGACACTAGAAATTTATTCCTTACACCATACAGTTGTTATCTACACGAATTTACAGTTACTAATATTATAAAGAAGAAAGATTTGTATTTTTGTTTGTAACGAATTCATAATTCGTTTGTTGTTTGTGAACAATATTTGGTAATTTTACAGTCAGTAAATAAGACTTATTTTAGAGCGCGTTATTCTGCCGCTTAGGCGTACAAACATTTCATTATACATACATACATTGATAAAATTTTCTAACTAATAATCAAAACAATATTATTTTAGTTAGAAGCATGCATTAATATTATAATACTAATAAATACAAATAAACTTAAAAACTACTCGAACGATTTCAAAAATTATTTTGCCGGTTAAAAGCTACTTTATCACTGAGTAACATAGACTATAGAATATACCTGTGCGAAGCTGGGGCGGACCGCTAGAAAAATAATTTCATTCGTCCCTATAAAGAGGAAATAAATAAATAATACTGGACAATTCACACAGCATTATCTAGCCCCAAGGTAAGCAGAGCTTGTGTTATGGGTACTAGATAACTGATATACGTAATATTATACATTACATAGATAGATTTTTTTTATTATACATAGAAAACACCCAGACCAACGGAACAAATTTCTGCAGATCGTACACAAATTTGTTCCGAGGCGGGGATCGAACCCGCAACCTCTTGCGTCGCAGGCAGACTCTCGCCCGCTGCGCCACTGAGGTCGTCGATTTGTATTTTTGTATGTAAAGAATAAACTTATAAACTACTGGACCGATTTGTCTAGTGTGACAAAAACTTAAAAGTAAACTATATAAGCAAACCTTTACTACGAAAGAAAATAACAATCAAATAAAAGTATTAAATGAATACTAGTATTTACAATAGAAACAATTGAGCCATCTGCAAACTGTTGCAAACAATCTACGATATTAAACTTTTTAGCTTATTTTCTTCTTTTTTTAACGTTAAACAAAGTGGCATCCATGAGAGCTAAGAAGCAGTTATTTGGAGACCAGCTGTGCAAGAGATCCAGCTCAGGTGCTCTTAGCTCCAATTTAAGATGCAATTAATTTAATGACACTCAGCTTCACCCCTGGAGAGATTCACTTGTTTCATTACGAGTAGATTTGGTCAACATATAACATGTAGGTATCCATTAGCCAAAAGCGATATATCTATAGAAATCTCAGATCTATGGATAATTATAAATTGCGTAAGAATACTAGCTTGCCAAATGAAAAAAACAAATTTCTTTAAAATTCTGTAACCCCGATAACTTACTTTAAACCATCATATCATTCAAACGGCTGCACCAATATTGATCAAACAATCTAGCAAAACCTTCAATAAGGTCGCCTATCAAATAAAGATAATTAAATCGAAAACGGTTGATCTATATATTCAAAATAATGATTGACGTTTTAGAATGTAATGTCAAGTGTTAATAACAGTCTGCAGTTAGCTCAATTGTTTCTATTATAAATACTAGTTTTAATTTAATTCTATTATTTGATTGTTCTTTTATTTCATAATAAAGTATGTATAAATAAATAAATCTGTCTAGAAGCTACGATGCCACAGTTACACATATCCAATTCATAACATTTTTTTTGACATGGGGCTTGCCTTTGTTACTTTAACCCTTTAAATATGTTCTAGAACTCGAGCTTAAGTGACGGCTTAGATTTTTAGAAATTTGATGTAAGTGTAAATATTACTTTTATTAGTGAAAGTATATTATACTAGTTGTAATTGCTTTATAATAAATTAAATTGTGAATTTATAAAAACAGAATAAAATAAATATTTAACGGGGCTCCCAAATAACAAACGTGATTTTTTTGCAGTATTTATAGATGGTACGGAACACTGTGCGCGAGTCCTACTCGCACTTGACCAGTTTTTTTAAATAGTGTTTGTTCTTATAATACCCAATATACATTAATAACGATTGAGGGTTGGTAAGTACATTTATGGCGCTGTTTGCTTTCCCGAACCCTTCTTAATCCGGTGTTGTTTGCTTCCCTTAATGCTTTATTATATATTATCTGCCCTAATCCATCCAATGCACATATATAAGTAACCAAAATAGGTACGCAATAAAAATAAGAAAATGACTATTTTGACTTCACGGTGTCGCGAAAAGATAATCACTTATTGCAAAGCATCGGTGATATTAAAAACTACTCGCAGAGTAGACGCGTTTTTAATAGGTACCTAAGAGTTCGCGTAGCGCGAATTTTTTTTTGTGGACTAAATTGTTTCTGCGTTCTACAATCAATAAAACGGGCGAAAAAGTAATTTGCCGCAAATAGTAAACCCTTTTCTATGAACTCATGATTCAACCAACTTGATTTACTGGTACCTATTATTTGGACCATCAATTTGAGAAAATAAGAAATTTTGTGATATATATTTACATTTTCCCAAATGCCCCAAAATACGAATTAATCACCGTTGATTTTATCGTAAGTTCATAGAAAATTGTTTACGATTTGCGGCAAATAACTTTATCGTTTAATTAATTGCTTGTGGAAGGTAGAAACAATTAAAAACCACAAAAAATATGAACTTCGCGCCAACCCGAGACGAACAACTGAATATCTCAAATACATACATGACGTACATGTATACACAACGATCACATAATTTAAATTTAAATATGTTGCTAAATGTTGAATCTAAGGGCCAACGCAGACCGGGACGATATGTCAAAAGATGAAAATTTTTATAAATGGTCATTCAAACGAATCGATATAGAAATACGACATAAATTCATCATCAAAAAATCCGTTTCGATGCCGCGGCATCATTTTAAAGCATAGCAATTTGTGTCGTATTTGTTTATCGATACATTTGAATCAGAATTCAAAGTGCTTTATTTCCTTAGACCTTACAGGACTCTTGGACACGTCACAAAACTCAGATTACATAAGTTAAACTAGGAAATAAAGTGATCACTTTGATTTTTTGTCCACTTCTATCTTTTTAATGTAAAGTAAAGAAGCGAACAAGAAACCTTTAATTTGTAAGAATGCTAGTTTTCGAATTGTAGCAAAACTTGTCTCAAGCATTTTTATCGTCTAGATAATCTGATATGTAAGCCTTTTTACAAAGAGTTTGACAATTGGTTTGAATTTATTTATTGAAACGTGTATTGGTAAAAATTTAAATCCTTTGTCATCCCGTCGTCCCGGTCTGCGTAGGCCATTATAGTGACCTATCTTACTTTGACCTCTACACTAGGCACTGGTATAATGTGCCTGATATTGCTGGCGCCAATATTATAGGCTGCATTAACCGCTTCACACCAGGCAAGCTGTATGCCGGTTTGCCAACTTGGTGGCATAATTTATAAGTATGATAATACACTTATTATATAATCCATACTAATATTATGAATTCGAAAATAACTCTGTCTGTCTGTCTGTTACCTTTTCACGCCTAAACGGCTGAACGGGTCTCAATGAAATTTGGCTGGGAGGTAGATGGTATCCCGGGGACGAAAATATGTTATTTTTAATCCCGGAAAAGCCCATGTGATGCCGCGGGCAGAAGCTAGTTCTACATAAATGTAAATTAATTAATAAATTTGTTTAAAAAAATCCACAGACCTCAATTTATAAAACTTACGACAAAAAACAGACTTACTTTTTGTATAATATTTTTATAAAACAGACAGTGTTACAGATTACAAATAATTACACAGAGTTACAAATAAATTTTAACTACACTTCTCAGAATGTTAACTTTATTCTTATACTTACAGAACAGAATTACATAAATTAAACCAATTAATAAATTAATATAAAATCATGTAACTAGGTATCTGTTTAACTTAGGAACACTAGCATCCTTCTCCATTACTATAATTATTTCATTTCTTATTCTCTTGTCGCTGTGAAAGATATCTGCTTTGTTAAAAGATATAAAGAAAGTAAGAAAAATAATTTTATTTATCCTAAATCTACTACACAAAACTATATCTTAGGACAAAATTAAACCTAGGCTTTGCTGCTTATTTTGTGCGAAGTAGGGTTTAGGCCTACACTCATGTTTTCAGTGCTAGGCGTGCGAGAAGAACTCTTTGTTAAAAAAATTCTGTAACCATACACAAAGAACACCGTAACCATTTTTAAACCCACTCACATTTGTACAGCATGCAAAGCTAATTAGTAATGTTCTCTCTTCAGCAGGCTCAGCGGTGGCCATGATTGGCGCAAACCTCCGGTTCGGATCAGCTGGTGCATCAAACTCTTCGATCCTCAACAACACGCGGTACTGCCCGCCCGGTGGCGCAGCGAGTGCGGCCGCCCTGCTCGCGCTTTCCGGGCTAGGCATCTCGGCGAATCTGGCACTAATGACCGTCATACTCAGCAAGAAGCAATTGAGGAGGTCGGTTCCTAGTTTTAGAAGGGTCACTATAATGCACGACAATTTATTGTACGGCCGAATAATGTATACCTTGATAGGCAAATTTCGTCATTATTACCCGTAGTTAATACCTAAGTATATATAATTAAATAAGTTTCCAAAAAAAATCGATTTTGGCAGGACTCGAAACTGCCGTATAATTATAATTATTGAATCGCAAAATGTGTTGGTAAGCGCATAACTCAACAACGCCTGGACCAATTTGGCCAAATCTTTTTTTAAAATGTTCGTTGAAGTTCAAGGATGGTTTTTACGGCGAGAAAAATTAGAATTATTGCTGGAAAAACCCTAAAAATAGCCCTTCTTTTTCCCATACAAATGATTTGTAACTAAAACGTAGTCAATTTGAGCTTTATTGCTAAAATAACTACCCGTGCGAAGCCGGGGCGGACCGCTAGTATTTAAATAATAATGCTGGACAATTCACACAGCATTATCTAGCCCCAAGCTAAGCAAAGCTTGTGTATATACATATTTTTATATTTTATTATGAACAAATACCTGCAGATCGTACAAATATTTGTCCCAAGGCGCGAATCGAACCCGCCACCTCCTGCGTCGCAGGCGGACCTTCGCCCACCGAGCCACAGAGGTCGTCAATTCAATAATTTAAATTTAATTTCTGAAAGATTAACTCAGTGTGCGAGGGCTTTAATACAAAAACCTTAAGTACATAATTCTCATATCGCACATTACACTATTAGGATAAGATCTTTCTCGCTACCCCTTATAATATCATTACCAGCTTAATAGGTTCATAAAAATAAAGCGGATACTAAAATAATTAAATAGGTCTCTCTTATATTAATAAGCTTCGGAATTGGCTAAGAACCTTTTCTAAAGTACCTACTTTCGAATATTACTTAGCTCATTTATCTAAGAAGATAATATAACGTGTTTTACAAAAAGAAAACGAACTTCAAATTTGTGATTCAACTTTCATGGTACTTTGCGTTAGATATACAATTATTAAAAAATCGGAAACAATAATTAATAAATTGTGATATTATTATTAATTGAAATTGTTTTTATGGTTATTATTAGTATCTAAGTAGATTACTATCAATTATGGTGAAAAACCGAAATAAAATAAAAATAAAATTAATTAATGGTAAATCAAGATTACTTCTAAGAGAAGTGTGTGGATGACAGTTACCTTTGCTACTTTTCTATTAGATTAATAAGAAGATTTCTAATAGAAAAGTAGCAACTGTCATCCACACACTTTTAATGAAAAAAGACGTAACCGTAACGACGTCTGCAGCGTTAAATTTGATCCGTGTTCGGATTACTTTGAGCGGCGGCAAGTGGGACGAACGCGGAATACCTTAAATTTACACTGTTTTCTTTTAAGTAGATATGTATATCGTGAAAAATTATATCTGGGAAATGAAAACCACCTCGGGATCATCTGCTATACTAAATCTTAAGAATAATGGAAGTCTGATAGCAATTGGCGATAATTTCGTATGCAGGGTTACTTTTGGTGAGATGGAAATGTACTATATTATACAAGGTGATTTTTTGAGAAGGGCGGTGAAGGCCAAGTTTGAAACCACGAGAGATATAGAAAAGTCGTGAAAGAAGTCATCTATTTAATGAAAATTATGCTGAAAAATATTTTTTTCTAAAATGGAGCCCATACTTTTCGCGACTTTTCTCTAATTCTCATGGTTCCATCTCAATAATCCACCCTGTATAATGACATAAAGGTGTAAGTACATTAGGCAACAATAAACATAGGCCCGTATTATGAAAGTATGCTCAGTCATGGTCACTCAAGCATAGATCTATAGCAAGTTTTCATAACAGGGGCCATAAAGCCTAATTGTCATTCAATAACAAAGAAGTTGAAATGCAAAAACCCGTCAGATTCCAAATATCCAATTTGGAATATCGTTCAGATAAAATAGGTTTTAACAACATATGTTATGCCAGTAGGATTAAAAAAAGAGATAATATAAATTCATTAGATCTTATGTCCTTCATCGATATCCGCGACCCAACCTACGGATTATTTCCAACGTGATACTTTAAAATAACTCGAGTGGCTGTATTTTTTAACCCTTTAGGGTTATAGTTAAATACCAATTCAAGGGTCATTCCTGATACGATTCCAGTCCATTAACATAGGTAATTCCACTCAAGAATCGATATAAGTGCTAACCCTCCAAATATGATTTATAACGGTTAAAGGTCCCGAAATATTCGAAATCTCATTAACCCTTAATAGTCCATAAAACGACTGAACGAAAAATACATTTTCATGGGAGATATGTGAATCGTGTGGTTTAGCTTTAATGAACTAATTTATTCGTATTTATTAGTAGAAAAAGACATAATTTTTTTAAACTATTGAGAAATCAACTACTCATTTGATTTTACTATAATCCAATAAGTACGTAGGGAAATACGTACCTTCCAATTTCGAAGTTTAGAGACATTTCTATGAATAATTAAATTCACCCGTCTCATCGTCTTCAGAAGCATAACATACCAATTCATCCTTCAAATATGCGACCATATGTATATTTTCGATAATAGTCTTTTACTACAAAACAACGATAGCAACTCTATCTCTACAAAATAGAGTTCCTTTTTGGTAGTTTCGTTACAACACCGCCCCTTCTATCTGACCTAGTTTCAGGATGTTTCAAAGTCTTCCAAGACAGTAAAGATTGACCTGATAAAACAGTGAAAAATTATTTCGGGAAGACTATTCTGGCGCTTGGTTGTAAATGGTTTGATTGATGGTTGACAGAAGATATTCTCCAGACAAATCGTTGATGATAAGAGCATAAAAGACCATTTCTAAATAAATAAAAAGGAAAGATAGTTATGTTGTATTTTTGGATAGAGAGAGAATACAGATTCACCAAAGTCTGCTTAAAATCTTTTGAAACGACTGTGTTATGTCAATTTGTCGCAGGCCCGACAAATTGACGACCTCAGTGGCGCAGCGGGCGAGAGTCTGCCTGCGACGCAAGAGGTTGCGGGTTCGATCCCCGCCTCGGAACAAATTTGTGTACGATCTGCAGAAATTTGTTCCGTTGGTCTGGGTGTTTTCTATGTATAATAAAAAATATCTATCTATGTAATGTATAATATTACGTATATCAGTTATCTAGTACCCATAACACAAGCTCTGCTTACCTTGGGGCTAGATAATGCTGTGTGAATTGTCCAGCATTATTTATTTATTGACATAACACAGTCGTTTCAAAAAAATTAGATTTCGGCAGGAGTAAAAATTGTTGGGACCTATTTAATTTCTGAGGTTACCCAGATTTCGAGGGCTTAAGCACTATAAATACAAAAACCTTATAACACAGTCACCTACAATATTCATACATTTAAATATCGATCCAACCCGCCGTGATGTGGTGCAGTTTGTAGACTCCTTTAGAAATAGGTGCCTTAAGAACACAATTAATAATTACAAAAAAATGCTGGATAATTGAGTAATTTCGCCGGATCATTACAAAATTAGCTTTTAGAAAAAATAGCCCAACCGCATTCGCATTAAATGAGGGAATGTTCCTTTAAGAAATTCAGCCAAGCAGTAGCTAAATAGTAGATCCCACAAAATCCTCTGAAATCACAAACGGCGTGGACCTTCCACACCTTTTATTTACGTGATCCACTGAATATAAATGAATCTGAATTGCTGAAATATCCCTTTTATTTACGTGATTCGAAGGGACATTTACGGGTCGTCACCCACGTGACGCTAACGTGACATTTTTGGATGGATGATAAATTACCTATGCTAATACAGATTTCCTTTTACCAAAGTAAAGTTTCATGTACCAGTTTTTTGATATTTTCGAAAGGAAAATAAAGAAGAAAGGTTGCGTAAGATATGCTTTTGTATAAAGAGCTTTGAAAATAAAGGATTATGCGCCTCTGATATCGATACAAGAGACAGGTACTGATGTACATTAAGAAACAAAACGATTGTTTTTGGAGTTTACACATAGCATTCATCATCAGCCTATGTTATTCCCCTTCTGCGGACTATGCCTCCACTAATGAGCGCTATAACATTATCCAGCTTCGAACTATACACTACTTACGTAGTGTGTGTTGACGAAACAGAAATTAGAAATAAAAATACTTAAAGAAACATTATTTTTGTGGTTGTCGTCAGGTGGTCTCACGGACTGCTGTTCCATCAAGCAGTAGTGGACATGGCTCGCGCGGCAATTCTTCTCCCCCTCGGCATTGCGGTGTTTCGATGTCAGCCTGTCTACAAGTGTTCGCTCGTTGAAACCGCATTCCTTTTATTGGTAAGCGAACTTTTTAGTTTTAAATCGTTACTTTTCAACACGATAAAGAAAGGAAATTACGGTCTGTTTCATTTCCACTGACGTTATCTGAAAGTTTAATTGTGTAAAAACAAATAATAAACAAATAAAATGGGTATAAAACGCTCACACTTTCAAGATAAAACTCTCCTTATTTTTTGGCCATGACTTCAGAACCAGTGATAATAATTATTTAGTTTCGTATCCCAGCTAAAAGCTCCCCTCTCGTGATAAAGTTTGCAGAGAGGCAGATATCAATGAATCAATATAAATTGGTCGCGGGTGTCAAACGAAAGCCATATTTCTTCCAAATATATGAAAAGAAAAGTAATATATCACCGTCCATCTCTTGACTCTGATGAATACCAAAAATTGCTTTGATTTTAATCAATATTTCAAACTTCGGTGAGCTCTCAAGGGCTTTGAACAATAATAAATCTTTAACGACATCTCTAAAGTCAGAATTAGGAATTTTCGAATTGAACAAAGTCAAGGCTTCTCTCAAAAGTAACAGATTGTGCTACTGCCAGCCAACAATCGTTACAAAGGCAATAGCGGCCAAAGTGGCAGTGGTGATTAATGGCCACTTAAGAGTCCCAGACGAGTGTGAGCTGAGAATAATCTTTTTTGCTCTTAATTTTGATGGCGCCTTAAAGCCAACTTGCTTCTGTAAATAACGAGGAGAAAGCGAAAATTAATGGAGTTGTTTGCGTTACTTTGATATTTTAAGCAGAAAGCTCACGTGCGTTATGAGACGCCAGCGCTTCATAGCGTAGATAAATGATTCACCCCAATTTAAAAGGAAAATGTTTTTAGGTGACAGTTTCGACGGTAAACATGCTCACAACAGTTCTAAATGACAGCCCCATTTTTCCGGAAAATGAGGAGGAACAAGCTGATTTATCTGCACCATTACTGATGGACAGTCCCCAGGTAAAAACAGTATAAAATAATTTAATTTTCACGACAACGACCTAATTTATAATTTGGGTCGCGACTTTAAGGGGAAATTTTCTTGGAAATACTATGGGTCATCTTGGTTTCTTTAACTTTCCAAATATTGATGAAACTTGTTGAGTTAAATGAAAGACGTATTATTGAAATAATTCACGCATTTTGTTTCAGTGCGTCCTTTTCGGCACTTTCATGATATGGTTCGCATCTATCACAATAAATCTTGGGCCAACTTTCTTATCTGGAGCTTTGGCCGCCAGTGCCGGCTCGTACTCATCCTACGGACCGGGGCCGTCTTGTCCTCTGGTCCGAGGACCCTTCAGGCATTACGTGCTTAACGCGCTCTGGATAGGCGTGAACGCGGTCTGCGTTGGATTGACACTTTTCCACTTGAAGAAACTCCATCGCGACCTAACCAAGGTTTGTGTTTCTCTTAATTGATGCCTTAGAACCGTGGGAGCGGAACAGATGGCATGGAGAGGTTTCATTATACACTAAAGCTTTGTTCGTCATCGCGTTAATTTGCATTGTCATCATTTTCATTTTCATGCCAGGATATTCAAACTTCTCCATGCTCATTTGTGGAATATTAATCGTCATACTGCTTCGTGACCGACTTAGTTAGCCGGAATGACACAAGTTACGTAGTGCTAATGTTCTGCCCAGTGCCCGAAACTCGGGTTCTTGTGTTCTCGAAGTCGTTGTAATTCACGAAGTCATACACATAATATTCCTGCAGCTACACAATATTTTGCATACTAGTCTCACGTTGGCCGGACTAGGTATTTTTGTTGGTACCATGCCAATGTTCTTTGCGGTGGAGCAAATAAGATTTAAATTTTCGGAGGTCGGCTTGAATGAGCGCTAGTGCAGAAAGCGCCATTCGTTTTCGATTCTAAACAAGAGGTCAAATATGCATTTGCAGAATTGTAATCAGAATGGAGTGTTCGATAAATTTAAATCTTATCGCATGCAGGCTAACGTAGAGGCAGTTCGAGTAGCAGGTTTAGTGACCACGCTTGTCAGCATGGCCGGGGACAACAGACGCATGGATGGTCTTCCAAACAGCGTTGGACCCAGGGTACGTACCTGCATGTGCCTACACTGTTGTGACGTCGTAGATATTTGAAGTAGACTTAACAACCTTTACAAATCTTGTTACGTTGAGTACTTACAATTTTTAGCTGCACAGAAAAAAACCTTAATAACCGAATCTAACTAACCAATCTTAGTTTTATTTACCCGATTTTAAATAAAAAAATTGATATCTTTATGCGCACTCTATCCTCTTTTTTTATTCATCCTCTGTACCTTCTAAGCAATCAATATTCCTCAATATTTTCTAATGTCCAGACTGTAGACGGGTCTTTGGATGGTCCTTGCCGTCAGTCCAACAACATGCCCCTGGGCGGAGGGCGTCGGCTCCGTGGCTACCTGGCCAGGGTTGAACGGGAGGGGGTGCGGAGAGTCCGCATGTTCCTGGTCATCACGGCAGCGTATGTGCTGTTCTGGGGACCCCTGTTCATGATTACCCTACTGCACCATCCGGCTTTGACGTCGCATATAGCATATGAGGTAATTTGTAAAACACATAACACATTTTAGATATTATGGCTTATAAAATTGTATGGGGAACAGTGATATGAAGAAAAACGTGTTGTGTTGACATTGTATTATCTTTTGCACTTTCAACATCTTATGGATGTGCACTTGATGACATTTAATTTTGCAGTTTTTTAACTATTTTACTTTTTTTGATTCTCTACACAGATGTACTTCCAAATAACGCTACACATCTCATACGTGCACGCTGCCGTGAATCCCCTTCTGTTCATGGCATTACATCGGGCGCTGCGACGTGCAGCACTGCAACTGTGCTGTGGCTGCTGCGTGCATTGGAGCCAGTTTGTGCTGGCCCTCACTGCTGCTGGTGGGTACTGAAGATCAGAGGAAAGACAGAGCTCTATCATACTGGCGGTTTTGCGAACGGGTTTTAAGTGGATTGGTCAATGTGTCTGCGACGAAAGCTGTCATATTTACAGGGAGAGGTGGAATCGTGATAGTCTTCTCAATGTTGACCCGTTGACCGATAAAAGCAGTACTCTCGCAAACCACCAGTGTGATAGAGACGGTATTGATTAGATTGTTTTTTGTTTGGTAGCGCAATCTCCGCTGGCTCCAGCGTCGTTTTCCCCAGCGGCCGCGTCTCCCGAGCCTCCACCCGCGCCGCCGCCCCCGGTCAACCAGGCACCCCATGAATCAGGTTCTCTCGCGCCACACACGATGATGGTAATTACCTCTTATATGTAAGTGTTGACACCGTACTATGTGGTTTAATTTGCACAACCCCGCACCTTTACCCTTAGAACGTAGTCATCCGACACTAACCTCACGGTTGCGCCCCTCGTAGAGTCCAGAACCCACTCTCTTAGGGTTGATACACGAAACAAAGTAGAATCAATCTGAGGCCAGAGTCCATTTGAGGATAATACCGAGACGTGATCTTGGTACGCCAATCATATTTCTCATATTTATATCGGATTTGCGTAGTTCACTTTCCGCACGATAGAGGCGCTGTGCCAAAACTTATGGAAAAAGAAGACGTCACGATCACGTCTCGTTATTATCGTAAAATAATCTGACCCTACAGATTTTTGTGTGTCGTCTCTTATGGAGTTTACCTATTTCACCGTGCCATTGTATGGCATGAACGTATCGGACACGGAAAACATATATCAAAATTAACATGTTCTCGTAAGATTCTCGTAGCTTGCGTTTATTGTCATGTGTTGATACGATTACGGTCATATTTTGGTACGGGGCTAATGGGTAGAGTCCTTTAGTTACTGAATGAAATCTCGATCTCAGAGTTGGGAAGTTGAGGAGTATGATGCTGAGAGTATGTCGAGTGCGCGTGTACAGGGAGACGAGGATATGATGGAGCCGTGGAGCGGCAGCGTGCGGCGTCTGCCGCGCTCGCCGAGCCCGCTCCTGCCCGCCGCCATCTGAGCGCGCCCACGCCGCCCCCACCCCGCGCACGCGCCTGCCCCGCGTCCTACCCTGCGCGCGACGCTTGCGAGTACGCGCGCCGCGCCGCTCCACAGACATATCGGAAATATGGCTGATATTATCATCCCTTCAAGAATTTTTATGCGTTTAAAAAACTATTCTACATGTGCATTGTAAATAACATCTCTTGATGAATCAAATAAAGGGTACTAAGATAGTTATATGTGTCAGTAGTTTGTGATGTGGGATAGTGTTAGTTTGTGTATTATACGAAATTAGAAAGCTCAAATTCTAAAAACCTTCATCTATTGTTCTAAGTACTGTCTAGTGATGAATGTTAATTATGCACCTTATTCGGTAGATGTTCGCACTTGATCAGTGAAGTATTGATGTAAAGTACCTATTTAAATAATATTATGTGTAAAAAGAATAATACCTATATTTTTGTGACAAAACCAAGAAATATATTGGACAATTAAATTGGAACACCAAAATGTAGTGAGTAAAACATGAGTGCGGAGTGAATTTGTGAAAATCCGTAATCTTGACATTTTTAGTGAAAGTGCACAACTGACTTAAGAAAACAGTGACTTATTTTAAGGATCATCTAGTTGTACCTTTTAAATCAAGTAAAATATCAATTTGTCACGTAGAAATATGGTATCTACTATAAAAACTAAACAATCTTAAAAAAACACAAATAAAAACAATATGTTACATTTGGTTTCACAAAAAGAAATTGGACAGATTCTGAAAGGCAGTGTCCTCGTTAAAGCAAAACTATTATTTATTGATCAAAAGGACCGACGGATTTTTCTGTACAATTTTTGGCAAATATGCAACTTTCAGCGACTCACTGATTAAACACTAAAAAAATAATAAAGCAAAGCTTTTACGAGATTAAAGCTATCTGACTTAATAAACTGTAAGGTTTTCTTTACTGTAGATAGGCATCAATTGAATAACGTTCAGAACGTTTGAATGCAAGCGGGTTCTCTGCGAACCTAGTTTGTGTCATGAGACTTACGTATGTACCACGCAATGTAATGTAAATGGAGCATTTCACCAGTGTTGAAGGACTGCGAACACGAATCGAACTTATACCTACACGCTTCTGTGTCCGGTCTGCTCGCGACCGTAGCATCAGTACTTAGTTTGGTCGTGTTCGTGCTCGTTGAGACGAGCAACCTATTCACACTGCCGAACCAAGCATCCTGCGAAAAACTTTGTATTCGTTCGAAACTCCGAGAAATTGCGGATCGCGCCGAGCTTACGTTGAAAGACTCTTTTTGGGCACGCAATTATTACACACTACTCACTAGTGATCCGATTCGGTTCCACACGGGTAATATGTAATTATGTTCATTAGGGGTTTTGTAGGACTCTAATGATGAAAGATTTCTCCAAATCGGTCCAGTAGTTTGGGAGTTTCAATTCAAACAAATCTTTCCTCTTTATAATATTGCTGTTGGTGTCTTTGTGGCGAATCGATTATAGTGATCGCAGCCGCTCTTTTATTTACGTGGGAAGAGTTTTCCCCACATCTTCATGGTAAATTGAAAAATGAATTCTTCACGTTAGACACAGTGTCAAGTAATGGAAAATTATTATTAATTGTATGAGTAAACAAATTATGGAGATTGTATGATATTTTCACCAGAGCCTAGTTCGTTATCCAGCAGCCACGTGCGGGTTCATCATCTTCGTTGCGTAAAATTGTCTGAAACAAACTTAAATTCGCAACAAGAAAAATTTACGTTCTTCAAACACTAATGATGTTTGCAGGTCTAATGATGTTTGTAGGTAGCCCGCTTACATTCATACTGAATCCGTTAAAATACGATAGTTCTATAGGAAAATAATTATATTTGTTATTGTATTTGAGATTTCTTATATTTTAAAGACTGATATAACATGGTTTCTTTATATATAATTTATAAAATACCTTAACAATTTAGTTAAAGTATCTGAGTAAATAGAGAATCGCACCCTCATTTATAATAATATAACACATACATAAATAAACGGTAAGTACCTAAATGTATAAGTTACCTAAAAGTCCGGAATTTTTTATTAAACATTTAGTAGGAATTTTACTTTTTAATGTTTGAATTTTCTATAATATGTAACTTAAAGTCGTCCTGTATACATTTTCGTAATAATATACAATTTTTTGCATTATTTGTTCTAAATGTAAGTTGATGTACTTATGATTATAGAAATTAAGTAACTATCATGGAAGATAAATTTTGAAATAATTACAATATGAAATAAAGAGGTATCTTCAAACTATTATAAAAAGAAGAAATGGTAAATAAATGGAAATAAAATTATTTATTAAATGTTATGTGTTGTTTTATTCAATATATTTTGGTTATTACAATCAAATTTTAACTAATAGAAACAAATTACGACTAGAACATGTTTAAATTTATTTAAAGTGCCTAAAAATCAATAGATATATTGCAATGCGGATTTTGCGGATAGACAAAATAACAAAATGATAAACTGCAGGCAGATGCTGGATGGATGGAGACAGGGTGCTATGGCGTCCATAAGGGGAGGCCTATGTCCAGCGGGGAACTAGCTTAGGCAATTAGCAACAAAATAAATATTTTTGACCGCATCTTTTTCTATGTTTAGCAAACAAGGTGTACAATAAATAACGTAAGTAAAGTACTAACAAAAGGCTACGGAGCAGTGGACTTAAGTGTTAGTGGTGAATGAGCTACGTCCTATATCCATCTTTCCTATAAAATGTCATTTTATAGGAAAGATCGATATATAATTTGTTGAATTGACACATTGTGTCAATTCAACGTTTCCTCAACTCCATACATTAGAAATGTCAATTGTTATTCAGCAGCCGAAAGGGAAAAGCCGTTTGAAACTTCCAAGGCCCTTGGGAAGACTCCGCTCGCATCGACTTATGTGTATTCAGGCCTTTGCCGGCTGTCGGTGTTCTAATAATAGCACGTTTCATAAATTACTATTCGTCGTAAGATATGGACATTGTTCTTGACTTCGTGACAATCAACGGAGTGCTGCTAGATTAATTTTTGATTGCTGGACGATCTACCGACCCTTCACCGTAAAATGTCCACTGCCTTGGGAATCGCCAACATCACGGGACATCATACCCGCCTCACCTTTGATTGAGATAAACGTTGTTCAATATGATCCATATGCAATCAAAATACTATTTATTGGTAGGTACCTTAATCTCCTACGTATTTCTACTTTCCTGGTACTTTGCGTAAGATAGTTAAAAAATCCTTCGAAATAAATGGTAATCAAGATTACTTGCACAAAAATTGTGCGACCGGCAGTACTTTTGCTACTTTTCTGTCATAAATCTCAAAATGCGACGAATCAGAAACGTTTGAGTTTCTAGACTCGTACCACTGGATTCGAACCAAAGTGGGAGGAGTTAGGAATAACTAATTTTACGGTGAAGGGTCTGTAACAATACAGGACGGTAAAGAGTGGCACAAGAGTTTTGAGGCCAACAGAGGGCAAAATCTGATGATGATGACAGTTGGCCATTTTACGGTGAACGGTCTATACACACCATCGCTAAGTACTAAAGTAGAGCTTGTGTTACGGGTACCTACCATCATTTACTTAGTTATATTTTCACAATGAATTTTAAAAGGAATCCTGTATATTGCTACTAAAATTCATTGTGAAAATATGACTAAGTAAATGACGCCGACAATTCACACAGCATTATCTAGCCCCATACTAAGCATAGGTGTTATGGGTACTACTAGATAACTGATGCACTTAAAACATTACATTAATTGAATTTTTTTTGAGGGCTATTGTGGGGAAGTCCGACACCGTGAGATTTCTCGAAAAGGAGTTACGTGCGTACGTTTCAGATTTCCCCTCAGTTTCCCTGAAAAAAAAACTCACCCTGTATATGTATTTATAATATAAGTAAAACGCTAACAAATTAGCATTTCTGAATTTGCAAACCAAGTAGGTTCATACTTCGCTTTAATTAGATTATGAATGTTTCCGAATCCAATGAATTCTCAAAGCATATTAATACTCGCATAAATTCCAGACTTTTAAAAGCTTTTGTTGTTTGTTACATTAAAAAGTTACCAAAGAACAAAATTGTATCCGAGGAAATAAAGTCCATTTAGAATCAGCCTATGTCACTCTCCACAAAATAGATAGATTGCGACACCAAGATTAAAAATGGTACCTTTGACGTTATATGACTAAAACGAATTACTTTACTATGGCAATGGTATAGTCGCAGAATCGCCATCATAGGCACGTTTAGGTAGCCATTATAGGCACGTTTAAGTAGCCATCATAGCCACGTTAAGGTAGCCATTCTAGGCACGTTTAGGTAGGTTGCCGTGTAGTGCCGGCTTAGAATTTGCAAAAACCCAACACTTGCCGTAGGTGTCGTAAGAGGCGACTAAAGGACATACACCAGGGGGCGAGCAGCCCCTCTTGCAGAATTGATCTACCACCGAACTGCGATTCCCAAACCACATGCCCAGTGTGGGGATTATGGGCATTACCCCCATGAGATACAAAAATCAGGGAGAAGTCTGCGTCCAGCAGCGGACCATTATAGTCTGTTGAGGTTAGGTAGGTTGAAAACAATCTAAAACCATTCTGTCAATCTCTATCTGGCGTTTCTTTCATCTTAGGATTTTATGGCGATTTTAACTGTACCATTGTCACAGTGAAGCGATAAGTTAGCAGAGTTGGACCCCTGGCCAATTAGTCAAAGCTATCTTGCTTCCTTTGCTTGCTACGACGACTGTCTGGCTAAGCTATAACCGTGTTGATATGTAGAGCTGCGATGCAAACAGTGTAGTGTTATATAGATCCAGCTGATTTAACTGTTTGTGTGAACTGAATTGTCCACTTTATTATTTTATTTTATTTCTGTTTTGGGTACCTACATCTATTTTTTTTGTGTTTTGTATACCTGAACTTTTTATTCTATCTTTCCTTGCTATACCTAAATTCTAATTAACTTCGCTGATAGGTATATCAACATCTCCTCAATTTTGTATTCTACCTACCTTGTCTGTGCTGTTCTTGTTGAGTCAAATAAATGTATCTTTATTTTTAGCTTTATTTATAAGAGTAGGTATGCCTTCTAAGTAGTTGATTTTGTATTTTTGTATTCTTCTCAGAGTTGTTTATAGGTTAAATATTATCCGTTATATTATACCTACAGTAAAGTTTTAAAATTCTGTCAACCATGTTTGTTTCTTTCTTTTGATGTTTTAGGGCCAGCTCAGACATCTATGTATTTTATTTGTTAACAAAGGGATTGATTAAAAAATCAAAAACAATTGATGGAAAATATTTAGCGTCATTGGAATCATCGGAGCAAATCGCTATATATATAATATATTCATAAATTTTTGGTTTTTAATTCTTTTATTCATCATTTCATTTATTCATCCATTTTCGATCTAATTTGAACGTTTTTGTGTTTTTGTTTTGGTATCTTAACTTATCTGCTTTGTGTTATTTTAATGAGTTTTAGTTAGTTTTCACTCATAAATGTCTTTGTTGATATATTTATAACAATACATAAAATATTCAGAAAAATATTAAATATTTAGGAGTTTCTCTGAAGGATAGGATTCGTAACGAATACATCCGACAGAGAACCAAGGTTATCGACATAGCTCAAAGGATTAGCAAGCTGAAATGGCAGTGGGCTGGCCATATATCAAGAAGAACCGACAACCGCTGGGGTACACGTATTCTTGAATGAAGACCGCGGCTCGGCAAACGTAGTGTAGGACGCCCTCCGACCAGGTGGGATGACGATTTGCGAATGACTGCTGGCAGATGCTGGATGCGGCAAGCTGAAGACAGGGCGCTATGGCGCAGAGCAATATTGCCAAATATTTAAGATTCACGAGGATAATTAATTACTTGAATAGGTATTTGACTTAGGCCATTATTTCATTAGAGCGCTCGGTGTAAATGTTTATCGCCCTTATCAAATTTAACTGAAGTTTGTTTTAATTAATAATGTTCTAAGAAGTTCTAAACTGAAGTCAAAAACCATAAAACTTCAACTAAATTGAATGTTAGTTTATAAAAAAAAAAAATATATATATATATACCGGACCATCTACGAGTACACAGTACCTATTATCTATCCCCAAAGTAGAGCTTATGTTATGGGTAGTACCTACTAACAACTAATATACTTACATAAGTACATAGTAGATGTTTTTTATTAAACATAGAATACATCCTGTACAAATTTCTGCAGATCGTACAAACATTTGTGCCGAGGCGGGAATAGAAACCGCAACTTGCGGACCCGCAACCTTCTACGTCACAGGGGAATCTTCCCCGCTGGGCCATAAAGGTCCTTGAGATCGAATAATAAACGGTTTAACACTTTTGAACTAACACCTTCACCTAGGAGGCTCATGTTTTGTTCATGCCCTTTTAGGTTTCCGTACCTAAAGGGTAAAACGGGACCCTTAATAACACTCCGCTTTCCGTTTGTCACCAGGCTGTATCTTATAAACCGTGATAGTAGAGAGTTGAAATTTTCACAGATGATGTGTTTCTGTTGCCGTTATACAGGGTGTCCGGTAATTAATGGATAACCCCGCAGGCACGTGTAGGGGGGCAGAAGGGCAACTCAGAAAAAAATATTAAAAAAATCTATCTGCATTTTTTTTATTTTTTTTTATTGCTAAATTTTATACGTTTGTTCAAATTTTTGGGCACTACGGCTACAAATTGAATAATAACGAATTGATTTCGTTTGAATTCGTTATTATTCAATTTGTAGTCGTAGTGCCCAAAAATTTGAACAAAGGTATAAAATTTAGCACTTAAAAAAAATTTAAAAAAAATCCTAGACCGTTGCAGATATATTTTTTTTATATTTTTTTCTGAGTTGCCCTTCTGCCCCCCCACAAGTGCCTGCGGGGTTATCCATTAATTACCGGACACCCTGTATATAACAACAAATACTAAAAATCAGAATAAAAGGAAAAATACATTTTTTGCTCCATTTTGCTCGATGTTGATAACGGCAACAGGTAGACACTTGAAATATGCACAGACACTTAGTTATAAATTCACGTCAAAAATAAATAGGTAATTAAATTAAAAAAAAAACAAAATATAGTCTTTGCCCTTTATTGTACGTAATCCGCCCTAAGTTTCCATACAAAGTTTTTGTGTGTCTGTGTCTTTCGAATTCATTTGGAGACTACCTACATTTTAGATTTTAATGAAATTTTGAATACATAATAGGATAAGAAATAGCAATGTTTGTACATTTTTAGTTTTTCATAAAACATAATTATCATCAAATGAGAGAGACAATTCATTTTCGCTTGATGATTTTGTTGTTTATAAACTAAAACGTTGAAAACAAAGCTATTTCTTCTCCCATTATGTATGTAAAATTGTGGGACGTAGTTATCAAATACATCGAAAACTACGTTTTGTATGGAGTCCCAGAGGCTGGCACCCACCGTAAGATAAGTTTCGAAACTGTGTTTTTGACAAGTCATAGAAATATCATTTATTTGCCACTACAATTACACACAACATAAGTTTACAATACTGAATTAAAAAATTAAACACATTCATCAAAAAATAAAGAACATTATTGCGGAAAAACTACTTATATAATACAATATGTAGAAAATTTATAGGTAAGAGTATTTTAAAGTCTACTTTCTAGTTGGCTTTTGGCAATTCACTACATCAATCGGATTTACAAACACAATACGCGCCAACGAATAACCCTGCCCACTCAATCGTGACGTCACATCGTTATTCTGATTCTTCCAATGGATTCATTGTTGACAAGCATTGGTAATATTATTTTTGTTACGTATTTATCTTGCCAGCCTCAAATATTTATAGAGCTAATTGGTTATTATGACAAAATGTTGCCTTGTAGCCAAAACAACCTTGAGGAAAAAAACATCTCATCGCTACGAACTGGCTTTCTAAAGGCATTTAAAGGCAATATTCTGTCCCAGCTTGCTAAGTTTCCCCTTTAAAATTTTTTTTATTGTAGCGAGCATTTTCCAGGCTCTAATTAATTCATTGAAAGATCACTGAAGTGGAATTTAATTTGAGCCAAATTAAACTAACGCGTGAGAGTTTTTAGCTCCAGCAGTGAGCGAGGCTGTGAGGGAATGAAATTACCCAGGGGAATGAGGTGCCTACAGGTGCCTCTCAGTTTTTTTTTTAGTTTAAATACACGCCAAAAACAGGTAGATTTGGGTAGGTTAGGAGCCGTGCTTGTGGTACCTAATACCCAAATCTTGTAATATTTTGCCTTTGTATCGAATGATAGAATTTTCCAGTTTTTTTTCGTGTATCGTCCACCGTTTTAATGAAATATTACCATGGATGTTGGTAAGTATGTTGGTAGTGCTCATCTACTTACTTTTACAATATCAATGCCGCAAACGTGACTGCCACTGTCATGTCAAAGTGCAACATCATTTGAAACCTATCATCGAGTTTGTAAGAAACGATTGGATCTTTGTCATTCTACGAAAAGTAGTTCCTCTTGATCCTCTTGATCGACGACCGATGTGGCGCGGTGGGCGAAGGTCTGCCTGCGACGCAGAAGGTTGCGGGTTCGATTCCCGTCTCGGGACAAATGTGTGTACGATCTGCAGACATTTGTTCAGGGTGTTCTGGTCGTTTTCTATATATAATAAAAATATCTATCTACGAGTATGTATTGTATTATATTATGTATATCAGTTATCTAGTACCCATAACACAAGCTCTGCTTAGCTTGGGGCTAGATAATGCTGTGTGAATTGTCCAGCATTATTTATTTATTTATTATTTATTTAAATAAAATATAAAAAATAAAAATAAATAGCAAAATCTAGTAGGGGCAATTCAAGGCACTAAACGTATAGAGGACTCGATAGCGAAGGAAGTATTTGTATATTGCGCTCAGATCATACTAAAATCTCTGTAACCCAGTTTTTAAATAATGACGGTTTAAAGAATGACGTTTTAAAGAATGACGTTTTAAAGAATGACGTTTTAAAGAATGACGTTTTAAAGAATGACGTTCCATAAGGTTACAAAATGAGTATTTTCGTTTTTAGGGTTTCAAAGATCGGTTTTGAAACCCTTATGGTCTCGCTCTGTCCGTCCCCGCTCTTTCTTGAATATCTCAGTAACTACTGCAGCTATTAACTTGAAATTTGAAATAATGATACATTTCGTGCGCCATTACTGATTTTAAGAAAAAAATATATAAATAAATGAAAAATGAAAATGAATATTTTCAGTACAAATTTTGATGTTGAAATTTCAAAAGAGACCTAGGAAGGCAAATGGGGTATCAAATGAAAGATATCGTTTTGTACATTTCAAAACACTTTTTGAAATTTCTGTAAATTTCATACTTTTTGAAATATTTCAAAAAAAGTCGAAAAATTGACCATACCCCCCCCCCCTATCTCCGAAGATTGCACACCGATCCACGTACAATGTATTAGGCGTTTGTAGATATCGATCTATATTTTACAGGAAAAATATACAGAAGTCTGTAATAATAATAGTTTTTGAAAAATGGTCAAAAAGAGGGAGAATTTTTTTTCAAAAGGGAGTGTACCTACCTATGTGGGGAATCAAATGAAAGGTATCGTTTTGACCATTTCAAAACACTTTTTGAAATTTCTGTAAGTTTCATACTTTTTGAAATATTTCAAAAAAAGACGAAAAATTGACCATTCCCCCCCCCCTAGCTCCGAAGATTGCAGACCGATCCATGTACAATGTATTAGGCGTTTGTAGATATCGATCTATATTTTACAGGAAAAATATAGAGAAGTCGGTAATAATAATAGTTTTTGAAAAATGGTCAAAAAGGGGGGGAAATTTTTTTCAAAAGGAGGGGTACCTGCCTATATGGGGTATCAAATGAAAGGTATCGTTTTGACCATTTCAAAACACCTTTTGAAATTTCTGTGAGTTTCATACTTTTTGAAATATTTCAAAAAAAGACGAAAAATTGACCATTCCCCCCCCCCTAGCTCCGAAGATTGCAGACCGATCCATGTACAATGTATTAGGCGTTTGTAGATATCAATCTATATTTTACAGGAAAAATATAGAGAAGTCGGTCATAATAATAGTTTTTGAAAAATGGTCAAAAAGGGGGGGAAATTTTTTTCAAAAGGAGGGGTACCTGCCTATGTGGGGTATTAAATGAAAGGTATCGTTTTGACCATTTCAAAACACTTTTTGAAATTTCTGTCAGTTTCATACTTTTTGAAATATTTCAAAAATAGTCGAAAAATTTACCTTTCCCCCCCCCCTATCTCCGAAGATTGCAGACCGATCCATGTACAATGTATTAGGCGTTTGTAGATATCGATCTATATTTTACAGGAAAAATATAGAGAAGTCTGTAATAATAATAGTTTTTGAAAAATGGTCAAAAAGGGGGGGAATTTTTTTTCAAAAGGGGGGGTACCTACCTATGTGGGGTATCAAATGAAAGGTATCGTTTTGACCATTTCAAAACACTTTTTGAAATTTCTGTGAGTTTCATACTTTTTGAAATATTTCAAAAAAAGACGAAAAATTGACCATTCCCCCCCCCCTAGCTCCGAAGATTGCAGACCGATCCATGTACAATGTATTAGGCGTTTGTAGATATCGATCTATATTTTACAGGAAAAATATAGAGAAGTCGGTAATAATAATAGTTTTTGAAAAATGGTCAAAAAGGGGGGGAAATTTTTTCAAAAGGAGGGGTACCTGCCTATGTGGGGTATCAAATGAAAGGTATCGTTTTGACCATTTTAAAACACTTTTTGAAATTTCTGTGAGTTTCATACTTTTTGAAATATTTCAAAAAAAGACGAAAAATTGACCATTCCCCCCCCCCTAGCTCCGAAGATTGCAGACCGATCCATGTACAATGTACTAGGCGTTTGTAGATATCAATCTATATTTTACAGGAATAATATAGAGAAGTCTGTAATAATAATAATTTTGAAAAATGGTCAAAAAGGGGGGGGATTTTTTTTCAAAAGGGGGGGTACCTACCTATATGGGGTATCAAATGAAAGGTATCGTTTTGACCATTTCAAAACACTTTTTGAAATTTCTGTAAGTTTCATACTTTTTGAAATATTTCAAAAATAGTAAAAAAAATGACCTTTCCCCCCCCCCTATCTCCGAAGATTGCAGACCGATCCACGTACAATGTATTAGGCGTTTGTAGATATCGATCTATATTTTACAGGAAAAATATAGAGAAGTCTGTAATAAAAATAGTTTTTGAAAAATGGTCAAAAAAGGGGGGAATTTTTTTTCAAAAGGGGGGGTACCTCCCCATGTGGGGTATCAAATGAAAGGTATCGTTTTGACCATTTCAAAACACTTTTTGAAATTTCTGTAAGTTTCATACTTTTTAAAATATTTCAGAAAATTGATTGTACAAATAATTGGCAAATGTTTGAAACCCTCGGCGCGCGAGTTACACTCGCACTTGGCGAATCTTGTTCTTTTTTACTAGCACTGTGACGGTAGCTTAGGGCCCTAATTCCACTAAATAAATCGTTTCAGTTGTCTCAGAATGACACTATTTGGTATTTTACCTTTGATTGATCGATTGAAGGGACGCGCGCGTTCAAAGTTTCAAGGTTGAAACCATTTTATTGAATCTCTCCGTGAAAATAGCACCACACGCAGTATCTACAGTTTCTTTCATCTATGGACGATTCTACGATGATACGATTTAAATAGTAAAGTGTGCAGATGTTAATGATAACAGTAGGTACTTAGTTAAAGAAATCACGGTTTCTAGTAACATTCGTAAGGAATGCTTTAATAAATACATTAATTTCAACATGTTCATACAAATAAACGCTAAGCCCATGAAATGTAATTAATAACTAGCTGCGAACCGCGGCTTCGCCCCCGTGGAAATTTATGTTTCCAACTTTCTTAATTTTTTCTTTCATAAGAACCTTCTCCTGACAATAACAAACACAACAAAGAAAGAATTAGCGAAATTGGTCCAGGCGTTGTTGAGTTATGCGCTTACCAACACATTTTGCGATTCATTTTTATATTATAGATTTGAATATGCATGTCGGACAGTGCGCGTCTATGAATGGCACATCGCAACCTTCTCCAAACTTTAACTTGAAGGAATGAGCATGTGCATGTGCAGCATTTTAACAATCCTCTCGAATAATTTATTTGTTGATATCTAATGAAGAAAATCTTTCGATATTATGTAGAGCTTACGTACGTACCGACATTCCGTTTTAGAAAGCAAGATATTTTTGTTAACAAAGACGAAAAATAAAAAGACATTTATGTACGAAAATTAACAAAACTTGTACCAATAACAGACAACGACCAGGTAGCACGGTAACAACTTAAAATAAAAACAAAATCTTCAACAACGTATAATGCACAGAAAAAAATGGTACATAGGAATTTGAAAACTGATAAGAGACAAATAAAATAAATAACGGGGTTAAGCTTTTTTCTCGCTTTCCAAAAATCTTTGAAGTGGTGTGATGCCAGAAATTCTCACTTGTTTAGCATTCCTCAGAAACCACTTGAGTTTTGCCTTAAAAGTTCGCCTTGATTCCGACATATCGTCATATAATTTCCCTTTCGTAGGTTTGCCATGCAACAACCATGTACAAGCACGCCGCGCGTACATTTCGCACATCACAGTCCATCACACAACATCATTGGACATTTTGAACGCGATGTAACCCAAAAATTATTTCGAATTTCTGCGTTTTGCTCCAATACCAGTGTCGCCAACTTTTGTTTGGTTTTGTAGCCACTTTGTTTACATGGTGTTTGTTTTACTTTGTCATCTTGGATTCTATGAAGAGTATAGGGTGTGTTTTGGTGAGCACTTTCGGATTTTAAGAGCTATTAGCCAACTGCGATATATTCCATTAAATATGATATAGATCCCGCCTACTCTAATTTTTGCACCTTCATCGGAAATACAGCCTTTGTTTTCTTACATATTTTTCATTCAGAGCATGCAGAATGTGTAAAGCCACAGTTCTTTTGTTTAATACGGGGTTATTTTCCATTCTTATATTTTTTGTTATTGTTTTTTTTACAGTTTTAACTCTAATAATTGTAAGTCAGTTTATGTATTTTTGGGTAGAAATAAATATTTCCCTTTTACTTCTTCACTTGCTAGTAGCAAGCTCGCTGTCCGTACACTTTTAATTCAAATTCAAACACGCCTTCATAAAATGTGACATAGAATAGGCAGTTAGCTGTAGGTAACGATGTAGGCAAACTTACATTTGTGAAGGCTGATCAGTATTCAAGTACAAACTATGGGCAATAGTTACGTAATGACATTAATATTCATATCTTCCATTAACTGATACACTGGCGTTTACTGGCTTTGATATTCATTAGGGGTTGGGGAAGATTATAACTTAATGTATACGTCGCCGCCAGGTCGTAGCAACGTAGAACTAGTATGTTTGTAGAATGGCGAGGCAGATTGCTAAACGGTGCAATTCTATTAAATTGCCATGTCTATTATTTAACGATCCCGTTCAATAAAATATGGCTAAAGTTATATAGCCAATTCGTAGAGTTTAATTAATAACGTTTGTTTTAAAATCTCTGATTAAAGTCTTTAACAAACGGTAACCAACTAAAAAAAAGGTTTTAACGTACCAAATTGAAATCAATCCACATATGTAGGCAGGTACATTCACGCCGTAATGAATGAATAAATTCTATATTAACGGCAAAGTGACAATTCTGGAAATGTCACTTTGCCGTTAATGGTGTCAAGTAATGGAAAATAATTAAGATTGTACCTATGAGTGAACAAATTATGAAGATTGTATGATATTTTCACCATAGCCTAGTTCGTTATCCATGCGGGAACACCACGTGCAGGTTAGGTAGACTTGGGAAACGAGATGTTGGAGTCTCTCTTGTACCTCCACGCCGTAAGCAGAAGCAACCTTCGTATTTTGACAAGAGCCCTAACTAGACATCACCCGTCGAGCTTTACCAGCGTCAGTGTGATAGCTACTCCCGAACCACGTGGTCTAATGCGAGACGACCATCATCTCACATTATCCGTATGACTCTGATTCCTTGGAAGATGGTCGACCTTTAGTTTGGGCCACGTGTGTAGATACCGTAGCACCTTGCATCTTGCAGGGACATCAGCAATGACTGGCTCAAGTCCCAAGTCCCTCAGACGGTGAAAATACGCTAATCTTGACCGAGGTTAAATATTCGAGCCATTTGGGGTGGAAACCCTAGGTCCTTGGGCTCCTGGGGCACACGCAATGTACAAAGATCTTGCAAAACTCCTAATAGGTGAGGTCACGTGATCGGAATGATGGGTTTTATTTGGATCACCGAATTTCCATTGCCATGCAACGTGGCAATGCTGCCAGCATTCTGGGTAATCTGCCTTCTGGTCACGGCTTAGATTTTTAGAAAATACATAGATTTAGTTTTTTTTTTGTTTAGATTTAGAGAGTGTAAATATTACTTAGTTGTAATTATTTTATTCTAACTACTATTGAACGGTTACTAAGCATTACGGCTTTGTAATCTTTAATAATATGTTAAAACAAATAAAAAAAGAGATCCCCGTTTAGACACTCAGGTGGGCGATGTGGTCGCTGAGCGACAAAGTCCCTAAGTCACTTGTTATAAATAATAAAAAAAAACACTCAGGTACTCGAAGGCGTGGACGGAGGAAATGACGGTCTGGAAGGCTACTTGATTGAGTATAGATTTTGACATGAGCTCCCAAGCATTGTTTGTAAATTAATATATACTCAAAACTAGGGTTGTTGCGAATATCAGCATCAGCATCCGCTGATGATCAGCATAGATTTAAACATCAGCGTCAGCATCCGCATTGATTGATGCTGATTTTCAATACTGATGTTCGAGTCGCGGCATGACCCGAAGAGGCGGGGCTTAAAACGCATTTTTGTATCTTTTGTGTCTTTTGTTGGTGGTATATTGTTTTGGTGCGAATGCAAAGTGATAAAAATAGCACCCCCTCTAAAAAGTGGGATATGGACTATGAATCATGAGATCCTCTGATAGACGGAGAGACAGACAGAGGAGGCTTAGTAATAGGATCCTGAAAAAATATGTTTTTTTTGTATTCAGTACACAAAGGATATTCCCTGTTCTACCCTTTGTGTACTAAACCCTCAAAAATTTTTTGAGACCTGGTTTCTATTTGAAGAACCACCTACATTAAGTAAGTGTAACACTAAGTTTGCGAGCCCGACACGCACTTGACCAAAATAAGCATTAGCATCCGCTGATGTCAAGATCAAAAATCAGCAACAGCATCCGCTAATGTCAGAAAACCGCATCAGCGACAACCCTGCTCAAAACGACTGGGGCATTGAGCACTCGAGTATAGATCGATGGCTGAGCAAGCTTCATAATACACGACAGCACGTATTCAAACGGATCTTCGTGGAAACAGGTTGCGGTTGCATTACTCGTTCGTATAAAATATATAAGAGGTACTACATTTATGAGGATTATAGGAAGTCTAGATTATATACATCGGGACCTGAATATGGAATTTCCCGACACAGTCATACAAAAATACGCAGAAGCTCACGAACAAAGGCTTCATCATCATGTGAACGTCGAAGCGATCCAGATCCTCGACAACACGGATATAGTGAGAAGGCTCAAAAGAACTAAACCTTTTGAGTTAGTGTAGTGATAATTATAGTGTATGTGCATAAGTGCTATCATAAAGAGCACATGAACCAAGTGTCTTCCCCTTAAGTAAATAGAGACGATAAGAAAAGTGCCAATGGACACGTTCTTAGTAATAATGTTGTTATAAAATTTAGTTAAAACTAAATTACCTACTCATTAGCCAATTCTATGGCTAGATTGTAATTATAATCTAGTGTATCTTGTAATATGTATACTAGACAATATAGTATAAAAAATAGGAAGTCTCGGCGAACACATACTGAGTTCGTAAGTGCCAAGTGGGAGTGATCCTGTATAGTGAAGATGCTTCGAGTAGTATAGTGTACATATTGCCTTATAAATAAATAAGGAGTAGCAGAAGAACGTGTAGATGGAATTTAACCTCTTCTTGATGAAGCGTTGTAAATTTTAGCGTAAGTAAAAAACATCGTAAATACCTACTTGCGTACATAAGCTCGGCAACAGAAATGCTGGCTTTATCTCAAGAATCTTGTCGAATTTACGCGCACATTCAATTCCCAAAGCTTGAACGTTACCACAAAAACAAGTTGATAATGTAAACTCAACCGTAAGCCAGGAAGGATAGGGTTGTTGTGGTCTGCAGCTTTTGTGTAGTAAAATGAAGCTCCCAAGTTTTATGGTAGAAAAATATACTTTAACATTTTTACGCCAACGATGATTGAGCAGAACCCCGCTGTGGTCTGAATTAACACGCAGGCTGGGTACTCTGAATCAGCTTCAAAAAGGCCTAAAAACCTCTGACGACCTCTGTGGTGCGGTGGGCGAAGGTCTGCCTGCGACACAGGAGGTTGCGGGTTCGATTCCCGCCTCGGGACAAATGTGTGTACGATCTGCAGACATTTGTTCAGGGTGTTCTGATCGTTTTCTATGTATAATAAAAATATATATCTATGTATTGTTATTACTTATTTATTATATATTTTATATAATATTATTATATGCTATTACTTAAATAGTTATTTATTATTCTGTATTTTATGTCATTGTTTTTGTTTTGTAATATGGACTGTGTTGTCTGAAATAAAAAATTATTCATTCATTCATTCATTGTATTATATTATGTATATCAGTTATCTAGTACGCATAACACAAGATCCGCTTAGCTTGGGGCTAGGTAATGCTGTGTGAATTGTCCAGCATTATTTATTTTTTTATTTAACATTTAATTTATATTTAACTAGCTGCTGCCCACGGCTTCGGACGCGCTTTTCAAGTAGCCTATGTCCGTCCCGGGGACACCATTTAAGTCCCTGCCAAATTTTATTAGGATCCGTTCAACTGCTTAGGCGTAAAAAGTAATAGACAGACAGAATTACTTTCTAATTTATAATATTAGTATTATAATATGTGCTCCGAAACACACAGCATTGTTGGAAGAATGGTTTGTATTATTTGCCTTTATTTATTAGGGTTTAGGTATATTAAGCGACTTACAGTCTGTTTCGAGCTATCAAAAAGAAGCCAATTCAATATGTCGTGATCGGATGTCATTATCATTTCATAGCGTTTGCCGCTAAAGCAAAAAAAAAAAAATTCTTATCAAGTTTTTTTATTGAAAAAATAGTGATATATACGTAATAAAAGTGTTTTGGAGTGCAGAATGAGTGCGCCCGAGCAGATGGAGCAGGGCGCTGCTTCGGACGAACAGCAGATACTCTGTTGCATACCTAATATCCGTTTTGTTTTTATGCAAAACGGTAATATTATATTATAGATTCGATATATTGAACAAACATAACTTAAAGCCCTGCCACGAGTAATATTCACCTGGTGTGGTATTAACAAATTATAATAAAAAAACATCCTAACTAATATTATAAAATGTGAATGTGTGTTTGTTTGTTTGTCATTCCTTCACGCGTTAACTAAGCAACCCATCGACTTGTTTATTGACATATAGATGAAAGGATGGAAAGAAACATAGGCTACTTTTTGTCCTGGTAAAACATCAAATTCCCATGGGAGATTTACGAGAATATCCCTTTAGAAATGTAAAATTAGAATTTAACGCCGGTGAAACCACATGAACAGCTAGTTCATATCATAAATGCGACCTTTTGGATGAATGGGCGGATGAGTGTTTGTTATTTTCATCACGCCAAAACTAAACAGCGGATCGGACTGAAGTTTTGCAACATTTATGTCATAAATCCCTTCTCATGGCATAGAAATAAACGTTTCCATGGAACAATAATCTGACCCTTGTTGACTCGAGTAACGTATGTACTTTTGTATCCCGGAAACAAACGCGTGAAAAGCCGCATCCTACCCTACTCATATTATAAATGCAAAGTTTGTGTGAATGTTTGTTATCTCGTACCTCCGTTACTACTTAACCTATTTAGATGAAATTTGGTAGGTATCTAAATAGTTTAGTTTCTAGGATAAAACACTGCCAAGTCTAATTTTCAAAAAATAACTTCTGAGCGGATAAAAGGTTAGTAAAGTTTTATTAAAAATTAGTGTTCCTTGGTCCGATTCACTCAAAACTCGATATATATACATTAACCACAAAGTAAATAATGAATCACGTATTTTTTATACAAAACTACCCTAACTACTGCCAAAAAACCCCTGGTTAGATATATAGATAGAGAATACTTTATTCATCACCAATTAAGAAAAAAATAATAGATTATTTTAAATTTAACATATTAAATAGAACAGCAATGGATTTGGCGACCTTATCGCTTAAAGCGATTTCTTCCAGGCAACCAGTGGTTCAGTCTATACTAATAATATTATAAAGAGGAACGATTTGTTTGTATGTTTGTTTTTCTGTTTGAATTGAATACGCTCCGAAACTACAGGACCGATTTGAAAAATTCTTTTACCATTAGAATACTACATTATCCCTGATGAACATAAGCTATAGAATATACCCGTTCGAAGTCGGGGCGGACCACTAGTGTTAGATATTTTTATAACAATCTTCGAAACATCTTTATTAAGAAAGAAAATTACAATCAAATAACAGAATTAAATTAAAACTAGTATTTACAATAGAAACAATTGAGCTAACTGTAAACTGTTGCAAACAATCTACAGGTAGCTCAACTGATCCATATCAATACCAGTAAGAAGCGTGCCCAAGACACTGGCTGCATTGTCCCGCTGTATGGCAATGCTGATGCGCTGTGCTAGATAGGGTCTCGACTCCAAAGGGAGAAAATGCGTAGGCTCTGTCGAGACCTGCATATTTGCGCCTCTTAAAATCTTCGGCCAAATCTGCCGCCGCACCAGCCCTCATGGAAGTCCTAGGAAGATGGGAAGACGCAGGTGTGTCGACGTATGTAGCGTCCCACACTAAAGGCCTCCCCAACTCCCTTGGGATATCCAATCTTCGATATCCATATTGTCCTCCATTTGACACATAAATTTCAACGCGGCCGAAGCCGCAGGGCGCAGCCAGTAAAGTAATAAATAAGTTCGTTGAAAAATTGTGTACTATTTCTCTTAACTAATTCTTGAGCCCTACGGATGCCTGGCATCTATTTTCATTACACCCGGCTCTTTGCCCTTCGGCCTGGATCACAGGATAGTGTCGTAAATCGTGTAATCTTTACGAAGTATGTGTGAAAACGTCTGAAGAAACTAAATCGCGCGAAAGAGATCTATTGATACTCTTGTTAGGGTGACTTGGGTGACGAAATCCGAATCGAATAGAGTTATTGTCGGCTCACGTAACATGTTATCTTTGATTTCTGCTTATTATGAATAGATACTTAATAAGCTAAAACTTGATTTTTGGGCTTGCGTTGCTATGCGCTGTCTCGCTTTTATGAACATGAAATCCTATATCTATCCTTTTCACCAAAAATTAAGGTTATACAATTTTAATTTAACCCTTAATAGGACTTTAATAAGATTTATAGATAAATAACTGTTGTCCGCGGCTTCATACGAGCTTGTCACGTAGTCCATGACCGTCCCCGGGATACATCAAAATCAGTTCAGCTTTTTTTTGGAACTAAGTTCCTTATCGCGCGTTGTGAAAGGGGGCTGGACGAAAAAAAATCTCACGAAAAGTTGTAACGACACTATTTGCTATAGTAAGCTATTGTAAGCCGTGCAGCGTGCGCGTTTCTCTGTCTGTCTCTATCTCTCTCTCTCTCTTATAGAAAGGAACTTCGTTACATCCGGGTGTCCCTTGACACCTCTCAACTTTTTTATTTCGTGAAAAGGTAACAGACAGACAGACAGAGTTACTTTCTAATTTATAATATAACTAGCTGCAACCCGCGGTTATTTTTATCCCATGGGAACTGGTTTATGGTATAATAATTAGCCTTATATGTTACTATCCATCCTTTCAACTAACTCTACGCCAAAAATTAAGTCGATTGGTTATTATGACGTGAAGGGAGGACAAACAATTGTTTGTTTTCACACTTTACACTTTCGCATTTATAATATTAGTTAGGATATAGTATACAGGGTGTCCGGTAATTAATGGAAAACCCTGCACTAGGGGGGCAGGGGGGCAACTCAGAAAAAAAATAAAAAAAAATCTATCTGCAACGGTCTAGGATTTTTTTCATTTTCTTCAAGTGCCAAATCCTATACCTTTGTTAACATTTTTGGGCACTACGGCTACAAATTAAATAATAACGAATTGATTTTCTCTGGAAATAACCGCGGATTAGTACCGCGGGTAGTGCTCAAAAATTTGAACAAATGTATAAAATTTAGCACTCAAAAAAATAATAATAAAAATCCCAGATAGTTTTTTCTTTATTATTTTCTGAGTTGCCCCCCTGCCCCCAACAACTGCCTGCGGGGTTATCTATTAATTACCGGACACCCTGTATATATTAATTTTGTCTATGAGTAAGTACAGTTTATGAACTAGGAATTTGTTTTCGGTGCGTAACTTTTTGACTCGCTACGAATATGTTAACCTTATGTAGGTTAACATATTGTCGTAGTGAGTTAAAAATACTTCGTTGCACTTTTCTCTGTTCAGTTGTATCGTATAAAACTCAGAACAAATTTTGTCCGATTTCACCGTTTGCTGCCAAAACTAAGATGAACAAAACTACCAAAGTTCAGCTTCATCGAGCTATTTCTGTTTAGGGAAGCACTTCTCACATTGAAAGAGTTTTTATCAGTTAGAAGAGTTCGTTAGGTATCTATCTATAGATCTGTTGTGTTTATGAGAATAGCATCTACCTACAATTGCGGGTGGATTTTCGTATGTGGTGCGGTCGGACGAAGTCACGGGTAGTCGGGTAATACCTAGTCAAATATTAAATGCCAAATGAGACATTCTGAGACGATTAATGCGTCTCACAGACTGTGGACCAATTTGACCATACCGGTCAAATTGTACTGACCGCCACCACAGACCGGATCAGTCTGCGCAACCCATTAAGGCGCATACCCCACCCAAACTAGCGCCACCGCCATCTTTGTCTTATTATTCCGTTTAAGAAAGGAAATTTCTAAAATACATCCCTCAGTTTATGATACCTTATATCAGCTTTTTTAATGCCTTTGTAATAGTCTTATTCTGTTTAGTTTAGGCAGTGAATCGAAGTTGCCCTTGGTGGCCACCAAAGTCTATTTTGATTCACTACCTAAACTAAATATAATAAAAGTATTATAGCGGGTTTAAAATAAACCTTATAATAGGTATCATAGTATATAATAGGTAAACTGTACGATGGATTTTTGAAATTTCCTTTTATAAACGGAATAATCTATCTTATAATATAAAAATGAATCGCAAAATGTGTTGGTAAGCGCATAACTCAACAACGCCTGGACCAATTTGGCCAAATCTTTTTTTAAAATGTTCGTTGAAGTTCAAGGATGGTTTTTACGGCGAGAAAAATTAGAATTATTGCTGGAAAAACCCTAAAAATAGCCCTTCTTTTTCCCATACAAATGATTTGTAACTAAAACGTAGTCAATTTGAGCTTTATTGCTAAAATAACTACCCGTGCGAAGCCGGGGCGGACCGCTAGTATGATATAATAATATGACTGGCGGAGCTAGTTTCGGTGGGGTGTGCTCCTTAATTGTTAACTGCAAAATTAGGGCCCTGAAAAGCTACATCGAAGCAACCTACACGTCTTACAGTGCGACTGTGACAACACTTCAAGTTTAGTTCACTAGAAGTTTGGATAGTTACTTAGTATAAACCTACACGTACCTATGTGACCGAAAAAAGGCCGCAACTAAAGTACACAGAAAATAGACAGTCGATAATTATTGGTTTAGTGTCTGGGTCATGCTATTATTTAGGCGACAGGTCGAAGGTGACCCATATATTATTCGATGACAGATTCTAGTTTATAGTTATTTATTAGGCAAGCCCGCAGACGAACATTTTTCGAGGTGAATTAGTGTCTATCATTGTGATTTTAAGCCGCTTTCCCACCGCTGAGCACGATGGGCTACGTACGTAGGTACCTAGATACACACACATTGATCATACATAGGTATATGTTGAGCTCCGCTGTGCAGGAAACACACAGCTCATCGCTGTCAACGCTATGCTTGCGGTAAGTACCTACACGTAAACCAAGCAAACGAGAATTGGGAGAATTTGGAATACACTAAAACAATTTGATGCGTCGCATGTGCATGAGAAGAAATACAAATAGTTATTTTTTCAACAAATGAGCTAAACGATTTTTGGTCGAATGTGCCGATATTAAATCTCGAACTATTACTAAAAGCAGTCTATAGTATTAACCACTCGCTACGCTGACTCTACTGTAGACTGCTGAGCTAGCAATAAATTTAAAAGGCACGAAACAAAAAACATTTAGGATCGCTTGCACAACTATAATTAACTAGCTTAATTTTGATTAGTGAGTTGTCAAACCACACAAATACGTAATAAATAATCAAAATTAGACTTTTAAATACTGTTGTGCAAGTGGGAAAATGAGTTTCTGACATTAGACCTCTTTTATAAATACATAACAAAATGTTTAAACTGAGGTTTAAACATACAACTTTTCATCTTGACTATGGATTTTGTTATTTATAAAAGAGGTCGAATGTCAGCAATTCATTATGGTCAAAAACCATGGAGGGTTAGAATGCTTGAAACCTCTTTCAAACGGAGAACGAGCGCACAGAGATAGGGAGCAGCCGCCATTATAAAGTCTGTGAGCGAACGAAATTATTATTTCTATGAAGGTTGAATGTAGTCGAACCTCCTTCCCTTTGTTAAGCTAAAATGAGAGAGCTGCAACTCCCATAGAAAGTCGATGGGGATCTCTTTATTCATTGAGCAAGTAGGTACATGTATTTGGATATTATTTAAAGATGGCGCCATCCACCTAAAAGAATATCACAAAAAATGGCGCTGACTTCAGTGAAAAAGTGGACCTTCCCACGGCGGGTCACTATAATGCACGACAATTTATTGTGCAGCCGAATAATGTACACCCTGATAATTCGTGTCAAAACCTATTAAAATTGGAAGCTATGACACGGATTATCAGGGTGTACATTATTCGGGCGTACAATAAATTGTCGTATAATATAGTGACCCCCCACGGCAACATCTCTGGTGAGACTTTACCGTTGTTGCTTTACTAATAGTTGAATGTATGTCTGTTTCCTTTTCACGCCTAACCAGCTGAACGGATCTTAATAAAATTAGGAAGGAAGGTAAACAGTATCCTGGCGACGGACATACGAGAGCTATTTGAAAAGTGCGTGCAAAGCTGCTGGAAATCTTTAATAAAACAGTTTCGCTGACTCTAATTAGAGGTATAATTAATATTGCCGTGTGAACGACATGAAACTCCGGCGTGGCTATCTGTCACGCGTGACATGTTTATGAGCACCCTCAAGTTAGGCTTTTATAATTATAAGCACGTGTTCGGCAAATTTATAGAAGACTTTTCAGCGCGCGGTTTCGTTTATCTTTTTCCGGTATAAAAAGTTGCATATCAGGCTTAGAATACTTCTAGTTACATTTTGAAAATTTAGCCCAACCAGTTAAGCATATGGCTTGAAGAGGAAACATGCACCCATCCATCTGGACAATCCACTTAAAATATTACTAGGTATTGCTTGCGGTTTCACACGCGTTAACCCATGGAAACTAATTTTTGGAATAAAAAGTAGCATGTGGTACTCTCCATCCTTTCAACTAATTCTATGCCAAAAATCTAGTCAATTGGTTGCCTAGTTAGGGTGTGAAGGAAGGACATACAAACAAACACACTGTTGCACTTTCAATATTAAGTATAGAAGTTAAGTATATGGTTACAATCGGATATCTCGTCATGCCAGCCTGAACGACATCATCCGGCGGGCCTTTACCACCGCTAACGTACCAGCTATTCTCGAACCGAATGGTCTGTTGCGTGACGATGGTAAGAGGCCTGACGGCATGACTCTAGTCCCATGGGAGTTGGGGAGGCCTATTGTGTGGGACGCTACATGTGTCGACACACTCGCGCCTTCCCATCTTCCTAGGACTTCCGTGAGGGCTGGTGCGGCGGCAGATTTATCCGAAGATCTCAAGAGGCGCAAATATGCAGGTCTCGACAGAGCCTACACATTTGCTCCCCTTGGAGTCGAGACCCTAGGTTCGTGGGGTACCGAGGCTCTCCGGGTTTTCAAAAAATTATCTGAGCGTCTGGTCGAAGCGACGCGTGACCCGAGAGCTGGTGAGTATCTGGCACAGCGTATCAGCATTGCTATACAGCGGGGCAATGCAGCCAGTGTCTTAGGCACGCTTCCAACTGGTATTGATATGGATCAGTTGAGCTACCTGTAGATTGTTTGCAACAGTTTGCAGATAGCTTAATTGTTTCTATTGTAAATACAAGTTTTAATTTAAATTTGTTATTTGATTGTTATTTTCTTTCTGAATAAAGATTTTAGTATAGAAGTATACATATATTATGATTAGTGTGATGTGATATATATAGCTCTTATTTATGGATACGGACGTTCAGAACTTGTTTAAAAAAAATCAAGAAATTCCTATCTATTTTAATTTATCATTCATAAAGCCAATAAATTCCTGGTCTTAAACTACCGACTTAGAATCATTGCCTCAATTTTAGTTAGATCTTTACTTCATCATCATCATCATCAGCCTTTTTCAGTCCACTGCTGGACATAGGCCTCCCCTAATGAGCGCCATAGCGCCCTGTCTTCAGCTTGCCGCATCCAGCATCTGCCAGCAGTCTTTCGCAAATCGTCATCCCACCTGGTCGGATCTTTACTTATGATTCATGCAAATCCGATTGCATTTTATGTATATGGCATAGAAATGGAGTACCTATTTTATTTGCTTTTTCATTTAGAGAGAGAAAGAGAGAGAGAGAAATATTTATTTTTTTCCCAAAGATACATAAAAAAGACTTACATACTAGGTACTAATAACTACAGTTAAAACTAGGTATACAAAGAAAAAATAAATACAACATAACAAAAAAAAAAACATGTAAATGGGAAAAAAAAAGTTTTAATTTTCAAAAAAGTGTTCATTTCAAAACAGAAGGACATAATATTCATGAAAAGATGATATAATTTTGAATTAGTCGGTTACGACGATAAACTTATTCAAATTAAGAGCAATAAAAACTCTCTCCGTACAATTCAGCGCTAATACATATTTTATGAAGGTTAATAAAATTACAATTTAGCTTTCAAGGGATACGGACGTGTGAAATTCACATTAAAAATGTATATGACCCAAGTCCTTTTAATAGCATTAAAAATAGCTTCATCCTGAAAAAACATCGCACCATTTTTGTATTCTGTCCTTTGATGTGGATAATTTTTGCCAGAATAGATTTATTATACTCAGAACATGTTCACAAAAATACCGAAATTTCCTCATGTGTAATCCAGATCGGAGAGAAGGTTTTTCTTCATCGTATCACTTTCGAAGATTCGATTCGTAGAGCCTTTGTAGCTCCGTAGCAGCGGCGTAGCACTAGAATTTTTTTCTCTTTGGGACGATGTCGTAATCTTTTCGTCTTCTGGATTTTAAAGAGTGCCAGATTTGACTAAGGATCTCAAGAGGCAGGTCTCGATAGAGCTTCCGTATTTGCTTCTTTGGGAGTCGAGACTCTAGGTTCCAGAGGTACGTTAGCTCTCCGTTTAAGAAAAACTGTTCTTTGGTCATCACCTACGGAGCCGGAACATGGACACTGACGGTAGGGCTGGTCCACCAGTTTAAAGTCACTCAGCGAGCTATGGAAAGAGCTATGATCGTAGCTTCTCTAAAGGATAGGATTTATAACGAATACATCCGACAGAGAACCAAAGTCATCGACATAGCTTTAAGAATTAGCTTGTGTTTAGCAGTGGGCCGACCATATCTGGCGAAGAACCGATAACCACTGGGATAAACGTGTTTTTGAGTATAGACCACGACTCGGTAAACGTAGTGTAGGACGTCCTCTGGCCAGGTGAGATGACGACATGCGAAAGACTGCAGGCAGATGCTGGATTCGTCAAGCGGAAAACAGGGCGCTATGGCGCTCATTACGGGAGGCCCATGTATGTCCAGCAGTGGACTAATATAGGCTGATGATACTCTTTATTAACTTTGATCATCTATACTATACTATAATAATTATAAAGAGGTAAAGTTTCTATTCCTTAATTGTTTTTTTCTTTGTTTCAAAGAGAATAAAGAAAACTAGCAGCACCTCGCGGTTTCACTCCCGGTTCCCGTTCCCGTGGGAATTTGGGTATTCCGGGATAAAACATAGCCAATGTCACTTCCTGAAAAGAAAGCTTTCTAATGGTGAAAGAATTTTTGAAATCCGTTCAGTAGATCCAGAAATTACCCCCTACAACGTCACAAACAATTCACAAATTGACCTCTTTAGAATAAATAATGAATCAGTTTATATCATATTTGACGACCTCAGTGGCGCAGCGGGCGAGAGTCTGCCTGCGACGCAAGAGGTTGCGGGTTCGATCCCCGCCTCGGAACAAATTTGTGTACGATCTGCAGAAATTTGTTCCGTTGGTCTGGGTGTTTTCTATGTATAATAAAAAATATCTATCTATGTAATGTATAATATTACGTATATCAGTTATCTAGTACCCATAACACAAGCTCTGCTTACCTTGGGGCTAGATAATGCTGGTTGAATTGTCCAATATTATTTATTTATTTATATCATAAAGGTTAATTAAGAGTAGGTAACTCTAAAAGGTAATTCCTAAATCATTTATGATACGGGCACCAGTAGGGCACCAGGCACAGATATTTGCATAGAAACATTATTTCTAACTACACAAACCTAGAGTAGCAAACTCGAAACAAATGAAAACACACGTTTTAAACATTAATAGTAGACTTGTTTACTACTTCTGTATGAGAATGTTTAAGTGTACGTAATCCTAACCTCCATTGTCCAAGCGACTTGAGCGACTTAATTACAGCTTTTTCTTCACAAATTGCTCATTTTGCAGTTCCGTGTTGAATTGAAACGAGTTTTAAGCAAAATTTGGAAGCTACAAGAGCACCAGGCTATAGACTATGCAATAGAATCAGCTAGAGTAAGAACCAAAGTATGAACATGATATTTGCATGATTACTTTACAGGAAGTTTGTACCTGAGTTGTCTACACTATACGCTTAGAGCATTTATAACGCTCTAAGACACTACGTATGTAGTGTAAATTTAAAACAGCGTTTGAAAAATGTTCAAGGCGCTCCTGTTAAACGTAACATTTCATTGAGACGACCGATGAGGCGCGGTGAGCGAAGGTCTGCTTCCGACGCTGGAGGTTCCGGGTTTGATTCCCGCCTTGAGACAAATGTTTGTACGTTCTGTAAATATTTGTACCAGGTGTTCTGGGTAGTTTCAATGTACATATAATAAAAACTCTTTATCAACAAAGAAAATTACAATCAAATAATTGAAAATAGTAAGCAGTTTTTATTCTACTTTTAATTTAATTTTAGTATTTGATTATAATAAAATGCGTATTTATGTGATATTTTGTTTTATTTCTATCAGTTTTTTAGTACCTATAACACAAGCTCTGGTGAGCTAGGGGCTATATCACAGAGGGCTACAACTGATTTATTATTGATTGTCTGGATCAATTGCAACATGTCTCACATGTCATTTACAGACTTTCGAATGTGATAATTTCCATTGTAAATACTCGATCAACAAATTGCCTACGCCAGTACAAAAGGTAGCATGATTCAGTACAAAATTACTACTCCAAGCAAAACTCACAATTTTGTCCTCATAAAATCATAAGGTCACAGCGAGAAAATTAGAAAAGAGTAGGAAAAGGTCGGAATTTTTAGGAGAATATTAATTTTCACGGTTTTTATTGTGCACCCGAATGTGAAACAAGGATAAGCTTACCAGAAGGATAACCTTTATAGTATTGGTATGGAAAAGTTAAATCTATGGAAAATATAATATTAGTCGTCATCATCCCCTGCCAGATTCTACGAATTGTTGAGGCCTTTCCAAGTAGATGCCACTTACCAGGGTCAACCATTAGTAGACATAATGTCCAGCTGTGAATCAGTCCACTCCGCAAATAAATGACACCCCTAGCGCCATAACGCCCTCTCTTCAGGATCTGCTTGCAGTCTTTCGCAAGTCGTCATCTCACCTAGTCGAAGGGTGTCCTATCTACACTACGTTTGCCAAGTCGCGGTTTCCACTTAAGAATACGTTTACCTCATTGTTTGTCGGTTCTTTGTCAAAAATGGCAGACCCATGGCCACTTCAGTTATGCCAGTTTGTTTTAAACATTTATTAAGTACGTATATTCGATTACTAAACAAGCTCCTTCAAACTTGATTTCCATTTTCAAAACAATTTAATTAGGTACGTACCTACAAGCCTGTTAATTTCAACAATGTAATTATACGAAAGAATCTAGAGCAGACATAGCGTGTATGTAACATTAAACCTTATGAAAACAACATTAAGTTCGTAACTGGTAATTTTGCTCATATAGCCGTTTGAGTATTACAGCGCGCCACACTTATCTGGCACATTGTCCTGCATTACATTAACAGCATAGATTAGCTCTAATCTAAGCTCTGCTTAGGGAGCTAGATAATGCTTTGTGAATTGTCCAAAATTATTTCTTTATTATTATATTAATTAATAAAATATATAATAGGGATAAAGATTAGTCCACAGGTGGACGAAGGCATTCACAGTTAGCAGCTTTATTGGCTGTCGTCATATTTATTTCGTTAAAAGTGAAAAGACCTTCCTTTGACCACAATTCCAACTGATGGTAAGTGATAATGTAGCCGACGACGCGACGCTGTAGTACCACGAAGGTTCAGAAGACTGGTTTCTTGTGTCTTCATAATCATGGTAATTAAATAAATAAAAAAATGCTGGACAATACACACAACATCATTTAGCCCCAAAGTAAACAGCGCTTGTGTTAAGGGTTTTTATTTTTATTATCCTGAGGGAAATACTATATATAATGTATATAATCTATATAATGTATACCTACCTATTGTACTGCAAAGGGGAGACAGTACGATTATGTGGGACTCCAAAAACCCATTAAAACAGGGTCAGTTTCCGCCTTTCTTTGCCGCTTGTGAAGGAAACGTGGGGACGCTTTCGTTTTCTTCCCCGAACCCACCGCGGCTTCTCGTTATCGGGCCCCTCACTGAGGGGTACTGAGACTTCGCGATGCACCAGAAACACCTGGGAAAACCTGGGCGCAGGATGACCCCGTGTCTGGACGGACGCCCTCAGTCCCCCTGCGACAGCGTCAGTCAAGTGGCCCCGCCGCCTGGGACACGATCGCAGACGACAGGGAAAGCGGCCCTCGTAATACCGACACTCCTGTTCCCCTGCAACCAGACCGCGTCCGCCATTGAACGATGGCGACCCCGCCAAGGCCGCGGAAGGCTGGAAAGCAGTGCACTTCAATACCGGTAATCCGCAATGATTCTGGGTTAATGCCATAATCTTTTCGTTAAGCATGCGGATGGGGGAACGCAATTCGATGATGGGCTTGTTCTGCAGTGAGCGTTGCATAAATTACGATATATAGATAAGTTACACCTTCTTTTTCGAATTTTGGGTCAAATTTAGGGCTTTCGGAAATCTAATAAATATACAAGATTATCTAATACGTATACGCACGCATTTATCGCGTACTGTAAAGAACCTAATTACCCCTTTGTTCTCACGGCGCCCCTTCAGAGACGCGATTACCCACTTGCGATGTCAAAGGTTTTGTCCGTTTATGTTTGTAATTTAACTTTTACTGCCTTGACTTATGACTGGTTTCTGCTTTTAATTGCAAAAGTACGCAGCTAAGGAATTTCTGAAGTAATTTCAAAAGTTGTGGAAGTGTCGTTGTAAAGATGGCAGAAAATCTTGACACAAACGTATAAGTTAAAATATATACAGATAGGTACAGGCTGTTTGGTGGAACGATTTAGGGATTGCGGTGCTCATCAAGAGTACTAAACCAAGGGGTTAAACATGATAATTTGAAACCATATTTGACATGGTGATAAATTCAATTGACATGGTTTTTAGGGTTCCGTACCTCTAAAGGAACCCTTATAGGATCACTTTGTTGTCCGTCTGTCAACCCTCTTTTCTCTAAAACGCGTGTATCGAGTTGAAATTCACACCATACTTAGGTTCGTAACCTCTTGGAGACGCGTTATAAATCAAACTTCTAAGTCATAAAAGCGATCATGAAGCGGTCACCCATCCAGGTACTGACCGCGCCCGACGTTGCTTAACTTCAGTGACTATGTATGGACATTGGATAGGTACCTTTTACCTAATTATTAAAATTGTTTTATTATTACCATCTGTTGTTAAAGTAGCAATAGTGATCAAAATTGTAACTTAAATATTAAGTTATTTTTTTTTTTTTTCACTAAAAGTTAACATCTTTATTCAGAAAGAAAATAACAATCAAATAACAAATTTAAATTAAAACTAGTATTTACAATAGAAACAATTAAGCTATCTGCAAACTGTTGCAAACAATCTACAGGTAGCTCAACTGATCCATATCAATACCAGTTGGAAGCGTGCCTAAGACACTGGCTGCATTGCCCCGCTGTATAGCAATGCTGATGCGCTGTGCCAGATACTCACCAGCTCTTGGGTCACGCGTCGCTTCGACCAGACGCTCAGATAATTTTTTGAAAACCCGGAGAGCCTCGGTACCCCACGAACCTAGGGTCTCGACTCCTAGGGGAGCAAATGTGTAGGCTCTGTCGAGACCTGCATATTTGCGCCTCTTGAGATCTTCGGCTAAATCTGCCGCCGCAGTTATTTATTATTTAAAAAAAATATAGCTTCGACAAAAGTACAGCGAAATAGCCATAAATTTTTTCATCTTTAATTTTAATATTTATTTTATTTTTATTATTTCTTGTTGTAGCTAGCAGCAAGAGAAATACATGTTCAACTGTTTAACTTTTACGGGTCACAAGATACAGCCCGCAGACGGATAGACGGACAGACAGCAGAGGCTTCGTGAGAGCGGCCACATACAGTTGGAATTCCATTTCGGGATTTCGATTCGAAATATCGATTCGGAATTGCGTACATATTTCACTTAGGGTCCTATTTTCACCCTTTGGGTACGGAACCCTATAAAGTAGATAGGTTACCTATAAAGTGGATACGGGAAACAAAAAACAGATGTTATTTGTTTCCCGTTCGAAATACGATTCCAACGCAAGAGTTTTGAAATCCAACATGTTACACTGAAAATGAATTGTTACGACCGAAGAGTTTTGAAACATTTTAATTGTGTTTTGTTTTTAGTATTAGCTCTTTGTTAGCTCGACAAAGGAAAGATTTGTTTGAAAAACCCTATTTACAAATTCAATTGTATCTGAAAGGTAAACCCTTTTAAAAATTGAATCATCATTTTGCTACAATTTTATGGAGAAACCAGCGAAATTTAATTATACGAAATTAGGAAGCACTGCTAAAAGTGTTCCACGCTAACAGAAATGCATAAAGACAAATATTCAGCTTCAACGCCCATGCGAACCGACATGCTAGTGCAGGGTCGGCTAGAGGAATAGTTCGTAAGGGCTTGCTAGTTTTAATTTATTTGTTTTAATCAGTAATGGCGTACGAAATGTATATTTATTTCAAACATCAAGTTTATAGCAACAGTAGTTACTGAGATATTGAAGAAAGATCGGGGACGGACAGAGCGAGAACATAAGGGTTTCGAAAACGATCTCGAAATCATTTTTTTGATTTAATTTTTAGTAGATTGGGGGACCTGTCACACTGCTGCGCCAACAACTTCATGTCATTATCATGTAACTCCAGGTAATCCAACACACTCCTCCTTTTTAGATGTCGCTGATTCAGTCGTTTATTAAACATAGTATAACACAAGCTCTGCTTAGCTTGGGGGCTAGGTACCTAATGCTGTGTGAATTGTCCAGCATTATTTATTTATTTATTTTTATTTTATAGTCATTTTTACCACAAAAATTCTAGGGTAATGTAAACTCAAAATAATCATTCTAATGTGCACTGGATACCTACTAAGGGCTGTGGACACGCACGGTGATACTAATCTAATCTAAAACTAAACGTGAAAACTAACCAAGTCCATTCAGATAGAGAATTCGACAAGAATTCTTATAGACTATAGCGCTGGTAGCTCCACCTACAGGGGAAACCTATTCAGTTTATATCCACCGTGCTTAGATAAATCCGTTCAATAGTTTTAGCGTGAAGAAATAACAAACATACATCTATCGATTCAACTTTTGCATTCATAATTTTATTGCGATAAGACTTTAATGGAATGAATGTCAGGTTGTGCAAGCAGCTCCAATTATTTAAACATCATCAGTGAAAAGGCTAGTGCTTATTATAAACTAGATTCTGCCCGCGGTGTCAGACGCATTGTTTCTATGAAAAACATTTATAATTTGAGTGTAAATAGGTGCGCGGTTTCAGAGATCATAAGTAGTTTTCAATGCCGTTCAGCCGTGTGAGCGTGATGGAGTAACATACACATATATACAAATACAGACTTTCGCCTTTATAATATTAGTTCGATTTATATTGCCCAAGCTACGATTCCCTTGATTCCTGCCTGCTCTGCCGGAGCGGGATGAAATGTGGTTATTCTGGTTTTATTATATGTATATCTATACTGGATGGAATTATGATGTTTCTGGAATAGAGACACTTTTAAGCCGATGGACACGTAGATGGTTCAATTAAAATGTAAGGTACTGAGGTTGACCAAGTGTGGTCAAGCCTATATACCTAGACTCGTAAATCTGTATTATTGACATCGTTTGCACAAAGTCAAAATAGTAATAATATTTTTACTGATTCTGAGGACCTAGCCTCAGAATTCCAGTTTTTATACGAGGTTTTTAAAGTGCGGCAGTCGTTTATTCTTGTTTTTTGTAATATTTTTAATAAAAATGTTTTAAGATAATTGGCGAGCAAGTCAAATTTTAATTAGATCATCAGATAAAGGTCTGATTACAGTAGATACCGTATTTTGTGAGACCTTAGAGCGGCCCTGTAGGGTTTTTTGTATTTCTTAACAGTCTACTTATAATCAAACAGACACCGCTATAGCACCACATGTATGTACACATGTACTAACGTACAGATCAAATACGTTAAGTATTGAAATACATCATACTCCCTCAAAACGCGAGATTGGATATTTCCAGCCAATATTTTTTATGCCAATACGCCCACTATGCACCCGTGCCTCAGTAATACCTACCGATTGTAACCAATTATTTGCAAAACCAACAAAATTCAGTTAATTGCACCAAATTTAATTTTCGCAGCCAATATTTATATGATTCCGGTAAATTTATGATCCACAATTTTGGCACATTGCGTTCAAATAATTAAACTTTGTTGGAGTTGGAATAGCCACAGAGAATTAAACAACTGATGTTTAATTTGAATGTGGTTGAAAAAGAGGAACTAAATTGCAACAGGACATAATCACTATACTAGCTTCTGCCCACGGTATCATTGCTCACGTGGTACCTGAATTACCTAAACTTAGTCTTAGCCCCAAATACTCAAACGCATCTCAGGTTTAAGAACGTCTCAAATTATTTCATAACAGACGTAACATTCATAACATAGTAAGTTTCGTTTGAGTATTCGGGGGTATGGCACTTACCCCCGAATATTCTGATATAAGAACGTCTCAAGTTACAATTTTATGACAGTTTCCAAAATTCTTCACTTGAGACGTGCTTAAATCTGAGATGCGTTTAAGTATTCGGGGGTTACAAATGTGGCTATTATTATATAGAAGAAAGTTCAAAATCGAAGATAAGAAGTAAGTTCCAGAGATATCTTTCAAAATTATACACAAATATCTATTTGAGTCCTTGGGAACCCGAGGCACACGCAATATACAAATATCTTGAAAAACTCCTACTCAGGCGATCGGAGTGCTGGCTTTTATTTCGGTCAATGAATTAGCATTGCCATTCAACGTGGCAAAGCAAAAATCAAAAATCATTCAGGGCACTCTGCCTTCTGGTGATAATTTATGTAGCGGACGATAACGTTATCAGGTTAGCCTGACATGGGCAAATACTGTCCTGAGACGTACCTACATTAGGTACGTCCCGGGACAGTATCCAGTCTTGTAAACTTCAAACTTACGCAAAATTTCAGAGTCAATTAATTTAATTTATATAATAATTATTGTAATAGGTATATGTATGTCCGATAGGACAAACTGTTGAAGAATGTATACAGTTCATGAGACCAACTAGGTATGTTACACAGTTCACAATAAAGATTCTTATTCTTAAATAATTTGAGCGTAAATTGCGCACAAACACAAAACTTTTGGCTGTGTTCTGCGTTAAGCGTATCTTATCATAATACTTGGGATACGCAGTTCCGTTAGTTCGAGCTATATCGATATTCAGCCAATTATGCTGTGTTGCTCCGTCAATATTTATACAGACTGAAAGCCTCGTTAGGCGCAGGAAATTGGCAAGTACGTCGAACACGCACTTAAGGTTACACCGATCATGTAGCTGTCATTTAAACGTCAGTTTGTGGTGAATGTGTTGTGCGTAGGTAAGGATTGAGAAGCTGTATTATGAGACTGAATGCCTAGATACCATTGTTTTAGTCAATGATTTAGCTAAATATCTGTAACATAGGGTTATCTGAAACATCGTTTTTGCTAAATATCTGTAACATAGGGTTATCTGAAACATCGTTTTTATACATATACATGTAATAAAAATCAGTGAACCCTGCAGATTTTGGAGATTTGTAATATTAGTTTATGTATTTTTCGTATTGTACAGTAGGTAGTGTAAAGCACCAAAGGGTTCTACTTTAAACTTCAGGGGGTTGGACCGATTAGGCCTTTGCAGTATTCAATCAGTGGTCAAAAAATCCCCTAAACGTTCAAAATTTCCCTAAGTCTAGGGGGAAATACCCTAAGGTGGGAACACTGCAGTAAAAATACACGTGGTGCGACTTTGCGGCTCTTACCTCGGCTGACAATGCATTGACGGAAACGGAACAGACGCTGTACGCTCAACGCACTAACGCATCATCGGTTTACTGTGAAAGGTTGAATGTTTTCTCGTATAAATGTCTGTTCTGGCGTTACGCGACCGATAAAACGCGACGCATCTTCCGTCAGATGTGAACCGACCCTTATGCCTTAGAAAAGCGTAACTCAAGCATAAATTGACTGATCACGTTGTTATGATACGGGCCTTAGAATTCGTGCTTAGTATTAGTCAAGTAACATTACTTAATCTGTGATATAATAATATAAGCCTATTTCTGTTGATACATTTTGGGTATTTTAATATTAACTAATGTCTTATTTAATACTAACACACTGATGTGTGTCTCTGTATGTTATCAATCTAAATCGGAAAACGTTGTTTTTTCTGTAACAGCTGGCCTCCTCTAAAGATTTCCATAAAGTGTTGTCCTTAGCTGCACGGCTATTTTCCTAATAATTATTATCTTCCCATGTTTTAAATTGTCTCCCTCGATTTCTTTTGCTTTCTCTCTGTTATTAATTTAGACCTAATTTTTGTGTGAAGTTTATAGCACGCCTTTGGTTGATGTTGACCCTGTGTGGTTGGCAGGCAGAAAATGCCATCGGCAATATGCCAACCGTTTGTGTACTTTTTATAATAAAGAATTTAATTAATTTTGTCAATTTCTCTTTTCTTTCTCTTATCATATGTCCTGTCCATTTTAATTCCATTCCATTTTAATTTTTAGTTTTCTTTTTTATCTTCTAGTTTTACTCTGTCTTATCTCACTCCTACACTGTACTCCTTTCTAGTCCATTATGGCAAACCTGCCTGAATCTATGAGTAGCTACTAATTTCCGCTGATGCTAACATGGAGCTTTTAAAAATGCGAAATATCCAAAACTGAAAAATATATAAATTCAAGCTCACCAAAACACCAATAAATAAGCGCAAACTCAGCACTATCAATATTTATAGGCGAAAGGGCACGCCAAGGGATATTACGCACGTACTGCCCGAGGAATCGGAATCTGGTCAATTCAATCGCATTTGATTTATATTTTGACCTGGCTGGCTATAGCCTGTGGCTTCTGCTATTTCTGCTCAACTATTCTGATATCTGTGATTGTATGATATTTACATGATATACTCACTAACGTGTTCGTGATGATGAGCAAACCCTGCAGTTCACCCAGTGTTACTAATTTACCAATAACCTTGTATGGGTAAACAGTAATACAGGGTTATTGGTAAATTAGTAACACTGAACGTAGCGAACAGAAATGATCAAAATTTAGGCAACACACAGCCAAACCATTTACATCTCGCGTAACACATGTCGCTTTCATAGAATTAGTTCAAATCAAATTACGGATCGCTAGATACGCTCGATACCGAACCAATTCGAAGTATTCGTTTCGTATTCAGGAGAAGTACAGTCCCTTTTAATTTGTTTTTAAATGTAACTGCCTACCTTACCGACCCTTGTTTAGTTGGAACAAATGTGACCCGCAGTTGTTATTATTACCTAAACTAACCTTTATGAAATAGTTATTGTAGGTACATTTTAGTTTGGAAGTTGCTTTTCTATTTGTTTCAAAACCTGGAAATGTTGTGCTTGGATATCACTTGCTAAGTTAACAAAAAAGCTGTCGACTTTAAAATTAGAAATGTAATGTAGCAATCTAACCTAACTCCCGAATACTGAAACGCAACTTATATTTAAGCTCGTCTTAAGTCGCGATTTTTTGACATAATTTGATGATCACTGTGTCATACATACTAACAACAATAGTTATTGTAGGTAAACCCTGGTATTTGTTATGCTGCTTTTCTGTTGGTTTTAAATCCAGAAAATGTTGTGCTCGGGTCTCACTTTAATGAAACAAAAAGCTTATTCTACTGAGCTTGCATTTTAAAGAGCTTATTTACTCTCAGCAAACTCGTTAATTATGGAGGCCGATACTTGTTATCATACAATTTTCGTAACATTGAACGGAATTAATATTAATTAATCGGTAAATATTCATGAGATCGAACAGCACCACTGTGTCAGCTTTCCTCTTAGTAAAATGATAATCATGAAACTTTCTGATTCATAATTTTACCTATGAAATTTGCTACGTTGCTGGCGCAAAACTTTTGTCGCGTAAGCTACTCTTCAAAATTATTTTTAAAGATGAATAACTTTTATGAAAAGTAACGTAGTACCGAAAACAAGATTAAATAAAATCTCCAAAAGCTTTGTTTGTAACAAAACTGTACCACATGTTATCAAATAGAGTAAAAATTATGTCAGATCTAAATTTCAAATAATTTATTAAAATCGATTAATAATTAAGAGTTATTATAGACTGGATGAAGCCTTTGCTGACAAAATATTTTCGCGTTTGATGATTGACATTTAACACCTGACAATAACATTTTAACTGTCATTTACACTTTACATCTTTGACAATGCTATTGCAGCTGGTACTTACCCATAATTATTGTTTTTTTTTTAAATCTATTTATTTTATCTTGTGTAATTAATATAAAAAGGCTTGACTTGACTAAGTGCTCCTTGTGAGCCAATGGTATCAATAAATTGAATTGAATTGAACGTTATTTTTTTATACAAATGGGAGAGTCCATTTGGCGATAGTAACGTGTTTGTCTAGTGTGTGACGTTTAATTTTTCCATAGATTTTGATCTAGCAGCGCCTCTATCGTACTCGCAGAGAACTACGCAAATCCCATACAAAATAAGAGTCGCCACGATCACGACTCGTTACTATAGCCAAATAGACTCGACGATATTTTATTTGACAAATTGTTAAAGTTCCAGTTATGGTAATAATATAATATTAATGGACAACTCGCACAGCATTATCTAGCCCCAAGCCTAAGCAGAGCTTGTGTTATGGTAGGTACTAGATAGTTAACTAATAAACATAATATAAAACAATACAAAGGTAGATATTTTATTATACATACACGATAAACATCTGCAGATCGTACGAACATTTGTCCCGCGGCGGAAATCGAAACCGCAACCTTCTGTTCTGCGTCGCAGGCAGGCCTAGCCCACAGAGGTCGTTTAAAAGCTTCATAGAAAAAAAAATCTGTATGATTTCCCGGTGAGCCCAGGGCATTCAATTAGGAGTTAAAACTCTATCCTTCATCAAAGGTAAATTATTCTCATCTTCAGAAGATTTTAATAAAATGAGAATTTAAACGATTTTATACCCAGAGCTTCGTGTAATTGCGTGCGAATTCCTGAAGCAGTGTAATTGGCAAGGCACGGTTCAGGGAGCAGCCTTAACGGCTCGGATCTTCCGCTCAGTGGGTAATTTTAACGACAACTTTTGTTGTTATAAAATGTATTGTTTCAAAATATAAGGATAATAAAGTCTAGGTTCGTTGGTTTTGAATTAAATCAACCTAATCTATCTGTATCAAGTCTATCAGTTATCTAATAAATAAATAAATAATGCTGGACAACTCACACAACATTATCTAGCCCCAAGCTAAGCAGAGCTTGTGTTACGGGTACTAGAAATCTGATATACATAATACAATACATTACATACATAGATAGATATTTTTTATTATACATAGAAAACGATCAGAACACCCGAAACAAATACCAGCAGATCGTACAAATATGTGTCCCAAGACGGGAAACGAACCCGCAACCTCCTGCGTCGCAGGCGGACCTTTGCCCACCGCGCTACAGTGGTCGTCGAATGATAGCTGAAAATAAATTCAGCGATGTTGATTACATTTAGGGCAAACACTCAGCAAGTCATTGTTTCGTTTTTCACAAAATAATTATAGCAACAATGGTGATAATGACAGCCGGATACTAGTAGGGTTGGTGTTTAGTTGGAAATATAACAAAATTTTGTGTTTTTGTCGTTTATTAGGGTTCAGCACCCAAAGGGTAAAACGGGATCCTATTGCTAAGTATCCGCTGTCCGTCCGTAAGTCTGTCTGTCCGTCAGTCTGTCTGTCCGTCTGTCACCAGGCTGTATCTCATGAACCGTGATAGTTACACATTTGAAATTTTCACAGATTATGTATTTGTTTATCCGCTATAACAACAAATACTAGAAAACATAATAAAATAGTTATTTAAGGGGGCCCCGATACAACAATCTTTATTTTTTACCGTTTTTATAGGTATTGGTACGGAACCCATCGTGCGGGAGTCCGACCGCACTTGGCCGGTTTTATTTTTTAGCGCACTAATTCTATTATTTATTTATAATTACAAAACTCATTTAACAGCAGCTAACTAGAGTGTTCTTTCAAGAGCTTCGCTAAAAGGTGGGCAGTTCTACATAAATCCAAATTGAGTCTAAAATGTTCCCGTTTTTGCCATCGCAATCTTCGTTGTCTATTTTTAATGAAACACAGTCTCCGTTTTTCTTGCACTTGAAATAAATTGGACTTGCGTCTTTATAAAGAAAAAATCTAATTTAGAAAATGACGAGATAAAAATATTCACAGTCAGTTTTGAATTTATCTATACGGAGATTTTTATTTCACTTGACACAAAATATTGTAGCTCGTTATAATCTATACTAATACTATAAATGCGAAAGTGTGTTTGTATCTTTGTTTGTTTGTCCTTTCCTTCACGCCATAACTAAGCAACCAATCGACTTGATTTTTGGCATAGAGTTAGTTGAAAGAATGGAGAGTAACATAGACTATTTTATCCCATAAATCAGTTAATGGGATAGAAATAACCTAACTAACGCGTGCTGAACGAGGTGGCAGACACGGAATTTCCTGCAGTCATCGATTTTTTTAAATCTTTACAAGTCCCTAATAGTACCTATTCATCATCACGCACCTATCGGCAGCAAACCCGTGGCATTTCAGTAAAATCCCATGAGAAATTGCGATGATGAATGAATCATGAGGCAATGCCAGCCTTCAACGAAAATTGATTTTGGTGGCCACCAAGGGCAACTCCGTATCTCTGCCTAAATTAAATAGAATAAACTATTACAGAGGCATTAAAAAAAAGCTTATGACAGGTATCACAACCTGGAAGATGGATTTTTGAAAATTCCTTTGTTAAACGGAATAATAACATAAAGTAGGTGGCGGCGCTAGTTTGGGTGGGGTATGCGCCTTAAGCTGAGTGCACCCTGCACGCTCAGCGTAAACAACGCGTGTGAAGCCGCAGGCAGCACCTAGTATGCATATAAAGCGAACTGTTTTATCTAAACCACTCGAATAAGCCTGGGATTTGCGTCAATGCAAATGCAGCGTTTCCGAGATAGCGCGCGGGCCGCCAGCATTAGCAACCAGATGCATAATTCATTGGTATGGATCTGCTGCAACTTAAACCCGTAGAAGAAACTTGAAAATAATTTAACAATTTATTGAATTTAAACAAGAAATCGGGCTATTTTTGAGATATTCCTTCCTACCTTTTGATTGCTTTAAACGGATACGATGCTCGGAATTAAACCGAGGCTCGGAATCGAAAGCAGATACGCGCGAAATTTGCGCGAAATCCGCATGCCTAGCCTAAGGAAATACGGACATTACCCCACATGAGATAAAAAAAATCAGGGGGAGGCCTGCTCTCCAGTAGTGGACCATTCTAGGCTGTTTGTTAAGGTAAGGATTCCGCATTGCATCCGATCCGAAACCGTGAATCTCGGAACAGAATATTGACTATTGACGGACCGTGAAGTGTATGAGTCATACCTGCCATACGGTCCGGATGGTGTATTTATTACCCGCATTATAAAACATTCACAAATAGACCATGCTATTAATATTTTGGAGCATTAAAATATATTGCACAAAGAAAATTGCCTCTATACATAAGAATGTGTCATGGATTGCCACAAATATACTGTCACGCTGACTGATTGTGGGTGTGGATTAAATGGTGATGTTTGTATCAATCAGAGAAGAGAAGGTCCCTTTAACGTAACTAATATTAGTTCTCTGGTTACGTTATAGGGCTTTTTCACAATTGCTGATGCTCGGCGATTACAAGAGAGCTCGCAAGTGATTGATTGTCTTTGGCATCCGTATTGGTTCTCTGGTTACGTTATGGGACCTCTTCGCAATTGCCAACGCTCGGCGATAACAAGTGAGCACGCAAGTGCGGAGGTCATACTCGCGTGTAGTCGCCGAGCATCGTCTGCAATCGCCAGACGATCGTGGATACCGCGGTGACTTCGGTTTTTCGGGCACGATCAAAGGGAATTCGCTGTAGTTGCGAGCGCGCATCCTCACTTTCGCCGATCATTCACTCACCGCAAGACAGCTAACGAAGGCCTGCATGCGACACAGTAGGTTGCAGGTTTAATTCCCGCTTTGGGACATATGTTTGTATGATCTGCCGATAGGTTGTTCTGGGTGCTTTCTATTTTTAACATAAATATCGTCGAAAATATTATGGTATTCTATACATATTAAGTAAAATTATCGAGTAGGTAACGTTTAAACGTACAACCTACCCGATAATTGTCGATTTTATTACAATGTTCTGATCGACTGATCGTAAAAATATAATGCTTGTAACTGGCAACCCTGCGTAAAATTGAGTCTAATTCACAATACACAATGAAAGCGTTGTTCAGAGATTGATCGTGGGGTTAATTAACTACCGATGGTAGATTATTCGGACAATGGAGATAAGGGGCGAATAGAGACAGCGTGCCATAGTCTCAACGAAACTGAAGAACCAATAACGGTGTTAAAACGGTATGATAATAAAATGGGAAAGATAGATAGATTAGACTTAGATACTCAAGTTATCAATACTGCCCTTGTTTTTTATATTGTATGGTGGTACGGTGGATAAATGCGTAAAAATGGTATGATTAAAAAGCCGAAATGGGGTACTTCTGAATCCGTGTGGTCAATATTTGAATATTTCAATATTTGAGAGCTAGGAAGAGCTAATAATGTATTTCTATTTATATGGTACTAGCGGTCCGCCCCGGCTTCGAACAGATATTTTCTTTCGCCTATGTTCATCAAGGACAATGTGGGATTCCAAATGGTGAAAGAATTTTTCAAATCGATCCAATAGTTTCGGGGCCTATTCCATTCAAACAAACAAATAAATCTTTCCTCTTTATAATATTAGTGTAGATAAATAGAAATATGTTAGTAAAGACAACTATATCTCTAGGCATGTAGATCTTACGAGAACGCAGAATAAAAAAAATAGCTACCTTCCACGACAGAATATAGAGCAAATAATGGCCTACGAAATATTGGTAAACTTAGTGCTAAAGTACCTTTAACGAACAAGTATTTGCTACTAGACAATACGCAAGAAAAAACGTTGTTTTTCTGACTAACTTTATTGGGATATTACTTTTTACTTTACCAATAGAGTAGGTACCAAAGGCGCGCAACTAGAGAAGCCTCTCACATTTTACAGCGGTAAATAAAGATTTCAATAGAATTCAGAACGCGAATTAAAACTTTCTCTCTGCATGAATGATAGATTCACAGGGCTCAACAAAGTAGGTTCTTAAATGGTACAGGATAGTTAGAATTGTATCACCAAGATGGCGAAAGACGAGTTGCAACAATGTTTAAAGGGTCCTTTTATCATCATGGTGATGATGATAAGAGGGCGTAGGCACGCACGCCAGTTTATACAAAGTTGTAGCACTATCATTTACTCGCCTTGGCTTACCTTTCTAATAAATAGTACATTGTATACGGTAAGTAAGGTAGGGACGAATATTTTCAGATCTCATCGTTTCTATGTGAGTTCAAACCTATTTTCTCTGTGGTTTCTCTCGAGGGACTCATTGAAGGAAAGCTAATAACTGAACCCGAAGTCTTTTCGGCCTAAGTACCTACAAAAACTTTGGAGTAAGTTAAACACGGGCAGCTTACCAAGCTGAATCCCTTAGGATTAAGTCAAGTCAAGTCAAAACCCGATAAGATACTATGAGTAGCCAATGTTTTTATATTTTGCAACAAGACTTACGAATAAAATTGAATTTCAAGAATGTTTTATTAGATATAGGTATTCATTTTATTTTATGGTAGATGTGGTTGCTCAGCGACAAAGCCTTTTCTGTCTGGTGTAATACATATACTATAAAAAAACTTTCTACTTAGTATAGATTTCAATTAGATACATAACGTACATAACTACAAACCAATGTTGCGCTTTAAGAGAAAAAGATTTTTTACCTTTTTTAAACTACCTATCCAATCATTTAAAACTCATGCTTTTTCAAATTGAATACACCGAAAAATCTGTGTACCTGTCCAAAATATGCTGAACCGCTACAATACAATACGTTACGTAAAAAATACAAGCAAAATTTTAAAACTCGCTTCCAAATAAATTTGATATATATTTTTTACGTATGATCGACATCGCATTGTGCTTCCAACTTTTACACGAGTTTTGAAGCTTTAGATAAAATAAAAAGTGTTGATTATAAAATTTTATTTGAAAAGGGGAAAGTGCTTAAATTTAAGAGGGCGTAAATGTGCCTACTAGCCTCGTTCAGGTTTATAACGGAAATAATGGTCATAAATTTTAGAATAAATATTGAGGGTTCATTTTATGTGTCACGTAAAACGTATCAGATTGCTGGCTTATGCGTACCAAGCTTTTCAGCATTTATTTTAATGTGTGGATGTCCTTTCAGGACATCCACACATTAAAAATATAAAAATAAAGGATGTAGGTATACCTACTGGTCCTCTAATAATATTTTATATATATATTTTAATCAATACTAATATCATAAATGATGCTATGGCGCTCATTAGGGGAGGCCTATGTCCAGTAGTGGACTAGTATAGGCTGATGATGATGGTGAACATCATAAATACGAAAGTGTGTTAGTTTGTTTAGTTGTTACAACCTTCACGCCCTAATTAAGAAACTAATCGACTTGATTTTTAGCTAAGAGTTAGTTGAAAAGATGAAGAGTAACATTAGGCTACTTTTGATCCCATAAATCGGTTCCCATGGGACAGGAATAACCTAAATTAGACAACACGAAGCCGCGGCAGACAACCCAACAGTCAAATCTAATCGCAGAATAGGGACAATCTTCCGAAACTCGTTTATCAAAAGTCGAAAGTTCGGCTTACCTTTCAGCAAGATTTTTGCGTTGGTTCCAATAAAATACATTTTCATTAACTAATCGGTTTCATTACCTAACCTTATTCATTTTGCCTGAGCAATATAGTCTAGTTTTGTCTGTTTAATATTTATTAATTTTATTTTATTTAATACTTATTACATACACAATAATTTCTATCATACAATCGTTTCCATTATGAACACCTAGTAGCGTTTTGGTTTAGTCATAACTTGTCCGATAGCAAATAGGCGAGCTAGCTCCTCAGAGGCTAGCTCGCTTATTGATCTATGCTTGAGTAATTTCTCTGTGGCATAAATGTCATTCAAGCCTAGATCTATGACTGAGCAAGCTATATACGGGTCTACCATAAATTTTAGGAATCCAACCATAAATTTACAAATCATAATAATTCTGGCGAATATAGAATTACAAAAAATAACACAAAATATTGAGAGCAGTGCGTATAGTACGTATATATGTGGCGCCGCCACCTAACTTGTCTTATTATTCCGTTTAACAAAGGAATTTTCAAAAATCCATCTTCCAGTTTGTGATACCTATCATAAGCTTTTTTTTAATACCTCTGTAATAGTTTTATTCTATTTAGTTTAAGCAGAGATACGAAAATAGATTTTGGTGGCCACCAAGGGCAACTCCGTATCTTTGCCTAAACTAAATACAATAAAACTATTACAGAGGCATTAAAACGCTTATGATAGGTATCACAAACTGGACGATGGATCTTTGAAAATTCCTTTGACAGAATAATAACATAAAGTAGGTGGCGGCGCTAGTTTGGGTGGGGTATGCGCCTTAACAACGTAAAATAAAATTAAAAGAAACGAATTAGAACTAGTGTTAAAAACAATAGAGTTATCACAACGAAGAAGTGGTAGATCAAATAATTCAAATGAAATGTAGTTTTCGTTAATAAGCTTCCATCTTTAATCTCATTTCTTAAGTGACAGGTAGAAAAATATAAAGTCTTCCAAAGAGCAAATGTTTGATATTTCCCTTTGAACTTTTTATAAATATTTTTGGAAGCAAAAACAAGGCAGCTGGCAGGTGGATACATTGCCGATAGCAACGTAGCAAAATTCCTTTGACATTTAGAGGTGCGAAGCTTCGAACTAGTTCACAAATTGGATTTATTAAGGAACTGTTACTTAAGTGCCGTTGCTATTTGAGAGCAGCCAAGACTATTTCCCCAGGGCACTTTTGAACGATTACTTGAATAAACGATATATATAGTTGAAAGCAAAAAGTTTTGGAATCCAGTGTGATTTAGAATTGTAATACGAGTGCTACGAAATTGCGTAACAAAGTACCGTAGCAAATCGTAGCAAGTTAAATTTTGTTTTGCTTGCGAGTTGGGACTTCCACTTAATTTTCAGGTTCCGATTGGTTTTGATATGGAGTAGTTTAGATTCCTTGATTTAATTGATAGACAGTCTGTACTTGCTCAACTTTTAAATTGTATTTATTTAGCTCTAATTCATTTCTATTCTATAGTTTAATAATGTTTGGTGCGAATCCTGCCAAATCGAAAGTTCTTGGGTGCGAGTAACGCACTATAAAGCAAAAAAGCTATATTCTATCACTATAGAATATAGCTTTTTTGCTTTATAGTGCGTTACTATAAATCGACGAAAAAACATGGTTTTTTTACAACTGTAAAAAACCAAGTTTTTTCGTCGATGTATTTGAAATGCCATTTCCGGGTTATGACTAGCACGGCGTTTTGCATAAATAAACAGCCAATGATAATTATAGTAATGGTTGCCATAAATGTGTGTCGGTTGGTACTGAACCCATTGTTTGAAAGAAAATGTGAAATATATCTCATGAAAATAAATAAAATAAGGAATAAACAAAATAAAATCTAAAATAATGTCCCTAACTGGTTATCTGCGAGGCATCGCTAAATGCCTCCCGAGGCATGCTCGATACATTGTGTTCAATGCCCTTATCAAACCACATTTAGAATACTTAATAGTAATTTGGGGTTCAGCGGCAAAAACAAACCTACTATCATTACAGAGAGCCCAAAACAAACTAATTAAAATTTTATTTTGCTACGACTTTTTAACACCTACTCAAAAAATATATAAAGAAACAAAACTAATGAATCTAGCACACATTTATATATATCACACATGCTTACTAATACGAAAAATATTATATAAAGACATACATACTCAAATCACCTTTAGTAAAAAATCAAATCCGAATAGTATCAGAACCAGACGTGCAAATGACTTAAAACTACATTCCTCTAGAACTAATTACGGAAAAAAAACGGTAACGCACGAAGGTGCTAAAATTTATAATAATTTACCTAAAGATATAAAACAAGCAAAATCAATGATCATATTTAAAAAATTACTAAAATTTTATTTGATCAATAATCCCAATTTAAATTTATGATCATAAAGTTTCAATGCCACTTCCAGCGGTCGCTAGATCTTTGTTATTATGCGTAGAACAATATGTTACGTATTGTATTCTTTCTTTCTTTCCCGTCGTCATACTTACGTCTACCTACAACTTTTGTTATTTTTATTTATATGTAATTCTAACTTACGCCTTTAGATAATATTTTAGAATTTAAGATTGGTTCTCATGTAAGTGAATGTAATATTCTTTATGAGAAATAAATGTCTTTAACCTTAATAAGGCTTTAACCTTGAACGACTTATACAACTAGTTACATAACTAACTCTATTTAAAACTAACTTAGAAAACTTTAACAAGGTCGAGTGATTTGTAAATCACAAGACATAATAACCACGAATGGATTGAATAAAATAAGGTACACTCCGTTTTACGTGGTTACACTTCGATGGGCATTCTTGCAATAAGATCTAAATTGTTCCACAAAAGCAAATAGTCTGACAAGCAGAACAAGTGAATTTGTAAGCTGTAGCTGTAGAAGGTAAACATTGTAGATAAGCTCGTCAGTAACCCGAGACAGTTTGACGGATTGACGAAGGTTTTCCCTCGATGGTTCAAAGGCTCACCTGCTTTCAAACCGCGACGTAAGCTGGAAGTTTCTTTGATAAAGCAATGGAATTGTCAACAGTTTGATAAGGATAACAAAGTTTTTTTATAAACGCAAAATTATAACAAACCTACCTTTTTATTTACCTAATACAATTGGATGTAACAGACCGCTAAGCGAATGGTCGACCGCGTGTTGACAGCGTCAGTCAAAACGTAACAGTACAGCCTACAAGGTCTTTTAGGCTAATTTTTGACCACACTGGCCAGTTACAACGGAGACTAGCCCTGTGCACAGGATTTATTATAGTGTACGAGTGTGTGCGCCAACACAGGTGCATCTTATATCCCGATGACACGGCAGATTGACACAACCAGGGAGAGGTTACTTGATATAGAAAAATCCCAAAATCTTTTTTCGTACGACCCAGCCTCGGTAGTCTATTCGTTGCGTCGTCGCGTGGTCAATCGCTGATAATAAGATCCCGTCGACAGCCTTTACAAGCTATGCCTTATAACTTGGCCAACATATAGACCAACCAAAACCTAATCATCCCTCCCAAAATTAAACTTACACTATCAAAATAACTAAAATACAAACTGTTTCATTTATAAATACTAGTTCTTATTTGTTTCTATTCTTTAACACTTTCACAGTCCACGGCGCACTCGTTAATCCGGAGCTCTGTGTGGCAGTAGTGGCGCGCCCCTGTAGGTCGCCCCGCCGAGACTGGGCAGTGAATGCTTTAATTGAATTTTTTTTTGTTATAAAAATCTTGAAAACATTTTTAGTATAATAGGATTAGCAACAATTGAGTAAAAACTGAATAGGTTCTTAGAAATGCAATTTAAAAGTTCTGAATCAGTCCGTCAATTCCTTCAAAAACAACTGGTGAAACTTTTTCCAGCAGTTAAAACCGACGGGAAACTCGAACTAATAAAATATAATCTGCGAAAACTCGAAAAGTTTCCAATAGCTAGGGTACGGTTATTCTGGATATTCATTTGTGACAGCGACTTTTAGTTTCTCGCAGTCTTATGTTCAGGTTTAGGTGTGTTATAAAATGGTTCTAATGACTCGATGATGAAATCAACTTCTGAGAACTTCATTTAGGTATGCAAGCATGAAATCACTTGAAGTACTTTTGTAGTCGGGTAAAAATAAGCTAGTGTAATAATCATAGTTTGATCAAACATCATCAGATGATGGTTTTCACATCAATGTTCTCTGGCAACGGACGTATTAGAGATCTTTTTATTCGTCGTTTCATCCATGAGTCATCCATCGCTCATCACATCATATTAAATAAGACTTCGACTAAACTAGATGTCGCCATTTCAAAAATTAGATTGTGCTATCGACCCTTTTAAACCCATTTTCCCTACTATATATTTAAGTTATTCCATCTGTTAGTTTTTCATGGCAAGATGACAGAAAGAATTTTCTTACTGTTTGGCAAGGAGATACATAAATAGTAATATCGGGGCGAAGAATAGAGACATTTATCCTGGTAAAGTGGGTGTGAAGCCGCGTTTAAAAGCTAGTCTATACTAATTATCTATTATAAAGAGGAAAGATTTGTTTGTTGTTTGAATAAAATAGGCTCCGAAACTACTGGACCGATTTCAAAAATTCTTTCATCGTTAGAATCCTTCATTATATGCATATGAACATAGGCTATTAAATGTACCCGTGCGAAGCCGGGGCGGACCGCTAGTTATCTATAAAATAATATACTTCCACCTCTTTCTCTCGAAAATGGTATCTTTGCTGCTCAAAGTCAGTGACCAAAATCGGGTTCTGCTCATATGTTGTTAAAAAAAGTAATTTGAATTTTAAATTCTGTACTAAATTTCATTGGGAACCGAAAAAAAGAACAAACTATACGTACTTACTGCACCAGGAGAGGTCCACTTTCTCAAGGAAGGCAGCGGCATTTTTTTTACATTGACAACTTAGCTTATAAAGACCAAGTGAAGACCTAGGAGTTGCGCCTCTCTCAGTTTAGCTTATCGAAGGTTAGACCGCATTAAACCTTCATAGAAGATAATAATTTCGCTAGTTCGCAGTTTGAAAGTTGACTAAAATGATTTGCAGACATACGACCCCTTTTATAAATTACATTATTTTTTAAGTTTAAAAGTTGAATGTTTAACTCGAAGGCAAAATGTAAGATGTTTGCTTCAGCTGGTTCCCTTCGAAGACTACAACTTTGAAATGCATTGCCAGTTTCAATAAGGCGTGCAAAGTCTCTGCCAATATTCAAAAGTATGGTAAAGGAACACTATTTGTCCTGCTGTCACTAACCACACCCTTTTTCCCATAAAAATGTAGATATGTATTTATGTATATAATATATATAAGTATGTTTATGTATTGTTATTTGTTCTATTTTAATATTTATTTATTTTAGTAGTTTTAAATTCGAGTTGGTAGTTTATTATGTACTTATATTTCATAAATAATATTGTTAGTCAATTTAGAATTTGTAATTTGCTTCTTATTTAGGCACACAGATCCCCGTTCAATCCAACGATCCTATCCATCCACGGTTGTTGGCGGTCTTATCGCTCTTGAGCGATAAGACCGCCAATTGTTACATATTTGTTTTTTTTTATTTCTTTTATTTTTGTATGTATATTATGTGTGCAATAAAGCATTTTCTATCTATCTACTATTAAAATGTTTTTGTTTCGTGCCTATTAAATCACTCGATAGCTCATCAGTCTACGCTCCTGACTCTACTCTAGACTGCTTCGCTAGCTGAGGATTTAATTTCGGCACGTCAACAAAAAATGGTTTTGCCCACTTGTTGAACAAATAACTATTCTAGCTTCAGAGTAAAAGTTTTTACCTACCAATAATTACTTACCTACTTAGTCTAAAAAAATATAGTAATCTACTAGATGCCTACTAGTAATGACTATCTAACGTGAACAGTGTAAATACTAAGGAATTTCATGAGGGTTTCAGTTTTTTTAAACTATTAAATGATTATAAAACTCTTAGGTAAATATCAGCGAAGACATATATATACACATATATATACATATATATATACCGGACGCATTTTTGGATAAAAATTAAATAAATTATAATTCTGGATAATCCACAGAGCATCTCGTCTCTGCCCAAGCTAAGTAGATCTTGTGTTAAGGGTACTTACTAGATGGCTGATAATCCTACTAGATTACATTATACAAAAAAAAATATATTTTTTTTTAAACATAGAAAAAATTCAGAACATTTGCAATGGAACATTTGCTAATCGTACAAACATTTGTCCCAAGGCTGAAAACGAACCCGCAATCTCCTGCATCGCAAGAGAACCTTCACCCGCCGAGCTACATCGGTCGTCATAAATGTCGATAATAATAAAAAAAAAAATTTAGTTCCATATCAAAAAACGGTTTTTAGGGTTGCTATAATGTTAGTCTTGTTTTCTTCTGAATATACCTTTTATTGCCCGCTCATAAAAGCCGTAGTCTAAACTAAATAACTAGAACATTTCGTTTAGGTGTCAGTTGAGGGAAATATATAATGTGTCTGGTTACCGGTGTCGGAGGCTTTGGGGGGGGGGTGAAATACGGTAAATTTTATCGACAAATCACTATCCCTGAGTCCTCTAACGTCTTCCTAGGTACATGGGTAGCTATAACTTAATCAGTACAAGCACCCGTGCTTCGAGGCATAAGAAAACAAAATGGCTGCCATTTTATCATGGAGAGAGAAAAAAAATAGGGATAGTGATTTGTCGATAAAATTTACCGTATTTCACCCCCCCCCCCCCCCCCAAAGTCTCCGACACCGGTAAAAAGACACATTGTATACCTCTATGAATAGAGATAGCACGTATGTATACGGCTCGATGTCGCACAGTCAGTATAAGTGCATTTATACATACATACAGCTTGAGGCGCTGTATGCGCACGATTGCTCTTTGGCAAGTCGAAAAAATAATACAACCGATCAAGCCACGTCTCCAATTTTTATTTATTGGTTCAGACCTAGATTAGGATAGAGAGATAAACTGAAAACATAATAGCAGAAACTTTTCTCGATAAAGATATTTTTTTTAAATGATACATTATAGGTACTAGAATTTCAAATCGAAATATTTTGATAACAACTACCTATGAATAATATCAACTTGGAATTTATTGATAAATATAGCCAATACCTATCTTTTGGAGTCATTATTTGGGTACAGTTTTACACACATTTTACAGTGACAGCATAGAATAGCACACAGACAGCGCACGGTAATGGAGCTTGGCGCTAACCTAACTATTCGTGCTTTACGCCTTGCTAACCGCAAGCTTCAAGTGAGCGGCCCAAGCGCTGTAGCCACATGGATTTTTTGCTTTAAGAAGAAGTGGTGGGCTGCGCATCGCGTTTCTGAGGTCTGCGTCGGGTCGTTTAGATGGCAATATTATTCAGTGCCAATTTTAAAGTTTATAATTTGATTACAATGAAAAAACTAAAGACCGACTTCGAATCTCTTAGTTTTTAAAACAGGAATATATACAGCTTTTATCCTGGAAAAGTGGGTGCGAAGCCGTGTTGTTTGAATTAAATGGGCTCCGAAACTACTAGACCGATTTGAAAAATTCTTTCATCGTTATAATTTTTCATTATCATTATGTATAATATGAACATCGGCTATACAGAATGTGCCCGCGCGAAGCCAGGGTAGACCGCTAGTTATCTATAAAATAATATACTTTTCACCACTCCCGCTTGAAAACGTTGTCTTTGCTGCTCAAAATCAGTGAGCAAAGTCGGGTATTGCTGATCCATTTTCTCAAGGAAGGCAGCGCCATTTTTTTATCTTGATAATTTAGTTTGTGAAGACCAAGAAAAGACCTAGCAGTTGCATTCCTCTCATTTTAGCTTATCGAAGGGATGGAGGTTAGACCGCATTCAACCTTCATAATTTTTTGTTTATTTCAAATCTATTTCAAGACTTTTTCGAAAGACCAGCCTTAACGGTTGGCCCTAAAAGACGCAGCCGTTTTCAGTAGACTAAATAAGAGCTAATGGAAAAGGTAAGCCAACACCTGTACTGTACCTACCCATTACGGGAATCGTAAATTTCTTTTACGGCATTGTTTTGCTCAAGAATCCATTCACTCCTTGTATTTGAGTAATTCATCAAAATGTGTTTAATTCATTCCTTTTTGTTATGTTTTCTTTTCGGGATTTCCACGTTCATGGAAATTTCTTTGTTTTATTATGCATGGTATTTTCTTTGTTGGTGTTTAGAAAAAAGCTCACTTACGTAAAAATAAATAAATAATGCTGGATATTTTACACAGAAAAATCTAGTCACAAGCTAAGCAGAGCTTGTGTTATGGGTACTAGATAACTGATATACATAATATAATACAATTTTTAGATAGGTATATATTTTTATTATACATAGAAAACGACCAGAACACCCTGAACAAATGCCTGCAGATCGTACAAACATTGATCGTACAACAGTCCTGGGGCGGGAATCGAACCCGCAACCTACTGCGTCGCAGGCTCCCTTCGCCTGCCCAACGCGCTACAGAGGTCGTCGACTTAATCATAAATACTACACGCCCGCCCAGTACATGTGTACAAGTGCACTCTTTTAAAATCTTAAAGTACACGTATCTTTGAGCAGGTTTAAAAGTTCTAGAACAGGTTTCTAAAGAAACTCAGCTCTTAGTTCACTCACTTACGGGGTCAAAACAAGCTCTCTTGCCAACGGACGTCAATCGTGAAATCGTAAAATGAAAGCTCTACCCGGGGTATAAAGACTTGGCAGGTACGACAACATTATAAATCTTAGAGACCATGTTTACGGTCTACTGGATTTCAAATCTATTTTAAGTGTTTTACAATAAGCTTTTATTTTAAATGAAAACACACACAGGTCACTTAAGCAACCTACAGTTACTCTACTAGTATAAATCCAAGTTTCCAACCTACACGGGCGAGTAATGAGAACTAATACATCTCGTAAAGCAAGGCTCATAAAGTCATACCTTATTGTTCAATGAACGGTCATGCCATACAATGACAAAAGGCGTAGAGGTACTATGATAACGTCATATAAAAAGAAAAGAATAAAGTCGAAGCTAATTTCATAAAACAAATCGTATGTGTACCTAAACTGAGAAGTGAGAACGATAGACAGTGGTCCGAGATCCTGTCTTATTCCTAAACAATTAATGAGCCAGCTCCCCTTCCCACCATCAAACCGAGTCCATTCTTCAAGCTCACTCTGAGCTTAGGAATTTTTATCTTTGAGTGCTCGCTATAATTTATCGCCTGTCGACTAGATCGATAGGGTGAAATTATTTATCTCGAGGACATTTTGAGGAGCGTTTAGATATTTCTTTGAGCTTAAGAGTTTTAAACGATAAGTAATAAAGTAAAACGGTGAAACGTAGTTTATAAGAGATTTTTTATAAAATTTCGCTGTCATAGACACACACGCAGTGTTTTCTAAGGACCAATAAGTACCAAACTTACACATACTTTAAGTTAAGATGTGGTTTATTTGGGTTATTCCAGAAATCCCCTTTGACAAATCCCTCTTATGGGAGAAAACTGGAATTGCATTTTTTAGAAGTCCAGAATTCCCCCTCATAATTTTTTCTTATTCCAATTTTCCGCTTTGAGAAAATTTGTTCAAGATTCAGTCTAAAGAAAATTGTAAAAAAAATCAGTTACAAATAATTTCAGTAGGACTGTAACCATCTTGGTCAAAAGACTTCGTTCATGAAACACACTTTTAAGTGTTCGACAGACTGCCATTTTCAAGTCCTTTTATAACCTGTTTTCAAAAGAAAAATGGCCGAAACGGCATTCGAGATTCGGAACACCTCTATATCCTCGTTAGGTAATATTTTTCTCGATGCTTACCCTGACAACATTCATGCCAAGAAAGTTGCTTCAGCTAACCTTTTACGGTACTAAGTACTTACGGATGTCCAACATAACTTTTCACATTATTTTTCCAAAAGCTCTAAAAAAGATCCAGTGCAATTATGTTATTAAAACTTTTTAAATTATCTCCTGTTTTGATAAAGTAGAAAGCGAAGGCCGTTGATTTATTTCTGTGCAGTTTTTTTGTATGATTTGACCGGTGCAAAAACAATTTGTATTTATCTGACGTACCACTAACAATCTATTTAGAGGAGCAAACTTTCAAAATCTTTTACTAAGTACACAAAGCTAACCTTGTAGGCGCGTAAATTCTAGATCAGGGCCCGGGCCCTGATCTAGAATGTCCCCGGGGACATTCTAGGTAATTTTTCGCAGTATCAAGTCTAAAACATTTTACTTATTTATTTTTCTCTGAAACTGTCTATACTGACATAGATAGATAGATAATGCTTTATTTCATAGCCCATTAACAAAGAACACATAAATTACATTAAAAAAATACTTATCCTAAACAAAGACATGGAATTGGCGGCCTTATCGCTTAAAGCGATTTCTTCCAGGCTAAGCTAAAAATTATACAAAGTAATTTTACTAATACACAAATACCAAATAAAATAATAAACTAATACATAACAACATGATAAATTAATTCAAAATTGAGAGACATACCTACATGCTAATAATTTAATCTGACACGATACCTAAATAATGATGAAAGACTTTCCTCTTGAAAGTTTGCTGTGATGTTGCCTTTTTTATATCAACGGGTAGCTCATTCCATAGTCTGACAGCTTGTGCCGTGAAGGAATCACTATAGAAAGAAGACATTAGTTATTTGATACCAAATCGAAACTTCTAAAATGTTCTAGGATTTTCTCACCAAACGTAATTGATCATGTTTTGCTTATGTGTACAGTTTGGGCATGTTTGCCGACCTTTTAGCCCAGCACTCGCACGACATGGATAACCAATTAATCTTGTTTGAGAGAGATCTGTCGTGGAGATCAAGTGTCGGTTGCATGTAGGGCAGATGAGCCACGGTAACGAGACCCGACTCATCGTCGATTATCGAGATCGGCGATGTTGACGAGAGGGAAAAATATTCTTCTCAATTCACGATTTTTTTAGATAATAATAATAATAATATAATAATAATAACTTTATTGATAAAAAGGTGCTAAAAGCTAAAACATTCATTTTACGCTAACTTAACCTATTATATTATGATCAAATTAAACTTAAGACAATGGTGAAAAGGTTATCTTGCATAATCAAGTTCTTTAAGCAGGTTTGTACCTACCTACTACACGATAAGCGGCATGTATTATGCAACTTGAGGAAGTGACTACCCCCGAATACTCAAACGCATCTCAGATTTAAGCACGTCTCAAGTGACGAATTTTTGACAGATTTTCATTGAAAACTGTCAAAAAATCGATACTTTAGACCTGCTTAAATTTAAGAAGCGTTTGAGCATTTGGGGGTTAGGGTTTTTAATCTAGATTTGAAGAAAATTTTGTTGTTACTCACTGCTGGGCAAGTCAGCCAGTTGAGGATTCTTCCGATTGGTATTGAAATGGATCTTTTGCGCTACCTCTATATTGTTTGCCACAGCCTCCAGTTAATTCAGCCGTTTCAATTGTAAAATACTAGTTCTAAATTGTTTACATTCTTTAATTGTTATCTTTATTATATCTAAGTATACCTACTAACATTATAAAGAGATAAAGTTTGTGAGGTTATAGGGGTAATCTCTCCCGATCTATTGAACTGATTTTGAATTTTTTTTATAAATAGAAAGCCACGTTATTTGTTAATGTCATAGGCTATATAAGATATATGTATATAAATGCCCTTCAAAGCCAGGGCAGACCGCTAGTTTTCTATAATCACCGAACTATTAGCTACATTATGATCATTGGTATTTCATCCACCATTCATCTGATTAATCTAAACGCCATTCATACTTATACACTACTTTTGCACAGGTATGTGTTGTAAAAAAAGAATAGTGCAATTTCAGTTGAGCTTTATATAATTCTATTGCGCCACACTTCGCTGATAGCCACAATATTTCATCATTTAATGCACCCGCCTCCATTTAAAGTAATGGACCGCACTCTCTGCTTTTAACTTGGAAATATCATATGAAGTATGTTAGAATGTTTCGAAGAATTCAGGTTTGCGAACATTTTCTCGAAGTTATCAAAACTTCTTTATGTTCGAACTGGTAATAGGTTGGCTTACTTCAGCTTGAGTTTTCTAATAAGTATCCTAAGTACCTGACTTTTTCTAACGGACCTTTATGCGTAATTTTTTACCCGCGAGGTTTTTCAAACGTATGTCAACCACATAAATTTGAAAAACCTCGCGGCTAGTGGGACTTTTTATAACCTCATAATAAAGTATCAAAACGGCCTTGGTAAATGATGTTTCAAAGCTCATCTGAATCCCAAGTGTGTATTAGCTACCTATACATACATTCCTCATTTTCGAAAAATATAATAAAACAATAGTACCTAGATTGTTTTACTAGGGACTAAACCACCCCATTGTACACGAGGTTGTTTATAATCCCGTGCTTAGCGAGGAAGGACGACAAGACCGAGATCGATAGCGAGAAAAAAAAACAATAATATGCATTAATTTTATAAAAATTGGAATGTTAGAAATTTCGTTTTCCTCGGCAATTTAATTACGGTTCTCTGTGATTGGGATGTGATTATATTTTGAGTTTATTGTTTTGGAGTTGGAGATACTCGGCCTAGGCTTGATAGTGTCCTTCATTATCAAAGACTTGAGAAAATCTATCCAATCCTGCTTGCATCGATGAAGATGGTCGATTGGTGATGTCTGTAATGTTTGGTAAAATATTGATTCTTTCCGTAATGCGCTGCGTGACATTTGTTTTGTATGGAGTCCTCCATTATAGTCTTCAGCCACTTGATCGGACCTCGATCCAATGTGGTGTTTTAATGTCGTTATTTTTAAAAAAGTCGCGGAAACTATGTACAGTTCTATAATTGGCAAATTTTATATATTTGGTAACATCTTTAGGCATCTTACTCAATTTATTATTGCCTATAACTTGAATTGTGCATTTTCCATTTTGGTAGTAACACTAATATTATAAATGCGAAAGTTTTTATTGATAGATGGATGGATGGATAGATGGATGTTACTCAATCACGCCAGGACGGCTGAACGGATCTGGATGAAATTTGACACAAAGATAGATTACAGTCTAGAATAGCATATAGGCTATATTTAATCCCGGAATTCCCACGGGAACGGGAACTACGTGGGTGAAACCGCGAGGCGCTACTAGTTTAGAATAAATCTCCTCGTCAGTTCGACGTAAATCTTGATAGGCTCTCTCCACTGATGATGAATTTACGCTCTTTGTTTGTTTTCATGTTCGGCAGATTCACAGCTTGTAGGTTTGTATCCATTTCTCCGTCTTCTACGGTTTTATTGGCAAGCTCTATTCCTCTGCACGCACCGCTGATTCCATAAATTAAAGCTACCTGTTAATAAAAGAAAATAGGTGTGTTAAAAAGCGTAGGTACCTATTTTATGTAAGTAGGTACCTACCTATTTATTCAGTTTCTTGAGTAGATTTGTACATGAGTAGGTTAACTTTGTTGCGTATTTATTGGAGCGTTATTAAAGAAAGTTTCAATTTCTTTTGTCGTCAAGACTTTCGATTTTTTTGTAGGCAATTTCTTCAGTAAAGCCGTCAAATTTCCATATTTTTTTTGGGGTTCCAAACATCAAAAGGAAAAAAGGAACACTTATAATAACCGTTAGCACTATGTTGTTGTCACTTTGTTGTCTGTCTGTCCGTCTGTCAACCCTCTTTTCTTAAAAACGAATAGAGGTATCAAGTTGAAATTCACATCGTATACTCAAGTTTGTTACTTCTTGAGCCGCAATATAAATCAAACTTCTAAGTCAACGCAATCAAAAGTCACAGTCGTTGTCCAAATATTTTGAAATTTCCTAGGGAATCACATGCACGCAAAACCTTTAGAGTACTTCCCTTTGACCTAGAGTCATGAAATTTGGCAAGAACCAAGGTCTTATAGAACAAGTAAATGGGAAAATCCGTAAACCGTAAATTTGAAGATAAAAATTAAAGTTTTTTTTTTATCTCGGTAGTGACCTAAATCTAGTAGGGGAATACGTTCCGTTGATTTAGAATCATGCTATTTAGCAAGAAACAAAAACACACACAACAAACTCTTAATTTTACGGAACCCTCGGTGTGCGAGTCCATCTCGCATTTGACGTTTTATTTTATATTTACGTCGTGTCTCGATTGTATGGCCGCTTTTAACATTGAATATGTGCTCCAAAGAGTCGAGGATTGGAATTTTTTAGACAATTCATCATGTGGATTCAAAAGAATCCACACGTTTTTCATTTCTCCACTTCATGAAATTGTCGTACGTCTTTAAATATACCTATTCCACGAGATTTTGGAGGCAACAGATTCAAAACAACTTCTCTGCCTTTTTTAGGGTTCCGTACCGTACCCAAAGCGTAAAACGGGACCCTATTACTAAGACACCGCTGTCCGTCCGTCTGTCTGTCTGTCCATCTGTCACCAGGCTGTATCTCATGAACCGTGATAGAAACAGTTGACATATTCATAGATGATGTTTTTCTTTTGCTGCTACTACAACAAATACAAAAAAAAATAAGGGGCACCCATACAACAGACATGCTTTTTTCTGTTTTGATTGATATGGTCACACTTGGCCGGTTTTCTTCCATTTGCATCTTCACTGTCGCTATATGGCCTTTTCAATTAATTTTAATAATTAACGTTTACCTTCAATTCCATTTTCAATGAAGAAAAATCCAGAAATTTCTTTAAATATTTAGTAAAATGTTCGTTCTTTGTATAAGGAACACCAAAACGTCGAGTCTTTATGCAAGAGGGCGAATGTCTTGTACCTACTGGCTGATGATTTCAAACCAAACTTAAAAAGAAAAACTACTTTACCTCAGACCTTAAAAACGATTTAACGCTCGCTTAGCTTAGCTATGACACACTTTTTGAGCAAGTCAAGTAAATAGTATTTTTTATTGATAGTTTTTCGGTAATATCTTGTAATAAATAAGTAGGCTAGCGACTAGTGCTTTATGTAATTCGAAATAACAGTTTACCAAAAACTAAACACAGGAAACAATATTTTTCTGAATAGAGACATCTCGACAGATTAATGTTGTCTTTCGTAACTCAGCCTTCGGCATCACAAATAAGCCTAAATATTATATTTCATTGTTATAAGTTCGTAAGACCTTGCAAAAAAATCACTGTGGCTTTATTTTTCGATATATGTTATCAAAATAAAGGAACAGCTGAATATAGAACCTTTTTTTTAAATCGATTATAAATGCAAGAATTTCCATAATAAGCTTGTTGGAGTGTTGTAAAAGCTGATTTTGTGAGACCGTTGGCGCTGGCTTGCGCATTTTAAATAAGGGTAGATTACCAACCCTTACGATAGTGGATATTACACCTTTCTCTCAGGTATAATTCCTACAAAATGCAGGTGTTTATAATAATGATATGAAAATGTTTTCGAAGTATCTTCTCTAGTATAGACAAGAAGAAGGATATCTAGTATAAATGGCTGTTTCAAAATGGCTTAGGAACATATTATTATCTTCTTGTTTATAATACAGAAATGAGCGAAATAAATAGAGAGCTAACTATTAAGAACGTCCAATATCGATAAGCTCTTTAGAAAAAACAGGCTTTGTCTTAAACAGTGACCAATATATATATACAGGGTGTCCGGTAATTAATGGATAACCCCGCAGGCACTTGTGGGGGGGCAGAAGGGCAACTCAGAAAAAAATATAAAAAAATCTATCTGCAACGGTCTAGGATTTTTTTAATTTTTTTTTAAGTGCTAAATTTTATACCTTTGTTCAAATTTTTGGGCACTACGGCTACAAATTGAATAATAACGAATTCAAACGAAATCAATTCGTTATTATTCAATTTGTAGCCGTAGTGCCCAAAAATTTGAACAAAGGTATAAAATTTAGCACTTAAAAAAAATAAAAAAAATGCGGATAGATTTTTTTTATATTTTTTTCTGAGTTGCCCTTCTGCCCCCCTACACGTGCCTGCGGGGTTATCCATTAATTACCGGACACCCTGTATATAATATCCAAGGAAAGTTTCTACCTTTAGGTCCTTTGGCGCAAAACTTAAACTAAAGTAGTGTAAAAATGTCGCTGTCCCCTTTAATTCGATCGAAAAAAAATGTGACGTCAACAATTTTGGCTAGTTTACTTTCGGTTTTGTGCCACCAGAATCACTACCATAATACTAGTAGGAACTCTATAAGTACGTATATATATCGAACAAGGCAGTGAAGGCATTATTTTAATTTTATTGCTTTGGAATTAAAGTTCGGCACAAAGGAAAAAGACTTTTTACTAACAACTGTACAAAGTCGCTCCACAAAAAAGAAACGCGTTGTACTGCTACTAAAAAAAGTTACCTCAGAAATGAGGTGGATATAAATGCCTCTACAGAGCAGGTTGAGACTGATAAATAAGTTCTGGGTACGAATTACAAATTTTCCGGTTGAAAGGATTCTCCTACTGAACGTGTTCACGGAACCGGTCAGAATAATTAATTGTGGTATCTACAGCTTGAGAATTTACCGTCGGGTCATTCGAAGCTAGGATGTAATCATCTTCAATAATATAAAAAAGTAATAGTAGATATAATTTTTTGTGTGAACTGTCTGACGCTACCTATTGTTTTGTGTTCTCGGTAACTTTAAAAAAATTACTTTTAATTATTTTTTGACAACATCAGGAATAACTCTATTTTTTGTGTGTTTTATGCTCGAATCTAAACCCTTCCCGACAGTCCTTGTCCTTACTTTTTGTTACACCCTTTTTACTACAAGGCAACGATTATAAAGAAGGTCATACTCCAATGAGCGCAAATTAAAATTCCACCTCCAACATTTCAAGAATGGGACGAAACTATCCTGACTACGTATTTAGATGAAAGTTGAAGTAATGTCGACAAGTGAAAATACTTTTCAATTCCCGCGGGTCTCCCGGGATACGAACTCAATTTTCAACAGCTTTCACAAAATAGTTTTAGTTTACGAGAAAATCAATTCCATAAAATGTATGGTGATTATATGGTATACCAATTTTAAAACTTGGTTTACAAGTACTTAAAAAGAGTGTGTATTGTATACATTCAGTAACGGATTGAGCTAAGTTACGATGTCGTAAATAAGTAACTCACTATTATTTATATTAATTTTTATATTTTTAGCTAAGTCTTTACAGAAGTAAATCGAAAACTATGCGTTATCCGTATTATTGGTCGTTTTCTATGTATAATAAAAAATATCTATCTATGTAATGTATTATGTATATCAGTTATGTTATGTATGGCAGTTCGTTGGTTTTGAATTAAAACAACCTATGTAATATGTGATAAAAAATATATATGAAACAACCTATGTAATAAAAAAATATAAATAATGCTAGACAATCCACACAGCATTATCTAGCCCCAAGATAAGCAAAGCTTGTGTTATGGGTACTAGGTAACTGATATACATAATACAATACGTTACATAGAGAAGTAAAAGGACTTCTCTATGTAAAGAAAATAACAATCAAATAACAAATTTAAATTAAAACTAGTATTTACAATAGAAACAATTAAGCTATCTGCAAACTGTTGCAAACAATATACAACGAAAGACATACATAGATAGATGATTTTTTATTATACATCGAAAACGACCAGAACACCCGGAACAAATACCTGCAGACGTACTTACTTACAAATATTTGTCCCTTCGCCCACCGCGTCACTGAGGTCGTCTGGTAATGTATTAAGCTTAGCTACGGGCTAGATAATGCAGTGGGAGTTGTTCAGCATTATTTATTTTATTTTATTTATTTTATCCTCAATAACTTTGTTTACATTGGATTTAGACGCTAGTACGTCTCTTACTGTCTTCGTATCCCAAATACAACAATTACATCCTTTCTAAATCTAAATATTCGCTTTTTCCCACTGAGATCACGAATTGTGTGGAATCAGTGGCAAGCTGGTCATTGGTTATATTTCCGAAAATATTTGTCAGAGAATAACTATCTAACGGATAATACGATTTTTAAAGAGAACAAGATTTTTTTGAATTATTCACTAATTACAAAACAAGTTGGCTTTTTAAATAAATAAATAAATAAAATTCTTTTATTTCGGACTACCATCCATAATTTGTTAGTAATTTTGTATACTAAAGTGACCTTAAAATTAGTTTTAGTATTTTAAATTAAATTAAATGAAATTAGATTAAATTAAATTGAAATGAAATTAGATTAAATTAAATTGAAATGAAATTAGATTAAATTAAATTGAAATTAAATGAAATTAGATTAAAATAAAGAAAATATCGACATCAAATCAGAAAATTGAATTACTTATTTTAAATTATATTATTTTGTTAAATTACTATATTTATAAAATACTGCTTTGGGTACCAAGAAGCTTTAACTAGCTTCCGTAAGTTCTAGAACAGCGCTATGTTTCCAAATGATTCTATATTTATTCATAGATAAACTTTGTGGCTATTTCGTGTCTGTCGTAACTAATACTAGCACAATGCAACCGTCTCGAAAACAAAGAAGGATTACTCACACAAGCCCGTACCTTGTCAGTGACGTGACACAGTTGAAATTGGCACAAATACTAAGTCCAATTGCCACGAGGCCAAGAAAAAGCTAACAAGATACAATAATAAATTTTGAATGAAGAGTATAATAAATACAAATATAAATAATGCTGGATAATTCACACAGCATTATCTAGCCCCAAGCTAAGCAAAGCTTGTGTTATGGGTACTAGATAACTGATATACATAATATAATAAGATACATAGATAGATATTTTTTTATTATACATAGAAAACGACCAGAACTCCCTGAACAAATGTCTGTAGATCGTACACACATTTGTTCCGAGGCGGGAATCGAACGCGCAACCTCCTGCGTCGCTTTTTTATATCTGATAGCTTTGTATAGCATATAGCAATGAGCATTACAAGTACTATGAAAGTAAAGGAAAGTTATTGAAGTACCTATAGTAAAAAAGTAAAGTAACGTAGAGTAATTAGTTCGGTGTTAATTCACGGTTAACTTACTTAAATTCGCCGTGCGGTGCCTTAGAATTTGCACCTCCCCACTCTTTCCGCAGGTGTCGTAAGAGGCAACGGGAACGGAGGTCGTAGTAGCACTCCCTGGAGAACAGAGCCACTACTGAACAGCGATTCCCAATCTGCAATTCCAGCGTCGGAATTAGGGAATAACCCCCTGAAGATATAAGCCAATAAGACGCTTATCAGGGAAGGCTTATGACCAACAGTGGACTGGTAAAAGCTACTGATATGAGGCGTAGTTCGTGGTGTGCAGATTATTTTTTTTATTTATCAGGGGAATTACCTTTCCTTACTTGCCACAACATATTTATCTAATGTACTTGTTTTAAGTTTTTGTTTAACTGTGTAATTGATTGTAGATAGATAAAAATAAATTTATTTTCTTTCGTTTTTTTCTTTACTTGCCCTCTCTGACTTATATCCCGGTAGGTTCACTGTTACCTACCGCTGTAAAAGTCTTATAACTTTCAGGATGGACCATGTTCATATAAAGTGCTCGCGGAGAGGCAGTTCCAACCATTTCAGTTCCGTACGTTCCGTTCCATGTATTTGACAGCCGATATCTTTCTGATACTGCCGTTTGGAACTTGTCCTAGTATTGTAAATTACACATAGTTCGGTTGGTTTAAATTTTTTATGTTTTTTTTAAAGAAAGGCATTTATTTTTAACTACTACCAATTACACAGTTAAACACAAATTTAAATGTTTAGAAAAAAAAAGAACCTATTTCGAAACCCTTAATTTCACACTGTCTTTAAGTTTTACGGGACAATTACCACTCGGTATTGTCGGCCAAATGTTTATGGACCATAACGAAAGAATTGTCAAACAAAATCGACGAACATACATGAAAAAACATAAAACCGAAGATAGAACTTCCTCTTTTTTTCAAAGCCAGTTAAAAATGAGCCTGTCTCAGTGAAGCGTGACCATTTTTGCGACACTTATTGGATGTGGAAAATACAAAAAAAAATCGTTTCCACATGAATATTATCAAGTAGGTATTCTCTATCTACTCGTAATGTATTCGTGATTTTATTTGTAGATATTACACATCTCTGTTCTACTGCCCCTCTTCAGAGGAAACCAGCCCTTAATCACAACAATTGATTTCCATAGTACCGTCCACATTCTGCAAAAGTCGACATAACTTGAAATTGTAATTGAAAATTCATTTATTCAGACATAACATCCATTTTGTTCGTAACACATTTTATTTAAATTGAGAACGGTTAGTAAAATTTGAAAACAAATAATCAATAAGTAATAATAATTATTTCATTTATGATTGTCATGATAATGTTTATATGCAAATTCAAATTTAAAAATGTCAACTGTTATTGGGTTACTAGTAGAGTGAGTGGCCGATGTTGATTATGAACCCAGTGACTCATGAATCATGATGCCAGAATTGAAACTATAGCTATCAGTTACAATTGCAAGTAAGCTGTGGATGCTGGCGCAGGTACGGCGATCCTTTTGCAAACAGTTGAGTTCATGTCTTAAACATGTCACTGTGCATCCGAAAATATTCCTGATGTGCTATAAAACCGCGGCAAACCCATCAGCATCCTAAACCAGTTATTATACTAAAGTAGGTACCTAGAGTCCGTCACGGTCGATGCACTCTGCCTATTTCATTGGCAGTAGCAGCGTTCTCAATTTGCATTGAAATCCTAGTTTTATCAGTTGTATATTCGTTCAAACAAAAAACATGTTTATTGTCGAATAGTTCGATGACCCCTGATATGGGTCGCAGGCTGTGGCAGGGTGCCAGAGAGGGAATTCGACGACAGATAAAATTTGTTCACACGCTTTCTCTGCTATTGCCAATGATGTAATAAAGGCTATGGCGAAAATTATGCACCACAAATTATTAAAATTTAGCAGGCACATTTTCACTTTATATCCCTTTGACAGTTAATGGGACTTAAATCATTGACTGCCCTGTAGGGCAGTCAATGATTTTAAGCACGAGGATTGTTGTCTAGAGTAGATACAGAAAAATTACGGCACTTTGTCATCGAATGCGTAAATTATTTGAAATTTATTCCTTCAACTTCAATAAAGTACGCAATGCGATGCCATTATTGACTATTCAACGCTTGACAATAAAGCCCATGCATGACCTACAAAAAAAAAACAGCATAATTACCACTAGCTGAAAGGATTATTTCTCGATAAAATTGGTTTATAAAAATACTGCAGTCAATCGTCCCTTATACCGTCAACGATTTCATTCGTTTAGTGAGTATAAAATTTGAGAAATTGATTTAGCTGGATAGGTTTTTAGTATTATGAAAAAATAACGTGATAAGTATTCTTATAATGTTGATATAAGCCGTAAATGTAAAGTGACTCTAGATTTAAGAAACCGATTTTCAAACTAGGTGGGTCAGCTTTCGATTACGAAGGCTTGTAATAGAAATTAAAGTTCAAAATAAATATTATAGTAATAAAATAAAGCACTATTCTAATCTTTCGATTACATTATATTAATGAAGTTTAAAGGGTGCTATTATATTATAAATCAATTAAGTATTAAAACTACTACCCACACATTAAAAGTTTATCAACAATTCTGGTGATTGCATTAAATTTATTGAAAGCATCGGCTGCCGAAAATAATTATACATTGATTCCCAACGTGAATAACTAACTGTCTTACCGCGTCAATTTCAATGAAAGCTATTTACGAGCTTGTTTATTAACGGGTTTACAAGAGTAACTAACCCTAGTGTTATTTTTCTCTTTGGACTTACTCGCAGATAGCATTAAGTGCCCAGAAGCAAACTTTTACTATAGGGTTAATGAATGAATGGTGACCGATAATGTCAGCCAACTAAAATCAAAATGGCTTAGAACTTACACCACCCCAACTGTTCCCGTGGTCATTGTTAATGGACATAGGTACAACGGGGGGGGGGGGGGTACTAATTTATAATATTTCTTCCGTTGCTAGTTTAATAACTAAACAAATGTTTAGATTTTAGAGAATCGATTGGAAGTTAACGCTCAATTTTACCTACAATCATAAATGCTATATAACTTCGATTATCAAATGCCTGAACCTTCATACGTATCTACTAGGTACAAGAATTCCTCTAGCCAATAACGCTATCTCGGGTTGAGCCAGCTTTTCCAAGCTAATACAAAGTACCGACAGAGGATATTTCAGCTGGCTTGGTCATCTGTACAAGTCCACTCGGTCACGGGGTAAACAAAATGGGGTTGTATTAAAAGAAAACAAAATGGCGAAGGTTAATGCTATGTCTGCGAAACGTTTTCTTACCGTTTTAATGGGGTATTAGTATACTTTTGTAGAGGGAAAAGACACCTAGGGCTTACAGGAAAGCATCTACTTACAAGTAATTATCTCAACAGCCTATATTGGTCCACTGCTGGACGCAGGAATCCCCCTGAAAAGCGCCTTATTGGTTTTTATCTCATGGGGGAAATGCCTGTAATCCCCACGCTGTGCATGAGGGTTGGGGATTGCAGTTCGGTGGTAGATCCATCCGCAAGAGGCGCTGCTGCCCGCCACCTGGTGTATGATGTCCCTTAGCCGCCTCCTACGACACCCACGGGAAGAGTTGGACTTCCTACCTATACAATCCATCCTGGAAAAAAACGCAGTAGCATAGATTACTTATATTGGTACTACTATTATATTTGCTAGTTCAAAAACTTCATGCATATAAAATTTCAAAGTTATTAAGTTTTATCCGTTACCTAACTTATAAGTAGGTTTTATTGGCATTGTCTTTATGTGACAAACATTTTTAGGAAGTAGGATAAACATGAAAAAGATCCCTTAGTAGGCTAATTTATAAAAATTGAGTTAAAGATGGAGGTTATACGGTCTACTTAACCAAAATTCCCCACAACTGCACTTTAAACCACCTACTCAGAATATTAACTAAGTTGTGCAGCGCACGTAGGGGGGTGCCTAGCTTAATAAACTTTCGTGATTATTTACTTAGCTCGTTCACACACGAGGCAACGAAATATTCACTTTATGTAAGAAGCATGGGAAGCTGGCGTAAACGTGTTCTTGAGTGGATACCGCGACTCGGTAAACGTAGTGTAGGACGCCCTCCGACCAGGTGGAGTGTCGATTTGCGAAAGACTGCTGGCAGATGCTGGATGCGGCAAGCTGAAGACAGGGCGCTATGGAGCTCATTAGGGGAGGCTTATGCCCAGCAGTCGACTAATATAGGCCGATGATGATGATGTAGAAGCATGAAAAAAAAGTATTTTATGTCAGGTACAGGCATCGACCAAATATGATTTGTTCAGTTTATCATAGTGAAAGAGGGGTAACTGAACAAGGTTAATCCCCCAAAAACTTTTCTAGAAGTGACATGTAATTTTAGACCAATGAGTTAATAATAATAATATATACCTTTATTTAACAGCAAAAAATAATTACAATTCATATTTACACTTACATCTATTTTCTAAAAATCTAAGCCGCCACCAGAAGGCAGAGTGCCCAGAATGCTGGCAGCATTGCCACGTTGAATGACAATGCTAATTCGTTGACCGAAATAAAAACCAGCATTCCGATCACCTGCGGACTCTATTAGTATTAATAATAATTAAGCCTTTTAATTCCAAAACTCCTTAACTACTATGTACAAAAGTTTTATTAGTATTTTGTTTAAGAATAGGTACCATGGGAAATTACGCCTCGTAACACCTGTTAGTAAAGCTTGGAAAGATGAAAGGTCTGCATGACTACCTCACTTTTAAAGACAAGTGTAAGTGTTTTTCAAACACAGAAACTTCAACCGAAAAGAAGGTTTCCGATTATCCGGAACCTGGAACACTGTGGTGAGAATGTGTAAAAACCGAAGAAGTGATGAACCAACCAAGCCGTGTTCAGATACCGTTAGTGTTGTGTGTCGTGATCGAATTGCGTTCGTAAATGAGACCGGTGGTAGTGGTAACATTCAAAGACAAAGAATAAAGGTAGATCGATATATCTGTCAATAAAAACCAATTCGCAGTGACTTTAGTTCTTCCGTGATCATGGCGCATGAAACTGTGCCGAAATATTGGAAAACTCAAAAATCGAATCATGGTAAATATCCCTATATAACCATGATAGTTTTAAAAGTTTTACCTAACTTTTGTCGAACATTCAAAAGGAAAGGAATGTAATTGGATGTCATATATCATTTTTCTATATCCAGCTTATTATTTTCTCATTTCGATTCTACCCGTGTTCAGCAAAAATATTATCTTACGCAAATAGCCTGTTTTGCCTGTTTTACCACAATACACAAAAGATCGAAATAACATTCATATTCATTGTTATTATCTCTAACAAAAATAACGGCCGTTGCGGAATAACAAAACCTCCAAATTACCTATTACTCAGTTTAATAAAATGGATATCTAACCGTTTGAATATTCTAGTAAAGACTTTCTTGGATAATGTTGCATATATAGTTTTAAACGTTCGTGGAATTTTGAAATGGCTTCGAGTGATTATATGATTATCAATTGGATATTAAAAGAATGGATAAACGTTATCAAAATGTGGAGGTAGGTATTGTTTGATTTATTTCAAAATGTCTATTTGAAACAAATTTATTATAGTACAGGCTAGGTACGTTCCGTATTAAGGAATAAATAAAACATCCGCTCATAAATTCTGAAAGGAAGTTGAAAACCAAAAAATTTGAAAGGAATTGAAGTAAGTTAGTATCTACCTACATAAGTAAGTTCCATATTACTTTATATTTTGGGTAGTAGGACGAAATAGCCCGGCAAAAAAAAACTTTAAATGCATGCAAAAATTACTGCGAACCTGAAATTCATCGCAGTAGATAACCATATTTGTGTACCTAGGTGGAAATTGGCTCAGACCCGGGCCATTTGAACAAGAATCGAAATTGCCACTGACTACGGAATACCCCTCGGATTGCCAGACTTTATCCGACTGGTTCTGAGCGCAACATCTGAATATGTAAATCGGATCGAAGTTACACCAAATTACACAAAATATGTTTTCGGAATTCAACAGTGGAATAATCTTGCCGTGTAATGGTTGCTAAACAACGGGCAGGAGGAGTTCGTGAAATGAATACAGGCAGTGTTGAGCTTCTAACTTCATTTGCGTACGGCATATTTTAATGTAAGTATAAAAACTTTTATTCTGTGCTATGGATAAGACCGCCAATTGTCACTTATGATATGGTTGTTTTATGTGTTAAATAAATACATAAATAATGCTAGACAATTCACACAGCATTATCTAGCCCTAAGCTAAGCAGAGCTTGTGTTATGGGTACTACATAACTGAAGCGCGGGAATCGGCGGGAATCGAACCCGCAACCTTCTGCGTCGCAGGTAGACCTTCGCCCATCGCGCCACATCGGTCGACTGTGTTTTTTTTTTTTTTAGTTTAAGTTTATTGCACACTTAAAATTAAAAAAAAACAAATAATAAATACATTATTTTCTATCTATGGCTCGTGCGGGCTCGCTATTTCATGCAATTGATGTATCATCTAAAATTAATTTTAAAAAGATTTTCTGTCATTTTCCACTAATAATAATGCCATCTCGCCGCTTGCATACTGCAGTAAGCAAGGGGATTGTAGTCTAGGGTAGAATATATTTATCATCAAATGCGTAAATTATTAGAAATTCATTCCTTCAACTTCAAAATTGTACGCAATGTAAGCGATATCATTATTTTCTATTCTACCCTAGAGAATAACCCCAGTGCATGGCCTACAGGAGGTGACTCGCTAAAGGCCACATACCTAAAGCACAGATTAGGTAATGTTACTTCGTTATAAAGTATTATTTGATCTAAAAATAGACGGAGACACAAATTAGTCGTAATAAATCTGGACGAAGTAATAAAAGGTTTTCAAGATAAAAATATTCCCCTACAGGGAACTACTGTAGTTTTGAATTTAATAACAAACTTTCTAAGAGATGAGCTACGATATTTTAATTAGTTTTACTTTTGAACTAAAGTTTTCTCGAAGCTTGATTGCACTGTGCACACACTACCATTCATTTTATCATTGCTGTATATCTGTATTTTTCTGAGTTTCGTGTTACTGTAATTTGCGGCTTTTTGTCTCGTGTCTCGGAAGAAAGAGTCAGGGGACCAAATGCTACAGACACAATGTGAAACTCAATTCATACCTCAACAAACTATAATGGTCCACTGCTGGACGCAGGCCTGCCCCTGACTCTCTATCTCATGGGGGTAATGCCCATAATCCCCACGCTGAGCATGCGGGTTGGGAATCGAAGTTCGATGGTAGATCTATTCTTCAAGGCGCTGCTGCCCGCCCCCCCGTTTATGTCCCTTAGTCGCCTCCTAGAGTTTGCAATTCATACAATGTTTGTAAACATTGCCCCCATACATTTAGTATCCTATAAAGCCACTTTTTTGTGTTGATTTTTTCATAGAAGACTTCAGATCCTCGGCCAAGAGTAGCGTATTTGAGCCATATGAGGGATTCAGCTGATGCTCCTGTGGAGTTGGCCCTTTTTTTTGCTTTGGGTGGCTTGAGTGTCACTGCAGCCACGATAGGCCTATTGTGAGCGCCAGGGTATCTACGGGAGTTTTCCATATCATAAGTGAGATTACAAAGCACGTTTTATTATATTATGTATTTCGTTCGACATTAAATAATATTTTGATAAAATAATACTACAAAATATAAAGCTGCCATGACACTTTGAACATCATTATACAACTGTGACGTCATGCCGTCACGATATGTAATGTAAAGGCAAAAAATAATGGTCTGACTTTTTTCTTTTAAGAATATTATCGTTATTCTGTATTATCAGATGTACTTGTATCGGTGAAGTCATAGGCAGATGCTATTCAAGCGTTTTAGAGCAAAATCAAAATTTTAAAAGCTCAAACTCCGCACTAAAAGTGCGAAGGTTTATTTTTGCAGAAACATAGTTTATTTTGTATAAAGTATACTCAAAACATTTTGGAGTAGTTTCTCAAATTCCGATAACATGAACTTTTACTTTTCAAACATGCTAAAAATAATTTAAGATTTTCCTGAAGTGGTTTACAAACATTATACATTGAGACTGGCTCGAGTATATGTAGTAATTCGCATATTCGTACCCTACTCAAATCTATAGGAAAACCAACTCCATTCAGCGATTTTGTTGTCAGCTGTATCTATCCTATCTAAGAAGTGAATGTTGCATAGAATCCCTCTTGGAAAGCCAAACTCCATTGAAGAGCAGTTGCTTATCTGAAAATCCCATCAATCTAACTCAAGCCTTTCTAAAGAAGCTCCAAATTACTACAGTGCAGATACAGAGACTAAGTTACAAATTGGTTTAACAGTCGGGGTGTCGCGGTTTGGCCTCGTGGCCTCCACTTTCGGGTTGCGCTGGAGCTCACTTGAATGCGGATTGGGTGAATTGGTGAATTCGTGGCGCTTTTCTCGATACTACGCCACGTTTTAGGTGAAGCATTTTCACCCTTCTGGTGAAAGAAATATCTAAGGTGTCTTAGAAATGAAATAAGAGATAGAAAAAAAAGTGCGGGTAAGTAAGCACTATAACAAAAATCCTTAAAGTTTAGCAACGGCAACACCTCTCGTCAAACGAACTAAATGTAACTTTAGTCTTTGAAAAGTGGAAACTTTAATGTTTTCTGTGTAGGTGGAGCCACCGGCGCTACAGTCCGTAAGAGGTCCCAAAGATTTTCGACGAAAACCGACTGAGACTTCGTGGCTTAGTTAGACCCGTACTAAGGGTGGGGCGCGGGTTCTAGTCCCGCCGAAGTCGAAAATTTTTGGGAACTTATTTCATTTCTAGAGATGTCCAAAGTGCGGGTAAGCACTATAACCAAAATCTAAGGTGTCATCTACATAAAACATCTGTGGATTGGTTCTTAATTCTTAATTGCACTAATAAAACATTTTTTCAACCTTATAACTAGAGAGGTATCGCAAAAGCGAGCTTAACCCTACAAAGAGTTCTCTTCCAGCAAATCTTAATGAGAGAGGGAGACAAGTTTGTAGTAGGTTTGACGACCGATGTGGCGCGGTGGGCGAAGGTCCGCCTGCGACGCAGAAGGTTACGGGTTCGATTCCTGCCTCGGGACAAATGTGTGTACGATCTGCAGACATTTGTTCAGGGTGTTCTGGTCGTTTTCTATGTATAATAAAAAAATATCTATCTATTGTATTATATTATGTATATCAGTTATCTAGTACCCATAACACAAGCTCTGCTTAGCTTGGGGCTAGATAATGCTGTGTGAATTGTCCAGCATTATTTATTTATTTATAGGTTGGTATAGTAGGAAACAAATTTTACAATGATTTATGTGTAATTGGTCCGGTAAACTGAGTTTTTTTTATAGACCTTCGTTTAACCACAATCTCACCTGATGGAAAGTGAAGATGTGGCCAACGGTGTATCACGAAGGTCTAGGTCTATTCACTCTTGACTTGAAGAGATCTAGATTGTAATCAACCGGAGAAACAGCAGCATAGGAGTCCTTAGTATGACTTGGGTATTTCAAGTATTTTATAAAAAAAAAACGCTGGACAATTCACACAGCATTACCTAGCCCCAAGCTAAGCAAGCAGAGCTGAGAGTGTTATGGGTACTAGATAACTGATATACATAATACAATACAATACACAAATAGTTTTTTTTATTATACTAAGTAAACGAACAGAACACCCTGAACTGGTATCTGCAGATCGTACGGAAATTTGTCCCGAAGCGTAAGTGTTTTTTAATTTGCAAACCTAATACAAAGTGAGAGATCTTAAAAAAATCACTTATGCTAGGTATTAGGAGCCCTGTTAGAGCTTAATGCAACTTAAGAGGTACCTAATTAAGTTAATCACAATTACATATCAGAATTATAATGCTTTAAACTGGTGGACCAGCCCTACCGTGAGTGTCCACGTCTCAGCTCCGTAGGTCATGATAGGTAGGACGCACTGATTGAAAACTTTCGTTTTCAAACATTGCGGTATGGATGACGAGAAGACTTGACGTAGTTTCCCCAGCCTAGCTGGATCCTCCTTTTGGCCTACAAATGACTTTTTGACTATTACGTTCGTTTTTAACTAAAAATCCATCTCCACGCCCTCGTATTCGATCTAAAACAATACAAAATTCAAAACAGAAACACAATACAGTGGATTAGTGAAACTAGCAATAAGCATGGAATGTTCACAGTGGGAATAGTAAATTGTTTGTTATAGAATCGTCGAAATACCGGGGATTACCCACATTCAACAAATAGTGCAACTGGGGCACGGCTAACACTTTCGCAAATGTTGTTAGGTCGTGAAGGTTTCCTAAAATAAACCTACATAGGCCTACGTATTACGGTATTTTTGTTCTGCAAAACTTTGTTCTTTCTTGTCTCGAGAACCAATAAATAACTGTCGAACTTTGGAGAGTTTTCTTCCAGAATAACAGGTGCCCACTTAAACCATCGAGATAATAATTATCTATAAATAATGCTGGACAATCCCTGTGTGGATTGTCCAGCATCATTAGAGCTTGTGTTATGGTTACTAGATGACTGATAAATATAATGTTATGCATTAAATAGGTTTTTTTTTTTTTATAAACATAGAATATAAACCGAATACACGGAACAAATATTAGCAGAAAATAATAAATAATTTGAAATAAATTTTACGTCTGCTAAAGTCCATTTCATTTCACGTATAAATAAAAGTCTGTTGCCTGTGCCGAGTAAATATTTGTGGAGTAATCAAGAAATTTCGAGAGGTTTAACAATATTATTTCATCCGCCGCTGCCGTTTCCGTACATTTGAAACTGGATTAAATGTGGCAGAGAAGGTAAAGGATTTTTAGAATCATCTAAGCTTATACACGCGCTTTTTATACAGAAGTTTTAATCAGCGGTGCTGAACAATGAATGATATTAATATTTTAAAAAATTGTGAAATACAAATATATAATATATGAATATCTCCTAATTTATTTATTTAATTATTTTACAGAGACTAATGACATTTTAAGGGAACACCTCGGGATCATTTACAAGTACGAGTTTTGTGACACTTAGTTATACCCCTCCCTTGGACCCAAATCTGGGGTCGGTTTTAAGACTATGGTTATGCGAGTCTAACGTACTAAAAAAAACCAAGCCCTGATCAGGCTAATTGAGTTTTTGATGACTGTTTATCAATTTAAAAAATCTATAAGCAATCCATTTATCAGTTCGGGACCTATCTACCTACGTTGATAAAAAACCGACTTATAGAGTCTGTCACACGGTTTTTTTTAACGGTACGCAACATCTTTTGCATCGTCCGGGGTTAAAAATGAATAGTCATGGAATTATACAACGTTTCACTTTGAACGTCTCAAGCACACCATACAACGGACACCCATATTAAGTTCTGAAAAATTGTATTTGGTAATTAGCGATTGCAATCCAGTTGGATCGAAGAAGCTCGATCCAGTGCGGATCCAGCATAAAAATATATTAAAACTAATCGATTAAAAAAAAATTGGCATAATATTCTAACATTTCCAATGAAGCCTTATCTACCACGAAAACAATCATTGTGTAGCAATCATATCAAACGAATAAGAAAAAAATACATACACATAAAGGTATTATCAAAACGGTCCCTTTTTTGAATGGCATTTTATTCCTTCTTTGAGACGGACAATTTTAGGAAAACCTCAGGCGCATTTCTGTTTGTACACAAGAAAACTTAGCTTCAAGGAATAGCTTCATTGTGTTTCAAACTCATATCCATTCTCATGAAACAACATTTAATTTCAAGCTACAGAGAGCAGAGATTACAGAGAAATGTTTAACTTGGCTTTTGTCTTTCTGTACCTAGCTTATTTAAATATTGCGGTTGTTTAGCGAGTTCCCTCGGAATGCCAGTTTTGAAATTACGGAACATAATATCTCGGGACAACATAGGTATTGTGAAATTGTGCCACCTTTTCTCGAAAAGATGGCATAGGTTAGTGACAGAGTTATAATATTAATGACAGATCAGCCCTCATAAGCCTGTTTGAAATGTCGGAAAATTCAAAAGTAAACAAAACTACTTTTTTTATTTATTTATTAAATTATAAATTTGAAAAGGACTTTTAGCCAAATACTGACTACGTCAGCCCTGTTCGTACGTGCGTGAATAAATTATATTTTACATATGTCTCGTAAGTTAAAAAACTGTAGCGACAGGGTGAGTTCAGTCTTTATATAGGTATTATAGACAAATAAGTATAGCTGTTTGTGTTAAATTTCGAGACGAAGCGACGACGCGACGTTGACATTGAATCCAAAGGCGTTTCAGGGTTAATGTCGGTATAACGATTCCAGTAGAAGCAAGACCCGTACCAGACTAAAATAGTACCACTTCATATTTGCACAGTGGAATTAGCATTTTGAAACGGACCAGCGCGACAATGGGTTTGTAAGCTGTAAAATTTCTCGTTTACGAGTTTGTTTCCTTAAGGTTTTAGGTACCCCAAATTTCTATGGGTTTGTCACGTTATACCCATACCATTTTTGTTGTAAAATGCAGCTCTTCATTTCACTTGCCGTAATGTACATAGTGAATCCCTGGGTTTCTGTATACCTAAGGTGTTATGAAAATAAAGGATAAAACTTTCAAAGGGGGATTAGGTCTGATCAATCTGATCACAGAACACGAGAAACAAATTTTAAATAGAGAAAGGCTTTAAGTTTTCGAAAAAATAAATAAAAACAACACGTTCACTAGACTAGGCAATAACTGAAGCATGGGCTTTTTTGTCATAGAACCTAGGAAAAGTGCATTTATGGTGGGTACATCCTAACGCATTTAAGGCTATCGCCCACGCCAATGATGTCGCTTGTCGTTGACCGCCGCGGCCAACGAACGTGTTTTGTGTTTAAACACTTTCATAGCCCAAGACGCAGAAGCCGTGCTCCGGCTCCGTTGTACCAGAGGCTGGGCAGTGAATGCGTTAATGGGGATGTTTGTGTATTTACAATTACCTTTTATATAATTTTTAATGAAAATAAGCATATGCATATAAATCTATTAGTAATTTTATTTAAGTTATGAATATGGACCGATTTTAATGGTCTTTGATTTGATTGATTTTACTTCATCTTGAATAGCAGAACAATTTGCTTAGCTTGGGGCTTGATCATGCTGTGTGAATTGTGCAGCTATATTATTATTATATCGAATTAAAAATAGGAAAAGTTCACGAGGGGCAAAATAATGAAGAAATTGTTTTTCACAACTCATAATTTTCGTATTATAACGCCATCTCTGATTCTAAGGCGGAACGAAGTTTGGCGATTTAATCGCAAGCAACATCTATCTTTTGAATACGAAGTGGATTGAATAGTGTCACACGGGCAGCATCGGAAAAACTCAGTGTCCCGCATGGACATTTCAGATTCGCAACAGGAAAGCTGTCAGTTCTATTCTATCCCGTGTTTGGACAGTTCGCTTCATTTGTGTAGGCACCGTGTGCCGTGTTCCACTCAAGAGCCAGCCGTTCTACGGATAATGCAAAACCAAACCAAACACGTAAGACCTCGGCTCCTAACAGGTTTTGACACACTCGGCCTTAATAATACAGTCGAATTAATTTCTGGAATAGGCGCACCATTTCCAGCATCACACACACTCACACAAAACACACTATATTTCAAGCAGAGACTGACTAAGAATCTAAAAACCTACAAAAAGCTAAATAACATAATGAGCTTGTAATTTTTGGTTGTTTTTTTTTAGTTCTAAACAGCATGATTATTTTTCTAACTGCGTTATCACCTCCACAACAACAAACAGCATGATTATTTTTCTAACTGCGTTATAAATCGTGCGTGTGTCACCTCCGTGTAGAAGCAGATGCGATGCGGGTCTTATATTAAATACGTGACAACTCTCTGAAAACGCATAGGGGAAAGGCAAAGGGGCGACGCAAGATAAAAATTATGTTGTTACTCCGTTACCAGCGTGAAGCGGCAGACAAATGGTGGTCTTACGTCAGTGTCGTGACGCTCGTTTTGACGACATAACTCGACTCAACAAGAATGTAATAAGCCAGAATTTATGACATGTTGGGAAGGTATTTATTTCTAACCTAATTAGACACAATTCAACGAGATCATCTCGTTAACGTGAGTTAGCTATTCGGTTCAAAAGAGTTATTGGATAGAAATAATCTTTTCCGCGAGGAATCATGGATGAGGCGTTTTGTTTATGTAAAAAAATTGTTAGAACAAACCGAAAAGAGGGCGCAAAGAGGTTTTTAAAACACGCAAACTATAATTTATAAGCTCAGGCGTAGATAAGTAAATAAAGTGATCAATATAAAATGTGTAAAAGAAAGCAAATTAAGTAAAGCTACCTAAATAAATAAGTTTTCCTTTTTATGTAGGTATGTTGCAAAAATACCTTTTATACGGATCTTGGAAACATAAACCTACGCCAGACCAAATAAAATTCACTCACTAGATCTCTGAATTAAAAGAACGCAGTCATCGCCATTGAAATTGGTTTGCATTTGAATAGCACCTGATTGAACTCTTCTAAGCTCTGTAGAGGTTTTCGAACATTCACTTATAGTGTGTAGAATATTGAGTGCATTCCTTCACGAGAGCACTCTGAACTTGCTTAGTGATTTGCAATTCAGATTCGTTAAATAATCAAGAAAATTCCATGCATACAGCACAAACAAATTCATTTATTCATTGAATATATTCGATCATAAATTGATGAAATGAACTCTAAAGTACTTTTAAATGAATTTTAAATCTAATTATAAGGATCGCTCAGGTAGGTGAAAGCCAGATTTCGTACCTTACTTAACTTTAAATAAACAAACACATATTGGTATAGGCCCAAAACTTAAACGGAACTTGTGTTAAACAAAGCCGGTCAAGTGCGAGTCGGACTCGCACACGAGGGGTTCTGTACCATAATCTATAAAAACGGCAAAAAATCATGTTTGGGAGCCCCATTAAATATTTATTTCATTTGTTTTTATAGCGGCAACAGAAATACATCATCTGTGAAAACGGACGTGACAGACGGAAAGCGGAGTATTTTTGTTACTAGGCGCACTCTAGGTATCTTTAAGAAATGAAATAAGTTGCCAAAAATTTTGATGATTTGATGATAGAACAATTTTGATATTGAGAAGATGAGGGGCGCGGGTTCGAGTCCCGCCAAAGTCGAAATTTTTTGGGAACTTATTTCATTTCTTTGACAGCGGAGTCTTAGTAATAAGTTCCCGTTTTACCCTTTGGGTACGGAACCCTAAAAATTAATCATTAAAACAACATCAGACTTGTTAAATATAGTCCTTAGTAACATGCAAGCTCAAATAACAGGCCACTCATCAATGTGGACCAGCGTAATGAATAGCCAGAACGTGAGGTTAGCTCTCCTGGGTGCTTAGATCGGCGAGCGGTATCTAAAGTGCATGCTATTAATTTGGGTTAGACCTGTCTCTGTGTTTTAAACGGTAGCGTCAGAAGCATTATGGAAATGCGAGAAAGCTGATCTTGTGCTGTGTGGATATTGCAAATATTTCTAGGAAACTTGGGTTTGGAATAAGCTCAGAAAATTCGCAAGCCTGGTTGAAGATTTTGAATCGGAAGATTATTTTTATAGAGACCGGCTTACTTAACGTAAAAGGTTTACGTTAAGTAAGCCGGGTAACTTCTTATAAAATAGGATATAATGGTATTAACTGCATGCAACGTATGTAGTAGATATTTATTATTCGGACATACATATACTATCTTATATTATAATATAACGAGATTTAAAAAATCATAGTTATCATCATCATGATGAACTGAATCTTCTAGCCAACATCCATTTTGGTAGATAATGCATATTACTAGTCATCTTAATAAAATATATTGGAGTCTCCAGTGGCAATTTGGTATCCTGTCTCTAGGCAATAAAAGTTAACATAGAACAAGTTATCTTGGTACCTACCTAATTGTGGAAATTAGCTGCCCACTTCCGAAACTAACAGAACTTTGTTCGGGAAACTAAATCGGACAACATCCGATTTAATGGCTTGTGCAAAGTTAAGCTCTACCTTGCGTTGTTCAACACTATAAACGAAAGGCAGTTTATAATGGGTACTGTGATTTAGAAAGACCATTTAATTTGCTGTTGTACCATCACAATAGTGACTCTATCCTCGAAGAAGTTCGTATTGAGAAGAGATTTTTATTGTCGATTGTGCATGTGGAAATACCGAAGTTCTTTGATCGAACTGCATCTCTTCTCTGACACAGTCCACCATGACCGACTGCTCTCACAACACAATCAGCAGGAAATAATGGCAACCGCGTTACATGTGGAACCACTTTCAGAAATACCTTGTCATAACCATGACTACTCAGCCTATTGGCTGAGTAGTCATGGCTAACGACTAATAAGAAGACAATTTAGTCAAAGTCAATAACTACTATGGTTACAAAATAAGCACTTAGACAAGTCACATTTTATTCTACGAAAGTCTTAATATACCTATAGCAAGAACAAACTATATAATGGTATACATAGTGGTATTCGGGTTTCTTATTTGCATCAAATGAACCCCTTAGGTAGTACATAGGTCTACGAATTTGTAAGGTGATGGTGGTGGAGTTATGAAAGACATTTTTGGTCACGATTTTTGAACATGTTGATCCTCTTTAAATCCAAAATCCAGTATACAACTCAATAAGTTTATGAGGATTTGAGTAAATTTGCTTTAATGAAGAAAGTTTTGATATCGATTTTAAAAACATTTTAATAACGCCGTAACTTAAAGGCGAGACGAATTATCTAGTTGTATTTATCGTTTTTCATGTCTCAAATTTGGGCCTCAAACAACTACCTACCACTGCGGTTCCATTAAAATAAGCGCCAGACTTGGGACCGGAAATTGTAAATAATTTTCTTACCTGCTGTAGGACCCTGTTCAGCGTCCTTATGCATCATACATACGTCCACTCTGCTGAACCGACATCCCCTAATAAAGAGGGTTTTGCCAAAATCACCATGTTTGACAGATGGATTGATAGATAAATAGATGTATTTATTTAAACAAGCTGTTAAAATTAACAGTCTGTAGAAGAAGAATATATATTATAAATATATTTATATCATATAAATCTATTTCTAACAAAACTTACATAGTATAACTTAAATCAATCAATCAATAATGCTTTATTTCCTTAAACACAAAAATATACACTTAGAAAAGGTCAAATTCTTAAAATAAAAAATGCACCGAAATAAAGTGATATTTTTGATTTCTGTCGCTTCGGTATGTAGACTAAAGTAAAGAAGCGATGAAGAAACCTGTAGCCTGTTTGTTGTTATTTTTTGAGTTGGAGCTAAACCCGCCCCAAGTTTTTTTAAAACAAGAGAATTAAAACTAAGTGTAAGCTAAGTAACAAATTTTCGTCTTTAATTCTAAGAAAGGTATCTAGACAATAGGGTTCTCAATTATAATTTTATTATTCCTAAGCAAAGCGTCGGAAATCAGTTATTGGAGAATTGATAATGAAATAAATCAATACGTCTGGAAAATCCAGAGAATGGAGGTGTTAAAATACCTGGGACGTAAGAACTGCCTTTTCTCAGGGACATTTACATAATCAAATCATCATTTTACTAACTACTAAGAAGTCAATATTTTGGTATTTTCCTATACGCCCAAAAAGCCGCAGTCATTTTTTCCTCTCATAATATTCCTACGTTATGAGAACCGCAAATTGGATGATAAACAAAACAAGGGTATGTATTGTTAGCAAAATCGTATTTCAGTGTTATTTTAACCGCACTGGTTGGGAAATATTTACGTTCTCGATACAAATAAAGAGATATGAAGGGCGCCGATGTGTGTTGTTATTTTTAATAATGTTTGTTTGGATATTACGGGGGTGGATGTCTAGAAGTCTACCAATAGCTAAGTCATTCTATAGTCAGTAATTTCTACCAGTAGCTAAGTGATTTTAATGCTTTGCTTGACATACGACTTGCTACGACGTAGAGGATGCTACGGCGTAGAGGCTCTCTTCTACGCCGTAGATACTCTACAGTAAGTCTACGCTACAGTATTTACGTCGTTGTATGAGCGTTAAAGGTTGAGCTAGGTACAAAGGTTACTTAATTTTACACACTTTAGGAACAATAATTCTAAGAATTTATGGTGAAAGCGACTCGTGGCTTGATATGAGAGCTGGTGGGTATCTGGCGCAGCGCATCAGCATTGACATGCAGCGCGCTGTACGTTAATGCTTAGTAACCGCGTAGCCCCGTAGCTGGATCGGAGAAATGCAGAATGGTATTGATATTGATTATTGAGCTTCTTTCTAGATTGTTTGCACTAGTCTGCAGTAAGCTCAACTGTTCCAATCGTAAATCCTAAAACACATTTGTCCTAGGATTTACGATTCCAGACTTTTCCATTCCTGAATTTTCTTAAGGAAACTTAAACAGAATCTATAATAACGCACGAGAAAAATAATCAAAGTTAGACCCAACTTTAAAGGTATACAGCGAAAACTTTATTGCCTACAAAAGCACTATCGGCAATGTACTTTTGTAATAAATAACAAAACTAGCAAAATAATTCGGTCACAGATGGTTGTTCCGCCTGCTTTGTAAAAATGCGGTGTAGTATTGCCTAGGGTTAATGTTTTATCCAAGGCATAACAACATTCAGGTTCTTTTTATTCCTTTTTGGCACAATTACAGGTTCATCGTTGGTTAGTTTATTTTTTTTGTTTATTTTACATAGGTAAATCAACAATATACATATTTTGCTTATTTTAATAAATGTTGACATGGGTGAGACTCTAATATATAATATGATTTATTAGAGTCTCTCTCTCATTACTTATAAAAGGTGGACACAACATTCATTATAAAAACATACTTATGTATGTAGGTAATACCCAGTAATTAACAATTTGAGATCAGTTTTACTTAAGATTACAATAACTTGTCTTATGTGGGTTATCTAAAACAGCAATACCAAAATTTTTAAATTGGTTTGACGAGATTGTAGCTAAGTGGACAAAAAGGTAGGTTTTTGGATACTTTAGATAGTCTGTAGTACTGAAAACACGACTCAGAAGGCACTTTGTGTATTTGCCATAAAACTTCTCAAAGTTTTCCAAGCTATTTCCTATAAAACTCATTGAAAGCAGCCAACTCATTTGCAAAGTCACACAATACGACAATACTATCAAAGAAACTCAGGAAACAAATGAATATCACGGAAAAGCGACAACAGCGCCAAGTTTGAAGGCAGTATGACATTATCCCCATGTAGCTGCATTTTTTCTCATATAAAACCAAGTCACGACAGAGTACCTACTTCAAACGTTAGCGCCTGAAATAGTGCTTCGCACGTGCTTTTTCAGATAAATAATAAGCTAATTTAGAACTCGGGTTATGTACGGCGAAACCGCACTATTCTCTTGCGTCAGCATTTTTACCTTATTGTAGCAATCAACGCGCGCGCTCTCATCACTTCATGTTAGCCTTTCATACCGGGCGCGTGTCTCATATCATTATCATCATTAGCTCGTAGAGTGGTGGAAAAAATCCATTTATCATATATCAACATCTTATCATTTCTAAGGGTGTAACCTTACAGGTTATCTTCTACATGTACGCCAAATTTCATATATCTCTATCTATTTAGTAGTTCTGGAAACCTTATTGTCTGTCTAATTTAGGATGACAATTTTGACAGCTCACGCCTATGTGGTAACTATTTCTAAATTAGACAAATTATAGCTGTGTTAACCTCTGACTGGGCTAAGGTGACAGAAGTGAAAACACTTCTGTATGTTCTGTCTTCACTTAGCCCAAGGCGTTTTCCATCCCGCCAATTATTGCATGGATCAGTTGAGCTACAAGTAGATTGTTTGCAACAGTCTGCAGTTAGTTTAATTATTTCAATTGTAAATACTAGTTCTAATTTGTTTATATTATTTGATTATTATAAGAATTTATTTATTTATTTATTATTTGATTGATATTTTCTTAGTTAATAATATATTAAATGAGATTTTTCAATAATTACAACCCCCGTCTTTATCTGCTTAGTTCAAAAAAATAGGGAAGTAAATGTATAGAGAATCGAATAATTATCAACTTAAGCATGATGATTGAAAACGGCCAAGTTTTTTTGGCCAAGTTATTAACGAAAATCGTTTACTCCCTATAAACTTTTACGTTAAGAACTTGTCCAAAAAAAAACAAGATGACGGTTAAAGTCATCAATTTAGACTCCCACTGACCCCTCCAAAGGCTGATGCAATAATTGTCGGTATAGTAAAAAAATAAATAAATAACACTGGACAAGTTACACAGCATTATCTAGCTCCAAGCTAAGCAGAGCTTGTGTTATGGGTACTAGATAACTGATATACATAATACAATACAATACACAGATAGATATTTTTTATTATATATAAGAAAACGATAAGGACACCCTGAACAAATGTCTGCAGATCGTACACACATTTGTCCCGAGGCAGGAATCGAACCCGCAACCTCCTGCGTCGCAGGCAGACCTTCGCCCACCGCGCCACAGAGGACTTCAAAACACACAAAGGTCGTGTTATTTTAAGAGTTGGAGCAAAATCCGTCCAAGCTTTTTTATCTTCTAGAGAATTTGATATTTTGTACAGAGGTCGTCAAGAGTAATTAATACAAAGTGAAAATCTAACCAGACTGGGCTACTTTTCTATCATTAGTAGACCTACAATCAATACAAATACAGTACGTTCTTAAAAAGTGGATCTTGCATTGCAAAGGCCTAGAAGAATACCAAGTTTGAATTTAGAACCAGAGCTGTATTTCGTGAAACCAAGGTGAACTGGTCGCTTACAACCTTTTGTCTCAGCTCCCTCCCTCATTAATCTTTCATTCCAGCCGCCTTCGTAAACGCGGTCTCAGAAACAAAGGTGCGTGGCCGCTAAAATGACGCCAGGCGGTCAATTTTAATTCTACAAAAGAAAAAAGTTGAGAGGTGTCAAGGGACACCCGGATGGAACGAAGTTCCTTTCTATAAGAGAGAGAGAGAGAGAAAGACAGAGAAACATGCGCACGCCGCACGGCTTACAATAGCTTACTATAGCAAAAAGTGTCGTTACAACTTTTCGTGAATGGCGGTGGTTTACCGACAGGACCCTACTCGGTGTGAATAGCACGGGGTGGCACAAAGGTTTTTTTACATTAATGATCAACCTTTTATTTTTCGTCAATTAAATTAAATTGGGTAGGTATGTGGTTTTAGATTAAAACCAACTCGATAAGAATAGGCACACCACGTACTTCAATGAAAAAATGTGCTTAACGAAACCTAAAGCGTCATTTTAGAGCCCCAAAGGAAAAGCCCGCTAAGTCGGCAAGAATAAAAAGCCTCTTACTGTAAGTGGCTGCATCTTTGAAGATATCTTCAAAGACATGCCACCTGTAACGTGTGCCCGTATGCCGATTTATTTATTTCCGTTCCATTATTTATCTTCTTTCTTTCTCTAAAGAGTATAGAAAGAAAAAAGATGTTCACGAAAAAGACAGCCACTTCTAAACATATAAATAAGTTTGTAATTCTACCTTGTAACTTACAAGTAGACAATAGAAATGGACTTTAACTATGTTGCTAATATGGTAGAGTGATCGCAAAATAACTAGAGCTCTGTGATCTTAGTAAAAGCAGCAACAAAAGTGCTTAGGTACAATCAAATAGAAGTGATATTGTACAACTATCGACCAACCCCGGCTTTGCACCGTGTGCGAAGCTTGTTTTGCGGTCACTCTAGCAGAAAATAGAAGTTTAAACACATAGGCATACCTATAACAGATTTAGCGAAGCTTCTATTCTTCAGCGTCGCCAACCCAAGGTCGCCAATCTTGACGCTGTCAGTCGTGCGGTTAGGTAGAGCAATTATTTCTTGAATACTCAGCAAATTTTGTATTTATATTATTCTATTTCATTACGCTTATTGTTTACATCTTGTTGGAGATGATTAGGAGGTTGTATTATTTACTAGATTAATTAACATGACGTGGTTATTTGGATTCGTAACTAATTTCAAGAGCTCAAGTTTATTTATGTGTAATACTAGTGGTCCGCCCCGCTTTCGCACGGGTATACTTATAGCCAATGTTCATCAGGTATAATATAATTCAAATGGTGATTTCTGCGAGGCAGTTATGGCGTAGAAGGGGGGTGACCGAACGGGTCAGAGAGGATGACATCCAATCTGATCCAATCCGGCGCAGAAGACCGGAAGGACGGAGGAGCGGTTCGCCAATCTCCTTCATTCTCCGTAGTGGGGTCACGGTTGAGAGTCGAGAGAGTATCGGCCGGCGCACGCGTCTCCATAATGTCTGAGGGATGACTCTAGTCAACGGGGCTATCCCTTCAAAGGCCCATAAGCTTACGGGCATACCGCCGGGGCAAGATTGTGAATGCTAGCGCGATCCAATCTTGGTCTGAGGACTGTCTGACTGGTCCATTCACGGCGGAGGACTGTTCACGGGTGGGTTTTTAGTGGGTTCAAACCCCACACACCCCCTTCGGCACCCCCGTGCAGAGGGATAGTGCGAATACATTACACGTGAAAGGATTCTTATGGTGAAAGAATTTTTCAAATCGGTAATTCAGTAATTCTTTATTGTACACAAAAAAATACATAAAAACACATTCAAATACATAAAAAAAAACTTAACTAATAGATTATGTACACAGGCGAGCTTAACCCTTAATAGGAGTTTTCTTCCAGCAAACCTTAGAGTTATCGGTCCTGTATTTTCGGACCCTATTCATTCTAAACAAACCAACAAACAAGTCTTTCCTCTTTATAACATTAGTATGTAGATAAACCGTTTGTTGACTAATTACAAGCAATAAATTTATCCTAATTACTTGAAATTTAAGGACCAACGCCGTTTTTAGTACGTCAGTTTGTGATTCAAATTATATCCCAAGCTAACTTGGCTTTTCTACATCTCCAGCTTCAAACTTTTAATTGGTTGAAAGCTAGAGCAAAAAATAATTTACTTGGAAGATAAGTTGGGTGTTTGATTACACCCAACTTTTCTTTGAGTAGGTTTCTTTCTTGAAATAGATTTTCTAGGTTGTTGTTGAGCAAAAAATATGCTTACCTGAGTGGCCAAGTATGGGGTTGCACGGTACCAAAACGAAAGAAGTTTTCGTTAATTACCGATGACTTTAACTCTGACAGAGTTAAAGTGTTTCTGGCAAAACGCAAAAATCACTCGAAATATTTCGAAAACTACAAACTATAAATGTGTGGAGTGGACAGTTTCACAGTATGTTAAAATTGTATACCTGTTGGGACGCTGTCATACCTTGCAATGTAGTTGTTCTCTATCCGGTAGAGTCACTGCAAGGCACTACGGTAGATCAGAGTGATGCCGAAACTAATCCATTGGTGTATCAAAGTGGCAACTAATCCATTAATTGATTAGCAAAGTGGATCAGAATGGAATACATCTAAATTTATGGAAAGGACGAATAAATCAAATATTAATAACGTGTATTTCTTTGGGCTTACAAAATAACCACTTAGACAAGTTATTTTTTTTACTATAAACGTGTAGAAACGAAAACGTAATGCACAAACCATACTTAAGACTCTGAGTATTTTAGGGTTTATGTAGTGCAAAATATGATCCTATAATTTATACCCTGCTTTTATCAATAGCATACCTTCACCTCAACCTATTAAATAAATATCAAGCGGAGATAAAACAAGCCCAAAGGGTTAGGTTTTAGTTACTCGTGCGATAAAGTCTGAAGTAAATTCTGTAAGTGGTTAAACTTTGCATGTAACTATTACGACGGTCGTATTAAAGCCAACTTGGGTAATATGCTTTTATGAAGGTTTCACATTACATATATCATTGTGGGCTGTGGTAGTTATGTTCTTAGTTCAATGTATAAAGTTAAGTACTCCTAACGCAAAAAATCACTCGAAATACTTCGAAAACTACAAACAAATTGTGGAGTGGCAAGAAACCACGAAAAAAAGACAAAAAACATGGGTTCTACAGTATGTTATAGTTTCGTGAGTTCCCTGTTGAGGTTGCCCAACTGCGAATAGTTGCGCAACGGGGCTTCCCTTTTGTGCAACTCATTTTGTTCCCTTTTGCTCAAAATCGCCAGAATTTTCAACTGTAGTGGCCAGTCTCTATGGTCCCAAGATATTTATTGTGTATTATTCACATAATCGCTTTCTTGTAACAAACACATAGATATTAAATTATATACGTAACTTAGCAAAAACTGAAAACAACAAGATAACAGCGGTTTAATAAGGTTGGCAGATGCTGGATGCGGCAAGCTGAAAACAGGGCGCTATGGAGCTCATTAGGGGAGGCCTATGTCCAGCAGTGGACTAGTATAGAATGATGATGCTACAAACCAGCTATTTAAGGCCTGCAATGAACGGCAAACTACTAAACTATTGCAAATTGTCTTAACTTTTCTGTACTACAAGACTTACTACAAAATATCAGATTATCTAGAAGATAAAAAAGCTTGGGACGGGAGCGACGAAGAAACCTTTAGCCTGTTAGTTGTTATTTTAAGAGTTGGAGCTAAATTTGTCCATGCTTTTTTATCTTCTAGAGAATTTGATATTTTGTAGTAAGCCTTTTAGCACAGAAAGGTTTTGACAGTTTGAATTTATTTACCTACTGATAGATTTTGCAACTCACTAGGAGTTTTGTTGTAGAAGCGTACACTTTTATTTGCAGAAATTACTTCTTGGTGGCTGAAAACGAGCAAGTAAGGTCATTATGTGAGAGAAACCAGGTGCAGTAGCTTAGTTAAGATAAATGTGAAAGCATCAACGGAGTTCAACCAAGAAAATAAAAGATAGCTCTTTATTTAACAAACTTAGAAAAAAGGAGGTGATAAATAAATAATAAACATTGCTAGACAATTCACACAGCATTATAAGCTAAGCAAGTAAAGATTGTGTAATGGGTACTAGATAACTGATATACATAATACAATACATTACATAGATAGATATTTTTTCATTATACATGTAAACGACCAGAACACCCGGATCAAATACCTGCAGATCGTACAAATATTTATCCCAAGGCGGGAATCGAACCCGTGACCTAATGCGTCACAGATAGATTATAGTCTGAAATAGCACATATGCTATATTATTATATTTTATCCCGGAATTCCCACGGGAACGGAAACTACGCGGTTGAAACCGCGAGGCGCTACTAGTATTTTATAACCTTAGAAAGATGTTTGAATGTCAGCCTTAGAGGTTAAAAGACTCAACAGATTTAATGTAGAAAACCTTTTAAATATGCTAAACTATTTGAGGAGGCAAATTCTTGGTTTCTTTGACTTAGCATGACGCAAAACATTTCTACAGCCACCCTTCAAAGTGACTTGTCAGCACTTTACTAGATAAGCTGCATGAATTGACAGCACTATCTGGTTACGGAGATGGCAACGAGCCATCAAACTTTCAACGAAGACTAGCTTCGAGTCTTTGGAAGAAAATTGTAGACGTTCTATCACTGATATCGGCGCGCTGGTGCAATTTACGAAAGAGGCGGTTTCACACGAGGTCGGAACAAGTAGCCATGTAGCTAAATGTGCCTATGTAGAGCGCGTTTCAGTCAAAGAGCATCAAATGTAGTTGAGTGGGATTGTGGCGCTTCGAATCCATATCAAATAGACCACCAATCTAACGAATGAATCAAAATTTTACTAAATACAGGTACTTTATCAAATAAAGTCGTATAGTATCTACTTTTAACAACCAAGAGGTAGTTTTGGTAATAACTATCGTAGTTTGACTACAGAATGATAAAAATAACATTTTTATTAAGAAAGAAAATTACAATCAAATAATAGAATTAAATAAAAACTAGTATTTACAATAGAAACATTTGAGCTAACTGCAGACTGTTGTGCAAATAATCTACAGGTAGCTCAACTGATCCATATCAATGCTAGTACCAGAATGATTATATTGATTATATAGTACCACAGATAATATAATAATACTTACGATGATCAATTAGTGTAAGCGGGTTACATAAACGAGGTTTGTGTAACCCGCTTTGTGTAACGTAGTTAATCTGCTCAGTATTTTAGTATTTTATTTAAATCCACTATAGATATTACATACATATAATGAAAATTAATAAAATTAATAATACTGTACAGCCACATAGCATAATCTAGCCCCAAGCTAAGCAGAGCTTGAGTTATGGGTAGGTACTATTGACTGATGTACTTCATACAATACTCCTACATACACAGATTTTTCTATTTTACATTTATAATATCCAGAACACTGGAAAAATATTTTCATTCGTCCCAAGACGGGCATCGAACACGCAACCTCCTGCGGCGCAGGTGGACATTTCCCGCCTGCGCCACATCGGTCGCCACTTATGTCGTTATATTCTAAATTTAATACAGTCATATTCCCAGCTGTTGTTTTTAATACAGTTGAAGTACCTCTGCCAGATTGATAGCAATCTAGTTTATCGACAAACATTTATACATATTTAACACGCAGCTTGGTCTAGGAAAACGACATTGTAACCAAAACCAGGGTTTATTGGAGTTCCAATTAGGTTGGTAGCTCGGGAGCGAGAGTTTTTCCCGTGAGCGTATAACAACCTGTGAAACCTAGCTACTTGTTACTTTCGGATTTATTTATGTTTTACTGTAAAGTTTACCGACTAAGATATCAAAAGTGTTTTACAACATCAAGAAAATCATGAGAACTAATTCACCTAATAAATATAAAAGTAATATATACAGGGTGTCCGGTAATTAATGGATAACCCCGCAGGCACTTGTGGGGGGGCAGGGGGGCAACTCAGAAAAAAAATAAAAAAATCTATCTGCAACGGTCTAGGATTTTTTTTTAAGTGCTAAATTTTATACCTTTTTTCAAATTTTTGGGCACTACGGCTACAAATTGAATTGATTTTCTCTGGAAATAACCGCGGATTAGTACCGCGGGTAGTACTCAAAAATTTGAACAAAGGTATAAAATTTAGCACTTAAAAAAATCCCAGATAGTTTTTTTTTATTATTTTCTGAGTTGCCCCCCTGCCCCCAACAACTGCCTGCGGGTTTATCCATTAATTACCGGACACCCTGTATAAGTAAGTAAATATATAAGTAAGTTATTTTTTTGTCGCGAACGGCCCGCGCTGTCCTTTTGCTCGAGGCAGAGGAGAAGTTAATTTAAGTCTTGCAATGCTTGTCTTTTATTTTACTGGTACTTATACTTACTGATTGATTAAGGCTAGAAGAAAAACGCTTTATTTAAAATAATGAAGATCCTTCAAGGGTTAACTATAAATACTTGTACCTTGACAGATCTATGTAACAGTTAAAACTAAATATTTCTCTGTTCTGTAAAACGCAATGGTCTGTAACTTGGATGCCTACAACAAAGTTCTATAGGGAAGAAGATTACGACTTGTCAAGTATCACCTACAATTCATCCAGATACAGTAGGTACTTTTGGAAGCAGGAGCTTTCGTAAACTGGTGGTAACATCCCAAGCAAGGTACCAAAGTCGGCGACATAGCCAGCCCGGCGTATGAATATTGTAGTCCGCCGACAGTATTTTGTCAACTTTTTGGCGGGTCGTCGACTTTGGGTGTGTAGACGAAGCATTCGTGATGAACTGTGGTTGAAATATTCTTACGAAGGTTAATGACACAGGACATTTTAGAGCAAAACTCATAGTAGACATAGGTACCTAATTATTGTTGAACATGTTATTGTTAACTTAATTTTTATTAATTGTTGTTTAGTTTTTTGACATTAGGTAGTTAAAAAGATTTAGCACACCTTTTAAAGTAGGTTGTATTTGGATAATTTATTGAAATTAAGAACATATATACATTCATACGTTCATCCATACATTCATGCAAATGAAGATTATAATTATTATTAATTAATTGACAATACTAAATGAATATTAGTTATATAAATGGAGACTAATTAATTTTCCAGGTAAGGAGTTTATTCCGTCCAACAAGTTAAGAAGGCTCAAGGAAGGTTCCCGTATTTAATGCGACTTTAGATTGACTTTATGTCAGCCATATCTTGCCTTGCTGGAGGGTTTATAGGGTGTTAGGCTGACATCGACGCCTTGATGAAATAATAACGAGAGCGGGTGATGTTGGGCTCAAATCGTAGAGCAGAGAAAGGGACTATAACCTTCGTAGAAACGACAACTGTTAATAATAAAAAATAAATAATGCTGGACAATCCACACAGCATCATCTAGCCCCAAGCTAAGCAGAGCTTGTGTTATGGGTACTAGATGACTGATATACATAATACAATACATTACATAGATAGATATATTTTATTATTATATATAGAAAACGACCAGAACACCCTGAACAAATATCTGCAGATCATACACACATTTGTCCCGAGGCGGGAATCGAACCCGCAACCTCCTGCGTCGCAAGCGGACCTTCGCCCACCGCGCCACATCGGTCGTCATAATAATAATGATACTTTATGTCAGGCAACAAAGAAAGTATACAAAAGTAACTTAATTAGGGCCCATATAATAAATACCTTAGAGACTAACATAGATAAAAAATATTAAAAATTAACCGAGTCATCGACGCTCCGATGACGCACGCGCGGTGTCGTTTGACAGGCGTCCAATGAACTTTCTGAAAACGAAAACGTTAAATTCAAACTACATTTGAGACTCAAATTAGGTATGTTTTTATACTTTTTTATTTATATTTTGGGCAGAAATTGCTCTTACTTGCCTCGGTTCTTAGTTAACGCTCACTACACTTATAAGGTCAATTGGTTATTTTATTTTAATAACTATCTAGCTTACAGCGAGTGCACCAAAACTTACAAGGTATTTAAAATTTATTTATTTATTAAGTAACTACAAACAATACTAACATTATGGTATAAACTCAGACCCACAGCGTAGTCCACATGGTAAACATTAGCGGATGTGTGCAGGTGCGTTCAAGCACTGTTTAGATTAATTTACATACTATTTTATTTAAAAATATTATATATTATAATTTATTTTAAAATAGCTTATAAATTAGTGATGGTAAGTGCGCCAACCTCTTACAGGGTTATTTCTATAATTTAAACATACCTAATTGGACAATTATTAAACACTGGCGATTTTGGTTACATCGGTCATCAAGGAAAATGACCACAACCTTTCAGCAAGTGGAGTTAGAGAACATTAAATGGCGTGTTCTGGCTGGGGTTATTTAAAGTCCGTAGACTGTAGAGGAGGAGGACACCGTAACCCTAGACTCAGGCCATCTTCTCTACTTTCGCGAGGGTGATAAAACATCCCGGTAGGTTTATTCGTCAATAAAGCCCAACAATAACGTTAAAGAAATCTTTAATGTGCCGACCAGCGTTATATTTTATTTATATTCATTTACACTCAGACTCATTTGGAATTAACCTTATCTAATAGCTGGACAGCCAACGGCAAGCTTGGTCTATGGCTGGTATATTCGGATGACGGTGTAAAGCCTATTCGGAGACTAATCGAGTCGTTCAGTCGACTGCGGGCGCCTCGTTTAGTCGGGTGTGAGGCTTGATAAAATATCACATCTACAGGTGCTTCGGCAGCTACATTCAGGTGTGAAGGTTTCGATTAATAACGAAACCAATTACACTGAAATAGGAAAAAATATTCAATTAAATAATTAAAATTCTTAGTAATTAATAATAAATAAATTATTAAATTTATTAATATGCGGTAGATGCGTTAACATAGAACAGGTTTTCAAAATGCAGAAACGATGCGTGAGATCTATTTTTTGATTAAAAATGACAGACTCTTGCAGGCCCTACTATAGACAATTTATTGACTTGCTTATACATACTCGATATAAGCATGTTTGTTTTTAAGAATAAAGACTTATTTCAATTAAAAAATCCAATGAGTAATTATAGCGTCCGATCAAGACACATAAATAAATTAATCAGACCACAAACAAAATTGACATTATCCACTAATAACAGCTATGTGATGGCCTTTAAAATATACAATAAAATTCCTGACACTACCAACCACCACAGAAATAACATTATTAACTAGATTAAAAAGCACCTCGACCAAATGGCTGATAGAAAAATTTGTTTATAGGAAGTATAAATGAATTCTTTGAATATAAACTGTTATTATCTTTGTTAATTAATTTTGCATGCTTATATTTGACATGTCATTATTATTATTTTACTTATAATTCTTTTTAATTTGCATTTTACATAGGTACAGTTTTTTATTTTAATTGTCATTCTAAAACATTATGTATTCATACGCCTGTAAAGGCAAATTTCGGTAGTAGTTACTATAAGAATAATTTTAAGATCTATGTACCAACCTTAAACTTGATGAATAAACGAAATATTAAATCAGAATTTATTTACGGATTCGCACGCGTTTTTGGCATAAAAAGTTGCTTTAACTATAATATTCCACATTATCTATAAGAGCGCAAAATTTCACCCCGATCTATTTAGTTGTTTTAGAGTTAACCTTGTCTAAACATTAGTAGGAATTAAGATGATAAGGCTCACTTTGTACCCGAATTTATTCGCACGTAAACGCACGATACCCATAACACCCGGAAGAAATATATGCAGATCGTACAAACATTTGTCACAAGGTGGGAATCGAACCCGCAACCTACAACGTCGCAGACGAACCTTCGCCCATAGCCACATCGATTGTCAACGGAAAATTGTCAAGTATTTGTATAGTTTGACTCTTTTTCAGATCTAAGTTAGTAGCGAATACAAGAGAGTTATACCTAATCTTACTAAAAAACGAACAAGCGCAGGTCAATGACACTTCTTAATAGGTACCTACTACAGTGGCGTACGTTGAGACGATATACATGGGCGATTTACATACCTAAAGGGTGGCTGGTGCATCGTTTGCCAAAAAATGGTGTTTTTTTTGTGTTTTGCTATTTTCTATCTTCCACTAGTGAATAATTTTGATATCGATAGAACAACAACACAAATTAAAGGAGGCTACAACGCATTTTTTTTTTAAATTCAAGTTTAAATGCAGACTTATAAATTTAAATTTTGGACATAAAATCCTCCGTGGGTCCAGGATTTTTTTGAGGGGGTTTAGAAGGTAGCTAAACCATCTTTTACCCCCCATTTTATTTTGACAAACGATGCACTAAAAACCCTAAGGTGAAAAAATGCCACACTTACTGTGAATTATTTTCGTTGCGGCAGTAAACAGGTTAGTTAGGTGCAGCGATATCTCAAGCTCGGGCTCATATCGTATACCTATATATTTAATCCAGCCACAAATCCCACAAGTGGTTTATAGGTACCCCTGGAAGCCGTGAATGTTGTAGCAGGTTGCTCGTGTGCCCAACTTTACGGACTCTGGAGCAATTGAGCCTGTTTTTATTAGCGGCTACGGACGGATCGCTGAAATGGTTTTCTGGTGCTTGAAGGATATCCATGAGGGAATAATTATGTATATTTTAAAAGTAACTGTTATTGTTACGTTATATATGTGAGTTATATATAAAACATTGTTTTAACATTCGAGTAATATTGTCATTCTAGAAATATTTTGATTTTATATGTATAAAATTAAATATTTTACTCCAATTATACGTTAAGTATTCCTTTCAGGTGTCAAGCTCTAGTTTTATAATAAATTTATTAAATAACATGTGCTTTTATGTAAAACATTCCGAATAATGTAAATTGAAGAAAAAAAAAATCGAAGACATAAGTGAAATTAAGTGAATGTAGTATTGAAAATACATAGACACACACAAGACTGCAAGTTTTTTTCCTACCTATCGTATTTTATAATCTGAAGATACGTTCTTTGCCATAAATCTAAGTATTTAAAACTACTACATTTTGCTAGATTTTAGCATTAGGCGCACTCTTAAGTATAGTTATCTTATCTGTAGCAATAGACAACCAGGGCATTCTTTACCTACATCTGGAAGCAAGTTCTAATGCATATAAATAAGAAGGTACCTACCTATCTACTCTTGAAATCTTACGTTTTCCAGACGTTCTGTAGATTCCAAGTCGTGTTCCAGCTAATTTGGCATTCCAACAGTCACATAAATTTCTCTGGCGTTGAAAATTCTCAGAACACCCAGGTCTGACCTTAATCGGCTTGGCACTGGCCAAAAAGGATTATTTAAATTATGTCACCCTTATCAATATTATATTTGCACATACGTTTTCAACCACTTTAAGTACCTACGTTTCCTCATAAACCCGTATTTACATACTTGAATTGTATTATGTTTCATTTTCAAAAACAAAACCACACAGATGCGGGACAAAACAAATGAATCACGTTGTTTTCCCCTCAACAATTCTTCCATTTTCAAAGGTATCATATTATTTTCCTTTCGTTTATTTCCCCTCCCTTAAAAGGGACATTCTCGAAAACAAATCTAATAATAAAGTGACGTCAAGTAAGATATTGCATTTCTCATTTTGATGAAGTCAGTGGGGAAAGGTATTTTTCATTGTATTAGAGTCTGGCATGAGGTGAAAAGTTATTTTATAATAAAGTTAATTTGACTACCTCAGTGGCGCAGCGGCCGAAGGTCCGCCGGAGACGTTGCAGCAGGTTTGATCATCCCCTCCAGACAAATATTTGTCTCAAGCAAATAATATGTGTGACATCGTTGCTTTATCATAACAATTGCATCGTGTATGACACATTTTGGCATTTACTTTTGGTGAAAGAAACTGGAGATGGAGGGACGTTTTACAAAAGTATCAAGGTTAAAACCGTATGTATCAATCTCTCCGTGCAAATAGTTAATTTCATCAAAAGACGATTCTGCGACGTTCGTATTGTCACAGTAAAGCCAGTGGTTAGCAGAACTCGGCCCCAGTTCTAGTACATTTGAATTTTGAAATATTGAACCTAGGTATTCTGAAAGATAAATAAAAAAATCTTAAATTCGTTTGTAGGCAAACGTCGCGATATTGAGGTATAAAACTTTTTAAACTTCGCGATTTGTTAGCATATTTAAGACTAGCAGCGCCTCGCGGTTTCACCCGCGTAGTTCCCGTTCCCGTAGGAATTCCGGGATAAAATATAACCTGTGTGCTATTCCAGACTATAATCTATCTCTGTGTCAAATTTCATCCTGATCCGTTCAGCCGTTCTGGCATGATTGAGCAACAAACATCCATCCATCTAAACTTTCGCATTTATAATATTAGTGTGATTATTTATCGCGTATCGGTACCTTTGTTTTTCATTTCTCCAATATCAACCAGCTGTAGCGCTACAGCGATCGTGGCGGTCAGCGTTAATAACCTTTATTTTTAGATTATATAATATTATAATCTTCAATATTGAAGTATGTTTTATTTTCTCAAATACAAAAAAGAAATATAGCTCTTTCATAAAGCTTTTAAGCAGATTTCAGATCCATCACACAGTGACAAGGCCTAGGCGTTGAGGCGCGATGCAAATTCCACATTGTTTGAACTCTCAGTGCACTCGCATAATTAATGCAATTAGAGCTGAGTGGGGATTAAGGCCTTCGGGTAAACATTGGGCCTTGACGCTCACAGAAAAGATAGGTAGGGTTTTTTATTGGCTATCTTTTAGGTTGTCTATCTTTAAGGATCGAATTATAAGATTAGGTATTACAATGAAAAATACCTTTCCGCACCGAATTAATCCAATCTTCCCTAGAAATTTTCTTGTCTGGATTTTTCTGTGCTGTTCGGTTTGACGATAGTATCGATACGTCATCGTTACTTCTAATTTTTGTATGGAATTTGCGTATTGATTGCGGATGTAACGTTTCTCCCTTGTTATGGGATGAAATTTGATTTATTGAATGATTGTGTTGTTCTTCCAACACAAATAAAGTTCGTAGTTTACCCGCTAACATCCGTAATAAATTCGTCAAAACTATCGTAGTTTTATGGGGTTTACGTAGTTCCATGTAAGCACGATAGAGGCGCCTGTACCTACCAAACCAAATAGAAAAAACATACGTCACGATGTTGTCTTGAGAATATCGTCTAACCGAACTCAGGGCTCTTTATAGGTATTTAGTAAAATAAAGTTACTAAATTCTTATTCTAACTTAGTAGAGAAAGAATCTAAGGACACACAAAAAAGTTAGGATTATAATGAAAGAATAATGTGCGTAAACTTTCCACGTATATCAGAAATAATTCCGCAGTGTGAGTATCAGTAAATTGTGAAGAGAATTTAATTGCTTTTGGCATGGAATCTGATAAACTATACACCAGCCAATGGCTGATCAGTAATTCAGGTGCTTCTGTTGGCACAAAAGCCACCAATTAACATTGATTTATACTCTGACTGTATTGACCATCGACCTGACTCGATGATGTGCTTTGCTGACTGTCCGATTGTGTAATTGGACTTTGTTTTATCTGGATTTGTAAAAAAATAGTTTTTACCGATACAGGTTAGAAACAATAGAAGAGGGAGTTGAAATATAGTACGCTTACTATCATGAAATATGAAACACTTTAATAACAAAGAAAATCACAATCAAAGAATAGAAACTAATTAGATAGTATCTACAATTAGAAGAATTGAGCTGCTTTGCTGAATTGAGAGCAACGCTGCCTGCACTGCCTCGCTGTATGCCAAGGCTGAATAATGAATCGAAATACTTAATTTCGGTTTCGTTCGACCGTCGAGTATCAAAGTCACAGAAAAACTAATAATTTAGGAGTCATTCTGACCAACAGGATATCCAGTACTACTTACATTTACCTATTTGCATTTACTTACATAGGTATCGTCATCATTTTATTTTCATTGACGACCTCTGTGACGCGTTGGTCGAAGCTCCGCCTGCGACACAGGAGGTTGCAGGCTTGATTCCCACCTTGGGACAAATATTAGCACGATCTGCAGGCAGTTGTTCCGGGTGTTCTGGTCGTTCTCTATGTATAATAAATATCTATTTATGTAATAAATAATTAAAATAAATAATAAATAATGCTGGACAATTCACACAGCATTATCTAGCCCCAATGTGATGTATTGTTTTATGTATATTAGTTATCTAATACCACTGTACCTACTCCACTGACGCCCCCGACGCGTAGGTACTGTGTCGTCAACCCATCTTGCAACTGGGTGTCCGACGTTTTATGCTCCACCTATCACCTCGCCTTGCAATGTGTACAGCACAACTCCATTTGACTTCCATGACTCTAGTTTTAACATAATAAACTTTCGTCCTTCGTCCGATCTTGGTGTTTGGAACTCATAAGGAAGGTGAAGGTACCTTTTTAGTAGTGAATCAATTTACTAAAACAAGACTTCCCGAGATTACCTATGTACCCTTATCCCATAACTTACCAAAACAAAATTATAAAGAATAAACTCTATCTCTTGACAACATCTAGGAAAGCGGGGACAAAGCGACGCATTCTGTGACCTAATCTACATGGAATCTCTTTAACGCTGTCCAAGAGTGCGACGTAAGAAAACCTCAGTAGACTCAACTTGGCATCATCTCAGATATGCCGACCAAGAGCTGTAGGTTTCCTTTAGTTGAATATTGGTTTAGTTGATGGTGCTACAAGGATGCCATACTTTCATATTTTTTTTCAGTTTATGTGTAAACTAGTGGTCCGCCCCGGCTCTTCACGGGTAGGTTTATTCTATAGCTTATGTTCATCAGGGATAATTGGTGATGATTTTTTTCAAATCGGTCCATTAGTTTCGCAGCAATTCAAACAAACAAATCTTTCCCCTTTATAATATAAGTATAGATAGCATAGATAACTATCAGAACGATGAATAAAAACTATATGTATGTCCTAATGTATTATTAACGATGGGATTCCAAAAAATCCGCCTACTCGATGTCCCGCACCTCGCAAAAACTCGATTAACAACAAAACCATTTTCTCTTTGGTACTCTACTCGCAAATAATCAATCTTGGAGTCTCTGATTCAGAAAAAGATTTATTACTTAGGTCTTCTTCAACTTACCACAAAATATTTTAGCTTAGAATAAAAAGCATTCTGATGAACGTGAATCTATAATTCAGTTTGTATTTTATGATTTTTACCTCTGTGATATTTGACAAATATTTAAATTCAATAAGTAGGCCTAAGTGTAAAATGAAAATCAGATAAGTAACGATTGCTAGCAAAGAAACGCGTCTAAGATTTAGAAGCGCAAAACCTATGTAAGTATCGAACGAGATAATGTATGGACCCACTTATCCAATAGTATATTCGTTACTTATGATATGACGAATGAGTTTTTTTATATAAAATTGTTTGGTAAAGACCAAACAATTTTTTATAAAACTAAAATATAATAAACTCATATCTCAAAGTGAGTTGTTTTCTTTAGACCTTACAGGACTCTTGAACACGTCATAAAACTTAGATTACATAAGTAAATATGGGAAATAAAGTGATAACTTTGATTTTTTGCCCACAAACAGAAGCGAACAAGAAACCTTGTTACCTATTCGTTTTCGAAATGGAGCAAAACTGGTCTGAAGCTTTTAAATCCTCTAGATAATCTGATATTATATATTAAGCCTCTTTACAAAGGATATGTTTGACAATTTGTTCGAGTTTATACAACGATATTTTTTGCGATTCACGGAGTTTTTTTTGCGACTCACTTACACGAGTTACACACCCTTTAAAAGATAAATTAATCTTGTGTAGCCTGGTTGTGGGCACAGCAAGTTTATTGTTATTTCTTCTATTTAATTTATGTGTATCGTTATTTTTGGGGACCATTCAATCAAAAGGTTTAATGAAAATCAGCAGCGAGCGAATAGTTACCTACCTACCTAAGTAAGACTTCTAAAATCTAGAGGCGCAAAATCTTCCTGAGTTAATTACGCAAGTCAGTTTCCAATACCGACTCTGGCTTAGTCACTTTGATTGGCTAACTAATATTTGCCGTAGTCTCTCTCGCAAACGCTTACGTGCCTAGGGTCTGTGATCTCATTTTGGAGTAGCCAACGATTAAGGTATATTTGAGGTGTTTGCTTTGAATAGTCAAAGTCATCATCATTTTCTTGAACAAAATTCACTTCACAAGCAAAAGTTGTGTTAGTAAAGTGCGTAAGTCCTAACAGTCAGAGTAGTTTCTAAGAAATCAACGAATAGAGTCCTGCTGAAGTCCCAGAGCTTTTCGACTCCTACTTCACTTGACCTCGATGGTCAATAGGGCACGCATCATGCGTATAGTTTCAGTTTTTCAGTGCTTCTGTTCCTTCAATCAAAATAAAATAAGAAACAAATAATTTATAAAAGCCATGATATTAGTGGTTTGTGCGTTGTGTGTCTAATATATATTTTTCTTTCTTTGAAAAGAGATACATAAAAAAAACAAATAATACCGGACAATTTCTATTAAAAAAATGATATAATGAAGCTTCATGACAATACGGTGAACAGTGACGTAACGTTTAGAAAATTTTGCTATTGAGTCTTACTATATATATTTTTCAACGATAAAATTTCACAATAAAACATTAAAATATACAAAAAAACAATTATGCATAAGTACATAGATTAGAAAATATCTTTATTGCACCATCATTTATCTTTATTTCATCGATTGTAAATAAACAGAAAATAATTAAACATAAACTTAATACTAATTATATCTAGTGGCACAGTCGGCACATAGAATACTCATAAAAATAATAAACTTTTTTGAAGCATGTAGCCTATTGGAAATCGTTTTTTTGGGTTATTTTTCGATTAATTAACATACAAATATGTTTCGAAAGATGCAATGGCTTTGTATACTCCTGAAAATAGATGGCAATTGATAACCATGTTCAGGGATTTTAATCTTGGACTCTACATATCGACATAGAACGAAAAAATCAATCAATTGTCTGAGAAGCGATGAAAAGCATCTGAATGGTCCGTGATTAGATTTTTATACTAAAAAGAATAATTTGGAATTCCTGTGGAACCATGACCGTTATGAACATCCCCAAAGTTACACAAAGCTACTAAAACGTAACGGGCAAAGAAACAGTAATTTCCACGATGTTCCTTCAGTCGCAAATGGCTTTCCGGCTGGGACGCTTTGTAATCCTTACTCAAGGAAATGGGGATCGCTAAAATATGAAATGAGAAAATTTTCTTTGACATTGTTCATGTCATTCTCTTTTGAATGGGCTCTCCTGAATACCGGAACATTATGAGTGCACAACGAAAGTTATGTTTTTCTAAAAAGAGGGTAGGTTGGAAACTAAAAGTAAAATTTAACCAAAAGATACCTAATCTACCTAGGTAAAGGTTTTCTCCTTAAATTTAACTTCATTGTCTAGCGGTTACCTACTCCCCTTCGAGATTTATTTCTATACAACTGGCAGGAATTGTGAGTTCGACAAGGTTTTACGTTATCACAGCCACAAACTCATTTGGAACCTTGCCATAGGTGGTCCCGAGGGACGATTTCACCCAGTTACGCCACTGGAGCAAAAAATCCTACACGGACCTTTTGCTCATGAACTCTTAGGTAGATGCTACGAAATTGAACTTTATTGTACTGTTTTCAAGGGCTTCAGGGTAAAACTTCTGACTGAATGAGTTGGGTTTATGGTTAGGTAGGTAGGTACCTACCTAAAATGCACGGTGAAAACTTTTTCGATTGCGACTCGTCCCACAACAAGATTGTGTAAAACTCTCCATTTAAGTTCAACAAACTGTGTAAAAGCTATTTAACTTGTGGTTGAGTTTTTTAAAATGTAAGTACCCTCAATAGTGTAAAAGTTTTGACACTGGCCGCCTGGGAACTAAGTTAGTTAAAGTTGGATTTTGTTACTGTCTTGCGTAAGGTACCTAACCATTATTTTACGAACGTATTATTGGTGGGTAGTTAAATAAATAAATAATGCTGGACAATTCACACAGCCTTACCTAGCCCCAAGCTAAGCAGAGCTTGTGTTATGGGTACTAGATAACTAATATACATAATTTGAAACAATACATACATAGTTTTTTTTTATTATATGTACATAGAAAACTACCAGAACACCCTAAACAAATATTTGCAGATCGTACACACATTTGTTCCAAGGCGGGAATCGAAACCGCAACCTCCTCCGTCGCAGGCAGACCTTCGCCCACCGCGCCACAGAGGTCGTCGAAGTTGTCAAATTAGTTTTTATAGTTTTGCTGTTTTTTCCTTATCACACTTATATTATAAATGCGAAAGTTTGAATAGATGGATAGATAGATGGATGTTTGTTGCTCAATCACGCCAGAACGGCTGAACGGATCTGGATGAAATTTGGCACAGACTTAGGTTATAGTCTGGAATAGCATAGGCTATATTTTATCCCGTAATTCAACGGGAACTACACAAAATTGTTTTGGAAAAGAAAAAACGTTAATACACGTGAAAAGTTATTTTTTACTAGTACCTTCACACCCCTATACATACGCTATTCCAGATCTAGCCCCTACATGCATGCAGAATCTCAACCTGATCCGATCAGTAGTTTTGGCGTGAAGAAGTAACAAACATACACTCATCCAAGTCATCCATCTACTTATACATCCATATACCAAACTTTCGCACTTATCATTACTTCCTACTACAAGTGCGAATAAACTTTTTGTCCACCCATCGGTCATCGGTAGCTAAAATTTAATGGAATTTTGCGACAGCAATTATAAAAATAAAAGGAACAAAAAGAGTGGCTTAATTCAATTATGCACTCTAGACGTTAATTAATTTATGCACAATATCAAAGAAGAGGCGATACCCGAGCCTCCTGCTTTTAGATTGGCAAATTATTAAAATACCTGTCCTATCTATTCTACGGAATAAATACGAATAAGTTTCTACAAATTGGAAGAGCCTTGCTGGCGGAATAGGTAAATTAGAAACACTAAACTAACAAATACGAGTAGACAAGGTTGTTGGTCAATCAGCAGCACTGCGTGAACTGGAGGTGCGGCTCATCAACACGAACTAATTTGTGAATGTGCCATTACTACTCTCTCATTACTACCTATACCAAACGAACGAATATTGAATGAGGGGGGGGGGGGTGGTACTTACAACCCCTCCATTAGTAACATTTTATAGAGGCTTTAAGGTGGAACGGAACGCCTAAGCTCCCATACAAACGTACTTTTTGATTCATTTGTAAACTACGTCCCCGATTTTAATGAAATTTTGCATACATAATCGGAAAATAAATAGCTAAGTTTGTATCTTTTCAGTTTTTCAAAATACATTATCATCATATATCTAATCAAGTGGGAGCGAAAATTAATTTTTATCCATTCTCAAGCGATTTTATAACTTTCGCTCTCATTTATTATCCACTGTCTTGGAACTAAACTTAATAACGGCTAGGCCCTGAATTAACAGTGGAAGTGGGAGAATGGTCTTTTGTAACTGGTTGGGTTCCGTACATACGTGTTTTAATTTTTTTGTACCACAGGTAATTTACAAAATAACTAAGACCTGGCCTCTTTACGACGACGTGTTCGTGATAATGTGACGGGCTGAACCTGCATTCACACAGTGTCAGTGATTTACCAATAACCCTGTTTAACAATAAACTAGCAGTGCCTCGCGGTTTCACCCGCGTAGTTCCCGCTTTAAAGGGAATTCCGGTATATGATATAGCCTATGTGCTATTCCAGACTATTATCTATCTCTGTGCCAAATTTCATCCAGATCAGTTCTGCCGTTCTGGCGTGATTGGGTAATAAACATCCATCCATCCATCTAAACTTTCGCATTTATAATATTAGCGTGATAACTAATACTAATCAGTGTTCTTCTAGAAATTGGTAATAAACCTAGGCGGTGAAAAGATCTAATGCCCTCATTAAAGAAACTGCATACCTGGTGGATTAGAACTGCCCACCAATTTTTTATAGTTACCTTCGTTTGACCACAATCTCACCTAAAGGAACGTGACGATGTCGCCGACGACGGTGTGTCACGGAGGGTTAGAAGGCAGTGGAAATTTCCCGGGACAAACTCACTCACATAGAGCTGTTCCCGCAACTAAGAATAGGGGATTTGGCCACTAACCCTCTTAATCTGTAAGGTACAAACAGATTTACCAATGTAATCCAACAAAGTAACCTTTAGGTACCTACTCACATTACGTTTAAAGAGCTTTGTTCTCATACAAGCACGTGGTTCACTTATAATTTGATACACGAGAAACAAATTAATCTGGGTTTTACAATGTTTAAAGTAACTATCTGGTACGTAAAATGAAATTATAACGAAATGCTGAGTCAGCGCCAAATTTGTTACTTAACTTACACTTCGTTTTAAGAATCCATTGTTTTACCAATTTTTTTATTTTAGTTTTACTTCATAGTTTAACAATACTGTATTCTGTGTAAGTTTTGTAAGAAATATAAATATATTCTATTCTAAATAATGTATAACTAAATAATTTTATTCTATGTATAATAAAAATATCTATCTATGTAATGTATAATATTATGTATATCAGTTATCTAGTATCCATAACACAAGCTCTGCTTACCTTGGGGCTAGATAATGCTGTGTGAATTGTCCAGCATTATTTAATTTAATTTAATTATATTGCAATAATGTTACATAAATACGTGACATTACAACAACTAATAGTTGTTAATTAATAATGACGAAGCTGTACATATTTCTATTTTGCTGTTACTAAATATTAGATAGGTAAGCATTTTTAGTCGTGCATTTTAATATAAGTTTATTTTTAAAGACAGTCAAATTAACACATTCCTTTACATTGGCATTGGGAACGAATATGTACCCAACTCAAAGTGATAACAGCTTCGACTCTCAGAAAATAGACTCTCAGAATAAAGACTCCTACACCCAATATTTCATATCTAATTTGTATTTGGTTAGATAATTTGGAAGAAAAAAATTATCTAAAATATCTCAACTTGATACATACCTATTTGCCTTCTTCTCCAAACAATATGACTTACGGACTTGATTTTTATATTGAAAAAAGGAAAGACAGGGTAACATATTCGCCAAAATAAATATTTGATTACTTAAACCGTACTCTTTTAATTTAAAGAAATTAAAGGTTTTTGAATTTGTTAATTTAAAGATTTTTGCAATTGTTCTTTGCACACGCGTTCTGCTCTGTCTCCCTTCTATGAATGCGAAATTCTATGCCTACATTTTCACAAAATGGCCTGGGAAGAGGCCACTTAACCATCCTTTAAAGGAGATGCTCAAAGACTTCTTTTCAATTTGTGTTATTGTGACAAAAATAAAACCTTTTTACTTTACTCGAAAAATCTTCCATATATTCATACACACGAAACCACTCCGGCATTGAAATGCAAGCAAGCAGCTCGATGATGTATTGGCGACATCCAATACCTTCATATCGTATCACCAGCTCTTGGAATGTGCAGGTATTTTCTGAGTAGCTAAGGTTTTTGACTTGTTGCCAATTATTAGATTTGTTAAAACTAGGAATTTGAACCAAACACAACAGACAACCAAAACTCATCTTGCTAACAAACAGATCGAGTCAAAAAAACGCAAGACAGAATCTGTCTTGCGTTTTTTGATGATTTAAGAGTTTAGATACTTATATAGATACCTAATACTTTATTGTACCACACACACTAACATAGAAAAGTGTGCATAAATAAATGCTTCGAGTAGACGAAGTACACAGGCCTTATTGCTATGAGCGATAGCTTCCAGGCAACCTTGGGATGGACTGGACATGTAGGACAACAAAGACGGTAGCACTTGAAAATAAAACCGACCAAGTGCGAGTCGGACTCGCGTACGAAGGGTACCGTACATTATCTATAAAAACGGCAAAACGTTTATTGTATGGGAGCCCCCTTTAATATTTATTTTATTCTATTTTTTAGTATTTCGTGTTCTAACTATCACGGTTCATGAGACACAACCTGGTGACGGACGGACAGCGGAGTCTTACTCGTAGTAATACGGTACCGTTTTACTCTTTTGGTACGGAACCCTAAAAAATTAAATATAAATCAATATACTTACACTACAGTATAGTATATGTACATGAATTTAAAGGTAAAGTTGTCTAATTTAACAACGATAGAAAATGCTGATGATGCAGTTTTTTTAAAGATAGGAAGTGATTTGGCCAGTCTGATGTCCAAGGGAGAGCATTCCATAATCAGGTCGCTTGTAAAGGGAAAGATTTTTCGTAGTCAGTGTGGACAGGGGCTCATAAAATGAGGGTTTCTGAGGAACGCAATGTGTTCATTGATTTTTAGATGTGCAAATTCAAGTTTATACAAATAAATAATAAGCCTACCTCTTAGAAATGAAAACGGTTTTTTCCTATTTTTCTACCAACAAAACTTAGTTGTCGTATTTTCTAAGAACTTCATCATCATTATCAAATTACGACCAAGATGAGGGTAAAGCCTTATCCGTAAATTGCCTATTCTTTGCGAAGTAAAAAGTCTTTTGTCATTTTCAGACCCTTATTTTGTTTTTGACTGAGCCACGGAAAATCGCTAAATTCGCTAATTACTTGGTACCAACTGAGATAAACGCGAGCTTTCTTTGTTAAAACATTAGGTACTTAGATAGATTAGGTATGTACCTAATCTTCTCGACCGGAGATGGTCGTACGAAGCAAATTTACTTTCAATAACTTGCACACTTCACGTCTCTTAAAGAACACACGTACAAAGTGTCTTTCCCATGTAAATAGAGACAATAAAAAAAGTGCCAACGGACACGTTCTTAGTATGAAGTTTTTATAAAAACAAGTTAAAACAAAATTACCCATTAGCCAATTCTGTGGCTAGATTGTAATTATACTCTAGTGTATGTGTGTATACACTAGAATCACTAGATAATAAAAAAAAATTAAAAAAAACTTCACGTCATAATATTCCATTATAACTGGGTTCTAGAATCCAAAATATTTCTTGATATCAGAGACACAAGAGACACGGAGACAGGGAGAGACTGCGTGTCTAACAGTATGCTGTTAACCCGCTGTGTCTTGGAAGACCACACCCACTCCATACTCATTGAACTTCCCTACCCTAGGAGTATTCAGGACAAAGCTTCTAGCTGCTTTAAAAAGGCAAATTAGAGAAAACATAAAAAAAACTTGTTTTATGTTTTTTCTTAGAACAACAGTAAATAGTGTTGGTAGGTACCTGCCATGACCAATCATATTTCTAAGAATTTTGTTAGAAAATCCAGCAGAAAAGCAACAAAAATGTTTTCTTTTAATTCCTATGAGGGCTTTCAAAATTACCCTCATGTATTATGTAGTGTGGAGAGGAACCGAAATACCGTAAAATATACACATGATCACAAGCAGCTCCGAAAATATGAAAATGCTAGAGAAAATATTTTCGGTGGATAAATAAAATGGAGAGTCAACAGACGGGATGAAATGAACTAGGAAAATATTTTGACGCCTAGCTAGGATATTGAGAGTATGAAATGTTTCAAGGAATATCTAAGAGACAGTTATGGTGTCCTACAGTCCTATATGCCTATTTTAGGCGCTGCGCAAACGTAGACACTTTAAACGAGGTTAAAAAAGTGACTGATAAACAAATCAATTTATGACATTAAGGAAAATGTAATCGATGCTACCTACCTATTACAATGTTTACTTAATTAATTTATAGTGATTAATACTTATATTTTGCGTATTCATTTGTTGCTTAAATAATTTATGTATGTTCTTAGGTAGGTTCATAATTTTATTAATATTGATTATGTGACCTGCAACCTGTAAAAGTTATTAATAAATGAACTATAAATAAATAAATAATGCTGGACAATTCACACAGCATCTAGCCCCAAGGTAAGCAGAGCTTGTGTTATGGGTACTAGATAACTGATATACGTAATATTATACATTACATAGATAGATATTTTTTATTATACATAGAAAACACCCAGACCAACGGAATCACACAACATTATATTTTTGAAGCGTAAAGAGTGAGTTTCAAATAACTTACCTACGCATTCTATTCTATGACAAAGTGACAAATTTTTTCTCTATTCTACCCTAGACAACAATCCCCGTGCTAGGGCAGCCTTACCGACACCGAACACTTTGACTAGGTAGGTATGTGTTAAGTGGGAGGTGGGAGCAACAATAGACAAATGGAGCAACTGGACACAAAAAATGTTTACGTATGCGCAGGGAGTGGATGATTTCATATAGGTTCTTTAAGGCGAAGTAGGTCTCAAAACTCAGGTTTTGCCTAGACGGAAAATCAATTTTACGGCAAGAAAACACAATTTTTTTAAATCTTTTTTAATGAGCATCGAAAGCTTAGGATTTTTGTTAGTAAGTTATGGGAGCCGAAACACGATTGACTCAACTTGACTCGATAGAAAAAAATCGCAAAGTTTCCTCTAAATTTTGCATTTTTACTACGGAAAACCAGTTTCATTTGCTAGTTACTTAACATATTTGAATGAAATATTGTCTAAAAAATACTTAACTAAACGATTTAGAGGATTGTGGTTTTAGTTTTTTGCGAAAGAGTATTATTTTAGAGCAATATCAAATTTATAAATAAAAAGCAGTGAAATTGCGCGCGGGCCGGCTCTTGCGTCCCTTTCTCGCTTTCACTGCGCGGTGTTCGCTCGTCCTTGTCTAGAAATTACGAACGTACTTCACCTTAAAAATCAAATATTCATCGGTTGCTTTTATCTGACTAGTGTCCACGTTTGCGCCCTGCCTTAGAGACGTCAAATTGGCATTACGTAAGTAAAGCTACTAAAATACAATAGAACGTCAAGAGCTACTTGGACTCGCGCATCAACCTAATTACTAATTAGTGATAAGTAGCTCACCTCTCCTTAACAGCCTATAATGATCCACTACTGGATGCAAGCCTCCTATGATAATTGCCTTATTGACTTTTATCTTATGGGGGCAAATGCCTATAATCTCCACACTGGGCATGCGGGTTGGGGATAGCATTTCGGTGGTAGATCAATTCTGCAAGAGGCGCTGCTGCCCGCCCCCCGGTGTATGTCCCTTAGTCGCCTCTAACGACACCCACGGGAAAAGTAGGGGTCGTGCAATTGTAAGCCGGCACCACTAGGCTGCACACAGTAATAATAGCATAGGAGTTCACTATTTTATTACTTTGGGTCCGGTATGGGCCTTAATGGATGATTGTGATGTTATACTATCCGTCATAGCACATAAAGTAATGTAGTGACATCTAGCGATACCACTCCGAAGTATTTTAAGGCACATGTAAGTAAGACATGAAAGCCGAAATTGTAACCCATCTGTGACAACCTTGCATGAAAAGTCTAGCCATGTTAGTTACACAAAATATCGGAAGATGGCGCTGTAAAAAAAATCGGTATTAAGTAAAAATACCTATTAGGTATTTTTACGAGTTTTACCCCCTTATTCATAATAGTCTGCTAACCTAACACATTGCTATTTCTCACTCTGTCTTCTTCTATGGGTCAAAAAAGAAAGATAAAATATTCCAGAGCTGCTGCTATTAGATTTCAAGTTCACCCGTAGATATTTGTCACTGTTTATTTACTTACTCATTCATTAGATTACTTAGTGCATGTCCTATGTCCATTGTAATGTAGGTACATAATATGTACTTACCTTACTGAGTTACATAAGTATCTTCCTCGAGTGCTAATCAGAACAATCTTAGAATCGGTCAAACAATGACGCAAGTTGCGACTACTTTTATATTCATCACGCTTGTTAAATGCATTATTTGTGTTGGTAAGCATTTTTTTGATTACAAATACCTAATAATACACCGAGGGATCAAATCAGTGTCTCGATATAGTGCTGTGGTCTTACGTCACTGGCGTCAATTACTTACGAGGGAAGTGAGGGAGTAAGGTACCAGAATATAATCAATCCTTTGACAGCGGGTTAAATTGTCTAAGAATCAATCACGAAGACAGCTTTGCAAAAGGAGTAAACTCTACTTTTCAGACCTCCTGCGAGTAAATAGTAGGTAACGTTTTTCGCGGCATTAGTGTTTTATTCCACCTCTGAACAGAGGTAAGTAGGTTACAATTTCAAGAAAGTCTCGTTGTACAGTTGAGATCTTCTTTGTAAATATAATCCCACATAAAAATAAATTGATGTTCCAAAATCAATCTCATAATTCATAATCCATTGGGAGTATAGGTATAATATAGGTACCTATATAAGTGATATTATTACTATAATGCTAATATTATTCTCAAGATAGAATGTGTTTAAATTACCTCAAAAAAATACCCAGAACAAATATGTATTTGTAGATAGAAATAAGTGATTGTTGGATGAAGACGAATGGTTATTGCTTCATATGAACATAGGTTATTATTATGTGCTAATCGTGAGACCATTATTATCTATGTGGTAGGTATTAAGAATTGTCATTATTTATAGTCATTACGTTACATGTTATTGTTTGTGTATCGGAACAGAACAAAGTAATTGTGTTAACCGACTCTACAAAAATCCCCCTTTTCCGAAATGAAACCGGAACTGTGAGAGCCAAGAGCACCGGCTCTAGGCTCTAACAATCAGTATTTTAGGGAACCTTCTAATTACCTAATTAGGAGGTTCTTAATATCTAGATTTACCTATAAATTATTATTTGGTTTTCAAGTTAAGTAGGCAAAGTACCTGCTGTAATTGCCTACTTAGTTATATTGTGAAACGTCTCTACAAAACCTCCCTTTTTCCGAAATAAAACAGGAAATTCCATAATGTATTATTAGGTATAAACAGGAAAGCTTTGTTTGTTTGAATTGAATTGGCTCCGAAATTACTGGACTGATTTGAAATATTCTTTCACCATTGAATCTTCCATTATCCTTGATGAACATAAGCTATAGAATATATCCGTGGACCGCTAATGGTTAAAAAGCATAGAGTTTTTATAGTAAAAGTTAGAAGCACAATAATTTGATGAACGGAGTTTTTTGGTGATACCCTGTACTGCAAGATTTATCTTCAACCACTTATATTGATTTTTTTACTTCTAGAAGAAGTTAAGGACAATTTTGACTGTGAGAAGAAACACGCAGTGGCAACAGCCTGTGCCACCAACTGTGAGATAGACCGATGTCCTGAAACGGAGCATTACTCGAGGGTCTGTGACAGGCAGGGCTGCAGGGAAGGCTGTCAGTGCCGGTTCAACGAGAAGTTTGATGCAAATGGTGCCTGTGTACCGACGCAACAATGTCGTAAGTTCTGATGATAATTTTGGTTCAGTATAATAATAATATTAATTATTTATTTTAAAAAAGTTGTTACATTTTAATGTTTCATCATCATCATGTCAGCCCATATACCAACGTCCACTGCTGGACGTAGGCCTCCCCCATACGACGCCACAAAGAGCGGTCCTGAGCCGCCTCCATCCATCGACTCCCTGCGACCGCTACGATGTCGTCGGTCCATCGAGTTGATGGTAAGTGGTATCCCAACACTCCGTTTCGCGTTGTATCGTGGCCGCCACTCGAGAACCTTTACTCCCAGCCCACTGCCACTTCAGCTTGCTTATTCTAAGAGCTAATATCGGTGACTTTAGTTATTTTAATGTTTATAGTGTCTTAAATCCTAATTTAGGTTTATGTAGACACCAGAGTTCTCTATATCAACCACAACCTCAACAGCCTATAATAGTCTACTGCTGGACGCAGGCATCCCCCTGATTTTTTATCTCATGGGGGGAAATGTCTATAATCTCCACACTGGGCATGCGGGTTGGGGATCGCAGTTCGGTGGTAGATCCTTCTGCAAGAGGCGCTGCTGCCCGCCCCCCGGTGTATTTCCCTTAGTCGCCTCTTACGACACCCACGGGAAAAGTTGGGGAAGAGTTGAACGGCATGCTGATTGTTTAACAATCATCGTCCAACAATACGAAGAAACGTCACTTAACCATCTCGTCGAATGAAATTAGGTAATCTCAAAAAATCTGTGTTCGTTTTGAAATTAGCCTAATTTTACGCAAAGTACCAAGAAAGTAGTTTTTTTATAATCTGTTTTAAAATTGACAGGGACATGGACGTACATACATAAAAATAGTAACGAACTTGAAACCTTGTCCCGAAGTCGGTAACACAGTGGCAGTAATCCGGCCACGACTCGCGGAGTTGAGTATATGGACTGTCACTCGATGGCATTTAACGCGGTCACTGCTAGCGTGGGCGGTGCGATCCGCAGGGGCGCGCCGTCGCGACACGGACCTGCAGATCGCTGTCTGTGTTTTCAGCCATGAAAGTGCTAGTGGATTCCGTTCTTTGCTATTACCATTTTTAAAATAACCTTTTTCCCCAGCTCCATTCGCCTGCTCCCGACCGCACGAGGTCTTTGCCGCCTGTCCTTCCTACTGCAGTGATGACTGCTCATCCAGCTGCCTCTTCGAACTCCTGGTGGTAGAGTGTCTCCCAGCTTGCAGGTGTCAGCGTGGGTTCAAGAGGAAGGACGGCATCTGTGTACCGCAGGAGCAATGCTAGAGAAGAAGATGAAAGAAAATAAATAAAGTGGTTTTAGGTTCAAGTTTAGTTTTATTTTTGTTGCTGGTTTCGATAGCAAACGTAAAAGGTACAGAAATGTAAAAAAGACCTGAATTAAACGGCGCCGCGTGAACAAACGGCCCGGATTTATTGGATATTTTTTCATTCCAGTTTATCATTTAACCAAACAACCTACGAATAAATTAATTTATTCGTAGCAAACAACACTGTTTGGCATGATAGTGTTCTCACTCTATCATGCCAAACAGTGTTTTTCTCAATCTGGTAAGTATACCAGGTAACAGGAGGGCCCATTTGACGGCCGAAGATCTCAAACATTCTAAGGATAGGAAACTGTAGCTGCTTAGAAAGCCGTTGCTAAGACCTCGGCGTTAAATAACCAAAAACTACATTATTTTGCTACAAAGAGCTTGTTTTATTATGTTGCCGCCATTTTGTACAATGAGCCCGTTTGTTGAATAACTAGGCCTATTGTAAAACGGCATGCTGATTGTTTAACAATCATCCATCATCCAACAATACGAAGAAACGTCACGTAACCGTCTAGTCGAATGAAATTAGGTAATCTCAAAAATTCTGTGTTCGTTTTGAAATTAGCCTAGCCATTCTAGAAACGAAATGATTCTACGATTCAGCGGCGACATATGTATAAATAACACCTGACTTCACAATACTTTTTGCACTTAATTATGTGTTCTTTAAAAAAAATTATGCAAATTAGTTTCAGATAGTGCCATCTGAGTCAATTTCTTGCCTCAATTTGTTCAGTTAAACTAACAGTAATTGAAATGTTTATCTACTTACGATTGGTAAGTAATTAAAGAAATATTAGGAACACGAATAATCGTGAAGTTCCATACGCCAATAAGACGTCGTGAAAATGGCTCGTATCGTGTTCCTTGTGAATTTTATATTATTTTCCTTGAGTTGGGCGGCAGGTAAGATTTTTTTCATTGTTTTTTTGACAAGTCCAGGTTAGACACAATTCTGCCAGTGTCCAGTAATGGAAAATAATTTGTAATATAATAAATAACCCACGCAACAGAAAAAACAACTTGTTTTTTCTGTTCCGTGTAAAAACCTCAGTTATCACATTATAAAGATTTTTTGATATTTTTAACAGAGCCTAGTTCTTTAACTAGCAGGATGTACCACGTGAAGGTTATATAAGGTTGGTTTTGGAGACGAGATGTTGGAGTCTTCCTTACACCCAAATGAGAATAACAACCTTTCTTTTCATTTATTTCCCTTTTAACAAACCAAAATGGTACGGAAACCGGAAGCGTAGTGTGCGTGGTCCGTCACGCCTTGCCGGTTTTATTAAGTAGACCTACTAGGTAGGTACAGGTTTCATTAATAACGGAATTAAGTTACGCTGAATTAATATTGTGTCGATCGACTAATCAATTCAAGGTATTGTTAATATAAATTTGAATACCGGAAGGATTGCTGCCAAACTAGTGCGTCGTGAGTAAGCATACGGAACTTTGAGGCAATTGATTTTCTATTCAGACAAACAAAACACCGGTCTCCAGGAACTTCGAACCTGAAATCTCGCTTTCCTCTTATTTCGTTTCTATAATTGCCATTGTTGTATAATATGTGTCAATAATTGTAAATACTATCATGTTCTAATTAGTTTCTATTTTATACCGAATGCTACACATGCTGAGTATTGCTGAGGTGTTATTTCCCATTTTTATGTTTTTTGTTATTGTTTTATTTTATTTTTTGTATAGGTAGTTTTAACTCTAATAATAGTACATAGTCATTTCATTATTTATCTTTGGATAAACATAAATATATTTCTTCTTCTTCTATTCTTTAAGTAAAATTTCCTTTGTTAAATAAATATTCCTTATCTACCCGACCAGAATATTGACTTCTTTTTGGTGTTTATATTCTAATGTGGAATTTAGTTTTTAAACTATGCAACTTTAGGCGCATGTACTATTAATTGGTATTTTATGTAAGGACCATAAAATTGATAAACCGCTTTACCGCAAAGTTACCTACGTCGCGACACACACCTAGCTCTAGGTACTTGTTATTGTTAAAATAATACTAAAAATTAGGTCCTTGTGCTTTAAGAATAAGAATCTTTATTGTGAACTGTGTAACATAGTTGGTCTTATGAACTATTATACATTCTTCAACAGTTTGTCCTTTCGGACACACAATAATTATTTTAAGAATATACTTAAAATTAAAGTAATTGCACTTTTTAAATCACATAACAATAGGAATCCAATGTTTATTATTAATATTATTATCTAAATTTTGGAAAGGTTATGTCAAAGTATTCTTTGATGCTATAATGGGTTTTTGATATTAGATATTTTCTTAATTTTATTTTGAACGTATTATCTTCTATTTCTTTTATCTCAATGGTAGGTTATTATAAATTTAAATGGCAGAAATATATGGACTTTTGCTTTACTTGCATTAAAGTTTTTAACTTAAATGTAAGTAAAGTAGTAGTACTTTACTTACATTTAAGCACCACTCACTTTTTGTACTCACCGAAACATCTGAAATATTCCACAGCCATTGCATCATCTGATGTCGACGTGTCATCATCAAATGCTGAAAGTTCAAATATCTCAAATTCTTCTTCTTCGGATGCTGGCTCGCCAAGTTCTTCGGGTTCAGAAAGCTATTTAGCTTCGAGTGCTACTAGCTCATCGAACTCGTTGCATTCTACTCTCTTTAGTTCGAAGAAAAGAGTTCCTTCTATTTGCCCCGAAGGAAAGAAAAAATGTATGTTGATAATGAGTCGAATTTCATTTGTATTTATTTAAGCTTTATTTTCAGCTAAATCTTTTAGATCTTGACACAATGTTGCAAAGAACGAAGTTTATTAATTTTCAGTTGTGCTACCTACAACAGTCTGCAGTTAGCTCAATTGTTTCAAAACCCAAGGTATATTGGTGGAAATTATTTAACGACATTGTTGTCATCGAAGCAAAGCAAAGAAGCTCAAAAAAATTTTTGTTTATCAAAGCTAGCAAAGTTATCATTTAACCTATCTCATTTTCGTTGTTGAATTCAAATTTAATCATTTTTCGCTCAGATTTTGAGATTACGCGTTGTTGAAGTTTGTGTTTTTGTTTTTAGTGAAAACCTTGCTGTTACTTTGTTGTTTTATTTTACCACCAACAATTTAAGGCCGTTTAGTTTTGGCAGGTTGTTTGCAAAATAACTCTCAAAGATCTCTCTATCGGTCTTTATACGGTCTCTGGGTCAAGGTCGGTTTATAATAAACAGTACTAGATTCAAAGATTACTTTTATTTTATGAAAAAAATATAAATTGTTTTAAAGGGACTAAACCATTCCATCCCATTATTAATATACAGTGTGGTACAAATGGCCGTCGTCACCTGAACGGCAAGTTACTTACCCGAAGTAGCACATAGCAATATTACTGAAAAGAAAAATTCCTTTACTTTACAAAAAAAGAAAAATTGCATGCACCGAAGTTTTATAAAAAGTCATGACCATCACTTCATATTTTTAAGACCCTTATTGGTAGAGTCAATCATAAGAATAAAGTGTATCGAATAAACCTTCCATATTAATTTACATAGCTGGATGCGGCAAGCTGAAGACGGGGCGCTATGGCGCTCATTAGGGGAGGCCTATGTCATCAGTGGACTAATGTAGGCTGATGATGATGATGAAGTTCTAATGCCACCAACTTCATTTTTTTATATATCCTCGTAACATAGACATAGACATTTATTTATTTGCTGCTGCAGTACAAAACACACATAAGAATATAATTTGATAAAAAAAAGTGATAAAAAGACTGACTGCTGTGTTACAGCAGCAAAAAGGTCTCGACTCAGCATGATTGCCTTACTACTCTGAAGTAGATAGGCGCTGATATTCTGCCGAAACCATCAGTAACAGTCGTAACCCCATAATTTATAGTCACACTTTTCGAGCAAGAGAAGTGATAAAACGAATAATGATTCTTTCAGTGTGTCCCGACAACGAAGAATTCTCTAACTGCACTCAGGCTGTCTGCCGTCAAACGACTTGTAAAGATAAAAAATTGCCTCTAAGTTGTCCAGCAATAAAAGAAGGCGATTGCAACAGCGGATGTGTTTGCCAATCTGGGTACTTAAGAACTCCAAAGGGCAAATGCGTACCGCAATACCAGTGTTCCGGTAAATGCTTATAATATTTTTGCTGATCTATCAATGTCTTTATGACATCTGTTCTTCATTGTTTCTATTTATATATTTATTTTATTTTTATTTACTCCTAGGTGACCTAGTCTGCGAAACTAACGAAGTAGTGAACAACTGTCCTAACTCTGGTCACGGAGACTGCTGTCCCAAAAGCGAAAAGGACGCCAAATCAAGAAAAAAATTGAAAGTAATTACAGAATGTGAAGAACATTCATGCACCTGTCGATTTAATTACATGAGGGCTGATAATGGAACTTGCATACCTGCAAGAGACTGTCGTAAGTACCTTAACGAAATAAAAAAATACGTAGTGGATATCAATTACAAACCTAATCAATGTGCTCTTCCAGCACCATTCAATTGCTCCGGAGAGAACGAGAAGTTCGTCCCATGCCCGCCACTCTGCCCTACTGATGACTGCGCTCAGGCGACTCCAAGCGGACGCTGTCCACTACCTGGCCGCATCGGCATTGTGCTGCAGTGCAGGGCGGACTGTCGCTGCAAGACTGGCTTCTGGAGGAAAAACGGTGTCTGCGTACCTTACTCTGAATGCCGTGAGTATTTAACTAAAACCAGCCAATCAAACAAAGGGTGCGAGAAAGTTATTAGAAACGATCGTTAGAATAAAACTTTGTATAAATATGTTTCAGCTGGAATATGCCCACAGAACGAAGAATACTCCGAATGCATGCAAGGCGTATGCCGAGCTCAAAACTGCACGCAGAAAGGGAAACCCATTGTCTGCGCGGGGATCGCAGAAGGCTCTTGTGAGAAGGGATGTATTTGTTCAAGTGGTTTCTTGAGAGACGAACATGGGAACTGTATACCTGATGATCAATGCCGAGGTAACTAATACCACACTTTTTCAGTTAAAATACAAGAGCACCCTACTTACAAAAAATGAAATAGGTAATATAATTAAATTGAAACGGTTATTTACAATTTAGCTAACTGCAGACTGTTGCAAATAATCTACAGGTAGCTCAACTGATCCATATTAATACCAGTCGGAAGCGTGCCCAAGACGCTGGCTGCATTGCCCTGCTGTATGGCAAATCTGATGCGCTGCTTGTCAGATTTATATGACATATATAGAGATAACTTTTTCAAAATCCGGATAATCTCGGTACCCCACGAACCTAGGATTTCGACTCTTAAATGGAGTAAATGCGTAGACTCTGTCAAGACCTGCATATTTGCGCCTTTTGAGAAGTTCGGCCAAATCTGCCGCCGCACCAGCCCTCACGGAAGTCCTAGGCAGATGAAAAGGTGCGAGTGTGTCAACGTATGTAGCGTCCCACACAATTAGCCTCAACTTCTATGGGACTAGAGTCATACTGTCGGGCATCTCACAATCATCGTCACACATTCACTCACGTCACTATTCGGTTCAAGAATAGCTGGTTCGTTAGCGGTGACAAAGGCTCGCCGGATGATGTCGTTAAGGCTGGCATGGCGAGATTTCCGACCGACAGCCCATCATCAGCAGCCTATATTAGTCTACAGCTGGACATAGTCCTCCCCTAATGAGCGCCATAGCGCCGTAGACTAAGAGCCCTAGTACACACGATAATCCGTGATGAAAAGAATCCGAAATAAACAGCTCGCATTTTAAAGAATTTAATGGTAAACCAATTTTTTTGAAATATACATATCTGCGATGGTTTTAAGATTATCAAAAACTGTGCTCGCCTCTCAACCCAAAGTTTCGTCATCCAAATACCAAACATTGAGCTTGGATTGGAGACGTTGTCGTAGTTAACCATTAAATATAACTCCATCTTATCTGGTTTATTTGAAATTGCTAGGGCTATCTTGAAGGCGTCACTGCCCAGCTATTTGAACCAGAAGGGCACGTAGGCTAAAGTGATTAAGGTAGATAGTTATCATTGATCGGACTTGTAGTAAATAGAATTTCTTTGTTTCCGCAGCTGGCATGTGCCCCGCCAACGAAGAGATTTCATACTGCACTCAAGCCTTATGCCGCCCTGAAAACTGCACGCAGAAAGGAAAACCCATTGCATGCCCGAGGATTGCGGAGGGCTTTTGCGAGATAGGATGCGTTTGTTCAATTGGATTCTTGAGAGACGAATATGGAAACTGTATACCTGATGATCAATGCCCAATTCCGAAATGCGACGGCCAGTACGAAGTTCTAGCAGAATGTCCGAACGGCTGCGCTCCTATCAACTGCCCCGAGAGCTTGAAAGCCGAGCAGGAGAGATTGGCGGACTGCGTCTCAATCGCTGTCTGTTTGCCACCTGACTGCAGGTGCCGTCCGGACTACAGGCGCAATGCAGAGGGAAGATGCATCCATATAGGAGAATGTCGTGAGTTTTCAATTTTTCTACCGATTTGATAACGTATGCGGTGATCTTTTGTAGCAATATATCTGGCCCGAAGCCATAGTCAAGTAAATTTTGTGTTAATAGCTGGCATCTGTCCGGCCAACGAAGAGTTCTCAAACTGCACTCAAGCTGTGTGCCGCGCTCAGAACTGCGTACAAAAAGGAAAACCTATTGTCTGTCCGGGGATTGCGGAAAACTCATGCGAGAAAGGATGCGTTTGTTCAACGGGATTTCTAAGGAATGCGGAAGGAAACTGCGTACCTGAAAATCAATGCACAGGTAAAACCACTACTTACATGATAGATCAATTTACGTACTGCTTGATGAAATACTTCCTACTTTACCCCACTATTCCTACCTTTTCAATATCTAACAATGATTCCCTACTAAACACTTAATTTCTTTCAGCTTGTCGATCTAACGAAAATTTCTCAAATTGTATCCAGGCTACATGCCGGACCTTGAATTGTAGTCAACGCGGATTTCCATTAGATTGCCTATCTGTTGCGAAAGGCAAATGTCAGAGTGGGTGCGTCTGTCAAGCTGGCTTTCTGAAAACAGCCAAAGGGGATTGCGTACCTGATAGTCAATGTTATGGCAAGTATAATATACTTACCAATCGAAGTATACTCATTGGATGCCTACGTACATAGGTGGCTCTGTTTCTCAGGAACGTCAACTTTGAAGTAGGTCTTGGCCCAAACAAATTAGATCAGAACCGGCTTATGTTTTAATTTTGTGTGTATTTTTGTCATATGATTCCAAAAACTGGTCTCTTATATTTCAGGAGATCTCGTATGCGATGATAACGAGGTAGCAGTTGCATCTCGCAATGACGCAATAAATGATTACTGCCCAAGATTTGAAGGTGATAAGGGAGAAATATCAGAAAACACAAGTGAAACTGAAGGGCCTGTATGTGTTTGCAGATTTAACCACAAAAGAAGTTATGACAATGGAACTTGTATACCTACTGTCGATTGCCGTAAGTTTTACCGTTTGAACTAAGACTAAACCATTCGAAGTTATAATAAACATAGTAAAGTTTAAAACTACGAATAGACTTTAAAAAAAAACTGCTAAAGTTATATTAATCAAAACTTCACGAAGTTATATCAATTAAAACTTCACCGATAATGATAAGTAGTTCTTTTTATTCGATACCATTATATTTTTTCAGCACCTTTCGAATGCAACCGGCCTTATGAGGAATACAGATCCTGCCCTCCGTGGTGCCCTTCAGATAATTGCAGCCAAGCTACGCCCACAGGGCGCTGTCAAATTTTTGGTAGAGTTGGGATAGTCCTTGAATGTAACCCTAAGTGCCGATGCATACAGGGTTATTGGAGAGACAACGGAACATGCGTACCGTACGCTGCATGTCGTAAGTAAATCAGTCATTTTTATACGACCTTGAAGATTAGAATAGAATAAAAATACACAAATGTACTAAGGACAGTTAGGTACCCAAAAACTTACACACAATGAAGAATAATAAAACAGACCTTTATTGTTACACAGCTGGAAAGTGTCCAACAAACGAAAGATACTCCTCGTGCATTCAAGGTGAATGCAGAGCTCTGAACTGCACTCAAAAAGGGAAACCAATTGCTTGCCCACGCCTAGTACCCGGCGCATGTAAGAATGGGTGTGTTTGCATTGAAGGAACTTTGAGAGCAGAGAATGGGTCTTGTATACCAGAGAAAGAATGTCCAGGTACGTTTTATCACTACGATTTTCAGACAGATATTTTTGCATTGATTTTGCAAATCCAATCAAGAAAAATCTAAAATATTTCAGTATGTCCCATCAATTAACTGATGATCAATGTTCAGGTTAGTGTTGATGTCTAAGAATTTCTGTTTTCTTCTATAAGAAAGCATGAAGCTCCTACAAGTTTTGTTCGACACGAGTTATGTTTCAGCTCTGAAATGCAACGGCCAGAACGAAGTTTTAGCAGAATGTGCAAACGGCTGCGATCCTATCAACTGCCCCGAGAGCCTGAAGGCCGAACAGGAGAGATTGGCAGGCTGCAATGCTATAGCTGTCTGTTTACCGCCTGACTGCAGGTGCCGTCCGGACTACAGGCGCGATGAAGAGGAAAGGTGTATTTACATAGGAGAATGTCGTGAGTTTTTTCTCTTCCAGCAATTTGAAAATCGTTAATCTTAGTTGAGATTTATTTCGTTCTTCTAGAGGTTCGATTTAAAGTTTGTATTCATATGTCGCCAATCTGCTGCTGAGTTGTCCGCCCGCAACCTCTAGTCAAGTAGATCTTTTATTTTTACAGCCGGCATTTGCCCCAACAATGAAGAGTTCTCAAACTGCACTCAAGCTTTGTGCCGCATTCAAAACTGCACGCAGAAAGGAAAACCTGTTGCCTGCGCGGGGATAGCGGAAGGCTCTTGTGAGAAAGGATGTGTTTGCTTAAATGGATTCTTGAGAGACGAATATGGAAACTGTGTACCTGATAATCAATGCACAGCTCCGAAATGTGATGGCCAGAACGAAGTTTTAGCAGAATGTCCGAACGGATGTGATCCTATCAACTGCCCCAAGAGCTTTCAAGCCGAACAGGAGAGATTGGCCGACTGCGTCTCTATTGCTGTCTGTTTACCGCCTGACTGCAGGTGCCGTCCGGACTACAGGCGTGATGAAAAGGGAAGGTGTATTCCCATAGGAGAATGTCGTGAGTTTTTTCTCTTCCAGCAATTTGAAAATTCAGTACAGCGTTAATCTTGGTTGAGTTTTATTTCGTTCTTCTAGAGGTTTGGTTTAAAGTTTGTATTCATAGGTATGTCACCAATCTGGTGCTGAGTCAAAAATCAAAATCAAAATCAAGAAGTCTTTATTTCCATAAATACAAAAATGTACACTTAGAAAAGGTCAAATTCTTAAAATAAAACATTGACACGGAAATAAAGTGATATTTTTGATTTCGGTCACTTCGGTATGTAGACTAAAGTAAAGAAGCGATGAAGAAACCTTTAGCCTGTTAGTTGTTATTTTTCGAGTTGGAGCAAAACCCGTCCCAAGCTTTTTTATCTTCTAGATAATCTGATATTTTGTAGTAAGCCTTTTTGCACAGAAAGGTTTTTACAATTTGTTTGAATTTATTTATTGATAGATTTTGCAACTCACTAGGAATTTTGTTGTAGAAGCGTATACATTGCCCTTTAAAAGATACATTAATTTTGTGAAGCCTAGTTGTGGGCACAGCAAGTTTATGTTTATTTCTAGTATTTATATTATGTATTTCGCTATTTTTCGGAAAGGTTTTGATATTTTTATGAGTGTACAACAAGTTTTCATAAATATATTGACAGGGAACTGTCATTATGTTAATTTCTTTAAATTTATCACGCAGGGATTCTCTGGGACCCATATTATAGATTGCACGAACAGCCCTCTTCTGCAGCACAAATACGGTGTTAATATCTGCAGCGTTCCCCCACAGCAGTATACCATAAGACATAATACTGTGGAAGTAGCTGAAATAAACAAGTCTGGATGTATCCACGTCTGTAAGATGACGGATTTTTTTGACTGCATACGCTGCAGAACTAAGTCTCTTCGATAGCTTATCTATGTGTGGGCTCCATTGAAGTTTATTATCTAAGGTGATTCCTAAGAATACGGTACTTTGTACAATTTCTAACGTTTCTTCTTTTACGTTTACGTCAGCCTTAACTTGTTTAACATTAGGTAGAATGAATCTAATACATTTTGTTTTGGTTTCGTTTAGCAAAAGATTATTGACACTAAACCAATGGACTACTTTTGAGATTGCATTATTCACATCGTCGAAGTTTGTGTTTTGTCGCTTCATTTTAAAAATTAAGGAAGTATCATCAGCAAACAGTACAATCTCGTGATTATTCTTTACAAGATGAGGCAAGTCGTTGATATAAACTAAAAATAGGAAAGGACCGAGGATAGAACCCTGCGGAACACCCATTGTAACTACAGACCCCGAAGACCGTTTCCCATTGATGTCCACTCTTTGTATCCTATCACTCAAGTAAGATGCCAAAAGATCCAAAGAGGTGTCCACTATTCCATAGTGATGTAGTTTCCTGATTAATGTTTTATGGTGTACGCAATCAAATACTTTTGACAAGTCGCAAAAAACGCCTAAAGCATCTTGCGACTTCTCCCAAGCATCAAATATATGCGATACTAATTCTACACCGGCATCAGTAGTTGACCTGCCGCGAGTTGTCCGACCGCAACCTCTAGTCAAGTAGATCTTTTATTTTTACAGCCAGCATTTGCCCCAACAACGAAGAGTTCTCAAACTGCACTCAAGCTTTGTGCCGCGCTCAAAACTGCACGCAGAAAGGAAAACCTATTGCCTGCGCGGGGATAGCGGAATGCTTTTGTGAGAAAGGATGTGTTTGCTTAAATGGATTCTTGAGAGAATATGGAAACTGTATACCTGATGATCAATGCAAAGCTCCAAAATGTGATGGCCAGAACGAAGTTTTAGCAGAATGTTCAAACGGATGTGATCCTATCAACTGCCCCAAGAGCTTTCAAGCCGAACAGAAGAGATTGGCCGACTGCGTCTCTATTGCTGTCTGTTTACCGCCTGACTGCAGATGCCGTCCGGACTACAGGCGCGATGAAGAGGGAAGGTGTATTCCCATAGGAGAATGTCGTGAGTTTTTCCTGTCTCCGCAATTTATAAATGCAGTGGGGTTGATCTTAGATTAGTTTTCTTCTACAGAGGTTCGATTTAAAGTTTGTGTTCATATGTCGCCTCGCCAGTCTGCTGCTGAGTATTCCGATCGCAACCTCTAGTCAAGTAAATCTTTTATTTTTACAGCCGGCATTTGCCCCAACAACGAAGAGTTCTCAAACTGCACTCAAGCTTTGTGCCGCGCTCAAAACTGCACGCAGAAAGGAAAACCTATTGCCTACGTGGGGATAGCGGAAGACTCTTGTGAGAAAGGATGTGTTTGCTTAAATGGATTCCTGAGAGACGAATATGGAAACTGTATACCTGATGAACAATGCACAGCTCCGAAATGTGATGGCCAGAACGAAGTTTTAGCAGAATGTCCGAACGGATGTGATCCTATCAACTGCCCCAAGAGCTTTCAAGCCGAACAGGAGAGATTGGCCGACTGCGTCTCTATTGCTGTCTGTTTACCGCCTGACTGCAGGTGCCGTCCGAACTACAGGCGCGATGAAGAGGGAAAGTGTATTCCCATTGGAGAATGTCGTGAGTTTTTCTCTTCTCGCAATTTGAAAATGCAGTGGGGTTAATATTGGATGAGTTTTCTTTTGTTCTTCTAGACAGGTTCTAGTTAAAATTTGTGTTCATATGTCGCCTCGCCAGTCTGCTGCTGAGTATTCCGATCGCAACCTCTAGTCAAGTAAATCTTTTATTTTTACAGCCGGCATTTGCCCCAACAACGAAGAGTTCTCAAACTGCACTCAAGCTTTGTGCCGCGCTCAAAACTGCACGCAGAAAGGAAAACCTATTGCCTGCGCGGGGATAGCGGAAGACTCTTGTGAGAAAGGATGTGTTTGCTTAAATGGATTCCTGAGAGACGAATATGGAAACTGTATACCTGATGACCAATGCACAGCTCCGAAATGTGATGGCCAGAACGAAGTTTTAGCAGAATGTCCGAACGGATGTGATCCTATCAACTGCCCCAAGAGCTTTCAAGTCGAACAGGAGAGATTGGCCGACTGCGTCTCTATTGCTGTCTGTTTACCGCCTGACTGCAGGTGCCGTCCGGACTACAGGCGCGATGAAGAGAGAAGGTGTATTCCCATAGGAGAATGTCGTGAGTTTTTTCTCTTCTCGCAATTTGAAAATGCAGTGGGGTTAATATTGGATGAGTTTTCTTTTGTCCTTCGACAGGACAGGTTCTAGTTAAAATTTGTGTTCATATGTCGCCTCGTCAGTCTGCTGCTGAGTAGTCCGATCGCAACCTCTAGTCAAGTACCTAAAATCTTTTATTTTTACAGCCGGCATTTGCCACAACAACGAAGAGTTCTCAAACTGCACTCAAGCTTTGTGCCGCGCTCAAAACTGCACGCAGAAAGGAAAACCTATTGTCTGCCCGGAGATAGCGGAAGGTTCTTGTGAGAAAGGATGTGTTTGTTCATCCGGGTTCTTGAGAGACGGACATGGCAACTGTATACATGATGATCAATGCCCAGGTATAGCCTAGTCTTTTATTCATATTCGAATTGTTGAATGTCTTATTTAAATTATAACGGAGTCTCCGCCACCTGTTTTATTTTATTATTACGATATCGTTGTATCAGTTTAATTTCTTCTAGTTTAGGCAGATATGATATGAGAATTTGTTCTAGGTGGGCACATGAATTTCTGTTTTCACATAGCATATTGCCTACATTATACAAATTAATAAAATAAAATAGGTGGCGGTGCTAGTGTAAGTCGCATAGGTATCGCCTTAATAATACACCGCACTTAAATACATTGTTGAGAAGGTTTTCCACGTACAACATTCAGTTAACTAGGTAGGTAGCGCATATAATCCGGATCTCCATGAGTATAATGACTTTAATACCTTGAATTTTTTGTACTTACATCAATCGTGATTCTTATGTGATCTAAATCACCCGATACAATCAAATCAAGAATCGTCAAGTTCGAGAATCGTTCGTTTACTGAAGGTTCTGTCCGGATTTTCTAAATTACTTGTTTGCCTCTATTTTCGAAACTGTGACCTATGTATAAGAAGTTATGTAAGAACAGAGCACTACTTAGGTACTTACTATACTTTTTATAGTCAAATATCTACTTACAGCTAAATTCTCAGATAATTTTATTTTGCTTCATTTGCAAACGTTTGTGTTTACGGAAATTTTAAGACGTTTTTTGTTTAACTGGAAAACTACTTTCTACAAAACGATTAAAAAAGATACTGAAATGTAGATACTACTTCCTACCTACCTAGCTTCTACAAACATCGTTTGATACCCGGCGAGACGTTTGAAGCTGATACAGCCTGGCGTGTTATTAGTAAAGGAAAAAGGTTACTAGTTGAATATTCTAAAGTTTTTCTATTATAGTGCGTAAGTAAGGTAATGGCTGCTTGTCATATGATGGAAGGGAGAAGAACGTTGGTGTTCTTCCAACACAAATAAGGTCCCGCTTACATCCGTAATGAAGAACGTGGTGGTTTTATTCTCTTAGGGGTCCGATAAGGTCGTGCAATGCCTTCACACAATCATCTTAGTGGTACCTAGATACTTGTGTTGTGCTTGTGTGTGACGGAGGGTTTTTTTTATAGCCGAAACCCTAAAAACAATACTATAAATGTTATTAAAAGGCAAGCATCGCAGATTAGTCATCAGAACAAGACAAGTGATCACGCACGATGGAAGCAAGGATTTATGTGTTATTTGCCTGTTTCGTCATGAGCATGTGTTATGCTGGTAAGCAGTTAAATACAATAATATCTACATAATTAACTAAGGGCCTAATACTACGACGCCTTTTTATAGACTCTTAATTAATTATGTAGGTAGATACAGGGCAGAGCAACGTAGAATACACGTAGATTTTACGGTATTTTTTTACCAAAATTACTACTAAGAATATTACAGGTGGTATGGTATCTACAGATAAATAGATGTATTTTAGAAGAAACTATCGAAACGAAGCTTTCAGGGGTTTTTTGGTACCTATTGACCGTAGGTAGTTAGGTAGATACTTATATTTCAATAGTTATTAGTTCCAATGCGAGTCTTAAACTTTTAACTATAAAGACATACCTTTTGCCACAGCGGCATCTGATGACTGCCCCCCAAACGAAGAGTACTCCACTTGCACCCAAGCGGTGTGCCGGCCCCTGGACTGCACGCAAAGAGGCATGCTTCTCCCCTGCCCAGCGATCGCGGAAGGATACTGCCACACGGGATGCATTTGCGTTGACGGATACCTGAGAGATGAAGAAGGACACTGTGTAGCTGAAAGCAAATGTGCCAGTTAAGAAGCTGTATCTACCTTATAATTCGTTCTAGAATGCAAATTATGTTACGTCAGCTATGACATTGTAAATGAAAACTTAATAAAAACTTGATGTAGGTCTTGGTACAGTGTCGTTCATTGTTAGCTTACACCTGTTACATTTGAAGACATTTTCTATGAATCCATAACTATTTTAAAACTAGAATCTTACCTACTGTTTATTGAAGATAGTAAGTCGTTTTATATAAAAATAACAAATGTAATGATATAAAACCAATGCTGATATAATTACGAGACTTGGAACATGCGAGGGGGGTAAGCTAACAATGAACGACACTACATAAAAATAACAGAAAACAGCAAATTTAATAATATGGGACCCAGGTCACAAAGATTTATTTGCGTCAAACTTGGTATAGTACATGTCTCGCTATGGTCTAGCATGCAATACTTAATACAATAAACATTTAAGATTAAGCAATTCAGATACAATTATAATATAAAAAATTATTTAAGTGATAAAAAATCCTATCATTCAGCCATTTAAACAATTTGATTTTAAATAAATAGTTTTTCATTGATTTAAGTTTTTTGTAATTTGGTATATTTTTATACACATTGACAAACAGGTGTTAGAATAGGTACCTACTTGACAAAATGTAGAGTTCAGAATTAATCTAGTCGGGTCTCTACAAAGTTTAGGGTTTTCGCTTGTTTCTGGAATAAATGTCTGTGATTACTAACAAAATTAGCTATATTAGATAAATATAGAGCGATGGTAGATGTAACAAACCAAGCTCCTTAAACAAGGGTTTGCATGACTCATCAGTGGGATTCCGTAAATCGCTCTTGTACATTTAAGCCCATAACGAAGAATTCAATAATTATATATAAGCGTGAAAAACATTGCTGCAGTTTTTGCAAAAAAATACAGGTAATTCGAGTTTTTATCTAGGCCTAGTTTAACAACCAAACCCGTTCGATTAGCCTTTATACTAATGCCGTTATATTCCTTTGGTTTTGTTCAAAAATTTGTACAAAAATATCTAGGATTCTAGAACCGTGTTTAGATAAAATATGAAGACATACCTACACCAAGGTAGGACACACATATACATAACTACTGCTGAATATACAACATTAAAACAATTTAAGTGCTTCATTTCAATTTCATGGGCATTACCCCCCATGGGATAAAAATCAGGGGAGGCCTGCTTCCAGCAGTGGACCATTATAGGCTGTTGAGCTGAGATGATTTCAATTTCCGTCGAAGCCTGCCAATCGCCTGCTCATGTCGCACACACAGTAATATTATAAGTAAAATAAAAACACTATATTACGTGCGATTTTAACCACTTAGGTTATAGGTATCGCACGTAGTTATCTTTGTAAGTATTTGTTGTTCTCGACTTTATTGTTTAGTCAACAATGTATAAAGGGTTTGAATGAGAGTGAAATCACAGATATAATATTGTTTATAGAACGAAAAGTCCCACTCGCAGTAGCAGTTGAACACCATAGTCTCGGATTGAAAGCCGAGAGCAAATAAACGGATCATATATATTTTAGGATTGGACCTCCTAAAATATATAGGATCCGTTTATTTGCTACTTTAGATATCACACGCAAACAAATTGTATATTACGGACCTTAAACTTTAACCTTGACTTTTTTTGATTTTTAAAAAATTTTTTTTTTTTTTTTTAAAGTTACCTACTATCGACGTTACACAAAGACGAATTAAATAATACTGATGATCGGTAATCTGCGTCCGAAACGTGTAAAAAAACCTAATTATGCTCACTTAAAAAACTTTATAAAAGGCAAACACGGGGGAATATACCGCAGAACGAGTTAGGTGTTGACGTAAGATGGAAGCCAAGTTTATTGTGTTGTTTTCCTGTTGCATCATTTTATGTGCTGGTTATGGTTACAACGGTAAGATTATGTAGCAATACTGAGCAAATTATAGGGTTTTAAGAATGGTTTCCTCTAGTAGGTCGTGATGGAGACCTACAAATAATAAAGGTTACTTACCTCTTATTAAGATGTATAACCTTTTGATGAATAGATATATTTTTTTATTGACTTGACTACAGAATAAGTAATTAGGTAGGTCACCTATACATGCGGCTCGGTTGGCAGTCTATAGGCAGTTATACGGCAGTTTAAGTTGCCACGTAAATAAAGTTAAGTGTACGATCACTTTTTACTTTTAGTTTACTAAAAATCGACATCTGGTAATAAAATCAGCAATTTTCAGTCAAGTTCTCTAGTGTGCCACTTAAAGCTCTAAGTGCTTATGTCAAAAAGGCTGCACTTTTTTACGATGGTTGTTGGGGACTCCCTTTTTAAGCAAGACTGTATTTTTTAAGAAAAAGTCTAAATAAAGCACAGAAAAATAAATAAGGAACTCAAAGAATCAAACGCACATAGGAGTTGGTAACTACCTATCATCTTAACTACCTATCATCATCATCATCATCGGCCTATACTGGTCTACTGCTGGACATAGGCCTCTCCTAATGAGCGCCATAGCGCCCTGTCTTCAGCATCCAGCATCTGCCAGCAGTCTTTTGCAAATCGTCATCCCAGGGCGTCCATACCTACCTACCTATAGAACCATATGAATCTAGTACCTACATGTACCTAACTACTCAGATCATCAGATGTAGGTATTTTTATGTGTTAGCTGGTAAGGAAAAATAAAACTTATTATTTTTAATTAATCTGATTTAACTACATCTCTTCGATATCAAATAGCTACTTAAAAATATTTATCAATTACTTGTGACGGCCAATGTTTAAAATTGTTGAGTAGGTACCTACTTTGTACGAGTGAGTAAAAGAGTCCTAGGTGGTGTGTGTGTGTGTGGACCGATGGTGTGGGTGGACCGAACTCTTTACCTCTACTGGGAGTTCGAGGGAACAAAGTTGAAAGTTCAACTTCTTCTCTAGTCATGATTAAGTCTCCTTAGTTTTCGAGTTTTTAAACTCCGTCCCGTAAGATCTTCTCGGGTTGAGTTCTATTACAGCTCCGAAATGCCCCGGCCAGAACGAAGTTCTAGCAGAATGTCCGAACGGCTGCGATCCTATAAACTGCCCCGAGAGCTTGAAAGCCGAACAGGAGATATTGGCGGACTGCGTCTCAATTGCCGTCTGGCGAGACAATTCTGCCAGTGTCAAGTAATGTAAATTAATTTTAAATTGTATGAGTTAACAAATTATGAAGATTGTATGATATTTTTACCAGAGCCTAGTTCGTTATCCAGCAGGGTACACCACACCACGTGCAGGTTAGGTTGGCTTGGGCGATGAGATGTTGGATGATGCACTTTGTGGCGACCAAAGTCGATTATTGCTCTCCTCCTATACAAAATAAAACTATGATAGAGGTATTAAAAAGCTTATAATAGGTATCACAAATTGCCCATTGAAAATTTTGAAATTACCTTTGTTCAACGAAATAATAAGATAAAATAGGTGGCGTCGTTAGTTTTGCTCAGGGTACCTTAAACCTTTCCATAGAAAGTGTGCGGAGCCGCGGGCAGTAATAAGTAGGTACTTAATTATTAATTCTTGTCTGGAAGAAATCGCTTTAAGCGATATGGCCGCCAAATCCATTGCTATTCTATTTTATATGTAAAATTTAAAATAATCTCTTTTTTTATTAATTGGTGATAAAGTATTATCTATCTATCTTGTCTACTATGCTATATCTTATTAGAGGAGGCCTATGTCCAGCAGTGGACTAATATAGGCTGATGATGATGATGCTATGTTAAGGCGCATACTAACCCAAAAACAAGAAAATTAGGTGTTTTCGAACCCGTTTTCCGACGAAAATATTCATTGTGGAGCTCTGAAATTTATATATCCTGTAACACACATCCTGAAAGGTCCCTTGGAGGTTCCAAATATTTGCTGTTAATCATAGTGTAGTTGTTATACTGTTAGTAATAGTGTATGTGTAGCGGCTTCGAACCCACTTTTTATCGGCGTCTCAAATTCGATTAGTACCAAATTCAGTATAGTGATTCACATAGTTCATACCTACCGCTTGGAGGTCCATTAGCTTCGAAAAGCAGTCAAATTAATGAAATCAAACGTAAAAACGTATTTGCACCTACAAAATCTGTGATTCAAACCTGACCAGTTACACGTCGCCCAACAGCAGAGGATCCTATTATTTGGTTGATTATGGCACTACATAGTATGCTGAACCGAAAACAAGCACTCTTTGCTGCATAAAGGCGCGCGGAAAGGTCCAAGGTCATTTGCCTTACTATTCGTCTTAAGGAAGGTTTGCAAATGAAGATCCAACTAAACTTGACGTTTTATTAAATAAATAGCTTTGTATACAAACAGTTTCACGATTTCCAATTTACTTATATACTAATCAACAGTAACAAGATGGTAATACTTCTTATCATCCTCCGTTATAACATTAGGCGCTCCAGACAATGGATCCCTCCCATCATGGGACTTAGGAAAAGCAATTACATCCCTTATGGACTCCGCATTGCATGATAGGGCCACTAATCTGTCAATGCCTAATGCTATGCCAGCGTGCGGGGGACAACCACTTCCTAAGGCATTGAGAAAGTGAGATAAACTATTATCATCTATTTTCAACATTTTCAGCAGCTTTTTCTGTAGCTTCACATCATGCACTCTTACTGAGCCACCACCAACTTCATTCCCATTCATAACAATGTCATAGGCTAATGATCTCACTTTCAAAGGCTCAGTATCAAGTAAATGCATGTCTTCAGGGTGTGGCGCTGTAAAAGGGTGGTGGCATGTTTCTAAGCCATTTTCCCCTTTCAAAAACAATGGGAAGTCTACAACCCATAGTGGTTCTATGTTATCCTTGATTTCAAGAAGGTTTTGTGAATGAAGAAGAGGAGCTAACATTTCTCTTATTTCACCTAAGCATAAGCATGCATTTTCATTTTCACCAATTGAAACTATGGCAGAGTTACCCTTTCCAATTTCACTCTGTATTTTACCAGCAATGTCTTGTCCAAGCTCCTTAGATAAATTTTCTGCTAGGATAACTTTTGTGTCGTACTTTTTCACAAATTCCCTTATTTTATCTTTGTATTTTGCAGTAAGTTTTCCTAATGCACTTGGATATGGAAGAGCAAAAACTTCTTTCGAATCATTTTTGTTTGACAATAAGGGTTTAATGTTATGCAATTTCAGTTCATAGGTCAAGTTTGGTTTATCACTGCCAAAGTTTTCAAGAGCATCTTTGTATGTCATTCTTTTGAAAGGTGGTTTTGGTAGTGGTTTGACTATAGTGTTGAGAAGTAACTCATCAATCATTGAGAGTACTTCATCACGACTGGCAAAAGATAATTCAATATCAAGTTGTGTGAATTCAGGCTGTCTATCCGGTCTAGTTGCTTCATCTCGATAACACCTAGCAACTTGGAAATATCTATCAATTCCTCCTGACATGAGCATTTGTTTAAACTGTTGCGGACTTTGTACAAGAGAGTAAAAGAGTCCTGAATGGTGTGTAGGGACTACAAACTCTCTCGCTCCACCAGGGGTTCGACAAAATAAAGTTGGAGTTTCAACTTCTACAAAATTGTGGCCCTCAACTAAAAACCGTCTCATAAAATGTAGCATATGAGATCTTTCCCTCAAATTATGTTGCATCTCAGGGAATCGTAAATCTATGTAGCGATGCTGAAGGCGCAGTTGTTCTTTTGGTTTTTGGTAGTCCCTCAAATTAAAAGGAAGTTTATCAACTGTATTGAGGACTTCAATCTTCTCTATTTGCACCTCCACTTCTCCAGTAGACATAGTTTGGTTTACTTGGCTTTTCGGGCGTAATGTCACTTTACCTTCTATTTTTACAACTGTTTCTAGTGGAATATCTGAGAAACTTATGCCATCGTTGTTTACAACGCATTGCGTCATGCCATAGGCGTCCCTGAGGAGCAGGAACTTGGAAAGTCTCAAAAATTGGACCCAGCCGCATAATATAACTTTCTGACCTTTGTTATCAGCTCTCAGTTCACCGCAGGTGTGCGTTCTGCATGTGTAGGAATTGCAGTCAGCTTCGGCTAGCCATTTTACTCGCGGTCCATCTTGCATGTTTATGTTTGTCGTAGAACTGTAGGCAACATGGCTCTGCAGGTATCGTGGGTAGCTAGGGTTCAATTTTAGCTTCCAAAATGACAATTGAGCCGTATTTTTACTGTGATAAAACGATTTTGTAAACTGTTGCAGCAGTTGCATTGTGCCTGTAGGGCACTTTGATTTTGCTTGTAACCAGCAAACACAGCTCTTGAATAAATACATTTTGTCTATAATTAGTTAGAACATAAGTTCTTTTAGGAGTTAAGTTAATAAATTTCATTCAAATTTATGTTCACTTGACTCCACAATCATTAAATTTCACTTTTGAAACTGTTTTGTTTGTTTACATTTACATTGTTGTTTTGTTCGTGGATTGTGTAAAAACCTTCAACTTCTTATTCTTATTTAAGGCAACTTGCGTCTAAAAAATGGTCTCTCAGAACAACGATCCTATCGTTTTTCTGAGAATGGTATAAAAACCTAACCCCCCCATTACTTGGCACTTGGTGTTTGACACTAACAGTGACATTGATTGATAGAGAAGACAAGAATGATGCATTTACGAAACCGGAACGCTCCGGAACGTGATATTTACACGGCGGCGCTTTGACAAAATCAAAGAAAAGTGTCGCCAAACACAACATACAAGACTTACTACGTAGTATTTTCACTACAAAGAAATCTATGTTTTCATTAGTTTAATGATCTCCCATAAAACTCCCCTTTAATATAGCGGTATCCTGGAGGAATGAATGAATATTTACATACATTCATTCATTCAGGATCATTCCTTTAGGGGAGGTGAAGGTAATATTGTACCCATTCCACTCATCCAATTTCTTTGTCCAATGTACCTTTAACCTACATTTGATCAAAGAACTTGGATGACTTCATCCAATTTACTAGCAACACCGATATTTGTTCAAAGATTTGGATACTAGTTTCTGCCCGCGGCTTCGCACGTGTTTATTTATGAAAACGTTTAGGAGGTTAATTATTTCACATGGAAACTGGGTTAAATTGTAAACTATGGTGTATTTCAGCATATGGTGCTACACCTACGCAATTTTTTTAACCCGATCTGTTGTGAAGTTTTGGCGTAAAGTAGTAACAATCATCCATCTATCCATCCAAACATTCGCATTTATGATATTAGTGATTGTACTTTTTCTAAGTGTATGTACATTTTTGTATTTATGGAAATAAAGAACTTTTGATTTCAAGTACCTACTTAATTTATCCCTGCTTTTTATACGAGGACGTACTTAGAAGCCCTGGTACTCGATATTACAAGTACGTAATTATCAATCACCGGCCGCGTCAAGGCAGCGTGAAAGCAAATCAAGGCTAGTTTTTTTCTGCTGTCTGTACGCGCGTGAGTGAGTATAGACAGCACTAGTGTGCAAGCGAGAGACCATGATAAGCGCCGCCATTGCAGATTACTTTCTATAACAAACTGAGTTATACATAGACATAGATTTTTTTCACATACATTCTAAGCCTATGGGTAGGTATTATAAATTAGGTAGGTACCTACCTATTTAATTTTCTCCGATTTCCTTTTAACATGAACATTAAATTTCTCCAGCTCCACAGCCGCAATGTCGCGTAAATGAAGTTCTGTCGTGTGTGCATGAATGCCCGCCTGAAAGAACATGCAGAAACCGTGCAATACAATTTAGATGCATAGAACCCACAAAGAAATGTGAAAATAAATGCATTTGCAAGACCGGATATTTCAAAAACTATTTAGGAGACTGCATAACTGGAAAACAATGTGGTAAGTATAAAAGTTACTTTTATGCTTTTTGGTCTAGATATTTATCTATCAATGGTTAGATAAAAGTAACTTGCAGATAAGTTTTTGGTAGGTAGTAGGTACCTAACCTACCTACATAGGCCTTTAGTAGGTACCTACCTACTAGGTATCTATCTTAATCAGGTAGGTACCCGAACCTACTAACTACCTACCCGAATTTCATAACCGAATCTTTTCACAGATCAGTGTTCGGCCGATAACGAGTTTTTCTCCTGTGGATCTGCATGCGACAACGAGTGCAAAACGTGGGGAACTCAAAATAGGACTAACTGCCCGATTGTTAATATTGTATGTAACCCGGGGTGTTATTGCGAAGATGGATATGCAAGAAATGAAAGAAAACAATGTATTCCAGTGGACGAATGCCCTAAACGTATGTTCAATTAGTACAATTTAGGACAGAATCTACTTATCTATCCTAACAGCCTAGAGCTGTTTTTTAATCCCTATCTATATTTATTTTATAAAAGAGAAAATAAAACTGGGTGACATGTATCAAGAGATCTCTGATACTACAATAGCTGTGAAGCTGAAACTTTGCATACCTACTTTCCTTTTAGGACGTAGACACCCCGCTAAGAACGGATTTTTAGAAACTCGTATTCTACTATGTAATGTACCTACCTAAGTAAAATGGAGTCTGTTATAATAACTTCAGAACCTAACTGTTGGACTGTTAAAATTTGTAGTGTAGAAAGATGACTTAAAATAAAGACAGACAGACACGTGTTTCAGTGCTTTTTGAAGTGGAGCCGAAGTTAGGCGACTCACTCACTCACATAATTATCACGAAATCTTAGGAACTAGAGGAGCTACCTACGGAGCTGAAATTTTGCGACGGAGCCGCAGCTAAAAACGGATATTTGGAAATTCGTTTTTAAAAGTAGTGTAATGGGGTCGTACATAATACTAATACTAATCGAAATACTAATCGAATATCTAGAGGATTTATAGGTTTTTCCATAATAACTTTAAAGTCGTATCGTGATTGTTTTTGTTTTCTGTATATACTTATGTTTTTTTGTAATTATTTGGTGTGCAATAAAGTATATTTGTATTGTATTGTCGTAAAGGACTGCCGTACGTACATAAATAATAATAATGCTGGAGAATTTACACAGCATTATCTAGCCCCAAGCTAAGCAGAGCTTCTGTTATGGGTACCTACTAGATTAACCGATACTGATATACATAATACAATGCATTACATGGATAGATATTTTTTATTATACATAGAAAACGACCAGAACACCCGGAACAAATACCTGCAGTACCTACCCTTCAAATATTTGTCCCAAAGCGGGAATCGAACCCGCAACCTCCTGCGTCGCAGGCAGACCTTCGCCCACCGCGCCACAGAGGTCGTCAAATAAAAACAATCTGTGCCTGGCCTGAAGGACAAACATCGACCCAGGGACGAGTGTTTCCCTCGTCCCTGCATCGACCTTATATCAAAAGTTGTTCACAGAGCCATCTATTCAGCAGCGGCAACATCTTGAAATAGGATTTGAAAATTTTGTTATTTTCAGCGCGCGAGATTTTAATTTGGGGAAAGAAGGGATTTAACAAAAATACTCCTTTTTTTTGCTTTGGCTAAGCTAAACGCAGTTTTCCCATAGTAATGTGGTATGGAAAATTGCGTCAGCTATGAGAACCAAGGCAGTGTCCCCAGTAGGCAAACTGAGCGGCCGACTGAGTGAGCCGCAAATTTGTGGCGAACTGAACACACTACGCCCGGCGAACAACCATTATTATATCGTCGCCGCTGATTGGAAACGTTTTTGCTGCGAGTCTGCCGCTAACTGAGACAGTCGGCGCACGTAACGCTGTAAACTGCGTAGGTACAGTGAGGGCAAACTGTGGACACTCAATTTAAAATATATGGAAGGGCGTACCTACCGAACCGATACGCCGCAAACTCACGTCGGCCGCTCACAGTTTGCCTACGGGGACACAGCCCAAAAGTTACCTTAGCTTTCAGTCTGCCACCCACATAATTCTTACTTTTCCTTATCACAGCCAACTGCGGTCCAAACGAAGAGCATGTAAACTGTAAGAAGACATGTCCCCCAGAAGTTTGCTTATCTTTAGTTGCAAGATTCAAATGCCCTGGGAAACCCAAGTGTAAGCCTGGCTGTGCCTGCAAGCCTGGCTTCCTAAGAAAGGAGGATGGGTCCCCATGTGTACCTCTTTGCGATTGTCCAGAGATGAAGAGTTCTCCTGATTGCAAGAAACACTGTATAGATTCCAATTACTAAAACTTTGATTACTTATCTGTTTCTATGCTGGTATGCTATTATAAGGTAGGAAATTATAATAAAAGTTTTAAGTTGTATGTAATTGTTTATTGAGTAAATAGGTTTAACAAAAAATACTTTTAGTCAGAAAAAAATACAATACATTCTCTCTGAATATACCAAGGTATAAGCACAAGGAAGTATAGAGGAGTGGCTACTTTACACCTTGTAAATAATGCCTAAACTAAAAAAAATCTTCAATTTTAATGAAATCAAATGAATCAATCTTAAGTAGATAAGTCTCAGTTTGAAACTTTGAATCAATGAGCAAATGGAGAGGTCTAATGATTAAGCGTCTAATAAAGTTAAGTCAGAAATTAAATTTATGTGGAAAATTTATGTTTTCGCATAAGCCTGTCACTTTAGGTATTTCAAACATGAAACTTGTTGGTCAAACTTACATTAAACTATGTTAATGTTCTAACAATATCACAATTAACAAAATTGCTTTATTTGTTAGCAAATAAGCAATATAAAAAGGCTAATATGAATTTTTAACCTTATTCCTCAGAAATAAGTTTCAAAATTCATAAAAACACAACCCAAGAGAAGCTATTCCAAATTCAAAATTTAGAAACCAAAAACTCAATTTTTGGTGCTTCAAAAAAGATACCCTACCCTAACCAAATAGTTTCAATTAAGCTAGTTCAAGAGGTTTTACGTAACATCTAAACATTTCGCCACAACGGTGGTGGTAGAACAGGCAGTTGGCGGCAGAACGAAGAGTTCATGTAGTCATATTGAAGGCCTACGCAGTTCGGCATCTGCGGGACGAGGGCGGCAGAGTACAACGGCTGGGTTGGCATAGGTGACAGCTGCTGGATCAGGTCTGATCTCAACATCTGAAAAAGCAAAATGATTTTTTTATGGTATCTGAACAGCAGTAAAGACAAGACACTTGGTTGTACTACTTTAACTGGGACAGAGACAAGAGACCCTGTCAAAGAAAGCACCATGTACATGGTTGACACACGCATGCGCTTGGCCTGGACTTGCTAACACACCCTGAGACAGGGTGTGTTAGCAAGTCCGACCTGCCACCAGTTAAATGGTGCCACTGACAAACATGAAGCTTGGCAGTGAACCTTTTTAGTTTTGTAGCAGAAGCAGGTATATTTAGTAAATCATTGAATTCTCGGAAGTACGCACAGGACGACCGAGGTGGCGCGGTGGGCGAAGGTCTGCCTGCGACGCAGAAGGTTGCGGGTTCGATTCCCGCCTCGGGACAATTGTGTGTACGATCTGCAAACATTTGTTCAGGGCGTTCTGGTCGTTTTCTATATAACTATAATAAAAATATCTATGCATGTAATATTGTATTATTATGTATGTATATCAGTTATCTAGTTGTACCCATAACACAAGCTCTGCTTAGCTTGGGGCTAGGTAATGCTGTGTGAATTGTCCAGAATTATTTATTTATTTATTTACAGTAGCTGCGCAGTTCCGCATTTCAATTTTCGAAAAGGACACGGTGAGCGTCATACTGCGCAGTTTTGAATTTGAAACTATGTTCACAAAATTCACAAAGGCCGCGAACTCTACATGGGATCCCCATGAACATACCTGAATAACCTTGAGAGCAGTCTCGGCAGCCTCCACGTGAGCCTGTTGCATGCTGTAGCAGACAGATGTCACCATGGGCCCGACAGGTCTGGGCACAGCCAGCAGCGGCTGACCAACTTGAGGGAGCTCCACTCGGCCGATCCACAACTCCGTACCTCTGGGGTCGACATACTTCTGGTATTCGTATATTGGAGGTGCCCACATATATCTGGAAAATTACATATTAGAGAAATTGTATTTATTAATAAAGAAAGAAAAGTTAGCAAAAAGTGAAAAGTTAGTTAGAAAGACAACCCACCTTTTGCACACAGAGTCCAGCTTAGCTGGAGCTAGGGTGTAATTTTCACGGCCAACAGTCTTTGGGAACGTAGGCTTGATATCAGTTGGAGAACCACATGTAGACCCTCCATAGCCAGAGCCAATACCTTCATCTTCCTTGGGCGAGTTGGCATATTCCTTCTTCTCCAGATGCTGTTTGTAAAGTGCAAGGGTGTGAGTCAGGTCAAAGCTATTGTTGAACTTTGCATTGCCTCTGCTCTGCTTTTGTATTCTGTACATTTCGCGGTCTACTGGCTTTGCCCATCTGATTTCTATGGTGCTGCCATCAATCTCAGTGCTTTGCAAGGTTTTCATCGCCAGCTCAGCATGTGCTCGGTCATAAAAGTGCAAGAATGCATAGTCATAAATTTTTTTTACTCGCTCTATCTTGTTATTTATTGCTGTCTCAAATATACTTTTTATTGTGTCTGGTGTGGTCCTTATTAAGAAGTTACGTACATATAGCACCTTCACCTGCAAAGGCAAGGCAGGTACTTTACTATCAAAGAGGCAATTGTTTAGATTAACTTGGGAAAGGTGACACCGAAAATTGTTTAGATATTCAGCTAAACTAAACACTATAAAAGTACCTACCTACATATGAAGAGGCAATAAAAAGTTCGCTAAATGCAAACAGCGCGAGCGGCAAGGCTATCGCACGGCAAAATAGATAGGTAAGTACTACAAGTAGGAACCTAAGTACAAGAGATGCGGCACAGATATTGAGCCCTCGGTGGAATGAATGTAGGGATAAGAATAATTATTTCACAGTTAAGATGGCCTCACTCGACAGGGCTCGATATCATATATTTAAAGGAAAGGACTTACCGTCTTCATATGGTCATCGTCAATTTCAGGCTCCGGTTCTGCCCAGTCCACGTTAACCTCGTGGTCCCACAGCTTCACGCAGCCAGGTACTAGAGCGCGCCTCGCCATGGCCGCTGCGCGGTGAGACGTGAACTCCACGAATGCAAACCCTCTGTTTAGTCTACGGTCGAAGCAGTTCTTGTAGAGAATCACGTCCACGATTCCAGACACCCGCTTGGCCAACTCATCGTAGACCTCTTCCTTGGTCTTGGTCTTCGGAATGCTACCAACGAACAGGCGGCAGTTGTCCACAGACTTCACGACACCGATGTTCCTTCCCTGCCTTATCTCGAACCCGTTCAGCTCTCGGATAGCGCGGAAAGCGTCGCTGCGGCACGTGTAGGTCACGAAGGCATACCCTCGGTTAGACCCTGAGAAATCCATCATCAGGCGCATCTCGTAGATCTTCCCGCATTTCGCGAAGATAGGGACAAGCTCGTCTTCGAAGATTTCTCTAGGCAGCTTGCCCACGAAGACTTCGCAGCCTTTCTGTGGCGGAGGGCCGGTCCATTCCGGCGGTGGGCCGAACTTGCGCTGTCCGTTCTGCTGCAGGATGGGATAACCGGTATCTTTCATCAGGTCGAGGAGTTTCCTCGTCAGTTCCTTGCTTTCTTCCATATTTTACGGAGCTGTCGCGTGCAGTTTGAAGTCGAAAATGTGAAAAGGCGGCGAGACAAAGTGGCGGCTTCCTTTATACTTTTGCCGACAAGGGCGGGCGGTCGGTACCGGCGGCGGCTGTGACGTAGTCGCTGTTTGTATTTGGCGGTCGTTTGACTAACTTTTATAACGTTAGTTTCAGAAGTAGAAGTTTGATAAATTCTGAGTTGAAGGGCAATAAATATAATAATATTATTAAACATAATTTTATTGCTTAAATCATATTTTTGAGAAAAAAAAAACTTGTTAACCATGATTCTTGATAATGTGGTTTAGATCTTTGAGAGTTGATTATTACTTGAAAAATTCATGACAATTTAATTATAAGTAAAATACTTTTCTTCCCGCCTTTTTTTTTCAAAAAGTTTTATTTTAACCACCTATTTTTCTTTTAAATATGAATTATTTCGAATTAAGGGGAATGGCTGTCGCGAGAACCTTACAATAAAATAATATGAATTATCTACCTACTTATCTTTTAGTCATGATCTTGAAATTAATTTAATTCTCTAAAATAGGTAACGATTTCCATTCAAGTACTTACTCATTTTTTGTTTAAAAATTACAACAGGTGGCGCTTTCGTTTTTTACGCTTTGGATGGTGGTTTGATTAAAAAATGTGCAGAGAAAGCGAAATTTAAAAATTATGTATTTATGTACTGTTAGTCATATTTTCTCCTCGGAATCACATTATCCAATAAAACTAGCGGTATGTTAGGTATAAAAAACTTCGATTATTTTGTCTTTTTGAAGTTTCGAAATGGAAGAGATTTATCTTATATGGTTCCATAGCATATTTAACTAAATTTTGACGAGTGAAATTTGCCTACGTCCAAGAAATTTGATCAAATGTTGGACAAAGAACTTGGACATAGTTAATAGATGAGTGAAACGATTACTCTTCATCGTTGTCTCTTCATCATATACCAATCCACAGCTAGACATAGGCCTCCCCTAATAAGCACCGTAGCGCCCTGACTTCGACTTGCCGCATCAGCATCTGCCTGCAGTCTTTCGCAGGTCGTTTATACCACCGCAATGCGTCCTACAGAACGTTTAACGAGTTGCGGTTTCCACCCAAGAATACTTTTATGGTTGCAGCAACGGTATTCGGTTCTGCGGGAGACCCTATAATAATATTATAGTATACCTACGACCCAGAGGGTACAGGTATTATATCCGGCCCACTGCCACTTTAAATTGCTAATTCTTAATTCATCATCAACATCAGCCTATATCAGTCTACTGCTGGACATAGGCCTTCCTGGCTTCAGCTTGCCGCATCCAGCTTCTTAGTTGCTTCTTCTTAAACGAGTTTGAAGGGAAGATAAAGAAAAAGAAAGCTTGTTACATTTTAATAAAATCATTTACATTAATCACTACCACAAATCCTCTAAATAGTTACAGATCACGATTTCAACAGATCTTTGAATATTTAACAAATATCAATTATTTATTTTTTACAACTTATTTTCTATACATAAGTCTTAAATCTAAATTATCACATTTATAAACAATTGAAGCAAGAAATGTCTTGTTAAAAACATACACAAGCGGCGGAATAAAAATCAGTTAGGTACGTAAGTTACCTACAATACACAAACCACAACTCAAAAACTAAGTCTTTTGCTTTGCGTCGAGTTTGAGATATAATTATAAGCAACTAGCGGTCCGCCCCAGCTTCGCACGGGTAACTACCCGACGAAAAAATAACTATTTTTTCGTCAATTTTCCAATGTTTGTAATACTTCTTATCCTATTCCGAAATAAGAGAAATGTAACAAATAAAAAACCATGAAAATCGGTCCCGTCTTTCTTGAGTTATAAATGGTGTAACTAACACGACTTTGTCTTATAATATTTACTGCAGGAAGCATTACAAGTCGACAAGTTGGTATAAAGAATAGATGTGCGGATTGTTTGCAAACATTCCACCTTGAGTTTGGCTAGTGTAATTATAGGTATGTCGAGTAGGATTCTAATAACCTGCGTCTATTCAACACACAATTCAATCATGAATACACACTTAAAACTATGGAGGGATTAAAATACAACATACATTAGAAATCAAACCACCTACTCAAAGTTCAAACTTGAAATCTTTTTAGACTTACTGACGTGAGCCCCAAGACATTTAAGAGTCGCTTATACCTGAAACCGCTTAGCGTCAGCGATCATATCTTTCATAATACTGAAGCATTTACTTTGAGATAAATATAATATAATAATTAATAATGTTATAGTTTAGGAATGATGCTAGAACGATTCGAAATTGTTTCGAAAATACGACTACATAAAATTTTCTCTATAGAAAAAAACCCAAGTTCGCTTTAAACTGTACAATAAATCGTCGTTATTCGCTAAATACTTAAAAATAAGTTTTGATACTTTGCAGAGTAAACAAACAGAATATAAAGCAGACGGTGTGTTTTAGATTTTTTAAATTACTATAATTTTTTTAAGCGTGAAGTGCAAAAATCAAGATTTTGCTTATTAAATCTTGATTTTTGCACTTCACGCCGCTCTGCTTTGTCACGCTCCTATGAACGCGAAATATTATGTCTATCCTTTTCACAAAATAGCGTCGCATGGTAGCCCTATAACGATAGTATGGAGACGTGATCGTCACATCTCCTTCTTCCATAAGTTTTTTACAGCGCCTCTATCTTACAGACAGAGAACTATGCAAATCCACACAAATAAGAAACGCCTCGTTTTATCATCAAATGGACTTGGAGCTCAGATCTCTGATAAAACTAAATCACTGATGAAACTTGGTAAACACCTTTTGAACTTCTCTTGGTTTACAATAATTATTCTATCTACCTACGTATAAAATAAAAGTTATCCTTGGTCCCAATTCGGGAATTAAAGATAGCGAATGTATAAAGGTATTGTTATAAAATCTCACTTTACTATCTAGTAAAATAAATAAATCTACAATTCAGAAGTTTTCATAGGCTTTGAAACAATGCAAGCTTGAAGCAAAGTAAAGACAGAAGCGCCACCTATGTTTTTATACTACAAACAAATGAAGTTTTAAGACTGATAGTGCCTTAGCTGTAAGTATATTGACAAGGGGGATATTCCAACCTTAATTTGTATATATTATGTTATTTAATTATTTTCTGACAGGAGTACGTTTATCTATTTCTGATCCTGTGCGATTACGCATAATCCATCCATCCATAACTGACATTTCAACGCCATTTCAATGCCTTCGTAATTTGAAATAGTATGGCTAGACCGGGTTAGACAGCCCGAAGGCTTTTATGTATGTCAATTTTCATTATAGGATACATTATAGGTTTTTGCGTAATGGCACAATGAGTTTAGTGAGCCGTTAATATTGTCTCGACGTCGAATAGTTAAATTTCGTAAAGGATGAGTCTTAGTTCCAGATCTACACGCCAGAGGCGCTGTACCAAATTCCACCTAACTCCATGAGCCCTGACTTTCGTGAGTCGATTGTCGGTATCGTATCGATGACAATTATTCCTAGTTTTGTAGAGGATAGCGCCTCTACCGCGAGAACATGGTACTACTAGATAGTCTATAAAAATACAAAACGTTTTCGTCGAAGCAATACTATCGACGCACCAAACTCGTGCTCAAACACGTGCCATGTATCAACGTCCACGGAGCAAATACAGAGCCACTACGCCCACTGTGATGACGTCAGGACCTAGTTGAGAATCACAGTGCACAGTTGCTTAGGCCACCTCCTCTCTGTATTTGCTCCGTGACCAACTTCAAATAAAATCAAGCAAAGAGAATATGTAGGCCAAGTTCAAGGATTATTGTCTAGGATAGTATACAAAAATGACATCGCATGGTCATACATTGGGTAAATTATTTTAATTAATTTCAATTACTTCACACATTCAGTTACGGTACGACGTAATTATAATTCTTAGTGGGGGAATCTGCACTGACATCTTGCACGGGAGTGTATTGTGCATTGCCCTTCTGCCTAATCAGGCCCTAACCAGCTCAGCTTCTTGAAGTACCGTAGCAGGAATCTTGGCGATTGTCAGCTTCGTTTCAGCTTTTCTGTGGGTGGATTTGATACCTCTATGAGACTCTTCAATCCCGTTTTCCGTCTGGTCTATTCTATGGCCGTGCCAGCGTACCACAACATGTTCCACAAAATCTTTTTCCTAGAAGCAGCAACGACACAAGCTGCTGTATGTGGCTCCAGTCTTGAAAAGATGGTGGTTCAGTTCACAATGACATGTGATGAAGATGATGCCCACCGTTGTTCTTAGGTCCTCGCTGGACACCTTGAGTATCGTGATTGTTGTTTTCCAATCTTCGGAAGTTAATGTTGGTTTAGTGTATTTGCAGTCTGTTCGACGCTCTCATAGTTCTTTTTCCAAGTTTGGTTTTAGTCTATTTTTGACTTTGATACGTACGCCATAATTATTCTCTATTCTAATGTAGACAATAAACACTGTGCTTGGCTTAGTGGGCATTGAAAATTGTTGGCCATGTATTTCAGTCTATGATTCAAAATAATCAAAGATTTCTGTCTACATTTCAGAATTATCCATAGCTTTGTTATCATAGCCCCTAGCGGTGGTGACGCTGGCGCCATCTGTGTCGAAGGTGGCGTCCGAGTCAAACTCCACGACCCAGGGTTGTTTCTCGGCGGAGGCGAATATGCCGTAAACTACCGCGCCCACCAGATAGATGGCGCTGGAGATGAAAAATACTATCCGCCATTGTTCTGCAGTCTGGAAAAAATAGAAATAAGGAAATTATAACCCGTCCACGTTTTTATTTTTTCTTTGGTATAAGCACTATTATGAAGTTTCTTAATTGCAAGGGCTATCAAAATTAACTGTGTCTCAGTTAATTTTGATAGCCTGTCTGAACGTGACGAATACCTAATCAATTTTATATAGGTACACTATAATATTTCACAAGATGAATCATAAATATCATTTATTCATTTATTATATTGTAATTCATGAAACTGAAAAATTGACGTGTAAAATATTATTTTTATTAGTAAATTCTTGTATTCTTAACTGCCTATGCTGATTGTTGAACTGTCAAGGTTCCTAAATTTTAAACTTCACTTAGGCATCTTGTCGAATGAAAGTAATCCGTTATTCCAAACAAAATAGCGTTTGTTTTTTAATCAGCCTAGCCGTTCTACAAACTGGCTGATTCTACAAGCCGGCAGAGACATTATGTTGTATCCAACACCCAGATTAATAATGAATCTGGGTATAGTATTTAATCTCTTGTTATAAATTGAACAACTAAACGTAAAATTACCTTGTCAGTGACAATAGATCCAGATAACGTGGGACTGATGATGCCAGGCAGCGTGGCCACTGTGTTAGATAAGCCCATCAACACACTAGCGTGGGGTGGCGCTATGTCCAGGTGATTCACTCTGAAATTGTAGAAAAATAAAATTAAGATTTATTGATGTAACAGATATTGGTGTTTCATAACATATTTTAATAACACATAAAATGATAAAATATAGTCTGATTTTATCAGTTCCCATGTGATAGAAATAACCTTTAAACGTTTCCATAGAAACAACGAGTTCGAAGCCGCGAGCAAAAACTAGACACTCCTACAATAGGTACAACAATTCCACCCGAATCCTTAAGGTCTAACAAAATGAAGTCCGCGTTGTAGAAGAAAAAACCTGAATTGTTAGTGAATATTTTCATCAAATATCTGGGGTGCACCATAAAAAATTGAAATATTTATTTTATTTTGAAATCTGTAACTGCATTTTAATTTGTATTGTATAGATCAATTTGGTTTGAAATAAATGATTTATTATTACTTTATATAAGTATTATTGACGACCTCTGTGGCGCGATGGGCGAAGGTCCGCCTGCGACACAGGAGGTTGCGGGTTCGATTTCCGCCTTGAGACAAATATTTGTATGATCTGCAGGTATATTTGTTCCGGGTGTTCTGGTCGTTTTCTATGTATAATAAAAACATATTTATGTATGTAATGTATTGTATTATGTATACCAGTTTTCTAGTACCCATAACACAAGCTCTGCTTAGCTTGGGGCTAGATAATGCTGTTTGAATGGACAATTCAAACGCATTATTTATTTATTATTATAACAGATAGGTACAGGGCCTAGAAAAGAGTATATCAACATACGCACCCAGAACACCTTAAGGTGCAGTGCAGCGTTCCACAAAGTGTTGTCGTCTAAAATTCTGAGTCGCAGCACTTATATTATGTACCTAGTTTTTTGATAATTAATCATCATCGGCCTATACTGGTCCATTGCTGGGCATAGTCCTCCCCTAATGAGCGTCATAGCGCCCTGTCTTCAGCTTGGCTTGTGAATTCATCATCATCATCATCATCAGCCTACATAAGTCCACTGCTGGACATAGGCCTCCCCTAAAGAGCGCCCTGTCATCATCTTGCCGCATCCAGCATCTGCCAGAAGTCTTTCGCAAATCGTCATCCCACCTGGTCGGAGGGCGTCCTACACTACGTTTGCCAAGTCGCGGTCTCCACTCAAGAACACGGCAGAAGCGGTTGTCGGTTCTTCTCGAGATATGGCCAGCCCACTGCCACTTCAGCTTGCTAATCCTTTGAGCTATGTCGATAACCTTGGTTCTCTGTCGGATGTATTCGTTGCGAATCCTATCCTTCAGAGAAAGTAAGAGCATAGCTCTCTCCATAGCTCGCTCGACTTTAAACTGGTGATAATTAATGTCTTACCCGAAACCTGCCCAGGCAAAGCCGCCGAGGCCAACAGCTATTGTGAGGAAGATGACACAGCCCACAATGGTCGAGGAATATGCCGCAACCACCATGAATATCGTCTGAAATTTCAAAACAGTTACTTTAGTAAAATTACAATTCTTTTATTTTAAATCTAGCGCCACGGCTTTGCACGGGTGTATTCTATTGCCTATGTTCATCAGGGATAATAGGATTCTTATGGTAAAAGAATTTTTCAAATCGGTGCAGTAGTTTCCGAGCCTTTTCAAATCAAATAAACAAATCTTTCCTCTTTATAATATTAGTGTAGAAGAGCTTATTTGCCGCTTTGCGTCCCGACAAGACAACATAAAATAAGTAATAAAATTACAAAATAATAGCTTTTCTCCAATCTATATATATAAAAACATTAAAGATGTGAGTGTAATCTGATTTTGAACAACTGCAAAAGTTACAGAAGCCAATTTTTTATGGTGCAAAATTTTGGGAATCGTATTTTCGCATATGACGGAAGTCAGGAATCGGTCCTGAATTTTACCATACATAAATTTCAAAGTTAATTATCCAGTAGTTTGGAAGATAAGTTATTAAAAAAAGTCATTACTAATAAATAATAATGCTGGACAATCAACACAGCATTATCTAGCCCTAGCTTACATTTGTCCCAAGGCGGGAATCGAACCCGCAACCTCCTGATAGTTTGTGATACCTATTAAGCTTTTTTTTAATGCCTCTATCATAGTTTTATTTTGTATAGTTTTGGAGGAGTAATAGAGAGTCCAATAATTGAGTTTGGTGGCCACAAAGTGCAACATCGTATCTCCTCCTAAACTAAACAAAATAAAAATATGATAAAGTAAACATTAAAAAAAAGCTTATAATAGTTATCACAAAATGCACATTGAAAATCTTGAAATTACCTTAGTTCAACGAAATAATAAGATAAAATAGGTGGCGGCGCTAGTTTGGCTCGGAGTACCGTCTTAACACGATCACTGCGAGCGTCGGCGGTGCGACCCGCAGGGGCGCGCCGTCGTTTCACGGTTTAAGAAGTGCGCGCAGCGTCGCATCACGTCTCGGTGAGAGCTGACCCATACTCCCCCTACTTTTTCGAATAACAACTTGAGTATAAAACTGCTACATACTTGAGCTATAAAAGCGCCGCAGTTAAACAGCTTCCTTATATTAGTCCTCGATAAAGTGCCACGTTTCAGCAACATGTCAGCTAAATGCCCGGCCAGTTGTAAGACTATCGCCATCGCTAGGTACGGTACGGCGGCCAGCCAGCCGGTTTGTGAAGTCTCGAACTTGAATACATCTGAAAATAATAAAATACATTGCTTTTAGTTATGTACCAACTTATTTAGTAAGGATTTTAGGCATCTAGACAAGAAACGCCGTGTGGTGCCGACTTTAGAATTTGCGGTTTTAAACTTACGCGATCTGAACACATAATTATAAATACTATTTAACGGGTATTTATCGCGTTTATTTACCTATTTTTTCCCGACGTTTCGACAGGTTTACACACTGACGTGGTCACGGGATGACTGGTGTACTGGAGCTACCGCCTCTATAAAATAAATAATGCTGCCCCGCTTTGCAGAGGCGGTAGCTCCAGTACGCCAGTCAGTCATCCCGTGACACGAACGTGAAAAGTAAAGAATAGAATAGAATAGAATAAACTTTATTTAGCTACACAAAAAACAATAGGGAAAAATCTTAAATAATAAGACTTACACTAAACACTACAATAAAAGAAAGAAACAATCAAACATAAAATACAAGAAAAAATACAGTGATATTAAAATTATTGGTCAAGGATACCTTTACTTTCCATCAGGTGAGATTGTGTTCAAACAAAGGTCTATAATATAAACTATAAAATAATGCCCAGGACACCCGGAACAAGTATTTGCAGATCGTACAAACATTTGTGCCATGGCGGGAATCGAACCCGCTACCTCCTACGTCGTACCTTTGCCCGACGCGCAGAAGTCGTTAGGAAAGTACATGTATAATTGTACATACCTTTCATAAAAGTAGGTAAGAACGTAAGCAGGGTGTAGAACCCCCAGTTCTCACTGAAATGGGCCATGACTATAGCCCACACGGGTGCGGAGGTCAGCATAGCGGACCATGGGTGTCGGATCTTAGACCCCTCTACCGCTTGGGTTCCTCTGGAGTCCTGAAAAACGTAAACATATAATTAACCTATTACAAAATGTACTCAAGTACCTTAATTTTAGGATACTAGTTCAGCTAAGATAGGTTTAACTTAGCTGAACTTGGGGCTAGATAATGCTGTGTGAATTCATCATCATCATCATCAGCCTACATAAGTCCACTGCTGGACATAGGCCTCCCCTAATGAGCGCCATAGCGCCCTGTCTTCAGCTTGCCGCATCCAGCATCTGCCAGCAGTCTTTCGCAAATCATCATCCCAGCTGGTCGGAGGGCGTCCTACACTACGTTTGCCGAGTCGCGGTCTCCTTATCTTTCATAGAAACTCCGAGCATAGCTCTTTCCGGTATTACTCTCAGCATGCGCTAATAAAGTTCCACTGATGGACAAACTTACCTGGATGTATTTCAATTCACCAGGCGTGATGCGCGGATCTTTCTCTGGGGATTCCTTCACGACTATCCACCATACCGTGGTCCATATTAAGCCCAGCAAGCCTGAAATGGAAATTAAAACATTAAGTTGACTTTAGCATGCAAATTTTGCAAAAAATCGAGGATTGATTCTGTGACATGTAACGACTTGCTCAGAAAATTCAGAACACTCCAAATCTTAGGTTGCCTGGAAGAAATCGCTTCTAAGCGATAAGGCCGCCCATTGTACTTTTATGTTTAATGTCTATGTCTGTTTCTTGTTTTTTTTTTGTGGTGTACAATAAAGAGCTTTGTATTGTATTATAATCTTGCTAAGTAAGATAGGTACTTAAATTTAACTTCGTCTACTAATAGCATTTATTTCTGTACTGTTTTCTATATTATATCTATATTCAGTATTATCTATCTATCTATCCCGCTGTAAGCATTTACGGCGAGCAAATCCCTGTCATGCCTGCATAAGTTCCGCGAAACTCGAACAAAGCAAAGTTTATTCCAGATTTTGGCAAAAGTATGAGGATTTCGTTCCGTTCTTTGCTAAGCTTGTAAGTGAGCGAGTATGCTAAACTTAATTTTCACTCACTTCCCGGTCAGCGAGTGTATTAGAAACACATCGACATAGAGACGACAGTACCTGGGTAGCTAACACATATGGTAGCTTTTCTATCTCCATTCATTTTAGATAGAGTTGTTCTAATTTAAACTTTATTCTTACTCAGCGAAGGCATAAAATATATCCCCGGCCAGCGAGTGTAATGCGCCAGTTAGGAACATATAGGCATAGAGACGACCATGCATGTATAACTAACATTGGACGCGAAAGTGGTATGTCTAGCCCACTCATTTATGGAAAAAGCTGTTCTTTTAAACTTTATTCTTACTCACCGAAGACATAAAATATCCCTGACCAGCCAGTATAATGCGCCAGTAAGGAACATATCGGCATAGAGACGACAGTGCTTGCATAGCTACTACTCAATACGAAGGTGACTTGTCTAGCTCCATTATTTTTTGAGAGAGCTATTCTAATTTTAACTTTATTCTCACTCACCGAACACATAAAATATCCCTGGCCAGCCAGTATAATGCCAGCAAGAACATATCGGCATAGAAACGACCGTGCCTGTATAGCTACCACTAAATACGAAGGTGGCTTGTCTTGCTCCATTATTTTAGGAGAGAGCTCTTCTAATTTAAACTTTATTCTCATTAACCTAAGACATAGAATTTCCCTGGCTAGCCAGTATAATGCCAGCAAGAACATATCGGCATAGAAACGACCGTGCCTGTATAGCTACCACTAAATGCGAAGGTGGCTTGTCTAGCTCCATTATTTTTTGAGAGAGCTATTCAAATTTTAACTTTATTCTCACTCACCGAAGACATAAAATATCCCTGGCCAGCCAGTATAATGCGCCAGTAAGGAACATATCGGCATAGAGACGACAGTGCCTGCATAGCTACCACTAAATGCGAAGGTGGCTAGTCGAGCTCTTTCTTGGGCCGGCGCCCATCGAGCCCATACCGCATGGATGCATGGATATGTCACTCCCTGAAAACAGAGCAAGGTTTAGTTGTTCATTCAACACTGATACTTTTTTCACTAAGGTGAAATTGCTAAAATGTGTAATTCTGAGATTTATTTTTATAATTATATAACCTTTTTTATCCCAAAAATAGCTTGATATTTTGTGAAATCAAATCGTTTATTTACAAGAATACAAAATTATACAAGTGTCAGATCATAGAACTATTTTAGTTATTGTTTTCAGACTGCACGCAAGCGTGCAAATATTATGCTTGTCATATTATTATAATATATTTAATTAGCCATTCTTCATTCGTTGAGCCGTGCGGCTTAGAATTTGCACAACCCCAACTCTTCCCGTGGGTGCCGTAAGAGGCGACTAAGGGACATACACCGGAGGCGCCTCTTTCAGAATAGATCTGCCGCATGCCCAGCGTGGGAGCCAATGAGATAAAAAAATCAGGGGAGGCCTGTGTCCAGTAGTGGACCATTATAGGCGTTTGAGGTTGAGTTCGTTACAAAGTAGAAGTTTGCATGTATGGTTGCGAAATAACATACCTACCTACTGTTTATTTATTTTAAAAAAAACGAATGCGATACCGCAAGCAGAAATTGTTAAAAATAATGTTATAAGCACGACCTGAACTTTAACACTTATAACATAACATACCTAAACATTCATTGTGTTTTTATGGTTGCAAGGTAGAACTAACAATGTTGTCTGACAGGTAGTTAACAGGCTATTTGCTTGGTCTTTTCATCGTCAACGTCAACCCAACGCAGTTTTACACGTTCACAATTTCTGCAAGGCAGAATCTTTGCTACCATTCCGTCTTACGTTCATCAAAGTTAAAGTCCTCTGTTTTCTTTAGACCTCAGGTCAGGACCCATGGACACGTCGAAATTTCAAATTTCTGTCTTTTACACAGACTGAATATACAAATACAAATTATTTATTACCGATTGAATAAAAAAAGTACCTAGGAACTAACTATAATAGGTTAGGTAGTAGATATACATAATCTAATAGATTCGCGAAGGCCCCACACTAGGCTCATGGCCCGTGTCGTGGGTACCGGTGCACGATAGTCAGAAGATTAAATAATTAGATATGTACTGGTAAAAACGACACAAAACGCGGATCATATCGGACTATACCAGAGAGCACATTGGGTTATCGTTTACATCATGTACTGGTAAAAACGACACAAAAAGCGGATCATATCGGACCATACCAGAGAGCACATTGGGTTATCGTTTACATCAACAGATTGCTAAAACGCAGTATAGAAAAGGAAAAAAACTGACAAAAAACAACCAACCTCAAACAATCCCTCTATAACCCGCACTGCGATCAGCAGTCCCGTACTCGTGTGCGCGAGGAGTGGTGTGAAGAGAGTCAGCAGGGATGTCATTCCGATGCCTATCGCGAAAACCCTGGAATTGGTACATTGATACAAATTATCTTAAAAATAAGTAGGTATGTAACTCATAGGGGTTGTGAGTTTTTATGTTTAAATCGGTTCAAAAACACTGAAACGGAACTTAGTTATAAGCTCTCTCTCTATTTTTGACAGATTTTCATTGGAAAATGTAAAAAAAATCGCGACGTGCTTAAATCTGAGTTATGTTGGAATTTAAGCAAACAGTCTTTTACTTCACTTCACCTTACAACCTTCACCTCTTGAAGTCAGGGTAACTTGCTTGTTACTTTTAAGTTTAACGTACGTATAATATAATATAAATGTCCTTATCTGATACTAGCTGACGGCAAACTTCGTTCCACCTTAGAATTAGAGATGGCGAGATAGATGATTGATAAGGATAACATACGAACAATGTGCTCGTACCTAGGAGTACAATATTTTCTTCATATTTTTTGTCACAGTCATGAATTTTTTTCATTTTTAATTAGTTTTGCTACCAGCAAAACTAATTCAAACTCGGGATGGAGACAAATCTATATAACAATCCAAAGATAATTAATATCGGTCCAGCCGTTCTTGAGTTAACAGACAGACAGATATATGAATCTGTTTGCTGCTCACACAGCTCAAGTGCCTACAATGTTACAGACATACAATATAGTTATATACTTTTGCAAAAGTAACAATCATATTTGTGGTAATGAATACATAATTACGGCGGAATGTATTAGAGAAATGTTTTATAAAAAAAGGCTATCATTTATCAGCAAATAGGTCTTGGCTCAGCCTTACTACTCACGAGTAGATGGGCTCTAATATTCTGCCGAAACCATTTTAGTCGCAAGAGCAACCAAATTAAGGATCAAATTTTAGGAGCTTCTAAACTTTAAACACTTATATACCTACACATTTTCATCTGACGCAAGGTATCATAATATGCCTATGAACAAAAATTACATAGGGTAAGTCGTGACTACGGTAGGGCTGGTCCACCAGTTTAAAGTCGCCCGGCGAGCTATGGAGAGAGCTATGCTCGGAGTTTCTCTGAAGGATAGGATTCGCAACGAATACATCCGACAGAGAACCAAGGTTATCGACATAGCTCAAAGGATTAGCAAGCCTGTCATATCTCGAGAAGAACAGATAACTGCTGTGTTCTTAAGTGGAGAACGCGACTCGGCAAACGTAGTGTAGGACGCCCTCCGACCAGGTGGGTTGACGATTAGCGAAAGACTGCTGGCAGATGCTGGATGCGGCAAGCTGAAGACAGGGCGCTATGGCGCTTATTAGTGGAGGCATATGTCCAGCAGTGGACTAATATAGGCTGATGATGATGAAGTCGTGATGATAAAACCTGCAGCCTTCAAATAAATACTTGTGACGCACGACCTTATGATCTTTTCCAACCATCAGATTACGTTTGCTAAATTTATTCACATCAACGGTCACGCATTTTTACATACCTAACATGAGAACGTATTTATAAATCTCAGTGTTACCTAACATTATAAACCGGTAATTTTTTAAACAAACATCGAGTGTTTTTTTATAATCTAATAATAAATGGTAATGACACGGTCACGTATATGTAAAACATGTACGTTTACAGCAAACAATTTTTACATATTCCACCTCTGAATTTTATTTAAGAGCGGGCCTAATGCAAAAAATTGTGAAAAGGATAGGCATAGGATTTCGCGTTCATAGGAGCGGGACAGAGTAAAGCAATGCCAGTGCAAAAATCAAGTTTTTGCTTCTTTTCTATTAATGATTCAAAATTTAAGCATTAAATAGAAAAACTACACGATTACTTAAATAAAACAGTAGTCTGGCTATGTAATTCGTAAAAAATAATATGGCGTTGTCGCTGATACTTTAGTTAGAGCATTTCAATGAAAACAGTTTTTTAAAGCGATTTTTGTATAATTTTTTGTAAAGAAACCAGTTTATTTTTCAAAATTCTATTCGATTACTCGACTTCTATGGGTTTTTCCCCTACCTATCGTATTTTTTTTAATTGGAATATTTAAGTTCGTTACCATAGATTTTTGTTTCATGATTTATTCATGTGAGATGATTGTTGTAGGGTTTAAAAATACACAATTTGCTTGATTTTTGCATTAGGCGCACTCTTAAGAATAAGTTTCGAAAATTCGAAGGTCTGCCTGCGACGCAGGAGGTTGCGGGTTCGATTCCCGCCTCGGGACAAATGTGTGTATGATCTGCAGACATTTGTTTAGGGTGTTCTGGTCGTTTTCTATGTATAATAAATATCTATCTATGTATGTATTGTATTATATTACGTATATCAGTTATCTAGTACCCATAACACAAGCTCTGCTTAGCTTGGGGCTAGATAATGCTGAGTGAATTGTCCACTGTCCAGCATTATTTAAATATTTATTTATTTAAATTTGACGAATTATTAATAAAATGTTTATCTGTTTATTTACAAAATTAAACCTGAAATACAATACATAATTACACCAGGTCTTCTGCCATTGCGGAAGGTTCAAATTATTGAGACAGACAGAATACATAAATCTACTGATCTCTTATTTGCAGGTCTGTGCCAATACATCAATCAAATCACTATCATCTCTGGACATGGAAGAGTTAGTATTATCTTCTATGTTTCGTGATCAATATTTAAATGTTTTGCGATTCTATGAAGTAGACGTAGAAAGAGACCAACAGAAATAAGATCGCTAGCCAGACTAGGTCCACACCACCCTTGAAATCAACATGAGGACTGAAGCAGTACGAAGTAACATTATTTCATCTGAGGCAGTACTGTTGTTGAACGTCGAGGTAGATGACAAAATCGTACAAGGAGAAGCTGTCTCCGTGAAAGGTTATGTTACGTATGACCTTATAAATATTGGAGAAGTTACACAAGGCTATTTGCAAGGCTTATAATTGAAGGAATGTAGTAAAAGCGTAGTGTCTAAGGCTGGAACAAACCTGTTACCTCCTATTTTAGCAGCCAACCATCCACCAGGCAGCTGGGTCACGATGTAACCGTAGAAGAACGAAGAAAGCACCAGCCCTTTGGTCTGCGAGGTCCAGTCGAATTCTGGTACCTGGAAAATTAGTAAATAAGTAATAGGATTAGAGCTGTGGTGAGCTGAGAGTCGAGATGATAAACTGACACGCTAGTTTAAAAAAAACCAGTTAATTATGCAGATCGCAAACATATTTTGTAGTCTCTTACGTAATTACGTAAATCTGTTTGATCCCATTTGCAGAAAGTTTATTGGTAAATCAAATAATCCCGTCCACAACAAAATTCATTATTCGATTTGATGACAACATTAAATTTATCAAATTTGTTACAGACGTGATTTCCATTTGAGCTTATGCTTAACTTTCCTAATCAATAAACACACTCAATTTTTATAGGAAGGCAAAGTCTTATTAGTAAAGCTCAAAGTGTGTTTGACCCGTTCCACTTAGACTATACAGCTAGCTAAGGTCTGATGAGAAAACATCCTAAATTGCCTGGTTATTGACACCTTGATAAGAAGTGCTATATGCTCGCAAGAAGTTAGAAGAAACAAGTAGGTAGAATAGAGTGTTTAGGATTAAGCCTAAGTGTATTCTAACCCTTTCGTGGGTAGCTCTCTTCAAGCACTGCCATGCGACATGCACGTATCGGCTCTCAGTAATATATATAATAACATAACAGTTTAGAAAGTAACTAGCCCTAAATAGTGTTTAAAATGATGAAAACAGTGTGTGACTCAATACAAGTGAAATCCCATACAAACAGTCTTTCAATCAACCACAAATCCATAACATAGAGTCTGACTATCTTCTAACAAAAGAACAAGGTTTATTACATAAGAATATACTTTAGACTCAAAAAAAAACCCAGAGAATCATCTTATTGTATCTTTTCGCTCGTGAAAGTAAAGGTGACTGACACCTCCGTGATAAAACTGCCAATGAATACGTCAATTATAATTCGTTAAGAGAATCTCTATGTAAATGAAAAGCTCTCACATTCTGTTTCCGTATTTCAAAGTGAAATTAGTGAGCTGTTTTATTCAGGGTTCAATAACCGACGAGTATTATGTAAATATATAGTCTATCACGGTTCCTTCGAAGTCGATGTTTTCTGAAGTAAATTTCCATATCAAAGTAAGGAGCCTATTAAGAGTCAACAAGACGAATCGGCACAATTTCAATATTGCTTTTGGACAGTTCGTTTCGTTATTCAAGTTGCACGTAACTTTATTTAAACTAATCTTTGAAAACAAAGAAAATTACAATCAAACAATAAAATAAACTGAAAACTAGTATTTACAATTAAAACAATTAAGCTAACTGCAGACTGTTGCAAACAATCTACAGGTAGCTCAACTGATCTACATTAATATCAGTCGTAAGTGTGCCCAAGACGCTGGCTGCACTGCCCTGCTATATGGCAATGCTGAGGCGCTGTGTCAGATACTCACCAGCTCTCGGGTCAACGCGCCGCTTCGACAATACGACACTCAGATTTTTTTTGAGAACCCGAAGATTCTCGGTACCCCAAGGACCTAGGGTCTCGACTCCAAGGGGATTTAAACTTACGTGTATAATTTCATTTGAACCCATAAGTAAATAAATCATCATCATCATCAATGGCCTTTACCTCCACGGATGATGGTCTATGCAGAGTTCGTTTCACGGCACTAACGTAATGCATAAAAGTTATAATTACCTATCTAAATACTCAAGTAATAAATGGTAAAGTTATTTCGAATAATGCATGTCGTAGACGGAACCTTGCTCTTAAAGGTGTTTCCAATGGATTTTATTATGAGTTTACCCAAACTATTACCGGGTTATTGGTAATGCACTGACACCGAGTACCTAAACTGCAGGTTCTGCCCATCACGAACACGTTTGTGATGATGGGCAGTACCCAATAACCCTGTCACAGGGTTATACCAATAACCCTTTTTCCAGGGTTCACACAGGACATTTGGAGCGTCCCTGTAAATCTAGTTCTGTAAGTTTACAGGTACATTTTTTAGGTACATTTGTAGACAATTATTACATTGGGGGGATCGCTTAATATGATGACGTGACGTTCCACCAAATATGTAACCAATAATCCTTGAAATTACTCCATTTTTACGTGCCCATAAAACACATAGAGCCTGAGTGAATTAAGCCTTCAGTGAATAAAGTTTTATAGTCGCCAAGCCTAGCAACTTGAATTGCCCGTTGATTTTTATAATGCCATTGTTATAAATCGTGTTGCAATGGAAGTTAAAGGTAGAATGTCTGAAGGTAGAACCACATTCTTCAAACTATAGCGACAAGTTAACTTCGCCTTCATTCCACAATTCACTTCAATTTCGAAGATTTTCTTATTCAAATGCTGTACAATCCACACATCATCATCTAGCAAAGTAAGCAGAAATTGTGTCAGGGTTCTAAATATCTGATATACTTAATACTTACATTACGAACTAAATATACTTTTTCATTTTAACAAAAAAAACACCAAGAACACTCTGGAACAATATCTGCAGAGGAATCGAACCAGCAACTTTCTGCGTCGCAGGCGGACCTTCGCCCCCTGCTCCACAGAGATCGTCGTCAATTTAGAGATAAATTGGCAGAAGCAGTAAAAATTCCCGCCAATTCTTGGCAATATACTTACAAATACATCGGTCATCTTGCGACCACGCTCGTTATAAAGCGAATCGATCGAAACGTCGAGAAATAAAAACCAGAAGGGACGCAATAAATACTCAAAATAGCTTTTTGTTATGTTAAGTTGAAATAGCAAGGTGAGGACGCAAAACGCATGGCTGAACATTACAGGTAGGGTGGTCACAGCTGTAATTAAATATTATAGCTATGCTAACATATACAATACAACTAGTTTGTGTTGTATAGATATATATATCAGGTTATCTGGAAGCGTTCTTGCTTCATCGTCGTAGTACTCACTGTATCCAGCTGTGGAATTACGCAAAAACACCAATCCTATATTGACATTTGAAAGTCCTTTGAATGGCTTTCGTATAATTTGTAATTGTATGGCGAAGGCCATTAAAAGACTTTTAAGGCCATTCAAGGAGTATAGGATGGGTGGTCTTAGCTTAATTACACAGTAGTGCTGGGAATAAGTAACTGACTCTTTTCGTTTCGAATCTCTAAGAAATATTATGTCAGAATCATTTTCATAGGGTCATCGAAAATTCGAAATAACGAAACCGTCGTCTGTCGCTTTGTGTGATCCGTCATTCGTCAACTTGGTAATTCGTTTCTAAAAGTAGACCTACTGACTTCTTGCTAACTTTTCGAAACAAGGTTTGACTATCTAGAATATATTTTGAAAACTCACTTAACTAACCCATTACTTCGAGAGATTGTTTTTTTGTCTTAAATTATTGCCACTTTATAGAACCTTACCTACCAACTCTTATTTAGTGCTCAAAAGCCCATGAATCCTGAGAGCCCATTATGTTTAGTATGTACTTAGTGAAACCGCTTAAAATTGAGAAGAAAATAGCTTATTTCGATTGCGTTGGGGACCGAAATACAGCCTTTTTATCGATGAATTTTATGGGCAATAAATATTTTAGCCGTGAAAATTCATATGATCCTGATAACGGCAACGGTAGAGCATAGAATCATGAACACTTAGTTTAAAGAAGTAACATCGTAGGAGTGAAATTGGTATCGTCTGCAGAGATATCACCAAGAAATTTCAATCTTCCTACGTGGTAATAATATTTCAAGTAGCCAGGTATAGGTACTTTCGTGCAATGAGATGTCTTATGAAATATCCTTTAGAATTAGGTGATTTGCGAAGTTAAGGTGGTTTGATGCCGGTTGACGTGAGATTCAATTTTTTCTGTGTTCAACAAGCAATAGAAGTAGCGAGAAAGTAATTTGCCGCAAATCATAAACCATATTAAAAAAAAAACTCAAAAAACAATGCCAAAATGAGGTTCCCACTACCTACTTTACCTACACGCCATTATGGCCACTGCGATTTAGAGACGGTGCATTGGTAGAGCACACTAACGAAGCTCTCCCTCTAAGCCACCCTGGCTGAAAACGCGGCAGGATGCTTTCTGCCAGGCTGACTTAGACTTAGGCATATTAGCACAAAAAAAGAGCTAGACAAAACAGAAGAATTTTTTGTAGCCGAATCATCATGAAAGAAATACAAATAGACTAACGAGACTACGACAAACAGATGATCAGAACTCACCATAGCAATGGTTCCATTCTCCAGCTCAGTTTCCACAGGCTCTGTCATGGCGACCACAGCCACGGACAAGTTTACTCGGAGTGCGTATACGTTGAAGAACCCGAAGAAAGCCAGCAGTGCCACCACAAGCCGTCGTCGCCGCCAGAACCTCCATGTCAGTTGGTGTTCTTTTGATGGCTCTCTGGAAAAGAAGATTTCTTAGCTATAGCTTCAGGTTTAAGCTGCTAAGCCTTACAATGTAAACCTTAAATTTTACAATACAATCCAAAATTCTTTATTATATACCACAAAAAAACCAAGAAACAGACATAGACATTAAACATAAAAGTACAATGGGCGGCCTTATCGCTTAGAAGCAATTTCTTCCAGGCAACATTAATTATATTCCTATTTGGCTTCTTGTTTCTTAGCACGGCTTCACACGCGCTATTAACACAGCATCATCTAGCCCCGATAGGAGTGATCAGCTGTGTCGACTCTACGTCCCGAACTATGGCCTACGGCCGTACGGTGGCGCGGGCCATGTCGTCAATCATCGAGTAATCAAGGCTCTCAATGTTCTCCTGGACAACTGCCCCGATAATGACTTGTTCGCTGACAGGTGGACTAAATTTGGAATAATAATAATGCTAAAAATAGAAACATTTAAAGTTTCGAGTAAACATTCAACTTCAACGAATCTCTATCGGCCAAAAGCACCTATGTCTATGAAATACTTCATTTTGCCATTGAGTTGAGGTATTCACTCACCTGTCAACAAATCAGAGAACTTCATAGTGCATGTGTCGAACAGAAAATAAATGATTGGACGGGGAATAGTGGACGTACGTACATAATGAGTATTCATGACGGAGCTAAGCATCGTTAAAAGCTTAGTTATCAACGCAATTTGATAACAATTGGGTTAGAAAAACAAAACGCTACTTTGACGTCAGTAGCTTTTGTTTGAAGCACCGTAATATAGCACGTAGGTGTTAGCAGATATTGTATGTCAACAAACGCGCGTATCAAATCGATTCTGTGACCGTTTATCTTTGTCCATTTGTTTTGATAGCGATGGCGATCGATGGACAATAGAAATCTATTGTTGCGAACTTTCCACTGACGACGTATTTCATAAGGTGTTTTTTCTATTGTAACACAACGCCATCAATATGATGAAGTTTGTTTTCATAAGCGAAACACTTAGTTAGGTACAGCCGATTTATGGAGTTTCAATTCGGATATGTTTTAAATTAAATAATCAATGGTCATATCCATTTACCGACGAACAGAAAAACAAAATAGGAGGAGATGCTATGCTTGGCTGTGTGTATTTTAATGTGCTTTCGTCGTTTTTTTCTTCAATTATAAACAGTTTTGGAAAATAATAATTTATAATTGTAAGAAGAATGACCCCGGGGACCACCTGTACCATATTTCATTCCCAATGTATATTTAAATTAATTCCAGAGGGATATTCAATTTTTTTTCTCAAGAGCTGAACCACTAACCTCAGCCCCCACGGCCTTTCAGGCGCAAATAACGTGACTCTAACAAGCGGCAAATCATATAATAATATAAGCCTTTATTCAGATAACTAACAATTTTCCTTAAATATATTTATTTTAGCACATGTTATCTGTTTGCCCTAGTTTGGCATAGGCCTCTTCCAGCTTCTTCCACTCGTTTCTATCCCTGGCCGTTCTTGACCATAACTTTCCAGCGATAGCTTTAAGGTCATCTTCCCACCTCTTAAATGGTCAAATCATATGCTCTTGAACAAAACAAACAAAGAGCCAACCTGCCAGACGCAACTGGTCTTCGAAACGAAATAGACAGCGCTGCACTAATAAAGACATTCAAAAGCACAGAAACAAGATCAAAATCAATTGTGGAATGTCACAACGCTCTACGAAAACTTACTGAACGCAGTAAGGTTAGCATAGAGTGGACAGAGTCAATCCTATCCAGGAAACATAAATGTAGACATACTAGCAGAGAAAGCACAGCAGAACTCAAAAATAGACTAAAACTCTCGATAAAAGAACACTAAAAACTATGGAAGCGTCGAACAGACTGCAAATACCCCAAATCCATATTAATTCCCTTCTAAAGATAGGAAAACAACAAACACGATGATCAAAATGAGCTGCGACAACCTTAGAATCATGGTGGGCATCATCACAGGCCACTGTGAGCTGAACCATCATCTTTTAAAGACGGGAGCCACACAGATAGCAGCCTGTGTCATGGCTGCCTCCAGGAAGAAGATACTGTGGAACATGTTGTTGGACACTCCCAACGCCACAGAGGCCTGGTTAGGCAGGGGGGGACAATGCACAATACACTCCCTTGCAATATATAAGTGCAGATCCCAGTTCCCCACTTAGAATTAGATTTTCAATTTCATTCCCGAGGGATAAGTATTTGACCGGAAACACTTAAATAACTGTGTAAATACTAAGAAAAATTAAGTCAGTTTTTAGTTTTTTTTTCAAAACATTCAAGTTATTTCAATAGTTTCCTGGGTTGATTTTAAGAAGATCAGTGACCTGTTGACCACTCCATCTTATTGGTAAAATAACATCAAGTGATTAATAAACTACCCCTAATAAACTGGCTGTTAACCAGTTTAAGTCATGTGGTTCAAACTGACTACGTGTTTACCCACTTTCTGATTGGACGAATTCTGGCCTTAAACGGTCCTAATGCCAACTGCAAATAGCTACATTTACTTAGCTCTATGTGGATTACTGCGACTAACCTTGAAGGGAACCTTTTATAGAAAGTCGCTAATATGTTACTAACTCGCTTTCGCTTTGTGTTGCGTTTCGTTACACTTTAACTTGGCATTGATAAGGTTTTGCGTATTGAATACGGTCCCAAGGGAAATTATTTAAATGAGTAGAATTATAGTACGTACCTACTAATACAATACAAGTGCCGTCTTTTGCTCCAGGTCCTACCTATATTATAAACTTAGGTAAGGTAGGTCTCGGACGCCATATTGCAAGATGGGTCGACGACGGGCCCTATCTCACCAGGACAACATGGTAGCGCTACCGGCACCACCATGGTTTCTTGAGCTACCAAGCGAGGACTAAAACAAACACCGGATTGTCAGTTTAAAAAAATACGACGAAGAGTCAGCAGTTATTTTGCTATCCCTACAACTGGTGGCGCACCTAGTGGTGTAGTGAATGAGATGTCAAATAATAGCTCTATAGATATATTAATCGTTGCGCCACCAGTGGATTTTTCGGTTGATGGCAACAAATTAAGTTGCGGAACCAAGCTGATACCAGGTGAGGTACCCTCTATACAACTGTACACACGACAAGTGGCTCCTCCATGGTGTTCTAATAAGATAGGGCGCTTAATGCTTAAGCATCGTCGTCTAGGGGCGTCAATGGAGGTGCTGAGTACATAGTGATGGATGGCACAAACTTCGGGAGGCCTACGTACTACCCAGCAGTGGGTAAAATATGGCAGCAATGATGATAAAGGTAGGTCTTACAAACTAAAGCTGACAAGATAATTCCAACGTAGGTACATAACCCAAATAACCAACTTACGATTACGACCCAAACAAAGCTCTACAATTATTCCGTTCGTGACTAGCATTCAAAGTTAAAGCTTGCATTCATTCCAAGGTCATTCTTTCCCTTTTGTTTCTAAAGTATAACCTATAGTGCCTTGAGTGCTAAGGTGGTAACATAGTAACTTTAAAGGAATCTGTGCCACCTGAGATTATTGACCTTCTGAGAATCAACGACCTGTCGGCATAGAACCATGAAGTTTAAGACCTGTGTGGAAATCAGATGGGAGCCATTCGCGCATAGCGGATGAAAGTTGGTAAGCCTGAGTAATATGATCTTAATTGTAAACTTTTGTTATGTTTAGTATTCAGAATAGTACCTAGAGAGAGGCTAAAAAGTAGATGCTAGGATCCAATGAATATAGTTACCTAACCATAACGCTTCATTGGATCCTAGTATCTACTAAAACTTTCAACGAGATTCTAGCTTTGAAAGTTTTATTCGAAGAATGATATATCATTCGAAAACGCACAAAACATTTTAGCAATTTTAGCCACTAAATAATAATGGGAGACTATAAAAGAAATCCACTGGACTTTTTATTTTCGGAAACTCTATGTAAACAATCACCTCAAGGGACCCATTCAAATAGATGGTCCTTTCCATGTCATAAGTCGTTAAACAAATCCTGTGGCGGCAATGATTCGATGGGAAGACAGTGACGTATCCAGGTTTGGGGGTTTCTGTATTTGCAAAATGGAATTATTTTACAAACATTTATGAAGGACATTTTCTTAAGCTTTGAATATTAAATATATAATTATTACTTAGTTATATATTTAATATTCAAATTTGTGCAGACAGACGCATTTTGGTGAAGAATATAGATACATAGCTGCATTCAAATATTCATTTATTACATTAAGACCATAACTAACAAGAATAACCAAAGACGACAAGCGAAGTGAAAAAGATTAATCAGGGTTGTGGTGACCCTATGCACAGTAAAGAGACCAGACTATGAATCATTGTGGTGTAGTTTGTGGTGATGCAAAAAACACAAACAAGTACCTACCACCTACTCAAAAACACCATGGAGAATACTCTAGGATAAATTTGATGAATAGGAATTAATTCATTAGGAAAAGTCGCGAAAGAAGATTGAACACGAACTCTTCTTCGCAGTCTCGCGCAATGTTTTTAAAAGACGTTATTACAAATGCATTGAAATCTGAACTAAAATTAGGTTTTATTTAGAGTCCTACATTGCATCCACAGGGTGGATACACATAAGTGGAGGTAGAGCCGGCAGTATAAGGGGCCTCATCTAACCACTTACTCCCCTCTCTGTAAACTAAGAGGGGTTAATGTCAACCGACCTAATTAGGTGACCCAGTTAGTATTTTAATGTTGTACCAAATCATTTAATTTCGCCGATTTATGAGCACAGTTTGATTTAATAGCTTTGTGCGAGGATGGATTATGATTTGTTTAAATTATCGCGTGCGGGATGCTGTGAACTGCGAGAGAACGCACAATTTAACTATGACAAGTTCGTTTTATAGGTTTGCTAGCTTTCGGCAGAGCGGCTTCAAGCGTTTATTTGCGGAATTTAAAGTAGGCGTCTCTCTCCTTGATCCTTCCTAAATTTGAATAAGATCCGTTCAGTCGCTTAGGCGTGAAAAGGTTACCTTAGGACAGAGACAGGCATAATTACTGTGGTATGGGTTTCTATTAGGTAAGAACAATAAATAATAAAAAAAAAAAAGGTTCACAATTCCACACGCGGTTATTGCTTCGGAAACTTGAATCTCTTAGTAAGCGATATTCTGTACATTCATTGACCACATTTCCGATCACACTGGATCAGATCTAATTATATCAATTTCGATAAACTGGTTTTAGGTAGTATAACAACCAGTTTTTCAAATTCATGTAGCATAAAGTTCAACTGCCTTACTTAGCTAGCTTATAAGAACGAATTGAGAACCTAACTGCTGTAACTAGTGAAAAATATGACCATGAAAACAATGATACTACATATAACATGTAACTAGTTCGTAACAGATTGTACCAGTGTTATAAAATTTAATGCATTGAAAATTGCCGAGCACGTATGAAGTATCTCGAATTGGGAAAGGACAAGCCTGGCCGAAGGCAGGTCGGTAATTATTTTTAGTCGTGTAATGGTTTTTAATACAATTCCAATTATTGTCATGCGAAAGCTATTATTTACATTTAATACAACGCTCTCAATCTCGTTGAGCACTGACAAATGACAAATACGACAGAGCAGTCTCGGTTTCAGAGGAAAATATTTGAGTTCAACATGCGGGTTTATACGCAATTCTGTAAATAATGTTTATCAAATTAAGGTATCTGGTAGGTAAGCTTTAAAATAGGCGATGCACCATGTGAACTTAATACAACTCTAAATTTTGGAGTCTTCATCGAGTGAAAGGCTAAAAGAGCAGCCATGAAGCTAGGAATCCTTAACAAGGTTAAGCGATACATCACACCGGGACATCTCTTTATCAAGCTTAGGCTTGGCCTGGTTTGGAGTATTGCATGCAATCATAATGCAATTTGTAATAGGACAGCTGAAATTTTACAAAAGTAACATTGCCAGTGTCTTGAATCCAAGTCAAACAAACGAAATTTCGTTAGCCCCATTGGGTGACGAAGGCAAATCTAAATGGTCTCAGCAAAAGAACCTGTTTAACATAATTTGCCAGGACGAAGCGCGGTCTTGTCGTAATGGACATTTATTGCCAATAAAGAGGCCTATAAATGAATCCGCTAAAGCAATATCGTTATCCTCGGAATTTTAGATGCCAAAGTCCTTTGACTGACCAAAAGCTGTGATGCTGGCGCTATTTTCAGTAAAGTCACCATTAGTAGAAATAATTAAAAGTCTAAACCTAATCCAAGATGTTTCAAATACACCTGAACTTTTGCAAGCTATTAGAGTGATCACCTGAGTGAAAAGTTTGTTTTCTAAAAAGTCAGATAACTCGATAGCAAACATAAGTCAATGACCTGACAAAAGTTGAGCAAGTTCAGGCTTTTAGGCTGTGTAAGTAATATCATCAATATAAGGCCCATAATAATAAACATGTTAATATATGAATAGAGGTTTAACGAATGCTTAAACCTTCGAGAAGTAATCCTGTGAAACACTCCCTAAGAGCGTTCTCCCATTAGTAACACAAACACTAGAAATTCCGCACCCTAAGTTGCTTTTATAGTCCTTTTGTCTTTATAACAGAACTTTATAGAGGTTTTTCCTTCTAAGCTCAAGGGTTTTATGAACATGGAGATGAAGTTACTCACATGATTTCATATTATCGTAATTTCGAACTTTGAAACTATTGTTATGTTTCGTTACGCGATCCCTGTCCTGCTCTTCTGACAAGGATCTTTTAAAATACTACAAATATAACTATCGCAAAAAACAAGGTAACCTACTTTCCAAGATTCAATGACAGATAAAATTAAAGGATCCATAGTCTTATAGAATTATTTATTCAGGTAAAAACACAACATACCATTGTGGTTAGAAGAAGTGCCGTAGAGCCTATTTTAGGTTTAACTATAAAAAGTTGTTAACGAGGGTTTCTTTTTAGAAATAGGAGAAAATACAATATTCTGTTTCGACTAAAAAACATTTAATTTTGATCAGCTCAAGGATACAGTAAACACAGTAAATTAATGGCCCCCATGGTCTTATTAGTCGCTCTGATGAGAAAGTAATTGGCGTGAATCCTGAGTTGCTCCACCCTCCGCTTCATTTATTTTGCAATAACTCTTTGATTAGTAGTTCTCATACGTAGCGGGTTCTATTTTGCAGTTAGTAACCATCATAATCATATAGTCTGCTAAATTAAAGCATTGAGAAATATCTCACTCTGTCTTCTTCTATTGGCATAAGTCAGAGTGAGAAATAACGGACCATTATAAATAAAGGGGGTAAGACTGTAATGTAAGTTTATATTACTTTTTCGCTGATTTGAAAATAACGATACAAAACTTACTATTTAGCTGCCTCGTTTAAATCTAAGCACGATTATTTTTATCATCAGTAACAACACTGAACCAGGTTGTTGTGCAAAGGGCCTCATAAAGAGAACTAGTGAAGATGGTATCTAAACGAAATTTACCAGAGCGAATATTTTAGTTTGCCTCTCATCACTCACATCACAAACATTCCCTATGGTAGTCAAATTAATGATGTTATTTGCTCAATACTTACCTTTTAAAAATTTAAGATTATTCATTCAAGAGTTGTTCGCGTTGATATACTAAATGTCTACAAATGAAATTGCAAGTAAACCTACATTTTCCTTAACTTCGGGTCAAGTCTAACAAGCCTCTGATTTTCGCAATAGTGTGAGCAAGGATACTGGATTAATTTTTCTATCTAACCCTTTTATTCTATCAAAGTCACTCAATAGCGCCTTGCTCTACCTCGGTACTTTACGAAAGAAGTACTCAAACTACCTAGATTTTTCATTTATTTATTACAAGTCTTTGCTAGTTTCATACGCGTTTTACCGGGATAAAAAAATTGCCTTCATGTTATTTATGAACATCATACGTGACAAATTCCTGCCGCCGCCGCGCGAAACGGAGCTGGAATCGACTTCAGCGTCTTGAGCCCTGAAAGTGTTAGTTGATATTCTTGGGCCCTGAAAGTGTTAGTTGATATTGACAAGATATTCTTTCATTCAATAAACGTCCGACGCTCGCCGCACGTAGCTCAGTTCCGCTCTAGCCAGCACGCTCTCCGCTCCAGTTTAGCCAGAACGCATACACAGCTTCGGTGAAGACCCCCTAAAAACACGAAAAAGTCTCTTCTCGTCTCCGCTTTAGACATTTTTGCACATCTCCGCTTTGGTATAGTTTCTCGACTAAGTTAGATGTTTGTCATTTTAGTTAAATTTCGGACCTGTAAGTCCTTGTAAGTCGTCTCGAATAATGTATAAAACCATGCTTGTATGAACCATGAAATGTATTCTGCAAAAACAACGAGGGAGTTATGCATGCAAGAAGATAAACGTTCAAGATAGCTCAAACAATAATAATTATTATAATTGTGGTAGGTATGCTACGTTTATAAATAGACTCGACGAATCCAGCTAAATATTCTATGAGAGGTTAAAAATGTGTATTATCGTGTTAAGGTAAGGTTAGGTATTGGTTTATTACCAACTAGTTTCCGCCCGCGGCTTTGCACGCGTTGTTTACGTTCATATCCCGTTTGAACTGATTTATGGTTTGAAAAGTAAGATAAAATCTATGTATGTTTTATAGAACTAGCTGTATGCAATATATATAAATCAAATAAAATTCGTTTATTTCAGGCAAAAAACCCTAGCCTGATACCTATTATCACAAAACAAAAATCACACACAGCTTAAAAAATATACAAAATAGAATGAAGGTTAACAAAAAATAACACTGCGCCTTATGCTACCACACGTTACTTTCAGTTTCCTTCCCATATGAATGTAAATCCAGTGCATAAAACATAATTTTTGTAAACCTTGTGTGACTGCCTTCAAAATGCAGAAAGATGCTACCCGAGAACGGACAATGGCGAAGAAGTCGCTTCGGAGAGAGAGTTTTGGCGTGAAGAGGTAACAAACGGGTCACAAGCATCCAAAAAAATTTATAATATTAGTTGGTAACAGATTTAGACAGACATGCTTACAAAGAATTTGCAATAGATGCACGGAAAACAGGTTATATATATAGGTACCTGTTTTAAACAGGTTGCATTTTTTATGCTTATTGCGCTTAGATTCCGTCCCATACTGAATGTACCTACTGCTTTGTCATTATTTTCTTAGTTAACAGCTTCTCAAGATAGTGCGCGTCAGTTTTTTTTTTGCTTTCAGATTAACTTTCTACGACACAGAACAATTGGAGCATATCTATTTGATCATATTTATGATGTGACTGTTCTGAGTACTTGTGAGTGGTTGAATATCATTAACAATGTGACGGTTGCAGTTATTTTATGCAATTATTTTTAGAAATGTGATTCCTGAGCCATTGGCTCAACAGAAAATTTTAGTAATTTCCGAATAGAAGACAACGCGAGCTAAAAAAAATTCGCACCTATTGAGGCTTTCGTAGAAAGAAGTTGAGGTACTGAGTGTCTATTTTTTATACTTAGAAAATGACTACCTAGAATACCCCGGGATAAATAAGCTGATCGTACGAACAAAATGTTTCCCTAGTCGGGAATCGAACCCGCAACCTCCTGCGTCGAAGGTGGATCTTCGCCCGCCGCGCCACAGAGGTCGTCTAGTTTAAAAAAACCTACTCTTATATAGGCAAACTGCATAAGGTAGCATTCGCACGAAAGCTAATCAGAAACTTATACTTTCGTAGTGTCCTGAATGCTTAGCATCTTGCATGCTAAAACAAAATAATTTACTCAAAATAAAATTATTTACATTATACGTCATCTGGTCATTATTGTGACCAAATTACGTATTTATCTTCGAGCAAAGTCGACCTTTCCCGTCTTTGGCTTGCTCGAAAGGCACCAGCGATTTCCATTACTGTCGCGAGTCGCGTTACGCGGCCGGCAGTTTTTTGTGAAAAAGGAATACAACAAACTGTAACAAACTCAATTTGAACATAAACCAAGGAGGTAACGCATGCGAGTTTGGGGTATAGTATAGTATACAGGGTGTAATCGTTAGGTGTGCACAGGCGATTATTCCGTAACTATTGCAGATATCAAAAAACTTTAAACTGATATCGAAAGTACTTTACCTAATGAGTAAAATGACATTAATAACTTTTTAAAAATAAAACGAGAAATATCCAAAAAAAATACATTAATCACTCCCATACATTTAGTATGAGATAGTAGAAAGGTTTTAGTTTCCTTATTTTAAGTGGAATAGTACCTACTCATTTTACCCTTGTCATTTTATAATTATGTACGATATGAAGGTATTAATGAATTTCAAGTAGATACACGTGTAGATTAATTATCTTACCACTTCAAATTTATAATAAACCTTGTTTCTTGTTTTGTTTGAGATCGGATCATTGGGCCATATTTTTACAGTGGAACCTTAAATGGACAGAGATATTTCTCCTTTGTACAAAACGATATGCTATAAGTCTCTTAGAACCAATTCCAGACGATGAAAGAAGGTCGATAATTTTTCAACAAGATGGAGCACCTGCACATAATACAAATGTTGTAATGAATTTCTTACGAAACAATTATAATGGCTTAATAGCCAATAATAGTGCAACCCCTTGGCCTGCCAGATCCCCGGATCTCACGCCTTGTGATTTCTTCCTATGGGGATTTGTCAAAGACCACGTGTACGCTGAGAGAGTACACAGCCTAGAAGAGTTACAGAACGTACAGTACGTCGTGCAATTGCTTTAATTACTCCGCAAATGTTAAGGAAAGTTCATTTCGAAACTGTAAATAGAGCTCGTCATTGTATTGCACAAGGAGGACGTCACTTCGAACATATGCTTTGAATACAAAATTTTGTACTTACTAAGAAATAAAATGTATGGGAGTGATTAATGTATTTTTTTTGGATATTTCTCGTTTTATTTTTAAAAAGTTATTAATGTCATTTTACTCATTAGGTAAAGTACTTTCGATATCAGTTTAAAGTTTTTTGATATCTGCAATAGTTACGGATTAATCGCCTGTGCACACTTAACGATTACACCCTGTATAGTCTTTCACGAAACTAGACTTTTTAAGAAGGTTGAACATTTTTAGTACAAGAAGCCTCCTTCGAGATGTTAAAATGATTTCAGCTCAAGGGTTTTGTTGACGACCATAAAATTGATAATATCAATAAATAATTAGAATAAGAAAATCTTTACGTGGAGCTAAAATACAGTGACTATCAGCGTATTTTTCAATGATTCCGCGCTGTGATGGTCTGGACCTACGTTTCGCTTTCAGCCATTATCAGCCGCAGCCAGCAATACACTCAATACTGACCTCGTCAGTAACGTAGGTACTATAGGAAGTTGGTTCAGGTACAATCTATTAAACTTACTACAACAAGGTAAGGTAGGTATGCGTTGGCATGTAAGCTGTAACAGTTGAACCGACAGTTACAGTGTTTAAGTAGGTAGGTATTATTACGCTCTTGTGTCTGCAAAAGCAGGAAATGCGAAGGTCACACCACACAAACACACAAGTACGCGTTTAAAAATTTAAAATTATAATTAGATATTTATGTTCTAACTTAAAACAAGATCCGCCAAGTGCGAGTGTAACTCGCGCTGGTCAATTTTTCGATTTTTTTTTTAATATTTCAAAAAGTATGAAATTTACAGAAATTTTCAAAAAGTGTTTTGAAATGTACAAAACGATAGGTACCTTTCATTTGATACCCCATTTGCCTTCCTACGTCTCTTTTGAAATTTCAACATCAAAATTTGTACTGAAAATATTGATTTTCATTTTTCATTTATTTATATATTTTTTTCTTAAAATCAGTAATGGCGCACGAAATGTATCATTATTTCAAATTTCAAGTTAATAGCTGCAGTAGTTACTGAGATATTCAAGAAAGAGCGGGGACGGACAGAGCGAGTCCATAAGGGTTTCAAAACCGATCTTTGAAACCCTAAAAATATGTAGCATATCTGCGTCAATGTAAAATTTAAGTCTCTCGGTGAACTTCTCTGCGTAACTTACACGGAGAGGTATCATAATCTTTTTATTTTTTAAAGTCAATGAACGTTTCACCGTGGTTTCACCACAATCACACCTGATGGAAAATGACGATTTGCCGACGATGGATCACGAAGGTTTAGAAGACACCTATTCACTCATGTCTTGAAGTATTAGTAAACTAAGAAAAAGAAAACGAACACAATAAGTTATTAGCGTCAGTGTATATAGTAAGTAACAATCAGGAAAACGAACAAAAGACCAAAACAAAGACAAACATAGATAACGGAACTACATACATATAACTAATGGCACAACAAAGAAAATCTGTCTAGAACAGGGAATGGCCTGTTATCTCGGTTTAACCTATATAGATAGTTAAGTACCTACTAAGGTATCTTCTAGATATGTTATACAGAATTTGTGACTACAAGAAAAGAAGCGGACTCTATTTCCCGAGACGATAGATAAAAAATACATTTACCACGCTCATTTACCATTGAAAACAGTAGTAGTTACATAATGTAGCATTTTCTTAGACCTTCCATAAAGGTAAATATTTAGCCTGGCAGTGTGCCACTGCAAAATTTAGTTGTTTTCGCGCGAATCTACATTTCAGTAAGGAGCGTAAGTAATATTTGCTTACAAAGTTTTAAAAAACTTTAAGTTATTTGGGTAAGTATATTTTGCGTATTTTGATTTTGATTCTATTTCCAATTTTTTTATCATGTCGGGAAATACAAGCTAACTATAACGACATAACTATTTATAGGACGATAATTTTACCATGTTAAATCGGTTATATCGAGGAAGTTTGAAAGGTTCTATGAGCAGAACACTTACGAGTAAGTAAGTTAAGATTATGGAAGCTCGGAGTAGATCCAGGTCAAAGTTATTGAGAAGGAGTTCCAATAAAACTTTTGGACGGGTCATAACTCTAAGTGCAGTCAAATGTAGCACGTAATATATTCATATAACGTCAATGGTGTAACCAAATAATAAAATGACATCACGGTTTTGGAGAGCGCAAACCATAAGGACATCTCATTTTTAATATTTTTTCTATTCATTCTTTTTTTTTATAAACCTCCATGATCTATGTTTAGTTTTGATTGTTTTTATGTACCTATTTACGTAAATCTTGCAATAAATGCTATACTATTCCATTCTATTCATTAGCGCAAAATTAGCTATCAAATAAAATCACACTGTTATTTTTGTAGATGCCTAGTCATCGCATTATACTGAACTAACCAATCTATTCTGGTTTTGCATTCATGACCAAAGGCGCTACTGAATTACTGGGGCCGAGGGCCCTGGCCAATGAACCAGACAGTCATACTTAGTCGTATATGGGAATGGCAACGAATTAAAAGCCATAGTACAAAACGACAGAACAGTTCAACGACAATAATAATGGGTCAGCAGCCAGCACTTACAAAATCAAATTTCAAGCTTATTCATACACCTCGTAGCCAGCTAAAAACGTTTTGGTAGGTTGACAGGATTCGTCTACCGACTTTTTCAGGATGACGCTATATTAAATTGACCATCATTTGTGGTCTTTGGGTTTTTTTATGTTATCAATCAGTGCCTTTTGTGTTTAACAAAATATCGAGGTAAACTAAAAACAATTTATTGTAAAAATCCCATTTTATGTTATTTTTGTGAACTTCCTTGTTGATTGACTAAAATGAATCATTAAGCTTGGACCTAGATCAGCTTGTATTTGTTGACAAATTAAGGTTTTAGTAAAAATTTAGAGATAACTTTGCGATTTTTAGGGTTTCGAGATCGGTTTCGAAAACCTTATGGTCTCGCTAGTCGCTATGTCCGTCCCCGCTCTGCCTTGAATATCTTAGTAACCACTGCAGCTATTAACTTGAAATTTGAAATAATGATACATTTCCTGCTCCATTACTGATTGAAAGAAAAAAATATATAAAAAAATAAAAATGAATATTTTTAGTACAAATTGTGATGTTGAAATTTCAAGAGGCTAGGGGGCAAATGGGGTATCAAATGAAATTCATTCGTACTCATACCATGCATCATCACCTTCAGCCTATGTTAGTCCACAGCTGCACATAGGAGCATCTTTCGCAGGACGTCATCCCACCTGGCCGGACGGCGGCTTCCTACACTACGTTACCGAGTCCTGGTCTCCACTCAAGAACAATGTTTAACCAGCAGTTGTCGGTTCTTCGCGAGAAATATTAACACACTCTTACAGCGTTACTAATGGGACAAAGAAACACGCATGTGAATAAAATAGGAATAGTTTCTTTCAGACGAGCATGGGCAAGAGAAACCTCACAGTTTTTACTCGTAAAATCGTCGGCTTTAATTGCTTGTTTTTTTTTATTCTTTTAATAACATCTATTACAATACAAGTCTAAGAAGGATAGGATTCGCAACGAATACATCCGACAGAGAGTCAAGGTTATCGACATAGCTCAAAGGATTAGCACACTGAAGTGGCAGTGGCATAACCGACAACCGCTGGGGTAAACGTGTTCTTAAGTGGAGAACGCGTCTCGGCAAACTTAGTGTAGGACGCCCTGCAGGTGGGATGACGATTTGAAAACTGCTGGCAGATGTTCGATGCGGCAAGCTGAAGACAGGGCGCTATGGCCTTCATTAAGGGAGGCCTATGTCTAGTAGTGGACTAGTATAGGCTGATGATGATGATGAATTACAAGTCTAGAAAATGGGTATACGTTATACATCTATAGCTATGACTATGACCTGTGCCTAGGTACCTAACGATAGGTCACACATAGGTACATGTCGATTGTCGACGACGTGAAGCGTCCTTTGGTGCCGTCTTTAGTGCACGGCAGCTTTGGTCCTAGTCCAGTGTTTTTACGTGGTTTTTACTCAATTGATTTGTAGAGACCAAAAGAGCATTATAGATAAGTGAGATTGGTAGCAACGTCGTTTGCTCTACGTTATCATTGTTAAGTTAATTATATTACATGACTCTACATCAAGAAGACGGGGAGCTATGGCGCTCATTAGGGGAGGCCTACGTCCAGCAGTGGACTGATGTAGGCTGATGATGACTCTACATCGGGGACGAGAGAAATCCACATACCTAAGTAAGATCTGAACATTATCTGGATTATTCCAGACAGAGGTAAAATAATCAAGGTGACTGAAAGGTTGTTTATTTTGCCATACAATAGGTAGGACAATAGGTATAATACTATTTGTATTATACCGGAGTATTTGTATTATAATAATAATAATAATTAATGCTGGACAATTCACACAGCATTATCTAGCCCCAAGGTAAGTAATTATAGGAGATATATTTATCAGTTTTAACGAAACCTTTTAGTTAGGTTCGATCATCTAGCACCTACCTTAGGTAGGTATCATAATCACGAAGAAAGCAATCAGACCCAAGCAACAACTATGAAATTGAGTCGCCTATGCCATGCCGGTCGTTCCAGTTATCGAACCGGCTAAATCAACTCGCCAAGGGAAACTAAGCCCTATCTAAACGGGATACAGGTTATTAGAACAACGTATTCATAAAACCTCTAAATGGCATATCCGCCGACATTCCAGCAATTGTTTTGCAACAAACCTGTGCGTGGTATTGTAAAACATCGCCGCTTGTCTTTTCAGGTCCTCGCTCACAGAGTTTTCTTCGTTCATTTTCACTGCACTTGAATTTTCACTATCAATGTTTCTCACAGCATGGAGGATTTTAAACTGTGTTTAGGAAGGGTTAGTGTGTAGAATGGGTCAAAGGTTAGTGAGGCCGGCAAGTCGTTCGACGCCCGCGCCTGTCTCTCGGTACTGAGTTGAGTTGACTGGTTAGTTGAGCGCCCACTCACGCGGTCTGCACCCCCCACTAGGTATTGTCGCGGGGTTCCATTGTTCGTGGTTGTGCGGGTCTTTGCATTTTTACCGTATAGGCATAGATTTAATAATACATTACCTACTAATACGTATGGGTGTTAGCATAAAACTTCATATTTACAAGGCCAGCTACTGCTAATTTCAAAAACATTTGTGATCATCAAGTGCATCAAAAATGTTAAATGGATCGAAGCCAAATTTTGCATTCATGTAGTTCTAAGACCTAGAATAAGATATGAGTAGGCTATTATTCCGGATTATCAACGTACGAAGCCGCGGGGAGAAGCTACCTAGCTATAAGTTAGACTCATAAATCAGTTAACTATTAAACTTGTCTAAGGCGCAACTTTTGTACCTAATAATGACGTCCGATTTTGAGCAGAATTTTTTCTCGTGCCTGCGCCGTTGATGGAAACGAACATTTATCGCACAATCAACTGGATAGGTAGTTTGTTGGTTTTACTTTTAACTAACACTGATAAGTATGCTATCTTAAGTTAGCTTATTTAGAACCTTTGTGTGTTTGCATACAACTGTTACTTTGTTTGAGTGACACAGAAAGAAAATGAAGACAGTTTATTCATGATATGAAAAACTGATTCATATATCTAAATGTACAGGGTGTCCCGAAAATCAACGTCAAGCGGAAAGTGGAGGACAGGTGGGTTCATGATGGCCCAGAAAAACACAAATACATGTGTCTATCTCCAATGGTTTCTGAGTTATAATCTTTTTACTGCAAATCATAAATTCTCTGCTCTAAGTACATGCACCACACTCATTTGCATTTGTATATCTTAATAGATGTCTATGAGTAGGTATTTATGTACCTAATTAACATTAACTTAGCTCTATCTTTGTATCTCATCAGCTCTCTTATAAGCAATAAAAAAAATAAAAATAGTCTTCTTAATTTGTAATTTTTCTAGCTGTAAGTTTTCCGAAAATTTGAAAATAAAATAAATAATAATAATACTGAATGTGACTCTCCCAACTTTTACCAAAATAACAATTCACTTTTTTGCTGGCAAAATCCATCTTTGGGCTGTTCATATTTTCTGTTAAATTGACTCTGACTTAAACAAAACTTACTGCTAGCGCCACCTAGTATGTTATTAATGTAATCCTGCTATGTTCCAAGTGATTAAAATGAGAAATTAAATTCATGACATAGCATTTTTTCTTACAGTAAGTTGGTACTGATACTGTTTGACAATGGCTTGGTTTGTCCTTAAACAAGTTGAGAAATTACAGATAAGAAATTTTATTACTGACATAACTATTTTAATTAGTATTTTTGTGGTGATTGGTGGTCATTAAGCGGTGTTTCTCATTTACCAAGAATTTGTAATTAGGTGCCTCATATTTATTTAGGCAAAACTAGTTTTCGTTTACAATTTGTGTTTTATTATTAATAAAGTACCTTATGTATGAAGCAACATTACCCAATCTCTGCTACAGGCCTTTGCCTTCCAGCAGGATAATGCAGGCTGATCATCATTATCTTTACCCTTTTGCCATATTAATATCCTTATCCTACACTGAAAACCAGCGTTGGGTAGACACACCTGGTCTACCCAGCACAATGCTGAGTGTGGGCCATATTTGCCCTAAGTAAATAAAATTAAGACTAAGTCTAGGATTAATTTAGTTATTGTGTTGTTTAGTTTTAAGGCAAATAAAAATATTTTCTTAGAAATATGATTTTCTTTGTAGATTTTAGACAAATTTGGCAGTGGTCATAAATTATATTATTATAAGTCAGAAAGTAGTACTTCTTCTGTACTGATGAAATGTCTTTTGCTTTATATTACTTAGCGTTTGGAGATTCCAAGATTAACCGTATGATTCTTTATATAAATGAATAAAGGTGAATCTAGATAGGTACCACTGATTGCTTATTCTGTTGACCTGAATACAATCTGTTTTTAGTATTGGAAAGTGTTCTTTCTAGTAAAGAGTATAGTACATAATAGTTTTTCTTTAGGTTTTACTTACTGGTTCTAGAATTCTTAATATTATTTATATAGCTAATGGTTGATAATGTTACACAACCAAAGAAATATTGGTGGAAACAGTTTTTGATTTTGACAGCTTTTATTCATCATTTTCTTCTTCTATCATCCATTTTGGAAAATCTTAACTTGAATTACTCTGCGGGACAATTAGTTATGCCTGAAAGAAGGACTTCTGTTTTTGTGATTACCTCCTGTTGTTTTCTGTTAGGTACCTAACCAATCATTTTCTCTTGTTTTTATTACTTACTTAATGTCTCTGTTAGCATGAAGCATCTTGGATTTTAGAACCAAGTACCAAGCTTTACAAACTGAATAGGTAGGTAGGGTACCTACCCAAAAATATCTGAAAAATATTATTTTAGTGGTCGTCACAGTAAATAGGGAAATATATACCTACGTACTTCCTGTAGCTTAAACTTATAATGTACCTAAGTATGTAATGTACGTACCTACTGTAAATGGATAACTTAAATGTACCTACGTATATACTACGTAATGTAGTGGTTTTCTTCTCTTTGGTAACTACTAGGTTTATTCTTTATTATAGACTTGAATCTTGGTACGTAAATGAATAGAAAAGCACTTACTCGTTTTCTGAAAGCAGAGGTGTGTAGCTGTATTTGTATCCAGGTTTTGTGAGCACCATAATAACTAAATCACTATTTTGTAATTCGTTTTGTAGTCCGATTAGAATCCATTAAGTAAACAAACCAAATAAATACACAACAACGAAATAAAATAAGGGCAAGCGAAAATATTTTGTAAACAACAAGCAGAGAGAGCAGAGCACAGCTCACAGCTGATTGGTCAGCATCTGACGTTGAGTGACGTGACTTTGACATTTTATAAAAGTTTGGCTATGACTTTTCGGCTGTCCGATTCCTATTGGCACGCATTTGCCGCCAATTTATTGTGTAGCCAATGACACAATTTATGCTATTTTCCCCTCAAAGATCCTACGTTCAGTTTTCAAACTTTTCTTTTCCCGCTTTTTTAATTTTCCAAATCATGTAATAGATAAGATAGGTAAGTAATATCAAGCATATTATGCTATGGTGCTAAGTATGTAGTACCTTTGTTTGTAGGTGCAATTTATGTACGTGTGATTTGTTGTGAAAACCCACAGACTTTATACTGGCGGCTGCTTTCTGTGAAGACCAATCTTCTAGGCACCAATGGCGCTGCACCATCTATCTAATAATCTCCCAAACATTTTCTGTTGGAGTTGCATTGCATTGCACCACAGGATATAAGCTTCTCGATTGCACCTCTCATTTTAGTTTATCGAAGGGAAGGAGTACCGCATTCAACCTTCATAGAAAAGAATAATTTTGTCCGTTCGCGGGGTTCGCGGTTTGAAACAGGCTTAAAGCATTATAATCTAACCTTTCATGGCTGTTGACCAAAATGAAATTCTGAAAATCGACCTCTTTTCTTATCAAAATATTTTCTCTCTAGACGAGAGGTGGAAAATTGTATTTTTAACTCGAGAGCAATGTTTTTTTGTTTCGTGCCTTCTTATCCTTCGTTGGCTCAGCAATTTTAGAGCCATTCCCTACGCTTCTGACTCTACTCTAGACTTCTTCGCTATCTCGGGATTTCATAATTATCGACACGTTCAACAAATAATTTTTTGTCCACTATCGATGAAAAAAAACCAATCACTTGTTCTTATATTGTCGACCTCAGTGGCGCAGCAGGCGAGAGTCTGTCTGCGACGCAAGAGGTTGCGGGTTCGATCCCCGCCTCGGAACAAATTTGTGTACGATCTGCAGAAATTTGTTCCGTTGGTCTGGGTGTTTTTTATGTATAATAAAAAATATCTATTTATGTAATGTATAGTATTACGTATATCAGTTATCTATTACCCATAACACAAGCTCTGCTTACCTTGGGGCTAGATAATGCTGTGTGAATTGTCTATTGTGTTGAATTATTTATTTATTTATAGGTAGGTACTTGTTGAATAGGAAGAAAAACAAGCACGGCTAATTTGATAGGTTTCAAATTTAAAGCTTAACAATAGTTAGCTGTGCTTTCCTTCCATTCCGACGAGTAAGTAGAGTACTTAAAACAACGAGAAAAGTAAATTCCATCTACACTAACGGACCAATCTGAGACTAAATAAATACGGAAAATGTTTTGACATAAGACATTTAATTATAATACGTAATTAAAAATTATGGGTTTTATTTAGTAACTGATATCTACCTACCGATACTTCCAGCTGGGCAATCACACTTCACTCAATTTCTTCTTATTGTTTATTCGACATTATTTTGATGATTGCTATTCATTTTGGTAAGGCAAATCGCATGATCTTGAATGTTCTATTTTATTATTGGGATTTTATAAAATTATTAAGTATATTAATTAATAAAAATTCTTAAAAGTATTATTTACATGTATTATCTATGTATCTATCTAACCCGGAAGCGGATCCCATTAATGTTATAGTGGAATGAACTCTTTTTATTAGGTACGTCCAACCAAACTACCCTTGTAGTATGGTTGGACCACTGACCCAATTTTTCCGAGTTAACTCTCCCGACGACGACGTTTCTTTTAGGACTCTACCAAACCGCAGCTACGCAGGGTAGCATTGTTGAAAAAACTTGTGGATCAAGTTAGATGACAATCAGAGGCTCTTGTCCACTAGGTCAGCCTCTAGGGACGGCTGGGATGAATCCCCCTCATCTACCATGCTCACACATACCATTAGCTACGACCATGTCCCAATGCTCCTCTAATTCTACTACTTTGTCCCTTCGGATTACTGTCCCAAATAATTGCGGGGTCATATATCGCCCACCCATTCAGTGTGATGTGATGTGAGCAGAGATGTCATCCATCGATTTATCTCAGCGGGTCATCAATCTTTGGTTTTCCTCAACATGAGTAACGCGCAATTCTATGTTGGAGGATTCGGGATGTAAGCATGTAGGTAATTCCTGCTTATCTTTTTTTATAACCTATAAAACTAGGCTATTCTTTTTATTGCTTGTTTTGTTTTGTGACTGCCTTGGCTAGTGTATGTTGCCGTCTCTATCTAGCATATACTTATTTAACTAAGAAATGCGTACGTACCTCCGGAAGGAAGTTAATGAAGGCTGAGTTGCTCCATCTTTTAGTTGTTATCATAAATAAGGCACTATGCAGACCGAGAAACTTTAGTTGAAAAAAACTATCAACTTATAATCAATTATTTTTCGTTAGAAGGCCTGCAGATAATGATGATTTATAATTCGAGCATTACGTCCACCATATCATGTTTTTTTTAGAAAAGTAGGTATTTATCTAGGTTCCTGATTGGTTTCTTCCTTAATTATAAATACTATTTAACGGGTATTTATCGCGTTTATTTACCTATTTTTGTTACATGTTTACACACTGCCGTGGTCACGGGATGATCATTGAGTCATCCCGTGACCACGGCAGTATGTAAACCTGTCGAAACGTCGTGAAAAATAGGTAAATAAACGCGATAAATACCCGTTAAATAGTATTTATAATTATGTGTTCTGATCGCGTAAGTTTAAAAACATGGTTTCTTCCTTAATAATCACCTGTACCTAATGAAATGTAAGCAAAACACATTTCGCATTTTAACGTTGAAAATGACATGTTTTCGTTATAAAAATATTATAAAGAAAACAACAATATCTTCGTTTTGTTTGTTTTGTTCTGCTCTAGAGACTAGAGCAGTTTTCGTGCTCATGCAGTTCAGTGCGGTTTGAGAATGGAGAATATATTTATCAATATCTATGAGTTTTACCGAAAAAAATTGCAGTTAAATATAGCCCGCAGGTATCATCACCTACATAATAACCGTCTAACAATAGCAACCGCAAGTCATCTCACAAAATTGCAATTTATCTCGCTATTGCCTGTTTTCTGCTCCATTCGCTCGTATTTTTGGGGCTGTTTTCGTGTTGTTTCCGCGCCCACGTATCTAGTACCAAATACAAAAGGGTAAACAATGTTACGAAAATAGGAACCTTCAATAACCAGGATATTAATAACTGGGCATTCAATAAACTATGTAGACAACAGACCAGAAATTTAAAATGTATGGGTTTCTGTTCGTAAGCAATTAGATTGATAGGTATACTTTAAAATGATAATACCTGGTTTGGTAGGTAGCAAAAATAAACTACGAATTAGTCATGTTAGGTTTATCCAAAAGGACCATAAGTCTTTAGAATTATAATGAAATAATAGTAACAAATTAGAAATTGTATTTACAATTGAAAAAAATTAAGCTAACAGCAGATTATGCAAACAATCTACAGGTAGCTCAACTGATCCATATCAATCAATACCAGTCGGAAGCGGCCTCAAGACACTGGATGCATTGTCCCGCTGCATGGCAATGCAGAATTGCGTTGATGCGCTGTGCTAGATCCTCACCAGCTCTCAGGTCACGCGTCGCTTGCCCCTGGTATTGATATGAACCAGTTGAGCTACCTGTAGATTGTTTGCAACCGTCTGCAGTTAGCTAAATTGTAATTATTATAATTTCTAGTTCCAGTTTGTTGCACCTCGTTCATAAAAATGTAGTTTTTTAATGCTATAATTGTATCGCCTAAAATATCAGGTTGAACTTAATTGAACAGCGATTTTATCCAGCTTTTTATCTTGTCAATACTCGTAAGTACTCAATGGTTCAATACCCGCTGTTTCTATCGTCATTTTCGTAGCCGCTCCAAGAAAAATGAGTAGGTATGTAGGTAAGGTACATTTCGGGTCAGTTAGGTACGACCTCCGTAGAGCAGCGACATAATTGGCCGAAAAGCTGGCTAAACAATATTAATGTAGGTTCTTATTGAGCTCGATACCATTTCCTTGTGGATAGGTACCGTTTTTATCTATACATGCTACCAGCATGTACTTTAATACTTCTGTAAGCTCAGCGTTTTATTTACGATTGAAATTTTGGTTTTAATCTACGTAGATAGCGTAAGATTTTAAACTATTATGATATAAATTTAATAAGATTTTAGGCCTTTGTTAGACATGACATCGACGTTCATTTATTTGCTGTTGCAGTACAAAACATACTAAAACAATAAATTAAACAAAAACAGTTAATATCGTGAAAAAAATAACAATTGCACAAAATATGTTTCTAAAAGACAGACTGTGCGAGGTTCAGCATGCTTTACCAATCCGATAGATAGTAGATAATAGGCGCTGATAGGTACTGTACCGAAACCATGATCGAAATAAAGAATTCTGAATAAGGAGCAAAAGAAAAGCAAATAAGATGGTAGGTATTCAAGTATGAACAGGGCACAGTCCCAAGGCTGCAAAACGAGAGATGGTTTAAAACAATTGAAACAATGAATTGGTACCCAATACACTGGAATAGATGAAAATGAAGACCTGCAAAACGATGGGATTTTCCTTGTGGGAATTGCAGGGAAAGCTTGGAGCAGAGTCGCCAAGGACCAATTAAGATGGAAAGAGTTGGAGGAGGTTTTTATCGCAGATAGTGGTCCTTACATTTAAATAAAATAATCTATCCTACTAAAGTATCTGTAAATTAAGCTTGCTTTGCAAAGTGAAATTTAGAATAGGTAGGTACTTTTGTTTATGATATCTGTGCTTATATGCCTTGCCTTGCCTGTGCTTATATGCCACATTTTTTATTAGGTACAAGATGGAGTACCGACCTTAATTTATCGGCTAGGTAAGTGGTACCACCGGATGTGTAATTATTTTAGAGAAGGAGTAGATTTTGACTTATCACAGTTATCACCACTGTACGAGACAGTAGACCTTATAAAAAGTTAATAGCCGTAATTAATCTGATTGTCGGGTGTAGTGGTCGTTTCGGTAGACGGCTGGTGCGGTTTTAGGTTAATGTGGATAGTAGACTCTGGTCTCTAATGAAATGGACTTTTTGCTGAGTTTGGTGGTTGGATGATGTAGAGATATACACAGATGCAATGCGAACCTAAATGCGATCCGATAGTTAAGAGCAAAAATTTTTGTATAATTTTTTGTAACCCCGTTTATTTTTTAAAATTCTATTTGATAGATAGAAAAACCCATAGAAGTCGAGTAGGTAACTCGACTTCTATGGGTTTTTCCCCTACCTAATTACCTATCGTATTTTTTTAATTAGAATATTTAAGTTCGTTACCATAGATGTAAGGGTTTAAAAATACACAATTTGCTTGATTTTTGCATTAAAGAAAAAAAGAAATAAAATACTTTTATTTGTACCCAGAAACACGAAATAGATACAATTACAACGATACATATACACACAGAAAACAGATAATATATAATTATTAAGTAGAGATTTTTTTATAAAATAAATAATGCTGGACAATTCACACCGCATTATCTAGCCCCAAGCTAAGCAGAGCTTGTGTTATGGGTACTAGATAACTGATTTAAGTACATAATATAATACAATACATAGGTAGATATTTGGGGTCTCCTAACACAAGCAAACTTTGCTTAAAGGGTGACTCCGAACCTGTATGTGTAATTGCAATAACTAACCATTTTTTTTAATATTTTTTATTATAATATAATATATAGAAAACGACCAGAACGCCCTTAACAAATGTCTGCAGATCGTACACACAATTATCCCGAGGCGGGAATCGAACCAGCAAACTTCTGCGTCGCAGGCAGACCTTCGCCCACCGCGCCGCATCGGTCGTCATTATGACTACCTATAATATACATACAAGAAAAGAAACAGAACAAACAAGCAAAGTATTTCATGGTTCCAAATAGGTTTCTGGAACAAAGATAGTCTGGATGTCAGCTGCCCGTCCCCAAAATCAAAATACCATAAGACATGATACTATGGAAGTAACTGAAATAAACTAACCTAGCTGTATCTTCATCGGTAATATATCTAATTCTTCAACTGCGTATGCTGCTGAACTAAGTCTGCCTGCGAGAGCATCATCATCGTGCTAATGCTAATGAAATACTTATCCCAGAATACTCAAACGCAACTTTAATTTATGTTCGTCTCAAGTTGTGATTTTTGACATATTTTAAATGAAAATGTGTCAAAGAACCGTCACTTGAGACGTGCCTAGACCTGAGATGCGTTATATAGGGGTACTAGCCACTAGGGAGACTCCAAGATCTCGTCTCCCAAACCAACCTAACCTGCACGTGGTGTACCCTGCTAGATAACGAACTAGGCTCTGGTGAAAATATCAACATTCTTAATAATTTGATAACTCATATTTTACTATTATTTTCCATTACTTGACACTGGCAGAAAAGAGTCCAACCAGAATCATCATCATCATGCGTTATATTCAGGGGTTAGTTAGAGATAGGGATACCTACTCAATACGTTATCCCTATGAAGATACCTTTATTGTTCATTGAATTTATTTCATTTGTGTAGTTTTTCAGATTCAAATATTGCTATTTTTTACCAGCCTCTTATTTGACGACCAATGTGGCGCGGAGGGCGGTTCTTAGCGACGCAGAAAATTGCGGCTTCGATTCCTGTCTTGAAACGTATGTTTGTATGATCTACAAATAGGTATTTGTTCCAGGTGTTCTGGTTATTTTTACGTGAAATAAAACATAATCTATACCTATATATATATATATATATACTATAGCTCCGTCTGTTGTGTTGGTCTTTAATAAATAACACTTATAGGTAAGTTATAACACAGAAATCAAATAATGTCTGTAAGTTATCGAGTTCTCCACGGGGATAAGGGCAGTTTGATTTACGATCCGCGACGAAGCCATATTTTTACATAGAAAATAAGTTCACATTCGCAGATACGAATATCGAAGCAACATCGACCTAAATAAACTGAGGAGATGCGATGTTGTGGGATGACAGGGTTATTGGTAAATTAGTAACACTACGTGAACTGCAGGTTTTGCCCATCATCACAAACATGTTTCTGAAGACTCTAGTTCTTGATTCTTAAACTTGGTATTAGGTATAATGGTACTTATTCGTTCGTTAGATCGGTTTTATTTGAAATTCAACGTAAGAACGGCTCTGCCCTTACTTAAAAGTGAGTATGGAAGTGAAAGATCGGTCTTTAGTAACTCGTTGGGCTCCAGACAAAGGTGTTTTTTCATTTTGTATAGAGGTAATTAATACTTTTTTTTAAGAATTAAGACCCGCCTTCACAAATTTTTTAATGATCATGGGCAGAACCTTTCACGTAGTGTTACTAATTTACCAATAACCCTGTAAGTAGGTATATATTATATTTTTGCTACGGGTTGTGGTTTCACACTCGCTTTTCCGGGATATAAAATAGTCCTTTCCCATGATACACTCTACTTTTAGCGCTTGCCAAAGATTACCCCTTATCCATGGTCTGTTAACTCAAAACAGCTGTTAGTGTCACTTCTCTATAAGGTTTTGGTTAGAATGTCAGAAACGCTATCGCGATCTTTTCTGTATAGTAGCAAAAAGATTAATAATAGATAATATAGATTATAAATCACGACGTTCTAACGCGTGAGACGCTGAGAATACTTTTCGTGGGACGTTGGGAATGATCACATCTCACGTAAGACTTTGGGAATAATGGTCAGTTTATATCTACCGACACAGTGCGTGTCAGACCCGCACAGACTCAATATTCATTGCATGTCTGTCGGCGTATGCGCTGTAGAATTATGTCAAAACACAATAATATTATTTTGTCTGCTACGCTCAATGTCTGTAGATATAAACGAACCTTAACTGACCTTATCATATGGAAAAATGTCATTTTTGCAAACTTCAGTCAAATCAATTCAGTGGTTTTCTCGTGAAGAAAAACTCATCATCCCTGTCAATTTTCTCATTTCGTTGAAGCGATCTACCTACACTGGCGACAACCTCTATGGCGCGGTGGGCAAAGGTCTGCCTTCGACGCAGGAGGTTGCGGGTTCGATTTCCGCCTCGGACAGATGTGTCTATGATCTGCAGACATTTGTTGAGGGTGCTATAAATAAATATCTATCTATGTAATGTATTATATTATGTACCTATATCAGTTATCTAGTACCCATTACATAAGCTCTGCTTAGCTTGGGGCTAGATAATGCTGTGTGAATTGTCCAGCATTATTTATTTATTTACTGTACACGAGCACTGTAAATGTAAGCTATAAAAATTCAAGTAAATACAATGTGGACAGACACGTGCCGTGGCCTTAGAGCATTTATAATCATGGCAGACAAAATAATATTATTCTATAGAGTGGGTATTGACGTTTTTCTATCTGGCACTGCGCATCAGATGCCATATTTGCCATACAGCGGGGCAATGCAGTCAGCGTCTTCAGAAAGCTTCCGACTGGTAGAAAATAACAGTAGATTGTTTGCAACAGTCTGCAGTTAGCTCAATTGTTTCAATTTGATGATCATTAGTTTTCCTCCAAAATAATTAAATAAAAAGTAGATACATGTCATGGAAAGGAAATTCATTATGAACCTAGTTATAATTGCGAAATAAATTTCATACTCTCGTACAAGTTAATTGAAAGATGAAAGATGTTTGACGAATACAACTAATATAATGTCTCGACTTTATGGAGAGCTTTGGTTCCAAATGAAAAACAAATATTAATTATGTACTGGCTAATAAAGAATTTTAATTAAGAATCTAACAAGTAAAATTACTCAAAACATGAGATAATTACCACGATTTTGATTTATATGTTATTCTTAAAGTCGACTAGCGATCCGCCCCAGCTTCGCACTATATTCCATAGCCTATGTTACTCAGTGATAATGTACATACAAACATACAAATCTTTACTCTTTTATTAATGTCGATAAACTGTCATAGTATGAAAATTTTGGTAACAAACAATTGCTCTTCAGGATTATTATCTGAACGCTCCATAATTTTGAAATACGAATACCCGCAAATTCAAATTGCGAATAGGTACTCATGACTCACGTTCCTGATTTAGCGGTTGTCTGTTTGTCTGGATTATTTATTGGCTTAGGTACGAGCCGTGGAAATAGCTTTCACAGATAAGTGCATTTGCGTGCATTTGCAATCCAATACCTATGTCATGCGCGTACTTCGTGGTTGTATTAGGGCTGGCACTTGATTGGTCTATCAGTCAATTGCTGATCAAGGTAGGTGGTAGTTACGTAGCCAAGGTACCAACCTAAGTGTCTAAGGTAAAAAATGGGTGAGTGGCGCGGAAATTTCTAGAAAATTGAATTTTGTTTCGTCCTAAAAGTAAATCATTAAGCTAGGAGATAAGTCGTTTTGCGACCATTTTGTAAGCTATTTGCTAGAATAGAAACCCACCTTTAAACAAACTTCGAATCAATTATCGTTTTGGAATCAATCGATACAATGTCAGTTTTAGTAAAAATTACAAAAAACAAAAAGAAAAGTTTTTGAGTTTCACGCCGCTTAAGCAATTTCCATCATAATAAAGCCACCGTGTTTATATTTTAATGCTTTGCTTTCAAATAACGCAATCTTACAAACATAGTACCTAGAGTTTCTTTCCAATAAACAAAGCACTTCAAATAAAAATGGAACAAAACAGAATGCCTTAGAACCTGAGAGTCAAATGAAAAAGAAGAAGCAGAAAAAGGTATATCGTAGTTCATTTCACACAAGAACACGTAGCAACCCTCCTGCAGATGCAAATTGAAAGCTTCCCTTGTGCGTGAGCAACAGACTCGATTGAGGCGTGAATGGAATCATAAATGACTACTTCGACAGTTAGGTACCATTAGACCAGCTGCTCACTGTGTGCAGAATTACCCTGAAATATAGTCATCGCACGAGAGCTAGGTCACCTCATACGCGTAAAGGATATAAGCCCCATGTACCTCTTCCACCGGTACCATCGACGACCGATGTGGCGCGGTGGGCGAAGGTCTGCCTGCGACGCAGAAGGTTGCAGGTTCCATTCCCGCCTCGGGACCAATGTGTGGTAAAAACGATCTGCAGATATTTGTTCAGGGTGTTCTGTGGTCGTTTTATATCATCATCATCATCATCCACAGCCGGATTTTACCCACTGCTGGGTATAGGCCTCCCTCAGTTTGTGCCATCCACCACGGTCCTGTGCTAACCGCCTCCATTGCCGCCCTCCGACGCTTTCTATATATAATAAAAATATCTATCTATGTATTGTGTTATATTATGTTTATCAGTATCTAGTAGGTACCTATAACACAAGCTCTGCTTAGCTTGGGGCTAGATAATGCTGTGTGAATTGTCCAGCATTATTTATTTATTATTATTTATTACCTATATATAAGTGGTGAGAGAATCGAAATACTTCACTCTAAGGAACGTAGGCGAAAGCGGGCTACTCTCGGACCTGCCAAAGCGGCAATATAAGAAGCGGCAATATCAGAAATATCTACAAAATAAAGGAAATTGCTTGCCTATTTACTTAGATTCTTCACAATTAAGAGTATTCTAACTCGATGCAATTAAGGTGGCAATTAAGGGTCATCCCCACTTTTACACCCTAGATTGCCCCTGCGGCATATGTGTAAGTAGCCAGCCCGAATAGAGCCATACAGAATCTTTCCATTAGGTACTCTAATGTCCTCATTCAAAGCCGATCAAAACAAAATAAGGGCTGTTTTAGTGGCTGGAATAAATACGCTTTGGATTTTTGATCCTTTCTAGTCAGCCAGTATTTTTTTACGCACTCTTGCCGCTGGCATACCTATCAGAGAAGTCGGGTAGCTCTCGCGCGAGGGCTATACCATTACCATCGACTATAAACCTTATATTGCTGTCAATAAGCACTTCGGTGAAGCTTATGAGTCGTTTGGACGCTCGGGGAATATCTACACTTTCTATCGAAGGTCATCGCTTTGATGTGGTATGAATGTCCTTACGTCCTTTTAAGGACCTGTTTCGTAACCTCAGTGTAAGCTTTCAAGAACCTTGTCCGTCTACAGGCTCTTGAAGCATCAGTTGATAAAAAGTTGCTGAAAATCTATTTCGTTAAAATTTTGCCCGAAATGATGATCAAATTTCAAAACTCTTGATACTTTTAAGTTTGAATAATTTTATGAGAATAGAAGATATTTTCAACTTGTTTCAACTACCTTTTATTCTTAATTAAAGCCCACAACGGACTGAGCTATAATAATATATTGATTTAAGTAAATCAAAGCAAGGTATATTACGGTATATTTTCCAAAGTAATCGGCGAATGACCACACACGCAGCTATAAAATATATTTTTATTACGTCACGAATATATTATTATGTCGACAGACAGCATGATATATTTTGGTGTAGGTACATGACCACCGCAGAGCTTATGATTGCAAAAATATATAATATAGCATAGCCACCATCTGTGGCAGCTTGCTATACCATAATATGTAGCTTACTTTAATAATATACATCTCCGTCTTTACATAGGCTTAAAGTCTGCGAGTGCCTTTGTTTAACAAAATAACACGTCACACAACACAGGTTAGGGACTTAGTATATAGTCAAACCAGCCTTGGGGTATTCGGTAAGACCAACTCTATAATTTCCCTGTCCGACTGTCAGTTGAAAGCCTCATGGGTAATCGCAGGTGAAATAAAAGATTGCAATAAACTAAATGGTATAAACTTATTTGCTAAGTCGCTAGTATAACCAAAGCTAAAATGAAATAGTTTTCAGTTAACAGTGATTTGTCCAAGTGGTCAAATATCAAAATATATCAAATATCAATAACGTTTATTTCTTTAAGCTTACAAAATAAGCACTTAGACAAGTCAAATTTTATACTATAAACAGGTTTATAAATAGTCATTATTATCAAATAAGAAATATGATGTTATTGATTTTATTCGCTTAAATTTTTTGTCCACTAGTGGAAGAAGCGAAAAAAAAACCACTAGTAAGTTTTATAAATCTTAAAATTAATACATTACTTATCTCAGTCTAAATATAATTTAATTTGTATATAACTCAATATTTATATGAAACTAACTAAGCTTAACATTATATCATTTATATACCATTGTCGGTGTGGAACTGAGCGACATCTGGACAAGCATTTACATCATTAATGTAATCATCTATGGAGTAATAGGCTTTCTTTAATAGATTTCGTTTTATGTACTGTTTAAATTTACGAATAGGGAGCTCAGTTGCTGGTCAACGTTGTGTGCCTACTGCTAGCTAATGCTTGATACTGAGATAATAATTTCGAGTGATTTGTTGCATTGTACGCATCAAATCACTCGAAATCATTCGAAAACCACAATAGAGTTAGAATTATTTCGAGTGATTTGTTATGTACAATGCAACAAATCACTCGAAATCATTCGATAGTTCGAATGTAGTTATTGAATCGCTGTCATACCATGAAAAGTCGCTGTTCCTCTCAGTACGCGGTAGCGTTCAAGGCGCTTCAAGGCACTAAATGTATGTAGGCAATAAAGGAGTTTATAGTTAAAAATTAAATAGGTAAGTCCCGAATTTGTTTGGGACTTATTTTATTTCTTAGAGATTCCCCAGAGTGCGAGGGTTTACGAACTACAAATACTACAATACAAAAACCTTAAGATTGTATATTAGTTTACCTCAATGTTTTCATAAACTAGGCAAAACTCATCTTAAGACCTCTTGACGAGTTCTTCAGAAAAGAGTTCTCTCACTATTGTTTTCAATCTAAAATGAAATGCAAAGTGATCTCATGAAATAAAATAGTAACGATATTGACTCTCTAATATGAACCTTTCGTTGCTCGATCGATTACGACGAGAATCGAGGGTTCTTTTGAGACACAGGCTCTAATGTAAGTATTCACCCTTAAATAAATACACACCAAGGTACTTCGAGGTAGATTAGGGTGTAGATATTTTCGGTGGACAGTGAAAAGCCAAATTTCATCTACCAATGAAAACGACCGTTTTCATTGGTAGATGAAATTAAGCTTTTTCATATCCGCTCCGCGCTCATTTTCGCTCGTTCAGTCTGACTACGAGTTGGTTTGTGTTTGTACGATATGCAGATATTTGTTCGGGTGATCTGAGTGTTTTTTTATAATATTATGATAAAAATATGTTTTCTTTTATGTGTAGGTAGTGTTTTTAAGTATACCTACTATAAGTTATCTAGGACGTTGGGAATAAACATGGGTTATTTCCCAACACTCAACTTACTCGCGTGAGACTTTTCTATTCCCAACGTCTCATGTGAGACTTTGCTTCTAAGCGTCTCACAGAAGCTTTCACTAACTTGGGGCTAGATGATGCTGTGTGGATTATCCAGCATGTTTCTTCCCTCCGAAAATGCCTAGATGCTCTCAGCACAACCCAATAGGTAGAGCTACAATATCTAGATATCTCCACCAACATTCCAGGTTACAAAATGCAAATGCGCACATGTGGAAGTGATCCATCAATGCACCTCTTGTCTCGATAAGCTGGTCATAAAATTACATGGTGTGCATTTAATCTAAAGTAACAGATTCATCAGTGTGAGAATCTATTTCGATTTCATTCTCAGAGTCGGTACATTGGCTGACATACGAGCAGTAGGTATTAAATCAAAGATAAATAATCTTTTGGAACATTCGATACGGCTCAGCAAGTAAAATTTTAGGGAAATAATTTTAGAGAAAAAATGATTAGGTACTTAGTTATCTACCTATTACAAATTAAATCAAATCAAATGTATAATTAAATAATCGAATAGGTACTTTTGAAAAACTAAAAAATTACTCCAAATAACTGATTAGCCTAAAAAACAGTGTAGGTATCTAAGTACTTAAATAAGTTTTTAGTTATTCTTCGAAATTCTGTAAGTACCTATTACCCGGAAAAACTTATTAAATTGTGTAGGTACTAAGGAATTTAATATACTACCTGATTCAAAATATGGGACCTACTCGGAATCATTACTAACCATACAATAACGGAAAAAAAGATCGAAATGGATTTTTTAATTGACGGAGAAATCAATACAATCAATCAATACATGAAAAATACAAACAGCCGAGGATAAAACCTACTTCTCTATTGTTTTTCTTCTGTCGGATCCTACTTCTAAAGGAGGAGTTGAAAAACTTGTAAGTATTATGAAAATAGTTGTGGTAATCCAACGTCATAATTTATTTTTCGAAGTGGACGCTTTGTTTACGCCCGTTGCCATGGAAACCATTTGTTACAGGTGATTGTGAAAATTATCATGTGATGTTGTTTTAGATACGTTTTACGGCGCACATCAGTTCTTCGAGGCTTAATTTTTTAAGGAACCACATCAAAATAAACCTTTGTACAACAACGGCAGAATCATCAAAATATGTTTAGAATTGGTGAAGATATCACCGAAATAATCGTAGTTATGATTTTAAAAATATTGTATTTTTTGGATATTTGTTTTTTATTTGACATGATAAATACTTTCGGAAATATTATTTCTAAGACCGAATTCTATTGAACACTTCATACGTAAAAAGGAGACCTAAAAAGGTTTAATAGTCTCCACGTTTTAATAAAGTTAAAGTTAAGATAACAGTTAAAATGCAAAGTATCGCTTTTGTGAACATAACTCTTTGAATTACGAGCATAATCACGGAAAAGAAGTTTCTACAATCGTTTTAATATTAACCTACACTGTGTTTTCCGTAGTTTATGTTTTAACAAGCGCTTTAAAGCTAATCCGCGGTTTGTTTATTTATCCTTTGTTGACGTCATTGTTTACAACTTTCGTTTTCCTAAAAACAGTTTCCGTGGCTATTCATCTGTCTGTAGCGGAAAATTTCATGAGATATTCTTGTAGATGAGTAGACTGATGGCTAGCTCTCAGAACAGGGAAATAAAATGGCCTGGCCAGTCAATCCTAGGTAAATCCCTATTTACTTTGTTCATCTAGCTATATTATTCACTTACGTTTGTCTTCGTAATTCTGTAGATCAGTGGGTAAATAGCTGATTTATTTACTAATACATAGAGACCTTCTAAGAAATCAAATAATACCCTAAGAACGGGATTATATTAGGGCTCATACACTATTAATAAGAACGAACTTTAACTTGTTTAGAATATTGTGGACTGAATGGTGGTTAGTTATTTATGGATTGAAGTGCCTTTCAGATAATTCTAAAATCGTGTTCAGCGATTTTAGTTGCTGACTGTACCTAGGGGATTGCAATGCTGGGTCCAGCATACCAACAATCTAGCTGGATCCAGCACATTAATTATGAGTTTGCAGAAACCAGCACTTGGCGTTGTATCCACAGGTGAAGATCCATAATGAGCTAAAACAAGTGAATAACTTCTCTTTACGCGCGAAAACGCCACAAAACTTTACGTTGCTGCTTTGCTAAGTAAGTCATTCGCATCTACAGTACGTTTTTCATTTAAAAGCCATACCAAACGATCACACACTGGTCGTTGAGTTTGAATCTTTATGTGTACCTTTATAATCGTTCATACTCGCGACCGCTTCCTTAAATATGAAGTAGGTAAAGCAGATTTTTTTTACAACCTCTGTGGCACATTGGTCGAAGGTCTGCGTACGACGCAGGAGGTTACGGGTTCGATTCCCGTCTCGGGACAAATGTGTGTACATCATCATCATCATCATCAGCCTATACCAGTCCACTGCTGGACATAGGCCTCCCCTAATGAGCGCCATAGCGCCCTGTCTTCAGCTTGCCGCATCCAGCATCTGCCAGCAGTCTTTCGCAAATCGTCGTCCCACCTGGTAGGAGGGCGTCCTACACTACGTTTTCCGAGTCGCGGTCTCCACTCAAGAACACGTTTACCCCAGCGGTTGTCGGTTCTTCTCGAAATATGGCCAGCCCACTGCCATTTCAGCTTGCTAATCCTTTGAGCTATGTCGATAACCTTGGTTCTCTTTTTTTTTTTTTTTTTTTTTATATTTTAGGAAAACTTAAACTTACTTAACACGACAAAAAATTAAGTGTAAATACATGGACGGCCAATTAAAAGTTTTCACAAATAGTTTTAAAGACAAATATAAGAGAACAAATGGTGGACAAACAGACAAAGGAAATACTTGTTAAGTTACAAGACGAAGAAATTATTACCACAGATACGCTTAAGGGTACTGGGAGAAGTGTTAAACAAATCAATTTCTATTGCCATTGCGTTGAAAAATCTGCTCGCACGCAGAATATATGAGTTCTGTCTATATCGCGATTTAGAGAGTGGAATGTATAGAATATTATGGTTTCTGAGAGATGCTGGTGTTGTTCTGAGTCCTATGCAACCAAGTAGTTCTCGACAGTCCACCCTGCCGCTCGCAATGTTAAGAAGATACATAATGTCAGCTACGCGCCTTCTCTCTGCTAGTGGAAGGATGTGGAACTTCCTACAACGTGATACATAGTTGGGTATATAAGTCCTAGTTCGATATTGCAAGTATCTGAGGAAACGTTTTTGGATGCCTTCAATCCGGTCTACATAAACATTATAGCTAGGGTTCCAAACTTGAGAAACGTACTCAAGATGGCTCCTTACGTACGCACAGTAGAGGATCTTAAACGTCTTTATTTGCTCAAACTCCGCTGACATTCTTATCAGAAAGCCTAGCGCTTTAGATGCTTTTTTAACAATGTTATCCACGTGCTTGTCAAAGAGAAGCTTAGAGTCAAAGGTCACTCCTAGGTCACGGATAGAATCCACTCTTGCAACAGTTGATTCCTTTAGTTTGTAGTGAAAAACTATGGATTGAGGCTTACGAGTGAAAGAGCAAACATAACATTTAAGAACGTTAAGGTCCAATTTATTAATACGGCAGTAATTCTCAAATCTAGTTAAATCTTCCTGTAGTTTAAGACAATCTTCGCTCTTTCTGATTGGACATAAAACTTTCATGTCGTCGGCATAGAGCAGAATATTAGAATGTTTGAAATTAATGGAAATATCGTTAATAAATATTGTAAATAGGAGAGGACCAAGCAAGGAGCCCTGTGGAACACCTGATGGAATTTGTAATGGTGTAGAAGTGTACCCATTCAAGACTACAGTCTGAGATCGATTTTGAACGTAGGAGGAGAACCATCGAAACAAGTCTCCTCTTATTCCAGCGGACTGCAATTTGTTTAATAGTATGATGTGGTCTATCCTGTCGAACGCCTTGCTGTAGTCGGTGTAGATAACATCTACCTGAGCAGGCTCTGACATGTTGTGTGACAAATACTCAGCACACAGTAGTAAATTTGATGTTGTGGATCTACCCCTCAGAAAACCATGTTGGCTATCAGAAAAGGTATGCTTAAGAGCTGAGTAAAGTTGGTTATATACCAATCGCTCAAGAACTTTAGCAAAAATACACAATTTAGAAATTGGGCGATAGTTTTCGACGTTACATTTAGGGCCTTTTTTATGTATAGGAGTTATAAATGCAGATTTCCAAATATCCGGTACAACGCCCTCCTTAATGGATCTTCTGTATATTATTGTAAGTGGAGATGCTAGGGCACCTGCACACCTAATGATGAATGCCGGAGGAACATTGTCCGGTCCAGCAGATTTTTTTGGGTCAAGGGTCAGGAAAAACTTAAGGACATCAGCCTCAGCAATATTAACTGATGAGATGTCGGATGAAGATAGGGTTGGGTAAGGATCATAGCCAACTTGTGACAAATGGCCAGTTGAAGAAAGGAAGGTGGAATGAAAATATTCTCCAAACATTTCACAGATTTCGTCACCCTTATCTGAAGTACGCTGGCGGAAATTTAAGACAGAGGGGTAAGAATTAGACTGATTTTTGCTTTTTACATAGGTCCAGAACGCCTTAGGATTTTCTTTGATTCGATCTTCAATGGAGGCAATATATTCTCTAAATAATTCTGATTCCAGCTTCTTAGCACGCTCTCGTAGGATAATAAATGATTCATGGTCTGAAATATTGCCGTACCTTTTAAATTTAGAGTGAAATTTAGATTTTTCTTTGAGCATTTTTATAAGAGGTGATCTATACCAAAGGGGATATTTTGTTGCTTGATTGACTAGTTTTGAGGGGACATATTTATTTCGTAAGTAAGTAAGTTTTTCGTAAAGAAATGAGACAGCGTCGTTAAGAGATCTACTATTGATTTCATTAATCCAGTTTACTAAGTTTAAGTTGTGGAAAATACTTTCGTAATCGCCACGTTCGAAGAGATACTTGGTGTATGGCCGCGGTCTAAGTTTGTGCAGTTGAACAAAATCCGCTGATATTTGTAAAGCCCTATGATGAGGATCTTCTGGTACTAGCGGGCTGCAACAATGAGTCACTATTACATCGCTATTGGAAAAAACGAGATCTAACAACCTATTATTTACATTTAATTACGAGCTAAACTGGGTCAAGTGACAGACATTTAGGTTATCAAAAAAATCTGACTGACAAGAACCCTGTAAGTCAGCAGGCTGATATGAGACTCCATCATCTGACAAAGACCATTTAATGTTGGGAAAATTAAAATCTCCTACTATTATAAACTTATCACTTGAGTTTTCCATAAACCTGTTTGTTAAATTTTGTGAAAAGTTGTTTACTTGGTCAACAAAAGTATTTCCCATGTTTTGATTACACATGTAGACCACACAAAAGTGCAGTTTGTATACAGTTTTAGGTTTCTTGTTGTGTAATAATAATGTAACCCATAAGTCCTCGGCAGACGAGCACCAATCAGTGTGACCTTCTGCTACAAGTTGGCGGCGTACCGCAATAAGTACACCGCCACCTAAGGATTGGTTCGTTTGGTCATAATTCCTATCTCTTCTCCATACAATGTAACGGTCATCAAAAAGCTCACTATTATTTACCCCGTCAATTAGCCAAGTTTCAGTCAGACAGACCACATCATACGCAGATAAGCAAATGTTCCTGTAAAATTGTGTAGTTTTTGTGCGCAGACCACGCACATTTTGGTAATAAATACTAAATGGAATCATTGTTAACCGGTAAATTATTAGGCATAGAATAAATATTACAAACTGTATGATTTCCTACCCGAAAACGATAAAAATAACACATCACTATTACATGGGCATTACTTATTAGCATCTTCCGTAAATAATAGTTAAGGCAACCATTCGTTATCATCATACTCAGAGTTAATAAAGTAGGCATAAAACATCTTGGAATAAAAAAGTTAATAATTAAGTGCGGTAGCGAGCGGGCGGTTGCAACTCCGTATCGCCGTCGCTCGGGACATCCGTTACAAGCGGCGAGCCGGGTTGAAATGCAGAGCGAGTGCAGTGCGACGCGAGAACGAACAGCGTAAGCGCATACCGATGCGCAAGTGAATCTCAAACTTTGCGAGCAGATATTACAAGCATTACAATTAGCATTCGAGTAGTTACTTAAGATAAGGAATTTAGTTAAGATTAGTTTTAAATTAGTTATGTTACTTAATATTAAGAATTTAAATAGGTAAGTTACGAAAGTAACTTTTTTAGGTCTGTGTCTGACCTTATAACCACAGCCGGCGATGTTGGGGTCTTCCGCACAAAAATTTTGCACCCTTTTACCCAGGTAAAGGCAAAACTACGCTCCTTGGCAAGAGCTTTGGTCTTATTCAAAAGCATTTTATTTTCAAGCGTCAGATGATCATTGATGAAGACTCTGCTGTTACCTTGAAGGCCGAGGTCATCGGAGACAATGGTGCACTTTCTTGCTGCTGCTACAAAGTCATCTTTCAGGTACCTACTATGTACCGAGACAATTATGGTTTTCTGCGATTTCTCGTTTCGCATTGGGATCCTTGCCACACCTCTGTCAGATGTATTCGTTGCGAATCCTATCCTTCAGAGAAACTCCAAGCATAGCTCTCTCCATAGCTCGCTGAGCGACTTTAAACTGGTGGACCAGCCCTACCGTGTGTGTCCACGTCTCAGCTCCGTAGGTCATGACGGGTAGGACGCACTGATTGAAAACTTTCGTTTTCAAGCATTGCGGTATGGATGACGAGAAGACTCGACGTAGTTTCCCAAACGCTGCCCAACCTAGCTGGATCCTCCTCTTGGCCTCCTTCTCGAAATTGTTTTTACCCAACTGCAGAACGCTTGGCGTTATGTAATGTTGTGTGAATTGTCTAGCTGTATAATTATTATTCACTTCATTCATTTTAAATCTCGTAAAAAAAACATGCTTATTATTAATTACTTAGATACCGACAGGGGTAGAGTTGTTAAAGTCGAATTGCAACAGCTTGTGCAGTGACCCAATGAAAAAACACGTTTGAACACATAAACCAACAGAAAGTGCATATATGCATCTGAAAAATAGGCTTTCAGTCAGCCACATTGTTACTGAATGTGAATATGCATGAAAGGCTGAAAAATATACTTACGTTGTGTAACAGCTGTCCTTCGATCACAAAAACGCCGTAAACTGACATTTGGGCAAATTTGAGTGTTGTACACAGCGCGAAAGAGAAAATTTTCTTCTATCATCCAGTTTTGGTCATTATTTCTATCGTTCATTATAGGGGTATATGCGTAGTTTTTGAGCACCTTTTGAAGGCATTTTTATGACCAAGCTATGTTGATAGTGTTCTATCTACTTACTTTTATAATGTCAATGCCGCAAATGCTACAGCCGCTGCTTTCATCGAAGTGCAACAAATCACACAAAATCATTCGAAAACTATCATCGAGTTTGTAAGAAACGGATGGATCGTTGTCATTCTACGAAAATTTGTTCTTCTCGATCCGGTAGGGGCGCTACAAGTTGTTAGATGTATTCGAAAACGATGGAAGTATTCTTAAAATAATGCGTACTTCCTATAAAGGTACTAAACACTCTGAAGTAAATATCTATTACGAGTAAAGGAAGAGAGAGAGAGAGCTTTTTTTCCCAAAGATACATAAAAAAGACTTACATACTAGGTACTAATAACTACAGTTAAAAGTAGGTATACAAAGAAAAAATAAATACTACATAACAAAAAAAAAACATGTAAATGGGAAAAAAAGGGTCCCCACCTCAGCATGTGTAGCATTCGAAGAAGATGACGTATTGTAGATAAGTTAGATATACAAGTTTTGCCATGCTACGTTATTATATATATTCTCTGTCCAAGCTTCTAAATATATCATATTATTATATCAAAATTAAAATATTACCTATTCCAAAAAAGGTCCAAAATGATAACCTATTAAAATTCAGCATTACCAACCCTACAATAATTGAAAGCAAGACATAATAAAATAATCGAGTTTCATAAAAAATCTCAAAAAGAAAATTCTCGCTTAAATCTCATTGTCGTTCGGAATAATTTAGTCTACAAGTTGACGCTAGAAGCTTGGAAACTTTGCTCGGAATAATAATAATTGGGCTTCAGAATAATTTCATGAAATCCAATTTACTTTGAATTTCTAGATAATTAATTTTTGTTTTAGAAAATGCATTGCATAGCTTTGGTCTACTATAGTTATAACAAAAAAAATAAAAAGAACTCGGAGGAAATAGGGAGTGGATCTGTGTTTACACACACTTGTGCATTATAATGTGTCCTGCACACATAGCTAGTCTTCGTTGAGACTAACCGCCGATGCCGAATTTAACTGGAGGACATCATCTAAGTCCTCCCGCAAAAGGTCACCTCTTGTTTTAGGAGATGGGTGCCTTAATATATACTGGGAGCTAACGAACAACAATGTCCTGTTGAACCTTTACGTTTAAATCGTCATTCCACCTGGTCGGAGGGCGTCCTACACTTTGTTTGCCAGGTCGCGGTCTCCACTCAAGAACACGTTTACCCCAGCGGTTGTCGGTTCTTCTCGAGATATGACCGGCCCACTGCCATTTCAGCTTGCTAATCCTTTGAGCTATGTCGAAAACCTTGGTTCTCTGTCGGATGTATTCAATGCGAATCCTATCCTTCAGAGAAACTTCGAGCATAGCTCTCTCCGTAGCTCGCTGGGCAACTTTAAAATGGTAGACCAGCCCTACCGTGAGTGTCCACGTCTCAGCTCCGTAGGTCATGACAGGTAGGACGCACTGATTGAAAATTTTCGTTTTCAAGCATTGCGCTATGGATGACGAGAAGACTCTACGTAGTTTCCCGAACGCTGCCCAACCTATCTGGATTCTCCTTTTGGAATCCTTCTCGAAATTGGCCATGTACAACGACCGGTCCCGGATCAAGGCAGGGCGTGTACCAAAGATAAAATAAACACTGAACTTAACAGAATATTGAAAAACACAATTTTATTAAATAATTGTTACAAATTACCTAAATAAATATATAAACACGTAAACTAGATATTCACATAAAATATTTATAGCTGGGTTCAGTCAGAAGACCGGACTGAACGAAGCAATCACGAATTAGTCAGTTTGTGTGTATCGAGTTTCTAGTTTTTATACCACCGGCTTAGAATTTGCACCACCCCAACTCTTCCCGCGGGTGTCGTAAGAGGCGACTAAGAGATATAAACCCGGGGTGGGCAGCAACGTCACCTGTAGAACAATAAATACCACCGAACTGCGATCCCCAACCCGCATGCCCAGCGTGGGGATTACGGGCATTTTCACCCAGGAGATAATTTTCGTATAGATAATTTCGTGTAGATTTGGAAATAATTTAAGGCCAGCTAATAACTACGAGGCTTTATTCACTTACCTACTCCCCTCTTTCTCAGCTCGCTTCTTTTTTACGCTTAAGTACCTTATAAGTAAATACTTAGGTTAGGAGGAGACTTCACTAACATTGTGGCTCTTCTATTACCTATCGCACACCTTTGCTTGGCATCTAAGCTTTTGTCTCAATAATGCCTAACTACCTATTAAGAATACTTGCTTCCTATCAGGAATTGTTCCCTCAAGCTCCGTTAGTTACCCAGTTACGCAAGTTACCCATGTAGTACAATCAGAAGGCATAATATGTTTGCAACTTTGACGTAAGGCGCAGTTGTGAGCAGTCGTAACTTTCTGGTAACCATACCTACCTTCATACCTAACCTAATTAAATAAGTAGCGTAGTTATTCTGTAAATAATCGATACTGTACCTACACAATAGGGCATTTTACTACATGTGAAAAGAAATCTAAAAATCTACTAATACAGAAATATAGCTAGGATGACAAAAAGAAGAAGTATTCCCATTGGAGCACCTGCCAAGGAGAACTTTATATTGATGTAGGTAGTTTCGATAATAACCAGCTGTAACGTTACAATACATCGGTTTAGAACTAGGTACTAGGTACAAACAGTTTCTCTATTCCACTAAGTTCATTTCCAATGACAGCTGTCAAAATTGTTCAAGAGTTCAAAAATATCAGAAAATGTTACTAAAGCTTAATTTTTTTATGAATCTTATTTAAATTCAATTTAAAATTCAATTCAAGGTTTACAGTTTTTTTTATCTGTTCTATGAACTAGTAGGCGAAATGTTATACGGTTTTAGGTAAACTAAAAAGTATCTGTCATCAGCAATATCTGCGCATTTGTTTAGTACCTACACAGTCAACTGAAGTCATAATCACAGAGCAATATGGAAACCACTGCGTCCAGCGTCCAGTCAAATAGGGCGCGCAACTTTAAAATGTTTATTTTGAAAAGATTTTAGCACAGAAAGATCGAGTTTAGTGGTTTGTTAGCACTATTAAAGCTACTTGAGACACTTTTCAAAAATGCGGGTAATACGTATTACCCTATTTGGGTTACACCGGCTCGCCAATGTCTACATAACTCCCAAGCAACACTTCACCAGCCAGAGAGGCATCAGATCAACTTTCAACTCGGCTACATGCGGCCTCATGCGAGCTCAGAGGGCAGGAGCCGTCTGGGTTCCCCACGGAACAGAAAAAACAAGTTGCTTTTTTCCCCATGAAACATCGTGGGGTTCCCGTTGTTTGCCATTTTTGCAGTTGCCGCTTCATTGCAACAAAGCTTATAAGTTGGGAAACAAAATGAAATGTGATAATGGTAAATCGAAAGATAAAAAAAATGCTCCGGAAATCAACTTGCTTTATTGAACCATGTGGGTATGAGAGTTTGAAAAGCTAGGAAGGAACCATATTTGTAGCCTATAGTAGCTATATTTATGTACAGTATATTTTTTTCATGATATTGACAATTGATTAGATTTATTGATTTAAGCATCAAGCTTACCTGTAACTGGCAAAGTGCCAGTTTTAAGCCTCAAAACTCTACCTAGCTCTACATTAAAGTTAAAATTATAATAAAATCATGACTTAAACCTAAATCTACTTTTTTCCAAAATTAAAAACTTTGAAAACCGCCGTATCTCCGTTGAATGACCGTTGGTGTTTCGGAATAGCTTACCTGGCGAAACATAAGTTACCTCTTGACGACCTCTGTGGTGCGGTGGGAGAAGGGCAGCCTGCGGCGCAGGAGGTTGGGTTCAATTCCCGTCTTGGGTTATGGTTATGGTGTGTGTACTCTTTTTTCCGCACTGAGACTCGGATTGGTCCATTGTGCGTGGTTTTCCCGTCTTGGCACAAATATTTGAACGATCTACAAGTATTTGTTATAAATAAAAAGTAAGTAGGTATGTAATGTATTGTATTATGTATATCAGATAACTAGTTCCCAAAACACAAGCTGTGCTTAGCTTAGGGCTAGATAGTGCTGTGTCTAGCATTATTTATTTGATTATATTATTTAGGCCTCAGATAATTCGACCAAAATGGAATGACTTTGGTCGAAGCTCCGAAATATAATACCGTAGGCTACATAATCCAAAAAGTCTGTTTCTTCTACTTAGCTCTAAAACACGCCTAAAGAATTCAATCATGCATAAAAATTGGGCACATCTTTTGAAATATTTTACTAGAATCTATGCAAAAGTATTTCAATACAAATTATGATTATATCCATTTTACGACCAGTCGGCGAGTTTGTATTAAAATAAACGGGTGTTTTTGCATGAATAGAATTTCGATAGAGACTGCACAATGTCTGTTCAAGACCTAGACATTTGAATATTCGTAAATAAATGAAATATTTATAATATAATTTACTTGAATAAAAATTGGTGAATAACATTTTTGACGTAAATAAGGCGCTTTGAATTATACAGTTTCGAGACAGCTTATCATTTTAATGTGGTTTTTTAATATTGTACATTCTCTCGTAAAGTGTGGTTTTTGCATTGTGTCTTTTGCATGCTGTGCCGAAAAAAAAAACAGAAAAATCGAAGAGATGAGAGCTGTGCCTCGTAAGCTATGTCGCTCGTAGCGGCGTCACGCATTGGAGACGAGAAGAGATTAGCGGAGATGGTTACACACGTTAGAGATTGTGAGGGAGTTCCCCCGAATACTCAAACGAATCTCAGATTTAAGCGCGTCTCAAGTGACGAATTTATGACACATTTTCATTGAAAACTGTCAAAAAATCACGACTTGAGACGTGCTTAAATCTGAGTTGCGTTTGAGTATTCGGGTGTGACACCCGAATACCTACTCAAACGCATGTGAATCCAATTTTCACGACTAAGCCCTATACTCTGCAGTTGGTTAGAAAGATAAATAACATCCTTACCTCCTCACCTCAACAGCCTATAATAGTCCACTGCTGGACGCAGATATATGTTCATGATTGAGGTACCTATATAGAGTTTTCTGTTTATTCAACACTGGCGGAACACAGTTCATCTTAAGGCCCATACCGGACCGAAAGTGGCGCCGCCACCTAATTTATGTTATTATTCCGTTTAACAAAAGAATTTTCAAAAATCCTTCTTCCAGTTTGTGATACCTATCAATAGCTTTTTTTTAATGCCTCTGTAATAGTTTTATTCTATTTAGTTTAGGAAGAGATACGAAAATAGATTTTGGTGGCCACCAAGTGCAACTTCGTATCTCTTCCTAAACTAAATAGAATAAAACTATTACAGAGGCATTAAAAAAAAGCTTATGATAGGTATCACAAACTGGAAGAAGGATTTTTGAAAATTCCTTTGTTAAACAGAATAATAACATAAAGTAGGTGGTGGCGCTAGTTTAGGTGCTGTATGCGCCTTAAAGGTATGATTGCACTGAGCAGAACTTGAGCGGAACTGCGCGGCACAACGCGGTCAAGTATTCTTTGTATGCATATATTATGTATGAGATAGAATGCACAGCACAAGGTACACGTCAGTGGTAATGCGCGGTTTATTTGGTGCGTTCTGCGCAGTTCAACCGGGAAGACCACTTAGAAATTATCCTATAAACAACTGCAGAAGAATAATCCAAATCGTTCAAAAAATGACGGAGTAATCGACGTACATAAAAAATATACAACCGAAAATAGAACTTTTTTTTGAAAATGTAATGGATCAATTGATTTAGGTTTGAGTTAGGTTGGAATTGGACAATACCTACTGGCGGTAGATTTGCGAGAATCAGGATTAGCCGATAGGCTAGTAGAAAAAATAGGGCCTATTTTAAATCTCAAGCACAACTTTTTTGTTTCGTTTTGGCCAATTGGTTTACTCTATAATACTCTATATACACCGAAATAGAGTACCAATTTGCACACAAATAAACGAAACGAAAAATCTACTTCTATAGCATTGACGACCTCAGTGGCGCAGCGGGCGATAATCTGCCTGCGACGCAAGAGGTTGCGGGTTCGATCCCCGCCTCGGAACAAATTTGTGTACGATCTGCAGAAATTTGTTCCGTTGGTCTGGGTGTTTTCTATGTATAATAAAAAATATCTATCTATGTAATGTATAATATTACGTATATCAGTTATCTAGTACCCATAACACAAGCTCTGCTTACCTTGGGGCTAGATAATGCTGTGTGAATTGTCCAGCATTATTTATTATTTATTTATTTATTTATAGCATTAAATAAATAAATATTGCTGGACAATTCCCGCAGCATTATCTAGCCTTAATCTAAGAAAAGCTTGTGTTATGGGTAGTACTAAATAGCTGATACAAATAATACAATACAGATAGGTACATATATTTTTATCATACATAGAAAACATCCAGAACACCCTGAACATATCGTACAAACATTTTCCCGAGACGGGAATCAAACCCACAACCTCCTGCCAAGACCTACTCCCGCCGCGCCACAGAGGTCGTCCTTCTGTTCCCAACAGTGACCACAGGAGATTAGGCCGCGCAATTCTTCCAGGCAACCTTGATATACCGGCGCTACAATCCGTAAGAGGTTCCAAAGATTTTCGATGGAACTGGCTAAGATTTCGTGGCTTAGGTGGTTAGAGCAAAACCAGTATTGAGGGTGGGGCGCGGGTTCGAGTCCTGCCGAAATTTTTTGGGAACTTATTTCATTTCAACCTTGATTTTAAATGAAACACACAAACAGTGCACCATGCTTGTTTTAAGCCTGCTGAAATTGTTTTTAAATTGTGTCTACTTTATTTTAGAAAATCCTTATACTGCTAATAAATATTCGAGACCCTTTAAAAGGCTCAAATATTTTTACCCTTTCACATAAAGTTTATCCCTTGTAATAAAAACTGAAGTTCAGCAACATAAAATCACAGTTTATACATAAGTTACTTTGCCAAATGTATTTTATAGAAAGTTGAGTTTTATTTTATAGGCAGAAGTACTCTTTAGTCTGTGTCAATAAAAAAACATTCGATTAAAGTAGAAAACCATATAAGACTAAGAATGGTAGTAGATTGGTAATTAATTCGATTCTGACGACCTCTGTGGCGCGGTGGGCGAAGGTCTGCCTGCGACGCAGAAGGTTGCGGGTTCGATTCCCGCCTCGGGACAAATGTGTGTACGATCTGCAGACATTTGTTCAGGGTGTTCTGGTCGTTTTCTTTGGTATTATAAAAAATATCTATCTATGTATTGTATTATATTATGTATATCAGTTATCTAGTACCCATAACACAAGCTCTGCTTAGCTTGGGGCTAGATAATGCTGTGTGAATTGTCCAGCATTATTTATTTATTTATTCCACATTCGCCCCACTATTTCGCCCCACATTCACACGTCAGTAAGATTTAACGATAGATTCATGGTTTAGTGAAATGAAAACGTTTGTCTTGTTTCAAAGTTGTATTAGGTACACATTAATAAAAAGGTAAATAAATAATGCTGGACAATACACACAGCATTATCTAGCCCCAAGCTAAGCACAGCTTGTGTTATGGGTACTAGATAACTGATATACATAATACAATACATTTCATAGATATACATTTTAAACATAGATCACGACCAGAACACTCGGAACAAATACGGTCTGCTGATCGGATAGATCGAATCGGATCTTTGATAGGTACGAACATGGGATCCTAGGATCTTTGATAGGTACGAACATGGGATCCTAGGATCTTTGATAGGTACGAACATGGGATCCTAGGGACTTGCTGTCGATTCGGACAAAATATATTGGGACGCAATGTCCCAATTGACACTTTTGATTTTAATATTTTAGTTACTGTCGATTCGGACACCATTAAAAATAGCTGCATTGTACAGTCAGTTAAAAAACAGGTTTTTACCGCGGCGCGACGACGGCGCGGGCGGCGGCACAGCAAGACGACGAAATAGATGCATAGCAAGGTCACACTCTCGAATCTCTATCTCTTTACTTTATAGCTCTATTTCGCTCTATTTTGCATCAAGCAAGGCAACAAAATAATTCGTCTTGCGAGTAAGTGAAGGTCAGTGCAAACAAGGACACGCATCGTTAGTGTGAAAGTGAAAGAAATTGTGTGGGAGTTTCTACTGTTCTTCATGTTTTTTTTGGGTAAGTTAAATAATGCAATTTTGTTTAATACCCATATAATAATAACGTAAATACTTACGTAAATTAGTCGTACCTACTCATTGTGTTTACTACCTGATAAATGTTAATTATATTGATTTCTGTACTAGTTTCAGCAAAAAATTGTACCTACTTACTTAAAGCTAAATGGCTTTATCGCGTGACTAAGAAATTTTGTGAGAATGAGATTTGATTAAGATATTTTTTCATAAACAATAGAAACAGCATTCATAAAATCAGTAAACAAAAAATTTGAAATAAGTTTCGTGGAAGAACTGAAGCCAAGCGATTGCACGCAAAATGTATATTTATGTTCTGCCTGTTAAGCTTATTATCAATTCAATTCAATTTCAAAAATTCTTTATTTAAACGTTAAGTAACATAAGTGTGGTACAATTACTAGTGTAAATTAAATCCTAGGATGTACAACCATACTTAAGTAAAAACGTTTTAGAAGCTAGGGCGTGCGCTTATCTAAACTTAAATCGGTATTTTTACACTTCGCATTACAAATCATAATTACTTACTAATAAGAAGAAAAAAAGAGGTAAATCAGTAAATGCTGTCGGGATATTTTTCTCAGTTTACTATAAATTGTCTGTGATTTTTAAACATTCCTAAAATAATGACTTTATTATGCGTAAGGAAAGATAGAACAATGTTTTAGGATATAAGAAAATCTTTAGTTAACATTTTAATGTTCTTTTTATTTCGTTGATTTTAAAGTGTTTAATATGTAGGTTAAATTTGTGTCAAATGCTGTGTAAAATACTGTGATTATTGTAGGTTAAGTAGTAATTTTAGATCTGTTTGAATTATTGTTTATCTGTGTTTTTTTTACTCATATACTATCTTAGAATAATAAAAAAATATCTTTGAGATATTTTAAATAAATACCTAAGTATACAAGATGTTGATTTATACTAAATATAAGCTATGAATGAGTTTTGTTGTTTTTTTTACATTATTGTAAGTCACCACACGCTTGCAAAGCAATTTGATTAATTTTATCACATTATATTATATTTTGCACAAACATTTTTTTACCTGACTGTACTCAACAGCTTCAATAATTTGATGGTGTCCGAATCGACAGTAAAAAAAGTATTAAAATCAAAAGTGTCAATTGGGACACTGTGTCCCAATAAATTTTGTCCGAATCGTCAGCAACTCATCCTAGGATCTTTGATAGGTACTGATACTAATAATAAGTATAAATAGTTTGTTTGTTTGAATTGAATAGGCCTCGAAACTACTGGACCAACTTGAAGAATTCTTTCCCCATTATAATTCTACATTATCCCTGATGAACATAAATAAATAAATAATGGACTAGGTGCCTAGTAAAGTTTAGTTTAGTTTAAAGCGTTTATTTGTAACTAAAACTTATAATAAATCTACAATTGCAAAGACTTAAAGAATATACACAAAATATAAATTGACGACCTCAGTGGCGCAGCGGGCGAGAGTCTGCCTGCGACGCAAGAGGTTGCGGGTTCGATCCCCGCCTCGGAACAAATTTGTGTACGATCTGCAGAAATTTGTTCCGTTGGTCTGGGTGTTTTCTATGTATAATAAAAAATATCTATCTATGTAATGTATAATATTACGTATATCAGTTATCTAGTACCCATAACACAAGCTCTGCTTAGCTTGGGGCTAGATAATGCTGTGTGAATTGTCCAGCATTATTATTATTATTATTATAAATGATGAAACAATGAAGATACATTTTAACGTCTTAGATACAAAATGGTCCCAACTCAGCTTATGCAGGTATTTCATAGAAAAAAACCTGCGCTGGTTTTCTGCTGGGGCCGGTGGGACCGAGGAATTACAAATAAAAAAATATTTAAAAGCGAAGTATTACAGTTATTTACAAAACAAAATGAAACGAGTAAAAATTAAACAAAGAAGAGTATTTACCATCGAAAAAACTAAAAACCATTGAAACGATTGAAACATACAAAACAAGAAAAAAAATTGTATAAAAATTATGAAATAGAAAATAAAACTGCTTTTGTACACATTTTACAATGTTAAATAGCACTCGTATCGTGTCTGAGAGGTTCCTGCTCCTTTTGCCAGGTAAGCAAAAAATTTTTGTTTTGAAAGCATGTTAAGCCGTGTGTCCTGCGCCTGACGTCACCACGGCTGTATCAGTCTGCCGTCCTATCACATTATGAGAACGAGGGAATACAGAGTGCACATGTGTTTGCACAGACACTTGTTCACTATAATATGTCCTGCTCAACTAACTAGTCTCCGTAAAGACTGACCGCCGTTCTCGAATTCGGCTAGCTGTTGATAATCATTATCATCACCATGATATAAATACCAACACCGCAATAATAAAGTAAGTACCAAATTTAACTCTCCCATGATATAAATACCAACACCGCAACAATAAAGTAAGTACCAAATTTAACTCTCCCATGATATTAATACCAACACCGCAACAATAATGTAAGTACCAAATTTAACTCTCCCATGATATAAATACCAACACCGCAACAATAAAGTAAGTACCAAATTTAACTCTCCCATGATATTAATACCAACACCGCAACAATAAAGTAAGTACCAAATTTAACTCTCCCATGATATTAATACCAACACCGCAACAATAAAGTAAGTACCAAATTTAACTCTCCCATGATATAAATACCAACACCGCAACAATAAAGTAAGCACACAAATTTAACTCTCTTAAATAATTTAATATGATTACTTGATTATTACTTAGCTTTTCAGAAAATTATACACAATATTCATTTCAAATTATATTCGCTCTTGAGAGAATTGTTTGAATTATCTCTAACTTAAAACAAAGTAAAGTTACTCACTTTCTTTGATCTAGCTAAGTAACTGTACCTTTACTGACAACCCATAAATATTAAATCACTATGCCCGAATGGAGAACTCAAAGAACTACACGATGACATAACTTGGGAACTACCTGCCATCCATACTATCTGAATAAGGGTTGGATGTCCTTATTACTTATTCAACTCGTATTTTCATTTACCAACATGGCACTGAAACGTAAACCGACAAGAGCTGAAAGATTTATGATCCTGGTAGGTAACATTATAAAAGAAATAATGTGAACATGTAAATAGCGTCCGACGGTAAGCAAACTTTTTGTTTACCGTCTAACGCCGAAAATACAAAGCTGAAACTCTCCAAAAATGAAGGAAAAGTAAATCGTATGGAATGGAATGCCATGCGCCGAGTCAGATACGTTATTTCTATTTATTTGAGTAGGTATGTACTTACTTATTTCTAACAAACATTAAAAAAATAAATCACACAATGGAAAATCCACATAGCATCATGTAGCACGAAACTAAGCAGAGCTTGTGTTAAGGGTACTGGTGGCTGATATGTGCTTAACGTAATACATAGGTAGATAGATGTTTTTTGATACTGTTATCCGTAACACAAGCTCTGCTTAGCTTGGGTCTAGATGATGCTTTGTGGATATTGTCCAGCATTATTTATTTGAATGGTTCAAGACGTCCCAAAGTCCGCTAGAGACATTTGATTCTATGCACAATGCTGGTAATGCTAAGCATCTATAAATACATAACATTTTACACACACATTGTACATTCATAACGTCGTCGTCTATATTTATCCCCAAAAAAAGGTCTGTAAAAACTCAATTCCTGTCCAATAGATACTTTTAAGGTCAATAAAAATGGTTAGATATGTGAGGTGCAACAAATTATCAATTTTCAAACTACAAGGCCCTTTTAGAAAGTGGGGCAACTATCCTGGATTTCTCTATCACAATGTGCCCCAATTGAAATCCATAGATCAAAATACATGGTCCAGTATTAGAATGGGTCGGGTTCACAGGGTGGAATGCAAATGATATTGCGAAAATTGGTCAGTACCAATATAGCTACAAGAACGGATATATCCGACATCTGATTTTGACTGTCCCTTCGATATTTTTGTAGACACGTGAATTGCCACGAGTGGCATAAAGTCGTAAGTTTGTTTCTTTTTTGTCGACTTCAGTGGCGTGGCAATGTGTTCTAGCTAATCCCTAGGTCCTTACTACGTAAATTATTCTTAGCTTCTATAGTATTTTTGGTATATTAAGTAGCCTATTTTCTAAGTAAGGCTATGTTCTAAACGTACGTCAAATTTCGTCTTGATCTGTTTCAGTGGTTTTGAAGATCATAGGAAACAAATATAATTCACGTTTTCATGAACTACGCTTTATTATATAGGATAGGATTATTATTATTTTTTGGATTTCTGCGGTTAGTTAGGGATAAAAATGCACTAGAATGATTTTACAACGAGACACGCATGGCGTTTTGTTTTTTTATAAATTAATTTTATCAGTGCTTCAAAGGCACTTCTTCGATAATCGTCTCTCGGTGGGGTTTAGGAAACTGCCTAAGCTGTATCAACAGGCAGAACTGTCTAAACTGTAGGTGTTTTGTTCCATGTTTTCCTGTTTCTTTTAATGTTATGCTTGTGTTTTTTTTATATTTTGTGTACCTTTCAAATGTAAAAGAACGTATACTCTGTGTATATGTATTTGGAACGGCGTTAGATTTTGCTTATTTTCAAGAAAACACAATTTAGGACGAAACTGGTTCAACCAAATAATTAGTAAAAACCTGCGAATCAAAACATAAGTCATTTCATAATTTGGTCCAGATGATGATGAGATCTGGACCAAATTATGAGCAAAAGAGCGCACTTTCAGGATTACTTTTTAACGTATTTTATTTTTATTTTATGCAATTGCAGTTTTTTACCATGGGGATCCCGTGAATACTAAAATCTAGGCCTAGTTTGACAACCAAACCTTTCCTTGTTATGTGTTAGTTGTAAGTTACATAATGCACATATTAATATTGTAAATACTTACTCATATGAGTTAAAGATTACATAAAAACAAATTGAAATTAATCACAAAAATTATTAAAAATACTTCTTTTTTACTTTACTACCGGTCCGCCTCAGCTAAGCACGGGTATATTCTATAGCCTATCTATGTTACTCAGTGATAATGTGGCTTTCTAGCGGCAATTTTTTTTTAAGTTTATTCATTTAATACTAAAATACAACTTTATAATGTTAGTGAAGAAAATCGAAATAATATCAAAGCACCTACCGTAACTACATTGGTGCTTACTTATCTAGCACTAAAAGAAGGTTGTTCAGATCAGAGCATAGAAACAGTCCTAAGGGGTTTCTGTTTCTATTTTCTATCCAGTGATCTCATTAAAGATCACAGAGTCAATATAATTAACTCTAAAGTTCCGTGAACCGTGGTGACTTTATTAAAACGACGACAAAAGTGTTTCCCAAATGTAAATAAAGATTCTGTATGTACAAATACTTCTAATAGTCTGCGGACTATACGAGAAAGGCTAGACGCTGAAAAACAGAGATATTTTTAGATTTTGTTCTCTTATTAGGGTTTTGAGATCGGTTTCGAAATCTTTATGGTCTCGCTCTGCCTGTCCCTCTTTTTTCTTGAATATCTCAGTAACTACGGCAGCTATCAACTTGAAATTGAAATAATAGTACATTTCCTGTGTATAACTGATTTAAAGAAAATACATAAGTAAATAACTGAAAATTAAAGAACAAATAGTGATGTTGAAATTTCATTTAAGGGGCAAGTCGGGGATTCAGATGAAAGGTATTGGTTTGTACATTTTAAAACAGTTTTTTGAAATTTCTGCAAGTTTTAATTTTTTTTAAACATTTAAAAAAAAAATTGAAATAATTACCTATTAATTATAATTTCCTCAGTTTGCAGAGCGACCCATCTGAAATACCTACTATTTTTCCAATTACTCTTTCCGGTACCTTTAATAATTAATCCTAATTATTTGTAGTAATTGGCAAATGTAACCCTCGGCGCGCGAGTTACACTCGCACTTGACGGATCTTGTTATTGGATAGAGAGGGTGTGAGAGCTTAGAAGTCTATACCTACACCTAAGCACTTTTGTAATATGTACTCGTACTTGAAAGACTCGAGTCGAACCACGTCGTTGTCGGAAGAAATGTCTCACAAATGCTCTACATTTGTCAAGCTTTAGTAAAAAGTGAAACTTTAAAGGCTACCTCCAATCTACTACCTCAAATCAACACCGTTAGATCTCCATATCTTCCAAACAACTAAATATTAAACTATGAAATTTATATATGATAAATTTCAGGACTTACTCTATCGATCGTATGTTTCGAAAACGCGATTACATAAAAAAAATCACAAAATTACATCAATTTTTTTTTTACTAAAACATTAATTTTACAATAAATACAAAATTTACGATCTTGAAAATAAGTATGGTAATAGAGCTAAGTAAGAAAATCATTTTATATATTTGGGTATTTTCATATAAGGTCCTAATTAATAGATGATCAGCAAAAACTTGACATTAGGGCTTGCGGTGCCATGCCCTGTCTCGCTCTTATGAACGCAAAATCTTATATCTGTCCTTTTCACAAAAGGTTGAGGTTGTAAGGCCATTAAAACCTTAACGTCGTTGAGTTAAGCGCGTTCGGTATAAGATTTATACCTTTACTCGATGTAGAATGTTTGTAAAAAACATTATATATAAAAATTCACGGCACAAATAACTAAAACTCACTAGCTTGGAGTCGACTATTCGTCGAGAATTATAAGCAATGTTTATTGAAGGAAGGATCTCAAATCGACAAGTAATGTAATTTACATATAAAAGACGCGGCAACATAGAGAATTTTAGGTTCAATAAGGGCGGTTTATAAAAATACTAAAAATATATAAGATAAAAAGCAAGGCAATACGCAAATAAACATAAACATCAATGCTTTATAAGCTTAAATGGCAATGGGCAGGATACCGAGCTCGCTGGACTGATCAAAGGTGGACTAAAGAAACAACTCAATGAAAATTCTCAAGAACTGCAGAGTGATTACGCTATTCTCAATGGATCAATGGATGGGCGACTGGGTTCGATTCCATCGATGGGACAAATAGAATTGCACTAAATTTTATGGCTGGATGGTCAATGTGAATGAACACGGAGTGAACAAAGTGGATTCCCCATTTTACGTTTCGTTTTCGATTTTGCCTAAATATTGTCCTAAAACTGATGATTTAACAAATTTTAGAAAACGTCTCTTTTCTTCTCCAAGTACGTTAGGGGCTTCATAGTCTGTGTTGAAATAATAAATATTAAGGGTGAAACATTTAATAGTTGGGTTGCCTAAGAAAATATAAGGGTACATTAAATAAAAATATCATGAAGGTTATGTTACTGTCTTTGGAGTCAGAATTGCGGCAATGAAACGTTATCAAGAACATACATCGGAACTGTCATTGTCATGTTAGAAGTTTTCAGTGAAATGTTGCCAGTTTAACACATTTTCTTGCCCTTTTTCTTTTTGTTGATTTATTTATCTATTTTTTACGACTAACTTCCTACCTACATTTAATTTTTTATCTTAATGTGAATGTGAGCAATATCAACTTTTATAACATCATAATGAGGGGTTTTCTATTAGCATTTTAAAAAAAATAGTTCCAAATAAATCGATAGGTGGCAGGGGGCGTCAACTGGAAATTAGAGCATGTCAATGTCAAATGAAAAGAAAACAACCTTACGTCAAAATCGTTCTATTTACTGTCAAAAGCATTCATCATCTCATTCATTCATGGGCTTCAATTTCGGCTGGGACTGGCAATCGTCTCAGTGACGGCTATTTTATTTACAATTGGATGGATGGGAGGCTCGAAGGCCATCCTACGGGCTTTCAAATGTCAAATTTGGATGGGGTATTTTACCGTAATCGATCTGCTGGTCGGACTAAAAACGATGGCCTGATGACATCATCCAAACAGCCGGAAAGAATTGGACGAATTTTGCAAAAGACCCAGATAGGTAAATGGACTAAACTGGGGGAGGCCTTTACCGAAAAATCACTAGCAAATATTAAACAAATATAACACCAAAAGCAGAGAAACAGCGGAAGGCTTATTATTACTTTTATTATGGGTGTATACTTTTATAATATTCTACATACTGCTTGGCTAGTATATTTTTTTTATACACTATAGGCGCTATAAGCACTAGAATAGTCATACGCGTATAACTATCTAGTTCCGAGTTAGGTATGTTTAGGTAGGTACCTTTCTTATTATCTTAGCACCTTATTTAATAACTTAAAATCTCAGAAATAAGGACCATAACAATATTTACGATCGCAATAATCTTAACTGTGAAACTTCGCTACAATATTATAATCCTAAATATAATCCTGTAATAAAATAATAAATTAGCTTTTACCGCACTTTCTCTTGTTTTGCGTATCAAAAACACGAGGGTTTGATATCTGACACAATAAATCTCGATTATGTAAACCTTAGTAATATAATAAACAAATAATAATAGAATTAACACCTCGTTATGTCACCGGACGGTGTGGCAGTAAAACTGATTTGATATCAAAGACAAACCGAATATCACGGAAATGAATGAATGGGACTGTAAATTTAGACTTCCGTTTTAAGCTCCCCCGATTTTAAAAGCGGTCTCATTCAACCTTGGTGTCAGTAATGTTTATAACGGATTGCAGATTTAGCAAAAATGCGGTTTCAAGTGGCTTAAAAAGTGGCAAAGAAATCAGAAAAGAAATTGTTACGGAGAAGGTTTGATACGTTTTTTTTTAATTAATGTAGGTAGGTTGCATTACATAATGTTAATTGAAATAAACTTATCTCGTACATTATGCTAAGTTTCACAGCGCAAAAATTCAGTATAGCAAAGGAATCAGCGGGAGAGCTAGCTCCCAGAGAGATTCCATGTTCACTTGTCGAGTAAAAGCCGGTGCGTGCGAACGCGTTGAGAGCTCCTCGCCGCGCCACGAGTTCGCGCCAAAAACAATAAAATTAAAATGATACAATTATGTTCCAAAACGATGTGACATAAGCTGACCGAGATGCCGTTCTACTTTTAAATTAAACGCTTTTAAAAAGTTCAAAACTTTCACGCAGAATGCTCAGACTGTTCGAAGTTTGAAATTTAACAACTTTGTTGCTTGAGAGAGTTTTTGTTGTTTTTCGAAGATGATTTTAGTTTGAGGACTGTTTTTTTGTGGGAGACGTCGAGCAACTTGTGAAGACTTTGTAAGTTATTTGCTTTGAATGTTATTTGTTGGTTATAATTACGGAGCTAGAGGTATCGACCTCATCAGGAGTTGCACTTGTTATAATTTCATGCATTTAATTTTTTTATCTTCAATGTTTTAGCTTAGAAAACTTTGTTATTTTTGGCTAAATCAAAACTATTTCCTTGTTTAGGTATATATTATTGGTGATCTTATGTATGAAGAATTCACTTTAGACTCCCATTAAAATGACTTTTTGAGAATAAAACAGTAGGTATGTATTAAAAAATTTAATTTGTAAAATGTTTTTCTGTTATTTGACGATCTCTGTGACGCGGCGGGCGAAGGTCCGCCTGCGCCCTGGGACAAATGTTTGTAAGATCTGTAAATATTTGTTATGAGTATTTTTTAAGCATATAAAAACTATGTTATGTATTGTATTATGTTTAACTAACTAATCTAGAACCCATAACACAAGCTCTGCTTAGCTTGGGGCTAGATGATGTAGTGTGGATTGTCAGTATTATTTATTTTAAAAAGTATCATGTTATCAGTAGTTTAGGTTCACTATCTCGTCTACATATAAATAACTGTCACTAAAACTTCACAAAACACATTAAAAAAAACACACACAGACTCAGCCAAAAATATCTGCGGATCATCGTACAAACAAACATTAGTCCGCGGTAGGAACCGAAACAGCAACCCTCTGCGTCGCAGGCTGATTTTCTCCCGCTACGCCATAAAGGTCGTCTCATATTATACAAGTTTTTGATCGTAGATCACATAGAGGTTGAACCCATAAACTAATGATGGAATTTGCATGCTCAAAAGGAATTTTTTACAAGAAAATCCTGGGCAAAGGAATTCTGTTACGGGCCACAAATTCTCGTGATTAAATTCTGGAATTTTATATTTACTGGTCCTTCGGGAACGGCTAGTTGGATCCCGGGATAGGAATCTTCTGTTATTTTCTTAGAAAAGAGATAAAATCCTAGATAAACAGTAGCAGTTTTATAAGTTGTAGTGTTTTTTTATATGATAATGATACTATGGTATGAGTATTTTTTTTATATGCAAGATTTTTGTTATTGTTATTTTGGTTTTGTAATAATAGAGTTAGTTCTCTATCTCTATGTGTAAATAAATGTAAAGAAAAGTGTTTCGTGGATATTCTGTTTGTATATTTAAAATGTGAATTTGAAAATTGAACTTTTTTCACCCTCGCAAGGTCTAGGATTTTAAACGCAAATATAATACTTTTAGTTAAATTACATTCTTCGTAACTAGGCAGATTGAGTTTAAACTCTAAACTCCTAAGAATACTCGTAACAGAAAAAAATATGTATATATATTTTTTTGTTTATTATTTTGAAATATTTATTAAAAAAGAAAATTACAATCAAATAATAGAATAAAATTTAAACTAGTAGGTATTTACAATTGAAACAATTAAGCTAACTGCAGACTGTTGCAAACACCTTACAGGTAGCTCAACTGATCCATATCAATACCAGTCGGAAGCGTGCCCAAGACACTGGCTGCATTGCCCCGCTGTATGGCAATGCTGATGCGCTGTGCCAGATACTCACCAGCTATCAGGTCACGCGTCGCTTCGATCTGGCGCTCAGATTTATCTATTGATATCGATGTCATACGATTATGTTCAGGGTGAAAATGATTATAATAACTTAATAAGCAGCTATTATCCTCCTTATGTCAATGGCATAGCAACCTTGTTATGTGTAGAACTTGAATTAATGCAGCAATATCGCAAACATTAGCATACTCTACCTACTACATGTATGTACAAGATACCAAGTACAATGTGCACTACGCCGAAAGGGAGTGATTCTGGACCGCGAGGGGATCAACTTATAAATATTTTTTTTATCAAATAATGTTTTTTTTTGTTTCTATTCGTTTTTTTTAAGCACTCTTGAAAACATCAAAAATTTAACTATTATTTCATATCAGCGCCTCGCGGTTTCACCCGCGTAGTTCCCGTTTCCGTAGGAATTTCGGAATAAAATAGCCTATGTGCTATTCCAGACTATTATCTATCTCTGTGTTAAATTTCATCCAGATCGGTTCAGCTGTTCTGGTGTGATTGAGCAACAAACATCCATCTAAACTTCCGCATATATAATATTAGTGTGATTTTACAAATGTTTTTTACTTGTTTTTTCAAAAAGCATTTCGTTATGAAATTATTACGCAAATAAAACCCTTTGAAATTTCAAAGCATTAACAATAACGTAAGAATACCCATGAATTAACTTGATTATGAAGAATACAATTTTAATTATTTTCAAAACAGGAAAAACATTAAAGTCATTTAAAACGGGATATTTACCATGATTCGATTTTTGAGTTTTCCAATATTTCGGCACAGTTTCATGCGCCATGATCACGGAAGAACTAAAGTCACTGCGAGTTGGTAAATAATGAAATATTGGAAAACTCAAAAATCGAATCATGGTAAATATCCCGTTTTAAATGACTTTAATGTTAATAACCATGATAGTTTTAAAAGTTTTATAGGAAAAACATTGTTCCAAATTTAAAAAAAAACCGTAAAACAAAAGGTGATCCTCCCTTGCGGTCCAGAATTACTCCCTTTCGAATTAGTACTCATGTTTCGTGACACCCTGTATATAACTTACATGTTAAATTGTGACACTATAATTAACATGTGAAACCTCTTACGAGGCTGAACTCTATTCTATGCTGTTTATGCAGATATGTAGGTGGTAGGTACAGTACAGGGCTCAAACACTGCAAACAGTTTTACAGGAAGGAAGACTTTACTGAAGTATACTATGTAGAAAGGTTCCTTGACTGCCTCGTTGATCTAGTCAGCTTGATCAACCGCTGATGATGAAGTCCTAGGTTCTAATCCTGGGTCGGGCCAAAAGTTGTTATTGGGGGTTATCCAGCAAGGAATATATCTCAATCGATTAATTCACAGAAAATAATTGAATCTTGCCGTAAATATGTCTCTGTTAGTATTTTTTTTTATGACTGAGCTCTGTGGTTCTTTCTCATTATTCATCTTACACGTAACACACTATTTTTTTTTTTAAATAGAACAATTTGGTGTTCTAATCATGTAAAGCAAATCAAACATTGATTCGACTATGACGTCAAAAACATTTTTGCATCGAGGATTTTGGCTTACCGATTCTTATATTATTTTCACATTACAGCACAAGACTTGACGAAGAATATAAAATGATACTATCAAATGTATAGTTTGTCTAAAAGGTTATATTCACCAGTATCAGCCCAAGGTTGTTCACCGCTGGATAATTGGGCTTTTTCAGCAACTTCCCTTCTATTAATTACAAAAAATTAAAACAATCCCTAAAATAAGTAAACAAAAGTTATAAGAAGTCATTTATAACGGGATATCTAGCACGATTTGATTTATGAATTTTCCAATTTTCTCTCACAGTTTCATGCGCCATGATCACGGAAGAGCTAAAGTCACTGCGAGTTATGTTAATAACCATAATAGTTTTAAAAGTTATAAGCACGTTGCCTGCTATAAATATCAAAACCAGCTTAATAATATGTTATATGACGACCTCAGTGGCGCAGCGGGCGAGAGTCTGCCTGCGACGCAAGAGGTTGCGGGTTCGATCCCCGCCTCGGAACAAATTTGTGTACGATCTGCAGAAATTTGTTCCGTTGGTCTGGGTGTTTTCTATGTATAATAAAAAATATCTATCTATGTAATGTATAATATTACGCATATCAGTTATCTAGTACCCATAACAAAAGCTCTGCTTACCTTGGGGCTAGATAATGCTGTGTGAATTGTCCAGCATTATTTATTTATTTATAATATCATCGCCTGATAGATCGGTTTGTGGTCGAGCTGCCCGGGGCCTTAATCTAAACTTCGTACGGACCAATTTACGCTATTTTTGGATCAATTTAAATTTTCAACATAGCCGAGCAGTGGCTTAGTTGTTTTGTCATTGACACTGGCCCAGAAAAGCACGTGTTAGTTTATCACCATTAACATTGTAATTTTGCCTTTCGTAAACGCCATTAGAAATTAAATTTTTAATTTTGGCATTGTATTGAATATAGGATATATGATATATAAGGTTTTATAGGATTACTTAATTTTAATTACGGCGATTCCCCGAGCGTTATTGAAAGTACGTTCAAAGTTTTCAATGGGTAGTTTGTGATACCTATTAAGTTTTTTTTAATGCCTTTGGAATATTTTTATTTTGTATAGTTTATAAACTATTGCCTTTGGAATATTTTTAAAATTAAAATATTCCAAAGGCATTAAAAAAACCTTAATAGGTCCATTCAGCCGTTCTGGCGTGATTGAGTAACAAACATCCATCCATCCATCTATTCATCCAAACATTCACATTTATAATATTAGTGAGATTATTTGAAATTGCCATTGGTCTCATCCATAAACATATTGCTGAACAATGAACAAAAATATTCACAAGTATAATATTTCGCGGATATTCATTATAGTACATATTTTTGTAATCTTTTACTTAACACATAAGATTTATGTACTAATAAATAAATAAAAAATAAGTAGGTACATGGCCTTCTGGTACCACAACCTGCCTGCAGTGAATGCGTTTAACCATTCTAAACAATCAAATTCAATCACGGTTGTCTGGTAGAGATCGCTCTTGAGCGATAAGACCGCCAATTGTTACATATTTGTTTTTTTTTTTATTTCTTTTATTTTAGCTTTTTATGTATATGATGTGTGCAATAAAGCATTTTCTATCTATCTATCTATCAAATTTTGGTTGATGTCGTGAAAAAAAAAACATAGTTTGTGTTGTAGGTCCATAAAAATGGACAAAACACAGTTCTCTCTCTCTCTCAACAGCCTATAATTGGTCCACTTCTTCCCCTGCCATATTGTTTTTTTAATACAGTTCGACTACTATAATTTCGTTGCTTAATTGTAATTGATTAGGTAGGTATTGCTATGAATAAACTCACTGTGAGTATATTAAAGACCGGGCCTTACAAGAATTAAGCTCCGAGAGCTTTATAAATGGTTATTATTATAGAAAGAGGTTCAATAAAGACGATATTAGAGAGCTAGCTGTTTACCCTGCCTTACTCAGCCATAAAGTAAGTGAGGTAGGCTTTTTTTTACAAAATCTATTATCTCAATTTGATTTGATTTATTTGATAATCTTATTAATCTGAATTTATCTAAGTATGTAAGAATGTAACGGAGTTGGTCCTTTATTTGTACTTAATGTGTTGCTGGAAATAAGTTCTGAAACACAGACCCAAGGCTAGGGGCTCTGGCTACACGAATTGCGAGACCATTTGAACTTGGATTCTATAACCTTCTAATACCAATACACTGCGTTAACTAAACCAGGATTCCACTTATCTGAATCCTTCAATGAAAAAAGAGGATGGAATCCTTCCATTCCTTCTCTGTCGTTCTCCTGTAGAATGAGTGGTTTTCGAGTGGCATTATAATAGAAAAAAAAATAGTTCCAGGTATCTCAATAGGTGGCAGGGCGTCAACAGGAAATAAGGTATTTCAAAGTAAAATGAAAGGAAAACTTTGACTTTTCCAAATCGGTCCATTTTGAAGTAAGGTTTTTCCTTTCATTTGACATTGACATAAGTACCCTAATTTCCAGTTAACGCCCCCTGCCTGTCGAGATATTTGGAACTATTTATTTTCTTTCTAAAGATAAAAATCGAAACCCCCTCATTGGTCCAACATCAAACCATAGCCGCTTAAAAATCGCATATAGTAGAATAGGCGCATTATCATTATCAATATTATAATTTATTTTGCAAAGTTTACTTCGATCAAAATAATGATCTCGCTTACAGCTACCCACTTATAGGTACCCAGATAAAACAGATCGTTATATTAAGAACAATACATACAATTATAGATAATTATATGTCATTGAATACACACTGCTATTTTGTCGCTCGTTTCTTTCCGGACTTGGCTGACACTCTACCGAGCGTCTCGATAACAATATAAATAAAACTGTATATTTATGGATTTTTAACAGGTTATAGTTTAATTTGTTCAACAGTCTGCAGTTAGCTCAATTATTTCTATTGTAAATACTAGTTTTAATTTAATTCTATTTTTAATTGTAATTTTCTCTATTTATTCGATTTACTCCACATTTGTCCCACTTTTTCGGGCACATTCATAACGCAGTAAGACTTAAAGATAGATTGCTGATTTGGGAAATAAAAAAAAAGAAAATGTTAGTGAAAAAAAGAAACTATCAACAGTGACAGCAAATGTTAAATGTGACAGAAAGGTCATCGTTTATTAATCTAGATAATATAAGTTAATTTATGTTATGACACATCCATCGCTATCCCATTTAAAAGTTATGGTGGAATAAAGAAATTCATACCTTAAAATCAATCTTAACAGCCTATAATGGCCCACTGCTGGACATAATACAATACACGAATTCTCAAAAAATTATACAACTTTTTTGAGCCGTCGCGTAATTAGGATTACGTTTTTAGTTACATGTCGATTGAAATATTCGTGGGGGCCTACCACGAATATTTCAAAGTAGAATTAGCTCCAATTTATTTTATACTAGCGATTTCCCGTGGCGTATGTCCACTCTGCCAAATTTAATTATGTTCCGTTCAGCCATTTAGGCGTGAAAATGTATTAGACAACATACAGTCAGAGTTACTTTCGAATTTGTAATATTATTGGTAGGTATAGATGTTTGTTTGTAGGTAAGTAGTTATATTAAGGGACCTTATGTTATTGACAATCACTTATCCCGTTGATTGATGGGGGTAATGGATCTTCCGATCTCCCGCACCTCTATGACATGACGGTCACAGTCCACCTAGTCGTATTTGATAACGGTGCGTTCCTATGAGTCGACAATTTTACCCACCATTCAACACAAAATCAAACTTAATTTCTAAATTATCTAAACTATTCTACAGCTACATTCTCTATTTTTTGAAGTCGGTTAAAAACTATACCTATAACGAAGTGTTCTTGAGTGGAGACCGCGAATCGGCAAACGAAGTGTAGGACGCTTCTTTCATCAAAGGTAAAATGCCAAAATATGTTATCCTAAGACTATACCATTGTTACGGTGAAAGGATTTATTTAGTGTAATTACGCCCCGGTACGTTTGAAAAGGTACTTGCACACCCAGCTTGTTTGACAGGTATATAAACGACGTGCTATTTTCGCATCCATTTGTTTCATGATAGTTATAAACATCTGAATATTTTGGTTTCCCAAGAGTGATAAAATCTTTTGTTTCGTAGACAGCAAAAATGGGGTTATATCGAGGTATAATTTTGGAAGAAGCCTTTTCCGTAGTCCTATGAGGAACCGGGATTATTACGTGTTGACGTGTGGAATAGAGTATCAAAATAGCAGTGCTGGTGGGATGCGTTTGTTTTTAGAAGCTTGAATTTTAAATATAAGCTTATTAAAAGTTAGGAACGACCTTAGCTATAAACGACCTATTTATAAAAACTAGGGTAGGTTTTCTCTTTCGGTAAATATTTTTAATGAAAATATAAGTTTGGGGTGGAAACCCTAGGTCCTTGGGGTCCTGGGGCACACGTATCTATAAAGATCTTACAAAACTACTAATAGAGTCCACAGTTGATCGGAATGCTGGTTTTTATTTCGGTCAATGAATTAGCATTGCCATTCAACGTGGCAATGCTGCTAGCATTCTGGGCACTCTGCCTTCTGGTGACGGCTTTGATTTTTAAATGTAAGTGTAAATATTACTTGTAATAATTTTTTGCTGTTGAATATATGACTATAGCAACCAACCAAACACTTTGTGCATTTACATTTAAAAACAGCAGCTACTTACCCAATAAAAAGGTAAAAACTTCTATGTCTCATAATCATAACTCTCCTAGAAGCGCCCCCACGCATACCCCGAATTAATTTATTTACATTATTCAACTTAACTGTCTTGTTTATCTTTAGATCGGAAGTGGCATCCCGTTTATCTATAAATCGGAAGTGGGTTTACCCACCCGTCCACTGTGTGAGTAGTTCCGGATTATTTTCCTGTAGGTAAATTAGATAAAGCAGTGTAAAACCGTCGGCGCCCACGCATCATTCTGAGAACTGCACGTTATCACGATCAGTCCGTAATGACACTAAATATACTTTTCCTTGCTTCATATAAAAATAGTTGCATGACATTTGCGTTTATACTGAAAAAAAAACAACTTTACTTTGATGAGATAATTCTCTGAATCATAATCATTGGGTTCTTAATTTACCTACTTGTTTAAGAAAGGCAATATCGTCAAAAATACATAAAAAAAAGTTGAGAGGTATCTATAAGAGAGAGAGAGAGAGACAGACAGAGAAACATGCGCACGCCGCCGCATGGCTTACAATAGCTTACTATAGCAAAAAGTGTCGATACAACTTTTCGTGAGAATTTTTTCCGTCCAGCCCCCTTTCACAACGCGCGATAAGGAACTTAGTTCCAAAAACACCTACTTAAATTGAGTTTCACGGACAGCCCCCTTTGCAGGGGGTGCATGAATGCAGAGGAGACGGCCGCGCATGTGCTTGTAGAGTGCGATAACGTATCTTCTCAAAGATTGCAACACCTTGGTACACCGAGGACGCCTGGGGAGGCATGCACCGGCGTCAGCAAGCTGCTGGCCTTCCTAGAGGACATAGGGTGGTTAGATTAGCAGCCCCCCAACCGACACGCAAAAAGGGCCCACCTGTGGCCTAGTTGCAGAGACCAGTCCAGGAACAAAGTACAAAAAAAGTACTACCTACACATATGCACAAGCTTTGAATTACCTTCATAATTTTCTCTTTTATGTTCGTTCGAAGAAATCTAGCATCATTTTACATAGAGAAGATTATCATAGAGTTAAGTTCGTTAAAACATTTCAAAGCGATTCCTTGAAATATTGCACCTGAAGTCAAACGATATCAGTTCTGTGAAAAAGATTTCTTTCAAACACTACAAGTATATTGGCCACAGGTTTACCCGTCCTGTATACCTGCAATTTTGGTCAGGCGTGAATTCAAACACAGAATATTGATCTTGTAATAGTAAAATAATGTAAAAAGGTTTTATTTTTGTCATACAAATGAAAAAGAAAAGATAAACATAGAAAAAGAAAAATAAGTGACAAAAAAATGGGGGCATCGCTCAGCATGTGCCTAGAATGGTAATAGGTAGGTTAGGTAATAGAATACAATCTTAGCTACTACGTAATACTCTGCAATTTGCCCAGCATTATTTTTGTAACGTGTTATCACGAGATACCATACTAAAATTTACAATACATATAAACTAAATTCTGCCCGCAGTTTTGCACCCGTTGTTTCTATGGAAACGGTTTAAGGTTATTTCTTCCATTGGAAATATAAGTACTTATATAGTAGGTACTATATAATATAGTACTTTTTGCAATTGAGGACGATTTGCTGCCATGGCGATTCGCGTTGTGGGCTTTTTTCACCCGACCACTACTACCACTACTCAACCTGATTTCATAAATTCCAAGCAAAAAATGTTAAAGTTTAAATCTAGAGATCTGGTTTCATAAAGACACTATTATTACTGGTCTAGGGAGCAATAGAGTCGAAAATATTGTTGGCATCTTCTTATTTTTCTCGTGTAGGTATTTTCTGTGTTAAAGGAAGTAAGTAAGAGACACGTTTCCGAAGAAACCGATTCAGACGCGGTTACCTTTCTTTACACTACGTTTGCCTTTGTTATATTATATCTGGATACTTACCCTACCCTTACCTCACTTTAAGGTATAAGCCTGTTGTACCTTAAAGGACTAATACCTAAAAGGTGAAACGTGAGTAAAGGACTATTATTAAAGTATTCCCTTTTAGAGCACCAGTTTTAAGAGCACTACATTTACCAGCACCTATCTTATTCGCATTCAGAGCACCCACAAAAAAAACGTTATACCTAGTAGCTTAGTAGGCAATTTAAAATTTCATTTAATTTAATTTTATGCGGGGATTCTTGTTTTCTTTTTACCTGACTGGGAATGAAAGAGCATTATGTTTTTTAACATCAGCTATCTGAGAGGGAAAGTCAGTTCTGTCAGTCCAGCTCTTCTGGAGATTAGCCGAAGTAAGTAATTTATTCTGGTAATTCTTGTACCTACAGGTTATATCATGGGGCTTATGCGATGACATGGATAATACGTGGACGGTCTATGTTGTAACCCAAGTGGTATTAAAAAGAAAAAGCGAGCCCTTCTTCTCAATATTTTTTACTTAGAGACAAAGGTGTCAATCTTAATGAGCCTGTTACTTCTTGGGGAACCCTAATTCCCTATCTAAAACGCTGAAAAGCTACCTGGCGTTGAAATAGGCATCGTAATTTGCAATTGGTTCTTCCTCGGTCCGGAGCCCTAAATAAGTTATACTACTAGCTATCCATCCATCTACTAGCTATATCAATGCTTCATCCGCGTATAATTCACAATTTCATGGTTTTTTCGCGGTATACTACCTATTTTTCTAAAATCAAAGTAGCTAAAATAACCCACTACTATAACATTAGCTATCTGCAATTAGTAAGCTCCGTCAAAATAGGTCCAAAATTAGGGAAGCTGTTTTTTTATGATATTACGATTTTGTGAGAGATTATGTATTATGTTATGTATATCAGTTATCTAGTACCCATAACACAAGCTCTGCTTAGCTTGGGGTTCGATAATGCTGTGTGAATTGTCTAGCATTATTTATTTATTTAACTACATATTATATTATTATATATTTATTATCTATTCAAACAAATAAAATTGAATTGATAGGTATAAATCAGGTTCTTGTTAACTCATGTCGTAACTTATTCCTTCTAAGAACACCCCTGTGGCATACATAATGTGTTTTGAACATATAATAATTATCAACAATTTCAGCTTAAAATCGAGACGTGTTCATGATTGAGATCTATTTCGCGGGAACCTACCCTAATTAAATGTTCATATCGAGTTATTCCTGACTCGTCCCACTGCATTCGGCCCAAAGTATGTACTTATATCAAGCAAGATTATTAACGTGTCAAATTTCCTAAAATATTCCGAGAAAAACAGACAAAGTTTACTTATTCCTAGAGATTAAATAGATACTTGGAACGGAACGAGCTGAAAATATAAGGCTGTGGACACATTGGTGAGGAAAGAACATACCATACTATGCCAATCCATTCCATGAAATTCTTAGAATTGACTAGATGCGACGCGGACTAATCAGTTATCAAGGAGCCATCACATTGAAAATCACAAATAACTTATATTCCCTTTTTATTTCTTATTTTTATTCCTAAGTTTCCTGCTGCTGGAGGTTCGTATTCCACCCATGCTGAAGACAAGGCGTCCTGGCGCTTGTTAGGAGACCTTTAAATCAAGAATCAAGAGCTCTTTATTTAAATCCTAACTAATGTTAAAAACGCAAAAGTGTCTTTGTTTGTTGGTTTGTCCTTTTTTCACGCCCTAACTAATCAACTAATCGACATGATTTTTGACATAGAGTTAGATAAAAGGATGGATAGACATAGGCTACTTTTTGTCCTGGTAAAACATCTAATTCCTAAGGGAAATTTACGGGAATATCCAACTAGAAATGTGAAATTGGATTTGGACGCGGGTGTAACTGAGGGACATAGCTAGTCATTACAATAAAATGTACACTTAGCAAAGGTCAATTGCATATGCGATGCATACAAATGTCATTAGTAGATTAAACGCTATTTCTTCACTGTCTGTGGCCAGTCCTCCGTCCGCGGCGTCGTCGATCATGTTGTTGTCACATTTCCAGTGTAACCATACCCTAATCCATTAAATTAAGCAAAGGTTTATATCATGAGAGTAAAATTATATCAAACCAACCAGTTGCAGGAATTGAGGCGGAATTATATTCAGACATATTCACAGTTTGTGCACAGACATGTAAAATCCTCTTTGCAGGGTATTGATTTTATTCGAACATTATTCGTGTATGTTTTATTTTTGTTTCACTTCCCTAATACATGGATTTTTTCACTTAAACGCAGTTGAAATTGAGAATGTAATCTACAACAACTAGGCAAAAAAGAGGCTAATCGTTTCAAAAATACAATACATCTTATGTACGGTTGTCTGGTAGAGTTCGCTCTTAAGCGCTCTTAAGCGTTAAGACCGTCAATTGTTACATATTAGTTTTTACTTCTTTTATTTTTGTTTGTTATGTTAATTTATGTGTGTAACATAGCATTTTCTATCTATCTATGTAAACAAAGACATCCGTGTGAAAACTTTACATAAACTGATAAAAATATAAAAAAAAAACAATTATAATAACCACCACCCCAAAATCAAAATCTTCCACACCAACTGAATGAATGAATTTCATATAATTTACGCGTTCGATGACAAAGTGACGTAATTTTTATCTACTCTATTCTAGACAACAAAACCCAAGCTTATTCAACAGAGTATCGTAATATTTTCTCCCCCAATATTTCATTGGCATTTTAACCCCATTGTTTACAAAGAATCTAATAGAATTCTAGAAGCGTGTACAGTTTTATTTATTTTGTTTTGCGTTTCAGAGAAAAAAATGTTTTCATTTTAATAACACTTCTTGAAGAATCAAGGTCGGTAATAAATTATATGAAGTGTTACGTCTTGCTGTAAACAGTTAATCATCGCTTGAAAACAAAATGTAGGGCTGTTTGTTTTAAAAGATCTCCCTTTCTACGTACCTACTCGTGGTCTGGCTATTTACTATTTTAAGACGATACTACTAAAGTGTTGTAATTTATGCGAAGGAAACATTATGTTTCCTTATAGCAACATTATGTACTAAGTTTTTTAAGCATAAGAATATATTTTTTGTAAAATTGTGTAAAACACGCATAGGAAGGTCCTAGAATAATAATCTGGTAACAACAATTTTACCCATTTGCGACTATGATTTATTGTAAACATTTCAATAGTGGAATTTTCGGCACGGTCGGGTCTTGTCGTCATCCATACCCCAATGCTTGAAAACGAAAGTTTTCAATCAGTGCGTTCTACCCGGCATGACCTACGGAGCTGAGACGTGGACACTCACGGTAGGGCTGGTCCACAAGTTTGAAGTCGCCCAGCGAGCTATGGAGAGAGCTATGCTCGGAGTTTCTCTGAAGGATAGGATTCGTAACGAGTACATCCGACAGAGAACTAAGGTTATTGACATAGCTCAAAGGATTAGCTAGCTGAAGTGGCAGTGGGCTGGCCATATCTCGAGAAGAACCGAAAACCGCTGGGGTAAACGTGTTCTTGAGTGGAGACCGCGACTCGGCAAACGTAGTGTAGGACGCCCTCCGAACAGGTGGGATGACGATTTGCGAAAGACTGCTGGCAGATGCTGGATGCGGCAAGCTGAAGACAGGGCGCTATGGCGCTCATTAGGGGAGGCCTATGTCCAGCTGTAGACAAATATAGGCTGATGATGATGATGAATAGTAGAATTTTACATGTAGGTCTATCTATCCAGCCAATAGCTCTAACATTTAAACCTGGTCTAGATCTATCTCTATTATCTAGTTATCAATGAACTCCTACAAGTTATGGACGGTATAAACAAGCCAGTTTCCTTAATCTAGCTTTGAATATATTTCCATTAAATTGTTTTATTAAATATTATTACCACATAATGTAGGTACTTTTGTAAAACATAGTAACATATTTGAGGAATATGTACGATGAATTTATATTTATATTGTAGGTAGGTTTTGGTTACATTGATGTTAGAGGTCGCATCAAATAATGTACTTACAGCAGAGTCAATTTAAAATCGAATATGGAAGCATTTTTTTAATGACAGTTTTTTAAAACGTTACTATTTCCTAAAACGATATAGTAGTAGTAAACTACATAGTAACTATATAATATAAAAAACTACCCTGTATAGTTCTAATTCTAATTCTAAGTGGGGGAACTGGGATCTGCACTGACATCTCGCATTGGAGTGTATTGTGCATTATCCCCTGCCTAACCAGGCCCTAACCAGCCCAGTTCCTTGAAGTACCGGAGCAGGACTTTTGGAGATTGACAGCTTCGTTTCAGCTTTTCTTTGGGACAGGTTTGATGTCTCTATGAGACTTTTCAATCCCGTTTTCTGTCTGGCCTCCTCTGTGGCCGTGCAGTGTACCTACCACAATATGTTCCACAGTCTCTTCTTCCAGGAGGCAGCCACGACACAGGCTGCTGTCTGTGACTCCTGTCTTAAAAAGATGGTGGTTCAGCTCACAATGGCCTGTGATGATACCCACCATTGTTCTTAAGTCCTCACGGCTCATCTTGAGCATCGGGTTTGTTGTTGTCCTATCTTTGGAAGGGAATATTGTTTTAGTGTGTTTGCGGTCTGTTTGACGCTCTCATAGGTTTTGGTGTTCCTTTGAGACCTTTGGTGACCCTTTATAGTTAGTTATACAGGATAGTTTTTTTGGAACGAGCAGTAAGGGAAGGTACCTTAACCTGTTTAGCAATGTAGGAAAATAGTCTTAGGACACTATTCATATTTTTAGAGAAATTTTCATCCCCATGCCAGATGTTCAAAACATTACAGTTTGCAAAAAATGTGCATTTTACACAAAAAAGTTTTTTGATGCTTATTGCCCAGTTTATCATACTGATGAAAAACTTCTATCGGACCAACTGAAGTTGGACTAAAAAAACTTGGAAATCGCAAAAAAACTTATTCCATCCATGTGACTGAAGACAAGATGCTATGTGGTGCTCATTAGGCCCATGTCCAGCAGTGTGCTTATATATACATTTTATAAGGAGGCATCATGAGGTGTATACTGCCACGTCAAAAAAGTAATACGTATAAGGTAAGATAATAATAAAAGCCCGATTTGCGTAACATCGCTACGTACGACGAACGATACTCTGTGTAGATCAGGTTTCAGATTTAAGGCGTGGATGTAATGTGAATTATGTTGCGTTGAAACTTTTGAGAAATAGCTTTAAAAAAGTACACATAAATCTATGGGATTTAAGGAAGATTCGAAAATTACAAAAATGAAAAAATATAAAGTTAAAATGAGCAGAAATAATTGTGCAAAGTACCATCTGTTTTCTTAGTTAATACCCTTTTTCTTCTAAACGATCAATCATTTGATTTTTTTATTATCATCACCGTAATATATCAATGCGGAGGGAACGTGTCAAGAGCATCTTCTGCCTATTATTGTAAATAAATATCCTATCTACTTGATAATTTATCCTTTATAATTACAAAATAGCGTCATATATTGCCCCTTAAATAAAAAAAAAACCACGTGTAATGTAAAAAGTCGGCCTTGAAATTAGTCATGTCAAGTAAAGAGTAATAGCTTTCTTTGGAAATAGCAGTCTTAGAAAAGAGGTTATAAATTACGGTATGGATTACGTGGCAAATAAGATGCTGCGATTTGTCACCCTCGCTTTACTTTTGATGGATTTTATCCAGGGGTTGGTGCGTGATAAACGGGGTAAGTCAAATATTACAGATTTTTTAAAGTAAATTGCGATTCTTTTGCCTGTGTAAGGCTTGTGTCAGTCACGCAACACTATCAATAACTCACTCTCTAGAATTTTCTATTATGAACCGACGAAACGAAAAACAAAAGAGTAGGAAATTAAAGGAAAAAAAATTTGCAACATAGATAGTTCTTACTTAGCAATACAGGATGAGAGTTGACGTACATTCGCAGGTTATTATGAAAATTTGTTGAAAAATGTAGAGTTGTTAATACAAAAGGGCAAGTAGTTCAGTTTCTTTTAGCCCAAACATAATACAAGTGATTCATCCTTCAATCTTTTTCTTACATCAAAATATTCCACGCGGTTATTTCAACTTCCTTAGTCTTATTATAGATATTTATTTGTAGCGAATAGCCTTCAGACCCTGTTCGTTAATTGATAATACTTATTTAAATTGGAATTTGATGATAAGCCGGTGTTCACCTTGTCCTTGACCTGGTTTAACACTTTCGCTGTTGAGAGTGTCATCGTCACGCTCGTGACATCGCGTTTAGCAGCACATAATGTGGCATGTTAATCTAATTGGTGTAAAAACTCTTAGTTTTTACATTTATTTATTTATTTATTTATTTATTTATTTATTTATTTGATGGAAAACCAGAAGCTTTTATACACAGAGTTACAAATTGATAGATACCAGTAAGCTTATCGAAGGTTTTCACGGGTAGCTATCAGAATAGTAAAATTAAGACTATGAACTTAAGTTACTAACCTACACGTATCACATTATGTATTTTTGAGTTACAATATTTTTTAAAAAATACAATTTTCATCATCATTATCATCGTTGGTGCCAAAAAATTCTCCGCTGACCTGCCGCCTGGCCGAGCTGACGCTAGTACAGAATAGGTCAAGATCAAATTGTTTACTTAAGTGGTTAAAATTGTTACTCGCTCGCCACAAGAAGGAATTTTGACGGTAGTTAGTACCAGCAAGAGGAACGTAGATAGGGAGATTAAATCTAATAGGCTTATAGGGAATGTTAATATTAATTTTTTGCAGTAAGTTAGGACAATTAATTTTATTCGATGTGATTTTAAGTAAGAAGGATAAGTCGGCGATCTCACGCCGCTTAGAAAGAGGGAGAATGTGAAATTGTTTACACAAATTGAGATAATTATCGGAAGAGTATGGAATTTTTAGACGGAAACAAAGGTACTTTATAAACTTAATTTGAATGCGCTCGATTCTTTTAATATAGACATCATAACGAGGGTTCCATATCTGTGACGCATATTCCAAAATGCTTCTTACAAATGTACAGTAGAGAATCTTGAATGTTTTCGCGTGGTGAAAGCTAGACGCACTCCTCATGACAAATCCAAGTGCCTTAGAGGCCTTAGAAACTACTGAATCGATGTGATCATCGAAGATCAATTTAGAGTCGTGGATGACACCCAGATCCCTAACAACGCGACAGTTCTGCAGAGACTCTGACTTCAGTGAATAGTTGAACGTAATTAATGTTTTCTTACGAGAAAAAGTCATAATGGAACACTTAGAAGGATTAAGTTCGAGTTTATTAATACGGCAATAGTTATCTAGCCTAGAAAGGTCAGATTGAAGGTCAAGAGCATCATTCTGAGACTTAATGATTTTAAAAATTTTCATGTCGTCTGCAAAACTCAGCACATGACTATTCAAAAAGCAACTAAAAATATCGTTAACAAAGATAAGAAACAGGAGCGGTCCCAGCAATGAACCCCTACATCATATAGAGTACTTCTGTCACCTCAAGGTCTTAGGCGTGTAGTATGAAACTTTGCTTAGTCATCGATTTATGCTTGAGTAGCGTTTTTGCCATCGAAAATCGTTACTCAAGCATAGATCTATAAAATCCTTAAGAACCTAATTGTTTACTTACCTACTCATGGATAGTTTGGTACTTAGTACTTACTAGGACCTTTATCAAATTATTTCTAAACTACGCAGCGATAGAAGTAAAAAAGAAAGCATACTTTTTAACCCTGATCAAGAATGGAACCGAAATTGAATTAGATTTTCTGGATTCGGACTAGTTTGGACTGAAGTCAGTAGGACGAATAATTCGGAATAACTCCTGTTCAAATAAGTTGAGTTTAATTGTGACGTCAACCTGAATTGACAACATTGGCTAATTATAAACAGCTTTAAAATGTATCGTTTCGGTTTCGGTAGAATCCAGTTATGAAGATTAACCGACGGCCAAAAGGGGATAACTTCCCCCTAAATAGATCCCTTTCCGGAATTTAGGATAAACATTTGCTAACTTGTGGTCATTGAACTAAGATAAGAACATTGAGTCTGGACCGTTAGCCATTAAAATAAATTGGTTATCACCATTATCATCATCCGCAGCCTGATTTTACCCACTCCTGAGTACAGGCCTCCCAAAGTTTGTGCCATTCACCACGTTCCTGTGCAAACCGCCTTCTTTGCCGCCCCAAAAAAAGGTTTTTAGTAAATATTTAATTACGAAAATAAGTCCAATTAAAGGTTCTTACTAATAAATTCTAGTAAATAAATATGATGCCCAGCAGAATTCCGCTCTTTAACGAAATTAAAGTGAGAAGCTAAATAAAAAAAGGCTGGCAACAGAAATCGGCCTATTACATTTTCAATATCTCCGAAAACCTAATCGATTGTGTAGTATACCTCTCTACTATTACGAATTATACGAATTACATACATACGCATTTTTTTTAAAACAATTTTGGATTTCTTAATCGGAGCATGATGACCTTATAAGTGAGCCGTGTTAAGTTTAACTCTATTTATACTCGCACATTATTGCCTTTACATCCTCTCACCGAATCCGTCATTTCCTAAGTGTTTCCAGCTTAATCGAGGAAAGCTCGAAAACAAATAAACATTTCATTTCCTTTACATCAGAATCCGATGTTTTGGCGCCGTTTCAGAGAATTCTGCATTGTAAAGTGGCTAAGTGTTGCATGCATGTTGTTTTGTTTATCAGTCTTGCATGAAGGTTCGGCGCAAACAAGCTACACCCACGACATGAAACTTACAAGTTGCTTATTAACCAACTGGTTTCGAAACGCGATACTATCTCAGTCATTTTACTTAACCTAGCTAACTAGCCATATAATTTTGTATAATAACAATTAAGCTATTTGCTTAGCAATAAAAGTACTTTAAAATTAAAAAACATTAGGTAGTATGCATTAAAGTTGGTGTATATTACTGGGTCGCGCGCGAGCTTAATTTTATAAACGATCAATTATGTCGTAAATAAAACTTGCTTTTGATGTCTTTGTAAGATAGTACCGAGGCCTTACTCTGAGTTAATACAGAAAACATTCGATAAACCTAATCGAGAACCATTGATGTCTTCCACGAAAAAGGCTTAGAATGATTGCAGACACATACGAAGTGTAGCCAAAAAATAAGATAAATAAGTCTCATTTTCTTATTCGTAATCGTGATATACGTGAAAGCACTGAAGATGTAATTATGTTTGTCAACTCATATAAAATAGATTCGACTTGATCTTCGAAATCAAGAGAATTGTTGAGCGTGTTTTACATCTATGATTGAGGTGTTTGGGTTAGACTTGATACGCTGATAGGACGCAAATGAAATACTTAGATTCGGTGCAAGTACCCACTGAAATGTCTTTCGTGTGTTTTTATGTTTCTTGAAATACCAATTGAAGGCATTTCTGTGACCAAGCTATGTTGGAGGTGCTTTATCTACTAACGATTATTATCAATGCCGCAAACCCGACTGCCGCTGTCATGTCAAAGTGCAGCAAAACACTCAAAATCATTCGAAAACTATCATCGAGTTTGTAAGAAACATAGGATCCTAGGATCCTTGGTAAGAAACGATTGGATCGTTGTCAGACTACGATGAGTAGTTCCGCTCGAGATCCTAGGATCCTTGGTAAGAAACGATTGGATCGTTGTCAGACTACGATGAGTAGTTCCGCTCGAGATCCTAGGATCCTTGGTAAGAAACGATTGGATCGTTGTCAGACTACGATGAGTAGTTCCGCTCGATCCGGTAGGGGTGCTACAAGGCGCTTAATTTATAGGATGGACTCGAACTCTATGGAAGTACCTATTCTAAAGATAATGCAGGTACAAGTCGAACTAGGGCCTCCGCTCCATTAGAACTCCACCTCACCTCAACAGCATAAATATGGTCCACTGCTGGATGCAGGAATCCCCTGATAAAAGCCTTATTTTGTTTTATCTAATGGGGGTAATGCCCATAATCCCCACGCTGGGCGTGCGGGTTGAGAATCGCGGTGGTAGATATATTCAGCAAGAGACGCTGCTGCCCGCCCCCTGGCGTGTTACCTTAGTCGCCTCTTACGACACCCACGGGAAGATTTGGAACTCCACCTAATAAAAAACCGAAGGATGGTCTTTTTGTCATTACGCAGTACGCTGCGTACTGCGGTGTTGGATACATAACCTTATGAAATGTATGAAAAGTCTAGAGTGGTTTTTTGTTACATCGAATTTTGAGTCAGTCGGCGCGGGCGGCGAAGAAATACGCAGTAGGTTAGGTACGCAGTTTACAGCGTACTGCGTAAAATGATTCAAGGCTTGAAGCATCATACCGAAGCGCCCGCAAAATACTCCGCATGTCATTAGTCCAGTTCTGTAGCTCCCAAAATTACGCTATTGTTGGCTGAAGTGCCTGCCCCACATCTATCTATCTACACAACCTATCCTTGAGATCTATAAACATGTATCTAGAATTCCTTTTTGACAAGAATAAAGTCACAGGAAAATCAAAATATACCCACAGTAAATTTTACTAGTTGCACCGAGTTTAAAGTTAGCTATTTTACTACCGTTTGAATACTTTTCGTCAAAGAGTAACGGAATTCAAAAATTTATGTAACATTTCTATAATATGAAATTTCCAGTTGTCCAGGCATATTACAACATTATATGGATTTTTCCATCTCATTTCATATTTATACTATGTAGACTCCCAGTCTTTATAATGTAAGTACTTACTTGTTTCGGAATGCATTATCTATTTTCATCATTGTGGGAAAAGACTTACAAAAAAGCTGACAATATTTGAGCTTTCATATTTACACAAGTAAATTAAATTATAGCGTCTCTATGTTGGATCAATATAACAGCTTTTTAGAAATGAAATAAAACACCAGTTTTTAAAATGTGTTTTGCTTGTTTAAGCTTATCTCCGAAAATTAAATAAGCTCAAACATACAGACGAAAACTGGTGTTTTAAACAAGTGCTATTTTAACTAGGCTTTTACTGGCAGATATGCTTTAGTGCAAAACACTGTACTTTTGTAAAATTTCCTTTGGTTCCATGAAAAGAACCACTCATAAAATTGTGAATGCTACGTGAGGAAGCAAAGCAAATTCATGATCATTCTTTCATAAACTGGTTTGTAAGGAAAGAACTGACGACTGAATTAAATCTGAATTTATAATTAACACACCACAATTGTAATAAATAAGTTAATAAGGCCAAATTTGTTTACTTTATGTAAATATTTACGTTTCTATTGGATTTTACCAATCAACGGATGTGGTGTACTAATTTCCTACAAATATTATGAAAACATGAAAATTAGTTCATGAATGTGACCTTGAGCTTTCTGTCAATGCTCAATCATTTGCAGTTTTGAAAGTAAGGCCCTCCGCACATGGAGCTACTCAAAAAGAACTAGTTACAAACTCAAATTACTAAGGAGTTACTTGAGCGTCACCGCCCATACATTCTCGCACAGGTTCGCACACGACGCTACTAGTCAAAAACCGGTTAGTAACGCGTTAGCAACTGATCACGCGTGACGCGTCGTGCCGGTCGCCGCGCTACTAGTTACAGACTTTTCTGTTTTTTTGTTGTGAAAAATGTGAGCAGAAATAACAGAAGTGACTGAAACCTTGCAACTTGAGTAGCGTCGTGTGCGAGGTACAGTTTCTAACTAGTTTGTAATTACAATTACTGATTAGTTCCGTCATTTTTGAGTAGCTCCATGTGCGGACGGCCTAAGACTCAATTTCTTCAGTAGGCGTAACGCGAATCATCGGAATATTTTGCAAGTATCACAAGTTAGATTACTTTCAATAGTTCTGAGACTTCGATACCAAAAGAGCTACAGTAATGCTTCTTTATTATCCAATTGGTTTTCCTGTCACTGATAGTTTTTTATAGGCCCGGGAGACAACTGAGAGAACTTAGATGATAAAGATTAGAAGGTAATGGGTTTTATTTATTTTTACGAACATTCGATTCTGTTGATAATTTGAGGGTAGTTTTACACTTTTTTAAATTTCGCGATTTGATAATACTGGCGAGCCATCGGGAATACTACAAATGGATCAACACTACGTTGCGCGTCGATGAGTGCAGACATTATTTCTCTAGACAATAACCGTGTCAAGTGACTTAGAGTGTTGGCACGAAAGACAACTGAAAGACCATAGAGGAGAAAGATAGTACATCGACCTTTTAACTTTATAACTTTTTAAAACCACGATCTTCTATGCTAATAATTTGAGGGAAGTTTTACACTGCTGAAGCATCGGGGACACTACAAATGGCTCAACGCTGCGCACCGTTGAGTGGAGCAGCAAAATGAACTTCTGATAGTGCCTTCGAGTGTTGTGAGTGACTGTGACTGAAGCCAACAATCCAGCTGCATCCAGGAGATATCTGATGTCCCGATTTGACAGTCGTGTCACCTGCAACAACCACAGGTTCTATAGATTCCTCAATCTCAGTAGAATAGTTTTACCACATACACACTATTACATGACAGATATGGATCATATACCGCCAGTAAATTATCTTATTTCGTTAGATTACTTAATATCTATGCATACCTACTACAAACAAACTTGTAATATCTCCGCCGGGCCTCAAAATCTAAGTCATCAAATAAAACTTCGCCTGAGTTGGCTTGGATAAAAATAACCTTTAACAATAAGCACATCTATAAAAAATACCATGAAACAGATTATAAGCTTAGTTGAAATAAAGAGGTCTGAAACCAGGATTAAAATAATAGACACGTCTGCAAGACTCCCTTACTTTCTCAAAGATGCAGAGATACACCCATTCGCAAGATATCATTATCCTGCACTCTGCGATAACAATGTATTGCGACCAGGGAATATAATTCCACAATGAAGTGGATCCCTAAAGAACCCAAAGCCTTGGAAGTCCACCCACATGTTCCGGAACTACACGAGCTTAGCGACGAGTAGGTGTCGTTTTTTCAGTGACTGCTTTGTAGAAAAAGAAGAGTAAATATAAATAAAGGTCAGGTTTAAATGCGGAAATAACTTTTATGAACGAATTGATATAACAGTAAAACAACTTCGACGACCGATGTGGCGCGGTGGGCGAAGGTCTGCCTGCGACGCGAAGGTTGCGGGCTCAATTCCCGCCTCGGGACAAATGTGTGTACGATCTGCAGACATATTTTGTTCAGGGTGTTCTGGTCGTTTTCTCTATATAATAAAAAAAATATCTATCTATCTATTGCATTATTATTATTATAGTAACTGTTTTGTTAATTGTTAGATGTTATTGATTGTAGATCGTATCTAGCTTTTTTAAAAAGCGTATAGCAATTTTTACAAAATGTTTTCATGAAAGCAATATTTCAAAATGCTCTGGCGGGTAATATTTATAGGGTTTTTTATACTTTGTTATTGTTTGTGCTGGTCTTGTCATATGCAATGGAGTTGTTGAATATAAATCATCCAATCGAATAGCTTTGTCGTCACGTAATATTTGCTTTCCGGGATTCTATTGGTGCATTGTTATCTGCAATGTTGTTCCATGTATTTTGGTTGGGTTCCATGTATTTTGGTTTCGTTTACTGACAAACTCAGGGGATTATTATGTCAATATTAAAAGCAGAGAATATAACATTAATACTAACGTAACTTTCGTCTGATTTATAATTGACAAGAATTACGTTTAATGACACAAAATCCGCTTCATCATCATCAGCCTATATCAATCCACTGGTGGATATGGGCCTCTCCTAATGAGCTCCATAGTACCCTGCCTTCCGCATGCCGCATTCAGCATTTACCTGCAGTCTTTCGCAGATCGTCATTCCACCTGGCTGGAGGGCGTCCTATACTAAGTTTGCCGAGTCACGGTCTCCACTAAAGAATGCCCCATCGGTTGTCGGTATGGACGGCTCACTGCTACTTCAGCTTGCTTATCTATGTCGATAACTTTGGTTCTCTATCATGCTTAACAAATTTATAAAAATATCAAACCTTACGTCTCAGAGACGAAGTTGTTGGTCTAACTGACCAACAACTTCGTCCATCATACTTCATCCTTGACGTCTAGCCCAAAAAGTTCCGGATGCGTGTGTAAGGCCCCTAACCTCTGGTCAGGAGCTAAGCGCCCGTAACAAAGTATACATTTCCTTGAAATCCCTTGTGGAGATGAAATTTCCCAGCTTGATTATAATAATGAGAAGACTTTATTAGACCGCAAAGCTTTGAAATAAGTTGCTTTTTATACAGCGTTCTGAATTATTGTTCTCATTCAGCGAAAGCTTTGTTGAGAGTAATTTGGTTTATTTGAATGATATATTTATTTTTTCTTTTATTTTTTACTATTTATGTAGTACATTTGGGTAAAAGAGGTTTCATTTACTCCAACCCCATACTTAACAATGGAGAATCTTCTAAAGAAATAGGTTTTTATGTTTCCATATTTATACAACATGACATGTGATAACGGGTTAAAAAAATCTGCTTGTATAAGAATAAGTCGATCATGTTTTGATTTAGGAAATTCATAAGTACAATCTATTTTTATTAACAAGAAAAAGAAGATGCTGTGAATTTCGGTCTTTTGGAAAGTTGAGTTATCTGTTAGCGGACCTCTTTTTACCTACTAAATTATAGAGTTTACAACATCAAAGTGTAATCTTTACAACTTGCTATCTAGACAAAAGCCTTCAAAAGATATGTTGGAGATCATTTATATTACGATTCGTGATTACTTTACGACCAGCAAGTTGTAATATTGGTCATAATTTGCATTCGTCTGTAAGGACATTTGAAATGGCTATAATTAAGCTTATGATTCAGTTAATTATTGAATACGGCTCCCTCGACATTTCTTAGGTCTGAACGTAAGCGTCAAGATAAATCGTATCCAGGGGAATCAAGAAATTAGGTTGAGGCCAAATACTTACTTAATTCCTGCTTGCCAAGAATAATAGGTATACTAAAAATCCAGCCATAAGCCCTAACTAAACAGAGCTTGCCTGAAAATAGTAGTCTAATAAAATACCTTGGTACAGCACCTGAAATAGTTCAATATTGTTCACAATTTATTATGAACAACTGCGTGTTTTATTACAAATTGCAATGACTCTGTCAAAAGCCTGCATTTCCAACAGCGCTGGCGTCTATTTAAAAAAATAACTGTATCAATAGTATTGAATTCCGATCGTCAAACGTTCTCATATTCCAATTTTTAAACTTTATTTTATTTACCTATTTGCTTTATAGTGCGTTACTCGCACTGGGTAAATTTTCCACGACAATTTAATAATGACCCAAAAAATTTCGGTTTCGGCAGGATTTTCACCGGGCGTTCGCTTATCCACGAATACACGAATAAACTAAATCTAAAAATAATGGACAACCTTATCAAGTAGATTTTTATGAAATTAAGAATTTAGACAGCTATTAAATAAATAATAATGCTGGACAATTCACACAACATTATCTAGCCCCAAGGTAAGCAGAGCTTGTGTTATGGGTACTAGATAACTGATATACGTAATATTATACATTACATAGATAGATATTTTTTATTATACATAGAAAACACCCAGACCAGAGCTATGGATGAAGTAAGAATTGGAAGTGGTTTTCGCTGCCGATTTTAACCACCTTTCCGGTCGAATCCTATCCTACTAATATTATAAAGGCGAAAGTTTTTGAGTTGTTAAGATTTTTGGCTTAAATAACTCCAAAACTACTGAATGGATCGAGAAGAAATTATGCACACATAAAGATTTGGACAGCGAATAACATTTAGGCCACTTTTTATTCCAAAAACGCATTTGATGCCACGGGTATAAGCTAGTGAGATGATAAAAAGAAATTTTAAAGATAGATTAATATGCTTTGTAGCTTTTTCAGCCAGAAAGCGAATTCCATTGTACTCTTATCTAAAATTCATGATAAGCGCATGGCAAGGTCGCTTTCAAACACCGTTGTCGGCACTCAGTACACTTAAGAGCATATTTTCTTAAATATCCTTTTCCTTTTCCCCTTGTATAATACGTACATTTCGGGACCCATACACGTACGCGGTTATCTATGGAGATATAGGTGAGTGCCGTTGGCAGAACTAGGTCATAAGACGTTCAAACGTTAACGTGAAGTGAGGGAATGCACTTTAAGAAGTTGGGTGCTTATCTCTATGAGTTACATTTGAACAATTTCTTCGATTTTAACTTTATACTTTCTAGCAGCAAGCAGTCAGTCTTCGGGTAATTTAATAAGGTGGATCTATACATATGACACACCCAAAAAGTATGGCTACGTTAAGAATAAAGAATTATAAAACCTAACTTTGAAAACAAAAAAGTAATAATATTAATCATGCTGGACAATTCTCACAGTATTATCTAGTCCCAAGTTAAGCAGAGTTTTTGTTATGGATGGGTACCTACTAGATAACTGTTAAACATAATACTATACAATACATAGACAGTTTATTATTAGACAGTTTTATTATTATTATTTGTTTATTATCATCATCATTATCAGCCTATATTAGTCCATTGCTGGACATAGGCCTCCCCTTTTGAGCGCCATAGCGCCCTGTCTTCAGCTTAAAGCCAAAAAGACTTCATAATGATCGTTTGCCTTCACATATTCGCCCTGAAAGTTTGATAAAGTCTTATGAGACGGGATAGGCACTATTGCACTATAGATTCCTTTTTGAAATTTAATCAACCAGCATAGTTTAGCCAAGTTATAGTCGGTTCCAGAATTCAAGATATATTTTGTCAACAAAAGTATATTACAAATAACCTATAAACTTTGTAAACACTGATAACAAAAACGACGAATGAAACCAGCTACTTTGTTTACAAAAAAGATCAATGATTCAAAAACCGAGTAGATACTCTACGTACCCAACCCTAATAAAGAAAAAACTTGTACTTGATCAAAAAGTTTGGGACTGACGTTATTAACGAGTGCTCTCCCTAGACATTCCAGTTACTTATGAGTTTATCAAATTACTTAAGTAACTTGAGAGAATTTTATGAAATATTCGAGGCAATAACTTTTCATTAAGAAATCTGATTCTTTTGCATGGAAAGTTCTAATATTTGAGTAATAAATTACAGGAAATCATTGGTTACCCACCGGAAAATTGATTTTGTTTCGGCAGGCGAATTATTTTGATTTAGGACCGTGATCTAGTTTAGAGAGTTTAGTTTGTAGATAGAGTTTAAGCACAGAGTAACTTAAACGAGTGGATTTTACTAAAATATATGGAAAATGTTATTTGTAATTTCCACTGAGTTACATTCAGACTATTTTAGTTCTATAACCTCAGTTTGTATCAAAGAAGTTTTTGATTAAGAGATTAAAAAGAGATGTTTTTTTTTTAAACTTGGATAGTCTCTTAAGACATTGGAAGGTAACATAAAAATATTTGCTTTAAGAGTTACCTTCGCATTTATAATGATTAGTTTTAAAGTTTAACTTAAAATATGACTCTTTTGCAAACAGACGCCTAAAGCCTAAACTTAAAAATATCTGAATAATATTAATCATCATCATCAGCCTATATTAGTACACAGCTGGGTATAGGCCACCCCCAAATGGGCGCTATAGCGTCTTCAGCTTTCGGTTCTTTTCGAGATATAGCAAGCCCACTGCCACTTCAGCTTGCTAATCCTTTGAACTATGTCGATAACCTTGGTTCTGTGTCGGAGTATTCTTTGCGAATATTATCCATCAGAACATTATTAAGTAAATTTAATTAAATGAAATGAGGCTGGAATTGTGGATATTGTCGAAATGAAATAAGGCATTAAACGGCACAAACAAATGACAAACGCCAATTAATTTCAACTTAGTTTTCTATAATTTAAGTTAACGGTCGTAAGTTTGTACTTACCTCCCTTTATATTACTAATATTATTTAGTTGGAGTTATGAGTATAATGTACTGAAGTGATTTGTTCTCACCTGTGAGCATTTGTACCAGTCAAATCGCGCTATTTATGTTGCTGGTTTTGGCACGAAATCTTTGTTTGTTCACTTATGATACCTACAGTTATAAATCAAACAAAAATTGCCATCGTTTTATGTGAACTTCACCTCAAATTTTGTGATTTTTGTTACTAATGTTTTCATACGCTGATTGCGTATAAAAAACCAACTTTCAGTATCTAAGAAAGTAGATTAACGTAAATATCCCCAACAAAATGTGTCCCAACTCCCAAGAAATTATTTGTTTACGGTAAAATCTCTTCTGACCGCTCCAATTTCTTTTTTTATCCACGCCGTTCTGCCGGATCGCATTAAATGGATACATGGTTGGAAAGTTTCAACTCCACCATAGTGAACATAAACAGAAAACATCGAACAAAGTACTAAGCTGATCCGCTAAAGTCATTTCGCGATAGAAACGCTCCCGGCGTCGTCGGCGGAGCGTTTAATCTAATCGGTCGATGCAAAGATAATAATTTAGCAGTTAAAACTTATTTATTTATTATTAACATTTTTTGGGGAAAAATAATTCAAAGGCTAGGCCTAAAAATACCTAAATCTAAGCAAAATTTCAGCCAGATCCATTTTGTAGTCTAGTCTATTTGTGTGAAAAGGTAACAATCCATCTATTTATACAATAGCAAGACAAGATTCGACTAATATTGTACGCTCATATGGAAATAATGGCTTGGTATGACTTTAGCCCGAAATATTTTTAATAGCCCGGGTCGACTAAAAGTTCAACATTTAGACCTCTTAATAAAATGTATTTTATTATTATTTCTTGTTATAGCGGTAAGAGAAATACATATATTAAGAAAAAAACATCTTTCTGCCTTTTACGGTTCATGAGATACAGCGCTGCTCACGGTCCCGTTTTCACTTTGGGTACCTACCGGAACCCTAAAAGCGTGTGAAGCGCGTTGACTTTTGACAACCTACTCCTGTCAAAGTTTGAAAGCCATGAATCGCTCCAGACTTATTCACCGTGTACCTACTACTAGAAACGTATGTGTCTGAGTTAGGCGAGCAAAAAAGCGAAATGTAATTTGGGGCTCGCCTCAGAATGACGGACGCCCAGACGTTCGTCTATAAAATATAGTTACATTACGCTTTCAACAACTACTATCTTACACGAGTATAGATTTTGTCATCAGTGCTCTACAACATTTCTAGTACCGTACTTAATGTTTCAATAGCACGTCGACGGTTGACACCGATTTTAACTGGTATAAGTAAAATTCATTAAATTATGACTACAAAACAAACCAAAATAAAGAAAATATAAATAACGAAAAAGTTGGATTTAAGGCGGTGGTATTTTTCAAACTAGCGCCGCCACCTATTTTACTGTATTACTACGTTGAACAAAGGCAATTTCAAAAATCCAACGTACAATTCGTAATACCTATTATAAGCTTTTTTTTCAAGGCCTATCTAATAGTTTTATTCTATTTAGTTTATATTATATGGTTTAGTTTATATGGAAAATAGATATTGGTGGCCACCAAGGGCAACTTCGATATTCTGCCTAGACCTAATATAATAAAACGATTACAGAGGCGTTAAAGAAAAGCTTGTAATAGGTATCACAAACGGTACGTTTGATTTTTAAAATTACCTTTGTTCAACGTAGAAATTAAATAAAAATTGGTGGCGGATCTAGTTTGACGCATACCACCGTCTTAAATGAGTGATATAATACCTACATTATCATTGAAATACGTACTTTAAACAAACCAAAAATACTTAACAGAAAAAGTCAATTCTACGGTGACTTTTGAGGCATCACGATGGCATCACAAATAGACACCGTGTAGATAGAGTTACTCACTGATGGGTTTAATAGAGCTACCTATCTCTTTTAGACATCCTACGGATGGACTCATTCCGATTGTACAAGTGTGTGGATGGTTGTGTGATTTGCAAACGGGTTCCTGAAAGAATCAGTCAATTTGTCCCAACCGTAATCGAAAGTAACAAAGTCAACTGGTCTTATTCGACGAGTGTCTAATGTGTGTGACGCGCCGGTCATTGTGCCCAGACCAATTTCACGGTGTAGGACGGTTATAGGTTATATCGCAGCCAGGTCTATTTCTGCCTATATTTATTTTAGTTCCCCGCAACTTTTATCAGTTCCTATGACGTGGGTTCAGTGAAAATCTAATGTAGGATTAGGAGATGATTGATTAGGTATACGAGTAGGTTCCGTTCTAATATTTCAATGTAAAACATGTGATTTCTAAGTGCCTGCGTTCTTGTTGCGTAAAATTTAGGATTGTTCCTGATTTATTTGTTTTGAAAGAATTCTGAGTAGACTGTTACTGTTTACAGTTTTTGTTACAGTTTTTTGTTCTTAAAGATTCCGGAAGATTTCATAAATCACGTTACTGTATTGCAAAATAAATAAATTTCAAACTGAAACCAAATTTTTGCAGCTTGGTAGCTTTATACGTTCGTTATTAACCGTTAGTTAATTTCAATCATGATGTTTCCATTCTGTTAATTACCAACTGAAATGTTAATTCATAAATAGCTTTTCACCTACAGGTCATCGTTAACAGGTCTACGTTTCGACGGTGGGCTTCTAATTTAATATCAATATCTCGATTATATAGTCAATAACCCTCCTTCTTTTTCTCCCTGGGCTTCAATAGTGCGTTGGTGTACGACGTAACATTTCTTGTAGGAAGTTTTTTTACCATGAATAGGTAGTAACTGAAATTACACAACACAACAGAGACACATCACTGCTATACTTTTTTACCAAGCTTTTGATGCATAAATTGCAACCTTATTTCAGCATCATTCAACATTTTATTATGTATATATAACTTCACAGTACTTACGACAAATACATGACACATTTACCTGCTATTAAATTTAACCCGTATTCTATGTTTTTGTTTTTTTTTTTTTTAATTATTTCTTCACCGAATTGCTGTCCGTTTCGTCAGTCAGATTTAAGGTCTTTGGCTGAAAAACAGCGCTGAGCAAAAACAATTTTTTTTTGTTCAGCACACGCTGAGCCAACCCCTATTTCGGCGCAGGGTCAAAAAGTCAAAAAGTCAAAAAAGTCAATAACTTTATTTCTTTAGGCTTACAAACTAAGCACTTAGACACGTCAAATATAATACTATAAACAGGTTTATAAATAGTCATTATTATCAAATAGGAAATGATGTTATTGATTTTATTCGCTTCAATTTTTTGTCCACTAGTGGAAGAAGCGAAAAAGAAACCACTAGTAAGTTTTATAAAACTTAAAATTAATACATTATCTTAGTCTAATTATAATCTAATTTGTATAAAACTCAATATTTATATAAAACTAACTAAGCTTAACATTATTTCCCTTAAATACCATTGTCAGTGCGGAACTGGGCGACATCTGGCCAAGCATTAACATCATTGATGTAATCATCTATAGAGTAAAAGGCTTTCTTGATAAGATTTCGTTTTATGTACAGTTTAAATTTACGAATAGGGAGCTCAGTTGCTTCAGATGGAAGCTTGTTGTAGAAGCGTACGCAATTACCCATAAATGATTTCCCTACCTTTCGTAATCTATATGATGGGATGTGCAGTTTGTTCTTGTTTCTTGTATTTATTTTGTGAATATCACATTTTTTTAAAAAGCTATCTTTATTTTTGTGCGTATACATTAGATTTTCATAGATGTATTGCGATATTACTGTCAAAATATTTATGTCTTTAAATAATTCCCTCAAAGAGTGGCGTGGCTTTAATTTATAAATTGCGCGTACAGCCCTTTTTTGGAGAACAAAGATAGTCTGAATATCGGCTGCCCGTCCCCAAAGCAAAATACCATAAGACATGATACTATGGAAGTAACTGAAATAAACTAACCTAGCTGTATCTTCATCGGTAATATATCTAATTGTTCGAACCGCATATGCTGCTGAACTTAGTCTGCCTGCGAGAGCCTCAATTTGCGGTCTCCATTGAAGAGAGGAATCAATATGTAACCCTAGGAAAACCGTTGAGTCGACAAGGTCAACGATCTCATCCTTTAGCATTATCTTAGTTGGAAGTTCTCTTACATTTGGTAATATGAATTTTATACATTTGGTTTTTTTAGCATTTAGTACGAGGTTGTTGGAGGTGAACCAATCTAGTATTTGTGAAAGCGAGTTATTTACATCGTCATAATTACATTTATTTCTGTCAACTTTAAAAATCAATGAAGTATCATCAGCAAATAACACTATATCACAGAGATCTTTTGCAAAAAAAGGGAGATCATTTACATATACTAAAAATAAAAAGGGTCCTAATATTGATCCTTGTGGGACGCCCAATTCAATTTTTGAGCCCCGAGATCTTTCTTTACCAATATCTACTTTTTGGACTCGACCAGATAAATAAGATTGCATTAGGTCCAGTGCCTTGTTGCCAATACCGTAATGTTTCAATTTTACAATGAGTGTACTATGATTTACACAGTCAAAAGCCTTAGAAAGGTCACAAAATATACCAATAGCGTTTTTTGCTTTATCCCAGGCATCCATTATATGTTTTAATAGAGCTGTGCCAGCATCGGTTGTCGATCTACCCTTGGTGAAGCCAAATTGATTTTTATGAAGTAACCTATTAAGGTTAAAGTGAGAGGTTAACTGAGTTAGAATAATTTTTTCAAAAACTTTACTTATTGCAGGAAGTATTGAAATTGGCCTGTAGTTGGCTGGATCAGTGTGACTACCAGATTTATAAAGAGGTACTAGTTTACTATATTTCATAAGATCAGGAAATACTCCTGCGTCGACACAACCATTGAAAATGTAGGCCAAACAAGGAGCAACTTCCTTAATAAAAGAACTCATTACTTTGGTGGAAATACCCCAAAGATCCTCAGTATTTTTGATGTTAATGGACTTAAATGTTTTCACTATATAATTAGCATTTACATGGGTAAAGATAAACACCTCCTTACATTTTTCAACAGATGATTCTAATAATTTAACTGCTATTGAAGGTGAGGAGTTTAGAGACTGGGTAACAACTTTAGGGACATTAGAAAAAAATGCATCAAAAGCATCGGCAATATCTTTATCGTGTATAAGTATTGTATTATTAATTTTTAACCTTATTTCTCTATTACGTGGCTTTGATTTGCCAGTTTCGTTATTTATTAGTCTCCATGTTGCTTTTATTTTATCTGATGAGTTTACTATTTTTTTCCGCAAGAACAGGCATTTCGCAGCGTTGCAGACTTTCTTAAATGTTTTTGAGTAGTTGGTTACATATAAAAGAAACGCAGGATCATGTAACATAGCTTCTCTAGCAGCATAAAGATCGTACAGTCTATTCCTACTTCTATAAATGCCGGGAGTGGCCCAATCAGTGAACCCGACCCTTTCTCTAACTACGCATGTTTTAAGTTTGAATACTTCACTGTGTTCTTTATTTATAACATTTAAAAGTTTGGCAAATAACTGATTAGGGTCATCAGAAGAAGATATATTAGCTACTGCAAGTTCCACTTTACTTTGAAAATTCCTAATTCGGCTCTCTGTGAGGGGCCTGTAGGTATATTTCTGAACTCTGTTTTTATCGTTCAAATTAAGACTAAAATAAACACTCTGACCATAATGGTCTGATTTGAAATGCTTGATCACTGCTTTGTTGATTGGAGATTGACTGCAGAAAATATTATCTAAACAAGTTGCAGATGTAAGGGTTACCCTAGTAGGATCATTGAAAAGATGTTGTAAATTAAAGCATTTGTATAAATTAAGCAGTCTTTCGGCAAGGGGATTAGCTAAAATATCTATATTAAAGTCCCCACACACAATGAGATCCTTCCTACATGTAAATACTTTAAGCAAAACTTCTTCCATAGTACATTCAAAAGCTACCTGATTTGCGTCGGGAGGACGGTACACACACACAATGATGTGTCGCTCCAGTTCCACACAAGAAAGTTCAATAGTCCTCTCAATAGCGAGGTTTACAATATCTTTCCGTTCTTTACATTTTAGACTATTTTTAACTATAATCAAAGAGCCACCACGTATTGCAGATTCTCTTTTATAGGAACTTGCAAAACAATAGTTATTATAAAAGGGAAATAACTGATTTTTCACAATCCAGTGTTCTGTTAAGCACATAACATCAATGTTTGCATAATTTAAAAATAGTTCAAATTCTAGTATTTTGCTGGGTAAGCCTTGTATATTCTGATGGACTATATGAAATGCTTTTTGCTTACCCATTGTCGATGTTGTCAGTTTAAATTTGCTGACACTGTCGTTTTAATGCCCTCATTAGTACTACTACTAACTACACATACAGGCTCGTCGGGTAACTGCGTTATACTATTTATAACGGGATCAAAAATATTATATGCTAACAATTTAGCAATTATTATTTTACTATGTTTGGTTAGGTACATTGTACCCCTAGTCAAAAAAGTTTTACTAATAAATTTATTAGTATCAAAAAATAATACATCATTACTATAACGACATGTCATATTGTACATCAGCATGTTATTTTGACTCAAATTTTCATTTTGCTTTGATGTCAATGACTTGGAGTAGGGGAAAGAGCAAATAATTAGTTTCCCCAGTCCATTCTGTACCTTTTCTAGAAGTACTTCAACAAGTCTAATCAACTGTGACCGTTTCACAGAACTTTCACCAAGCTGAACAATCAGAGTTGTGCTGTTATCCAGAGAGTCATCTTGCTGAATACAGTCAGTAATCATATTTATATTCGCATTTGGATAGCAATTATTTACTACATTTTGTAGAAGCAAGTCACTCAGTAGAAGACCCATGGGTCATGGAGGCAGAGTCACTTACCACCCTTTTTTATTTTTTTGTATCACGTACCTCCATGTTAAATTGTTATTGTTTTCTGTCTGTTTATTTTATTTTATACTTTTGTGTACCTGTGTCTAAATAAATGTATTTCTATTTCTATTTTATTTCTATATAATTTCAAAGTTGAAATTAGATGCTGGAAATATTAAGCTCCACTCAGTTGTATACTCAGTGCGTTCTCGTATTACTTTTGTGTAAAACAGTACTGTATTTAAATTATATTTGCGTATTTAGTTCATAAAACATACGTCAAACATACGAAATTAACAGAGCATAACAATTACAACTAGTACCTAATTACAATTATATTCCTGTTTCTTAAAAATCTAACTCGTCACGAGAGCCTAGAATGCTGTACTTAGTTAATTAATAGTTAATTTATTCAACAAGTTAGCAAAACGTTTTTTTGTTGAACATGACGATGTTAAATCTCGAGCTAGCGAAGCAGTCTATTAGAGGGATTTAAAGGCACGAAAGAAATAACTTTTGCCTAAATACTTTGTTATTTATAACCTGTAACATAACCTTACCCAAGGCTCAAAAATGAACCTTATTACAATGGCCATAGGTTATATTACAGACAATCACTTGGTCGGAGAGAAATCCGCTCCAAGGGAGAAAGCGTTTGGAGAGGACTGTGTGACCCTTTCTAACATATTGACCGGGGGATTGTTTTTAGAATTCAGTAGAAATGGTAGAAAAAGAATTAAATTATTTTATCTTGCTAAACTCCATCATTATTGTTGTGTGAACTTGTAATTTGTTAACTTTCTCGCCCAGGTACAATTCACACTTTATGCTCGATAAACCTTCTTTATACCTACGTCATGTAATGTAACTGGAACCGAAAACAAGTGATTATAGCTCTGTTGGTAGAAATTGTAGAAGGTTTTACCAAATTCAAAGAAATCGTATGAGATTTTTTAGTGATCATTATTTCCATACATATTTTGAGTTTTCAAATTCGACATCCGCGCAATGAGATATTCTACAAAATTTGACCCCACCTCTGTTGAGAAGGCGGAACAAAAGCGAATGCCGCGTGACACGCTACGAAACTTTTACTATTTTCCCGCATAAAGTGTGAAAGGTAGAGTATTCTTCTCGTGGTTATAGCTGTCTTCTCGGGCGTGATGAATTCCTCTCAGGATTTTAGTAACTTCCTCGCTTTGCTCGTGAGTTATTCTATAATCCTCAATTTCACTCTTGATTCAATGACGTCCGTGACGCAAGACACTGCTTTACACTCACGGTGCATAATCTACTATTACTTATTTTCAAAATCGTATGAAAACTTACAGCTATGTCTTAGTAGTTATAAAAATAAAATATTCGTAGTGTGTACTTCATAATTTTGCCGATGTGTACTTAATAATAATAATAGGAAATTGTGATGTGAGTAGTTATAAATAAAGAGGACTTAGAAATAAAAGAGATAAGTTCAGATAAGAGATAGTTAAGAAATAAGTTGCCAAAATTTTTCGACTTTGGCGGGACTCGGACCCGAGCCCCGCCCTCGTACGGGTGTGCTCTAAACCAACTAAGCCACGAACTCTCAGTCGGTTTCATCGAAAATCTTTGCGACCTCTTACGGACTGTAGCGTCGGTGGCTCCAGTCCCGCCGTAGTCGAATTTTTTTGGGAACTTATTTAATTTCCAGAGTGCGGGTAAGTACTATAACAAAAATCCTTAAAAGAGAAAGTTGACAGAGCAAAATTTAAAAAAATACCCAGTTTAAACCACTTTTATCCGACATTTTTTGTATAATTTAGCAGATCGACAAAACCTCACTTCACTTGCAAAAATACAATAAAAATCTCCATTTATCGTACGTTGCATCTCATTTGGCAATTCTGGCATTGGATTTGCATTGTAAATTGGACATTTTATGGTGATGAGTAGGTATTCGCTAAAAATGCTTTGTTAATGTGCTACGAGAGTTCACTTTGTATTAACACGAGGTTTATTTTATTTTGAATTGATGTCAATGAGGCCAAGGCCACAAGACAATAATGTCCTATACAACAAATGAAACCAAAATACGACTTTATAGGTACCTAAAATGGAATACCTTATAGCGTAAATAAAACACAACGTCGAATAGCTAACTAAAGCATTAAATCAATGGCTGTATTTAACAGCATCCAATTAAAATGCGTCACTCGGGGTTATTTTGGTCAAGACACAGCCGTTAATCGTATCCATTGTAAGTTAGTATAAACCGCACTAAATTAGATTTTATGCTCTCTTGCAAACATTTTTATATTCACCAGAACCATGATGACTATCGCGGAAAATAGTAGATTGTTTTACTAGGGACTAAACCATCCCTGTATAATGGGATGTTTTAGTCTCTAGTAAAACAAACATGAGTTACATAAAAGTCGTGAAAGGAGTTCACGACTTTTATGTTATTTATGTATGAAGCTCAATTTTAGAGAAGATGAAAAGGGCAACCATAACCTTTACATTTTGTACGATTTTTTACGAATCGATATTTTATCTAGGATAGCACCATTTAAGTAAGTATCCAGGCTACCAGCGAGCAATTTCAGATTTTAGCAACTAAAGGTAAAAATACATTGTCATATTTTTTTGTAAAACCAATCGGCATAATTGCTAGCTAACGTATAAATTAAAAATATAACTAAATATATAATGCAGTTTCTGTTCCTCATAAATCGAGGTCATCGTTTCGGATTTGGCCATCCACTCTCTTCTTATTAAGCCATCCCGTATAAGGTTTTTATACTCCCGAGTTTAGCGAAGGGGATGATAAGAAGAGTTAAAATGAGTGGTTAGAGAAAATAAAATAATCAAAAGTTACCTTCAGTAAAATAATGCTCATGATTTTCACTTCTCTACTTCACGAATTTGTCGTAAGTCTTTAAACATATTTCACGTGATTTCGACCTTAACAGTTTCAGATTACTTATTTCTTTGTTCGATTTCCATATTATGATCGCTTGATGACATCTTCAATCAATTTAAATAATCCACGTTCACGTTCAAAGAATGTTAGGGAACAACTTTTTTAATGCCTTTGTTACATGTAACGCAAAATAGGTACGCATTCTACCATTAAGGAAGAATCACCCTTCTACAGACATATTTAACATATTTAATTATCAACAGGCACTTGCAGTTACAATTTCAAAAATCAAAGTAAATAAACATATATATTATGTTCATTGTTTAAGGAGCATCAGAAAGTTGAGTCTTTCATAAAAGGACCAAGCTTTTGTACTGGCTAATTCAGACTAAAATAAACAACCTTTTTCGGCCCTTGGGATTGCAATCTTACTTAAGTCCCGCTTCGCTACGTTTTAGTGACACATAGCTACTCGGAGACTGAAATACAAGCAACTGTGTAATGTTACTGACCAAGCTGTTTCCACTTTGAGCTTACACCCTTCCATAATTCGGGAAACAAAAAAGGGCGGACTGCAGTGAATTTCGGCGTCAATTTGCAACCGGAATAATTACATACACACGATTTATCAATTAATTTTATTGAGCTCTTGACAACTTTACAATTGTGTATTGGAAATCAATTATTTGAGGATTAAAACGCGAGGAATTAATTTTTATTTTCTGTATGGACATATTTTAAAATACCTTTAATGTAGATAGATGTTGGACTGTTGGTAACTATCATTATTTCTGTGTCCATTGTTTTATTTTATATCTTTCCGGTGTTATATCTGACCGGTGAAAGTTCAATTTTAAAAGAATATACTAAATGTTATATAAAAATTGATTTATTGTTTAATGTCATGCTTGATGTGTAATGCTGCTAGGTCTCTACTCGTATCTGTATTACTTTACGGTGAATTACATAAATCTCTTTCTCTCCTCATTTGACTGAAAATACAACGCATTAAAATTCCATCACTCGGAGGGAAATCATACAAACATCAAAACATCTAATCATCCATCCTATAAATTAAAAGTACAGGTACTTGAAAAATAAAAAAATATACGCGTTGACTTGAGAACCTCCTCCATTTTTTCGTCTGTTGAAAACAACTGAATAGGCTTATATTCTGCGAAAGCCAGACCTTCGTCATATTATAAAAGTCGAGAGTTTCCTAGGTTTTGCATCCAACAAATGTAAGAACGAATATTGATTATGAAGTTTGGGCTATAATGGCTCTGATAGATGTTAGATTGCAAAGTAGCTGAATTTGCACCAAAAATTCGTTACAATATAATTGTCTAATTTTTAAATTTTGTTTGGGATAGTAATAGAAATCCAGTACTTCCAGTACAATGCCAGCTTCATATATAAAAGCTGAATGTTATAATTTTTTCTTGCGGAAGTATCAAAGTTGTTTTCTAGAACGCCAGACACTTTCGATGGTTCATACACCCAGCCTTGTAGTCCAGTCTGAAATTCTGCCGTAGGTGTATAAAGCTCCACATAAAGTCCGGTAATGCTGTCATGGCCATCTGTGGTAACAGCTTAGTAGTCCATTCGAAAAAAAAATAAAGCTCCATTTTGAATACTTTTCAGGATGGCATCATAAATCAAATAATTCTATTGCCAGACACATTGCATAGCTCTGCCAGACGCCTAAAGCATACATAAAATCTGTTTTTTATTCTTCTATTTTATATTCATGATTTCTAATACAATTCCGAAAAAAATACCTCAAAAATGAGTTTACATACTTATAATATTTAACCTCGAAACTACGACAGAATTTCAAAATGTCTGGCAGGACATAAAGAAAACATTTTATCCCGAAAAAAACGTGAAAAAACCATGGCCAGAAACTTGTTATTTATTATTTCTTGTGTTTAAACTATGCGAAAAACCTCGAAACGTCATAACATAAGTTATAAATAACCAGAAATAATCTCAAACAAAACCTAATATTTTGGCAATGTTTGCTAATAGAAACACTCGAGAATCCGGAGCTCAGAGGCGCCTTCTTCATTTGAAGATTTATTGCGGCTCCACTCAACGTCACTACGCTAGCGATCTGCCGTAGTCGAGCAAAAGAAGTTGTTTGTAAATTTATTTTTGGCGAGATAAACCCTTACACAAAAGCTTTAGGTCTGTGTTCACCAAAAGATAATCGGACAATTAGGCAGCTTCATCGGTTAACTTTGATGTTTAATGTATGAAAATTGGTGTCAAAATCGTCAAAACAACTGTTTAAAATTTAACCATCTGTTGGTGAACTTGGGGCTTAGTCATTTGTAACAAGTCGATACTATTTATACGTTTACCTCCTAAATTTTGGCAATATAACTATTTTTTCTTATGGTAAAAAAGTCGTAACCGTTATTGAACTATGAGAAACTATCTACCACCGAACTGCGATCCCCAACCCGCAGGCCTAGCATGGGGATTATGAGCATTACCTCCGTGAAATAAAAGCCAATAAGGTGCTTATCAGGGGGCGGCCTGCATCCAGCAGTGGACCATGGCTATATAGGCTGTTGAGATTATATGATTGTGATTTTCTTTATATATAAATTGGGCATAGGTGTCACGAAATTCTGAATTAGGTACACGTGTTAATCACACACATAGACTAAAAACAGCATCAAGTAAAATACATCAGAAATAGTAATTCCACCTCCTGGATTGAATGCATCATTGATCATGCATGAATGCATCATGATAAGAATTATAATAGCCTATAAATACCGACTTTATAAATCTACCTTTTGTGAATAAATAAATATTTATTATTATATTCACTTTATTTATTTTAATGTCTCGGTTAAAATTTATATTTTTCACTATAAAAAGTACAATGAAATATTATAAAACTATACAACAGTAAAAATATATCAAAACGGTAGACCACCGGCTGCGAAGCTAGCTTCGCAGCGGTGGCTAGGGCTGCAAAGAGAGGAACATATCATTAGTTTTAATTGTAACACGGAACAGTCTGTTCCAGTAATTCAGACTGCATCTAGATTTAATTGTGAAAATTATATTTAGAACGTAAAGTTAAATAGTGTTAAAAAAAATCATTTTTTCAATCTCCCTTGAGATGAGAGACTGCCTAAACCTATTTTATTAAAAGATAATTATTTTTACATAGATAAATATTTTTGATCAAATATTTGCAGATCGTACAAATTGTCGTTTCATACGCTGCTACTTTTCCGGACTGACGTAAAGTTAATTTTAAAATGACAGAACATTTTATTTCTCCTTCCTATTTTGCTTGGATTAGGTAATCCATAGTCATTCATTTAATGCATACATAATTATATAAGCCATACTTGAATGATGTAGTTATCATTTTATATGTGGATGGTAAATTATAATTATGTAACCTTCCTCAACCTCAACAGCCTATAATAGTCCACTGCTGGATGCTGGTTTCCCCCTGTTTTTTTAACTCATGAGTTTGATGCCTATAATCCGCACGCTGGACATGCGCGTTGGGGTCGTAGTCCCTTCGTCGCCTCTTATGACAACCACGAGAAGAGTTGGGGTAGTGCAAATTCTAATTAGGCACCACTCGGCTATGTAACCTTATCGAGTAGGTATTCATACAATTAAATATTATATACTGTATGGAGCGGTTCTATTCAATAATTATGGTCTCAATATAATGCGAAATCGTCAAGAATTTTAGTAGACATTGTTATTTACATTATTATTTTTTACGACCGATTTGGCGGGGCGGGCGAAGGTCTGCCTGTAACGCAGAAGGTTGCGGGTTCAATTCCCGCCTCGGGGACAAATGTGTGCACGATCTGCAGACATCTGTTCAGGGTGTTCTGGTCGTTTTCTATAGGTATATAATAAAAAATATCTATCTATGTATTGTATTATATTATCGACAGTGGAAAAGCAAAATGGCTAAAGCGCCACTTTGGTCGAAATAGACTTATATATATCACTAAACTCGATTTTTTTTTCTGCGTCGATCTGTCTATGTTTCGTGTCGATTTGAGCATTTTTTTGGCGCTTTAGCAGACCAAAATTTTGTACCTTTGTCATTGATCCATGGACTAAAGCGACGTTTTTTTGGTGTTTTTGATGTTGATGTCGTTTAAGTTATTGATGCGTACGGTTTATTCATGTTTGACAATGATTTAGCATTTTTGTATAATTGCATTTGATGTCATAATGTCTAATCAGCAGTTTTACCTTACCTGCATTATTGGTTATGTGTCGCTTTAGCAAAACTCCGTTACGGTTTTATTTAACTCTTTGGTATTTTAGCGAAACTTAATGTAAGTAGATTTCCATGGAACGATGGATTAGCGTTGCTTGGCATTACAATTATTTTACTTCGATTGAATATTAGTAAAAAAATATGTGAATATAAAAGAACTTATCAACTTCAGTTATTTTACTCTTACGTAACTTGTAATATTTGTGTTTCTTAGAAAAAATACTGGTTACTATAGTGCTTTATTACAGCAGAAAATTGGCAGTCTATAATCTGACATTTTACGAATCGGGAACCAGAGAAGGATTTTGTTATACGTGGACTGAGGTACAGGGCAAGCGTGGTGGAAACGAAGTATGCACTATACTTGCAAAGTATATTGAAATAGTGGACGCACGTGAAACCATCACTTACTTACTTTTGTATTGTGATTCATGTCCTGGGCAAAACAAAAATCGGATCGTATTCATCATCATCGTCATCATCAGCCTATACCAGTCCACTGCTGGACATAGGCCTCCCCTAATGAGCGCCATAGCGCCCTGTCCTCAGCTTGCCGCATCCAGCATCTGCCAGCAGTCTTTCGAAAATCGTCATCCCACCTGGTCGGAGGGCGTCCTACACTACGTTTTCCGAGTCGCGGTCTCCACTCAAGAACACGTTTACCCCAGCGGTTGTCGGTTCTTCTTGAAATATGGCCAGCCCACTGCCACTTCAGCTTGCTAATCCTATGAGCTATGTCGATAACCTTGGTTCTCTGTCGGATGTATTCGTTGCGAATCCTATCCTTCAGAGAAACTCCGAGCATAGCTCTCTCCATAGCTCACTGGGCGACTTTAAACTGGTGGACCAGCCCTACCGTGAGTGACCACGTCTCAGCTCCGTAGGTCATGACGAGTAGGACGCACTGATTGAAAACTTTCGTTTTCAAGCATTGCGGGATGGATGACGAGAAGACTTGACGTAGTTTGCCAAACGCAGCCCAACCTAGCTGGATCCTCCTCTTGGCCTCCTTCTCGAAATTGTTTTTTCATTTCATTTCATTTCATTTATTTATTTTTACCCAACTGCAGAATCTGCCCAAGGTAAGTGTATTCGGAAACAATTTCGAGAAGATGGCCATGTACGACGACCGGTCCTGGATCAATGTGGCCATTGATCATGACCTTGGTTTTATCCAAGTTCATGCCAAGACCGATGTCCAGCATCAGGTTTAGCTCCTCCAACGATTCCGCCATCAAGACTATGTCATCAGCGAATCGCAGGTGTGAGATGTAATCGCCGTTTATGTTGATGCCCTTACCTTTCCAGCCCAGCGTCTTAAACACATCTTCCAACGCGCTTGTGAACAGTTTCGGGGATATAACATCCCCCTGTCTCACTCCTCTGCGCAGTTGGATAGGTTTAGACTGCTGGCCCTGTACTTGGACACTCATGGTTGCGGCATCATAAAGACATCTCAACACCTCGATATAACGATAGTCTACTTGGCAACGCTGTAAGGATTCCAGAACAGCCCAGGTTTCGACAGAGTCAAAGGCCTTTTCATAGTCCACAAAGGCCAGACACAGGGGCTGATTATACTCTTCGGACTTCTGTATAATCTGCCTCACTGTGTGTATGTGGTCTATGGTGCCATATCCTCCGCGAAACCCGGCCTGTTCTGGTGGCTGGAACTCGTCGAGTCTCCTGGCGAGACGACCATCGTAGACGACCGATCGTATTAGCATGCATCAGCAAATAACTACAAAAATGCAAAAATATTACGGTAATACAAATAAATTATCTTTTGCCTGGACATACTTATATGCCCGTTGATTCTATGCATTCGATTATCGAAAGAAGTGTAACCAACTCTATTATTTGGGCACCATCTCAATGGCCAACAGTTTTTGAATTGGCCAGAAAAAATCCTAAGCCTAAAGTTGAAGTTTTGAACTACGCAGATTTTGAAGGGTGGGATAATATTGCAGAAAAGTATTTTAAGGGTAACATGGTTGGAAAAATAAGTAAAGTAAGAGTCGCAACTTTCAAAAAATCGTCTCCTAAAAAGGTTCATGTTAAATATACAATGGCCACCGACACTTCTAACGAAGAAGTTATAGAGATATTAGGAGACAGCACGAAAATGCCAAAAAATATATACAAAGCATCATTCCCTATAAGACTATTCCTGAGCACTTCCATAAGGAATATATAGAGCTGCGGAGGGCTAGTAATGTCCAAGATGTTTTAGCAGAAAGTGATGTTGAGGACGAATGATTTATTAAAAAGAAAAAAAGGCTTTAATCAAAACAAGAGAGGCTTTACTAAATGTAGCTAATTAGAATACTAAAAGCATGTATGCTGATTATTGTAATCACCTTAATAATTTAGATAACCTACCTACTTAAAACAACAAGTAAAGACTGATTTCATAAATTGTAACTAGCTTGTCATTACTATGAAAACAAATGAGGCTTTAATAAGTTTAGCTAATTAGAATACTATAAGCATCTAAGCTGATTATTGTGATAACCTTAATAATTTACGTTCCTTTAATTTTATTTAGATTACCTACCTAGCTATAAAAAAAACTTAACACTATTTTCTTATATAGTACCTACAGTACCTACCTTGTTGTTTATCATAAAAAATACATTAATATGCAGAATAATTTACGTACCAATACTTATTTAAAAACCAACAGTGTTGTTTTTTAATAAAAATTAAACTATTTGTCTAATATAGATAAAACAATTTTATTCATTGTTTTATTTACGTAACACTAGGCCAAGCGCAGTGATTGTTGTCAAGGGTAAATTGAGAAAATTTACAACTTCAATAATTTACGCAATGCACAATGACGATGTCATTTTCTTATATTCCATTCTAGACAACAATCGTTGCGATTGGTCGACAGGCTTAAAATTCCATGAAGTTTCACAAAATATTCTCAGTTATTGCTTTTTTCCAAGACTTGATCAACAAATTACAGCTTTAGCTTGTATGTAAGTATATTATATTAGTAAATTAGGGCTAAGGAATCATGGTAATAACACAATAATCTACTTTTAGCTTACGAAAACTATAGATTAGCCATATTGCACTAGTTTAAATGTACACACATTTAGCAGTTACGCTTCATCTAACTTAACATGTATCAATTTATTCGTTCTTCAGCAGTTTTTGTATTCGATTCAGTTAAAGTAAAAAACTTATTAGTAATTCAGTTTTTATATTCTGTCATTTTATTATGCACTTAAGTAAATATTGCTTTTTTTATCTAGGCATTTCTATTTGTTAGTTTATTTATTTTAATTTAAAAGGCGAGTAATATGGATATAAGCAATTTTTGCTTACTGCACATTTTCTAGAAATGAATTATTTTCGCTAAAATGACAATTATCTCGTGAACTAGGGGCTCTTTGAACATTATTTATCACGCATATGAAAAAAAAAAATATATGATATTCTACATATGGTGTTAATTAAAACAAAATCAATCAACAAATTTTATATTATTTTTTTTCGTAAAAAAAAAAACTTTAAAAATCTCTCCTGTAAAGTTCACATATTGGCGCTTTAGCCATATTGCTTTTCCACTGTCGTTATGTATATCAGTTATCTATTACCCATAACACAAGCTCTGCTTAGCTTGGGGCTAGATAATGCTGTGTGACTTGTGACCAGCATTATTTAATTTTATTTAATTATAGGTATTTTAACGGTAAGGCGGTATGAGTACCAAATCAAGGACAGGCTATACCTTTTAAATTGAACAGACCGCCTATTTTATATTCTTTGAAATTCGGTCTAAATCTTTTTAGCTAGTAAATTGAATCAAAAAATGAAATTTTCTTCGCAAGCGCGAATCTTCCTAGCATTTTATTTTTCTGATAATAGGTGGGTTTTCTTTTACAAAAGAAGGGTATTTAACCTTTGTTATGTTTGTCCTTGTCCGCCGGCTTATTGCTCCTCCGACCATGAAAAATCAAATTGGAAGCATTGGTGTTGAGAAAATGTATTTCAATACCGTTTAGTTTGAATGTAGGTTTATTCTTTGAGCATGAGAAAATTTTTGTTTTCAAAGTTTCTGAGGTATAAATAATCCATAAATTTCATCGTTTATTCTGTTTCAGTGGAGTAAGATTTATATTTTTTTTCTTATATTGTGTAAGATTTTAACAAAGAAAAGTACAATAAAATAATAGAAAATCCTTCTTAGAACAATTAAGGTTTTGAACGTGTAAAGAGGTTGAAATACCTCACCATAGATGCTGGCCACAAGCACCTTCAAAAATGCAAAGCACTTCAAACGAACGAATCATTTATCGTCTATTGTTTTGTCTCCTTCTAATTTTGGAAATATAAAGTTACGTAGTTCTTGTATACTCATTGATATAAAGGGAAGATTTTGGTATAAATAGGCACGCTTGAAAGAGTTAAATCAGTTTTTCCAAAGATGATATAAAAATAAGTATATCCTCGGACGCGATCAAAAAAACACGGAAAAGTAACAGTGGTTTTAGTGAACAGTAAATAAAGCTGAAAATAAGAAAAAAGTGTCTTTTTGGAAAAATTAAGAAGTTACAGTCCACAAAACTAGTATTTACAGACTTAAAATAATTGACCTAACTGCGGACTCTTGCTGACAACCTACGGGTAGCTCCACTGATCCATATCAATACCAGTCGGAAGCGTGCCGTTATTTATGTAAGATGTATTTTTGACTATACATATATGTATCTGCTAAGAAATCTCCCAGTGGAAAAACCATTTTAAGACACAAAAATAAATCAAACTTCAAACAACTTTAAGCTTTTCAGAAACTTTTTATCAAAGAGCAATGGCAATAACTATCAGCAACTAAAGACTATCAAAAGATACACGTAATGAATAGAGTGCCCAGTGCTCATTAGTGTCAAGAAAACAACCCGCAATGAAAGAAACTTAAGAAAGATAGAGTCAGCATTTTGATACCTCTAAGATTATGTTCACAATTCTTTGATTTAATCAAAAAGATTGCTTCTTTTCTCCTTTTTTATTGATCACGATTAATCTTTGCAATTAAACAGAAACGTGGACTACAATATTTTTTTTTTCATATCTCACTTTAATGGCGCGACTGTTATCAAGCTAGAAAACTGAAAAACAAACTTTTTGTACCTGCAACTAGCAAAACAAGTCAATGTTCAATCTTTAAAAAACGGAGGATCTTAACTTACATTGCAATTCTTGGGCTTACCAAAAATGATTTATTTATTCACGTTAAATTTAGAAGATTTTAACGTGAGTCTCGGCAGCAATTTTTTCTCTAATGACGGTAGTTATTGTCTTGATAAAACTTGTTTTGAGTAGAAAACTAAATAACAAGGGAAAAGTTTCTTGTTCGCTTCTAAAAATCAGAATGATCACTGTATTTCCTAGTTGATTTGAATTTATAACGTGTACAAGGTCCAAGATCTAAAAGAAATATAGCACAAGAAGATTGAAATAAAAAAAAAATAGAGATAGTTTAGTACATTATAGGATACAATTTACATTAAACCTTTTGCTTATCAACAATTACTTAGGCTCCATAAATAAGTGAGTTTTTCTTGGAATAAAATGTTAACCCACTTACATCAGGGATAAACCACCCAAGTCTTACATCTTTAGTTTTATCATTTAGGGTGAGGTCAGACATGTACCCACAGAAGTACGAGTGTGTTTATGTATGGTCATGCGCGATGAGAATGGAATGATACCATTGCGATCGGAAACAAAAGCGGTCGGACATTTACTTTGACAAGGTCATCCCATTCTGACTACGAGCGGATTAGATAGAGGTAGGTAGGGAGGTATCTACATATTCGTAGAATGCAAATTAAATGTAATGGTTTTCATTTAGCTTTGGTTCCGGTCGAATTAGGTATGTGCACAACCATAGATGTAATGGGGGTCCTGATGATGGGGTCTTCATTTTCATCCTCATCATCATCAGTAGCCTATATTACAATATATGCTATTTAGTTTCTAATGTAAGTTAGAAAAGAAAATTCTTAAAAATGTCTAGTAGTGCGTAAATATAGCATGTGACTTCAAAAAAGCTGACTATTTATATTCTCTATTGAGAAAAATGTGCATAATTTTGTTTTGATGCTTTTATTGTAAAATTTAATAATTGAAAAGTAGATCTTTTAAGATTAAATCGCAAAATTTCTAAAGGTGTCACTGATCACCGTGATTTCCTGAATTTTTAGCGAGACATTTTTTTTATAAAAAAAGAAAGAAAATTATTTTTAATTAATTTGATTAAATTAACAGAAGCACTTTTAGTTGACAAACTGAACGAAAAAGGGCAGCGTTGTTGTCACCCGAAATGGAGAGCAGTTTTAGTCTTTGATTAATAAAAAATGTGGGTTTTATATTACTTTCGGTAATGACATAACATAAATATTGGATTTAAAAAAAATCTATGCATATAGAGTATTAGCTAGCATAGATTTTTAAATTGGTCTACTGCTGGACACGAGCATATCTTAGGTACCACCGAACACTCAAACGCAACATAGTAAGTCGCGATTTCTGACAATCCCACTAATAATAAAAATGTGAAAGTTTGTATAGATGGATAGGTGGATGGATGTTTGTTACTTAATCACGCCAGAAGGGCTGCATGGATCAGAATTAAATTTGGCACAGAGATAGATTATAGTCTGGAATAGCACATAGGTTATATTTGAGACGTGGTTAAATCTATGTAGCTTTTGAGAATTCGGGGTTTATGAGCGCCATAGCGCTCTGTCTCTGTCTTCGGTTGACGCTGCTAAGCTATTAATCACATAGTTGTTAGGTAATTTCTCTGTTCTTTCCTACGACAGCCTTAATATTTTTATGGGTATTTTCGCGATGTAGCGCAAGTTGTGTCTAATTCTAATTGGGAAATTGGGATCTGAACTGACATCTCGCATGGGAGTGTATTGAGCATTGTCCCTCTGCCTAATCAGGCCCTAACTAGCCCAGCTCGTTAAGGTACTGTAGCTCTTGACGATTGACAGCTTCGTTTCAGCTTTTCTGTGGGTGATTAATTTGAAACCTCTATGAGACTTTTTGATCCCGTTGACCTGTGTTGATGCCTACCGTTGATCTTAGCTCATCTTGAGTATCGTGTGAATATTGACTTAGTGTGTTTGCAGTCTGTTCGACTCTTCCATAGTTTTTGGAGTTCTTTTTACGAAGCTGTGACTTATCTATATAAAATAAAAAGCACTTGAGTGAAGGAACCCTTAGAATGTGAGAATGCTGTCGGAGCACGGAGCGAGCAATATCGGTGGCTATCATAAATTATGCAAAACTAGACTCTCTCATAACGTGACGTGTCGCACTGCATGCACTCACGACTTTTAGTCCTGCAGAGATAATGAATAACCTGGGCTTATCTTGCTTTTCTATTAAACAATATGAAAGGCATGTTGAGATTTCAACACGTGACGTTGTTATAGCATTATCATCCTACTAATAATTAAACGTGAAATTTTTGAAAATCGGAGTTTGTCGGAAATGTAAGAAGTCAACGCACTGAACGAATCCAGGTGAAGTTTGAAAGCATGCTGTTCTGAACCTATAATAAGGTAAAATATACTTAAGAAATTAAATAAATCCTAAAAAATTTCGGTTTCAGCAGAATACAAGGCAGGATAAAATTTTTGGACTTATTTAATTTCTTAGAGATTACTCAGAGTGCGAGGGCTTACGCACTGTAATACAAAAACCTTATAATATATAGGTATAATAAAAAATTATAAAACATTCTTTTTGTCCGCAATTTTAAAATTACAAAACAAAAAGAAAACAAAACATTGAAAATTACAATCAAATAACAGAATTAAATTAAGACTAGTATTTACAATTGAGCCAATTGGAGACTGTTGCAAACAATCTACATAAAAATAAACATACATACAGCCGAACATAAAACTCCTCCTTTTTTGAAGTCGTTTAAGGTATAATGCACGCACGAGAAGCCAAAATGATCAATTTTAAGTATAAAAACAAGCGAGAAACGAATTAAATGAGAGCTTAAAACCAAAAATTATATAGAACCTCTGCGAATTGTTCCAGCGTTTAACATGGTCGTAAAATATTTTCCACCGATAATTCCGTAGTATTGAAAAATCTTTGTTTTGAAAACCCTTTGTTTACAAAAATACCTAATGTTTTATAACCAAGTATAGTGAAACCACAGTGAACCCTGCACGCCGCAAGTTTGACACAAATAAAACCCAAATTATTCAAAGTAAACAGCGCTCTTGTTAATAAAACTTTGTATAGATATCTTTTTTATAGTCCGTAAAGTGTCTGACTTCTGAATAAAGTTGACATTTTATTGTGCATTCATTTTGTTCGCTGTAACATTTTTATCAGTTGAACCAAGTTATTCGAAGTTTTTTTTATTTAATATGCCCACAGATGGAGCTATAATATTATAAATATAGTAAGCTATATATTACGGTATAGCATGCTGTCTCAGACGGTGGCTATGCTATAATATTATATTTTTGCACTCCATACTCATACATTACATACATTTACTCTGCGGCCGTCATGTCTTACAAAACCAAAATATATCGTGCTTTAACTGTCGACATATTTTGTTGACGTATCAAAAATATAGCTGCATCGTGCATTACTACAGATTTTTTTAAATATTTTTTTAAATTTATTTATAAAGGTATACAAGGTTTATGTAATATTGCACCATTAAACCAACGCTGGTTTGTATTGGTGCTCACACTCGTATTGAACTTATGTTTATATATCATACGTCTGTTGTGGGCTTTAATATTGCCTAACTGACCTTACGGAGGTCATTCTCCCAGTTTCCATAAAGCACTTTCAATATTTCCTGAAAAATCAACGAAATTAATCTACTCACTTCTTTGACTCTTACAATACAGGATGATTTGTAGTGGTCGTTTCTTAAGCCGTTCGTAATAATCTTAGGGTAAAGAGTTAGCTAGAAAATACAGAGAACACGGAGCTCCTCATTTTCAATACCTTCAGTGCTTCATCGATCCGTCTATTTGACCATGATCGGGTGACTATGGTAAACCGCTTGTTTGAGGAGGCATGTCCAACAGTGGATGTATGTGTGCTGATGATGAAACCGTCCTCAAGTCATTTATTTTATTATTAATTAGAACGACAATCACCAATTACACGGATTAATTAATTATAATTTAAATACAAACCTTAAAAACTGAGATAAATTTATTTACACATTACATCGTAATAAAAATCAAATAAGTAAAAATAACAAAATTAAATTACTTATCTATTGTTACCAACATTGATAATAATGATTTTAATATTATGAAAGAGATGCACTATTCAAAAACATAAAATTACGATAGAAAAAGACAATACCCTATCTCAGTTGAACTAAAAATTCGGCGTTTGATAAGAGCCAGCCCAGGGACTAAATTATCTAGCTCTATGGCCAGCCCAGACTTCAGCCTAATAAACGATGAGCTATGTCACCTTGTAAGTTCATCTGTCTTACTTATTACAGCTTTTTACGGCATGACAGAAAGAATAGACTTCATTAGGTGCTACACAGAGATGAAGCGTATTTTCATTACTGTGACAGAGTAAGTTTATGAATAATCTAGCTTGTTGGATTTAAGCTAGATAGATATCAAAAAGGTTAAGTTAACTTTTTGGTAAAGATCGGCGGTAACTACAATCTAATAATACAAAACTCACAAAAATGTTTAATTAATTAATAAAAATTACATTATATTCAATTAAACTTTGATCTGTGCTCGGAAACTCCTTTTCGGGCAAATCAGTGTTGAAAATATTGAAATACGCCACCAAGGGCAATTTCGATATACTGCCTAAACCTAATAGAATACAATAAAACAATACAAACCTAATACAGAGGCGTTAAAAAAAGCTTATAACAGGTTTCATAAACTGTACGTTTGATTTTTAAAATTTCCTTTGTTCAACGTAGTAATAAAATAAAATAGGTGGCGGCGCTAGTTTGACACATGCCACCGCCTTAATATTGTCATTCATGTTTATCTATATGTTCTTTTTAGTAGAGCATCCAAACTAGTCATGGAGAGTCTTGAAACGGCTGTCAAGTCAACAAAAACAAACGACAGTTTTGATGAGTAGACCACCACATGGATGGGCCATAAATTTTCATTTGTCACAACTTAGTAGGTCGGTATATAAAAGAAGTAACGCCAGATGCTCCTTAAAGGCGGGTATGGACCGGTGTTACAGAGCGTAATGTAACATTTGCAGCGAACATGAAACTTACGTTACGGTGTGCTAAAATTCGTCTCGCTGTACGTTGCGTGCGCTATTAGTTTTCTATCATTAATTACTTTTAATTTTGTTTTCTTTACTAATATAACGAAGGTGAATCACTGTAAATGTTGTGATTATAACTATGATGTAAAATGATGATGCTAGTCTAGTATAACACGATCACTGCTAGCGTCGGCGGTGCGACCCGCAGGGGCGCGCTGTCGTTGCACGGACTCTCTCTGTGTTTTCAGCCATGAAAGTGTGATGGTTATGACTGATTTCATTGCAATATAAGATAATATATATAACTGTTCCAATATAAAAAAAAATACCTGACGTCCACCCTTCAAATATTCGATGTATTCAAAACTTTATTTCTAACACAATAATACTTCAATTTTAAGGATCGCTTGCAAAACGATAATTAACTAGCTTAATTTTGATTAGTGAGTATAAAATACAAATACGTCAAAGTTAATCAAAATTAGACTTTTAAATACTGTTGTGCAAGTGGGGTTAAGTCTTTTTCTCGCTGGCGAAACAGTAGGTAGAAATACGAGTAATTTTCTCCCTTCGTTACTACTAGGAACGATCGGGAATATTTTTTCCCGATTGTTCCTAGTGTGATCGTAGGTAGGAACAATCGGGATTTTTTTTTCCCGATTGTTCCTAGTAGGAACGCAGGTTGTAGGTACAATCGGGAATAGGCGTTTTTTTCCCATACTGAGTGTACGAACGCTCGCTGTGAGATATTTGCAATGCTTCCCTTCACTCCGGTCAGTACCTACCCACTTTTAAAGGGATGCGAACTGTAATGCTCGGAACTACGTACTTCATCACTGGATGTAGATAATACTCAAATCATAAGAGTCGATGATAACTGAAATCGCTTAGTGTCAGCGATCATTTATCTTCCATAATACCATAGACAAACAAAACAAAATGTGTTTTGTTATTGTAGTATATAGACAAACAAAACACAATGTGTTTTACTTTTAGATTAATACTGTTATAGTTCAGGATTGATAGACAAAATAAACATTACTAGAACGCTAGTAATGTTTCGGAAATAAGATAAAATTTTCTCATTTTCTTAAACTGTACAATAAATCGTCGCTATTCAATAAGTTTTTTTAAAACCAACCTTGATACTTTATACAGTAAACAAAAAGAATATACAACAGACGGTGTATGTTTTAGATTTTCAAAATTACTATAATTTTTTAAAGATAATAAAGCAAAAACATGATTTTTGCACCTACGTCACTTTACTCTGTCCCGCTCCTATGAACGTACTGTACTACGTAGTGTAGGACGCCCTCCGACTAGGTGGGATGACGATTGGCGAAAGACTGCTGGCAGATGCTGGATGCGGCAAGCTGTAGACAGGGCACTATGGCGCACATTAGGGGAGGCCTATGCGCAGCTTGGACTGGTATAGGCTGATGATGATGTATGTATGATGCTCATATGAACGCAAAATTTTATGCCTATCCTTTTTACAAAATAGCTTCGTATGGTACCCCCTTATGTCACATTACAGGCAAATGCTCGCGACGAGGGAGCGTCTTTAAACGACGCATTCTGTTCCATCAATCGAGCCGGCCATCCGGCTAGTAGAAAATAGCTATTCAGTCCAGAATTAGCAATCGGAGCCGTTTATAAGCGAAGCGATCTTGTAACGTCTGGCCAATAAATTAACAATTACGGATTAATTCTCCAAACTGCGCCGCTATCCCTAATAGATCAAGAGCTCGTTGACGTTTTGATACCTCATTTCTCATACGTAATATAAATAGTGCCCAAAGTACCAGGACAGCAGAAGTTGATTGGAGATAAAGAGAGTTGATTATATGTAGATTCGCTGGTAAAATCAAATGTTTCAAAAAACATAGTTTCTTCATGTTTATGCTTCCCTAGTAGTAAGTAAATTTTGTACTGTTAAATGGTACCAACTAGGACAGCTTTATTTTGGTGGTAGGGTTTCGTCCCGGTCTAACACCAGGGGTTGGTAGTAGGCCGGGTCCGTGGCGTCGACGCTTACACTGGTGACATTTGTCCACGCATGTTACTAAAAATTTTAAGTCAAATTTATTGGTAGTTTCTTCTACTAATAAATAGGTTATACTAATTGGTAATTGACCTAAAACTCGTCATGGGCCACGGAAGTTAAATAATACGTACGTACATACCTCTACATAATAATAATAACACGTGGGTAAAGTAATAACTATAATGTAGGTACTTATTTTCTGATTGATCATCTTATGGCATGTTAGCTTCTGGTCTATAGGCGACAAATTTGTAAGATTATACCGCCCTACTAGGGCATACTGGGCCCCTACTCTGAGCAACGATTTCTTCAAAATTTAAAGTGCTTTATTTCCTTTAGACATTACAGGACTCTTGGACACGTCACAAAAAAATTCTTACGTAGCATTTAGACTTTGTAAAATCTCTACAGAAATTATTTATACTCCGTTCTATTTTTACTATTGACGCGTAAATTAAAATGACCTTCGAGCAAAAAAAGTCTGTCGTATGTTTTGCGTAGGTACAAATACATCGTGTATCAAAGTCAGGGCTCGCGATTACGCAGGGTAGTTCCCGTAATATCAGCGTGTATTTGTCAGGCCTACATGGTTGAGTTAGGTCGGTCATATGCTATTAACAAAGCGTAACTCGGACAGTATAATAGGACGGGAGACCCAAAACAAAACAATGTGAAGAAATTACATTATCTATTTTAGTAAAACATTTATCCTCCGATAACCTTTGTAACTGGATATAGCTTTTCCATCAAAAATAGTTAATAATATAATATATATTGAAAAACATTCTAACCTCGCACTAAAATGATTTGAGATGTTGCATGAAAACAAAAGAAACGGCTAAGCGATAAATCCTTATTTTAGTGCTTCTTCTATTATATTAGTTAAGAAAACATTGAAATGTTGATGTAAGTGGAAGATATTTTATGGAACCATCATCATCAGCCGCTTTTTGACATAGGCCTCCCCTAATGAGCGCCATAGCGCCCTGTCTTCAGCTTGCCGCATCCAGCATCTGCCAGCAGAATTGAACCAATGAAGTATAATAGTTACTGATAGAAATCTTAGTGTGTTTGTCTTTTAAGGTACATAACATACTTTTAATATTACATGGTGGTAGATATATCTTATAAGATTAATTGAAGCATCAACATTAACTTGGAACTTTGTAATTTTGTAGTTTACTTATGATATGATCTTAGCTGCATAAGGTCCTATTGTACCTGCAATAAAGTGATTTTATTATTAATTTTATTTAGCTTTTGGCTTTTTATAACGCACTATGCGTTATACACGCACTGGGCAATATAATATATAATAACTGAATAATGTCCCAAAAATGGGTGTTACATTCTTTTTAGGGTTCCGCACCTCAAAAGGAAAAAAGGAACCCTTATAGGATCACTTTGTTGTCCGTCTGTCCGTCTGTCCGTCTGTCCGTCTGTCAACCCACTTTTCTCAGAAATGCGTAGGGTTATCGAGTTGATATTCACATCATATACGCAGGCTTGTAACCTCTTGAAGCCTCGACATAAATCAAACTTCTAAGTCAACGCAATCAAAAGTTACAGCTGTTTATGTCTATTTTTTTTCAATTTTCCAAGGGAATCACATGCACACAAAACCTATAGGGTACTTCCCGTTGACCTAGAACCATGAAATTTGTTGAGAAGCAAGGTCTTATAGTACAAGTAAAGGAAAAAATCCGAAAACCGTAAATTTGTAGTTTATTCACAGAAAAAATATTTTTTTAAACTTGCCATGGACCAAAAACCTATAGGGTACTTCCCGTTCACCTAGAACTATGAAAATTGGTGAGAAGCTAGGTCTTATAACACAAGTAAAGGGAAAAATCCGAAAACCGTAAATTTTTAGTATATTCACAAAAAAAAAAAAACGAATCTTGCCATGGACCAAAAACCTGTAGGGTACTTTCCGTTGACCTAGAACCATGAAATTTGGCAAGAAGCAATGACTTATAGCACGAATAAAGGTAAAAATCAGAAAACCGTAAATTTGTGGTTTATTCATACAAAATAGTACATTGTTACACTAGGGTTGGACGTAACTTATTTAGTCTCGAGACGCCAATAGTTAGAGGGACTAAATAAGTTACGTCATAATCGTTATCAAATCAGAAAATTATTGTGCCTTATTCGTCTGGATTTGACTGATTTCTTTGCTAAAGAGTAGGAGTTTGTACGGAACCCTTGATGCGCGAGTCTAACTCGCACTTGACGTTTTATTTTATTTATTTGTGGGCGCTAAAGATAATTATGTTTTTTTGCAACAACTCTACTTTCAAAGGAAAAATTGGATACTTGTCATAAATAACCCCCTGAAATAGTAAAAAAATGTTTAGATTTACAATATGAATTAAGTTATTATGTATTAATTATGCTAACAAATTAATTTGTTTTTGCCCCAAAATGTATGTGAAACCAGATATTTCAAACTACGATAACAGCTAAAATAGTCATACCACAGTAATTATAAACTAGGGCCATAGAGTGACTAGGTGTACATAAAAAAGTAAAAAGAAAAAAAACCCCATTGGCTGGCACTTCCGGTTTTGGACCCAAAATGAATGTTCTTCTTTGATCTACACAAGTGAAAACGCGAAGAAAAGCTAGTCGATTCTAATAATAGTTGTGCTGATTTCTTTGCACACTTCTGTCCTGATTCTGAACTTACAGACAGATTTAATATTATTCGTCTGTAACTGTTATGGTTTCCGATTCTTGTTTTAATGATCATTAAAATTTTACTGTTGGCAAGTGTTCATGATTTAGCATTTTTGTGTAGCAAAATAGCTTATTTGACAGCTTCTAATTTTTGTGGTGTTTGATGTATCTAAACAAAATGTTACGTTTGATATTTTAAAAATGTGTAAGAAGGGAAAATCACAAACTCGCCCAATAGTGACTTATGTGGCGTCCTAGAAGAAGTGCGGCATCATCAAGTGGAGTGAATGAGCGCAGAGCTTAGTGATTTGTACAAAGCTCATCATCATCAGCCTATATTAGTTGCTGTTAAATATGAAATGAAAAAATGAAATGATATGAAAATGAAAAATGGTTTATTCTGTACATAGGTGGGTTACAATAACATTGGTTGGGGTTCTCTTTTAAGCATAATTATGCTTGTGTTAGAAAACTCCGCTCTTCGTTAACATTAGGTTCAGTACAATACAACATACAGAAATTAAAATTATAAATAAATACAAATGATAACTAAATTTCTGTGCTTGGACGTGATGTTTGTTAGATGTAGTAGTGTAGTCAGTTTGGTAGAAATAAATGTGATTTACGTAGTGAAAAAATTCTATGTCTATGGATTTACACGAAAAATATACTGTCTACTTACTACCGAAAACACATTTTTATTAATAGACCTACCTAAATATCCTTCTTATAATGATTAAGATAGGCTTATTCACACAAAATGAATGTTTGAACACATTTATGTTCAATACCTTTATGTATTTTGATTTCAGTGTTTATGAATGTAGATTTCCGTTGAGACTATATTTTTTTCAGGGCGCTATGGTGTTCATTAGGGGAGGCATATGTCCAGCAGTGGACTGGTTGATGATGATGATGATATTTTTTAAAATTGAATATCTTCGTAACTATTAAACCAATAAAGTTCCCTCTTCTACCAATAAATTTCAAATTAAATCTACATTTAGAATATTTCATGATTATGTCTAATTTCAAGACAAAACAGTGTGCCACGAAAATCAACCAAAATATGAGATTCCGGAGAACCACCCAGGTATAATGTTATTTATAAACATAATATCTGAATTTATATTACATATTACAGGGTAAAAGCGAATGAGAACATTATTTTACCCTTTTCACGATAAAGCTAGACCTTTCTAAAAGAAAATAATTTACAAAGCAATTACAATTTAACTATACCTACATGTTTGAACTGAACAAAACAATTTTGGAGGGCACTGACTCCGCTACATAGCTATCTTCTATGGTAGTCAGCCCACATTATTGTATCATATAGCTCCTCTTATATGATATCAAGGAGCTATGGTAGATGATGGAGCTAGTTTATCAGCTCAACTTAGCTCAGCTCAACAGCCTATAATAGTCCACTGCTGGACGCAGGCCTCCCCTGATTTTTTTATCTCATGGGGGTAATGCCCATGTACCCACGCTGGGCATGCGGGTTGGGGATCGCAGTTCGGTGGTAGATCTATTCTGTAAGAGGCGCTGCTGCCCGCCCCCCGGTGTATGTCCCTTATGTGCCCCCCTTAGTCCTCTTATGCTAGTTTATCATTCATATAAAATCCTACAATGTTCACACAACTCTAAACAAAAAATTTGTATTTGTGTTCGTATTTATTATGAACGCGGAAATAATAATCATATTAAATTTTAATTAATAAATGAAATTTCTATCCATCCAAAGGTTGCATGGAGGAAATCGCTTCGTAGCGATAAGGCCCCAATTGTACGATTATAATAATAATGCTGGACAATTCACACAGCCCCAAGCTAAGCAGAGCTTGTGTTATGGGTACTAGATAACTGATGCTGATGAAATGCTAATTATACTAAGACTTTCAGCACCTCGCGGTTTCACCGGCGTTTTTCCCGTTCCCGTAGAAATTCCGGGATAAAACATAGCCTATGTCACCCCCTGAAAAGTAATCTATCTAATGAATAAAGAATTTCTCTCTATCCAGATATGTCCCCCTACAACATAATAAACAATTCAGTATAGTAAATTAGATAGGAAGTAATGCACTTCCTAACTACCATACATTAAATTTAGTTCCCGAAAACGAATTCTTTCTTCCAACTATGTAATAAAACCTCAACTTAAGGCTAAAAGTTTGACTATACCAAAGAGAGAATTCAGCAAATTTTGAAGACGCATTAGTTACAGCGCATGAATATGAACTCTTCACGTTTAGAATAAAGTTCAAATTTCTCAGTCTATAAAAAAATGCTGAATAGTTGATAAATCATTATGGAAGTAATGCATAGGTAATTTATCAAGTCAACAATGAACCCTTCAAGAACCAATAATTAAAAAGTATTCAAGGGCAGAGTGATTGATTGTTATTTTATTGTGAAGAAAAACTTTATCAGAATTTTTGCTGAATGTAACAGTTTCTGAACTATTGTAAACTAGCTTTTGACCGCAGTTTCGTACGCGTTTTTGTAATAAAATGAAGTTTATATGTTATTTCAGATCTCGAGTGCACAATTTCATCTTGATCTATTCAGTAGTTTTCAGAGAAGTCTCTTTAGGGCGGAAAAAACATTACCTTATATAATATTAGTAGAATAGGCTAGTTGCATAGAATAGGTTTACTTCTTAGCAAGAAAACCCAAGACACATTCCATAAAAAACTCCATTCAGAAAAGAAAAGTGTTAGATCAACACTTTTCTTCTTACTGAAACCGAACTAAAACTGCTTAGCTTGAAATAAAATTAATTAAGTACAATGAAACAAAACATTTTGTATATTTTTTATAAAGTTTCTCGCGATAAAAGTTGTTGCAACTAATCTTAATCCTAAAACAAAGTTGTCTGAATTAAGTCTATTTGTTTTGTTGTTTTAAGTGCTTGAATTAATGGGTGAAAATTAAGAGATGTATTCTGGGGAATGCTTTTTAACTTTCTATTGTTTCAGGCGGTGCTCGTTTAAAGCAACTCTAGAATGGAGGCGTGTGTTTTTTATTTGGGTGTCACATTGTTTTGTTTGTTATTGTTATACTTTTCATATATATTTTTATAAACGATAAAAGAAAAATAAATGAGGATAGGTTTCCATGTTCGGCTGTGTGTACCTATGTATTTTGTCTGTGTGTTCATCGATTTCTCTGTTAATTATGGACCGATTTGGAAAATTATTTCGCTAATGTATGAAGAATGATCCCGAGATACTCATAAAATGTTAATCCCTAGGGATACGTATTTAAGAAATTAAATAAGTTCCCAAAAAAAATGATTTTGGCAGGATTCGAACCTGCGCCCAATCCTCAGTTCATGTGTGCTCTAAACAGCTAAGCCACGAAATCCTTAATCGGTTTCGTTAAAAATCTTTGGGACCTCTTACAGCTACGCAGTAAGCAAGTTAATTTTAGTTAATTTTTGGGAACTTATTTATATCTTAGAGACTTTTCAATAACTCTCACGGTTTCAGACTTTTCCTCAGTGGCCCTAAAAAAACCCACCCTGTATGGACAGAGCGAGACCATAAGGGTTTAGAAACCGATCTCGAAACCCTTCAAATTATTAAATGAATGTTATTTATATTCGCTAAATATGTAACCCAGTTCAACTAACAGATACCTACTCGTGAACGGAGAAAAGCTAATCGAACCCCTTTATAATAAACTGCTAAAAACCGATTTCTATTCTAACATTCTCATACCTGCAAGAAAAAATCATTGAAAGAAAATCCGCGGCCACAACTAGGCACCAGCGCAAAGAACATTTATGAAATTGAACGTTGCCACACGTCCATTACTTTGAGTGGATTTGAATTTAATCAACTGAAATTCAGTTTGTTTTGCAAAATAAAGGTGTATTTCAAACAAGCTTATGACACATCTATGCCATGTGTGAAATTTGAGTAAAGGTTAAAGTAACTCGTTGAAAGAAGTTTTAAGCCAAATTCAAAAAGAAGTCAATTAATTAAAAGTTAAGTTAAGTAATTTTAATGTCAACGTGTGTTTTGACCTGTGTCTCGGAAACGAATAAACCAATTTTGATTTGTTATTGTACGACTTTATAATGGAAGAAAATTACAAACAAATAATAGAATGCGACGCGTGACCCGAGAGCTAGTGAGTATCTGGCACAGCGCATCAGCATTGCCATACAGCGGGGCAATGCAGCCAGTGTCTTGGGTACGCTTCCGACTGGTATTGATTTTGGATCAGTTGAACTACCTGTAGATAGTTTGAAACAGTCTGCAGCTAGCTCAATTGTTTCAATTGTAAATACTAGTTTTAATTTTATTCTATTGTTTGATTGTGATTTTCTTTGTTAGTAAAGTTTATTGAAATATTAAAATAATATAAATGACTTCAACAAAAGAACTAACGACTAGACCCCTAGCGTTTGAGAACGGCGGCATCACGTATACTTTATTTTTCTACGTGACATTTTTGTCGTACGTCCTTGAGTCCATGCAAACCGACGACGCATGATACTTTAAAATGCCGGTGTTGCTGCGAGTCTTAGCCCCACATAATATTTAAAAGTCTAATTTTGATTCATCGTCATCATCATCAGCCTTTTTCAGTCCACTGCTGGACATAGGCCTCTCCTAATGAGCGCCATAACGCCCTGTCTTCAGCTTGCCGCATCCAGCATCTGCCAGCAGTCTTTCGCAAATCGTCATCCCACATGGTCGGAGGGCGTCCTACACTACGTTTGCCGAACCGCGGTCTCCACTCAAGAACACGTTTACCCCAGCGGTTGTCGGTTCTTCTTGATATATGGCCAGCCCACTGCCACTTCAGCTTGCTAATCCTTTGAGCTATGTCGATAACCTTGGTTCTTTGGTTGGTAATTTTATTGACTTGGATTAATAATGTATCGCTTATTAAAAGTAGTTCTGTGCTGTGGTTCTGTGAATAACGAAATTCAGCATATGACAAACTGACAGCAAATATAAAAAATGATGAAAATGAAAAGAATTATTGAATAATGTCGAAATCGTTTAAAAAATTACAAAACGGGAGGAGATGTCAAAAATGATTTAAAATGACAACGAATGCGTGAATGAGTCGTGGTCTCCACTCAAGAACATGTTTACCCAAACAGCTGTCAGTTCATCGCGAGGTATGGCCGGCCCACTGCCACTTCAGTTTGCTAATTCTTAGAGCTATGTCTATAAGTTTAGTTCTCTGTCGGATGTATTCATTACGAATTCTATCTTTCAGAGAAACTACGAGCAAAGCTCTTTTCATAGCTAGCTGAGCGACCTTGAACTGGTGGTATAAATAAATAATGCTGGACAATTCACACAGCATTATCTAGCCCCAAGCTAAGCAGAGCTTGTGTTATGGGTACTAGATAACTGATATACATAATATAATACAATACACAGATACATATTTTTATTATATATAGAAAACGACCAGAACACCCTGAACAAATGTCTGCAGATCGTACACACATTTGTCCCGAGGCGGGAATCGAACCCGCAACCTTCTGCGTCGCAGGCAGACCTTCGCCCGCCGCGCCACATGGGTCGTCAAATAAAATAGAAATAACGTATAATTGCAAAAATAACAGTCATTTGGTTTGACAACTCATTCATTAAAATTAAGCCAGTAAATTATTGTTGTGCAAGCGGTTCTTAAAGTTTGACTTCTGTTTTGCTGAATTTAGTCCGCGAGACTTTGACAGCCGCTTAAATTGTCTAAGCAACAAGCGCATAGTTAAGATAACTTTTTACGTTTATTGGTTCTAGATTAGGGACCTCTCTAAAGTTTGCATCAGTCTAAAATGTTAATATCATTTGCTTTGATCTCATACCATTTAAACAGTAAAATGATTGTGATTTAAAATGTGTTTACCTAAATTGAAAACAAAAAGAAAAGTATATAAAATTGGAATTAGTTACCATCTTGGAAATTTAAATTCGATTTAAAAATAATATTTTATAAGTTTTACTTAACTACTTGAACCACTCATGAAAAAATCTGAATTTCTGCAACTTTTGATTGCCTCAAGAAAAGAACTGTGAATCAAAATTTTGATTATGCTCTAAACTAAAATAGTCCTGTATAGTCGATTTAGCTCTTGGTCTTGGACGTCAGGTGACGTCAGTATGAGTAGATTAGTCCATACAACAATAGCATCATCTGACAATAGAACAATTTTATGGCCAACATCAATACTGCGTCACGTCATGTTCCTTTTCATTGTGATTTGATTAGACATAAAACCTAGTTCACACCTACCTACTAAAAGCTAAATAGGCTGTTTATCAACGGCGTGAGTTACAAGTTTCACACAAAAGCTAATTTAGACATTGTCACTGTCAAACCTATAATATATGATGATGATGATGATATTGAATAGAATGATTTAATCACACTAAAATTTAAAAATGCGAACGTTTAGTTGTTTGTCCCAACACAACTCTTCCCGTGGATGTCGTAAGAGGCGACTAAGGGAATAGATCTACCATCGAACTGCGATCCCCAACCCGCATGCCTAGCCTAGCGTAAGGATTAATGGCATTGCCCCCCTGATTTTTTTACTAATGGGTGGCCCCATGAGTTAAAAAATTAGGGAGAATCCTGCGTTCAGCTTTGGACCATTGTAGGTTGTTGAGGTGAGGGGAGTTGTTTGTGACCTCTTCACGCCAAAATTACTGGATGGGTAGCATAAAATTTCGCAGAAACTTAAAAAGATAAGAATATTTGAAGATGAACCCAATCCTAAGTTTGTAAACGTTGTTTGTTGGATAATGTCGCTGTTAAAGAACATCTCCCTTCCGCTCAATTGAAAAGTACGAACAAGGTGCTTCAAACTCATGAACTTCTAAAAAGGTTTTACGTGTTGCTTGAGCAAAGTTTTGGGTTATTTGAATCGATATTTCTGCGAACTCTCAATCAAGCTATGTTCTATCTTCCATGATATTCACGATATTTTTCTTAAATCCATTAATAAATAGATTTTAATGATCGTAACGAATTATATTAAAATATTAAATAAATTATTCACACTTAAAACTATAAATTCTAAAGTAGCTCTGTTCTGTCTGTCTTTCGGCCGAACGATATTAATTAAAATTTGACAGGAAATAGTAAATAGTATTCCGGGGATGTAGGATACTTATATAGGCAAGCTGAAGACAGGGCGCTATGGCGCTTATTAGGGGAGGCCTATGTCCAGCAGTGGACTAGAATAGGCTGATGATGATGATAATAGGATACTTGAAAAGCACGGCCGTAGCCGCGGGAAGTAGCTAGTTCTGCATATAACTGCAAAAATGAAACTTGTTGCTATGATATTTTATCATCATCATCTTGTTGCAAATTAATGTGTGTTAGAAAATTGAAAGAAAATTTAGTTTTTAGACTAAGGAGGTTACACTATTGCATTGGGTGCCTCTGTAAAAATAGCTGTACTTTTTTATGAAATAAATAAATTGTTCCCGTCCTTATTAACCTACTCGTACTCCAGGGGAAGTATCGTGTCAAGCCCATCAGCCTTCATCTCCTCGAAGGAGTACATATACCTACGGTACTCATCGACTATGACTGTACTTCTCCTTACCCATGTCTTCTTTCACACGTCATCCACCTCTTGATCTCTCGGTTTCAAATTAATATTATGTCGACCTGTATAGCGCGGTGGGCGAAGGTCCGCTTGCGACGTTGGAGTTCGTTCGATTCCCGTCTTCGGACAAATGTTTGTACGATCTGCAGATATTTGTTCTGAGAGTTCTAATCGTTTTCTGTGTATAATGAAAAATATTCATAAGTGTTGCATTACGTACTAGCGGTCCGCCCCAGCTTCACACGGGTATATTCTATAGCCTATGTTACTCAGTGATAATGTAACTTTCTAACCGCAAAAGAATTTTGGAAATCGGTCCAGTAGTTTTTAAGTTTATTTGTAATATAAAAATGCAATTCTTATTTCTTTCAAATATTAAGTGTTGATAAGAGTTAACTAGTACCCATAACAAGCTCTGCTTAGCTTGGGGTCGGATAATGCTGTGTAACTTATTTTATCTAAGTCTGATTGTGTGTGTAAGTCATTAACTCTCGTCTCTTGGTCATTGTTTTCCATTCGCTTTCATGATATATAATACATACACCTGAATCCTTATCTTATCACACACGGTTCCCAAGGCTATATCCATGGTTTTTATTACAATAGCTATGGCGCCGTTTTATTGGTAAGAAGTTAACGGCAATGAACTGAGCAAAAATGATCTCTTCGTTACGACGTGTCAGGGTCAATGTTCGTCGAAACGTGGAGGTCACCCTAAACACCAACCTAATCTATTTTGTTTTCTTTTTGCGGAAAAAGAATTGGGAAGATTTTGTGAAGGCTGAGCTTTGTATCTGAATCATTCACAGGTTTGTATTTGTAAATAACGTAAACAAGTTAATTGTAGACAGTTGTAAAATCTTGTGTTTTCTCGTCTATCTTGCGAATTTAATTTCGCTTTAACGCTACACGTGCCTACCGGGAATCGAACTTTTTGATTTTCTTAGCGATGAACCTACTTATTGAAAATGTCTGAAAACGATCATGCTTGAGGCCTTACTTATCGGAGCGTACATACATGTTTAGATTAAAATTCTAACATTCTATTGTTATGCGATGTTTTTACTTTGGTAATTGTAGTTAGATTAAAAGAAATCCCCGTTCGTGATTAAATAAATCCCTCTTGTTTTGCCCTGAGTAAATGTAAATATGTAGGTAAAGCAAATTTTTGCAAAAAAAAGTTACCAATGAAGGCAAACAATTCTTCATCAGTAAGCATCGTGTAACGTGGGACTGTTGTTGATTTACCAAAGAAAAATATAAACGAACAATCAAAAAAGTATATTACAATGGGTTCGGAGAAGAAAATTAACCAAAGCCTTTTGAATCTGAAACATACGATTTGTCATGCGTGGCCAAATAAACCAGACACAATACAAATTTGAAATACAAAATTTTTAAACAAAATTGAATGATTAAATCATCGCTCAAAAATTGCCAATTATTTTCTACGAAAAACACCAATTAATTTTAGGGATTTAGTAATTTATGGTTGACTTAATATTCTCGCGTCGTACAAATTGGCTTTGCGTGGGTAAAATATGACTTCAAATGAAAACCTTCTGATTTCATTGTCAAAGGAAAAATCGGTCATGAAGCTTTTCTAATCTTATTTGGGTACTTTTAAGATACTTTTATGAAATTGAACAAAACCCAACGGAGAGGCAGAAGAAAATTAAAATAGGTAGACATTATTTCGAAGGTTTTATAAAAAAGTATCAATAAAAACATCTTGATCAAGTCAGTCAAGAGCTTTTTTGGTAAACACAAGACACACCACACCACAATTTTTTTGGTAAGAACATTAAAATTAAAAACATAACGTTACGACTAGTTTTTACAATTGAAAACAAAGAGCTCAATGCAGACTGTTGAATTTTGGAGGTAGCTCAACTGATCCATGTCAATACCAATCGGAAGCGTCCCCAAGACGCTGTCTGCATTGCCTCGCTGTATGACAGTACTGATACGCTGCCCCATCCACCACCAGCTCTCGAGTCATGCGTCGGTCTTGCGTCGCTACCTATAAATAAACAGGGGATTAACATGTTCAACAACGGACTAGTATAAACGGCTGCCAAAGATGATAAATAAAAATTGGCCGGCTAATTTCATGATTGGTATTCGTGTAAGATTTTGTTATGCATGATTATTTTGATAGTTAGCTTATTATAGTATCCATACCAAGTACATTTAGTATATGTAATGTACGTACACATCAATTTTACTCTTTCCAAATGTTATCAATACTTTCATCTCCTTTATAAAAAAAGCTATTTTATAGATACAAAACTTATTATGAATTTTTGATGAGAATATGTCGGTGAGTCTGTTATTAGATTCTCATCACATCGTCTTTAAATATTTCTCAGTTTACACAATTATGTTTGTGTTGGAAAAGTTTTCTAAATATTTTGAGACATATTGAAGAGGTACGTAGTCTCTGTTTCATAATATTAAGATTCAGCATTAGATTAACAATAACGAGATATTAACAATACCTACGCAGAAAGCAGTTAAGGTGTGGACAATTGTAAAGATGCTTAGACATCTAAATATTATTTTGTACTAGATACAAATATAAACTGCGTGAAACAGCAACCCAAATTGATCAAACTCAAAATAATAAATATTTTTTACTCCAACCAACGCAAAAGTGCTATACAATTTAAGAGCGTAAAATAAAACTCATATAAATATGTCGGCGCTCCATTCCGGCGCCAATAAAACCGCGTAAAGTGTTTCGAATATTTATCCTCGGTTTGTTCGCGTTTGTGGGTGAGGTATGATTAGTTATTTACCTACCGTTTGTTGTAGAGTCAAAGAGCCAACGGAGAGAAAATGAACAACACTATTTTTTTGTCTGTATTATAATATTACACTGATTCTATAAAAGCGAAAGTTAGGATGGAAGAACTGCACATATGTGTGTATATCCTATGTTTGTTACTTCTTCACGACAAGACTACTAAACAGATAGGGCTAAAATCGGAAATCGGGCTACCTATATCAACAATAAAGGCTCCTTCTTTTATACCAGAAATCACTTGGAGAAGAAACAACCCTACGGTTTTCATAGAAACAATGCGTGAAAAGCGCAACCAATTGAATAATATAATTAAAGTAAGAAGACAGAGAGAGTTGGCAAAAGCAAAAGGAGGTATGTAGCTAGATATAAGCCTTTTTTTGCTTTTGCCCTCTGCTCAGGGTTCACCCACAGCTGGCTGTATGTAGGTGAACCCAGGCTAAGATGATGTCACCTGAAAGTACAGATGAACGTGTTTCTGTTTTTGACAAAGTTCTTCTGCATTCCGACAGCGCACAGATAATACATCTCAGCTGACTCAGCGCTGACAAGTGTGCAAGTGCGTGGTTTCATTTACATTTACACACGTTATAACATACAAATAATTCTAGGATTCGATTCCTCCGGTCTATCGGATAGAGATAAATTCAGCATAAAAGCTCTTTAAACTGCAGGAAACATAAGCTGTGCTTCACTAGCATCGCCCTTTTTTACAAGTGTACCTACCTTCTTATTCACAGAATTATCTCAAAGCCATGCTATGGAGCAGAATCCGGAGAGTCCGTTCGGTCTTTACAAATTCGAAATCTGTTTGAGTACGTCATGTTGCAAGCTATTCATTCAATACGATTGAGTAAGTACATTTGCAGGCAGTATTCAGATATTGCCAAAATCAATCAGAGTTGGGTATGAGCACGGTATGAGAACGCCTTTGCAGTTACATTGACAACTTACGTAAGAGTACGAGTACACTATCTCTCTCTGTATGTATACTATACACGTCAGCTCTGGTCCAAATATAACAGAAAATCATACGAGTGCAATACAAAGGCGCTTTTCACATCCTTATGAAGCCATGTTTTTGTCGCGTATCAGGCATGTTCGCTGATGCACGAGTTCCGGATTTTTTCGCTATAATCAGATCTCGTATTGCGTCATTCTGGGGCAATATTAGACGATCTAAAATTTGTATCCTCAGTTCTATGGCTAATCACATAATCTGTAGCCCTATGTACAGGTTCTGGCTCTCTTTCAAACTATCTAAATACCCAGGAGCGTGAGTTTGTATGTGTACGGATGCTTAGGAATCAGCTTTAGAATTATGCTAAAAGCACCCATCCCATAATTGACATATGAAAGCCATCTCAATGGCCTTAAACGCGCTTTTAATGGCATTCGCCGTAGATACAATTGCAAATTACGAAGGCTTAAATTTTCTTCATTCAGTTTCATGCATCCAAAGAAAGCTTTCAAATGTCAAATAACGTATGGGTGGTTTTTGCGTAATTCCATAATTTATAAAACGCGGGTCACCAAAGTACACGCTTCAAAATGAATAATGCGTACTCCCTCGAATAGTTTAATGATAGTTTCATTTGATTGCGTATGAAAATAATAAGGAGCTCTTTGACTAGCAGGTACTTTTGATCTGCCAAGTACCAATAAGTGTCAAAGTCGCTCGTTTCTATATCCGTTTCCGTTTGATGTTGTAAATGTGACATCAACGAGGAGCGTTTATTCAGTTATTTTATGTTTCGATGTGCTCGAAAATCCGTTGTATGGGGCCACTGCTCCAAACCATAACCACAACCAAACCGATTTCTGTATAAAATTAAAATTATTTGTGCAGGGCAAGCACGGGGATTGGCTAGAATAGAAAAAAAATACGTGACTTTGTCATCGAATGCATTAATAATTTGAAATTTATTCCTTCAATTTCAATAATGTACGCAATGTATATCGATGCGATGTCATTATTGTCTATTCTACCCTAGGCAATAATCCCGTGCATCGCCTGCTGCCTGGTCATAAAAGTTTTAATAAATAGGGTTGCTTTTTGAGATAGGAATGGATGGCGGAATCCAAAACTATGAGAGTTAGAATAGTCGTGACCTTGATTAATGCGAAAACAAAAACTTCATTTTAAAGCAGACTGTCTAATTTTAGAATTTTGAAGGAAATCAAACATTATATACATATTATACTCATAAACCTTCCTCTTGAATCATTCTATTTTGAAAAAAACCGCGTCAAAGTCTGTCGCGTAGTTTTAAAGATCTAAGCATAGGTACATAGGGACAGACAGACAGCGGGGAGCGACTTTGTTTTATACGATGTAGTACCGTGAAATCACACCTGTATTTTTGCTCCAACGGATTCGGTTGCTGATCTTTTTAAATAAATACTACTGAAAATGAATGTAAATTTTAGTATAATTTCGTGTAAATACTTCCCCTAAAAAGTATCAATGCGAATATTACTTTAAATAAAATTCGACATGAATATTCAGTAGCCTGTTATTATGCACAGATCAGAAATCATTTTTATTTAGAGCCTTGAAATAACATTGAGGTTACTTTTTACATATATGAAGACTCGGGTTCAAGCTAGTAAAAATATAATATGGAAAAAATATATTTCTATTCTATAAACATACATCCATAAATGGGAAAAATCTGGCCTGAAGAGGCTATGCTGTGTGAATTGTCCAGCATTAATTATTTACTTTATTTCTTCAAACTTTCGCATTTATTATATTAGTTTGTGTTTGTTTCTTTTCTGTGTACTATATTTACATGTATTTCAAGCAATAAATGATTATGATTATGATTTGATTTCCACCCTATCCGTTTAGAAGTTTCGGCATGTAGAAGTAACAAACATCCATCCATCCATCTATACATCCAAACTTTAGCATTTATGTTATTAGTATGATTAGTGTGTTTATGCCAAAGAGTAGATGTAAACTTATAATTATCATTTTCGTTCCTGAGGCCTAGCACAGAGATTGTTGTCTGGGGTAGAATAGCGAAAAATAACATCGTATCGCCATACATTGCGTAAACTATTGAAGTTAAAGGTATGCGTTTCGAATGTTTTACGCATTCGATGACGTTGTGACGTATTTTTTCTCTATTCTACCCTAGACAACAATGTCCGTGCTAGGTCAACTGAGGCGGTGACATTTAGGAAATGGGCAAATTTGGGTCCGTCATCTTTATTGTTAAAGCTTTGAAAAAAAACCTAGTCATCTATGGGATACAAGGCAGATTCCTTACTATTCGGAAATGAATAAAAACTATGTTAAATACCAGAAATAATTGTGCAAAATACCATGTTGTATTAGTTTTTTTTCTCCTAAAGTACTAATCACAACATTTTTTTTATTTTCATCACCATATTAAATGAAAAAATACCCGTGGCACCTTTGTCTTACTTTTGCAAACAAATGTCTTAATTAATAGATAATCAGCAAAAACTTGATCTTTGAGATTGCGCCACTCCGCTATGTCCCGCTCCTTTAAACGCAAAATCCTATGCCTATCCTATTCACAAAATGGCGTCATATATAGCCCCCTTAAGCATTTGACAGTAGATTATTGGCAATCACAATTTGATTGCCAATAATCCATTTTACCTAGGTACCTATGTGCAGATATTTTCTAAGCGAGTTCATTTTCAAGGCGAGGAACCCTAACCACGTACTAACACTAAAGTCCAGTTCGCCGAAGGCTATGCTTATAAGCTTCGCCTCAAGGGTTAGTTAAAGTTTCCGATACCCAACCAATCAAGAACAACTAAGTAAGTTTCATTGGTGGATGTTCGCGACTTCAACTATCCTGAGAAGATTCATAAAACACCTCAACCATCGTTGCTATCGTGGTAATGGGAGTACTGTAAGTCTTGAAAATCGAGTTACACTGGCGGATATGTCAATATCTAATATCAAAAATGTTTATTTCTTTAAGCTTACAAAATAAGCACTTAGACAAGTCAAATTTTATCTATAAACACGTTTATAAATAGTAATTATTATCAATTAAGAAAAAAAAATGCTGGACAATTTAAACAGCATTATCTAGCCCCAAGCTAAGATACAAGGTGTTATTGATTTTGTCCACTTCAATTTTTTGTTCACAAGTGGAAGAAGTGGAAAATAAACCACTAGTAAGTGTATATATGACTTACAAACAATATTTGCATATCTAAGTTTAATATAATCTGATTTAGATACAGTCAATATTTATATAAAACTAACTAAGCTTTACAATAGCAAGTTCGATTCCCGCCTTCGGACAAATATTTGTACGATCTGCAGATATTTGTTCCGGGTGTTCTGGACGTTTTCTATATCTAATAAAAGTATCTATCTAACGTTATTGTATTAGGTATATCAGTTGTCTAGTACTCATCACACAAGCTCTGCTTAGCTTGGAGCTAGATTATTGCTGTGTGAATTGTCCAGAACTATTTTTTTTTAAATTTATTTCTATGAATCCATAACTATTTCAATACTAGAATCTTACTGGTTATTGAACATAGTAAGTCGTGTTACATAAAAATAACAAATCAAACCAATGCTGATTTAATTACGAGACTTGGAACATACGAGGGGGGTAAGCTAACAATGAACGACCCTGTACATAGGCAGAGGTAGGTACACAAAGCATAAATAATTTAGATTTCCAATCATCGTTATTAAATGGCTTTTCATTTTACTAACAACGGAAAACCGACACACTGAACAATTTAGATTGAATAACTTTTCCCTCGAACCAAAATGTTTTTGTTTTATAGGCTGATGGTTTGATCAATGTTCCGTATAAAAAAATCAGATACTTAATAGAAAAAATGGTTTAAAAATATGCCTATCCCTACAGTCAATTTAAACCAGATAAGTGTGAGTAAACATTGAGCGATGGCGTCGCTTGAGTTTTAGAAGCGCGTTCTTAAGTTCTTAAAACGCACTTTACCAAAAGCAAGAACTCAACGCCTAATATGTGCAGTCTTAATAAAGTAGGTACACATTACGATAATCATTGTCTCAAATTATAAATAGAAATGCAGAACGTTTCATTACGACTCATTTAGGTAGATTAAATGAAATTGCACATCTCAAATTACATTTTCTCTTGGAGTATTTCGTGATTATCGCGTAGAGCCATTCCGAATAGTTTCTGAAATAACCACCTGTTGAGATCGACGTGCTTTGAAAGCAAAGAGGCCAAAATAATAAAGGTATTTCAATAAAGAGTTTTTATTACGAGAAAATTTTATATTCTTTTCGGATTATTTTTAGTATGTAGACCTTGGCAAGACCTTTTTAATGGTATCAGTACAGACATTATACTATCTACGCCCTAAAGGTATATACTACATAAATTCACGTGTTTTATTGAATGTATATTTTCCTGCTAAAAACGGTTAAAGTGAATTAAAAAAAATCCCAATAAATCTGTAAATTGCTTGTCAAAAACAGACTTGACCTCGAGCTTGTAAAGATGGGTTTTTCTTTTCATGGGTTTTCCTCTCACGGTCACATTTGACTTCACTATCTCCGTTAAATGCGATAACTATACATTACAGAGGTTGCGGCTTCGATACCCGCATCGGGACAAATGTTTGTACAATCTGTAGAAATGTGTTCCCGTTGTTCTGGATGTTTTATTATGTATTATAAAAGATATCTTTGTAGTTTTTTGTCTTAATTGTATCAGTTAGCTAGTACCCTTATCGTAAGCTGTGGTCTAGGTTATGCGATGTAAGTTGTCCGACATTATTTATTTATATTACCCAAGACATTAGGTAAGTAACATTTCAACACGTTCTGCTAAATGTTTACAAGCAAAGAACATAAATGGTGCTAATTTTGTTGCAATTGATTTAGGGGTACACAGTGGAATAACACGAGTGCATAACATAAACCGTTAGCAAAGAGCTTTCACGCGCACTTTGCGTCAAAATGTTTATAATTTGCAATAAAACAGGCTCAAATGTGTCTCATTTTAAGGGTGAATACACATGAACTGTTAAATGTCGAATTATTGCAGTGATTTGTTATTTGTTTCAAGTAATTAGCCGTATATTTGCATGACTACGGTAAAAAGCAAGGGGAACGTTTGTTAATTGTTTGGTATTTATTGCATTTATGGTGGAGTCAACACGCTAAGAAAACGCCAAAAAGCCCTCATTCTTTTGTTTATTGTCGACTAGCGGTCCGCCCCGGCTTCGCATGGGTATATTCTATAACCTATGTTCATTAGGGATAATATAGGATTCTAATGGTGAAAGAATTTTGCCTAATCGGTCCAGTAGTTTCGTAGAGCCTATTCAATTAAAATAAAAAAAAAACAAATCTTTCATCTTTATAAAATTATTGTTATACCTATAGATAGATCATCGTACGTCGTTCTTCATGTACTCCCGACACAGCTTTGATGTCGGTAGCTTGGGAGGCTGCAACTCATCGGCAGCTTCTACGAATAAGCTTACAAAGCACTGTCGTAATGCAACGTAATTTCGCTTGTGACAGCAAGATCATTCCCTCTTTTGCTGTCTGAACCAAAGCAATTAAACAGGGCGTGTAAATTCACTGCCTAAATAATATACCTAAATAATCATCAGAAGAGTCTCTCGCTAGGAAGTTGGATCAAGGGCAAGATCCAAAAGGCGGTGCTGCTGGATTCGGCGCGTATCATCAGGAAGTTCCTTTCTTTCCAGCCCTAGTCACTGGCTGATTGAGCCTAGCTTCGCGGCCGGTGATCTATGTGTTTTGATACATTTTTTACTGTAGAATTGTTTTATAAATAAATGATTGAGAATTGAGTATAATATTTTGTTTTCTATAGTAAAAAAAATATTTTTACGAGATTTAAAACAAAGGAAGTGAATAATAATGCTGGACAATTCATACATCATTATCTACCCAATACATAGATGTGTTACGAACAAAACTGATTTATGTTATGAAAAAAAATTAAAATACCAACGGACTACTAACTAAAAAATATCACTTTAGTTTGCCGCTAAAATATTTCAGTTTGCTGACCTTAATTGGAATAAAGATATTCATCGAATTTGATTGCTCTTGGATCATAGTACCTGCGAGTTTGCAAAGGCCGTGGCACCACACGGCCACACAGTCGTTTCTCACCTGTAAGAGAGATTATGTAGATTTTAAAATATTTCGTATAATACTGTTACTGAACCATGAAAGAGTGTCAACCCTGCGACATTGTGCTCCCGTAAATCAACCGGATAAGCCTTTTCAATGAGAGATTCAATTCTTTGTGCGAGCACACTCGTCAATAGCAACGGTCCATTGAGTAGGTATGATATAATTTCAAAACCATTGAAATAAATACAAATACGAAATAAGTTTTTGTAAGCTCCTGCTATAACTTTTATATCGCTTACACGTAAAAAATAGAATAAGCCATAAATATGTTCCGCATAAATAGCTTCTATTAAATCTTTCAACCCTATTCGATTTTTTAAGAATTATAAGAAAACTGCAAACGATTAAAATATTCTTAACCTAGAAACAGTGACGTACTCCTCTCTTTTCATATATATGTTTTGTGCCCAGCAGAACCTATAGTGACACTTGATTATCTAGAATTCTAGATTATAAACACCTCTGTACACAAAGAATGCAAGAAAGATTAATTTTTTAATTAAGCTAATATGAAACTATTCTATCAATAAAGTTAATTTTTTTTAAGCTTACAAAATAAGCACTTAGACAAGTCAAATTTTATACTATAAACAGGTTATCAAATAAGAAACAGCAAAAAAGTTTTCGTTTCCTTCAGTGACAGATAGAAGTGGACAAAATCAAAAACCTTTATTGATTTTGTCCACTTCTACCTATCACTGAAGGAAACGAAAACTGTTTTTGCTATTGTAAACTAATGCACAGCTAAATAAATTTGGAAGCTGAGGACAGGGCGCTATGGCGCTCATTAGGGGAGGCCTATGTCCAGCAGTGGACTGGTATAGGCTGATGATGATGATGATGAAACTAATGCACAATCCATACTAAGAACTCTCTGAAGATACGGTAGGTACAGTATAACTAGAACATGTTACACAAGTTAGTAACATGTTCATTACTTACCAACTCCTGCAACCTTCCTTCGCCCTCTAAGGGATTACAAGGACTACTTGGATGTCAATTGATTACATTTTTGGAGGCTCCTAAGTAGAGAGGCTTAGGAGCCTTCCAACTTTGGTTTACCGTAAGTATAGTATTATGATTCCTCGACTTTATACTTTAGATAATAGTAAAATGAAACGTCAAGTGCGAGGGATCCGTATAATAAGTACATATGTCCTTGTTTAAATGCCGAATGCAAAATATCATGATAATAGGTCAAAGGGACCAGATTTTGAAGTTTTATTTTAAGAATTTGACCTTTTCTAAGTGTACACTTTTGTATTTATGTAAATGAGGACTTTTTGATTTGATTTGATTTGAAAAAAGTTATGATTTTTGGTTATATCTTATCCATATCTTTACTAGTGCAACAAGAGCTTGCTTCTTGACAAATTTCATAGTCCAAGTCAACAACGGGTAGTAGGTTTTGTGTGCATCTGATTCCATTTGAAAACTAAAAAAATGGACATTACGGCTCTAATTTTTGATGGCGTTGACTTAGTAGTTTGATTTATAACACGGTTCCAAGAGGTTACGGGCCTGAGTACCTACTTGATGTTAATTTCAGTTTAATCCCTCCAGAAAAGAGTGTTGATAGATAGACAGACAAACAACAAAATGATCCTATAAGGGTTTCTTTTCGCCTTTTGAGGTATGGAACCCTAAAAAAGGCGATTAGGTACGAGCTTTTTGTTTATTAGGTATGATAGGATATTACACAATATTTGAAAAAGCTCGTGTTTTTGCTTTTAGTTGTAACAAAACACAGGCCATTTAATGAGTTAGCTCTGGAGGGTGGTAACCTATCTTCCGATTGTTACTTAGATCAATGCTTCATACTATTTTTTATGTGGCAATGGCTAGCTTTCTTTACCCGACCTATATTTTAGCACAATTTCCGGTAATATCGGGTTTCTACGGGTTAAAAGCGTCACGTAGATAACGTGGAAGGATACTTGGAAACATTTCTAGAAAATAAAGACATGAATAGAACTATAGAAGCAAGCTAAAGACCGGAATATGGTTAATATAAAAGAATACTAAATATTCAATCAACTATCACGAGAAATCTCTATATTTATATAGTTGTTGTATTACAAAAATGTATTCTTAAATTAATGGACATGGATATAAAATGCGGAAACAGACAAACGGTGAAACAGAGAATCGGTGAAACAGCCGAACGGGGAAACAGACAAATGGTGAAGCAGACGAACGGGTAATCAGAAGGAATCGAATCATTAGACGAACAGCGAAGACAGACGAAACAGACCTAAACCAAAGTGACATTTAATTTCGATCGCTTCGATTGATGTAGACTCTAAAAAACCAACAAAGAAATATTCGTCTTAGTTCATAAAAAACATATATGAATTAAAATACAATTCAAATTTTTCCGTTTTTTTAATCTGTTTAAATACCAAGAAAAAGTAAAAAAAAAAGCATTTTCAGGGCAATTATCAATCGAATGAAAATGTCGTATTTTTTGTGGTTCGTTGGCACTACAGAACGTGATAGAGACACTTTTTAGAAATGTGTGTTTAATACACTATAATACAATATAAATGCTGATGCCTCCAATAAAGAAGAACTCCCATTTCTATAATGACACCGTGTAATGCCGTGTATTCCTTTGATGGCCGGCGACTTCATCCATACCTAATATTAGATGTAAATTCGAAAGTAACTCTGTCTACCTGTCTGATACCTTTTTACGCTTAAACGGCTAAACCGAAATGTGATAGGGAGGTAGATGGTATCCCGGGGACGGACTTAGGGCAGTTTTTATCCCGGAAAAGCGCGTGCGAAGTCGCGGGCAGACGCTTGTAATATCTATACAGTTTCCCCGAATTCCTACAATGACCACAATGGGTTCATTTCACTCCTGGATTATTATGTAACAATGTAAATTATAAGTATTTTTTTAATTTAATAAAAAAAATATTTTTCAAATATCCTCGGCTATTAATTGTAGCTTCGTAGCTTCTAAAGAATAGTGACTTCGTAACTTTGTTTCATAAATTGATACAGCCAGTCAAAAAAAACAAGTGATTTTAAATTAGTGTAAAAATATTTAATCTAAGCGAAGTTTAAGTATTGCTACTACGTAGCACTTTATGGATTTCAAAAGATATACTAAAATAGGAACCATACCTATTTTAATTTTCTTCAAAGGCCGTCCTATACCCACGCCAAGCATTGTTATTGTCCAAATAATGGAGATAGCTACCTACTGGACCTTTCATAGATGGAATTAGAAATTCATTTTTCTTTATGCGTTTTAGTTTCTGCTTGCGGCATCGCACGTAATTTTCAAGGCAAGAAGTAGCCTGATGTTTTTCTCCGGGATATTATCTAGCTCCCTGCCAAATTTGATGTCGAATCCGTCGCTTTGTCTGTAAAATCTCAACCTCAACAGCCTATAATGGTCCACTGCCGGACGCAGGGCCTCCCCCTGATTTTTGTATCTCACCTGGGCACGCGGGTAGTTCTATTCTGCAAGTGCAGCATTTTTATTATTATTAAATAAACGTATACGCTTATATTGCTATATTCATTCATTCAACGAACTTAAATGTATATCTGTAAATATAGATTGAATGAATGAAAACTTATTGAATGAATATTTCTTGATAAGACAGGCCCCAGCTGCTTCAAATTTCTAATAACGGAACTTTAATCGTCCTTCCTTTGTTGAACCATCTCAATCCGTCAGTCAACCTTCAAAACCACAAAGCAGCCTTGATAGAACCTTGTAGCAAAAACGTAATCATCTTTTTTGAAGAACCGAATTCAGTGAACGTGTAGGTAGATCGATGAGCAATCGTTTGAAAGTTTTACGAAATGGAGTATAATTCTAGAGGATAATTGTGTTTTATGCATTACCAGATTTTGATTTTTTGATTTTGGAATTTTACAGATTCTTGTACTGATTTTTGATAATATGAAATACCACAAAAAGTTCCCATGAACGTGCTAACGAATATAGGTTCAACAAATACCTACGTTAAGAGCGGGCCTAATGCAAAAAAATGTGAAAAGGATAGGCATAGGATTTCGCGTTCATAGGAGCGGGACAGAGTAAAGCAATGTCAGTGCAAAAATCAAATTTTTGCTTCTTTTCTATTAATGATTCAAAATTTAAGCATTAAATAGAAAAACTTCACGATTACTTAAATAAAACAGTAGTCTGGCTATATAATTGGTAAAAAATAATATGGTGTTGTCGCTGATACTCGTACTTTAGAGCATTTCAATTAAAACAGTTTTTTAAAGCAATTTTTGTATATTTTTTTGTAAAGAAATTAGTTTATTTTTCAAAATTCTATTCTATTACTCGACTTCTATGGGTTTTTCCCCTACCTATCGTATTTTTTTAATTAGAATATTTAAATTCGTTACCATAGATGTAAGGGTTTAAAAATACACAATTTGCTTGATTTTTGCATTAGGCGCACTCTTAAGGTAACTAATTAGTGAAAGGAGTTTCCTTTTCATATTTAATTAGCTTATCCTTTCATCAAAGCAGTTATTTTCATAATTTACAATTTAATCATGAAAACTTCCTGTGCTTGCGTATTCAATTACAGAATCACAATTACGTAGGTTTACCTACGTTACTGTGATGTTTTCAATAAAATAAGTGTTTTACTTTTCAAAACTTCGTGTGGTTTAACCTCTTTTGCTAAGTGTCGTTTTCTTAGATTTTTTTAGTTTAATTTAAAGTTTTCAGTTTTTTTATCTATTTAAATACCAAAAAAGTGTAATTAAATGCATTTTAGGGCACTTATCGATTGAATAATAAAAAAATATGATTTATCAAAACTTCGTGATTAACTTCGCATTACGTCACATAGTTGGCCCATACCGGACCCAAAGTGGCGCCACCACCTACTTTATGTTATTATTCCGTTTAACAAAAGAATTTTCAAAAATCCTTCTTCCAGTTTGTGATACCTATCATAAGCTTTTTTTTAATGCCTCTGTAATAGTTTTATTCTATTTAGTTTAGGAAGAGATACGAAGTTGCACTTGGTGGCCACCAAAATCTATTTTCGTATCTCTTCCTAAACTAAATAGAATAAAACTATTACAGAGGCATTAAAAATAAGCTTATGATAGGTATCACAAACTGGAAGAAGGATTTTTGAAAATTCCTTTGTTAAACAGAATAATAACATAAAGTAGGTGGCGGCGCTAGTTTAGGTGCTGTATGCGCCTTATTGCTAGATTCTGCCACGCTCTACTACTAGCTTTGCATGCGTATTTCAAGGATGTAAATCACACTAATATTATAAATAGATAGATGTTTGTTGCTCAATATCGCCAGAACGGCTGAACGGCACTGGATGAAATTTGGCATAGAGATAGATAATAGTCTGGAATAGCAGTCTATATTTTATCCCGGAATTCCCACGGGAACTGGGACTACGCGGGTGAAACTGCGAGGGCTGCTAGTCTGTAATAAATAGTGGACAATTCACACTGCATACCTAAAAATTTTTGAACGACAATAAAATTCAAGTTTTGGACTACATCTAACCATATAATTACAGTCATTACAGATAATTACAGTCTTATCGTATCTCTTTACGCCAAAAACACCGAACGTTTCGGTTCGGTGTTTTTGGCGTGAAGAGACAACATATATAAAAACATCGTTTAGATATTATTGTTGTACGAACCATCCTTTCGAACTATACATTATAGGTACTTTTCGATGTGTGATTTCATTGATTTTCTACATTCATTTAAGCCCAAAAATATTACAAATAAAGTAGAGTATTGATCGTGGATGCCATTCGTTTGAAATATTTGGTTATATATATTCTAAAATTCTGATTTTTGCGGTTTTTAAATTAAATCATGGGGTGCGCCCAGCCCCGCGCAAATACATTCTCGTCACAAAAATAAAAATAATCTTCATTTTCTTTGTATGAATTGGGTTCGCAACATTATGAGAGCTCTAACGATGACTGTGTTTTCTTTATGAAAAGAGGGTAAAATTTAGTATTCTGCCACGTTAATAATTTTGTGTCTTTTTTTGGTACAATGAGTTTTATAAACACAAAGTCGAACTCATACTCTATTTCCTTTAAACCTTAGAGGACTTTTGGACACGTGAGTAAATTTTATTACTGGGTTTTGATGACGTTCTATCAAGATTTGTAAGGAAAGATTTGTTTGTTTGTTTGAATTGAATGGCTCCGAAACTACATTGGAATCCTACATAATCCCTGATGAACATAGGCTATAGAATATACCCCGGGGTTGACGCCGGAGCTGACCAAATGTTAATACTGGTTGTATTTATTAAACAACATTTGGTCAGCTAATTGTTATGTTAATGGTACATTATATCATTGATATTTCGCCTTTTATACATAATTTTGTACATTGATTAAATAAGCCAGGTAGGCTGCCGCATCGACATAAAACTTACAGTGATTTCACAATCGTTCATTCAGAAACAATTACAATTGTGTTTGAATTTGACACACAAGCATGCAGATGAAACTTAGCCCTCACACTTAGCCTTAACTTAACCTTTAATAGAAATAACATAATTTAAATTTATTAATGATATTTTTTCGAAAAATAATACCATACAGTATAATACGACTTTAACATCAATACAACTGAAACAAAGCTTATAAATATGAACAAAGCCCAACTTTCGACCGAAGGCTCAATAGACGAAATCTGTGTTAAAACGATAAGAATATTGATGAAACAATGTGAATTTTAATATTAGCAGCAATGAAAGTTCTCATTGTTTCTTTAGCTAAGTTAATAGAAGCGTTGATCGCTTTTCTGAAACAATCAGTTTCAGTGCCTACCAATAACGTTATTTTTCCTAATTGACATCGAATCGTGGAAAAGTGCATAAAACAAAAACCTCTTTATTCAGAGCTCAAACATGGTTGACATTGAACAGTATAATTTTTACTAAAGATAGTCGTGTGGCTCAATGATCCACAGTTTACCTTGGCTTCCGACACAAGACTTCTACAGGCATCTGTGTTCAGGCAGTCTCTCACCAGATAGTATAGACGATTTCACAGCAATCAGCTTCAATTTCGTTAATCCATTGATACGCAAGCCTCGAAAAGCTGACCTCTATCAGCAGACTGATAACGCTTAAACCACCCATCTTATAATTGACATTTGAAAGACATTCCAGTGGCCTTGAAAGCCCTTCTAATGTTCTTTGCCATGCAGTTGTAAATCAAGAAGACTATTCAAAAGGCTTTCATATGATAATGAAGGATGGATGATTTTTGCGAAATTCCACGGTTGTTCGTGTCGGTCTACCATCCCAACGGATAATGAGAGTGAAGGTATAGACTTACTACCTGTGTTTGCGCACTGTTGTGCACTTTAACATGCCCTACGTAAATACCTATCTGAGACTGGCCACCGTGGCTGAAAATTCGGCTAGAAGGACATTTTTGGGCGGGCGGCTGGTATCTCAATGGAATGGCATTGCAAAAATGATTGTCAATAAATGGTTAAGCATTTCATTTTCATAAGTTTACTTATACTAACCGAATGTTTTAATCTTTTACAGGACAATGGACCCCGACAGTATGATGGAAGACTACGGAGAGCTGACAACACAGCGGCCCGTCTACCTTACCACGGTCTTCGCAACAGACAGACTCAACCAAAGCGTTTTCAACAAAAACACGACGATCGATCCTGATTACTATTATTTTTATGATGTGAGTGCTCACATAAGTTTTGCTTGAAGTAGAAAATCCCTTAAAATAACCTTCTACAAAATCCTCAATGCTTTTTGACAAAACAAATCAGATTTGCACACAAAGTTTACTTAGGACCCGTGCAATTTCACCTCAAATTGAATGTCACACTCGATCGTCGACATTTACTTCAAAGAATCTAACGAATTTACCAAGAATTTTCTAGAATGCCAATCTGGTAAATAAAGGTTATACCCGCACATCAAATCGTCTAAAAGCATAAGTAAATTTGTAACCCGCCCACTAAACTTCAGGTGGATTAACCCTGCAATAAAGCCTGAAAGGTTTAATAGTAGGTAATGGGTATTTCGGAGTTCGTCATCAAACCGTGAGAGCTGATAGTGCTATCGCGTATGTCAAAACCTGTTGAAGCTTTTAACGCGGTAGTGCGTTCTACATAAAGAATAATCAATTTAATGCTGATACGGAATGAGTCTTATCTTGTTCCTAGTCATGTTTTTTTCCGATGATATGAAGCGATTCAAATATTCGAAATATTTTATAGACTGCATATTGTTGACAATGCACACAGCAGACTTAAATAAACGTAGCGAAAAACGTATTCCGAAAGCGGAAAACCATTCCGCTTTCAATCATGCACCGGTCAACATCAGCAATAATGCACGATTCAACCGTAGCTGACAGGTTGTTTGAACTTTCTAGATATCTATTGGCTAGAAATAACATTCACAAATAGTAGGAAGTGAGTATTAGTTCTTTGTGTCATGGTTTGTTTACAAATATTCTACAAGGAGTTCGGCTGAGGTATGATGATGACTTAGCGACTCGATGTATTTTTTGGTTTCTACTGGGTTAAATGGAGTCAATTCAGGTTTCAAAAAAACTGAACGATGTGACAAATGAAAAATATTATATCATCTGTTTTAAGACTGATGTGGCGCGGAGGTTGCGGGCTCGATTCCCGCCTCGGGTCAAATGTTTGTACGATCTGGAAAAATTAGTAGTGGGTTTCTATGTTTAGTAAAAAAATATCTATCTAGTACAAATCACACACACAGTTATCTAGTACACAGGGATAACACATGTTCTGCTTAGCTTGCAGCTAAATGATGCTGTGTTCGTTGTCCAGGTTTTTTTATCCTTTATACAAAATGTATATGAACGAGAATACAACATTTTAGTGGCGTAAAATCGAACAACATTTTAGTGGCGAAAAGTTCTTTCGCGGTTTTACTTTTAGCAAAACGTTGATTTATAATTATTCGTTTTTTACCACTATTACGACGCCCTAGGTTGGTACGGTACCAAGGATCTCCGGGTTTTAAAATAATATCAGAGCGTTTGGTTAAAACGACTCGTGAGTAGGTATCTGGCGCATCGCATCAGCATTTACATACACCAGCGGGGCAATGCACCCAGCATCTTGGCAACGACTGGTATTGATATTGATCGGTTGAGCTACATGTCGATTGTTTGCAACAGTCTGCAGTTAGCTGAATTTTAAACACTAGTTTTGTTAATAAGTATACATAGTTTTAAAATTAAGTTTTTGTGATATCTGATCAATTGACACCACTATTTTCTTCACATTTCCAGTCCATCCAGTTCACGGTGACATGGATCCTTTTCGTAGCTATCGTGGTCCTCAACACGTCGGTGATAGCAGCTCTGCTCTGTACCAATGCCAGAAAGAGCCGAATGAACTTCTTCATCATGCAGCTAGCTATTGCGGGTAAGAGCTTTTATATGTGAACAAGGAGATGATAGACTAGATTATCTATACTAAAGGTGCTCTCGCACTGAGCGAAACTGCACTACAACGGAACTGCGCGACACGGTGCGGCCAGTTATTGTATGTATGAAATCCTATGAGACTGATCGCACTACGCGTCAGCGGAACTGTGCGGCCTTTTTGGTGATTTGTTCTAATTTGACGCGGCTATAGTTCCGCTGTCGCGTAGTACGAGGGTACCTTAATGTTTTAAATGCGAATGTTTGTGCCGTAGTGAGATGTTTGGTTATCGACATAGCTCATAGGATTAGCAAGTTGAAGTGGCAGTGGGCTGGCCATATTTCAAACAGAATCGACAACCGCTGGGGTAAACGTGTTCTTGAGTGGAGACCGCGACTAGGCAAACGTAGTGTAGGACGCCCTCCGACCAGGTCCAATCAAATGTGATGTCAAGGTGCATGGTCAAATCGTCATCGATTTGCGAAAGACTGCTGGCAGAATCTGGATGCGGCAAGCTGAAGACAGGGCGCTATGGCGCTCATTAGGGGAGGCCTTTGTCCAGCAGTGGACTGGTATAGGATGATGAGATATTTGGGCGACGGTAACGCAATAAGTACTGAATGGATCGAGTTGAAATTTTGTCAAGATATAGTACTAGATCTGATATAGGTACACAATAACTACTCATTATCAAAGATAAATAATAGATACAGGCGTTACTTTGAAAAATCCATTGCAAAATAATAAGGATGTTTTTTTTTTGTAACAATTAGACAAACCTTCTCCGATAAGTTATAAAAACAATCAATAAGCGATTCATAAAGTAACAGTAAATAAAAACATGATTCTTATAGGTATTGTATTTTATTTTGGACGCAATGGGGATAAATGAACTTTTTAGTTCACTAATCCCCCTTACGAGTTCGCATCGGCGTCAACGGGGAATAATGAACAAAAAGTTCACTAATCCCCGTTGACGGGGATTGTCAACGGGGATTAGTGGAATAAGCCGTTCTAACAAAATGTAGTCCGCGTTGTAGAAAAAAAAACACACCAACTGCAAAATGAAAATATCTATCAAAGCAAGACGTCAACTAGTTTCGTCTCTCCATGAGAATTCATCCGGAGACTACAATACTCGACCCTGACACTGAGCGCGCCAAGCAACAGCGGCAGAGTCGCACCAGAGATGTTGCCATTCGGCCTGGTCGCGCCAAGTCGTACTGGGCGCGCGGAGCTCTGAGTGCGCGGAATTGTTAAACGTGTTCTTGAGTGGAGACCGCGACTCGGCAAACGTAGTGTAGGACGCACTCCGACCAAGTGGGATGATGATTTGCGAAAGAGTGCTGGCATATGCTGGATGCCGCAAGCTGAAGACAGGGCGCTATGGCGCTCGTTAGGGCAGGCCTATGTATGTCCAGCAGTGGACTAATATAGGCTGATGATGATGATTTTCATCTTTATTATAACTATTTTATAAAGGTCAAATGCGTGTGAAGCCGCGGGCGGCTGCTAGTATTTTATACCTTCAGTTCATTTTTTTTGGGATTGAATTAAAATTATAAATTTAAATAAGTTACCATGTAAATGAACATATCGAAGCCATTAACAGCGCCCTTAGGTAAAGGTTAAACCCTTTTCACACTCGTCAAAGTTAACGAATCGCGTCCAAACCACTTAATTTGTTTTTTAAATTAAACCTCTCTGAACAAAGCATGCATTTTCTAACTATTCTCCCATTAAATGAAGATTAAACTTTAAACCAAGGTATTTTGGTGAAATTTAGGCAGTTTGGTGAGACAGGTAAATTCGCATTTATTTTCTAGTCTTAATTAAATTACATATGTAGAGTAAGTCAATTAGGTACTCTGTGTTCTGACTTTTAAGGTATGAAACCGTAAGTTTGTGAGAAATTAAATAAGTTCTCAAAAAAATTCTTGGCTAATTTTATGGGAACTTATTTAATTTCTTAGAGATTACTCATAGTGTGAAGGCTTACGCATTTTAATGCAAAAACCTTCAGTATGTTTGTGTCCGAGGAACAAATGGAAAATATAAGTAGGTAATATTTATTTTATTGCTACTAAAATACAATTTCATCTAGTCACACTAGTCACAATGAAAATGTAAATGACTGTCATTATTGTCAATTTCATAGGCAACTTCTGTGCGTAACCCCTTCTGCCGGACGAGTTCTACCCTTTCTAACATGCGTAGTTTGACAGCGGGTTAAATTGTCTAAGTGCGTAGTGGACCAGTCATCTGTATCAAAAGTCTCTTGGTTCATCCCGTATTATCGAAATTGCCATTATTCTGTACTTACAATATCTACTTAAGTTTAGTATGTGCAAGTCTTTTAACAAATAAATTTATATTCTATTTATATTCTATATTCTATTTTACTTTCTTACCAAAAGTTTTCTAGATCTATAGAAAGAAAGAAAGAAATTTTAATTCATAGCATAAACAATGTATTTAAGTTACTTAATTTAACATACGCCATAAATACCTACTAGACAAAAACAACTTAGGTACATCTTAGAAAACTTAATGCTACAAAATGACGTCTGAATGAGCATTATGTTGCTATCTATTCTAACTATGACTTTTCAATTTAGAAACAAGAAGTCTAGGAATCTTAAAACATCCATTTATTGATATACAATCGCGACAAGAAGGCTAAAAAACAATCGATACGACTCATCGATAACTAAAAAACTTCGACGCTATCCCCATAAATTACAAAACGAGGGTTAATCTCCGGTCGCGGCCGACCCTTGTTTTCGGACCATTCGGCTTTACTTACACGAACGGTGAAAGACAATTTATCTGCAGCAGAATTTGCAGTGACACCGACCTTGTTAAGCCACGTCCACAATAACTACCTTTCTGTGCGATGTCCAACCCTTCCTTTAATCGCAGATTATGGAATAGTATTGTCCCTAAATATTATTTTGTTAAATGAGAATTGCGTGGGTGGCTTGGGTAATAATTCTTGCCACTGTTGATCGACCAACCAAGCGATGGAAGAAATCATTTTGTATAGTTAAGTTCCCATCTGCATGGGATAAAATAGTTTTAAATTCCATAAAGTGGTGACGAGATTTGCAAAAGGTACATCGCAACATCTCGCAAGTCTTAGTTCAGAACAAACGAGGTTATGAGAGTGTTTTGCTAAACCTCAACTCTTTTCAAACCAAAATCCTCTAGATACCTACTCTTTTTTACTTCTTTTAATAAAAAGTTTTTTATTATTTGTGTAAACAAAAAGCGCACAATGTGTTTGTAGCCTCAGCTTAACCCGCATGGCTTCCGTTTCGTGCCAAAACTGTCCGGCGGCATCAAGCTAGATAGGTCAGACCAAGTTTGAATTCAAAAACTTTGATAAAAGATCTTCGTATATATCACTAAGTTTGACTTTATCACGTAAGTTTCTATTTCTTGCGTAGGATTTGTTGCCAGAACTACGCAAAAATGCCAAAAATCAAAGATATTGCTTGGATTAAACTTCGTCGACGTGATATGCTGAGCCTATTTTGTGACTTAAATTTTTCTTTTGCTTTCTTATTGTATCCAACGGAATTTGTAAGCGTCTCCTATTCTTAGGGTCTAGTACACATTTTACGCATTACAATTCGAATACTTCCATCGTTTACAAGTCCTTTCTTTACATTTATTTAGCGCCTTGTAGCAACCCTCGATGATAGTTTTCGAATGATTTTGAGTGATTTGTTGCACTTTGACATCACAGTGGCAGTCACGTTTGCGACATTAATCTAATTAAAGTAAGTAGATAAAGTATCTCTAACATAGCTTGGTCACAGATATGCTTTGAGAAAATAAGAACACCAAAGAAACCAGTTTATTTTTCAAAATTCTATTCGATTACTCGACTTCTATGGGTTTTTCCCCTACCTATCGTATTTTTGTAATTAGAATATCGTCGCTGCGCCTGCAAAATGCGCTAAGTATGTGATTTTTCTTTAAATGGTTTTTATAGTGCCATTTTACTCAATTGTAAATTGCATGTGGGCCTGCAAAACCCGATTTTCAATAGATCTGCTAGTTCACGAGATAACATTTATAGCTATGTGATTTCAGTCCAATTTGGTAATACAAATTGCTCTATGTGGGCAGCATGCACATAGCGCGATTTTTCCTTTTGAGTGCGTGTCCTTGAATTGCGCCTAGCAACTGCACATAGCGGCGCCACACGCGGTGGACGGGTGCGAAGCGCGCGTTTTTCAGTTCTTTTTGGCGCGAACGTGTCATTGTTTACAAACATCTCCATGATTTTGTTCACAATAAAATTTAACCAAGTGTATTCACCATCGATGAACAAAACCGAATATAAATAAAATAATACATAGCTTGGCGTAATACATGTAATATCATTCTAAGCCTTTTTTGTGGAAGACATCAATCGTTCTCTGTTACGTTTAACGAATATTTTTTCGTATTAACTCAGACTAAGGCCTCTGAGTTATATATTAACAAGAAGACATTATTTTCGTAGAAACCATAAACCCTAACTTAAGCATTAAAATAAGACGTCCCTTGTTTCTTTTCTATCTTTAAAAAGGGACATACTTAAACATTACAAGGCTACAACAAGGCTTCGATGTATGTGAGAACAGAATCACTACTACTAGTAATTTTTCTTCATTTGTATTTTACTCTTTGTTATATATAATTATAAATACGTTTATAGAAATACTTTAAAAAATATTATTTTTATATGTTTTTTTATAAACGCATTTGAGGGATTATCCTTGTTTGTTCTCAGCTGTTTTTGTAGTTGAATACCTATTTGAATACCGTGATTAAAGTATAAAAAAAGTTTTTAATACACATAAGTATAGTGGGGTTTTATCATCAAGTTTAAAAGATTGAGAGATTGAGTAGAAAATCGAAAAAGGTTATTAGAAAGACCTTTCTTTGTGCGTTGTTTGCCTGCTCTTTATTATTCAATGTTTTTTTTATCAAAGAAAACCGCTAAGTTATGAAAGTACGTATACTAAGTCTCTACTGGATAAAATGATAGCTTATGTTATAAAGGTTCCTTTTTAATTTTTAAATCCAAGGTTAGCAACCTGTGGCTTCATCGTGTTTTATTTGAGTTAAATTTAACTCTGTCGGTGTCGACACTTTATTCCTAGCATAGACAATGTTTTTAAACTTTGCAGCTATAGTCAAAAAGGCAAACTTTTTTAATTGGCTGTTTCGTTCCTCTGCTGGGCAAAAATTACCCCACAATCTTCAAAAAATATTCCTAGAACCCTTAAATTATGTCAATAACAAAAATAACACGACTACAGGAGTTTTTCGCTATCCTTTTACAATTAATTATTGTTAACAGTGTAAGGGAGAAAAATGTTAAAACAAACAGAATAATTTGGCGTCTACATTCTAATGAAATAATCCGATTCTCGGTGTGTCAGCTCTAATTGGATTGTTTCCGGTAAATGTTCTCTGAAATGATGTTTCGTAGAAAACACAGTATCTTTGAAAAGTGTTCTGACATCTTATAAAAAGAAAACATTGGATACACATACAACACAACATTGGATGTCTGGCGACTCCTCTCTGGTTTTGTTATTACAGTACCTGTAGGGCATATTTTTGCAGGAGATAAAAGCCAATGAGGCATTTTTCAGGAAGAGGCCTGCGTCCAGCAGTGGATCAATGTAGGCTGTTAAGGTTGCGAGGATAAATTTTATTTAATTAATAAGTCCAATCAACATACATACCGATTGAAAGCATCCTGCCTGATCAAATATCTCATCCATCTCTACGCGGCTTGTGCTCGAGGTTTTTTAAGATTCGTAACATACTTATGTTGATAAAATTCTCAATAATTATTTACTTAACAGATTTATTCGTGGGGCTGATCAACGTGTTTCCGGACATCATCCACAAAATTACCATCGCCTGGCTGGCAGGCGAGTTCATGTGTAAATCCGTGAAGTTTCTACAGGTAAGCCCACCACCACATCATATAATATTTTATCATCATATTTTATCTTTTTAAAATTTTAAATCAATCAATCGAAATTTTTTAATCAAGTTGAAACTTTCAAAAATGCTGTGGGCTGTTTGTGGTGCATATCAGAAACTTTTTTTAATGTTTCTGCCATTGTTTTAGTTTCTATGGTTTAGGCAGAGATAAGAAGTTGCTCTTGGTGGCAGAGAGAACAGAGTCTGGTGACTCTGTTTTGGCATCTATGCCTAAACTTTTCAAGATTGCCTGAAAGAGATCGCTCATTATGATAAGGCTGCGAATGTACTTCGTCTACTCGCATTTATTTCTGTACTGTTTTCTGTGTTTGTGTGGCACAATAAAGTATTATCTATCTATTATATCTACCTTCACAAAATAAAACGAGGGTAAATCGTTAAAAGCCCCAAATTTGCAAGAATGGCTGGTTTTCTGATGTTTTTCTTTACCTTTCAGGCAGTAGTAATGTATGGATCGACCTACGTGCTGGTAGCACTCAGCATAGACCGCTGTGACGCGATCACCAATCCTATGAACTTCTCGGGAAGCTGTGAGTAACATTTAATTTTGTGCTAATGTAAAAAAATCCCTTACCTTACCATAGCCGTATAATTTGTTTTAAGGGTTCCTTACTAGAGGTTGAAAAAGGGACCCTAATGCTAAGCCTCCACTGTCTGTCTGTTCGTCCGTCTGTCTGTCAGCGGGACAGCCTGCTGTAAGTGTTTACGGGTACAGATCTCAGAAGAACTATCCTATGGAACTGCCGTATTATTCAATTTGACACGGAAGCAATAATGGACTACCAGTCTCTTTCTCACAACAGTGGTTTTACGTTAGGAAAAAGCATACACAACAGATCTGTAACCGTAGAACATTGACAGTTGAAATTTACACAGTGAGTGTATTTCTCTTGCAGTTACGGCAACAAATAATAATAATTAAATAAATCTTAAAATGAAACCCATTTTTTTGACTATGTTTGCTCATCATTTGTTAAGGATGTATTTCTTGAACCGTATACAATAAAATATGTGATCAGTAAAAATTTCGACAGGGTTGTATACACATTGCCGATATAACAACAAAATATATAAAAATATAATTTATAATCAAAGGGTCTAAGTAGTTGGATGGGCAACCGCATCATGTTGGATTTATGATTTTTGATTTCGAATAAAACTGTGGTATATTTTATAAAGTTCTTTTTGCTAAAATAGTTAAGAACGATGGTACGGAACACTCCGCGTGCGAGTCAACTAGCACTTGGCCTGTAATAATAAGTTAGAAATAACAGTTAAGTAATAGGTAATTTTGTAGTTTTACCCACTGGTGCAAACAGATAAGTCATTGTGGCAAATAGAACACAAATTCGCAAAACTACAATTAAAAGGTGACTTGACCGAAAGTGCTCTAGACTTAATAATAAAAATCCTTGTAGCCAATTGATATATTACGTCATATGGCCGGAATCCTACAACTCTCAAACCAAAACGACACAACTATCAAACAAGGTCGAGATCAATATTAACCAACAAAACTAAATGTTATTAACTTGGTCACAGTAAGATATTTTTTGTCTCGTTCTACCAGTCAACATGTTAAACAACCACTTATTACATTATAACCACATATTATAACAATACTTATGGTTTGGTAAAGGTGCCCTAACTTGCTAGGATGAGAGCAATTAGAATAGATAATCTACGTTACTTACGCTTGAATCAAATCAAATGGTTTAACATACTGCCATACTCTGCCTACACTCCTGATTGCCCTTTGTGTCAAGCCATTACATTGTCCTTATACAGCCTTGTGTCGAGTTTGCATAATGCGCATGTGATTAGAGTGGTATAATAATAGGATATCGTCGAACTAGCGCTCGTACACGTCCGTAGTACACGTCTCAAGATAGGAACGTTTAATTTCATTAAAAACTATCAAAAAAATCTTTGAGAAGACTTGAGAAACGCTTAAATCTGAGCTGCTCTTTAGTCTTACACTCTTGTGGTTAATAGCATCTACTGAGAGATGATCTTAAAATGGTATGATGTTTTTTGATGCGTAATTTATGAAGATTTATTCAATCTACGCGATATCCGCTGACCGGCACTGATTAGGTTTCGTAGGCTTTATCTTCCCTCCAGATATTTTGCATGTATATACCGCATACACTCCACCCGACTTTCTGCCTCTCTGGGTAGAGGCGATTGTTTTGCTGGTAGTAGGCATATGTGTTTTTTTTGCTGGTTACCTGTCTTCTTTTGTCAAAACTTTGCTAGCGTAACTTCGCTCTAGAAATGATATTTTGCAATTTTGAACATGATACTGTAACGAGGTTCTAATTTTGTCATCGCCTAGATTATATTCCTAAAACTCGAATGTAATCAGAAAGATTCTTCATATTCAAACTATTAAACTGATTATCAAATAATAAAACACAAACTCTACTACTTAACGTCAAAGTAAGCTCAGAAAGAATTACGATTTATTGCGTACGTTTTATTTTCTCACACATTTCTTTTTGCTCGACATTTATAATCTGATGTGGTGCTGATAGTAATAGACCTACGAACTCGTAAAAACTAAATTATGCTCTGTTAGGACTGCTAAGCCATGAATCTTTTTAGCAAACAAAAGAAAGAAAGAGGTGCCTACGGAGTAGTACCTACTGAACAAAACAAAATTTATAAACACTCGCGTTATGAGCGGTTTTAAACAAAAAAATAAATAGTTCCCTGTATCTCAGTAGGTGGCAAGAAATAAGATATTTCAATGTAAAATGAAAAGAAAACTGAATTTTCCAAATCGGTCAATTTTATTGTAAGGTGGTTTTCCTTTCATTTGAGATTGACATACCATAATTTCCAGTTAACGCCCCCTGCCACCTATCGAGATATTTGGAACTATTTTTTTCTTTTTAAAAATGCTAATCTAAAACCCCTCATTAACAAATGAATGTTAGACTTTTCGGCCGATATTCTTGCTCGAATCTAAGTATTGACCTAGTATATTTTTTCCATTCATTTCTTACATCAGTATTTTCGCATTTTTTCAGGGAATCGAGCTCGAGCCCTCATAGTTTCTGCATGGATTATCAGCGTGCTGTTCTCCATACCCATATTGTTCCTTTACGAAATCAAGGAAGTACAAGGTATTTAAATATTTTGGTAATTAACAAGACCAAAAAACAACTATAAAAGTTCTAGGAGTAATTCAAGAGTTTATAAAAGAACAACAGACTGCAAATAGCTCACTCAAGGATAAACCTGTTCTTAAATGTAAATAGCGAGTCGGCAAACATAGTGTAAGACACCCTCCGACCAAGTGGGATGTAGACCTGTGAAAGACTTCAGGAAGATGTTGGATGGGTGAAGCTGAAGGTAGCTCTGGCGCTCGTTAGAAGAGACATTATGTCCAGAAATAGACTAGTAGAGGCGGATGATGATAATGATAATGAAATATAGCTATTAGTTACAATACTCATACGTGCGTCTACACGCGCTATCCAAGATCATGTGTGAGTCGATGGCTGTCAAAGTGTCAATGTTATCCCGGTACCTATATCAACGTAATAATTCAGTAAACTAGGAACCAGGCAAAAAAAATAATGCTATCCTTTTTTTTCGATCGATAAGAAACGTACGGAAATAATTTTCGAGCTGTCACGTTAGTTGAGAGTAGATTTGGCGGCATCTAATTTGACACCAACCAAATTATACTATAGACCGTTCAACGTAAGATGTCCCCTAATTTGTATGTAAATTACATAGAAAACAGGGGATAACCTACGGTGAACGCAGTGTAATAAAAACTCGTTATTTCTAGGACAACTACAATGCTGGATAGAGCTAGGATCTCCCAGGAGGTGGCAGATCTGGATGAGTTTGGTATCCGCGATGATCTTCGTGGTGCCAGCTCTAGCCATCGCGGCGTGCTACTGCGTCATCGTGCTGACCATCTGGACGAAGAGCAAGGCTGTGCTCATGAGCCCGCCCATTGACTCGAGGAGGACTAAAACTATCAGGAATGGTAAGTTCGGAAAAGACACTTAAGGAATTAGTGCTTTTAACATGGTTCACCTTCAAGCACATTGTCACAGTGAAGTTTTTAAAGTGGATTGCTTGCTAAGACGTAAGGTTATCATAATTTTTCATTTCATCACAGGTTAACTTGTAGGTATAGGGTGTGGTATATGCATAATTTTTTTGTCGAATGTTAATGTTAACACATTATCGAAAAAATTAGACAAATTTTATTAAAATACCAAAAATAAAGTTTCGAATGATAAGAACGCTGCCCTTTTTCTGTGACGTCAACGTTTAGTTTGTCAATCTTAGTGCTTCTGTTCTTTCAATCAAAACTAAATTAGAAACAATTAAATGATCAAAACCACCAAGTTCGTTGTTTGTGTGTTGTGTTTATTAAATTAATTTTATTTCTTTCTTTCAAAAATCATATCCCGCAAAAACTTCATGGCACATATTGACAATACGGTAAACAGTGAGCGTCACGTTTAGAAATTTTGCGATTGAGTCTTAAAATTCTACTTTTCAATAATTAAATTTCACACTAAAAACATCAAAAAATATATTAATCAAAATGCAGATATATTTCTATAACAGATACAAATAAAAATAATCAGCTATTTTAAAGTCACATGCTATACTTCGTTTGAAAAGAAAAAAATATTAAGCTGCACACTCACATACCACTCAAAGATTAAGTTGGCAGCCAGAATATTAACTATACTGTTTTGAGAAAAAAAAAACACCTTAAATTAAGAATGGCAAAATAAGAAGAGGTAATGATAATAATAATAATAAATAATGCTGGACAACATGATGTGTTGAAACTACTTTAATCTTCTAAACACAGCCTTCTAAATTACTTCCAGTATTTTTTTTACATGACTTAAGACCTAGTGTTATGAGACGGAATAGAATTTGTCTCATGCATTATTTTGCGTCTTTTCAGGTCATATCGAAAGCGATCCTGATTCGAGGCGTGCGAGCTCCAGAGGACTGATACCCAGAGCTAAGATCAAAAGTGTCAAGATGACCTTTGTCATTGTGTTTGGTAAGAAAATAAATAAATAATGAAAAAAATCATAATTTTATCGTCACACACACTGGCCTAACGCAGACACACTACGTTATGTCGCACAAGGGGCATGCATAAATAACGTAAAGTGATTTTGGCGAACCGCCCCTCTCTCTCACCTTAGTGAGATGTCGTGAGATTTTGCTGGACCCCTCCCCCTAAACTCACGTGAGATTATTCTAAACGTTTGTTTTTACATAATCTGTGAAGCATGTAAAACTCTGAGAACGTAATCTACAATCACAGTGACAAAATCGAACATTGTTGTTTATTTTGTAAGCGCGAGATTTGAAATTGCTTGTGGTTTTGAATTTTTTCTGCATTCTACAAGGAATAAAAGTTACGGAAAAGTCATTTGTCGCAACTCGAGAACGATTTTCTATTACATTATTTACGTGCCAACATGATCGAACAGCCATAATGTAAGAACTGCTAGAATAGTGCGTGAAAAAAAAACATTATATTTGGCTCGAAAGTAAGATTTTAGTTCAACCCCTTCGCCCCTAAAAGCCTCACGTAATTCATAGACGCTCCCCAAGTTTGTGTTGGGTAGGTAAAGTACCTACTTTAATACACTTAACGTCATGTGATTTATACACTGAAAACACCCAGATCATAAAACTTTTTTTATAAACACACCTTCTACTTATTTTTTTCTGGTAGGAATCGAACCCGTGACGCGTCTCATCCGAACTTTCTCTTACACTATGCCAAAGATATCAAGTACCTACCTGTAACAAAATTCTCATTTTTACATACATTTCTGACGAATGTGTAATATGTACTAAAATCAATACTTACTGTTCCAGTGTTCGTTCTCTGCTGGTCACCCTACATAGTGTTCGACCTTCTTCAAGTGTACCACTACTTCCCGATGACGCAGACCATGTGTGCGGTGGCCACACTGATACAGAGCCTCGCACCACTCAACTCAGCAGCCAACCCGCTTATATGCTGCATGTTTTCGCCGCATATCTATGCTAGTCTTAGGTGAGGAGCAAAACTGAAGAGCTTAATGGTATAGTTCTTGCGGTATGCACTATTTAAGTGTACAACTTTCCGATGGCATAGACCAGGTGTGCGGTAGCCACACTGATACAGAGCCTCGCACCACTCAACTCGGCGGCCAACCCGCTTCCGAATCGAGTGTCGGCCGGCTTCTCGTTCGTTGTCCGTTGCTCGGCCGTCACTCGGTTGCCGCTTGCTATAGTGTGACTGTGTCCGTATAAAACATATGTAATATTAGTTGACCGTACTGCGGCCGACAATCGTTTCGGACCCAGTACGATCTAGCATGGGTTATCCTTAAAAGCTGCATGATCGCGCCGCATATCTATGCTATTGGACGAGGTGCAAAAGCAAAAAGTTTTATAGAATAGTTATTGCGGTATGCAAGGAGGTAAGTTGTCTACCTCCTGTGGCTCATCATACTGACTACAGAGTGAACCTAAGTTATAAGTGTAATACAGTTCCAGTTTCACAGCTATTTGTAGTTCTTTGATATCAATATTGATTGTAATTTCAGACGGGTGCCTCCGTACAAGTGGCTGTGGTGCGGTCGGCGCCGCACGCGGCACGTCCGCGGCACGCTGCGATCCCGCTCCGACTCGACCGCCAACTCCGACTTGATCTCCACCACTCACGCGAGACGATCGCATTCTGTTGCTACGGTAAATATAATAAAACAGCTATCAAACTGATGTATATGTAGCTATACCTACCTACCTAGCTACCACTCATTGTATACGCGCGGTAGTGCGCCGTGCCTCTTGTATTGCACTTCAGTAATAAACGAGCGAGCATCGTAACTGGTCGTTTCGCTAATCCTCATACTTCTCACAAAAACAAGTGTTATATAGGTACTTAGATATTCTTTTATTTCACAACTTTTGGAAACTAACAGCTAGGCTAACTTAATTGCTAACTTAATTACAAAAATGATGTGTAACTCAAGATGAGAAGTAAGAAGTAGCCACCCTTTGTGCAATAAAGCAGTGCGTAAACAACAAGCGGCCGTTTAACAGTCCTATAGGTACAATATACAACATTTATTTCAAAATGAAATATAGGTACAAAAAAGTGCCAGGTGTCTCTAGTTTCCGTTTTAGTTTCAATTAGGTAAAATGTATTGCAAAGAACCAGTATTCCCTCCTCCTCCTTAATTTATAAATTAAATTAGGAAACACCAAAGATCCTAGGATCCTACGTTCCGTGGAACGCATAAAATGTATCTTAATAACAACAAAAATATACTTAATATCTAAAATGAAGTAGCTAAATTGAAGTAGGTACAATTAAAGGTACAAAAAACGAGACTATAGCTAAACACAAATACTATCTAATATATAACCTATCCACAAGGAAGTAAGATTCTTACAATAAGCTGTGCTTACTTTGGGGCTGAATGATGCTGTCTAAAATGTCCAACATTACCTTTTCATTATTTTTATTTTGTACCTCTAAGCTAACCAAGGGTAGCAACAGTAATTTTAGCTGTGAAAACCAATTTAGCGGTTTAATGATGCTCAATTTTCAATGTCGCAAAATCGCTTGTATTGTACATAGACACAAGCGCCAAAAAGTAATCAGTTTTATATTTCAGACAAATTTTCATTCTAAACTATCAGAAATTACAAACAGGTTACAATGGAGTCTGTCGTTTGACTCCAAATTTTAAAAACGAACTTTAGTAATTGACCATCTGTTCAAATGTTTCCAGATCCTGAACCGTCCCCGCAACAGTATCTCATCCCTCCATCATGGCCGTCGCACCCAGGTCATAGTGATGGCCTCGCCGCGCGACTGACAGCGAACCGTCAGCGAGCCCATCCGTGATGTGATGCTCTAGATGCCGGGCGTGCGTTCATGCCTTTAACAAGACTCTGTGCAAGAAATAAAAGTGATTGCATTGTGAGATTTGGCTTGGCACCAAACACGATGTTATGGAGGTTACAACATGGCTAATTAGTGGGCCTTATTAATGTTTTAGACACGTTCATGCATGCATGCATGCAGCTAGACACTGGATTATAGACTTTCGGCGCTCGAAATAAAAGTAGCCCAGCAAAGTAGATTTAGCACTATGTAAAAAATGAGGCATCTAACTTGGGGTGGTTGGATCACACCCTGGCCGCAAAGAACGGTACGTTATCAATCCGCGAGCCAATTTACCGGGCATGTGTGCTCAAAATAGGAACAGTCAGCACACGGATGATGGCTGCGCGACTGACAGCGAGCCGTCTGTGAGCCCGTCTTTGATGTGATACTCTAGCCTCAATGCCGGGAATGCCTTCATGCTTTCCGCTTCTACAGTTACTGGATTATAGACTCTATTATAAATTCAGTAAAAAATTGCATTTTGAAATTTAGCACTCGTAATATTTATGATAGTAGTCATCATTCTAGCTACTATGCCGGGCGTGAGTGCATGTCTCGCCTATAAAGAGACATTTGATCTATTTATCGTTATGCTATAATAAATAAAAGGGAACGTAAGTTTTGGTTAAAGGTAAAAACTGGCACTCACCACCGGAATGCTAGAAATCACATGCCTAAGCAAATCAAGCAAGGTCTGTAACCATGCTAGAGACTTGATGATAGGCACCACGGATATTTTGTGTGATTTGGCACCCAACACGGAGCAAATGGTTTTAAAATCATAAATGACCCGCAAAAACGGTGGTGGTGATAATGTGATCTGGAAATAAAGTGCAGTGGCTCAACAAATTCATTATTTTGCAGTGTTGGAAAAAAATTAGTAGACAACGTTGGAAAGTTGATGTCACAAATGAAAATTTCTTTTGGTTATTTTTAAAAACCACCGAGAGGATTGACGGGCTGTGAGGATGTCATAATAGTAATAAAATTATATAAATATAATAAAATGTAAATGTAAATAATATTTTTGTAAAGGATACAAGGTAGGTTCCTATCGGTGATTTACCTAAATATCCTTAAGTTGTTAAATGGTTTTCTTGATCTAGTCATTGTTATGCAAGCATTTAGAGAAACACAAGATTGTTTACTAACATAAATATTTTCTTACAACTCCGAAAATCACGTTTGTAACTTTGCATTTTTTATAAATAACGTAATTTTAACAATGACTTTTGAGGTCTTAAGATAATGTTGTCTTAGGTGTAAATTTAAGAATATCTTAATAACTTAAGTTTTTCGACTGTATTACCCAAGTATTAAGAATTATACAGAAGAGATTTAATTTGTTAATTTATTAAAGTCGTAGGTACAAAGCTTTGTTAAATAAAAAGAGGCTAAAGTACAATTATTTTTGTACTGTAAAATTAAAATGTAGTTATAAGATATTGTACAAACATCGTTCTTATTATAAATAATTAAATTAAATAACTATAATATAAATAAAATAAATATAAATCTCGCCTAGGACTGTTGTTTCATTTTCAAATCATAATGATAAACATACATACATAGATCATGCTCGTAGTTTTCTAAAAAGTGATACGGATTTTGAAGACTAGCTCGGTAAATTGAATTTTCAAGTCTACTATAAAATAAATACGCGTTTTATTAACTCATGGCTCGACTAAGTCTAGACTTGAGCTCACAATTTAAGTAGGTACTTAGGATTTAAGCGGTAAATAAAAATATCTATGAAAGGTCTAAGGAAAATTTTCAAATGTACGCTAGATTGTATATACTCTATTTACAATGTTAAAAATTCTTTTGAAAATTACGTATTGATACCTAACTTCAATAAATAGTTTTCATTACAATTTTGAATTTCGTCAGTTATCATAAATTGCTGAACAAAAAAAGAATATAGACTGATTAGTGTACCTACTATAATATCCTCACAAACTTACCACCGACTAAGTGTACTATTATAATTTCTATAAATATATTGCAACTTGATTTAAAAATCCAAGGTGAGGTTTTATGACCCATAAAACAATTTGACGGACTAAGGGATTCTAAAGTAGGGGCTAGTAAAAGTCACTCATCATCACTTTTTAAAACCTATTTATTGAGTCACTAGCCGAGTAAGTACTTTCTTCGAAGTGACTCAATAATAGGTCAGGAGAAACTGCATAACTAATTTTAGATTTCCGTTTCAACTTTTCTTCGGGCACCTTTCTATTACCTTCTTCTCCAATTAGTTGAGTAAGTAGGTACCTTAGTAAAGAAGATTTAACTTTCAACTTAGAAAAACTTCAGTGAAAACTTAACAGACTAGTAATTTTTATGGACGTTCATTTTTCTCGCTGAACTTTGACAAGTTTTAGAGAAGCAGAAAATTACAATGCATCTCTACTTTGAAGGTGAACGTACTTTTCTTAACTATTATACTGACTAGTTTTTTGTTAATAAAAAAAGCACTTATTTACCTTTAGAATAGAAAATAAGTTTTCCAACAACTTATTTCCTCTCCATTTTTACTTAGTATATAGTACTTATTTGTTTAGTACCTATTACAAACTGTGTGTCTCATATATATTTCCTATGAAACCCTTGATAAACATAAACAAACAAATAAAAGAGTTTACTCCAACTCAAATAAAAGTAGTCCGCATTTCGTGACAAATATTCACGTTAAGCTATTTCCTTTTAAAACTCTTTTTTAGAATTTCGCCAAAAGTATTGCACTTAAGATGGTGCGAAGCTAAAATAAATGTCAAGAGTCTCGGTTCGGGCTTAATTAAGCTCTTAAAATGGACAGTCTCCTAGTCTTGAGAGTTTATCTTTTTAATTCTAACTTTCAGTATTAGTATTTCAGCACAGAGAAGAAATTATTGTCTTCATTTACCCACTATTTTATGAGATATAACAATTAGTTGATTATGTAACAGTCGAATCATGTAATAGTAGTAATCGGGTAAGGGTGCTTTTCCACCAGAGATGTACGTTGCTGTTTCCAGCCGACCAATAGGTGGATGTGTCAGCTTTGAAACTGACGTGATAATGGAGCGATCCTGTTAGTCGGAAACATAGCAACATAGCCCATCTCTGGTAGATAAGCACCTTAACAGTTGTTAGTTGTACAGTTAGTTGCTCTAGCAGTCACGTGTTAAGCCGATGTTAGTGAGGTCCAGGGTTCAACTCCCAGATTTGAACAAAAATTGATGTTGGGATTTTTCTTGCAAGAAAAATTTCCAGTAGCATTCAGAAGTCAGGAATTTGGCGGTGTTTTACAACCCCGCGCCTCGGAAAGAATGTTAGAGTGTTGGTCCTGCACCTGACAGCTTCCCAGTCTTGTGAATCTGACGTCCTATAGGATTATGAGAGTGAGGACGGAAAGAGAAAGTTCACCTGTGCACTATACATTACTGTAACTTTCGTTAAAAGCTTTCTGGAAAGTCTTAAAACTTAGCCTTAAGTTAGGTTGTAAAGCTTTGATTGAAATTCTTCGCGAACTTCGAACCAGATCAGAAACTTAGTTCAAATCACGTAAAGTTATTTCACATCCAATTTTGCAGGATCTGAAAACTAGGACATGCTATATCTTGGAATAAAATAACACGTGAAGGAATTTTCCTTTTCCTTAATATTCAGTTCAATCTTGCTTTGGAATTATGTGTGCCTTTAAATACTTCCTACTAGAATATACTAACTACTAATAATAAGCGAGTTATTTAATTGAGTTTCTCAATCTTAAATATTCTGGGAATTAGTAGGTATTTAGGTATAAATTGCAAACATTTTAAGGAATATCTCATCGCTCATTCTGAGAATTTCAGATAATTTTATTTCAAATCTCTTCGGAGATGTTTATAGATAATGGAAAAGCTATCCATTTGTAATGAAAAAAATCGAAGATATTGTCAATGTTTGAGTACAACTTTTGTTTGTAAAGCGGAACTTAAAACCCGAAACGAAAAACGGAAGATGAAGATATACCTACCTATACCTGTCTTTTAGACTATATTCATTTTTACAAAATTTAAGCAAAGTGTATCGAATAACACGTTAAAACTCTCGTTGGCAGAAGTATTCAAAGTATTTGGTAAATAAAGAAGGTGTGCCGACGGCGTCTTTGGTTGATAAATTCAGAGACATTCTCTGGCATTTCAGTTTAGAATTTAACGTTATGTTATTTTTGGCATTTAATGCTCAATACCGTTTCGTGATCCAGGGCGGAATGGATGGCAAGAGGTTGCATGGTCACTGGCCAACCTGTCAGTCCACCACGACCGACATATCCCACAACGCTACCAACTGGGAAAAATGACCGCGCATTGCAAAAGCAGCCGTTCTTATAGACTCCATCATAATAACGACCACTGCCAGAAGTGACCGACTAAGAAAACGAAGCTCAATGCCACTCACTCAATGTACTCGTCAAAAATTCATGATTCTGTAGTTATTCTACACACTGAAGGATTTAGACCGCTTCACCGTATCAAGCTCTCTTTTGATCGACTTTTTTAGAAAACTATATAACAAAAGTCTGATCTAATATTTTTATTCAGTAGTGTTTCGCGGAAATTTCGTAATATTTGTGTAATTGAATCAATTCGTCCATGAAATAGAAAATACGAAACAACAAAACGATAAGGCTTGATCCCACACATTGGTGACGACAAAGGTTGCTCTTACTACGAACTCGATTCATGAAAAGTTTTGGTGGAAATACTCAACGATATAATATCGATATAATAACGTAGTTTTGTCCCCACAAAACTACGTTATTATATCGATATTATATCGTTCAGTAAGCTTGCCCCCCCGGGCAAGCTTTACATTGAAAGCTTTTAAAGACTTCTAAGACATCTAAAACGTAGGAAGTCTTTAAGTGATTCATCAGTTCCAAGCCCAGTGTATCCCGAAACTCTACGTCAAGAATAAAACGAAGGACAGGTGGTTCCATGACGACCCAGAAAAACCATAAAATCATGGGTCTATTTCCGGTAGAGATACAACATTTTGGCGGCGGGCAATGAATTGATTTTTTGATTTTTATTTTTGATATATTTTTGTTTTTTTTTTTTATTTTATTTTCAGTAAAAAGCCAGAAACCACTAGAGATAGACCCATTTTTTTAGTTTTTCTCGGTCGTCATGAACCCACTTGTCCTCCATTTTCCGGCTTGATGTTGACTTTTGGGACAACCTGTATATATAGGTTTCTAGGTGTTAGGATCGAGTTTCTCTGGGATTTATTTATAAATAATTCGTGGTAGTGGTTTAGATCAGAGCGAGGTACTACGACAAGACATCGAGAGTTTTCTTAAAATGTTTACACGGACGGTTGGATACGTACTTTACCACACAGTATAAATGATAATATTCTTTTGCATTCTTTTTACAAGTTTAATTTTTTTTCTCGACATCCGAATCAGCAAATAAAGGAAACAGCCTCGTAATTGACAGGATAGTAACTTGTATTCTACAAAATTTCTTGTAAATAAAATTACGAGGCAATAAATTGAAGTTTGTTCTGTAATATTTTTGTATCAAATGGGTACATTGTAAATTTTTAATTTTTAATTTGTAATCACCTGCCATGCTCACCGCTAAGGTTACCTCGGTTAGATTCTTTGGTTTTTGCATTTTAGAGAACCAAGGGATAATATTTTTCCATAGACATGTTATTACCCTTTGAACACACTCAGAAGTTAATTTTTCAAAATTAGTTTACCCCATGTGTTTTTGTGGAACCTAAACTATTTACATACCAAATGTCATGTATTTACGGAGATAGGTGGAAACAAACATTCACATTTATTATATTAGTAGGATTATGTATCCCTTTACTGTTGAAAGAAATATCCTTAGGTTTCATTTAATTAAAATTAGAAACATAGCCAAAAATAGTAACTCAAAACAATAAAAGCTTATCATCATAATACGAGCGAAGACGAGCAAATCCCTTCTCCAAAAGGATGACAAATCATCAAACATGAGTCACATTTTCCCCATCGTCGGAACACCGAAGGGCGTAAAGAGTTCGACGGTCTAACCTTGTGAAGGTCGAGTCTTGACCCTGTATCATCGCGGAGGGGACGGTCGTGAGATATCCGGGAGGATGAAACAGGAAAGGTTCTGGATGGGTATATGTCTCGCTAAGTACTATGATTTATCTTTGATCCTCATCGGAAATGATGGCGCTTGTAGATAGTGCTACGGCGTAGACATTCGTAGAGCATGCTACGAGACTTATACATTTTTATTTTACCAACATTACATACAAGCGCTATCACGCTCGTTATTGTACCTGAGCAAATCTCTCATCTTTTTTTTTACCTACCTGCCGAGATTCGTGTATAAGTACTTAAGTAAGTTGGTTTGTAATATTGTTTACCTTTTACCTCCATATCATGCAAGCGGCTAGACTCATTAATATGTTCAAGGTATCATTGGATTCATCTTGGCAATTTAAATTTATTATCTGACTGTACAAAACAGGGTTTATCATTGGTGTCCGAAATGTCAGTGAAGAAATTGTTAAAATTAAAATATCACATTTCGGACAAAGTGTCCGAAATGTCAGTAAGCCAAAAATTTTAAAATATTTTAATTTCGCACCTAGGATTTGGTGGATAGGCGGCTCTGATGATTATGTTTGTAGGTAGCAATGGTTGTAAGTACACCAAATCCTAGATGCAAAATTCAAATATTTTCCAATTTTTAACCGACTTCCTAATAAGCAGAGGTTTTATGTACAGCTGTATATTTCGCATGTATTTTCTATGAATTATATACGAAAAGACCGATTTAGAAAATTTATTCTTTGTTGTATGGAAAATACCAAAGGAGTCTCATTTATTAGTATTTATCCCGCAAACTTAAAACAGTGTTAAAACTAAGGGATTCGAAGTCGACTGTTAGTTTTTTTCAAAACAAATTTATAATTATTTTATCTGTGTTCTATATGGAATTAATTAGCAGTAAAATCTTTTACCACAAATTCCCTATCCTTCTCCTTTTTATAACAACTCCATAATTATGTATATTGATGGATGTGACTCGAGGGTAGAATAGCTTTTTCTATAAAAGCCGGCGCAAACCAACGCTCGCTCTCATTTTGCTGCGCGCCGCCCCGTGGAGTCAACACCTCGTTACGCTAGCCGACGGAACAAGGGACTGAGGCCCATTCTGCTACAAGTCGTCTGAACGGACGTTCACTCTCTTGCGTATTGTTGTATCGTTGCGATAAGTACCTAAGTGTAGTTGAATATGAGAAATCCTCATTGTGTTGAGTTATTAATTTTCCATTGTTTGAGTAAAATCCTTTAAGGTTGTGAAAATTGTGTTTCTTTTAAATAAATTAGCTTGACATTGCTAAAATCAGAAGTAAGGGATAGTTCGCATTTCCCACATTTATCCTGATAAGTTTAAAAGCAAAATGAAGTGTTTCTTTCCTTGTTCAAAGTTGTGCGGGTAGTTTGTTTTATTCCACGCTTTTTGTTGTAATTTTGGTGCGTTCCGGCACCTTTATTGTGTTTTTGCAGTGAAACAAAGACATGAGGACGAGCCTTTCTCGGTCTCGTCATAGAAGACGCCCATCGGGGTTGCGGAGCGACCGTTCGCGTGACAGGAATTCTCGTGGCTGGCGATCCCGCAGTCACACTCGTGACCGGTGATCGCGCAGTCTTTTGCGAGGCCAGCGATTGCGTATAGCTACCCACGTAGCTAGTTGCAAAAGTGATTATTTGGGGCTGATTGAACATGGTCAGGTGGGGCCGAGCCCAGTTGTTTATTTATGTTCCAAATTGAGGGTAGGAGTAGAATAACTCCTTAACAGTTGATTTTTAATTTCATATCTGCAACTACGGCATATGCCTCGAGCGTGGCCTGCGCACTCCAGCGAGGGGTACTCGCTGTGCGGAGCGGCTTGCGCGCTCCTGCGCGGCCTACGCGTGTCGGCGTGGCCTGCGCACTCCAGCGAGTTCTGCTCGCTGTCCAGCGCGATCTGCGCGCACCAGCGAGGTCTGCTCGCTGTCCAGCGCGGCCTGCGCGCACCAGCGAGGTCTGCTCGCTGTTCAGCGCGGCCTGCGCACTCCAGCGAGGGGTACTCGCTGTGCGGAGCGGCTTGCACGCTCCTGCGCGGCCTACGCGTGTCGGCGTGGCCTGCGCACTCCAGCGAGGTCTGCTCGCTGTCCAGCGCGATCTGCGCGCACCAGCGAGGTCTGCTCGCTGTCCAGCGCGATCTGCGCGCACCAGCGAGGTCTGCTCGCTGTGCGGAGCGGCTTACGCGCTCCTGCGCGGCCTACGCGTGTCGGCGTGGCCTGCGCACTCCAGCGAGATCTGCTCGCTGTCCAGCGCGATCTGAGCGCACCAGCGAGGTCTGCTCGCTGTCCAGCGCGGCCTGCGCGCACCAGCGAGATCTGCTCGCTGTCCAGCGCGGTCTGCGCGCACCAGCGAGGTCTGCTCGCTGTGCGGAGCGGCTTGCGCGCTCCTGCGCGGCCTACGCGTGTCGGCGTGGCCTGCGCACTTCAGCGAGGTCTGCTCGCTGTCCTGCGCGGCCTACGCGTGTCGGCGTGGCCTGCGCGCACCAGCGAGATCTGCTCGCTGTCCAGCGCGGTCTGCGCGCACCAGCGATGTCTGCGTTAGAACCAGTCCGTTGGATGGTGTCTTCCTTAGAACCAGTCCGTTGGATGGTGTCTGCGTTAGAACCAGTCCGTTGGATGGTGTCTGCGTTAGAACCAGTCCGTTGGATGGTGTCTGCGTTAGAACCAGTCCGTTGGATGGTGTCTGCGTTAGAACCAGTCCGTTGGATGGTGTCTACAGTAGAACCAGTCCGTTGGATGGTGTCTACATATGGCCATGGAAGCTGGTCGGCTTTGCACACCGATCAGTCACTGTGTGACGTACGTTCACAGTGTGTTTTATTTAGCGTGTTTGCTTTGGTTGTGGTTATTTTATTTACTTACTGTTGCAGCTGAATGTCGTCTTCGCTATGTTTTAGCGAAATTTTGAGATTCAACGATGAATTTCGCTTTGAAATTAATTCAATATTCAGCTGTATGTGTACTAGTTAGCGTAGTACACTAAAACCTTAACACACTAACAACTACTGAGGCATTAATGTGTCTAAAATGCCTTTTTGTTAACATTCTTGCCTTGTTTGCATTGTTCACAGCAACGAGAGGTGATGATGTTGAACCAGAACAGGAACTGACCGAACGTGCTGCAACCTGGTCTGGTTGACCAACCTGATTGTTTTGCACCACATGATCGAGAACTTGGGAACCTTCCATTATGCACCACCAGGAACCAGGACCTTCACAAGCCTAAGTCATCCTAGATCTGTCGAGGCGCCAGAAGTTTCAGGAGAGGCCGTGATGGATGTGACTCGAGGGTAGAATAGCTTTTTCTATAAAAGCCGGCGCAAACCAACGCTCGCTCTCATTTTGCTGCGCGCCGCCCCGTGGAGTCAACACCTCGTTACGCTAGCCGACGGAACAAGGGACTGAGGCCCATTCTGCTACAAGTCGTCTGAACGGACGTTCACTCTCTTGCGTATTGTTGTATCGTTGCGATAAGTACCTAAGTGTAGTTGAATATGAGAAATCCTCATTGTGTTGAGTTATTAATTTTCCATTGTTTGAGTAAAATCCTTTAAGGTTGTGAAAATTGTGTTTCTTTTAAATAAATTAGCTTGACATTGCTAAAAATATGTATATTCTACAAGAGTGTCTTGATTTTAATTGTTGTATTGTTGTTATAAATAAATGTATTAACTTCTTCTTCTATGAATACATGAACAGACGTCAAAAGTGGTTAAGGCCCATACCCCACCGAAAGTGGCGCCGCCACCTAATTTATCTTATTATTCTGTTTAACAAAGGAATTTTCAAAAATCCTTCTTTCAGTTTGTGATACCTATCATAAGCTTTTTTTTAATGCCTCTGTAATAGTTTTATTCTATTTAGTTTAGGAAGAGATAGGAAAATAGATTTTGGTGGCCACCAAGTGCAACTTCGTATCTCTTCCTAAACTAAATAGAATAAAACTATTACAGAGGCATTAAAAAAAAGCTTATGATAGGTATCACAAACTGGAAGAAGGATTTTTGAAAATTCCTTTGTTAAACAGAATAATAACATAAAGTAGGTGGCGGCGCCACTTTGGGTCCGGTATGGGCCTTAAGAAGAGCTAATTGTTATGATGTTGACGTAAGAAACGTTTATTTTATATACCTAGCAGGAAATTATAAGTTGCTTCGTATACATTTGTTTCGTCTTTCTAATAATGTTTTGTGTCTGGACTCGCAATCTTCCCTTGGCGCTCCCGGCAACGACATTACAATATTGTCTATGCAACGAGATTCCGCAAAAGTGTCCCTCCCCTACATTATTATTTACGCTTTCATTGTAATGGAAATTCGAGCTCATATCGATATACAGCGTATTTTCAATAGAGATCATGTTTAGTGGAGTGGATATTAAAGAATTCTACGGAACACGAAAAAAACACAGGTAAATAACAAAGTCTTAGACACAGAAACTGGTAACTTGCTTAAATGTTCATAACGAAGGTACAACAAAAATTCCACGAATAATATCTTTGAAGGCGGTTCTTCAAGGATATTATTCGTGGAATTTTTGTTTGTGACGTTATCGTTTTCATCAATCCACGTATCAGGAACAAATTCCTGGAAGAATACTATTGAAAAGCCTGATTTTTATGAAACCGCAATTTTGTGATGGAAATAACTCCATTATATTGCTTCAATCGGTTTTAGTTTCAGTTTCTTTTTATCAAACATATAAGTTTGTGATGTAATTTTATATTTGGGCACACTAAAAAAAATAATATAACTAGATTCAATATCACATAAATCAAAACACACAAATTTAATTTAAATATTTCATAACATAAATAATAACACTAAAAATAAATTAAAACAGAATACAAATTAAGCTACATCGTCATCTTCATCATCAGCCTGTACCTATTAGTCCACTGCTGAACATAGGTCTTCCCTAGTGAGCGCCATAGCGCCCTGTCTTCAGCATCGAGCATCTGCCAGCAGTCATTCGCAAATCCACATCCCACCTGGTCAGAGGGTGTTCTATAATACGTTTGCCGAGTCGCGGTCTCCACTCAAGAACACGTATAGTCCATCCAAGATAATTATATGCTCAGGTCAAAATCTAAATAAAACTTTACAATCACCTCAAACGAGCATAGTGCAACAGTAGTATAAAGCACATTTCAAAAAGAGCTTGTAGGAAAAGTAGCTGAATAAAAGGATTTAGCTCTTTTATAGGCGTTTAAAGCAGGATTTTGAGTCATGGCTGGTCACGTAAGGAGCTTTAGTGCTATAAAGTCACTATCAGAACTATTAGAACGAAGATTTACGTACCAAAACAATGTGGCTTGGCATCTTACAAATTGGTGAAGGAAGCTCTTTCCCCGGGAATTCGAAAGAGCGAGAATACGGGGGTGTAAACATTGTTAAACACTCGGTTGTAGAATCTATTTTTTGTATACAATGACATTTATGTTTGGAAGATTAACAAAAAGTTAAGCAGTAAGTAATAGAAATAAAAAGATTAAGGGAATGTATACATGAAAAAAACTTCAACACACCTACGTGAACCGAGAATGGTGAAAATGAAGGATGAAATCTGTAAATCGCTAAAAAAGAAAAACGAATGTCTGCGATTTCCGAATAATCTGTTAATTGTATTGATGGAAACAAATACTTCGCTGCAAACACATAACACATCTTTTACCGTGGAGGGGTTCTTAAGCAATTATATCATCAGGATGGTAACTCAACTACCAAGTATGTACATAATTATCATGATTTTCTCACTAAAAATTAAATTTTTAACTTTCATGAAACGAATCCTGAAAACATTTCGCCAATGTGAACCTGCGTTTCATATTTGCGGAAATGGTAATATGTCAGTGGGAAAAATACGAGTATAAAAATGTTAAAACATTTTTGATAATCTCCATTGCAAGTTGCATTTAAAAGGTCTTTCGTAAAATACCTAGGGACTCTTTAGGTACCTCTCTAGTAGACAGATATAGATATAACTAGCGGTCCGCCCCGGCTTCGCACGGGTAGTTATTTTAGCAATAAAGCTCAAATTGACTACGTTTTAGTTACAAATCATTTGTATGGGAAAAAGAAGGGCTATTTTTAGGGTTTTTCCAGCAATAATTCTAATTTTTCTCGCCGTAAAAACCATCCTTGAACTTCAACGAACATTTTAAAAAAAGATTTGGCCAAATTGGTCCAGGCGTTGTTGAGTTATGCGCTTACCAACACATTTTGCGATTCATTTTTATATTATAGATATGTATAGAGAGATTTAAAATGTACTTAACCAATTAAGAAACAATTTACATGTACCTCTTTTCATTACAAATAAAATAGTTTTTTTTACTCGGGGTTGAAAATACACCGTATAGATGTATCCGCCGGACCGTTTAAACGTCCATTTGTAAAACAGCTAGGAATTTTACAAAACGTCGCCATCCAATTGAATGCCTAGGCCGATTGTAGACGTGTTGGCTCACTCAAAAATAATCCGAATGAAAAGGCTCTACAAGTACACTTCTTAGGGTTTAATCTTAATCACAACGAAGACTCCCTAAGTTTTATAAAGGTTCCTTGAGATACTATTGATGCCATTTATTACTACTTTAAGCTTGCGGAGAATCTTCGCTACATGTATTTTTGAAATTCGTGTCACCGACTAGATGAATTGACCCGAAAACAGCGCTTACAGTCACATACTTCCAGTAAAATCATCTATGAGTGCATTTCTAAGAGTGTTTCTTTGTCACGCGAACGTGGCCGTCGAAAGGAGATCCTGGGGTCATTGATCCCACGAAGGTTGCGTACGTGTGAATAATGCTGAGTTGTGGTCAAGATGCGATTGTGAATGGAATAGGTTTCTTGTTTATTTTATTGTAAGTAAATTGGGCACAGCTGTCTACTATGAAGCACCTCGATGAGCTATGTGGCGCAGCGACAGGCATTATTCTATAGGATCGGCAGATATTTGTTTCAGTCTGGTATTAGAAGTCATTAAATACCTAACTACTAATTCGTAGAAAATACCCAGACTGAAACTTTCGAAACTATCATGGTTATTAACGTGAAAGTCATTTATAACGGGATATTTACCATGAATAGATTTTGAGTTTTCCAATATTTCGGCACAGTTTCATGCGAAATAACTTGTCACTGCGAGTGGGTTTTTATTGGCAGATTTATTTTACTACGAACGTTACCACTACCACCGGTGTCATTTTCGAACGCAACTCGATCACGACACACAACACTGACGGTATCTGAATGAGGATAGATCGTTATGTCTGCCAATAATAACCAATTCGCAGTGACTTTAGTTGTTCTGTGATCATGGCGAATGAAACTGTGTCGAAATACTGGAAAACTTAAAAATCTAATCATGCTAAATATCCCGTTAGAAATAACTTTCCATAACCATGACAGTTTCAAAAGTTGTAGTCTGGGTATTTTCTACGTATTATGTTGTTAGACAGGTAAACATATCAGTTGTGGCGGAAGAATCGACCTCTCCAATGGATGACTTACGGAACCTATCAGACGGGCAGCTGCTTCTTTCTGTGTATTTTAACATCTCGACTGCAATCGCCAATCCGCCTGCCAGTTCTTAGAAGCAACTAGAGACTCGCCGCGGCTTTGCACGCGCTTTTGAAGCAGCCTATGTCCGTCCCCAGGATACCATTTATCTCCCTGCCAAATTTCACTAAGATCCGTTCAGCCCTTTAGGAGTGAAAATGTAAAAGAAAGACAGACAAACAGAGTTACTTTCGAATTTATAATATTAATATCTATTGCCTGCGGCTTTGCACGCGCTAATCAAAAAGCCCATGTCAGTCCCCATTATACCATTCACCGTGCCAAATTTCCAATAATCCTTTGAGGCGTGAAAAGGTAAGAGACAGAGTAACTTTCGAATTTTTATTATTAGTATGGATTATGCGGTATACTATCTGTCATCTGGTACCAAGAACACAAAATTACGTTAGGTATTTTAGAGCTAGATGATGCAATGTGAAAAGGCCTGCCTAGCATTATTTATTTTTAATAAAAATATTTATTTAGTCACGAAAGGAAGGTTTACAAAGTCGGTACTTATAGGCTATTATAATCCTTATCCTTACGATTGCTAGTCTCTGTAGTACAAACATACCTACTTGTATAAAACCTATCAGGGTCAAAGATACCTTGCTCTAACTAAGTTTTGATTAAACTTGAATTTAAACACAAGGGCTAACACCTTCGGCGACTTTTAGGCTATTTAACTCAGGACTGACCAATATCAATCAATCCATATAATCCATCAATTAATATCCACTGCATTACTGACAATTTTTCGAACGGCTGAACGCTGTTTACCTATCGGTTAAACAAAAAACACGAGTCTAGTTTTTGGTAAATTCATAATACCCAGAATTAATAGTTGCGGGAAATCTTTTCGTTTGAGAAATTCACGAACATAAAACGGAAAAACTTATGAAATATTTTAACAATTATTTTCATTGCATTCAAGCCTTGTTAACTGACAACGATACATTTTTATTTAGGTACGAAGTGTAGACAGATAGACAGATAACTCTTTACCACACAAACACAAAATTCAATACAGAAATGCATAGAATAAAGGAAGTACAAAGGGCGGCCTTATCTCTTTGAGCGATCTCTCGGATGGACTGAACATATGAGAACAATATGTAAGAATAGACTTAATGTTTTGAAAAAAAATATATAGACGGTGGCGTTTGAGTATTATGAAAAGAAAATTATTATATTATACATACATACACTACCGTAATACCTAACATGGATTATACCAGTGTATAAAGAAAGGACCTTTGTTGGGCAGTAAGAGAGCCTGCCGTAGTAAAATATTACCATGAAAATATCATGATCATTATGCAAATTCCAACCGATAATAAAGTCTTTCTCTACAAATTATCTTGGAGCAGCAAGCAACAACAAAGTGTCTACGTTAACCCAAGGGTATTATTTTTGGCAAATTATTTTCATAAATATAACTGTATTTCACTGCCAAAGAGCAGTCGCTGGGTTAGCGAAGCGGAGATGTGTGTTTACAACCATGGCAATTTAACCAAGCACGGTGTCAAAATAACTTCACACTATAAGTACTTCGTATTTTGACATCTATTGGGACTTTACAGCTGAGGTAAAATTTTAGAGACTTCAACAAAAATAAGCGAGGTGTCAGCTGGCAATACTTATTATCCAAAATTCCCTTTCAAAGATCTGATTTAAAATGCTATAAAACTAAAAAGTTGTTCCATCGTCAGTGCTAGGTAACTCTGATTTGCATCGTCATAAAAGTACCAAAGTTTCCGCAAAAAACTAGGGAAAAACTGCATAAATATGAAGTTCTGCGAATTGACAGACAGCTAACGATCACACCGGCTCGTAAAACATCACAAATAGACTATAAACAGGGCTCTACAAAGGAAACGGATAGGACTTGACGAACAATTTTTATGGCAAAACTTTACAAATTGATACCTAGCTACTTTAACTTGAAGTAGGCTTTTGGGATAAGGCCAAAGATTTAGGAACGTATTTCTGTTGTGATCAAAAATCTATAAATTAATGATAAATTAAACATGCGTAGTCTGTGGTTTCTTCGAGTACCTAACTGCTTCTTCTAAAGACTTAGGTACCAAATCTCAAATCGATTGAGCGTTATCGTGACTTTACCAAGCAGTCTTGGGAGACTCTACCGTAGTAAATAATAGAAACCACATGGTTCCTGTATATGAAATATATATTTGGCTCGTTCCTTCCCAAAAACAACTTGGTGAAACAGTAAACAGTGATCTCGAAATTAATTAAGTCAACTATATTGCTGTAACAACATTATTCTAAGCTTTACAGACGAAAACACACTCTATACGTTGATTTTAGGGTTGATATTAGAACGTAGCACTTTTGTCGTAGTCCACAGGATATACCTATAATGGACTTAAGTTATTTGCTCCTAATTGCGGGAAATGAGCGAAAATTTTTATTGAGCAGTAAAAGTTGCTTGTAGTAAAATTGACGGAGTTCATTGCACTTAGTAATTTCTTCAGGTTTTTATGGTTCACTACAATGTTTTCATTAATTTGATGCAAAAGTTTGAATAACTTGTGGGATAGAGATAAATCATAGTAAGTGAAAAGGAGAAACTTTTTCTGGGTATGTTGACTTGACTGCATATAATACTTAACAAGCACTTTACCAGTCTGGCTTTAAAGAAAGCCACGCCGATGTTTTAGATAAATGAAGTGCCAACCATCCTAAATTTTATTCGCAGATTTATTGCTATGCTCTGCAATTGCTTACTACAAATTTGCTATAGCGCATTATTACATCTATGCTTGATTCAATAGAAATGGATTCTAAAGCCTGGTTTATCGTTTAATTGGAAATTAGACACAAATCATTGTGTAACTGCTTTAACTTCATCAGCCGTCGACCCCGCACATGCGGTCTGACACCCGACACTACTTACGAGATGTAAAACTTTCTATCTCGCACTGAATTAACGAAAACTGAAAATAACTAAATAAATAATTAATAATAATAAATACAAGCGACCCGCCTATGGAATGCTCTCCCCCTGGATATTTAAAAAAAACTGCTTCATCAGCATTATTTAACGTTATAAAGTCAGACAATTTACCTTTATGTTCATGTACCTAAGTTTATTTTAATTTTGTAGGCCATTTAGACGTTATAAGTAGTGTCAGTATTACCAATTTTTATTTTCAAGTGTCAACGTCTTTGTTGTTCTTACATTTTCAGTCCATCCCAAGGTTGCCTTGAAGAGATCGTTCATGGCGATAGGCCGCCTTTGTACTTCGGTTCTTCGGATTGGATTCGTAACGAATACATCCGACAGAGAACCAAGGTTATCGACATAGCTCAAAGGATTAGCAAGCTGAAGTGGCAGTGGGCTGGCCATATCTCAAGAAGAATCGACAACCGCTAGGGTAAACGTGATATTGAGTGGAGACCGCGACTCGGCAAACGTAGTGTAGGACGCCCTCCGACCAAGTGGCATAACGATTTGCGAAAGACTGCTGGCAGATGCTGGATGCGGCAAGCTGAAGACAGGGCGCTATGGCGCTCATTAGGGGAATCCTATGTCCAGCCGTGGACAAATATAGGCTGATGATGATGATGTACTTCGTTTTCTCGTAGCATTTATTTCTGTATTGTTTTCTGTGTTTGTGTAGTACAATTATAAAGAATTATCTATCTATCTAAATTAGTATACATATCTGACTGAACCAAGTTATTTAAATAATTGGAAGTGTAAATATTATACTCCGATTCGAAAACCTGCTCATTTTTTGTTTAAAAAAACTCAAGGTGGAAAATATTTAACGACATTCGATCATCGATGCAAAGCACAGAAGCTCTGAAACAATTTTTGATTACGAAAACTTTCATTCATCCTTTAATTTGATCTATAGTTCGTTTTAGAATTCCAATTTCAACAGTTTTTGCTTCACATGTGAGATCATGTGTGGTTTATGTTTGTGTTTTAGGTTTTAGTGATAACCTTGTTGTTTTCAGTTATTATTGTCAGTTTTTGTTTAGTTTTCATTCATAAATATTTTTTGTTACATTATATCATATTATATTTATTAATCATCGTTTCAATAGTACCAGTGATCTTATTGAAAAATGATCTGAATAAATGGTTCATTTTTTTATTGAAATTTATTTTAAATATCTTGGATTCTAATTTGGAGTATAATTGTTTGAAGCTCACATCAGACGGAGCTATATTATAATATTTATAGAAATCATAGCAAAGGTAGTTATATTACGGTATACTTTCGTAAGTTATTTATAATAATTGTTCCGACTACCATTTACACGACTACTAACGGAGGACGGGTATTTAATTTTTAAGTTGTAGGTAATGCGTAGGTAATAAAGAAGAAGATAGAGATCCAGTATCTTCACATTGCTCATCACATCATACAAATAATATAATACTGAACGTAACGGGCAAAATTTTGTAGATGTAGTTTTAGCCCAGAAATAACGGATAGACAACTTTTAACCCGGGAAAACGCCTACATAGCCGCGGGCAGTTAGTTCTAAAAATAATAATAAATGAAGAAAAATACAGAATTCACTGCTACTTGAAACTCCGCTGACTGTAGTTTGCGGCAAGCCGGCAAACAAATTGCTACAAATTACGAACAACTCCTTTGGATAAGCGATTCCAATTCATTTGCTACAAACCAAGCTAGATTAGTTAACTTTAGAGGTCGTGTTTCGCGCCCTTTATACTTAGTAAAAGGGTTAAAAAATTACTCAATCTAATCGACAATAATTGTCGATGACTTGCGAACAATGAATTATTCATTATGTCGACAGCAAGAACCCAACCTATATGTAAGACAATTCTGCTTAATTCTAATTTAAAACTACATCATATCTCATAAAGAAAATTCTCTAAGTCCACACAGGTCACACACCAGTATGATCCGCCTCATGAAAAAAACACCCAAGTATATTATAGTTGCTCTTAAAGTTTTAACGAAACCGCAAGTTTACAGTGTCCCTCGAGATTCGCATGCAAATCCTTCAGTCAGCTCAACGGTGACCTTGTCCGCCCTTGACGTACAATCAATGCTAGGACCCGCCAACAGGTTTTACGACTGGTTTTACTGCCCGGCTTTACCCGGAAAATCCTTCTCGGAAACTTCCAAAAACAAGTTTTCGATAAACACGAAGGATAATTTAATTTATTTACAGGATTAAGGCAGTGTCTTTCGCCATTGTGGATTTAGACCCCAGAGATTGACCTTAATTTAAGGCTTGAAAGGATAAATTACATTTACAATGGATAACGGTAATAGAAGATAAAGCCCCCCAAATATATACCTATCAACTTGAGAACAGATTTAGACCAAGTTTTGACCAGTTTTTGGTTTTGATACTCATATCTACAGCCTGTAACTACAGATCCACTGTGGACGCAGACCTCTCAGTGATTAGTGCTTTAAACTTTATACCTAAAAAGTAAAAATTCTTTAGAAGAAGTTACCTGCCTGCTTACTGAGGTTACTATGATCTCAGACGTCTAAAAACACAAGAGCTAAAGTAATAAGAAATTAACGACATCAAGTGTATCTACGGTGGAATTAACTACACACACGTATGTACATAATAATATGTAGTATAAGGGAAAATTTATTGTATAAAAAATAGCTCCAGTAACTGACATGAATTTTTCATCAAGATTCACTCCACAACGACCAATCCACGCGAGGTCCGAAGGGATAAAGCATAAATAATAAGGTCAACGAGTTCTTACAAACCTCAAGCAAAATTGATGCCATCTGCGCAAATGGTTTTGGAGTCTTCAGAGAAAGGATTTCGAAGACTCGGGTCTTCGGGTGACCGTAATTTTGAGGACGTCTTTTTCGGAAACTTAGTTATGCATCCCTAAAAATAGGAATGAAGTTAATTTTGATTGAAGTTAATTAGTGTAACTTATGTAAAGGTTTACATAAGTTACACTCTCGGTGTAAAAAAAAAAACAAAAAATCAATTACTATGTTTTTATCTGTGAAGAACCTGACGCTTTAGGGCATAGCGGTTTAGGACATTTTTTCTTTATTTATGTGTCATGTACCCAAATATATAAATTTATTGTGTAAACTTGGATAAAACCAAGGTCATGATCAATGGCCACATTGATCCGGGACCGGTCGTCGTACAAGGTCACCTTCTCGAAATTGTTTCCGAGTATACTTACCTTGGGCTGACTCTGCAGTTAGGTAAAAATAATTTCGAGAAGGAGGCCAAGTGGAGGATCCAGCTAGGTTGGGCCGCCTTTGGCAAACTACGTCGAGTCTTCTCGTCATCCATAAATAATCCATAAATATATGCTTGAAAACGAAAGTTTTCAATGTGGGCTGGCCATATCTCGAGAAGAACCGACAACCGCTGGGGTAAACGTGTTCTTGAGTGGAGACCGCGACTCGGCAAACGTAGTGTAGGACGCCCTCCGACCAGGTGGGATGACGGATTCTGAAAAACTGCTGGCAGACCGGGCGCTATGGCACTCATTAGGGGAGGCCTATGTCCAGCAGTGGACAAATATAGGCTAATGATGATGATTTCTTTTTCTTCTCTTCAGAAAGTATACAGTAAAAAGTATTTCCGTGATGAATTCGATAAATTAAAAATCAAAAAGTTCTGGAGAAAAATGATCAAGCAAAGGAAATACAGTTTATCTCAACTGCTGGCAATGAATTAATCGTAGTTAAACTTTCCTCAGATTCTAAATCATTAGGTACGTAGAAAATCGAAAAGTTTTAATTACTCTACATTGATTTTACATTCAATCTTGCGGTAAATACCTCCCGGGGTTCTTACATTTTCTGCGTCTATTTGTTCCTGAACCCCGTTTAAGTTACCTCTCACGAAACACCAGTAAAAGACCCAATAAAACATTGCCAAGCCAATTACACCACCAGTTAATCCAACAAGGTTGCTGTCAAATAGGCAATAGCGTGATAACGTTTAACTGCCGTTTTATTGTTCAGTGTAAACGCGCCGCGCATCCGTTATAGATGAGGTAGGTACAACTAAAACGCATAATAGGGTGTTTGTCAGTCAACTATATAAAGCACTAGCGGCCCGCCCCAGCTTTACAGATGTTTTTATAGTGTTATGGAATATATTAATTTTAAGTAAAATAATTTATTTGACTCAATTAAGTATAATATGTTTGTTAACTACATTTTTTTTGTTCTAGATTATTTTTATTATTGATTATTTTAACACTTACTATGTATATTCACCAACATTTATTTTAATATTTGCATACCTGCTTGCGGGTTGAATACATTGACTACACTCTAGTTATAAGATCTTGTACCTGTAATATTGTATTCAGCAAATAAACGACTTGATTTGATTTGATTTATATTCTATAACCTATGATACTCAGTGATAATGTAACTTTCTAATGGAAAAGAAATTTTGAAATCGGTCCAGTAGTTTTTAAGTTTATACGAACAAACTTAAAAACTAAACCGATTTCAAAATGACATGGAAAAAGACAAAAATACAATTTATTGCTTTTTATAATATAAGTGTAGATTGAGTCAAAGCGATCGCTGCCAGCATCTGATTCTTTGAGCCCAATTAGAGAGAAAAAAATCCTTTCCACTCATGTCTTGAAGAAACCTAACCTAGGTTTTGTAAGAAACTTTCTAGACCTTCGTAATACATTGTCGGCTCTATCCACCATCTTACCATCAGACGAGATGCAATCATCATGACATGTTTTAGAGCTGTATTAGAGTTTAGATTTTTTTCCCATTTTTGATTCTCTATGGTTTTCTGAAAGCCATATGTAACGTAACCCTGAGATTAAACGATATAAAAACGAGCACCATAAATTTCTGTGATACATTCGCTCGCTTACCTGACCTAGAGTAAGACGCAGCAAAGTAATTTATAACTGTCTTCGTCTTCAGGATTCCTCGCACACATTCCATGTCATCTTACATACCGCACATCCGGTATGTATGTATGTATACCGACAACGCACGTGACGGGGGTTTCTTCAAGGAGTGATGTATTCCGGTGTATAGAATTTTTTATTTAGGACCGGGTGCTTTATATGGTCGTTTTCTTTGCGACCCGGTCATTATATTTTCCATGTGACCTGTGGGATATTTCTTTTTTATGTTTTGTCAAACAAAATATGAAAAATAATAGACTATTTTATAGTTTTTTGTGGATGGGCATGATTTTGGAATATCGTTATTGTAGATCTCATCTATCAGCCTAATATACCAGTCCACTGCTGGACATAGGCCTCCCCTAATGAGCGCCATAGCGCCCTGTCTTTAGCTTGCCGCATCCAGCATCTGCCAGCAATCTTTCGCAAATCGTCATTCCACCTGGTTGGAGGGCGTCCTACACTACGATTTCCGAGTCGCGGTCTCCACTCAAGAACACGTTTACCCCAGCGATTGTCGGTTCTTGTTGTAATATGATTGTAGATCTAGGATAAGTTTAATTTGTGACACCATAAGCAATGCTTAAAGTTAGCAATAGAGCCTTCATGATTTTTAATAAGAGTAGAAAACTCACATGTTTAGGTTGTTATGTCTCTTTTGGCCGTAGGTAAACAAACGCAAAACACGTCATTGAGTTTAACACTCGTATTTTCTGTTTACATTTTCAGCGATCAATGAAGCTCAGGAAATCAAATGAAGACGATTCCGATCTTAAATAAAATCTCAACCACAATCTTTTCCAATCTTGTTTATTACTCCAATCTCGGTCTTCTGAAAATAACCCGATAAGAGGTCAGAAATCACCGCAAGAAATCCATTTCTCTACACTCAAAACCAGGGGTCTTTAAGGCCCCTTCTGATGATTACGGTTCTGTAGATGTTGACGGGTTAAGCCGGTCAATTATACCGAACTCCCTGAAGTTAATTACGTCGCAGAAAGCGTCTATTATGGGACATAAACGCCTGTGATTATGCTTCAAATTGATATTTTGCTGTATTTATGCAGGGTTGCGAGTTACGTGCCGCCTTGAAACCAATGTGTGTACAGAATCGCGTGAAACCTTTGTTTTCATTGGAAATAAACCAACACCACTTTAGTAAGCCAACAAGTTAATATAAACACATCAATATCATCATTATTAAAATAATAATGATGCCTACGCCACCCAAGCATTCTATTTTTGTGATGATGTCAAAGTGCTTAGAGATAAGAATATCAAATTGTGAATGAGTATTTACACATTGTTTTTCCATTTTTAAGTAGTATTTGCACGTGCTTTGGGACGTCGAACTTCTTTTTAGACATTGACGAATAGAAAATTGCCGGGAGACGTGAAATAAATGTCAGCTTTGAATCAACAAAGAAATACTTTACATTATTAGAGAGAAAAACATGCTTGTGCTACTTAATTCTGAGGAAACTAAGGGTGCGTTATCGGTGGGCTGCAATAGCGAGCCAGATCACACTAACTAATATGATTAATAATAAAGTTAGGGCGTTTTTTACGTCTTCACACGCCAAAACTAGAACCGATCAGGCCAAAACTTAGTTTTAGGCCAGGAATAAAGTATAGACTACATAAAACATACTTTTTATCCCACAAATCAGTTCCTATGGGATAGAATTAACCTTAAACAATGCGTGCAAAGCCGCGTTCAGAAACTAGTATTGTATAATTGGACTTGTTAATAAATTTTCAATCAATATGTTATAACATTATTATCTATTCTTCCAAAATTATAAATCAGTAAATTTGTTATTCATATTCAAATTATTACTTTTTATTATGAGTGATATAATTTAGTAAGATGGTTTTTAAATTTCATGATGGAAAACACCCTAACTAAATGATGTCATACTACATAAAGTTTACATGATATGTCGGATTGAATAGTACGAAACAGAAAACGCTTCCGCTCTCGCCCAGTGTCCACTAAAGACGCACCCAGTTTAACAACTTACGAAATACCTATATTGCATAACAAAAGCCATTAAACGAGTTGATAGCTACTAGGTATCTGTTCCAACTTCTTTTATTTTGGTAATGACCTCAATTATAATAATTATGTATCTGTCTATACTGCGATCGTATTGTCTAACCGGGTTAAACTATCATAAAAACTAAAAACATCGTGGTTTATACAAGACTAGCAAGAAAACGACTCTTTTGAGAATTGGGCTAGAAAAGTTTTCTCTTTAACTTTTACATTACATACACCCTTAAGTTTTACCCTGTTCTTGTTATGTGCTAGGGTTGTTATTTACTTTTAGAATTTCAAAGTCTTAACGAGTTGGGAAGTTTCGTGCTAGAGTAATCCGGCTTTAAAGTGAAAAGGTACAAAACAAAAGAGTATAATATTGGTTTCACAGACTGTACATACATAGGTACAGTACATACTAAGGCCGTTATCATCTTCATCATAATCATCAGCCTATACCAGTCCATTGCTGGACATAGGCCTCCCCTTATGAGAGCCATAGCGCTCTGTCCTCAGCCCGCCGCATCCAGCATCTGCCAGCAGTCTTTCGCAAATCGTCATCCCAACTGGTCGGAGGGCGTCCTACACTACGTTTGCCGAGTCGCAGTTTCCACTCAAGAACACGTTTACCCCAGCGGTTGTCGGTTCTTCTCGAGATATGGCCAACCCACTGCCACTTCAGCTTGCTAATCCTTTGAGCTATGTCGATAACCTTGGTTCTCTGTCGGATGTATTCGTTGCGTAGGCCGTTAGTAGACCCCTAATATTTAGACACAAAAGTAATCGGTCACCAAAATATAAGTTACTCTGGCCATAAATGTAGAAACAGTGTAATAACAGCCTTAAAAATTGTTGCTTACGTTGTTATTATATTAGATAATGAGGTAAGTACCTATTGTCGTCGATCCCTAAATGGAACAGAACAATTTGAATACAATGCATGCTCCTTATATATAATAAAGAAGTGCAAATTTAAAAACAACATCAGTAATTTGGCCACAATGTATGCTCTCAGCATACTTTGTTGCTAAATGATCATGTATTAAAAATTACTAGCATTATAAAAGGTTTTCTTATCAAAAGAATTACGAATTTGAGTAGTATTTGTAAGAGCTCTTACAGAACTTAAATCTGAGGACCCTAACACAACAAGCCAACGTTCACACGCGAATGTTATGATTTCATTGAGAGATCATCCGTTAGCTTTCAGAGTTGCTTGAGTCTGTGGCGGGCGCTCGTTTCGGTCAGACGTATGCCTGAAACACGTGGATTACGAACTTTAGCATATTGTCTTAAAGGTCATTATCGGTGTTTTGCTGTGTTGTGTTGTGAACCGGCGGTTAAAAAGTTTTTAATCTTGTGAGTAAGGACCAAATTTTTACGTAAATAATTATGAAAAATATTACTAGTTCAATTAGTAGAAAGATTTTAATGTGCAATCTTATTAAATTTATGGCGTTGAGCTACCAACTCAAGGTGGGTATGGGGCAAAAAAATCTTAAAGTTCTAATAGACGTGACCTTGAATTTTATTAGTTTGAATTTTGTAGAAAACCAACCATTTGATTTATTTACTATTTGCGTACATTCTACCTAATGTTACCTATAGCTAGTATTGTATAATTATATCTATGCCTATAGTGTACGACCAAAGAAATTCTTACGATTTTATTTATGGGGAAATAAAAAATATAAAATCACAACAGAATAAGAAGCATTCTAGCTCTTTTATTAGAGTTCCAGCCAATTTCTATTTATGTCTAGGTAATCAACGGCGAACAATTGAATGATTTTTTATATCTTTTTGGAATTGCAAATAAGTCTACTATGTTCTAATTAAACGGCAAAAAATAATTACAACTAATATTTACACTTACATCTATTTACTAAAAATCTAAGCCGTCACCAGAAGGCAGAGTGCCCAGAATGCTGGCAGCATTCTTTTTGGAGATTAGTTAAAATGCACCGCACCACACAACACAGATACAAAATTTAGTTTTTGTTGTCCATTATACACCCTTATCTAATAGCCAAGTCCATCAGAATAAGAGAGAGAAGAATAGAGAGCGAGTGTGCCTGTATTTGCGCACACACTTGTACACTAAAATGTATCCTGCGCCCATGGCGAGTTTCCGTCAGAGTCCGGTCAGAGTCAGGCTCATGGCTAAAATTTTGCTAAGAGGACTTGACTGATCATCATCATCAGCCTAATCAAACCTATGAGAGATTTCCAAATCTTATGAGCAATTTCAAGGTATCATTTCACGTTGGCAGGGTGGTTTTTTACCTCTTCTTTTGTGTAGGAAAAAAGACGCCGGCGACTGGCCGGATAGGTGTCAGCTAACAAAGCAAGCAACCAAGCATGTTTCATTTATGTAGCTGTTACTACCTTCTACCCAAAGATAAGCAAGAGCTTACGGTTCATTGTGCTAAAATTCGATGCAAAAATTTCAGTAGGTACGTTAGCATGAACATCACTGCTTTTTTGTTTGATGAATGTATTATGTACCTGTTATTATAATTTACGTGTAAGACTTTCTTAAGTGCAATGTAACGTGCCTATTAGAAAGAAATAAATTAATGAATGAAAAAACACCTAAGTTATCGACATAGCTCAAAGTATTAGCAAGCTGAAGTGAGCAGGCCATATCTCGCGAAGAACCGACAACTGCAGGAGTTAAAGTGTTCTTGAGTGGGGACCTGGACTAGACAAACGTAGTGTAGTATCACTATGTACAGAGAGTACCCATGTAGGTCACTCTCTGGCCAGATGGGATGACGATTTGCGAAAGACTGCAGGCAGATGCTGGATGCGACTAGCTGAAGACAGGGCGCTATGGCGCTCATTAGGAGAGGCCTATGTCCAGCGGTGGACAATTATAAGCTGATCATTATGATGATGATGTAAGTGAATATGAAAACTTACAAGGTAGGTAGTAATATATATTCACTTATTAACATATGTTCCTACTTTCGCTTCTTAATATCTTGCTGTTATCTGGTTTAAGAAGACAAGGTCGTCTGTTTATCTAATATTGTTTTTAAAGAAGAATACTATAAAAAAATGTGCGAAATAAAATTGCTTCACTACTAGACTTTGCACGGTGAAGTAAAAAAGGCTAGTTTTCAATAAAAACCAAAACAATTTCATCGGCTCTATAAAAGAATTAATACAAGACTTCCCACTCCGTATTACCATTCATCGCGTTTATTAAGATTCCTCTCGCAATTCATTTCGTAGGGCCGTAAAGTAACAACAGCCTACAAAAACTGCGGTACCGAGACCTTTCTAGGCGAGTTTGGAGCCCTGCCAGTATATAATAATTATCCAATATAACTGTGACAATAGGAAGGAGATTCACTGACATAAATTTTCTGCAATATTTTCAATTGCAGAAGATTTTATTGCTTTTGAATTTCATTCATTGCTTTGTCAATGGGGATACAGCTAGAATAAATCAATCACTTATTGGTTTGTTTTAGCTGCACGTTAATCTTGTCATCCACCTTCCTCAACAGTCTACCCTTAATGGTCCACTTCTGGACCCAGGCCTTCCCCGGTTTTTATCTCATGAGGGGGGGGGGGGGGGTAGGGGGCCGCTAGGGGCGCTGCAAGGCCTAAATGGAAAGAAACAAAAACTTATATAGTTTTACTAATCTACGCAAATCTCACCCAAAAGCATCTGTTTCGCATAGTTTCGACACTTACAAAGCAATGTTTTTCCCTCTACATAACTCTATCATTTTTAGCACAAAGCTTCGATCAAAACTTCGAATCATATTTTCCACAGGCACCTTAGGATCAGCGCACATTTAAATTATAGCCAATTTCTATTGTGTCAGTGATACCAGAGAGACAAGACAAGACGCCAGCGGTCTGCGCCGATCCTTAATTCAAACTATGGAAAGTAGGGTACCGGGTTAGCACGTTCAGAGGCAAGCATAAAATGCAAATGGCATATCATGAGTAATGACATGAGACACCAAACTGACCTAGGGGGGTATAAATCGGACAAGTTGAAAGTTTTCTGCATGGATGGGATTTACGAGCATCGCTTAGGGAAGGACATACTGATCTAACTTTAGTATACAGGGTACCACGTTACATGTGTACTAAACCGAACGGGGGTATTCTGTACCCCTATAGGTAAAATATCTATTTTTTTAGTAAAATTTTCAAAACTCAAAAGTTCGTAGAAAAAACTTAAGTCCCCTCGGGGTCCTCAATCACCCCCTTGTATGTTGTACACATGTTTTGTGGCACCCTGTTGAATCAATAGAAGTATTCGGTTATTGTCTTCGTCGATCTGTCATAATTTTATTCCATCCACTGAGCGAAGGCTATTTCTACCAGAACTCAAAATGTAAACAGTAACAAAATAATATAATAATAATAATGCTGGACAATTCACACAGCATTATCTAGCCCCAAGGTAAGCAGAGCTTGTGTTATGGGTACTAGATACACAATAAAAAACCAAAAAGTGTGCTAAAATCTGTTTTAAAATTAGTCTAGTTACAAATTTTTCAATTAAACTCTTACACTTACACTCTTATGTTTTAGCAAATGCAAATACCTAACTGAGTATATTATTTCGTATTGTGCCTCACAATAAAATGGAAAACACAAAATTCATATAAACACAATAATTTTCGACCCTTGGGCCTGCAAGCAGCGGTTTCTCTGAAAACGCCTATGATTGTATCGAAAGCCTTGACAACTCTATTAATTGGGCACTTAATAGCCCCACAATATGAAACCATTTGGCCCCATTAAGCATAGTTATACACACGTAATAAAATTTATTTGTTGACCACGGTTTTTCTGTTATTACGGAGTATTGTTATATTAAAGGCATTTTCTTTATGTTCGGAAGATTATACGCTCTAGTTCGTTTTTAGGACGATGTAGCATTTAGACAGTTTAAATTGAAGGTCTTGAAACGAAACGCAGTAGGTATCATACTAGTTTTACACATAAAATCGGTAGCTCAATTATGTGCTCTCGACGAGATATAGATATACGATAATAACGAAGTACCTAAGGAATTAAATAAGTTCCCAAAAAAATCGATTTCGGCAGAACTCGAACCTGCTCTAAACCCTCAGTTCGGTTGTGCTCTAACCAACTAACCCCCGAATACTCAAACGAAACTTACTTTAAGCTCTTCTTAAGTCGCGGTTTTTGGACATGCCACGAAATCCTTAGTCGGTTCATTAAATTTTTTTGGGACCTCTTACGGTTATACCTCCGTTAGCAATTTTTTGTAGTGATTACCCAGAATGCGAGGGTTTACTCACTATAAGAAACGGATAGTAACGGTTTTGTATTTTATAAAACCTTAGAACGTACTCGTTTCTATAATTCTGAGTAAACGTACAAGGAATTTGTTTTGTTTTAGAAGAGAAAGTACGTACCTATGTATTTTAAAAACAAGATCAAGTTGTCTAAAGTCTAAACAATAAACACTGCAAAATGTTTTACTCATAAAGAACCTTTGAAATTAAGACAAACGTATTCCCACACTAAAAGGGTTTTGTAATGAATGGTACAGTCATTCATCAGGGGTCATGTTTAGGACTATATGGGCTCTAATTCTGTCTACAAAATAATCTTAAACCTAACCCTTGTAATAGGAGCTTTGGCAAGCTTTTATGATCATATTATGGCACAAGTAGATTCTGCCCGCGGCTTCGCATGCGTTGTTTCTATGGAAATGTTTTAAGGTTATTTCTATCATATACTGATTGGGGAACTGATTTATAAGATAAACAGTCTTTGTTAATAATAAAAATTAAATTAAAACTAGTATTTACAAAAGAAACAATTGAGCTATCTGCAAACCGTTGCAAACAATCTACAGGTAGCTTAATCTTTAGCCTTAACATTAGTTGTTAAGGCTAAAGATGTTAATATATGATTATATATTCTAGTTTATACCATAATGTTAGTACTGTTTGTAGTTCCTTAATAAATAAATAAATAAAGTAGCTCAACTGATCCATATCAATACCAGTCGGAAGAGGGCCCAAGACACTGGCTGCATTGCCCCTCTGTATGGCAATGCTGATACGCTGTGCCAGATACTCACCAGCTCTCGGGTCACGCGTCGCTTCGACCAGACGCTCAGATAATTTTTTGAAAACCCGGAGTGCTTCGGTACCCGGACCTAGGATCTCGACTCCAAGGGGAGCAAATGCGTAGGCTCTGTCGAGACCTGCATATTTGCGCCTCTTGAGATCTTCGGCCAAATCTGCCGCCGCACCAGCCCTCATGGAAGTCCTAGGAAGATGGGAAGGCGCGAGTGTGTCGACGCAAGTAGCGTCCCATACAATAGGCCTCCCCAACTCCCATGGGTATTTTACCATCGTCACGTAACAGACCATTCGGTTCGAGAATAGCTGGTACGTTAGCTAGTCTTTGTTTGATTCCAGGGTTAGAGCTACTTCTATGCAACATTTCAGCTTAATCTGTTCAGTAGTTTTAGCGAGAAGAAGTAAAGAGGGTTAAAATGTCTAAGAATATACATCAATCCATCCATCCAAACTTTCACATTTTAATATTAGTGTTATGTATGTAGTAGTAATGTAGCCTTAACTTGTTGGTATGTGTGGACACCTTAAATACTTTAAAACTTACTATTGTATTTTAGGTCCATATAGGTACCTTTTTATGGGGTTTTTACTTAATTTTATAGGTTGTTCAAAGAGCTTTGCCTGGCTTTTTGGAAGCTTTTATGAGTTAATGCTGTGGGAGCTTTATCTAAATGCGGTGGCAAATATTTTAATACCTTTAGATAACATAATATTATGTATGTAATACGTCAGCGGGTCGGTAGATACGTTTATCATATTGTGCAATCGGTACATACATATGCCACCGTCGTCGGATCGTACAATCAGCCTGTTTGTAAAAAAAACGTTGATTTGTTGAAACCTAACTAATTTGGTTCGACAAGATATCTCTGACGTTTATATTTACATATTTTTGAACTTTCGTCTTTCAACAAACGGCATTGGTATTTATTTGAATGGCGCCGTTTTGTATTCGGCCTAGTCATCGAACGGGCTGATTCTAGAAGTCGGCGGCAATACGTATACTACCTATATCAGTTTATGATTGAGTCGTATCCCAATTGTAATGAAACATCGGAGGCACATCAATTTTCTTGTAATAAAATAAGCAATAAGGCAGTAAATTACAGCGGAATTTACTTAGTGTCGTCACAAACTGTGCCTTGTAATAAAACTATCGGTAGGTATTTAGGGAATTTGGGTAAAAGCGAAGCGACGATCACTATGTTGCTAGTTAAAAAATAGTCTACACGAGATCTTCCAAAAGCTTTCCTAAATATAGCGAATAATACTAGATATAAACATAATCTCGCTGTGCCCACAACCAACCTTCACAAGATAAGTGTATCTTTTAAAGAGCAATGTATACGCTTTTACAAAAAAAAACTCCTAGTGAGTTGCAAAATCTATCAGTAAATAAATTCAAACAAATTCATAAAACTTTCTGTGAAAAAAGGATTACTATAAAATATTAGATTATCTAGCTAGAAGATAAAAAAGCTTGGAACGGGTTTTGCTCCAACTCGAAAAATAAGAACTAACAGGCTAAAGGTTTCTTTATCGCTTCTTTATTTTAGTCTATACATACCGACGCGACAAAAATCTAAAATATCGCTTTATTTCCGTCTCAGTGTTTCAATTTAAGAATTTGACGTTTTCTTAAGTGTACATTATTGTAGTCATGGCAATAAAGCAATTTTGATTTGAATTTATTTGATTTACAATCCAAACGTTGTCATAATGGAATGGAATCACTGAGCTCTAACATACAAGCAGATAAAATTTTTAGACGGCTTTTGTTTCAGTTTGATATGGTTCCATTATTTTCTGATCGAACGCGTATTGTACCAAAGATTAATAAAATCATGCAGACTGCTGACCAGTGCCTACAATCGCTCTCTTTATAAAACTACCAAAGTTTTTTCTGGATGATCACAGTCTGTACCAACCCTTGCAAACAATTTGAATTAGCAAAACAAAATTATCGTCTTAATATAAATCAAGCTTGCTCACTGAATCAGTTTTAGGGTGATTAAGGCCTGTAAATCAGGTTGGTACGTACAAATTATATTTTTTCTAGAAAAGCTCTGTAAACATTTTTATTTTCACTGTAGAAAGAAAACGTCGACTCAAGTAGACCTAGGTATTTTTTATGCTTTAGTTTACCTCATAGAAGAGGAGCTACATTATACATAAAAAAATCCATTTCATCCAATCCCAAAAGCCAATTTACAATGTCAAACGCCCGTGGGAACATTCGAGACAAAGGCGAATTGAATTATGTCTACAGATTCAACTATATTTCTCTTGTCTTTGAACTGAAATCAAATTAAATATTGATGAACAAGACGATTTCTAGCCAGAAATATGTTTGATCAGGACTTGGGTTTTCGTATCGCTATGCCAACAGGTACAAGCTATTCTAAATTTAAAAAAATCATAGTCTTCGAGATGTTTCTACTTCGACTAACATTAAAACGTCTATATGCTGTTTTTACCATCTTTAACTAAACTAATATTATAAAGAGGAAAGCTTTCTATATTTGTACGGAATGAATAACTTAAAAACAAGTAAACCGATTTCAAAAAATATTTTACCATTAGAAAGCCACATTGTCACTAAGTAAAATAGACTAGAAAAGTTACCAGTGCGAAGCTGGGGCGGACCGCTAGATTATAATTATAATATAAATGAGGGAAACTTTTGCATGGCGGTTAATTTTATGAACCCACTAAGAACAAAATTTTGCAAAAAAAATCTTGGTACGTAGTTAAAATGGGATCAAGGTCATTTTGAAAATAACTTTAGAGCCGCTACTTGTCCCGTTAAAAAAGTTAACTTTAAATAAAAAGATACGTGTTTCAGGGTTTTTGAAATTCGCATTCTAAAGTCAATGATGTTTAGTCAAAGTTTAAACGAAAAAACTCGTTATCTCAGCAACCGTTAGCAAATGAACTACAAAATTTTATTTAAAGATACTTAACCAACAACCACATCGTTTTTTGAAATTCTAAAGGTGTTTTCCTTTTCCATATAAACATAAGACTCTTTGTCCTGATTTATAGACAAACCACAGCCCAAAGCAATTATCGTTTCACTTTTTAATTTTTGCACTTGCCGGGATCAAAAAAACTTTATGAGTAGGTTAGGTACCTATATTCTATAACTATATTATTTTATGTTTGGTAATTTAGCTGGAAAAAAATATCCCTCTAAAGCTCTAAAACCATCCAAAAGCACAGAATGACATGAAACTTAAACTATTTACTGAGACAAAGTTATTTCGAGTCTTGCCGTTTAATATAACTTTACATAAAAAACTATTTTATTCTGGTTGAAAAATTCTATTTGTCGGCTCATATAATGTAACCAAGTTTCCGAGAGCTGCATTATTAACCGAACCATAGCAAGCTCGCTCAGATGTTGCGTATGATAAGCTTGTACCTACTAAAGTTATTAGTTTAAGCAAAAATAAACTCTTGCAACTTAATTTTGCTTCCTTTGGCGCGTCATAATGGCGATGATTTACTACTTAATTTAAAACTATCATGGATAATAGAAGTCATTTATAACGGGATGTTTAGTTTTTTTAGTTCTCCCGTTATCATGGCGCATGAAACTGTGCCGAAATATTGAAAATCAAAAGTGGTGCATTCAAAAATGGCCTTTAAACTTGTTAAATAAGTTTAATCTTTAAAAACATTTTATAGTGACAATATGGCTTTTCACAAGCTTTAAACGAATAGCCAGCGAGCGGTCTGTCTTCTGATGCCGTCTATAAAATTACGAGTTCATATTTGAATGCAAATTTTTGTGCTGCGAACCTCTGTAATTATCATCACCCAAAGACTAATAAAATTATAAAAATCATAGTCACTTAAAAATTTTAGGGAAAATAATCAACAGCGCCACCTACAATCTAACGCAGCAACGAATTTTTCTAAGATATTTTTGCAATTTATCGTTAGATTTCCTAAAATAAAAAGATAGGTACTTTGAAATTTCGCTCACGCTTTATCCCAGACTTGAATATTTTACTCAAATTCCTTTGAGATTTTATGTGGGTGTTAAGTCACTGGTTGTAAATTCCTATTACAAAGCTTTCAAGGAGGTAATGATTCGAGCAACCATTTTCATGTAAGGCATCTTCAAAATATTTTAGAGGAACGTAGATTATACCATATCAATGTTGATTTATTAGAAGTGTTAACGAAAGCATGTCGCCTCGTTTGTAATAAACGTCTTGCTACGGAATAGATACCAAAGTTATAATATTCTAGAACTTTACACCTTACGTTCTGTAAGGTGTAAAGGTCTAAAATATTATAACTCTCACATTTTTAAATGACATATCATAAAACTAGAAAATAAAGTGGTTATTTTTTTTTCTTGATTTCAGAACCCAAACCGCAGAAGATTTTTAAAACGAAACTGGCACTACTAGCGGCCTTATATTTCCCTCATTATAATGTCCTTTTAAACGCGGTCCTCGAATTCCCCAAAGTTAGAGGGTATTAAACACAAGTTATAGCAGTCGGCCATTTGTGCATTCGACCATAGACAAAAACTGAAGTGGGGACTTCCGGAACAGAAATAGATTTAGCGTTAATGGCGGTTAATGTCGGTAGTTTTGAGTTGCACAGGGTTTTCAATTGTTTTTCTCAGACATTGTTGAGTCTTTTGAGCGTTACCGACTGTCTATACAGACTTCGGGGATAGATGCTTCCGTCAAAAGCTAGATTTATGCATGTTTTCGATTGTTATTATGTTATAAAACTTTTTAAATTTTCGCGATTTGATAACATATTTAAGATTATTTATCGGGTATTTATCGCGTACCTTTTGCTTTCTTTTCCCAACGTTTCAACCGCGTTTCAGTCGCCCCGTGACCACGATCGCTGAAACGCGGTTGAAACGTTGGGAAAAGAAAGCAAAAGGTACGCGATAAATACCTTATATCTTAAATATGTTATTAGGTTGTTATTTTTTAAAGATGGACAGGAAGGACAAAAAGTAAGTACTAAAAATTTATGGGACCACCACGGGTTCATTTTCTACTTCTAATCTTTATTTTGGTTTAGTTTAGACTTCAAATTACCTGTATTTTGTCTTACAAATCTTAAAAAATAACAATGTAGTCATTTCAGGCTTAACGACTGTTTTTTTTTTCAAATCATTTATAATAGTTAGTGGGTAGCTACTCTAGGTAAATATATTTTCGCTCCACTTCCGTCTTATCTGAGTTACTCCAACTAAAAGCCGGAATTCCCTCACAATATTCGGGATCGCTTAGAGTTCCGACTTGAATAACAATTGCGATGTTAGCTATGCACGCACGATGGGCGTACATTTTTGTAGAACATGAAATTAGGCACCCCAGTTTCGACTCTTATGATGAATAATAAAATACAAATTGCGGTAAAGTGGGCTACCGTTCTCAAGGCTTTTTGATAAAACTTTTCTATGGGATAAACGTCACTCAAGCATAGATTTATGACTGAGCAAGCTTTTTAATACGGGCCTTAGTAAGTACAAAACAGTAACGCCCAAATAAAATCTTCTTAGAGATTGTGTGTAAACCTTTACAAATATATGTTATAGTTATAGGTTACAACTTCATCTGTACCAGAAGGTCCTTATTTTAAAGTACCTAATTTATAACGGAAAAATATATTTATTCCGTGATCATGGCGAATAAAACTGTGCCGAAATATTAGCAAACACAAAAATCAAATCGATGATAGTTTTAAGAGCCCCCCCCCCCCCCCCCTTATTTTGTTAATTCTTCTACAGTTATGTAGGTAAGGTGTCCTCTGCTTCTATTTCCTAGTAGATATTATGAATAGGTATAGGTAGATCTAGACGTTACCTCAGAAATATTAAACTAAACTCAAATTTATCTGAGCATAAACGAGGTTTACCAAGCTAACCGGCGGATTATCGGAGCTACCACCGGAAAATTGAGGTTTCCCGCACTTTGCCCCCGTGAAGTTTAATTTTCATAATTCCAGTACCGGACTGTCGGTAAGCAAGTAATAAATTTAGACCGATAAATAAAATGAATTCTAGGTATATACTTATTCCACATGTTAATTGATATGTTCGGTTGCCAAAATCTGCTAAACAAATGACTTCAAAATATATAAGCGATTTCTTTGTTGTAACGTCTCACTATTTTTGGCATTTTACCATTTTCTTTATGAAAGAATTGCATTTTAAAACAACAAAACAGTACAAGCTTAACTATTTCTTATCCGATTCTGTATGCAAAATTTCATTGCAATGTAGGGTGTAGCTTACAAATGAATAGGAAAGTACGTTTGTATGGGAGCTTTGAGGTTCGCATCCACCTTTTGCTTTGAGTAAAGATCTGGCATAAGAAACGTTTTCCAAAAAGGAAGCTATTCACTTTCAATTTGAAGTCTGAGATTTTACGGGTACATACGCAGGTAGTTCGTTCAATTCTTTACCGGTACCTCTTATAAAGGAAGAGCGGAATATTTCACCTTTATTATATTACTCGGTTCAGTAAATATTAGATACTAGTTTCTGTCTGCAGCCTCGCACGCGTTGTTTGTAAAGAAAAAGTTACTTATATCAATCCTATGGTTACTGATTTATTAGATAAAAGACCTACTTATGGAAAACCCGATCGGTTCAGTAGTTTCAACGTAAAGAAGCAACTAACATTATATCCAAACTTTCGCTTTTCTAATATTAGTGTGATTACGAAAAATAGTGATTAAAAATAGCGATAAACATGGTAATAATACTTAGAAATAAAAATAAACTCGCTGTGCCCACAACCAGGCTCCACAAGATTGATGTATCTTTTAAAGGGCAATGTACACACTTCTACTACAAAACTCCTAGTGAGTTGCAAAATCTATCGGTAAATAAATTCGAACAAATTGTCAAAACATTTCTGTGTATAAAAGGCTTACTACAAAAAATAAAATAATAATAAAAAAGCTCGGGATGGGTTTTGCTTCAAGTCGAAAAATAACAACTAACAGGCTAAAGGTTTCTTCGTCGCTTCTTTAGTCTGCCGAAGCGATAGAAATCAAAAATATCACTTTATTTCCGTGTCACTGTGTGTCTTTTACTTTATGATTTGGACCTTTCCTAAGTTAACATTTTTGTATTTATTCAAATAAAGAATAAAAAAACGATTAAATACATTATATTTATCCCATCTTGCGATGATAATAATAATAGCGGCGATTTAAAAGTAGCTGGATCTGGCATTGATTGATTTCACGACGAAGTTCGGCGACTTCATTTTTCTCTCGGTTGACCTTTCAGGATTAGCTTCTTAGTTTTTCGCGATCTTTTTTCTATTTTTTTACGATCTTGGGAGCGATAATCCGTAACATATTAAAATCTGATAGAAGAAAAGAGAACAATTAAAATCAAAGATTTTAATCTCGTTTTCATTGTTTAAAACTATATACCTCGCCTTGACAAGAAGGTGTTGTCAAAATGTGCTGACCGCAACCGCAGGCCACGTCAGTCTGTGAGACCCAAACTATAGGTAAATGACAAATAAGCCAACGGCGATTGTTGCATACATATAAAGGTAGCTAAACTGAGTCATGTAAATGCCAGTCGGAAGCGATCAAATCGCTGCTGGCAGCATTGCCCCTCTGTGTTGCAATGCTGATGCGCTGCATAGATACTCGCAAAGCTACTTTCAATATTAGATAATTTTTTTGTTTTTTTTTATGAAAACTTGACAGAAGACCGAGGAGTGAAAATTGTTTATAAAAGAAAACTACAAGTGACCTCACCTCAACAGCCTATAATGGTCTGCTGGCTGTACACAGGCCTCCCTCTAATAATCGCCTATTTACTTTTATCTCATGAGGGTAATGCTCATAATCCCAACGCTGGGCATGCAGCTTGGGGGTTGCAGTTCGGGAGTAGATCTATTCTGCAAAAGGTGCTGCTGCCCGCCCATGTATATCACTTAGTCTCCTCTTACGATATACGCGGGAAGAATTGGGGTGGTACTTATTCTAATTCGTCACCACACGACAAGGAAAAGGCCATATGCCTAAATATTTTTAATAATTGAACATTCTTTTTTACTATAAAAACTTTCGTAGTTTGACGAATTCATTACGGATGTAAACGGGTTAACTACGAACCTTATTTGTGTTGGAAGAGTGCTCGGAGGGATGCGGAGCGCGCGCGTTTAGAACCGCACTCACCTTGAAGAAGTCCCTTGTTAAGGGATGAAACGTTCGTAGTTAACCCGTTTACATCCGTAATGAATTGAACATTCATTGAAATATGCTTAAAGTACGTGAACCGAAATAATTCAAATTCCTATTCTTGTGTGTCCAACAATTCATTTTGTGTGGTGATACAATTTAATGCGGTCCGTTTGTAGCATAAAACGGATAGCCACCGCATTAAATTGTTTCGCTATTAATTATTTAGCATTGAACGTTGTAATTAAATAGCGTGGCTTTGACATGATCCAAAATTTGCCCTAATGGCAGCAAATGATGTTGTGGATATAATAGCCGTACGTGTGCATCCAATTAAGTTAATATCTAGACAGTACTATTTACCTACGTACATACGCGGTAGATATACTAATTATACACGCGTCAATAAGGACAAGCGCTGGAGTAGGTAAAGTGGAGACCACGACTCGGTAAACGTAGACGCCCTGCGGTCAGATGGGATGACGATATGAGAAAGACTTCAGGCAGATGTTGGATGCGTCAAGCTGAAGACGGGGCGCTATGTTGCTCATTAGGGGAGGATTGTGTGGACCAACAGGGGTTGCTCATGACAATGATGATGATTAACGAATGTTAATGTTGGTTGAGAGAACTTGGAATGATGGAGTTCTGATTGAGTAATTTTTTGAGTTATCATATTAAGGATTGCAAAAACAAAACGCTAAAAGAGTGATGAAAGAGCCAAGGCTTTTTGAAAACTTAAATAGATTTATCAAATTCTATTACGAGTAAATTTTTAGAATTCAAAAGTAAGAATACAACTTTATAATTATTTTTTTCATTATATTATAATAATAATAATAAGAAGAAGATAGAAGATATTATAATAATTTAAAATTCGAATACTCAAATGCAACTGAGAAGGAGAGCAGAACTTGTTTGGAGATACACAGAAATGATTGGAGATTCACTGGTAAACTCAGTGCTAGTATCAACTTCCTTCATATTTATGATACCCTAGTACCCTAGTACCTTGTTAGGTAAATCTTGTGATGGAAAAATTATACTAATACAGCACTATGGTAGTAGGGTTTCGATTCGGCTTTCCTACACCAGGGGCAGAATTGGTGATAGGTCGGGTCCATAGCGTATTGAAGCGCGTCACGTCAATTTTCGACAGATTTATCATAAAATTCAGTCAAAAAATCACGATTGCGTTTGAGTATTGTTAAATTTATCAGAGAATTTTTGTTAGAAATCTCGAAAATGAGTGCCACCAGCCTAACACACACTCTAGCTTTAATTATACGGGGTGATACAGGTGAGCGTTAATCTGTGTATATCTGAACTCAAGCGTGCGACATATAATTTATGTATGCATAATTATATGTCACTCACATAATTTGAAATGAGTTTGTATTCAAATGAAGCTTACGTATTGTTGTCCGTGAGGTGCATTTTAGAAGCATTGATTAATATCTACCTGACTTAAATGGAAATTTGGATAGAAAATTATCTCACAAGCTCTATGAAAATTATCTAGCTATTTTTGAAAATTTAAATGAGTGTAGTAATTCACGATTCCCAAAACAATTTTCTCTTTTATCATAAATACTGCTCATCTGCAAATAGGAAATAGCGTAATAAATCAGCGGTAAAAAGTTTGTTTACTTCAGAGCTTCTGAAGGCAGGAGGAGCCCTTCTTTTGCAGGAGCTTGGCAAGTAATACCCTTCTTAAAAACTACAGACCCATCACACTCCTGAGCCACATCTGTAAGCTTTTCTCACAAGTGGTCACGAATCGTCTCGCCAGGAGACTCGTGGAGTTCCAGCCACCGGGGGAGGCCGGGTATCGCGGAGGATATAGCACCATTGACCATACACACAGTGAGGCAGATTATACAGAAGTCCGAAGAGTATAATCAGACCCTGTGTCTTGCCTTCGTGGACGATGAAAAGGCCTTTGACTCTGTCAAAACCTGGGCTGTTCTAGAATCCTTACAGCGTTGCCAAGTAGACTATCTATATGTATAAACAACAAACATGATGGATATTATCATTTAATTCTTTATAATTTTGTATATTGTTTGAAGGAACAGAAGCACTTTAAGTTGTCAAACTGAACGGTGACGTCACTGAAAATTTATAGGTGTTATTTTTTTTCGGTAATGACATATAATAATCGATTAAAATAATAAAAAAAAACTATGCATATACCCTATTCTGTAGGTTCGTAGATGCAATTTTTCATCTAGACTAAACAAGTAGTTGAGTACCTTTACACTACAATCTGACGTACAGAAATAGTAAACTTACGTATCTTCTAACGTATCTTAAATGCTTCGAAATAGATTCGTAAACAAATTTTGGCAGACGTCGGTTCATAAGATACTAATAATGGGAATAAAGCACGTAAAAAAGAAAATAGTTCTTTACGAGCTTCACGATTTGCATCGTTACCAACGTTATCGAGTTGTAGATTCAAAATAAATTTCATGGTGAATTTGTGCTACTTGTCTGCATTTCAACTGAGTTTTAGTCCAAATAGTCACAATCTCGACCTAATTCCCACCAGTCCGTTTTCTGACGTTAGCTAAATATCAAAAGTGCGGTTGGATGGCTGCCATTTTGCGGAAAACTTAAGTTTTCGACCAGGAAATTCAGTTTAAGGAGTTTTATAGAATTGCTTGGCATAGCATTCTAAAGGTGACCACATCTTAAAGAACATGCAATTTTACGAACGTGCATGCAAGTCAAGATACATATTAAGGAAAGTTTGTCGCGGATTGGCGCGAAATTCAATTTTTTTATGGTTTTTTTTTGCTTTCACAAGCAATTAAACTAGCGAATAAGTAATTTGCCGCAAATCGTTAATCATTTTCTACGGATTTTTGGTAAAATTAACTACTTGTATTTTGGGAGCATTTGGGAAAATGTAGATTTTTAGCACAAAATTTCGTATTTTCCCAAATGCTCCAAAAATACTAGTAAATCGAAGTTGGTTTTATCAGGAGCTCATAGAAAGTGGTTTACGTTGCGGCAAATTATTTTCTCGTTAGTTTTATTGCTTGTGAAACGCAGAAAAAATTATAAACCACAAAAATATTTGAATTTTGCGCCAACCGCGGTGCGGTTTAGTCTAGGATGTTAGATATAGAGTGTAAATAAATGTTTACAAATTCAAAGAAATATTAGTAGAAAATATTCTATGACACTGTCCTTGACACTGTCACTATCATTGGAGCAAACTCCAGAACTAAAACAAGTTTTGGTGCTGAAAGCTTTCTTTCATCTTTTTATTAATCTCTCGTCCGTATTTGATCACAAATTTGCATCTACGCTGCGCTTGTGTGATTCTGATTACGTACTGTTGTTTTTTTATAATTTGTGTTTATTTGGTATTTTCATAATTTTTTAGGGTTCCGTACCTCAAAAAAATGGAATCGGAACGGATCCCTTATAGGATCACTTTATTTTCCGTCTGTCCGTCTATCTCTTTTTTCAGAAACGCGTGGTCAAGTTGAAATTCAAAAGAGGCTTCCGTCAATTGGGACCGCTCACTCAGGTTCGTAATTTCTTGGAGCCACAATATAAATCAAACTTCTAAGTCAACGCAATCAAAAGTGAAAGCTACTTATTCCCATTTTTTGAATTTTCGAAGGGAATCATGTGCACACAAAACCTAGAATTAACCAACACAATATTTTTGCGGTTTCAAAAAAAGACATACATTTACGTAAACTGCTATGTCCCTCGCTCTCTTTTATATAGTTTTATTGGGTCAAAGTCGAGTATGCCCTAAGTCTCAATTAAAGGTTACTTTGGGAATGTTACTTGCCTCCAACACCAAAGCTGGTAAAGCAGCTTACACAAATTGAATTAGTGGGTCTTAGGACGGCGGGGTCGCATTCGTCGGTAAGTATTTCCTTTTGTGGGATTACGCTTCAAAATCTTTTCGTACTACAATTTGTACTTAGAGTCTCGCAGACACAATAAAAATTGTGCTATGGACCTACGAAACTTTGTCGAAATGAATTGCGATTTTATTTTAGACCCGGTAATGTTGCTTTTCGCAAAACTACAAGGCCTGTTTATTAAAATTGCTAGAACCATGTCTTGCATTGGTGTATGTGAGGTATTTTTAATAATAATGGTGAACAATTCACACAGCAAAATCTAGTCCCCAACCTGAGCAGAGCTTGTTGTATTATGAGTACTAGATGACTATACAGGGTGTTTTAAAATTAGTGCACAACACTGAAGGATGTTATTCACCTGCTACCACAGATTAATATTGAGTGACAAACCAAGGCGCAAACGATTTCTTTTTAGCTGTTTTTTTATTTGGATATAAACAGTGTACTATTTGTGTTAAGCAATTCCAAACTTGGCGACTTCGTTGCTGCAATCTTTTTATTCACGCCCCACCAGAAGGAGACACGAGGTGGCCTCAGTCAATGACCGTATAGCTGTAACAACATAGCCAAGCATTATTTGTAACTAGCTGTTACCCGCGACTTCGTCCACGTGGAATTTGATTACTCAACTTATCCATATAGACTTTGGACTGTACATTGTCTCAAAGAGGGATGTGATGTCACAATGTTCTTTAAATTGTTTTCGCAAAAACGTTTTCATGCTGTTTGGCAAGTGGTGCCGCCGCTGTCTTGTCAGACATAAAGCGCTTTATATTAGTATAGATGAGGGAAGCAACTTCCGAATTTCGGCAAATGATGAATGAAACGTGTGTTCATTTAGTTATTTTATAATCCTATTACGGTTGCTGAGATACGGATTTGCTTCTCAATTTTAGCAATTTTTGTAGTTACTTATAACCAACCACCGAACCACCGTCACAATTTCAGGACACGATGAATGAAATGTATGTTGCATTTGTAAGGAGAAGCTACGTGTAAAATTTTGTAGTTCTATTTGTAACGGTTAAAGAAATACAGATCGTTTTTGTAAAAAAAAAATTACCACAATTTTTAACCACTTAGAGTACGAATTTTTAAAATTCCTTTCTTAATAGGTACTCACTTTCATACCAACACCTACACATCCTGCAAGTTTTAAGATTCTAGGCCTTCTGGTTTAAGCTGTAGCTTGTCTATATGTCAGGACAAAGCGCTTTATATTAGTAGAGATAAAATAAAATTCTGCAAAAAAAAAAAGGATCCGTTTGTGGCTTCGTTTACTAACTGAATATAAATCTGTTGTAGCAAGTAAATAACTTCTTTCAGTATTGTGCACTAATTTGGAAGCACCCTTTATGAATAAACTGGTGTATATTATTCTGATATGTAGATTTTTTTAACCGACAACAAAACGAATAACCGCCGAATATATAAAACATGTTAGACTGTATGTTTATTTCATGTATGTTCGTAGATTTCTTCATCGGCATGTTAGTCCACAGCTGGACATAGGCCTCCCATAATAAGCGCCTTAGCCATTAATATGTTTGTAAAGGTAGAAATACCAACACAAAGAACCTTATTTTCAGAGCGATAATCTAGTTTCTTCTACCTATAATAATAGTCCTTAGACAATTTCTCATATTAATTTTACCTCAACTTAACTTGCCATATAAATCGTCACATGCTGACTCAGCGATCCAGACACGGGATTATTGTCTAACTTCTAAATTACCTTATCGTTCCCAAAGGAAAGATTATTAATAGAAACGTAACTCTGGTTCTAAATTCTATAAACGGCGTGCCTCCCACGTAGTCTTGGTCTTGCACTAGTCTCTATATAGTATCAACAAAGACAATACAATACAATACAATACAAATATACTTTATTGCACACCAAATAATTACAAAAAAAAACATATATACAGAAAACAAAAACAATTACAAATAATGTACAATGGGCGGCCTTATCGCTAATAGCGATCTCTTCCAGGCAACCTTAGGATGGACAAGAAGTGATTGAAGAAGTATAGACGGTGGCATGTAAATAAAATAAAATACTGTTTATGTAGGTAGACATTTGTAAATGAAAATTAGATTAATGAGAAAAGACTAGAAAACGACAACGAACCTTAACCGAACTTAGTTTGAAACATATCTTTAAAATTTGTGTTATAAATATTAATCCATAAAGAATAATAATTGTACGGGATCACCTCGGGATTGTCCTATATTTGTATATAGGTGCTGCAAAGAATCTTCAAAATCGGTTCATACATAAATTTATGACGGAGAAATCGATGAATATATAAAAAAAATTGTCGAACATAGAAGTTTTTCGAAGTCGGTGAAAAAACTTTGTATTATAGTGATGGGTACTTTCTAAGAAATTAAATAAGTTCTCAAAAAAATCGATTTCGGCAGGACTCGAACTTGGCGCTTACGGCGCTTACGGCGCGCCGCTAAAGCCGTAAGAGATCCCAATGATTTTTGACGAAACTACGGAACAGAAAAAACAAGGTTTGGCTGCATTGCCCCGTTGTATGGCAATGCTCTCATGCGATTTGCTCCGATGATATAAATAGGAGCGTCGTTAAATATTTTCTACCAAAAACCCCTTTATTTACATAAACATTTAGGATTCTAGAACCGACTAAAGATTACGTTTTTTTATAAAACATTTCTGGACAAATCACTCAGCATTATCTAGCCCCAAGTTAAGCAGAGTTTGTGTTATAAGTAGGTACTAGATATTCTAGATAACTGATATACATAACACAATAATACACTTATAGATATTTTTTTACATATAAAACAACCAGAACTCCCGGAACAAATATCTGCAGATCGTACTAACAATTTTGTCCCAAGGCGGGAATTTAAGACGCAACTTCCTGCGTCGCAAACGGACCTTCGCCTACTGCGTCACAGAGGTCGTTGTATATAGCTTTCAAATTGTTTCGATCTTCTGCGATTTGCTCCGATGAAATAGAAGCGTCGTAAAATATTTTCTCTATCAAAAGTCCTTTGGTTTGTAACTCCTTTATTTACATAAAATATTTAGAATTCTAGAACCGACTACAGATACTGAGAGAACGTCTACCATCAAACTTAAACGACTAATAAGTGATAAATTCTTTTCGGACCTTGCAACTCAAAGGTAGATTGAGTCATGGTACTTTTTTCTGTTTTATTTTAATTGTGTGCAGTCTCTTTATATTTTTTAGTTTAGTTTATCTTTGTGTATCGTGTTTGGTAATTTATGTTTTTTGTTTATAGTCGTCCTTACTACTGAATAATAGGTAGGTATATAAATGTATTTTGCTAGCAGTGGAAACTTTGTAAATAGCCCTCAGCTTAAGAAGGTACATGTAATTCTCATGTACTTACTAATAATAGTTTTCTTAGTTCGCAATTTTTTAGCTGTAAGTTTTCCGAAAATTTGAAAATAAATAAATAGATTGCGGGTTTCACTTCTAAGAGCGCATATTATTATACCTTTTAACGGTCTCAAGGGAGAGATTAGTAGGTTTTATTTCTCAATTACCATTCTAGTTTATATGGGGTTAAAGTGGGCTCTGCCGCGCTTTGCCTTGATTTAAGTGAACTGAACGAAACAGTCCCGAATTGGTTTCGGTCCATTGACCTTTTGTAGGAAATAATTGTTCGCTGTTCAGAGTATTTTGGGTCTAACAAAGTGATAATATAAACTATAATATTGTGAACTATTTAAGGACCTCAAAATACCACTACGTCACCTCTATGACCTTTGAGACCTTCTATGGCATGGTGGGCGAAGGTCTGTCTGCGACGCATTAGGTTGTGGGTTAGATTCCAACCTCGGGACAATTGTTTGTACAATCTGCATAAAATATATTTGTTCCGAGTGTTATGAAAAACCACATAGAAATATGCTGATAAACATATACCTATGTATTATACAATACAATAACATATGTTTATATTCATATCTATGTATTGTATTATAAATTAAATAAATAATAAATAAACAGTAAACTGACCAGCATGATTTATTTTATTATTGTTTGAAAAAATTGGCAGATCCATTTCCTATAGACATCTACCTACATGGTTCATTAGATAAAATATCGTATAATATGAATTCGTTTACTTTGTCTATTTGTTTAGGTTCAGGTAACCCGGATATGGGTCAAAAGAGGTTTCCTATTAAATAGGTTATGCAATTATTAAGAAAGTCTGTTAAACTACGATTTATTGGTACCCCCTGGAGCATTATGTGGTATGAGAGATTTATAAGTAGAAATCAAGTAAATTATTATTGTAAATACTAGTTCTAATAATGTTTCTATTATTTCATTGTTATTTTCTTTCATAATCAAGACACCGAATTTTATATGCAGCAATGCTGAAAATTTTGTTAAAAAGGTAGGTTTGACGACCTCTGTGGGGCGGTGGGTGAAGGTCTGCCTGCGACGCAAGAGGTTGCGGGTTCGATTCCCGCCTTAGGACAAATATTTATACGATCTGCAAGTATTTGTTCCGGGTGCTCTGGTCGTTTTCTATGTATAATAAAAAATATCTATTTATGTATTGTGTTATATTATGTATATCACTTATCTAGTACCCATAACACAAGCTCTGCTTAGCTTGGGGCTAGATTATGATGTGTGAATTGTCCAGCATTTTTTTTTTATATTTTCTAGCAAAGCGAAAGCTTGACGTGCGTAGTCTCTCCGTGGGTGGCGGTGGGACAATTGCCTTTGTTATACCAACCTGCCGACGTAGTCATTGAAGTGACAATAATAGCTATAGCTAATTAATAAACCTTTGAGCGAATTAGTCCTTCCACCTTACAGCTACAAACAATAGTCAGTAATTTCCGCCCAAGCAGCCTGTATTGTTCTGACGGACATTCTCTTCACTTTCTATGGAATCTCTCATGCGGTGCCTATCTTCACCTGAGACTGGAGTTAAATAGGATACAACTAGTTACTTACAAGTGACATTCATAAACAAAGAAAATAATAACTAATAAGAACAATGATTTACAATTGAAAAAGTTTTAGTTATTATTAAAAGTATAAATAAATTACATTCATGTATAAAAGTCTATTTCGCCCAGAATGTCGCTTAATACAATTAGCCCGGAACCCGTCGATTTACTGATTCATAATACTCTGATCCATAGATTAGAGTAGTAAACGTCACACAATTTCATCCAGTGTACCAATTTACAGTTGGTGCAATGTCTGTCAGCCTGAACCTATCAGACTGCAGGTGCTGCCCGGCATCCAATCCAGATGTATTATCATAACGCAATTAATCTAAATGTAACCTAACAGATTCAAATCAATAGTAACGTCTGCACTTTGGTCTGAACTACTTTAGTACTATACTTATAAATCTGTGGTCTGAACCGAAGCAAACTGAACAAATTTCCACCGTGTAGATGCTTTCAGAAACTTTTTGTAAAGGTGTTGGCCAACATTATGGCACACAAATGTTGGCCAACGTGTAGAGGAGACAGTCATCAACGCCAATAGACCACAGTAAATTATTCAAAAATTAATGAGTTTCAACAAAAAAAAATCTTAGACTCTTAGTGACGGGACCTACACAGAATGAGAAAATTGTTTTACGTACTACTGTCTGAGTTCTATGGTTGCAGATAAGACTATGGGAGCTCTACCTGTCAGAAATTATATCTGATTAACCCAGGATCCATGTTAACTTGACGCAGATAATCTTGATTGAGGCCTAAATCAAGCGTACGAGCCCGCATTTAGAAGCTAGATAAATCCCGAGATAAACATGTCTTAGCATAAAGGTTTTAACTCGTTGAACGCACTTCCGTAGAGAATTCACTTACTAGTGAAAAAATTCTTTGTCTATGCTTACAGTCCTGTATTATTGGTAAGGAACATCCGTAGAGTGCAACCTTCAGGGAGGTTGTCATTAAAAAAGTTGAAAGCTATTCTGCAACGAAACTTATTCTTTCATTGGCGGGATTCGATTTTTGAATAAAGTTTTTTGTTGTACTTTTGTTCGTTTGTTGTTTGTTTCGTTTGATCGAAATTATACGTACAATGTAGATTCTACGTATATTTTCGATTTAACTAAGAGTTTAGTGCAAGTTAGTGGAAGTTTTTATGTGACCAACGTATTTTCAAGTCAAGGTACAAAACTTAAGTAGCCAAGTATCTATCTACTAAACTTTGTATCTACATAGAGAAAATGTAATTGGGCGACGGCCCATTTTAATATCGGCTTTAAAATAGTGATTTTAAAACTAATAAATCAAAATCGTACCGCACCTGGTCCCGCAAAGTGTCGACTATCGACGGTTTGGATATAATTTGATAAATTAATTCACTTTCTCAAATGCCAATTGAATTACACCATTGATTGATTACGCTCCGCCAGACCTTAATTATCTATTGAAAAGTGAACCTTATTTCATAAAGAATAATGTAAATGCGATAAATTCTAACACTTATGGGTATTATAATTATTACCTACTATGTTATGGGTATTAGATGACTGATATACATAATACAATAAAAACATTACAAAGATAGATATTTTTATTCATTAATCATCATTCATCATCAGCCTATATTAGTCCACTGCTGGACATATGCCTCCCTTATGAGCGCCATAGCGCCCAGACTTCCCCGACCTGACAGCTTGCCGCATCCAGCATCTGCAAGCAGTCTTTCACAAATCGTCATCCCACCTGGTCAGATGGCGTCCTACACTATGTTTGCCGAGTCGCGGTCACCACTCAAGAACACGTTTACCCCAGCGGTTGTTGGTTCTTCTCGAGATATGACCGGCCCACTGCCACTTCAGCTTGCTAATCCATTTAGCTATTTCGATAAACTTGGTTCTCTGTCGGATGTATTCGTTGCGAATCCTGTCCTTCAGAGCAACTCTGAGCATAGCTCTCTCCATAGCTCGCTAGGCGACTTTCTTCGTTTATTTCGGGTCACTATAATGCACGATAATTTATTGTACGGCCGGATAATCGTACAATAAATTGTCGTGCATTATAGTGACCCGTTTATTTCATCACAGGTCAAATAAAAAATAATCAAATGCCAAAATGCGTAATTCTGAAATGAAAACCATTGTTACGGTGGGGGATTAATTAATGTGCTTTCCGAAGCTTGGGGGTGTGAGAATGAATGAATACTTTATTGCACTTAAAACATAACAAAAAATAAACCTTAAATCTAAATTTATAAAATGATCAGTACAATAGAATACTAAGAAATTTCCAACATAAAGGCGCCCTTTCGATAGGCTTTTGTACATTGAGAGATTGGCAGTGACAGTAGGATCATGATGATGAAGTAGGAACCTATAGAACTTATTCTTTACACAGAACTTGAAGACAAAATGTGAAGACTCGACGATGGAAGAAGACTGCCGTAACTGCAGCCTGTTTGAGCTGAGCAACTCAAGCCTCGTCTTTGGGAACCTGACGAGAAATATCACTATTATCGACAAGTTTTATTTCTATCGGGTAAGTAAATAGTTTGATATCGGGTCGATGACTTTACAAAAGTAGCAAAAAAAAAAAAAAACTTTATGCAAAAAATTCACACAGCATCATTTAGCCCCAAGCTAAGCAGAGTTTGTGTTGGGTACCAGATAACTGGTATACTTAATAAAATACATTACACGGATAGAAATGTTTTTATTCTACATAAAAAAACACTCGGAACAAATATCAGCAAATCGTATAAATATTTGTCCTGGCAAAAAGTAAAGAAGGCCGCTAGTGCGGTGACATTAAGGCTGCGATGATAATGATGATGATCATCGTCAGATTTTTACCATCGTTAAAACTCTTTGAGATACTTCGCCACTTCTAGGTTACACACACACGTTGAGTGGTTATTTTGTTTACCCACTTCGAAAAAAGGACGAGGCTCTATGTTCGGACGTATATATTTGTCTTATGTATGTTGTTCGATTGTTACGACCGATTTGGTGATTTTTTTTGTAGTTGTGTAGAGCATGGTCTCTAGGTGGAATAAGTATAATAAGATTTTATTTAGATGTATTTTGTGCTAAAATTCTTCCTTCCCAAATGCTCCCAAAAATAAAAATGTTTCGTAGTTGGTTTTATCATGAGTTTAAAGAAAATATTTTACTTATTAGTAGGCCTATTTATTTGCAGCAAATTACCTTCCGGTAGTGTTAATGGCTGTGAAATGCAGAAAAAAAAACAAAACCGTAATGATTCGAATCTCACGTCGGCATTATTTTTAAGATGTTGCATTCATGCATCTTTTTTTACGCCATAAAATCATCTAAAAGCATTAAAAATACAGTAAATCCGTGGGAAAAGCTTGTGCTTTCAAAATTTATGTTCTCCCATAATGCCAATGTTAGTCGGTGTAGGAGCATGGTGCTTTAAATTAATTGCGAAAGACAATGTCTCTGTTCCAGTAAAATATGGGTCTAGACAAAACTACTCGCCGTATTTTAATCTTGATTTGAAATTGAATTTATTTGAGGGAAAGAATTTAAGTTGCTCGAATATGATCAAAGAAATTGATAAAAATATTGCCAGGAATTACAGTCTATTTTGGTAAATTTGAGCAGTTTATTCTTTTGATTATTCAGACGTCTTTTTAAGTTAAACCTTAACCTTAGCTTTATCACCAAAGTCTGAACATTTTTAATGTAATTACCATTTGTGGTCTGTTTTAGAACTAGGTACCTACTAGATTATATCACTAAAGTTGAGCACAGTGAAGTGCTTTGTTAAAAAAATTACAGATGGCTTAGTACATTTTTAAAGTACAAATGTATAACATTTCTCTCTGTCATACTGAACGCGCACCAGTCAGCGCCGCAGGAACCGCAATCATCGTCATTTTCTCAATCTTAATATGAAAATAATAAGCAACATCGCGCACCTATATCCGCGCCGAACGGGCCGCATTTCAGAAATCCTGTGGGTATACAGATTCCATCAAAAAATTCGGCAAGTGCGGCGTGGGCGGCGTGGATGACGTCATCGGCGTTACGGATGGTTGTGAAGACGTCATCCTTATAGAACACGTCAGTTATAAACAGAAATACTGTAAAATGATGAATGCGATTCGGAGCGTTCGACACGTGCGGTGCGGACAAGTGCGAGAAGCCATGAGAAATTCGATGACAGCGGCAAGTTCCGCTTAAATGTACCTACTCTTTTTTTTATAGACATAGAAGTTCTTAAGCACAAAATGTGTATGTATATATTATGTTATAACTTTTACAGTCAGCCCAGCTAGCCATCCTATGGGTGCTCCTGGTTGCGATTGTCGCCGGCAACGCTACCGTCGTGCTTGCGTTGCTGTTGACGAAGAAACGGAAGAGTCGGATGAACTTCTTCATCATGCAGCTGGCGATAGCAGGTATCAAATTTATTTATTGAACCGTAAATTACATACAATTGATTTTGGTTTGATTATAGTATTAGAAGTTTTCATGACGCCTTATTTTTGTATCGAATTTGCGTAATTCCATTTCTGCACGATAGAAGCGAGAGCATGTCAGCCATGTTGGAATTTTTTTAAAAGACAGACATAGTTATCCTTTAGAAAATGATTGATGCAAAAACGGATCTAAGCATTTTTTTATTTGTACGTCATGTTTTATTTCGTAACGGATCATATTAATCCAAAAGTATTTTTATCTGCTGTGGTTGGTAGATTATGAAACTTACAATTTTAGAAAATAAACTGTGAGTTCACAATTCAAAAACAAGTAGAGTTGTAATGTACTAGCTGGTTCTGTTTACATTACTATAATATTTCAAATGAAATAGGTCAATATTGAGTGCTATTTCTTTAGCAGTTACGTTCAATTTATTCTCTCAACAAGACTGTTGAAAGCATGAACGTTAGTATTGTAATTTACTTACAGATTTACTGGTGGGACTGATCAGCGTGCTACCGGATTTAATACAACGAATAACCATCACGTGGCTCGCTGGATCCATTACTTGCAAGATGATGAAGTATTTACAGGTAAATTCGTATATTTTTTTACAGCACTGTTTTGAAATAGGGCTGATTGATTTGGTTTGATTTGATCAGGGCCGGGTTTCACAGATGCGGATAGTTTATAAAATTTACTAAATTAATTATCTCAAGATGACTTATCTACATAAATTTGCATTTCAATAGGGATGTTAACCATAATCACAAATTAAAGTTTAGTGTTAATTTTATGATTATTTGTATTATTAGAATATCGAAAATCACATTTTTATAATATAATATAACTTATTAAATTTATTAAAAATGATTTTAAATGCTATATTTATAATCTGTTGTCAAGTGACTGCAAACGCCATTATAAGCTTATGACGTCACTAGCCGCAAAACAAGCTGTCGCACTGTTTGTTTACTTCTCTGCATTTTCTCATAACGACGAATTAGTCTGTGAATTACATATTAATATTAATACATGATGGAATCCGGATTCACTAAAGGGAATAGTTCCAACTTACCAAAAGTAGATTTGTTGATGGTGGCAAACTTTTTTGCAAGAAACGAAGACTTTTGTGGTTCAGAATTCAGGAACGTGAAAACATCTTTGTAGGTACACTTTTACGTTTAATACCATTTATCTATCTACGAATACATAAATAACAGTCAAGTACATTTGTAATAGATGATTTTCTGCTTTTTATATATAATTTATCGTGTTTAGAACATCGTTTAAATCACTGTTTACAAAGTTAGGTTATGTGCTAAAACAATAAATTCGTAACATTTGCTTATCTTTTGGCACATGAATAAACAATTTTTCCGGTGTTGTAATTGTTGTACTTTTACACAGGGGGCACTGCACAGGTTTTGTAAAACTTTGGGACCGGGACCTTTCTTAGGCTACGGCCACACTGCAAGGTGGTAGCTATATTCGATTTTTTTAATCATCTACAAAAAAACGTTCACGCAGTAAGCCTTAAATAAATTTTATTGTTGCAGTTTTTTATACACAGCTATAAAAATAAACGATTTGAGATCCTTTATTATACAAAAACTGTTAACAATTATAAAATTTTCTCGATTCCAAGCATGTGAATTTTATATTTTTTGTCCGTATTTGTTGTCAAAATTTGCAGCAAAATTCAAAGCTTGACCATAGGCGCGTAGCTCAGTTATAAGTAACTTCGACAGCATGGAGGCAACCATGAATAGAAATCCATTAATATAGGCATCGCCTCGCTACATCCAGGCTAAACTAGGCGCTTGTAGTGTGGTCGGTCCCGTACATTTTCTTTTTTTTTTCTCATCCACTACTATGCAGTGCGGCCGTTGGCTTAGACTATTAAAGTGATCAAACTAAGATTTTCCTAACTAGTAGGCATTCGTTTGAACTTAATAATGTTTCATTTGCCAGTCTGCAGAAACCTCCAAGTGCAATAAATTGATATTTTTTCAGGGTGTCGTGACGTATTCATCGACGTACGTTTTGGTGGCTCTCAGTGTGGACCGATGCGATGCTATCACTCATCCTATGAACTTTACGGGCAGTTGTAAGTATTCTGATCAGGAAAAGGCTTTCGAATGAATACTTCCAATTTTATGGCAACAAAATAAATAAATAATAATAAATATTTTTAAATACCTACTAATAACTCAACCTCAACAGCAATTGGCCTACGGGGAAACGTTCACTCTAGTAAGATGTTATAATAGTTATTCGTGCCGACTTAGAATTAGCACCCCAAATCTTCCGGCTAAGGGACATACACCGGGGAGTGGGCAGCAGCGCCTCTTGCAGAACAAATCTACCACCGAACTGCGATCCCCAACCCGCATACCCAGCATGGGTATAATATATACCATGAGATATAAGCCAATAGGGCGATTGTCAGGGGGAGGCCTGCGTCCAGCTGTGTACTAACATAGGCTGATGATGATAAAAATAAGTAGCTAAAGGAAAAAAAAACCTGCCAAGACCTTTTCCCCAGCTCTGAATAGTAAACTTAAATGAAATAAGCAGCTTAGCTTTACACGTCAACGGACAAAAGGTCACATAAGGATTATTTTGAACTTTTAAAAATAGTAATAGGTCAATGTTCATATATTTTCATTATATTCACTGACCTTTTTCCGGCAAAAACACAATTTTAGTTCTATTCGTGGCACCAACCTATGTATACAGGCCAATAAAAATTTATGGCCGTGATCCGAAACCCGTTGCCATTTTCGTAAATTGATATTACGAGGATTCTTACAAAGATAAAGCCTAATTAATACTCAGAAACTTCCTCCCTCCTAATAAGTGTCATTGAAATTATCATTATTGTCTGGCCGCTTGATAATTCTGAATAAAAATGACGAAAATGAGAGAAGGTAGAAATGTCAAGCAATTTCATGCTTTCATTAAAAATGTTCCTTTGATAAAATTCTATAAATGGCTCCATTGAAACATTCAAACACCCACATGAAATTGTTGAATAGCATTTTCATTTTTAAAGACTTGGGCACGGCCAGGTTGCCTCTTATTCGAGGTAATTTTATACCATCACTATCGACATAAATCTATTTGTTTAACTAATATGGAAGCTGAAACTTATCATATAAGTTCATTGCTGCACAATATCATCATAATCATCAGCCTATGTTCGTCCACCACCGGACATAGGTATGGCTCATTCGGGGAGGCCGAAGGAGACATAGCGCTGGCTGATTTCGGCATATCCTTTACCCGTCGGCAAGGCATCGGCGGCGGTGCTAAAGTAACTTGGTTCTGCGATGAACCTACATCCAAAGCATGGGCATTATAACCCGCTTTCCCACCGCCACGCATGGGGAGGCTACGCGTGTGTCTAGCTTTGTTTTGCAAGAAAAGTTAGGTATCTAGTTACATCCACTGCTGTTCGACTCTCATGAAAATAAAATAAAAATAAATAAAGGTCCACTGCTGGATGCAGAACGCCACGCTGCTCCCGCAGCTGGGCATGCGGAGAGGGGATCGCAGTTCTGTGGTAGACCAATTCTACCCCCGCCCCCCGGTGTCTGTCTCTTTGTCCCTCTTACGACACCCACGGGAAGAGTTGGGGTGGTGCACATTCTAAGCCGCAGCACACGGCTAGCTGTGTACATGACCTAAAACTAAATGTTTGAATATGGAGAAGATTCTTTTGACTGCACTTACAATCGCATACATCCAGTCGATACCGCAATTCGTAAGCTCGTTTAATAATTTTGAACGAGGGAGGCACTATAAATTAATTAAATGCCGTGGTCGTTTATTTGTGTTTACTTCACAGGGAGGCGAGCGCGCGCCCTAATACTCGGCGCCTGGCTACTGAGCTTCCTGTTTTGTGTACCGATGCTATTCCTGTTTTCAGAAGCCAATGTAGAAGGTATGTTAATAGTTTCGGAACTCGTTTATGAACTAGAGTTAGTTAGGATACTGTGGTTAGTTCTAGTTATTTTATTGACGTAAAATTAAAAAGTTTCGAAATATCCGGAACGATACTGATGACTATGAATTAATTAGAGTTCAACACTTAAGTAAAGCTGTGCAACTAAGGTAAAATATTTTAAAAGGAATGAAAATGGTTATTTAGCAGGACATAAAACATACAATCGAAAGAGCTTACCTAGGCACTTACTATAGCACATTTGTTACAAAAGGGTTATAATATTTGCCCTTTTTAGGGTTTCAAAGATCGGTTTTGAAACCCTTATGGTCTCGCTCTGTCCGTCCCCGCTCTTTCTTGAATATCTCAGTAACTACTGCAGCTATTAACTTGATATTTGAAATAATGATACATTTCGTGCGCCATTACTGATTAAGAAAAAAATATATAAATAAATGAAAAATGAAAATGAATATTTTCAGTACAAATTTTGATGTTGAAATTTCAAAAGAGACCTAGGAAGGCAAATGGGGTATCAAATGAAAGGTATCGTTTTGTACATTTCAAAACACTTTTTGAAATTTCTGCAAATTTCATACTTTTTGAAATATTTCAAAATAAATCTAAAAATTGACCATACCCCCCCCCCCTATCTCCGAAGATTGCAGACCGATCCACGTACAATGTATTAGGCGTTTGTAGATATAGATCTATATTTTAAAGGAAAAATATAGAGAAGTCTGTAATAATAATAGTTTTTGAAAAATGGTAAAAAAGGGGGGGAATTTTTTTCCAAAAGGGGGGGTACCTGCCTATGTGGGGTATCAAATGAAAGGTATCGTTTTGACCATATCAAAACACTTTTTAAAATTTCTGTAAATTTCATACTTTTTGAAATATTTCAAAAAAAGACGAAAAATTGACCATTCCCCCCCCCTATCTCCGAAGATTGCAGACCGATCCACGTACAATGTATTAGGCGTTTGTAGATATCGATCTATATTTTACAGGAAAAATATAGAGAAGTCTGTAATAATAATAGTTTTTGAAAAATGGTCAAAAAGGGGGGGAATTTTTTTTCAAAAGGGGGGGTACCTGCCTATGTGGGGTATCAAATGAAAGGTATCGTTTTGACCATTTCAAAACACTTTTTGAAATTTCTGTAAGTTTCATACTTTTTGAAATATTTCAAAAAAAGACGAAAAATTGACCATTCCCCCCCCCCCCCTAGCTCCGAAGATTGATGACCGATCCATGTACAATGTATTAGGCGTTTGTAGATATCAATCTATATTTTACAGGAAAAATATAGAGAAGTCTGTAATAATAATAGTTTTTGAAAAATGGTCAGAAAGGGGGGGGATTTTTTTTCAAAAGGAGGGGTACCTACCTATGTGGGGTATCAAATGAAAGGTATCGTTTTGACCATTTCAAAACACTTTTTGAAATTTCTGTAAGTTTCATACTTTTTGAAATATTTCAAAAAAAGACGAAAAATTGACCATTCCCCCCCCCCTAGCTCCGAAGATTGATGACCGATCCATGTACAATGTATTAGGCGTTTGTAGATATAGATCTATATTTTAAAGGAAAAATATAGAGAAGTCTGTAATAATAATAGTTTTTGAAAAATGGTAAAAAAGGGGGGGAATTTTTTTCCAAAAGGGGGGGTACCTGCCTATGTAAGGTATCAAATGAAAGGTATCGTTTTGACCATATCAAAACACTTTTTAAAATTTCTGTAAGTTTCATACTTTTTAAAATATTTCAAAAAAAGACGAAAAATTGACCATTCCCCCCCCCCCCCCTATCTCCGAAGATTGCAGACCGATCCACGTACAATGTATTAGGCGTTTGTAGATATCGATCTATATTTTACAGGAAAAATATAGAGAAGTCTATAATAATAATAGTTTTTGAAAAATGGTCAAAAAGGGGGGGAATTTTTTTTCAAAAGGGGGGGTACCTGCCTATGTGGGGTATCAAATGAAAGGTATCGTTTTGACCATTTCAAAACACTTTTTGAAATTTCTGTAAGTTTCATACTTTTTGAAATATTTCAAAAAAAGACGAAAAATTGACCATTCCCCCCCCCTAGCTCCGAAGATTGATGACCGATCCATGTACAATGTATTAGGCGTTTGTAGATATAGATCTATATTTTAAATAAAAAATATAGAGAAGTCTGTAATAATAATAGTTTTTGAAAAATGGTAAAAAAGGGGGGGAATTTTTTTCCAAAAGGGGGGGTACCTGCCTATGTGGGGTATCAAATGAAAGGTATCGTTTTGACCATTTCAAAACACTTTATGAAATTTCTGTAAGTTTCATACTTTTTGAAATATTTCAAAAAAAGACGAAAAATTGACCATTCCCCCCCCCCCCATAGCTCCGAAGATTGATGACCGATCCATGTACAATGTATTAGGCGTTTGTAGATATCAATCTATATTTTACAGGAAAAATATAGAGAAGTCTGTAATAATAATAGTTTTTGAAAAATGGTCAGAAAGGGGGGGGATTTTTTTTCAAAAGGAGGGGTACCTACCTATGTGGGGTATCAAACAAAAGGTATCGTTTTGACCATTTCAAAACACTTTTTGAAATTTCTGTAAGTTTCATACTTTTTGAAATATTTCAAAAATAGTCGAAAAATTGACCTTTCCCCCCCCTATCTCCGAAGATTGCAGACCGATCCACGTACAATGTACTAGGCGTTTGTAGATATCGATCTATATTTTACAGGAAAAATATAGAGAAGTCTGTAATAATAATAGTTTTTGAAAAATGGTCAAAAAGGGGAGGATTTTTTTTTTCAAAAGGGAGGGTACCTACCTATGTGGGGTATCAAATGAAAGGTATCGTTTTGACAATTTCAAAACACTTTTTGAAATTTCTGTAAGTTTCATACTTTTTGAAATATTTCAAAAAAAGACGAAAAATTGACCATTCCCCCCCCCCCCCCTAGCTCCGAAGATTGCAGACCGATCTATGTACAATGTATTAGGCGTTTGTAGATATCAATCTATATTTTACAGGAAAAATATAGAGAAGTCTGTAATAATAATAGTTTTTGAAAAATGGTCAAAAAGGGGGGGAATTTTTTTTCAAAAGGAGGGGTACCTGCCTATGTGGGGTATCAAATGAAAGGTATCGTTTTGACCATTTCAAAACACTTTTTGAAATTTCTGTAAGTTTCATACTTTTTGAAATATTTCAAAAAAAGACGAAAAATTGACCATTCCCCCCCCCCCCCCCCTAGCTCCGCAGATTGATGACCGATCCATGTACAATGTATTAGGCGTTTGTAGATATCAATCTATATTTTACAGGAAAAATATAGAGAAGTCTGTAATAATAATAGTTTTTGAAAAATGGTCAAAAAAGGGGATTTTTTTTTCAAAAGGGGGTACCTACCCATGTGGGGTATCAAATGAAAGGTATCGTTTCGGCCTTTTTAAAACACTTTTTGAAATTTCTGTAAGTTTCATACTTTTTAAAATATGTCAGAAAATTGATTGACCAAATAATTGGCAAATGTTTGAAACCCTCGGCGCGCGAGTTACACTCGCACTTGGCGAATCTTGTTTAATATTGCAAGCGTAAGTGGAAATGTATCTAATTATCTTTCAGGAAAAATACTTGTTTTTTGCTCCTGCTCTACTTTTATCAGGTCATTAATGCTCTAGTTACTAGGCAAACATAATAATAACCAACTATTTGACAAGATAGGCTTTCGCCCCAAGCTATAAAGATCAAATAGAATAAATTAATAGCTCGATTGGTATCAACGACGCAGGAAACACAGTAGGTTATGTAGGTAACCTTACGTACCTTTGCAACCCTACTATTAATAGGTAGCTAGGTAGCTAGGAGTTCTCTGAAAGATAGGATTCGCAACGAATACATCCGACAGAAAACCAAGGTTTTCGACATAGCTCAGAGGATTAGCAAGCTGAAGTGGCAGTGGGCTGGCCATACCTAGAGAAGAACCGACAACCGCCGGGGTAAGCGTGTTCTTGAGTGGAGAACGCGACTCGGCAAACGTAGTGTAGGACGCCCTCCGACCAGGTGTGATGACGATTTGCGAAAGCCTGCCGGCAGATGCGGGATGCGGCAAGCTGAAGACAGGACTCATCAGGGGAAGCCTATGTCCAGTGACTTATATAGGCTAATGATGATGATGATTGATGATATAGGTATAGCTATAGTAGATTTGCAAAGGTCAATTCATTTTACAGCGTATGAGAGTGGAATTTCAAACGATGCCCAATTATTCTTTGATTCTACGTTGTACCCCTTCATTAGCCAGAGACTATCCGAGACAGTATAATATGAAATTGTGAATCGCAACATGTTCAGACATCATTTAGTCTGGCCACTACAAGGGTGGATGAGAAAACTTAATTGGTACTTGTGATATCGTGTTTCCCTCGAGTTTACTCAGATCTTGAGCACTATAAGAAATCTGAAGGAAAATAATGTCAGACTGGTGTTGAATATTGAATATTTTAATTAATTTCTTTGAAAAGTAAATTAACTTTCATGTTTGAACTTTGCTTTAACATTAAATAATCCTATTAGTAGAAAGATAAAAATCAGGGGGGGTCCATTCAAAATAGAAGATATGGAAACCAGTGTACGGAAATAAAAAGAGACTGACACTGAAAAATAGCATGTTTCTAGCGTGTCAACAAGCTGTAGCCAGTTTTGAATATAAGCAGTGTACAGCTTTTGGCTTAAGCCATTCTAATTTGATCATAAAAATCTGCGATTGGGATAAAAGAAACCAAATAATTCTGCTCTATTTTCGTTATACATAAGCACGCTCAAAAATTTTCCGTTATAATCTTGGAGTCTTTAAATCCAGGGTGTATAAGTTACTTCTGGGAAAGCGTCAATTATCAATAAATAAAAAATAGAAGAGCTTCCGAATTCTAATGTTATAATTTTTGCATAAAACCATACATGCAAACAACTTTTTCTAGGAGTAACACAATGCTGGTCCGGCATAAGCAAGCTACAATGGCGGATATGGATGACAAGCGTATTCCTGACTCTATTCGTGGCGCCAGCGGTCACCATATCTGCTTGCTACGGCGTCATAGTGGTGACCATTCGGCATAAGAGCAATCGACTTGGTAGGCGGGCCACTGCTACAAGGCAATGTAAGTTTTTCAAGTATAATAAACTTTTACAAGTATTTTATGTAAATACAATTCTCTTAACTTGAGAGCTGGTGAGTATCTGGCGCAGTGCATCAGCAAGCCATAATACAGCATGGTAAAGAAGCCAGCGTCAATGCTTTCTATTAGTATTGTTATGGATCAGTGGAGCTACCTGTACATTGTTTGCAGAAGTCTGCAGTAAGCTCAACTGTTTAAATTTTTTATGCTAGTAAATTTGTTTTTAGTCCTGTAATTTTATTTGATAAATCTAACGGAGAATATTAAAGAGCTTGCGGCAGATCATTTAAGTACTGAACGGTGAGAACGGTATAAAACGGTTGACAGCTGGTAGAGAGCCCTACGACACGTGTGTCTCTAGGTCCTCATTTTTTAATGACGGTGAATAAATAAACTCATATAGCTTTTTTGGATTATAACAATACTGTAGATAACTAGATCCTATTTTTATGTAATGGTCATAATACATACTTAATAAGATATGGACCATAAATCACTTACATGCTAAATTTGGCACCAATTGTTTTAATAAGGGCGATAAATATAATTTAATTGTTTTGGATAAACTAAAAACGAATTCTGTAAATCTTAAAAATCTGTTTACATACATACCTACCTCACAAATATTCTATCATCGGGAGTATTTTTTTTGTTTGACCACCTAGAGATCATTTTATATACAATAGCGAGAGAATTTTGCAAATCTCTCCTTCGAAAAAAATACTTAATTCTGTGAATTGTCCAGGATTATTTATTTATTTATTGAAGCTTTTGTTTTTGGATTTGTCGGTAAAAAAACTTAAATCTAGGCCTAAGTGTTCAGACAAAATCAAGTGTCCAAATCTCGTAATACATATCATACGTCGCATACGTGGAACCAGTCTCTCTCTGCCTACACTCAAACACTCACGGATGCAAGTAATCGACCACCTGTTCAGTCCACTACATATAAACGCTTTTGTTCTTAAACCAGATCTGGTGTTAAGCGCATCACCGGGTTAACTAGATCCCAAACAATTCGGTGTTCAACGTAATTTCAGGCCATTATGCAATCTGCGCTCGAAATCATAGTTTGTATTGAAAGCACTTCTAGCATACCACGGCTAAACAACAAAGTCAGTTAGAGGAGAGTGTAGACTAGAGCATTTATAACTAACAAATTTTAGTAACATTTAAGCGAATTTTCATCGACTTTTAATAAAGTAGGAGGTTTTATATTCTACTGTATGCATATTTTTTATTTATTTTTATTGTTCACCGATTATTTCGTCGATTGTGGATTGATTTTGATGAATATTTTGCTATTGTATCCATAATCCCGAGAAGTACTCATATTTTTTTTAATAGGGATTCGTTTGTATCGTCTTGTATTCACGCTTGTAGGCTTTCCATCATCCTAGGACATAGTATCACAAAACGTATGAGCATAAATAACGCGTTATCACTCGCTGAGGTACCATTTATCATAATAAATTAAAAATATGTACATGGAACGTGTTCATTCAAGGCACGTTGGTAGTCCCTGGTCTTATTACTTATGAAACAGCGGAATTTCAAACCTAACATAACCAATATTACGGCGATATGAATAAAAAAATCGTTACTTCAATAAACTCTACAAACATCGGAAAATTAAAATTTCTGTAAGAAAGCTCTATAAAATGTAGAGAATAGAACTACACGATTTTTATATCTCAAGCTTTTGAGAGCACTAACGACTTACACACACAACAACAACCCGTACCACTTGGTGACTACGTAAAACAACAAAATCAATGGAATTACAAGTAATCGACCCAGTTTTCAATACCAATGAATAAAAATTCCACGTTTACGAAAACAAGGCTTACAATAGCTGACTCATAAATAATTCTCCAACAATCAGACTTAGGAAATGATTATTCTTATAGCAGGATATCAGCACTTCCCTTTCATCAAAAATAATGGGGCGAACATCCCACACGCTGACAAATAAGGTTATATTGATGTCCCAAAAAACTAGCTTTGCCTATCGTAATTGGGACAGCCAAATATACTTCCAGCTGGTTTACCTTGTGCGCTAATCTGCTTTAATTGTATTAATCACTCATCTCTGTTTTTGATAAAATGTTAGAAAGAAAGTAAGAAAAATATTTATTAGACACAACACAGCACAATACACAAATAAAACTTTAGTACATAGATATAAACATAAGACTACTTAAGTAGGTACCTACTAGAGAAAGCACTTGAACAATATTTATAGTGTTTTTGATTTCCTATAATGTTATGTGTTCCTATAACCTTAGCAGTTTGATCTGGTCAAACGAAGCTGGGCAAAGATGAGTAAAGCCACCATGGTGTCAATAACTCTTCTCTCCGCTAAAAGCGAGATATTTCGACTACGACATTATTTGTTTTTAAAATTTGATTAGTTACTAGTCCGCCCCAGCATTGCACGAGTATATTCTAGTCTATGTTACTCAGTGATAATGTAGCTTTCTAACGGCAAAAGAATTTTTGAAATCGGTCCAGTGGTTATAAGTTTATACGATACATACAAAATTACAAATCTTTCCTCTTTATATTATTAGTGTATGTAAATGTAGATTTTGCACACGTTTTACCTTCCACCCTTTAGTTTAGAACTGGGTGCCAACGTTCGACTACATCTAAAACTGGACTCCCTGAGCGTGTGGCCTGTTTCCATAAATCTATGTTTTAATGGGAACAAAGCGTTTTCCCTGCAGTGTGACAGCGTTGCCATATTTCTATAAGCTATGCGTGTAACCTAGAAATCGGCACAAATTAAGGGATACGTGAGGCGAGTAATGACCAGGGATCTATGAAATATGAACTGGAAATCCAGTAGGGACAAACGAATGTTCGGATTAGGGTGAGCTGTGTACCAAGTTACAGCTTTTGTTTGTGAGTTGAACGTGTAGCCTCTCTTGTAATAGGCCCCTTGTGGGATTAGCTTGGACGTGTTTTCTGTCCACAGGTAGGGATTTTAGAATAACAAGGTTGAGCCTATAAAGACAAGAGAGTAGCAAAGGTACGATATTGACAATCGAATATCTGGGAATAAAATATTGTCATTGATGACCATTTTTTAGCTGGTTGACTCGGCTAGCGCCCCCAGTAGTGGACTACAAGAATAATCCGGTCTTTAAAAAAATGTTGTTCTGAGTTCTACTGATGTAGGTACTAATAAATAGAAGCGATATCTACTAAGGTATTTTGATTCCTTTAGAAGAAAGCTCTTCCAACTCGGATTAATAAGACTTTGCAACTAAATAAAAATACAATTAGCTCCAGTATGCTAAAAGCGCAAACAAAGACGGCTGTAATTAGTTTTAACGATTATTGCGTTCCTTTAGACCCGTGAAAGGGCTTTAATTGAATCCCGGAAAAAATGTACACAACTTTTAACCTCGGAGCGTTTTATCGGAGGTTATCGCATTCACTGCCCAGTCATTTCGATGCAACGAGAAGAGATACGGCGGAGTTTTAGAGACGTGCAGACGGGCATGTGCATCTTGGCCATTGGAAGTGTTAATACGTTGTGAAGTGACTTGGCATCACTATTCTATACTAACTGTTCCCCGCGGTTTCACCCGCGTTTATTCCCGTAAATCTCCATGGAAAATTGATGTTTTAACAGGACAAATTGTAGCCTATGTTACTCTCCATCCTTTCAACTAACTTTATGCCGAAAATCAAGTCGTTGCTTATTTAGGGCGTGAAGGACAAGGACAAGGAACTAACAAACAATCAAACACACTTTGCGAAAGTATGTTTGTTTGTTGATTTCTTTGTCCTTCACGCCCTAAGTAAGCAACCAATCGACTTGATTTTTGGCATAGTGTATTCCATATATCAGTTGCCATGTTTAGCAGTAGACGTTTTTAGACTGATAATGATGATTATTAATGATAAATGGGATTTTTGTTACAGTGCTTACCCGCACTCTGGGCATCTCTAAGAAATGAAATAAGTTCCAAAATTAAGAAGAAAATTGAAATTGAAGTCGAAAATTTTTGGGAACTTATTTTATTTCTTAAATGATTTATTGTTGTAAGCTAGGTGTAATATTACATTAATATTTTTGTTACGTCAATAATATGGAAATTGATAAAAATTATTTGTTCAAAACGGGTTACAAAAATGTAAATATGAATTGATTGACAATATTTAAAAAAAATTATACCTACATTGGAGGATAAAAGGAGTCAAAATGTGTCACTTAGTAATTCGTCAATAAGCCTTTTCTCCTAGCATTTAATTTGTAAATTATTTCCATGATCGAATAGGTTTACTAAAACTCAATTCGGTCTTGTTGAAACTATGTCAGAGAACAAAAGAATTCTCACCATATGGTAAGAATGAATTATGTTTATCTATACAAACAAATTAAATTTATAGGTTTTGTGATAAATTAGGTACCTGTTAACTCAAGTCGTAACTTATTCCTTCTAAGAATACCCCAATGACATGTTTTAAATCACTTAATTCAATTATCAAAAATGCTTAAAATCGAGACGGAAGTTCATGATTGAGTTATTTGTGAACTTTTTGTTTCCTGTTGCAGACAGCGATGACATGGATAACAGGAGAGTAAGCAGCAGAGGAATCATTCCAAAGGCTAAAATCAAGACCGTCAAGATGACTTTCGTCATAGTTTTTGGTAAGTACATAATTTAATAGTTACCTAAATAGTCCCGAAGAAATAATCAAGAAGGAAATTTAATGCTCTACAACTCTTTTGCCAGCATTTATTTTTTGGATGCATTGTTGAAGAGATATCAAAAAGAGCAAAATTTGTGATGTTTTTTTTTCCAAAATAACAGACTTTTAGAGCAGATATATCGAAAACTATACAAGATAACGAAAAGCTTTACGGAATAAAACTTGTGGTTAATTTAACCAGCTTTTATTTTATTGAAGTAATTATGTAGCTAAGACGCATAGTTTTTGAGATATAAGCGTAAAACCGAAAAATGGGACCTTTAAACCTTTTTTCCCCCCGGTTCAAGGGCTACTGGCGGGGACTTTTGATATCTTCACCTTCTATCTAACTAGTCCAAGTAAAGTAACGTAGTCAAAATTTGTGTTCCAAACATTTCCCTCTACTAAACTGTGACTGACACATCTTTCCTGCAATAAAGATTTTATTTATTTGTACGCTGTTATTTTCGGACATCAAAATCAAAATATTAACATTTTGATCGTTATTCGACCGTTCAAATTGATACCGATAGATTTTGTAAATGAATTATAATATTTAGTAAGCGTTAAAAGCTTTTCAGCGTTGTTGGAAAAGTAAACATGTCTTGCTGAAGGCAAGTCACGCTAGCCGCTACAGTACGCGACTTTAAGTTTGCACCTCTGTCAACAGACTCTTTGGATTAAAGGAAAACTTAATAATTATTGTGCCGAGTTAGAGCCCTTTTAACAACTCCAAGAAGAGAATTCTTCTATGTTCGTCTGTCTGTATTTTTTAGCTATGTTTGTAGATTTCTCTCTCAATTATAAAAGTTTTCAGTGTTGTATAGAGAATGATTTAGAATAGGTTTATGCATTTGACTTCAAAAATAATTTTATTTGTAATATATCGATTTAGAAATATATCTGCAGATTTATTTTTGATGGTTTTTTTATTATTTATTTAATCATTGAAAAGTATAGATTACAGTAGTTAAAATATTTTAGGACTTAATAGAAAAAAATCTAAACGTGACGTCACCGTTTCTCCATATTGTCATGAAGCTTTAGCGGGATATCGTTTTTTCAAAGAAAGAAATAAAAGCATTTATTAGGCACATCACACAATCAGCAAACGTGATGGTTTTTATCGTTTAATTGTTTCTAATTCTATTATAATTGAAGGCACAGAAGCACGTTGACTTGACAAACTGAACGGTGACGTCACAGAAAAAGGGTGATCTTAAAAGCAGCATAATACTTTTAAAGAATCACGTTGTAGCTAACAACAATTTTTGTCGTAGATTTTAATGACTCTTCCGTTGTTGGATTAAGGTTGATATTGAGGTGGTCCCTTAAAAGTTTGATCTTCGAGAAATTGATACGTTCGCCGTAAAACGTATCAAAAACATCATCACATGATAATTTCACAATCGATGGTTTCCATGACAATGGGCGTAAACAAGAGGTTGTCATTTCAGTCTTATGCCATCAATTCACTCATCACATGAAACTAAATTAGACTCGAATAACAAGATGTTAGATCGCGCTATCGAAGTGTTCCTTCTAAACCCATTTTCACTATTTAGGAATTTGTATAGTTGTTATAAATAAATATCATTACTTACTTATATTTTTTAATTTTATAGATTTTGAATCAACAGCTTTGGTTATTGGCAAGAAAACTGTTGCCCAACATATCATGTACTCTTATACAATTATTACTCGTATTTAAATCCTTTGGTGTTAATTGTTTTTTTTTTGCCGAAAACGATCAATCTGGAGAAAAACGACGTTGATAAAATGGGAAGCTGAATAATTAAAGAATAGTTCGTGAGTGCTTAAGTACATGGCGCCCTTTGCTTTAACAGTTTGAGATCGCGTGATATTCTGATTATAAAAACATGCTATGGTTGAACCTTTTATCGAAAGTTGACTGATTATTTTATAATTATTTTACCTTTTAATACTAATCTGTAATTTGAAAAATTACTAACTAGTTTCTATGGAAACGGCTCTATAGGCTATTTCCGAAAAGCATATTTAAATAAAAATGAAGTTCTTCATTGTATTAAGTATATTGGTTGTTTGACGACCGATGTGGCGCTGTGGGCGAAGATCTGCCTGCGACGCAGAAGGTTGCGGGTTCGATTCCCGCCTCGGGAAAAATGTGTGTACGATCTGCAGAAATTTCTTCAGTGTTCTGATCGTTTTCTATATATAATAAAAAATATCTATCTATGTATTGTATTATATTATGTATATCAATTATCTAGTACCCATAACATAACACAAGCTCCGCTTAGCTTGGGGCTAGATAATGCTGTGTGAATTGTCCAGCATTATTTATTTATTATTATTATTTTTATCAGTCATCTGGTACCCATACCTACATAACACCTCTCTCCACAGTTGTGTCGGTGACTCATCGGATTATAAGAGTCCTTACTCCCTTGAATAGAGAGTGAACTCTTACAGCCCCTTGACTCGGAAAGCATGCTAAACCGTTGGTACAGCTCCTGACCTCTCGTGGTCGGTATGCCTCGTATAGGATAGAGAGAGAGAGAGAGGGAATAGAGAGTGCACCTGTGCCTGCGTACACACTTGTGCACTAAAATATGTCCTAACCTAACGTCTTTAAGACTGGCCGCCGTGGTCGATTCAGCTAGGAGGACATCAGGTATATGACACAAGCTCTGCTTAGCTTGGGCTAGATAATGCTGCGTGAATTGTCTAGCATTATTCATTTTTCATCTATAACCAATCTATATTATAATTAGTCTTTATCACAAGAAAACTGATTTATGGGATAAAAAGTTGCTATGTTTTATTTCAGCCCGATCCAGGCAGTAGTTTTGGCGTGAACAAGTAACAAACATCCATCCATTCATACAAACATTCGCTTTTTAATATTAGTTGACGCTTAAATTAAGGCGCATACACCACCCAAAGTGGCGCAAGTGGCGAAGTTGCCCTTGGTGGCCACCAAAATCTATTTTCGTATCTCTGCCTAAACTAAATAGAATAAAACTATTACAGAGGCATAAAAAAAAAGCTTATGATAGGTAGGTATCCCAAACTGGAAGATGGATTTTGAAAATTCCTTTGCTAAACGGAATAATAAGATAAATTAGGTGGCGGCGCTAGTTTAGGTGGTGTATGCGCCTTAAAAAGCTAACGTGTATATGGGATGTAAGAAGCAAGTTAGGGTGTGTTTATTATGCGATTATAGGTTATCATACTTTGGAAACCAAGAATACTTGTGCCAAAAAATATTCTGCTAGCTATCCAACCCATAAATAAAGATTAAGAATATTTATAGCGCAAGTTTGATTATTCTGGAGCTATAAATCAGTGTAATGATTGATTACATACCACTGCCAACAAATCACTCGCCATTCAGCCGCAAGGTGCCAAAATACTGACAACAAAGTTCTCCTTTGCCATTCACTCGCGTTTAGAGTAATCTTGACATCTTGCCAGGGATCGATCCTCTATCTTATTAGAATATGTAGATCTGGCAAGAGTACCTACGTATGTACCGTAGGCTTACCGTTAATATCTACATACTTTTACCTACCTACAGCTTTAGGCAAGCACTAAAGGTAAACATTGTATGAACATTAAAATCAGGTAATATTTTTACTCTATTGTACCACACAAAAACAGAAAACAACACTGAAATATATGATACTAGTAGAAGAAGTACAAAGGCGGCCTTATTGCAATGAGCGATCTGCTCCAGGAAACCTGGACTGGACACGAAAAAGTAAAAGAAAACAATAATACTTACACTTAAGCTTATACTACATACTATAATATCTACATAACCTATGACTAAGGCTGCAAAGAATTTGTGATAGTGAAAGGTGATGGATAGCGCGAGACACGCGGGACGCAACCTGCGGTACTCCGTACTCGTGCTCAGGTGTGGAACGGACACGTGGGGCAGGGATGCGCGCGCTTTTAACTGAGTGTGCGTGGCACTGTGCCCGCGTGTCTGTGTCCCAATCGGGGGGAGGGAAGATGATGGATGAATCGGGTCGGCGAGTGTGTAGAACGGTGTGCTCGCCGGCCAAGTATGGGAGGTAGAGGGGACGCCAGCCGGGCCGCGGTAGGTTTTGATGTTCCCTCGGTTTGGCGAAAAAATGGCGAGAGAGGGTCACCGGAGAGGTTTTAGTGGGTATTAGGTATTACGTCCTTCTCAGGGCGTCGAGTCCCACATAATTCTGGTCCCCCCCAGACCAGTCTATTCGTAAATGAATTTCCTCGCCGCATAAAAAAAAGGGCTGCAAAATAAAAGGAACTTCCTGACGATACGCGCCGAATCCAGGAGTACCTCCTTTTGAATCTGACCCTTGATCCAACTTCCTCCGCGAGACTCTCTTCAGATGTTGATCAAGGCTCTTCGCTATCACGCCGTTAATCAAAACAACTATTGGGAGGATGGTCGCTGAATCTACATCCCACATGCTGACAGCCTCGTTAGCCAAGTCAAGATACTTGCTAAGTAAGTTTATCTTTCTCAGCTCTAACGAGATTCTAACCTTATAATAAACTTACAAAGTCATAAAAACGAGGTTGTTTAATTTTAACAACGATAAAAATAATGCTGATATTTTGATTCTAAACACTATTAAATGTTAATTTGACATAACAATATTAAAAAGACATGTTAAAATTTTGATAAACTTTGTGTCCAAAAAATAATAGCAAAGTGCTCTTGAGTTCTAGCTGGAATGTATGTTAGGAGAATATGTTGGGTTCGTAGAGCACGTATGGAAATATCGTGAGGAAATGTTTATTGGGAATCGAATGGGATGAAATAAACGCTTGTTATTTATTATCAACCAACTTCTTGCGCGATGTTATTTGTGGACCCAATATTGTAATAAAAGAACTCATATACCTAATAGATATTCTTAAATATGTTTGACTAATACTTGGTTAATTTTGAGTACCTAATATTGAGTTATCGAGGTCACCAAATTGAATTTTACTAATATACAGTGTGGAAATTAAACTCAGGCCCTGGAGGGAAACTACTTAAAATCCTTAAGCTAGCTCATTTTACTTAAAGGAGACATTCCTTTATTTTTAAAAAGAAACAAATCTGCATTAAAATATTTTTTTAAACTCGCTTGCTTCGCCCGGGACTCGAACCAACTAAAATTTAAAAAAATAAACACTCTTTATTTTATTATACTAATCGGTAGTATTAATATTCAGGATAAAGTTTCTCTAAAAAATATTTGGTTACTGTTCACTTTTAACAAGTAAAAGACACGTAACAGTTCTGTTATCTCTCCAACACAACACGATTAGATGGCCTGCAAGAAGTCCAGACCTGACGCCCATGGACTTCTTTTTATGGGGTCATGTAAAAAATGTTGTTTATGAAACTTGCTATGAAACCGTTCAAGAGCTAAGGATTGCGGTAGAAAATGTTATCAGGGGCATACACCACAACACTTTGCTGAAGGCTACAAGAAATGAATTTCAACGGCGACTAATGTTGTGTAGCCGGAACGACGGGGCTCATTTCGAACAATTTATCAGTTAAATAATTTAAGTGTTACAAAATTGATAGTAAAATAAAGTTGATGTTAGATTTAACGATTATTTTTATTTTTAAGACCAAATGTTTGTTACAGAAACTTTATCCTGAATATTAATACTACCGATTAGTATAATAAAATAAAGAGTGTTTATTTTTTTAAATTTTAGTTGGTTCGAGTCCCGGGCGAAGCAAGCGAGTTTAAAAAAATATTTTAATGCAGATTTGTTTCTTTTTAAAAATAAAGGAATGTCTCCTTTAAGTAAAATGAGCTAGCTTAAGGATTTTAAGTAGTTTCCCTCCAGGGCCTGAGTTTAATTTCCACACTGTAGATGTTACGTACATTACTTTACAAAGCGTAAGTGCCTTTTACTCCAAATCGGAGTGGAGATTCAATTTTCCAATAGATTCTTAATTTTGCTAATGACTTTTGGTGCCGGCTTAGAATTTGCACCACCCCCAACTCTTCCCGTGGGTGTCGTAAGAGGCGACTAAGGGACCTGCACCGGAGGCACCGGAGGACGGGCAGCAGCGCTTCTTGCAGAATAGATCTACCCCTGAACTACGATCCCCAACCTGCATGCCCAGCGTGGGGATTATGGGCATGGCCATGAGATACAAAAATCTGGTGGAGGTCTACGTCTAGCAGTGGATCATTATAGGATGTTGAGGTGAGGCGAGAAGCTTAATTTTGGACTACATCCATGATGTGTTTGACTTATAGGTAGCTTTAGTATGTTAAGGGTAACTTAACATGTCATTCGTTATACACTTTATATAAAAGTCAATAATAATGTAAATTCCCAATTGTTGAATTTCCTGGATTATTATCACAGGAAAGCGTAAAGACCATGAAAACATGAGATGAAAGCTGACAATAAAAACATTTTATGATCCCTTCATCATGCAGAACAGACTGAAAATGTTGTTTGAGTGGGGCCGTAAAATCAATGTTTTTTTATTGTTTATTATTTATTCAATACGCGAACTCATAAATAATATGTTGCTGGAGAGTCGAGAACATATAAAAGGTTTTGGTTTCATGTGAGAATTTTGTAAGGATTATAATCATCGCGATTGAAATAAAAAAAAATGGTTTAGGATAATAGTCGCACACCTTTTTAAATTTCTGCTCGTGTTTTAATATTTAACCAACCCGCATGCCCAGCCTGGGGATTATGGGCATTACTCCCCATGAGATAAAAGCCAATAAGGCGATTAACAGGCGTAGGTCTGCCTCCAGCAGTGGACTTTTAAACGCTGTTGAGGTGGAGGTTGAGGTGGTAATATTTTCTCTTATCAGCGTATAATGCTCAAGATTTCTTTACCGCCTAGGCACCCACCCTTAGGTATTTTATTGTTTAAAACGATCATCATCATCAGCCCTTTGGTAGTCCACGGCTGGACATAGACATCCCCTAATGAGCGCCATAGCGCCTTGACTTCAGCTTTCCGCATCCAGCATCTGCCAGCAGTATTTCGCAAATCGTCATCCCATCTGGTCGGAGGGCGTACTACGTTTGCCGAATCGCGGTCTCAAGAGCACGTTTACCCCAACGGTTGCCTGTTCTACTCGAGAAATGGCCAGCCCACTCCTACTTCAGCTCGCTAATTCTTTAAGCTATGTTGATAACCTTGGTTCTCTGTCAGATGTATTCGTTACGAATTCAATCCTTCAGAGAAACTCCGAGCTAGCTCTCTCCATAGCTCACAGGGCGACTTTGAAATGGTAGACCAGCCCTACCGTGTCCACGTCTCAAACCTCCGTCTGTGAGCGGATAGGTAGGTCGGGCTCATCTACTGCTGAGTGAATGTACCAAACGTGAAGCTTCTAGATGCTATTTCTTTTCTAGAATCACTACACAGTAATATTATAAATGCGAAAATTTTGATGTATAGATAGATGGATGGGTGTTAGATTAGGTCATGACGCGTAGGTCAAAATGATGACGAGAAGACTCGGTGTAGTTTTCCAAACGCTGCCCAGCCTAGCTGGTTCCTCCTCTTGGCCTCGTTCTCGAAATTATTTTTACCGTACTGCAGAAACGATGTGACAAACTAATCTAGAGTTTGTCACGGAGTCTTATAACATTATTTCGTCCACCATACGAGTAAATCGAACCGTGAAAGTTAGGGCTATGAGCAAAGCAAATAGCGCATAACAAGGTCAAGTTTCACACGATGTCAATAGTCGAGGAAAGCCTGAAAGCCTACCGGTAACACGAGCCATTTGGCGGGGCAATAACACGGGAAACAAATGTTCCTACCCCGCAATATTATTGCATGTTTAGACAAAGTCGGGAACAATAGTTCCGTATTTTTTGCCAATGTCAATTTGCATTTTTTTCGGTAAGTAGGTAGATTTTCTTTCATAACGGGGGATACTTTTATCGAAGGTTTCGGATATAGATAGTGTGAAATGGGAATTCGGTCTTGTGTTTTGCTTAAGAATTTTTTTAACTTGGTATAACGCCTGGCTTCAGTCGTCGCTAGTTGGCGTAGTTTCCGAGATGTACCGGTACCTATAAAAGACCGACTTGAGCTCCTCGGTGTCACGCTCAACGAACCACCCTTTAAACTTTGAAGCCTTCATCGAGTCAAAGGCATGAAACTTGGAATACTTAACAAGGTTAAGCGATACTTGACACCGGGACAGCTTCTGTCACTTTACCAAGCTCAGGTCTGGTCTGGTTTGGTGTATTGCTGCCATGTTTGGGTCGGTCTTTTATAGGATATACTTAGGAGAATGTTCACAGGAACTACATGACCTGATTCCACCATTCCCCTTCCACTCCAGAACAAGCAGACGCACAGCGCTGACTTTGTGGATGTACGGTCCACTCGCACAAAATGGTTTTCCCCCACCCTCAGCATTCATACCGCTGGGGTTTGGAGTACGCTCCCAGCCGCTGTTTTTCCCATCAATAACAACCTAGGTCTCTTCAAGACAAGAGTGAATAGGTATCTTCAAAACCTTTGTGATACATCGTCGGCCACATCTTTACTTTCCATCAGGTGAGATTGGCGCTAGTTCTCGCGGCGACAGAGTCAGGAAACAGAGATGCGAGACCGAAGACAACGAGGCTGTCGCGCTTGTACAAAGCTAAATGAAAACTACCGGTCGTGGCCTCCTATCTTTTTTGGTCTCGGTCTATAGTCGCGGCGCAAACCGCCACCTTATGTGTTCACCTATAAATAATGGCAGTGTATAAGAGAATACGGATAGACTCTTAAAAAATTGGGCCGTCCAAGCGGCAATCACAAGGTGAAAAAATTGACAATACTTAAAATCATCTAAAAATACATATCCAAATCAACTTCCTCCATCAACATCCTATCTTCCTTAATACAAAACACATTACTCTCAACCTGTATGTTTCCGAAGTATTCAGGCGTCGTGTCTTGGCGTTGCTGCGTAGTAAACTCAAACTCATCACGCCTACGTCGTATTTTTCCGACGCGAAAATCATCGATATTTCTTCTAAATGAGCCTTATTTCATCTCGAGGGCAATATTCGTTCTCTGTCAGATAACACAGCTATTGATTACATAAATTACCATAATTTACGACGATATCTGATCGGGCAAGCTCTGTTGACAGGTTCCTTTTTATCGAGAGTCAGCGAGCCCCATTTACGTAAAAAACTGGATAACACAGATTTAGCTAGGCGGGGTTTATGTTTATCTACATAAATAAATATTCTACTGTAGGTCGATTCATTATTACATTGTAAACGAATACCTTTAATTAATACAAGGCTTGAAACAGAGAGTCTATTGACTGTTTGTTTCTTCTAAGGGTTCTACGTGAAGTTTCAGCGAAAATACCAGCGACAGTGTTTTTTTTTTAAATTATTACTATTTTACTAATTCTATTATGTAGGTAGAGTTACTAGCTATTTCTGAAGCTTTATCGTTGATTTGCACTTTGAACTGTAGAAAAGTAGTTATTTTTACTGATAGTCGAAGTGCATTACAACACATCGCTCGATGCGCCTAGGATGTCAGAGGTGCTTCTGTTGCGTATGAAATTCTGAAAAAAAGCTTTATTTCTCATAAAAAACGGCGTATCTCTGAGGTTACAATGGATTCCATCACATGTAGGTATTCAAGGAAATGAAAAAGTAGACAAATTAGCTAAAGAAGCTATTGAAACAGGGTCCAAAATTTTTGTTATGCCGGAACTTTCAGAGATATTATGTAAATACAGATACAAAATTTTTGAAAAGTGGAAGTCTTCTTATGATTCAATATCAATTGATAAAGGGATTTGGTATAAAATTTTACAAGAGCAGCCGGCATATGTACCATTGTGGGGTATGAACTGTAAATTATAAAGAGAACATATTGTAATGGCTCATAGATTACGCTCCGGGCACATTACTCTTAATAAATTTAAATATTTAATGAAGATCACAAACTCGCCCAATTGTGACACATGTGGCGTACTAGAAGATGTGCAGCATCTTTTAGCGGAGTGTGAGCGGAGCGAGTCCATGAGTGCTGAGCTTAGTGATTTGTATAATATTAACCTTATGAATACTGGTGTTATCCAAATTATTTTAGCCGCACCACTGAGTGATGCGGCAGTAAAATTATTTAGGCTAGTTTTAGATTTAAGTTAGATAATAATTTGTTAAAATACGGGACTGACATAGTCATACAAATGACTCAAAGTTCCATTAAAAAAATATAAAATAAAAATAATAATAATAATGCTGGACAATTCACACAGCATCATCTAGCCCAAAGCTAAGCAGAGCTTGTGTTATGATAACTGATATACATAATACAACACAATACATAGATAAATATTTTTTATTATACATAGAAAACGACCAGAACACCCTGAACAAATGTCTGCAGATCATACATACATTTGTCCCGAGGCGGGAATTGAACCCGCAATCTCCTGCATCGCAGGCAGACCTTCGCCCACCGCGCCACAGAGGTCGTCTCAAATCGAATTGTAAAGATTACCATTTTTTTGTAAATATTTTTTTACAAAACTGCGAAATCTAACAGATTTTGCCGATTCTGCGTTCTGCGTAAATAGAGCTCAAAGTTAGAACGACGGTTCCAATAAGGTTTTCAGTGCTTGATGCTAGGTTTTGAATTTATTTAACTCTTCTAGACAAATAAGTAAAATAATTTAAATTCGTTTTGGTGTGATGTTGAATGAAAATATGGTGGTGGGAAGAATTTTAAATGTAACTTAGCGATTCGTGGGCACTAATAATTTTCTTTGGATGTTGATAATTGGGACTTACGCTACGCTGAGGACGAAGCTGCTAGAAACGACTTTTATAGTTTTTGGAAACTACAAGAAATTTTATTTGGATTTGAATTAACGTATTGTCAGCGACTACTAGTGAAGTTTTATGCCCACTTGTTAACTCTCACTCAATAACACTGCAAAAACGCTCTACAAAGAATTTCAAAGGTTTTTGGAGATAATTAATCAGGTTTATTCCCATTTGTCACCCTGCCGAGTAATTGCGGTAAAATATCCCATTCCCATTGAATGGGCCATCCGGGGAGAAATGCCATAAACGATTTCGGTTGCCAATATGGTACTGAAAATGCATACAATTTTTTGGCGGAATTTGGTCGTTCGACGACGGAATTTGTAACGTCAACGTCAAGATTTATCCTAAGTAAAAGTAAATTGTTACATTACTCACACTGCCCTTTTTTTTGCTCGATTTTAGCAATTCTGATGCTAATTTACAAACAGTTAGCAGTAGCAACGAAGTCGAGCAAAACAAAGTCAAGTGAGAGTAACATTAGTACGAGGTGTTGTAATGTAAAAATAAAAACATTATAATTGATTTGACATTTGTGATATTTTGACGTTTACAGCATCGTCGACAATTCGTCGAAAATTCTATGTATTTATTTTTGTTACATAAATGATAGGAACTGAAATAGCTTACACCCTGTCTCCCCGGATGGCGATCAATTGAATGGGATATTTTAGCGAAATCACTCGGCTGATCTGTTCCCTTAGGGGGACAAATTCATCACCAATGTTTTGCTCGAGGACAAGTAACAATAGTGCACGTGCAGATTTCGTGTATATCATCATGGATTTTGAGATTTGCCTGCGCGTTGGTCTATTTCGGTCTATTTCTCATAGTCTACCAACTTAGTTTATACTAGTTGCTAGGCGCCAACTTTAAACTTCAACATGTTTCTAATTACCGCATTTGTTTCAGTATTCGTTCTCTGCTGGTCGCCATACATGATCTTCGACCTGCTACAAGTGTACGATAAAGTTCCCAACACCCAGGTGAATGTTGCCATCGCCTCGCTCATCCAGAGTCTCGTGCCACTCAACTCGGCGGCCAACCCTATCATCTACTTTATTTTCTCCAGCAGGATATTTCTTAGTCTTAGGTAAGTTATCGGCTAAACGATGGTCTTATGCTATTAGACTGAAATATAAAACGTAAAGGCTACGGTATTTTCTTGTTCGACCGCGATGACACCAACATCCATATCAAACAGTAAAGCGACCAGGAACCCCAACTTTATTCCCTGGGGATCCCAATTGCGTCTTCGTAAAAGTATCAACATTTTTTGCATTGTTTTCAAACATTTAAGTAAGCAGACGTCTTGTCGAATTTAATGGATGCTTCTAACTGCTTAACATATTATTTTTAGGAAGCTTTAAGCCTACAACCATAGAAATCTAAATAATATTACCTATATAGATTTCTATGCCCACAACAGACAATATTATACAAATGATGTAACTTATTTGTCGGTGAGTTGTCTACTTTTATTTGGCAACTTGCAGGATTCATTATGATTTCGAAAATTATAGTAACACAGAAAGATGCAGCTTGAATTAGACTATGAAAATTAAATAAAACTATTTCGCTAAACGTGTTAGTTACTTAGTTTCTAACTAAAGCGACGGTATATCTTTGGATTACCTAACTAATGCTCTTATGATTCGTGAGCGTGCGTTTGTTTTATCCCATTTATTTGTCGTGTACGTGCCTAATTCCTCTTATATTATAACAGGATGTCCCAAAACTCAACAAAAGATAAAAGAGATCCCGTTAGATTAATGTTTTTGGTGATACGGGAGGTGACTTGGTTCGTTCAGCCAAGGCAAAATTTCTCTTGTGCATGTACGTAGGTAGGTATCACTTTTTATTATAATATGTTAATTACTCCACCTGAAAACCAGTGAAGCATTGGGCGTAGCCAAATGCTACACATGCTGAGGTGCAAACAAAAATGAATAACAAACAGAACAAAAAAAACATTAAAATGGGAAAAAAAGGGGACCCTTAATGTTTTTTGAATTTGTTTTATTTGTTTTTTCTTTGTATAGTTTTATCTGTAGCAATAGTTCCTAGTATGTAAGTAATTTTATTATGTATCTTTGGGATAAAATAAATATTATTCTTCTTTCTTCTTCTTCAACGTCAAGCCGAAAATGGAGGACAGATGGGTTTGTGACGACCTAGAAAGACACAAATTCATGGGTCTATCTCCAGTGGTTTCTGTATTGTAGGCTTTTTACTGACTCATAAAATTCTCTGACGCGGCGCCAAACTTATTAAAATGTGACTACAGTTTTTTTTTATTTTAGTTTTTAATTAACAAATTAACTTAAACAACTATTTCATTAATTTTAGTGCGTAATAAAAACACAATGCCCATAGTTTTAACAAAATATTAGTTTAGTTATGTTTTTCCATCAATAATTTTCGATAGGTTAACTTTGACTGTTCATACTGAAAATAAGTGTACTACGATAGGCTGGCATGTAAACAAAAAAAGTTGTTTAAAAGTTGGTGCACATTTCACCTTAAAAGTTAAAATAATTTTATTTTTTCTGTAGTAAAACATAAAGTCTAAATCAACACTTTTATAATAGTACATTTATTTTTACCTATTACATATTGAATTCAATAAGTGCAAATGAGGTTTATATAGTATATTTCGAAATAAATAGAGTGACACTATTTGATATGAGATAGAGAGAGACAGGTATTGATGCTTGATGCTTGACCAAATTAAGTTCGATTGGATTTTGTATGGATTACATACAACACAAATTATAAAACAAATAATTTTGACTGACACTGCGATCAGCCGCGATCTAGGAAACATGTATTGGAGATAAACTCATGAATTTGTGGTTTTTCTGAATGCGACATATTAAACCTATCTGTCCTCCGCTTTCAACTTGACGTTAAGTTTCGGGACATCCTGTATAAGAGTTTTCAGTAGTATCTGAGGGCTAAGTGAATTTCTGCTCTATTTCTCTTCAGCTCCAAAAAAAAGTAAAGTATAGCAAAACAAATTTAGACCTATTAATCAAAGTAAACGCTCAAATAAAAAAAATATATTTAATGACATTTATATGTCATTCATTACAACATTATCACAGTAATTTCTGAATTAGAATTTAAACTTGTCATTAAATTATGTTACAAAAAATACGCTTTAAAGAAGCTCGGCTCTAATATAGAAAACGGGTAACTGGGCGCTGTGGCCGTTTTAGATGCATCAGTTGACAAACTTTACTTATAATGGCGCTAAACTTATTTGGAGCGTATAATAAACGTAACTGTCGATTTATTTCTTCGATCGTAAATAGTCACCATGCTTGGAAAAACTGCCAAACTTTTGAGGTATCTTCCGTTGCGGTAACGGCTTCGGACAGTCGGACCCCATTGGTTTCGGCACAGGCGAGGGGCATCGCCGCGCCGATGACGTCAGCTGACGAGGGTGCCCTGTCGACGCTGGCTGCGGCCGTTTACCAAGGTCTGAAACTAGGATACAAGCAACATGAAAAACAAAAGTCTTGAAACTTCATTCCACCACATGATGTGTCACTAAAACAAACATTTTAGTGGAGAGCACTACGCATTTTTGTTGATTGTAATAAACGTGTATCTACGAAATGCTGTAATATACAAAAGCCGAGTAGTCAAAGTGATAAAAAACTAATGCAGCTGAACATAAAAGGCTAAATGAAATATTGACGACCGATGTGGAGCGGTGGGCGAAGGTCTGCCTGCGACGCAGAAGGTTGCGGGTTCGATTCCCGCCTCGGGACAAATGTGTGTACGATCTGCAGACATTTGTTCAGGGTGTTCTGGTCGTTTTCTATATATAATAAAAAAATATCTATCTATGTATTGTATAATATTATGTATATCAGTTATCTAGTACCCATAACACAAGCTCTGCTTAGCTTGGGGCTAGATAATGCTGCGTGAATTGTCCAGCATTATTTATTATTTATTTATATTTTATTTTAATTGACATAAACATATGAGAGGTAAAGACAGCGATATAAGGAGCTGAACAAAGAATGTTTTAAAGATTTAAGCCGTAACCTAAATCACAGCTGAGCTGTTAAACAATTTGTGGCTATTCAAAGCAGTTATACTTGGACCGAGGGTGATAGCGAACTGAAAGCTGTTTAAAGACATGTTATTTATTTATATCGCTGGCTGTACCTCGGCGTTGAATCCTATTGATGTGAGTATTAAACGCGATAGCATCGCGAGTTAATATCGTCCAAGACAGCTTCGCAGCAGGATCCTTCGCCTTATCTGACGGTATCGCTGGCGCGGTTAGCTCTGAGAGGTAAAATAATATATCTGGGTAAACTATTCCAAAACAAACGTAATCGTTCTTTTTGATTATCAAAAATGGCACTGAAAACCAGCCAAGTGTGAGTAACATTTGAGCGCAATAAGCGATTTCATAACCTCGGGGACTCGTATCACCTTTTTTTTAGTTTGGGTATTTTAGATATTCCGACAAATTATACATAGCCGATGTTTTTAAGAAAACGACATCGATACAGTATTTCTTACATTCAAGTACGGGATCCTTGGGTCGCCAACTCACACTTGGCAAGTTTGTATTTTTTTTCTGTCTCGTTAGCATGTTTAGGGAACTCGAAAACCGAACACGTCGTTGCGAATCTTCTAGAAAAGAGTTATTCTACTTATTATTGGGGGCGTATTCTTTAACCCTCGACTTTTCAAGCACATTAATACCTAATTCAGAGGAAATCATAATATCAGCGATATCATCAATTCTTACTTTTATAAGCTGATTTTGATTCATGTCGTAGTTGTAGCTCAATGATTGACTTTTTGCGTTTACTGACTTTGCTTTCGTCTCCATTATCTCCCTGGCTTTCGTTTCCGATATCTACTTGACTTTCAGCTATATTATCGAAGGTGGGTATTGACGTGCGAGAAACCTTAGGCATGTTCCATATCCCTTCCAGCGGTGGCGTTCGTAAGTTGTTAGGTATTCTGGAATTAAAATAGAAAACAAACATCATCATCATCATCAGCCTATATGAGTCCACAGCTGGACATAGGCCTCCCCTAATGAGCGCCATAGCGCCCTGTCTTCAGCTTGCCGCATCCAGCATCTGCCAGCAGTTTTTTGTAAATCGTCATCACACCTGGTCGGAAGGCGTCCTACACTACGTTTGCCGAGTCGCAGTCTCCATTAAAGAACACGTTTACCCCAGCAGTTGTCGGTTCTTATCGAAATATGGCCAGCCCACTGCCACTTCAGCTTGCTAATCCTTTGAGCTATGTCGATAACCTTGGTTCTTTGTCGGATGTATTCGTTGCAAATCCTTTCCTTCAGAGGAACTCCGAGCATAGCTCTGTACATAGCTTGCTGGGCGACTTCAAACTGGTGGACCAGCCCTACCGCGAGTGTCCTCGTCACAGCTACAGCTAACTTAATTAAAAATTCAAATAAAGCTTAAGCAGCGAGACCTGCAATACCGCGTCTATGTACTGAGCTGGCCAAGTAGAGCAGGCTCGTGAGAACAGAACTGAATGTATTAAGTTTCTAGCTTTTGACAGAAATATTGAAGAGGTTAAAAGACATACTTTTCCAGTAAGTGGGATTCAATCGGTTACAACCGACACTGTAAAGCAAATTGTGTCTGTATCGCAATATATATTTGTTTCAAAGGGGGTTCTAAACCGCGTATTAGCACAGATGAGGTAATGTTTCTTCGTCAATAGTTTCCCGAATATAATGTGGCTTAATATTTACCGGCGATCCCAAAAACATTTTTTGATGCAATATAGTCGCCCCATGTGTCATATGTCTAAGCCATAAACTTTCTTATACTTACGCGATCAGAACACTATTCGAAACACCATACATAAATCAATAACCCCTTATTTCTTATATGATAATAATTACTAATTATAAAGGTGTAGTATAAAATTTGACTTGTCTAAGTGCATTTATAAGCTTAAAGAAATAAACGTTCTTGATATTTGATGTTTGTAATATAACAATTTATGGATATTTAAATAAATATCCTAAAGATGCTGGACAATTCACACAGCATTATCTAGCCCCAAGCAAACCAGAGCCTGTGTTGTGGGTACTAGATAACTGATATATACAATACAATACATAGATAAATATTTTTTATTGTACATAGAAAACGGCCAGAACAGAACACCCTAAACAAATGTCTGCATTGTATACATATTTGTCCCTAGGCGGGAATCGACACCGCGCCACAGAGGTCTTCAAGTCATCATTTATTGCATTTATTCAACACAATCAACCACCAATAGATATATTATAATAACAAATATCCCAATATTTCTTTGCCGGCAACCATCCTCTAAAAGTAGGTACCAAAAAAAGCTGGGCAAAAAAACGCAAATATTTACGTGTGTTGCATAGTCTAAGTAGCAACCAGGCCAGCTTTATGGGTGGGTAACATATTGCGGATAGAAATTCTCTTTCCGCAGCATTCACAATCTAGCTGGTTATATGCTGGATCCAAGCAAGCAAATCCAGTTGGCAACGTCAAGTTTCGTGAGTAAACGACCAGAACACCCTGAACAAATGTCTGCAGATCGTACACACATTTGTCCCGAGGCGGGAATCGAACCCGCAACCTTCTGCGTCGCAGGCAGACCTTCGCCCACCGCGCCACATCGGTCGTCAATTGAATTTGAATAAGGGAAAATAGTAAGCCGCTGCAAATAGCTCCGCTGGATCCAGAAAACGAAAAATGTGCTAGATCTAACTGGATCTAATATTGCTATACCTTAGGTAATTGACGACCTCTGTGGTGGGTGGGCGAAGGTCCGCCTGCGACGCAGTAGGTTGCGAGTTCGATTCCCACATCGCGACAAATGTGTGTATAATTTGCAGACATTTGTTCAGAATGTTCTGGTCGTTTTCTATGTATAATAAAAAATATCTATCTATGTATTGTGTTATATTATGTTTATCAGTTATCTAGTACCCATAACACAAACTCTGCTTAGTACTTAATGCTGTGTGAAATGTCCATTATAAAAAAAAACAGCTATACATTTCCCGGAAACAAGCAGGGTTTAGGTTTAGTGTCTAGTGCATTTTTATCCAACACTAGCTCGGAAAATGGTCAGTACCTTTTTAAAGTACGTCATCACAAGGTTAGAAAGAATTACATAGTTTTTCTTCCCGGATTTTAGCACGCGACAGTGATGAGTCATCACTGTCGCGTATAACTATGTAATTCTTTCTAACCTTGTGATGACGTAGGTACTTTAAAAAGGTAGTTTTTCTTCCCGGATTTTAGAGAGTGATGAGTCATCACTGTCGCGTGCTAAAATCCGGGAAGAAAAACTATGTAATTCTTTCTAACCTTGGGTGTAAATCTGTATTCCCACACAACAAAAACACCGTTAAAAATTAATCATCGTACAGTAACGGTCATCTTTTTCCAACTTTTTTTTTGTAAACTGTAGTCATTACGCCAGTAGGTATCATAGATGTCAATCGACAAAAAGACTCAAATCCGCTAAATGGTACCGAATAGGTAAAATAGGTGGTACACCAAGTTTCGTCCAAATTGGTCGTACGACCTATAGAGGATTACGTACATTCTGACAGAATCCATACTTTTGCTAGTAGTTGATGCAGACTGTACTGTCAATAAGGTTATTATAAGGATACTTACCTTCTTGGAAGTGATAAGTCGCGGTTTCGACGTACGGGCGTTATTGCTATGGATTTGTTCCTGCTTCTATCAGATGATAGCATGATTTGCGTGTGTTGGTTATCAAAAGACGTGTGTAGGTTTTCGAAAGACTCACCAATCTGCATACACTAAAAAAAACCAGACATTCATTAATAATTGTATAGTAAAGGTAATTTAGTATATAATAGTTATCACACAGGATATTGAACATTGACCCTTTCAATACCAGCATTGACAGGGCAAGGCGATGCTTGACTTTCAACTTCTTTTGCACACGATGTAGTTGTACATTTATTTATTGTTTTTGTATATTTTAATTCATTCAATTTTATTACTCTATCTTATATATGTATGTACGCAATTGTCGACGACAAATAATATTTGTGTTCACAATTGTAAAAAAAAAAGTTAGGTGAATTCTATTAGCGTATGCCTATGATTAGCTTTCTGTCTATTTTAAATTCTAATTTAAGTAGTTAAACTGATGGCAATCCGAATTAAATAAATAATGTGAAGATAAAGGTTGTAAAATATTGACCTTATGACAATTTGAAAAGCCAATGTTTCTTAGAACTTGCTCTTCATAGCTCGGCCAAATTGATTTCATAACTAATGTATTCGCGGATGTGCAGGTAACCTTGGGCTTTAAATGTTGCACGGTAACTTCTCGAGTGCTCAGTATAGGATAGAGTTTTCCGTTACCAATAGGCCACACAGTTGACATTTTGTTGGACTTAACAGAAGGTCCTCTTTCCGTGAGCATCTTTAGAACATAAACTAGCATCACGACCACGGTGCACACTCCAACAGAAAACAATAGCAATGACTTTTTCACGAAATCTTCAAAGCTCTCAACAACTTCTTCCATATAGCACTCCAAACTCTCAACCAGCGCATTGTGTTGACTATTCATGACATCAGTGAGTTTTTACTTTTAACGGAACCTGAAAATAAAAATTCTTGCTGAAAGTCCCTTTGGGAATCCTCATCATTATTTAAGTTCACCGTTGGAAATATCTCCCCACTCATAAAAGTCTTGCCATAATCACAACGTGAGAGGTACAATTTATAAAACTTAGATAAACGTAACTGTTATATTATTAATCACGCATATTATATTGCTGCATGTTTTGGTTCAAAACTTTTGAACCAAAACATGCGTTGTGATTATGGCAAGACTTTCATGAGTGGGGATCAAAACTAGTTACTTAAACTGGATGAAAGAAATGTATCGATATTTTTTAAATTGGCTAGAGATTACCTTGTCCGGTTTGTATAATATTGTAGGTATTTGATAAGCATTGGATTCCAGGACCCTAGAGTAGGTATTAGACCGATGTTTCTAATGCTACATAGAATATATGCTTGAAAAAACCATATACTTAATCTGTATCGAACCCTAGTAAAATAAAAGGACAAAAAATGCAGGAAGCGCCATTTACCAAAAAAATGTACCATATATCACTTCCTGTGGAGAAAGTGACTCATTGAACATTATGTATTGATTTTTTTATATTTCTCATGTTTTTACTGCAAATTAATATGTGTTTATATTTTACTGTTCTTTGATTTTAGTTAATTCATTTCGAGGCATCTCCAAAATCTTGCGTTTTGCCAAGTTATTTTGACATGTAGAGATGACAGAATTGTCATATAGTTTGATTGTTTCAAATTGAGTATTTTGTTGATATTTGCATTGAGGTTAAATTTAAAGGATATCGAAGAGATTATATTTAAATAGTTATCAAAACATAAAGCTGTAAACCGCACTTCCTAGTAGATATTGAATAAAGTCGTTCAAAATATCGTTAAGTTATTACCTAAACTGAGTTGGGATCAAAACATGGTCAGTAAACTGGCAGCTCTTAAGTAGTAAAAGCAACTTTATGATTTTTAGATCATAAAACTGCTATTATTTATTTTATGTGTTTAAGTGAAAACTTGTTGCTACGGCTTCACTAAGGCGATAGTAAAATCGGGCGCATTTTATAGAAAGGGTTCAGGATTCATACATTTTTATAGACTGATGATGTCCAATGTGCAGGTTCACTATCCCATCATGGCTGACGCTTAAGAGCGGCCAACCCGTCTTACTTTTCATACAAACGCTCGTACGTCATTATGTCGTTGTAACATATCTTTCTTTGAAACTTTTAACTAAGGTATCTTGTGCACTATTATCTAGGTTTCTATTGTAACAAAAAACCAAAATTTGAAGAAACAAATTCAGTCTAAGCTCCAAAAATTTGCTTTTTTGCACAAATTTTACCTGAACTTTGGGCGTTAATAATGTACTCTTAAATTGTAAAAATAAAGAAAATATTTCGATAGAAACCTTGCAAATGTAATGGAAATTCTAAACGACAAACTTCTATTTAACAAACTTGTAAGGCTTACTGAAAATCACGTATTTCCTGGAACATGTTTTATGAAATTTACGCACACTATTTTTAACACGCGATAACATAGAACGAAAGTTCTATGTTATCGCGTTCTCAAAAAAACCGAAAGTAACCGAATGCCAACCGAGCGCTCAGGCGCTTTCTCTCTCTTTTCGCTTTGCCTCTTTTTCTAACATTGCGCTGGATGAAACAACAAGCAATACATTTTTTTTGGTTTGTGTTGTTTGTCTCATAGTTCGACGATAGTCTAACAACACTGGTATCGCTTTAGATTTGTAAAATTTCGGTGTATTTTGCGGTTTCGTGGATGAGAAGCTGAACGACCTGTATTACTATTTGGCTGATATTTAAATGGAAAATCCGAGAGCATATTTTTTCAGTTATAAAGTATCGTCCAATCCCAACTTTGCTTTTGTTTGCAGTGGAAATAACATGTAACTTTTTTGAAATCAGGTTTCAGCTGTTGTTTTCATAATAAACTGCTAACGCCGAACTAAACTATGGCATCATTACAGGAACATCCCTCCATACAAATGGTTTTGGTGCTGGATGAAATCAGGAGACAGTCCCGCCGGAAACGAGTCGCGTGCGCACACTGAGCTGCTGACGTCATCGCACCGGAAGACTAGGCACGAGCTTACTATAAGAGTGAGTCTATGCTGTGTTTTCCATACTAATAATTTTTAAAATGCAAAAATCTATCTATAGTTTATTTATCGTTTTATAACAAAACGACTGGACATGTCAATTATCAAGATTTGGTTTAGGATTAGGTTAGTCCTAGGGATCATTAAAATGTTAGAAAGTATCAATATGCTTTCTAACTAAAATAATAAAAATTAAAATAAGTAAATAAAAGAACCCCATGTTAAAATTACCATGGGGTTTTTTTATGAAAATGTACATGCATTTTTCATCCGCCGTCGTTAGAAGCTAGATTTCTAAACCGCAATGGAATTTACATAAAATTTTATAAAAAGTAAATCTTTCATTGACCGTAAGTTAACGACATACCTAAGAGATTTTTATTATGTTTAAACGATTAAAATAAGATAAAATATATAAAATGCAGGTTATGTTCGTTCTCACTTCTCTATCATAACGTATGACCCTTACATTATCTCTCCTTAACGCCTTTTTAGGGTTTCAAGATCGGTTTTGAAACCCTAAAAGTCTCGCTCTGTCCGTCCCCGCTCTTTCTTGAATATCTCAGTAACTACTGCAGCTATTAACTTGAAATTTGAATTAATGATACATTTCGTGCGCCATTACTGATTTCAAGAAAAAAATATATAAATAAATGAAAAATGAAAATGAATATTTTCAGTACAAATTTTGATGTTAAAATTTCAAAAGAGACCTAGGAAGGCAAATGGTAGTATCAAATGAAAGTTATCGTTTTGTACATTTCAAACCAGTTTTTGAAATTTATGTAAGATTCATACTTTTCGAAATATTTCAAAAAAAAGTCGAAAAATTTACCGTAACTGTCAATCTGTCCCTATGTATGCTTAGATCTTTAAAACCACGCATCGGATTTTGATGCGGTTTTTTTAATAGATAGAGTGATTCAAGTGAAAGGTTTATAATATGTATAATACATGCATAATATAGTACCCGTGCGAAGCTGAGGCGGGTCGCTAGCTGCTACTGTTTGCGTTGGTGTGTTTGGGAGTGATTTGTATTATAAAACACTGAGTTTAGGTAGATTTCAATTTTTATTTCTCCAGAGCACGTGTACAATTTCGAGTAGCAATAGGAAGTGCTTTCAATCACGGAAACGGAAACTAAACCATTTCCATAGAGTAACATAGAGTGTGGCATAGATTTAAACCATTCAAAAACAAAAAAAGCTTGACAAGTTTGTTGGATGCCAACAGCTACATTATAAGTTTAATTGATAATTTTTTGTAATGATTGATTTAGAAAAGACATAATCATATTATTGACAAATCTGCAGTGTGCCCTCTCTTATTTGCACGCCAGTAGTGGCAAAACATGTAGGTCAAAATTATTTTATATTTTAATATAACTGCATGCTCACACCATGTTAATAGTCATGTTTTAAGCAAATAAATTATTCCTATTCTTATTCTTAATTTTCCTCTAGGTAAAGGACGACAGCGTGAAGTTCCCAAAGCAACGTGTTCACTGCAACAGCACCAATTCTCGCAAGGTGCGCATGCATTTACCAGACGGCCAGAATAACAACTGCCACGTTCAACGGAGAGCTGACACGTTTTTGTAAACTGAACTTACACAACAGATCATCAGAGGTGTTTTTTTTTTAAGTTTAGTGGGAGATGTTCTTTTGGCAAACTATATGGGGTATGTTACACGGTCAATATTATCCACGATATCATGATAATAATGAAAGGCCGTATCGCAGTATCACGATAATATCACAAATAATCCGGTAAACTTGAAAAATGCGATATGATTCGCAAACATTTAAAAATATAAAATTAAATATTAATAACTTTTTTTTTTTAATTTTCTGGCAGCGCATCAGCATTGCCATACAGCGGGGCAATGCAGCCAGCGTCTTGGGCACGCTTCCGACTGGTATTGATATGGATCAGTTGAGCTATCTGTAGATTGTTTGCAACAGTTTGCAGTTAGCTCAATTGTTTCTATTGTAAATACTATTTTTAATGTTATCTATTATTTGATTATAATTTCCTTCCTTAATAGAGTATAAGTTAAAAAAAAATTGAGATCCCCTTCGGTACTGGAGGAAGCCCATCCCACAATAATAATGGTTTATTCTTGTACCATATACACGACTTCCCTCTATTAAATTCAAAGACAAACTGACAATGATATTAACGATAATATATTGGGCTATTACACGTACGAACGTGTAATAGCCCAATTTCAATACTTGCCATCCTGGGATCGTGATATTATTGACTATATGATATGCCCCTATAACCTTGTCGTAGCACAGACGTTATGCAAAATCATTCATTTACTAAAACAAACGCAATTTTTTTGTAAATTTGATTGTTCTACTACAAACTTTCTTAAGAGCAATATAAACCTACTGAATAAGGTGCATTTATTTTTGTGTTAGCTTTCTATTTATTCTACAAAACATTGGATATTAAAGTTTCTTGTGTCTTGATATCCTTGTTATTTTTAAAGTACATATAATATTGTTGTTTTACAATAATTTATAAATAAGGGCATTAGATTAAAATAATCTTTAAAACTGAGGGTTTCGAGACGTGTACTCAAAAAAAAAAAACCGAGAAAAGTCTCAGGAAGGTAATTTTTAAACATAAATTTGCTTTCGTGAAATTAAACTATCTCTGACTTTAATTACAGGGACTATTTAGAAAGTTGTCTACCTTTCATAGTACACTTTTGTAAGATATGTCTCTTGAACCAAATGATATTTCTAAGCTCTATTCTATACTAATATATTGGCATTTTAGTATATGTGTATACCGTATATATTATGTAAGTGAATTCTAGAACTTTATGTATAAATATGCATAAGTACTATGCCTATCCTACCCATTCCTAATCTTATTTGCAGTCTTTTGCAACACTATTTCACTATAAAAACTATCGTAGTTTGACGAATTCATTACCGATGTAAACGGGTTAACTACGAACCTTATTTGTGTTGGAAGAACACCCTGGTGTTCTTCCGTTTACATCCGTAATAAACATTATTTCATCCATGATTTTCAAAACAGTTTTGTATAAATTGATTTTTATCTGAACTTTTTTCTATGTTTCATTCTGAACTCCAACTTTTGAGAGTAACTGTGTACCACAATAAACATAGAAAAAATATACATCATAACTATAAAAACGAGTCGTAAGTAATTATGTCCGTCAGTCACGTCGACAAATCTTATTGAAATTTGACAGGGAGGTAAAAGGTATCCCGGGGACGGAAGTAGGTGTTTTGAAAAGCGCGTGCGAAGTCGCGGGCATAAGCTATAAAAGTAATGTTAATAACTATGTTTATCTAGTATACTTTTGTGTAACGAAAGTGCCAAATGTCTCTGGAGTTTAACTCTTAATTCTAGTCGTGTATATTCTAGGTTTATTATAATGTAAGATATGTCATTTGTTATTTATTATATGTGTGTAGGTGTGTTCTACAAACTATTTGGTATGATAGGTCCTTGTATTACTGGTAAACTGTTTATTAAATATATTAAAAAAAACAATAATGTTTTATTAACTTACCAATTCCTTTTAGTACCTTTATGAAAAAAAAATAACGAATGCCCCTTTACTTAACAAGATGTTTTTAAACAACTTCGAAAATATTAGGACGTTGTATTAGAAATTCATATTTATTTTCGTTGATTTCTCCGTCATTTATTCACCAATTTGGTAGGTGATTTTGCACTGGTTTATAAAATTATTCCGAGTTGTTTTTATGCCAGAAAGGTGGCAGACAAGCGATTCACCGATGGAAAGTGGGGGACACGGTTTTGGGCTTCCGTCCCTTACTGCAGAGCGCATCCGCCCTCGACTAACAACAAGGGGTCATAGGGTTAGTCCATTCTAAATCTTCGGGTCACCGTTCTTCTGTGGAGGCTCGCTGCCTGCGGTTTTGTGAAACTTGGTGTTCAGTGCTTGCCCTCTTGGTTCAGCGGACTTGGCTTGATCTAGAGCCAAGCCCGCCCGTCTAGCATAGGTACCTAAGCATAAAGTTATTTGTAGGTAAGTATTGTTTCTTCTCTTTTATTGAGAGTTCAGAATTTCCCAACGCTGAATCGCTTCGGAATCATCCACAGTAATCAGTTTAGTTAAATAAATAATTTTGAAACCATTAGTCGTACATTGTTAGTCAAAAAATAGGTATCGCAGGGCCCTAAAGATATACAAGTCATATCTAACAAATAGAGTCCAGGTGGTTAAAAAAGGTCCAAAGTACGCCGGTACCTTTAACCTACGGAGTACCACAAGGATCCATATTAGGACCCCTGCTGTTCTTAATGTACATCAATAATATTTTTGAATTAGGTTTGCGTGGCCACATATGGTTGCCTTATACGCTGAGGACACGAGTCTTTCTTACTTTGGATCATCAATCAATGATATAATACCGGAAGCACAATCAGATTTAAATCAATTATTTGCCTGGTTTCAGCACAATCTACTGACTAAATTACTACACATGACCAACTTAAAATAAATGAAGTCACCATTCTCGAAATAAAGAGCGATAAATATTTAGGCTAGAATGGATAGCTGACGTGGAATGCACATATTCAATAAATTAAGAATAAACTCTCGTCTCTCACTGTAACTGAACAACGGGAACAAATAATTGTAGAGTTTCTGTTACTATTTCGCATTAGAACCAAAAAAATAAAGGAGTTTTTCTCGGTATCTAGCATCATCCATTTACTTTTTCGCTTTTCACTTATTCTCTGAAAAGGACATCGACTCTCGCAATTTCTGTATTTCTTTACAATCTCGTCGACCCGAACTCATTTTCCGGAAATAAATTCCGCTTTCGGTAATTAATTTCTGTCTGCGCTCCGCCACACAATCTTTGAAAAGATTTCATTTAAGATTTTCTAACGTTTCATTATAAAGGTACTAATTATCCAATGTTGACCATTTTAAATTAAGTTCCTAATATCTCAATTGTTTCAAATGTAAATAAAAATACTAGTTATAATTTAATTCTATTATTTGATTTTAATTTTCTTAGTTCTTAATAAATTACAACTTCAAATGTTATTAATTATTGCATGGCCTAAATAACGTACGGTTTAATAAGATAAGCTACCATTTCTGATATTAAGTTTTAAATTTACTTTTTCGCAACTCATTATTTTATTAGAATAGTGAAGAGATAGCAATCAAAACATATGAGCACTTTCAATACCACATATTACAGAATTTAAAATTCTAGATCAAATTAAAAGTACCAACAACAGTCAAGAAAACTCATCATATTATCAGGGTGAGGCCTGCCTCTAGCAGTGGACCATTACAGGTTGTTGAGGTGAGGTGAGGCGAGGCAGAACTACTAGGTGGTAGTTTCGTATAAACACAGCTAAAATAATACCTTCAGTCCAAAGGCAGTATTAAAATAAACAAAGACGGTCTTGCATGAACAACGAAGTTATTCCCGAGTTCAAGTTAAATTTTAATCAACTCACATTTAACATTTAAAATCATACAATGTGAGATTGTTATTTGTAGTAGTTTTGTTTGTAATTGTAATCAAAAAAAATAGCAAAAATATCTTTAGCAAGACAATACAATGCCAGTTTTCAAGCTACCGAGTACATACACGACCGTAAGTGCAAAACGATGTCTTGCCCAAAGTTACTTTTTACAACTTCCAAAATGCATTGATGCTTTTGCCACTTCCGTGCAAATGTCTAGAACGGTGCCTTTGGTGGGACCTTAATTTGTTTTAACTATCTTAGGGTAAGTACTCACAAGCCCCTGAGAAGCGGGCACTTTGTTAGTGTTTTGGGTATATTAGGCATAAAGGGCATACATAATCGTTAAGCCTTCAATAATAATGTAGCTATAGGCTTTGATCAAAATAGTTTTTTTTTTTAACTATTTTCGATTCTAATCAATATAGTTTCAAAGCTTAACGATGTTAATATCATCAAAATAGTAAATAACATAGTAACGTTTTCAAACTATCTTACTATAAAATCTATCTCCATCTTTACTAATATTATAAATGCGAAAGTGTGTTTGTTTGTTGGTCCTTCCTTCACGATCTAACCAAGTAATTAATTCACTAGATTTTTTCCTAGAGTTAGTTGAAAGGATGGATAGTAATAAAAGCTATTTTTTATAATCCATAAATTTGTTCCCATTGGATAGAAATAACTTTATGCAACGCGTGCGAAGTCGTGGGCAGTAGCTAGTCTTGGATGAATGGATGTTTGTTACTTCTTCATGACAAAACTACCTACTAAGCGGTTGTTGCTGAAATTTTGCATACACGTAGTTCTATGTCTAAAATGAAACATAGGCTACTTTGTATGCCATAAATTAGTTCTCTGAGACAGAAATAAACTTAAGACGTTTCCAACGTTTACATAGAAACAACGCGTACAAAGCCGCGGACAGAAACTAGTGCTATTAAAATACTATAAAATTCAACACCTGCCACGTCTGCTCACAATAATTGAATATACGCAATTAATGTAGTGTCCACACAGATTGCGTATATTCAACCCAAACACACGTAGAGGGAACTCATTCAAATTCCACATGCTACAAGCATTTTGTCAACTTTTCTCTTCTCTGAATTGGAACATCCGAGAGCTAGAAGTTTTCCTGGAAAACTGCATTCAGTAGGCTATTTGCAACAAAGCTAACAGAATTTTAAGTAAAAGCTTTCGAATAGATATTTATTTTCTGGTAGCTTTTGTTCGGCAGTAAATTTCAACGTCACTCCGTGTTGCCGCAATTGGAGTTTTCAGAAAAGTGCATAGCTGGTTAAAATTGTAGGAGGAGTTCTACACCAATTTGTGAAAAGTGTCTCAATTAGGTTCTTTGGTGCTAATGAACCACTAAAAAATTTTTTTTTTTATTTAATCGATAAGTGCAAAATAGGCCTAATAACGAACGATAATTGAATGGAGGTACCTACTACCAATATCGAGTTTAAGAATTAAATAATAAATAAATAATGCTGGACAATTCACACAGCATTATCTAGCCCCAAGCTAAGCAGAGCTTGTGTTATGGGTACTAGATAACTGATATACAATATAATACAATACATAGATAGATATTTTTTATTATATATAGAAAACGACCAGAACACCCTGAATTAAGATCTTGACTCTACGTAAACGTGTTCGTGATGATGGGCAGAACCTGCAGCTCAGTGTCAGTGAATTACTTATAACCCTGTGTAGTACTAAGACCTTTCAAAACTTTCAAGCCATAAAGCCATCCTATTTTTATAAATAAAAGTACTCAAATATGAACAAGATTTATTTCGGTTTGTATTTTCACTAAAATTCTTGGAACTGAAACGTAACTCTACGTCCCATTCAACTCTGCCCTATTTCAAACGAACTGCCAAACGTCAAACTCCTTCAAGTCGCCAAATCACTCGACGCCAAATGAAATACGCCATTGGTACCCATAGTTCATTGTATTGCATGCGACCCGTTTGAAATTAGGTCAGAAACTCAACTTAGGGACATCTGGTACACTCCATACCTACATGTTTTAATTTAAGAACTAGCTTCCCACGCGGCTTCACACGCTTTTTTCTGGCATAAGCTAATAGAGGTCAACAGATAGATTCAGTAGTTTGGCTTGACGGGGTTTGGTGTGAATCCTGAAAGTTTAGGAGTCAACAAAACTTTCACAAACTTGGCATGCAGTGTTATGAGATGTGATTATTTCTCTTGCCTTCCTTTTTCGCCATCCCCGCGCAGTGTTACCTTGTCCTTGTCTCGCAAAACTGAGCCCACTTTGTCTAAACGGAAATCTAATCATCATCTTCTTAAAAATATCTTGTCGTATCTAGATGTCTAGAGGCTATTGTGATATCGACACCTAGGCAAAACTCAGTCTCAGAACAGTAAAATGTTCAAAACCATAATCAGGCGGATTTTTATCAAAGCGGAAGTGTCGAATCTACAAAAATGGGGCTGCTCTCCTTCCTCTAGTGGATTCTCTTATTCTTCTTTTACGACATCCACGGGCTGAGTTAGAGGAGTCTTCGTCTTTGTGGTTCTTACGATATAGGCCGCCATACATTGCCTTTATACTAGATTATAATTGCACTAGTGTGCTACGAAAAGGTGCTACGAAGTGCTACGTCGTAGCAGCTCTACGCATTCGCCTCTTGTATCAGTACTTACAAGTCTACGGCGTAACATTTCTGAAATTTATTATATCAGCTGCAGCACGCGACTTCGCCCGCGTCTTTCAAGTATCCTTTGTACGCCCTGGGATACCTTCCTGTCAATTTTCATTAAGATCCGTTCAGCCGTTTAGGCGTGAAAAAGTAACAGACAGACATACCGACAGGCAGAGTTACTTACGAATTTACAATAGTTACTGGGATTAAAAGTAGCCTATGCTACTAGATTGTACCTCTAACTATGTCTGTGCCAAATTTCATCCAGATACGTTCAGCCGTTTTGGCGTGATTGAGTAAAAAACATCCATCTATCCAAACTTTCACATTTACAATATTAGTGGGATTTTCTGTGTCTTTTCTTTGTCTTGTAGGATCAAAGAAAATGAAATGTCACTGGTTCGAGTAGGCTCTACGAGTTTGACTTCTTTAATCACCAAAAAATTCGAAATTGAAATACACCAATAGTAATTTTCAAAGCCTTTTATTAATGAATTCAGAAAACAAATTTACTCGTAAAAATGTTAAGAAATGTATAACTTTTTGGAATAACTTATTATGGGTGGTGGGGGGTGAAGATCTAAGATAAGATAAAAAAGCATGTAGAATAATCACATAGCTGTTACAACTATGAGCTGTGCAAAAAGCAACGCAATATTAATAGACTCTGTATTAGGAGTGTTGATCTTATTAAGTCAAAATTACCTTCAATATACCTTGGTATCGGTACATCAACATACATGTATTGTGTATTTCATATGGAGTTACGCTAGTAAAATGAACTTTACTACTATAGTCATAAAAGTTGGTCACTCCACACCACATCTCTTCACTATGTTTTAATACCTTTAATACCCATGGCTTTATAATCGCTCATGATTTAAAGCTCTTTAAATAAAGAAGAAGAAAAAATAACATACATTGTTGTTTACTGTCTATGTAACGTACGTAAAATATACGTTCAAACTTTTTATAATTGAAGTATATTCAGTAATTCAGAACTTGTTGGATTGAACAAAAGCTGAAACTTACGCAATAACAGCGAATGGTACAAGCAAAAAAAACAAGAATAATGACACATAGAGTAAAAACGCGCCTGTCCCAGCCTACTTATTTTAAGATGTGACATGTGTAATATGTGAAAATAGTGAATATATTAAGATTAGTAAGTATTTTATACCACACAAATAAATAATGCTGGACAATTCACACAACATTATCTAGCCTCAAGCTAAGCAGGGCTTTTGTTATGGGATACTAGATAACTGATATACTTCATATAATACAATACATAGATAGATATTATTTATTATATATAGAAAACGACCAGAACACCCTGAACAAATGTCTGCAGATCGTACAAACATTTGTTCCGAGGCGGGAATCGAACTCGCAACCTCCTGCGCCGCAAGCAGAAAGCAATAAATGATTCCATTTTAAGCAATCATGGTTAAAATTTCAATAAATTATTACAGAACATGCTCGTTCCAAAAATATACAAACAAAATAAATCAATTACAACAAGTTACTTTTATTAACATCGATATTTTATATAAATTTAAATGAGCACTAGCTCATTTAAATTTCCTATAAATTTACGCCGTAACGAGAAGGCAAAGTGCCCAGAATGCTGGCAGCATTGCCACCTTGAATGGCAAGGCTAATTCGTTGACTTAAATAGAAACCATCCTTCCAATCACCTGAGGAATGTATGAGAAGTTTTGTAAAATTTTTGTATATTGCGTGTTCACCAGGACCCCAAGGAGCTTAGATTTCCACCCCAAATGGTTAAAATAACTTTTTGCCAGAAGTAAAAAAACTGAGAGTGAAAAACTAGTTTTGCAATAAAATAGGTATTAGAGTTATTTTGGAGACGTTATTACCGTGGAGCTTATGGTGTGTTATTATTTTCTCTATTTCATGATATCAAAATTATTATGCGATATTTTTTATACTTAATATGTACGTTAAAATAACATATCGCACGCCTTATTCAGTTCTAAAAACTTAGTTTGAATCAACCTTATGTTGAGTTAGTCATTGAGTTGCCGTATACCTGAAGTATTTCCAAGTAAAATTGTGCCAAGGCTTCATCACGTTTGAATAATTCAACGCATCTATTTTGCATCCTTATTTCTATAATATGTGCTTATTTTAACTCATTAGGAGTATCTTTAACCATTTCATTGACAGTAAGCAGGCTTTTTGATGTTATTTATGTGGTATTTAACATTTCATAAAATTGTTACTTTTTAAAAAGCTTAAGGTACAGAAAAAAACGTAAGACACATGAGCTTTTGGCATGTTAGAAGAGTACCTACCTATTCTTATAACATGATAAAAGTTCCTCGGATTGATATTGAGAGATCCCATTGCATCAATTATTACATTGCTGTGTAAATTGTCCAGCATTATTATTTCAATTGTTTTATTTTGATCTCTTCCGATTCTTGCCATCTCTACCATTTTGTTCTTGATCAAATTGATACCTAAATTTTTACAACAGGAGACTGTGTTTTTAACGGATTGATCAATAATTCCGAAGTCTAAAAATAAATCAATCATCTTTATTCATACCCAGAACTTCCCACTGCTGGGTATATCATCTCAAAGTTTGTGCCATCCAACACGATGCTGTGCTAGCCGCATAAATTACTTTGAAAAAACTTTAAAAATACTTTGAATATACTAACATTAATTATAAGAGATTTAGTTACTACAAATTATGGATCCTGTTATCTGAAGTAAAAGAATTTTATTTATTTATTTTATAAATTGACGTTCCACGACGCGTACTATGTCGTCGACCCTTCCTACGCATTTTTATGTTGGAATCGACAGCAAACGAGTGTTGGAACTACTGTTCTTTCACAATGGCGAATTGGCGAGACAATCGTTATTGGCAGCAGTATCTATTCAAATGATGTGAGGCAGTCAATAGGGTGGCGAGCATTGTTTACACGGCGTGGCAATTCAATTTGGATCGTTGAAAGATCAATTGCTTGTATTGAAATAAAAAAAACTTAACCGACTTCAAATTCATATTTTTCCACAATTCGGACAACTCAGCGATCTAACATAAAAAAACATACATCGGAACATGATAGTAACTTTTTTCTAAGTCGGTAAAAATATAATTTTTGGTATTTATAAGTGATTTTTGTTCTAAGCTTAGTGCTGACCTAGGTTTACCAACTTCACACTTAAACTGAGATTACATATTCAATGATATATATTTATGAATTAAATTATTTTACATAAAAGCATCTTATAATCTTAGGTAGATTTTTAGAAGGTATGTTTTTCTTTGAAACTTATGGGAAAAGAGCCTTTAAAAAGAGATCCTAAATTACTTATGACCACACCTATAGAGTAAGTTTCACTTCGGACCGCAATATTTTGCATATCGTGCTCCAAAGTGTATATTATGTGTGTATATAATATTTATATACAGATTTTAAATTTTTATGGCGTTGGTACCTAGACAGTTTTTAAAAGCACCGATGTAAGCTAAGAACATAAATCAGTCGTTGGAAAAATTGCATGATTGGAGTAAAAGATAGCAACTCAGCAAGACTTGGGAAATGAAACAGGGTTTTATAGCGTTGTCAACAATAACAAGTCTCTTATATTTGATTGTGAGTATTTATTGGTATTCAAATTTATTTTATACGGTTATTGCATTTTATACTGAGCGGGGTTGGTTTTTATGCGTTAAGTTTTTAATGATAATTTCGATAGAAGTGTTTGCTGCTGTTTTCTTAGTATTTATTTATGTTTTATGAATTTTCAAAAGAGTTTGACGATTTAAAAAGAAAACAGTGTGGTAGTCAATGTTAGAGCCGAGCCACCCTCCATACAAAAATCTTCAGACTTCTTTGTACAGTTTGAAGTGATGGTAGCCACGTATAAACGAAGTGAAGGAAATATTATTAGATACTTAAAAAAAGCCTACAAATATACACAATGATTGCAATAAAATAAATATAAATAATCGTAATGACATTTTAGTAGGAACCTATTTAGTTATATGGGATCACTTAGTACATATATAATTATATACATAGTATGGGAATGGGATAGGCCCTGTTTGGTGAAATCGCACTATTCTCGCACAGCAGCATTTTTACCTCATTATAGCTTAGACAATTTAACCCGCTATAGGGATCAACGCGTGCTGGCATCAGTTCATGTTAACTACTCATACCGGGCGTATTTCATTATGATCGCTATATAGCGAAATATATATATCTATATAGAAGAAGAAGATAGAAGATAGAATACATTTTATTGGCTCACTCGCACATATGCTTGTAGAGTTGCGGAATAAAATCCATTTATCAAATATGAACCATATCTTATAATTTCTAAAGGTGTAAGACCATGCACCATTGCATAACACACATCCACAACCTTTTTTTCTTCCGCAAAAGATCCTTAACAAGTGCGATAGCGTAGCATCTCAAAGACTGCAACACCTTGGGACACCAGGGACGCCTAAGGAGGCATGCACCGGCGTCATCGAGCTGCTGGCCTTCCTGGAAGACATCGGGTGGTTAGAATAGCAGCCCCCCACCCGACACGCAAAAAAGGGCCATCTGTGGCCTTGTTGCGAAAACCAGTCCAGAGACAAGTAGAAGTAGTAAAAGATCCTTAACACCTTTTGTTCTAAGCAAGTTGTTATAACAGGATATAAGCATCTTGGTTCTCAGCTAATATAGGGCTTTTTTTAGAAAACGCTTCAAATACAAATACAAATTATTTATTACCCCCCAAAAAAATACATTTAGGCATACATTAACTAAGAAAAAAAGAAAAGTACATAGGAGCTATTTATAATAGGTAGTATGTATGTCTAATAGGTTGCCGACGGCCCCACACTAGGTTCATGGCCCATGCCGTGGGTACCCGTGCACGATATTCAGAAAATATAACAGTCTCTAGGGTATCAAACAAAACTTTATAGATTAATTATTAGGTATGACAATAAGCCCCACTTGCACAACAATATTTAAATGTCTAATTTTGATTAACTTTGACGTATTTGTATGGTTTGACAACTCACTAATCAAAATTAAGAAAGTTAATTATCGTTGTGCAAGCGGCACTTAGTAATTTATGATTAGAGGTGCGGTATGCAATTTAGTTATGAAAGGTAGAGTAGTTGAGAAGGTGTGTGTGTAGGTGAGTGAGTGTGTGGTGCTTCATTAAGCTGTATTGTCACATGTATGTGGTCACACCAGCTTGGGTACCCATGATTCAAATCATTGTCATTATCATTAGTTTAGTTTATTTCATTTCGTAATACAGTCCACTCATTAATTTAAATTCTTAATTAAATAATCTCATTCTCGTATTGTAAGCCTGAGCGTCGAACATTTGGTCGAACAGAGGATAAAGCGAGACCAAAGATCTTTTCAAAGAAAGGTGTCATATGAGGTGTATCAAATCATTTAAAACTGAGTTTAAAACAGGTTATCAACGTTTTTAAAAGCAAAATTGCATAAAACCAAAACTGAGTAAAACCAAACCAAAAATGAGTAAATTAACTGTCAAAAACAAAGAGAATAAAACCATTACGTTATTGTCAAAACTGACAGAAATGAAGGGTCAGAAACGCTGAAACTTTCTGATGAGATGAAAAAACAGAAATAATAAATTTCACAGCCCAGTTTTCCACAAAACACACAAAACATGATCCAGTAGATAAACATAACAGCCAAAAACCAACAACACTACCAGCAATAGTGACATTAAATTACTGTGATGAGTACACGGAAGTATGGAGTTAGAGGTAAGTAAAAAATTGCAGTACACGTCGTACGTTATAGTTATTCTGCGAGTTTACATAGATTTTCGGCATTTTCTTAAATATTATAAACCACATTGCACACTTTTCACTATAAATGTTTATGGTTACAATCAAATGTATGAATGTGGGAATCAACGATAACTTGTTGTTCTTTCTTAGCTTGCATTGTCAATATTCAAAGTTTTCAACACAATTACCTCGCAAGGTTACATTGTACTGTACTTACAAAAGCCTAAGAATTGTAGTAGGCATAAAACCACAGTTTACATATTCATTACGCTTTCTCTGCAGTTAGCGATGAAACCGATAGTGATAAAATATCCTTAGTTGAAACTGAAGCCTCAAGCAATTCGGAAGACAATTTATTCGGAAATAAACAATGCATCATGGACGTACATGAATTAACTAAGAACCCTTCAAGCGCCGTGGTGAAAAAAGCTAAGAAAATCAAAAAGAAGAAGAGGCGCAGGTAAGAATGAATATTATCTAAATGATGCATGACTTATTATCATTAAAGCATTAATTGGATGTTGAGCATCCGCCTATAACTATCCGCTGAATTAGGAACCTAGGGTAGGTTGCTAAATCAGCAGATTAGTGGTTTCGGTTTTAGAATTTTATTTCTCGAAAAAAAACATTCACATAAAGAGATCAGAGTGAAATACAAGATTATCTTATTGTTATTCATTTTCTTTATCGACTTGTCCGAATTGCAATCATCATCATCATCATCAGCCTATATCAGTCCACAGCTGGACATAGACCTCCCCTAATGAGCGCCATAGCGCCCTGTCTTTAGCTTGCCGCGTCCAGCATCTGCCAGCAGTCTTTCGCAAATCATCATCCCAACTGGTTGGAGGGCGTCCTACACTACGTTTGCCGAGTCGCGGTCTCCACTCAAAAACACGTTTACCCCAGCGGTTGTCGGTTCTTCTCGAGATATGGCCAGCCTACTGCCACTTCAGCTTGCTAATCCTTTGAGCTATGTCGATAACCTTGATTCGGATTCATTCGTTGCGAATCCTATCCTTCAGAGAAACTCCGAGAACTCCGAGCATAGCTCTCTTTCATAGCTCGCTGGGCGACTTCAAACTGATGGACCAGCCCTACCGTGAGTGTCCACGTCCTTACAATCAGTGCTCCGTACGCACTGATTGAAAACTTTTGTTTTCAAGCATTGCGGTATGGCTGACCAGAAGACTCGACGTAGATCCCAAACTCTGCCCAACCTAGCTGGATCCTCCTCTTGGCCTCCTTCTCGAAATTGTTATTACCCAAACGCAGAATCTGCCCTAGGTAAGTGTACTCGGAAACAATTTCACGAAGGTGGCCATGTACGAAATGCAATAACTCATTAAGAATATCAAAATTTATATTTTTTTTTTTGAGAAATATACATAATCCAAACATCGCCCTCGCAGAACCGCATACATGCTAACATACGAATGTACTTAGTTCTTGAAATATATAAATAAGTATTTTATGTAACAGGAGTCAAGCTAGTGTGTCCAGTGATTCGACTAGTGCGGCTGATGGAACACCAGAATCCTTGTTACAAGCTGCAGGATTAGAGGATGAATTTTTTGACGCTCACGATAGCTTCAATACCATACCCGGTTAGCCTCCAGTCATGTATTTAATATTATCATTATATAACGATTCGTTTTGACTGGTTATATAAAATATTACCTTTACTATTATGTCAGGCATAATTATCAAACAGTTCGAGAACCATAGTTTTGGGTGATCAACATCCATATTGTAAAAATATTGAAGTGCAAATCTCGTTCATACCAATAGAAGTTGCTTGTAGAGTACCTGCCAAATCTAGAAGTAAATCAAATTGATATTTGACTTTATTTCAGAAGACAAAGTGGCCGACGTAGCCCTAAAAGCAACAACGAAGAAAAAGCCAGCTATTAAACCATTGGATTCTGATTCTGTAAATTCTAATCAACATAAATCTACTTCAGATGTCAAATCACAGCCAACAAAGCACTCTAAAAATTCTAAAACACCGTCCAAACAATCGTCTAAAGTATTGTCGTCTGATCATAAAGAAACAAAAGATATAAAAGCATTGCCACTTAAAATGAATTCTGCAGAACTGGATTCTGAAGCACTTCCAACAAATATGCCCGTTGCACCTCATGATTCTAAAGCAGTGCCAACAAAAACCCCTTCCGCAGTACAAGATTCTCAGCCGCTATCAACAAATCTTCCTCCTGCATCTCATGATTCTAAGGCACTACCAACAAAAGCCCCTTCTGGAGCACAAGATTCTCAGGCACTACCAACAAAGCAACCTTTTACTGCAAAGGATTCTAGGGAACAACTAGCAAAATCACCTTCTGCGGTGAAAGATATTAAAGTACCACCGACGAAATCGCCTTCTGAAGCCAAAGATTCTAAAGCACTACCAACAAAATTACCTTCTGAAGCCAAAAATTCCAAAACACTACCAACAAAATCACCTTCTGCCGCCAAAGATGTCAAAGCGCTACCAACGAAATCACCTTCTGAAGCCAAAGATTCTAAAGCGCTACCAACAAAATCACCTTCTGAAGCCAAAGATTCCAAAACGCTACCAACAAAATTACCTTCTGCCGCCAAAGATGTCAAAGCGCCACCATCAAAATCACCTTCTGAAGCCAAAGATTCTAAAGCGCTACCAACAAAATCACCTTCTGAAGCCAAAGATTCCAAAACGCTACCAACAAAATTACCTTCTGCCGCCAAAGATGTCAAAGCGCTACCAACAAAATCACCTTCTGAAGCCAAAGATTCGAAAACACTACCAACAAAATCACCTTCTGCAGCCAAAGATTCTAAAGCACCACCTACAAAATCACTTTCTGCTGTACATGAATCTAAGGCACCATCGTTAAAAACACCTTCTGAAGCACAACAGTCTCAGGCACTTCCAACCAAAGTACCGTCCAATGCACGAGATTCTAAGGAACTTCCAACAGACCTGCCATCTGCAGCACATGATAATAAAGATACTTCTAAGCTACCTATTATAGCAGAAGACGCTAATCCTATAGATAACGAAATAAATTCTGAAGCTCTGCCATCAAAATTGCCTTCGAAAACACCTGAAACTACATCGGATGTCAGATCAATACTTAAAACACCTTCACAAGCACATCATCATAAAGAGAAAAATCCTAAGATTGTAGAAAGAGAACCGCCAACAAGCCACAATCAAGTTCCGAAAAAGACATCAGCAATAACAGTAAGATATTTATGTATTTACGGACTGATTCGATCACATTTATAAATGCGAACGTTTTGATGTTTAGATATTTGTTACCTCTTCACACGCCAAAAATACTGAACGGATCGGGCTGAAATTTTGCAAATAGGTTGTTCTAGGGCTGGCATAGGCTACTTTTTATCCCATAAATTAGTAACCATGGGATAGAAATAACTTTAAACAACGCGAGAGATGCCGTGGGTAGTAGCAGAAACTAGTCAATAACAGAATAATAATTATAGCATTTTGACGAAATATTTTCAATATAAAAAACCTCTAAAAAATTACAATTTAACGATGTCTGTCTGAAAATCAGCCCTTAATGAACCTTGATTTAGGGTATTTAATCGCCCCGGCGACTTAATGAATTTGCTTGACCTCAAGGTTTCTCAACTCTTTCATACATTTTTTCCTTTGGGCATGTACATCTTTTCTCGTATTTTTATTTGATTCATATTTCAATTACTTATTCAGAAAGAAAATAACAATCAAATAACAAATTTAAATTAAAACTAGTATTTACAATAGAAACAATTAAGCTATCTGCAAACTGTTGCAAACAATCTACAGGTAGCTCAACTGATCCATATCTCAATATTTCAATTACTGCATTCATCATTATACATAATATATAAATAGTTAAAATTGTCAATTGTTACTATTGTAAATACCTACTAGTTTTAATTTAATTCTCTTCGTTTATTGTGCTTTTCTTTCTCAATAAAGTAGGTACATAAATATTTTAATATTCTAACACTCTTAGTTGGTAGCTAATAATTATGTACCCGGCCAGGGTGTAGCAAAGGCAGAAGATGGGTAGTTCACATTATTTTACATTAATCAGTCTCATCGTCAAAAAAATCGTCAAGCGTATAATAACATTTTTTATTAAAATTTCCTTTAAAAATTAATTTAAATTAAAGTCACGTTTCCTTTAAATCGTCAGGTATCTTACTATAGATCTTTGCCGCCATTTTATTTAGGCCTGGCTATGCAAATTTAGTTTTTATTCAGATGTTACAAGTTTATTATGGTTATGTCTGTTTACAAATCGTCTAGGTACCTATAATCAATTTTCCTAATAAAATATTCTGGGGATTACGAATTCTTAAGAATTTACAAGCTTCGAAAATATACACGGATGTTAGTGTTATCTTTGTAAAATCTTTAGTTCTCGAAAGTGTGGCCTACAGCTTTCTGTGTTTCTTTGTGTATTTATAGTTAGGATGCAAAAAAATTCACAACAATTAATCAACAGGCCTGATTCCTTTAACGATACTCTCTAAAAATAACTATCATTCACAGAAACCAGTCTCAGATCCGAAATGAGTGACAATAATTTTTGGGTTATTGTTTTAATATATCCACACGCGGCTTGAAGACCAAGAGCTCACATGATGCTGTGTGAAAATATCAGGTATTTTTAATTTATTTTGACCAGGTATATATATTGCTATATTGTTCTAAAACAAGATTCGCCAAGTGCGAGTGTAACTCGCGCGCCGAGGGTTTCAAACATTTGCCAATTATTTGGACAATCAATTTTCTGAAATATTTTAAAAAGTATGAAACTTACAGAAATTTCAAAAAGTGTTTTGAAATGGTCAAAACGATACCTTTCATTTGATATCCCACATGGGTAGGTACCCCTTTTTGAAAAAAAATCCCCTTTTTTGACCATTTTTCAAAAACTATTATTATTACAGACTTCTCTATATTTTTCCTGTAAAATATAGATTGATATCTACAAACGCCTAATACATTGTACATGGATCGGTCTGCAATCTTCGGAGCTAGGGGGGGGGAATGGTCAATTTTTCGTCTTTTTTTGAAATATTTCAAAAAGTATGAAACTCACAGAAATTTCAAAAAGTGTTTTGAAATGGTCAAAACAATACCTTTCATTTGATACCCCACATAGGCAGGCACCCCTCCTTTTGAAAAAAAATTCCCCCCCTTTTTGACCATTTTTCAAAAACTGTTATTATTACAGACTTCTCTATATTTTTCCTGTAAAATATACATTGATATCTACAAACGCCTAATACATTGTACATGGATCGGTCTGCAATCTTCGGAGCTAGCGGGGGGAATGGTCAATTTTTCGTCTTTTTTTGAAATATTTCAAAAAGTATAAAACTCACAGAAATTTCAAAAAGTGTTTTGAAATGGTCAAAACGATACCTTTCATTTGACACCCCACATAGGTAGGTACCCCCCCTTTTGAAAAAAAATTCCCCCCCTTTTTGACCATTTTTCAAAAACTATTATTATTACAGACTTCTCTATATTTTTCCTGTAAAATATAGATTGATATCTACAAACGCCTAATACATTGTACGTGGATCGGTCTGCAATCTTCGGAGATAGGGGGGGGGAAAGGTAAATTTTTCGACTATTTTTGAAATATTTCAAAAAGTATGAAATTTACAAAAATTTCAAAAAGTGTTTTGAAATGGTCAAAATGATACCTTTCATTTGATACCCCACATAGGCAGGTACCCCTCCTTTTAAAAAAAATTCCCCCCCTTTTTGACCATTTTTCAAAAACTATTATTATTACAGACTTCTCTATATTTTTCTTGTAAAATATAGATTGATATCTACAAACGCCTAATACATTGTACATGGATCGGTCTGCAATCTTCGGAGCTAGGGGGGGGGGGAATGGTCAATTTTTCGTCTTTTTTTGAAATATTTCAAAAAGTATGAAACTCACAGAAATTTCAAAAAGTGTTTTAAAATGGTCAAAACGATACCTTTCATTTGATACCCCACATAGGCAGGTACCCCTCCTTTTGAAAAAAAATTCCCCCCCTTTTTGACCATTTTTCAAAAACTAATATTATTACAGACTTCTCTATATTTTTCCTGTAAAATATAGATCGATATCTACAAACGCCTAATACATTGTACGTGGATCGGTCTGCAATCTTCGGAGATAGGGGGGGGGGAAAGGTAAATTTTTCGACTATTTTTGAAATATTTCAAAAAGTATGAAACTTACAAAAATTTCAAAAAGTGTTTTGAAATGGTCAAAACGATACCTTTCATTTGATACCCCACATAGGCAGGTACCCCTCCTTTTAAAAAAAAATTCCCCCCCTTTTTGACCATTTTTCAAAAACTATTATTATTACAGACTTCTCTATATTTTTCCTGTTTATTTTCAGTTTATTCAGTGTTGAAAGTTTATTTAGTATAGTTATATTTTAAAATGTCGTCAAGGTCGTCAAATTACCGTTGTTCAACGAAATAATAAGCTAAAATAGGTGGCGGCGCTAGTTTGGCTCGGGGTATCGTCTTAATAAATACCCCTTTTTGCTTTTCAGGTAAGAAGCAAAAATAAATACCTACCTACTATAAACCAGAAACTTCTCACCAGGTGTAATTCAACAGTATCGTCAAAGATAGAAAATATGTCACTTAAATAAAGTAGTCGATAAATATTATTTTGTGGTTTAATTTATAATTGAGGCATCTTTAATAGTTTCAATAACGATAGCGGAACAAGAAAATTTAGAGGTTATGGCAAGAAATAATATTAATATACAAAACATTAGGACCAAAGTGCTAGGGGGGGGGGTGGAGACTATTGGAATAAAGGTTTATTATCTGTGTGAACGATAAAGAGTGATCTGTTTCATAGAGTGGACTCACTCAATCGTTCAGTATAAGTTTGCAGTAATGGTGTCTCTCGGTTTGAAGCAAGGTTCTGAATATTGTTTTTAGTTAAAATGTAAACCCTAACTTTCTTCCTAATTACACGTATCTAACTTGATAATGGAGTATTATTCTCAATAGGTTATGGGCCCAGAGACCATTGTCGGTTAGATCGGGTAAGAAGTTGTGGGGAGCCGCCATTAGCAAGGCAGAGATTTTTCGCCAAGGAAAATTTAATAGATTATCAACAAAATCACAAAAAATATAAGCGATGGCAGAAAATATACTGAAAGTTCCACAATTGGAGACCGGAAATTTTACTAATTGGTTGTTCCGCATTGAGATGGCTTTGGATGAGAAAGGATGTAGAGAAGTAATTCAAACAAAAATGGATCTAAAAGAAGGTAATATAAAATTAAAAGACGCGAAGGCGCGTAACCTCATCATCCAAGCGTTACCTGATAAACATTTAGAATATGTCAGAACAGCAAACTCGGCATTTGAGATGGTAGAAAATTTGAGAAGAATTTTTGAGAGAAAAAGTACACTATCTAATTTGTATTTACGAAGGCAGCTTATTAACCTAAAATGCAAAAGGTCTGATAGCTTGGAGACACACTTCAATAATTTTGATAAAATAATTAGAGACATAGATTGTAACGGTCCTAAAATGGAAGAAAAAGATAAAGTGTGTCAACTGCTAATTAGCGTAGAAGAGGCTTATAAAACAACGGTAACAGCACTGGAAGTTACAAACGCAGAGCTCACAGTAGAATTTGTGAAATGTAAGTTACTGGATGCAGAACTAAAAGAGAAGAGTGACAAACAAAGGCCCACATGTAATAATAATGAGTTCATATTTCAAAGTAGCTCTCTAAAATGCTACACCTGTGGTGAGTCCAATCACTTTGCACGAAATTGTCCTCGTAACTTGCAAACAGGAAACCAAAGAGGTAGAGGAAGTTATAGAGTAAATCAGAGAGGAAGGAGTAGTTACAGAAGTAATTACAGAGGTAATAACAGAGGATCAAGACCAAGTGCTAATGTTGTAATGAAAGACACATTATCATTTTATGCAGCACAAGCTCAGTCTGCAACAAGAACACATAATGAAAATGATATTGAATTTATAATTGACTCTGGCGCATCACACCACATGGTATGCAATAAATATGAAAAGTTCATGACAAACGTATGTGAAATACCTGAAATGAAAATCCAGATAGCAAGTGGTAATCTTATCCCAGCCTACAAGAAAGGCAATATAAGCGGAAGAACAAAAGAAGGTATAAAGATTGAGATTAATGAATGTCTTATATTAGAGAAGTTGTCATATAACCTAATATCAGTAATGAAGCTAAACGAAAAAGGCCTATCAGTTGAATTTAAAAGTAAAGTGCCAAAAATAGGAAACCAAAAGTTGCAAATTAAAGGAGAAAACAATGGAAAACTGTTCACATTAAAACTAAATTTAAATAAAGAAGATGCTTTAATAACAAGCAAAAATGATGCAAACTTATGGCATAGAAGAATGTGTCATTTAAATTATGGAGGTATGAGGATACTTGGTTTACCATTATCTAATGAGCGTTGTTCAATATGTATGGAAGCTAAAGGAACTCGCTGTCCATTTACACCTACACCAAAGCCAAGAACAAGGAAAATTGGAGAATTGATATACTGCGATATTGGTGGACCCGTTTCACCAATAACCAAAGACGATGAAAGATACTATCTAACAATAATAGATGATTATTCACATTTCACAGAAGTTCACTTACTTAAAACAAAAAGTGAAGCAAAGATTTATATTATGAGATATATAAATAGAATGTACAATAACAGTATAAATGTGAAAAGAATAAGAACAGATAGGGGTGGAGAATTTGTAAATAAAGAATTAAAAGCGTTCTATGAAGAGAATGGAATAAAACAAGAAATTACTTGTGGATACACACCACAACAAAACTCAGTATGTGAAAGAATGAATCGCACACTAGCTGATAAAGTAAGAGCTATGTTATTAGAAACTAATTTACCCAAATATTTATGGGGAGAGGCAATAAGAGTTGCAGCCTATACCATAAATAGATCCCCTACAAGAGCACTTCAAGGAGACACACCAGCTAATATATGGTATGGAAAGAATGAACTAGAAAAATTGAGAGTTTTCGGTTCAAAAGCATGGTGTATGATCTTTCCGAAGCAAAACAAATTAGAACCAAGAGCAAAACCTATGATAATGATTGGTTATTGTGGATCAGGATACAGATTATGGGATTCAAAGACAAATGAGATAATTGAGTCAAGGGATGTGCGTTTTGATGAGACAAACTATAAATATGAAGAAGAGAGAAATGTTTTTATACAATTAGATGGAGAAGAAAGCTTGGTACAAAAAGACAAAGCAGAAATTGAAAGCTCTGAGCAAAAGAAAGAACAAGAATTCTCAAGTGATGAATATGAAAGCCCAGAAGAGAGAGAAGAAGAAATTAAACTAAAAAAGAGGCAAATAAATTTACCTAAAAGGTTTAATGATTATGATATGACAAATAATATTGCTTATGCTTTACATGCAGAAGATCCTACTAGCTATAAACAAGCAATAGAGCAAGAAGTATGGTCAGAGGCTATAGAGAAGGAGCTAAAAGCACACAGAAAATTAAAAACATGGGAAGAATGCGTACTACCGAAAGGTCATAAGGCTATTGACACTAAATGGGTATTTAGAACAAAACCCGATGACACAAAGAAAGCTAGACTAGTTGCTAAAGGGTTTCAAGAAGAAACAGTCCAAAATGTATATGCACCTGTAGCCAGAATGACTACTGTAAGATTATTTATAAATAAAGCAGTGCAAGAAAATTTACCTATCAAACAAATGGACATACCAACTGCATTTTTAAATGGAGAGTTAAAGACAGATATATACATCAAATATCCAGAAGGACTAGATAAGAAAGAAGGAAAGGTATTAAAGTTGAGAAAAGCATTATATGGATTGAAAGAATCTCCACGTTGTTGGAACGAGAGACTGAATGATTTTCTTACCAAAAATGGATTTTTACAATCACATAGTGATTTTTGCTTATACATAGCAAGTAATGTATACATATTAATATATGTAGATGATATTTTAATAATTGGAAATGGAGAAACTATCATAAAGAAACTACAAGAAGAATTTCTAGCTAAAGATCTTGGAAATATTGCGAAGTTCCTAGGGTTAGAAATAACAAGATCTGATCAAGGATTAGAAATAAAACAAACACAAATAATAGAGAAAATTTTATTAAAATTTAATATGCAAGATTGTAGTGGCATATGTACACCGATGGAAGTTGGAATGAACATAGACAAAAAGGAAGAAATATTGACCAATATTCCATACAGAGAACTTGTTGGATCGCTCATGTATGTGGCCACAATAAGTAGGCCAGATATTGCATTTGCAACTGGATTCCTCAGCAGATACATGCAATGTCCAACATCAACTCTATGGAAAGCTGCGAAAAGAATTCTAAGATACCTGAAACAAACAAAAGAAAAGGGATTAGTATACAAGCAACAAGAAAATAAACACTTACTCAGTTTTTCAGATGCTGATTGGGGAGGAACTAGAGACGATCGCAAAAGTATCAGCGGAGTAGCCATATTCCACTGTGGCAATCTGGTAAGCTGGAGTTCAAAGAAGCAGTCAACTGTTGCCCTCTCAACGGCTGAATCGGAATATGTGGCGGCATCACAAACTGTAAGCGAAACAGTGTTTATTAGAGGAGTGTTAAAAGACTTACAATTTGATAATGATTTATATTGTGTTATGCTAATAGATAATCAAAGTACTATTAAGATGATCGAAAGTTATGAAAATAGTAAGAGAACTAAACACATAGATATAAAAGTACATTTTATCAAAGATATTGTAAACAAAGGTTTGATAACAGTAAAATATGTAACTTCAAATGAAAATAGAGCTGATATACTTACGAAGTCATTGCCAAAGGTCAGGCACAACTATTTATGTGAACTATTAGGTTTGTATTGAATCAAAGTTCTTAGGTAACAACAATGTTGTTCAATGTTAGAAAACCTATGTTATTAATGTTATTTTAAATAGATTTGAGATAATATGCGGTTGATTTATCTCCTAGTGTTTATTAGATTAGTTATTAAAATGTAATCATTTATGTTGTAGCTCTCAGGCAAAAGAAAATGTATGATTTTGTTATTCATAATATTTCGTGGATATGTTGACTTATTTGATTGATGTCAAATGTAAACTGTCTAAAGTCGAATAGAATGGAACATCGTGTGTAGCCATTATTTTGTCAATGTACGTTACTAAAGTTTTATTGTAAGGTACAAGTCCAAGTTTATTTTGTAAAGCTTTTTTAAATGTAGGTAACTTGAACTTGAGCCGGGGTATTGGAATAAAGGTTTATTATCTGTGTGAACGATAAAGAGTGATCTGTTTCATAGAGTGGACTCACTCAATCTTTCAGTATAAGTTTGCAGTAATGGTGTCTCTCGGTTTGAAGCAAGGTTCTGAATATTGTTTTTAGTTAAAATGTAAACCCTAACTTTCTTCCTAATTACACGTATCTAACTTGATAATGGAGTATTATTCTCAATAGAGACAAATCTAATAATAAATAATAAATAATGCTGGACAATTCACACAGCATTATCTAGCCCCAAGGTAAGCAGAGCTTGTGTTATGGGTACTAGATAACTGATATACGTAATATTATACATTACATAGATAGATATTTTTTATTATACATAGAAAACACCCAGACCAACGGAACAAATTTCTGCAGATCGTACACAAATTTGTTCCGAGGCGGGGATCGAACCCGCAACCTCTTGCGTCGCAGGCAGACTCTCGCCCGCTGCGCCACTGAGGTCGTTCATAATGCACTCAAACTCGACGGCTTTTCGTTGATTCGTTAAAAAACTGGCCTAATGCAATTTGACTCGCATACGGAGGGTCCCTTCCATCGCCTGTCCGTACGTCAACGACTGAAATGTCATGGTACCTACAGCACAGTACAGCACATACAATTTACGCCATCGCTGAAAATAACGAACGAACCTTTTTTATACAGTTTTTCAACAAATAACGAGTAAATCGTTATTTTACCGCAAAACTAGTTGATTCTTTCAACTGGTTATTTCATTCATGCGCGAACGAAACACATGGACAGATAACCCAAGTAAGAACATTTGACTGTCGAGATTCATAATTCTATTTAACTGCTCATTAAAACAATCTTAATCCCTCGGCACGCGAGTACTCGCACTTGACGGACCTTGTTTTAAGGTCCGTCAAGTGCGAGTACTCGCGTGCCGAGGGATTCGAACATTTGTCAATTATACAAATAATTAGGATACACGATATTATAGGGAATGGATGGAGACTGTTATTTTATTGCATTAAGAGAGTGTTTGCCATTTTGTGAAAAGGCAATAGGAAATAGGATTTCGCGTTTATAGGTGCGGCGCAGAGCATGAGTTTTAGGAACGTTGCAAGTGCAAAAATGGAGTTTTCGAAATTTCAAAAACTTTTGAAATGTACAAACCAATACCTTTCATTTGATACCTCATTTGCTTCCATAGACCTATTTTGAAAATTCAACATCACAATTCGTACTGAAAAAAAAAACATTTTCATAATTCATTTATTTCTTTAAATCTGGAAATGTATAATTATTATAGTTAATAGCTGATGTAGTACTGAGATATTCAAGAAAGAAGGAGGACGGACAGAGCGAGACCACAAGGGTTTCGAAACTCTAAAAAAATAAAGTTTTGGCATCAGTAATCTAATAAAGCAAAGAAGTACGTTGTAATAAAGTGCGCTGATTTGAGACCACTGCACGAACCATAGACAGATTTTTTTCACTACGCGCAAACACGAATAGCGATTTGAAGTGCCAGCATGTCATACTCCCTTAGTAAAATCGTGGACGGACGAAAACACCCTCTTACCTCAATTGAATTGACAAAGTTGTCATTTCCATGTCAACTTTCATTGCTGCCAAACTCACATGAAATCATGTTATGTCAAGCCCATTATAATCTCTTTGCATGCGTGATTCAGAGTGAATTACGCAATTTTTTTTTAAATTCCTGTGCAAATGAATATGTGCTTATTTTAGTGATCAGCTTTTCTGCTAAACGGAGTCCCAAATATTTTGGGCTCTCCGATTAGGTGAGTTAACCGTTATTTTTGAAGTCTGTAAAAGCAAAAGGTATATGTAAAGCAGATTCAAGCAGAATTATGTGCATCCAAAACAATCGTTCTTTTAGCAGTAGGAATACGAGTATACCAAGTGGATATCCACCGTATCCATGTGAAATATCATAGTACTGATAATACCTACAATACGTCCTCCCTCATCCATACACGTACCTATTTACGATTTGTACCAATGTACAAGCTAAGTATAGCATGCGTTGCCTATTTTATGTGTAGTGAACTCTCTAGGCTTTATTATTTTTTGCAGATCTGGTATAACCGATATGGAAAAACTTGCAAAATATAAACCAAAAACTAAAAAACCTGCTCCCAAGCCCAAAACTCCAAAAAAACGAAAACAAAGTGACGGTATTTAGTATTTTCAAAGATCTAAGTTAAAATTATACAACTCCACTGAGCTTATGGTTGTCTAAAACAGTGTGGTGTAGTATAAGGTTTAATACTGATTAAATTTTCAAAATCAGCGTGTACTTCAATATTTGCATGATTGCAGGACCAACTTGCTCTATGTTTCTTGCTGAAATAACAAAAAAACTGGCAGCCAGACGAAGACAAGGTGAAGAGGCGAATCCAAGAAATATAGTTCGTAAGTAAAACACTTTCTACCCTTGCTTAATAAGCACACATCTTAATTTAAAAATCTGCAAGACAGCTGATTAAGTACGACGACCTCGCATGTATGACGCAGGAGGTTGCGGGTTCGATTCCCGCCTCGGGACAAATGTGTATACGATCTGCAGACAATTTTGTTCAGGGTGTTCTGGTCGTTTTCTATGTATAGTAAAAAATATCTATCTATGTATTGTATTATATTATGTATATCAGTTATCTAGTACCCATAAATGTATAATTTTGAAACTGTGTGTGATTTTCTGTTTTTTGTGATATGGGTTTTTTTTGCCTGAAATAAACGAATTTATTATTATTTATTATTATAAAACAAGCTCTGCTTAGCTTGGGGGTAGATAGTGCTGTGTGAATTGTCCACCAAAATTTATTTATTATGTATTTAATAAAACAGTGTTTTTATTGACAGAAACGATAATTGATAGCCTCACAAATGCATTGCCAGTCATATTCTCACGGAAATCATCCGAACAAAGAGACTCTACTGCAATTGAAAATGTTACGACTCTACCACCAGAGTTACTTCCAATGGACATCTTGGAAATCCCCTGTCCGGTAGCAGAAGAAAGCTTGACGGACCTTGTGCAAGAAGTATCTACAACACCTGATAAAACTGGCTTTAAAATGCCTAAAATGCCCCTCGTCAATAGCGAAGTTATAAAAATAGCGATTGAGAAGGGGAAAAAGGCGATCATGCAAGATGCTTCTACTGATACTACAGACTCACATGACATGGCTAGTGAGCTTGTGAAGCATGTAAGCACATTGCGGAGGATATCATTGATAGCAGAAGAATTCAACCAGAAAACTGGTAAACTACAATTTGTATTAATTTCAACCTAAGTGATTTGAATGGTTTCCTTACCTACTTTTATAACAATAAACCAGCTGATTGAGTTTTGGATGGTGTTTTGCTATAAATCCGAATAGCAACAACATTGTTGACATATTACTAAGTTTCAATAGCTTTTATACAAAAACTTGTAGCTGGGTCGTTTCTATGCTATGTTTTATTTCATTTCAGCTAAAAATTTAAAAGAAATAGTAGACAGCGTTCAAGAAGACCTGATGCACAAACTGGAAGAAATCCAAGAAGAACAGAGAGTTACAGCTGCTGCAATTGTAGCTCAAGCAATGGAAGTGAAACAATTCGAGGGGAGTCCCACAAAAGACGATGATGATGATGATGAAACAGATTGAGTGACAGAAGATTATAAACTTTTTGAAGACAACATATTTCATTATGATTGATGTATCTTGTCAAACAAACAAAATTTCAGAAAAATATAAAATTGGCAATGATTTGAGAATAAAATTTTTGTGTATGTTTTGAGTAGCTTTGGCAAAATTTGTGTAAATCAATCAAGTAATTACACAGCAAGGTAAAAGTTTTGTTGAATTTCCAAAAATATTTTGAATAATACACCCGTATCTTCGATGAGATAGAAAAACAAAATCCACGGTGATGGTCCCCTACTAATCTGCTTATAGCATTCCGTTTGATAAGGTAGGTGAAGCGAGCGGCTCGAAATAAACAAAAGGTTTTTGCAATTTCTGCGTTCTACAAGTAGAAATTTAAGTAGCAGATGAGTTGTGTGTTGCGGCCATTATTGACATGTAAACCCATGCTTACTCAAACTTTGGATCAATTTGTCGTTTTGAAGTACTCAGTACAAGCGTTGTTCAAAATACCTACAACAGGTATGAGTGTTAAACCGAGATTTACAGTCCGCGTACTGTGACTTTTCTAAGGTTAGTCCCTCTTTATATCGTACTCAGTACAAGCGTGGCTCGTTAAGAACAATCAACAGTTATGAGTGCTAAACCGATAAACATGTAGAGATGTTTTACTTGTTGTGTTAATATTAATAGAGTCCAAAACGAAAATTTATTTATTTGTATCATGGAGCAGGGACTAAGAAATTTTCCCACGTCCCTCACAACAAATCCCACCGCACTTATAATTCTTCAGCCAAACCTATGTTTTGCATGCAGCAAAATCGAGTTAAGATTTAAATTTGCCCGAAGGTTTTGTGCACCATGGAGTTGTATGCTTCTAACCCATTTGGCGCGGGCGGCAGTGTTGCCGCTTAGCGATTTTGTCGCTTGATCTAGGAGACTTTTAACTGCTTTGCCGAATTTTTTTTCAGATTAAAATACTAAACAGATAAGGACCGGTTTCTTGAATTCAATAATTATTTTAGGATACATTTGAAAATTTAACAGACTTGTCACACAGCTACATTTTGCTTGATAACGTCCTTTTGAAACTCAAAACCGTAATAACTAACAAATAACAAACAGTACAGAATCAGAAACTTCGACTGCACTTTTGAAAAAAAATCTCATTTCCTAATTCATCAATCAAATCTATATTTATAAAAGAGAAGAGAAAACTGGGTCTCTGAAACTACAAGAGCTACGAAGCTGAAATTTTGCATGGAGTTTCCTTGTAGGACGTAGGCTAAGAACGCATTTTTTGTAAATTCGTATTCTAAGGTAGGTAATTAAAATGGGATCAGAGGTCATTTTGATAATAACTTCAGAACCGTAACTGTTGGCCCGTCAAAATTTGTAGCGTAGAAGGATGACTTGAAATAAACAGACGTGTTTCAGTGCTTTTTGAAATTCACACCCTAAAGGTCTCAGATGTGGTGTCCAAGTTAGGCGATTTGCGACAAAATCTCAGGAACTTAAAGAGCTACGAGGCTGAAATTTTGCATGGAGGTTTCTTTTACGACGTAGGCACCGCTAAGAAGGGATTTGTGGAATTCGATATCTAAGCTGGATACAATGGGGCTAAAGGTTATTTATATAATAACTTAAAAACAGTAACTGTTGGCCCGTCAAAGTTTGTAGCGCAGAAAAATTACACAAATTAAACAGACGTGTTTCGAGATTTTTAACTTTAACCCGGTTTGGATTAAAAGTTAGGCCAGTCACAGAATTATCAAGGTAATCTCAGGAACTACTGGAACAATAGAAAAGCTACGAGGTTGTTGCATGAAAATTTAGTTTAAGAAAAGTTAAAGTTCTCAGCACGATGCACCCCCATCCTGCTAAGAACAGTTTGTTTTTAATTCACATTTTTCGCTTACCTACTTAAATTCCTATCTGCGGTTTCAAACGCATGGTACTCAGGAAATAATACTCGTATGTACATTAGAGATATAGGTACTATTCGTTTAGTTACCCGAGTGTTTGTAAAACATTCTAGAGAAAACCGTGTGACTCAAGAATCTCTGAAACTACAAAAGCCAATCAAGAGAGAAATTGAGAATTAAGAATTATAGGATTTTTTAAAATATTTAAAAAAATAGTATTTTTCATAATAACTTTAAAATCGTAAAAGATTGATTATGTAACTTAAGCGGCGTACTTTACGTGGAAACCAACATTACATACGGTACTTATTTCTGAAATCCACGTGAATGAAATTGCAGGCGGGTCAGCTAGTCTCTAGTAAATCTAAAAAAATAATAATTTAAAATTCATCGTCTTATATTTAATTTCAATGCAACACAATATTTTTGTGCGTCTAAGCTGAAAACTTGGTAGAAACAGTCAAAAATCGCGAGCAATTTTATTCATCGTCCATGTAATCGCAACGATAAATCTATCGGAGTATTTCGTAAAGACATATTTAACGACTAACATTCTCATTTTTAGCAAAAACTTTAAAATTGTCGCAGTCAACATATGGATTTCAAGAACAACAATGAAAGTCCTAGAAGAATCGTAGCTGGGCAACAGTCTCCGACTCACAGAGAGATTTGTAAATCCAAAGATCAACAATCCGATGGTCGTAAGTTCAATCAACTTTTTCACTATAAAAACACAAATAAGGTTCGTAGTTAACCCGCTTACATCCATAATGAATTCAATCAACTTCATTACCTAAATAAATCGAAAAAACCAACAGTAACAATCTTTCTTACGTTTAATTTATACTTGTTAAGAAATCTTTATCCTGACTCAATAAACAATGCACAGACCAAACCGCTGCTGGTGGTTGAGACTTGATATTTGAAGATCGATCTCTGTCATCGGATAAACAACAGAACGCGCGTGTGCACCCCGCCCGGCTCTAAAATACAAAACTCAAATATACTTTCGCAATCCAAAACTTGGCCTCCCACCACAGAATCCAATCGATGTTACCTAAGCAGTGAGCGCGGCATATGACTAATATTTTTAAATTTACGAATTATCCTTATTGTTCTCCATTTAACACAAAAATTTCCACGCGGGCGAAGCAGCGGGGAGCAGCTAGTCATTAATAAATAAACATCACCTGCCTAAATTATATTTATTAATAAAAACCTCAATTTGAAAGTACAAAATAAGTGAAAATTCAAAAAGAGTTCAACTTTATATTGTATTTAAAAACATGATCCGTTATGTGCCAGTATAACTTGCGCGAAGAGGGTTTCGAACATTTGTCAATCAAAAGCTATTTTAGGTGCCGGGACTGCTATCAATACCGATAAAAAATAGGTATTTCAGATGGATCGCTCTGCAAACTGAGGAAATAAGGGGTTAGGTACTGGTATTTTTTTGGACTTTTTCAAAATATTTCTAAAAGTATGAAACATAGAAATTTAAAACTGTTTTGGAACCTTTAATTTGATACCCCACTTGCCTCTCTAGGTCTCTTTTGAAATTTCAACATCACAATTTGTAATGAAAAATTTAATTTATTTATTTATATATATTTTTCTTGAAATCAATAATGGCGCACAAAGTGTATTATTATTTAAAATTTAAAGTAAATAGCAACAATAGTTACTGAAATATTCAAGAAAGAAGTAGGACGGACAGAGCGAGGTCAGGTCAGGGAGATCATTTTTAAAGTTTCGAAACCGATCACAAACCCTAAAAACGAACACTGTCTCTGATGTTCCAATTCACTGGATTTTTGCTAGTTCATGGCCATTCAAACGGTATACCACATGTTTCAAAAGTACATAAAATATGTAAAAAATCAGCGTTTATTTTAAAATCTGCCATTTCAAATACTCTATAAAAAACCAAATTTTGTCTTCTTATCATGTTGATCTTATCGTATTGTAAGCAGTACGTGGAAATAGGTACTCAATTATAATAATAATCATTTTATACAGACTAGAAAATGTACAGATCTTGTTTAGGTTATGCTACGGTCCAACTAACATACAAGTCGGGCGTATTAACATGATACTTGCACATTGGTCATGGTCAAGGTCGATTCACGCATGTCAGTGAAGTCACAGTTGCGGCAACATATTCGCTCAGTTCAGTGTCAGTGATAAAGTTTTGCGTCATCGTCGTGATTTAATTCACACATGTCAGTACTCGGATTACGGATCTTCAGTGAAAACGTGTCCGTCATCAAGTAGGTATCGTGATTGATGCTATGGCTCTGTTCAATACTACGTAGTATTGAACCGTGCTAGCTAGCAATAATAGCTATTGTTCTAGACGAAGAAGAAGAAAGCAACATCAAGGAAAAAAGAGAAGATGGGTGCATGAAGGATAGCAATTAAGAGAGACAGAAAGAGAATTCATGACATTATAAAAATGGTTTTGTATTTCGAATTCATGTCATCAACATCAGCCTATCACAGCAGGACATAAGCCTCCCCTAATGAGCGCCATAACGCCCTGTCTTCAGCTTGCCGCATCCAGCATCTGCCAGCAGTCTTTTATAAATCGTCATCACACCTGGTCGGAGGGCGTCTTACACTACGTTTGCCGAGTCGCGGTCTCCACTCAAGAACACGTTTACCCCAGCAGTTGTCAGTTTTTCTCAAGATATGGCTAGCCCACTGCCACTTCAGCTTGCTAATCCTTTGAGCTATGTCGATAACCTTAGTTCTTTGTCGGATGACTGTATTCGTTGCGAATCCTATCCTTCAGAGAAACTCCAACCTCCTCTCACCTTAGCTCGCTGAGCGACATTAAACTGGTGGACCAGCCCTACCATGAGTGTTCACGTCTCAGCTCCGTAGGTCGGTGACGTGACGGGTAGGACGCAGTGATTGAAAACTTTCGTTTTCAAGCATTGCGGTATGGATGACGATCCTAGAAGTCTTGACGTAGTATCCCAAACACTGCCCAACCTAGATGCAATTTCGAGCAGGATCTCCAAATTGTTTTTACTCAACTGCAGAACCTGCCCAAGGTAAGTGTGTTCGGAAACAGTTTCGGGAAGGTGGTCATGTACGACGACCGGTCCCGGATCAATGTGGCCATTGATCATGATTGTGGTTTTATCCAAGTGCATGCCAAGACCGATGCGTCGTAAGGCTGAAGCTAGGCCGTCCAGCATCCGGTTAAGCTCCTCCCAATTCATGTACTTTGTATGAAATCATACAAAACCTTACTTTCGCAAACCAATTCTATCAATTGCTCGTCCTTCATTATGTCGAGGTGTCCGTGATCCGACAAATAATATCGTTGTCAACAAATACGTCCGTGATTGCTGGTATCGGCACTGACACTAAGAGCAATGTGTCGTCACTGACACTGAAAAGTGGGGATACGTTCATAGACAATGTATGAAGAGAGTATTTCGCACTGTGCCGGTACTGTGTCGGATTTGTGGCTTCACTAATATGTCTGAATCGACATCATTCAAGCCAGGTGTCATGTTAATTCGCCCGGCTTGTATATACAATAAAAATTAAATTAAGTTGCTAAATGACACGTTATGTTACGGCTAGGAGTGTAGATGATGAAATCAGGGTGTCAGTTGACGACACGTCGGTGTCCCCTTGCAAGCGGCCAGTGAACCGTCGGAACTAGACACCTTTCATTTATTTATTTATTAATTTATTTAATAGTTCACAAAACAGAGTAAGATCCTTATAAAGACAGTAGGTATGTACATTGTTGTTACGAGCTAGATTTTACCCAAATATGCAAACATAACAAGTACAGAAACCTTTCGGCCAAAACTCTGCACATAAGTAGGTGGAGAGTTAGAACTTTGACCATAAATGTATTAAACCTTATGGTGAGAGTCCAGCTTCTCGACGCGCACCGAAAATTCAGTTTTCATTTTCATCCACATTCCACAGCCTTGGTCTCCACACAGTAGTGGACGTCGTCAATGAGGCGACTCCACAGACGAAAGGGATCTGGGAGATCAAATACCGAGTCCCAGGGATTGGAGAGCAAAAACCAACAATCCGTATAATCTTGAAATTTTGCAGATGGCTAGAAGATAAAAATCGAATACGCGGAAGAAAATAAAAGTCAAGTTATTGAAATGTTTTTAAAGCAACTTATGAAATAAGTAGATGATGTGGATGCCCAGCATTATTTATTTATTTTATTGGTTAATTTATTATATTTGTCTTGTAGAAAAAAAATCTAGCTCTTTCCAACGAAAGAAATTCCATAGTAAGGTCCCAAGAATTACAAGAGTGTCAAACATAGATTGTCAGAAACCGGAAGGATTTCTGGACACACCTGTATTATTAGGTAATGTTAGATATACCTACATTTCTCAAATTAATAATACATACTTTTGTTTTTAAAAATATTTATATTCAAGATTATTTATAGTGTTTAACACAAATTTAATAGGGGCCCCATGTTCTTAATTCTTAATTCTTTATTGCACTAATAAAACCTTATTACAAGAGAGGTATCGCAAAGGCGAGCTTAACCCTAAAAAGAGTTCTCTTCCAGCAAACCTTAATGAGAGAGGGAGACATGTGTGTATAAGTGGGCAAGAGTGCAAAAGATATAATGATAGAAAATACCTACTAATTGCATAAACTATGTTTGGTCGAATGACAAAAAACTAATTTCATTTTAATAACTTTTGTTTGGTATAACAACGTTTGATATTATTATATTGAGCATTTGATATAATTTTAGAATGTGTAATAATACAACAGATGATTTAATATTTATTTGTTTTAACAACATAACCGATAATACTTAGATAAAATAAATTTATTTGTTATAATTTTATATGAAATATGATCATAACTGATGCTTTGTAACTCACATTTCATAATTTTTATTGGCATATTTCTTATTTCCTATAAAATTCTATTGGTAATCTATTTATTTCTATAAGATGTGTGTGGTATAAGATTCATTTGATATAATTTTAGATGATATAACTTACATTTAATTTATGTATAAATAGCATAATACTCCTGTCATTCATTTGGCCAATTCTTGAGTCAAAAAATATGTATAGGACCATAATGAAAAAGCACATGACGTTTGGTCGAATGACAAAAAAACAACACTTACCAACAAATTTCAAATTGTATTTGAAATTTGTTAGTAAGGTTGATAGGGTTGTATACGAAAAGTGTTTTTTTAAGTGTTTGTATTTATACCTTTTGAATATTATGGGTATATATTATTAGTTATGTGTAAGATCACATGAAACTTAGGTCAAATAAAATTGTTAAGTTCATGTTAGTTGTAATGTAAATTAATATATGTGATATTAGGTGTATTGTACATGTATATCAAATGAAATTATACGAAATAAAATTAGGTTAGGTCAGGGTAAGTTTAGTTTTTTTGTCATTCTACCAAAAGTCATACAACCTAAGGCACATTGCTCACTGGTAAGGCAATGACGTCGCGTGGTCGAGGCTTGATCTTTATGTAGAGTCGAGGCAGCGGGTGAATATTCCTTTCTGCAAACGCTTGCTGGAGAAATGCCTCGCCTCGACTCCACGTCTCGAACTTGCCCCTGCGTCTACCTCGCGCCGACCTTGACGAGGCTCCAGCAGGGAAGATTTGTTCCATTTTTTTTTTAAAAAGGAAGCCTTTGTGTGGTACGCCACTTTTACGCCTTTACCTTGATGCCGGAGTCACTGCCTTGACTCTGAGTCCGGTATAACCTAACTTTAATATTAACTTGGTATCTTTGCATCTTGTGGTTCAGTTTCTTAATCATTTTAGGAGATAAGAAAGCTGGTCCTATCCAAACTACAAAACCTTCATTAAAGCATATTTCAGGTAACAACTTTTCTGTTGCTAGCATATAAGTTCTTTCTTTTAAACTTTCTTTGCTTTTACCGACTTCTGCAGAAGGTTCAATGTTCGGATGTATGTATTTTTAAGTGGATGTTCGTCTTGCTCCGTCAGTTATGGAATAGAACGATTTTTAAAATTATTTAGTTAATGAACTTATTGATGGAGAATAACCATGAATCGGTCCCATAAAATGTATTCACGAGGGATTAGTCTTTATCCTGTCAAGCTTAACAAACAACATAATTCGTTTGAAAAAAATCAAGACTAGTTACAACAATTTTGGTGATATTTTGTTCGCCTATGAATAACCCCCTAATCTAACATTTTTTTATAAGTTGCAAAATGTTTTATTCTCTATGTTTATTTTATAGAAGTAAAGTCTTAGCTGTTGTTTAGACGTTAAAAGTTTGATGGTTTGAGTAGATTTCTAATCCATGCCGTTAATTATAAAAACATTTAATGAGTAGTCTTGAATGGAGTAAATCGCAGACTGCGTCATCATAACATGAGAAGTCGCAGCGAGCTATAGATATATGTATAGAAAGAGCTGTGCTCGGAGTTTCTCAAGGACAGGATTTGTAACGCATATATCCGATAGAGAAACAAAGTTTCTAAGTTTGTTAAGTCTATTGTTTTAAAATGAAAATAGAAACTTAAAACATATTTTTTCAGTTATCGGTTCCAAACCCAGCCATATACCACGTCGTAAAATATCGTATCAGTCTAAAGAAGCCAACTCTGAAGAACCTAAAAAAAAGATTCACTCTTCGCACAAGTTTCACGTGGACGCTATACCGACTAGAAATGTGCAACAAGTTCAGTTGTTGATTAATCAAGGTACTTTGATGTTTTGTTTATTTACTAATACTAGCCTTTACCCGTGACTGCACTCTAGTGGTAAAGTCACGTGTATTAATTAAGTACACTTGTAGTACCTTGTCTTATTAAGGTGCGTTTATTAACGGACAGAACGCGGTCGTCCAGTAAGTTGTGAAATGACAACTACCTAAGTTACCTAAGAGGAGATACCTAAGTTGTCATTCCGTAATCATGGCTCTGGAACACAAAACAACATAAATTGTGATTGAGATGGATCCTCCGTAGCGATTGGACAGATTTTCAGCTGCACAGATTCTCAGCTGGACAGTCGACAGATTAAAAAAAAATAAACTGAGATAATGGCTCCTCGCTTAATAATTTATAACCCCTTGCAAAGAGTACCTGCAAAGTTGCAATTATTTGTATTTATTGCACGCTCTGCACTTGCAGTCTCATTTCCTTTGCATGGTACTCCTCGTCAATGAGTCTGAAAGCTCTTCGTTCTATCGAGTCTAAGGCTGCAAGCTGGTACTTGGCCGAGCCGTCCCAAACATGACAGCAATACTCCAAACCACTCGGGCGCGCAGATGGTACTTCGAGAAAAAAATGCGGCTTGCTTCGCTCGCCGTTGTTTATTTTTTGTTTGCAATACGTACTTGAATATCTAATAGTCTAGTCTGGAAAGGTTGCTTGGCAGATCGCTCATAGCGATAAGGCCTTCCATTGTACATACAACGTTATATGTATTAATCTCTCTGTCCTGTGTATCTGTTTTATTTGGTATTCATTAAAGAGTAATTGTATTGAGTTACGCCCTATTTTGTAGTACATTTTTTCTATCTCAAAATTATTTGCTGATTTCCGATAAAAGTCGCAATACTAATGCTGTTTATACTCACCATTGTCTTAGCTTAAACCAGACCTCACCAAACTTCAAAATTACAGAGGCTCGCTCCGCTCGTCGTTATTTATATACGTAACTTTGTATCTAACCACCGCAGTCATTTCAATTTTCAGCTCGCTCCGCTTGCTGCTATAATTAATTAAAAAAGTAACATAAATTTCGGCACATGCATATTTATTTTTTTCCTTTATTTTCGTTGTTGTTAATCGCCGAAAAACATTGTACAAATGTTTCAAGTATCTCTGTTCGCCGTTATCTTGCAATACTTGTCTTTTTGCTATCCTCACCACTCGCTCCACTGGCGGATATTTATATCTGTTTATTTATTTTGTCATAGGTATGACAAACTAAGTAACTTTTTACCAAACATCTGAAGAAACCGAAGAAGTTAAAAAATATCGCGAATCGCTTTAGTCTTTGAAGTGGGATTTCCCATCAATGTTTTTAGTATTATGTATATTGGTATTTTGCATTGGAATTTATTCTCAATCATTAGCTATCATATAAATCAATTGTGAATGTTTTGAATTTGTGTGGGTAATAATAGAGACCCTAGTCGATGGTCTTTAATGTAGTAAGTATACAAAAGTATACAACAGGCTATTGTTATCGGTTACTCAAATTGAAGCACGAAGAGTCAGCCCTTGCGTCTAAATAGGAGTCCATTAAAATAACAACATGTTTAGTATTATTTATGTCATGGACTGTACACTGTCTGTCCAGTTGCTAATCTGTCTAGCTGAGAATCTGTCCAGCTGAGAATCTGTATAGCTGAGAATCTGACCTGATGCAAATCTGTCCAATTGCTAGCCAGGATGCCCTGCCTAGCAGTTCAACAGATTCGTTGGACTTTAAAATTTATTTTGTACTTTTTTGACAAAGAAAATAACAATTAAGTAATAGAAACAAATTAGTATTACTGTTAGAAACAAATTAATTTTACTGTTCACAATAGAAACAATTGAGATTTCAGCAGACTGTTGCAGAAATTCCAGTCGGAAACTTAACCAAGACGCTGGCAGCATTGCCGCGCTGTATGGCAATGCTGATCGGCTGCGCCAGATATTCCGTTGATAAATATTTTGTTATAATAATAACCCATTGATAATTTTCGTGAACATGATAGTTAACCCCCGAATACTCGAACGCATCTCAGGTTTAAGCACGTCTCAAGTGACGATTTTTTGACACATTTTCATTAAATTACCTATGTCAAAAAACCGCGACTTAAGACGAGCTTAAATGTAAGTTGCGATTGAGTATTGGGGGTAAAAGTTTTAATCCAAGTGTACACATACATATGAATTCAGCAGCCTAATAGCTATGTGGTATGGAATTATATGGCTAATATTAGCAAAATAAGTTTTAGAATTTGATCACTAGTTCTCGAGACTTATTTATCGGTCTAAAATTTATATAATTAACTTCCTATTGTATTCTATTCTAACATAAAAAGTCTACCTCTTTATGGTGGATAGGATATTTATAGACCCAGAGTCAGACTCAATAACTTAAATTCATAAGGCTTCCAAAATAAGTACTGAGGCAAGTAAAATTTTATACTTTAAATTATAGTCAAATAAGAAATAAGGTTATTGATTTTTCTTTATTTCAATTTTTGTCCACAAGTGGAAGAAGTATAAAAGAAACCACTAGTATCGTTTCAGTTATGATGAGTCATCATTATACTTTTGTCGTAATTCATGTTTTTTAAAATGATTCAGGTTTGTACGCGGAGGAGAAAAGGCAAGGGTTATCACTCGCAACTACAAGGCCCCTTCCAAGTCTAGACCAAATATACGTAAGAAATAATGTGCAGAACACAGACAGATATACCAGTAAGCATTTTATCTAAACCTTAACTACTCAACTACCACCGTTTTTCTATAAAATATTTTTTTTCTTCTATAAAATTAGCCAACTGTCCAATAAAGATGCGGCACGTCTAAACGGAGACTAGCCATGTGCGAAAAACATATGTATTATTTGTGTACAATTGTGTGCGCAAACACTGGTGCACTCTCTATCCTGATAGTATGGGAAGACGGAAGTGCCCATTTGAACACAGAGGTTGACATTCGCGGTTTCAACTGCGTCTGTCCTATTTAAGATTATTTATCGGGTATTTATCGCGTACCTTTTGCTTTCTTTTCCCCAACGTTTCAACCGCGTTACAGCGATCGTGGTCACGGGGTGTCGCCCCGTGACTACGATCGCTGTAACGTGGTTGAAACGTTACCGATAAATAATCTTAAATATGTTATAAATAAGTCGCGAAAGTTTAAAAAATGCGTCTGTCCTGTTTGTGTCCCAATCGGGGGGAGGGAAGGTGACGGCTGAATGGGGTCGGCGAGTGTGTGGAATGGTGTTACGTCCTTCTCAGGGCGTCGAGTCCCACATAATTGTGGTACATATGAATAGACTGGTCGTGGGCGACCAGTCTAAAAAGGAGCACGCTCTATTCCCTCACTCTCACTATCCAATAAAAGGCATAACTAAACGACCACGAGAGGTCAGAAGCTGTGTTAACGGCTTAGCGTGCTTTCCGAGGCATGGTCGAAAAGCACGCTAAGCCTCGGATGTCGGTTTTACAACCGTAAGACCGACATAAGAGATTTCGTGCTAAAAGCGTGTCGAACCTTAAAAGAAATGCAATGTTCTTGCACTTTTGTAGACTTACCAATTGGTGGTAGGGTTGCTTCGGGCGCGTCACCAACTAACACACCTTACATTTCGGATCTCAAGTAAATATCACTTTCAGATCTGTTCCTAGAATTGACCAATCCTGTACCGGATAACTCCCGCGCAACCAATTTATTTTGTAGAAACTCCGCACTACCAAGCGCCAACGTTTCTAAGCGTAAGATACCAAATACTACTCGTATAACTTATTTAATAATAACTTTTGTAGTACACTAGGCGAAGGTCTGTCTTCGAAGCCGAAGGTTGAGGACTCGATTCCCTGTCTAGGAATTGTATTGCTATAATAAAATTGCCCCGGATCTGGGGTCTACTTTGAAAAACGAAAAAAGTTGGTTGTTAGTTAAGTTGTTCAACAGCGATCACACACAACGAACAACCTTACCACCATGTTGGTTCGAGCGCGTCATCAACTGACACCATACGTTTCGGATCCCTAATAATAAATGACAGTCTATGTATTTCATACATTAAGGTCATGGAATACGTATTGCATGACCTTAATGTATGAAATACATAGACTATGACTGTTGTTATCTGATACGTATCAGATAACAAAGAGAAGGGATATCGAAGAGGAGTGTAGCATAATACAGCGTTAATGGCGCTTATTACGGTAGGCCTATATCCAGCGGTGGATAAGTATAGGCTGATGATGTTGATGATGAACGTCATCGAAAAATGGATCTGCATTCTCTCGATTTGTGCGGTCCGACGTCATCCATCAACTTGGTTAACGGTCTCGTTTTTCAAAGCAGACCTCCTAGCCTGTGTTTGCTACGCAAGTAGTAAGGTTCTGGTTGCCGACCTAGCAGGAGGGATACGTGTCTCACGACCAAAAAACAATCGTGATAATATGATGGGCCGAGTAGCTGGAGAATAAGCTTAATTCTGAACCCAACAATACTTGATTGTTATATTTAGCAGTAAGGCTTTTTATCGTCGGCCCACGTTTCACTAATGAGCTATCTTTCTGAAAGTTCTATAAGAATATAAAAAAAAATAGGTCTGTCAAAATCCCATCACCAACGCGGACATGATCATACCTTAATTTGTTTATGCTAAATTTTAGAAATAAGAGCTGAGAGCAAGAACCGTACGCTCACTGTTTCGAGCTTGGAATCGTATGGCACTAGCTGTCCGGGACCTAAAAAGAGTCCAGATATTATAAGCGATTGGCTGGCGAATATTGACGACACGAATATGGACAACGAATCAGGTAATCAAGGGTATCATAATACAGCATTAATTGCGCTCCGATTTGCAGCTTTTTCTTTAGCTATCATCATCATCATTAGGCTTTATTAGTCAACAGCTGGACATAGGCCGCCCCTAATGAGCTCATAGCGCCCTGTCTTCAGCAAGCCGCATCCAGCATCTGCCAGCAGTCTTTCGCAAATCGTCATACCACCTGGTCTGAGGGCGTCCTACACTACGTTTGTCGGTTCTTCTCGAGATATGACCAGCCCACTGCCACGTCCGCTTGCTAATCCTATGAGCTATGTCGATAACCTTAGTTCTCTCTCTGATGTATTTGTTGCGAATCATATTCTTCAGAGAAACTCCGAGCATAGCTCTCTCCATAGCTCGCTGGGCTGGCTGGGCTGGCTTTAGCTATAATAATAATAATAATAATCATTTATTTCAGACCATAGAAAAGTTACAGATCTTATTTAACTTATGCTACAGTCCATAGTAATATATACCTTAAAACTAACATACATAAAACATTAAAAACTTAACTAATGACACGTTTTTCTGTGATAACGGCGACGACGTGTAAATGACGCAATCAGGGTGTCAGCTGGTGACGATGCACGGCGGTGTCTCCTTGCAGGCGGCCAGTGAACCGTCGGAACTTGACACCCATCGGCCAAAACTCTGCCGATAGAGATGCTATGCTTGGCTAATATTCTAGTTGTGAGCTAAGCATAAAACTCCTGAACGACGAATAGTTTGCTAAATAATTTGTACTTAAGATTTTAAAGTAATTCGCCGTTAATCAACTGCTCGACGCTAACGTCGGCCGAGTTCAAGATGACGTGACGTTGATCGCTTGTCCACTGTTACCCGGACGTCACCTATAACGATATTATTTTAAAGCTGTATCACATAGCGCTGTCACTTATTGCAACATAATTAATTGTCTTTCATCAGTTAGCCATGTCATGACCCCAACGAAGAACTAATCTTCATTTCGGATTTTGTAATATACTCCACGTACATCTCGAAGGTTGACGCTCAATAAAATATGATCACGGACAGTTTTGTGGATGCTTACACGATGATCTTGTAGATTACATTGCCGGTGACAGAGGAACATACGACACGATCATCACCGATAACGAAAAGAAGAGGAGGCTTAGAAAAATCGGTTCGTCACAATCTAAAACCGAGTTCATCCTTTTTGTCGTCTAGTGTCCACACGCACTGAAGGTTCTGCCAGAAAACCAGTTTTGCTCAACATTTGGTAGAGCAACATTAAGCTGAGGTGGGGCCTATTGGGCGGGCACTCGTTTATTGTTGTTTATATGGTACAGTTTAGGATAATTCTGAAATACTTGTATAAAGTTTAAGTTTTCCTTTGAGCGCCAAAAAAAAAAATAGCAACTCCAGTTTTAGCGGTCGCGCCGAACTACTCAAATCTTCGGCGGCTGGATGACGGCGCTCGAGTGACATGCGTGTGGTAGACAAGCGACCATAGTACGTAGACCTGTATGAATCGCTACTTCGTTGCCGTCATCTCGTCATCGGTGACGTTTCTTTGATGTCTGCGGTCATATACCAACATTCTCATTAGTTCTGATACTGGTCCTTCAATCACCATTTCATAAAACATTTTATAACATACTAGCTTCAATACTCAATATCTTCTTCTCTACTTCAATACTACTAGTACAATAAAGTATTTTTGTATTGTATTGTATTGTATTTTTCCTTAGATATCCTTTTTGCATATTGCTTTCTTTATTTTTTTAAGAGATTTTTAATATACATATAAGTGATTGAAACATAAACGGATATCAGTCAGATGTCTTCTTCTACGTCAAAGTATTTTTGAGTAAAAAAATACAATCACATTGTTTCAGTAAAACAACGTAGCAAAGAAGATTACTTCTATGCATTATTGAAAACTTTAAGTTTAATCGGCGCATAATTCTAAAACGGGCATCATTTTTTATTAAATATGCTCATGTAAAATATCGATTATGTCCGTATCTACTTTGCTGCCATCGAATAGACAGACATACTATTGATTTTATAATATTAGAGTGGATTTATTTTTACATTATTTCCTAGGATATCGCTCTGTAAGCCCTGAAAGCCGTTTGCCGTTGGACAACAAATCAAAAAGCTCATTTCTGTCAGGAATAGAAACAAGCAGCATCCCGGGAATCAATGTACATCACATATCGGAAAAAAGTTCCAGAAAATCTTTGGTATATGACAATGGCAATGGTAAGCAAATATATCAAACTATTAATATTTATCTCTGCAAGCACTACAAGAATGCTTTACTGTAGGTACACCAATAAAATACCTACATAACAATAATTAGGTAGGTACAATGAGTATAATGTTCGACCTTATCGTTTAGAAGGATCTCTTCTAAGCCTACAGGACTCGAAAGGAATTTAGGATATTGGTTAGCCACATTTGAACCGCGAAAGAAACGCCCCCATTTTGCATACATTTGTAGAGTCACTTGTTAATTCGTTGAATGTCGCATTTTTCAAAGTAAACCAAAACCGTCGAAATCATTGTGCATGCCCGGTGCGATAAGGTTTACAATTCTGAAATTTCGGAAAACTTTTTTCTCTCTCTTTTTTGAATAAGGCGTTTTAATATGAACTATTAGATCACATGATTCCACGAACACTAAATAAAAAATAAATAAAACGCAATCTATTTAGAATTTGAGATGACGTGAAACTTTTGCGGAAGCCACTGAGACCGTAAAGTAGAAACCGTAAATTGGTGCCTTTTACGATTTCTTCTTTAAGGTCTACGGTCTTTTCAATCTAGTCAAATGATATCAAAAAGCTTTTATTTTCGTTGCCCAGATAGTTCGTGGGGGATAAATCTTGCAACTGAATTTTAGACTAAATATCCTCAACCGATTAAGCTGAAATTTGGCATAGTAACATTATGTAAGTTCGGCAGCAATGCGATGTTATAGAACCATTGGGCTAATCTGATAATGGAGACGGCGCTATGGCGCTCATTAGGGGAGGCCTATGTCCAGCAGTGGACTAATATAGCTGGTGATGATGATAATGGAGACAAAAGGGTTCTAATATGTTTGGGACAAATCTTGCTACTGAATTTTAGTTCAGTTATTAACCGATGAGCTGAAATTTGGCGCACTTTTAAATTCAGTGACAATTCAATGTCATGATACCATCAAGCTTATCTTATGGTGGAGACAGGGGGTGTCCTTAGGAACACCTCAACGAAAAGAGTTTGTGTTTGCTGGATTAGTCTCTTCAAGCACTTTGCAGTCTTAGATTATAAAAGGTTGTTTTTAGAAGAAGTTTTTAGAGATATAATTCTCCAATATATTTTTAACAGATTTTGTAAAAAAAAAGATGCAAGAAGTAATAAAGAAACAAACAACTGGCAAAAGAAGCGCGAATGCTTGTGCGAAGAAAAATAATAGTATTTTCAACCCGTCTATCGACAGCACAAGAACTATAAAACCATGTAATGGTATGTATGATAATTTACACGTTACTGTTTATTTTTTCCTTATCTATACTAATATTATAAAAAGGAAAGAGGTGTTTGTTTGAATTTAATAGGTTTCGAAAGTAGGTACTGTACCGATTTGAAAAAATCTATCACCATTCGAATCCTACATTACCCTTGATGAACATAAGCTATAGAATATCGGGTATATTCTTAAGCCTAGGTTCATCAGGGAAGCCGTGGCGGAATGAAGAGAAATGAACTGCTAGTCTTCAATATTAGGATTGTTTTGATGCAACAAAATCTAATTCAAATCTCTTAATTTTAAACTGTATTTAAGTTTTTCGGGACATAAAACTATCCCTTGGGAATATACTTTTTATGTGACAATCGCAGGAATTTCTTCTATACAATAGTAAAATAATTTTTAAATTCGGTTAATTATTGACGAAAACAGCGACGAATATTACATAAAAATAAACATACAAACGAAAATAGACACTCCTGATTTTGAATTCGTTTAAAAATGCATTTATATTCGATTGTTCGATTTGACGACCTCTGTGGCGCGGTGGGCAAAGGCCTGCCTGCGACGCAGAAGGTTGCGTGTACGATTCCCGCCTCGGGACAAATGTGTGCACCATCTGCAGACATAATTTGTTCAGGGTGTTTTGGTCGTTTTCTATGTATAATTAAAAAACTATCTATGTACCTACTGTAATTTATTATGTATGTATATCATTTTTTCTGTACCCATAACACAAGCTCTGCTTAGCTTGGGGCTAGATAATGCTGTGTGAATTGTCCAGCATTATTTATTTATTTATTGTAGAGGACTGCCGAGAGCCGACGCTCTCGTGTTATTAGATTGGCGGTAGCCGCAAAATAGAAGTTTTTAATGAGGGGTTTTCGATTTTAATTTTTAAAAAGAAATAAATAGGTCCATATATCTCGATATGTGGCGGGGGCTTCAACTGGAAATTAGGGTATGTCAATGTCAAATGGAAGGAAAACAACCTTACTTCAAAATTGTTCTGAGTTCAAAATGGACCGATTTGGAAAAGTCCGTTTTCCTGACATTGACATACCTGACATTATTTCCAGTTGACGCCCTGCCATCTATTGAAATACCTGGATCTATTTTTTTTTCTTATAATAATAATAATAATGCTGGACAATTCACACAGCATTATCTAGCCCCAAGGTAAGCAGAGCTTGTGTTATGGGTACTAGATAACTGATATACGTAATATTATACATTACATAGATAGATATTTTTTATTATACATAGAAAACACCCAGACCAACGGAACGAATTTCTGCAGATCGTACACAAATTTGTTCCGAGGCGGGGATCGAACCCGCAACCTCTTGCGTCGCAGGCAGACTCTCGCCCGCTGCGCCACTGAGGTCGTCTTATTAATGCCAATCGAAAATCGCTCATTGGTCGAATACATATCGACATAGATTGTATATTGTATTATAATGTTGATTTCAATGGTATTTTTTACACAGATAAAATTATAGTGGATCAAAAGGTTTATATAAAACCAACATCAGATTCAACTAACATCAAAACTTATAAGACCAATCCGGGTGGCGACGGCAAGAAGTTTGTGCCAGGTATAAATAAAACGATAATAAAACGTACCTACATTACCAAGTCGAGCTGGCACGATTGTTATTTGTTTTTGGGGTTCCGTACCTCAAAAGGAAATAAGGAACCCTTATAGGGTCACTTTGATGTCCGTCTGCCAGTCTGTCAACCTCTTTTCTCACTTCATATGCTCAGGGTTCGTAACCTCTTGGAGTCGCGATTTTAATCAAACTACTAAGTCAACGCAGTCAAAGTTAAAGCGTTTTATGCCCATTTTTTATATTCCAAGGGAATCTCATGCACACAAAACCTCATAGGGTACTTCCCGTTGACCTAGAATCATGAAATTTGGCTAGAAGCAAGGTCATAAAGCTGTAAAAAGTAAAGGACAAAATTCAAAAGCTGTAACTTTTATTTTTATATCCTTTATGTAATTGTAATCAAATCAGATTTTTTGACGGCGGTTTCATACGTATGAAAGGGCAGGTTTCAGACAAATTTAGTAGCATTGCCATTTTTAATAAATTTTTCATGTAAACCATGGAAAATGTCAGAGAAAAAAAAAATTGCAAATCCTCATCATCGAACGATGATTATGATTATTTGTAATGACTTCTTTTTTCACTAATGCATCATAGTCAAAATCTCAACGTCGTACAAAATTCCGGAACTATCAGAAAAAAAAAACAAATTTCGTAATGAAAGCAGGCATTTAATGCATAAAAAACAAAAAATGATCGTGCCAGGTTAAGTGATGTGTTTTAGTGATGTTTTTTTAAATATTATCTCTATTTAATGACTTGATTCTGAGGTAATGTGTACCTGACATTAAAGTTGGAGGTAGTTTGTTATTTATATTGACGACCTCTGTGGTGCGGTTGCTGAAAGTCCGCCTGTGACGCAGGAGGTTGCGGGTTCGATTCACGCCCTGGTACAAATATTTTAACGATCTGCAGGTATTTGCTTAGCTAGAGGCTAGATAATGCTGTTTGAATTGTCCATGATTATTGTTTTAGTTATGAAAGGTGTCAAACTGTGACAAATAAGTTAATAAATACACGTTATATCTCACTACAATATCTCTTGTGGTATATCACCAAATATCACTGGATATATAATATTGAGATAGTCATTATCGAGCCTTAGGTGAGGAACAACCGCTAAGGTATACCGTATACCAAATAACAAAAAGTTACAAAAAACGTAAATGTTTCAGAACACAGCCAACGTTTTACTGACGACCCATCGTTTGCAACCGAGAACGTTCAAGTAACGGTTCCATCCTACGTCGAGTTTCCCTCAGAAATTTTGCAGAGAACTACCAATTTTGAAGGTGACTGAATATGCTTTTTGTGATTGATCCACATTAACTCGTTTATCAAGACACATTGATTAGAAAATAAAAATACAGAAAAAAACAATTACAACTACAATTTACACAAATCTGTTTTCTAAAAATCTAAGCCGTCACCAGAAGGCAGTGCCCAGAATGCTGGCAGCATTGCCAAGTTGAATGGCAATGCTAATTTTGTTGACTTAAATAAAATCCAGCATTTCAATAACCCGTGGACTCCTGTGAGTTTTTATTATTAACTTCTTTTATATATTTCGCTACTTTCAAGTCTCTATAAAATGAAAGCCATATTATAAGCAGTTTGGCTAGCTTATTCAGTTTTTACTGTACTACTATTAAATAATCAGTAGAAAAAGTGTTGGTTTTTAACGTTTACATTCCACGTTACTAACTCTTGCCTCAGCTTGTAGCTCTTAACTTTAACTTGCTTTAACTTTTATTATAATCTACAAATAAATTGTTGCTACCCCAACTCTTCCCGTGGGTGTCGTAAGAGGCGACTAAGGGACATACATCGGGGGGCGGGCAGCAGCGCCTCTTGCAGAATAGACCTACTACCGAACTGCGATCCGCAACCCGCATGCTCAGCGTGGGGATTATGGGCATTACCCCTATGAGAAAAAAAATTAGGGGAGGCCTGCGTCCAGCAGTGGACCATTATTGGCTGTTGAGGAGGAAATTGTTGCTCCCTTACAGGGTACAAGTACGTACCTACCTCTAAGCTAACACGCCTAAGCTGAAATAATTTAATGTATGGTGTATGCAATAAATGCATATGAAAAAGAATATCAATACGGGGTGAACAAATATTTTTGTAAAATTAGACTTTTGAAATCGTCATTTACCTCCAGATATGGCGGCCATTTTAGCACCATTGGACTCTCCAAGAGACACGAGCAGTAATGCGGCCACGGATCGCGAAATCCGCGACGATATTTCCAGTCAGTCAATACGACATGACGGTTTCAGTCTTGACGAACAAAACAGTACCGAGTGGTGTGCGCGATGCAGGTTAGACCTTATTTTTAATTTATAATTATTAATTAGGAAATCACAAAAAATATACTGTAAAAACGATGACCATGTCTCAACTACATACAACTTGTCGACTCTCATTATTTCTCGATTACCACCGTCTCAAGTTATGTGGTGCACCATGATTAAACTAAAACTTTCGTGGCCCATTGCTCAGAAGTCGTTCTCCGGCAGCTCCCCTGCGGGTTGCACCGCCGAGGCTGGGCAGTGAATGCGTCAATACTTTTAATAATAATAAATACTAGCGAAGAGCCTCGATCAACTTCTCAAGAGACTCTCGCTAGGAAGTTGGATCAAGGGTCAGTTCCAAAAGGCGGTACTCCTAGATTCGGCACGTATCGTCAGGAAGTTCCTTTCCTCGCAGTAGTCACTGTAGAATAGTTTTATAGTAGGTACTATGTTATTTTCTATAGTAATTTTTAAGATATTTAAGAGCATAATAATAAAATAGTTTATTTCAGACAACATTACAGGATGTTTAATACTTAAAAACTAAGGCCCATAATTAAAATATATGCTTACCTTAATCTAACATACATACATGAAATAAACCTATTTTTTCAACTTTTATTGCCAGGCTTCAGGTGTGCGACCTGCAAAGGCACATACGCAACGAACTAGCCCGTAAAGAATAATGACAATTTATGCTTTGTGCGTTAATTGACAAATGCGGGCATCGAAACTTTTTTTTCTATTCGACCTTTTTTTTCTGACTTATGTACTATGTAAACAAACTATTCACACGCATTACACAAACTCTCTTAATACCCCTAGATTTGCTGTAAGAAAACTATGTTAGGGTTAAGCTCGCCTTTGTACATATTAAGTATTTTATGTACAATAAAGAATTTAAGAAAGGACTCACTAAGAAGGGCAACAAATGTCTCCGCGAAACGTTAGCTATACCAACAAATTTAATATAGTAAATTTTCTGTTTTCAGGGCATTTGGATCAGATAATGAGGAAGGTGGTTCCCAGACTTTAATCGATTTTGGTAAACAAGATTCATACTTTAAATTCAAATGACTTTTGTAGATTGACGTAGAAGGTTGTGTTAGATTCTGGCTGTGGGGACATGTTTAAGTTATGAAAATATTGGTTTCTGAACTGTAGATATGTTTCCTATGTTCTTTTAAATACAATAAGGCCGCAATATTTGAAATAAACCAAGGTTCTTTATTTACCATTTATTAATTTTATTTTATTTATGTAGCTTTTCTGTGAACAGGTGAAGCGGGTTACGTCACGCACCGTTGCTCTCGCACCCGACATCGACAGCATCACAGAGACTTCAGATGTTACACCGAAAGTGAACAAGACAAGAGATTCCCGAGCACTAAATATTATTGTTAGCACTCTTAGACCTCTGTTGTCGTCATCCCTTTATAATGATAAAGGGTTACTTTTAAAAGACCAGCGACCTTCGGTGACCAGGTTTCTAGAATTATTAGCAACAATGATCTCTACGACTTTTGAAATAAGTCAATACTAGGTACATTAATTAGAAATTATTTAAGGATTTATTGTACTGACGTGACTTTTGTAAATCTATGTTGCATCGAGAACGATGCACGCTTACGCTTGAAAGATCGTGGCGCACAAGGACATGTGCCACGCACATACGTCTTGATGACGTGAGCGGCCAGGCGCGGGTGGCGTTTGAGCGGCAAGCTAAAAGCTAAAAGGCGCTAGCACTGCGCGCCGCCTCAGCCCCGAGCGATTCACTCGGTTTTGTTGGCCTAAACTTTGCGCTGCGCATAGATTTAAGAACATTCAAGCGGATATTTCAATTTATATTTATTTGGATACCTATAGAAACAAAAAGTAGCTAATTATCAAAAGTCGTACTTAGAACGAACGTTGTAGCTAATGCTAGGAAACTAGCCCGCGAAGGTTGCTGCTCTTTTAAAAATAGCCCTGTATACTAACTACCCTATCAGTAGAATTAATTAGTCTGTTCCTGAATGAACACAGCCGTTCCTTAGTGAGCGCCGTAGTGACTATGCGGATTGAAGACTGAAAGGTAACCTAGGGTCTTAGTTCGAACTTAAGATGTGTGCAGACTGCAAATTAGCAATCTAAGGCATGTGGTATGAAAAATGAGCAGTTTTTCAGTTCAGTTAGCTGTTCACAGCTAAGCTAATTCAACCAGAACTAGCGTTTTTAGTAAGTCATAATAAGCCAGTAAAAGAATGGGAACATGAAATGGAAGCGTTGACCACGCAGTGGAACAACATTATTTAACCTAAACCTTATAATGAAGGACGTGGGAAACGATTTCCCACTGCCCGTTAGCGAAAACGTTGGTGGCTCGATCCTGCAGCGTTATTATCTAACACCCGGATACTCAAACTAATCTCAGATCGAATCTCGTCTCAAGTGACGAATTTTTGACACATTTTCATTGAAAACTGTCAAAAAACAGAGACTTGAGACGAGGTTAAATGTTAGTTTTGTTTCAGTATTCAGGGGTAAGTCAACTGGTAATCGACTTCGGCTTAATTTTTGACATTTGAAACCTAACCTGGACTTCGATTGTCACTTTCGTATTGTGTAAATACCTGACACATGCAACACCATTACCAGCGAAGCTAAATTTAAACCCAGTGAATGAATGGAGACTTCATATTTTGGTCATAATGATTAGAACTTTTTAAACTTTCGCGATTTGATAACATATTTAAGATTATTTATCGGGTATTTATCGCGTACCTTTTGCTTTCTTTTCCCCAACGTTTCAACCGCGTTTCAGCGATCGTGGTCACGGGGCGACTGGATGTACTCGGAGTTACAACTGAGAATTGATGGCAGTTTCCACGACTACCCTCAATTCGTCATCAGAATCAGGAAAGTCCACGTTCACATTGCGACACACTACACTGACCGTGTCCGATTGTTGTACAGACGGGACACGACGCACACACTTATTTAACACAGGATTCCACGAGGAAGAGAGACGAAAACCATCTTCACGATTAAAGTTCGGGTGTTTTTTGATCTCAATCGCCTCTCGAACCATCCTTTTGTAGTAGTGGCGTTCACGGGACAGAACTTTTGGGTCATGTAGCTCAATCCAGTGCCATCAATTCTCAGTTGTAACTCCGAGTACATCCAGTCGCCCCGTGACCACGATCGCTGAAACGCGGTTGAAACGTTGGGGAAAAGAAAGCAAAAGGTACGCGATAAATACCCGATAAATAATCTTAAATATAATGATTAGATTTGGTGTGATTCATTTTATAAGATAGTTCTTTACAACAAAATGATATCGGAATCAAAATTCCTTATTTCCGTAGGTAAGTAGGTATAGGAAAAGGTCGTAAAATGTGATTCTTTTGAAAAGTTTTTTTTCCAGTGCCGAAAACGCTTTCGATGCTGAGAAGGCGTATGTCCATGCGACAATGTCGACGTGGGTTGAACAGAGTTTGGAAGAAAACAGCCGAGAGGTGGGCGATGTGGTCAGCAAAGTCGCCCTACAGGTTTCGGAAACGTGAGTTCATGCTTGTAGGTAAATCTTCTTTGGTCTTCAATTCAATGTATTTGAAGGCACAAAGTGTGAGAGCTTATTAACAAACTAAATACCCATGGCGGTTTCGGCTAAGATTATGGACCCCTTCCTATCTTCCTGGGGAGGTTCGACTTTTTTTACTTGATTACTTAAATAATATTTTCGTCAAAAGGTTGATTTGAGAAATTGCGGCGTGGAGCCGTAAGAGGTTTCAAAGATTTTGGACGAAACCGACTAAGATTTCGTGGCTTAGTTGATTAGAGCACACACGTTGGGGCGCAGGTTCGAGTCCTACCGAAATCGAGAATTTTTGGGAATTTATTTAATTTCTTAGAGAGATTACCCAGAGTGTGAGGGATTACGAACTATAAATACTTACAAAAACCTTAGAATATCGCGTTAAACTTAACAGTTGAAAGTCCATATTTTTTTGTAGTCTGTACGTCTACCATGAGTTTTATCAAAGTATACTCGCTATCGACTGTAGTTAAAAAAAAATGTATGAAAACTTTTACAACGCCTCTAGCGGATGTTGGGTACTAAAATTCGCAGTAGGAGTCACGTAGATAACATGCTACGTCACTGTGTAGTAAACTATACTACAGTCTGTAGTTTGGGCTTCATTTGCTTAAAATTTGGTAGCATGAGTTACAAATTTGACATAGCTCATGGTACCAACAAAGAAGCTAACTTTACTATCTTCGTATTTACGTATCTACTGTAGTAACGTCAGGGGATGTAACTATGACAACTCATGGTAAACGTACTGTATTCCTTTGTTTGACCACAATGATGACGTAGAATAAGATATATTTTAAATCTGCCTTTTTTCAGTCCGTGTGAGACACTATTTGCATCGCATAGTTGTATGGGAAGATGTGGATGTGCAGACCAGTACGTTTGTCTTTAAAGAAGTTGGTACGTAATTTATGTATACCTAGGTATAAATATCTATCCTACTAATAATATCTATCCTACTAATAATATCCTATCCTGCTAATATTGTAGGACCGAATTTTGTGCAATGTGAATTTTATTTTGTTACTATTTCCAAAACTACTAACTACATCATGATGAAATTGGCGTAAATTTATAACATAAGCCTGACTTAGATAATAGGCTAAATAATTATACCGAAAATAAGCGTTCGAAGCCGCGGACAGAAGCTAGTATTAATTTAAATGGTATTAATATGTTTATATTAATACTGTCTATAATAAATAAATAAATAGTAAATAATGCTGGACAATTCACACAGCATTATCTAACCCCAAGCAAAGCAGACCTTGTGTTATGGGTACTTGATAACTGATATACAATATAATAAATATAATGTATATATAAAAGTGAACAACACTTTTCAGACACTAGTAAGAAGACACTAGTTTTAACTAGAATCACCAATTGCAAAATTAGATCGCGCCATCGCAGTAAAACTACTTCCAAATCCATTTTTATTATTCAGGAAATTGAATTCTGTTTTTTTTTTAAACACACCAAATTGTACTTTGCGTGATTTGACGGACTAGCTTATTTATATTTATATATACCTGGTAAAGCAAACTATGCATCTTTGGTATCGTCTATCTTTTTTAAATGTTTACTTACTTAACGCATTCACTACCTCGGCGGCGCAGACGCAGACTGAAAAAGGCTTTATTAGTTAATGCCATCAGGTACCAATCCGTCTGTTAAGGTGATTATGTAATAATGAAAATCTCCCTCGATTGCGGAAGGCTTGTATCCTAATGAAAATTGAAGAGATCAAGAATTAAAATTAACAATGATCCACCTTTAAAACATTAGTAACATACCTAACTACTAGTAGATTCATACGAGATGCAAGCTGTTATGAGGTAAAAATAACTTAAGGAAGTTAACGAATAATAAGTGCGCACTCGCTAAGTTTTCTCCAGTAACGGTCAACGGTCATTAGCGCATTAAGTGTTTCCAGTTCCTAACAAATAATGGATGAAATTCTGAATACCTACATTACCTACCCATTAGGTACCATCCTTCATACGACATGACGATGTTTCTACGAACTCTATCTAAAAAGCTCTTCCGACATTCTACCCACTAAAAGCTGAATGCTAATTTATGCTCGATTTCCTATGGGCCTGCCGAGTGTGAATGCAGCAAGTTCACTTTTCAAGCAAATCTTTAAAAAAAACCGACGATTAAACTATAGAACTTTGAAACAAAGATGTCATTATCTTCAAAAATTATAAGAGCACAGATTGTCATCAGCTAATGTACTCATTCAAATTTCTGACAATACAAAATTTAAGCAAAATCTAAATCGATTAAACCATTTCAGACAAAAACATAAAATACAATATTTTTAGAAGGCTTCTTAATAGATTCATAAATAACGTGAGAGTATAAAAAAACTATTTTAAACCCTTTGCGGTTTTAAGGCGCATACCCCAAACTAGTTTAGGCAGAGATACGAAGTTGCCCTTGGTGGCCACCAAAATCTATTTTCGCATCTCTGCCTAAACTAAATAAAATAAAACCATAACAGAGGCATTAAAAAAAAGCTTATGATAGGTATCATCAACTGGAAGACCGATTTTTGAAAATTCCTTTGTTAAACGGAATAATAAGATAAATTAGGTGGCGGCGCCACTTTAGGTGGGGTATGCGCCTTAAAAGGAAAATTTATCGTTTACTTTAAAATTAGCAAACTTTTTACATTTCTGTTCAAAACTTACCTTAAATACCTATTACACTAGTTTCTGCCCACGGTTTCGTACTCGTTGTTTAGGTATATGGAATCGTTTAAAGGATTATATCCCATAGAAACTGATCTGGGAAAGTAAAGTAGGTGATGTTTTATTCCAGGCTAGAATTACCTTTAGGTATACAAAGTTGTAGCCTAATCCAGTAAGTTTGGCGTTATGGCGCATACCCCACCCAAACTAGCGCCGCCACCTACTTTGTTATTTTTCCGTTTAACAAAGGAATTTTCAAACTGCTCATCTTCCAGTTTGTGATACCTATAATAAGCTTTTTTTAATGCCTCTGTAATGCGTTACTTTGGGTGGGGTATGCCTTAAGAAAGAACGAAAATCCAAACTGACGTATTTACAACATTACGGAGCGTCCTACGTGAGCAATCTGGATGCGATCGCGAACCGGCACGGTGCGGCGCGGAAAAAACAAACAGTCGATAACTATTAAAGTTTTCTACGCGACCAAACGCTCGCAGGCTGCGAAGCGGCGCGGCAAGAATTGAATCGAACGCGATCAGTTTTTTTTCACCGCGTCGGATCGCTTCGCAATCGCGTTCGCTTTAAGTCACCCACGCAGGACACCGCCTGATGTCATTACAACATAGGTAGGTACTAAATCTACTACAATTGAAAAGATATGCGATTGTAATGCTCAAACACACATGCAGTGAGCAAGCTGTTCCCCTCTAACATAAACCACCATAGCCTACTTTAAGCACTGCGCTCATAAATCGACGGAGCCTTCCCGAAACTAACACAGAATTGCTTTTAGGCACATGCCCTGTTTCAATGATGCACAAATCTGTCGCTGTTTCAACTATCTTCTGTCAAAAGAAGAGGACTGGTAAGAAAATATCGCAGCCCATTACCATACATTATATTTTATTTTAAGTTTTGCTTGCCTTCCGATTTCGAAAAAAGGCGGTCTTATCTACTTTTTATTATCCTTTTTATCAAACTGTTATAGCTGTAAGTTTTCTAAATAAATAATTATTTAAGTATATACATATATTTATCCTGGACTAAACTGGAAGAGAGGACTTCGTAATTATTATTCGTTATTAATATTGTTAACTTGATCCGTAACTTTAAAAAGGATTGCCGATAGTTGCTTCCACAGTAATGTTATTCTTATTCCTGTTAAATTTAGCTCATACCTCCAACCTTTCTTTTTCAGAGTCATTAAATATCAATGATCGATTGAATGTATCAAAGCCAAAGGAAATGCCGTCGATGTTCCCATTCTATAGCCCAAGTAAGCGATCTAAACATTATCATTAGATTTTTAAGGTAATTGTAGCGATCTCTTAGAGAAATATTGGCTGAACTACAAAGCTTACGTCAGTCAATAGATGCGCTCAAACCCTATAAAGCTAACGTTCGTAAAATTCGCACACAAATGAATTTTGTCTCGTACCTACCATTCTAACAGTTACAACTACGTAATTACGGTTTCTCGCCAACTTAGTGAATGTTAGGCTGTTTTTAGTAGTGGTTGTGTATGACAGAAAAGTTGCTTAGTTTTGGAAATACCTACTAAGCTAACGTTCGTAAAATTCGCACACAAATGAATTTTGTCTCGTACCTACCATTCTAACAGTTACAACTACGTAATTACGGTTTCTCGCCAACTTAGTGAATGTTAGGCTGTTTTTAGTAGTGGTTGTGTATGACAGAAAAGTTGCTTAGTTTTGGAAATACCTACTAAGTGTTCGTAACTTTTACGAATGGTTAGCTTATGTCTAACTTATATGGTATACTTTGGTTGTTTTTTAGTTTTTCGGTTTATGGTGAGGTATTGTCGGGAGGTCGAACATTACTAATGATGATATTCTGACTCCAATCACGTATATTCTGACAGTGAGAACGAAAATGAAATGCTCCTTGAAGAGGTTGAAAGTAATTTTCACGACGAACCCTGGTATGGTGAAGAAAGACAGCATATTTCTCCTGAAAACGTTGAAAGGAGGAGAGAAAAACGGCATTACCGAAAACGGTAATGCCGTTTTTCTCTCCTCTGTACTATCAATTTGTTGAACATTGGCTAAAACATCGACTTTAAACAGCAACAATGCCTCGAAGATTAACCGAGAAAATAAGTAAAGTTTTGGGCTTGAAACCGGAAGGAAGTTCCAAAGGTCAGGGTCCCATTCCTGGACCATCAGGTTCCGGAAATCGTCCCATACCTGAAAAAGCCTCGACAAAGAAAAAGAAAAGCTGTGGTGTGTGTTTCTATAGGAAAAAGCGACTGTCAACGAATAACTGCCACAGTCACAAACCACAAATGGATGGCGAATATTCGATTGCTTTTTAACCAACTTGCTTTCAAAAAATGATATTTTTTAAAGTGAAAACATTACTTTTAAAGATATTTTTCTGTGTGATTTTAATCTCGGAAAACCAGTGTCGTATGTTATTAGTGTAAATATTACTTAAATTGTATAATATGTTGGTTTTTATGATAAATATCTTTCATTTACATCCTAAATTTATTGAAAATTCAATGAACGCATAAAAAAATGCAATGAATATTATTATATCATACATTTTATAATGATCGTAAAAATTACGAATGGTTAGCTTATCAAGGTAGTCTTGAAATTCGGTAAAAAAAGAAGCTAGCTACCTACCTAAACGCTTCGACGGATATCCGCTAGATGTCGTTTAAGACAAATTCCACAATTAACATGAATATCTCTGAGTGCAAAAAGACAACAAATCCCAGATCGCGCAAGAGCTTGATTTAGTTACAACTGATCTATACAGGGTGTCCGGTAATTAATGGATAACCCCGCAGGCACGTGTAGGGGGGCAGAAGGGCAACTCAGAAAAAAATATTAAAAAAATGTATCTGCATTTTTTTTATTTTTTTTAAGTGCTAAATTTTATACCTTTGTTCAAATTTTTGGGCACTACGGCTACAAATTGAATAATAACGAATTGATTTCGTTTGAATTCGTTATTATTCAATTTGTAGCCGTAGTGCCCAAAAATTTTTACAAAGGTATAAAATTTAGCACTTAAAAAAAAATCAAAAAAAATCCTAGACCGTTGCAGATAGATTTTTTTTATATTTTTTTCTGAGTTGCCCTTCTGCCCCCCCACAAGTGCCTGCGGGGTTATCCATTAATTACCGGACACCCTGTATACATATATACCACTATCCGACATCAACTGTCGATCGAAAAACCATCGGGCATGTGAACCAGCTGGCGTCTGCCCGGTCAGAGGAGATCTCCCTGTGCACTATTTGGGGGAAATACCACCTTTTCCCCCCAAACAAATAAATTTATTTGTTGTTATAAATCAACGAAATTAAATAAGTTAATGATAAATAAATAAGTAAACATTGGTAAGTTTGTTATCTGGTTGTAACTACTTTCTTCTTTTTCTAGACAAAAGCCTTGATTCTTCATATAAAGGCCCAGAACGAAGCTGTAGAAATGCGATTCAGCCTACAAGTCCAATATCGAGTAGCCCTCCCAGAAGAAATTACAACTTTCAGAGTGCAAACTCACAAAGAAAGAAGATGGAATTATTTAGTGCTATAACACAAACAAGTAACATTGAATTGAAAGGTACCTACTTCTAGCTAGTTTAAGAATCTAAAACGTAACCTAAACATTAACGTTTTTTTTCCTGACCACCTTATTATCCTGAAACGAAGACGATCTTTGTGGCGCGGTGGGCAAAGGTCCGCCTGCGACGCAGGAGATTGCGGGTTCGATTCCCGCCTCGGGACAAATGTGATCTGCATGTATTTGTTCCGGGTGTTCTGGTCGTTTTCTACGTATAATAAAAATATCTATCTATGTAATGTATTGTATTATGTATCAGTTATCTAGTACCCATAACACAAGCTCTGCTTAGCTTGAGACTAGATAATGGTGTGTGAATTGACCAGCATTATTTATTTAAAGTAGCAATTGTCTTAGTTTTATTTGGAATTGGGTAGTCTGAAATTAAAATATGTTATTTATTAACTGCCACGTTTAATGAGGGGTCGACACAGTCTGTATTTTTCTTCTACTCTACCTAATAGTTTGTAATCTTTTTTTATTTCCAGATGACCACAAAAAATTACTTGGATCCGATAGCTGTAACATAAATGTTATAATGGATGATAAATTGAGTGGTGAGAATACTTTCATAGTCTCACACTAAATACTTTTACAGTATTTTAGGGCCATATTAAATGTAGATGTGAATTAAGCGAATTTGGGTTACATTAAGAACCACTTGCAAAACGTTAATTAACTGGCTTAATTTTGATAAGTGAGTTGTCAAACCATACAAATACGTCAAAGTTAATCAAAATTACACTTTTAAGTTAATATTGTCGTGCAAGTGGGGCTAAAACAATTTTTCTCCGTCATCTTTACCGAAAAAACTTTTAAAAAATACACAATAATCCTATGGGATACAAGGCTCCCCTTCGGCTCGAAAATTAAAAAAAACTATTCTTAATATCAGAATTAATTGTGCAAAGTTCCATCAGTTTTCTTAGTTTTTACAATTTTTCTCCTAAACTATCAATCACAAGTTTTTTTTTTCATCACCATACTTATATACGGAATGGGACAAATCTTTGTACGATTTACAGATATTTGTACAAAATTGTTGCTGTCAAATATATAATGACTAAATATATAATATAATATAATACATAATATCCATGTCGTATAATATATTAAATATTATTAGTTATTATCTAGTACCCATGCCAGCTTGGGGCTGAATGAATTTTAGAGCAGTATTTATTTAAACTGCTTAATCCTGTCTTAATCTTCAAATTTGTCCTATCTTCACTAGCCGGGGATTCAGGTTGTTTTCGGTACTATCCCGCTATTGTAGATCCTGACTAGAATTCTAGTTTCGGTTGCAGTATTTTTACCCGCAAATGGCGTGTTTTTCAAGTTTTTGTATGTGGATACTCTTTTTTACTTTGAATCCAAAAGGCTTATGCGATTTTGATAAATTATTAATCAAAAACTCGTCTTAAGGTCTATAAGGTTCTAAGTAACATTTAGAGAGCCATTGACAACAACAAAAATGAAACAAAAAAAATCTATGTTTTTTTTTTATCTAAGTAACAAATTAAGAATGTGGTATAGTAAGTAATATAAATGAAGGTATGTCTTTGTGACATGAGTTAGTTCAAGTTATATTTTCAGGTACTGAAGATATTTCTAATACGACAGACAATATGACCTGCACTTCTCTGCCTATCGCAGTGGTTTCTGAGTTCAAAAACCAACTGCAATTACTTAACAAAAATCCAGGTAAATCAGCTAAATTTATTCTATGATATTTATCTTCTATTTGGGATTCGCTCACATACGAGTCAAGAGAAAGTTTATTTTTGCTTCATGCAAAACATTACCTTCAGAACGTTACTCTTTGATTCATGTCAGAGGAATTAAAGGTTAATGATGTTTCATAGTTTCATTTTAATTATCACAGATTTTTCTTTATGACCAGATGGGATGACTATCTGCGAAAAACTGCAGGCAGATGCTGGATGCAGCAAGCTGGCGCTAAGGGGTGCTCCCCTTAGCGCCAGCTTGCATTATAGGAGACCTATATCCAGCAGTAGACTAATTTAAGTTGATGATGATGAGCTTTTATTTTAAAGGCCTGTAATGCCGCCTGTAATAAAAAATGCCATACTAAAAAACCAGCTAAATAATTAATATTTTGCAGGACCAGATGATTTTTTTCAATTAAAAGACAATGTGACGAGCACGTCTAGCGTAAATCTAGAGATTAATCAGCTCAAAAGGGTCGGTAGCGACTCTGCACAAGTTATTCCAGTATTCTATAAACCAGGTACGCTACTAATTCCAGAGCTATTAGCTGTCCTAACGTTACTTTACGTAGACTTCTTGCAACATTGTCAAAAAAGTTGAGAAAAAAGTGACCACAAATTTTACCCTTTCCATTCTTCATAGTACAGAGGTAAAATTAATTTTCGGTTAGCCAAAGCACTCGATTTAACATGACTGAACGTACGTATATTTATAAGAACAATAAATTACTATTGATTTTTCAGAAAAAGACGACACTTCCCTTTTGCAAGACAACTTGAACAGTAAACTTGACAACGTGACACCTCTTTGTACCGATTACGAGAATCCTCACGAGCAAATGCTTACAGTCAGCAATAATCCGCGTAAGTGTCTGTTATATTATATATTTTATTTCAGCTTATTTTTAGGATTATTTCGTATTTGATAATTATTTTAAACTTCATAATTTTGATTATTACTGGTTGCTGTGGTAACCAGAAATAATCAAAATAAAATTATGAAGTTCCTAAAATAATTATTGATTTCACAAGAAATCTACTTTTCAAGTAAAAAATCTAGTCTACGCACTGTACGTTTGCTTAGTTTTAAAACATATCCACTCATTTTTTCAGGAACAGATGACATTTCCCATTTAAAAGGTAACTTAAGCGGAACTTGTTTTAATGACAAAACGACTCCTCAACTCGGTGCTGACTGTGAAAACCTTCAAAAGAATTTGCTTACAGTTTGCAGTAAGCCGCGTAAGTTTTGACTACCAGCAAACACATCTACATTACTACATAAACGGCTAGTTTTTAAGAGTGGTAGGAAACAGAATCTGGCATATATAATAATAAACAGAATAAACCACAAATCTTTTCTGGTTTATGCTGTCAATGGAATGTTACACCTAATACCTATTGTATCTAATGTTTCAAATAAATACAAATACCAGTCTACCTATATCAAAATATTTACGCGGAAGGGGTGCATTTAAAATAATTCGTGTTAAAATGAGCGTGGAAAATGTTGATTTAGATTATCTTATCTTGACTCCATTGTCGTTCAAAGACTACATACAATTTATATACACCTACGTCGACGCTGCAACGTCAGAGCTACGTTGCGTTGCGACGTCACAGCGCTTGTGTGGCACTCATTGTGTTGAAGTCACTGCGTTGCGACGACGTCGCAGCGCAGCGGCAGCGCCCGTCTAGCATCTCTCTTACTGACAAAATGCGGACTACAAATAGTACCGCGCGACTTGGTGACGCTCGACCAACATTATCAAATTGTAAAAATGTTATCAAAAGAAAACTACTGTTTAGTAACAAAACCACAGTATTGGTCTGCTTGATTTTCAAACAAAGACACTTGATTTTTCAGGAACAGATGACATTTCCCATTTACAAGACAACTTAAACAGCACTAATTTCAATGAAAAAGAAACTCTTTTGGTCAGTGCTGACTCTGGAAACCTTCGAAAGCAAACGCTTCCAGTTTGCAGTAAGCCCCGTAAGTGTCAATCCATCATCAGCATATACCAGTCCACTGTTGGACATAGGCCTCCCCTAATGAGCGCCATAGCGCCCTGCCTTCAGCTTGCCACATCCAGCATCTGCCAGCAGTCTTTCGCAAATCGTCATCCCACCTGGTCGGAGGCCCACACTACGTTTGCCGAGTCGCGGTCTCCGCTCAAGAACACGTTTACCCCACCGGTTGCCGGTTCTTCTCGAGATATGGCCAGTGCACTGCCACTTCAGCTTGCTAATCCTTTGAGCTATGTCGATAACCTTGGTTGTCTGTCGGATGTATTCGTTGCGAATCCTATCCTTCAGAGAAACTCCGAGCATAGCTCTCTCCATAGCTCGCTTGGCGACTTTAAACTGGTGGACCAGCCCTACCGTGAGTGTCCACGTCTCAGCTCCAAGTGTCAATTGCCAGCACACAATAAAAAGCAACAGTCAAAAATGAGTAACATTGAAAATACATGTTATATGACGATGGTCGAGTCAGTTGTGCTTAACCAAATTTACTGCCGGAAAACTTTTCGCAATAAAAATAAATCACTCCTGGCACTGAACTACTAGCAAATAATATTGTATCTGTAGGCTTGATTTTCAAGCTAAGAAAATTCATATTTTCAGAAACTGACAACAGTTCTCTTGTGAAAGACACCGTGGCAAGCACCTCCTTAAATATCGACGCTGTACCTGAACTCAGTGCTAATAATGAGAATCTTCAAAAGCAGATGCTTACGGCTAGCAATAATCAGCGTGAGTGTTGAATGCCAGCATACAGTTATATTATGAATATTTATATAGCTTATTTTTAAGTGTCTTCCATTTGAATCACATTATACAGAAATCGAATACTCAATAATTTATACTAATAATAATGTATTTGAAACGAATAATAGCGTTGAACGACTCGGTTATTCTTAACAAAAAAGCATAATATATGACTGGTTGGTTTTCAACACTTTGCTGATATTGATAATTTTGATTTTTTCAGGAACTGACAACATTTCTCTTGTGAAAGATATCGTGGCAACGACTTCTTTAAATGAAAACGCACCTTCTCAGCTCAGTGCTGACTACAAGAACCTTCAAAAACAAATGCTAACAGTTTTCAATAATCCACGTAACTATCTGCCAATTGCCAGCATGCAATCAAATTAGTTGCGCGAGCAACGTTAACTGCAAACAGTTGAGCAATAGGCTTTTCTTTTACGCGGCTCATTTTGCTCCCCATTGCTCAACTCTATAATTAATTACCAAATTTTGCACTTTCATGTTGTTGTTTGGGTTTGGGATAGGTTTTTATAAACATTTTAGACGAAATAAATAACTGACTTGACTTCTTTGTTATTCAATTCAAAATTCAAAATTCAAAGTGCTTTATTTCCTTTAGACCTTACAGGACTCTTGGACACGTCACAAAATTTATTGGCAGTATAAATAAAAAATATATGGAATGCTATGACGCTCATTATTGGCTTATGTCAATCAGTGGACTAACCTAAGGTTGATGATGATAGTGATAATAAAATTTATTATAATTATTCTAAGAGTGCAAACGCACTACGCGACAACGAAACGGCGCGGCCGCGGCACGGCGCGTCAAATTAGAACAAAACACCAAAAAAACCGCGCAGTTCAGCAGACGCGTAGTGTAATCAGTCTCATAGGATTTCATACAAAGATTACTGGCAACGCCGCCGTGTCGCGCAGTTCCGTTGTAGTGCAGTTTCACTCAGTGCGAGAGCACTCAGTCTAAAGATAATAGTTTCAATGTCAAAATGACAGTCAAAGCAAATATTTGTAACTCTGTGTATAAAAGCTTCTGGTTTTCCATCAAATAAATACAAAATATCAGTCAATGTAAAATCATGTAAAAACTATAAATTTCCACTGAAAAAATTGCCGTCATTATTGTAACTGTATAAACATCATCATCATTAACCGCAATCGGATTTTACCCACTGCTGGGTATAGGCCTCCAAACTCTTGTGCGACTCCACAGGGTTCTGCGCTAATTTGTATTTCACATTATTTAATTGATCATGATCAGATAGGCATGGCTCCTACATTTTTTTTATGACAGCTGGCTCTTTTGATATTGAATGAGTAAATTATTTATTGTTGGCAACATCGTCTGGGGAGACAATTCTGCCAGTGTTAAGTAATGGAAAATAATTATAAGTTGTATGAGTCAACAAATTATGAAGATTGTTTGATATTTTCACCAGAGCCTAGTTCGTTATCCAGCAGAGTACACCACGTGCAGGTTAGGTTGGCTTGGGAGATGAGATGTTAGAGTCTCCCATGTACCTCATTTTTTATAAGTGTGAATCTTTGAATGTATAGCTTTGTGTTCTGTGAATCTTTGAATGTATAGCTTTAATTTTTTACATTTTAGCTGTCATTCCTCTTATATCTTGGCATAAGTTGTCATTGTTCATTGTTGCCTTACCTTTGATACTTGAAATGTTTATCATGCAATTTTTGACATAAGCTGGCACATTTGTATGTCAAAAATCCAGACTTCAACTTTAAAAAAAGTAAAATTTGACATTAGCTGCATTTTTAACTTTACTAGGACAGTGGCAGTGTACATTTGCTGTCATTTACATATGTTATTTTTAAGATTAGCTGCCATTTATAACCGACTACATAATACAGACAAATTGGAGGTGGTTCTATGTTCGGCTAAATGTAAGTGTGTATATCCTTCGATTTATTCGTGAATTTAGAAGCGATTTCTACCTTACCTAGTAGTTGACACAAGTGGTCTGATGGAGATCGATTCGGTTAATCTTGACCAAATTTACTTCTGCTTGGTTTTCAAACTAAGTTTTCAATAAAATTTCAATAAATATTTTCAGGAACGGACAGCGTTTCTCTTGTTAAAGATACTGAGGCAAAAATCTCACTGAATATTGACGCTGTACCTGAGCTCAGTGCGGACTATGAGAATCTTCAAAAGCAAATGCTTACACCTTGCAATATTACACGTAAGTGGCGTTGACAGCACTACAGATCAGTGAATGCTGGCCAGTGGCCAGTACACAAGTTATTTTTCTATTTGAATTCAGTTTCCTACTTGTAATTTAATGTCAAAGATTTTCTAAGTATAAATATTTTCTGGGTTGAAAAGCTTACAGCTTGCAATATTAATATTACGCAAGTTTTTTGCTATTTGAATCACTCTGCAATCAATCTGCTGATCAGAAATAAAAAAAAATAATGTCAAAGATTTTCTAAGCATAATATTTTATGGGTTATTTCTGTGTACAAATAGTAGACTATATTCAAACTATAAAACCATGTTAGTAAAATTCTCGGTATCCATTCTACATTATTTTTCTAAAATGGTTAAGTAAACCAATTTTTTAGCAGGAACGGATAACATTTCTCTTGTACAAGATACCGTGGCAAGCACTTACTTGAATGTCTACGATATACCTCAGCACAAGGTGGACTATGAGAACCTTCACAAGCAAATGCTTACGGTTTGCAATAATCCGCGTTAGTTTCTTAAGTACTAAATGAACTTACATTGAAAAAAACTTTACATTTAACATTAAATCGTGAGTTATTTTTTTAGAACCGACGATCAAGTTTCCTCCAGTTGCTCCAGTCCAGCTACCTACTGATCTTTCCATTTCCACTACTTTAGATAATCTTGCTTCTAACAAAACATGTGAATTTAATACAGGTAAGGGTCAGTCATTTTTGGATTGATCCTAATTGGCTTACTTTGGCATAAAACTAGTTAGACCATATAATGCGGTTTCCAGACTGAAAGCTTAGCTAACCAGTTCACCAAATATCGCATAGCTGATGCTGTATTTCATACCATGATTATAATTTTCATTCAGCATACATAGATGAAAACTACGTCACGAGACTATGCGAGCTAAACCAAAACTCTGTTAACTTAGATTTTGGTCTGCAAGCAGTATTAACATCTACGAATATCGGTGTTAATGACCTCACTTGCATTAGATAAAATGTGTAAAGTTTATTCTTGAGATTATCGTTGCAGCGATGGGAAGCGTAAAGCAATAACTAAGTAATGTACAAACATTACTTACTTCTTGTACAGGTACATACGTGATCAACCCGTTAAGTCTTTAGGTACTTAGAGTGTTATCAAATAGAGAGAAATATATAACAATCTGATAAAAAAGTTTTACAAGACTATCAAATTTCCTCTAGCAGTTCCAGTCCAACCACATACTGATCCGTCCAATACCACTGCTCTAGAGAAAGATGCTTCTAACAAAACATGTAAACCTGATACAGGTAAGTGTCAAGGTAATCTTTTTCGGTCTCGTCACATATTATTTTCACGCCCAGTTGGCTTACATCAAAAAACTACGTTATAGGTGTAACGGGGTTTGAAGAACAAAAGCTTAGTTGACTAAGTTCACCAAAGCTTGCAAAGCTGACAAAATGTTTATACCAAGAGCTTAGTTTACTGTATCAGCTATGCAAGCTAAACTAAAACTATATCACTCAAATATGACGTCACTCGCACTCGCTAATATTTGTTAAAATTATTCTCAAAAAAAATGTTTTTATTTCAGACTCAAGTCCTTACCATGTTTAGTAGGTACAACTTATACTATGTTAGTAGGCACTTAGCAGTTTACGTAGGTAATTTATATAGTCGTTAAACATATAGGTGGGTACAGTCCAAAGAAATTTGACCCTGCAATTCGAATGCTATTGCAGGATTGTTCGAATGCAGTGCCCCAACGTCGGACTGTCCCATTTATCCCCCAATGTGCTCAGGATGCTGTTGGAGCTCGCGCGCCATCTGCGCAGCAGTTACGCAGTTTCTTCCGCATGCAGGCGTAGAAGCCATATCGGTGCGCGCCTCGGCAAACATGCCGAAGACGCTGCAGAACTGCAGGAGCTTTACCAACATCCTAAACGCATTGTTGTTATATTGGACGCGAAGGGGGCATTGCTTTTTGAGTATATGTGGTTCAAAGGCTACTCGTATAGCCCGATTTGACAGTACGCTTTGAACAGATTAATTTTGACCTCTTTTGAGCAACGAGAGATCCTTCGAACCAAGAGATCTTTAGATTATCATTGCAGTGATAGGAAACTTATGACACTTACAACCTAATAAAGTAATCGTGATCAACCCGTTACGTCTTTAGGTGCTATGTATCAAATATAGAAATGGAAAACAATCTGATAAAGGTATACAAGGCGATAAAATTTCCTCTAGTTGCACCAGTCCAGTCACATACTGATCTATCTGCTTTCATTGCTCTAGAGACGGTTGCTTCTACCACGACATGTAAAACTGATACAGGTAAGGGTCAAGGCAACCTTTTTTGGGTACCGCCACATTTATTTACACGCAGAATTAGCTTACAGCAACGAACTTAGTTCTTTAAAGCTTTCAAATCTGACGCTGTTTTTATATACCAGGGTCATAGTTTGCAGTCAGCACACATGTATAAAAAACTGCGTCAGCTATGCGAGCTAAGCCGAAACTAGTAGATTTTGGTCTTCAACCCGCCTTTACTTACATCTACGATTATTGTGATTATGACGTCACTCGTACACACTTAAAACTTAGAAATGACCGAACGCGAAAGAACCAGTGTGGACTGTGCTCCGGCGGCTGTCACTACATCATAGAAATATGGAACGAACGTAATCCGATTTGCTTGCATTTGCTCGCTCTCGCTTGCTTGGTCAGCAGGCTCATTGTATAAATTCATTAGAACCTCGCTAAGCTAAATCCGCAATGAGTACATGATCAACCCCGTTAGTCTTTTGGTACTATGGCCCGTAGTATGAAAGATTAATCATTGATTTATGCTTGAGTACCGCTTATACCATAGAAAACCGTTGCTCAAGAAGATTAATGACTGAGCAAGCTTTTATAATACTTACTTAGTTTGTTATCAAATAGAGAAATGTAAACATCTGATAAAAAAAGGTAATAAAAAGCGGTTAACTTTGTTCCAGTTACTCTAGTCCAGCTACCTATTGATCCGTCCACTTCCATTGCTCTACAGATTGTTGCTCCTAACACAACATGTGAAACGAATACAGGTAAGGATCAACGTACGTAACCTTTGCAACATTCATTTTCACGCAGAAACGGCCTATGGCGGCTCCACATTAGTGCCGTGAATTCACGCACGTGAATTCACACGCGTGCCACATGTGGCGTGGCACAAGTCGTGCCCTCCACATTCACGGGATGCTCTCAATCGTTCCTGAAACCTGCCGCAAAATGGACGTAGAAGCTGCTGCTGCAATAACTTTGCTGTGGCAATATTTAACTATTTAGACGTCCAAAACAAGAAACTTACTAGAAAGCGTGGGAAATAATATAATGCAAGTTTTTTGCATCCCACAGTATATTTTCCGAATGGTAATGCTCTGAAAAGAACATTTCCGTATCATTGTACCAAGGTTTGCGCGCGACTCCATTTCGCGCAACGACTGCATACGTCCGTTCGCCTTTGTAGTCCGGAGTAAACTGGCACGGGGCCGTGAATGTGGATGTGTACGCGTGAACGCCGCGCGAAGGGGGCGCGAACCCTTTGTTGCGGGACAAATACCGACACTGATCGGGGAACAGGCGTGAATGCGCGTGAACCCCGCGACAACCGTCCACATTCACGTTCACGCCTGTTCACGGGGCTTCACGGCACTAATGTGGAGCCGCCATTACAGAATAAAACTACATTTTAGGTGTAATGTAAAAACCCTCGTTGAAGAACAAAAGCTTAGCTATCTTAGTTCACCAGTTCTTATTCTTTCGCTCTCGCTCGCTTGGTCAGCAGGCTCATTGTATAAACTCATTCGAACCTCGCTAAGCTAAATCCGCAGTGAGTCTAAAGTTAATAATAATAATGGACAATAGCACCAAGCTAAGCAGAGCTTGTGTTATGGGTACTAGATAACTGATATACATAATATAATACAATACACAGATAGATATTTTTATTATAAATAGAAAACGACCAGGACACCCTGAATAAATGTCTGCAGATCGTACAAACATTTGTCCCGAGGCGGGAATCGATCCCACAACCTCCTGGGTCGCAGGCAGACCAGCCACTGCACCACAGAGGTAGTCGTAGTTGGTTAAAGTTTTGTATTCGATTAATAATTAAATGAACTAAGTTGAGAAAGAATTTAACATTTACGCTAAATAATGACATACCAACTATTCGAATTTGATCACTTTAGTGAATTCTAGTTCGAATTCAGCTTTTACAGAATGAGTCTACTGTACCCACCATGAGGTGTAACAACTATGACATCATTATTATAAATCTTAAATGTTACTTCATAATTTTTAACAATTTTTTTTATTTTCAGCCCCTAAGCAGTTTAACTCAATAAACATTATGACTTCACCATTGATGAAATGCAACCACATTGGTAATTCCACCTGTTTATTTTTCTTTTTTTCTATCTATTTATTTATTTAGTAGCAATATCTACATTATAATGAAATTATTTATTTATTTATCTACCAACTAATAAAATTTTAATTAATTAAACTACAACATTTATTAATTAAATTACGTTGTTGCGTTATGGTGCCGTAACTCGCACTGGGGATTTTTTTTACCAAAATTTATAATGTCCCAAAATTTTTCAATTTCGTCATTATAACAACGACGCTATGGTCGTAAGAAGTCCCAGGTCATTTTCGATGAGGCACGTGGTCGATTTCGTTGCTTAGTTGGTTAGAGCTTCGCGGATTCGAATACTGCCCAAATCGTAATTGTTTGATACATTATTAAATTTTCGTAGGAAATTAACACTGAAAATTACTATAGGACTACGTATTAGGTAAATTATATTTAATTCTTATATTTCAATATTACAGCATTTACTTATGTCAATGCAATGACGTTGAAATTGTAAATATTTTTTTAGATACGCAAGTAACACCGGTTGTATCTTTGACCAAGATTTCTACAGATATTATGGTCTCGCCGAGTTTTCTCAAAAACAATCCTTCAAGTAAGGTGTTTTATATATTTACTAATTTCTGACCGCGGCTTCGTAAGAGAAATGCCACACAGAAATGACGACGCAACGCAACGCAGCTTTCTCCTGTCGCTGTCCTGCGTCGTCACAGCGTCGTCGCACCGCAGCACCCCTTCCCGCCTCGTCTCCCTCACTCCTTGTGTGCTGCGCGTGCGTTGTTTCGATGCACGTTGTTTCAGCGCACCGTGTGGCATGCCGGGCAGATTTGTATGTAGAACTACGCAGCGCAGCGGCAGCGCCCGTGTGGCATCTCTCTAAGGGTTGCTCCTATTTAAACGTTAAATGGGCAAGCCATGGCAAAAGTACTGCTATTTCGCGGCTATGTTTTAGCAGCGGAGATGTGCCGGGCCTCACAGGTTATTTATATCCCATACGAACAGTTGTATCTATATGATAATAAAGTAACAAACGTCGATCGTTGTAGATCTACATCTATGAAAATACTCGATCCAATCAGTAGTTTTGACGTGATCCTTCCATTCGAACTTTTGCATTATCAATATAAGTGTATAGTTGTAAGTTGTTTTTAAACAATTCCATGAAAAAACAAACAAAAATGCCTCGGCACTCGGCACTAAGCCTTGTACCTTAAAATTCCATTTTTTTTTTTAAATTGTTAATACACTATAACACTTTTCTAAGCGAAACGGAAAAATGGTTTCTTGTGCGGACATAAAACACTTTTTTCAATTATCTGGACGAAACGTCACGTTTTGAAATGCATCTGTCGAACGCACGAAACGTACCTGTGGAAAGGCGTACGGGATAAAAAAAATATGTTTATTAGGTACATAAAAGACAAAATAATCGAGCAATTATATAATAACACAAAAAAATTCAAGAAAGTACTGGCTTGACACGTAACCTACATTATGCGTATGCAACAAAAAAAAATTGTATATAAAACCAAAATGAGTATTTCCCTGCTCGAAGGCATTTTTATACAAATGTTCTAGGAATCTATACTGTTAACAGGGAAAACAGATCATAAGGTTACATTGTATTACAAGAAACCCATAGCGTTTTTGAAGGACAAGTGTCTAATGGCGCTGATTAAAAATTTTTGAATAGAATAATGAACTCTATTCTTTCCGCTGTAGCTGTAAGATAAGCCTGGGTAAAGTATAAAGGGAAGTTCTGTTTAACAAAAATCACTGAAGTACTATTACTCAATGACAAATATACGTTTTTTATAAAAATTATTTTACGAAAATGTTAAAATAGACATTAAAATATTCGTTCCAAATCGATTGACGAAAAATGAAAAGAAGGTTTCGCCTTTTTCGGACAACTAGCTGATGTTATGATTTTCGTTTTATTTTTCCAGAAGTGGACACGGCTACCGATATGATCGACAAAGTCATAAACGACAGAAATTTCGGTAATATGATGATTCTAGCAGGACCCAGTTTCATAGCATCAAGTCCACCTTCTTGAAGCTATGAAACGGCCGTATCTATTATATAATGGTTTCATTGTTATATTATTTAAACTATTTTACTTTTCAATTCCAGTTGGGAAGTCCACAACAACCTCACGCGTTGAGTTCAAAGAAACCGGTAAGGAAACGTTGTCCTAGTACCTTTTAGTAATAGACCTCAAACTTTCTACTGCCATAAACTACTAGGTACTTTTATTATGAAATGCCAAATAGTATTTTTGAATTACATTATATGATTTCTTTTTATATAATAAAATATGTTATTAAATAAATTAAATTTCTTAAATATATTTTTTTCTTATACGCCTTACCTAAAATAGAAAATCTGTTTATATCTTTATTTCAGAGATTCAGTCGTTCAAATCGCAAACGAGAAGCGGTTATTGTCTAACGTCAATGTCCCAAATTAATAATCGATTGAATGATGCAGATGCGCTTTTGGAAGGTGAGATACTTCTATGAATTAACTTAATGTCCGCGGATTTACACGATAAAAATATGACAGATGCTCGAGCGTCGGCGGTGTGACCCGAACGGGGGGGGAGTTACCACGCTCAAAGGTACATGTACGAGTATAATGTACAATTGTACATATATCGTGTTGTGTACCACCACATTATGTAGTAGCATAGTCAAAGCCCAAAGTAACTGAACAGGACAAAATTACATTATTTGTCAGAGTCTGGTTCTTTTTTTCCCACTCATTTGACGGATAAAAGATACCTTTGAGTGAAATGTAGATAATCCATCCATCCATCCGTCTTTATTTATTAATTTTCGTGATTTCTTTACTACATTTCACTTTGTTTGCACGATATTTTAAGACGCAATCACCTCAATTACTGAAAATTTTATTCCCGATAAATTGAAAGTGAATTGAGGAATATTCTTCTCGATTTTTGGAGTTGACTTTATTTTGTACGTATCTTAAAAACAATCGCTATGAATATCGAAATTTTTGAGTGGAATGTTTAAATAACGTGCAAAGATTGAGATGTTTTCATGTTTTGATCAGTTTAAGTTATTGTCTCATAAAGTTTCAGATAAGGGTATTTTGGTCTTAGAGAGCGTATTTTTGGTCGAGCAAACAAACTATTAATCGAACTGAATAGTTTGTTTGCTAGAAGATTTAAGTTTTGAGGTTGCTCTAGATTTTTATTAGCAATTCGAGGACCCTATTTCTACTCGTAGGAGATTGCGAGAAAAGACGAGTTATGAGGAAGCTTTGAAGAAGAAATATTTAAATAATTAATAGTACAAATAATAATTAACGTAATTAACTAAATTCCATGTATATTTCTTATATGTATAAGTAGTTAAGAAAAACATTACATTTTTATTGTAAAAACAAGTTTATTAATTTTATAAACATTATCTCTGAAGATTAGTTTATCTCCTTAATAATCATCAATGTTATGCTCTATATTATAAGGTATTTAAATGAAAAAAAATACCGAGCAGTACAATAGTACAAAATTAATATTAAAACAATAGTACAAAATTGAGTATTTTAATTTTACTCTATAATCTTATTTTGCTGACGACCTCAGTGGCGCAGCGGGTGAGAATCTGCCTGCGACGCAAGAGGTTGCGGGTTCGATCCCCGCCTCGGAACAAATTTGTGTACGATCTGCAGAAATTTGTTCCGTTGGTCTGGGTGTTTCCTATGTATAATAAAAAATATCTATCTATGTAATGTATAATATTACGTATATCAGTTATTTAGTACCCATAACACAAGCTCTGCTTACCTTGGGGCTAGATAATGCTGTGTGAATTGTCCAGCATTATTTATTATTTATTTATTCAAGTGGACTTTTATGACCATTTTAAGATTGATGCGTAATTATAAGTTTTAAGTTAATGTATTTAAATTAAGGTCCATCCTTATAAATAATATAGACTAACTAATAATATTTCAATTCAAAGGCTTTGAGAAAGAAAATGGATGTCTCATTTTTATTTTTTACTTGATCCAGAAAGGTGCACAAATGATGACGACAAAATTGATTCATCACCCAGCCGATTATTGACGTATTTCAACACGGGTAAGATTTATTTTATGTTTTCAATACCATTTGAATCAAATCCTGTATCCTTGACATTTTGTTTTTAATACAAAATAATTAGACACGGTCACCCATCCAAGTACTGACTACGCCGACGTTGCTTACCATCCGTGATAGGTAGTGGGTACTTCAACTTGGTATGGAAGAACAGACAAAAAGTGATTGAACAATAGACTAACATTTTATTGTGCAGTGTATAAAATGGGTTGGACAGAGAAACAAAATAAGTTATACCTACAAATGTTTTTAAACTTACGCGATTTGAACACATAATTATAAATGCTATTTAACGGTTATTTATCGCTTTTATTTACCTATTTTTCCCGACGTTTCCCGTGAGGTATGACAAGATTACTGGTCATTCCGTGACCACAACAGTGTATAAACCTGTTGAAACGTCGGGAAAAATAGGTAAATAAATGCGATAAATACCCTTTAAATTGTATTTATAATTTAGTAATACTTACCTAATGTATTGTGTGCATAATGTATTACCTACTTTTTAAGGTATGTTGATAAACACATTGATGGAAACAGCTATACTGAACAGTCGGGAAAAGACTTCGGTTAGCACAGGTACACCATTTTTCATTTTCATAATTTTTACATTTCATCATTAAAGGTAGCCTATTAACCCAGCAGGGGTATCACTGAGGGTCGGACTCTACCAATGTCTCTACAAATATTCTGTTATATTCATGTTTATTTTATCTTTTGTACACCCCCTGCCTTTCTTATATTCATATAGTTCTTTCCATCCAAAGGTTGCCTGGAAGAGATCGCTTCTAAGCGATAAGGCCGCCTATTGTCTTATGTAATATGTCTATTTTGTAATGTTCTTTTTCTGGTGTACAAAAAAGTGTTTTGTATTGTAATGTGGAGATAAGAGGAGCGGAGAAGAAATGTATTATAAGCAACTAATAGGCGCCGTTATTCACATCTCGTCTTTGTTCATCTTCAGTGGATACCGCCGATATGAGATTTACCATATCAAATCAAATCAAAAAGTCTTTATTTCCATAAATACAGAAATATACGCTTAGAAAAGGTCAAATTCTTAAAATAAAACATTGACACGGAAATAAAGTGATATTTTTTATTTCGGTCGGTACGTTATATAGACTAAAGTAAAAAAGTGACGAAGAAACCTTTAGCCTGTTAATTGTTATTTTTAGAGTTCGAGCAAAACCCGTCCCAAGCTTTTTTATCTTCTATATAATCTGATATTTTGTGATAAGCCTTTTTGCACAGAAAGGTTTTACAATTTGTTTGAATTTATTTACTTATAGATTTTGCAACTCACTACGAGTTTTGTTTTATATTATTATATGTGAAGCGTATACATTGCCCTTTAATTCTAATTCTAATTCTAAGTGGGGGAACTGGGATCTGCACTGACATCTCGCATAGGAGTGTATTGTGCATTATCCCCCTGCCTAACCAGGCCCTACCCAGCCCAGCTCCTTGAATTACCGGAGCAGGACTTTTAGAGATTGACAGCTTCGTTTCAGCTTTCCTATGGGACAGGTTTGATGTCTCTATGAGACTTTTCAATCCCGTTTTCTGTCTGGCCTCCTCTGTGGCCGCGCAGTGAACCACAACGTGTTCCACAGTTTCTTCTTCCAGGAGGCAGCCACGACACAGGCTGCTGTCTGTGGCTCCTGTCTTAAAGAGATGGTGGTTAAGCTCACAGTGGCCTGTGATGATACCCACCATTGTTCTTAAGTCCTCACGGCTCATCTTGAGCATCGTGTTTGTTGTTTTCCTATCTTTGAAAGGAAATATTTTTTTGAAATATTCATTGCCCTTTACAAGATACATCAATTTTGTAAAGCCTGGTTGTGGGTACAGCAAGTTATATAGTAATAAGTATATGTGTATTTATAGTATTTATATTATACATATCGCTATTTTTAGGCTTTTATCATATATGTATGCGAAAAAATCAAAGGAAGAAACCGTTTGCCAGACCCACTTTTGTGGCACCAAAGCGGAGATGTGAGCAGAGCTTTGCAAGCTGACGATGTCGCGCAGCGGGGATGAGAAGACATGTAAGCGGCGTGCAGTAAGCGGCGCCGCTAGTGCCTTTATGTCAACAAACATATGACGCTCGCCGCAGTCTGCTCAGTTCCATTCTAGCTAGCACACATCTCCTCTTTAGCCAACACATATCTTTGCTCCAGTCTATCCGCACATTTTGGTGGAGAGAGTTGCTGAAAAACGTATTTTCTCGTCTTAATTTCGAACATCACCTCTCATCTCTCTGCTTTGGTGCCACAAAAGTGGGTCTGGCAAGCGGTTTTTTAAACACATAATTCACCCCTCGTCTCTTCACCGCTTTGGTGGCTTTGGCCCTCAAGATTGTTAATAATTTGCGGATGTGTTTTGGTGTTTTTTTTGTAATTTGCAATTTTGATCAAAATAATTTGCAGCTTGTTGTAGAGCAATTGTGTTGCGAACTAGCTAAACACCCACACAAAATAGTCGACCATACATTTAAACTTGAAAAAGAAAAATTAAAAGCCTTTTATTCCATAAACAATAAACCAACAATAATCAATTTCCTATAACTGTAAATTATTATTTGTTTGCAAGTAAAAATTTAACTTCAATGTCCCGTAATATAACATTTTATTCTTCTTTCAGATACTGACTTTGATAAAGCTATTGGAAATAAAATGTCTGATATGTCCACAAGTACCAAGAGTCTGGTTATTGAGAGAGATAACGGTATGTTCACCAGATGTCATCTACACAGGGTCAGACGGAAATTAGCTTTTTTGTTACCAACTCTCAAATTTATTGTCAGATATATAACTTGATGTTACAATTTGTTTTGTGAGCACTATCTTCTTACCGCGGCTTTGTATGCAATATTATACGTCGGATAAATCATGGGTTACATTACATAAGATCCAGAGTAATATATAAAAAAAGATCCACTGAAATGTGTAATAAAATAAATAATCCGAGACAATTCACAGCATTATCTAGTCCCAAGCTAAGCAGAGATTGTTTTATGAGTACTAGATAACTGATATACATAATACAATACATTACAGATTTATATTTTTATTATACATAGAAAACGACAAGAACACCCGGTACAAATAACTGCAGATTGTACAAATATTTGTCTCAAGGCGGGAATCGAACCCGCAACCTCCTGCGTCGCAGGCCGACCTTCGCCTACCTTGCCACAGAGGTCGTTGTTTAATTTCAAAAAATTACAACTTATTGACAAAAAAAGTCATGTCAAAATATGTGTGTACGATCTGCAGACCTTTGTTCAGGGTGTTCTGGACATTTTCTATGTATAAAAAAAAATCTATCTATGTATTGTATTATATTATGTATATCAGTTATCTAGTACCCATAATACAAGCTCTGCTTAGCTTGGGGCTAGATGATGCTGTGTGAATTGTCCACCATTATTTAAAAATAATAATAATTAAATTAAAAGTAACTTGTTTCAGTAATTTTGAAATGCCCTTCACGAATTTCTGTGAACACGAACACCGAATTAAGAAATAGATCAATATCGTCCCAGTCAAGAAATATGCATTTGTTGAAAAAGGTCAGCTCGACAGGCAGTAGAAAAATGGATAAATTTACGCAGTACAGCAGTATTACGAGTAAAGGTAACAAAATATTAGAAATACGGCCTTGGCTGTGCTGCAATATGCTATTTTTGAGAGTAGAACGGAAAAAACTTCATGATCATCATCAACATCAGCCTATGTTTGTCCACTGCTGGACATAGGCCACCCCGAATGAGCGCCATAGCACCCTGTCTTCAACTTGCCGCTTCCAGCATCTGCCAGCAGTATTTCGCAAATCGTCATCCCACGTGGTCGGAGGGCGTCCTACACTACGTTTGCCGAGTCGCGGTCGCCACTCAAGAACACGTTTACCCCAGCGGTTGTCGGTTCTTCTAGAGATATAGCCAGCCCACTGCCACTTCTTGCTAATCCTTTGAGCTATGTCGATAACCTTAGTTCTGTGTGATCAAAAAAAATAAGAAAAATAAAATTAATATATATAATGCTAGACAGTGGAGGACTGGCGGGAAACTGCGCAACACAGAAAAAATGGCAACTTCTCTGATTATCGGAGGCTAAGACACACTTCTGGTCATTGAGCTATAGGTAGCTAATGCTGAACAATCCACACATCATCATCTAGCCCCAAGCTGAACAGAGCTTGTGCAATGAGTACCTACCTACTAGATAAGTGATTTACATAATATAATATATTTAATAGATATTATTGAATGACTGGGTATACCTTATAAGCCCAGTATTAATACTAAGTTTATAATTTAGACCTGGGATTTTCACATACGTTTTTGTGGTGGTGTAAATCATGTCATGTCAAAACTATGGGTCAGCTAGCACCAAGATGCGATGCGATGCTAGGCTGGGCACAGTTTTATTCAAAACATATCATTGCTTGCCTCTTCCCGCGGCTGCGCCCGCTTTTTCCGGGATAAATGTATCATATATCCGATCCCGAGATACCATTTGTCTATGCCAAATTTCATTAAGATCCGTTGAGCCGTTTAAGCATGAACAGGTTAAAGAAAAAAAAACAGACAGAGTTACTTACTTACAGAGTTACTACTACTACTTATAATATTATAGTATAGATTAACTACGTTACGTCACGTCTCGGTGTGAGCTGGCCCTAAGAAACTATACACTGTGAAAGTTGACTTAAAAAATATTGGTCTCAACTTTTTATTATCAGCATAAAATAATCCTTGCAAGGGGTTGCGATTCGAAAATAAGTTGAAACCGTTGAAACAGTAACTTCTTGGTTCTATTATTGTTAATAGGTACGGTACGACATTCGTCTCCAGGTGTTGTGAATTTTAAGTCGTCAATGTATTAAGGAATGGTTTAGGGTGATTTTAGACTGCAGTTCAAAAATAAGTGCCTTACTATGATAGAGTTATTATTATTACATTGCAAAAATAAAAATAAAACCCTATGGGGAATCGGTCAATCAGAAAAAAAACAATGGCCTATGTTTTCGTTCAGCATTGGACAAAATACTATATAAGCTGATGATGATGGTGGCAAGTATACTTCCTAATCATCAATTTACTTACAGGTAGCTCAATGAACAATTTTGAGCGAATTCACTGCAGCCATCCAGTTGCAATCCGCGCTTTGAGGGTCGAAGAAAAAATAGAATCGGAAGTACAGACAGACAAAAGTAGGCATCTCAGAATTCATTAAAAATCGGTGTACAATAATATAGAATCAAATTTATTTATTCATAAAATAATAAAATAAATAAATAACGCTGCAATATTCACACATTACCTAGCTCAAAGCTAAGCAGAGCTTGTGTTATGGGTACTAGATAACTGATATACATAATATAATACAATACATAGATACATATTTTTTATTATATATATATATATAGAAAACGACCAGAACACCCTGAACAAATGTCTGCAGATTGCACACACATTTGTCCCGAGGCGGGAATCGAACCCGCAACCTTCTGCGTCGCAGACAGACCTTCGCCCACCGCGCCACATCGGTCGTCAATATAATAAATCAATAGAATAAATAACGCTGCAATATTCACACATTACCTAGCTCAAAGCTAAGCAGAGCTTGGATTATGGGTACTAGATAACTGATATATGTATATAATATAACACAATACATAGATATATATTTTTTATTATACATAGAAAACGTCCAGAACACCCTGAACAAATGTCTGCAGATCATAAACACATTTGTTACGAGACGGGAATCGAACCCGCAACCTCCTGCACCGCAGACCTTTGCCTACCGCGCCACAGAGGTCAAAAAGACGTCCCAAACGTTTTTTTTTAATACTAGACCCTGTTTTAACTAAGAAACTTTGTGTAAACATCCTTGTAAAAACCGGCGTAATTTTTCCGAAGTATTTTAGTTGGAGTATTGCGTAGCACGTTGTATATTTATTTATAGTTATACGCAGTAGTTCCTTTATCAACATTCATACGTCCAATGTTAAACGTCTAAACTAGTTTTGGGATAATCACAACGCAGTTGTAACCACGTAGCACCACGTTGCACTTCGTAAAGATAAAGACACATTTGGTTGACACAACAAGAACAGCACAGACAGACATACGCACACAAGGTAGAATACAAAATTAAGTATATTTTACATACTTTATAGATAGATGATTTTACTAATAATAATTATTATGCTACCTGCGTAGAATTTATACATTTGGTAAAAATATTTCCTCAATTATCCCCGAAAACAACTCTAACCTTGTACCTCTAACCTCGTTCGTTTTAGTGCCTTGTATTCGCGTAGCACTTCATAACATTGCATAACATTTTGTAGTAGGTACTTATTCTAGTACTGCGTATTTGCGTAGAACCTCGTAGCATATCAATGCACCTTGTAGCACTGCGTAGTACTCATTAGTAGTGCCATGTAACCGCGTAGCACTTCGTAACACTCATCGGTGTTTAGCGCTCTGTACTCGCGTAGCACGTCGATAGCATTTCGTAGTACTCATTAGTAATGCCTTTTTTATCGCGTTGCACCACGTAGCACGTCATTGCACCTTGTAGCACTGCGTAGTATTCATAAGTAGTGCATTGTAACCGCGTAGCACTTCGTAGTACTCATTGGTGTCTAGCGCTCTGTACTTGCGTAGCACATCGTAGCACTTCGTAGTACTCATTAGTAATGCCTTGTTATCGCGTTGTACCTGGGAGCATATTGATGCACCCTGTAGCACTGCGTAGTATTCATAAGTAGTGCATTGTAACCGCGTAGCACTTTGTAGTACTCATCGGTGTTTAACGCTCTGTACTCGCGTAGCACGTCGATAGCATTTCGTAGTACTCATTAGTAATGCCTTTTTTATCGCGTTGCACCACGTAGCACGTCATTGCACCTTGTAGCACTGCAAAGTATTTATAAGTAGTGCATTGTAACCGCGTAGCACTTCGTAGTACTCATCGGTGTTTAGCGCTCTGTATTCGCGTAGCATTTCGTAGTACTCATCAATTATGCCTTGTAACCGCGTTACACCTCGTAGCATATCATTGCACCTTGTAGCACTGCGTAGTATTCATAAGTAGTGCGTTGTAACCGCGTAGCACTTCGTAGTACTAATTGGTGTTTAGCGCTCTGTACTTGCGTAGCACATCGTAGCACTTCGTAGTACTTCGTAGTACTTCGTAGTACTTCGTAGTACTCATTAGTAATGCCTTTTTTATCGCGTTGCACCTCGTAGCATGTCATTGCACCTTGTAGCACTGCGTAGTATTTATAAGTAGTGCATTGTAACCGCGTAGCACTTCGTAACACTCATCGGTGTTTAGCGCTCTGTACTCGCGTAGCACGTCGATAGCATTTCGTAGTACTCATTAGTAATGCCTTTTTTATCGCGTTGCACCTCGTAGCATGTCACTGCACCTTGTAGCACTGCGTAGTATTTATAAGTAGTGCATTGTAACCGCGTAGCACTTCGTAACACTCATCGGTGTTTAGCGCTCTGTACTCGCGTAGCACGTCGATAGCATTTCGTAGTACTCATTAGTAATGCCTTGTTATCGCGTTGTACCTGGGAGCATATTGATGCACCCTGTAGCACTGCGTAGTATTCATTAGTAGTGCATTGTAACCGCGTAGCACTTCGTAGTACTCATCGGTGTTTAGCGCTCTGTACTCGCGTAGCACCTCGTAGCATTTTGCAGTACTCATCAAAAATGCCTTGTACGTGGTAATTCGTAGCATTTCGTTGTGCTTCGTAGTACTTATTAGTAGTACTTTGTAGCAACTTTTAGCACATCATTCGTCTATCTAACAAAAGCAATTTCATTAAAATTGACTGAAGTGATCAAGTTATTTCATTAAAATAATTTAATGAAAAGTTATTTCATTGAAATAACTATCAATTTATTAGAGGTTGCTAGATACATTCTTGGACAATCTTTATGAAACATCCTTTAGCATACGTGAAAAAAGATCGCGTGGTTTACGAGCGTGAGAGGCTCTTTATTCACCTAAAACTCTTTACAATTGCGCCAAATGGCACGGAAACATCGAGATTGTGCGAAAAACATGCCCGCATATACATTTATTAAAGTTATTCTACCTCGCCTAAAATGTTTCAGGGATTTTGTGAACTCGGGATTAAGCTACTTACACTTGACTTCCGTTATATTTTTAAGAAATATTTCTTTTAAATATAAATATTTTTTTTAATGGAAATCCTTATTAGGAAAGAAAATTACAAGCAAATAATAGAATTAAATTAAAACTAGTATTTACAATAGAAACAATTGAGCTAACTGCAGACTGTTGCAAACAATCTACAGGTAGCTCAACTGATCCATATCAATACCAGTCGGAAGCGTGCTCAAGACACTGACTGCATTGCCCTGCTGTAAGGCAATGCTGATGCGCATGATAATATATGTGATATGTTTAGTTGATTAATATTAATTTCAGATTTGACTTTAGGGTCTTTCATGCCTCACGAGAACAAATATGCATCTGCTAGTACATCGCAATGTGTTTTTTATAATGAAGCAGAGCAAGGTAAGTCGTTTTGTAGCACTTTAAACTTTGACTTATTATTTGTTTACTTTTACTTAAGGCGCACACCCCACTAGCGAAGAACAGAAACGAACGAAGTTGCCCTTGGTGGCCACCAAAATCTATTTTCGTATCTCTGCCTAAACTAAATAGAATAAAACTATTACAGAGCCATTAAAAAAAAGCATATGATAGGTATCACAAACTAGAAGATGGATTTTTGAAAATTCCTTTGTTAAACGGAATAATAAGATAAATTAGGTGGCGGCGCGCCACTTTGGGTGGGGTATGCGCCTTAAGCATGTCCTACAAGTTTCTTTCATATAGCTACCAAATATGGGTCCAGGTTATAATTTTTTTTTAATTAGGACGGTCCTAGAGTACAGGTTGACATGACAGTTAGGATGCGATGATTAAAAACGCTTGTCAACATCGGTATTTCAGCATCGGAATTTCAGTAATAGAATATCAGCGTCGGATTTTCGGGATCGGCATTTCAGCACCGGAATTTCGGTATCGGTTATTCAGTATCGATATTTCAGCAAAAACATTTTTCCCCAAAAATATAGAGGGAAAAATAGGAAAATTAAATAGTTTTGCTGTCGAATGTAGTTAGCTATAAGTCATATTGTGCAATCTGCCCCATTTTTGTTTAACTTGATTTAAAGTTAAACAAAAATAAGGCAGAAATAAAAATTAAAAGAAAGTTTTTAAAATATTTATTTTATTTCGTAGGACCAACCAACGATTTGCTGTCCTCGATATTGTCTAAACAAGAAAAAATAAGCTCAGTTATGAATTCCGGTTTGCAAATGAATAACACGAGTTACTTAGACGCTGTGAAGTGGATTAAAGCTGGCATTCAAAAAGGTACGACAATAAATTAATAATGCTGGACAATCCACACAACATCCTCTAGCGCCAAAGTAAGGAGAGCTTGTGAAATGAAAAAATTGGAAAAATTTAATTACCACTCAACTGATGCATTCACACTTTTATTATCAATGACTTCTTGTCATTGAAAACAAAAATGATAAGAACCTCTCCCCCCGCTTAAAAAAAACATGGTTTTTCTTTCTTTTTTACTCTCCGATATCTATTATCTCATGAGAAGATATCGACTTTATCTCATTTCTATATTCCATTCATTTAGTTTAACTTTAGGCTAGGTATTCCTGCAGTGTCGTTCATAAGCGCCAGCGCCAAATCTGTCAAGCCAGAATGCTAAGCCGACGCGCTCGTGCATTTTGTATTTATTTAAACCAAAGATCCTAGGATCCTACGTTCCTTGAAACATAGTGATTAAAGATAATCATTTTATCAAGTCAAACTCTTCGTATTTGTTTAGAAATATGTACATATTATGTTCGTAGTGAGTGTTAGTCTTTAGTCGGGTACAATTGTTTTTTGAATATTATTAGTTCCTTCATAACATTGAAAAAACATTAAAAAAAGGGTTTGCTTTGGGATTTTATTCTATCGATAGAAGTCCATTAGATCTTGGAACGGAATGCGACTTTGAAAAGACTATATCCTTAGGTAATATATTCTGTTTTTAAGATTTTTGAACACTACTATTCTACATTCTACATTCTCAGATGGTTTTAAAAAACAAAAGCGCGGCCTCTACTGGTATACCAAGTTTAAAAGCATTTAATTTTTTTGTTTCCTGTTTCAGCAAACGTATCTCAGCTAGATTTTGATAGCAGTGCAGATGAATGTAAAACGCGGTTTGGGTATGATACAATGAGTACGACTGACAAACCCAGTGTTTCAAAATCTGTAAAATCGGATTATGATGTGAAACGTATTCTGGAGGAGAATGGTATTTCAAAATGTGTAATACCGGAATGTTCTCTCGGCACGAAGAGTATTACAATAGTTGCCGCATCTGAACACAATGTAAAACATGACCGAGAAAATAACAGCATAACAAAATCAGCACCAAAGATGGCCGTTGAATTACCCTCATATAATAAAAGTATTTCAATAGCGGTTGGCTCAGACTCTTCTATTATTAACAAAAAATTAGTGAAATATGGTATGTATTTCTAAAAATGGGTTATAGTAGTGTTTCATAAATATTAAGAATATAGCCATATACATATTTAGAACGTAACCAAACATTAAGAACGTAGCCATATATTAAGAAAGTATCCATATATTTAGAACGTAGCCATATATTCAGAAAGTATCCATATATTTAGAACATAGCCATATACATATTTAGAACGTAACCATATATTTAGAACGTAGCCATTTACATATTTAGAACATAACCATACATTAAGAACGTAGCCATATACATATTTAGAACGTAACCAAATATTAATAACGTAGCCACATATTTATAACGTAGCTACATATAAATAACGTAGCCACATATTTAGAACGCAGCCATATATTTAGAACGTAGCCACATATTTATAACGTAGCCATATATTTTCTGTTGAAGGCTGATACGCGACAAATGTGTAATAATGTCTCTAAGATATTTACCGTATTTATGGGGCCCACTTGTCTTGTGATGCCAGTAATAAATGATTATTATTATTATATAAGCGTAAACATATAAAAAAAAATAATGTTGATCAATAAAGTATCGAATAAAATGCGAAATTCGGGAGCTCCAATCTGCATAAAATAAATAGGAGTGGATTTGATCTCCGATTTATTTCTGTTTCAAAAGTTGGTGCATGTAAAAAAAATTGATAAATTTTCAATATATTTATTAGTTTCTGTATTTGTGAGAAATTTGGCGCAAAATAGAATAAAAGCTCTCTGTTCAAGCCACTCTTATTGCGCCTATGATATTAGAAAACTAACCTCCCGACTCTTACTTCACCCTGTGCAGACGTGTCCTTTTTCATTTTATAATTAAATTCATGAAATAAGTACAACGCTGTAGTTTACATTACAGAAATGCACAGAGTGTTAAGTTTAAATCATAAGCGAGCCTCGCTTATGTTCTAAACCTAGCACTCTGTGCTCATAATTTCAACATTGCACAAAAATATTTTTTTAAATATTATGGACTTAAATTACTCGTTGCTGCCACTTTGAGGTTAAAGGTTTTCTATCATTAAATTAATAAATAATAAATAATGCTGGGCAATTCACACAGCATTATCTAGCCCCAAGCTAAGCAGAGTTTGTGTTATGGGTACTAGATAACTGATATACATAATATAATACTGATTTAACCTAAAAAATTTAACTACCCATTCAAATTTTTTAACTTTTTATTTGTTTATTTTTTGTTTATAATTTAATTTTACTCATTTTTTTATATAGGTATTTAATTTTCTTTTTATTTTGCATGTCTATTTTGCTTGTGTACTCTCAAATGTAACTAAGTATGTAAATCCACCTGTACTCTCGGTCTCCCGCGAAACAGGCCCAGCCTAGTGCGGGGACCACCAGTAACAATGTTCTCATTTATTTATTTGTTATCTTTATTAATTAAGTTCCTATCTCTAAATGTAACATTAGGTCTTTGTAATAGTTATGGTAAATAAATTTATTTGTATTATTTGTATTTGTAACGTCAAAATTTACTATGAAAACTGAGCCTAATAATGGTTGTTCACCAGGAGAGGTAGGTTTGAATAAAAGATAAAAAAGATAAAATAAAAAATACAATACATAGATAGATATATAGATAGATACATAGATATTTTTTATTATATAAAGAAAACGACCAGAACGCCCTGAACAAATGTCTGCAGATCGTACACACATTTGTCCCGAGGTGGGAATCGAACCCGCAACCTTCTGCGTCGCAGGCATACCTTCGCCCACCTCGCCACATCGGTCGTCATTAGTTCTTTTATAAAAATATAAACCTCGTTAGTTTCTTTATAACTGTAAAAATGTAAGAATATTTGGATTTATACTACTAATATAAACTAAGTCAATATCTTAAGAATAAGCATGGTAATAGAACTAAGTATAAAGAACATTTCATATGTTTCGGTTTCTTTCAAATAAAGTCCTAATTAATATGTTATAAGCTAAAACTTGATTTCTGGGCTTGCGTTGCGTTGTTTCAGGGGTAGTTCCACCGCGCTCCAAGAATTTGTTCCTCCGGGCTCCAAGGTTTTATTACTTATAATATTTAAAAAATTATAAGTACCAAAAACCTTCCACAGCGCTCCAAAATAAAAAAGATAAGGTCAGCATAAAAAGTAAGCCATAAGTTGCCTATGTTTTGTACTAGTAGAAATATCGATAATATTTTTTAATGTGGATTCATCTCGTTTGTCTAAAATGCTAAATACTTTTTGCCCGCTTTTACCTACCTAATAAAACTCCAAATACATCCAAATACACTGAACTAAAAAAATGTTTGCCTATCCAGAAAAGATGATCATAGACTTCGAACAAGCTGTTTATAAACTAAACGCTATTGGCACATGTTCTCCTTCAGCTTCAATCAAAGGGTGTAAAAATCACTTTCGGCAAGCACATTATTATTTCAACGAAGAAAAAGATCACGTGGCAAAATATGCTGCTTTGGCGCATTTGCCTCATAATGATGAAGCGTGGTTGATAAGCATGGCAGAAGCACCACAAAGTAAAAATATTTCCAATGGTTAAACAATAGAAATTTAAACACAGTAATTTGGAATTTTTCAGGAGAAGGACACCGATAAAAGAACTCAGTGGAATCATGGCATCATAGGCTCAATAAAGAGTTACCAATGAAACTGCGATTATTGGAGCTCTTATTTGAACACTTAGAAGATGCTTTGTATCAGCAAAAGTATCGTCAACCAAAGAATCGAAAGCTTGCGGCTTTTCAAGAGACACACAGAATTTACAAGTATTATACTCAATTATAACACAGATAAATCCAATTTAAATCAAACGATAAATTATTTAAAAAATATATTGAGTACAATATTTATTGATTTTATTATGTTGTGTTGTGATTTATATATGCTTAGTTTAAAAAAAAACGTTCTAATCTAAAGCTGTGATTTTTGTAATTGTTTATTAAGTACTTTATTTATAAGAGAAACTGATTATTTATTCGTAACTGTTATTTTATTAAAGAGTATTACTTATTATTTGTGTTGTCGTTTTAAGAAGACTTTTAATCTGAAGCTGTGATTTTTTATTATTTACTTTAATAACAAGAGAGACTGATTATATTTCCGTGAATGTTATTTTATTATAGAGTATTAATTATTAGTATTTGTATTGTAGTTTTAGGTTTTTGTTTGGTATTTGTTTGTAGGTTTTAACACTTTTCTAATCTAAAGCTGTGATTTTATGAACTTTGTTTTATGAAATAATTATTTTTAGATTTGACGTTGTAATTATGACTGAATAAACAATATTTGATATAGGTACATGTTTAATTTTTTATTTTACACTAGCATTTCGCCCCAGCTTTGCGCGGGTACATCCTGTAGCCTATGTTACTCAGGGATAATTAAGCTTTATAACGGCAAAAGAATTTCTGAAATAGGTAGTTTTTAATTTTACTCGACATACAAAAATACGAATCTTTCCTCATTAGAATATAAGTATAGATAATGTTTCAAGCTAAATTTATTTTTTTGCTAACTCTACTTAAAATTTCTTGGAGCCCGGTGGAATTCATTTATTCAATAATATTATTTACTTAAAAATTCTTGGAGCGCAGTGGAATCAATGTATGAACTTTAAAATTTTGAGAACAATGGGTTTTGGAGTGCAGTGGAACTACCCTGTTTCAGCATGTCCTGTCCCGCTCCTAAGAACGCAAAATCTTATTTCTATCCTTTTCACAAGAACTTGAGGTAGTAAAGGCTCTTAAAGCCCATTTTTGAATGCAAATGTTTGTGCTGTGCGGTAGCGGTGTGGCCAATCTGCGATAATCTTAAAGTGGATCGTTATTACAGAGACTACAGTTGCGTCAGCACTGCGAAAGAGGTTTGAACATGAGGTCGATTTGGTACCAGAGAGAGATACTACCGACCCACAGAAAAAGCTTGACCCTGTTGCTATCGGTACGTTTTTTGTCAAATATCGTCCACTTCAATACCAGTTGAAGGAATTCATAATTTAAATGTTTTGATTATAGATAAAATTGATAAGGATGAGAAAGGAAATAACGTCCAGTGTAATCTTCTAAGTAATAACTCAGGTAATAAAAACAAATAAAGAAATGTTTTTATAATATTAATAGAGAAATACATCTACTCCTCGTTTCTGCCCTAGTGACGACAAATGTGAACACACCTGACGCAAAGCTCAGTATTATGCTCAAATTGGATAATAGTCGCAAAAAAAAATGCATCATATCGATTAACGTTTCTAAATCGAAAAAACCTCACTAAAATTGGTAATGGTATCTCAGCTCACTACCCTCTACTTATTTTTCGTTATTATATTTTAGTCATGCGAGAATTTAAATAGTATTTTTATTCTAATCATTTTTTCAGCGGTTTACATGATGGCAAAAAAAAAGTCCACTTCAGTTTATACATCTCGCTACATTCTACCTGTACCAAAACCATGCCCTTACACAAATGACAGACAACATTGTGGATGTGCTGGAGGTTAGTATTTTTAAGTACCTATATTATTTCATATTCCACTTTCTTATTTACTGTTTGATGGTTCGACTGATCAAATACTCCTAATGCTTTACCGATTCAAAGAATTATTTTTTTCGGCCTACGCCATTACACGCGTTTTTCCATGATAAAAGTAAGATACCTAATAATTACTATTTATAAACGTGTTTATAGTATAAATTTCGACTTGTCTAAGTGCTTGTTTTGTAAGTTTAAAGAAATAAACGTTATTGATAATTGATATTTGACAAATTGTATTACTTTTATCACGGAAAAACGCGTGTAATGGCGGTTTCTAAACTATAACTTTTGTAGTATTTTCAATAAAAAAATCACCTGGAATAATCTTCAATACATTCTTATTTGGCTCGATAAATATCGAAGCTTTCGTTACTCCCCATATTATTCGAGTAGACAGATTCGCATCTCTATCAGTCAAAAACAACTAACTATGAATTACTGCATTCTGTCATTCAATCTTCATTCGGTCACATGTCAAAAATTAGGGAACTTCATACCGTGCATGATCCAAACAGCCAATGAGAGAGTGGATGTATACAAACATTATATACCTACTGCCGAGATTTATGATAGCTAGCAACCTAGATAATAAATATCTCTTTGCCGATAATCCACCTTATCACACATGACTGTACATGCCACTCTGAAACAAGGGGTTTCCAGAACCAACACGCTCGGCAGGTGGATTGGTGAGTGCAGTAGAGGTGTTAAAAAATACGCTCTTCCTCTGGAAGGTTCCCTTTTGGCACTTACGACATCCACGGGCTGAGTTGAAGGGTTTAATTCTCACGTCGCCCTATAGGCCAGTTCACATCTTCGTGTTTTTTTTTTAATAATAAGTTATGAAGCAGTGAAGGAAATTGCCTTTTTCGTAGCTAGTTATGAAAACAGTTATTAAAAGTGAACAAAGGGTCCATTTTAATAACTAGTTGTGAAACAGTAAACGAAATTGCCTTTTTCGTAGCTAGTTATGAAAAACAGTTATCAAAATGGAACAAAGGAAAATGTAAATTCAATGGTATTCTTTTTATTGGTAACCGTAAAGGAATTGGCCACCATCACAATTGGAAAGCGAGGTTTATCATTAACGGGTGTGTCGTAATGTTTACTTTTTAAGACACACCTTGTACATATGTCTAAATGCTTAGTGTAAGTCAAAAGATGAAATAAATGACTAATGACAATAATCATTCACTAAGTTAATGAAACATATTATTAGTTACTGAAATTAAATAATTTCTGGAATTATTTAATTTTAATTAAGAAATAACTTGATTTACAAGGACTTGCAATAACTTATACAAATTAAAATAAATTTTTGACATTTTATTAAAACTCTTTGCAGTATCCTTAGTTTAATAAAAAAGTAGTTTCAATGGTTTGACCACCATCACAATTGGAAAGCGAAGTATTAGGTATCATAAACATAACGTTCTGCATAATGTATAATTATCATAAATCAAATCAAAAAGTCTTTATTTCCATAAATACAAAAATGTACACTTAGAAAAGGTCAAATTCTTTAAATAAAACATTGACACGGAAATAAAGTGATATTTTTGATTTCGGTCGCTTCGGTATGTAGACTAAAGTAAAGAAGCGACGAAAAAACCTTTAGCCTGTTAGTTGTTATTTTTCGAGTTGGAGCAAAAGTCCAAAGCTTTTTTATCTTCTAGATAATCTGATTTTTTGTGATAAGCATTTTTGTACAGAAAGGTTTTTATAATTTGTTTGAATTTATTTACTGATAGATTTTGCAATTCACTAGGAATTTTGTTGTAGAAGCGTATACATTGCCCTTTAAAAGATTAATTTTGTGAAGCCTAGTTGTGGGCACAGCAAGTTTGTTTATTTCTAGTATTTATATTATGTATATGGCTAATTTTAAGAAAGCTTTTGATATTTTTATGAGTGTACAAGTTTCATAAATATATTGACATATTACATACATTCATAATCATCTGGATAATTACATTACAGAGTGTGTCTTTGTTTATGGAGTGCCAAGATGTGTCGTACATGAGCATAAATACAACGCCGATGTATCGTTGCAGTTAAACGCTTCAAGCTCTAAGCCATTTGAAGCTGTTGCACTAACAGCACCGACTGGTAAGCTATTATCATTCTTCTGAAAACGAGAAAGTCAGGTCAGATCAGGTCATCTGTCATTTCCCGATGGATAACAAATAGTTATCCATCGGGAAATAACAGATGACCTGAATAGCTAATCCCGAATAGCTATCAGATATATAGCTATAGAATCAGTCGAAACTTACGGTTTAATTGAAGTCACTTGTTAGTTAAGAGCGCGTTATTGTGTGAAAAGGATAAGCATAGGATTTCGCGTTCTTCGGAGCAGAACAGAACATACGGTTTTAGAACGGCGTAAACGTAAAATCAAGTTTTTGTTTTCTTACAAGGAAACTACACAAATTATGAAAGCTGGTTTAAGGAACCAAATAATTAGTAATAACCTACGAATCAAAGCATAAGTCATTTTAATAGACCGCAAGTTTCCTGAGATCTAGATCAAATGATGTGTAAAACTGTGTACTGTCGATTAGATTGTGTTCTCGTATTTTTTTGGCCGTGTGGTGTCGGCCTGGACACCAGCAGGTGGGATGTCGATTTGCAAAAGACAGCTAGCAGATGCTGGATGCGGCAAGCTAGAAAACAGGAAGACAGGGCGCTATGGCGCTCATTAGGGGGGTCTATGTATGTCCAGCAGTAGACTAACATAGGCTGACGATTTTTTTCCTTAATCGTGTTTTCACTTTTTTGAACCAAAGAAAAAATTAAGAAGCCTTCCCCCCCACTCTCTGTAGACATCACTCCAGCCAGCTACGTCCAGTCAGTCTGGAATTCGTTTAATTCATCCCGCCTGTCTAGGTTCTTACATTATTTAAAGAAAAAGAATTGTGGGATTTGCGTGATTATTTATGATATTATCCACTGGTTCAAATATAACAGTACCCCAAAAAAATTTTATTGCAATTATTTTCAGATTTATGTGATAAAGCACCTTACAAACGCGTTGTTGGAGTGTTTGCAACTTGTAATGAAACAAAGACTCAGCAAACTTCGAAAAGCTTAGAACAATTAATAACATCAAAAGGTAAAATTTATTTTAGTATTTTTTAACTAAACAATAATTGCACGAGCACTTACATTGTGCATTACCCTAAATAATGCCAACCGCGCATTTACGCCAGTCATCAATTTTAGCAATACTTTTTAATGCATTCAGCGATCACCTGTCAATCGACTCGCGCGTCTCACTATCATTTCATTAGTATACAGTTTATCGTTAAATAAGTATATCAGTAAAAATGTATCTCTTAGTTTTTCTAATGTATCCACCTTAGTTACTATAGGTACTTGGTTTAGGAACCGTACAATAATGATAGGTATGATAATAAGATAATTATGCAATCGTCGTACAAAAGTCACTAATTCAAGAGTCAAAGCGGCGCGCGGCGGGTCGTAGAGCCACGGGTGCAAACGAGGCGCTTTCTTCTAATATCCTCTACGCTTTCTTTGAAAATAAATAACATTCCGCTTTATAGAGACGCACACTAGAGACGCATCACGGTCGAGGTAAAGCAGCGACGTAGTCGTAGGCGAAGGCGCGACGGGATGATGTTTAGTCCCGACGGGGGCGTTTTGCTTACCTGCGTTGCGACTACCGCCATTATGAATAAGTTGGTATGAAGTAAGCATAGCAACCCGTGTCTTGGCTCTCATCACACGGTGTACGCAGGCATTTCATAACGTACGCGATAGCGTAGCAATCCCACGTGGTGGCACGTCATTTAATGCGATGTGGTGTTTCGCGCCAACTCTGTCCTACGTGCGCGCGAAACGTCTGCCTGCATCACCACCACCACCACTCCGCTGCATCGCGTCAAGCGCGAAAATATCAAACCAACTGATCGCGTTCGCTGACTGGTAACTTCGACAAGTGTCAACTGTTCAGTCTTTTTGCGCCGCGCCGCTCCACTTGCGCATTCAGTACGTCTACCATGAGTTTTATCAATCTATACTCGTAGTTAAAAAATGTATGAAAACTTTTACATCGCCTGTAGCAGATAGTTGGGTACTAAAATTCGCAGTATGAGTCACGTAGATAACTATGCTACGTCACTGTGTAGTAAACTATACTACCAGTCTCCGTAGTTTGGGCTTCATTTGCTTAGAATTTGGTAGCATGAGTTACAAATTTGACATAGCTCATGTTACCAACAAAAAAGCTAACTATACTATCTGCGTATTTACGTATCTACTGTAGTAACGTCAGGCGATCTAACTATGACAACTCATGGTAGACGTACAGACCGTTCAGTACGGCAGCCCCGCACGCCTCGACCTTGCCGCAACGTCGTCGCCGCCTTAGTAGTGAGCGACGCACGTAACAGAAAGCTTCAATATCCCTGAGTGACATCCATGTACTGACTGCGTGAGCGAAGCTGCGAGTTATAGCTAGTCAACCATTGTCCAAAAATTAAGTATGTTACTTTTAATTATAAATACTATTTAACGGGTATTTATCGCGTTTATTTACCTATTTTTCCCGACGTTTCGACAGGTTTACACACTGCCGTGGTCACGGGATGGGAGTGTCATCAAAATAGGTAAATAAACGCGATAAATACCCGTTAAATAGTATTTATAATTAAAAGTAACATACTTAATTTTGGACAACGGTTGACTAGCTATAACTCGGAGCTTCGCTCACGCAGTCAGTACATGGATGTCACTCAGGGATATTGAAGCTTTCTGTTACGTGCGTCGCTCACTGTGGTCACGGGATGACACTCCCATCCCTTGACCACGGCAGTGTGTAAACCTGTCGAAACGTCGGGAAAAATAGGTAAATAAACGCGATAAATACCCGTTAAATAGTATGTGTGTTCAGATCGCGTAAGTTTAAAAACATTTATGTTACTTTTAAAAACATCCCCATACAAAACCAACAGAGCCCTGAGGCCGTTTGATCAAGGCGTGATGGTGACGTCATTATATAATATGAATGGGATTCGCGTAGTTCTCTGTACGCACGATAGAGGCGCTGTACCAAAACCTATGACAAAACGAGACGTCACTATCACGTCTCGATACCTACTAACGTAAAATAGGGGCATTTTCACTAAAAAGTGCACCCCTACATAAATGAAGATTTTTTTATAGACTTGTGTTTTTGAGTTGATTGAGGTTTTCATAAGATTTTTACATGTTTTTTGAACTGAAAATTATACATTATTTCCGAAAAATTGCGTTATTTATATGAAAAAGACAATTATTAAGAGGACACTATAGAAAAATAGTGGTCAGCTTGGTGACACTAAAAAATGCCTGTATTTTTAATAATAAAGAGACTATTACATTATTTTCAACTTTGATCAGTTCCAAATATAATAATGAAGCTTTAAAAAATACATATTCACCTAGCAATCATTTAATATGACTTAAAATTAAGATTTAAATTCCGTTTTGTGACCATTGATTCCATTGCGATCATTATTTTCTATTTAATTTTAAGTTAAGTATCCTGTTTTATAATTTATTAATTGTATACTCTTTATCAAACTGTTCTTAATAAGAGAAGAAAAATAAATATAAAGTATCAATTAAAATGAAATTATAAATTAGTAAAATAAACCTCATTTAAGTTGGGACAGTCACCAAACCGACACAACTCAAATCCTAAGGGTGAGGCTACAATGACAAAAAATTTGAATAAAAATCAAATTTTTCTAAAGTAACATTTATTTGTTGTTTTCAGTCATGTCGAAAATCAAGATGTAGGTACTTTTATCGTCTTATTTCCGCTTCTTCTGGTGTGAGTTCTGAAACTTTTTTCTTCTTAGACTTTACTTCGGCTAAATTAATTTTGTTAATGTAATGTAATTAATTCTGTTTTTTCTGTCTTTCAAACTCTTCAGGATGATTTTTCTTCAGTCTATCTCTATATCGTTGAGTCCTTTCAGCGCCACTAAGTGGCATATTGAGGTTTGTTAAAACTACCTGAAAATTAATTTAATGTTTTACAATGTTTTTTCTACACTTGATCAAACTAAAAGTGCGGATATAATTATGACAAAAATATCGATAAGGAAGCTATTTTAGAAAGCAATGTACTATTTTCATTTTAGTTTACTTTAAATTCTAATCCTTCGTTTGTAAATTATTTTCTCTTTTACTACCTACCTAATATTTTTTTTGTTTTTTTACCGAAATTTTACTATCGAATATTTTATTCACACATTTCGCTTGATCAAGAGTAGAAAAGACACATTGTAATGTGGACCTAGCCTTATGAGTCAGTTTGGTGTTTTTGGTGGTCCGCCCTATATGTGACGGCTCAAAACGTCACTGAACGGACGTCACATTATCCAAATGAGATGAGAAAAAAACACATTCTAACCAAACAAGAGGACCTTTGTTTAAATTAACTGTTAAAAACATTCCTCAAATAACACCCAAAAACGGTTACAATTCGTTCAATACTGGGGTACAAATATGTAATGAAAAAAATAACTTTAAAACTGACATATAAAATGAGCACCATCCACCGACACCAGCAAAACACCGTCTTTACTGTAGGAATATACACCAAACGCAATGATTCTAAATTGCGGCTACGATCCTTGTGGACAGTATTGCCATTTAATAATAAACAAAACGATTAAAATAGAAAAAATATTTGCTTTAGGACCGTCACTGTGCTGACCTGTCCGGTCGGGACAAGTTTTTTGAGTTAGAACAAAAATGATTTTTACGCCTGTAATGTTAGAGTATTAATTATAATTTTAAATCCCTGAGACGAAAAAAATATTCCACTACGTATATGCAAAAAGTTGACAACGTTTTTCTAGGAAATATTTTTGGTAATTTCACTATGTTCGAAGGTAAATAGCACTGGGACAAGTCAAAAATGGCTTCTCCTGCTATCTAAATTGTCCATAATTAAATAATTAAGCTTATTTACACAATAATAGTTAATTAAAAAACAAATTTAATATAAACATGACCGATTTATTTAAATACATATATTATACGCATTCATGTAAACCCATAGTTCAACTTTAAAAACGTGGGACAGCGTAAAAGTGGGGGTGTACCTTTTTGTGAAAATGCCCATAGACTCGGGGTCATGCTACACTAACTTTTTAGTCGTTTTTTTATACCCAATGTTTTTCCAAGATACATTATCTCGCCGTACATATCTAACCTATAAATATACATACTAAATATCTACTTACAAATTATATGGAAACAAGGACGTATTCAGTGACAACAGGACAAATAGTGTTCGGATGGGATCTCGTAACAAGGGATTAAAGATAAACCTTTGTTCTATCTACTTTAGATTCTACATCTATTTCAAGAAAAAAATGTAGTTATCAATTAGTTCGTAGCTCTGGAACTTTGATTCATAGTTCGAAAGGCATGGAAATTCTCTTTTCATGTTCTATTTGTAAGCCCAAAATAAGGTAGCATTCATCTGGGCAAGCACCTGATCAGCCCAGACGAGCTAAAAGACATCTCCCCGAAGAAAATCCAGCTCCTAGCAGCTGCAAGGGTAAGTGGCTAATTATGAACGCCGCAGCTTTAGGGGTGAACACAAAAAGTGGCGATTACAATGCGCAGTGATATGAAAGCCACTATAAGCCACCTTAAATAATGCCGTGCGTGGTAGTCGCGGTGATAAGGCCGCTTACCACACGCTGTCTGCCATTTTATTGATGACCTAAAGCTTAGCACGTTCAACGTTGGACGTGGGCTGACGATGGAGGTGCTACTACTTATGATAAAATTGATGATTTTTTTATTTTCAGAATCAAGTTATAAGGCACCTGTTACACGCCCTGTTGAAGTAACCACATCAAATTCTAAAGCAAATACAGGCACTCTGAAAACTACGAAGAGCGTAGAACAAGTTAGAACACCGGCAGGTAGGATTGTCCATTGCACAAAAATGACACCAACCTAAAGTACCTATGAGGTACAAAAGTAGATAAAATCTTATATTGCGTTACAAAATCAGATACCTACCTACATTATAAAATTTAATTCATTATAATTTATTTTTTTCCTAGCCCCAATCTAAGCAGAGCTTGTGTTATGGGTAAGTACTAGATAACTGATATGCGTAATACTATACAATACTTTTTAATTATACATAGAAAACGACCAGAACACCCTGAACAAATATCTGCAGATCGTACAAACATTTTTCCCGGGGAAGGTATCGAACCCGCAACCTGCCTGCGTCGCAGGTGGACTTCCACCCACCGCGCCACAGAGGTCTAGGGCTCTAATCTGTTAAACTATGGAATGCAACGATATTGCACAATCGTTACCATTAATAGATTTCGGTACTCTACCTGAAAGAAACTATACAAATGGTGGGAAGCATGTCAAAAGTGTCAAGGTTGAAACCATTAAGGCGCATACCCCACCCACACGAAGCGCCGCCGCCGCCACCTATTTTATCTTGTTATTGCGTTTAACAAAGGAAATTTCAAATCCATCGCACGATTTGTGATACCTATTAAGATTTTTTTAACGCCTCTGTTAAAGTTTGATTTTATTTAGTTCAGGCAGTGAATCGAAGTTGCCCTTGGTGGCCCAGGCCACCTAAATCTTTTTTCGCTCCATGCAAATAGCACCGTGCGCACTATCTGGAGTTTCTTTAGCCAGCATGCATCTCCGCTCCAGTCGCACTCAAGCCTCCGCTTCTATTGCGTATCTCCGCTTGCCTTTGGTAAAGAAACCTCGCTGGAAAACGTATCTTCCAGGCACCGTTACCAGATATATCACTCGATATTATTCATACTTTGTGATTTTCAAGCTTCTAAGTAGGTCTGTTTTACAGCCTATTAAATGTCGTCCTATCTACCGCTGATTGTTCGCCTGTTTCAAGAAATAACAATCAATTTGCTTCTAGTTCTGGAATTTTGATCCAGAGCAGTACAAAAGGTATGGAAAGTCCCTTTGCTTACATACATATTTGTAAGACCAATAAATCATTTATCAAGACATAAAATATGGCATAGTAATATAGTAATAATGATATTGCAAATCATTACGTTAAAAATTTCAAAAAAGGAATGCTTTGAGAACAATATAATTTTATATACTTACCCCCCGAATACTCAAACGTATCTCAGGTTTAAGCACGTCTCAAGTGACGATTTTTTGACACATTAAAACCGCGAATTAAGACGAGCTTAAATGTTAGTTTCGTTTGAGTATTCGGGGGTTACTTTCTAAAATTTTAAAGCGGTTTTAATTGTCTCTGTAAATTTATTGTTTTTAAATTTCTTTGTAAAACGTAATAATATGAAAAAATATAAAATGGCGTGGTGTGAAGACCTAAAATCGTTCCAAGGTTTAAATTTATTATAAAATGGATCATTCCATCAATGTATTTATTTTCAGAATTATGTGCCAAAGACTCTCGTAAACGCGCTGTTGGAATAATCACAACTTATTTCGAAACAAAAGCATGCACTCAACAAACTACGGAAAGCTTAGAACAAGTTACGGCACCGAATGGTAGGATTTATTTCACTACTATACCTACCACAATCTTTAAAAATAATCTATACTCCTATATTTTCTTTATTAAGAAAGAAAATTACAATAAATAATAGAATTAAATCAAAACTAGTATTAACAACAGAAACAATTGAGCTAACTGCAGACTGTTGCAAACAACAACCGTATTATATATCCCACATAGTCCGTGATAAACATAGGCATAGAATATACCCGTGCAAAGCCGGGGCGGACCACATCAAAATAGTAAAATCAACACAACATCATCTAACCCTAATCTAAGCAGGGCTTGTATTATGGGTACTATACTAGATAAATAAATACATTGTTATTATAGGTCTAATTTGTTTCTATTATATGATTGTAATTTTCTTTGTTTAATAAAGACTAAGTACTTTTCATGATTATTATTACTATGTTTATTATCTTATGTCGAATTATATAAATATACGAAATCTGTTTCTTTGGTTATCATGAAACAGCAAAACGATTTCATGAAACTATTACGAAACATTTTTCAGAAAACAACAATTTTAGGGATCTTTTGCATCCAGGTACGGTTCGTTGATTCCATCCTGTAAGTACATCACGTAATTCTTGTTTCAGTCTACGAAGTGCATTATGCAACTAACTTACTTTCTCAAGAAAAAGGAAGCGAAGTGACCGAAGCAGACAGCGAAAAAAGTATTCAAATCATTGAATATAGGGATATCAATGCTGGTACTTCATTATTATCCATACTAATATGCTAATACTATATATTAAAGTACAATATTATGTACTATACAAGGTATTATAGTATTATATTTACTATATAAATCTGAAAGTAACTCTGTCTGTCTGTTACGCTTTCATGCCTTAACGGCTGAACTGATATTAATGACATTGGTGCGGAAATAAGTGTTCTCACGGAGACGGACATAAGCAACATTTTGTCTTCAAAATCCATATTCTACTTAATAATTTGTCTAGAATTTTCCTCTACCTGCGCAAGTCTAGGTTTTCATTATTTTTAGCCGACGAAACTAAAATGAAAAGGAGAGGTTCTATATCCGTGTTTTTTTTAACATCGAGCACATTCCGTTATTACTGATAGAATAATAGGCCGTATCACAGGATCGTGATTATTAATTCACTGTAAGGGGTATTTCTACGGGGACCCAAGTAAAAACCCTTAATACAAACTTTAACACGGTTTATTAACACTTAAACTACAACTTTATAGAAACACTTAACAACAGTGGAAATAAAAGAACTAAACTCTGACTAACTACCTTACTTCATCATCATCATTAGCCTATATTAGTCCACTGCTGAACATAGGCATCCCCTTATGAGCGCCATACCTTACTTAGTAGCTACATAATAACAATAAAAAATGTGCCTATATCAGCCGGTGATCGAAACCACTTAATCACAAAGAAACCGACCTAGGTTGGCTCTTGGAAGTGTGTTGAGGAGTGTCGAGCACCGACTGTCGGTTTGATGGCTAGAGTGCCTTTGATTTGAACGATGGGCCTCGGCGCCTGTGGTGGGTTGGGGGGCGTCGCTGGTACACTCGGCCGGGTTTGCTGTGCGTGCGCGCGGAGATCGGCGCCGACCGGAGCGCGCAGAATTGTTTCGCATTGTTACAGACTCTCCCTCTGGACCCGAAGGCGGCTCGACGAGATGTCCAGAAACTGCTGTGGCTGCAGGAGTCTGCTTCTTCAGTCTACCGCGTCTGCGCAAGGGTCAAAAGGGATTCGGTTAGTTAGTGGTGGTTGAGCCTCGATAAGGATACAGCGCAGAAGAGTGATAAATACCCATGGGAATCTCTTTACAAGCGTTATGTGCCACTTCGTAGGAACAGGGTCCGTGTTTTCGCAAGATGACGTAGGGACATCTCGGCCTGGTGTGAACTTTGCTATCTGGAATTGGGCGGCATTACTGGGGGCATCAGTAGCTACTAGGACAAGGTCACCAGAGCAATATTGAGGGCTCGGGCGTCGTCTTTTGTCGACATGTCTCTTTCTCCCTTCTTCCTTTACCCTTGGCACTTACGGGCTTGCTTCCACGTATCTGCTAAAATAATAAGTTTTGGGGTTATCGCAGGGATTACATTGTCAGACAATGCTATTTGTCGGAGATCGTGTTTCACATCATCGAAGGTTCTCAGCTCTCGCTCAAATGTGAGTTAAGCAGGACTGAAACTCGTGTTTATTCAACAGACGGCTTGCGTATTCTACCGGATGTTCATCGCAGCCCTCCCCATGCACCAAAACTGCTCCTATAAGATAGTCACTATGGTCATCGCAGTATTGAGTTGGCGGTAGTCCACGACTACGTAGTTACGACTCTGACGTCACCATTATTTTTCGGAACCAACCACCACAGGTGCAGCCCAGGGTAACTTCGATGGTTCTATGATTCCTTCCTGCAGCATTTGAGCAATCTGATTCTTGAGTACCTCCCTCAGTTGTGGTGACAGCCGGTACGGGGGCACTGCTATGGGTCTACTCGCTGTTACCTCAATAGTATGTTCCACTAAGTCCGCTGCATCTTTATCAATATTTTTTTTATATAGCTATCTTTATCAATATTTTTTTTATATAGCTATCTTTATCAATATTTTTTTTCTATCTATTTATCTTTATCAATATTTTTTTCACCTTCAAGTTCACAATCTTTTAAGTTTGTGCCTTCGTTTATATCTACTATCACATTTCTTGGGTTTTCTTCTCTGGCTTTCACAGTTTATATTTCATTAGGGAGGAAAATTAACTAATTGACAACACAAGCATCGAAAAGCCGACACAAGATTTATCATCAAGAGAAATCAATCACTAGAGCCGTCATTGGTTAACGTGATAGAAAATGACGTAACATCGCACCACGCGGATTAATTAGTGGAATAGTCTCTCAATTTAAGCACTTAGGCAATGAAATAAATGAATATGAATATGAATAGGCTGACGCACAGTGTGATCTCGAAAAAGTACACTAATACTTGACATTGTCATTAAGGCAATAAGTTCTAAGTTTTGCCCTGACGACATTGTCGCTTCGTGGTTGAGTCCTTTGTATACACAATATTAAGTGTGACAGCGCTTTTTATGCACACTTGCACACTTCTTTTCTAGAAACTCTGAACGATTGTTGGCGTGATTTCGTGGAAGCAAAAATAAAATTTAAGGCATATTTAACCACTTATATTATTCGGCGTCGGTTTATAATACTTATATTTTTGCTCGCGGGGGAGCAAAAATAGGCCGGGCTGGTAGCGTGCAAGTGTAAAATTGTAAAAACGATCATGCCAAAAGTTCTGTCTTTGCTACCGATCAATTTGTATGTACCTATATTAATTGAGTCCTAATTAATCACAACATATATCATTTCAGTAAAAAATGAACCACCAGACTCGCACCTTTCCGATCACCGCTCCGATCATAGCGACGAGTTGACACAAAAAGGTAAATTTAACAAATAACATTTGCGTTACTCTAACACTATTGTAACTATCCATTAGTAGTGGTATTTAGTGCTCCCTCGTTACCGCGAGTTTATTCGCACATAATAAGATCTCGGGTTCCAATCCTCCGGCTATTCCCATTAGTTTTAGGTATACAGGGTGTAATCGTTAAGTGTGCACAGGCGATTATTCCGTAACTATTGCAGATATCAAAAAACTTTAAACTGATATCGAAAGTAATTTACCTAATGAGTAAAATGACATTAATAACTTTTTAAAAATAAAACGAGAAATATCCAAAAAAAATACATTAATCACTCCCATACATTTAGTATGAGATAGTAGAAAGGTTTTAGTTTCCTTATTTTAAGTGGAATAGTACCTACTCATTTTACCCTTGTCATTTTATAATTATGTACGATATGAAGGTATTAATGAATTTCAAGTAGATACACGTGTAGATTAATTATCTTACCACTTCAAATTTATAATAAACCTTGTTTCAATATTGTATTGATTTGAACTAGCTGAAAAGCAACATACTAAATAAAAACAAAAAGAAAGATACTCTTTGGTGTTCGTTCTAAATTCAAATTCTTTATCGCGGGTTCTCGTTCCCGCCAATTTATTGTATTTTTCAATTTGCGTTAATAATCGTGATTGTTGCATTTATTGATTGAAAAATGGCATATTCCAATACAGAAAAGAGGGACATGTTAAAAATGTACTACAAACATGATTGTAATTAATCTACACGTGTATCTACTTGAAATTCATTAATACCTTCATATCGTACATAATTATAAAATGACAAGGGTAAAATGAGTAGGTACTATTCCACTTAAAATAAGGAAACTAAAACCTTTCTACTATGTATACCGAGAAGTTTTACCAGTTGAACTAATTGGAATTTTCTTCTCAACAGACTTACTGATAGTAAGACTTCGATTGTGTTATTTATTTTCCATTAGTTTTACTTTATAAAATTTAAAAAACAGATTTCGTAATTGATAGACAGGTGTTATAATATATTGGGAGTTTTGTTTTACTGGTAAGTCTAGTCTAGAAAGGTCCCAGTGGTCTTACTAGTAAGTCTGTAAGGAAGAAACATCACAGTAGTTCAACTGGTAAAACTACTCTGTAAGACTACTGGGAATATCGGAAATCCCGGGCCAAACATTGTTGCTGGGAACTTTCTTGATTCGTCTGACGATTGTGATCTCCAGAACGTTGGCACTACAAGCTTCTCGGTCGTGTCGGTCCGTCCCAACGGATAATGCGAGAGAGGAATGGAAATGCACATTTGTTTGCGCACACACATGCTCTATAAATTATGTTTCTCGCACATAACTACAAAAGTCTCCTTTGAAACTGGCCGCGCTGTGGCCACAATTCGTCTCCAACGTCCTGGCCAAGCACATAAAATTCCTGACTACTAAAAATATACCTCAAAACTATCTACCGAGCTACGCAGAGCTACGCTATAATAAACTCCGAGAACTCTGAAATATACCTTGAAATGAGCGAAATGATTGTATACACTGAGAGAGATCCAACTTTAGTATACAATAATACAAACTGCGAGAAATTTAAGATTGACTTGGAATCTAAAGTCGAACCAAAAGTTCCACTGAAATCTACCGAGCAACTCGACCAGAAAAGTTTATAAATCATAAACAACAAATTGCATGGGATGGGCTACACCTGCCTTCAAATCAAGAAGAGCTGTTATGAATGTCTATCCCGGAAATAAACTGCTTCTCGAAGAAAAGCGTAAACAAAGAAACCGCTGGCACCAACCAAGCTCTCCCCAAAAATAAATAGAATTCTAACTTATGAGTCAAATTAAAAAACAACACATACAACCAATTCTTATCTTATATACAGACTCTCTTTGAAAAGTTACAAAGAACATGAATCGACCCATTCTTCGGTATAAGCGGTACTGTCCGACTCTCTAACTCCATCTTTAGTCAAAAAGTACTATTTGTTTCAGGGTCCAAAGCCGCTTGCTTGTTCGAAACACACTCGGCTGGAACAGAAGCTTGTCCAGAAATGCAATGTGTTGCCGTCAACACCTCACAGCACACTAATAAAATAGTATCCGCATCACGCACATCTGAACAGTTCGCGAAAAGAGGTAATAACTAAGCTTTTTTTTCTTAATTGGTGATGAATAAAGTCTTCTCTATCTATCTATCTAATGATTTCGTGATTAGAGTAGGTAAGCCTGCCCTTACCTAACCTTAGAATTGAGCAACCGAACTAAATGTACCTTTAGTATCTGAGCAGGATTGGATAAGCTTCAATGTTCCCCCTGTAGTTGGAGCTAACGGTGCTAGAATCCGTTGGAACTTGGAAGTACCAAAGATTTTCGACTCTGCGTCCTTTACTTGATTTCGTGGCGCAGTTGGTCAGCGTATTCCCGTACTGAGGGAAGGCGGGACTTTTCCGACCTTCGGTTCAAGTCCCGCGGAAATTGTTTTTTTATAGTATTTAATTTCTAAGGTGATTGATAACTAAGCTTGAAACACACTATTGTGTCGTACGCGTCAGTATATCTGTTTCATACATTTAATTATAAGCAGGTACCTACCTAATTCCGAAATTTCTATAATTAATGAGCTCACATAATATATTAGCAAAAACATTCCTAAATCAAAAATCAATAACGTTTATTTCTTTAAGCTTACAAAATAAGCACTGAGACAAGTCAAATTTTATACTAAACACGTTTATAAATAGTAATTATTATCAAATAAGAAGGTGTTATTGATTTTGTCCACTTAATTTTTTTGTCCACAAGTGAAAGAAGTGGAAAATAACCAAAATATTATTTAGACCACTGTCAATACCACAAAAAACCATGCCTCACCAAACTCACCTTAACAAACGTGCTTCTGTTCTGATACTTCTGATCTGCCGGAGTGGGCTGACTTGGTGCGAATTTGGATTGACTTGTTTTACTATAATTATTAGCACTCCAGGCAGTTACTAGGCTGAATATGCAGTGGTGCAGAGTTGATAACGGCGCCGTATTATCCGACTATCTCCTTCCATCTTTATTAAAAAACAACCACTTTTTTCAGGTTCCGAAGCTGCTTGCTTATTCGGAAAACACTCAGCTGCAATAGATGCTTGTCCAAAAATGCATTGTGTTTCCATCAACACCTCACAGTACTCAAATTCAATACACTCCGCATCTCGGACATCTGAACAAATCACGAAAAGAGGTAATTACTGTTTTGTTATTACATATACCTAGTGCGTGCGTAAGCTCGCGCCTACCTAACCTTAGAATTGATCAACGGTGACACCTCTCGTCAAACGAACTAAATGTAACTTTAGTCTCTGAGCGGAATTGGATAAACTTCAATGTTTCCCCTGTAGGTGGAGCTAAAGGCTAGGAGTCTGTAGGAAGTACCAAAGATTTTCGACTCGTCGGTCGGTTACTTAATTTCATGGCACAGATGGTCATTTCCTTACTGAAGGAAGGTCCCAGGTTCAAGTCCCGCCAAAATAATTTTTTTTGGGATATTATTTAATTAGTTAGGTAATAAATAACTAAGCTGTAAACACCGCTGTAAGTTTTATTCTGCCAAACTAAATGTAATTTCAACTGTTTTGTAAGTTTTGATGGTATAATAAAGTTATAATATACCTACCTCTATCTATCGACCAGGTGGGCTGACGATTTGCAAAAGACTGCAGGCAGATGCTAGATGCGGCAAGCTGAATACAGGACGCAATGGCTCTCATTAGGGGAGGCCTATGTCCAATTGTCCAGCCAGTGGACTAGTTAAATTAAATTAATTAAAATTAAATAATTCTCGACAATTCACACAGCATTATCTAGCCTCAAGCTAAGCAGAGCTTGTGTTATGGGTACTAGATAACTGATATACCGACATAATACATTTAATGCATAGATAGTCATTTTTTACTATACATAGAAAACGACCGGAACACCCGGAACAAATACCTGCAGATCAAACAAATATTTGTCCCAAGGCGGTAATCGAACCCATATAACGAACTAATATAAGCTGATGATGATGATGTTGATGATACTCATCTATCAGTCGACCTGACAGAAAGGTACCTTAAAAAGTGTCTTGAATGAGTTTTAATTTCTATAAAATAGATAGATATACATAGGTAATTAGGCTGCATTATCTATCGCTGAGTGTAAAATACCTTACGCATTATGCGGTGAGCCGGAACGCGGTCGGCCGTCCGGTTAGCCGCAATCAAAAATTTAATATAAACAACAAGATCTTTTTATATGCACTGCGTATAATGACTGCCGACCAACCGCTTCAGTCGCTTATAGCTTATAAATAGATACTCAATCTAAAATAAAAAAAACTTTTTTCAGGGATGAAAACAGCTAGCCTACACGAAAAACACTCTGCTGCAATAGAAGCTTGTCCAGAAATGCAATGTGTTGCCGTCAACACCTCACAGCACACAAATACGAGAAACTCCGTCACATCCGAACACATCACGAAAACAGGTAGGTTGAGGGTTACCCCTGCAGCGCTGGTCATCGGCGCTGATAGGTAAATATGTATGGTTGCTACACAAGATTAACGCCAACCTCTTAGCGCTGAGGTGTTTCAGCGCTGAGCAGAGCGCGGCGGTAGGCGCTGGTTTTGTTGATTTTGTATGTTTCAAAATATTTAACTTTCCAGCCAGTCGTGAACCGAACCGCCTTAACAGCTTGCACTCAATAAACTTTCACAGCCTAAGTAAATTAATTGTTGAAGTAGATTATTAAGACGAGACCCCGAACCAAACTAGCGCCGCCATGCGCCACCTATTTTATCTTATTATTTGTTGAACAAAGGTAATTTAAAAATTTTCAATGGTCACTTTATGACATCTATTACAAGCTTTTTTTAAAGCCTCTATCATAGTTTTATTTTGTAAAGTTTAGAGGATGTTGCACTTTGAGGCCACCAAACTCAAATATTGCAACTCCTCAACTATACAAATTTTCAGAAATCAAAGATATCGTTTCAAACTTTTACACATTTATTTAATAACTGTTCACAGTACTTTCACATAGTATTCCCAGAGGTCCTTTCGTTACCAAGTCTGGAGACCGGATGCCCGATCTCTAGCGTTTTTCCTTTCAAAACTGACATCACCACACCGGCTAGGAAATGACGTAGACTCACGCCAACGTCAAAAATAGAAAGAACCGGAAACACGAGAAGTCGTTCATTGTCTACATAACATAATTATAAAGAATTAAATAAGAATTTTAAAAATAACTTCGACTATTATTATTTTACTACATAAATTGAGACCTAAATTACAATTATATTTAAACAAACAACGAAATCATTACACAAAATAAACTATGATATATCACAAATTGCTCATTGAAATTTTGAAATTACCTTTGTTCTACGAAATAATAAGATAAAATAGGTGGCGGCGCTAGTTTGGCTCGGGGTACCGTCTTAAAGCTATTATGTATTGTACCCGCAGAAACCGCTATCAAGTTAACAAGTTGCACTCAATACAGCGCAAAGACTATATCTAGTGAAAAGAAGATTGAAGAAAAGAAAATCCCCGAACCCTACAGATTAGAAGAGCAAAATCTAGAAGAAAAAAATTTCGGTAGGCGAATGAATTTAAATCACTTCAGTATTCAAATTTTATTTTTTATTTTAGATAGAAATTGGTCGGCAGGTAGAAAATGCCTCGGCATTAAGCCCACCCTTTGTACCTTAGTGCAATAAAGTTTTAAACAAATAAATAAATAGACTGACTGTAAGACTACATAGAAGTACCTATTTTAATCAGAAGAAACTATAGTTTCTTCGTATTAAAATAGATACAAGATACATAGATTTCTATAAAAATGTGTCTTAAGGCGCGTTTAAGAAAGGAATTTTCAAAAATCCATCTTCCAGTTTGTGATACCTATCATAAGCTTTTTTTAAATGCCTCTGTAATAGTTTTATTCTATTTAGTTTAGGCAGAGATACGAAAATAGATTTTGGAGGCCACCAAGGGCAACTTCGTATCTCTGCCTAAACTGAATAGAATAAAACTATTACAGAGGCATTAAAAAAAAGCTTATAATAGGTATCACAAACTGGAAGATGGATTTTTGAAAATTCCTTTGTTAAACGGAATAATAACATAAAGTAGGTGTAGGCGCTAGATTGGGTGGGGTATGCGCCTTAAAAAGCAAACCTAGCATAGAAGAAATGGTAGGAAGCTGCCCTCAAGATCGTAAAGTTTTGACTCATCCTGTATTCTGCATAGTGTATGTTGTAACCACGTTGTAACAGTCCGTATAACAGGACAGCTGTTGTACGATGAAACGGTCCTGTAAGCGGACTTCTGTGTATCGTGCCATAAGATTGCAGTTTTCATAGAGACGTTCCGTTTTATTTGGTACGCCTCTTATCTTGATTAAACGATATCATTTAGGAATACTTTTTAATCATTCTTTATTAGGAAAGAAAATTACAATCAAATATAATCAATAAAATAAATATATAAATAAAGTGAGGCAAGTGCGCGGTGAGTTCGCTATTGCGCAGTGCACTCGCCTCGCTTAGAAATCGCTTGCAAACCGCCAGTGCGATAAGGCTCTAAGTGTATTTTTTTTTCAGCGTGTTTTTCAGAAAGCCATGAAAATGATCAACTTGCATCTTCTTGTCGCTACTTCAGCTCACTGCTGTCGAAGCAGCTCCGAAGAGTCAAAGAACAATGTAAGGATTATTATTCATTATCGAAGCGCCCCGGCTTCGCACGGGTACTATATTTTATGCATGAATACATATAAACCTTCCTCTTGAATCACTCTAGGTATCTATTAAAAAAAAACCGCATTAAAATCCGTTGTGTAGTTTTCAAGATCTAAACATAGCGACAAACAGACAGCTGGAAGCGACTTTGTTTTATAGATATGTAGTGATTTAGCAGTACCTAGCTTCTTCCTGCAGTAGAGAGGTGTCGCTTACTGACATGATTTAATTGACTTGTAAATGTATAATTTTACCAATAAAATCTTGTATCTTTACTAAAGCGCATTAAGGCGAAGTAGGTCTCAAAACTCAGGTTTTGCCTAGACGGAAAATCAATTTTAAGGCAAGAAAACACAATTTTTTTAAATCTTTTTTAATGAGCATCGAAAGCTTAGGATTTTTGTTAGTAAGTTATGGGAGCCGAAACACGATTGACTCAACTTGACTCGATAGAAAAAAATCGCAGTTTCCTCTAAATTTTGCATTTTTACTACGGAAAACCAGTTTCATTTGCTAGTTACTTAACATATTTGAATGAAATATTGTCTAAAAAATACTTAACTAAACACTTTAGAGGATTATGGTTTTAGTTTTTTGCGAAAGAGTATTATTTTAGAGCAATATCAAATTTATAAATAAAAAGCAGTGAAATTGCGCGCGGGCCGGCTCTTGCGTCCCTTTTTCGCTTTCACTGCGCGGTGTTCGCTCGTCCTTGTCTAGAAATTACGAACGTACTTCACCTTAAGGAAATATGCTGTTTTTGTCCAAGTAACTATACTTGGACTTAAAACATTATATTTCCTTAACCTGGGGTACTTACTAATGTACCTCTTCGGTTTTTATTAAGAACAGCCATAAAGGCATGAACATTTACGTTTGCATTTTATATTGTAAGTATGGATAGATGGATGTTTGATAACACTTTCATGGCCCAAGACGCGAAGCATGCTCCGATCCGTTGTAGCAGCGCGGCGGCGCGGCGCGGCCCTGCGGGTCGCATCGCCGAGGCTAGGCAGTGAATGCGTTAATCGCATTATGCGTTAATCGCATTATGCGTTGAGTACTTAACTAACAGCCAGTTGTTCGTACGCTATTAATCTTTAATCAATAATCAAATCCCTTATCAATGTTAATTCGGGTTACTGAATATTGACATTTGATTTGAAGCGAAATAGATATCTATTACTACGTATTTCACTTCAGGGATTCAAAATTCAAAAATTCTTTATTTTCATAAATAGAAAAATGTAGGAAGGTGCGCTTGGAAAAGGTCATAATATTTCAAAATGAAACACTGACACGGAAATAAAGTGATTATTTTTTCTGTGGCGGTTTGTAGACTAAAGTAAAGAAGCGACGAAGAAACATTTAACCAGTTAGTTGTTATTTTTCGAGGTGGAACAAAACCCATCAAGCTTTTTTATCTTCTAGTCTAGATAATCGCTAGTCTAGATAATCGGATATTTTGTAAGACGCCTTTTTGCACAGGAAGGTTTTGACAATTTGTTTGAATTTAATTACCTATTTAAGATTATTTATCGGGTATTTATCGCGTACCTTTTGCTTTCTTTTCCCCAACGTTTCAACCGCGTTTCAGCGATCGTGGTCACGGGGCGACTAACTACTGCCGGCCCGTACCGGTTTGTAATAAAACTTTTTACACTTTCGCGATTTGATAACATATTTTAGATTATTTATCGGGTATTTATCGCGTACCTTTTGCTCCCCGCCCTCACGATCGTGGTCACGGGGCGCCCTGAGTCGCCCCGTGACCACGATCGCTGAAACGCGGTTGAAACGTTGGGGAAAAGAAAGCAAAAGGTATGCGATAAATACCCGATAAATAATCTTAAATAATTTAATTACCTACTGATAGTTTTTGCAAATCACTAGTTTTGTTTAATTTGTAAATTGTTTTTTTAGTTCTAAGTGTGCAATAATAGTATTTTCTATCTATCTAAGGCTGAGCGCAGACTTGCGTCCCAATAGTTTTAAGACAGACTATTGCTTTTGATCAGTTGTAATTTTTGTAAAACAATAGTCTGTTTTAAAACAATCTTGACTCAAGTCTACGCTCAGCCTAATTTAGTTAATGGTAGCAAAATCTTACTTATCGTGCGAATGAAATGAAGTTCATCTCGACGACCTCTGTGGCGCGATGGGCGAAGGTCTGCCTGCGACGCAGAAGGTTGCGGGTTCGATTCCACACTCATACAAAAGTCGTTTCTACATTTCAGTAGCCCGGCATATCTACAACTCCTTGAACTCACAACAGCCGTCTACTACAACTCATCCCGATGTTTGCGTCATGAAGCCCTCGGCTCGCCTCGACCTGGCCTGCCAAACAAGCAAGTATCGACCTGGGGTTGAACTAAGCAAGTTGATAAACCCGATTACGAACGGACCAGCAATTAATTTGTCAAACATCTGTCAAGAGGAAAAAGGAGATCTGAAGTCAGTTTATTTCATGCTCACAGCCATTGAAGGTAGAATGAGAAGATTAAAAACAAACCTAGAGTAAAAAAAAAACACATGTCTAATATGTCCTGTGAAATTAAACAAGTTAAATAATAACTGTACCGTTTTATTTGATTAGGATAGAAGTACGGTACAAAATGCAAAAGTACAATACTGAACTGAGTTATTGGCAAGATTACATAACGACTTAGAACAAACAAGCAAGTAGACTTCAATAAACAAAATTATCAAAATATATACAAAAACAATGACGTAACTATTTACAATTTTACAAATAATAAAAAAAATCACAAAGGCGTAAAATTATGTACAATTATAAAAATGATAAAATATGCCACTTAAACGCTTATAAATAACATGAAATTCTCGGAATGCTAATTTGAGACCAACACCTAGTTTTAAATACTTCACCGCTAATACAAAAAAAATGTTGGTAACATTAAGCTACCACAGTTTAGAGCACGTTTCATTAATAAGGGTACAGTATGGTATTATCATTATAGGCCATTATAGGCTGTTAAGGATTGAGGATAGTATTATCTGTGATAACGTGATAAGGGTATCATAATTTATAGTAGGACATTGTACCTACACTAAAATTAGAAAACTATCAGCTACTCGGTTCGAGAATCCTAGATTTTTTTGTAAACAAAGGATATAAAGACCCCATAAGATATTTGTGGAATACAATCATCGCAGAAGTTCTAAACAATTATTGTTTTTGAAAGCTTTCATTTTATTATTTCATTCGTTTCCGTCTGTTTTCGATCTTGATATATAGAATTTTTTTCGCTTTAATTAATACCTTAGTTAGATAGTCAGATAGTCATCTTATTGGTAAAATCATATTAACAAGTCAATTATCTAATAAAAATTGGTAATTACTAACAAATTACATTAAAATTTAACATACTAAAATAATGATAAATTTTCAATGTACCTAATGTAAGAAATAATGATTCAATTCAATTGAGAATAAAATAACAATTAATAATGTAATAAATTAAGTAAATAATAATATAATGTCATCACACTTTTTTGCTGAGAAAATCCTGGACCTTATAGTACGCCTTCTCAATGAGTCATACATAACCCTTAAGTTTGTTCTTGAATGAAATTAAGTTTTGACATAAAATATCTTTAAATCGAACCGAGTAAAGAAGCCCGTTGCCAGAAAGTTAGAAGTACAGAGGAAACATCGAATCTAAACGTGAGATCCATATCCATATCTAACAGTAACCAATTCGGGTTGCAGGCCGAAAGCTAACTTAAGCCCGTATTAGGAAAGTTTGCTCACCCTCGAATACTCAAACGCAACTCACATTTAAGCTCGTCTCAAGTCTCGGTTTTTTGACAGTGTTCAATGAAAATGTGTCAAAAATTCGTCACTTGAGACGAGATTAAATCTGAGATTCGTTTGAGTATTCGGGGGTAAGTAAGCTGTTTTTTGACATATTTGAATGAAAATGTGTCAAAAAATCGTCACTTGAGACGTGCTTAAACCTGAGATGCGTTTCGAGTATTCGGGGGTCAGTCATATATCAATGCTTGAGTGTGGCTTATGCCTTACAAAAGCGTTACTCAAGCATTGATTGGTGACTAAGCAAACTTTCACAATACGGGCCTTAGTTTTGGCAGTCGCGTCTTTGACGTTATGGAGAACTGATTAATATAAAAAAATTAGAGCTCGCATAACTATTTTGCGCTAAAAATATTAAAATCAAAATTAATTATTAATTAATTAAAATTAATATCAAAAAATCGGTATTATATCGGTAAAGTAGATAACAATAAATTAATAACTTATTCAGGACAATTCACTCAGCATCATATAGCCCAAGCTATGCAGCTTGTCTTATGGTTACTAGATAACTGATATACTTATTACAAAGCCCAAAATTTGTTAAAAATAAAGTACATCGCCACAAATTCGTCCTTCCGTGAATATCCCTGTTTCAAACTGTACGCACCATCGTCGCAGCAACGATCAGACCCTGACACCATCGAAATAAGTGCTATTTTGGCACTAACTTAAACACAGCCGTTCTTCACTTCTAGGATTCTATATACCTGCAAAAAAGAAAATCTATATAAATAATAGAAATTACTGGAAGTTTATACCAAACAAACCCTGTATAGTAAGAATCTTTAATCTGGAGTAGAAAATGGTAAGGTCTCATTTCCTTCTATGCCCATGCATCATGCTGGCGCCACCGTGTATACACGGTGGCGCCAGCATGGTTTCTACTATTAGACACCATGGTGGCGCCACTGGTCGCACTATCGTGGTGTATTGAGCAACGAAGCGAGAAACACCAAAACAAACACAACCACCAACTGGTGGTGGAGTGAGTGAGACGCCAAATACCTCTATACATATTAATGGTTGCGCTACCAGCGGGTTGGATTGGTTGCGGGAAACAAATTTGGTAGCGCAACTGATACCAGATGAGGTACCCTCCATGATTACTAGTTTCAACTAGTAATAAGGGTGCATTACCAACACAGATGTGGCTACCCTTATGTATGTAGCTCATCAGTGGTTCGCGGAATCGCGAATTTTTTGTAAGTTTGCATGAGTCGTTGTTTTTTATTGCGGCGAGCAAAACCTACTCTATACTCATTACCGACCTTCTTGAAGGACATCGAAACGCAAAAAAGGCCCACTTGGGGTCAAATTAAGATGATGATATCCTCCTAGCCGAATTTCGACCAATACATCCGTCTTAACGAAGGTTAGCCAGGTGAACTAAGTGCACAAGTGTGCGCAAACACAGGTACACTCTATTTCCTCACTGTCATAATCCAATGGAACGGTAGACCAACACGACTGGAGAGGTCAGACGCAAAACCAACGGCTTAGCGGGGTCAAACTAATATTGCATATAAGTATATCCTAGTACTTGCGTATACATACTTACATTAAACGCAAGCTAGCGAGCGCGGTATGAAGACGTGGACGAGCGAATCCCAGCCACAGTCGGCGATCTGATGCGGCCGCAAGGAGTTCCAATCCAGGCCGTATGTGAACTCGGAGTGATGCCGGATCGTCTCCAGCGGGTCACAGCCGCGTTTTAGGTCCCATATTCTGTAATTAATAATAATAATGCTGGACAATTCACTCAGCATTATCTAGCCCCAAGACAAGCAGAACTTGTGTTATGGGTAGGTACTTGATAACTGATATACATAATACAATACAATACATAGATAGATATTTTTTATTATACATAGAAAATAATATTATAAAGAGGAAAGATTTGTTTGTTTGAATTGAATAGACTCCGAAACTACCGGACCGATTTGAAAAAAAAATCACCATTAGAATCCATTATATTACATATTACATTATCACTGACGAACATAGGCTATAGAATAGAATATACCCATGCGAAGCCGGGGCAGACCGCTAGTATATTAAATACAGACAGGCAGACATGATTTTTACGGTGCGTCGGTGAATAAATAAAAACTTTCGCACCGAGTAGTTCCGGTACAACCTCTTGTCACTTTTTATGCAATTACAAACAAATGGTATAATAATATCATACCAATATAGTAATTGCATAAAAAGTATGTAATGAAAATAAACATAGGCATATTAAACAAATTATGTTTATTAAGTATAAGTTTATTTTAATTATTTTACCTGGTAGTGAAATCGTAGGATACAGCCGCAATCACTGAAGGCGCGTGTGGTGAGAATTGCACTCTTCTGACTGCACACTCGCAACCTAAAAATTTAACAAAAAAGTATGTCAGAGATATTTCATTTTTCATTGATTCACAAACAATAATCATTGTCTCGTGATAGGTACGTAATGAACCTGCAAGCGCAATGGTTCTTGTAAATATATTAAACGTATATAAATAACACATTGCTAGTGTTGAGTAGCTCGATTGATTTCAATTTGACTAATGCACTTTTGCGATTTGTTTAGTCTTGTATTTTCTTTCAGTTTGTAAGGAAAACGCCATCTATATGAATTATAACAAAACAAAACAGCCTACATTAACATTACGAGCGCTTAGAATTTTTTTTTCTATAGCTCTTAAAATGGTGGGGAATACGCCATCTATTGTGATTATAAGGAAACAAAACAGCGCCATCTTGTTTGTAATCACAGAACTGCTTATCATTTGATTTCAACTCTTAGTGATTCGTTGCATAACAAGAGGGCGCTTTATGCAAGCAAAGCTTGGGAATACAGCGAAAACAAACAATGTAGTATAGTTGGGCCGAATAGCGGATTTTAGTGTACCTACCTTTGAGCGTAAACATAGGCGATGTAAGTCTTCTCAGATCCCATCCTTTGACTAGGCCGTCCGAGCCGGCAGTGGCTATCGCGTGCGTTTCAGTCCTACTCCAATCACAAGATAATACCTAAAACAAGCACCATGCTTTTTTTAGGTATTATTTACATTTTGCATGTTATTTTAGAAAATAGTTAGCAAATAATTCCAAACTGAAAAAATAAGTTTACAAGAAAGATAGAGCGCTCTAGAGTATGCACCGTTGCCCTCTTTAAAATTTCTAGACCGTGCATAAACGATAGAGGGTATTCTTCTGAGTTCTAAGGAAAATAGCTTTCTGTGGGCTACTTTTTTTTTTAGAAATGTTGTTTTTTTTTTTAAACTCCTATCATCATCATCATCAGCAGCATAAATTAGTCCATAGCTGGACATAAGCCTCCCCTAATGAGCACCATATAGCGCCCTGTCTTCAGCTTGCCGCATCCAGCATCTGCCAGCAGTCTTTCGCAAATCGTCATCCCACCTTGTCACCAAGAAAACGTTTACCCCAGCGGTTGTCGCTTCTTCTCGAGATATGGCCGGCCCATCTGCCACTTCAGCTTGCTAATCCTTTGAGCTATGTCGATAATCTTAGTTCTCTGTCGGATGTATTCGTTGCGAATCCTTCAGAGAAACTCCGAGCATAGGTATCTCCATAGCTCGCTAGCCGACTTTAAACGCCTACTAATCATCATATTTTCTTCGGTGACCAAAGATTTTTAACCGTGGTTATGAATCTTACCTCAGCATCATGCGCCTTCACTACAGCCGCAGGTCTACCCGATTCAGTACACGTCCACAGCTTGAGGTGTCCATCGCCCGACACTGAAGCAAACGTCGCCGGAGAATGTGGAGAGAACGCTGCTGTGTACACCAGTTGAGAATGACCCGCGAATGTGCTGAGACAGGTTTCGGAGTCGGGATCCCACTAGAATGGACATTTCATTCGCTATTACTATGCCAAGGTTCTGGCTAAGTCTCTTGTACAAACATGTTTTTTTCGCGTTGTTTTAGGCTCGGTCGCCTGAGTTGTATGGATTACTTTGGAAGCTCGTTCAGAAACCGTTCACCTCAGAATGAGCTGAGCTTTTTACTGTACTTAAATTACATAACACGCTCTCTGCAATCAGCAATGGGCCTGCCAAGCTTAGTGTTTTTTTTTTGTAATATGTTGTTCTTACAAATAAATGTCTTTTACTTTCCTTCTTTTCTTCATTACGCATTTCTCAAAAAATCAAATAGGAAATGTAAGCCTAACCCTAATAAAAGAAAAGGTTTAGGTACTGGATGATAATTCTCTCTAGTACCAACCTTAGCATTTGTTTTTTTTAATAGTCAATAGACCTTAGTTTGACCACAATCTCACCTGATGGAAAGTGAAGATGTGGCCGATGATGTAACATGATGGTCTAGAAGATACCTTTTCACTCTTGTCTTGAAGAGACCCAGGTTGTAATTGATGAGAACAGCAGCAGCAGGGAGTGTGTTCCAAACCCCAGCGGTACGAATGATACATGAGGCAACAGCAAGGAGGTTGTTTATTATGCTCATACTCTCACCAGTTTAACAGTAGTATCCCAGCTGGCACTAAGCAGGTGCGAACGAGGCCAGTCCACAGAGCAGACCTCACTAGTATGAGCCCGGAGCACCCTCAGCGGGGCAGAGCACCCTGCTCGCCATACGATAACGGCTCCGTCGCCAGCCCCGCATGCCGCTGTGTTGTCTGATGTACCTGACCATGTCTGAAAAATAAAAAAAAATGTTTTATACAGGCTGATAAGTGATAAGTATGAGTACTACTGCCGCTCATTCACTTTACAATTCAATGAAATTCTGTTCAATTCTCTAGCAAATGTTTATGTAGAATGATAGCAGAGTGGTTGGGAGATCTGATCAGAACAATGTAGAGTCCTAATTAGACAACACCAGCTCATTATAACAAATTTGGCAAAAGTCACAGACTGATTGGAAATATGAATAAAGAATATTAAAAAAACCATGGTGATAGTGCTGTATAAATCTGCCCTCTCTGAATGAAACCTTTAATCACCAGCAAGCTATTCTACTATGGGCCTCAGTAGCCACGTAGCCACAGAAGTCAATACTATAATCAATCAATACCAATTGAGCCAATCAGGCCAACTACGAGGGATTATGGGTTAAGCTGGTGCTAATCCTAAAGGCATAAGCCTATGAAATGATGGATATGTCAATTCATCCAAAGCTGACTGAGATCAAACTGCTTTATTTCCATTAAACCAGTGTGAACAAAACATCACTTTGACATTTTGTTAAGAAAACTAGAAACCGTGTTAGAATGTTAATTTTTGAGTTGGAGTAAAAGTCATTCTATGTTATTTTATCCTCTAGAAGTCTAGATAATTAGATATTTTGTAGCAAGCCTGTTTACAATGGACATGTTTCACAATTTGTTTGAATTTATTAACAGTAGTATAAATAAATTAAATTAAATTTTTATTGTTGAAGCGACATAGCTCTTTTTTATTAATCTTGTGTAGCCTAGTTGTGGGCACAGCATATTATTTCTAATTTCTAGTACTTAAATTATTCACTATATTTAGGGAACCAATTGATATTTCTATAAGAGTACAACAAATTTTCACAAATAAATTGATGTGATTCTGTGATTATTTTATTTCTTTGAAGCCATCTTCAAAAAACATCATGTCATGTGTTTGTTGAAAGTCCATAGTTTGAACAAACACATGACATGTTTTTCTAAGAGTAAAATAAAATCCACAGGTCTATGGGAACTTACCAAGTTCCAACTTTGAAATTATCTTCTTATTCACTTCAATTTAATAATTAAAACTGTCACATAGTCTCTCATTGTCACTAGTTTACACTATAAATTATATTATACTTAAAATAATATGCCTGAAGGACTTTTGTAGAAGAAGAGTGACAAAGTAATGCAAAGCTAGGTGACTAAGTCAATTGTCTACAAATAAACCATGTTACGGCATGATCCTATTAGCTGCTGATGCAAATGGGTATTGATGTAGATTGTGTGTAAGGTTTCTTACTAAATATATTAGTTTCGTCATAATTGATGCTTTGAAATTCCTTTTGTCTCTCAAACACCATTAACCTAAGAAGAATGATACTTTTCATTAAGTTATCAGGATAGCATGGCTGGTCTTTATGTAGGTACTTTATGGAATGTTTCTAAGCTTGGAAGTGTAGGTAGGTATAATATTGACTGAAGATAAAAACCATAGTCATCTTCTTTTTGATAGAACTCGTAACTTCTGAAATTTATTGACCCGCTTTAATTAATGAAAATCTATAAGAATCCTTACAACACCAACCAAACATTCAGTCAAGGATGAAATAACTGGGTTAACAGGTATTTAGTCTGCTGAAAACTATGCAAATTGAGTGCAGAAAAGGTATTATTTAACATTATCAGGTTTCATAGGGCTTAGCACAGATAGTATTAGACAGAGAGTTAATTCTTATAGGATTCCAATAGGATTATCACCTTTCTTCAAAAACCATGCATGAAAACATGTATCCATGGGTAGAAGAATGTAGGTAGGTAGTAAAGATAGTAGAATTATGTACAAATGCCGCTTATAAATCTAGGCTCAAGAGGCAAGTTCTGTTTACTTTGACGCAAGATGATGCAGTGTGAAATTTCCAGCATTATCATTGTCACATGCGAGTGGACTTACCACATCAAACAGTCCATCGTTCCACTCCAGTTTCTGTACTTCGAGCAGAGTACTGCCATCAGGGGTCAGCTCTAAGAAGAAAAGCGTGCCGCCTCCAGCTAGTCCGTAGTACTGGCTCGTAGCAACGGCCAACGCATCTGGCCGAGTACGAGAGAACCTCACGCTGTAGCCGTGCCGCCCTTGAGTTAGGAACGTCGGCATGCTGAGGGTGTAGCTGAAAAAAACATCAAACAAGTCTACGGTGAATTCAGGCAGATTCGGCAGCCATAAGTTTACAGCGAGATGAAATGATTTGAAGGCTTACAGTAACTTTGTTATGAATTACATTTTCTTTTACATGCAACAATTGCTAGGGTTTTATTGATTTTATTCGTATTTTGACGAAATGTTATGAAAAACTTGAAAAAGAATTGTCGAAAATCAACTCCCAACACTTGTAAAAACGTCAAAGTCAAGTCAATACAAACAATCAAACGAAACGAAACGTCACAGCTTCGGACAAAGAGCGGTTATTTTGATTTTGAATGTACTTGGCCGAAATAGTGTTGCGCCAATCAATCGATAATCATACGATGGTATAATGCGTCATACTAATCTCATTAGTACGCCTACCTACTAAATCCAATTATGCTGTTATCGCGATCTGCGGGAAACCTCACATGTTGTCCATATAAAAACATAGTTTCCTGAAGACGATCATTTCTGGTGAACACCTCAAGACAAATACCGCTCTCATACCTGCGATATTCCTTACCTATACCTATCTGAAAAATATTCTTCAACTATAAACTATTGCCCAGCCCTAAGCAGTAATTAAAAATGGTTGTTGCCGTGAAAGTGTTCAAAAAAACTACACCAAATGGAAAAGTCACCGTTTACCTTGGCAAGCGGGACTTCATTGATCATATGGATTACTGTGACCCTATTGATGGTGTCGTTGTGGTGGATACAGAATACCTGAAAGGAAGAAAAGTTTACAGTCAGGTACATAAAATTATAACAAGTAAAGTGGATCAAAAGTGCCTAGTTATAAGTGCAATGCAAGTCATATTCATATCGTGCGATGGAAAGTTAATTTCAAAGTGTTTAATCAAAGTGATTTTGTTTTACTCAGTTGGTGACCACCTACCGCTATGGTCGTGAGGAAGATGAAGTGATGGGAGTTAAGTTCTCCAAGGAGATGGTAATTGGGCAAGAGCAAGTGGTGCCAATGATCAACGCGAAGATGGAACTGACCCCAGTTCAGGAAAAATTGCTGAAAAAACTCGGACCCAACGCCTATCCTTTCACCTTCAACTTCCCAGATATGGCGCCTAGCTCGGTAAATAGAGAAAATCCCTTGCACATTTCTTAACACTAATTTCTGAACTGTCTCCGGTTTCAAAGTACCTAAGTAGGTATTTATTATAACCATTAAAAATCAAGTAAGTACAAAAATAAAATAAGGGATGTAGCATGGACCCGGCTTTGACAAAATTCGATGATACCCTGATTTTTCAACGCAGGAACTAAATTAGTAATCATAATTTTTTATATCGTAGGTTACATTGCAACCTTCTGAAGAAGATCAAGGCAAGCCAATGGGCGTCGAATACTGCGTAAGAACTTACGTAGCTGAACAAGAAGAACAAAAAAGTCACAAGCGTAGCTCAGTGACTCTTGCTATCAAGAAGGTATTGCATGTAGTTAAAACACGAATAGTTACAAACACGAATAGTTACAGTTAAAAGATTTGATGTAGGTACACCTACCTTCCTAGGTACCACTTAAACTAAATCTGTTTGTTTATTTTTTTAGTTGCAACATGCCCCAACTTCCCGTGGACGTCGCCTTCCTAGCTCTCTTGTGAGCAAAGGATTCACTTTCAGCAATGGAAAGATCAATCTTGAAGTTACTCTGGATCGTGAAATATACTATCACGGAGAGAAGATTGCTGCTAATGTGATTGTGTCGAATAACTCCAGGAAGTCGGTGCGAAACATTCGATGCATGGTCGTGCAACACGTTGAGATCACCATGATCAACTCTCAATTCAGTCGTCATGTTGCATCTTTGGAAAGCCGTGAAGGCTGCCCAGTCACACCTGGAGCAAGTCTCTCGAAATCCTTCTACTTAGTGCCCCTGGCACGTAGCAACAAGGACATTCGAGGTTCGTATTGAGACAGTCCGGTCCAGAAGAGAAGAATTTTGTTGTAGTATTTAGGATTAAGTCTATTGAACTAAACGATGTTCTGTGGTCTTTAGGTGTGGCCCTGGATGGACATTTGAAAGAAGATGACGTAAACTTGGCGAGCTCAACATTGGTAGCTGATGGAAAATGCCCAGCTGATGCCATTGGTATTGTGGTCTCCTATTCCGTCCGAGTGAAGTTGAACTGTGGAACTCTTGGAGGAGAGCTAGTTACTGATGTGCCGTTCAAATTGCTTCATCCAGCTGAAGGTAAGATTTACAAACGATTTTTCTCATATTGAATAAATTTCTACGTAGTAAATCCTCTTCTCAAAAATGTTGTCTATTGTAAGATAATTGGAATAATACTTGCTGCAATTTCAGGAACTATTGAGCGCCAACGTTTCAACGCAATGAAGAAAATGCAGTCTATCGAAAGACACCGCTACGAAAACTCACTGTACACGAATGAGGAAGAAGATAACATCGTGTTTGAGGACTTTGCTCGTCTCCGTATGAACGAGCCAGAATAAAGAAAAAGTATCAAAACACTAAATTCTACAAAAAAATGGCAAAATTAAATAAGACAAAAAAACTAAGCAAAGTTATCAACAATACTCGTTCCATGTAAAATGATAATCACGTCACATGTCATAATATAATATCTGTAATGCTTATACACATCCATTGTTTACCGAATTCTTGAAAATTATGTCTCATGTAGATAATACCTTTAAGTATTTAAATAATAATTAAGTTTCCGGGATACCTTCTATTAACAGACTCTAAATTATGTATTTCTTTTCTTATTCCCACAAATTGTCTAGAAAATTTAACTTTTAAAATCATTTAAATTATGTCGTATCAATATAATATTAATAAAATATATTATTATTTGTACGTACCTGTCCTTATCCTCTAGAGAAACAATATTGTTATTATTTATAGAAAATTAAATAAATATATATCACCAGATCTTGGTCTTTTAAACTTATAAATATGCACTAAATAAAAACTTTACAAATTTAACAGAAGTGATCAATAGCAGAACCTGTTTATTACTGAATTAGAATAAGCAAGTGACTGAAGCTATCTTTGCATTTGCATGTCTATTGTTATCGATATAAGGGTCGCTGTCCCCGCCCTATTTGAGAACTGCCTGCAATTCGCTTCGCCCCGATCGCCAATCCAAAGAGTTGAGTAGAATACTAACTACCAATCACATGCTCGTTTGATTCGTCTGACAGTATTTTTATTAGCTTTTTGAAATAATAAGTTTCCCGCCTTTATTTGAAAAAACCTTTTACCAAGACAAATGTTATGTATACTGAAGAACTTTTCTAGTTTGACGAATTAAAAATAGAATGTGAGCGTGCTTACAACGAACCTACCTAGTTTGTGTTAGAGGAACACCAACGTTTCTTTCATCCGGGGGGGGACTCTGAGGGACTTAACAGTGCCCTGATGAAGTCCCTTCATGAATGAAATATTATTGTTCTACTATCAACACAAGCTAGGTTCGTAGTTTACCCTCGTATATTCAAAATGAATGAAGGACCTATTACATAGTTGGGTACCGCTCTCTCTCTGTCTCTCAACAGCCTATATTGGTCCACTGGAAGCAGGCCTCCCCCTGATAAGCGCTTTATTGGTTCTTATCTCATAGGGGGTAATGCCCATAATCCCCGCGTTTGGCATGCGGGTTAATGATCACAGTTCGGTGGTAGATCCATCTACAAGAGTAGTCAGTCACCAAAAGTCCTATTCTGGTACTTCAAGGAGTTGGGCTGGCTGGGGCCTGATTAGGCAGGGGGACAATTCATAATAGGGGAGACCAGGGATGAACGTAACAATTTGCAATGTTTTCGTAATATCTCACTCACCTTTATGAATATCAAAATTCTAATCAATACGCAAGATAGACAAGTCTTTTGGCTATTTGTAGACATCACATTAAATATAGTTGTTATTAGAGATTTGGAGAAAATCGAACAAATATAATATGTGGAAATTGTTACAACCATCCCTAGGGGTAGGGATGATTGTAACAGGCTATAGGGATAGTTGTAACATTGTAAATAAACATAAAGAAACTTTATTAATCAACATATTTATTACCTTTTGACGTCATGCAGTAATATCACAATTATCAAAATAAAATTAAGTTATAAGGAAACAAAAAAATCTTCTAAAATTACGAGCAAACATAAAAAATCTTCTAATATATCAACATTTTTTCAAAATGATCTTAATCAGATAGGCAATTGTGGCAAACATATCTTAGTTCGTTGTCAGTGCAGTCCACGTGGGCCCACAGCTGACACTCTAGGCATTGTAGCCATTTTTCACTGGACCTGCTGTTTGAATATGGCTCACGACCCTGATGGGGATGGAAGTAACAACTTGTTACTTTCATCCCGACCTATAAATTTTCCCGAATATGTCAGACACATGCCCATAACATTAAAATACGTTATAATGTAAACATTCCACATTTATAAATAGAAAGATGAATAGTTATGCTATCTAAAACACTTACAACACACAAGTTTAAACGAACCATACGAGAAACAATCACAATTGAAAAAAACAGTCAAAATTTACTTTAGAGCATTTTTTTCGGCACAAACTCGTCACGTCACAACCTGACTGCACAGCGCCGCGAGCGCAACTGAGGCAGGGGGGGATTTAAAATGGCGCATATCCGTCGAACAAGCTGTCAGTGTAGGCGACAAGAGTAGTTCAAAAACTCATTCGTTACGTTCATCCCGTGTTACTTTCATACCTAGTCTCCCCTACACTCTAATGGGAGATGTCAGTCAGTCCAGATCTCAGCTCTCCCACGCAGAATTTGAAGTTCGGTCTAGCGAGCCATGTAACGGCTCATGAAAGGTACATAGCTTGTATATAAATAAATAAATAATGCTGGACAATGCACACACCATTATCTAGCCAGATAATACTTTATTGTACCTACCCCACAAACACAGAGAACTGTACAAAATTAAATGCTACGAGTAGACGAAGTACCTACAAAGGTGGCCTAATCGCTATGAGCGATCTCCTCCAGGCAACCTTGGGATGGACTGGACATTTAAGAACAACAAAGAATGTGGCACTTAAAAAAACAAATAAATAATACTAACAATATACATATAAAATTACAAAAATTATAACAAACTTACATGTAAGTACATAAAGATAATAATTGGTCTAATTTTATAATGATAGATAATGCTGATGAAGCAGTTTTTTAAAGATAGGGAGTGATTTGGCACTGTCCAGGGAGAGAGTATTCTATAGACGGGTCGCTTGTACAGTGAAAAATTTATCGAAGAAGAGGGTAGTGTAAGCAGGGACTTTTAAGATGAGAGTTTCAGAGGAACGCAAAAAGAGACAGTGAGAGTTAGAAAAGTATTCAAAGCGCTCCTTGAGACAGTGAGAGTTAGAAAAGTATTCAAAGCGCTCCTTGAGATAGGAAGGACTCGGAGGATAAAACAAGATACTGTACAAGAGACATAGTATGTGAGTATTCCTGCAAATCGGATGGGCAACCTCTTGAGTTTAGCGCGATAATCGGAAACGTACCTACCTACTTACCTTCTTAAAACGCAATCTTCAATTTCATTGTCTTTAACTTCTCACAGTCCGTAAACTGGCCTAACCCGTTCTGGACAATAGACCAGGAAGACACTGTCCTGGTCCTTGCACTTTTAATTGCAATAGGGGTTCGTCCTAAAACCAGTTTGACCACTTCCTTCTATGGTTTCCCATAGAGGACAGTGAGAATGACCCTTTATTTGCATGCCGTTTTTGCAGGTACGAAATATGAGACACACGGTTAGCCAAGTTGGGGTGTTGTAGAGAAATTGTTGGCATGTAGGTAGGTCATAGTAGATTTTAGCTTTTTAAAATAATATGGTAAACCTTTTTGGAGCGGAATAAGCTGGTATGAGCAGATATGATATGTAGGTGTAAGGTTGTTATAATGCCTTACTTAAAGTCAAGCCATGGGCAAGATAATTAATGTTTGTAAACAAATCAAAACACAATATTGTCTATTTTTTTTTTCGAACTCCACGCCTAGAGTTCGAAAAATAAAAGTCACCGATAAAGAATGTTTACCTATGTACTAATGAACCTACTCTATGCCATATAGGAAAGTGTGCGAATCGAGAGCAAACTTTTCCAAAAAATCAACAACAAAAATGTTTTAAATCAAATGTAGTATGTAACATTTTTTCTCCTGAGTTCGGCTTTTGAGCTGTTTTGACATAGTGTTTTATATAGTTGGTTTTATATAGATATACATATTATATTCAAAACATACCTACCAATCTAACTACGTACTTACATAGAGCAAAATCAGACAAAAAAAAAACATCGCACCATACCTACAAGCTAAAAATGGTAGAGTCTACTCTACCAAAAAGATTTTTGTTTTTAAATGACTTGCCTTGTTTCTATGGCCTTCTGTATCTCGGCGTGGATCTCATCAACCCTTCAGATCCGTGTGTAGCCAGAAGATATTCAAAACGCAACCCTCAGACAAGTGTAAGTCAGAATACTTACAAAAGACATCGCAACAATAGAATGGACAAAGGGTAAGTATTTTTTACATTTTTGCGACGCCACTTCCGTATTCTATTGCACTGGACAATGGTTCCCACGACGAACTGGTCAAACTGGTTTCCTTGAAGGGTGGACACCTTTGGCCGTGATTTGTTTGTGAATAAAGCGTGTAGGTACGTGAGGACCGTTAGTTGGCAAGGATTAATGCACCTAACTAACTGTGTGGGAATGCTGGTTTATTTGAAGCAGATAGGATAACGGTTTCCGGTCGTAATAGTGCTTGGAGGAACTGGTTTTGTGGTGTATCGCGATATCTACGCCGGGATTAGGAAGGTACCTTTGATATAATTATGATAATAATGCTACATAGAAATAGTTACTAGGTAGGTACAGTGTCAGTGTCGTTCATTGTTAGCTTACATAGAAATTTCTATGAATCCATAACTATTTTAAAACTAGAATCTTACTATTTATTGACGATGACGACGGTATAGCAAGTCGTTTAATATAAAAATAACAAATTTAATGAAATAATACCAATGCTGATATAATTACTAGACATAGAACATATATCCCACGCAGGTAGGTACCTACTAAAACCTACCTACAAACTAGGGAGCTGCAAGTGTCAAAATTTTACATCCCTCATGCTGGATGCGGTAAGCTGAAGACAGGGCGCTATGGCGCTCATTAGGGTAGGCCTATGTCCAGCTGTGGACTAATATAGGCTGATGATGATGCTCAAGGTTATACAACAAAGATAATAAAAACAACATCATAGCCCTACAATAAAGAATTACGAACCTAAAATATGTAGTTACCTACCTATTAGGATTTTTTACTAGTGTGAGGCTGTGTTGTTTTTCTTCCTACTAATATAAATCATCATTAGCAAGCAAATATACAAAAATATATAAAAGCAAATTAGAACTAGTATTTACAATAACCTATCTACCAATTGATTTTCTCTGAGCCCATGCCCAATTTTGTTGTCAAAAACGGTCTAAAAATGATGAATAGTGATGTTTATCCCTTCTTTGAATATTAGAATTTCAGTTCTTTCCAATCTATTGTAGTGACCTTCATCACTTCACCCTCAATAAAAAGGTGAAGAAATATAAAATTTCACACAAACAGCATCACAGTCCGATGCTTGCTAACAAAACGGAAGATCACAAAATACGAAATCCTCACAGCACCCTTCTTTTCTTGCCTTGGTTTTTTTCATCTCAGACGTGGACCCTTTCTTGTGGCGCGTGCGCGATTTGCTTAACTGTGGGTCCACTGAGCAGATGAATCGGCTCCCGTAATGAATGGTCCATGTATCCCATGGTCCATGCGCAAAAAACGCAACCTGTTTTGTTTGGATAAACGGTTTATTGAGGGTTGGAAGATTACAGGGTGCTTCTGTAGAAATAAGCGCAATAAAAGCTGCAGTGTGGTGTTCTACCTATGAAAATATTTATCTACCTAATGCTAAGTTTCTACTCAAGAACTTGGTCAGCGTTTCTAACGTAACTAAACGGTATATTTTCTTCTTAAGTTTTATTCCTCGTTTGTTCAAGTAGTAAAAGTTTGTTATAATATTGACAATGAAACCGCAAATTTTAACTTTAAAATGAAACTTCTTTTCATAGGTCGAATAAAAAGTTATTAAGGAAAAATTTAATCCATTATCATCATCAACAGTAGATGATTTCCTCGCCTATCTGATCATTATGAAAGTTTGCAATTTGAAATCTTAAACTAAACTTCAAAAGGTCGTTACTAATTGAAGCCTGTTTAAAGGTACTTTCGCACTTGGCTTCAGACCCACATCAAAAAGCAACGGTAAAATGAAAACTGTTATTGTATGTACAAGATTATCTGTACAGTTAACTGGCAGGACCCAAAATCCTGTCAGTTGCCTGTAAACCTGTTTAGCCGTGGGAACCGCTGACCCCTGATTTGCATGGAAGACACAATAGGTATAGGAACAGATTCTTGTCCGATTCAATGGGGCGAAAGGGTTGGCTTTTTTTTTCTACGAAAGTTCTGGACAAAGAATAAAATCAGAATTGCTAGTATTTGTTGATATTTTCAATTAATAATGTTATTATTATCAAACTTAAATAAAGGAAATATTAATTATTATGCTAATCACAGGCAGAAAATAAATAAAATAGGATCTATCTAATGAATTAGTTCTGCTTATTGAGTAAGTGCCTATTTTAATTAATTTTAGCAGATCTCTTAGGTCGTAGCGAAGCTACGTTAGATTTTAACACTGAGTAGTACACTAACTTTCCAACTTTCCCTATTCATAGATTTACAACCAGTTAGGTAGATAGATAAGTTGTAAAATACATACAAGGTATATTTCATAGAGCACTACCTACTAGCATATTCCATGTTTCTTGATAAATAATTAGTTAAGTAAACGTTAACAATAAAACCACAATGTTTTAGGAAAGTAACCAATTTTATTACGATAATAAATTACTACAACTATTAATCCTATATCCTATTTGTTAATATTAATGGGCTGTAAAACATAAGCCTGCCCAGTGGCCCTGTCTACAACATGACCCGTGGAAGGTTCCAGAAATAACCTAGGAACTGAGGCTGCTGCAGTAACTTCAGCTTCTTCTGGCGTGAATTGCTCTTGATGTTGCCTCACCCCTGCACCATTCTCATAAGAAACATATTGAGACCCTTTAGGTGGAGGCCCTTGATACTGATTATCTTGGCTGTTCTGATCATTACTGTCATCCCTATGATTTACTACCAGAACGACCTGATGTTTCTCCTTTTCTTCTTGGAGTTTGTGTGGATGACGCTTCTGTTTTTGCTTAACTCCGACTGCCGTAGGGTTTATTTTTTCTTGATGGATATCAACGTGACGAGTTGCGGCTGTTTCCAGTAGCTCTCTGTTGCTTTTGGAATAAGGTTGATTGTCGTAGTTTTCGACTTTTCTTTCTACTTTCACTTTTGGGTATGCTCTTTTGTTCCTATTGGTGTCTTCGTAGCTGGCCTTCTCTGCGTCGTATTCTTCGCCGTACGTAGGAGAGTTGTCACTGGGTTCGTCGTAGGGGTCATTGGGTTCGTGGTATGAACCATCATCATTATCATAGTTATCCCCGTGGTCGTTGGAAGGACCGTGGTGGTTTAGATCCCAGTAATGTTCGCCATATCCTCCTTTTTTGTCACCCCATCGTACCTGTCAGACGTAATTGTTAGTTAGACTTTTAATTATAAATTTTAGACCAGTCATGGATATTAGTTTGGTTACACAAAATTAGTTTGATATAGAGAAAATTAAGAACAGAAATTACTTGCAAGAGCATGAAGATCAGATTAGAATTTTTGTTATGGGCATAGAAAATTACATATTTTCATTCAAACGGTCTTGGTGAGTAGACACATGAGTTTTTTGTAACAACAGTGTTGGTAAACGATGTTCTTTTAAATATTTCCTACGACTGTATGAATGAAAATTCCAAAGTGTTAGATCCAGAAGCACAAGAAGCATACTTTAGCGGAGAACAGCCCTTCTCCAGGCCTGGACCGCTCATGTCTCTCCGTGAAGTGGCGTTCGCTGCCCAACCGGTGTCCTTGATCGAAGTCCTCTGATGTAGGCAAGTGTCTATACCTTCAGCCAAGCCAAGCGAAGCGGAAAAGAGAAATAAACAAAGACAGTTACGCTGGGCACATTGTCAACACACGAAGGTTTGCACATAAAGGTGAGCATCAAAGAAAGCTTCAATGCGCACTAATGAAGTTCTAAAAAGTTTTTTTAGCTCTACTTGGAGATGTCGTTACAAGATTCATAATATCTTGGTTCGGTTAATATGTCTCTCTTTGTTTTGAGAGTTTCATAAAATTATTATTATTTATTAATTACAGTAACTAACACGATTTAAAAAAAATGCTCTGATTGGTACATTATTATAAATTTATTTTCACTATTTAAATGTTTGAAACTCTTTATAGAAGTTGGAATCCCAAACCATTTTCGTGTGATGAGAATGTGACGCCAGAACAAAGATAGTAGGAAAATAATTTTAGTAGTAGGTAGGTACTTTTCCCATGTCTCTGTGGTTTTTAAAATCTTTCTGCTCGTACCGCTGCTCCCACGTGTTAGGGTCTTCGCACACGTGGCCGAACTCTATCTTGTAGGGGCTCAACTGTACTGAGAAAAAATCCCTACAAAATCAATTAATCGTTTATGGTGATCGTAATTTCCCTGTTCTGAGGTTTGGGTGGAGCATTCGTATGTCGTTGTAATAGGTCTTGGATTTACATGCTATAGGTAAATACTCCAAGACCTAACAAATTTAGTTTTAAGTAAGAAGATCTCTGGTCTCATTTTACTCCATTAAGATTATTATGCGGTGTAACAAAATTTAATAGGTTGTTATTGAAACTAAACAATTTATGGTTGGGGCTAATTACCCACAACAATGATTGCATTTTATAATTAAAAATAAAATGGCCATGAAATGTAATTTTAAAACTAAACACATGAGAATTCAAAGATAAGCCTTTTTCTACAACAATAATCATCAAGTGCTGATGACTCGAGAAAAGCTGAGGTAGGTACTTACTGAAAGAACTTGGCCTGTGCTTCAATGGTGGATGGGTTGTTGGGTGGCGCGCGCGCTGCCACACATGGCGTTGGACTCCAGAAAGAGCCAGCGTAAAGCGCTAAGATGTACCAAAGCCATTCCTGAAATCGGTGAGAATTTTTTTCTTAATTTAAGCCTAGATAAACATGGTAGAGGACTGACACAAAAATAGCGGATAGTAAAGGAGCTTAATACCAAATAGAGGGTGGTCACGGGATTCAAAATAAGTAGATGTAGAGTAAGAGACTGTATAGACGATTCATTAAATACACAAACAAAATTACAATAACAGAATAAAAGAAAGAAAATAACAATCAAATAACAAATTTAAATTAAAACTAGTATTTACAATAGAAACAATTAAGCTATCTGCAAACTGTTGCAAACAATCTACAGGTAGCTCAACTGATCCATATCAATAACAGTTGGAAACGTGCCTAAGAGAAAAAAAACAACGTGCCTACAGAATAAAACAATTAAGTACAATTAGTACCTATTTACACCACAGACTTTATACTGGCGGCTGCGCCATTTATAAGTATCTATTTCCTAAAGATCTCAGTCAAAAAATATCCGCCATCAGAAGGCCCAGAATGCTGGCAGCATTGCTACGTTGAATGACAATGCTAATTCGTAGACCAAAATAAAAGCAACCTTGTTAGACAGTTTTTTCACTGAGTTAAAAAAGCACACAGCAGTTAATAGTAATGGAAAACACAGTTTCATTCGCGCCGAGTTCGAAATATAAACTTTTACAGCTGTCACACATCACTATTGGAAAGAACTCATAGTAATTAAGTTGGCACCTAATTTGAACATCATAGTTGCCAAGCTAGATATTAGAAATACAACAAACTATAATAAAGTCGTACCGCAGATACACGTTGAGACATCACGACTGTTGACCAGAGATCTGTATCGCTTGGTACAGTTATTTGATTTATAGACACCTCTGTAACAGTTCGGTGGAGACAGCTGTCGACAACTTTGGCTATGATTCGTCAACTTGAGGGACAGCGGTGCCATCATTTCACCGCTCTTACATCCAAAAATTAATACAACGTTTAAATTAGCTCGATGTAGATTTCTAGAATATGATTCTAACTAAACTGGATCTGGATCATTTGAGCTACCGGAGCAGAAGGATTCAGAAGGATTTTGTCTGCAGTTAAATCAACTGTTTCATTGTAAATCATCATCAGCCTATGCTAGTCCACAGCTGGACATAGGATTGCTCAATTGTAAAATCCTTCTTGTTCTAATTTGTTTATTTTTTTATTTCAATTATCTTTGTTATTAAGGCATCCACTGAATAAATATTAAAAAAACCTTTCACATATACATATTAAGAATATTTATGAGTCCGGATAAAATAATTTAAATAATTTAACATTTTGTTGAATCTTAACAGGTTAAGCTTTGCGCGGAAGCTGTTATTAACTTTTGAGTCAATTCGTCTTCGCCCATGACATAACATTCAATACGCACCTAGACAATCACAGATAAGTTAAATATCTATCTTCTGCACCAAAAGGTTGACCATTTCTTCTCATGACATCTTCTAGGGTCAGCTACCTTTTTAGGGTGAGGCGCCGCCGCCGTGCCGGTTCGAGTCCCGCCGAAATCGAAAACTTTTCGGAACTTATAATAATTTATGATCATGGTATGATTGTTTTTTTTATTTGGTTGATTTCATAGTTATCTCACAAAATAGCCATTCTTTTGTTTAGACACATACTTTGACAAAATTAAATGTGCCGCTCTGCCCATACGCGAGTCAGCGTTAATTTTTTTTCCTGAGGGCATCAAGCCTTTACCTACTTTCAAAGGTCATCTAGGTAACTACCTAGATGACCTTTGAAAGTAATAATCAGAGAGGTCATGGTCATTGATCACTCTGAGAGTGACCATACCATAGTCATTGGTCACTCCGATCAAATTCAGATAAGCCAAAAAGAAATGGAGCGAAGATTTCCAATACAAAAACATTTTAAAGTTAATTCCGTAAGCATTAACCGTGTAACTATTGCTTACATAATTGTTTTGTTTTATGTCATAATTGTTTGTGAACGTAATTGTTTTAGCTCAGTTTTAGGTTTGTGACACATTGGCTGTTATTAGTAAACCAGCGCCAAGCCAACCTTACGTTGGCTTGGCGCTGGACATCATAGTTTTTGGGTCAAATTTTCTGCAGACCGAATAAGGTCTATAACGTAGTGAAATAAAAGGCTCATTTCCATTACATCCATTGTTTAGGTATCGAAAAATAAAACTTTCATCCATTACTTCCCAACCACATCCACGAGATTTTAATAATAATTTTGAAAAATATTTTTGTTTATACATTAGTTCCCTTCCCTCTCACATTCATGCTAATTAATGTAGGCGTATGTAGTTAGGTAAGGTGCGAATACTAAATATATTTAAGAACACAGCGCGAATAAAAAAGAAGAGATTTGTCTTGGGGACGGGATTTATTTTATTATACACACAATAAAAAGGAAAAAATCAGATAATCAACATTATTTAATATAAAACCTGAAACACATAATAATTATCGATTATAGAGTCACCATCAGCATCAAGCATAATAAATAATTGAAAAACAAATATAATCAACCTAACTAAAACAACATTTTAAATCTTGAATCATATATTTTATAGATGGGATAATATGATTCAAGATTAGTAAAGTGTCGGCCTAAATCGGAAAAACAATCGCTTTGCGAATTATTTTATCTAGTAGAGTCAGTCAACCATAAAAATTCTGTTTAATTAGGTCAACTTTTCAAAAGCGTCTTGGGTAATACTAATAAAGTGTATTGCAACGAAATGAAAATATATTTTTTCTCCATTTTTGCCGTTGACGTTAGGCCACCTACGAAATAAGTTCGTGTTTATTTTTTTTTATTATTAATCAGAGCTGTGAGAAGTGGAATGTCTCACCACAGTTGCGTGAGATTGAGGTGACTTGCAGTGTGTGCTACTAATTTTACATTGTTTTAGAGATTAGCATCGTAGATACCGTAATCAATTGACGACACATTGTTCGTTGCAGGTGCGGTGCCGTAGTGATATTCTGTGAAAAAATTAACCATCAAAACTCATAATCAAGATAGCTGAGGTAGCTGAGCTACAATTTTAAACGCTAATAAATATTTATTCTGTACGAAACATCAAACATCAAAGTACTTTATTTCCTTTAGACCTTACCTACTCTTGGACACGTCACAAAAATTCAAATTATTTAATTTAAACTAGGAAATAAAGTAAAACTTATAACATATATAAACTGAAATGATATACGAAATAATCCCGAGCATAATCGAAACCCAGAATTAAGCTGGCTCGGTGTGCCGCAAGCTTTTTTCAGGTATTGTCTTTCCGGAAATGCGTTTTGTTGCATAAACCAATCTAAAGTTGTAATGAATTGCATAAGGCGTTTGATGCAAGGCCTTTAGATTTAATTTATATCTTCGGAATAACATGAAGTACGTAGGATCGCCTTATTGGACTCGACTATGCTGCTATAGGTACCCTGCTTTATTGGTGCCCATGTTCACATTGGTATTGATAATGATGACTTCCTAGCCGAATTTCAACACTTTCAAATTTTTATTTAATAAGGAAATAAACTAAAATAAAACTACTCAGTTTCGGGTGATGAAACGCTTGTTAGGTGACGTCACCGATCAGTTTGTCAACTCAAAGTGCTTCTGTTCCTTCAATCAACATGAAATAAGAAACAAATCAATTAAACCACCATTTTTGTTGTATAAGTGTTGTGTCTACGTAAAAAAACATCTTTCCTATCGATAAAATATCCTGCTAAAGCTTCATGACAATACGGCGGCAAACGGTGACGTCACGCGACGTTAGAAGTTTTGCGATAGAGTCAAAAAATACTTTCTTTTCATAAATTTTTCAAATAAAAATACCAAAATATAAAACATATAAATATGCAGATATGTTTCTATATCAAAAGAGAATACAAATAGAATAATCATAACCTATTCTAAACTTTGAAAGGTATATTTGGGTCTTTTTGTATAGTTACTATGCGAATAAATGCTAGGTTTGCTATTTATCTATCTATAAACGCTAGGTTTGCTCCAGAATACCTTGGAAGAATATCAACGTACTTTTTCTTACGGAACTCTACAAGAGGCTGGTCATATTATAATATATTAAACTTAGCGAAAAACAATCGTAAATTTGCTATTCAATTATGTCTTTATGACAAGAACGCAAACACTCCACAAGGAAACGAAACTAATGAGCCTTAGGCAAAATAATATTAATAAAATATTATATTATAGGTACTTATAGCTGCTGTCTTATACAAAAGATCATACTAAAAGATGTAGTATAAAAGACCTATCAGAAAAATCAACCTATCAAAAAAATGAAACTTACACATAAAATCTGAGATCTTTAAAAAACTTTTCGCTTCCCTAGAACTAACTATGGAAAGTAAAACATAACATTTGAAGGAGGAAAACTACACAATCAATTTCTAAACAATATTAAAAAATCCATTACCTGTTTTCTGTTTTCAAGAAAAGACTCAAGAAATATGTATTAGAGAATATTTTTGCAAAAGTAATAAACTTCAACCATAACAAATCAGACAGTGTCTTGGGCACGCTTCCGACTGGTATTGATATGGATCAGTTGAGCTACCTGTAGATTGTTTGCAACAGTCTGCATTTAGCTCAATTGTTTCTATTGTAAATACCATTTTTAATTTAATTCTGTATTTCAGTATTTTTATTTATTGCATGCATACAGTCATCAGGTTTTAGTGATTATTTATATTTATATTTTTTATTGAAGTAAACCACAGCGTTACAAATTCCTTAAAATATATAAAACAATAAGGCCAAAAAGGATTACACAGATAATAAAGAAATAAGTCAATTAAAGTTAAAGAGAACTAATTACTACGTTGACTACGAAGTAAATTTATTGAAAGTATAAATTATTTGTGTGCGCGCGCGCGTTTGTGTGTTGGTGTGTTTGTTTGTGTGGAGCTCCTGAGGACACCGGTCTCTTAAGTGATTATGTGAGTAATAATAAAAAAATACTACTATTATTTGATTGTAATTTTTCTTTAAGTTTAGGTACCATAACAAATAAGTTTCAAAGTACATTAGGTACTAAGAAAAGCACATTTCTCTGTAAGTGAACATAATAACAAACAAACGTAGTGTAGGACGCCCTCCGACCAGGTGGGATGACGATTTGCGAAAGACTGCTGGCAGATGCTGGATGCGGCAAGCTGAAGACAGGGCGCTATGGCGCTCATTAGGGGAGGCCTATGTCCAGCAGTGGACAAATATAGGCTGATGATGATGATGATGATGATGAACATAATATACTAATATGTACTAATTTATGCTCTTTGAGAAATTAATTTCTTTGACCACATAATATAATTATTATGTTTAATATCTTCAATAGGTTTCATTGCTTATTTTTATTTTGGACCATTGAAACGATAGACATCGGCGCCAACGCTGCTGAACCGTGACATCGTAGAAAGTTATAAATTCGTTTTCTTTCTTTATAAAAGACAGATCGATACCTTCGCAGCCATTGTCGTCACGATTCACTCGGAAACTAGACTATTTAGAAGACTATTTACAGTTAAAATATGGAAAAGCGTGTTCTGGTAAGCGTTATACATATTTTGTTTTAAAGTCATAGGCCTTTGTATCTGTGGAAGATAATTTAAGTAGGTACCTACTTGGTATCGCGACGGCACTTGCGGTCGTGACTGTACAGTACGAATCCCCAATCCTTTCTCATATCGACGATACGAGATAGGATTGGAGTAAATTCATGTGTTTTTATTTACTCCGATCAATGTTATCAATGTTTTTTATAAAATCTACTTCAAAGGATGCTGCTACTAGGTACCTGCAACTTCTTTGTTTAGAACTGCTGCGTAGTTACTAAACAACCCCCCAGTTCCCACGGGAACGAAAACTACGTGGGTGTAACTGCAAGGCGATGCTAGTATTTTATATTTAACTACGTTACGCTTAGCCACATTGATGTAATACGCAATACTTCCTTACTGGTCTTAACAGTTTCCAGAGGAAGGCTAGTAGATTAGATTTGACATAATTCCACCATAACCTGTTACTTATGTCACATTGACGATCTCTGTGGCGCGGTGGGCGAAGGTCTGCCTGCGACACATTAGGTTTCGGGTTCGATTCCCGCCTCGGAACAAATGTGTGTACGATCTGCAGACATTTGTTCAGGGTGTTCTGGTCGTTATCTATGTAAGTATAATAAAAATATCTGTGTATTACATTATATTATGTATAATGAGTTATCTAGTACCCATAACACAAGCTCTGCTTAGCTTGGGGCTAAATAATGCTGTGTGAATTGTTCAGCATTACTTATTTATTTATTTATCGTGCAACATGCAAACCATCAGTTAATTTTATTTATCAAATCGTAGAACCACACTATTTCAGTAATCCTGTATGATTCCGTTTAACTAAGTTATTAAAATAAAACATTGAGCAGTTTGTGATACCTTCCTATAATAAGCTTTTTAGGGTTTCAAACATCGGTTTTGAAACCCTTATGGTCTCGCTCTGTCCGTCCCCGCTCTTTCTTGAATATCTCAGTAACTACTGCAGCTATTAACTTGAAATTTAAAATAATGATACATTTCGTGCGCCATTACTGATTTCAAGAAAAAAATATATAAATAAATAAAAAATGAAAATGAATAATTTCAATACAAATTTTGATGTTGAAATTTCAAAAGAGACATAGGAAGGCAAATGGGGTATCAAATGAAAGGTATCGTTTTGTACATTTCAAAACACTTTTTAAAATTTCTGTAAGTTTTATACTTTTTGAAATATTTCAAAAAAAGTCGAAAAATTGACCATTCCCCCCCCCCTATCTCCGAAGATTGCAGACCGATCCATGTACAATGTATTAGGCGTTTGTAGATATCGATCTATATTTTACAGGAAAAATATAGAGAAGTCTGTAATAATAATAGTTTTTGAAAAATGGTCAAAAAGGGGGGGATTTTTTTTTAAATTGGGAGGGTACCTACCCATGTGGGGTATCAAATGAAAGGTATCGTTTTGACCATTTCAAAACACTTTTTGAAATTTCTGTAAGTTTCATACTTTTTGAAATATTTCAAAAAAAGTCAAAAAATTGCCCTTTCCCCCCCCCCCCTATCTCCGAAGATTGCAGACCGATTCATGTACAATGTATTAGGCGTTTGTAGATATCGATCTATATTTTACAGGAAAAATATAGAGAAGTCTGTAATAATAGTAGTTTTTGAAAAATGGTCAAAAAGGGGGGGATTTTTTTTTCAAAAGGGGGGTACCTACCCATGTTGGGTATCAAATGAAAGGTATCGTTTTGACCATTTCAAAACACTTTTAGAAATTTCTGTAAGTGTCATACTTTTTGAAATATTTCAAAAAAAGTCGAAAAATTGCCCTTTCCCCCCCCCCCTAGCTCCGAAGATTGCAGACCGATTCATGTACAATGTAAAAGGCGTTTGTAGATATGGATCTATATTTTACAGAAAAAATATAGAGAAGTCTGTAATAATAATAGTTTTTGAAAAATGGTCAAAAAGGGGGGGAATTTTTTTTCAAAAGGGGGGGTACCTACCTATGTGGGGTATCAAATGAAAGGTATCGTTTTGACCATTTTAAAACATTTTTTGAAATTTCTGTAAGTTTCATACTTTTTGAAATATTTCAAAAATAGTCGAAAAATTGACCATTCCCCCCCCCCCTAGCTCCGAAGATTGCAGACCGATCCATGTACAATGTATTAGGCGTTTGTAGACATCAATCTATATTTTACAGAAAAAATATAGAGAAGTCTGTAATAATAATAGTTTTTGAAAAATGGTCAAAAAAAGGGGGAATTTTTTTTCAAAAGGAGGGGTACCTTTCCATGTGGGATATCAAATGAAAGGTATTGTTTTGACTATTTCAAAACACTTTTTGAAATTTCTGTAAGTTTCATACTTTTTGAAATATTTCAAAAAAAGTCGAAAAATTGTCCTTTCCCCCCCCCCCCTATCTCCGAAGATTGCAGACCGATTCATGTACAATTTATTAGGCGTTTGTAGATATGGATCTATATTTTACAGGAAAAATATAGAGAAGTCAGTAATAATAATAGTTTTTGAAAAATGGTCAAAAAGGGGGATTTTTTTTTCAAAAGGGGGTACCTACCCATGTGGCATATCAAATGAAAGGTATCGTTTTGGCCTTTTTAAAACACTTTTTGAAATTTCTGTAAGTTTCATACTTTTTAAAATATTTCAGAAAATTGATTGTACAAATAATTGGCAAATGTTTGAAACCCTCGGCGCGCGAGTTACACTCGCACTTGGCGAATCTTGTTTTTGCTAGTGTGCTATTTACAATTGAGCTAACTGCAGACTGTTGCAAGCAATTTATATGTAGCTCAACTCATCCATATCAATACCAGTCGGAAACATCCCCAAGACGCTGACTGTATTGCCCCGCTGTAAAGCAATGCTGATGTGCCTGATACTCACCAGCTCTCGGGTCACGCGTCACTTCACCCAGACGCTCAGACAGTTTTGTAAAGACCAGGAGTTCCTTGGTACCCCACGGACCTAAAATTATTATAAAGTTTGATATATTCGGCAATCATTATTTTTATTGAACCAAAAGTGATTTTTTATGATTGGTATTTTGAAAGTATGTTCGAAAAAGGCTCATGTTTTGCAAAGGTTGACATTACTTACAACATACCCACATACTTTCTAAAATTACTGCAATACTTATCTAATAATTGATTAAACTTTATATGTAATAAAATAAACCAGAAAGACACCTACAGAAACACCTTCTAGTAGAAACTCTATTTAAATTCTTAATAGAAGGTATAGAATAGATAATTATGTAGGCTTGTTAAAGATAGATAGATAAAATACCTGCTCCTTACGTTCTTGGTCTTTCTTCATGTTCTTAGTAAGAATATGAACTGAACCTAATCCTACTCAGTTAGATCTACTGTTGATTGGTTTCCAAACCATAGACTAGGATATCATTCTCCTACATTAACGCATTCAATGCCCAGCCGAGGCGGTGCGATCCGCAAACCTGCGCCTGCTTAGAGGACCACCTGGTATAGGTACATACATGTTCGTCGTACGTGGGCCATGAAACAGTTAATCATTGTAAGAAATGAAATAAAGTCCCAAAAAATAGCGACTTCGGCGGGACTCGAACCCGCACCACACCCTCAGTACGGGTGTGCTCTAACCAACTAAGCCACGAAGTACTACACACAAACACACGAAGGACTTCGTGGCTTAGTTGGTTAGAGCACACCCGTACTGAGGGTAGGGTGCGGGTTCGAGTCCCGCCGAATTCGAAATTTTTTGGGACTTTATAAATACCTAGGAGAATAACTTACCTACCTACTACAAACCCATCAACAAAAGTTTCCTAATTTAGAATCTTCTTACAGCTGTTGCTCCTATGCATAATTGGGACGATATCTGCGTGGTCCTTGCCCTACCATGTGCCTCGGGGACGAGCTCCAGTCAGGGTCTACCGATACGCCCCTGCACCACCATCACCGCAGTTCCATCGGTTACCAGGTACCCTTATTTACCTAGATCTACCTACAATCTAATTACATACACATACATACATAATGCTGCTGTATAACAGAACCGCAATTCGCATAATGTCATCAAATTTCAAAATGCCTTATTTGCTTTAGTTAGACCATAGAGGACTCTTGAGATACGTCAGAAATTTCGATCATGACAACTCCGCTCTTTTTTAACCCGCTGTACCACCACTACGCACGGAGAGGCTATTCACGTGTGTCTAGCTTCATTTTGCAATAAAATGTATTTGATAACATACACTGCCCATGCACACGCTACGCACGAACACGAGTAGAATGATGTCATTGCGTGGCTTGTTCTAATATGGCACCCACGCAGCTTAACGCTGTCAACGCTATACGCGGCACACGCAATGCACGTGGTACTCATGACGTTGTCAAATAAACAAACCCACGCAGCTTAAATGCGTCACGTGGGCGGATGGCACAGCGAATTTCCATCGGTCAGAGTAGCAAGATTCAAACGATCATGTCGTCATCTAGTATTCATAACATCATCTCCCCTTTCCCGTCCCCTTGGGCAAGATACTTTGTGCAATCCAGCATTATTATCATTACCACAATGTGTAACCAATTGTAATCTATTGTTCATTAATTTTAATCTCATTTACAATACCTTTCCTTGACCTACCAAAATTTAATCAACAAACCTACTTTCCGCCATCACGACATTCAATACCCTACTTTTATTCCATTACAGCTGAAGAACCTGAGCCGAAATACCAGCGGCCAAAGCGTGGTCACGACTACGATGATGACCACAAAGAAACCAGCGGGGTCACCGGTCCAGTCCACACCTTTGTGAAGACGGATAAGAATGCGAATTACAAATGGGGGGTTAGACATCACGTGGGAGACAAATACGCCTCATAGCAGACAGGCTTTTGAATACGCTTATGTAATTTATTTAGTGATAATTATAGATCTTATTGTTGTATTGCTTGTGTATTAAAGCATTTACACTTTGACTTACAAAGAGTTTTATTTATTTGTGAGAACATCTAATAATTTATTTCTAATTTAACCTAATAAGAAACTATAATAACGGTGATTGTATCGGCAAGACAGTCGGGAGTCTTTGAATAAATAAATAAACATTTAGGAAGTATCAACTTATCAATCAAACAAAAGTCGGACTTAACAAGCTATCGATGTTCATCGATACTCTTCGATCGATCGATACTCTATTCGACTTAGTAACAGTGAATAAAAAGACGTCGCAAAAAGGATTCGAAGTAACGTTCGAACGTTCAACGTTCGTATAACGTAACGTAAAATAGTTTAATTGGCTACTATTTCAGTGATGCAGCGTATGAAACAATTTTAAATTTATCATTTTATCGCAGTCAAATAGAGGACCTATAAACCATCCTTTCCCTTTAATAGGGATATTTTCCTGTCTTTTTAGTTTTTCGGTAGAAATTTACTTTTGTTAGAAAATCTGTTAGCAATAATTTCAGTGCAGTTTGGCTTTAAATGGAATTAAAAAGACTGAGACGAACCGAATACTACAGAATTTTAAATCTTATTAATGGGCCGTAGTTTTTAAGTATTTTACATCTTGTACTAGACTAATGTTGCCTGAAACAAATTATTTTATTTATTTACTAATATCTGCTGTGGAAATTTCAACATCTAATCGAAGTCGTATTTTTCACCCAATTTAAAATATGTTATTTGTTTTTAGGTCTAAACTAATATAGGGGTACTAAGTTAGTATGTTACCTCTGTTTAAATTAAAGATGAACCAAACTTACTTATCGATGAAAAATTACTTATAGGAAGGTCAATAGAGTCTAGGAAACAAATTCCGTAACCATTATAAACATATTTCTGCCCAAATCTAAGCCACGGCCCCAAATCAAACAGTGCCACAATTCCCAGGGAAACTCTGACCTAAAGCATCCTATCGCATAACATTTTTTAAAACCCTGATTATGTATTCGGAGCACTTAAGTTACTAGCTAATGTTGGGTGCGGTGATCTGAACTGAACCTAACCACGCCCGCTTATATATGTAAGTTCGTTATAAGTATTTATGGAATTCCAAATAACTTGTTGATATTAAAAGAAATCAGTAGCATAGCTGGTATAAGCTGTTAATGATGGCAAACGTTGTATAGCGAAAACGCTTCTATCAGCAATCCAGCTTTATGTTTACCCGAATCTTGGAAGTCTTAAATTACATTACATTAACTATTGGGGTTTAAACGTTTTTTGGACAGTTTCAGTGTATATAAGGTATGAATTCAAGCTTCTTTCCCTGGTAATCTATAGATGTACATAATTGTTTTTTTTATAATTGATAGACCTTTGTTTGACCTCAGACTCGCCTGATTGATGGAATAAATAATTCGAGACAATTCACACAGCATTACCTAGCCCCAAGCTTGTGTTATGGTTACTAGATAACTGATATACATAATATAATAGGTCCCATACATATGTAGATAGATATTTTTTTATTATACTTAGAAAACAACCAGAACACCCTGAACAAATGCCGATCGTACAAACATTTGTCTCGAGGCGGGAATCGAACCTTCTATGTCGCTGGCAGACCTTCGCCCACCGCGTCACAGAGGTCGTCATCTTGGAATGGAAAGTGACAATGTTGACGATGATGTTTGACGAAAGAATTTGTAATAGAAATTCTTCAGTCTTTCTTAAAGCTCATTAGGCTGGGATATTTCTAACAAGAAAATCCACTGGTCTACTGCACAAAACCTAAATTCTAAACAATGTTGACAGGTTGAGCCAACAACCAAGGTTTCGCTTGCAATATCTATGCGAATAGCCCAATATTAGGTCACATAAGCGCCGCCTAACGGCCCACATACTGCTGGTGAAAGGACCGGTTATCAATTGCAAACAAAAACTCGATCGTGTGAACATTGACAACTTGATAAGTGACCGACTAAATGGTCACCAGGTGCCTATAGGTTGTTATCTCAGTATAAATGTGTTATTTATCAATAACATATGGAAAATAATATTAATAATGAATATATGGGCGCTATGGCGCTCATTAGGGGAAGCCTATGTCCAGCAGTGGACTGGTATAGGCTGATGATGAATGAAAGAAAGCAAATTACAATCAAATAATAGAATTAAATTAATACTAGTATCTACAATAGAAATAATTGAGCTATCTGCAAACTGTTGCAAACAATCTACAGGTAGCTCAACTGATCCATTTATGTATACGACAAATGTTTTAGCATTGTTGTCTACACACTCAAGTAATATAAAAGACCATAAAGTGTTCACGGGGTTTCTTTCGCGATAAAATTAGACTAGGTCAAGGAATGCGTTGAAATGTTTTGCATGGGAAATCCAGTTTATTTTCTTCGAGATTTGTCATTTCTGGAACTGAGACGACTACGTTGTTCCGACTGGCATTGGATAAAAATACACATTCGATAAATCAGTTTTTTGTTAGTATTATATACAACGTATACGTTAGGTAAGCATGTGCTCCTTTGTGTTGGAAAAGAGCAAATTCGAGAAGCGCGTTGAAATCTTTTGTATCGAAAACCGATTTACCTTTTTACCCTATTTATAAACCCTTGAATTTTGCATCTAAGAAGAATTCCTACACATACAATACACATTCCCAATTTGGCATAATATTTATTATTTACAGTCCATTGTAAGCTCAAAGTCAAACCAAAGTATATTATACCCAAGTTATATTACAGGTACAGATACAGGTGATGGCGATGGTACAGATTAGGTAAATTACAGTCATATAATATACATAATTAATTTATTAACATTAAAACAAGTATTTACAGCTATGGCACTCATTGGGGGAGGCCTATGTCCTGCAGTGGTATATGTAAAGGCTGATGATGAAGTATAATTTACATGTAGCTCAACTGATCCATATCAATACCAGTCGGAAGCGTGCCTAGACGCTGGCTGCATTGCGCCGATGTATGGCAATGTTGATTCGGTGTGCCAGATACTCTCCAGCTCTCGGGTAATGTGTCGTCGCTTCGACCAGACGTTATGTTTTTTTTTTAGTATAGGATAGATATTGAGTTAAAGGATAACTGTTTTTTGTATGATTACTTTAGCTGGCATTGCATTATACCTTAGAATATTGTTTCTGGAACACTCTTATTAATTTGGCTCTTATTAAAACATGTTTTTTCTGCTTAGATCTCCGACTGTTAAACGTGATCAGAATAATAAAAACCTTTCCACTTAGCTTCTTTTACAGAAGTCGCTTATAAAATTCCAATCAGATAATGTAAGTACTCACGTAATGTCTGATGCTCTAATAAGATTAGCAGTAACAAATAGGTAGGTATAGATAATCAATTTATACAATACCTCCGACCAGGTGGGATGACGATTTGCGAAAGACTGCTGGCAGATGCTGGATGCGGCAAGCTGAAGACAGGGCGCTATGGCGCTTATTAGGGGAGGCCTATGTCCAGCAGTGGACTGATATAGGCTGATGATAAATGGCATAATTACATAAAGTATTTATAAAATAGTAAGTAGTAACCATTGATCATCCAGAAAATTGATTAAAATCTTTCGTGATAATAACAGGCCAAGGTATCACAAACAAGTTTATAACAATACAAGATGCAAAAGTGAATGCGATGGTATTTAACTCGGGGTGCATTGGCATTAGACCTCTAAGGCCAAAGCCATTAGATTTCGCACGAATAATACATTCAATTCGTTCAGTAGGCTTATTAAGCGAATCAACGAAAATCTTTGTTCACCTGGCTCTCCTAACCATTCACATCGAATGAAAAGTTGAGGAAACACTCAACTTATCATTCATGTTCATGTAACGACCAATGTGGCGCGGTGGGCGAAGGTCTGCCTGCGACGCAGAAGGTTGCGGGTTCGATTCCCGCCTCGGGACAAATGTGTGTACGATCTGCAGACATTTGTTCAGGGTGTTCTGGTCGTTTTCTATATATAATAAAAAATATCTATCTATATATTGTATTATATTATGTATATCAGTTATCTAGTACCCATAACACAAGCTCTGCTTAGCTTGGGGCTAGGTAATGCTGTGTGAGTTGTCCAGCATTATTTATTTATTTATGTGAAAGTTCCCGACACTCGGGCCAAAACCACCCATAATAACTAAAACTTGATAGGGTCTCTCGCTGCGCTCGGGAGTAAATCAACCTCGTATAATAAAATGGGATGGTTTAGTCCCCCGTAAAACAATCCACTATTATAAGTATGTCAACAGTTTACTCTCTTCATCAGCACACATTATGTTCTCTTGTCCACAGCTGAACATGGCTTCCCCAAACAAGGGATTTAGGATGATTTTGCCATAATATCTAATATATCCATCCATAAGAATAATAATTTAAATAAGAAAGTAAACTGGCTGTTTGTTGTCATTTCACGCCTGAATGGCTGAACAGATAGAAATGAAATTTGGTTAAGAGGTAAATTATATCCTGGGGAATGACATAGGCTACTTGAAAAGCGCGTGTAAAGCCGCGGGCAACAACTAGAACTCCATAAAATGCTTATTGTTTTTTTTTTACTTTACAAATGGCGATGGAAGATAAAACCCACACAATCTAAGTGGGTACTTATATAATATTTTTGATCTATGTATGTATTTCTTTAATTCATTAGGTAACTGCATACCTACTTCTCACGAAAGGCCAAGGCTTTGCTACTGTAAGATAGTTTACTATAATAACCTCCAGTATTCTTAGTTCTTAGGTCAAAGCTCCTAACATTGCTCTCTCAAGCAGCTTTAGACTTTCCATGTCCAAGAAAACTTGTTTTGAATAGGTGTTCTTAACCTATAGAAAATATTTCAAGAGCTATTGCGAAGTTATTTTATTGATTCATGATAACTTCAGGTGGGTGCACCCCTTCGCCACCATACAAAAGTACTTTCCGATTCATTTGGAAAGTACGTGTGAATTGTCCAGCGTTATTTATTTATTTAGGGCTAGAATGGTGGAAAAAATGGAAAAAATCTTAGGTCGATACTGAACTTTCCATTAGATTTGTGAGTATGATGATTTTCAGTACAAAAGACATCAACGCGCACGCGCTCGTTCATGTCTTTTCCAATTTTAAGTATTTTGTAAAAACTCATAGTTTTGAATGTGTTACTGGTCAGGAATTTGGATTTCATTTCAGGTTTATGTTATTTAGTTAGGTTTATGGTATATGATATGTTTATGTAAAAGCTGTGCTCCTTTATTTAGAATGGTCAAAAACCCCAGATTATGCTGTGGAATGAGGTCAAGACAAAATTCCGTTCCAGCACAATCAGTCTGCCTCAAAACAATAGATTTTCGGCTTATGTTACTCACCCATCACATGATTTACAAAACCGACAACTGAAACCGTAATTTGTACCTAAATCGAACTACTTTAAATTCAATTTAGCTTGCTTTTAGTACTCCCGCCCTCACATAGAAGGGGTGCCTCTATATAAAGTGAGAGTGGCGTACACGCATGGCAATACGTTATTCTGTACGCGAGTGTTGTGCTTGTTTATTTGTTTCTTTTTAATTATTAGTGAGTGGAATATGTTGAGGTTTTGTGTCACGTTGGCGGTGCTGGGGTGCGCTTTTGCAGCACCCAGGGCGCAGCACCAATATCAACCTCAGCAGGTATTTGACATCATCATTGGAGCCTCGGCATCAATAGCGTACGAAGACTTGTATGTGGGATGGCCCTAACGGCGGCCTCTTCTTAGTTTTTTTTCTAAATCATGGCGCGCAATTAAATATCTGTACGAGTGTATATTGGATAGATGACAATTATACGAAAAAAAAGTACCAAAATGTCCTAAAGCGTCAGGTTTCTGAGATTCACAGATGAAAATAACTATTGCACTGAAGATTTCAGAAACTGATGCTTTAGGACATTACGTTACATGATATTTTTATTAAAATCTTATTAAGAAAGAAAATTATAATCAAATTATAAAATTAAATTAAAACTAGTAAATACAATTGAGCTAACTGCAGACTGTTGCGAACAAACTACAGTAAGCTCAAATGATCCCTATCAATATCAGCCGGAAGCGTGTCCAAGACGCGCTGGCTGCATTTCCCGCTGTATTGTAATGCTGATGCCTGATACTCACCAACGGCGCTCGAACTGACGCTCAGATAATTTATTAAAATTTAATTTTTATTTTAGTTCATAAATTCATAACATTATGAACTGTGAATACGAAGCAATGTGGTGCTAGCTTAGAATTTGCACCACCCCAACTCTTCCCAAGTGTCGTAAGAGGCGACTAAGGGACATACACCGGGAGGCGGGCAGCAGCGCCTCTAGCAGAATAGATCTACCACCGATCATCAATCCACATGCCCAGCGTGGGGACTATATGCATTACCTCCCATGAGATAAAAACCAATAGGGCGATTATCAGGGGGAGGCCTTTGTTAGTAGTGGACCATTTTAAGCTTGTTGATGTGGGGTGAGGTGTGCATACAAATAATGTGAAAGGTATACTGAAGATAATTTCTGGTATTATCAGGCCAAATGACAATATAATGAAGTAATGAACGTGTAATTTTATTGACTTCCATGTAGAAGAAAATTGCGTGACTGCTTTACGTGTTTGTGATAAACCGGCAAATATGTAATCTTAGGTGGCTTTCATAAAAGTCATCGTAATAAGCAATAATTTGTTTCTATTGTAAACAAGTAATAGGTGCTTGAATAAGTTAGATATACAGAATTTAATGACTGGTGTAATATACCGTTGACTCTGTTCATCAATTCTTGTACAAATCCCGTCTCATCTTCAAGGGTGCGTTTCTATTGACGTAGAGGTGGGCAGAGTAGAGAGGAGAAGATCAGTAAAAAGTGGCAAGAGTTTTCTTTGAAGCGGGCGGAGTGGAGCTGAGCTGAAGAGAGCCGTTTTCCGCCGTGTTCCGAGGACATCGGGGCCCTCCGCTTCCACAGCCTACTCAGGTGTGTCCAGCTCGGAGCTACGTGTTCATATATTTAATTTGAAAGTCCGCTCGTCTCCGCTCCGCTCCACTTACACTGTTTCCACTGACAGAGTGGAGATTTCGAGCACTGTAGTTGGCCAATCAAGGTCCGCTCCTCTCCACTCCACCCAGCTCCGCGTCAGTGGAAACGCACCCTGATTCTGCTGGCAGAAGTGTTGAATCAAGTAGAACGTAGGATGCTACAATTTTTAGCAAATGTGAACAATGTCCTTTCAGGTCATGTAAAGTAAAAATGCTCTTTTGAAACCGCTCTTTGGTTTACTTATCAAAGTTATTCAGCTCTACCCTGAAGACTATTGCATGAACATTGATTTTCACAACGTATGTTCGAGTTTCGAACCCGTGTCAAATCGGCCGAGACATAACCAGCTGTTACAGTTTCGAAACTAAACGAGATTTAGCTGATTGTCGGTTGATGATGTAACGTAATTGGAGCTCGGTCAAGCAGTTGTTAATTGAAGACTGTAGCCGGGATATTAAAGGTTGATTGCCGGAACGCCCGCATTGTTTTAAAGCAGAGTTTTTTTAGAGAAATGGTAAGTAGAAGTCATTTGTCATATGGTCTTAGCTTCTTTGCCCTTACTTCACTTGTTGTGTTGAGTAATAGCAAACTTTTTCCTTCATTCTTACTCCTTCACCCTCAAACGGGTGATTGGGGTAACGATACGAGGATAGTTTTATATCCTGGATAAACACAAAGGCTTATTTGATCTCGGCTAAGTGCAGTGTTCCCGTGGGATGAATGAACTTATTCAACTGGAAGATCATTATAGAGTATTACGTAAACTACGCCCAGTTTACGTAATACTCTATCATGATCTTCGCGAGTTGATAATGATATGTATAATTATAGATTGTAGAAAACTAATAGTACCTATGTTTTCTCCAGCGTATTCAGATAAAAACGGTATAAAAACGGTCCTGAAAATCGGATCCATTACAGGACTGTCGTAATTCCGGAACAAGATCGTCAACAACGGACGTTATGTAATGTTATTGGACTCAGTCAAGCAGTGTTTTTCTTAATTACAAACCAATTACAATTAGTTTTTATTGCAAAAGTTTACAATATTGACCCATGGTTGACCCGGTTGTTGGAAGTAGGCTTTTGCTATTATTTGGTCATAAGTACTTAGATTGTTTTTAGAAAAAAATTAGGTCGTGATTGGATTTCGTGATAAATAAAGCTTTGAATACAGTTTGTTAATCGTGATAAGAATTGCTTTGTTTGAGCGCAAATTGAGATCTAGTTCAATAAAGAGGTATGGTGAAACTATGCCATGCTTTTACGCGAAATCAGAACACGATATCAACGCAGATGAATGTTTGAACAAACTTAGAGAGTTTAAAAATAATAATAACCCTCCTTACAGATGTAAGCGGACTACCTACGAACCTTATTTGTCTTGGAAGAACACCAACGTTTCATCCCTTAACGAAACGTTAACCGTTAAGCGTTGGTGTTCTTCCAACACAAATTAAGGTTCGTAGGTAACCCGTTTACATCCGTAATGAATTCGTCAAACGATAGTTTTTATAGTAAAATAACCCTCCTATATAACTTAACTGATACTATATTCGTTTGTTTTTATCTGTTGATATAAACGAGAAAAACACTGCTAAGCATTTGTTTATAGTGGTTGTTTATAGTGGTTCGGTATAGGTAAATTACTGGGAGCTGGCCATTCAAGTATACTATACTAGTCTAAGATCCCGCTATACAACGACCTTCACCGAGATGTTTATTTGATGAAACGTATTTTATCTTTAATTTAATATGTCAAGTAGGTATATTGCATATGGGTTGTCTAACAAATTTCAGTCCAGGATATGATTAATATACGTAGTACCTACTGACGGAACTAAGGCGATTGTTTTTGTTTTTTCATTAAACATAAGAACGACTATTTAAGGAACAGTTTATTTATTTAACAGCAAAAAATAATTACAACTAATATTTACACTTACATCTATTTACTAAAAATCTAAGCCGTCACCAGAAGGCAGAGTGCCCAGAATGCTGGCAGCATTGCCACGTTGAATGGCAATGCTAATTCGTTGACCGAAATAAAAACCAGCATTCCGATCACCTGTGGACTCTATTAGTAGTTTTGTAAGATCTTTATAGATAACGTGTGCCCCAGGACCCCAAGGACCTAGGGTTTCCACCCCAAACGGCTCAAATAGGTAACCTATTAGGTATTTAAGGAACAGTATGTAAAGTACGCATCAATCCAACGCCGCTTCCGCGCACCAAAAAAATGTCCATTTAAATATCAAATAGTATCCATAACGTTTATTTCTTTAGGCTTACAAAATAAGCACTTAGACAAGTCAAATTTTATACTATAAACAGTTTTATAAATATTAATTATTATCGAATAAGAAACAAGGTGTTAGGTATTGATTTTATCCACTTCAATATTTTGTTCACTTGTGGAAGAAGTGGACAAAAAATTCAACTATTAAAACCATTCAAATAAATACATTTTACCTTGACCAAATGGTTTCCCACGAGCTTCAAACGGGTTATACCCATTTCGTACACTCGACCTAATTTTGAGATTCCATACTTGTCAGTTTGTCCACTCCTTCTTTAAGGTTGAAATTAGCCCAGAAAAATAGAGTGGCTCAATATAAAATTCATCTAAATTTTACGATTATAAAGCCTATATTTAAATGAACATTTTTGTGCTGCGTGGTAGCAGAGCGTCTTTGGTCTGCAACCAAAAGGTGCGCACTACGTACGCAATTATAATCGAAGTTTAACTTTTTACCTTCAGGGAGAAGGAGTCCCTCCGCATCTACTGAGACAATACCTGTCCGACCAAGGCCCACCAGCTCAGACCCAGGTGATTCCCAGAATAACACACGTGGCTGGTGCTTCGCCCTCTCCTGCTAGATTTGTAAGGATAACCGACTGCTTTACTAAATATACCTACTTACGCTAATAAAACAAAGTCGTGTTAGTTACATCATTTATATTATAACTCAAGAACGACGGGACCGATTTTCATGGTTTTTGATTTAGTATTAAAAACATTAGAAAATTGACGAAAAAATAACTACCCGTGCGAAGCCGGGGTGGACCGCTAGTATTTATAAAGTCACTGTTAGTATTTATGTACTCACTGTTTTCAATGACGTGCGACTCAAGACATCACGGATTATCATTTCTATTAGCCCTAACATGGCTACTATAATGGCTATACCTACGCTAATAAGAATGATATAGCTACAGCTGTGTTTTTTTTTGTATTTGGTAACTAAAAGTCCGGCTGTCATTGTCATCTGCGGTGAACAGCATTTTAGTCCATTCGAAAACTTCCCTTCAACTTAGCTCGTTTTAATCAAAGGATTGAACTAATAAGCTTTTTTTGAATGTGTAACCGCCTATTAATAAGACTGGCATTCTCAACCTAGCCCTCTAGTACCAAAATCTAGAAAGTGACACCAATATAACACTAAATACTGATTACAGTGGACACTCACTATGACACTCACATAAATGTTATGTGGAAACATTGATATTCCCCCATAAAACCATAGTAAAACCTTTATACTCACACTATCGTGGCGATTTAGCCCAGGAATGGGTCTTGGTTCCCGACAGCTTTTTATTTTTCTATTATTAGACATAAACATAACTACAGGCTTACACCGCTGCTCAAGAAGATGATGGTCAATACCGGCCTGAGCCTCAATACCAACAGCAACCGCAGTACCAGCAGCAACCACAGCAACAGCAACAGCAGTACCGTCCGCAACCGCAGTACCAAGCCAAACCTCAGAAGCAGACTGAAGATTATGACGTAAGTTTTATAAGTCAACACCTCTGACGACCGATGTGGCCGAAGGTCCGCCTCGATACAAATGTTGGTTCATTCTGCAAATATTTGTTCCCGGTGCTCTGGGTATTATCGAAATGTATATAAAAAAAACTATATACATTATGTAATGCATTGTATTAAATAGATCATTCATCTAGAACTAGTTTGCATAAATAACAACAACTGCAACATTACTAACTGCAACATTAATAACAATAACAAGCACTGCTTAGCTTCGGGCAAGATAATGCTGTGTTGATTGTCCAGCACTATTTATATTTCATTATTATAGGTTTCTAACCATCCTCTTCAGCATATTGTGTACGTCCACTGCTGAACACCAGACACCCTCTATAGACACCCTCCACCAGATGTGGAGGGTTTGTCTATAGAACTTACTTTGACTAAGTGCGGCCGCACACCAGCACCACATTTACTTCGTCACATAGACCGCACCACAAGTAGCAAATAAGTCGCTACAGCAGAACAACATTAGTTGAAGAAACCGTCAACTTTTTAAGAAGGGACTTAGGTGCGCGTTCTTGCGCGTAAAAAAGGTGTCACGTTTCAAATGTGGCGATACAATTGTCGTAATACAAGGTTATGTCCGGTGTGCGCCGCATACTGTTGTTCTATAGGGGAAAAGCGGATGGTTGGAAGAGTGGAGCGATTTGGATTGAATATACTACAAAAGCAGTGAAGTAGGTATTACAGTTTCTAATGTAAAATCATGAAATTTCATGCAGTTAAAGAATATTTATCCAAAACTTTAAAGTTCATTAGGAAGTATCAGTTATTTCAACAAATATCAACCTCTGAGACAGCAAGAAACTTAGTAAATTATCTACCAAGTACTAACGCTATGCAAGTTCACCATGAACATTATTTACACTGTTTTTGTGAAGAACATTTCCCATCTTCGATAACGGATGATTTCGATCCACATGACTGCACGCAAGTAGACCAGATTGGCCGCGGGCCGGTCGCGGACCAGACGACTTTCACTAGAGAACTGGTCGCTCATATTGTAGCTGTAGGTATAGCTCAGTTTGTACAGGTTATTATGGCCACTTTCTAGGGTAACGTAATAGGAAATATGTCTTGTGAAGGGATTTTATGAGATGGAAATGAGTTTATAGGCTGGCTAGAGATATTATCTGCCTACCTAAACTGCGTGCTTACAAACATATCTGCATCTGCATGCAATACAGGTATATTATTACCATCTCTCTTCGTGATATAGTCTGAGTAGTTTAAATCAGCTAACTGAAAATTTGTCGATTTTAATAAAATGTAGTTAGAGAACCACATCACATCCTTGGTGATCCTTTAGATAGGAGTCCAAATATACAAAATATAAAATATCGATTGGACAAATCCATTACAATTTGGTTCACAGCATAAATGCACAGAAAAAACTTTTAGCATTACTATGTCTTAAAACTTATTGTTAGACATATAAAAGCAAAAAAGGGTTGTTGATTGGACTGTACGGACGGAAAGCGTAATGATTAGATAAGTCCAATGATAATATTATCAACAAAACACCAAAAGAAGCAAGCCACTGTAATTAATTACCTAACCGGAAAATTACATTTCGACACCTATATAGCGTCGTCATAACGACAAGAAGATCGATGACGGCCTTTCTAACTGTCTCGTCTTTTTCCAGCCCAACCCTTCCTACCAGTTCGGTTTCGACGTGAACGATGACCAGTACACAAACTACCAGAACCGGAAGGAAGAGAGAGACGGTGACGTCATCAAGGGCTCCTACTCTGTTGTGGACAGCGATGGCTTCATTAGGACTGTTACCTACACTGCTGATCCTAAAGAAGGATTCAAGGCTGAGGTAAGAACTCTTTAACCCGTAGAGGACATTATGAACACAATCTTTCAAAGGTTGTGAAGTTGTCTGCAGAACCCTTGAAAGATTGTGTGAACTAAATAAAGTAAAGTAACTAAATTAAAGAATCCTACAAAGCCTACCCGAGGCACCCGGTTCGGACACTTGCAAAATGGGTTGACAAAATGGGTGGACGATATCCTCAAAGGGGGCCACCTGGATGGGAGATGCACGAGGACAAAATGGGGTTGAAGCAAACCAAAGCACAATACTGAGCAGTTATCTCAGGGTTATTCCAGGTTGTTAAGTTGATGTGTCATCACATCAATCACTTAGCATCCAATGCTCGGTATAACCAAAATCACAAAACGTCTATTTAATTTACGGTGACAATTTCCAAGTCTTAACGTTGCTGATTGATTAACTATCACTATCCCAAAATTTCTGCAGGTCTCAAGACAGCCTACAGACATCGTCGTAAAGATCCCCACGCCGAAGCCCCAGACGCTCCAACAGCCTCAGCAGTACAAGCCCCAGCCTCAACCTCAACAGTACCAGCCACAGCCGCAACAGTACCAGCCCCAGCCTCAATATCAATCTCAGCCAAGGCCACAGTCACAACAATCACCTCAACAATTTTACCGTTATGACCAATAAGTTAATCAGTAGGTAGTCTTGCTATTTGATCTATACCACCTACTTCAGGTCTTCTTTTCTTCTTGTGTTCTTTCTGGTCTTGGCGTATAAATCCTTGTTTGCAATTTGGAAAATTTTCGGAGGTTCCGCGAATTTTAGCTCTTTTTTTTGCTCTTGTTATTTGCTCGACTAATCCACCAGCCAATATTAGCTACGTGTGAATTGTGAGGCTTAAGTTTCCAATGACTCCGTCTCTGTTTCTATTGGTAGCTATAATAAACTTCCTAAAGCACAACGAGACGGGAAAAATCTAACTCTAAATGAGTCTTTTCATCTCTTGCAATTTACTTTCATTTATTTTCTGTTTTTACTCTTTTGCCTTCTATTTTAATTGTTAGGGTACTCCAAATTCTCCTAACGATATCTAATTAGAATAGTTTACTCTTTCTAACTTAAAACTCCCACAATGTGCCTTGTTTGTTGTTACTTTATGATTATGTAAGTAGATGTAAGGAATCCTAATTAGTTATTGATATATTTTTATACAATTACTTGCAGGTCTAGAACCGGTATTAAAATATGAGATGCGAGAAGTTATTCATTCAAATATTTATATGAAACAATTTGTTTAGTTATATGGTTTTATGTATTGTTACTGGTTTTGTAAAATTTTATGCAAAATTCTTGTAACAAAACATTAATTAATATTGAATTGACTAAGGCAATATGAACATCTAAGACTTCCAAAATTAGAAAAGCTTCAAGTTTTAGTTGTTACCTTGATACCTACATAAGAAGAACATTTCAAACATAGTAATTATTAAAAATATATTAAAATAATGAATCTTATTTTTTTAATAACTCCCAATTTACATCTCTCTAAATACCGATTGGAGTTTACGTTCTGCACTTTTGTTAAAAGACTTGCATACGGGGTGTTTGGTGGAGGGTTAGACAAACTCGGTGGATGTGTCGGTGAACCTATTTGTAAAATATAAATTAAAGTAGAAGACCCTTACTGTTTAAATTATTATTTAATCGAAAACATGTTCCAAGAATCTATTTCCATCGAACGCATGTTCCAAAAACCTTGTAAGGGTAGAGGAGTAAAATTTCGGAAAATATTAATAAAGAACAAAAAAACAGTATTAAATAAAATGTAAACAGTTAGGGACTTCTACTTCAATTTGTATTCTACAAATAATTAGAGGTCCACCTAAACACCTATCGAGTTTGTCTAATCCTCCACCTAGTATAATATGTTATCTGTGCCTCCCCAAACCCCTGTATATTAAAATAAATTAAAAGTACATTTCATCATTTCGTATTTAATCAAACATTTTACATTCGTTGTTCGAAATAAAATTAAATTAAATCTTACCGTCATATACATTTATTGTAAATAGGTACTTACACGCCTACTACCAAAAATTAAAAATACAGTATCTATAGAAAACAGACTTTCAAGATATAAATATTTAAAAAATTTAACGAAAAATATATTAAATTCAGTCTATTACAAAAAAATAACCGAAAAATGGCCGACAAATCTCTACACAATCAGTTTTACGAATTTTTCGGCGATTTTACAGTATTTGGATAACTTAAAACCCTAAATCCAATAGTCATTTACAAAAAATACATTTAATAAATAAAATTGTATTAGTTTTACCTACTTAAAATTAAAATAAATGCATTCATAAAATACTTTCGAGACATAATTCTATCGTTATTTTTGCATACTTTGTTTTAAGGTAATTATTATCTTTGTTGGCAAAGGAGTTTTTACAAAATTTTAGCAAAATGTTTGCAACTAATCACTATTTCATTGTGCCAGCAATCAAGTAAGTTACGCGATACAGTTCAGTGAGTATAATAATCTATGTTAGACACTATAGTGGTTAAAGGCCTCAAAAGATAATGAGACAATTAGCAGTCAAAAACGTCAGTTAAAATGTTATTGGCCGATTATCTTTTTGATCAACACATGCCTGAATCTGTCTAAAACATTCGATTATGAGTATACCTAAGGTAGGTTGGTGTACTATGGCATAGGGTCAGGCCTACACACGCACCCAGACTCGACCAGGACATAATCCTGTCCGGTTAGGGTCACTGGCCCTAGAGGCAATACCAGGAACAAGTAAGGTACGTACGTTTGAGTACAGGTGCCTCTAATTAGGGAGCATTCACTGGATCTGAAACAATTAATAGGCACTTTAAGAAAATCTGTAAGACACTGGGGAAAACTAGAGACCGGGTGGGAGACATCCATATCCATACTCCCAAATAAATAAATTAACAATGCTGGACACAGTATTATCTAGCCCCAAGATAAGCAGAGCTTGTTATGGGTACAAGATAACTGATATACATAATACAAATACATAAATATTTTTTTATTATACATAAAACAAGATTCGCCAAGTGCGAGTGTAACTCGCGCGCCGAGGGTTTCAAACATTTGCCACTTATTTGGACAAACAATTTTCTGAAATATTTTAAAAAGTATGAAACTTACAGAAATTTCAAAAAGTGTTTTAAAAAGGCCGAAACGATACCTTTCATTTAATACCCCACATGGGTAGGTAGCCCTTTTTGAAAAAAAAATCCCCTTTTTTGACCATTTTTCAAAAACTATTATTATTACAGACTTCTCTATATTTTTTCTGTAAAATATAGATTGATATCTACAAACGCCTAATACATTGTACATGGATCGGTCATCAATCTTCGGAGCTAGGGGGGGGGGAATGGTCAATTTTTCGTCTTTTTTTGAAATATTTCAAAAAGTATGAAATTTATAGAAATTTCAATAAGTGTTTTGAAATGTACAAAACGATACCTTTCATTTGATACCCCATTTGCCTTCCTAGGTCTCTAATGAAATTTCAACATCATAATTTGTACTGAAAATATTCATTTTCATTTTTCATTTATTTATATATTTTTTTCTTGAAATCAGTAATGGCGCACGAAATGTATCATTATTTCAAATTTCAAGTTAATAGCTGCAGTAGTTACTGAGATATTCAAGAAAGAGCGAGGACGGACAGAGCGAGACCATAAGGGTTTCAAAACCGATCTTTGAAACCCTAAAAACGACCAGAACACCCGAAATAAATACTTAGATCGTACAAATATTTGTCCCAAGGCGGCAAATAATATTATAAATTCGAAAGTCTGTCTGTCTGTTAATTTTTTACGCCTTAACGGCTGAACGGATCTTAATGAAATTTGGTAGAGACATGGTATCCCGGGGACGGACACAGGCTAATTTTTATCCCGGAAAAGCGGCGCGTTGAGTAGCGATTTTCTAAGGCATAAACGACACTCAAACATAGATCTATGACTGAGCAAGCTTTCATAATATGTATGAGCCTTAGACTCAAGTTGGTCCGTTAAATATGCGTTTTACCTATGCCCCTGTGTACTAAAACTAGGCACCTAGTTATACAGGTGTTGAATGTAACAAAATGGAGGACTTGAATTTCGACCTATTTTCAAAGCAGAGAGCGTTCGTTGAAATCGCTTTGGTACGCTGGTACCATTATATATGGTATGTTTTTTATTTATTAATTGTTTAAATCGAGGTTCATGAATGCGGATAGTTGAAGACATTGCGCTAAGGTGCTCATTAGAGGAGGCTGTTGTCCAGCCGTGGACTAACACGTAGGCTGATCTAAAGATGTCGAATCATAGTACCTACCTATTCTAACTCTACTACGGTCGCTGCCGGTAAAATTTATGACTTGGTTATCTTTTAAATATTAAAACTCGCTTCGCCTCATATTAAAGTGCTGTCTATGGTGTTGTACTTGCAGACTACACACAACAGACAACACACAACCACCAAACCAAAGTAACATTACTTAATCTGTGACCAAACTGCGAGTGCCTCCTACCTTCCGAGCGTTCACTGGTGAACATGTTCTTCCCCGTACAAGAGGGGCCATAATCACCACGCTTGGCAGGCGAATTGCGAATTTAGCACCAAGTTTTTGTAACATGCATTAACATATACCTATTTTTAGGGAAATTGATTTACCTATGTTTGAAATACTAGTTAATCATGTTATGTTTACATTTAAGGTTACAGTCTAGATACAAACATGTTATTATATTATTTTTAGACAGTAAATTGATTGTAACCTGTTTTGTAAGCTTTATTACAATAAAATAAATAGTAAGTGTTTAAAAAGCAAGTTTAGTTTAGTAAGCATGCTGCTCTACTTCTGGTATGTTTCCTTAGTATTCTTATGTTATGACTTCATAGTTACAGACAGATATCTATATTCAGATATCTCAACCTCCACCGCCTATAATGGTCCACTGCTGGACGTATTCCCCCTTATGAACCCCTTATTAGCTTTTATCTTATGGTGGGTAATGCCCTCAATCCCCACGCTTGGCATTCGGGTTAATCAATTCTTTATCTTTATAATTTAATCGATTCGGATTGATCACAGTTCGGTGGTAGATCTATTCTGCAAGTGGCGCTGCCCCCCGGTGTATGTCCCTTATTCGCCTCCTACGACACCCACGGGAAGAGTTCGGATGGAGCAAATTCTAAGCCGGCAGCACACGGCATGACAGATTCTACTCACTCGCAAACTTCAAAAACAACTTGCTGCAACAGATCAGGGAACTTCTGCACTATAGTCACGGGTTGCCCAGATGTGAGGGAGACGCCGTACATCGGTGCTGTGGTGTTGTATCGAGTACGACAGAGACGACCGCCTCCGCAGCTGCTTGTCGGCGTTGCTGGTGTGAGGGATGGCATAGAGTTGGCACGTGCTGGAAAAGAGCAAGGCAGATTAACAAAAAATCGAAACTCTTATATATGTAGGAACCCCTAAAACTACCATGGTTATTAACATTAAAGTCATTATAACGGGATATTTACCATGATTCGATTTTTGAGTTTTCCAATATTTTGGCATAGTTTCATGCGCCATGATCACGAATCATGGTAAATATCCCGTTATAAATGACTTTAAGTAGGTACCTACATATATTATAACGATCTATACCAATATTGGGTACAAGAGAAAGTAATTTTGTCTGTCTGTTACACAAACATGTCTGTTAGAGAACAGACAGACATGTTTGTGTAACAGACAGATTCACGCTTATAGCCTGAACAGATTATAATGAAATTTGGCAGGGAGGTAGACACATAAATGCTACTTTTTCTCGGACAGGAGCTAGTTTTACTGTAAATTGAAATATCGTAAAAAATATTAAGTATGTAGTAGAACGGCACCGACGTTTTTCGGCAAACTATGAATGCTCGAAGTCGCGATGAAATCTCCATTCAAACGAGAAATCATAATCAGAATTTAATTGAAGCATGAATAACAGACGGGCATGGACAAATAACACGGGCTTTGCTATCTTTTTGCATGAATCGTCATATACTAAATAATCAGATATATATTATGTATTCTTAAGATTATATTATGTACTTAATCATAAGTAGAGGGTGAAATCATGAAACTTGTAATGTTAGAGTGAACTCCGGAATCCCGTAACAGGTCCCAAAGATTTTCGACGAAGCGAATAGTCGCTTCGTCACGAACTCTACAGAGAGTTCGTGGCTGGTACTACCAGTTGGTTACAACACACCCGTGCTGAGGCGCAGGTTCGAGTCCTGCCAAAATCGTAAATTTTTGGTACTTGTTATTCTGAGAAAGGCAAAATGATTTTTTTGAACGTGCCGGCCGTTACCTAGCGAAGCAGTCTAGAGTAGAGTCATGTCATGAGCAGCGTAACGAGTGGCTTTAAAGTAGACTGCTGAGCTAGCGAAGGATTTAAAAGGTACGAAACAAAAAATATTTGCTCTCGAGTTAGGTACACACACAAATTTTCACCTCGACTAGCGAGAAAATACTTTTTTATTTATAAAAGAGGTCGAATGTCAGAAAAACATTTTGATTATCAACCATGGATTCTAACCCGAATACTAACCTACCTAGGAAAATGGTCTTCACAAGGCAAGTTGTTAAGGTACCTGAAAATTGGCGTTGTCTTACGTAAGAAAATGGGCCTCCGCTGGTATAGATTGCGTAGTTTGTTATTTTTTTCGGCACCGTCCATCGGGTATCAATAACATATAACGAAGTTACCACATAAAACCTTAATTGAAAACAATAATTTCGTTCCTTCGCGGTTAGAATGAGTTATAGCATTCTTACCCTCCATGGTTGTGACCAATGAGTTTCTGACAATTGAACTTTTTAAAATAACAAAATATTTTCTCACTAGTCGAGGTGAAAAATTGTTTGTTTAGTTCGAGAGCAAATATTTTTTGTTCCGTGCCTTTCAAATCCTTCGTTAGCCCAGCAGTCTACTTTTTTTGTCAATGTAGTGTCGAAAGTTTAAGTCTTATGATATCCTGCTGGCTGCTTCGCTAGCTCGGGATTCAACATCGGCGCATTCAACAAAAAAAAAATTTACTTACTTGTTGAACAAATAACTATTATTCCACTTGTGAGCAAACCCCTATTTTGCTCACTACAGATAAATTATGTAATTACCAGTTCTATTGCCACTCTGTGTGTTCGCAGCGATGCCTTGGGAGTAGACGGGATGGGAGTCCAGTAACGCTTTACGCATGATCGCTGGGTCTATGCGCGAGACGCGGCCTTGCCTGGAGCCTCCACTAAATGGACCGGTGCTGAGAGCTCGGCTTACTAAGTGCCTGGAAAAATAATGTTTTACTTCAGTACTTTACAATTATACTCAAATCAAACGACGACCTCAGTGGCGCAGCGGGCGAGAGTCTGCCTGCGACGCAAGAGGTTGCGGGTTCGATCCCCGCCTCGGAACAAATTTGTGTACGATCTGCAGAAATTTGTTCCGTTGGTCTGGGTGTTTTCTATGTATAGTAAAAATATCTATCTATGTAATGTATAATATTACGTATATCAGTTATCTAGTACCCATAACACAAGCTCTGCTTACCTTGGGGCTAGATAATGCTGTGTGAATTGTCCAGCATTATTTATTTATTTATTTAAACTATAGAGACAATCTGTATAAACATCGCCAGCATACCCTTAACACACATCCTCCTCTCCCCTCACCTCAACAGCCTATTATGGTCCACTGCTGGACGCAGGCCTTCCCCTGATTTTTTATCTCATGGGTAAAAAATGCCCCATAATCCCGGTTGGGGATCGCAGTTCGGTGTTAGATCTATTCTGCAACACACATCGTGGCGCGCGAACCTTCGCCATCCGCGCCACAGAGATCGTCAATTGTCGTCAAGTTGTTTTTGGTCGCCAAATGTAGTGAAGTAAGCCCTAGCTGACCCCCCACTAGGTGGCCAGTTGCCCTGAAGGTCACGGGAAAGCACATCACCGAAGCCCGACCACTGTGGCGATATTATCAAGATCGCTCTCACATTTCGTCCATATGACATATTGTTCTGTGATAGGTACCTACCTTTGGACGAACCTTTGCTCCAAAGCCACTGTGGGCCACTTTTCCAAATAAAATAAAAAACTAACAAAACAAAGAAAACGCGGCTTGCTCTGCTTGCGGGCTTTTTTGCCTTCTGGATGTGATCCTGGGCTTAACCCTCGATTGAGCTCAACTACATAAGCGAAACCACAAAATTTTCGCTGCTCGCTCCAATCGCCGATAATATCACGTGTGCTTTTGTGTTCAAGTGCTCACAATAAAATAATTTTACCCACCACTGCTTTTATAAAAATGTAGGTAAACTTTCGAGTTTTTAGTCCGAAGTTTTTTCGCGGCTCGTCATAGATTCTGTGGGGCACGGTCTGTTGTCCTGTTATGTTGTTATTCGTCACAACACTCATATCTTCACCTTTATGGCCCATACATCCCCAATAACAGCTACACAGATATATTTAATTTTGGTCAAGTAGTGGTGGAAACTGTTCAATACGAGCATCGCAATCTAATGTCATTACTTGCGCGCTATTTTCGGGCACCAATCAATAGGTACCTAACTACCTCATCATCAACATCAGCCTATATTAGTCCACAGCTGGACATAGGTCTCCCCTAATGAGCGCCATACATAGCGCCCTGTCTTCAGCTTGCCGCATCCAGCATCTGCCAGCAGTCTTTCGCAAATCGTCCGTCACCTACCTACCTACCTACACCTACCTCTCCTCTATCTACCTGCAGAGTAATGCAATAGATACTAGGTATTCAAAACAAATCATACAAATTACAACCACATCAATGGTTATTCTGTGTCAATGGGAAGATTCTCACAAGATGCGATGGAACAATAACGAAGAAGGTAAGTACCTACCAGCCTACGGTGCAGGTCATGCAATAACGGGACATACGTAGTACCTAGCATTGAATTGACGCGGGAACCCCGTCAAACCCAACGATGCAATGTATTATTATGTAGGTACCAGGGACGAGTGAAATTTCACGGACGTAGTCCTACCGAATCAAATGTGAAGCACAGCAATGGCGGACGAGTCATTGTGTGCGTGTGATTATAGAGTTGCCAACTGATGACAAAAACTCCCGAATATTTTCATAAGTTTCTAAAATCATTGAACTGAAAATTATTTGTAGGTATCAAGTGTAAGTATTACCTAAAACTTTGAAATGTAATGCGAATGGAACATTTTACGAAAAGTAAAGTAGGAAGGAAGCCTACTATACCTACCTATCCAATTTGGCAGAACAATGATTTTTTTGCGTTGATGGAATGGGAAAACAGGGTTTTTCTGAAGGTAGGTAGGTACTAGGTTAATGTATTTGAATAAAGTAAGTAGTTACCATCAAGTAATAGAACTAAAACTAGTATTTACACTTGAAACAATTGAGCTAACTGCAGACTATTGCAAACAATCTACAGGTAGCTCAACTAATCCATATTAATACCTGTCGGAAGCGTACTGGGTAGGTAAGGTACCTACGTTATAATGTAAATAGGTACCTTGTACCTACCCACTTAATTTTTTTTATGTGAAAGTTTGTCTTAGTCGCTAAGTAGGTAAGGTTAGTACCTACTTCCTAAATAGGTAAGTACCTGTTTTTGTGATATCTACCAAAAAACACATTTGTGAAGACACTTCTTGTTAGTTTTAATCTACACACGCAATAGGTAGGTATCTGCACGCACACGCATTACTTAGGTACCACCTAGGTAAATATACCTGCGTAGGTACCTGTTCCTATCCTATCTACCTTCTTTCTACCTAGGTCAGAGTGGAAGGTGCGATGATTACACGCGAGCACGAATCGACCAGTAATAAAATAAATAAATAATGCATGATGCATTCAAGTTCTTTGAGTATGTTGGTAGGCGGCATTAGCTGTGCCCCGCGCGCGCGCCTTCGCCCATGCAAAATTACATTTCATCTATTATTTTATTGCGCGGATCCCTTATTCTTGCTGTAACATCAGCTACATGCGTAGCATCAGCATCAGTAAAATTTTATCAAAATAGGTCCAGCCGTTTCATAGATTAGCTCAAACAAACACATAGAAAAACAAAGATTCAAAATTCGTATCTTGTAATAAAAAAAACTGTTGAATTAACACTATAAACAATCATTCCTTTGTATTTATTTGTACCCATGTAAAAATCATCAAAATGATGACTACATATTTAAAGTAGGTAGGTACAGGTACAGGTACCTACCAACCTTATTAATAATTGAACAAATACAAGTAGGTATTGAAACATTTTTAATACCCCACACTTACTAGGAAATTTGCTTGTTTACATGTTGGCAACACTGGTGAGGTTTGGGTTTTTATTCTAACTTTTCTGTTGATATTGCGTTAAATCGAAGAAATAAGTTGATAAAATAAGAAACATAACTTTGAAATGTGATTTCGCATTCTTTTTTGACAAAATGGCTTTGATTTCGGCAAGACTTAGCCGCACAAACAGGCATATTTCACTTTTAAAATTTGTTTGAATCAGTGCACTACAGTAGGCGTCTAAAGTGGTAATGACGGACGATGGACAGACTATGATGTCAATGTGTGAGTGCGTACGCGTTCGTACAGAGCATGGACAGACTATTGAGTGCTTCACTTTATTTCTTACTGAGACTCCGTCCGTGAAATTTCCCTCGTCCCTGGATACAGGAATGTGTTTCGAAAAGAAATAAGTACTATTTTGTGAATCGAATTAAATCGCATTGCGCTCATCAAAGCAGAGGTTTTGCTTTTTTTGTTGTCAGTGTCCGCTGTCACAGAAGGCCTTAGTTTGACAATCATGAAGTGCATCATGCTAATAATTATGCCCGGCCACACGCTACGTCTTGCTTGTGCAGTTGTGGTTGTGCAAAAAGACTGAACACGGTACAGTGGCCATTAAGCTTGTGCAAACTGGACGTGCAGAAAACTGAACTCTCAGTACGAATAGTATTTATTTGTCTATTTTCGAGAGAGTTTTTAATGAGGGGTTTTCAATTTGCATTTTTAAAAAGAAAAACAATAGTTGCAAACATCTCGATAGGTGGCAGAGGGCGTCAACTGGAAATTAGGGTATGTCAATGTCAAATAAAGGAAAACAACTTTGCGTCAAAATGGACCAAATTCAAAGTTTTCCTTTCACTTTACATTGACATACCGTATTGCCAATTGACGCCCTGCCATCTATTGAGATGTTTGGAACAATTTTTTTCTTTTTAATGCAAATCGAAAACCGCTCATTGGGATTTTCTTCTATGGTTTGTTGATAAATAGCAATCGAACAAGTAACGCGTCAAAAACAATTTGCCGGACTGAAGCGCGGCCTGAATGACCGGCTACACACATGCTCTAGTAAACACGCGCTAACTAAATTTGAGCAATCGAATGTTCAGCATGTAAACGATTACACAAGTGACGCTTCCGGGAGTGCTCGTGCTACCGTCTCACCGTTCACATGTTCCTTCTTACCTTCGCAAAATGGTTTGTGCAAGCATGCTTGAAGTATGAAGAAACGTGTGGCACGCTACGCATTACAGCTACCCTTAGTAGTGGAATTTGGGGTCGAGTTCTCAAACATATTATAGCCCGGCGACACGCTCCGACTTATAAGAAAGCACGAATTAAACAAACCCTTTTGCGCAAGTAAGACGGAGCATGTAGAGAGCATGGCAGGGCGGTAGCTGGCGCAAGCCCGTAAGCGAGGCTAGTGCAATCGGTACATTCGGTACCATGTTCTGATTCTGAGACTGTCGCTTGTTTGACAGAGATATTTCATACAGTCTGTCAATCTTTAGTTTAATTATAAAATATTCGACTGCGAATTGCTGTTTTTCTGTATCTTTAGTACGTAACTTCACATTATTGCTTGTTCACATTAATAGTTCCACACAAAATGAATTTTGCACCAGAATTAAAGACTCACTCTCAAAAAGTTTGTAACTTGTACAAAAAAGCTCTGCGGCTCATCGAGGGTTGGTATGTTTACCGGTGAGTTCAAAGTTAAAATCTTTAGCATAATCTCTCGGGCACAGTATACATTATGATTACTGTGTCTCGGCTCTTAATATTTTAGTGAGATGACTAGCTGCTGGCCGCGGCTTCGCACGCAGATCCAAAGTAGCCAAGCCGTCCCCGAGAAACCATTTCCGTCCAAATTACATTATGATCATTCAGCCATTTAGGTTTGAAAAGGTAATTGACAGACAGAGGTAGGTACCTACCGGTACCTTCTTTCGAATTTATTGACCGAGCGAGCGAAACGTCTGCATTGCATCGATTAAGTAGGTACCTACTAGCAAAAGTATGGATTCTGTCAGAATGTATATACCTACTCTTGTGTACCAGATCGTATTATACGACCGAAAAAATGGATTTTGCCAACAGAAAAAGAGGATTGGATTGGTCGGCAAAAATTATTAAATTGGTCGACAAGTAATCTGGGCATCCTATTCAATATTTTTATAGGAATAGTTACAGTAAAGCAGCAGCAAATAGAGATTCAGACTTTTTAAAATGTGGCACGCTATAAACTAAATTTTGAGCTTTTCGAATTCCCTCCAGAGTGAAGCGTGAAGCAAAGCGAAGCGTATTTCTGCTTAGTGAATGTTTAATACTGCTGCCCAAATAGTTTATTCTGCTGACCAAAAAAATTTTGTGCTCATCAAAAAGCTATTTATTTACTTATTAAAAAATAATTAAGTTGCTAACCAAATTTTGCTAGTGCTTTATGTTTTACAGCTGAGGAAATCATATTTTGCAGTTAAAATAGTTTTTTATTAGTTGATCTTAACAGCTGATCGATTATATAAAATAAATGCCAATAAATTTACCCCCTTTAAGTTAATAGTTACGTTTCGTTTCGTGGGGAGGGTAGTTACAAATTTAGAATTCCAAAACATTAAGCCCAAACTGTTCATTCCTAACATTGAAAACCACCAGTATCCCCACTACAACCCATCAATTTTACCTACCTAGGTCATATGTGCCCAAATGCCATAATTTGACGTGAGTCGAAAGTCACAATTTTAACCTTAAACTGCCCCCCTAGCACGGGGAATGTTGTATAGGATAGAATAGTGAAAAATTACGTCACTTCGTCATCAAATGCGTAAATTATTTAAAATGCATTTTTTAACTTCATTAATGTACGGAATGTATGGCGAAGAAATGTCATTTTTATCTATTCCACCCCGTGCTAGGGGGGTTGGTGTAAGTACCTTTGTTTAAACATAAATAGGCTTACCCATGAGCTGTTTATTACTACAGACCTCAAATACGCTATCAGCAAGTGATGCTGAGGGAGAAATTTGAAATTAATAAGTGTGTAAAAGACCCTAAAGAGATGCGACGCTTACTTTGGGTGGGCGAGTACGAGGCTTTTATGAAGCAGAATCCTTGTCCCCCGGCAAAATGTTTGTATACCTAGTAATTTTTTAATTAGTAGTTAGTTTGACCGCGGCTCCGCACCCGCATATGATTTTCCGGGATAAAAGTAGCTTATAGTCATATCCTTCTCCAGGATACCGTTCTAAATTTCATTATGATCCGTCCAGATTTTACTTATATGTAAAAGGTAGGTAGCATAGAGAGAAAGACTTTCGCTTTTATAATATTAGAATGGCTTGAATTGCAGAACAGAAAAACATTGGCTTGGATGGGGCGGGATCATCAACCATGTCTGTAGGTAGTAGGATCCTAGGATCTTTGGTAGTATAGTAGGTATCTATGTAGAGGTACTAAGATGTAATAAGACATAGACATATTGATTTTCATTTGATTTTTATATTTTTAGTCGCCACATCATACGGCTTTGGTGGTGGTGTGGCCGCAGAGCGAGTCGTGCCTTCTCCTGATTGGGTCCTGGACTACTGGCATCCCCTGGAAAAAGCTCGATACCCACACTACTTCAAAAAGCGTGAACTTGCCAAGAAGGAATTTATTAAAAAGTGGAATGCCAATGAAATACTTTAATTGTATGGAGTCAAATGGTCAATTAAAGAATTTGTTAAAATTTAATTTCGCGTCAATAATTAATTTTCTACGACAGTTTTCCTTTGGGGGAGAGGACAAGAACACTCCGTTTTGCACTTCATCTTCTATGTCTGGTATATTACACTCCATCGATGTCCTCTGTTAGGGGCCTTAATCTGGTGATGATGATGATTTTGTTTTGAAGTAAGTATCAAAATATGGAAGTGGACTATACCTACTCGTACTTCTATCTAACAAACAGAAAGATACAAAATAAAATACCATGAACGTACTTGGCAGAAATCAACGTTCTTATTTAAAATTCAATAAATCAAATGCATAGGTATAATCGTATAAAATTTGGCATTATGTTTAACTTACTAATTTTTGAATTGTTTAGTTTAGATCACGGAGCATGGGTAAGATCATCATGTATATCGAGCATCAGTATCCGTCGACGACGTAGAGCGGTATAGGTAGTCGAATGTTGAAGACTATTGAATGCTCACTATGAATGCAAATGGAAAAAAAAGAAAAAAAAGTGATTTGACAGCTGGTTTGTTCATTTGTTGTAGTACCACCATGGAGACTGGAGTACAATAACTACGTAAGTGTTGCGTGACGAATGTGACGATCTGAGGTGATGGTCTGAGGTGACGGTCGATGAATAGGTTAGGTTTTAAAATCTTTGATTGATGACTTAGAGCATTTATAACGGGAGTTGGCAAGCGCTACTTTTAGTACCTACTAAAATCTTTCTGCCGTTTTTCGCGGGAGGCGAGGTAATACGGTACAGCACACATTTACATAACATGCATACTAATGCAGAAAAATTAAGTGTCCTTACAAACGCACACGCAAGTAAAAGCTGTGACACAAACATAAAACAAGCACACAATTATACAATGACTGTTGTAACACCATTATCGAGTTACACACTAACACGCACTTCGCCTTCTACCAAGAAATCAATACTCACCTACACCAAACCTACACCTCTTACCAAGACGCTTGAAACTGTCGCTACTAGTATTCCATATAAATCTAAATTATACAATATTACAAAAAAAAATTGACAAAAATATCACTTGTGATAGGAAATACCGTGTTCCCTTAAGTTTGATGTCTCTGATCGCCTTTTACTCCAAAATACCGCACAATTCACCGTTTTCACTAAGCATTACTTCGCGACACAAAACGACAGCTAAATGGCCGCGCGGTAACGAGTGAAGTAGTTTTGTATAACGCGTATGACCAAGAGCGCCTTATGGCCGGCAGAGGGGTACGCCTTGCGATGACATCTCCAGTTAGAAATGCTCTTAGATTGATGAGGCATCTACTAATAGCATGCTATTAGTTATTACTTTTTTAGTATAGTTACTTATTATTCTGTATTTATGTCATTGTATTTTTGTTTTGTAATATGGACTGTGTTGTCTGAAATAAAAAAAAATTCATTCATTCATTGATCCACAAAGTACTTTTAACCTCTTTATAACCTTAGTTTTTAACACTGGAAACCACCACTCACTTACTACTAAGCAGGGACGAGGGAAATGAAATTTCCCTCGTCCCTGGTAGGTACATAGTTTTTAACTTCTAAGCCTATAACCTGAGCATGAATAGCACGAAGATCTCAACTTGCTAACCTCCATCCTCTTTGACCAACTCTATCATATCCAAGGAACATAAAGGTTGGATATAAGTTCTTTTCTTTGATCATCTCAAGATCCTTGTTGATAATATTCTATTTTTTAAAGAAATAGGTAGGTACTTTGTTAAATGCGCGCCAAAGCTCACAATTTATTTCAATGGCGCAATTTATTACAAAAGCCCACGATTTCTGTTAGTTTCCAATATAAGGGAGCCTACTTATTTTAATATTATAAAAAAATTGTTTTTTCTACTAATTCCCGCTTTTCACCACCTTGGGAGGAAATGAAAACTTTGAGCTTAGGTTAGGTGACAATTTTGACAGTTTGACATTCTAATTTTACCATGACACTTACATTTCACATCCGGATCCAGCACCAGTGATTGAATAAACTTTTCGGAAAATTATCGGTTTTTCGTTTGTGGTTGAGAATGTTAACGTTTTTAAATAATGTAAAAAAACTTGCATGCAAGAATTTTGAAAAACGTAGTCTAGAATTACAGTGACAAAATCGAGCAATTACCTATATACTTAAGATTGTTCATTGCGTGTTGGCGCAAAATTGTTGTTTCTTTTTTTTTGCGGTTCACAAGTAATAAACCTAACGGGAAAGTAATTCGCCGCAAATAGTGATTTTGTATAAAAAAAAATCTCGCTCCAACACAAACGATATACGCAGACAACATTAAATAGGAACTATTAAAATTAATGGAAAAAATTACACGAGATAAGGCTTGACTCTCTTACCCTTTAAAACCCTCACTTAATTATTGAACGCATGGTCCAATTATTATATTATTGTACCATGACTGACTGAACGCTCTCTTCGTTTGTACTAGTAGGTATATAGTTCCCGGAATTAGAAAAGAGCCAAGCCTACTACGATACTTTATTATGGCTCATTTAATGCGCTCCATCTTGTAAAATCAATTATTATACTCTACTATCTTTTGCCCGCCATTTTGTGGTATTAGTGTGCAGTGCAGTTTGATTCTTTTACTTCACTAGGTATTCATCTTGATTACAATTAGGTAAGTCTTGTCAAAGAAACATACCTAGGATACGCAGTTCCATCTGGCCCAGGGCAATTGAATCCTCGTAATGCATCTCCCCATGCATATTTCAATCGGTGACCGCAGTCAGCTACTACGCAGCATTTAATGATTGCCTGAAAAAGTAATAAAATATATGTATGTAACTATGTACTTTGAAAGCTAATTTAATTGTTCAGCGACCTCAGTGGCGCTGTGGGCCAAGGTTCGCCTGCAACGCAGGAGGCTGCGGGCACTTTCTCCTCCTAGGACAGAATTTTCCCATTCATATTAAAAAAATCAAAAATAATTTAAACTCAAACTCATGTTAAAAAAAACCGTGATGAAATTTACTACAAGTGTTTCTATATGCATTAAGCTTTTTCGATAGGTAGGAGAAGTGAAGTTCCATGGTATTTTTACTTATTCAAGTTATAAGTGCCATAATTGAATCTACTTATTTAAGTATTTCTTTTTGATAATATTAGGAATACAATTGATCTTTTTAGTTTTAGATCAGCACAATCTACTCTATCGAGCGTACTTAGATTTTACATGTTTGGGAGTTGACAGAGGAGAGCATGCAGTTATGATTTATTGTTTAATTAAATTCTCAATGAAGTATTAATCATTTGAATTAATAATATAAAATTACAACATCAATCCATATCTTACTAAATTACAAATACTTATTGAAAAATAATCGATATTAATATAAAAAAAGGAAAAAACTACGTTTATGAAATAGATTTGTTGGTATGTGCGGTTTTATCTAACTAGGATTTATCTTTGTAAAAATGAGTTGATTAGTCGACACTTGTCTTAGAAGTCTTTGACTTAAAGAATGTAGCGCACTTAACTTAAGGGGTTCTAGTTGATCATTAACCAATTTGTAAGATCTATCTAACAACATATATAGGTACCTAAGTACCTACGCAATAAATAATTGAAATTTGACAAATGGTTGTATGACCTAGCGGCGTTTGTTTAGTGAACACCGGTACAATGCATAAGTAATTTATATTAATCATCTGGTACATTATATATTATATACCTACATACCTATTAACACAAGCTCTGCTTACTTTAGGGCCAGGTGATGATGTGATGTGTCATGCATGATGCATGTCTTATTATAAATAATGCCCAGTATTTGTATTGTTTGAAATTAGACTACTGATGATGTGATGTGTAAAAATGACAAGCATCTAAGATTAGTGTAGTACAAACTAAACAAAACCAGGGTTTCATAAGATTATTGGTAAAGTTTTGTAAAATACCTGTTGGATATTATCATACAGAAATGATCGTGAAACGTGCGTGAGTGGCTGTCAGAGTGGTATGTGTGCCGTGGCCGAATGACACGGATCCCGAACTTAACTAGCACTGTTCCGGGCCATATTTGAAGCCTGTCCTTTCTGACAAACTGGACATATTGGTGCCTATTTAGTTTGAATTTCAATTTAAAAAAACGAGGCATATTATTATTGAGCAGAACAATATTCAAAATTTGTAAAAAAATAATACAACCTGATTCCTTTATACAGAACAATTTATTTATAAAGATACGGTTTTACAGACACAGTTGATATAATGTAATAGAAGGAGGAAATGAAAGGGCAGATTGGTACACGCAAGGTGATGGCAGTGAATTGAAAAGTCCTAAGAAGAAAGTGCCAGTGTCGAATTTCTAGGTCACGTGTGAATAACATGTCATTGAACTTCGCTTGAGTTGAATACAGTGTCATGTCAGGTGCTTATTGTTAGTTTCGGTAGTCAAAGATGATGGCGTCTTAATAATAATAATAAATAAATAAATAATGCTGGAAAACTCACACAGCATTATCTAGCCCCAAGCTAAGCAGAGCTTGTATTATGGGTACTAGATAACTGATATACATAATACAATACATTACATAGATAGATATTTTTTATTATACATAGAAAAAGACCAGAACACCCGGAACAAATACCTGCAGATCGTACAAAAATTTGTCCAAAGGCGGGAATCGAACCCGCAACCTCTTGCGACGCAGGCGGACCTTCGCCAACCGCGCGACAGAGGTCGTCTTTCAACAAGTGAATTTGTAAAAATGTATAATACCTTGGATGATTTAATAATCATCATAACATAATAGACCAGAAATATTTAGGTTATTAGAATCAGATCGTCCGACCATTTGAGGGATGAATGAATTGACAAACAATGTTTGTGCGAGTGTATGTGTTCGTCAAGTTATTCATCCCTCAAATTAACGGACCTTAACTCAAATCTCCAAATGCCTATAAGTAGGTACAATACCTTATCTGTTCTACTAATACTTAAAGACTTTTTTGATATAGGTACATTATTGTGTAATAATATGTGATGTGAACAGATACGTATATAGAGTATTGCAGATGAGTGACATAAAACTAAACTCAGGTAACAGAAAACATTATTATCTGTCAAAAGATAATAAACACGACCAATCATTCGCTTACGAAAATTGGTACTGTATAGTACTGTGTAATAAGCCGTAACGACAGTAAGTTTCCTATTTCTACTGAATGGAAATAAGGCAACCAACCTTCCATCAGATTTCAATTGATAGCCAAGTTTAGACCTTCATAGCAAAAAATACTTCTCAAATGTTTGCATTCATTACCACTGCTTTCATTTACGCAATATTAAATACCTACGTGCTGTCCCTTGAGATCGATTACTTTATTTATGTCTTTACTATAACACCCAGTGGACAACGTCACTAAATAATTATATGCAAAAGTGAAATTTGAATAAAGAAAAAGCAGCGAAAGTGTATAGCGGTCTCTATCACTCATTATATGGCTGGCACGTTCTGGAGCGACGTATTGGATTGAATTTCCTGGTCATAAAATGTCTAGTGCAGTATTATATTCTTGACCTAGCTTGCCACTTAACGTAGGTATACCACAAATGAAAGTTAAGACAAGATTGAAATTGCATCTCCAACAAACGTACTCAAAGCGATCACCAGCCTATTAAAATAAAAGGGTTTGAAATGGAGGGTCTAACAACATCTTTTTTTATCGTGGTGCACAAGAAAGATATTATAAAACAAAGTGTTTTGTGCGTCGTTTGTCAAAATAAAATGAGGGGTTCCTAGCTGGTACCTTCTCAACCCCTTTAAAATAATCTAAGATAATAAATTTCGTTCAAAGAATTTATTGAGCTTTAAATTCGTTTTTCTTATATTTTTGTGACATAATTAAAAACTAGCTATTGCTAGTGAGTAATTTTGATTTCGTTACCGACCGTACAAACAAATTACAAAGTCGGAGGCTACACTTATGATTAGCTATTATGTGTACCTAACCTATGTCAGAATAGAAACCTGCCGCTTTGGCAAATTCGGTTTTGGACATTTTTATTTGTGTAAGTGTTCTCTATCCAAATATTAACTTTCATTGTGTAGGTACTTTGAAAAAAAACTTATAAACTGATTTTACGACCAAAATCTTCAAACCCCTTTAGGAGTGCGCTTATTGCGCTTAACCCAAAACAAACGTAGATCATAGGTACAGTTATCAAACCCGCAACCTTCTGTGTCGCAGGCAAATCTTAGCCCGGTGCGTCACAAAGGTCGACAATTAAGTTACCTGAGTTTGCTTAGAACTGTTCTTTATGATGGGAAAGAATCATAAGTCGGTGTACTGGTGTAAGATGGTCATGTCAAGTCAATTGCGAAAAATACATTATTATTAGGAAGGAACCTACACACCTACTGATAATTAGAACTCATCTACTAACTGCCTATTCCATTTAAGTGCTTCTTGTGTGCATATTAAATTTTTAGACTATACAAGGACGTCACCATTTTGGTTAATTTAGGCCAGCAATGTCGGTCAGCAACCTTCAACTAATGACACGTTAATGTTCTTCTGATAGCGAATGGGTGCCGGTGCTGCCGGGCCGTGGGTAACAGTAAACTAAGATAAACCTCGCTGTTCTATGCTTTTTACCTATCTCCTGAGCGGTTAGTTCGCTCCAAATGCATACCCAATGAGTCAGTCAACCATGCGGACGATGTATATTACTTTAAAAGCTCACATAAATCCCGATTCATTGATCCATGCTATAAGCTTCGTGTATTGTAGTACTTGTAGTGTAGGTAGGTAGGTAGTATATTTTTGTTAGTGGTTCAATACATTCTCAAACTTGTTAGTTTTAAAATAAAGATCCAGGTTCGCGTACAATTTAGGTATTTACCTACCTATACTTCGTATTGAAATTGTAAAAACATTAACTAAAAGAAAGCTTTAAACCAATTGTATAGACCCACAAGCCGCTAGCTGCTTATCATGAACATGAAAGTGGCAAAGTCGGTCATTCATGAATCACGATTAAGTTTATGTTAATAATGAGTTAGCATGGCTGTAATGATGAAAAGCTCTGCTTTACTAAGTATACTTAGTTCTCCATTATACAAATATTACAAACAAGAATGGCTTAGGACTGTTAAGTTTTTTAAGATAATAAATATGATATTAGATAAGCGAATTATTTACTATATTTCTATCGTCGTACGTAGAACACTTGTAGATTTAAGGTAGATAGATACTACACTTATTTTGATAAAAACTCTATTTTTTATATGTTAATGCTCATGTTAGTTCTAAAAATATTTATTATTTGTATTAAATTTATTACGGCAAATTTATATCCATTTATGTGACGCAAGTTTATTTATTATATAAGTATTTATTTTAACAAGATCATAACATTGCTGATATCTCCGAATCGTAATGCCAAGTAAATTGAATCATTAGGTATAATCTTGACGATTACAAAATAATGAAATTACACACAAGGAAAAAGAAAAGAAAATCACAACAATATTTAAATAACAATGTAGGTAATTTAAAAAAAAAGTAGGTAAGTAATAAGAAGAACAAAAGTAAATCTAGAAAAGCAAAATAGGCTAATACTGCAAAACTATATATAACTACTATACTATATAAATATAAAATTTAAGGTTACGATCAATAAAAAAAAAAAATAGTAATAATGGAGTTAGAGGTATTTATAACATTTAGCAATACCTACATAATTATTTACTTATCTACCTTTAGAAGATTTTTTTATCAACTTACCGAAATGAAAAAGAACGTGTATAAGCTTTTACACATTTTAATTTTTTTTAATAAACTTTGTGTGATATCTCCAAACTACACGCGTATTTTTATGTGTGAAGTTGAGAAGATGACACATTCGCGGCAATAATGGTACGGTGGCGGTGCAGCGTGCGGTCGACGCACTGCCCGCTTGCTCAGACAACAAGTGGCGTATTCTAACGGGAGTTCAGCCTAGCCGCGAGTCTTCCTTTACCTCAAACTTAACGATGGCGATGTCATGGCTCCAGTAGGTATATTATATTCTAAACAAATCAATCTTTTGCTGAGAGCGCCATCTCTGTTGATAGTCAAAAACTCAATCGATAGCAATTTATGCGGAAAATGCCGGTTTATCGACAACACTAACTTTCCTTTCCTTCACTAGTGACATTTTATTCGTTTTTATTTTTAATATTTCTAGGAAAATAAAAAAAACTTTATTTAATTTTTTCCATCAATCCGTGATCTGTGAATCAATCAAAGAGAGAAGAGAATTCAGAGCTAATTCTTCCTTTATGGAGCTAAGATACAGAGTTTCAGACTTAGAGGAAGAATCTAAGCTAGTACATCTGTGTTTTTGAAGATAACCTGCCGTGTGATGTATGTAGCAGTGTTATGCTAACAATCGCAAACGTGCGGTGTTTGCAATGAACATGGAAAACCAAGTTAAGGACCATTTAATTCTAAAAGAAAATTTTAACGATTTATCTCTGTGAGTATATACATCATAATCATACCTAAAAAATCAATTGAATATGACATTTGATTTGGATAACATAAGTATCCTTAACTTTTCTTGTACCTAGTATCTATCTTGCAAGTGATGATCAGCTGTTTGTCAATAATCTATCTGTCTCGTTCGCACTTCAGCGTATGTTTATAGTTGGTCTTCTTCGCGAGGTACCTATCGTTTTTGGGCATTCTATTTTGGTACATTACCATCGCGATGTGATGCGAAGATCCTAATTTTGTATTCTCCTAAGAGTACACTACTGAAACACGTCTCAAAGGTTTGTAATTTAGCCTGAAATGTGTGGACTTTTGCTTTGAAAACTGATTTTACCACCTGTTGCTATTTATCCAGTTTGCCAGCTGTGTGTGGGTGACTGTATCAGCTACCTATTTATTGACACTCTCCTTTACTTACCTGTGAATAATAAGCTTTTGAGTATTGTATTTCATCTCTTGTAGGTACTTGGTTGAATATCAATTCCGTAGGCTGTTTTTGCATTTGTAGTTGATAGCTGTTCCTATGTAATCAAATAAGTGCATTGCAACTAAAATGAATGATGCTAAAGCTTTTACCTGTAAATTGTAGTGTTTATTTTGGATAAAAACTAGCTTTATTTCTTCAAATTGCAAAGGTTCAGAAATTCTCTATGATTATGCTAGATAACTTTATTATAACAGAACTTTTAATGTGGTTATAATGTAGATGTGATGACTGTTTAGTTAGGTACTTACTTCACATTTCTATTTTGTTATTGTAACATTTTGTATCTATTAAATGAAGCTTTCGCCTTTCAGCTTACCCAAACCTGAAATGGTGACCGCAATGCAAAACAGATTTGTTATCCCAAAAGGGATAACATATTAAAAAATATGGCCTTATTTTGCAGTAACAATGACCCTGAAATGCCTACATCCAGTATCGACATCACAAATGCCATGGAGAACACGAGAAAAACTGATGACTATGGAGCGAGATACAAATGTGAATTTGAGACATGTGAGCGAACATACAGCACGGTCGGAAACTTGAGAACTCACATGAAGACACACAAAGGTAAAAGTTAGAGCTAGTAGATCATAAACTCATAACTATTTACAACTTGCAAACAAACATTTATTTACCCACGAATTTGCTTACTACAAGATAAAGGACCTTATAATATTGTAACCTTGGTGTGGTTTAGGGGAGAAGGTGCAATTTTCCCCAAATAGAAACCATTGGGAGAACTCCTCTGAACCAGGCAAACCCAGCTGGTTCAGATGCCTGGTGGTCTTTTGACCAAACCTTGATGTTGCGTATTGTGATCAGTTGTTCCTGAAATATGTGTTTGTGCTATCTAGAAATCACAAGGTCTCTTTTAGCATTCCAATATTTTTCTCAATTTATTTAAACTACATCTAGCATAATCCATTGAATCAGATATCAATTTATACTTTAAATAATAAATACATAAATAATGCTGGACAATTCACACATCATTATCTAGCCCCAAGCTAAGCAGAGCTTGAGTTTTGGGTACTAGATAACTGATATACATAATACAATACATTACATAGATAGATATTTTTTATTATACATAGAAAACAACCAGAACACCCGGAACAAAATTTGCTTCCTGAATATTAAGTAAGTCTTGTCTATGTCCCCACTTTTCTTTACTGACAATGAGCTGGAGAACTGTCTAAACACCAATTTAGTGTTTGCAAGTTAATAAATAAATAAATGAAATCAATTAAGTATACCAAATAACTCAGGGAGTAGAAAAGAGTAAATAATATTTTACATTCTATATAATAATGGTAATGTAATTAATTGATTAACAACAGAAATAGATAGATAGAAGATTTTTTATTTAAATTTAGTTTATTGCACACTTAACTTAAAAATGATATAAAAAGGAATACTTATCTATACACATATAACTATACATATCTATAGAATAAGCAACTATTTGTGGTCCTATAGGGAAAAGTTTCCATAATTTGTTTCAATAACTTAGTATTTTCGAACATAAGTTAAAAAATTATAAAGCTTGTAATATATTTGTCATTATCAATTACAGTCACCATGAAAATAATGTTTTATCTGTTTTAACTTCCTATCATTGAAGTACCCAGCCATTATTTGTACACTCATAGCTTAAAGTGAAACAAATCGCAGAGTATAAAAAACATATCTTTTATTCAAAAATAGATGAACAACCTGTGGCTGATGATGTATTTGTAAGTTTATAACTTTATTTCTTTAGTTGGACTTGACACTAGTAGACTTGTCTAACCAGACAAAATTGCCATTAAAAAGAATCATCAAAATAAGCACTTCGACACAATCAGTATTATGATAACTACCGTAACAGCAAGTCAATTTAATTAACTACAAAAAAAGGAAATAAATATAAAGGCCATAACTATAGCTATAATATATATTAATATAGTAAGCTAGCTATATATTACGGTAGAGCAAGCTGCCACAGACGTTTGGATATAATATATATGTATTTTTGGACTCAGTAGCTGTGCGGCCGTCGTCTTAATATACCTACCGAAATATATCGTGCTATATAACTGTAAAATATAAATTCATGGAAGTCATAATAGTACATAGTTAATTAAAAAAAAAATTGTATAAATATAAGTCAGATTTTACATTAAATTACCTAAGAAGGGCTTAGTGATATTTAATATAGCTCCGCCTGTTGTGGGCTTAGCGTAGGGCTTAGCTAAGATAATAGTGGTGTTTATGGTAAATTCAGAAGATTTTTCTTATAAATTGCAGGTGAATACAGATTTAAATGTCCAATGCAACCATGTGAAAAGGCCTTTCTCACATCATACAGTCTGAAAATTCACGTTCGAGCGCACACAAAGGCGAAACCTTTCGCCTGCAACATTGGGGGGTGTAAAAAAGCATTTAACACATTGTACAGGTTAGTAAGTACTTCATGCCTTACCATCTTGTTTACCACTTTCTGTTCGCATATTTACTATGTCAATCGGCAGGCTTAGATGATCATCATAGCAAATTTGTCTGGATTAGGTTAGACATTTATGACAACTGGGACATTTAAACAGGGTGTCCCGAAACTCACCGTCAAGCCGAAATCGGAAGACGGGTTCATGACGAGTCCGGAAAACCATAAATTTATGAGTATCTTTTCCAATGGTTTCCAAGTTATAGGATTTTTACTGAAAATCAGTAAATCACCGCCGCGCCCGGCGCGGCGGCGGGGCGGTGCCAAACTTTTTATGCTGTGACTACACATGTCAATATTTTTGGATTACAAACTCAAAAATCAAATAAAATCACTAAAATAAATTTTAGTGCGACATGCCCATAGTTAAAAAATACTGTAGTCCTGTTTTTGCATCAATTATTTTCAATACTAATATAATATAAACTTTGGACTTTTCACACTAAAAAAAAAGTCCACTGGTTTGGCATATTTTATTTAAAGTTGGCGCAGTTATCCTAGATTTTAAAATGGCTTAATACGTATATCTTTTTACGTTTTGTTGTTCTTCTGCAGTGAGACTTAAATCCAAACAGTTCCACACCTTAATAACAGTACTTACATTTTACCAAAATTTCATTTTAACATAATCAAATACTGAATACAACAAGTGCAAATGATAGATAAGATAATAAATTGACCGAGCGAGCGAAGGGTCCCTGCATCAACTAAGTACTAGCAAAAGTATGGATTCTGTCAGAATGTACGTACCTACTCCTCTACCAGGTCGTATCTTACGAGTTACGACCGATCTGGAAACTTGGTGTACAGATTCTACGATAATATAAAAAAATTAAGTATCCGGGGTTTTTAATTAAGGGCTTAGTTCATCCAAAAAAGGCAAAAAGGGGGCTATAGAATATCTCCGCTTTAAGACATAGGATTATTTTTTTAATTGCAATTTAGTAATATTAATTTGTTCTCATAAAAAAAATAGTAAAGATCTGATGAGGATTTTCGCCTTGGAAAGCATAATAGCTCTGCAAAAATGAGAGCATTTATCGTACAGCGCCATCTGTTAGTACATCGCTAGTAGTTGATGCAGAGACACTTCGCTCGCTCGTACAATAACACTCTACGGGAAATAGACGCTGGATGGAAGCTCATTCCACTCTTGATAGATAGAGATGTTTATTATGAAAGTAGAGCAGAATTTATTGGTTCGACGCCATATTGAAATCTGTGAGACTCTCTTACTCACCTGCCTATATTGATCCACTGCTGGACGCGGGCCTCTCTCTTATAAGCGCATTATAGGCTTTTATCCCATGGGGCACGCGGGAAGAGTTGTGGTGCCAATTCTAAGCCCGGGGGGTTTTATATTGTACTATTTATTGTGTTATTTATCTTTAAAAATATTTCAAAAAGTAGGTATGAAACCTTCAAAACTGTTTTGAAATGTGCAAACCGATATATTTCATTTGATAGAGCATGTAGCACCTCCCTCCCCCTATTTCTTAAAAAAAATCCTCCCCTTGACCATTTTTCAGTGTTATTTTTACAAACTTCCCTATATTTTCCTTTAAAACATGGATCGATAACTACAAAAGCCACATTGTTTATGGATAGCTTCGCGAACTTTGGAGAATACACCCTGGGTACAAAATATTTCAAAACGTATAAAATCTACAAAAAAATGCAAATTTTCATATATTTATTTATGTTTTCTTTTAATCAGTAATGGGTAATAGCGCACGAAATGAAAGTAGGTATTATTATTTCATATTTCAAGTTAATAGCTGTAGTAGTTACTGAAATATTCAAGAAACAGGTCTGACGGAGGTGGACAGAGGTTTTCGAGATCTCGAAACCCTTAAAATGATGTTCACACAGATTTTTTTCGAAAATTAGTTATCTATGTAAAATTTCAACCCCACTCGTTCAATGGCTGTGGCGTGAAGAGAAAATAAACACCCGTTGGTACATTCAAACATCTAGCCAAACTTTCGCATTGGTACGAAATCAAAATATTATTCAACTCAAAAAATGAAACAACTCTGAAAAATTCTCCGCTATAACTCAAATCGTTTGAAAACAAAAACATGTGACTCAGAAAGTATTCTGTAATATACAGGTTGGGTGTATGCCAAATTCATAAATTATGAGCAATGCAAAATTTGCGACCCTGTTGCTGTGAACATAATATTTACATTTGACTAGTTGTTTCTTTCAAGATAATTTTACATGCTTCTTGGGTCCTGTAAATTACCTACTAGTTTTTCCCTACAGGTCATTTAATGATTTCTAGGAATTATATCTTTGGAATGTTGAAGCTAAATAAATTAATAATGCTGGACAATTCACACAGCATTATCTAGCCCCAAGCTAAGCAGAGCTTGTGTTATGGGTACTAGATAACTGATATACATTATACAATACATTACATAGATATATATTTTTTATTATACATAGAAAACGACCAGAACACCCGGAACAAATACCTGCATAACGTACAAATATTTGTCCCAAGGCGGGAATCGAACCCGCAACCTCCTTCGCCCAGCGCGCCACACCTAAAGGGCGCAATACGCACCATAAAATTTGTGAAAAAGATAAGCATCGGATTTCGCGTTTATATAGGATCGGGAATCGGGATAGAGCATGCGTTTTTGGAACGGTGCAAGTGCAAAAATCGAGTTCTAGCTGATTTACAAGAAAAATTAAACACTTATGAAAAACTATTTGAAGGAACCAAGTTATTTTTTTAGTAATAATTAATAATCTACGAATCAAAACATAAGTCATTTAAATAGACCGGTTTCTAAGATCTCGATCAAATCATGTCCAAAATAGTACAATTTCACCGTAATTTTTTTCTTAATCGTGTTTTCACGTTAAACGAACAAAGATATGTAGAATGTTATGTAATTCTAGTTTTTAACCACGGGAATCCCGTGAGTACTGAGATCAAGTCCTAGTTTGACAAACAAACACGCTAGGTTGGCCTCTTAATAAATAAATAATGCTGCACAATCCACACAGCATCATCAAGCCCCAAGCTATGAGTACTAGATGACTGATAGTGATATACTTAAGACGAATAGTGAGGCAAATGACCTTGGACCTTTCCGCGCGCCTTTATGCAGCAAAGAGTGCTTGTTTTCGGTTCAGCATACTATGTAATGTAGTGCCATAATCAACCAAATAATAGGATCCTCTGCGGTTGGGCGACGTGTAAATGGTCAGGTTTGAATCACAGATTTTGTAGGTGCAAATACGTTTTTACGTTTGATTTCATTAATTTGACTGCTTTTCGAAGCTAATGGACCTCCAAGCGGTAGGTATGAACTATGTGAATCACTATACTGAATTTGGTACTAATCGAATTTGAGACGCCGTTAAAAAGTGGGTTCGAAGCCGCTACACATACACTACAACTAACAGTATAACAACTACACTATGATTAACAGCAAATATTTGGAACCTCCAAGGGACCTTTCAGGATGTGTGTTACAGGATATATAAATTTCAGAGCTCCACAATCAATATTTTCGTCGGAAAACGGGTTCGAAAACACCCAATTTTCTTGTTTTTGCCTTACTATGCGCCTTAATGAATGACCCTATCAATAAGTATATACACCATAATCCACCATAATTTTAAAATATTTATGAAAATTCGGTTTATGTTTATGATAATATGATACCTACTTAGAACAAGGATAGGATGTACCTACATTAATAATTACGCCAATAGTAGATAGGTATTTAAATCGCGGTTTAAATTCTGGGCTATTCATTTAATTCCACATTTGGGCTTTTCCCATGTTAAAAAAGTGAAATCATCTGTACCTTCGTGTTATCAGTGTGATCTATTAAATTTATAATTTGCATACATATCTGTCGAATCTATTTATCTGACCTGTGTAACGTGACTGAACTTAATGAAATAAAAATAAATAAATAATATATATAAAAAAACTAAGTAGGTATGAAAATAAAATAATACTATGAACTATGTATGTATATGAGTGAACCAAGAATAAAATTCCACGCTTCAAAACTAGACGACAATATGTTATCTAAACAAAATGATGATCTCATATCGTCTTCCAACACAGTCACTAACCTTCCTTCCACTGTCCAGAGACCTGAGTCCGGTTGAGTGCGGATCGTGAAGTTTCATTTTTAAGGTTTCGTACCCAAAGGGTAAAACGGGACCCTATTACTAAGACTCCGGTGTCCGTCGGTCACCAGGCTGTATCTCTTGAACCGTGATAGACAGTTGAAATTGTCACAGACGATGTATTTGCTAGTTGCCGCAATAATATTCAAGTGGGCTCCTTTAAGTGGCATACAACAAACGTTTTTTTTGCCGTTTTTATAGATAATGGTATGGAACCCTTCGTACGCGAGTCCAACTCGAACTTGGCCGGTTTTATTGTATGAGATTTACGTAGTTCCCTGTCCGCACGATAGAAGAAGCGCCGTAGCAAATCCTATAGAAAAGGGAGACGTTACGTCTCTTATCATCAACCGGACTCAGGGCTCAGATCAAAAGTTGTATACCCACAAACTGACATTACCTAACCGTTTACGAAGATTATTTATTACATCATTTTGAACTTCCGTATTTTTACACGTGATTTTTTGTTTGGAAAAATTCTGAGGACTTATCTTCTCTATGTACGTTTGTTATAGATTAGATAACCGAGTAAGATTGGGGGTCATTATCACTTTTATCATGTTTTCGTCCAATATTCATTAAGTATAGTACTATAAATAACATGCTATGATTTTGACAGACAGAGAGACAAAAAATTTAAGAGAGAGATGAGCTAAAATAGTTACATGATGTCTACGAATAAATAGACTTATTATTTATTCGTAGCATGATGTCATAATCAATCATTTGATTACGTATTTCGGATATCTACCTAGTGGTTACAGAAAGGCGAATTCTACTAAAAAATCTCTTCATTATGACAGTCGTATTTTCGCAGAATCGTCCATAGCTGAAAGAAACTCATGAGTCTAATGGATAAGTTAAACAGACGTCTTTCCCGTAACATTATAAACGTTTATAATAAGTGTGATTGGCTAATATTTTTCTTCGATGTCAATGTCATTTTGTAAGCGTGACTACATCACTAACAAATTTACGTTAACTATTGATTACGCCTACACAATGTCAATCCACTACATTTTTTATGGCCTCACGTCTCCATGAAGACCAGATCTTTCTTCTCGATATCCATAGATGAAAGGAACTATAGATAATGCGTGCGGTACTATTTTTCCGGGGAGATTGATTATAATGTTTTCAACCTTGATAATTTTGACACGCGCGCGTCCTTCATTCTGATACGTTACAATAGGGATGTTAACAATTTTTCGGAATTGCTTTTATTTTGAAGATGGACTCTTGTTTAGCATAAAAAAAAATATTTTCTTTAAAAATATTACTATTTTCGATAAGAAAATGTACAAAAATAGAGTAATTTTAAACTTTTCCGCTAAAACACTAACAACTGTCACGTAACAGAAATGACGTCACGAACCGCAAAACGATGGTCGCGATTCATGACATGACTGTATGTTGTATGTCCATTGTTCGATTAGGACATGTGTTTTCTTAATTTTACTTGAATACAAACAATCAAAATGAACACAAAGTTTTACAAAACCTGTGCAGTGCCCCCTGTGTAAAAGTACAACAATTACTATACCGGAAAAACTGTTTATTCATGTGCCAAAAGATAAGCAAATGTTACGAATTTATTGTTTTAGCACATAACCTAACTTTGTAAACAGTGATTTAAACGATGTTCTAAACACGATAAATTATATATAAAAAGCAGAAAATCATCTATTACACATGTACTTGACTGTTATTTATGTATTCGTAGATAGATAAATGGTATTAAACGTAAAAGAGTACCTACAAAGATGTTTTCACGTTCCTGAATTCTGAACCACAAAAGTCTTCGTTTCTTGCAAAAAAGTTTGCCACCATCAACAAATCTACTTTTGGTAAGTTGGAACTATTCCCTTTAGTGAATCCGGATTCCATCATGTATTAATATTATGTAATTTACAGACTAATTCGTCGTTATGAGAAAATGCAGAAAGGTAAACAAACAGTGCGACAGCTAGTTTTGCAGCTAGTGACGTCATAAGCTTATAATGGCGTTTGCAGTCACTTGACAACAGATTATAAATATAGCATTTAAAATCATTTTTAATAAATTCAATAAGTTATATTATATTATAAAAATGTGATTTTCGATATTCTAATAATACAAATGATTATAAAATTAACACTAAACTTTAATTTGTGATTATGGTTAACATCCCTATTGTTATTGTAAAGCGATTATTATATTGGAATTAGAGTCCCGTTCGCTCTCTCATTCCCGCTCGGTGACGACGATGGTGGAAAATAAAAACAAAAGGTACGCGGTAAATGGTATTCAAATAACAGTATAGCGGGCAAGAAACGGATAGAGACGAGAAGAAACACAGAATTACTATGGCATGTTTACATTACTTTATATTTTTATCGATGTGTAACATAAAAAAAATATAAAAGTTTCAAAATCATCTATGGATGGAGGCGGCTGAGGACCGCTATTTGTGGCGTCCTTTGGGGGAGGCTTATGTCCAGCAGTGGGCGTATGAGGGCCCATGATGATGATAGTGGTTTAGTATGGGATAGGTATAAAAAGTTGTAACAACTTTGTTTACAATAAATATCTAGGAAACGAGTGTGGTATGAATGACTACCAGGGATAAATTGTAGCCTATGTGCTATTCCAGGCTATAATTATTTATCTCTGTGCCAAATTTCATCCAGATCCGTTTAGCCGTTCAGGCGTGATTGAGCAACAAACATCCATCTATACATCCATCCATCTAAACTTTCGCATCTATAATATTAGTGTGATTACATTTAATGAATATGAGAGTGAGTGATGAATAGAGTTTATTATAGCTACTAGTTTATGAAATACTTTTACCAAATGTATAAAATCTAAGCAGGTAGGTAGCATAATATTTATTAGGTACTTACCTATTAGTAAAATCATCTATCTACAAAGTACCTACGTAAAATACTTATCCTTAATATTGTATTCTACCTTGTGTGTGTATGTATGTCTGTGCTGTTCTTGTTGTGTCAAATAAATGTATCTTTATATTTAATATGTATTTCAGGTTAAGAGCTCACCAGAGATTGCACAGCGGCGATACTTTCAACTGTAAAGCCGACGGCTGCTCCAAATTCTTCACCACTCTCAGTGACCTGAAGAAACATATCCGTACACATACTCAAGAACGACCTTACAAGTAGGTATCTATCATAGAGCTCCATAATACAAGTACGCATATTCAATACGCAATGAGTGATGGTTGTTTATATTGCCGATTCAAAGCGCCCCTCGATCGTCTCTGGTATAAAATTTACATTATCGCACCCCTGGAACACGACGGAATTTTGTCGAATAATCTCAAAATATACTTTTTACTTTATTCGTGTGTACCAAGAAGACGGTCATAATATTGTAATTCCCAAAAATGTCTAACAGGCGGCTCTCTATGTCAGTCTTTGAATGAATAAGTGCAAATTCTAAGGTTTTTGTATTATAGTGTGGAGCCCCCGCACTCTGGTTAATCTCTAAGATATTAAAATTTTAATGGGTAATCTCTAAGAAACTAAAAATATTTTAATTTTAATTTCTTAGAGATTACACAGAGTGCGAGGGCTTACGCACTATAATACAAAAACCTTAGAATTGTAGAATGGAAACACCGCTCTCGTCAAACGAACTAAATGTACCTTTATTTTTTGAACAGGTTTAGATAACTGTAATGTTTCCCCCTGTAGATGGCGCTAACGGCGCTAGAGCCGTAAGAGCTCTCAAAGATTTTTTACAAAACAGGCTAAGATTTTGTGGCTTAGTTGATTAGAGCACAGCACACCCGTACCTACTGAGGGTGGCCCCACCCTCAGTAGGTACGGTTTTGCTGTGCTCTAATCAACTAAGCCACAAAATCATAAAAAATTAAAAGTACAACTAACCCCTAATTTCAAAATTGTCAATTATATATAATTAAATAAATTTAATTATTATTATACTACAGCAGAAAAGGTGTATCGTCGATACTAAAAATGAACTAGTTTCACTAAGAGCTGTCTAGGTGCGAGATTTTTGAGGCGTACCAAAACACCATGAAAACAGTAATAATTGTTCCATAGACGGTCACGCCGATCACGCAAACCCTCAGCGCCAAAATGGCGAAAATCAAATGACCTGAATCTGTCGTCTATAATAATGAAATCCAGCGTACTTGTATAATGGAGCAGCCTACTTATTCTTTATAAAAGTCACTGAGTTGCACAGCACCGTAAAGTTAGACTTCATTAAGAGCTAGAATATGTATACGGTCTGCTTCCCATCAGGCGGGCCGCATGCCTGTTGCCACCTTGCTGGTAGGTATAAAAAGTATGCTAACGGGATTATGAGGGAAGGAAGGCTATTTTAGTCTCTGACTAGAGCAGAAGAAGATAAGCAGACCTCATGCAAATCGTATGAATTTAAGTATTTCACTGTCGGTTTCTTGAAATTTTTATAAGGGCTCCTATACCAGCGATACGTTGCCAACGTCGTCGACGCGTCTACTGCTGCAGTTGCCTTGCCGTCGGCAACGGCAGCGCTCGTGGATAGGAGCCCTAAATTAAAATCTTGAAAATGTTTGAACTGTATAAATAAGGTAAAGGGATAATAATAGGGAGGAGATTTTGTTAAAACAATAAACATAATTTATTTATTGAAACATAGCCTCTATTATTACAGGTAAGACCTAATACAATAGCGTAGTCATCGATATAATTATTTAAGTACTTAAATCATTAGGCTAAATATTTAAATTACGTGTGAACAAGCAAAATAATACAATACAATACAACCAACTAATAATTAATTACAAAAATATCAATAAGCAAAATAATTCAATAAATCAACGAGCACAAAATTTGTGCTCGTGGAATTATTATGACATGTTATTTAATAACATGTCATAATAATTCCAAAAATCATAATTTGATCTGAAGCGTAAATAATATTAATATTAAAAATTACACAGATGCAGAACGGAAGGTTGCGGCAAGTCATTCACAGCGTCCCATCACCTAAAAGCGCACGGTCGAACGCACTCCGGGTCGCGACCGCACGCTTGCGCAGCGCCCGGCTGCGGACGGCTCTTCTCAACGCCCACCAGTCTCAGGGCGCATGCTAGGAAACACCAGGTATCGTCACCTACTACTGAACATGTCTCCCACAAATCTGAGATTTCCATTATCATTATGTTTGGCGGGCGGATTGGTGATCTCAGTGGTGTCGGGATAAATACACAGAAAGCAGCTGCTGCCATTCTTCTGGAAGGATCCGTGCGGTACCAATAGAATAAAAAAAATACCTATAAACTACACCTACTCAGAAAGTTCCTCATTGCAAGCGTACTAAAAAGCGGGACGAAAAGCTATGGAGTTTAATTTCTCACGCGTTTAGCGGGAGAGAAAATTGTATGGAAATCCATTTGTAACGTGTTATTTTTTTAAATTCTGAATTAGCATCTGGTTACTATGGTTATTATCATAATGAGTCAAACAACAAAGATGACGATTTTTACACTAGGTAAAAATCGACATCATTGTCTATATTATCGAGCTAGGAATTACAGAAAATAGCCAGAAGGTTGACGAATGAGGATGTTGCTATGGCTCGCGGTCGAACGCACTCCGGGTGGCGACCGAACGCTTGCGCTGAGCACAATTGCCGACAGCTCTTCTCCACGACACTCATACTAATGTACCTACTGTATTTCACTATCATCATCAGCCTATACTAGTTGGACAGCTGGACACATGCGTCTCCTTACGCGCCATAGCACCCATCAGCTTGCCGAATCAGTACCCTCAAAGAATCCAGCATCTAGAGGCAGATTACTTCCAAGCCCCCAAATTTGTATTCAAGCACTTACCTCCTACATATTTTTTACAGATCGAAGCTGAACCATCGACTGTGGACATAGTAGAAGAAACGCCTTCCGACAAAGCAACGAACAATGACGTCATGAACTGGGACGTACTACTCGAGTCCTTCGGAAAAATTACCACGGAGTGCAACTCTTCTGAGGGCAGCCTTGAGAACCTCGCCGCTGATGCCGTCGACATTACAGAACTACTCTTCGACAACACATCCACTTCCAAATCAGACTCCCCCAACTCTCTTCCTGTAGATTACGACCTCGCCAGCTTAACTCTCTCTCCCTTCGCAATCGACAAATCAGAGAAAAAAGACGACGAATCATGGGTCGACATCAACAATCTACAACCAACCGTCGCGTTACCTGAAGTCACTCCCAAAATGGATATAGCACCGAGCAGCAGCAATAAAAAAGCAATGCAGCTGGCTCTAGCTAATGAGTTAGAGGTGCAGGCTCCGTGGGTCGATGTGAGTGCGCTCGCCGCCTCCATATCTGAAACGCCTGTCAGCATAAAGGAGAAGTCTCCAGAAAGCATTTTCACTCTCGCCACATTCGTGCCCACTCACATGCAAAGCTACATAGACTTGACCGCCGAGCCCGCCCCCATGGCAAACGTCATCACCCACACAACTTTCGATCTCGACACCCCAGAAATAATCGACGTGCCCGGTCAAGTCTTCAACGACAGCGAAATCGTGTCTAACATACAGCACAGTAAAATGTTCAACGACAGCGAAATCGTGCCTAACGTAGAGCACAGTCAAATTTTCAACGACAGCGGAATCGTCGCGGACCTACACGATCCGATTAAACTATACAAAGAACATGAGGTGGTAGGCTTAGAGCATAAAATAGACTCTGATTTAGAGATGTTACTGGCATCGGATGACAGGTCATTGAATACGCCACCGCCATGTAAAGTACATCAGAAAATCGAAATAAACCCTGAAAATTCTGTGCTTTTCAACACAGATTTGGATTTAGAAGATACTTTGTTGTTCGATAACGAGCCCCCGTCGGATATGTATGTCGTGAAGACAGAAAACATATTTGGCAAGGAGATAGCCAAGAGGAATGCCTTGCAACAACTGACCGCTGACGCCGGCATATGCAGCTGCATGGAATGTAAATGCGATCCCAGCAACGGTGAATGTCAAAACGGGGAATGTAATCACGCGAAAACTGTTGAGAAACCTAAAGGCTGTTCAGAAGATAAATGCTCATGTGTGGACTGTAAGTGTGACCACAACTCTATGAAGTGCGCTGTGGGTTGCGGCCGCGCGACCGATACTAAAAATAACACGTTTTTGCACTACCACAAACGGCACAACAACTCCAATTTGGAAGATTTGGGCATTTATACTTTGCATGAATGCGAAGACACATCCTCTTCTTCCACAAATGCGGTTGTAGAGAGCTTGAAATGTGAATGCAGCTCTACACAATCCAGCTGCGGAGGAGACGGAAAGTGTGGTGGCAGCAAACATAATAATGATTCTTGTGCAGCCACTTCAACATCAAGGTGTTGTGTGACAATATGCTTCAAGAAATTTGATGCATTTAAACAGTTTCTGAATGACAATGAAATAGTTCACGCTATCAAAGCAAGCACCGTAAATCTAACCACTAGCTAATAAATAGGTGGCTTTATGAATCCTGCATTTAATATTGTACAAATTGTTTGGTTTTATGTCTTGCTTGTAGTCATGTGATAATTTTTGCACTCTAACTTGAGAAAGTTAAAAGAAATGTTGGTAAGATAACTCCACTCTTATTGTTTGTTTTGTTGGTAAGTGCTTGTGACACAAGATAAATTATATGCAAACTACTTACCAACTATTTAAAGTATCTATGATTTTATAATATTGAATCAATATGATACAATGGTAGTGATTCTGTTGGCACAAAACCTAAACTAAACTAGCGTAAAAATGTACCTACAAATGTACCCTTTTGTTCGATCGAAAAAATAGAGACGTCAGCAATTTTAGGCTAGTTTAGTTTAGGTTTTATGCCAACAGAATCGCTACCAATGTTAATATATCTTGATTTTTATAAATCAGACAATTAAATTCTGTAAGTGCCTTTACCATAATGTCGTAGATAATATTATTAGATGTGATGAAGATCTAAGTGCCTTGAAGGGTTTACATACCTATTTGTGCCATAAATAAGTCTGAAGAGATTATATTTGTACACAAATCAGATTTTACTTAATATTGGTGCTATTTTAGTATGTATTTAGGTATAGGTATAGTGCCTTTGTGTACTTAAAACTACTTAATTGAGCTAAAATGTTGATTTATGTTATTGATGAGATTTTATTGTTTAGTAATAGTTTATCAACATTCTGTTGTCAAGCAATAATTTAGTGCTGTAATGTTTCTAGTCCATAATAACTAATTAAAAGCTTGTTATTAATAAATTGTCTTACAAAAATGAAGCTTTATTTCTTTATTCCATTTTAAAGAGATTCAAATTGTTTGTACACAACAAAAAAACAAATTGAAGTGAGATCATTTTTATTCGATTCCTTATTATATTTATAAATTGTAAACAATAAAGACAAAAAACATTTGGACAAACACAAAATAGCACAAAATATAAAAAGTTAAATTATTATTTCTTAGAATAATGTCAGATTTGTGCAAGGAATGCAGTCTAAAACTTGAAAACATACTACTGTCTTAGTATGCCTCAAGAAAACTTATATACAACACAAAAAGCTTTTGTTAACAAAAGTCCAATGGAGTTCTTATTTTCTTTTATGATAGGTAGATCTATCTGCGCTTTTTCTTATCATGACGTCGGGCCCTGGACATTGTTGCCCTGTGCCCAGGGGAAGACTGCTCTGAACTGCATTCATCGCTGTCCGTAAAATTCTGGAATAAAATATTGCCATAAACTAATGAGCTTCGATTATTTAATTAAAAGCCTCTGCCTGCTATGTCAGGTTACAAAATTAAGATCCACTATTATCAATTTTGACATTATTTTGAAGGGATGCTGATTAAATAGAGCAGCCAAACTAGGATCACTCTTTACGCAGCTTTTACAAATTACTATGTAAAATAAGTATAATGAAGTTGAAGTAAAAAAAGCTGAGCATACGGTGTAGGTAGGCTAGCTACCAGGCTAAGTGGAATACTTTCAAATAAGTTTTTGAAATAGGACACAATTGACAATGCTTATGTAGGTCGGTACCTTTTCATTTGAAATGTGTTCGCATCGTTCAGTGAGCGTTACACACGCTAGCAGGCAAACAAGTTGGAAGGCCGCACCAATATACAAGCCATAACGAATTACTGTGCTCATTAAGTCTTCAGCGAAAATATCTCCAGGGATCATTGTAAACAGTTTGATTCGTCCGCCGTATTATGAATTAACCGCAGTCGATTATTCAAAGAATATACGATTGTAAGCTAGAATAATGTCTTGTTTCCCAAAAAAACAACCAACACAAACCTCCACAGATGTACTAGGGATGAGGGATAAAGTATACTTCTTAGTATAAGAGGGATAAAGGGATGCTAAGGAGCACTAGGGATGCTAACGCATGCTAGGAGTAATAGTTTTCTGTGACACATACAGACACAGTACCACAGAATAATAAAATAATACAGAATTACCGACCGACCGAGAGGGCGACTTTATTTTATGAAGGGCGAGTAGCGAGTACGCGAGCGAGTACGCATTGCAAATTGCAACTACGCAAACGCAACGAGTACGCAACGCACGGTACACACCGCATTAAATGACAGATGACATTGACATCAACAACAAACAAACATGACAAACACCACAGATTTATAAGTATAGTACTAAAGCATAAAGCTCTTAAAGTAACAAACACAGTTTCAATCATCTCATCGAATGACAGTTACCGTCAAAAAAATTAGTAAAGTTCCAAAGTAATGAAAAAAGAGGAAAAAAGAGATTAGATGGTTAGGTATATCAATATTTAAAGTTCCAAAACTCTAAGTACCAATGAAAAAAGACATCCACTTCTGAGTAGGTAAGTACTAATACATCTACGACTAAAACCTACTACGATCAAGGAAGCCCTTTCCTTGATAGTAGGTATTAGGGTTGATTTTCTCCGTCCACGACTAATACTCAGAGTTCCACAGTTTTTGTGCTTATATTTCGATCCGTCGTCATCGCCGCGCCGCCGCGGCGCGGCGGATAGTCTGATAGACCTTGCTTGATGATGATGACAGACCTTGCTGGATATGCTTTTCAAAAATAGTCCCACAAATCGTATACTTACCTACATATTTTTTTGAAACTATGTTCAACAAATTCTGGCATCTCGGTACCAAGACCAAGCCTGCGGCGGCGTCGTCTATCCGTCTGTTAGCGGGCTGTAGATATCTAATTCATAGGAACCCCAGAGTTTTTTTCTCATTTCACGAAACGTCCTCAATAAGTAACATGATAGGATAGCATAGGACAGACGCGTAGATAGGTAAATTAAAATATCTTGGTAAACTGGTCAGAGTCTGAGTGGTGTTGGCAGTAGGTAGGTACCTACAATAGGTTAATAAGCAAGCACATAATGTATAGGTAGATAGGTAGGTCTATCTACTGTACCTATGCCTATCAATGAAGTTAAAAAGGCATGAAATTAAAAGTTATACCTACAGGTACGCAAGTAGTACCTACTTATCGACCTACCCAAATGAAAACAGAAGTTGTTGGAAAATTGAAATATATTCAGCCAAATCACGCACATCTCAAACTATTCTCATGAATTTTGTTTTACTGTGTCAGTACTTAGACAATGTTTTATTTTGTGTTCACTATCTACTTAGATGGAATTAATATTTTGCAGACCTGTAGGTATCCTAGAGGATACGTCTAAGAAATAATTATTATTAAGCAATACATTGCTCATTAATTAAACTTTTTACTCCCATGCTTTTTATATAAGAAGTTGTGGCCGGTGTGGGCTCATGCAACTTTATCACTATCATTGCCACGCACACGGACTCTGCGGTTACCGCAGCGGCGGCGTGACAGTGAATTCGTATACTAAACCTACTCCAAATATTTGTATTTCTAGCATTCTGCATATTAGTCCTAACAGTGTCTGTTTCACCGAAAAAATCTAAGAAAAAACATAAATCGAGCCATGGCCACCATAAGAGCACAAAGGTCAATGAGAGCCTCACAGAGGACCGCCACGCAGAGGCGTTGCGAGCGGAGCATTCGATTAAAACAGAGCAGTTTGACATGAAAGGAAAGCTGAGGAAGTCTTTTGCTATGGTATGTAAAATGTGTAAAAGAAAAGGCCTTAACCATCACCTAGATTAAAAGAATTTATAACTGGATATTTACCATGATTAGATTTTTGAGTTTTCCAATTTTTCGCCACAGTTTCATGCGCCATGATCACGGAAGAACTGAACGAGAATAAATAAGAATCACCTAGATTCTTATTTATTTTGTTCGTAACAGAGTCATTGAATTCATCTACTACCTACCTACATACAAACTCTAGTTACTTATTTGGTAAGAACAACACTCCCCATCACATAATCAGCTGGTATTTTACCAACGCTCTGCTGGGTCTAAGAAATAATGATAAAGCTTAATAATTAACTGGCTAACTACGTTTCTATGTTTCTCAATATAAGAAAATAAATATGTTCTTCGCAGATAGTGCTAGTTTCATTCACATAATAATTTTACCTATATATGTCACTTCTAGGTTCAGCCCCTGGGTACAATACCTACCTAAAAATTATTTTCCAGGAAGTGTTACTATCAGAGAGTACGTCTACTTCTACGAGCTGTTCGCCCTTGGCCGCTCTAATGCCGCTCGCAAAACTGTCTATTGGCGCAACAGGGACGGCTGCAAAGGAACTGCTTCATGTTTTGGGATCCAAAGAACAATCTGAGGTTTTGTAATATTTACGTACCTACTCCTAATTGAGTAAAGTAAACATTCAAAGAGAAGTCATCGCCAGACTAGGGCCCATAAATGAAACTGTATGAAAGTAAATAAATAAATAAATAATAAATAATGCTGGACAATTCACACAGCATTATCTAGCCCCAAGGTAAGCAGAGCTTGTGTTATGGGTACTAGATAACTGATATTATACATTACATAGATAGATATTTTTTATTATACATAGAAAACACCCAGACCAACGGAACAAATTTCTGCAGATCGTACACAAATTTGTTCCGAGGCGGGGATCGAACCCGCAACCTCTTGCGTCGCAGGCAGACTCTCGCCCGCTGCGCCACTGAGGTCGTACTACCAAGAAGCTTATATCCTGTAATAGGTACTATACTAGTACTAGACGCCATGTATACATACGCTGTCTCATTTTATGAATTCTTTATTAATGGTAACGTGTCAGGTTAGACAATTCTGACAGTGTCAAGTGATAGAAAATAATTTTACATTGTATGAGTTAACAAGTCATGAAGATTGTAAGATATTTTCACCAAAGCCTAGTTTTATATCCAGCAGGGTACACCACGTGCAGGTTAGGTTGACTTGGGAGGTGAGATGTTGGAGTCTCCCTTGTACCCCTGTATAAATTATTACCAAGCACAAGCTAGCTGTCACTGTTACACAGGCAGGTGGATGACGTGGGTGTCAGGCCGGAGTGCGGGAAAGCCGGGTGGACCAATACCAATGATCAAACCATAGTGAAAAAATTCTATGTCTATGGATTAAACAATAATAGGGGAGCACTGTTGATCTGATGCCGTTGGTGGGTGGTGGGCTGCTATACTATAAAATATGTGAATATAGGCGAGCCAGTGTTTATCAAATTGTGTTTATTATCGGCCGGTAGACCCCTACAAATTCTAATTGCTGTCAAATAACACATCATCATCAGCATATATCAGTCCACAGCTGGACATAACACAGAACTATCTACTAATACGTTTCATGACATTGATATTTGTATTTGTGTTTGAAAAAACAGCTAGAGTTAGTTTCTTATTACTTAATAACTTTACCAGTTCAGATTTAGAACTACATATTTATAAAGCTTCAGCCAGATCCGTTAAGTAGTTTTGTCGTGAAGAAGTAACAAACATTGATCCATCTATCTATCCTAGTCGGAAAAGGATGGATGCATACTAATTTTGTAAATTCGAAAGTAACTCTCTGTCTGTCTGTCTGTTACCTTTTTACACCTAAATGGCTTAACGGATCTTAATGAAATTTGGCAGGGAGGAAAATAATATCCCATGACTATTCGAAATTAATTTATTTTAACATTATTCAGCTAATAACTAAAGTGCGTGGCATAATACGGACTCTGAAATCCGCAAGTGGAATTACCCTTAATTTAGCGAGTAAAATATTTGTCACTCAAAATGGGATGCTGAACAAGAACTTTGTCCGAGAAACAGAGAAGCACTTCAAATCGTCAGCACAGCAAATAAACTTTGATGATAAAAATAAAGCGGAATTTATCATCAACCAATATGTAAGAATTATTATGATCATTATAATACGAGCTATGAACGGCACAGCTAAGAATTGCGTAGAGTACCTTACTAATAACTGCGTAGAACAGATGCAAATGGCGTAGCATAGCTACGAATTGCGAGAAACTAAGGACGGCGTAGATCAGCTACAAATAGCGTAGCACAGCTACGAATGGCGTAGCACAGCTACAAATTTCGTAGAGTAACTAAGGACGGCGTAGACCAGCTACAAATAGCTTAGAACAGCTACGAATGGCGTAGCACAGCTACAAATTTCGTAGAGTAACTAAGGACGGCGTAGACCAGCTACAAATAGCGTAGCACAGATACGAATGGCGTAGCACAGCTACAAATTTCGTAGAGTAATTAAGGACAGCGTAGACCAGCTACAAATAGCGTAGCACAGCTACGAATGGCGTAGCGCAGCTACGAATTTCGTAGAGTAACTAAGGACAGCGTAGACCAGCTACGAAAATGTATGTAGTTTTTTACGTTTTCAGATTAAAACTGAAACAGAAGGCTTAACATCAAATCCATTTGAGCTTCAAGTAGGCCCCGGTCAAAAGATGGTGATCCTAAATGTCGTCACGTTGTTGGTAAGTTGAATTATTTGGCAACTTCATATTCTAATGTTTGTTTAAATGTAGTAACAATTAAACAAAAGTACCTATAGCAAGTTGCTCTGACTGCAAACTGTTACAGTTGCAAACAATCTAAGGGTAGTTGTAGTTCAACTAACGAACTGTTTTTGTAAATATTAATTGTAATTTCTTCCTATTCCTTAATTGTAGTTATCTTTGTTAATAAACTTATTAAAACTAGTTTATTAACTTATTTTTCTATTATTGTTTAGGGAAACTGGCGGAAAAAGTTCACTAAGGTAGAAACGGGAGAATTTCACGCGCCAAATGGCGTTATAACGGTTCCAATGATGACTCGGCTTTCTACTTACAACTATCACAAAAGCGATGTTCTTCAAGCTGAGGTAGGTACTTATACTTGAAGTTAATGTAGATATCAGTAAGGGTGTAAGCGGGTTAACAAAAAACCTTTTTTATTTGTGTTTGTGTCTGATAATTTTTATAGTAAAAAGTAGATCACACGCAAAAGAGAAAATCTCACTCGGTATGTTGGTACTCGGTTTTTCCGTGTATCATCTCTAACGTAAAAAATTCTATCAAAAACATTAACACAAACAATATTAACAGTGCGATTATGTTTTAGAATAAATGTGTCGATCAAAAATTATATAGTCGAGCAATTTTACATGTTAGTCGACGTTTTTGACAGAACTATTCAAACGAAGCTGCTAACTGTCAAATTATCGTTTGGTGATCAGCCTAACTTAGGCTCATTCAATCGATAAATCATAACAACAATTTTTCACAGGATTTTACTGCCACCTAAAATAACGTCACTTTGTCATTAAATGCGTAAGTTATTTTATAGAAACCAAAGATCCTAGAATCCTACGTTAGAAACGCACTCCTTCCACTTCAAAAATGTACGCAATGTATATCGATGTGATGTCATTATTGTCTATTCTACCCTAGACAACAATCCTCGTGCTAGGGGCACCACTTTTTCTTACTTTTTTTTATTACAGCTCATACAAGTACCATACGAAACAAACAAAGCCTCCTTTCTGATAGTACTTCCCTACTCAAAGACAGGATTAGGTGTTTTACTAAAAGAGCTTAAATTGGCACCTGATCTACTAAACACTGCTATTTCAAAAATGCGACATACAGCATTAACATTGACGATGCCCAAATTCAAGCTATACGATAAACTGGATCTCAAGCCTGTTTACAAATGGGTAAGCTTTATATTGCTTTATACCTTCAATATAATATTTCTAACGTCCGTCCTTATAATGAACAAAACATTTTTACAAAGAGTAGGTAGCTATAAACTATTTAGAACCATTTTAGCAATAGTCACATGCCTCATCATTGATTTTTGCGAATTATTTTAATTTTTTGGGAGAAAACCTAAATTCAAAATAATGGCTAGTTTGAAGAGCCACCCGTGCCGGTGTTGGGTACCGTGACATCAAAAATAAGTGATTTCAAACACTTACTTTGGATGTCCAAAACACTCGAATGTGTTATTTAGTCTGTTAGCTTCTCCTTGAAACCTTTGCACCGAGTTAACAATCATCCTGTATTGTATAATTTGTTAAAGTGCATGCTAAGACGACGTATTGTATAGAGACACGACAAATTTTAACTGTCTAACTATCACGGTTTATGAGATACAGCTTGGTGACAGCGGAAAGACGGACGAACAGCGTCGAGTCTTAGTAATAAGTTCCCGTTTTACCCTTTGGGTACGCGCCCTAAAAATATCTTGCTTTGCACTCTCGCTCTATTGTTGCAGTAGGTAGTTTTGGCGTGAAGACGTAACAAACATCCATCTTATACATATAAACATCTTATAATAATATATAAATATAAATACAATTGTAAATGTTTTTATTATCATTTCCTAATTTACGGAGTAGCTACAAATCTTTCTCACTACAATGGAAATAGTAGGCACCTAGAGAAAACCCTATAGCAATTGAGAATTTGAGAGTTAAACATTGACATAGACTGACTTTATAATAATACTAGCTGATGACCGTGGCTTAGTCTATGTCCGTCTTCGGGATATAATTTACCTCTCTTCCAGATTTGATTGAGATACGTACAGCCGTTAAGACTTGAATAGGAATCTAACAGGTTATGGACATTACCCCCCATGAGATAAAAATCAGAAGGAAGCCTTCGTCCAGCAGTGGACCATTATAGGCTGGCGAGGAGGTAACAGACAGGCATTTAGACAGACAGACAGTTACTTTCGAATTTATTTATTTTTTAGAAAAATACTTTTTATGAAAGAAAATTACAATCAAATAATAGAATTAAATTAAACTTTCGCGATTTGATAACATATTTAAGATTATTTATCGGGTATTTGTCGCCCCGTGACCACGATCGCTGTAACGCGGTTGAAACGTTGGGGAAAAGAAAGCAATAGGTACGCGATAAATACCCGATAAATAATCTTAAGTAAATTAATATTAGTATTTACAATAGAAACAATTACAAACAATCTACAGGTAGCTCAACTGGCCCATATCAATACCAGTCGGAAGCGTGACACTGGCTGCATTGCCCCGTCGTCGTATGGCGATGCTGATCCGCTGTGCCAGAAACTCACCAGCCCTCGGGTCAAAGCAAATGCGTAGGCTCTGTCGAGACCTGCATATTTATTATATTAATATGGATAGTAGGATAATAAAATTGAAGTTTTAAAGTGTTGAGAGAGTGGTTCTCAATTGATATATTACGTTTTGTCTGTACCCAGGTGGGTATGAATAAGATATTTGAAAACAAAACCGGCTTAACGAAAATCCTCGACGGTGAAGAGCTACCTATCAGCACAGCTTGGCAACTCACTTATATTGATGTCAACGAGGGGAATGACGACTCTGCAGGAGCAAGTGGGTAGAATGTCCTTTTTCTCATCACCACTCATACATCCCTACTGAACGTCTCCCCCAAAAACAAAAGTGGTTTTGTCATATTCACCAGGTTCGAGCAGGCGGAATGGTGGTCGCAGTAGAGTTGTTAATAGTAATTGTTTTGAAAAAACCAATACCGATTTCAAATTTCTTAGTGACGACCTCTGTGGCGCGGTGGGCGAAGGTCCGCCTGCGATGCAGGAGGTTGCGGGTTCGATTCCCGCGTTGGGACAAATGTTTGTACGATCTGCAGGTATTTTCCGGGTGTTCTGGTCGTTATCTATGTTTAATAATAAATATCTAACAATGTAATGTATTGTACTAAGTATATCAGTTGTCTAGTACACATAACACTAGCTCTGCTTAGCTTGGGCTAGAAAATGCTGTGTGAATTGTCCAGCTTTATTTATTTATTTAGTTCCTAGGTATTTACAATTTTTCAATAAGTTTCTCGGGACAAACATGTATCCACTAAAATTAAAAATGTTTAATTTTTTTTTACATCGGCAGGATTCGAACTCGCGCCTCACCCACAGTACGGGTGCGCTCTAAACAACTGAGCAACGAGATCGAACACGCGTTTCGAAAAATCTCTGGGACCTCTTACGACTCTCGTCGTTAGCTCCAACAAAAATTTTTAAAAAATTCGTGATCATTTTGAATCAGAGTTTACGGTTTAACCGACGAAACGAAAAACAAAAAAGGAGGTCCTATGTTCGGCTGTAGGTTTTTTCTTGTATGTTCGTCGAATTCTCCCTCAATTATGGACCGATTTGGAAAATTCTTTTGCTTTTCTACAAAAAATGATCACGAAATATTTTTTTATACGCACCCGCCTATAAAAAATATTTCCAAGGAATAAGTATTCGACCCGAAAACCTTCATAACTGTCTATATACCTACTAAGATAAGAAAATCAGAGCCAGAAAAATCTAAATAAATAGATTTTTTAGCTCTGATTTTGTTATAAGGAGCTAAACGCTTAGGGCTAAAAGTCGCGTGCGCAACTTCAGCATGAAGGAACTTTTACCTATCAAACATAAAAAATATTGAGTTATTCCTGACTCGTCCCAATTTGGGCCGAAACCAGTGGGACGAGTCAAGAAACTCAAATTTTATGCTAAAAACGTTCCATTTTGAGAATGCAGCTGAATTGAGAACCTCTTCCTTTTCTTAATGTCAGCTAATAATATCACAAAACCCAGCGCTTACTGAAGGATGTCTAGTTTTTATTTGCACAGAGGTACCTATTTTATTAGAGATATAACTATCTATGCATTTAAATATACATATTGGTAGATTATAAATTTATTACCTACTAAACATGAAACCCGGAACAAATATCTGCAAATATCCGCTTTTAAATTACCTAATTCCACGACTTCCTCTGTGGCGTGGTGGGCGAAGGTCTGCCTGCGACGCAAGAGGTTGCGGGTTCGATTCGATTCGACACACATTTGTCCCGACGCAGGGACAAATGTGTGTACGATCTGCAGACATTTGTTCAGGGTGTTCTGGTCGTTGTATATCTAATAAAAAATATCTATTTATGTAATGTATTGTATTATGTATAACCAGTTATCTAGTACCCATAACACAAGCTCTGCTTAGCTTGGGGCTAGATAATGCTGTGTGAATTGTCCAGCATAATTTATTATTAAAATTACCTAGTTAAAATATCAAAGACTACCTTCGATATTAATAATGACATGTTATATTTTAATGCTGGACAATACACACATCATCTATCCCTAAGCTAAGCCGAGCTTGTGTATTAGATGCCTGTTATACATACAATACATTATATTTTAATATACCTACATTGGAAATACATTAATAAAATAAATTAATAGTGTAATATGATTTAAGGTGCGGAAAAGGATCCAGTTCACATGGTCAAACAAAAAAATACAATTTTCGCCGCGGATCGTCCGTTCTTATTCTATGTGACATGTGGAGGTGAACAGATATTCGCGGGAATTTACACCGGAAACACACAAAATGTGGAATCTAGTTTTGTACTCTAACGTATGGTAGTTGAGTTAAGAACTGCGCCGGGTAAGTTTATGTTGGAGGTGTAAGCCCTCACGACTACTACGTCGTCGTTGCACCAACCACAATCCCTGGACGTTTCGAGATATTTACTCGACATGCTTCGAACAAGATTAGACGAACAACAACACTAGCCAACAGTGTTGCCAGTTGGCTCTTGTCAAAAGCAACCGAAAAGAAATAAAAAAGTAACCTTTTAGAGTGAAAAGTTACCTTTCATATTTTTTCCCATTAATTATGTAGGTAGTTACTAAAAGTTTATACCTATAGACATAAGTTGTTAATAGTCAATAGACCTTCGTTTGACCACAATCTCACCTAGTGGAAAGTGAAGATGTAGCCGACAATGTACCTATCATAACGGTCTGGAAGATACCTATTCACTCTTGTTTTGAAGAAACCCAGTTTGTAATTGACTGAAAAAACAGGAGTAGTTTCAAACCCCCGCGGTGCGGATGATGAAGGTCGAGGAAACCCGCTTATTGCGAGTGGACGTTAAGTAAAAACAAGTAGGGGTAATAATGTAAGACCATCAAAAGCCTGATGTTTTTTTTTTTTGCGGGGATAAGATGGTGGTATTAGCAACTAGAGTCGCGCAACCGTAGTGAATTCGGCCAGCTAGCAGACAGAGATCTGGTAGATTCAACCTTTGAATTTGAACAAGTTCAGGATCACCATCTGGGAGACAGGGTATATGAGATTTCGGTTCCCATCACATGGTGCAAAAACAAATTACCTAGGTACTTTGACTTGGGTTATATCTTGACATTGACGTTAAAAAAACCGTCATCCATCGTCTCCATCCCGCAAAAATTTGTGTATGTTTTTTTAGCATATTGGCAACCGAAATCGTTTTTGCCCAGTGTCCTCGGATGGCCCAATTAATGGGATTGGGACATTTTAGCGCATTTAAACAGCAGAATAGGGGGTGCCTGTAATGGCAATTGAATTGTGGCTTAGCGTGGGTAGCCCGCGGGATTAGAAGACCTTGTTCTTCGACCATGACAACTCAAAGATTTATTTGCGTATTTTTCAGAAAAAAAGACATGATCCTACATAGCTGAAATGGCGGTATTCATCACAGAACACGTATAGATGATTAATTTGTTTTTATAGCAAGATCAATTTGTTTAATAAAGCCAACCTCAAAAATATAGAGTTTTCCTGTATTCGCGTTTTATTTTTTTATCCCTCTATATACAATAAACACTTGTAACCGGACTTAAACAAGGTATTTTATCTTTAATTATATAACCTACAGCTTCAACTGTCTCTTTATAAGAAGTGAAGAGCTAATTGTAAAATGAGTTTCCTTGGAACTCAGAGGCGTGAAAGTGCAAAACAAAAAGTACATTTGCAGTAGCAAGCTACAGAAAATCATCAATAATTTAAGTACCTACAACTAGCTTCTACCTGCGGTTTCGCATGCGTTTGTCAAAACAGGAAATCTACATAGAATTATGTTAATAATGGCCTAGAACTGAAAATCTAATAATGAAAAATTTCATCCAAATTTGCTTAGTTGTTATGGCATTATGGAACTGATTCGACTATAATTTAAAAAAATATTTGTCTACACATATTATTAAGATTTGTCCTAAAGGTAGTTATGTAAATTTACTGTTTCTTTTTAACTACATTGTTTCATTTTTAAAAAATGTGTTGTATCTGAATTGTAACTAATCCATTTACAGTTGCCTGTTAGCTATTTTCCGAGAGGTAGAGATCCCTCGCGTCTATTCCACAAGCTTTCTAAACTTAGTTAGAGCGAGGTGATGAACCAAATGGTGAATTAGGTCTTAAGCACAACATTAAACAAACTATGTAATATTTAAGACTTACAAAAATAAAAGATTTTATTATTATCTCAAAATTTTTACAAAAACTTTCACCCTTGTAAATACAGGGTTAAAACTAAGTCAGTAATCATAAGCCGGACCCAGTTTTGGGGCATTAAAACTAGCGTCAATTCGTGTTTGACTGCTGGAAAATCCGGTCAATTATTATAAGTCGGCTAGGATTATGATCATCATCATCCTATGTCAATCCACTGCTGGATATAGGCCTTCCTTAATGAGCGCTATAGCGCCCTGTCTTCAGATTGAGGTATCCAGCATCTGCCTGCAGTGTTTAGCAGGTCGTCATCCCACCTGATCGGAGTGCTTCCTACACTACGTTTATCGAGTCGTAGTCTCCCCTACTCCACATCTACAACACGTTTACCCCAGCCATTGTCGGTTCTTCGCTAGATATGGCCGGCCCAATGCCACTTCAGCTTGCTAATTCCATAATAATCCAAGGAAATCTGACATAAGCCCATCAGCTCTCAGAAAGCACCAATATGGACAGCCTACTGTCATTTGAATGTGGCGAGTAAACAAGCATCTGCACCTGACCGGAGGGTGTCCTACACCACGTTTACCGAGTCGCGGTCTCCACTCAAGAACATGTCCAGCAGTTTGTTATACAAGAGTGCAAAGTTGCTTTTTAAACGCTTGCTCAATTTTTATGACCGAGCAAGGAAAGGTAAAGAAAATCACTCGCTGCGCTCGTTATTCAAAAATCAGGATCCTGAGCGTTAGCAAGGGAATCAAAAGAGTACGAGGTAAAAAATCTTTGCACTCGAGTGCTTCATCCCACCTTAAAGAGGAAATGACTAAACGTAAAAAAAAAATATTTGCGCATTTTTAACAGTTTCAGTCAATTCTGTTGGCGTCAAATAAACTTCCTCGTCGCTAGAATCACTCATTTTAGGTTTTTCACTTGTTTTCAGGTTTCTTGTTTTTAACCTAAGGTTTTAACTAAGTTTTAATTAAATTAAAAGTACCTACACCAAGAAGGTTCAGAGTCTGAGTTGTTAACAAATTAAAAAAGGTTTATGATAAATTCGGCACCATAGAGGTAGAAGTAAATATGTTTATTGATGTTTTGAATTCACAAACTTATTACAGTGCACTTGATGTTCTAAATTTAATTTACTTTATCCTCTAGCTAGCGGATAAAACGGCTTTTGCACTCAGATATCGAAGAGCAAAAATACTCTTTCCGAGATGTGAAGATGAAAAAAAAACGAATAGTAATCGAATAGTATTTTGTATTTTTTATTACTTACCTAGAAATTATAGTTATATGATCAAAGAAAACCATCACTTATTATTATTGTAGTATTAATAAACAATTACTAATAAAAATATCCTCAACAATTCTTTGCTAGGCTAGTATAGTTATTGATTTGGTCCATTAAATTCCAGGAAATGGCAAATAATCATGACAAAGCTAAGTACATACCTTACCTACCAATAAGTATCTACACAAGAGCATAGAAATACGAACTTTGTACCGCAAACTCACGCAAAAGGTGTGCAAATAGTAAGTACCAGCCATCTCATTATCGAATACGGCCAGTATTGTGTGAGTTCCTCTAACAACCGGATCTATTCGTATAATAGGTAGATGTGCCTTGAAATAATAAAATGGTACAAAGTCCACAAGTTCACCCACAGAAACGATCGAGGCTAACCGAATTGCAAAATCGAAATGAGAATGAAACGGAACTTGGCGAACATCAATTTGTTTTTTGCCTTGCAAACTCTTTTTTGTTTTTGTTCATATCAATAGCTGTAATTGAGGGAATCCTTTCTGTTTTTATTTGTAATTTAATGTTTTTCTCGTTTGAGGTTCATTAAATAAATTGCCTAATTAATGAATTCAAATAAATAAATAAATAATGCTGGACACTTCACACAGCATTACCTAGCCCCAAGCTAAGCAGAGCTTATGTTATGGGTACTAGGTAACTGATATACATAATACAATACATTACATACATAGATATTTTTTATTATACATAGAAAACGACCAGAACACCCGGAACAAATACCTGCAGATCGTACAAATATTTGTCCCAAGGCGGGAATCGAACCCGCAACCAATTCATTTGATAAAGAAGTTTATTTCTTTAGAACTTGAATCAAATACCCTGAAAAGTTACTCAACGTCCTTTTCTAGGATACTAGATGTGGTTTTGCATTTCCCAGTTTTTTGAGGAGGAATATAAAGGATATTTCCATGAATCATAGATTTACAAAGGTTTGATTGAAATAATTCATTGGTGCGGTAGTTTTATACCTGCTTTTTTATTTTTTCTTCAAGTTTACGTTCTTACGTTTTCTGTAACGATTTTCTGTAATGTCCGAATGCCTACCAAGAAAGAAATTATTTCGAAACGTTGGTAATTGCTTTAGAATAAGTTATTTGCAAAACTTTCCCCAAAGTTGTTCATCTTCGCACCTTTTTATCTTTCTTAATTTGTTAACAAGAAGTTGTTTTATAAATGAGGTGCTTCTCACATTATTTTAAATAAAAAGTTGTGCATTTATTTTTAAAGTGGTGCTTAATCTTCACTCCACGTGTGCCCACATAATACTTAGAAATACTTAAGTTTCTTCGTATTATGCAAAAAGCCATGTTACATTGTTATCCATAATTTAACATCATAAAAATATGTAAAAAACTGTTTCTCAACAAATTAATTAATTAATAATACTGGACAATTCACACAGCATTATCTAGCCCCAAGCTAAGCAGAGCTTGTGTTATGGGTACTAGATAACTGATATACATAATATAACACAATACATAGATAGATATTTTTTATTATACATAGAAAACGACCAGAACACCCTGAAAAAATGTCTGCAGATCGTACACACATTTGTTCCGAGGCGGGAATCGAACCCGCAACATCTTGCGTCGTAGGCAGACCTTCGCCCACCGCGCCACAGAGGAATTCAATTCAGTTCTAATTCGTTTCTGAAGTGTTATTTTTGTGTAAAGGTGTATTCAATCTATAGATTTATGTAAAGGCACAATATTAACATTACTTACCACAGTCTACCTGTATATGTTATACTAGCAGCGCCTCGCGGTTTTACCCGCGTAGTTCCCGTTCCCGTGGGGATTCCGGGATAAAATATATAGCCTATATACTATTCCAGACTTTAATAAAATAATCTATCTCTGGGCCAAATTTCATCCAGATCCGTACAGCCGTTCTGGCGTGATTGAGCTATAAACATTCATCTATCCATCCATCTATCTAAACTTTCGCATTTATAATATTAGTGTGATTTATAATATAAATAAATAAAAAAATAATTATGCTGGACAATTCACACGCCATTATCTAGACCCAAACTAAGCAGAGCTTGTGTTATGGGTAGGTACCTACTAGATAACTGATATTCATAATACAATAGGTACATTACATAGATAGATATTTTTTATTAAACATAGAAAACGACCAGAACACCCGGAAGAAATACCTGCAGATCGTACAAATATTTGTCCCAAGTCGGGAATCGAACACGCAACCTAAATGTTTTTTTATGACTTAAAAATAAAATCAGAGGTAGGCCTGCGTCCAACAGTGGACCATTACAGGATATTGAGGTTGAGGTTATGCATGGTTTACCTGACCTTGAAATAACTATTAATACCTATATAATTTAATACGAATGTTTGGCAGTTTTTATTAATTACTTTGCAGTGACCTACAGAGTGCTTGTGCGATTGACCTAAGCTAACATCTAAACTGTTATATAAGTATTTGTGAGCAAAACAATAAATAATAAAATCTTTTAACTTTTACTTTAACTTGTCCAGATGCGCTGAAAAATCGAAGTCATTAAGTTTTTTTAAGTAGGTAGCCTTATTATATTTTATAATATATTTTGGTTACTTTAAGGTAAAGCATATATCCAAAATACTATGTAATGAAAATTTTATAATGTCCCAAAAATTTTCGATTTCGGCAGGATTCGTACCCGCGCGCCACCCTCAGTACGGACGGGCGTGCTCTAACCAACTAAGCCACGAAACCACTAAAGTTATTAAATATTCTATAATTTTCGTGGAAAATTTGCCCAGTGCGAGTAAAAAGTATATATAAATTATATATACATATACTATAAAGCTAAATACTTTGTAATGCATAATATAGAACCTGTTTTTGGTTTTCACGTCACTAAACCAGTAAGCAGATTTTTGTGGGTATCTCCCAAATATCATGTGAATCGGGTTTTGGAGAAGGTCGTCGTCCTTATTGCTGATGGTGAATGTATACCTGGTTTATCCGGTTCTTACCAGGATTCATTAAAGATTCCTTATTTATTAGGGTACATATTGGTTACTACCGTAAGGGTTGGTTCACATCTGACGGACGATGCGTCGAGCGTATCATCGTTCGCGTCTTTTCAGCCAACTGCTTCTGAATCCCTTTACCTTATATCTCAAGACCTTACTCAGCGCTCGTTACGGGAATACACTTATGCGGAGTCGGAATGTAGGGAACAATTCGTTTCACGGACATCACCCCTGTAACATTCTAAATTGGAATACTAAAGTTTGCCCTCATTCAACAACCCTAAAATCTGCCTTTGCGCAAAAATTTTACCTATTTCTTGGTCCGTTCCTGTACAACAGACTAAATTCAATTTCTAATTTTTACGCGCTTAACTATAATAATTGTAAAAAATCTATTAGATTTACACTTCAAAGTCTATCCTACGACGACACAGAGAAGCTTTTAGATATTATTAAGTAAATACCATTTTTATACATTAAGTTAACCTAGTTAGAATAGTGATTAATCTAGTTTTATTCTATGTAAAAGTTAGATTTTCATTTATACACAAACTGTTCTCTACCATAAACAACATTGTTAGACTAAATGCCTACATCGTACTAAAGTGATTATTTTATGTAATAATTAGCACTCTAGTCGCCTGAAACACAGGATTACCTAGTTCAGGCTAAATTGATAAAGCTTGCTATTTTTATTTTTAGTGCACTTCTGTCTTGTCTTTTTACGTAAGTTTATTTGAAGAAATTTTATTATTTATTTATTTTATTATTTATTTATTCTATTCTATTTTCAAACCGACTACGAAAAAGTAGGTGAGTTTTTTCAATTTGATGTATGTTCATCGATTTTACCGTCAGTTATTGACAGATTTGGATGGTTCTTTTGCCGTCGTATAGAAAACGATACCGAAGTGGCCCCATAAATATTTATACTGTATACATAAGATCACTTTTTAGTTTTTCTTAACAAGGAAGTCAAGGAATTGTAATATTATTATTTGTAAAGGAATTATTTGCACAGTGGTATTCAAAAGATAGGTAGGTGAAATTATCCCATGATTTATTCAACTAAACTCACGTCATAAGTAGGTAAGCCAGCTACCAGCTGGCCAAAAACGATAAATTGGATAAATGGATGTCCTAAGAACAAGTTTAATCAAATTATGATAATAGTGATCGTTGAATAGTTCTGAATTGATATTCCGGTTCTGAAGATATTCCAAGACGCCTATTGATAAGACTTTCGAAATTTGCTGGTAGTAGTGATTCCAAAGATAACAAATACAGAGCTTTAAGATAACCTGTTATCTCAAAATGATGATGATCGTATCGTCGTATAGTTTTTAGGGTTTCGAGATCGGTTTCGGTCTCGCTCTGTCCGTCCCCGCTCTTTCTTGAATATCTCAGTAGGTAAGTACTGAAGGTTATAACTTGAAATTTAAAATAACAATACATTTCGAGCGCCATTAATGATTTAAAGAAAAATATTTTAAAAAAAAAAATATGAATTTTTTTAGTACCAAATTGTGCAATTTTTTTTGTTAACATATTAAGTTTTACCGTATATCCTTGTACCGTATATACTCCTTAACTTGTTGTTGGAATTTGAAAAGAATACTTTTCATTTGATACCCCACTTGCCTCCCAAGTGGGGTATCAAATGAAAGGTATCGGTTGAAAGGTACGTTTCAAAACAGGCAAAATTTCTGTGAATTCGTAGGTCATCCTTAATAAATGCACGGAGTATGCACCGAATGCACTGAGTGTGCACCAAATGCACTGAGTGTACCCGAAGTGCATTGCAATTTTTTGTTCTCAAATACCTATTCGTACCTACATACCGCAATAAATATTAAAATAGAAAGGGGCTTGCCACACAAAAAAAGGATTTTTTGGGAATTCTTAGGTGTGGTGTCAAGTAGTTAGTACTTACCTAATGTCGTCCGCACACTTCTTATGCAAGCAATATTGATTTTCAATTGTTTCCGAAGGATTTTTTGACTATCTCACGCAAAGTACCAGGCTAATAGTACCTACTATACTTACAAATCTGTGGTACCAGGAACGTAGAAATGCATAGGACGGTAGAATAATAACAGTTTCGATTTGTCGAACTGACAGGTTATGTGTATAAATCTAGTTCTTCTGAGGTATAAATGCGTAGAGAAAAGAGTGCCTATACATAGCAGCAGGCCAAGCACGGGGATTGTTCTCTAGTCTCTATGGTAGGTAGAATAGACAATAATGACATCGCATCGCCATACATTGCGTAGGTACCTTTAGTTATTGCTCTGAGGTAGGTAGGTACATTATTGAAAATTTCAAATAATTACGCATTCGATAACAAAGTGACATATTTTTTTAGACAACAATCCCCGTACTTGCTTTACTGGAGCTAACTCGCCCGGTATACGCCGATGTGGCGCGGTGGGCGAAGGTCTGCCTGCGACGCAGAAGGTTGCGTGTTCGATTCCCGCCTCGGGACAAATGTGTGTTCGGTCTGCAGACATTTGTTCAGGGTGTTCTGGTCGTTTTCTATATATAATAAAAAATATCTATCTGTGTATTCTATTATATTATGTATATCAGTTATTTAGTACCCATAACACAAGCTCTGCTTAGCTTGGGGCTAGATAATGATGTGTGAATTGTCCAGCATTATTTATTTATTTATTTATAGCTCTTTTACATTGTGACCTATATCCCGCTGTGGACTAACATAGGCTGATGATGATAATGATGATATGGTCTGCCTACTAACATAGGCAACACCCAACTAACATAGGCTGATGATGATAATGATGATATGGTCTGCGAACTAGTGCAAATGAGGCGTTCTTGAAACGCGTTTTAGTAACGCGCGTTTTAAACAAACTTGTCCGTCCGAATTCCGATACCGTACAACTATATATTATTCCACCGATGGTTTTTAAAAACCGTTTTACCAAATCGTGCTTTTTAAAACGCCTAATGTTTACTACCTCTGCGTTAAAACCACGTAAAAAACGCGTTCAAATGTTGATTGAAGCGATGTAAATCGATTGGTTCACGTGCCCGTAATGTATCTGTAACGCGCGTTGCGCCAATTAATAATTGAACTTTACAATTGATAACGCAACAGCCGGTGCATGCATACCGAGAATCAAGTCAACAGTAAGAGTAAGTATTATAATAGCCGTTTCGAAACGCGTGCTTTGGGAACGCATATTTATATATATACTAGCGGTCCGCCCCGGCTTCGCACGGGTACCTATTCGAATTTTTGTCACCTTTTAAACCTTCCCTAGACCTCCACGAATAATTCAAGACCAAGATAAGATAAATCCGTTCAGCCGTTGTCGAGTTTTAGCGAGACTAACGAACAGCAATTGATTTTTATATATATAGATAAATATAAAAATTCCATCTGGTCCAATACAACCATTCAAACGTACCTACTCCTCGGTATTCAAACGCAAATTGGAATGTGTAGGTATGATATGTACCTATATCGGAGGCGTGGTTTTTAAAACGCGCGTTACCAACCAAAGCGCACGGTTCAAAACGCCTAACGTGTTTGTGCCTTTGTGTTTTAAACCATACAATATTGTGAGTATTTTGTTAATGCATGTATGAACGAATACTTTAGGTACCTATTTAAGTAATCACATCACATCACATTACACTAATAGTTTGGATGTATGGATGGATGTTTGTGACCTCTTCATGCCAAAACTACAAAAATTTCAGCCTGATCGGTTGAAATTTTGAACACAGGACTACCTGTGTTCAAAACGTCAAACGGTCAGGCTAAAATCTTAGTCTACGTTTTAAGTCTATTTTTCTATTTACTTTTTATCCCAATAATCAGTTTTCATGGGACAGAAATAGCCTTTATACGTTTCCATAAAAACAAAGCGTGGGAAGCCGCGGGCAGAAACCAGTGTCAGTCAAGTATTCATCAATATAAAAGAGCTCTAAGGTTTTTCTCGTCTGTAATATTTCTACTTCCACAAATATTAGGAAGTGAATTTCAATTTATTAAAATAAATCAAAAATGAATGAATACGAATAAATTATGTTTACACACTAATAAAGGAGCCTGTGATGATAATGCGAAGGTTACCTACGTCCTTAATATTGGGTTATGACTGATTGGAAAGAGGCCGTGGTCTAAATTTCGTGGAAAATCTAACTCGCATCCGATACACTTAAATAAATTACACTTAACTGACAGAAATAAATAAATAATGCTGGACAATTCACACAGCATTATCTAGCCCCAAACTAAGCAGAGCTTGTGTTATGGGTACTAGATAACTGATATACATAATATAATACAATACATAGATAGATATTTTTTATTATTCTTATATAGAAAACGACCAGAACACCCTGAACAAATGTCTGCAGATCGTACACACATTTGTCCCGAGGCGGGAATCGAACTCGCAACCTTCTGCATCGCAGGCAGACCTTCGCCCACCGCGCCACATCGGTCACATCGGTGTACAGAAAGTACAACTAATATTTCCATGATGCTTCTATTTTCTAAAAATCTAAGCAGTCACCAGAATACAGAGTGCCCAGAATGCTGGCAGCATTGTCACGTTGAATGTCAATGCTAATTCGTTGACCGAAATAAAAGCCCGCATTCCGATCACCTGTGGACTTTACTATAAGTTTTTCAAAATCTTTGTATAAAGCGTGTGCCCCAGGACCCGAAGGACCTCGAGTTTCCACCCCAGACCGCTCGAATAGATAACCTCTGTCAAGATTAGCATATTTTCGCCGTTGGAGGGACTCCGCTGATGTTGCTGTGGAGCTGGCCCTTATTGATTCCCCTGCAAGATGAGAAGGTGCTAGGGTATCTACACACGTAGCATCCCAAACTAAAGGCCGCCCCATCTTCCATGGAATCAGAGTCATACCGTTAAGCCTTTGGTTCGAGAGTACAGAAGGTACTAATTAACTACAACTCTTTTTTCTTGTATTCTTGCATTTTGTTTTAAAAACCAACTCTTATTGTCCAATGTGGTGCGAGGAGGCCGCCTTGTTGTCGTAGTTTTCTGCTTTCATTTATAAATTTTGCATCGATAGGTATCTCTATTTAATTATGTACTTTACTTTTTAGGTCGCCTTGTTTATTAGATCGATTTAATTTCACATAAGAAGCTACGCTTGACAGTTTTCAATGGAAATCTGTCAAGAATATTAGTTAAAGCATAAATAACTACGCAAAAAACAAAATTGAATAATCTAGAGGAAGGCAAGTTGGTATTCGCATAATATTGGATTAATGAGACATTTATGAATATGTAGCGGAAAACTTTTATAAAGTAATCAGGCACACCTAAATTATAAATGTGAAAGTTTGGATGTGTAGATGGATGGATGGATGTTTATTACTTCTTCACGCCAAAACTACTGAACGGATCGGGCTGAAATTTTACATAGATCTAGCCTGAAATCCAACATAGGTTTACTTACAAACTTTTTATCCCATAAAACAGATCCCATGGGATACCTCACCTCACCTCAACAGCCTATAATGGTCCACTGTTGGACACAGGCTGCCTCTGATTTTTTCCCATGAGGTACTGCCCATAATCCCCACGCTGGGCATGCGGGTTGGGGATCGCCGTTCGGTGGTAGATCTATTCTGCAAGAGGTGCTGCTGCCCGCCCCCCGGTGAATGTCAATTAGTCGCCTCCTACGACACCCACGGGAAGAGTAAGGGTGGTGCAACTTCTAAGCCAGCACCACACGGCTTCCATACACAACGCGTGTACAGCTCCGGACCTATAGAGATAAAACCCAGAACAAAAAAGCCATCAAACCCACATAGGCCTTTATTATCATCATCAGCCTATGTTAGTCCACAGCTGGACATATGCCTCCCCTAATGAGCATCATAGCACCCTGTTCACATAGGAATTATCTTCAATAATGTAGTGAAAACCACAGACTGTAATGGCGGCTGCGTCCTAAAGAGGTGGATTCATTTTGTACCGTTTGAAGTAAGATGAAGAAATTAATAATAAAAATTGCAGTATGTTTGGGACATAAAAAGGTAATTTTTAATTTCGTAAAATAATCTGTTTGTAAAATATACAAATAAAAAAACTTGTTTATATAAATTTATCATTTACATAATTTAACATAACCTCAATAGGTTTAGGTTTTCCATAGGACTTGTAGTTTTGCCGGAAATCGAGATAAACCGTTTCTTACCCTTAAAAACTCACCCCCTTACACTTCCCGTACACCTCAGATCACCTGTAAATTATTTTCCCTTTCATTTTTGTTATATTGTCATCCTTTTCCAATAGGTTTCATTGTACTATTTTTTTTTACGTATTACTATTTTTAAAGGCTTCAGCCCTGGTCTATACGTACTTGTCGTTTTAATTAAGTAAATACATCAATAGTTTTAAATGTAATATTATTCTTGACCCCGTAAACCAACAAACCGAGACCATAAAATTCTAATTAGACCTCTGATGTTATCATTTACATGTAAATAGGTACTAAATAGAAGAATTCATGTGTTACCAGGCGCGGGCATTTTTTTTTTACTATAAATTTATTGTTTCGAGGCAAGAAGCTTAATATATCCTGTAATACCACATATATAGATTAAATATAAGCTTCTTGTTTCCAGATCTAAATCCGCATTTTGACAAATAAAAATAAATAAATAAATAAGGTAAATAAATAATGCTGGACAATTCACACAGCATTATCTAGCCCCAAGGTAAGCAGAGCTTGTGTTATGGGTACTAGATAACTGATATGCGTAATATTATACATTACATAGATAGATATTTTTTATTATACATAGAACACCCAGACCAACGGAACAAATTTCTGCAGATCGTACACAAATTTGTTCCGAGGCGGGGATCGAACCCGCAACCTCTTGCGTCGCACGCAGGCAGACTCTCGCCCGCTGCGCCACTGAGGTCGTCGAAAAATAATAAAAGCAAAGAAGTTTCAATTTCTGTTGTAACTCTATTACCAATGAGTATACAATAACTACCTACTTACATGATCTCTATCTAGTCTTTGGTCATTTATTTGTCTTTTCCTGCACTTATTTATATTTTTTGTTTACATAAATAAGTTATATTCGCCCGAAAAATCAAATTTTGTGACCGATAGCTAACTTGTGTCTGTGAAAATCCTATGCTTTGATCGTCTTTCTTATGCTCCCAAGTTGCTCAATGCTCAAATGTGCTGTAAAATTGGCACGCGCGCGTTTTTTGCAACTAACAATAATACTGATGCCTTGTGATTGCAGAATACATTTTCTGAGCTGGTGGTACTGCCTACCTTATCAAATCCAAGCATCTTGATACAAATCTTTCACAACACTTGCTTGAACTCTTGCGAATAGAAAACTGGAAGATAGATCACGAAAATCTCGATTCGAGAGAGGTTTCTGTGAAAACTGTCGTGATTGAGCCCTTATCGCTGTGACGTCAAAGCCTTCAGAGATATATACAGGCGCAAGTAGCGCGCGCGTTCATTACATTACAAGTGATCGGGTGACCCAAGACGCCCTCGCGTTTGCGCCTCGCGTCACAAACCACGATCCTGCGCCCGCGTTTTAGACTTCGCGAATCGAGCTTTCCAGTTGTGCGTTCAGTGAATCTAGTGCCGGGATAATTAGAAAGGTAAGTAACATGCGAAATCTATGTTTTGTATTGATAAATGAGTTTATTGTTGTAAAACTATGAATTAAAAATTATTTGATTTGTATCTCTAGTCTGCCCTGGTCAGGCTTACAACATTGTTACTTACACAGAAAATTATTCAAGCATTTTTTCTATCACATTTTGTAAATTATGTCAATTTCGATTAAGTTCATAACAGAATTAAAATAAATGCAAATCAAAATATAAGAAAAATATTACAAAAAAATAGAAATTAATAATATTAGGTATTCGATGTTAGTAGTGTATTATATTATGTATATCAGTTATATAGTACCCATAACACAAGCTCTGCTTAACTTGGGGCTAGAAAATGCTGTGTGTTTTGTCCAGCATTATTATTATATTATTATTACGTTAAGGTGCTTATCGTAAGAAATCGGTACATTTATTCAAACAGCAACAGTATCTAATTACGTTAAGTTTAAATTGTAAAAGATGGTGACATATTTTATATAATCAATCCCTGAGAGTTACTAAAATTAATAGTACAAAATAATAGTCTTCAGCAGTCTTCAGCCAAACTGCCTTAAAAAGAATGGTGGTTACGTGGGTTACCGTGTATTTCAGTGCTTTTTCGTTGACCGGGATTGAAACCAGCATTCCAATTATCCCCATACAAGACACAATCAAAAGCTTCTTCGAACCTAAAAACAAAGAATCTTCCTAGTTGAAATTCCAGTTCCAGCGGCTGTAGAAAGTACACCGTATAGCTTCTTTTCAGCAGCGAAGTGCAAATTTTTACAAAACAAAGCTCTTCCCATTTTTCGATTGTAACACTAAATTTACTGAAATCAGACATTTTACTCACAGTCGTTTTTAAAATCCATGACATTTATTGTAAACACATTTATGCATTATAAATTAAATTAAAACAAAACAGAAAACAACACTGTAACAGCATGGTAACGAGTATATACAAAATTTTAACAACGCATTATTGCACATAGGTAGCGACTAAGGTGGATATTCCCCTGTTATCTTTACACAACTTTTACATTGTATTTAGGTGCTAAAAGATCACCTAAAATAAATAAATATTCGAGTTCGTAATCGATAGATAAACGAATAAAATTATGAATGAAAGCAGTCTAAACAACAAATTCTTTCGATCTTCTGTGATTGGCCTCGACAATACTAGTGTCATAAAATACTTTCAAACAATATTTTAACTCCTTTGTTTACAGTAAAAAATGATTTCCAGAACTGAGTATAAGGCTATGGTATCATGTCATAAATCGGAGACAGGCCAGTTGGACTTTACCCTGTCTTTTTGTGTAAGAACTGCAAAATTTGATTGGTGACAATAAACCTAGGTGATTATTTGATTAAGAAATATGTACATGGAGGATGACTCGACAAAAGTCAAAATAATAAAGAATTGCTCAAATTATCATTACCTAAGCACTGCTTATACTAATAGGGAGTTTAACCTTACCATCCACTACGATAGTTAAGACCCAATAAATTTCAACACCAAATTTTATTTGCGAATTCTCTCGCGGCTTTTGGCTTGACGAACAACGGCGTCACGAGCCAACACAAATTATTTTGGCTCTCTATAATTCTACCTGAGCTATAACTTCCCTAATAAATTGATCTATGTAGTTAGGTGCTTGATAATTAGGTATTGTAAACAATAAGACACACACATGCATGGGCAACTGATGGCATAGTAGGTACTTACTACAAGACAAAGGATGAGTGGCGATGATATAAACACTTGAATTAAATGATGTGCTAGCATAAAATGAACGAGGACACAATAATTTTGCAATCGTGGCTTCTGCCGCCGCATTTCATTGAGTGGATCAATAAAATAGAAACTAAATAATGTTTCTTACAAAAAATTAATTCCGACTTCAAATTTCGGAATGTTAGTGTGTTGTAAGTTTTATGGGACAATGTAATCTCTCGTTAGCAAAACCTTATGGTAACCTCAAAAGAAAGGAAGAATCATTGAAATCTAATACAAATTAGCGAAGATATCGGTAGGTACCTAAAAAAACATAGTCGGATAGAGCCTCCTCCTTCAAAATTCGGTTGACAAAGACCTTACATTTTCGGTTTCGAAAATTACGCTTTTCAAATATTCTATGTTAAAAAAATATTTGTTGTTAAAAATCAGTGAGCGGTTTCAAGGATTAATCTCAGTTCAACTAAGTTAAAGTTTCGTAACTTAATGAATAAAATAACAAGCTCGATATGTGCGTTTAAAGATAGTATAATGTATGTCAAGTTTACGCTTTTCGCTCGAAACAAGTTTTATACGTTGCCATTGACATTTTGTTTTGATGATAAATAGCTCAATCGCTAAATAGCTTGTGGGCATATCCCTCATGAGATAAAAAAATCGGGGGTAGGCCTGCATCCAGCTGTGAACTATAATGTTGAGGTTGAGGTTAAATAGCTCAGGTATTAGTATCCAGTTAAAATTTCCTTTAAAATGGCCTTATCCAATACGGATAAGGCCCTTCTCAGTTGGTGTGTATAGTTGGTTGTAATCGTACCCATTGTGTTGGATAAATTACAGAAACCTTAAATGAAGGGCGACTGATAAACATAAATTAACAGTGGAGAGCGGATAAAATTTCTACTCTATTAAATGGATCTTTGTGTTATTTGAGTCAATAAAGTAATTTAATTTAAAAGTTTGATTTGGATTTTGCTTTAACTAAAAAAAATAACACGATAACGCATGACTAACATGCTAAACGTTTCTTGGTCACATCTTTATTTTATAACAGTAAAGTAAGTAAAAAAAGTAACTAAGTAGGTACCTATATATTTTTATATATTATGCAATCTTTATTTTGATGTCTATTTTAATTTCAAGAATTTGATTTTTCCAATTATAAGTAGGTAGGTAGGTTATTCAACTGTAGTCAAGGAAATAAATATTTATTTGATATTAGCAATATATCATCCCATTTTGGCTAATTACACATGTTTCGTGGCACTCTTCATTTATTCTAAAATATTAGTCCATTCAATGTCCAGTCAATGAGGCCCGTAGTACATCTCCGCCGTGAAATCATACCGTAAAGCGGGTTCTGCTGCGCAACATTATACTATTGGCGCCGTTCGAATAACGGTTTATAAATTTGTCAACTGTCACAAGATACATGCGATACAAACACGGTATTGCAGCGAAATGGTGGATCGAGCGCGGAGATGTAGCTTTCTTTCAAGCAGATCGGAGGCAGAATCGCGCGATAAATGAGGTAGAGTCGTAGTCAAATCTATGAACAGACAGTTTCACCTCGGTTACGCTTGTCGTACAACGAACAAATCATGGCGATACTACTGCGGTTCCACTGTATATGATTTCGCGGCGTAGGTGTGCTACGGGTTCTTATTGTAGGTATAACAGATTATGACTGAAAATACAAATAATATATTACTTGACATCAAACACACAAATTATTAAATTTACAAAATACAAGACTTCCGGAACTGGGCGGCTTCCTTCAAAATTAAGTAAGTATACCTATCTAATGTTAAATACCTAATACTTTCAATATTTTCTAAGTATTTTATGTCTTAATAGCCATTCAAGACGTCAATTAATTATACCTCTAGATACAGAAGAAGTAAGCGCAGTTAAGATTACGAAGATACTTATTAGCAATTAAACGGTAAGGTGTGGCAAAGTATTTTTGATAAAAAGGTCAAATATCTAACCTTCAAAGATTTCGACAAAGCCCAAACCCACGTGGGAACAGTAGCTTACTATTTCTATGGTCTTAAATAGAGAGGTTCGTTGCTAAGATTGAAGAAGCTATTTATAAAATACTAACTTAACTATGTAAAGAATAACAATTACAGTTCACTGGAGAAAACATTACCGTGAGTCGATACTCGTGTGAAAATACCTACCATACTGGTATATAAAAAATTTAGGCTCCGGAGGTGCCCATGGCTTCGAAGAAACTTTATAATGTCAAAATATATATTAGTCATTAGGTTCGGTAATTCTGTAAGCAACCGTTCAGCGGCCATTTCATTTTATTTCGATAAATAATTAGTCGGAGGCTCTTGTTCATACTTGGAGACTTGGTTGGTAAATATATGAAGCGTGGCTGTTTTTCCTCTTTTTGACGTTACACTGCCTTTATAGGAGTATTAAGAAAAATAAACGAGACCTTGTTGAAAACGGAAAAGTAGTTCAGGCGAAAACACAATACCGACTACAAATTCTGATAACCGCTGGAAAGTTATGGTTCTCGAGTGGCGGCCGCGATGCAATGCGAAACGGAGTATTGGGAGACCATCAACTCGATGGACCGACGACATCATAGCGGTTGCGGGAGTTGAAAGATGGAGGCGGCTCAGGACAGCTCTTTGTGGCGTCGTATTAGGGAGGCCTATGTCCAGCAGTGGACGTGTATGTTCTGATATGATGATACATAAATTCTAGCCAGACCAAACTTCCTCTTAAACACCCTACGTTACGTAGGACAGTAGAATTGGCCTGCGGAGTTATAGGTGTGTGCAGAAAAGTTTAGGCCTCTCTTTTCTGATTTGAAGTTTTATGTATACCTATATGTTTTATGTCTTGAGACGATTTTCCTCCAATATTTTAATGTTATTATCAGTGGTATGTCGCCATGATGACCTTCATGAAGCAAGGTCATCATGAAGCTCCTCTCAACAATCCGAATGCATAACATCATAACCATCCTCCATTGGTAGTCGTGTAAAAAATTACGGTATTTTTCCACAAGTTTTTCCACATTTATTTGCCGGTCTATATTACCTAGGTATCAGCAATAAAACTAGACCCCAACAAGACCAATCAATCTTTACTTAAAAGATCAAATTGCTATAAGCCCATTATCTCCTACCTGTAGATAATATTGAAACTTAATTTTTATTGCTCCTTAAATCTGACATACTATTTGTTAAAGAACGTTTTATTTTGAATACCTGGAACTTGTTTACAAGCAAAACATAAAAATGAAAAAGTTCAGTTGTTGCCCTTGCCCATTAAATATTGGTCTTATAGGAGTCAATTAAATATTGGTCTAATCCCCTTATATAAGATACATCAATTTCCATGGATGTCCCTTTACTCCTAGTATTTTTTTACATTATAAGAGTTCGAAGATTTTAATATGGCGGGTGGACCTTTGAAAATTTGTTTTATTTTTCGCGGCGCACAATGAAAGTTGTACATTATATGGATAGAGAACATATACAAATGAAAATTTTCTGTAATCTTATGTCCTAACGTGTCAGATTCTGAAATACCTATTTAGATGTGAAACTACCTACTGGTCTATTTTTTTTCATATGTATTGTATCACTTAAACTGTAGAAAAACCAAGAATTAACTTTTATTATTTATTTTTAGTGCATTTTTCAAAATTAATACCAAAATGTTCATTCCCCTTTGAATTTGACTTGCTTTATTCTACCTGGTTCTATCAGTTTTTATTATATAACACGATTAAAAAATTACAGTAGAAAGGTTACTTACACTCGAGCTGATGATCATCAGATTGAAATTAACGGAAAAGCACAGAAGGTCAAAAATTTAATTCATTTTGCCACAAATTTTAACTAAAACGGACAGAGTTAGTTACAGAGTGCATCGAAAGTACCGTGACATTTAGAATCGATGATGGTATTCTTATTTTTATGAACAAGATACCCTTTATAATTTACGGCTAAGAGTTTTGTCGTAAAATTATATTTATCACTGTGGCCTCTAAACATTACAAGACACCTAGCTCGCTAGCATGAGCCTTCTACACAAAATTACTTCTGAGGAAGTTTTCAAGATATTTTCGTAGTTACTAGTGTAATAAACATAATCTGAGCTAAACTTTTCTCTGGCAAACGGATTTTTTTAACATGAATAAGAAAGAAAATAACAATAACCAAAAAAACAATTCCAACTAGGAAATTTCATAAGTTCACTAAGTTTTCGACTTCGGCGGTAAATTTTTGGGAACTTATTTCATGTCGTAGAGAGATACCCAGAGTGCGGGGAAGCAAATTAACAAAAATTCTTACAATTACAATTAGTGTTCACTTCATCATGATTAGAATACCAATTTAAAAATGAAAGAAGGGCTTACCTAGATGTAATTTTCTCCAGTTCATTCGTAGATATTTGGTAAAGAAGTCTTGGCTAGCTAATAGCAAAATGGCAATTTCTAATATACTTAGTCAATTTGTTTAGCTATGTAGCGAGTCGAATCTATGAGTTGTGAGAAAGTTTGGTTTTACTGTCTATTCTTGGGAAATCTTTCGATACGGTTCTTCACATCAGCCCTCAGAAAACGAAAGTTCAAAGTGATCAGTGCCTTCGCTATGTTATCTTTGCATTTTAAATCGAAAGTATGTTTCGATCTATTGGAGCTATATAATTTTTTCCAGATTATTTCATGTAATTGATGACATAAAATAAAAAAAATAAGTTGAACCAAAGAAGGAAGCTGTTTACGTTCAGATAATTGAGGTTATCTGCAAGGTTTGTTCTAAATAAAGATAATCGATAGTTTAAGAAAATTTATTGACAATTACTTGATTTGTTCACCTTGTAAAAGTTATATAACGTATAGGTATCATACGTTGCCTGTTGTCAACATTTTTTATTACCACTGTTTAGCTAGACTCCTATCACTTAAGACGATACCCCGATCCAAACTAGCGCCGCCACATATTCTATCATAATTTTGCATTGAACAAGGGCAATTTCAAAATTTTCAATGGGTAGTTTTTGATGCCTATAATAAGCTATTTTTAATGCTTCTATAATAGTTTATTTTGTATAGTCTTAGTTTATGCAAAGATGCAAATTGAGTTTGGTGGCCACAAAGTGCAACATAGTATCTCTGCCTAAACTATACAAAATAAAACTATTATAGAGGCATTAAAAAAGGTTAAAATAGGTATCACAAACTGCCCATTGAACATTTTGAAATTACCTTTGTTTTACGAAATAATAAGATAAAATAGGTGGTGGCGCTAGTTTGGCTCGGGGTATAGTCTTAAGCTCTGATTATAAGCAAGTATTTGGCATGTTAGTGTTAAGTGGTCGGTTTCATTCCTGTACCTACTTAGTTCCGAGTCGTATAATGATAGGTAGGTTGGTCAGCATTGATTTGGAGTAAATAAAACGTTTGGCTCAAGGTTATAGGTTACTGGCATTTTGTCAACTTTTTCGGAACTTCCGAAATGAATGTTGCTTTTGAATCGGAAACGTAATAAAACCTTAAAAGGACAACGGATGCAAAGTCATATTTTCAAGTTCCTTTCTAAGTGGGTATGAAAATTCCTACTTCCTTGTTGCCAGTTTTAATAACAAGTTTATATTATTTTGTCAGGTTTGTCCTCTGTTTGAATGTATAACAACAAATTGTAATCGTCGCATAGCATCGCAACATTGAACTTGGTCTCGGAGTGACGATGACGTCGTCAGCCGGATGATTGTGTCGCAAGTCGCCGGCAGAGTCTCGCAATTTCAAATTATCGCTGTGGCAATACCACAACCGTCTCATCTCTTCATCCTAGTTTGTACCAAAGTTGATATTAAGCCTTATAACATTTGACATCTTAATCTCAGCCATGTACCAAAGTTGGTATTAAGTCTTTTAATATTTAACATCTTAATCTTAGCCTTGGACTTGTGAAACTTATTTACCTATAACTACTTTAGTATTACTTTTACTTACGGATACGGATATAAAACCTGCGTTCAAGAAATGTTATCATGTGTGTGCATGATCTACTTTTAAGTTTTTTTACTCTACATAGTTCCATTTTCCTTGTATGTCTGGAATTATATTATTAAGCTGTGTGTGGTATTTTGACTATCCATAATCTTACCGATTCGACTTCATCACTCAGTAGAATTGTAGATAATAATGTACAAACATATTACGTAATTGTGGTTTAGTATACCAAACGAATTTGTAAAGATTAATCCTGAGAAAAAACTAGTCGGATCCTGTACAATGTTTTCATTCATACTTATACAATGAAATACAAGTTACGTCAATTTAATACATATATAAGAAAGGTTACTTACCTACCTATTATCCAAAACTAGTATACGACAAAAAGCAAGTCTTGTGTGTTTTTCAAATAAGCTTACCTACTCATTATTGGCCAGTTTATAGCTATTGAACACTACTATTCAAATAATAATTTGCCGTTTTTTTTGTGTGATCAATCAGCCAAATTGAAATACCTACGTTGGTAATTTAGCCACTCTTGTTCATAATTGTATCATAATAATTCTAAGTGGGATAATAATACTAAAACTAAATTGGATTTTTTTTGCACATGCCTTCTATAAACGCACCCGTAATGTAGGTAGTTCCCCTTCAGTTCCAGAACCGGTATCTACATTCTTAATTTTTGCAGTTTTCGTTAGATTCACATAATTATAGAAGTATCACATTTTGGAATCTTAATTGACAACAAGTTTTTAAACAATGTCTGGTAGTTTTAATTAATTTTTAATAAGTTCATTATTATAATTGAGTATCTTATCTACTCAACTAAACACACCTTACTTATTTATATATTTAGAGACCTTAATTTAATTTTACAAAATTATTTTTGAGAAAACCTTTTTGTAAGTGGAAAATTAGTCATAGTCTTATTATTATTAATTAGCCTATAAAATAAGTCGATCTGTAAACGGAAAATTAGAAAAAATAGCGTGATGACGAATCCGAAGGTCAAGTTCATGGAAAGTACGATGAGTCACATAATGGCGTGGAAAATATAGATCTATCTGTATAATCATAAAGCAAATGGTAAAATAAATATTCTAGCGGAAATTTTAAATCGATTTGATCGATCGATGGAAAATCGAATAGTCGAAGACTGAGTAACCTTATAAATCTGTGGTATTGTTGTTCTGGTTCTTTGTAAACAAGGCAAGGCGCTACGTCACTGATTCTTGCCTGATGCTTTGTGGGGATAGGAAATCATGGTAATACCAGATTTTTTTGCAAAGATACGATACCGTTTCCACTATCTTTAAGATTCTACTGCTATTCAAATATGAAAACTAGGTTTCTTGTGCTCCTATACCTAATATTCCATTTCATTCTGTATAAAAGCGACAAGATAGTTTTTTCATTATTTGCATATGTTTGATGAAAAAAATATCTAAAATATCTCATTTTGATACATATTTGCCTTCTTCTCCGAAGCAATATGACTTACTGACTTGATTGTTATATTGAAAAATAAAGCAAAGACAGGGTAATACGTCAAAAATAAACATTTGATTACTTGAACAGCAATATTTTAATAAATCTTGTTTTTTGCACACGCGGTCTGCCTGTCCCTCTACTATGAACGTGAAATCCTTGCCACAAAATGGAGTCGTTAGTAGCCCCTTAAATAGTGAGGGACGCCGTTATTATGTTTACCATCTAGATATTCTCTACTAGATTTTACTTACGCATGTCTTCGCTCACAATTTCGTCTTATAAAAACTAGCCTACTTTAGTAGAGTAGATAATTAGTGTTCTTCACCAGGATGCAATGTTATAGACAAACAGAAATAGTATTTCGCATGGTGTTTCGCATTAATAAAAATATTATAGTTTGATATTCATAAAGTAATATCAGTCATCTAGTACCCATAACACAAGCTCTGCTTAGCTTGGGGCTAGATGATGCAGTATGGATTAACAGCATTATGAATTTAGAGAAATCAAGTTAATTAAATAGTTACGTTTGGTTTTGAAAAGTTGTTACAGAATATGTCTATTATAATTATCTAGAATGGAATTATGGAATCTAATTCAAAAAATCAAAATTTTTTTAGTGCTTGCTTACAGTTATTTTAAGAGCAACCCGGGTTTAGGTAGTAGATTAACATTTGTATATTTTAATAAAGAATGCATTAAAATACAATAGGTCATAAATGCAATGTTTTGCAAAGTTTTCATACATCCTGAACGAGATAATCTATGTAGTTAGGTATACTTAATATTCTAAACATGTCGCTGTTTAATAATTTAAGTAGTAAAACATAGGTAAATTGTGCTTTTGTGTCATAAAGTTTGCACATTGACCTAGTGTTATTGTTTTAGTACCCAATTTAGCACTATAAATTCTTCTATTGTTATTCTTATTCTTCATTTATAAATATTCATGAAATATAAGTTTCTATTTTTTTTTATAATTTTTAATATTGTTCTACTTTTTAAAGGTAACACTATAAACTAAGAATTAAGTTTTAATTGTTTTTATGATTATCAAAATTTTATATCTACCTTAAATCTAACGGCGCGAAAATCCGGTAATTCTTTATTTATAGGTTTTGACCTTAACTCATTTATAAATTAAAAATAAAACATAAGTTTAAAAATTTCTTATCACGTTCTGTAACACGTTAAATTTAAAAAAAAACCAGGATAATTTATTTATCTATGCTAACGACCAGCTTAGCCAAAACTAGACAGATAGGTCATATTAAGATTCGCAGTTATCTACCGATTCAAATTATAGAGGCAATGTACCTACATAAAAGACGTATTCTCTAAAATTATTGGTGTTCGTAACTATGGCATAACGTTATCTACATAATGTTTAGAGGTATAATTAGCACTTATCTGTTAGAATTATGTAGGTAACGTGATTTGAAATTATAAAAGCAGTTTTATTCTCTACGATGATTATTCACGAAAGTGAAGAAGAATCCTCTTTGTGGATGGATAATTGTTTTGTTATCACTGGTATTAATACGTATCTGTTGAGCTACCTGTTTTGAATCAGTGCGTCTTCTATGCGTCTTTTATGCGTCTCAGCTCCGTAGGTCATGACGGGTGTCATGACCTACGGAGCTGAGACGTGGACACTCACGGTAGGGCTGGTCCACCAGTTCAAAGTTGCCCAGCGAGCTATAAAATAAATAAAAATAAAATAAATAAATAATGCTGGACAATTCACACAGCATTATCAAGCCCCAAGCTAAGCAGAGCTTGTGTTATGGGTACTAGATAACTGATATACATAATACTATACAATACATAGATAGATATTTTTTATTATAAATAGAAAACGACCATATGGAGCGAGCTATGCTCGGAGTTTTTCTGAAGGATAGGATTCGTAACATACATCCTTAACTGCTTAGCTTCGGTTGTGCGAACCGCAGAGGCGCGCCTGCTGCCGCCGCTGCTCAAAAGTCAAAAGTTCTTTATTTCTATAAATACAAAATTGTACACATAGAAAAAGTCAAATTCTTAAAATAAAACACTGACACGGAAATATAGTGATATTTTTTATTTCAATAATCTGATATTTTGTAGTAAGCCTTTTTGCACAGAAAAGTTTTGATAATTTATTTGAACAATTTTTTGCTCTATTCTGGTCTCTGGGACATGTGCGTCGTAGGCCATGAAAGTGTTAACTACTTATTATAAGTGCAACGTATCCAGGTACCCTTGATGAGTCGTCTTCTTCTCATTGTTTAGGTATCTCCACAGCAGCTATTTCATTACATTATGTTCGACTTGTGTGGCATAATCACGTCCAACGTTTGAAGTATAGGCGCGGCAAGCTATGCTTGTAGAGTTTTTAACAACCACCCTGTAAACTCACACATTTGTAAACAAACCAGGTTGATAGATTTGAATGGTAATTTTTATTTTATTAGTCGGTATTGTATTGTTTGTTATAAACACAAGAAGCGTATGTCGCTATAAATATGCAAAATAGGTATATTTAAGAATTGAATACCGTTTACCTCTCAGTCTTTATTCTGAGATTTACTAATCACTTATGACTTTTCTTGTATTATAGAGTTATTATGTATATCAGTTATCTAGTACCCATAATCGACGACCTCAGTGGCGCAGCGGGCGAGAGTCTGCCTGCGACGCAAGAGGTTGCGGGTTCGATCCCCGCCGCGGAACAAATTTGTGTACGATCTGCAGAAATTTGTTCCGTTGGTCTGGGTGTTTTCTATGTATAATAAAAAATATCTATCTATGTAATGTATAATATTACGTATATCAGTTATCTAGTACCCATAACACAAGCTCTGCTTACCTTGGGGCTAGATAATGCTGTGTGAATTGTTCAGCATTATTTATTTATTATTTATTTATAACACAAGCTCTGCTTAGCTTGAGACTAGGTGATGCTGTCTGAATCGTCCAGCATTATTTATTATTTATTTATTAATCCCATAGGTACCACCACCACAACCCCCGTCATCTCTTTCTATGATCCACCTGTTCTATGGTTTTGACTCAATCAATGAATCCCGAATGATGATTCATAATATTGTTATTCTAGCTGCTCGTATCTTTTTACCGTATTTTTCCGCGTAAACAAGAGAAACAAGTTTAAATGACAGAGTAGATTTTGGTTAATTGTTGAATGATTTGATAAACAGCGGCGCAGTATAGAAAAATATTGTTTATTAATCATAATGACCCAGGTAAATGCCTCTGTATGTTTCCACGTAGATGATTCTAGAGGTGGTTTTACGTCATAACTTCAATTACTAGGTACTTGGTTGTAGTGTGTACTTACATTAGACACGAGGCGAGCGTACCTGCGACGTCAGATTGAAGTTCAATGATCTCTTTAATTATAACGTTTGCAAATTCTGGAACCAGTTTTGTTTGGTTTACTTTTTATGAGACCCAGATTTGATGACGATTTTCCGTGGTACAATTCATAAATCGCTTAAATTATAATAAATTTTATACGTACTTATTTTGTACTTGTTATTCAATTTATTATAATTGAAACAAATTCAATAATGTTTGCTTTTATTTCTTTAGAAACAAGACATCATTACAGGATTTGCTTAACCCTAGAAAATGCTCTATCTCAGAAGGTTACATTATGTCAGGTAATCTAAGCCTAACTTGAGTTAGTCCTAAGTATTTGATTATAATGCAGATGGTTGTTTCGTACTATTTAATAATCATTAAAACATTATGAGCAAAATAGAATAAAAGTAATCTTAATCATGAATGAAAAAAATAATTCGAGTCCACAGAAAAGAAAAAGGAGGTGGAATAAATTGTAATAAAATTAAAAAAAAATTAAAGGAAATGTTTTGAAAAGAAGATGTAGACAGTGTTTTAATATATAAAATATTTTTATAGAAAATATAGAACCCATTATTGTGACTTATTTGCCCTGTAGGACATTTTACACGTATGTATATACAATATGATCTGTCCGAAGCTGTTGTGTTTTGCAAAATGTTGATTGTTTCGCTGTGCCTACCCAACCAATGAAACTGCTTCCATATGGGCACAATTGTCGGTACATAGAATATCCAAAGCACGTATATGTAATTAACCTTGAATAAACAGCTAGTCGGAATCCCTCGTATATACACCGACGTTTGCTCCCACAATAAGTAGGTACATCAATTCAGAATTAACCAACGGAGTTCTGACATTTTTTACTACATACATATGAGTAACATGAGTAACACGGGCAAAATGGCTTGTTTCTTAATTAATTATATATTAATCGGTTCCAGGCTAGATATTTTTTATAATAACACATATTTTACACAAATTTTGATAAAATTATAATAATAAATTTAACATGACAGTCAGGAAGTTGGAATCTTGCAATATCTTGCAAAATCTTAAATGTTCACATTTAATTTCCTAGAAAAAAAAAACAAGTTTGGTTACAACTAGCTAATGCATAAACTTAAACACAAAATAAGTAATTTCGGAAATACATTATTTATCATTTCCTAATATGTTTTTCTTTCTGACAAAATTATGGGCATAATTAAAACAAGGACGCTTAAAAATTCAGCATTCCTACCCAAATTGTTTAGAAATACTCTTATATCTTAAAGTTTGATATTTACGTAGGTAATGTTATTATATTATAAGAATTCACATCGAACCAATAAACTAGGTACTTATGAGTTTTTTTTTATTATTACGTTTAGCCCACAACCTACCGCATGAGTAAAATTTATATAAATATGGGTTTCTGACTAAAATCTACGTAAGTTAACTTAGTATTGACCTTGCTTACACAGCTGATGCAGTTTTTCATGCATGTTATGCAGACAGCAAACTATGCAAACTATTTTGGCTTTGCTCACATAGTTTACGCAGTTTTTCATGCATGTTATGCAGACTGTAAACTTTGCAAATTAGTTACACATGTAGAATAGAATAAAAAAAACATTTTTTACACAGATACGTAACACAATTATAAAATAAATAGACATAAAACAAGAACTGTATTTTCTACTAGCGGTCCGCCCCGGCTTCGCACGGGTAGTTATTTTAGCAATAAAGCTCAAATTGACTACGTTTTAGTTACAAATCATTTGTATGGGAAAAAGAAGGGCTATTTTTAGGGTTTTTCCAGCAATAATTCTAATTTTTCTCGCTGTAAAAACCATCCTTGAACTTCAACGAACATTTTAAAAAAAGATTTGGCCAAATTGGTCCAGGCGTTGTTGAGTTATGCGCTTACCAACACATTTTGCGATTCATTTTTATATTATAGAAGATGTATATAAAAAAACTGAGTAATGTATTGTTTTATGTATATCAGTCATCTAGTAACCATTACACAAGCTGTGCTTGGGACTAGATAATCCTATGTGGATTGTCCAGCATTATTCTAATCTATTGAAAAAAACATGGAGGTAAGTGGCACAAAATGTGTAGTAAAAATAAGGTGGCACTGCCTACAATGAGCATGCCGAAATATGGTTTGGCTAAGCATGTGCTAAACATTTTGTGCACAGCGCTGTTTTTTAGCCTAAGACTTTTACTTATTTAAACTATGCGAGCTAAGAGCTACGTGAGCTTGGCATACGAGCTGACACCCGCATATTTTTAAAACTAGACAGGAGAAAATTACAATTGAAGAATAGAAACAAATTAGAACATTGTAATAACAAGCTAACTGCACACAACATGTATAATTCCTGCACCTCTGACGTAGGTAAATCAGCCATAAAAGGCATGATATAGTTGCGACAATCAGGTAAAATGTGAAATAACCGGATTATCGTCTATAATTATAAATACTAAGCGATCGCCGTACGGACAACCTTGATTCTGGGCTGCCCACACGGTGTTATGAAAGTTATATCAGAGAAAGGTCACTGCCGACTTTTATTTGTATTCCACTTGTGAATGTAAATGACGTAGGTTAAGCCTTGTCGGTATTTGCACCTAGACGTAATGCCGTGTGAATTTACGGAAAAATTATTGGATAACGGAAATGGAACTTTGTATATTAGTTGCTCTTAATAAGTATCTAAGTTACAACGTTTTATCGAGGAGAAGAAGCTTCAGGACGAGCATCACGTAAAGAGCATACAACTAAAGGTGCCTATTGAATTTAATTTAATTAGAAACCTCAATAACTAAATTAATAGCTCTTTAAAGATGACGGGCTTTTGACGCAACTTAATTGCAAGTATTCAAAATTTATTTGATGTCAGCCTTGCTTCTCTTTGAGATGGCATTGCAAAAAATTATCGAGAGGGCTATTCGTGCTTGAGAAAACAGTCGGGTGGCCTTCTGAGTGATATTCAATCTCACGCTCCAAACAGTGAAATAAAACTACACAATACCCACGCCTCATATGATTTTAGAGATACATTTTATACATATTATCGAAACACGTGATAATATTGATAAGCATAACTATTTAAAAGAACCATTAGAGAATTTTGGTAGGTAGGTAATTAGATCTCAGCTCTTATCGGCCAAGTCATAAACATAAGTTGGCTTTTCACAATATGATAATTTTAGAGTAAGATTGTAATTTTTTTACTTGTAAATTGAGTGTTATACATAATGAGGCGATTTATCTGTTCAGGAGGGTTATCTCGAGCATTTTTGTTTAAATAACCGGAGCTAGACGAATGGCTGCGAGCGATAAACTGTTCGTGGAAGTACCTAAATAAAATAAATATCTACATGTAGTGGTACTTTACACAGCATCAAGCACCAAACTGAGCAGAGCTTGTGCGATGGGTAACAATGACTATAATTTACTTCACAAAAACATTAGTTTTATTATGATGAACTGGTAAAAGCTATGTCTAGGATTCTTTAATACCACAATCAAAGCATCAAGACGGCTAAAATGATGAGATATCAAAATACAGACTACATTTTTCAAGGCATTCTGTGCCCCATTTTGTAAAAAAACAAGAGTCGCACCAAAAAATATAAACAGATCGAATCTGGTTCGAGTCAGGTTTTTACATTCATTAATTAATTACTTGTTTTGTAAATATCAGTCTAGTAATAATGTAGTCCACGTGAACCTAAGCTGGGTGGGCAGCGAGTTCATCGCACACATGGCTACCTCGTATGAATTTGCATTGCGGTCCGCCCTGACATTTCATGCACTTGACTTGGTGAGAGGCGGCTACAGTGTCCAAAACTTCTCATTCTACTGTATGCGTACACGTGAAATGTTAGTTTTGTGTTTTTTTATTAATTAATAAAATTAAATTGTATCTGTGTAATTTATGGTATAATTTTTTGGGTAAGATTGTTTTGAATTCTTGGGGCGGAAGTGGCTTTAATAAATATGAAACATACATACGAAAAGACTTTTCAGGACTTATCATGAAATATTTAGGTTACAATTTCCTAGAATTTTATAAAATTCAAAAATTTATCACTTTAAAATAAATAAAATATGTACTATCTACCTACCATAAAAATGTGGCTTAGGCGTCAATTCTTCTAACCTTTCTAATTCTACCTCGACCTTTAATATCTGTAGCAGAATAAATTTTCCTAGATTGTTGTGTAGCAGAAGAACTAATAAACATAAAAAAAGTTTTTCAGACGTTTTCTAAATTTTTAAAAGAAAACCAACAAAAGTGTATCAAATTGTCCTCTACAGGGAACATGCTTTTGTTTTCTTAATTCTTTGGTTTCCTTTTATGTTTACGGGTACGATTTAATGTATTTTGCTTTGGGTCAATATATCGGTGTTATGTTTTTTGTTTACAAGTTTAAATAGCTTAAAAAGCACAACAGTGAAACTTGCTTAAAAAATTTAATTGCAAACATTTCATCAAGTCTACAGTGTTACACCAATTCTCGGTTGTTATTTCCAATTTTTTTCTCTCTGTACCTACTTTCTGTCTATTGATGTACTTACCTTTTTCTTAAGATTTACTTTTGTGTTGTGTTTTGCATCTTTATATTATATTGTATTATGTAGATCAGTCATCTGGTACCCATAACACAAGCTCTGCTTAGCTTGGGACTAGATGATTTTGTTTTTTTATTTATTATATCGAATGTTTTTTTTACAGTGAAAATGGAGGTGTTAAATTCGGTGGCGGCTGGCTACCACGACTTGATGGACAATAAGAGCGATCAGAGGGTGAAGGGGTGGTTTCTTATGTCCTCCCCGTTGCCTACGCTTGCTATATGTCTCACATACGTCTTCTCTGTTAAAGTAAGTTTTTTTCTATCTTCTTTATTAATTAAAACGATTTATTTCTTCTTTACTATTAAACTCTTCATCTTAATTATTTCAGTTTATTGGTAAGTCAATACCACTCAAATTCTGAGATATTCTGAATATTAAGACTCTGATATTAAGACTAAGTTCTTATATTTTGGTAGATAATGTTTAGTTTTATTTAGTTGTTTGATCTTTTCTAACATATTTGGACCTCGGGAGTCATCTACTTTATTTCTTAAGCTTTATACAATAAAAGATGTTATTTTTATGTTCTAAAGTGCGGCTTTTCAAAGTATTCGAGCAACAGTGTCTACAAGTCGCAGTTTATATGAGAATCAAGTCATGTTGATAGTCATAAAACACAATAGTTACACATTTTTACGAGTTATATGGAACTGCTTACATTCGCTTGGTACTTGAATTTATCACATTTTTTACTAAAATATTCTGTTGCTAGTTTTAAACTTTACATGTTTTACAATAAATGTGCTCATAACATTGTTTGTCATCCTCGTTAGCAAACGCGTCATATAAGGTAGATCGAATGCTGACGTTACACACTTGCCCAGATTGTGTATCATTACATTACCATCAGGCTGTTTCCTATAGCAGATACCTTTATTGAGCAATTCAAGTTACAAATGGCTGACGCTTGACGACAGCTGCTTGCTTGTTTATTTACTTTATCACTAGATACCTCGTCTGAGGTTTTTTTCTGTTTACATTGAAAGCTGAATTTTATATGTCCAATTAAGTTTTTTCCACAATAGGCTTGATTATCTATATGGGCTATATTACATATAGCAATTCCATTCACGTTACAGTTTAGTTCGTCATAGGGAATCGAATGACGTACACTACTAAACATTTGAGATTAACTACTTGTAATAAGCTAATAAGGTACACTATTGTATGTATTACAGGGTTTTTAATAAAAGATTTGGTCCTATTTAACTTTTTTGTACGGTCATATTTTAGAAGAATATATATTTTTATTATTAGTATTTTGCAAAACAAGTAGTGCTGAGTAATCCAGTAACACAAATATTATAAAAAGGTAAAATTTATGTATTTGTAAACTCTCTGGAACTACGGGAACAATTTTTAAAATTCTATCACAAATATATGTACAAGAAAGCTTCGTTGTACCTACCTGATTGACATATGATTTGTTCATAATCATAATTCTTTATTTGCTGAGATGTAGGTACAGTACACGTTGTTCTATCAAGGTGCCGCATGAGTAAAGCCGAGTACAAAAGCTAGTATTATTATAAAGATGGCGTTATTTTACTACTTGAGAGTTGTTTTATGTTCTTCCGCAGTTGATATTCTTACTAAGACAAAGTCGCATTTAATCTACGTATCTTATTTAAATAAAGCGGAAGTCAACTGGTCAGACAAGCAAATAGGATATACGTTTACAAGACGGCCTCTCTGATAAATCTGTCGAGCAGACTGTGATGTTTTTCATTGAGATTCTAGTTTCTGAACGAAAGCAGCTAGAGCTGCTGCTATGTATATGATTAGGGTAGGTAAACACCCTAGGCAAAGAACCTAGGTGCCATGGAAAGTTTTTGTTCGGTACATGGGGTTGCCTGGGAGAAATCGCTCTCAGCGATAAGACCGCCTATTGTACTGATAGTTTTTAAATTAAGGTTTATTTTTGTTATTATTTTTAATTTAAGTGCAATAAAGTGTTTATTCATTCATTCATGTAGTACTTGTACCGAACTAAAAGTACTTTCATTTATTTACTTGGCCTGATTTAAGCAAAAATGATCCAACACACACAAATCATTTTGGGATAAGTTAGAGGCGTTTCTCTGGCTTTCTTATGCGAGATGTTGTTCTTTTAATCAAATATGTGTACTTAAATATTTTACAATTATAAAAAAATCGTCAAAATTGTCATCGACAGTTGTGGGTTGGAACATACGAATTTTCCTCATTTGTGAACATAGAGGTTATGAGAAATTGATATGTTATAATTATAATATACCTTATACTGATTGCATAGGTTACAAAAACCGCGAAATTGACGAGGTTGTAGGTTGCATCATTTTTGGATAAATCGGTCCACTTAAGCCTCGTTGCCAGTTAAGCCATTTTGTTGCGAATTCTGGATGTTTTCTATTTAAAATAAAAAAATATCTAAGTATGTGCTATGATTTACGACGTATTAAATGTAACAGTTAACTAGTACCCATAACATAAGCTCTGCTAGGTTTGGGACTAGATGATGCTCTGTGATTTCCGATTTGTATAGTATTATTTATTGATTTTTAAATGTAAAGATGAGTTTTCCTGTTTAAAAAAAATAAGATTATTCTAAACATAAATAATGACAACAGTCTGTGAAAACCTTCATGTAAAAGTTGCCTATATATACAATATACAAATTCAAAACCTTTACACCAAACACATTCAAAATAATATGATCTCTAGGAATAAACCTGCATTTAATCTACTTAGTGCAAACCAGAAAAACCGGAGAAACCTTCCTACTTGTTTCTTTGTTTCTGAGATCTGGCTTTTGATGTTTTTGTGTTTTGTTATTAAAATAATGTAGATTCTCGTGCTCTGAGTACAAAACCAATCTATTTACAAAACTAGCTGTTCCCGTGGCTTCACCTGTGTCATACCCCATAAGACCACCTACTTACCATGTTATGTCTAAAACGCTTTGTCATATAACTAAAACTTTTTTTTTCACCAGGTCTTGGGCCCGAAACTTATGGAGAACAGAAAACCATTCGAGCTAAAGCAAGTTTTAATTTGGTACAATCTTTTCCAAGTTATATTCAGCTGCTGGCTTTTTAGCGAGGTGAGTATTATGAATTAACTAATTTCTGCCCGCGGTTTCGCATGCGTTATTATATGGTAATGTTTTGAAGTAATTTCTATCCTATGGGAACAGATGGGATAAAAAGTAGTATATGTTTTATTCCAGTCCTAGAACTAACTAAACGGTAGCCTGACATTTTGACCACAAAAGTTTTCCTTTTCAACAATCAATCTCCTCCGGTATGCGCTGGTCCCTTAATCGTTGTAAACACCTAAACAGCTTAAACGTAACCTAAACAGCTTCGTACCACGTGACCCAATTACTAAGACTCCGCTTTCAGTTCGTCTGTCTATCTATCACCAGGCTGCATCTCATGAACCGTGATGGTTAGACAGTTGAAATATTTACAGATGATGTATTTCTGTTGCTGATATCACAACAAATACAGAACAAATATCAGTTTTTTAAGGCGGCTTCCATACAACAAACGTGTTTTTTTAACGTTTTTATAGATTAAATGTACGGTGCCCTTTGTGCGCAAGTCCGACTGGCACTTGACTAGTTTTATTTTTAAAAAGTCAGGAAAATTTGATGTCAAGTATATATTTTTGTTTATTTACAGAGTATACACAGTGGCTGGTTCACAACATACAGCTTCAGGTGTCAACCCGTCGACTACTCAAATTCTCCTGATGCATTACGGGTAAGTGACGATATCAATATTGTTTTCACCTAACAACCTCGGAAAGATTTTTTTTGTAGAAATCTGAGTGCAAAAGTGCATTTTGTCGGCTAGCGTGGAAAGATTTTTTAAAATTCGAATATCTATTCCATACTTTTCTGTACCGCAAGTACAATGAAAATGCATTAAATACTTAATCATGTCAGTGTACCAACCTCATTTCTTTGAATAATCGCACTGGCCAGCCACAGGTGGCAGCACTGGACTGAATGAAAAAAAATAAAAAACAAAAAAAATCTTATCTTTATTCAATTCACCTTCCATTTGTTTTGAAAATCGTAATTTTATTAAATATGAGAGAGTCCAGCAGCGACGAAGATATTAATATAATACCTCCAGAGTTAGTGCAAGCGGTAGCATAAAGAATTGAGTTTTCTACCGTAAAAATCGCATGAAATAAGATGTTTTTTGGCTCCTAGCGTTTTCCTCGCTGTAGTGAGGTGAAAAATTGTGTGTTTCACTCGGCAGCAAAGTTATTTTGCATGTCGTACCTTTGAAACCCTCGCTACTTTCAGGATTCTATATTTGAACCACTCGCTTCGCTCGTGGTTGAGGCATGCTCAGGTTTCAATACAAGTTCGCACCAAAATCAACTTTGCAGCTTTGCATAACAAATAACTATTTCTGTCCTAGGCCCTGGCTGTGAGCAACTGTGCTTCGTATCAATATTTTTCCATGTTAGGCTATTTCTGTAATAATAAAATACTGCGTAAAAGCTTCTTTTTTAAGTGCATTATCTTTTTTCTTATTTATCCATTTATTTTTATTTCATATTTTTGCCATTTTCCGCCCATTGTACTTGTCTTATGAAATGTCTTTTTGTAATGTTCTTTTTTTGGTGTACTTTAAAGTATTTTTGTATTGTATCGTAAAATAATACAGGTAGATTAACGATATTTTATCCAACTATAGGCCCCATAAACTATATACATACGTAGAGAATAAAAAAAGATGTTTTCTAGACCTCGGTCACATGTCGGCCGCATTGCCACTTACCGCCAGATGAGATAGTGGAAAAACGAAGGTCTATTCACGATTATAAAAATAAGAGTTTCATTGATAGGTCGACGACCGACTAACCTTCTCACTGCTCCGTCGCAATAGTGTGAAGGTTAGTTTGACTAGGACTGAGGTCCTCTAAATAAAACTAGAGTCCTGACAGGTTTCAAGTCATCGTAATTACATTTAGTTTAGTTTTGTTTATCTATCGATGGAATTTTCTGTCTCCACTGAGCGCTATTAACAAGTAAAGTACGCTGCAGAAAATCACACTAATATTATTAATGCGAAAGTTTAGATGGATGAATAGATGGGTGGTTGTTGCTCAATCACGCCTGAATGGCTGAACGGATCTGGACGAAATTTAGCACAGAGATAGATTATAGTTTGCACGTAGGTTATATTTTATCCTGGAATTTACACAGGAATGGATACCTACTACGTGGTTGAAACCACGAGGCGCTGCTAGTATTCTATATGCAGTGACAATTGATTGATGTACCTATTCCGAGTGGCTGTCTTTAGTAAATAATTAGCTTTTTTGAGGCTTTCCAAAAAATACGACAACCATAATATGACTTCCATGGACGGTTACACCACCGCTTACGCAAACATACATCGCCAAAATGGCAAAAATCAAATGGCCTTAATCAGTCATCGATAATATGACCTCCAGCGTACTTGTTTATTAGATCTCAGTTTAACTTATCTAAAAAATAACTTGAATTCTAATTAAAAACTAAAATATTTCGATTTAAGAATACTTTACTATCCTAATAAGTTGTATGAATTTTTTTGCATCACATTTTTAGTTTACGTTTTTCTGCTAATTATCATTAGCAGACGTTTAATTTATATTACACTAGCGCTCCGCCCCGGCTTCGCACGGGTATATTCTACGGCCTACGTTCATTAGGGATACTGTAGAATTCCAAAGGTGAAAAAAAAATTCTAATCGGTTAGTAGTTTCAGAGTCTATTCAATTCAAACAAACAAACAAATCTTTCCTCTTTATAATATAAATGTGTACTATATGAATATATTATATTAGTATAGACGAGCGTTTGCCTGCAGCTTTGCACGCATTTTCCGGGAACAAAAAGTGACCCATAGATATAATAATCCAGGTATAGAACTACTATGCAAAAAAACAGCTTGATTCGTTTAGTTGGTTTGTTGTCAAGAAGTAACAAACACCCAAATACATCCAACCTTACATAAAAACTTTCACAACTATTATTATGTCTTAGAGTGGTTATGATAATTTTATCGCACCCATTAGGAAAGAATAAAAATTATATGATTTGTCCATTATTATTTTACGCCCTTTGAAGAAGTTTATGCGCAGGCACACTGATCATAAGATTTTATGCAGTAACTTGAGCGTAGGCAGTTGCTTAAACTGGTTTTGCAAGATTACCTCAAGTAGCATTGACCCTTTAGCTACCACAATATCAAATACAAGCCCTGACTTTACTTGAAGTTACCAACTTAGATATAACTAAGCTAAAGGTAAGCTATACTTACGTTCAATTGTGATCATATTTTGCATGGAAACATAAGTATTCCATCATATTTATAAATAATCATAATTTTCAGTTTAGAATAGGTATTCTAGTAAACTGAAAATTAATTTCGAAAATCTGAAAAGTTTATTAATATTTTATGTTTAGGAAGGTTCCTAGGAATTTAAATTTGGACGTGGAATTATACTTTATAACCAAAGAAAATTACAATCTAGAATAATAGAAACAATTTAGAAGTAGTATTTTTACAATTGAAACAATTGAGCTAACTGCAGACTGTTGCAAACAATGTACAGGTAGCGATCCATATCAATACCAGTCGGAAGCGCCCCCAAGGCGCTGGGTGCAATGCCACCGCTGTATGGCAAATATAATGCGCTGAGCCAAATACTCTAGCTCTCGGGTCACGCATCGCAACATTTTCAATAATGTTATCAAAAATAATATAAATATTAAATGGCGTCAAAGAAAATTTTGGCTACCATTAGGAAATATGGCAATAAATAATTTCATACAGTTTTCACACTTAAGGGGTCTGATCATACAACAACGCACATTCATAATATAAGGTCGAATATCGATTCATCGTACTCCATTAGTGGCTCCTATATAAAAAGTGAAGGCCAAAAAAACCAGATTCTTTCTGCGGAATTCGGACATTATTTTTCGAATTTTTTAATTACAAAAGCCTTGATTATATGCAGGTACCTACTGAAAGCAAAATTTCAAAACTTTAAACAATATTATGATTTAGCATCTTCAAGAGCAAAATCAACAATATGAAATAGTGATTTCATCTCTCAGGTTTATAGCGCATAAACTTAAATACCTACTCACATACAGTGTCGGTTATATGTATGGAAAAATTCAAGAAACTTAGTATTCAAACTTGATTTATTCATAATTGGACTGGCTTTTCATTTTGATTGGTCTTCTTTTCGTTCACGTTTTTATTAAGATATCTCACTATACTCCGTTCTAGCGTTTTATTTACCTACTGAATGAAAGAATGCAATAAATTTTATATAATTTCATAGACTCTGTTTCCTGAATGTAGTGTTGCGAATCTATGGACACGAATAATAATCGGGGCTTGACACGAGATGTGAGCCGATCGGTGTAGCCACGCTGACGCCGAAAATTTTTTAATCGACGTCAAAAACTCAAATAATTATTCTTGACAGACAGAAATCTGACTCACAAACTCCTTGTCAGCTGAACAAATCTAATTTAAAAATTGACGACTCGTAGTGGAAACTACAGGGAGTATTTATTTAATAAATAAAATATAAAATGCGACTAACGAGAGCTTCAATCAATATTTATCGAGCATACAGATATCGTGTCTATGAAATTACCATAGACTTAGAATTTTTTCACTACGTATGTACATTCTAAGCCTATGGAAATTACCATAGACATAGAATTTTTTCACTACGGAAATTACAGTCAAAGAAAATGAACAGCTTGAACGGCGATTGTTTATTCTTTTGGGTAGAATATACAATAATGACATCGCATCGTCATACATTGCGAATAATATTGAAGAAAAAGGAATGAGTTTAAAAAAAATTACGCATTCGATGATAAAGTGACGTAATTCTACTCAAGACAACAATACCCTACAGATATGTTCTATGTACATAGAAAGTTAATAGAGAACTATCTGAATAATGACGTTGATAGACTGTGTATTTGCTTTATTAAACCAACGTGAAGCGACTTTATGTAGAAGTGTCTGTTTAGCTATCAAGCTTACGGTTTGCTCTACCAGTGTGTACAATATCTACACATACATACATCTATAAAGGCCACTATTGAACTCTAAGTATAGCACTCTCATGTATATAAACACTTATGTACCTTTAGTTACATTATGTACTTAGGGCAAGTACTACAAGTGCGTTGTTTTTTTCTTAGCCCATGCATGACTGGTTTGCTTATTGTAGCCTATAATATAATTGTATACATATTATTTTTATAAGTCGCTCAAATAGTTGCTCCCTTATACTGAGGACTTCTTCTTTGCTCGGGATAATTGTCGTAGGGAAAATCATTCTACTTCGAACCCTATTTGAATGTTGATAAAGTTAATAATGATAAAATGTATTTATGTTGGCAGTATACAGAGCCATACAAGTGGTTGTTTAGACGGACATTCCGCAAAAACGTAGGTAATAAAACCGTAGGTTTTACAAAAAAATGCTCAGCTTACAAAAAATATAAAACCGGAACCGGAGTCAGTTTTATTTACAAATAAATGTGTTTTTAAAAAGATACTGAATTCACATTGGTAAAAAAATTGCGCGAACCGGACAGGCTTGGAAAATTTTGAGAGGATTCCAAATCTTCTTTCGGTCTTTTTGTTTATTTCAGAAGTTTGTCATAAACATAACCTTTGTCCGTACGAATTTAAATAGCTTGTGTTACATTCGTTTACATGTAGTTTTTTTGGATTTGCATCATATTTAACAGGATTCTAAAAAGGTCACTTAACATTAATTCGTTTTTAATATAATGCGTAAAATAATGCTCTTTTGATAGGTTTATGACGGCAATGACGCAATAATCACGATAATTGACTAAAAGTGAGCAGTTCAGTTCGTGACAAAGAAGTCTTCTTTTCGATCTATAAACGATTTGTGATTAAGTAACTGCCTTCTACATTCCTCTGATAAAGATTGTTCATTAGAGCCGTAAAGGTCATCTTTCCTATTGTTTTACTCAATTGGGAAGGTCAAAGATTCTATGACTGCAACGTTAATTTAATAAAGAAGTAGATTTTGTTCATCGAGTTAGAATACTCGATGATTTTGTTATAAAAAATAACCTCACTGACGTCCTTACGACCTTTGTGGCGCGGTGGGCGAGGGTCTGTCTGCGACGCAGGAGGTTGTGGGTTCGATTCCCGCCTCGTGACAAATGTTTGTACGATCTGCAGGCATTTGTTCAGGGTGTTCTGGTCGTTTTCTATTTATACCAAAAATATCTATCTATGTATTGTATTTTATTGTATATCAGTTATTTAGTACCCATAACACAAGCTTTGCTTAGCTTGGGGCTTGATAATGATGTGTGAATTGTCCAGCATTATTTATTTATAAATAAACTTAATGACAAAAAGACCTAAAAATAAAATTGCACACAAAAAGATACTACTTTTGATAGGTATTCATTATTGATCTATATCGCGATCATATGTTATATTATAAATATTTTGCAATTATTGAGGAAGGTCGTAAAATTGCATGTTTTTGCCAGTTTACAATATTATGATAATTGCGACGAGTTACCATTTTCCCGTACAAGTATTAAATGTACATTGATATATACCTTTTCTAATAATTTGCAGCGAAGGGTAGCATAATTGCAGGCTTTGAAACAATGTTAGTTAAAGACAAGACGTTAGATGCAAGGTTGTTGCCTTATAGTTCATTCGCATAAAGCCACATAAATTAAACTCTTTTTACACTCTTACGCGATTAGTATACTGTATTCACAGCTGAAACGTCGAGACGAAATAATTCTAAAATCGGACTTATAATCGAATTATGAAGTTTTCTTGATTTTCTGCAATTCCAACCAAACTCACAAAACTTACCTTATATAATTAACCGTGGAAAACAACACAAAAAAATTTACTGGTTTAAAAAATAAACACTGTCTTCAAATAGATTAACATTTACTTTTTTTTGTGTTGATTTGTGGGACCAATATTAGTCCATCGGGGTATTTTATGCGACCGTTTAGAGATCATTATATCAATATAATCAGAACTCGAAGAACATTCGTATAAACAGAGAAAAAGAACATACATACAGCCAAACATATAATGCTATTCTTTTTTTTTAAACAAATAAAATAAAACAATTCTATTTTCGATTACTTTAATTTGTGAGTAGCAAAAGATATTACTTATTTTCATAAGGTTCTACAGTTAAATTAAGTTCGATAAAAACAAATTAAATTAGATTGATAGCATAGATAGATAGATAGATAGAAAACTCTTTATTTGTACCACACAAACACAAAATACAATACAAAAGAAAAAACATGAAATAAAAGAAGTACAAAGGGCGGCCTTATCGCTTTGAGCGATCTCTTCCAGGCAACCTTGGGATGGACTGGACATAAAAGAACAAAAATAGACGGTGGCATTGAAAATAAAATAATTACATTATACATACACTAACTACCATAATAACTAACATGCAATAAACTATACTATACTATATATGATAAAAATAAAATAAATTTTATATACATATACATTGATATTTTTTATTTATTTTATTTATAAACATATCATCATCATCAGCCTATACTAGTCCTAGGCTAGACATAGGCCTCCTCGAATGAAAACATATCGAATTGAATTAAATCAAATTATAAAATATTACTTTTCGCACAAAGTGTTGCCATATCGCCGAAGTAATCCTACCAGCTACAGTTTGTAAGATGCTGTTGGGGCTATCCCACATCAGCGATCCGTCTCTTTACGGAGAATGCCAGCAAACTTATTCTTTTCATACTCAGCAAACATAGATAGATAATGATTTAATTCGTAGCCCATAAACAAAAAAATAAACATAAATTACATTAAACAAACTCATCCTAAACAAAGGCATGGAATTGGCGGCCTTATCGCTTAAAGCGATTTCTTCCAGGCAATATATACGGAGATTACAATAGGATGGCGGAGCTTATGCTAAGCTAAAAATTATACAAACCAATTATACTAATACACAGTGGTATCTGTGTATTAGTATTATTAGTTTGTATAATTTAAAATAATAAACTAATACATAACAACATGATAAATTAATTCAACATTGAGAGACATACATACATGCTAATAATTTAATCTGACGCGATACCTAAATAATAATAATAAATAAATAAATAATGCTGGACAATTCACACAGCATTATCTAGCCCCAAGCTAAGCAGAGCTTGTGTAATGGGTACTAGATAACTGATATACATAATATAATACAATACATAGATAGATATTTTTTATTATATATAGAAAACGACCAGAACACCCTGAACAAATGCCTGCAGATCGTACACACATTTGTCCCGAGGCGGGAATCGAACCCGCAACCTTCTGCATCGCAGGCAGACCTTCGCCCACCGCGCCACATCGGTCGTCTAATAAATAAATAAATGAGTCGTTAAATAAATAAATAATGATGATAGACTTTTCTCTTACATACACATAACATAACATATCCATAATTTTAAAAATATTATTATACTACACAGGCAGAGCCTCGTCGAAATTGTTTTTAAAAAAAAAGAAAAAACCTAATACTTATTAGTCCAATTCGATACAATTATCTATACTAATATTATAAATGCGAAAGTGTGTTTTCGTTTATTGTCCTTCCTACACGCCCTAACTAAGCAAGCAATCGACTTGTTTTTTTTTTTTGCATAGAGTTAGTTGTAAGGATGAAGAGTAACATAGGCTTTTTATCCCATAAATCAGTTCCCATGGGATAGAAATAACCTTAAGGTGTGACCGTAAGATGTGAATTGGGCGAATTTGGGTTATTTTAAAACAATTTTTCTCCGTCATCTTTATTGTAAGAGCTTTGAAAAAAAAAACATAATAATCTATGGGATACAAGGTTGGGCACCTTCCATTCGAAAATTAATAAAAACTATTTTAAACATCAGAAACTATTGTGCAAAGTATCTGTTTTTTTAATTTTTCAATTTTTCTACTAAACTATCAATCACAAGATTTTTTTATTGTCATCACCATATTAAACAAAAGAATACCGAGGCACCTTCGGCTTATTTTTTTGAATTAATGTCTTAAATAAAAGATAATCAGCAAAAATTTGATTTTAAATTGATTTTTGAGCTTACACCGCTCTGTTCTATCCCGCTCCTTTAAACGCGAAATCCTATGCCTATCCTATTCACAAAATGGTGTCATATACCTGCCTCTGAAAGTAAGCGAAGCCGCGGGCAGCAACAAGTTATTAATAAATACAAGTACCTACTGCTGATACGACTAAGCAACATTTTTTTGTCAAACAGGTTTTTTTTTCCTTCATACAGTTTTTTGCACGTAGGGCTCTGCTTCCCCAATTATTATACTCACTTAATTGAGAAGTCGTTTACCTAATACAAGTATTGCTTATATGACATAAGCAAATTTTTTTTTGTAAAACGAGTTTTTTTTCCTTAAAGTTTTTTGCACGTTAGGCTCTACTTCCCCACTTATTAGAATACTCACCTATGTAATAAATCATATTATTGGACTTAATGATTTCCTCTATTTATTTGTATACACGAAGATGTAACGTTTTATATATGCATATAAGGTCGAGTTAAGTAAAAAGCTTATTATTTCAAATTATCATTATTTACATACACATCTATATTAATATTATAAAGATTTGTTTGTGCGGATTTTATAAATTATTTTATGTCAGTTATAAGTTTAAAACCTTGATTGTCAGTCGAACTACCAAAAAGCAAATAAGAGAGTGGAATAACTGTAGCCACATAATTCATTATCCCTGTGTAGAAACGCCTACGTGTTCGATGTATCGAACACCCTATCATCATAGGTTTCATAGGTGAGCAAAGACATTCGCAGAGGCTAGAACAAACTGAAAATTAAATTATCCACAGTTATATTTTTAAAAGGAAAGTAGGTCTGCAAGTTTGTCTGTTAGATTTTCACGCCTAAACGTGTAAAATCTTAAAGAAATTAATCTTAAAGAAATTTGGTTGAGATTTTAAAGGTATCCCAAGAATGGACATAGGAGGCATAGGCTATTTAAAAAGTTAGTGCTGTAAAGAAAAAAAAACCTTGTTTTAAAATAACTGTTCAGGTACCTACAGAATTCCTATGGTCTCCACACTAGGCGAAGCCTGTATCGCGGAGACCAGTAATTTGACTTAACATAACGAAATCTCCGGAAGTTTACTTTAAAATATATCCGATATTGAAATAGCTTAAGAAAAGTATAAATATTCGGATTTCTCAATAAAATTTATTTGGAGGTTCCGATTAGAACCTGATAACATTGACCTCTGAATTAAAATCTCATTTGCAATAGCAATTCTTTATCCTTTAATAAATAAATTTATGACGAGATTCACATCTGTATCGACATCGTGCCAAAACACGTGACAAAACGTGATAGAAAAATTTAGTGAAAAAATTAGAATAATCACCATCTAGTTTGAAAATTTAAATCGTTATAATAACTTACGTTTAATACCCACACCTGTTCGTAGGTGGTTTGATGTAGTTTATGGAAATACCCAGCATCACCATGCTTGTTGATAAGCTAGAGAAAGTAGGTTGTATACTATACAGGGTGACTTTTAAAGATGGAAGCGGATAGCCAAATCGCGGTCGCGCTATGCAGCGCTGCGTCCCGAGTTGCCCGAGATGCATCGCGTCTCGTTTGGGTATGAGCTGGCTGACCCTTAGTGCAGTGGACGTTAAAGTATAGATAGATAATACTTTATTGTATACTTCATCATCATCAGCCCCTATCGACCCACTGCTGGGCAATGGGCATAGACCTCTCTATGTGTATGCCATTCGCCTCGGTCCTGCGCTAGTCAGGGCCAGGGCCGCGGTCTTACGAACATTGTCGGCCCATCGCGCGAGCGGATGTTCCCTGCTCCTACAACCGTCTCTCGGCCACCACTCGGACTCAAATGTATACTTGACTTAGAAATGATTTTCTGACCGAATTTTGATCAGTTCTGCCATGAAAAGGTATCATCCAGACAGACAAAATTATTTTCGAGTTTATAATATTAGTATGAGAGCGACAATTGGTGTTGTTATCGCTCAAGAGCAATCTCTCCCAGATAAAATCGGATTTTGGAAAAGCAAGGAAAGCGGGGACGTCCCTGTCGTTTTTACTAGTACTCGTATAAGAACCAAGTAGTTTTTGTAGGGTCTTTTGCGGTTTTATTAGAAGTTTGTTTACAGTTTTTTATCATAGTTTTTTGTTTTTTACAGACTGTTAGCGGATGCTGGTGGTACTACTTCTCCAAGTTCACAGAGTTCTTTGATACGGTGAGTTTTATTTATAAATTATTATTTGATAATGTAAGTTTACATTTCATACCACGCCAAACATGGTTCTGGTTTTATACATTTAAAAAAATTATATGCCCCGACAATTTTTATTGAATACATCTTTAGAACGGCGGTACCGATTTTCATCATACATAGTTAAGAAAACTTTCAGAAATAGTAGCTTATTCATAAAAAAACTATATTAATATTGGTTCATCCTTTTGGGAGATGAATGGGAACATTGATTTGCATAAACGAGGTAAAGACCCCTCATCCTATAAGTTTTTATATCTTGACCATCCCGTCGAGGGTAAAGAAACCGATAGTGGTCAAACGAAGGTCTAAATAAAAAAAAACATTTCATATTATTACTGTTTCACCGAAGTTAAACAATTATTGTCTGGTTCTCACAGTACAAGTTTAATTTACAATGTAAGAACTAAACTAGCATTATGTATTTATATATTCATTCGGGTAATGTATATTAATTACATAATGGTTTATCGGTCTGGCTTTGTACATAATAATTTCCGATAGATCTTTGAATTTTTCAAGTTTCTATAGAAAATTCTGTTCAATTGTAAGTCCTCAGTTTTTTTCAAACAAATAACCATACAGTAAGCTATATGAATCCATAGACTGTAGTACTGTATATGAGTCATCTAGTACCCGTAACACAAGCTCTGCTTAGCTTGGGACTAGCAAATGATGATGTGTGCATTTTCCATCATTATTAATAGTATATTAAATTTAGGTTAGTATTATAGCATAGTAGGTATCTACATTATACAGGGTTACTGGTAATTTACTGACACTGCGTGAACATCTGCAGGCTCAGACAATCACTACAATACACTTGCAGTTCACGCAGTGTCAGCAAATTAACAAACCCTAAAAATTTATTTAAAATACAAGGTTCAAGTATGTAGAAGGAATTTCATACATAGATAATAGGGTAAGATAATAATAATAATAATAATGCTGGAAAATTCACACAGCATTATCTAGCCCCAAGCTAAGCAGAGCTTGTGTTATGGGTACTAGATAACTGATATACATAATACAATATACATACGTTACATAGATAGATATTTTTTTATTATACATAGAAAACGACCAGAACACCCGGAACAAATATCTGCAGATCGTACAAATATTTGTCCCGCGGCGGGAATCGAACCCGCAACCTCATGTGTCGCAGGCGGGCCTTCGCCCACCGTGCCACAGAGGTGGTCAAGATCGTTCAATTAGTGAGATTTGAAAGGCATAGACAAGATTTTGCAGTAATTGAAATCAGGTTTTATTTCAAATCTAGTTAGATATTCATCACTCAAATATTTCGCAAATTACTGAAGACATTAATAATAATTTTATAGCCATCATATAATCAGTACCTAAATGCGCTATTCGTGCTTGTCAAGATATTGCTAATCATTAAACGATACCTACCTGTTAGATAATCGACACCATAACCATTATAAATTAAAATCATTATCGAACCTAATATTCAACTAAATAACTAAAGACCCATGGTTAATATACAAAAACTTTTCATTTTCATCTATCGAGATATTTCTTGCTACTTAAACATTCATTCTTTTTGTAAAGTATAGAATGCATAGATGTTACAAGTAATGTACATACTCTTTTTTTGTGGAACACAGCTAAACACGAAAAAAAGAAGATATCTTTGCGTTTTTCTACTTTTTGCAGACTATGAATCACTCACCGACCGCATGATACCTTTGAATTAATGATGATTTCCTTCCTTCCGAAAACTTAGAAATTAATTTGTTGTTTTACTGTTTATTTTCCCTCCCTGTCACAGAGCCTTCGTCTGGTTATATCGTTTAGAACCAATTAGGTATTATAAGTTTTATTAAAAGTAGTCCACTAACTCTTAGCACAGTAAATTTTCATTCTTAAAGCACGAAAATGCATGCCTATACTCCGTTTCAATAACCTGGATATTAAAGTAGAGAAAGGGGCACAAAACCCAAGGAATAGATACAATATTGGTGCGAAATATTTAACGACATTCAAAGCAAAGCACAGAAGCTCCATTTTTTGTTTTCGTTTGAATGCTTTGATTCATGTTCTCTCGTTTATTTTCAAATTCAAATATTTATAATATATTAAATATTCGCTTCACAAACGAGATTAATTATGCATTGTTGAAGTTTGTGTTTTAGGTTTTTGTGCTAACCTTGTAGTTTTCTGTTGTTGTTGTTAGTTTTTGTTAATTTCTCATTCAGAAATGTCTTTGTTGTTATATCTGGGATTCTAAACCGGAGTATAAGTACAGTGCTTCTTGCAGACAATTGAACTAATAGTAAAACAATTTCTGGACACTGATAATCCGCTCTACATCACAGTAATCAGTCTTCTTGTTATATATAATCAGTTATAGAGCACCCATAACACAAGCTCTACTTAGATTGTGCTGTGTGAATTGTCTAGCATTATTTATTTATTTATTTCTAAGGTAAACACACTAATCACTGTCATATTAATTTTCAAATAATTAAATGATATCGTAATGAATGAGATTAAAGCTAAGCTAAGCTAAGCTAATTAGAAGGTTGGTGATATGAAAGACCTAAGTAGCACCATTGGTTTTAACCCTAAATTATTCTTATTTTGAGTTCTAAAAATGTTGTCTGCTTGCTTGTTCGTTGTCTTTAAATATCCGGAACGAAATTGACATTTTACCGGTCTCATTCTAAGCATACTGCAGACGGAGATAGAATTTATTTAATTTTTATTTATATTAATATAAATCGTAGCAAGGTATATTACGGTATATTTTCTATAGTTATCGGCGAGTGACTACAGGCGCAGCTATATCGTATATTTTTATTACGTCATCAAAATATATCGAAAGACAGATATAGCACGATTATATTTTGGTATAGTAAGACATGACTGCCGCAGAGCAGACCGTAGCTATTGTCTTTGGCAGCTTGTTATACCGTAATAAGCTTACTATATTTATAATATTATAGCTCTTTCTATTGTGGGCTTTAGAATAAAATTAAACTTGAATCAAAGGTCAGGAGAACCTGTATTTGGTTCTCCTAACTTCAGATTCTCTAACTGTTTCCCAATAATCTGAGATTGAAAGTAAATGCTAAGGCTACTTCTTTTAGCAACAAAGATGGACGCTAAGCCTTTTAAGTAAGTACCTAATTACCTATCAAGTGGCTTGCCTTGAAGGTGCTCGCGATGCTTAAGGTGCGCAGTACAAGTACCGTTGGTACCTAAGCACCTTTATTACCATAAATAAATGTACATACAGCCCCTTACTATGTAATACAGACTATCCGACCCTTATAAATAGTTGAGTTTATTATGAGTTTAAACTATTCAGTGTGATGGTATGTGATTATTGTTTATATCGCATATATAGACAATATTTCCGCATTGAGTCAACGTATTCTTTTAATACGATTACTCAATGTTGGTGTTAAGGTTTTGCATATAGCTTTGCTCGTATATTTACCATCATTGCTAAAATAAATTTAAAAAATACCACTAATTCATGGATTGGCCGAAATAACCTTAAGTGTCTAGTAGAAATAAATGGTAATATATTCTATAATAACCTGGTGGTATAGTTGAAATCAAATCAAAATTCTTTCATAATTTTTTCCATAAATACAATAAATGTATACTTATAAAAGGTCAAATTCTTAAAATTAAACACTGACACGGGAATAAAGTGATATTTTTATTTCTGTCGCTTTGGTAAATAGATTATAAGAAGTGACGAAGAAACCTGTTAGTTGTTATTTTTTGAGTTGGAGCAAAATCTGTCCCAAACTTTTTATCCTCTAGCTAGATTAACAATCTGATATTTTTTTGAAAGTGAGTGCTGTTGTAGAAGCGTAGACATTGCCCTTTAAAATATATTCTGGTAGTGGGACTATAAGATTATTTCTAGTTTATTGGTATTAGTGCATATCGCTACTCTTGAAAATCTTTTGATTTTTCAATGACTTTACAGTTTTCATAAATATATTAACGGTACTGTCGTTGTTTATTTTTTAAAATTTATCTCGTAAGGATTCTCTGAGACCCTAATGTTGTAAATATTATAAATGTATTAGATTTTTTTTAGATTGCACGAACAGCCTTGTTCTGCAGCACAAATACGGTGTTAATATCTGCTGCGTTCCCTCACAACGTATACCATTAGACATAATGAATTCTAATTCAAACACTTACCTAATAAAAAAATATGAAGTTCGCTTGCTGTGTACAGTAGCCATAATTCAGTTTTTTATATTTAGAATTACTGAAACATCTTTAAACTTTTACGGTATCAAGTACTAGCAAGATAAAAATACTTTTATGAAAGCACCCAGAAATAGTTTATTACACAAAAGCATGTCAATAGACATAAATTGGCGAAGACGTCGAGTAAGTTAAATAAGGTCTATATAAAACATACAGCGGAATTGAGAACCGTCTGAGTTCGCCTTTTGTTCTTCGTCAGTTGAAAAAAGTTGTTTAGTTTCAATATTCTTTAAAAAACGGACGAAAGCATAATAGTTTTATTGTGTACACAGAGCAAACACACTAGATATTTACTGTCCGATACACATCATAGAAGTCACGCGTTTTAGAATGGTCTCAAGCTCCAAGTGTTAGTTTTTTACGTATTTACCTATTTGCACACGTAAAACAGCTTCTCATAAATTATGGAATATGTTTTGTTAGTAAAACAATTGATTCGGAAAAATAATATTGGTTTAAAACTATTTAGTGTTTACAGGAATACTTAAAAGCAACTCGCCTTTGAGTATTCCTCCGATAAACACAGATTTAAGCTCTTCTTAATTCGTGATTTCTTGACACTGTTCAATGGAGATCAAAAAGTTTTTTTGACAGTATGGGGTTAAGAGACCTGCGGATGATGATTAGCTCATACAAACGTACTACGTGTTTATATTAAATAAATAATGCTGGATAATTCACACAGCATTATCTAGCCCCAAGCTAAGCAGAGCTTGTGTTATGGGTACTAGATAACTGATATACTTAATATTATACAATACATAGATAGGTTTTTTTATAATATATAGAAAACGACCAGAACACCCTGAACAAATGTCTGCAGATCGTACACACATTTGTCCCGAGGCAGGAATCGAACCCACAACCTTCTGCGTTGCAGGTAGACCTTCGCCCACCGCGCCACATCGGTCGTCGATATACAAGCATATTTCTACTATATCATGTTGTTTTTCGTATTCGAGTAGTATTTATCTAAGTCCCTGTTTTTTTTCTTAATAATACGGTGTGTATTATTAAGAAAAAATGCAGGGACATATAATGAAATGTAAGCAACATTATGTAAAGTAAAAATATGTATAAATAACATATTTTCGTCCTGTTTGTTTTGTATTAAAAACAACAAATACCTTACGTTGAAAATTTTGGCCTCAAATTTGACCTGCAAAACCCCAGTTAATTACTATTTGTAGATTCTTATGCCACATCAGAGGTCCATTACAAATAAACGTACCGACACCAATATTCTAAAATTATATAGGTAAGATACATAATTTATTCCAATTTTTATGATAAGTGTTTCACATACAAGATTTATATCTCAGAGCAAATAACAGTAAAACGTGTTGTGAACTTTTTAATACCAGTTTGCGAAATAATCCTGATAAAGATAACGGTCACGCCCGGTTTGCACTAAAGCGGAGTGGAAAGGAGATGCGGAAATGTAAATACAGGCAATAGAATCTCGATATAAGTTATTTTATACCTATAAGATACTACGAACGCTTTGCTCCAACTCAAAAAATAACAACTAACAACTTCTTTACTTTACTGAATACCGAAGCAACAGAAATAAAAGATATCACTTTATTTCCGTGTCAGTGTTTTATTTTACGAATTGAACTTTTCTAAGTGTAAATTTTTCTATGTACGGAAATATGGAATTTTTGGATGTTGCTTCTCAGGAACTAGTAACGCAGAAACATTAAGCATGTGCCTGAAGCTTCGCATGCGTTGTTTCTATTGTTTTCATTTATCATTCTAATTATTTCTATACCATGGGAACTGATAAATAGGATAAATAGAAGCACATGTTTCATTCCAGGCCTTGGCCTACATGTATGAAAAAGTTCTACCCGATCCATTCCGTAGTTTTAGCGTGAAGAAGTACCAAACATATATACATAGATTCATCTAACCATCCATCTATTCATCCATTTATTCATCCATCTATCCATCCGTCTATCCATCCATCTATCCATCATTTTTCCATACACCCGAACTTTCGCATTTATAATATACCTACGTGTGATGCGTCGCCGGTTGTGATTATGACCGAGGGACAAATATTAGCATGAACTGCAGTTTAGATGTTTTCTATGTAACAAAAAAACAATCTAATATGAATGGTCTGTACCAACACAAGCTGCTTACTGTATAGCTTAATAATGCTGAGTAGATTATACAAAATGATTTATTCATTCATCTCTTCGCTTTTATGAACAGACACGTTGTACGTGTGTCCATTAATCCACGAATAAATACGAGTAAGTTTATGAGTTTTGAGTCTATGAAACTCGCCGTAACCTTTTCTTTCATAACATGCTTTAATTTATTCATAGGCAATAAAAATATTTATTTTAATTTCAGATCTTCTTCGTTATGCGCAAGAAGAACGACCATGTTTCGAAGCTCCACGTCATCCATCACGGCATCATGCCCATGTCAGTGTGGTTCGGAGTCAAATTCACGCCAGGTCAGTATTCATAACACCTACTCTAAGTACTTGTATGGGTTCTATTAAAGCCATAGGATATCAAAGGTACATCTAACTAGAGATACACAAAATAACCCTAATGCGGCCTCTACACATTGGGCCAATACGCTAGCATATTGGACCAACTGTGTACATCTGATCGGATTTCTTCTACACTTTGGCATACCTACTGCCCATTCTGCATTTGCACTTGGATAAAGATGATCCGGACCATCTCTTGAAGCCATAGCAATTTAGATTAATTAAACTTACTGTAAACTGTATGGTTTAATTATAGCCTAAACGAAAGTTAGCGACAAAAAAGATATATAATAAGACGAAAATTCGTATCCGTAGTAATCCATCCATACTAAAATTATAAATTCGAAAGTAACTCGGTCTGTCTGTTACCTTTTCACACCTAAACGGCTGAACGAATCTGATTGAAATTTGCCTGGGAGATAGATAGTATCACGGGGACGGACATAGACTACTTTATATCCGCGCGTGCGAAGCCGTGGGCAGAAGTTGTAAGAATATACAATGACGCGAACGTATGAACACTGTTTGCAAAGTCCAACCAGATCCTTTGATGTGTGCATGGAAAACTTACACTATTCGGTTTTCCGGCCAGTGTTGATTGCCAACTGCCAAAATATGCCAAGTAGGTATTTTTTGGCAGTGTTGTCTGCCTTGGCCCAACGCATTGACCTAATGTGTACAGCGGCCTTAACACAAGCTCTGCTTACTCTGGGGCTAGATAATGCTGTGTGGGTTGTCTAGCATAATTTATTTATGGATATCATGGGCTATAAAATACATATATAAAATACCTGATCTGATGGGTTCCATAATTTAACCAACAACGAATAATAGAAGAAGCAAAGTAACGAAATAGGCTACAAACGGTTTATGTAAAATAAAGGCCAAAAATGTCAAGTATGGAAATTAATTACGTGATTCTATTTAGCACTTTGCTTCCATATTAATGAACAATTATTCAATAATAAGTAAAATTACCTCATTGCTATTTAATTAAGTTCAGCATCGAAAATTAATGGAAATAAGTATAACATTGCTACGCTTACACAAACAAAAAATTAGACAGTTGGTTTTTTAAGACGCATGAGAGATTCATAAGAGGTTCCCAAATATTTAGCAAGCAATTTCAACAAATTACGCGCTGCTACTAAAATATAAAGCTAACAGTTCCATATACAATGAACAAATATGAAATATACTTATGTAGGTAAGGTTAGTACCTATACATATTTAAATAGAAATTGGTAGGTATAACCATGGTAATGACGTAAATTATCTCACCTCCTACACGCGTATTAGAAAAGGAAACATCAACTTGGAAATCCCTTGAAATGGCCTTACTGCTTGATAACCAATAATCTGTTTGTAGTTTGTGCCATTAGATGTAGGTTTACTTACACTGGTCAAGTTTAGTGGCAAGTTGCAAGTAGCTAGAGCTAGTAATGTAGCAAGGCCAAGGTAGTAAACCAAGTTGACTCAAATTAGAACCACGCTATTGTGGTGTGTTTTAAATCCCTTGAAATGACTTTACTGCTTGATAACCAATAATCTGTTAGTAGTTTGTACCATTAGATGTAGGTTTACTCACACTGGTCAAGTTTAATGGCAAGTTGCAAATAGCTAGAGCTAGTAATCTAGCAAGGCCAAGGTAGTAAACTAAGTTGACTCAAAATATAGAACAACGCTGTTGTGGTGTGTTGGAAATCCCTTGAAATTACTTTACTGCTTGAAAAACAATAATCATTTTGTAGTTTGTACCATTAGATGTAGGTTTACTTACACTGGTCAAGTTTAGTGGCAAGTTGCAAGTAGCTAGAGCCAGTGATGTAACAAAGGCAAGGTAGCAAACCAAGTTGTCTCAAATTAGAACCACACTATGGTGTTGTGATATGTTTTAGCGCGTCGGAAGCATATCGGTTTCATACGTAATTTTATAGGTTAAAGACACATTAATACAGCAACCGAAAACAGTAATAATGTGTTCCAACCATACTAAACAACCAAATCACACTAATCACACACCTAATAATATATATACAGGGTTATTGGAAATTAGACCGGATCCTTTAAGGGGGTGATGGGGGAGGCCATTTGCAACTATTTTGACCCCATATTGTATTATCCGAAAGTTAACTATTTTTGAGATATTTCCATATTTGTGTTTTTTTGGGAAAATCCCGTTTAATGTCTTCAATAATTAACTAAAAAAAAAATGATCATACAACTCAAATTTTAGTCACAGGTTTAGATAGCCTACAGTCTAACTCTTAATATCCATTAACAAAATCGGCTGAATCAGCATCCATATGGAAGCTAAACGACATGTTTATCAAAATAAAGTATTATTTTAAAGTAAATTCTTCACAAAAACCCCATTTAAAAAAAAATACCCATGTAAATTTAGTCGGCATGCTATTTTAAAAACATCTACACATCTTTAGCTATCCAACGAGGTATAAATCAATGCACTTAGTTACACTATTGCAGAAAAAAATACGGGTAAACCATAAGTAGGTAGCAAATTTCAATAAATCAAACGAATCATTTTGAAACAAAAAAATAAAAGAAAAATGAAATTTTACTTTAACAGTTACCTTTTATTACAACCAAAACATTTAAATTTACAATTCGTTTTCAAAATGTTCTCCTCTATTCCTTACGCAAAGACGCATACGATGGCGTATGTCAGATTTAATAACCCTTGTTGTCAAATTTATTTTCATTTTGTCGGCCGCTCTTATTATTCGGCGCCTTAATTCATCCACCGATGAAATAGGTGATGTCAAATCGTCATAAACTAGGCTCTTCATGTGACCCCAAACGTAATAATTAACAGGGGTAAGATCGGGATTTATGCTAAATGCCGACATAGAGGAACCCAATTTCTTAAAAAAAAAATATGGACGGACGAATCAAATTTTGACCAAGATGGAATCACAAACTATCATAATATTCATTTTTGGTCTGAAAAAGCTAATCGTAATCCTAATAAAAAGAAGGAGCAGGGGTCGCAAAGACGTTTCTCACTAAATGTATGGATGGGAATAATTGATAATAATTTAATCGGCCCCTATTTCTTGCCAAATAGATTAAACGGTGAGGCATACGACGAGTTTTTAAGAAACGAAGTTTTTGGCCTTCTTAGTGAGGTACCATTAGCGACACGCCAAGGTATGATTTACCAACATGATGGCTGCCCCGCACATTACAGGACAAATGTGCGCCAATGGTTTGATGAGCATTTTCCGAACCGATGGATTGGTAGAGGAGGGTCCATTCCATGGCCAGCAAGGAGTCCCGATCTTACCCCCGTTGATTATTACGTTTGGGGTCACATGAAGAGCCTAGTTTATGACGATTTGACATCACCTATTTCATCGGTGGATGAATTAAGGCGCCGAATAATAAGAGCGGCCGACAAAATGAAAATAAATTTGACAACAAGGGTTATTAAATCTGACTTACGCCATCGTATGCGTCTTTGCGTAAGGAATAGAGGAGAACATTTTGAAAACGAATTGTAAATTTAAATGTTTTGGTTGTAATAAAAGGTAACTGTTAAAGTAAAATTTCATTTTTCTTTTATTTTTTTGTTTCAAAATGATTCGTTTGATTTATTGAAATTTGCTACCTACTTATGGTTTACCCGTATTTTTTTCTGCAATAGTGTAACTAAGTGCATTGATTTATACCTCGTTGGATAGCTAAAGATGTGTAGATGTTTTTAAAATAGCATGCCGACTAAATTTACAAGGGTATTTTTTTTTTAAATGGGGTTTTTGTGAAGAATTTACTTTAAAATAATACTTTATTTTGATAAACATGTCGTTTAGCTTCCATATGGATGCTGATTCAGCCGATTTTGTTAATGGATATTAAGAGTTAGACTGTAGGCTATCTAAACCTGTGACTAAAATTTGAGTTGTATGATCATTTTTTTTTTAGTTAATTATTGAAGACATTAAACGGGATTTTCCCAAAAAAACACAAATATGGAAATATCTCAAAAATAGTTAACTTTCGGATAATACAATATGGGGTCAAAATAGTTGCAAATGGCCTCCCCCATCACCCCCTTAAAGGATCCGGTCTAATTTCCAATAACCCTGTATATAAACGCGAAAGTTTTGATGTATGGATGTTTGTTACCTCTTCACGTCAAAACTACTGAAGGGACCGGACTAAAATTTGGCATAGAGCTAGTTCTAAAACTGAAATAAAAATAGGCTTCTTTTAATCCCAGAAATCATTCCTATGGGATAAAATAACCTTAAAACGTTTCCATCTATACAACGCGCGTGAAGACGTTGGAGGCAACTGTAAGTAAGTACCTAATAAATAAGGCTAGACAATCCTCACAGCATCATCGAGCTATCACCAATACGATGATCAATCCTCTTGCCAATGATTATGTCAAAACCTCTTTTGTCTGAGGGAGGCATGAGCAGACGTGCCACACGATGTGCTGATGAGAAGAACATGGGTATAGCTTATTTTCATATGCATGAACTGTTAAGGTAGGAAGGCATCTCTCTTATATTGTATAAGATCTCATAAATAAACATGCCCGGGGGGTTTTGCCATCATCACCAAGCTAGGCCGACAGATTGGTGATCACAGTGGGGGGTGAACGGAATTATAACGAAGCTGTTGCCCTGTCGCTGGTGATCCCTAGTCCCATTTTACGACATCCAAGGCCTGAATTGGAGGGATCGGTTAGCAACAACATTATATTACGACGACCTCTGTGGCACGGTCGGCAAAGGTCCGCCTGCGACGCAGGAGGTTGCGGGTTCGATTTCCGCTTATGAATATTTGAACTATCTGCAGGTACCGGGAATTCTGGTCGTTTTCTATGTAGGTATAATAAAAAATATTTATCTGTGTAATCTATTGTATTATGTATATCAGTTACCTAGTACCTACCCATAACACAAGCTCTGCTTAGCTTAGGGCTAGATAACGCTGAGTAAATTGTGCAGCATTATTCATTTATTAAGAAGACGTAGAAAGAAGGCAACATAATATGTTGCCTTCTACGTTATATACAATAACATAAGAAGGAACCTTTTGAAATTTTGTTTAATGATTATTCTGTTATTAATTATCTGAAAAATATCAGTTATATACATATTTTGAATCGCTCTTTTAGCCTTAGATAAATGTTAAAATATTTGCGCTTTGACCCCTGATAAAATATCAAGTAGAACTCGAACTCTTGTGTAATAGAAATCTTGGGAAACAAAAACCCGGATTGGTACAGATGCGAATATCAATGATTCAGATGAAAACTGTGTCTGTGTGCATCAAACTAACATACTAAATGCGAATGTGTGTCTATGTTTGTAACTCTTTGTTTTTATATTTTGCATATCACTTTATTTCCGTGTCAAGGTTTTATTTTAAGAATTTGACCTTTTTCTAAGTGTACATTTTTGTATTTATGGAAATAAAGACTTTATGATTTGATTAGATTTTGTTTACTCAGAGGGCAGAACGGATTTGGGTAAAATTGTGCATCACGATAGCTTACATCCGTGAAAACCTGACTACTTTTGAATTCGAAGGGCTGTTTTCCCGTGGGATGATAATATAATTCAAAAATGTCGGCGCAGCTAGTTAATATCTTTTATTTGCCTATACTATTTATACTTATATTAGAAACATGGAAATATTTGATTGCTTGTTTGAACTAAATAGGCTCCGAAACTGCTGCACCAGTTTGAAAAACTCTTTCAACATTAGAATCCTGCATTATCCCTGATGAACATATGCTATATTGAAGAGGCAGATCTCTCTCATAAATGGCTTGTATGTAAAGAGTATCTTATATAAAGTCTACGTACCTAGGTTCCTACTTAAAACAATCCTTCCTTATAGGTCGTTATCCATGACCATGTTTTGTGAGAGAAAACTTTAGCGATTTGTTAACATTTAAATGTTTATCTACATAATTTATCGGGCATCTTTACTTTTGTTTTCTTCCCCCCGACGTTAGAGCCATCGTGGTCACGGGGCGATGAATACCCACTTAATAATCTTCAATTAAATAAATATAAGAAAAACCTGTGGTACTATTCAGTTCTCGCATAAAATATGTGCAAAGATAGCTAGATAGATTATTCAAATCGTCACTTAACTTGGTCAGCAGTGCCTTAAAGCATATGTTATTCAAATATAGCTATAAAGCTAAGTCCATTTCCTTCTTTTTCCGCACTATCATGACATGATTTAGTATTATTTTGCATTCTCATATACAGGATAATCTGTATTGAATTACAATTGCCTGTCAACATCTTATGATAGGTTAGTATTTCCCCGAGATAATAGCAAATATAAATAACGTTAAGTTGGTAATTTTTAACTAACTTTTATAAGTGCATTATCATTATAATATAACTAACGTAAGAGCTGAAACATTGTCGACGACCTCTGTGGCGCGGTGGGCGAAGGTCCGCCTGCGGCTCTGGAGGTTGCGGGTTCGATTCCCGCCTCGGGACAAATGTTTGTACGATCTGCAGATATTTGTTCAGGGTGTTCTGGTCGTTTTCTATGTATAGTAAAAAATATCTATCTATGTAATGTATTGTATTATGTATAGGTATCAGTTATCTAGTACCCATAACACAAGGTCTGCTTAGCTTGGGGCTAGATAATGCTGTGTGAATTGTCCAGCATTATTTATATTTATTTATTTATTTTATAGTTCCAGCCTGAGTGTAAAGAAGTACTACAGCGAGTAGGTAGCTATCAATCTGTCTGTCAGACAGATTGATATGCAAGTAAAGCTAGAACCACACTATTAAGGTGTGACGTGTTGTGGTGCGTAAGTTTTTCGGTTACATAGATTTAGTATGGTAGATCATCCTGAACTATTTTACATAAATAAATAATGCTGGACAATCCACACATCATAGCCCATCTAGCCCAAGCTAAGCAAAGCTGTTTTGGGTTCTAGATGACTGATATACCTAATAAAATACAATTACACTGATAGTTAATTTTATCATACATAGAAAATACCCAGAACACCCAGAACAAATATTTGCAGACTGTAAAAAAATTTGTCCCAAGGCGGAAATCGAACTCGCAATTTCTTTTGTCGCAGGCTTATCTTCGCCCGCCGCGCAACATCGGTCATATTATTTTAACACATTAGCACTGTCTAGGGATTTTTTGTATAAAGTTCTTAACCTCTAAAAATACTCGCCGTTTTTAATATCTTTTGAAAAAACTTTGTTGTAAAGACCTTAGTGGAAGATTCTAAATATTTTCATTTTGTATTTTTTTTTCAATTTCTTGAAAAAAAAATACAGAAAACAAAAGATACAAAGGTTGGGTTTTAATTTATCTAAGTACCATAGTTTTTGGTATTTTTTTGTGTTAAATTGAAATTTTATAAAGTTATCGATTCATTTCGAATTTATGCCACTGCAGCGGCGCCATTAAACTAGAGATTAATTGGCATGCTCCAAGCTGGGTCTGATGTAAAGATTATGGTCACGTTATCGAGCTAACGCACCCTTTATTTAATAACTATTTTTTGGTCCTATAGGCGGTCACTCGACATTCTTCGGTATGCTGAACACCTTCGTGCACATCATCATGTACTCTTACTACCTGCTCGCTGCCTTCGGACCCAAGGTGCAGAAGTACCTCTGGTGGAAGAGATACCTGACTGCGCTGCAAATGGTGAGAATTTCCGACTACAGGTCATAGAACAGACTACAGGACCAAGTCGCGTTAAAATCATACAACAATGTACACGCTTTAACATACAACATTATACAGCTACATTAAAACTCCTAGTGGGTTGCAAAAATTATCAGTTTATATATTTAAACAAATTGTTAAAATCTTACTACGCAAAAATGTTTACTATAACATATTAGATTATCTAGGAGGTTGAAAAAGCTTTTACGAATTAGTTCCAACAAATCGAAAAATAGCAAATAACAGGTCAGTCGCTTCTTTACTTTCGTTTACATTCCGGAGCGACAGAAATCAAAAATATCTCATTATTCCCGTGTCAGTGTTTAATTATATTAAGTTGATTTTATATAATTATATAAAGATAAAGAGATGAGAATGATAAAGAGTTTTAGATTCTTGTTTCATAGTCGCATTTCCCATGATGAACATGGTCGCGTGGGAACCGTAACGGCTAAATAATCTACCCCAACACAACATGTCTGTCGTAAGAGTAGACTAGGGTACCTACCAGAGAAAGAGCAGCAGCATTATTTCTGTATAATTTTAACTATCTATCACCAATCCGCCTGCCAAGCGTGATAGGTTGAGACACGTTCAGCAGTGGAAGAATGTATGCCAAGGAGTAATGACAAGAGCTGTCGATGGGTAATTATTATATGATAAACTAAAATAATACAGATTTTGCCACACTGCAGACAAAATCACTCTAAATGTGTTTCTATTCGCTACCTACCTAAGTTATAACTTAACGCGTCTTGAGTTTGCATGCTTAGCAGCTTGCTCTTAAATTTGCATCAGGCTTAAAGACCTCGCGTAGGTACATTTTTGTAACGTTCTAAAAACTTATGTAGGTATGCTATTGTGTTTAGGCTAGGCTCTACACTTTGTCTCCATCAGTTGAGTTCATATTTCCCTGAGTAATGTTACCTATTGAATATTCCCAGAAGTAAACTGTTACAATAAGCTTTCATCCGCGTTTGGAGCCTCCTCCTAACTATTAAAAACCTGTATTACGAGGCAACATTTCGGAATAAAGTACCTTAAAAGAAATAATTAAGTACTTAATAGATATTACCAGTTTTTATTTCAAAGACTTATTTTAAGTGTTCGTCTACTTTATTTGCTAGTTTCTGACCACATTTTCTATTTTCAGGTACAATTCGTGCTGGTGTTCTTCCACGCGTTCCAACTTCTGTTTACGGACTGTGACTACCCACGCGCCTTCGTCTGGTGGATCGGCATGCACGCTGTTCTCTTCTACTACCTATTCTCTGACTTCTACAAGCAGGCCTACAAGAAGAGCAGGGTATGTCAAGCTGTTAGTTACAGTAGAAGCTGGCAAATTGGTGGATGTCTAAATCTACTCCTTGCCTTGTTAGTGCAGTCATTAGGGGTTTCATTTCGGAATGAGAAATAAAAAGCTGGTAACTCGCATACCCCTTCATTTTGGTGTTCAAAAAGTTATCTCAAAAGTCTCATAAAATTTCGTGTTTGCTCCGTAAGCTATTTAAGGTCACAAAATTAGTTTTTCCTATGGATCCAATGACGATCACATTTTTGTAAAGTTGTAGAACATTAAATTTGCAACAAATAACACAACATAACACAAGCTCTGCTTAGCTTGGGGCTAGATAATGCTGTCCAGCATTATTTATTTAAATATTGTATATAAATATTTTTCATACGTCCAACCTTTTTTGAGAAAAAGGGCGGATTGTCCGCAGCGCTCCGCTATACTCACTATAGAAAATACATAGGTACTTATTACATTATTTTGTAATTGTAAGAATCTATGTGGTTTACGCGGTGGGTGCAGAAAACCAGAGTTGCGGTGTGGCTTGTTTTCTCACAACAATTATTGGTATCTACATAGATCTGTGGTATCACCCTCAATGTCAAAAGCGAGAATTGTCTTTGTAGAAGCTATTTTGATAATTTTACCTACTTTTTATGTTTATGACTAAAGCACGTAAGCTTTATTTTTCCCTTTGACTATGTTACCCTAACCATCTGTTACCTATTGCAGATGCTGTCGAAGACCAAAGCGAAGGTGGAAGACGACGCATCCGAAAACAAAACTGAGTCTCTCAAGCTGCCACTCCTGAACGGTTTCAGCAATGGATCAGCTCTGAACGGCGTTCGGCAAAGGGTGGCTGGCGCAGTCGCAACTCAGTGAAGTGAATCTGTTGACGGACTGTGAATAACACTGTGCTCATCACAACACAACAAAATATCTATGGCACCTTGTGACACAGCGCTCTTTCAAAACAAACGGAAATTTCAATCTAATATTTTTTACAAAGTGACAATATTTATTACGTTTCAATCTAAATACAGCTCGTCTGTTCCGAAATAGTAATGTGAGCGGCTATTTTAAATTAAATACAAACGATGCTACATCATTTGTATTTAAGACAGCTTTGTTCTTATGTAGCGAGCTAGAGTTTTGCGGACTGGGCGCTCTGGGTCAGTCATCGATATTTTGTGCAACAAGAATTTTCTGCCTGGTCTCACCTTTGACACTTTAATTTCAGTATAAATTCTCGATTATTTGTGGCCCTAGAACATTTTCAGATAGAATACGCTATGTTTTTTACTGTAGGTAAATCTTGTGGCTCTTTTTATCGAAGCAATTTATATCAATGCACATTTATATCAGTAGATGCATTTATATTTTGCTGGTTTAATATGTTGTCGATTGGTGAGATCAGGCATGAGGCTCAATCATGCCTGGTCGAGCGATTTTCGCATTAGGCGAGGATTTTGCTCAATTATGTTTAGGTTCTTTTATACCGTAATTTAGTTTTATCATAGTGATATTAGATGTAATTTATTTCTCACCCATATTTATTTGGGTGGTTGTCAAAATAGGGTTCGGATATCCTATTGTGGTAATAGGAATATTTTCTACATGTAAATGTAATACAATTATTTTATAAATTCAGTGAATAAAATCACAGCAAACGACAATTCTCTGTTAAATACTATTCAAAAATGTTGTAGATATTCGTAACGTTTTTAAACTAAAACTTAATAATGGTCTCGAAACAGACGAGTAACTTCGTAAAATAAACAAGAAAACCGCAAGACAAATGCTATTTCTGCCTACATCAGGTTTTGGAAGCATTGCTATTGAAACAATGCTCACGAACCTACCTCTTATAAGCTACTAAGTTAATCTAGAAATAAAATAGACCTATAAGCAGATTTAAAACGAATTTACTATCACATGAGGCGCTCGGCAAAAATGCCTTTATGAAACATTGCCTCACGTATTTTCAAACTCTACCTTTGTAAATATTGAAAGTAATGGGTAGGTAAAATAAATTTAGAAATGTAAAATTTCGAATAAGCTGATATTACACTTTTGATTGTTCTACATCCAAATATTTTATTATTTTGTGATATCATACTGGGACATAATAAAATATGAAAATTATTTGTAAGCACGTGTATATTTTTAAACCTACCTACCTAGTAGTACAGTCAGCGTCAAATTGAAATAAGCGTGAAAAGTAGTCAAAATGATCTGAAAAACATAAAAACAATTTGATATACGCAGTTTGAATGATCATATTGTTGTAAGCACCCAAGGTGTTCAAAACATCTTACTACTCATTGTTTAATATTTATATGAGCAGTTAGAGTGATCAAAATTATCTTAGCAAACAAAACTCTCAAAGTTATCTGTGCATATTGTTGCAATTCTGTTATGATGATTATTTTTGATGGTACATTTTATGCATAGATAACTTTGAAAGCTTTGTTTGCTAAGATAATTTTGATCACTCTGACTGCTCATATAAATATGAAACAATGAGTAGTAAGATGTTTTGAATACATTGGGTGCTACAACAATATGATCATTCAACCTGCGTATATCAAATTGCTTTTATGTTTTTCAGATCATTTTGACTACTCTTCACGCTTATTTCAATTTGACGCTTATTTCAATTTGACGCTGACTGTACCTCAAAATTTTAATGCCCTCTTCTCACACACCATTAAGAGACATGTTCATAAAATGCTATTCTATCCTACAAATATTATTAAAAGCAAAGGTGTCATTATTACGTAGAAACTATTTAACAGGTGAGGATGAAAATTAGCGTTGGTACCCTACCTACATGTAGAACATGAACCAAATTGAAGCACTTTTCGCGTGCAGAAACTAGTTTTAAAAATATGGAACAATGAATATTATACTATACTACCCATCCAATGAATTACGAGAAGTGGAAGTAGTACCTAAAGAGCAGAGGATACGGCCGCGCATGTTCTTTTAGAGTGAGATAGCGTAGCTTCTCTAAGATTGCAACACCTTGGTACACCGAGATTGCCTAGAGAGGCATGCACCGGCGCGCCGGCCACAGCTCTCTGACGCCGCGGCTCTCTGAAGCTGTGGCCTTCCTAGAGGACATCGGGTGGTTTGATTAGCAGCCTCCGACCCGACACGCAAAAAGGGCCCACCTGTGGCCTAGTTGTGGAGACCAGGCCAGGAACAAGTCACAAGTAGTACCTACCTAAAGATCAAAGATAAATTGAGATATTGAGACAGTACCTAAGCTACAACCATATGTCGTTTGATTTATAACTGCTTTATCCCTAAATTTAAAAATTTATCAACTATAATTTAATTTAATAAACTGATAACTATCGTGGAAACACCACAATGATCTTGATCGTCCTTGCATTTATTGCGTCTAGTCTCCACACGAGTGTGCAGCTGCCTATTGTCCATTCTCACAGACTTTGGGAAATAACACACATTGCACAAGGAATGATTTTAAGTAAACTTTATTTACAAAGCAATATTTTACATACTATCATAACTTAGTTTAAATTGTACCAAGAGGTACGCACACTTTTTATCTAAACATCCGATCATATTGTCAAGGATTGTTGGACTTATTCCTTCGTGATTCCGCATCTAATCGTCTTCGTCACATTTGAACCTAATAAATAATAACTATCTCGACCAATAATGTGAGTTAAAAAATATACCACTCATAATATCACAAAATAATTTAGGGTAACTACGGGCAGACCTCTTTAAAACAAGAACCAAATTGATAAATACGAAAAGGGAATTTTATTTACATTTGTGATTATTCCCGCATCAATTTAATTGTGTAAACAAAATAGATCATCACAAATTGCAATTAGCTGTGTTCCTGTCTAAAGAGGCAACTTATTTAATGGCAGTGATAAAATGATTTAACCTACTTAAAATTAATTTCTTTTCTTAGTTCTCCCGAACTCTTCTATTTGGTCGTATTCGGAGAAACCAGGGTCGGAGTCATAATACGCATAGTCGTAGCTGTTGTCTTCCTTCTTGTTGGATGGTTTGGAGAAGGGAGGCTGGTTGGTTGGTCGGGGAGCTGGGTTAGGAGGGAATGTGGGGGCATGCGCGGGCCGGGGCTGCGGCCGAGGGGGTCGCGTCTCTGTAACCTTCGGAGGCGTAGTGGTAGGTCTGCTCACGGGGCCGTTATTAATAGGCACGAAGTCTGGTGCGCCTCCGGTGAAGTCAGTAGGCCGGAACGTGGTCGTGTACGTTTGGAAGACATCGAATGTGCGTTGAGTTTGTGGGGCAACCGTTGTGGTGTACGTGGTCTCAGGAGCTCGAGTGGTCTGGGCTGTGGTGGTGGGAGCTGGACGGAAGGGACGTGGAGCCGCTGTTTGAGATACAAATTTCGTGGGAGCTTTTGTCTTCGCAAAGGATTTCTGCTTCTGGTCTTCGGGCAGCCTGTTGCCGCTGGCGGCTATGTTGAGGGAGTGAGCGCCTGATAGCAGTTCCCGGTCTCCGTACAACTCCGGTCTGTACTGGCCGTCGTCTTCGCCCTGAGGAGGTCGGTACTGGCCGTCATCTTCGCTACTCGGTTCGGCGAAGTTGGACTGAGAGTGGAAACCGTTGTTGGTGTCATACGCTACTGTGTTTAAATTCTGAGGGGGATCGGGTTTGTAGGTCGTGTAGAAGGTAGTCGTTGTGGGGTTGGTGGTAGGGTTGTAGTTTTGTTTCGAGTATGAGACGAAGTTGTTTTTGTCCTGTTCGTAAGGAACGCTGTTGAAGTTCTTGTATGGTGTGTTGGTGGTGGTGCGTGCAGGGGTATTGTAATCGATTGTAGTAGTGGGGTTTTTACTGGCGCCGTTGAAATTATTATTGTTATTCTTGAAGTTATTGTTGTTGTTGAAGTTATTATTGCTGTTCAAATTGTTATTGTTGAAGTTGTTTTGGTTGTTCAAACTGTTACTGTTGAAATTATTGTTGTTCAAATTATTATTGTTACTGAATCCATTCTTATTATTTGGTCTTAGACGAGCAAAATCTTCTTGAGGTCCATCAGTAACAGTAAAGCTATTTTTCAATTTGTACTTGTCTTGCTTGGTGCTAAGTCCTGGGGTTGACTGCGCATCATAGTTATACAACTCTATCAGACTATCTTTCTTGTTGTTGTTATATTGCGCTGGTGAAGTAGCGTGAGAGGAAGGTAGAGGAGTTGGGTTGGCCGGGTAGTACCTGTTAGGCTTAGGAGTCACTCTGCTCACTTCGACGTACTCATCCTTGTACTCTTTATACTGAGGAGGGACATAAGGAGTAGTAGTAGGTGTCTGTCTGTTCTGAGATTGAGTAGGTCTGCGGTTATAGTTTTGGGTTTGCGGTTCCTGGAACGTTTGAGATTGCTCTTGGAAATGAGGAGTGTTTTGTGCGAAAGTCGACTGAGGTGCAGGGGAGGTGGGGTAGACGGGGCGTTTCCTGACGAGCTTACGTTTTGAAGTTTCATATTGGGGTTGATAGGTCGGTTGGGGTGGAAAGGTTGTGGGTTGTTGAGTGGTTGTGGTGGAGGGTGCTCGAGGAGAGGTTGCCCTGCGGAAAGACTGACGGGCGCCTATGCGGGTGGTCTGGGTTTGTTGGGGCTCATCTCGGCCGCGGTCTCTCTGTCCGCTGAAGAAGTCCGAGGAATGAGCGGCACGAAGGTCATTGCCCTGGGTGTTGGCGTCGTTGTTCTGTTGAAGGCGGCGGTCACCAGTCTCAGCACGTTGGAGACCGAACTCTGATTCTTCTTCACGATTCCCGATTGACGCTTTCTTGGTGTCAAAACCTAGACATAAAACAGTATTAAATCATTTATGATTCGTTGGATCATTGTTGGAAGTTCTTTGCTGATGCACTGGCACTGACCCTGAAGAAGCTTTTAAAAAGACAATATTTTTGGGCATTTTAGTAAAATTTTAATTACTATATACAAAGCGTCTATTCTACCTTCCATGAGCTCACAAGCCTCAAGGTAACAGAATGACTTATAGGTATAAAAAGAAACGAAGTGGTCTTTAGGTACTGCAAATGTACCTGTAATTTACATTTATTATAATGTTTAAATTATTCAAATATAATTAATTATATTTTATTATACGAAACAATGACTCAATCTGCAATAGCATTTTATATCAATTAAAGGATGACCACTTACAGCTTCTGGAGATATATTTAATATTATCTTCAAAATTACCTATAACCTTTAGGATGTTGTAATTGAACTTATGAATAAAATCAAAATAATTGCTTACTATTAAGCTATAACCATTATTTTTTATTAGCTTAAAACGAACAGCAAACTCCCTGCTTTTTTGTCAATAGTTATAGCCTAGTTTCATTAAAGATGACTCATTGGTCAAAATTAATGTAGTCATATTTATTTTCAATGGAAATTTGGTACTAAATGCAATTATTTCGTTTAATTACGTATGATATTATATGTGCAGTAGGCAATACGATGATAAGCATAAAGCTGAATTAACACTTAGGTCGATTGATTGGTCTAAGCTCCCAAAATGTGAAACTTAAACAGTGTGCTTATAATATTTTGCGTGTAAGTACACTATGGTAGGCCATTCCCATTTTACCATCAGCCTTAACCGTGTCATAAAAAACTGTCACAAACACAGTCAATTTTACAAAATCGTTTGTCGTAATATGTTTTTCCGATTTTGTTAAAATGCTATGCCATAAACTATTTTCTACTACTGGTCTATCTTTCCTAAACGAATTAGGCACAAGGTAGTTTTGGGTTCTTGATACAGGCATTTAGTTAGCGAATGGCCCACCTTTCGTACAATGTTAGTTATAAGCGCTCACCAGATCCGATCTTGTAGAGATCAAACTGACCGTCGTAAATATCCGCAGGGCAGGCTAGGGGGTCGTCGTCTCCCCAGTCCGTGCACGTCTGAGCCTCTTGGTGGAACAGGGTACCAGGGGGACAGAAGAACCTGGAAGGTAGGAGCGGTTTGTTACTCCTTACTCGCAAACTGATGAAATCTTTCCGCCGCGTTGTCTCAGTCCGCAGGTTTATTATTTTCACCATCCTTACTTTTCCCGCGGGTGTCAAAAGAGGCAAATAACCGATATCCACTGGTGCAGAGGGCGGGCTTTAGATCCACCAGCGATCCCAATTTGCATGCCCAGCGCAGGGATTATGGCACTGCCCTATAATCATTATGAACTTATATTAGTCCACTCCTGGACAAAGCCCCCCCCCCCTAATGAGCACCATATCGCAAAGTCTTCAGCTTGCCGCATCCAGCATTTACCTGCAGTCTTTCGCATGTAACCTAGCCGGAGAGCATCCTACACAACGTTTTTTTTTTTTGTTGCGGTGTCCATTCAAGAACCTCCCCTAAAGATAAGACCCAATAAGGCGCTTACGAGGGAAGTCTTATGTCCAGTAGGGGACTAATAAAGGCTGTTGATGTAATGTGATGAAATTTTTTCGTGTGCGTTCAGTAAAGGGTTTCTACCTGACTTAATTGTACAGAAAACTTTATAACAATTTGGAACGGCCCAAACTAAAACTAAACTACCTATAGGTAGGTTAGTTTTAGTTTTATCTACAAATAAAAACGAAATTCTGCTATAGTTAGGGTTAATAGACCGAAGAGCTCGACTCTCTACATTTGTCTTGACAATGGATTGCGAAACTTTTCATTGATGTTCTAGTCTAGGCCATAAGGAACATCCTAGGCTACGTAGGTACTTTGATCTATGTTTGCAGAAACTTTTAGGAACCTGAGTAAATAAATGGCATAAAGACCTGAAATCTCGGATTCCTCCACCAGCAACTCTAACACACACGTGGAAAGCCTTGCAGCCTGACTTGGCATCGGCGTAGTATGCTCCTAGAATTCGCCCTTTGCAGTTGAATCTAGCTGCTCCCCCTGAAACAAAATTCATATCAGTAAACGCACAAGTAATTTCTACACAAATTATCCAGCTTTAGCTAATGAAGATTCCATGATGCGCCCCACGTAAGAAAGTGTCCATCGACTGCAATATGTATGAAGACTCAACCTATGGCAGGTTGAGTCTTCATACTTCTCATCACTATATTTTGGGCATAAAGAAAATTACAATCAAATTTTAGAATTAAATTAAAACTAGTATTTACAATGGAAACAATTGAGCTAACTACAGACTGTTGCAAACATTCTACAGGTAGCTCAACTGATCCAAATCAATACCAGTCGGAAGCGTGCCCAAGACACTGGCTGCATTGCCCTGCTGTATGGCAATGCTAATGCGCTGTGCCAGAAACTCACCAGCTCTCGCGTCACGCGTCGCTTCGACCAAACGCTCAGATATTTTTTTAAATAATAGATAATAATATAATATCCTCATTAGAGGAGACCTATGTCCAGCATGGATATTATACATACATATGCTATTGAAATAGTTTGATTGAACAACCACAAACATAAATTTTCAATTGCTAATGCTAGTGGTACAACAAATACCTCAAGAGCACCGAGTTTGATAAATGAACATTGAAAAAAAATCTTAATATCGTCGAGAAACTCATAACTTCCGTAATTCCGTAGGGCACCCTACGGAATTACGGAAGCTAGCTATGAGTAGTACCTAAGAGGATCTTATTGTTGGTAACATTAGGTGGATAAGTTACTTATCTGTGTATTTTTGTGATTTACATAAAGATAATTTATAATTAAGCAGGCAGGTAGGCATATTTAGATAAAATAAAATATTTTTACTTAAATTAAAAGACCTTGGAATTAATTAACGGAAGGAAAAAGGAAATATTATAATGTAGGAAGCTTTATTGTTGGGAAGGAACCTACAGAAAATCGCTTTACATAACATGTTCTTAGGTCATCTAAAGTACATTAACTTGCATAATACAAGCAGTGTTCATGGGAGGGGTCTTATGACCTGTAAGGTCATGATTTCATACCAAGAGACAGGTGAGCTACACCACAACACGGCACACGTAAAGGATTACGCAATCTGAAGATGTTTGGATTTCTTAATCTAATCAAAAAGGTTTGGCCTTCCTGTCATGGAGTTTGATTTATTTTCGTAAAGTGGAAGCCCACCAAAAAGGTTATAATTAAGAAGTATTTATGTTGTGTATGATTTTGTTTGAACAAAGAAGTTTCGTCAGTCGTTAAAATTTTACTCTCACAAAAAGTACTTTTTTTGGTATTACCCACAAAACTTTTGACAAATCCCAGAATCGCCTAAAGCATCTTCCGACAACTCCCAAACTTTATAAATATGCGATACCAATACCTATTTATTGATGGATGATAATGAAACAATGTTCTTATGCCGATAAATTCCACCCTGAACTCCTACTAAAACCTGGATATTTTTTAAAGGAGTTATAAAACCCAAAGATTATTGGTGAAAAATATTTAACGACATTAGTATCATAGAAGCCTTCGCTTCTATCATACTAATGTCAAAATTTTTGGGTTTTAGAATATTTCAATCATCATTTAATCGATCTGTCTTTCGTTAGTGAATTCGAATTTTAACATTTTTCGCTTCACATGTCAGATTATGCATTTTTGAAGTTTTTGTTTCAGTGATCACCTTGTTATATTATGTTTTGGTTATAAGTTTTTGTTAACTTTTCATAAACGTTTCAAAAACGTCTTTGTTGATAGGAACAATCTTGAATTCTAAATCCGAGTATAGTGCTTAAAGGAGGTATAGTTATGAATTTACGTTCTAATAAAACCACCACGGTGTACCTGTATATTTTTTTATTGCTGTTGCTTTTGTATAAATTCGGCCATGATAGGTCTATTGTGATCGCCACTTATCTGTTCACCCCTAAAGCTACGGCGTTCATAATTTACCACTTACCCTCACTAGGAACTGGAGGATTTTTTCGTGGTGATATCTTGTAGCTCGTCTGGGCAGAGCAGGTGCTTGCCCAGACGAGTACTACGTTTTTGCATCAGATGCACCACGATGTAACTCAAGATGCGACGGGAGATAATTCGAGAAACACCACGTTATGTCGTGCAAATGTAAATGAGCATTCACGATTTCATCACAAATGTACCTATGTACAGTCAGATTTACAGACTTATGTTTTGTAAACTTAAACATGTGGTAACATAGGTTGTCTGCTTCTTCTACAGCTCTACTTCCCAAAATTTATTGCACTCTAATGAATGAAGGAACTATACAACTACCTCCAGGGAGGGAGTGTTATTGGAGAATTATTCAAGATATTACGGCGGTTCTAGTTACTTTGGTAGATAACTCTAAAACTTCATTGGCCTCTAATAATTATAATAGAATAAAACTATACTAAATGCCTCTATTATAGTTTTATTCTATTTAGTTAAAAAAAAGCTTATAAGAGGTATCAAAAACTGTGCGATGGATTTTTGAAATTTCATTTGTTAAACGGAATAATAAGATAAATAAGGTGACGGTGCCACTTTGGGTGGGGTATGCGCCTTAACATAGGCTTTTTGTATTCCAAAAAACGCTTGCAATCTTGTGTTTGTCTTATAAAAGTGTGTACCCGCTTCTGCCCGCAGACTTTGAATTTCTATCATATTTGTAGAACATAATGCATTTCCTAAGACCGACTGTACCTACCTTACCATCCGGGTGAACGTCAAATGGCACTGCAGATGGTACAGGTAAACTGAATTGCAATCAGCCAAATGGTAAATTCAATCCGTTTACAATCTAGGCATATACGCAGGTAAGATATCTATTTAGTACAAGGACAGTACGTAGAGCCTCTATTACGAAATTGAAATGAGAAAATCTGCAAACTATTTAGCTTAATGATGTTTTGATGAAGTAACTAGATAGGTAAATGACATAATAAATAATAAATAGCCGTGTGGCGCCGGCTTAGAATTTGCACCACCCCAACTCTTCCCGTGGGTGTCGTAAGAGGCGACTTAGGGACATGCAGCAACTTTGCAGAATAAATCTACTACCGAACTGCGATCCCCAACCCGCGCGCCCAACGTGGGGATTATGGGCATTACCTCCTATGAGATAAAAAATCAGGGGGAGGCCTGCGTCCAGCAGTGAACCATTATAGGCTGTTGTGGTGAGGAGGAATAATAATAATATGCTTGACAATTCACAAAGTATCATCTACTAGCCCCAAGCTAAGCAGAGCTTGTGTTATGGGTACTAGGATGACTGATAAACATAATACAATACATAAATAGCTAATGTTTTTATTATACATAGAAAACGACCACTACACCGTAACTGGCAGATCATTCAAACATTTTTCGGAGGCGTGAATCGAACCCGTAACCTCCCGTTTTGCCAATCTTTGCCCACCGCGCCACAGAGTTCGTCATTCATCATGTAAGAAGAATGGACTTATAAATTCGTAGCTCAGGTAGCGCGTTGATGTCTTTTCTATGGGCGATTTGGACATCGATAAATCTGGTCATTTTTGAGAACAGAAATTTTTTATTGATTTACTTACTAGCTTTTGCTTGTGGCTTCGGTCACATGGTACCTGGATAAAAAATCTTATAGCTTTCAAGGTTAATAAGTTTGCTTTTACTATAACTTTTCTTAGAATCGAACCACGTTTTTTTCCGAAAATTTATAAAATCTAAAATATTATCTCTTTACGCATTGTTAACTTCTGCCCGCGGCTTCGCACGTGTTTTTTAGTAATAAAAATAGTCTATTATAATTTTAACATAGACCTAAGAATCTATGTAAAATCAGCCGGTTCCCTAGTTTAGCAGTGCATTTATTGTATAAGCTTAAAAATAGCTAAAGTCGTCAATTTTAATGGGTTATTTACCATGATTTGAGTTTTGAGTTATCCAATATTTCGACACAGGTTCATGCGCCATTTTACCATGATCCTTGACCATGACCTTTTTGCATAAATTGTGGTAAATATCTCGTTATAAGTGACTTTAGTAAACCAGGCTGCATTGGATACCAAAATTTTTTTTAATTTGTTGATTGCTTAAAAAAGTCGGAAGTACCGAAACCGTGAATATATTAAAATAATAGAGACATCTCTAATTAAAATTTAAATGCCTTCTGTAATAATTTCCTAGCCTTACGTAAGCGGTGGATCCTAACGAAAGCCATAAAATGTGCAATCTAGGAGCCATCTCATCTAAGTTCTCAGGCATGTGTCGGTAGGGCAGAGAGCAGTGGGTGATAACATCGGTTGCGCAAGCGCCGGGCGCAGCGCGGGCCGGCTTGTGTCACTATACCTATTCAATTTCATATGAATTCCTCAATAGATTCCTTAATCGCCTTATTTTAGCCTTATAGTTCACAACTGCTGAAATAATACTCGAATACTCAAACGCAAATCAGGTCCGATGTCGCGATTATGCGCGTACGCAATTGAAGCTATTATAGAATTTGATTGAATCATCTTGAATCTTGATTACACAAAAACATTCATTAAACTAGATAGTTATAGAAGTAAATTGTAAAGGCGAATCCAACCCTAAAAAGATCTGTCTTATCTTCCAGCAAACCTCTTTCTTGCATCTATCTTTCAAAAAACTTTCTGTCATTGGGTTATACACTTGGTTCAATCCTCAGAGCAATAACTAAAGCATAGAGGGACCGTGAAATTTAAGTCTTGTTATACTCTTTATACCTATAACACAATCAGTGTGAAAAACGAGGATAGGTATATAGATATATGGGTTGCTTATGGCAATGCCTGTTCAATCAAATGAAAACGATAATTATACCTATCCGATTCCGTGATTATTTTTGGTACATTTATCGACCCAACAAAAGCACAATGGGCATTTAAAAGTAACTACATTCTTTAAACTTCCTTTTTTTTTTAATCCAAAAGGGATTACCCATTTCATAATCGAAGAAATAAATCGAAAGCAGCCCAATTTGATTGCTTCGAAGTGCAATCGAATTGGGCTGTACGGGAAGTGAAACTTTGCTGTTTCAGCTATTGTATCATCTATGCAAAGGTTCCATAAGGTGCGGTACATCGGTACATCTTCAGCGAAAGGTCATCTACTCCGCACCGTCCCATAACTAGGTATACGGCCTTACGTAACTATACTAATGCAAGCTCCACTTGTCTTAGGCTTTACATATTTTTGCATTATTTAGAAAAGATGTGATTTATAACGTGATACGTGTTACGTTTTGAGAAAAGTGACTTCCTGTGGATGAAATTAATTAAGGCAATCTGCTTAATTAGCTGTTTTTGAGTATTTTGTTCGAAACTATAACACAGCTTATACATCGTTTGTTTTTAAACTACTACCTTAAAGAGTAGTGGAATGTTTCCATTGTTTATGTCTTTTTGTTTGTGATTTTTTTTAATCTACCATTATTTGCTTGACAGTTTGAAGGGAAATTAAAAATTCTTAAAATTATCTCAAACGACACTGAATATTAATTTTTTTAAGCTTCTCTGGTAGTCCTGTTTTTTATAATTTGGTTAATAAATATAATGTTGAAACAGGGGAAGAATTCTGCCATACGATGATCTCCGGGTTTAAAAAAAATTATATGAGCGTCTGGTCCAAGCGACGCGTGACCCAAGAGCTGGTGAGTATCTGACGCAGGCATCAGCATTGACATACAGAAGGCCAATGCAGCCAGTGTCTTGGGTACGCTTCCGACTAGTATTGATATAGATCAGTTGAGCTACCTGTAAATTGTTTGCAACAGTCTGCTAATATCTATTTGATTATAATTTTCCTACCAATCGCTTTATTATAATAATGGTATGGTCACAGAATCGTCCATAGATAAAATAAACTCTAGAAGTCTAGATAGATAGTGAGAGTGAGAGTGTAGAGAGATTTATAGTTTGGTCTCAACCTTGACACGATTGACACGATCACGCGTTACGCGTCTTTCCATCTACAGGCTCATTCAAACTCATTTCGAACCTCACTAAGCTGAATCAGCAGTGAGATTTAAGTTTTGTATTCTATAAAACTCACAGAGATTTGAATTGGGCGCAGCCGCCAATATAAAGTCTATGGGATTACTCGATAATGCTTGCCGGTGACGAGCGTGGTAATGAAATTAACGAAGTTTAGTGAGATTTTGGTATTTTCTACGCCAAAGAATCACCACGTACAATTGGTATTCCGTAAGGGTATTCACAAATCATTTCGATACTTGAAACTCGAACTTACTTGTCAACTAAAAGGTTACAAAAAAGCGATCAACTTCAATCACTTGGGAGTATTCGAGTTCATATTCGAACTTTTACAGAATGAGTCTACAGTTGTTTCTTTCGTCAAAAGTAAAATGCTAAAATGTGTCTTTCAGAGACGATAGCATGTTAAGATTCTATAAATTTAGTGGAATTCGGCCTCAGGATGACCGAGTGATGGCAAACCTTGACACAAACTGACAAATCTGTCATCGCAAACTTCATACATGGTCTTCGAATACCTTGATCGAGACTTTTATGGTCTATGGAAAATAAGGAGCTACAGTATAAAACTAAGTTGCCCAACTGTAAAAGTCTCGTGCAGTGAAACGGAAGAATTTGGTCCCTTAAAATTGGACCATGTGCCTACGCCCTTAGCTGGTACCATCTTACGACACCGGAAACTGTTGATTTGCATCGTGTGCAACCTGCCTGATCAGCTAATGCTCTGTGACATAACAATAATGATTGACTATTGACGATCTATCTTCTGCGTGACTCAATGAGCTACATTATCATTTTTTTATTAATCGGCTTTGAATCGCTAAGCAGTGTTTTGTTTTTTTTCTGTTGACGCAAGTTAGTAAAACAAAACATTGCTTGCTTATAGGTAAATTAGTGGAACCTCGATCCGCTTTTGTTTTTCGCATACAGCTTGGAAGCCTATAGGTAGGTACTTTTATTACGAAATTTTGTTTTGTTTCGTTCGATCGGTGGGTACTGTAATTGAACGAAAACGGTAATGTCGTACATTGAGCTGCTTTTTTGAAATGATGATAATACAATTAATACTCTATTTTTTTTACAAAAATTTTGGTTCTTTTAATGCTTTATAAAATTGTAGTAAATTATAGGAGTTATAAAAAGTCCGAAAACGACCCTTTCGTAATTAAGCGAGAGTACCTTCACCACAGCTACATAATTGAAAATAACTGTGGGTTACCAGTATCGACAGATGTGTGACATCAGCGTGGTTAATTGTATGAAGAAACAAAAGACAATCGCGCCAGTTTATATCAGTTTACCGCCATTGATCATTTCCCATTAATTGACGTAAATTTATTCTAACTATGGCGCTCATTAGGGGAGCTCCATGTCCATGTCCAGCAGTGGACTATTAAAGACTAATGATGATGTTGCCGATTTATTATTTTGTCGATAATTAAGGTGTTCTTTGTGAAAGCTGTTATATTTGATACAGCCACTCGACATCTAGGTTTTTTTTGCGCGCGACGGATATTAACCATAGAGGTGTGAGTCCTCCTTATTTAAAATATTTCTTAGCAAGTCTCTTTATTCTTATTTCAAAAGTTACAATAGACTATTAAGATTGAAATTAAAACACGAACTAAGTCGTATTAGTTACACTATACACAACAATTCAAGAACGGCTGGACTGAATTTAATGATCTTTGATTTTTTTGTTTTGTCTTCGCCGCAGAATAACTAATTAAAATATTAAAAATTTATGAGGGGGAAAATATAAAGAAAATAGTTTTCTCCTAAATTTTTCGTATGTATCGCCATCTCTGATTCTAAGATGGAACGAAGAAGCCGGGCTAGTTTGTTATACTTTTCGAAATACAATAACTTTCCCTTTCCGTAAGAACGTGTAGGAAGTTAATACTTCTCACGCCTTGACTAATGCAAGATTAGGCATTAACCAACAAGTGTGTTTGAACTATTGTTGAATTCACAACACCGATTCGGTATCTATTCATGAGAACTTTTGTCATTTGAGGTATTTCTTAAGATCAGTTGCGTTGAACGCGGTATATTTAGACAATGTGCGATTCTAGATTACGGTAATGTCATTGAAGTGGGTCTAATTAAAATGTTTATTTTCTCACACAAGTCAATTCGTTTCAACCTTTAAAAAGTGGTTGTCATAGACTAAGATAGATGGCGCTGTACACTATTCTTATTTTTGACACAAGTGTCAAGTGTGTACTCTACATTATAATATTATATTATAATAATGCTGGACAATTCACACAGCATTATCTAGCCCCAAGGTAAGCAGAGCTTGTGTTATGGGTACTAGATAACTGATATACGTAATATTATACATTACATAGATAGATATTTTTTATTAAAAACACCCAGACCAACGGAACAAATTTCTGCAGATCGTACACAAATTTGTTCCGAGGCGGGGATCGAACCCGCAACCTCTTGCGTCGCAGGCAGACTCTCGCCCGCTGCGCCACTGAGGTCGTCAATTATATAAAAATTGTACTGTAGAGCAGTGTTTGTTTTCAGAAAACTTTTGTTATTCAGGGTTTTCTTAAGTTCACTATCAAACGCGATATATGTACCGTACCTATGTGATTTTAGTCTATCGTGATGACATTGAAGTGAGTCTAACTAAAACGATTTCTTACACAAGTTGTTACTATCCTCATCGTTCTCATCCTCATCAGCCTATAATGGTCCGCTGCTGGACGCATGTCTCCCCCTGATATCTATCTCATGGAGGGGTAATGCCCATAATCCCCACGCTGGGCATGCGTTTTGGAAATCGCAGTTCGGTGGTAGATCTATTCTGCAAGAGGTGCTGCTAAATTCAGTATATAGAATGGCCGTCATTATGAGAGGCCTATGTTCAGCAGTGGACTAACATATGAAAATGGAAAAAATATATATTTCGACTCAAATCTTTTACAAAAAACTAAAGTTGTTTTAGTACAATATGTATATGTACAATATTGGGAATAAATGGTGTAATATACAAATATTGAAGTATCTAACGATCCGCTGACTAGGCGTGGCCTGTATCTGTATATAGGCTGATGATGATGAGACAGAATAGCGCAATAATGAGAAGGTCAAGCTTATCCCAAGCTATGGGTGCTCACGGTCTAAGTAAAAGATAGATAGGATGTATCATAATGTCTCCCTTATTATCTCTATTCATGATACATCCTGCCTATCTATACCCTAGATAGGTACCCAATAAAACCTCCCGTCCTTGGGTACATTGCATTTTTTTATTTGCCTTTGAATTAAAGTGACCTCCAAAAGTCAAGAGCAATTTGCGCAAGTTTGGTCTCAATTTAACCCCAAACAAATTGGACCAGCTATTAATTAGGGGGGTCAAGTTTACAAACAATCTCCTACACTTGTTGTGATTCGAGTAATGATAGTGATAGGCGAGTGTACATCCGAGGTTACAGATCCGCTCTCCGGCCATCGCGGCCTACTTGAGCGGCGAGCGGACCGTGGGAAGATCGCTTATGCAAATCTGGGGATCGATTATCGTGTGCGTCGCGTGCGCTTATGAAAGTGCAATGTTGCGCAGTTATTTAGGAAACTACTTTGCACCCTCTTGGTTATTAAGAGTGGATAGGGACTTTTGAGGCGATTTCTAGCATGCATTCGTGCTTGTGATGCATGATGGTGTATTGTGAATTTTCCAGTATTAAATATTTTTGTGTTTGCATATTTGGCACGCAATTTAGCTTAAGAAGACATTACTAGGTTTTAGAACTTTTTATATGTTTCACTTTAAGTAAATTCTGTCAACGTTATAAATCATTAGCGATTTCAGAGTCAGCGTTCCTTATTCATTGTTGTGTTTGTCTACATTTTAAATTTTATTTATTTAACAGCAAAAAATTATTACAACTAATTTTTTTTTTTTCATTTTTTTTTATTATTACGTGATCGGAATGATGGTTTTTATTTCGGTCAACGAATTAGCATTGCCATTCAACGTGGCAGTGCTGCCAGCATTTTGGGCACTCTGCTTTCTGGTGACGGCTTAGATTTTTAGAAAATAGATGTAAGTGTACATTTTAAATAAAACATTTGACCTCATTTTGTAAATAAGTTTTAAGAATATTGTCATCTATAGGATATGATGTCTTAATTTTTGTGAAAATGCTTTTTGGAATTTTGTCATCTGAATATTTTTGATCAGTATGTTATCTTTATCGTGCAAGTGCATATTTATCTTTTTACTTTTAGTCTGTACTAGTAATACTAGTTTCAATTTCATTCTATCATTTGTTTGCAATTCTTAATCGTTCATTATACAATGTATGTATGTAAAAAAAACAACGTCGAAATACAGTAGCAGTTACATCAAAAAGTAACGATATGTGAATACCACACAAAGTACCACTTTCATTGATGTGCACGCGCGTAGCACTTACACAATGACCCATTTCCTCAAGAAAACATATGCACGTGCAGAACATCTAACATTTATTTCTTCAATACAAAAAAAGACATTGGGACTTGCTTGATAGTTCAAGTAGGTAAGTATTAAACCTACTTTGTTTGCACTCAGTGCATTTTTTAGACTACTTTACATAATAGACACAAAAAGTGCACAAAAAGTCGGTGTCAGCGAATATTTGTTAAAAAATGACGCGTGACCCGAGAGTTGGTGAGTATCTGGCACAGCGCATCAGCATTGCTATACAGCGGGGCAATGCAGCCAGTGTCTTAGGCACGCTTCCAACTGGTATTGATATGGATCAGTTGAGCTACCTGTAGATTGTTTGCAACAGTTTGCAGATAGCTTAATTGTTTCTATTGTAAATACTAGTTTTAATTTAAATTTGTTATTTGATTGTTAAGAAATTAAAACAAAGATGAATGAAAACACAAAATTATAGAACCAGGCAGGCTAAGTCCTTTAAAGGTCACCGAAGATGATCATCACCCAGATCGACACAATATTTGCGAAGAGCTGCACAATCTGCTTCATCACTTGATCACTTTCCACGTCACGTAACTGGGTGGAAACTTACCCAGGATGGGGAGCAATGTGAGTATAATCCACAGAGGGGACATGTTGTCGCGAGTAACGCCGCGGTTTGACTGGCGTGGAGCGAAGGAGCGCGTGCGCCGCCCGCCCCGATGCGAAGTGGGGATCTGAAAGCTTGCCGCCCGCCTAAGAAAACACCAACAAACAACTAACAACCTTACCACACAGAAACAAAGACTGGTTTCACTTATATACCTATAGCGTTTGATATGGTATGTAATGAATTTTAACCTTCGTTTTTACAGCAGTTAATTAGTTGATGTTCGATTATTGTTATTTGATGATTCATGGTTAAGTTATTTATTTAATGTTTATGTTTTTTTGATTGTGAGAATGGCTTTCAAAATAACTGAAGCTTTGTGAAACGAAGTTTAGCAGATTCTGGTCAAGGATATGTAAGGTACATACGTTTTTTTGTTTTTCGAATTAGATAATTTTGTTATTTTGTAAGTTATTTATCAACGTAATAATTAAATAAATAAATAAATAAATAAATAATGCTGGACAATTCACACAGCATTATCTAGCCCCAAGGTAAGCAGAGCTTGTGTTATGGGTACTAGATAACTGATATACGTAATATTATACATTACATAGATAGATATTTTTTATTATACATAGAAAACACCCAGACCAACGGAACAAATTTCTGCAGATCGTACACAAATTTGTTCCGAGGCGGGGATCGAACCCGCAACCTCTTGCGTCGCAGCCAGACTCTCGCCCGCTGCGCCACTGAGGTCGTCTAAATTACACAATTACACAAGACCTAGTTGCGATCTTGCCATGTTCCCGCGGTTTGGCACAAAAATGGCGAGAGAGGGTTAGGTTAGGTTTTAGTGGGTATTACGTCCTTTTCAGGGCGTTGAGTCCCACATAATTCTGGTCCCCCCCAGACCAGTCTATTCGTAAATGAAATTCCTGGCCGCATAAAAAAAAAAAAGGACTGCTAGCTAATTCAATATTTAACTCAGAAAATAGCATTTGCCCAAATTTAGTCAGATAAAATTTGTCTTCCGATATGTCTAAGATAGCTTTGCACTATTATTTAAATTATTGTACACTAGGTATTTTTATAACAATATTTAGAAAGGAATCTTTAATCATCCACAATAATATTTTAAAGAGGAAAGGTTTGTTTGTTTGTTTGAATTGAATAGACTCCGAAACAGTTGGACCTATTTGAAAAATTCTTTTACCATTAGAATCCTACATTATCTCCAATGAAGATAGGCGATAAAATCTACCCGTGCGAAGCCGGGGCGGGCTGCTAGTGTATGCATAACAAGACCCATAAGAGGTTTAGGTTGAAGTGACTTGCATCTTGCGAAGGATATGGTATATGGCTAATAAGGACGATGAGGAAGGATATCCATGGTGTATAGAAATATCTAGCTGCAGCCAAATCTTTCAATTTAAGAATAAAATGGATCCTATAAGTTATTTCGGGAAAAGGTAACAAACAGACAGAGTTAATTTCAAATTTATAATATGTATTAGTATGTATGGCGCTCATTAGGGGAGACCTATGTCCAGCTGTGGACTAACATAGGCAAGATGATGACGATGATCATAATTTTTTTTAAACTATCATTGTTATTAACATTAATAACTTCATTTATAACGGGATATTTACCATGTTTAAGATTATTTATTGGGTAATTATCGCGTACCTTTTGCTTTCTTTTCCCCAACGTTTCAACCGCGTTTCAGCGATCGTGGTCACGGGGCGACTTCAAATCCCAAAAATCAAAAATCTTCAAACCGCAAAAGTTTAAAATGTTTTATATTTACCATGATTCGATTTTTGAGTTATCCAATATTTCGGCAAGTTTCATGCGCCATGTTGAGGATAATAGTCAAAAAAATACTATGAAAGTCCCACAATGGGGCAACATGGTAGATATGAGCGGCAAAGTAAAAATACCTAAAATGAAGACGTAAAAGCCGTCTTAGAAATGTGAAGTGAAATTGCTATGGCGTCACATTCTATGGTGCAGAAGCGCATATTTGCAATATTGATAAGTTTAACTCTGCCATCAGTCACGAGTTCGTGGGAGTTGTACCCACATGATCATTACTGAGGTATTTGAGAGGATCCGTCTCATGGAAGTCTTTGTTGATGAGTCATATCTTAAAATAACTCTATCGGAAACAATGCACTAATCAATTTATTTTCCTACTTTAGGATAGCCATAAATTTGCGCTTGATTCACCTGTAGATACTTACTTTATTAAAAGGCGTCAGACCTTAAAGATAGAGCTTTGATAACGAGTTTTGCTAGTGTAGTGGGATGCTTATCGTTTCCGCTAACACCCACGTCTTTCAGTGGTAAATCACGTTTAAAAAACTTCATCTACAAAGATCTCTTTCAGCTAGATACCTCTACACCGAATAGCTTGGTAATTTTCCTCCAGTCTTGTGGCATACGAACTATAATACAAAGTATTTTACTATCGTAGTTTGACGAATTGATTACGGATGTAAGCGGGTTAAGTGTTCGGCGGGATACGGAACCGCACTCAAACATTTGTCCCAAGGCGAAAATAGAACCCGCAACCTCTTGCGTCGCAGGTGGACCGGTTCTAGGGGTGGGTACCCCTAGAACCGGTCCACCTGCGACGCAAGAGGTTGCGGGTTCGATTCTCGCCTTGGGACAAATGTTTGTACGATGCAGGTATTTGTTCCGGGTGTTCTGGTCGTTTTCTATGTATAAAAAAAAAATTATCTATGTAATGTATTGTATTATGTATATCAGTTATCTAGTACCCATAACACAAGCTCTGCTTATCTTGGGGCTAGATAATGCTGTGTGAATTGTTGAGCATTATTTATTTATTTATTGTATGGATAATAGAATTTCAATAAACATCTTTATTCGTGCAAATGTCTCATTACTCTTCTTCAATTAAATTATTGGTCTGAGAGTCGTGAAACGTTCTATGAAGCATCTTGCTTAAACTTACCACGTTCTAGCTTTTGATCCCCTACCACGAACACTGTGACATCGATAAAGCAAAAACAAGCGCATGTTGCATATTATTTTATAATCTTATGAAGTAATTTTCATCGACTTCTCGCAACCAAGCTAATCAGGGGCGCGAGTATGGGCATTTGGGTCAATAGGCAATATTACTTGAGTATAGGTAACTGTATATCTACTATAGCAAGTTTCACTTGTTATATCTGGCTCTAGGTTTTACTAAGTATTTATTAACTACATGTATTGTATAAGGATATTTTTAATATCACTTTATACTTAGCTAATGAACATATCTAATTTCCTCATCATAATTTAAAATAGTAACTAATAAGAGAATAGACAATCAATTTTCGTTATCCTGCAAAGCAGCGATTTCAAAAAACGACAGATGTTTTTGTACTGAACTGCTAGTCACAATAAAATCCAAGAGACTTCTTCCTCATCAGTTCATATGCATCCATTGCTCATAATAAACACGCTTGGCTTGGCAGGCGGGTTATTGATTAACTCTACTCAACAGCCTATAATGGTCCACTACTGGACACAGGCCTCCTCGGTATTTTCAAACGAACAAACAAGAATCTATACTCAGCAGTGGTCTGTGTTAGCAACTGACTAGAAAAGTTAACCCATAAATATTACTGACCTCAACATATAATGAGCCTATAATGGTCCACTGCTAAACGAAGGCCTTCCCCTGATAATTGCCTTATTGTTTTTTATCTCTTAGGGGGTAATGTCTTAGTCGACTCTTACGACATCCGCAGGAAGAGTTGGGGTGCTGCATATTCAAAGCCGCCACCAGTCATCGGTCGTCTGTCGATGTTAAGCTTATTTTGATTCGATTTGGGTTATTATGTTGTAGATTCGTAGTAGGGAAACAATTTTGTGTTTTTCACGCGCTGGCGTTATTTGAGCCATCTGAGATTTACATGAGCACGACCTCAACTTACGGCGTGTCGTTCGTTAGCCGGCTCACGATTCAGTGAAATGTACAGTTTCAAAAGTTTTAATTGTGCTTGAGTAAATGTAGAGAGTTCAGTTTTTATTTCGTCATCCAAAACCATCCCTCATAGTTACAGCTTTTAGTCCAGTAAACATAAGATTTTTGGCCGCATAAAATAATCCTGCAAAAACAAGTGGTGAATACGTTTCTTTATAAAAACCACTTTTGTGATAATTTGGTCCATTTTAAATTTCTTTATTGACTGGACTACGAGTATGTATGAAATCCGAAGTATGAGATAAATTGCACAAATATCATAAATGCGAAAGCTTGGTTGTTTTTTACCTCTTCACATCAAACAATTTAACCGATCCCCAAAAATTTTATATGCTTGTAGTTCTAGACCTGTATTAACATAATACAGGATATGAAATAAGTTCCCAAAAATGTTCAACTTCAGCGGGACTCGCGCCCCACCCACAGTACGGGTGTGCTCTATCCAACCAAGCCACGAAGTCTCAATCGATTTCATCGAAAATCTTTGGGACCTCTTACCTCTTCTTACCTTTTATCTCTCTTTCTTTAGCGCCGGTGGCTCCAGCTACAGAAGAAACATAAAAGTTTCCAAACCTGTTCAAAGACTAAAGTTACATTTAGTACATTTAGTTTCGGGAACTTATTTCATTTCTTAGAGATACCCAGACTGCGAGTAAGCGCAATAACAAAAATCCTTATAATATAGGATAATTTTACTCTTTCTAGCCGCAGGCAAAAGCTAGTCAGATATAAATCAGGTTCAATTAATAAGGCGCGATGAAATTACACCACAAAAGGAAATTACCATTTGATTCATATAATCAAGGACGTGAAGCAATTATTATTGAGGAAATCTTTACAACCATGTATGGTACAGGCTAGTAATTAAAGGAACGTGAATTATAGTGTTTTTGAAAAGATCAGAGCGTTAAATCCGGTCTACCTACATTTGACCGCAGATCCGATCTCGAGGTTCAGTATTGTCTGCGCTTCATTTGTAACTTCCTATTGTATGTCCGTGGTGCGACTGTGATGCATCATCATTAGTGTAAAGCTGCTTGTACACTGGGAAAGAGTTTTAAGATGAATTATTTGAAAATTTTCGAGGCCTACAAGACCTCTTCGTTATAAACAGAGGCAAGTTTTTTACTGTAGCAGATATAGCTGTGAACAAATTATAAAATTAAAAAGTGTTGTAGACCACTACGTTTAGATTTTATGTGAAAAAAAATAATTTAAAGCTACTAGAAAGATCTACAACAAAGCAATGCCACTTAGCATTGCTTTATTGACTACATTATTAGCTATCGAATAAGACCTCTTTTGCCATTCTAGGTACTCCTCATGGGTAGATGTACTTCATCAAGCAGAATTCAAGAAACAAAATGCCTGCCATTTTACTATAGAGGGAGAAAAATATTGATAGTGATTTGTCGTGCATTTATAGTGTTTCCAAAAGACTCTAACAACGATGACCAGACTGCCTGTATATCAGAATATTATTCTACAATCATATTTATACAACTATTAAGATACTCGCAGCATTTTATATTTTCTCTTTTCTTCTATCCAATTATTTAAAAACCCAAGCATGCTTTCCGTAGTTCTTTTTAAATTTAATAAGTGTTATATCACCTTACTATAGTAAATTTAATTAGCTTTCTGCATGTTTAACTGTAACTAATTTAATTCTAAATTCACAAAATCATTCATGTTAATTTCAACACTTATAATTTATGTTGTGCCTTCCTAGGCATCGCCCGCCTCCTGGCGGGCGATGAGGTCACTACTCACTGCACAGTTTTTAACTTTTACCACCTCATCGTTCATTGATGTACCCTGTTTAGTCTAGTTCCTTATTCAAAATAAATGATTTTGTATTTTTTTTGTATATTTGTGACGTGCCCAAGAGTCCTGTTAGGTCTTAAGAAAATAAAGCACTTTGATGTTTGATAGAACACCAGCAGGCACCTTTATGTTTTGAACTGTACGTCACTACAGTAACCGGAATAAGCAGCTCATACTTGTCAAGATGTTGTGCAACACCTTCACAGCATTGTATGTCTCGTGGTCAAGTCAGTCGTGCATGAATGATGTGTTTTCGGTATAGAGACAATAGATGTTTGAACACACTTAGCAATATTTTAATGAATGCCAGACCGACTGACGAAAGTTCTAGACATATTGCATGGAACAAAATATGTCACACATAGTCGACGTTTCAAATAGTAGGATTCACCATCATCATTATGATCATGCCACTACAGCCGCGGGTGCATGAGCCTTGGTCGAGTAAATTTCTCCAACCTGTCTTATTCGATTTTTCCAGCCAGCCCGTCAGTCCTTTAGATCTTGGATTCCATTGAGCCATACGAGTTTCGGCCATCCTTTTTGCCACTCAGAAGACCATTTGGTGCTCTGTGAAAGATCCACCGACCAACAGATAAATCTACGTCCTTCCACAAGTTCGACAAGTCCAAACATTCTTCACAAATTCTTGTTCTAAAGTAAAGTTAAAAGATCGAAGCAAAATAACTAATGTGACATTATGACGGTTTGTGAGATGGAAATTTAAAACGAATTTTTCAGCGGAACTAACATCGTCAGGAAATTTATCAAGGAAAATGTATTGTGCACTTATTAAAAATATTATATATAACCAAAGCCGTGTGGTGCCGGCTTAGAACTTGCACTACCCAAACTATTCCCGTGGGTGTCGTAAAAGGCGACTAAGGGACATACACCAGGTGGTGAGCAGCAGCGTCTCTTGTAGAATAGATCTACCATCAAATTACGATCCCCAACCCGCATGCTCAGCGATTATGGGCTTTACCCCCATGAGATAAAAAATCAGGAGGAGGCATGCGTCCAGCAGTGGACCATTATAAGCTGATGAAGATAGAATCAAAATCAGGACTACGAAACTTTACATCTCATTCAAACCATTTTCAAAAGGAACGAACTAGATAGAGAAATCGACATTTGTAATGTTCATATCACAAGTAATATGTCCACTTTTGAGTTATTACGTGCGAAAAGTAAGATTACAAATATCAGTCAAGATTTCTGAACAGGTTTGACGGGCATTTAGGAATCTCGTGCTATAGAGAGACGTGAGACATCTTAGGTACTAGGTAAGTATATAAATTACTCTGGGTAATGTCGCAAACGGAGGATCTGACCCGCATTACGTACTCATGAAGCCGTGGAGCTGTTTGAACAAACTATAGAGTGATGTCAAACCTAGCAGGTGAGTTCAGGCTGAAGAGCTTCTTTTTTTTCTTTCTTCTTTCTTTCTTTCATCTTTTTTTCTTCTTCTTTCTATGAAATACATGGAAATACCAACCAAGCGTATTATTTAAAGGTATTACTGTAGTTAACAATAATTCCTTTTGTTTTTAAACTAAGTACATAAAGTTTCTACCTAAACTTGAATTTATAATTTTTTTAGCCAACAATTGTTTCTATTTGTTTTAATCGGAGTAGTTGCAAAATGGGAAGAAATTCAGGATCTAAATATACAGGTTCAAAGCAAAATGGCAAATAAACTTTTATATTGCCATTAAAACAATGGCCGTTTAGAACAAGCTAGGACTTATTTGATATTTTTACTCTGTGACAGACGTTAGCTACATCTACTACCTAGAACTAAACGTGAAATGTGTTTGCACTAGATGCACCTACTTTCATCTCACCGACAGTATCATCCATCTTGTTTTTGTTGAAAACGTTGCTTATAGAATATGGACGCTACAAAAGAATATAAAATGATTATGAAACATCTTATTCATTATTCAGTGGCCGTGGATCTCAATAACATGAATAGAGAAAACGAAATGTTCTGCTTTGGACAAAATTCAAAACTCGGAGTGCTTTATTTCCTTTAGACCTTACAAGACTTTAGGACACGTCACAAAACTCAGATTACATAAGTTAAACTAGGAAATAAAGTGATCACTTTGATTTTTTGTCCACTTCAATGGTTTTATGGTAAAGTAAAGAAGCGAACTAGAAGCCTTTACCTTGTTAAAATGTTAGTTTTTGAGTTGGAGCAAAACTCGCCCCAAGCTTTTTTCTCGTCTAGATAATCTGATATTTTATAGTAAGCCTTTTTACAAAGGATATGCTTGACAATTAGTTTGAATTTATTAATTGATAATTTTTGCAACTCAATTGGAGTTTTATTGTAGAAGCGTATACATTGCGCGAGCTTGAGCATTGTAGAAAATTACAAATCTGTTTTACAAGGGTTTGGGATCTACAGTAGATCAATACTATTAAACGTACCAGATAAACTCATTAAACAGGCTGTTAGTATTAAACTAATAAAACATGTTGTAACACCCCTACCCTATCTATTATAAATAAAATAAATATAACTTCAAAATTAAAGATTCAAGACATTTATTACAGAACTTATTAAACATAGATCATAAACTAATTTATGTTATCTTAAAATTCAGAAAGAAGCTGCAAATCTTCCTATATCTACCAAAGAAACGTCCTCCAAAGAGACAGTTATTGAAGATAAACGAATATATAGAAAAGTGATTTATAATGGCCAATGTGATCGTCTAGTGTCGTCTAGTGGTAGGACACCCGTTATGTTGTAGTAACTCAGATTCTTTTAGAAGCTAAGACAAACGAACAAACTACAAAATACCCTAATTCTGAAGAATACCTACCTACTTAAACCTGATAAAACCTAATACTCCATTTACACAATCGAATAAAATAACTTTCAATCTCACTCTCGCACACCGAACTTACGACGGCAAGGATGAGGGCACCGCCTCCGCCCAACATCTGTGATCCTCGACATCCTGACTGGACAGACCTCCACCGTCAACACAGATAAGACCGCATGCTGGGTTTCCATGCCTATTACTGTGTATATAGGTAAAGTACTGGGACATATCACAAAAGAGTCAGTCGGGAAAGGAGGGCATTATCTTTTAGCAACCTAAGCCAGCCTCAAGTCTTGTCATAATCTACCTATCTAAATTGAAACACTTTCAGAAAGGAGTTTACTTTGTGATGTTTAATTCAAACCTTTCAGTGGGTAAGCTACGTTAAGATATTATGCAATTCAACTCTTCCATACATCATCTCTCTAACTAAAAAGCTAGATAAGTCAAGTCATCTGGTCCCTAGCTGTACTTAACCAGAGAAGTAATGAAGTTCCAAATTTATCTGCGGAATCAAACACTACTAAACTGGTAAAGTTTAGCACTATTCGTCTCCTATTAGGTTCTTCTCCCAGAGTAGGAGCTTTAGTAGAAGCCTGGAGACTTCCCTAGAATCTTAAGATCTGAATTTCAAGCTTCACTATAACTGTTAGACCGAAAGAATATATATAATAACCCTGAAATATCCGACGAAATGATCATCTAAGGATATTCCTTCAGCTGAGAACTTTGTCTCACGGATTATGGGAGACCACCGCTCCCTCTCCGTTTGCCGAATTTAAAGTCTTCAGTACGGTTGCTTTTCACATACTAAAGACCCATAAATACAATATTCAATTTAAAGATAGTTAGAGCAAACTTGGAATTCATTTCCTTTAGGCAAAATATACAAATTACAATATCGTTGAATCGAAGATGACCTAGATGATGAAATAGGAATGATATAGGTACCTACTCGTGATATACGCATTAATCCGAAATAGCCCTGTATTGAAAATAAAATAGATTTCTGACCTGATTCCGGTAAAACCTTTACCAAACGTTGGAATCCTTTCCCTTTGTTTTTAACGTATTATAACCGATGAGCGTTCTATCCTTTCTATATGCATTATCCGTTTCTCTTCATCAAGAACATTATTTATATTCAAATCACATGCGTCACGTCTGAAAGCAATTTTTCCAACCCTCTCCTATTTTGTTTTCCGTCTTCTCCTTCTGTCCGCGCCACGAATTCAAATTATTTGTCTATTCAGAGAAGTTTAATGAGGTTTTTATGTAGTTCACCAAAGCAGTTTTATAATTGATTTATTTTTAGGGTTAAATATTATTTAAAAGAAACGCTAAATGTAAAATATTTGCATAAAACAGTGTAGCCACTGTCTGGACTGTTACAATGTCAAGAAATACTTGTGGAACCAAGAGTTAGTCAACGATTTTACCCTTTAAAAACCTTGAGTTATGCGATGATTTCCCGCCTGACCTTGAAAGGAGGATGTGCTTTTGACATGAGACTTCGTAAAGGATGGATAATAAAAGATCCACGACCTATAATTACAGCTTTAAACTTTACCTAGCAATCATTTAATAAATCAATAATGTGAAACTTAACACATTCTATCAGAAACCGATCGTAAACTTTAAAATAAGACGATCAGCGAGTTGAAAGGTTAAAAGGGAACGCACGGTGCACGCGCGCCATAGTCTTTTTTTACCGTGGGAATTGGCTCTAGCGTAATTCGTTTGGCAATAAACAGCTTAGAAGAAAACTGAGGTTGTAGACAATTTATTAATATTGTATTTTGTAGTTCGTAGGTTTCTGAAATATCTACATAATATTATCTGTATACTAATATTAGAAAGAGGAAAGATTTGTTTGTGAGTTTGTTTTAATTGAATAGGCTTCGAAACTACTGGACTGATTAAAAAAATTCTTTCACTATTAGAATCCTATATTATCTCTGATAGGCTGTTATAGAATATACCCTTGCGAAGCTGGGGTGGACCATTGCACTAGTTACTTTAAATTATATATTTGACAACCACTGGGGCACCCGTATATACCTAAGTGTCTCTGAGACGCTGATGGGTTCGACTCCCGCTGTGTTTAACTCATTCTGTGCCTGGTGGTTTTCCATGTAAAGTTATGTTTAATCTGACATCCGTTTTGATAACTTATGCAAGGCTAAAGACAAGACGCATCAGTTGTAGGTATTTATTGTAAACAAAGATTAATACAAGATTCAAGATTATGCGATTCATGTTGTAGTACCTACACCTCATCATTATCATCATCAGCATATAATTAGTCCAGAGCTGGACATAGGCCTCCCTTAATGAGCGTCATACCGCCCTGTTTTCAGTTTGCCGCCTCCAGCATCTGCCAGCATTCTTTCGCAAAACTAAATAGTTATCCCACCTGGTCGGAGGGCGTCCTACACTACGTTTTCCGAGTCGCGGTTGCAATAGCAACCGCGACTCGGAACATTCACTCGTGCTGTTTACGCTCTTTAAATATAAAGAGCGTAAACAGCACGAATTCTAGTTATTAAAAATATACTAAAACTTATTGCATAAGTGCGTTCAATATGTAAAAGAACAGAAATACTGTAAAAAAGAGGCATTTAAAAAAAAACACAATCTACCAATTCGAACTAATCGAACAATTTTTGGACAAATATTTAGTTTGTTATCTAGGATCAGCCCCTTGCACCTTAGTTTACTAACGGGTTACCGTGTAAATTAATTAAACAACGTATCAACGAGAGAATCCTATAATGTGTTAAATATTGGAATCCCCTATAAGTACCCTAAGCTTTTATTCAATTTCCCAACTCCTGACGAAACAGACTTGTTTCATGCACCCATTCAAATGTCATAGATTAACAAACTGCATACCAACGCCTTTCCGCATCTAGAAGACAGCACATTTATCTTAAGATGTCTACCATCTTGCTTTGTGGAGCCTTGACATCTTCAGAGGGCCCTGTTGTTCAATTCAATAAATTACAACACATTAATGGCTTGACCACTGTCTTGAGTAAGTTTAGAATTGATAGCGCTTGAAACTTTATGTTTTTATAATGCTGGACAATCGACGCAGCATTGTCTAGCCCCCAGCTAAGCAGAACTTGTGTTATGGGTACTAGATAACTGTGATATACATAATACAATACAATACACAGATAGATATTTTTTGAATATAAAATACGACCAGATCACCCTGAACAAATACCTGCAGATCATACAAATATCTGTAACAAGGCGGGAATCGAACCAGCAACCTCCTGCGTCGCAGGCGGACCCTTCACCCACCGCGGCACAGAGGTTGTCATAACTTTATTTTAACTACCAAGAACTACCTACTCTGTTAGCTTTTAAATATTTACTATACCAGTCACTGCTATATATACCTTAAAATCATGTTTGAACCGGGAAACACAAGGTTCGTATTATCCAGTTTCAGTTCAAAGAATTTTTATTTTCTCAAAAGAACAGAGTTCACTTAAATGAGATTGTATTTACATTATTCTTAAGCTTAGTACTATTTTAAGTAATTAATTAATACCTATATTTATACCCATGGGAGTTGGGGAGGCCTATTGTGTGGGACGCTACATGTGTCGACACACTCGCGCCTTCCCATCTTCCTAGGACTTCCGTGAGGGCTGGTGCGGCGGCAGATTTAGCCGAAGATCTCAAGAAGCGCAAATATGCAGGTCTCGACAGAGCCTACACATTTGCTCCCCTTGGAGTCGAGACCCTAGGTTCGTGGGGTACCGAGGCTCTCCTGGTTTTCAAAAAATTATCTGAGCTTCTGGTCGAAGCGACGCGTGACCCGAGAGCTGGTGAGTATCTAGCACAGCGCATCAGCATTGCTATACAGCGGGGCAATGCAGCCAGTGTCTTAGGCACGCTTCCAACTGGTATTGATGTGGATCAGTTGAGATACCTGTAGATTGTTTGCAACAGTTTGCAGATAGCTTAATTGTTTCTATTGTAAATACTAGTTTTAATTTAAATTTGTTATTTGATTGTTATTTTCTTTCTGAATAAAGATTTAGTTTATATTAATACCTATATATGGATATAGATAAATCATCCTCGTTAATTTATCTATGATAAATTAACGAGGATGATTTGCACGCATTGATATGAACGCATCTTTGTATGGGTATTTGCTATCTATGGTATTATGATATTATGAAAGCTTGCTCAGTCATTTATCTATGCTTGAGTAACTATTTTCTAGGACATATCCGTCGCTCAAACATAGATCTATTACTCAGCAAGACATAATACGGGCCTAAAATCCTAAACTGTTAGGTTCTACGGAATTATATCAAAACACTAGCTAGTGGTCAGCCAAAAGTGCAGCAAAGCAAATCTAAATGTGTGGTTTGCGGTTTGGTATAGCGCCCCCGTTACAAAATATACTACTTTTGTATAATTTGTTGATAATAATTATACATGAATATTTCCAGCAGACGCAAAAAACTTTGATAAAAATAAAAATTTGGGAAGGTAGAAGCCCGAGCGACAACTATGAAGCCCGGAAACGACTATCGATATATTTAGGATATATAATGATATATTCCTAAAGGCATTATGGTCACCACGAAAGACATGGCATGATTCGCTTTGTAGTAGGGGTCATGCATGATACACGCCGAGTGGTAAACGTTTTTGTCATGTCTCTTACATTTTATTTTCAACTGCAATTGTATTTTATATGACAAATTTTGTTTTTACTTTTACTGATAGAGCGCAATATTTTTCAAAAGCAGTCATAAATGACACAAAAAAATACATCTATACTAACATTATAAATGAGAAAGTGCATTTTTTTGTTTATCCTTCTTTCACGCCCTAACTAAGCAACCAATCGACTTGATATTTGGCATAGAGTTAGTTGAAATTATGGAGAGTAACATAGGCTACTTTTTAATCATATAAATTAGTTCCCATTATATAGAAATAACTAAAAACAACGCGTGTTAAGGCGCGGGCTGCAGCTCATAAATAAATCCCTGGCAAAGACAACTTATGATAACATTAAATATAACATTAAATTTTGTGTTGTACCTGTAAAAAACCGCCATCTGCTACGTTATAAAAGATAAAATAAGCGAGCGTGTTACAAACTCGAAACAGCCATAAACCTGCCATGGTACTCCATGATTGCATTGCATCACAGTCTGGGGTCATCTAATGTTCCATCCGTGGCCAATTACCGGCCGCCACTTGACCGAGGCCACGCGATAACCAAATGAGACAAAGGAACCCGCTTGATGGTATCGGTATGGTCACAGTTGGGAATTGGGGTGCCCTTGGCGACAGACACATCACATGACATTATTGTACACTGAAGCGGCACCAGATGCATCCTTTGATATAAATACCTAATAGAATATATGATTTTATAATTAAAAAAAAACAAAATAATATAATTTCAACTGATATTTACACTTACATCTATTTTCTAAAAATCTAAGCCGTCGCCAGAAGGTAGAGTGCCCAGAATGCTGGCAGCATTGCACACGTTGAATGGCAATGCTGACTTTATTGTTGAAATAAAAGTCAGCATTCCGATCACCTGTGGATTAAGAGTTTTGTAAGATCTTGGGTTGTAAGACCTAAGGTTTCAATCCCAAACGGCTCGAATAAGTAACGTCAAGATTAGCGTATTTTTGCCGTTTGATTGACTCAGCTGATGTTGCTGCGAAGCCGGGCCCATACTGGTGTCCCTGCAAGATGAGAAGGTTCTAGGGTATCTACACATGTAGCATCCCAACCTAAAGGCCGACCCATTTTCCAAGGAATCAGAGTCATGACATACATTCATAAGGACAAATCACGATGTATTTCAATGTCCAAAATTCTAGGACAATTGACCACGTACTAGGTATTATTTTCAGTAGTTCTTAATCTTGATTTTGTATTATTGGCTTCTGAAATACCTACGCAATAAGTTTGATGCAGGTGACCTATACCTACTAATCCTTCAAATACAAACTGATTTGAACAATTTTAAAACGTTTAAATAACTATTATGCAGAGGTTCACGAAAATGATTTTGCCTAATTGAATAATATTTAACAACTTCGTTTCGTTTACATTCTATACTACTAATACAAGGACTTACTGTAAAGCATCCAGCTTTTTTTTTCACTGTTGAAGTTGCCATGTAATTTTTCTATTTTTTTACTTGTGGAGAAGGTAGCTGTTAAGTACTTTTACATTGACAAGGAACTCAATTTGTACCTTTGCCATTACTCCAGCCAGAAGTTAGTTGCATCATGTCACATTCCATGTCAAGATAATTAAAGCATGTAGTACCTTATGATCACGTAACCTAATGTATTTAACACAGATTAACAAATAACAATAATATATGAGTATAAACAAACAGTAGTATATTAGTATATAATACTAATACGATGAAGAATGAAATATTATTTCCTAACTTGAACTAATGCTAACCCGCTTTAGGGCTGATTATATCAATTAAAAAAGTCCAGTATTTAACTAGGAGATTAAGAACATTTAACAAGAACCTTAAAGTACTTAAACGTTTTCCTACTACATAAGTTAAGTAAAATGTTATTTATGCCAGTGAAGGTAAAACGGTAAGAATAACATTTATGGTGGTTCGACGTGGGTTGGCACGAGATATAAGATGTTTTTGTGGTTTTTAATTTTTCCCGCGTTACACAAGCATTAAAACAAACGGAAAACGAATTTGCCGCAAATCTTAAATGATTTTATAATCGAAAAAATATATCTGAACTCATGATGAAAACAAACTTCGATCTTCGATTTTTAAAGCCTCTACATTTAAGTCAAAAACATTTAAACGCTTGTGTTATCTACTTTATCTAACAGCCTAAAATTTATTTGATAAATTATCCAATTCTAAAGGGATTTTCACTAGTAAAGCCACTGACGAAGGCTTGTAACTCCACATACCTACCTTCCAGAATCATCATTGCACTCGATGACCTCGCGCTGACCTTTCAATGGAGGATGCTCACATTCCAAGTCGAATCAAAATGTACAAACCACTATTGTTCGGTTCAAATCGTAAATAATTAAATTGTAGGTTACGCCCAAGTAGCTATTTAACAAGACCTACTGCTGTTTCGTCATTGGCTTTGAATCTGATAGCTGTAGCCTTAGGTGTTATTGAAATAATTAGGAGGTAGGAAACTATACAGCAAAATGTCGTACATTGACTGACTAGCCGAATATTATACAGTGATCCAGTAGTCATCTAACTTACGACGACTTTTGGGATCGCATTCTCTAGAATCACATCACATCAAACTTTATCATCCTCTTCGCAGCTGATGAGACCGAAATATATACTCTAATGCACAGAATGGAGCAATACAGCAATGAAGTAGGGCTGGCCATAAATAGGTTTTGACCTATTTATGGTCAGCCCAAGATCATGGTTGTAGATCGCGCTTCTAAACTAGAGTTCAGAGGAACACTCAATCTGGAAACAGTCGATCAGTTCTAGGTAGAACTGCAAACGCGAATATTAGAACACAGGTGTGTTCTAGTACTCGCAATAATGGATCTTGTGAACCCGAAATACGCTCGATAAAATATGGAAAGGAAGCAACAAGACAAAAACCACCTTAGTCAACACTTCAGTTTTCTCTATATTCTTGTACGGAGCGAAGACGTGAACATTGAAAGCCATAGATCGCCAACGCGTGAACGCCTTCGAGGTGTGGTGTTGGTGAAAAATGCTGCGTAATCCAGAAACCAATTTATCAGTGCCTACTTAGGAGCTCAAGCTAGCTATCAACCTATAGCACTCACTAGGGGAGGCCCATGACTAATAGTATAGGCTGATGATGACGAAGAAGCAATTATACAAGCAAAGATAAAAAATTGTCTACGATTAGCGGAACTGCTTCAATTGTAATTACTTATCAGCTCTAGACTGTTTTTATTCTTTAATTATTAAATTGTTCTTTGATAATGTCAAAGATTGCACACCTGATCTCCAAACAATCGTAATTTTACTTATTATCTAGCCATTGGCATTGATCTAATAACGTGCTTTACTGGTCACGTTAATATAGACATTATCGACAATTGCTTATTATTAGCAATCTGTAAAAGTTTATCACGTATGCAACTGTTCCCACGGCGTGATGTTTCGTGTAATTACTGGGCCGTCATTAATCATGGAGCTCAAAGTAATATCCGCTGGGTTTGCCACAGTGCTGCAGGGTACTAACAAACAACTGCAGTTACGATTCTATTTAAATGAAACCTTGCAACGAGAAAAGTTTTTCTTGTTTTGTAAAAGCATCTGCGCAGCAGTGAGTGTTTTCACCGATCATTAAATAGATTTTCTAGTTATATGTTATGTGACGCTAACAGAATAGCGTAACTAAACGCTAACGAGGTAAAAACAACAAGTATATTTCACTAAAATTTTGAAACACAGACGAAATTTTATTTTGAATCAACCTAACATGTAAATGACATCAAGTTGTTGACATGAAATATGTAGATCACTGATACGTTAATTATTGACATAGTCAACACACAAACGGAACGGATGTAAGAAGTCTTTCTCTTTCTTTTTATGTTACCTTTTAAGGCCCATACCGGACCCAAAGTGGCGCCGCCACCTAATTTATGTTATTATTCCGTTTAACAAAAGAATTTTCAAAAATCCTTCTTCCAGTTTGTGATACCTATCATAAGCTTTTTTTTAATGCCTCTGTAATAGTTTTATTCTATTTAGTTTAGGAAGAGATACGAAGTTGCACTTGGTGGCCACCAAAATCTATTTTCGTATCTCTTCCTAAACTAAATAGAATAAAACTATTACAGAGGCATTAAAAAAAAGCTTATGATAGGTATCACAAACTGGAAGAAGGATTTTTGAAAATTCCTTTGTTAAACAGAATAATAACATAAAGTAGGTGGTGGCGCTAGTTTAGGTGCTGTATGCGCCTTAACCAACCAACCTAATCCAAATCTATTCCCAATCCAGAAAGACACATACGTCAAATTTATATCACCTCTCCTATCGACAGCATCTTTGTTTCTGTATTTTCCGAAAAAAGGTACACTCCCCTATCTTTCATAACTTTCCTATCTCTGCTATCTTTCGCATATCACAAAAGATGCTGTTTTATTTCTGTTAAAAGAACTTACTGTACTTCTGATGATGATATAAGTTGAGGAATAGAAAAATATGCAATCTACCTAGCTGTTATTCGTTTGAGCTGTACCCACATGGGGTCTTTGGAGAGGATCATGTATCAAGGTCCTTGCGGTGCCTCTCGCTGCATTGTCCGACTGTCAAAAGATGCTCAATATTAGATTAGCTGGTCACGGACATAGAAATAAGGGTAATGAGTGTTAAATCAAGGTCTAAAGAGGTAAGTTACATATGAGCAGAGAAATTTGCTTTAGCAATCAGTAGGTTTAAATTGTTTATTGTAAATCTATGTTATTAAGATGTAGGTAAATTTCTATGGTAGCTAAATTTATCCTCTATTGAAAATGAATTCATTTATCAAATTACAGTGGAATACAGAGGAAATCAACAACAAAAACAATCTAAATTATAAATTCAAAGTGCTTTATTTCTTTTAGACCTTACAGGACTCTCGGACACGTCACAAAACTCAGATTACAAGAAAATAAAGTAATCACTTTATTTTTTTGTCCGCTTCCATTTTTATGGTAAAGTAAAGAAGCAAACAAGAAACCTTTAACTTTATAACCAACCAAATATGTTTACCAAACCTCCCATACAAAAGACATCAACGCGCTTCTTGCCGTTTATTCCTTGAAAGAATTCAGTCGTTATGGTGGAAAAGTATCTATTTTTCCGAATATTGTGCAAGTCTTTTTCTATCTTTTCCAGTATTTTTTGTATTTTCTTGGTATGCGATAAAGTGTATTTCATTATGTTATATATATATATAGATAAATTGTATTACATTTTAGTGTGTTTTTTGTGACAAACAATATGAGTATCTAGAATCAAAAATCAAAAAGTCTTAATTTCCATCAATAATAAATCAATATTTAATTAATATTTACATAGATAATGCTGTGTGAATTGTCTAGCTTTATTAATTTATATTTTATTTAATACAATAAGTGTAAACTTAGAAAAGGTAAATTCTTAAAATTAGACACTGCCTTGGAAATAAAAGTCTTATACATATATTTGATTTCTGCTACTTCAAGCCGTAGCCGAAGTACCTACCGGTCCGATTCTAAAAAACATTTGCTGTATATCGACTATGTTAACTTTGTTGATGTCAAGCTATGCTTTGAGAAAAAGCCTTAGCCAGAAACGAAAAGTCTTTCATAATGTTAGACGACCTCTGTGGCGCAGTAGGCGAAGGTCTGCCTGCGACGCAGGAGGTTGCGGGTTCGATTCCCGCCTCGGAACAAATGTGTGTACGATCTGCAGACATTTGTTTAGGGTGTTCTGGTCGTTTCCTATATATAATAAAAAAATATCTATCTATGTAATGTATTGTATTATGTATATCAGTTATCTAGTACCCATTAACACAAGCTCTGCTTAGCTTGGGGCTAGATAAAGCTGTGTGAATTGTCCAGCATTATTTATTTATTTTATTTATTTAATGTTCAGAGAACTCCAAGACTCCAAGTTCTAGCCCTAAGATAAAATCTAAACAAGCGTAAGTTCTCATACAGGCTAGATAAGCACACTTATCCTGTTGTTAGTTTTTTCTCCGGAGATAAAGCGCATTGTGTTGCATTCAATGGCTAGATAATGAAATTAAGCAGTTTTTATTGTGAACAATGGCAGACAGTTGATTACACCACAATTAGTAATCAGCGGCCATTATTGATTAGGACCACTTCTTGCTTTTGTACACCTATGCAAGCTTAATTGAATGTGTATAAATGAAATATGTCTACGTCAATACATAATACATATTTCATTTACCTTGCCTATGCACGTACAAGTAGGTGCCTTATTATATTCAGCTACTGAGCAGGCACCCTGGTATTATAAATTGAGTTTTTAGTGGAATTCGTAGATCTATTTTAGAGTTCAGTTTAAGAAATGAAATAAGTTTCCAAAAAAATTCTACTTTGGCGGGACTCGAACCCGCGCCCCACCCTCAGTACGAATGTGCTCTAACCGATCAAGCTACGAAATCTCAGTCGGTCCCATCAAATATCTTTGGGATCTCGTACGGACTGTAGCACCGGTAGCTCCACCTACAGAGTAAACATTAAAGTTTATCCAAACCAAAGTTCCAAGACTAAAGTTAAATTTAGTTCGTTTGACGAGAGGTGTTGCAGTTGCTAAATTTTAAGGGCTTTGTTATATGTGGTTATCCGCACTCAGGGTAACTCTAAGAAATGAAATAAGTTTCCTAAAATTTTAGGGAACAGTACATGTCCAGTTTAGCTTTTAAATCTCTCCCGGTTTGTACTTTTGTCGACTAATGTTGGTTCTCAATATAAAAAACTCTCTCGCTTATTTCTAGATATATTTCAGAGAGTTCGGAGCTTATGTCAAAGATCTGCGTGGCTTTTAAGTAGTTTGGTGATATATTATTTTCATACACAAAAATCTATCAGGTCAGGATTTTTTGTGTATCTGCTGGCCAGTACGTAAAAATTTCTATTGACATAACGTCACATTTATCTTCCGTCACTACGCTCATTAGCTCTCCACCTTCAGTGTTTGTCAATTTTCAGCCCAAGTAGGTTTTTTTGCGTTAAAATCGTCCCCCTGATACGAATTTATCAACAAGGGCTTGAAATAAGCTTTTATAAGTTTATTTTTTGATAATGTCTTGGTGGTCAATACACTCTTACATTAGCAGCAATTTACTGCCGTAAATTGCTGCTAATGTAAGAGTGTATTGTTTTGCGTCTATAAAAATTGCCACAGATTGAATATCTGTCTGTTCATATTTATTTACCTAGTGGTGCTTTATACATATTTTGCTTTACGATAACTGCACAGCCTCCACTTCCTTGTTAGTTTGATGTAGTGTGTATTATATTTTTTGCAAATTATCATCGCCAAATTTGTCTTCTCCATTTGTAACTATTTTTATAAAAAATTGCTGCTGCTCTGTTAAATGCGAAGATGATTAACAAACAGACCTAATTTGAACAAATCAATTTAAATGACGTTTAACTGCTGGCCCTCAAATTTAAATGATGTTGATGAACTAACCGTCATTATTTGGTAATAACATAGGAAACATACAAGCATTACTTAGGAAGTCATAACGCACGCCCATCACGTTTCGGTCTGCTTACATACTTTGTAATACAATACTTAGTATTGCATTGGGGATTTGAGATGTTTTAGGTCAAGTCAGTGCGATCATTTAGAAGAATTTTATGATTTTATTGGTGTAATTTTAGTATTACGTAAATGAGTCATATAATACAATACACTATTATTGTACACCAAGAAAATAACAAAAAAAGAGTACAGGAAAAGATAGAAAGCAGAGTTGCACAATTGACGGCCTTATCTCTAAGAGCGATCTCTTCCAGGCAACCTTGGGATGGACACGAAGCAGTTGTACACGTATAAACGATGGCGTCATTTGGTGTTGGTTGTATTTATTTATTAAATGGTGGTTTTAAATTTACAGCTGTTACATAAGATTACAAGTTGGACAATATGGGAGATGTGATTTTTTCTATAATAATTTTCATTAAATGAAAATTAATCATCAAACTTATTAAGTGTACACAAGACCTGCTTATTTTGGGCGCTTTGTGACAAATTTCTGCATTTTTTAATAGGTGCTTTCTTGATACACGTATGTTAGAGAATTAACCAAAATTGTTTAGGGGTTATCCATCAGGGTGCCAACTCGTCATACGCAAATCGAAGTTTCTAATTCCTTTCGTGCAAAACCTACTCTTATCATCATCATCATCAGACATAGGCGTCTTCAGCTTGCCGCATCCAGCATCTGCCGGCAGTCTTTCGCAAATCGTCGTCTCACCTACTCATAAGCGACACACATATTAAAACATTAACACGAACACGAATCAAAAACTTAGATCTTCCTTTTTACTAGTACGGGACCTGCGTCGAAACGAAGCTTTGCAATACGCTTTTGGTTTGACAGAGCCGTGTGAAATGGCCAGAGCTTACAGTAGAAATGAAAGTCCCATATAGTTAAAACGGCACGCTTCCAACTGGTATTGATATGGATCAGATGAGCTACCTGTAGATTGTTTGCAACAGTTTGCAGATAGCTTAATTGTTTCTATTGTAAATACTAGTTTTAATTTAAATTTGTTATTTGATTGTTATTTTCTTTCTGAATAAAGACTACATAGTTAAAATGATTATTTTATTATTTTGTCCTTTATCCCACAGAAACCGAGCCGCGTGTACTCTTTGTATAATGAGTAATATCCATACATGCATAATACGTCTTAGTTATGTAGTTAATTGCCTATTATATAATTTCGTTACGCGCGAAGAAGCTTACGTTTGTTCATTCAATTCACATTCGTTTTAATTCCTTCCGTTCAAACTTCCTATGATTTACTGATTCATTTATGTACTTAACTTACTTATTGTGATAAGAAAGAAATACTTAAAAAACAGAGGTATACCTACTTGACGTTTCGATTTAGCCAAAGGCGGAAGCTGTTATTTTTCTTTGCTGATGCCGAGAATTTCTTTGTCGTTCTTGCGATATCGTCCAAACCGATTTCGACTCGTTAAACATAATGGTGTTGATTTACTTTTTGGTGGAAGAGTTGAGCCTTATGATGGATAGGTAGGTACCTACGTGTCCAAAGTTTGCTATTGTGTTGATAGTGCAGCAATAAATCAAAAAGTAAGTTTTTTTTTTTTTTATTTGTAATTTAAATATAATAAGATAGATAGATAGAAAATACTTTTCTTGCACTCGTAGGCAAAAATAATTTACAAATGAGACATATAAACAATAAGTAACAATTGAAGGTCTTATCGCTCAAGAGTAATCTCCGCCAGACAACCTGGTATGGTTAGAATCATGCTTAAACATTTCACAACATTACCTAGCCCCAAGCTAAGCATATTACGATAGTACTAGATATCGACCAAAAGGCATGCGACCAGGAGACCAAGCTGAAGCTCGCTACAGCTACAGCCCAGCTCAAAGAAGTCAAAGAGGACCGAGACAGGCTGCTTCAAGAGCAGGAGGACAGCGAAGCTGAGTTCCGGGCTAACCTTGCCAGGATCCAATCTCTCAAGGGACAACTCGCTGAACTCCATACTCACCATGAAGATGCAGTGTCAGAAGTGGATCGTTTGAATGCATGCCTGCGTTCTGTTGACAATTGTTATGAATCTTATGAACTGGTGTTGCAGCATAACAAAGACTTACAGCAAGAGCTTTCAGAGTGTGGAATAAGACTTGATAACTTAGAGTGTAAACAGTTGCCTTCAGCGACAAGTGTTTGTAGTTTAGATCTTCAAACAGAGCTTATGACTACTGATCCTAACATGTCAGATGTGATTCTAACTACACCATGTGGTCATGGTTACAGCCAAACACCCGTCATAAAAGGGAGTAATAAAATTAAAAAATATGTCAAATGTAGTAACTTCATTAGGAAAACAGAGAAAAAAATTAAAAAACAAAAACAACTTCTCAATAATGCAAAATTGAGTAACGAAAAATCGAAATGTAACCTACAAGTAGAATTGGACTCTTGCTATAGTTTATTAGGACGTAACTCTAAGGATTTAAACTATATGTCCGAAGAAATAGTTAATTTAGAAAGGGCACTTCATGATGTAACATGCAAATATAAACAAGCCCAAAAAGAAGCCAATGATCACTATCAGAAAATGCTTGAGACTGTGAACAATGAAAGTATATATGTTGAAGTACGGCATAGCTGCACTCAAACAGACCTTGACACGGCTAGTACACATTGTTATACTTTGGCTAGAGACGGTGCTGTGGAGTCAGTGCCCCGGTCACCGCTGGAGTTACCATCCGCGTTACTAGCGGCGCCGCCAACACCATCGCACGAGGCCCACTGTGGTAGCTGTACCAACAATGCAGTACCAATTGCACCCACTGAGGGCCCGTCAGTTCGAGCTGTGCCATCTATTCAACATACCCGGAAGACTGTGATATATTCAGATAAGCTGGGTACCGGGATGGGTCTTATACTGAGTGACTTGCTTCTACAAAATGTAGTAAATAATTGCTATCCAAATGCTAATATAAATATGATTACTGACTGTATTCAGCAAGATGACTCTCTGGATAACAGCACAACTCTGATCGTTCAGCTTGGTGAAAGTTATATAAAACGGTCACTATTGGTTAGGCTAGTTGAAGTACTTCTGGGAAAGGTACAAAATGGACTAGGGAAACTGATTATTTGCTCATTTCCTTACTCAAAGTCATTGACATCAAAACAAAATGTAAATATAAGTAATAATAACATGCTGATGTACAACATGACATGTCGTCATAATGATGTATTATTTTTTGATACTAATAAATTTATTAGTAAAACTTTTTTGACTAAGGCTACATTGTACCTAACTAAACAAAGCAAAATGATAATTGCTAAATTGTTAGCATATAATATTTTTGATCCCGTTATAAATAGTATAACGCAGTTACCCGACGAGCCTGTGTGTGTAGTTAGTAGTAGTACTAATGAGGGCATTAAAACTACAGTGTCAGTAAATGCAAATTTAAACTGACCGCAACGACAACGGGGAAGCAAAAAGCATTTCATATAGTCCATCAGAATATACAAGGCTTACCCTGCAAAACCCTAGAATTAGAACTATTTTTAAATTACTTAGATGTAGATGTTATGTGCTTAACAGAACACTGGATTGTGAAGAATCAGTTACTTCCCTTCTATAATAACTATTGTTTTGCAAGTTCCTATAAAAGAAAAGCTGCAATACGTGGTGGCTCTTTGATTATAGTTAAAAATAGTCTAAAATGTAAAGAACGGAAAGATATTGTAAACCTTACTATTGAGAGGACTATTGAACTTTCTTGTGTGGAACTGGAGCGACACATCATTGTGTGTGTGTACCGTCCTCCTGACGCAAATCAGGTAGCTTTTGAATGTACTATGGAAGAAGTTTTGCTTAAAGTATTTACATGTAGGAAGGATCTCATTGTGTGTGGGGACTTTAATATAGATATTTTAGCTAATCCCCTTGCCGAAAGACTGCTTAATTTATTCAAATGCTTTAGTTTACAACATCTTTTCAATGATCCTACTAAGGGTAACCCTTACATCTGCAACTTGTTTAGATAATATTTACTGCAATCAATCTCCAACTAACAAGGCAGTAATCAAGCACTTCAAATCAGATCACTATGGTCAGAGTGTTCATTTTAGTTATAATATTAACGATAAAAAAAAAGTCGAGAAATACACCTACAGGCCTATCACAGAGAGCCGTATTAGGAATTTTCAAAGTAAAGTACAACTAGCAGTAACTAATATAACTTGTTCTGATGAACCAAATGACATATTTGCCAAACTTTCAAATATTATAAACAAAGAACATAGTGAAGTCTTCAAACTTAAAACATGCATAGTTAGAGACAGGGTCGGGTTCACAGATTGGGCCACTCCCGGCATTTATAGAAGTAGGAATAGACTGTACGATCTTTATGGTGCTAGAGAAGCTATGTTACATGATCCTGCGTTTCTTTTATATGTAACCAACTACTCAAAAATATTCAAGAAAGTCTGCACCACTGCCAAATGCCTGTTCTTGAGGAAAAAAATAGTAAACTCATCAGATAAAATAAAAGCAACATGGAGACTAATAAATAACGAAACTGGCAAATCAAAGCCACGTAATAGAGAAATAAGGTTAAAAATTAATAACTCAATACTCATAGATGATAAAGATATTGCCGATGCTTTTGATGCATTCTTTTCTAATGTCCCTAAAGTTGTTACCCGGTCTCTAAACTCCTCACCTTCAATAGCCGTTAAATTATTAGAATCATCTGTTGAAAAATGTAAGGAGGTGTTTATCTTTAGCCATGTAAATGCTAATTATATATTGAAAACATTTAAGTCCATTAATATCAAAAATACTGAGGATCTTTGGGGTATTTCAACCAAAGTAATGAGTTCAATTATTAAGGAGGTTGCTCCTTGTTTGGCCTATATTTTCAATAGTTGTGTCGACGCAGGAGTTTTTCCTGATCTCATGAAATATAGTAAACTAGTACCTCTTTATAAATCTGGTAGTCACACTGATCCAGCCAACTACAGGCCCATTTCAATACTTCCTGCATTAAGTAAAGTCTTTGAAAAAATTATTCTCACCCAGTTATCCTCTCACTTTAACCTTAATAGGTTACTTCATAAAAATCAATTTGGCTTCACCAAGGGTAGATCGACAACCGATGCTGGCGCAGCTCTATTAAAACATATATTGAATGCCTGGGATAAAGCAAAAAACGCTATTGGTATATTTTGTGACCTTTCTAATTGTGTGGATCATGATACACTAATCAGAAAATTCAAACACTATGGAATTGGCAACAAGGCACTGGACCTTATGCAAACTTATTTATCTGATAGAATCCAAAAAGTAGATATTGGTAAAGAAAGATCGAAGGGCTCAAAGATTGAATTAGGCGTCCCACAAGGATCAATATTAGGTCCCTTTTTATTTTTAGTGTATGTAAATGATCTCCCTTTTTTAGCAAAAGATCTTTGTGATATGGTCTTATTTGCTGATGATACTTCATTGATTTTTAAAGTTGACAGAAATAAATGTAATTATGACGACGTAAATAATTCGCTTTCACAAATACTAGATTGGTTCACGGCCAATAACCTCTTGCTCAATGCTAAAAAAACTAAATGCATAAAGTTCATGTTACCAAATGTAAGAGAACTCCCAACTAAGATAATGCTTAAGGATGAGATTGTTGACCTTGTAGACTCAACCGTTTTTCTAGGGTTACATATTGATTCATCTCTTCAATGGAGACCGCAAATTGATGCTCTCGCAGGCAGACTTAGCTCAGCAGCCTATGCTGTTCGAACAATTAGATATATTACGGATGAAGATACAGCTAGGTTAGTTTATTTCAGTTACTTCCATAGTATAATGTCTTATGGTATTCTGCTTTGGGGACGGGCAGCCGATATTCAGACTATCTTTGTTCTCCAAAAAAGGGCTATACGCGCAATTTATAAATTAAAGCCACGCCACTCTTTGAGGGAATTATTTAAAGATATAAATATTTTGACAGTAATATCGCAATACATCTATGAAAATCTAATATATACGCACAAAAATAAAGATAGCTTTTTAAAAAAATGTGATGTTCACAAAATAAATACAAGAAACAAGAACAAACTGCACATCCCATCATATAGATTACGAAAGGTAGGGAAATCGTTTATGGGCAATTGTGTACGCTTCTTTAACAAGCTTCCATCTGAAGCAACTGAGCTCCCAATTCGTAAATTTAAACAATACATAAAACGAAATCTTATAAAGAAAGCCTATTACTCCATCGATGATTACATCAATGATGTTAATGCTTGGCCAGATGTCGCCCAGTTCCGCACCGACAATAGTATTTAAGGAAAATAATGTTAAGCTTAGTTTTATATAAATATTGACATAGGCATCTAAATCAGATTACCTATATTTAGACTAAGATGATGTATTAATTTTAAGTTTTATAAAACTTACTAGTGGTTTCTTTTTCGCTTCTTCCACTAGTGGACAAAAAATTGAAGCGAATAAAATCAATAACATCTTATTTCTTATTTGATAATAATGACTATTTGTAAACCTGTTTATAGTATTATATTTGACGTGTCTAAGTGCTTAGTTTGTAAGCCTAAAGAAATAAAGTTATTGACTTTTGACTTTTGACTTTTATCGAATATAACACAATATAGATAGTATTTATCATACATACAAAACGTCTAGAACCCAAATTGGTATCGGCAGATCATGCAAACATGAATTATAAGTATTATCGCACTTCAGGCAAGTCAAAATGCCACCGACGTAATTACTGTGGACAGTTAGGTATATTTTTATAACAACTGAAGATGCCAATCGGTGATACCTTTTTCTTCCATTTCCTTTAGCCATCGTAAATGTTCTCCAGTAGGATTTGTGGCTTGTGTAAATAAGATATGTGACCGTGAACGGATATGTTGGTTGTTCTTCACGGTTTGTGGTCCACGACCGACTTACTCACTGTGCGTCTATCAGGACAAAACTAACGTAGCAATAACTAATAAATAAACGTAGTACTTATTATAGGTATAAGAAGCCTTCTTGACCTATCAAAACAGTTGGATCTAATAAATAAAGCATTATTTATTATTTATTTATTTATTATTTAATATCCTTCGAAAATAGATTCATGAGATTCAATATTTATTTATTACTACGCTTTTTATGTAACCCATTTTTCTGGTTAAAATACCGCTTATGACACACAAATAACGTGGCTTTCTACTGTAAAAGAATTTAAAAATCGGTTCAGTAGATCCAGAGATTACCACCTAAAACCTCACAAACTTTATCTCTTTATAATATTAGTCCATACATTATAAGTTATTTATTTTATTAACAATAACCCATTACACTACTCTTATACACACCTATATATGTATATAAAATATACAAAAAAAGAAATTGTTAGACACTCACTTCACAAAAAAACAACGTTAAATCTATGATGAGTACGAAATTATTATTTATTTATTTATAACGATATTATTATTTATTTATAAAACGATTTATAAAATGATTTACGGACTGCAGAACTACAAAAAAAATTACACAACCTTTTGGGCTTGCGCCCCTCATCATTCATGCCACCATCTTTCGTACACATCATGCATTCGTACACACGATAGTGTTTAGTACTTGTGATAGGGACCCAGTCGAATTCTGTTTGCCGATCCAACCATAACCTCTGTAGCAACCTGTTGAGGAACCTTTGATGATCTATTGTTATTCTTTCATTATTGACGAAACTACATATCTTGGATTTTGTTTGTTTTTACTTTACGCAATAAACGTTTACAAACTCAAACGGTTTCTAAATATTTTTATTACCTTTGGGTACCTACTCAGACCCCTTCCAAAAATCTATGGACTTAAAGCTGAATGTTGTGGTTATATGAACTTTTTAAATATGTTATTGTGATTGCATTTTATTTATTCATTCACAGGCAGTATGTGACTGCCTACAAACTGCATATATGCCATACTGCATACATATCACAAACTGCTCATTGCAATTTTGTAATTATCTTTGATCAACGAAATAATAAGATAAAATAGGTGGCGGCGCTAGTTTGACTCGGGGTATCGTCTAAATCTACATTTGATATTTGTACGAGATTTCCTAACACAGGTACTATTTTACTTAAAATGGAATCACAAAAACTTATATTACTGTACAATAAGTAAAAGAAATAATAATTATGTATTTTGTAATTATTCTAAAACAATTTACCCTGCATTGCAAAATTAGATAGATCTTTATAATAATAGCCGCAAATTATGACAGAGTTTTCTCATAGCATTGTTTTAAGCGTGTATGCTACACTTGTGCAAAAACACATTAACAGTTGAGCAATTTATGGCTCCGATGGACTCACATATTTTATATAATGTCATATACAGGTTTATACACAGGTTGGCTAGTTAAATCAAACGTGATCTACCGTGTTATGTAAGATATTAAAATATTATATCACTCATAACATCGCAATGATTTATTAGTTTTCTGAGAGCATAGCAATTAATTTTAGAATGTCAAATCATAAGAGTGTTATATTCGATTCTATCAAAATTAACCCATTAGCTTGTGAGAAAAGAGTTTGGTGGTCACAAAGTGCCTAAACTAACATAAATTTAAACGTAAATAAAAATATAACAAGGCATTAAAAAAGCTTATAATTTGTAACAAAATCTGCCCATTGAACATTTTGATTACCTTTGTTCAACGAAATAATAAGTTAAAATATGTAGGAGGCGGCGCTCTACCACCGTCTTCGAAATCCTAACGTTTAGAATTCATGATTGACCACTAAAACTTCCAATAAAAACCAACTCGCAGTGACTTTAGTTCTTTCGTGTCAAGATCATGAAACATGCGCATGAAATTGTGCCGAAATATTGGATAACTCAAAAATATAATCATGGTAAATATCCCGTTATAAATGACTTTAATGTTAATAACTATGATAGTTTTAAAAAATTTAACAGAAACATGGGTAGTTGAATGGCCATTAGGTCCAAGATAGAGGTCTTAACGATACAACTGTATCAAGATGAGCCTAGACACGATCGTGAGAACACTAGATCTCGTTACATACCACGGATCTTAGGCGCAATAAAGATCAGAACATTACTTATTACGAACTAGAAAATCAATACCACTGACAAATAATTAACCAGCCCATAGATACCTACCTAAATAGATTTTGCTGAAGAAACTGCTTGTAGTTTAAATAGGTCTCGTTACATACCATGGATCTTATAAGCCCAAGCGCAATAAAGATCAGAACATAATATGTATTACGAACCAGAAAACCAATACTTTACCATTGACAAATAATTAACCAGTCCGTAGAATTGATAGATAGATAGATTCTTAATAGATTTTGTTGAAGAAACTGCTGGTGGTTTTAATAGGTCTCGTTATATACCACGGATTTTACTCGTATAAACCTAAGCGCAATAAAGATCAGATACCTGGTTATGTACCAGATAACCATTACCACTGATAAATAATTAACCAGCTCATAGATACTTAAATAAATCTTGCCGAAGAAGCTGCTGGTAGTTTTTAATAGATATCGTTCCATACCACGGATCTTATAAGCCTATAAGCGCAATAAAGATCAGAAATTCAAAACATAAGTATTACGAACCAGAAAACCAATACCACATAAATAGGTACCTACTTAACCAACTCATAGATACCTAAATAGATTTGGCCGAAGAACCAGGTGGCAGTTTTTTGCCTGAACCCTGTGATCGTGTCGTTTCATTTTGTATAGATTTTGCATAGCGCGCGCACCTTCGATAGCGGCACGCTGTACCAAATCCCATAGAAAACGGAGACGTCAGGATAACGTATCGATATCATCAACCAGACGGCTCTGGTTTCCGTCGATTAAAGTATGCTATATTGGAGACTTAATAACTACTCTAATTATGTTTTTATGTAAAACTTGTTCATCTGATGGGTACCATCATTTATCAAAATCGGAGCACGAACGTCAAATATAATTATGGTCAAAACTTATAGAACAGCAAGCAAGCGTCAATGGCTACCTATATCATAACATCATTAACACAAGCTCTGCTTAGCTTGGGGCTATATAATGCTGTGCAAATTGTCCAGTATTAATTATTTTTTATTTATATCATCTGCATACATATACCCGCTGAAAAGAAAAGTGAATAAACCTATTGAACTTTCAATTATCTACGTACATTCAATAGAGGTAATGACATTTTCCTGTCATGGGGATTTTCGCCCGCTCGCAGATCTGAAATATACATGAAGTTATGTGTTTTGGTTGTCCCGCCCGAACACGGCCCAAGACTCACATGACGAGAAAAGAACTATGAAGATTAAGTAATGCGGGCTACAGTTCGACTCAGCAGTTTCTCCCATATTCTTCTTCTAACCTCTCATCTGTAGAATTAGTATAGCGTCATACAGCAGACTTTTTAGATCCGCATAGGGAAGAAATAGGCGCGTTGCAGGGAATTTAAGAAGGTTTTAACTCCGAAATATAATAATTTTATTTATTTATTTTCAAATACCTTATTTGGAAATGAATGAATCTATTCCAATATTTTGCGAGCGTGCTTAATCTGGCATTAATATGTAGCCCAACCCAAGTAAAACTGTTGAATGAACACTTTGATGTTACGAAGGCAAGGTCAAAAGATTCTCAGCATTTTTTATGAATATACCTTGTAAAGTTTGCTCTACAAATTGGATTGGCATTTATTCGTAGCCTCCAGGAAGAGCTGCATCCTTATTGTAATGATTCTGACCTCATCATTTAGATGGTAAGTAATTAGCAGAAGGATACTGTTTCGGCCAACTATCGAAATTCCATAGATTGTTTTTTAACAGTATCCGCATAAAGCAGGTTTTATTGTTGGCTTTGAAAGTTTTATGTTTACTGACTGTTTTCAATTGTTAAAAATAACCAAGGAATTTTTTGCTATACAGGGCGTCCCACAGCCATGCAACATGGATCTCATTCATGGTCTTCCTTTTATTTAAGATGCTATGTAAAGAAATAATCCTTACGATTGAGCCACGATTGATCGGTATCGTTAAATGAGGTGTGATTTCTTTTTACAATTTGGCGGGTTCAATTCCCGGTTCAGACAGGCGATTATTCAAAAATCTTCGTCTTCTTTCAGTAAAATTTGCTGTCAACAATATTTAAGGTACTTTCCCTCCATGTGGCATGGCTATGGGACGCCCTGTATAGTTATTTTACAAGTACCTAGAACTTGAGATTCTTATGGTCTTCGACGCACCTAATCGCACTCCTGCAGCCGCGTGTAGCGCTGCCCCGGGGCGCACCGCCAAAAATGGGCAGTGAATGCGATATACTAACACTTTCATGGCCCTAGAAGAACTCATTCTCCTAGGGCTACGTGTAGCACCGGCCTGGGCAGTAAATGCGTTAATCTATGAAATTGCGGCACTGCGTCAACACCTGTATATTTATAATTTTAATAATCATTTGGCGTGTTTTACAAAACTGTAAACTGTCTTCAATTCCTGAATACTGGTATAAATATAGCCCGCTTACGACGGACAGGCAGACAGAAGGCTTAGTAATAGTATTTTTGAAAGGAGCATTTGCGTACTAAATGTAACATAATAATCAGCCCAGGATAGGCCATGTTGGGATACGCTCGAAGAAATACAATAGGTACTACGAAGATCGCGATCGCGAGCTTTGTTAAATCTCTTGTGTCCGTTGGCGTCCTTTTATTACGAGTGACGTGATTGTGAAAATTGTCATGTGATGGTGTCTTAGATATGTTTTTACGGCGCACGTAGAAACTCTCCGAAGATCAAACTTTTAAAAGATTACCTCAAAATCAACTTTTAAACAACAACGAAAGAATCTGTGGCGCGATGGGCGAAGGTCCGCCAGCAAAGCAAGAGGTTGAGGGTTCGATAAAGCCTTGGGACAAATATTTGTACGGTCTGCAGTTATTTGTTCCGGGTGCTCTGGTCATTTTCTATGTATAATAAAAAATATCTAGGTATTTATGTAATGTACTGTATTATGTATATCAGTTATCAAGGTACCCATAACACAAGCTCCGCTTAACTTGGAACTAAATAATTCTCTGTAAATCGTCCAGCATTATTAATTTATTTTATCACAAAAATTGTTGTTGCTAGTCGTGATTTTTGTAAAGTATTATTTTTATGGGATAAATACTAACTTCTTATAAATGTTATTTTTATAGGACCAATTTGGGGTCAGTCTATATACAATAGGTAGCAAAAAAATTATCACAATTAGTCCATTAATTGACGGAGAAATTATTGAATTATTGAACATACATTAAAGAAAATAAATACAGCCGAATGTAGAACCTTCTCCTAGAAGTCGGTATAAACAGCTGAAAATCTGTCAAAAGTACATTTCGATTTTTTCACTGAATATGAAGAAAGGAATCATTACGTAAACTCTACTACCAACCATCGCAACCAAGATACACGCATTCAATTGAACACAATACATCCAGATACACGGTGTGCCCCTGCACCAATCTGAGCCGATCAGACGTTAATTGTGGGAAAGCAGAAGAATAGGCCCGGAACGAAAGCGAGATCGCTGTCTACCTGCCGTCGCCAGCGGCGCAATCGCATCGGTTACATTAACTTCGAGCTTTATTAGACGCTAATTTTAACTAAAGGTTTTTTAAAGAAAATTACAATCAAATAATAGAATTAAATTAAAACTAGTATTTACAATAGAATCAATTGAGTTAACTGCGGACTGTTGCAAACAATCTACAGGTAGCTCAACTGATCTATATCAATACCAGTCGGAAGCGTGCCCAAGACACTGGCTGCATTGCCCCGCTGCATGACAATGCTGATGCGCTGTACCAGATACTCACTAGCCCTCGGGTCGGTGAAAAGTTTTATAAACTAGGAAGTTTTATAAATTTTGATTGAGTTTTTCCCTAACTGCCTATTCTACGCATCTGAAACAAGTCAACGCGTGCTTTGCGAAATCGAATGATCTACGGAACATATTTAACATTATACGTGTATATTTTTGAATTAAATTATCACACAATTGCAAATGAGTAGACCCTAATGTGTAATTAATGTTTGTAGTGTATTTTTTTTATTTTCAAACGACGACAGAGTGAAATTGTGCCCGGCCAACGGATTATCACCTTAGGTATGATGTCCACCGTAAAGTTTGGTCTCTACCATGAGTATGGTGCTCATCTCCTTGACATTTTGCATTCGTAATTGCATTAGGTATTAATATTGAGACACGGTTATTTTGTCAAAGGTCTCTAACAGCATTTATCCTTCCAAGTAAACTTCTAATGAACATCTGAAAAAGGTCACAACCTCGACCAAAATAAATGATGAGCCTATAAATTTATAGGCAATAAATTTACTACCAATTACCTACTGAAGAATAAACAATTATTTTTACTAATAAGCGTAGACACTGAAATGTAGGTACTTAAATTATAGTGTAGAATGTGTAGGTGCTAAAAGCTTCATAGACAATTGTTTTGGGCTCAACAAGCCATTGACGCACGCGACGACGAGAGAACATCATTGTTATAGACGCAACTCCAGCGCATTTATCATGGCACATAAGATTACAATCACATGAAATCACATTTCAAATGAATACATACAATATATAATTTTGAAAAGAGGAGAGTTTCTTCGAAGATGCAATTTCCGTTCTAGGAATGCAATGGACCAAAGTGTGGTCGCAATATTGGGAGGTTGACCAAGAAGATAAAGTTCTGACGCGATTTTTCGGACATTCGGGACCCGTCTGGCTTAATTTTGTCTAAGCCAATACATTATTTTACCCCAGTGTCATTGATGTCGCTTTCTATAAGTGCCGCATCAACACCCGACAGCAATCTTGCAACACGAGCATGTCTTGTCGATTATTTAACCAGAGACAATGTGGATTCGCGGACCCGCTGCTTCTCACGGATGCCGAAGGTCGCGGATAACTCTTGTCTTACAACACGCTTTAAATTATTTGATTTCATAACTATGCCGCCCCGAGGTGGTTTAGCTCCTAACGAGTGTGAAGATTTCACGTTTTTAGAAAATGTTAAACTTCATCCGTTTATGCAAAATTGTTACCTCTTTAGGAATCTGAATCAGCTCCAAAGCACGGCCAACATCTAGGGGCCTACTCGAATAACAAAAATGGAATCTTCTGATTCGTTTTCACGAAAAACCAATTCATACATCACTTGCATATTATAACAGCATTTTTACAAAATAGAATCAGAAATATCGATCTCATTTTTACATGTACGGGCCCTGATAAAAGATCCGAGAGACCAATAGTCCAAGTTGTTCTGAGTCAACGTTATATCACTTTGTTTGAGTAATTTCGCTTTGTTTACTTTCCCTACAAACCAATACTTTATAACATGCGCCTACACGTTTAATGGTCTTCCGAAAACTGTGGGTGTCTGAAAACCAGTATGAGAAAACAATTACGTTCGGCTTCCTCAGTGGGTGCGGATTGCGTACGGTTGACCCGTGCGTTACGCTCCGATGCCGCGCCTCTGCTGCCCTCAATGCATTCAACACAATCTCACCCATCTCTCTATGGAATGTTCACTGTTGTGATTCATTGTTTTAGGTGCCATATTACGTCATAGTTTTGCATCGGATTCCGCTTTTGATTTCTGGGTTGTGAAAAACTACTAACCGACTATAGGATAGGCGTCATTTAAAATGATGCATATTTTTATCGTTTAAAAAGAAGGTCATTGCATCTTAGTTTTTGGGGCATATCGGATCCACCCTTGTTACCCAAATCTGAAATAACCGAAAGTGTTACATAAAGAAGTAGGTTTCTAGGTTTGTTAAATTAGAGCTATAAAACTCAAGAATGTTAACATTATGCGCTTTTGATAGATTATTTCTCGTATAAATACTAGGAATTATGTACGTTGGCTTATTTAGTTTATGGATATTGCACCGCACCAGGCTGTCCAACTTACAAGTTGCAAACGTAAATCATGGGTAAGTAAATAGGGGTCGAAGGTTTCTACACGTAAGCTACTGGCTTTTAAATCTTAAATCCCCTGCCTTGAGATATTATTGATGTTATAAGTGCCCTCACTTATAACATCAATAAAATATATATCGATAACCAACTAGTGCAATGAGTGTTTAATTACTCAAATTGCTTATTTTACTACCTCTGTAGAAGTAAAGGTCAAATGTATTTAATGGATGCTCCAGTTTCTCGTGATTGTGACTTTAACCTTGAACTTTCAACAAAGTAGGACGTTTTGAACCTGTCAGACTTTTTTACGAAAACGAAAATTGCTTTATATCTACATATTATACACATGGTGCGACCAAATAAGTTTGTTAAACCTAAAGGGATAATGGTCTCAAACCCCGTGGTGGGGTGTCAACCTTTTGTTAACCTATATTAGTTGTTTCGTTTTCTTATAAAATAATCTTTGTAGATGATAATTTAATTGTTATACTATAAACCGACTTCAAATCCCTTAATTTTACGCTGTTTTTAAATTTTGCGGGATAAATACAAATCCTCAATGACGGGAATTATTTTTTTATGGGGCCACCTCGGGATCATATACATATTCAGTAGCAAAATGTTGTCCAGCATTATTTATTTATTTATTTATAAAATAAAAACATAGAACCATACTCCAATTTTCGAAGTCAGTAAAAAAAAGAACTTTAAAATACATCTAATTAAATTAATCTAATCAATTCACGGTATTCCCACTTCTAAGCCGTAATTAATCAAACTAAGTGTACATTTACGAACTAAAACTATTATAACGGTAGACATTCAAACGCATTTCATTTAGCGACAAGCACGGGAACCAGGGCTGGTTAGATAACAGTGAGCTTTCACCCACGGTCTATCACGACCCATTCCTTCCGCGAGCGCATCGCGACCCGCGCTTGACCTCCCCTGACGAACCTGCAAGCTTCGCTTACGGCTGCATTTAAATGAATTAGCTTTGATAGAGGATTTGATGGATGGGTTTAATCTCTTTAATGTACAAAGATTATCATCACATTCTCTTTCCGTAGCCATTCAGTTTTGGGCCAAATGTTAGCACCACTCTTTGACAGTCTTATTGGTCATCTACGAGAGTGTTTCAAACTATTCGTCAAATACTGTTCAATACATATGTGTGTGTGTGTGTGTGTGGTACTCTGCCACAAAAGTTACGGTTACGGCAATAAGGCCGCCTATTGTGCAACCGTTTCTGTATTTATTTGTGTTTCTGTTCTATTTTTCTCTATCTTGGTTTGCAATAAAAAGTATATGTAAATTTTAATTTATAGTTAAAACTCTAACGTATTAACAATAAATTAATTTACATAATAACCGTACACGTACATATATAATATAATAACATTTATTTATTTAATATTATACAAATTATATTAGATTTCCATGCACCACCACCAAAATAAACACTTTTTTTAGTGTGTTTCTTTTGACATCTCTTTGGAAATAAAATAATGCACACAAAATTGAAACAAAAATAAAACAAAATTCAGATGAAATTACCAAAATCGTATATAAACTAACGCGCCTTTCGTTTCTCCTCATCCATAACGTAAAGACCTGTGGCAGAGATGCGCAGGTCAAAAGGTCCCGCAGATTTAAGACCGCAATGCAAAATGTCAAATACCTAGTGATTTTCTAATAGCCGTTATGCGTTCGTGTCGTAACATTGCATGTTATGATCTGCAAATTGAGGGTAGCATTTTTATTGATGCAACTGAGGCGCCATGATCATGATAGTTCAGTGAACTAAATGCCGTTGTCGTGGCGTGTTAACTCTTTACTGGAATACCTACGTCGCACTCTAAATAGAGCCATACATTTTTTTAATATTAAGTATTTATGGCTCACACATGGCAAATAAATAAATAAAATCGTTTACTTGAGGCAACATTAGTCTAGTAAAGATTTATATGGATATATTATTATGTTTATTTTATATGTGATATATTAAGGTATATATTTTATATGGGCCGTATTTTTTAAGTATTTTACACCTTATACTAAACTAATGTAGCCTGAAATAATTGATTGTATTTATATTTTATTATTATATATGTAGCAAAGATAGCGGCATTTTTGATACTCGGTATAAATAAATAATAAATAAATAATGCTGGACAATTCACACAGCATTATCTAGCCCCAAGGTAAGCAGAGCTTGTGTTATGGGTACTAGATAACTGATATACGTAATATTATACATTACATAGATAGATATTTTTTATTATACATAGAAAACACCCAGACCAACGGAACAAATTTCTGCAGATCGTACACAAATTTGTTCCGAGGCGGGGATCGAACCCGCAACCTCTTGCGTCGCAGGCAGACTCTCGCCCGCTGCGCCACTGAGGTCGTCGGTATAAATTAGCGTATAGCGTACAACAACAAAAGTTGATCCGAGGTCCAGAATCAATTCCGATTTTGGACCCCTAGGGGATCAACTTTTGTTTCACGGTTTTTGAAATTTAGAATTTTTTGTTAGTTTATAATGTAAGTATGTATTGTATATAGCTTCCTACTATTAGTTTAATTGTCTGTTTATCCGATGTTTGTAATTTGTAAACTTTCTCTATCTATTCCAGCGGCTCTCCTAAAACTCTAAGGTTTGCTGGAAGAAAACTCTTATTAAGGGTTAAGCTCGCCTGTGTATTAAACATAACTTATATAACATAACTTATATATACTTATATAACTTATATATAGTTATGATCTTATTATGTATTATTTTTTGTGTACAATATAGAATTACAGAATTAGTTTTGTTGAAATAATTGGAGACTTTTATTATGTTCGTATTCTTTTATGTTTTCTTACATTATTATTATTGTTTTGAAATTTTATAGGATTTACTGGTTAGGTAGGTACGAATCTTTACCACGATCTTAACCAAGAAAATTACAATCAAATAAAAGAATTAAATTAAAACTAGTATTTGCAATTGACCTAATTGCAGACTGTTGCAGGATTAACATAATTTTTTGTAAACATTTTTTGATAAAAAAAAGTTTTGGCGAAAAACATTTTTTTTAAATTGAAATGTTTTACGACATTAAATAATGCAAGAGCGAATGTAAAAATGAGCTCGAACAAGAAAAAACAACTAAATAAAATATGTTTTCGAAATTCAAGTAATCGTTATTCACAAGTTGATCCCCTCGGGGTTTTGAATCTTCCCCTTTCAGCAGGCCTGTTACGTGACACCCTGTATTCTTTATTTTATGCCAATGCCTCAGAAGGACAATTCGAAGGCCGACACACACCTATGTAAAGCCAACACCTGTTGACAAAGTCGCCAGTGAATTGCTCATTTGCTGCGATCATTAAATGTTACAAAGAAATTATGCAACCGGTGGGTGAATCATTTCAATCGATCACGTTTTACAGCCACTACATGTCTGATCATCAATTAATGGCACCGCAACACCAAATGATTCATTCATAAATATTGCAATATCTACTGATGAAACTGTAAAATCGGTTGATATGAGAAATGTGTCTCGATTTCTATTGATAAAAAGAGATAAGAGTTTCCACGGTAGCCGCGTTGTGTTTTTCTTGGATGGCATGCACGAGAAGCACGCTATTTCCTTCCTTGATTACACGGCAAATGTAACTACAGGGTGATCCAATATACAAGCCTACTAACATGAATTTATGGACCACTCCTTGCTAGCTAATGCATTGTTAGTAAATGGCATAAGATTAATCAGCCGTGAATCGAACCATCGTACATTTGTAACAAAAGAGAATACTTAAAATTATTTAAATACATCTTCGGAACCACTACATAATTTGTCAGATTCAAAAATAGGTAGTTAATGATAGGTAAAGTAAGCTAGGTTAGGTAGTTATAAGGGACCGGCTCTCCTTCCTTCCAGAATCAATAATATAAACAAATGATAGGACTGGTGCGGCGGCAGATTTGGCCGAATAACTCAAGAGGCGCAAATAAGCAAGTCTCGACAGAGCCTACGCATTTTGCTCCCCTCGGAGTCGAGACCGTAGGTCCGTGAGGTACTGAGTCTCTCCGGGTTTTTAAAATATATCTGAGAGTCTGGTCGAAGCAACGCATGACCCGAGAGCTGATGAGTATCTGGCGCAACGCAATGCGTTGTGCGTTGAACGCATCAGCATTGCCATGCAGCGGGGCAAGGCAGCCAGCGTCTTGGGGACGTTTCCGACTGGTATTGATATGGATCAGTTGACTAGGTAGCTCAACTGTGTCAATTGTAGATTACTAGGTCTAATTTGTTTCTATAATTTGATTGTAATTCTCTTTGTTAATGTAGCATGTTATTTAAAAAAATATTTCGTACTACAACAATAACACACTGTACAGATTGCAATGAAATTGATTGTACCTTTAATGCGTGCAACAAATGAATTTGTTTCGTCTGCATGAAGCGCCAAATTACTGAGTCGGTTATAGATAGTATTAAATTACCTAATTGCCTCGACTGGCAATGGATGGGATATGGATTGCTTTGTGTTACAATATGATATGCTTCAAACATCTGATAATTTTTATTAATATTTTGCATTGATATAGAAATATATCATTTATATTTGAATTCTGTTGTATTTATTTTGGAATTGAATAAATAATAAATAAATAATGCTGGACAATTCACACAGCATTATCTAGCCCCAAGGTAAGCAGAGCTTGTGTTATGGGTACTAGATAACTGATATACGTAATATTATACATTACATAGATAGATATTTTTTATTATACATAGAAAACACCCAGACCAACGGAACAAATTTCTGCAGATCGTACACAAATTTGTTCCGAGGCGGGGATCGAACCCGCAACCTCTTGCGTCGCAGGCAGACTCTCGCCCGCTGCTCCACTGAGGTCGTCAATAATAATTAACAAGAATAATTGAATTAGGATATTGTAAGACTCGACAAGAAACGTGACGTCACCGTTCACCGTATTGTCATAAATTTTTAGCGGGATATCTTTTTGAAATAAAGTAAATTATTATTTAGACGCAACAAACATGATGGTTTTTATCATTTTTTTGAGTCTGTAGTAAGCTCAATTATTTCAAACTAATTATTTGCCGTTTATATGTTTCATCATCATTAGCTAACACAGCTGGACATAGGTCTCCCCCAAGGAAAGCTCCAGGGCGGCCTTCAGCTTGCTGCATCCGTACGAAGCCGGGCAGGCTGCTAGTTTGATATATTATTATTACTTAGTAACATAAATGAATATGCAAATTCTAGCAGATAAGAATTATGGGAAGGTTACGAAAAACTGTTAATTAAAATCCATGTAACAAGCCAATAAGTTTCTTAAATAATAGCTTATTGTATGTTTGGTCAAGTTAGGTAGGTACAATCAGCTTATTTTTAACCGACTTCGAAAAAAGAGGAGGTTTTATGAATGTTTTTCTATTTTTATTTTTGGGTTTATTCCTAGTTTTCATCCGATATCGTCATACAATTTATGAGAAAAAATAGGTCAACTTTCAAATTTTATTATTAGGTGGTAAATACCACATTGATAGATAACATTTTTTAAAATCTAAAATATTAGTGTTATTCCCAATGCCTTACGTGAAATGTGCTCATTCCCTACGTCTCACGAAAATTCTTCCTAACATCTCACGTGAGAATAGGCAACGGCCTATTCTCAGCTTCTCACAAAAAGTCAAAAAAAATAATGCACCAGATGTATTTTTCATTCACTACTAAAAGCAAGATGCCCAAGCAGACACATTTTTTTTTCATTCTCTCAACAATAAGAAAGAAGCCCAAGTAGACCTTTTTAACAAGGAATTGGCCCTACTTGGGAAACTCCTAAAGGGTGGAAGGAGGGTCCTTGTCCTGCAGTGGGAAACTCCAGGCTTCCAGGCTCCTATATAATGTAGACAAATAATAGTTAGGTAATACAAAACGCAAATTGATAAAACTAGATACAGTCAAATGTTCGATGCTGACCGTACATTATAAACACAATATCAGAAATTCTCACGCATGCTCATAAAACAGTTTTGTAACGGTCAGAAGTCAAATACCAATAAAATCTGATATGTTATGTAGATTTAACTTTTGGATTACATAACTCCAATTAAAGGTGCTGTCCGCGACTATGTACGCGATTTTCAAGTTTCTTATGTCCGTCACCGGGATACCATATAATGAAACAGAGAACCTTCTAGCCAAGATTAAATAAAACTATAAAAAGAGATATGTAGATTTAAATATATAATATATAAATAAATAAAACATACAAATACACACACAAAAATACACTTACACACACACACCCACTCGCGATTCCACATTCATACATTATCAATCAGATTCTCAAATATGCATACACAACCCGGGGAAGAGCTCACTCTCCACCGCCCATCTCCCATTATTACTGAACCACACTACTAAGTGAAAGTAGGTTCTTATATTTTTATATTAGTATTATATAGTATAACTACCTACAATAAGTAGGTCAGTTCCTTGTTCTCCATCTTAGTATACTTTTGTTAAATCTGATTTATTCTTGTTTTTGTCGAACTAATTAATACTATAATGTTAACTACTTAGGCTAAGAGGGTCCAAGCCAACCTCTGTAACCTCGTCACACAGGCTCTACAGAGACCTAGTGCGAGGGAGAGCTCTGGTTAGGTACATCTACATACTAGCAAGCCGGAAACATTTTTAAGTTTAAAATTGTACTTTTAAGTCTACTTCTAAGTTAATTTAGTTGTATGTACCTACCTTAAACATATTCTGTGTATACATGGGTAAACCCATGTAAATTGGAATAAATAAAAATTTATTATTATTATTACCATTTCCCTCTCTGCTAAATTTTATTAAGATCCGTTTCGGTGTGAAAAAGTAACAGACAGACACACAGAAGTTACTTTTGAATTCATATAGCCGCTGCCCACGGCATGTCCGTGTCCCCCCCAAGATACCATTTCATCATCATCATCAGCCTATATTTGTCCACAGCTGGACATAGACCTCCCCTAATAAGCGCTATAGCGCCCTGTCTACCATTACCGGATACCATTTACCTCCTACCAAATTTAGTTGATATTTTATTTAAGATTATTTATCGGGTATTGATCGCGTACCTTTTGCTTTCTTTTCCCCAACGTTTCAACCGCGTTACAGCGATCGTGGTCACGGGGTGAGAAATAAAAAAAAATGATAATTATGTTTAATAGATAATGATATTAAATAGTTGATATCTGTTCAGCCGTTTAGGCGTGAAGGTGAAGGAAAAAACAGACAGACAGACAGACAGAGTTACATTCGAATATATACAATTATGTATGGATATGGATACCTAGTATCGATAGGAGTGCTAAGTTTTATCTTCTGTCTAAAGTGTTTATTGGTATGATTAACACTTTAAATACAATCACATGTATTAATTATATATATTATAATACTTAGGTAGTAGTAATCAAATTAACAACTAACATAGGTTGGTAGTTATGTATTAATAAGTTGGGCGTTTGCAGGTTATTGGTAATTCCCTGACACTGCATAAACTGCAGGATCTGCTCATCATCTCGTGATGATGGACGTCATCACAAACGTGTTAGAACACGTACGTAAAGTTACTAAATTTAGTATTGTTAATAGGAATATTCATCCAATAATCTGGGTCATCAGGTTTTTTTAAAACTTAACTTAAAAACGGCTCTGTATTAACTAACAGTGGAGAATCGATCTCTAGTATCTACTTCATTGGGTGCTGGACAAATGTGTTATTTCATTTTGTATCAGAAATAATGCACAAAAAAATTAAGAATGAAACATGGCATTTTCACAAACGTGTTCGGGATTATAGGCAGAACCTGCGGTTCACAGTGTCAGTGTATTACCCATAGGCTTAGAAGTGAAAAAATTCTATGTCTATGGTATTACCAATAACCCTGTGGAAATGGGTAACTGTACTCAATTTTTAAATTATCTGCAAAAAAGATAAACAATCTCTCAATACAAAACCAATCTAACGTCAAATTTACTTTCTCGGTCTTGATTTTTTTACACAATCTGTGTTTAAAAACCTTGTACCTTGTTGAGTTGAGCTACCTGTAGATTGTTTGCAACAGTTTGCAGATAGCTCAATTGTTTCTATTGTAAATACTAGTATTAATTTAATTCTATTATTTGGTTGTTATTTTATTTCTTAATTAATATATAATAATTCTTAAAAAAAGATATGTACCTTGTTGATTTGAGATCCTTTCTTATATTTTTATCTCAACAAGACTGCAGAACATTTTAGGTTTTTTTTTCGAAATCGGTTGTCATAATTATATGTATACCTCAACCACAACTTCAACAGCCTGCCTCCCCCTCCCTTATAATCGCCTTATTGGCTTTCATCTCATAGGGGCATAATATACCATAATCTGCACGCTGATCTGGGAAGATCTGCCACCGAACTGCGATCCCCATCCAGCATGGGCTCAACCCATGATCGCAGTTCGGTTCGGTGGCAGATCTAGGTATCTATTCTGCAAGAGGCGCTGCCGGGGGGCACCCGGTGTATGTCCCTTAGTCGCCTCTTACGACACCCACGGGAAGATTTGGAGTGGTGCTAATGAAATTCTAAGTAATAATTTGTAGCTTACCTACTCTAAGCTCAACATAAAACACATGCAATTGTATATTATTGCATAGGTATGTGATTGTCCGACCACCCAAGAACTTCTTAAAACAGCTTTCAAATATCTACTTATTAATTGCTTTGTGAAAGTTATCGTCAACAACAAACATAAATCACAAGAGCACAGTCACAAATGCATTCCATCATGTATTATAAATTGATATCTTAGACATGATTTCGGAATTTCTTTTGTAAAATTAGATAATGCAAGTACATCGAATATTTAATAATCGTCCATTGGTTCCGCTTTGGGCAACTGTTGATTAATGCCATAACCATTTCATGTTTAATTGGCGACGACGTCTGAAACAATGGGTGGGTATGGTTTGTTACGATATGATATGGTACAGTGGCTAACAGAAGTCACTTACGACAAAATTTTTGACTCGTTTACAATTACAGAGGTCATTTGACATATGATTTGCGCTATGGAGCCACTCGAATTTGTGTATCTAATTTTCTATTAGTACTTAGTAGTTATTTTATTAATAAGGCATGTCCCTGATATTTTTTTGTTTGAATACATTTTTTGAGTGCTTTTACATATTTTCTAGAATTTCAAGAGCTAGAGCAGAGCTATTTCTCAAACTAAAAACCTCATAACTCAGTGGGCGTACCTAAAGCTTAAGAAGTGACATTATTTCATCTGTGGTAAAGCGCTGGAAAGAAAAGTCGAAAAAATGCTCTCAATAAAAATTATTGCTGGTGGTTGTTTAACGTTATTTCCACACCATGGGTGATTTGTGATAAAATTAGCCTATTTTACTCTCCATCCTACTAACTCTGTACCAAAAATGAAATCGATTGGTTGCTTAGTTAGGGCGTGAAGGAAGGACAAACAAACAAACATAATTTAGCATTTATAATATATTAGTATAGAATAGATGGATCAGGGGTACCTATCAGTTAGATATCAGGAGACTGCATAGAAAAGAATACGTTGACACCTCCATCGACCGACACGACAAGTCGGTTTTTGGCTATGGGTAGCCATTTAACCCGAGTTCTTAATTTATTTGATCAGAAGCCACTTCTGCCAGCCTCTGTACAGATGATACGGTAACTTATCTATCCCGCGATCAATCGGCACAATAGAATTGCTCGAACTTTCACCATTGAACATCAGAGATCATTTGTCTAGAATTTGATTTGACCCCATCAAACATGTCAGGGATCGGTGCCGTACTTGTTAGTTAGGTATAGGTAGTACCAGTTGCGAAATGACAGCTTTGATTGTGAATCTGACATGGTTGGATGGTGAAAAGAATGAATCGGAATTATCACCTGCCTGTCTATAATGAACATAGCTTTAGGAGTATGATATGCCATTACTATAGGTACTTACTCTAATTTTGTCAAATAAGTAGATTAAGTAATGAATTTTATGATTGTAAGCTATAGGTATACTTATATGGTGTTTATATATGTGTTTTATGATTGTAAATTATAAAGATGTATCCGTTTTGAAATGAGTGGACAAAAATCAATCTTTCGGAATATGTTTTGTTATTTCGTAGAAATTATTTACTATGATGTCTGATTTCAATGTTATTTTTGTGTCAATAGACGTTTGACCACAATCTCACTTGATGGAAAGTTTGATTTGTTTGTGATAGGTAGGTACTTCTGCTAGAATCCCTTTAGGTATCCCTTTTCTAGCAAAAGCAAAAGGAGCTAAATATTGTGTTTTTATGTACCTACTACTCGTAGAAATTGTAGAGTAAAATAATAGAATGAAAGAAAAGATAAGCAAATGGCGCAGTATTTTCAAAATCATTTCATTTATTTATTGCATCATAATTATGGTAAATTTGTCACAACATAATTGACTCTAACTAGTAGATTATTTATACACACAATATGAACCCATTTAGGGTGTTGCAATGGGACACGACCAGATAATTTCAGGTATGAAAGGTAAAGGTATTATATAATAAATTTAGATTTCAATTACAAGTCACCAAAATTATCACTTAAAATCGTAGGAGTAGCGACATAATAATGGGGGAGAAATAGTCAACAAGCCGATAATCCGAAGTCAGCGGACAAACTCTTCGCTATTAAGACCTACGTCCTTTTTCTAGTCATTTTCAGCTTACACCGTGTTAAAATTGAACTGTAACATAACACATAAAAAAGAGAGACATCTACAATGTAAAATTTGTTATTAATTTCCCATTGTTTCCGACGCCTAAGAAACAAGCTAGATTTTTATCAGTACCAGTCAAAGTCATTTATGACACGGTGTATTGTAGAGGTTCCGTATTGTACCTCGCTGGCATTTGGTTTGACCTCTTCAGTCTGGGAATTTAATACCATTTGGCAGATGACACAATCCAGCGTCCCAGTTAAGGGTTTGAATAAGATACGCCGTTTAACAAGCACTTTGTATGTATATTATGTACATAAACAGCGTTTACTGTGTTTATAACTGGTTACGACATTGTTTAGTCAAGGACTTTTAGGCTTGCTGGCTTTGAAGGAGCTATCTTTGTAGGTACTATAGGTATATCGATAACAACGAAGAGAATGTTCAAAATACTTATACAGCGGATTTATGCTACCTACTTTGGTTTTAGAATCGAAAGTGTTTTACAGACATATGTATATTTACGTAAGACTAGCCCACCCCGGCTTCGCACGGTTAGACTATATATAATATGTAGAGCATAATGACACTCGCATATAACGTGCCTTTCTATTGGTCAAAGAATTTTAAAAATCGGTTCAGTACCTATATCCAAAGATTACTTCAAACAACCCCGTTAAAACTTAAACTCTTTGTAATCTTAGTATATAGATAACTTAAAACTGATAACAGTAGCAGCAAGCTAACTAGTAAAACAAAATCAAAATCTTAATAACGCATTGCACACACGCAACGAAAAAGGTGCAAATTCGAGTTCCAAAATCGATAAAAAGGATTATCGATTAAAGGAGGTAAATTGATAAAGAAATGCGACAAACATGGACTACATTTAAGTGTTGTTTTTTTTATTATTTCATTCACTACGCGTCAGTTAAAAATATAACCTAGTCACTAATAGGTACACTACTACCAGTCAAGTAGGTCCCACGAGATTCATCCAATAAATGAATATTTCTCACCGTAAAGGTAAACGCATCAAAAGGCCTTGAACTTTGAGTTTTGGCTCACAATGAGAAAAACGTTGCTAATGAGCCACCCTTCACTTACGATGTCACTAGGTATTGCAAAAAACTTTAATATCTAAACACAGAGTTATTTGTGACCTGTGATTATCAATGGGGTACCTATATAGATGTCGTAAGAGTCGGCTAAGGGAACCTACTTAAGGAATTGCAGCAGTGTTCTGAACTTCGATAACCACTCCGCCTGCCAAGGTCATTCAGATTCAGTTTCTTTATTCACAAACACAATATATAGGCACTTATGTCGGAATATTTGGGTACATTTAAGAAATTAAAGTTATACCTGAGTTATACAACCAATTAATCACATAAACCACAAAACATTAATATAAAAAATAATAATAACAAACACAGAAAATAAATTAAAACAGAGCACAAATTAGGTGCACACTTTGGTCAAATTTAAAATAATACAACATACATAACTAACAAAATGTTTGATTTTTATCAAAAAAATAATCGTCAACACTATAGTAAAACTTTTCCAACAATAAACGTTTGAAATGTTTTCCAAACTTTACTGCACTGACTGCTGTTTTCAAGACATCACCATCAGCCTATACCAGTCCACTGCTGCACACATAGGCCTCCCCTAATGAGCGCCATAGCGCCCTGCCTTCAGCTTGCCGCATCCAGCATCTGCCAGCAGTCTTTCGCAAATCGTCATCCCACCTGGTCGGAGGGCGTCCTACACTACGTTTGCAGAGTTTTCAAGACAACTGAAGGCCTATTATAAAGTTTAACAGCCTGATATCAAACACTGCGTTACTACGTTCAGCCTTGCAAGAGAGTCACTCTTTATTATGTTTTCTCCTCGTTTTCTACCTAATTAACCTGTCTCATTAGATGCCTGGAGATAATCTATTTAAATATTATTAGGATGAGTCACTTGTGTAACTACAAAAAAAAAAAATTTAAGATGGCAGGACTAAAGCGATAAGTTCACATCGAGATAAAGCACTTTCTCGTTTATGTAAGAATCGCAAATTAGAACCTTATTATGAGTCACACAGGCGCGGCCTAGTGTGAGATCCATCGGTGAAATCGTAGCCCTCAAGAATATTTTTATATCAGTTTTATCCGGAACATGTATCATAAAATCGAAGGAAGAATATCGAAGTGCCCTTTGTGGCCACCAATAGGTAGGTATCTATTTTCGCTTTTCTGGCTAAACTAAATAGAATAAAACTATTAGAGAGGTCTTAAAACAACCTTATCATAGGTATCACAAAATGTACGATGGATTTAAAGTTTCTTTGTTCAACGTAGTAATAAAATAAAATAGGTGGCGGCGCTAGTTTCACGCATACCACCGCCTTAAAACGATCACTGCTAGCGTCGGCGGTGCGACCCGCAGGAGCGTGCCGCCGCGCCGTCGCGACACGTATCCGCATATCGCACTCTGTGTTTTCAGCCATGAAAGTGCTAGTCTAGTCTAGTATAATCTAGTCTTGTCTAGGTCGCAAGCAGAGCGGCAGCCGCGACGGCGCGAGTTGTCTTGATTGTGATAGCGGACGACATGCAGCGCGCATCCTCGTGTGCCACTCTATTCTAAACAAGTCGCACAACTGCAGCACGGCTTGCGACCTCATGTGAAGGGTCATCCTAAAACTGACAAGCAGTTGCACACCTGTAAAATATTTATGCAACTACGGAGAACTGGTATTGCAATGTCCAACTTGATAGCTATGTAAGGTACTCAAGTCAGTCTTCGGAATTGATAATTACATACGAAACATTATTTAGTGTTTACAAACTTATGCTTAGAGTTTCTTTGCATAATATTGTTTATTTGCTGCAGCGTACTGTGGGACTCATTTTACAAAGTAGGTACGTAAAGGCTTTGGCTTAATAGTTAGGACCTACCGATCTCATGTAGAATGTATAATTTAACCAAGTGGTTATATCTGACATGACATGGATTTAGCAACAACTGGTTTTAACGTCTCAATATCAAGATGGGCTCCTTTCCCATACCTATAAATAGTTGGGTAACAGATAACAAGCTACTGAGTTAGGTAGGTAGGTACCTATATCTTTATACAAACGGTTAGAAATTTGCATGTTATTTCGTTTATCATTAAAATTACTGTAAGTATCTGACAATTTATATTAGAAAATATTATATTTGAGTATCAAGAAAGAGAACAAATATAAAGTGATCACCATCATCGTCAGCCTGTAGTAGTCCACTGTTAAACATAGGCCTCCCCCATATGAGCGCAATAGCGCCCTGTCTTCAGCTTCCCGCATTAAGCATCTGCCAGCAGTCTTTCGCAAATCGTCATCCCACCTGGTCGCAAGGCACTCTACACTACGTTTGCCGAGTCGCGGTCTCCAACCAAGAACACGTTTACCCTCATCGCTTGTCTGTTCTTCTCGAGATATGGCCAGCCCACTGCCACTTCAGCTTGCTAATCCTTTGAGATATGTCGATAACCTTGTTATGAGATGATAGGTACTTAATTACTGAACAGTATTGTTATTTCGATTTCTTACAAGGGTCCTACTGATGGCATTTTGGTAGAGTACAAAACTGCACGCGCCTCGATGCAATACCTGGATAGGAAATTTTTTCAACAAGTTCACTGTTTCTTGTATCTGAAAATAAGTTTCTCGAACAGAACGTTACAATGAGATTCGTTATCAGTTAGTTAGAACTAAAATTATAAAGCTAGGCTTGCCTACTAAAGTTTTTTCAAAAAAACACAAAAAAACTAAATCGTCATGGTGCTTTTCTGTCTAATTTTGTAGTCGTTTATTGATCGAGATCTTCATACCATATAACATACCTACTTTACAATTAAAGTCACTGTTGTAGGTTATCCAAATCAAGCTTGTCTCCTAGCCCAGTGATCTGAATAATGCTGTAACTGATATAGAGGAAAACGAAGGTGTGCCAATTGTGGCGGTGTGCACTTCCGCGCATTGTAGCCGCAAATGGGACGCGAAACGGCACCTGACTGTAGGGACATTATTGTTGCATCATTGAATAGTACTAGCTAAGTTTAAGTAGGTACTAGAACATCATCATCAGCCTATGTTAGTCCACTGCTAGACATAGGCCTCCCCCTAATGGCCGCCATCGCGCCCTGTCTTCAGTTTGACGTTTCCAGCGTTAGGTCGTCATGGGCGGAGGGAGTCTTACGTTACGACTTTACCGAGTCGTCGTCTCTACTCAAGAACATCTTTACCCCAACGGTTGTCGGTTCTTTGCGAGATATGGCCGATCCATTGTCACTGCAGTTTGCTAATTGTTATAGAGCTATGTCGATAACTTTGGTTCTCTGTCGGTTGTATTCGTTACGAATCCTATCCTTCGGAGAAAATCCGAGCATAGCTCTTTCCTTAGCTTGCTGGGTGACCTTAAACTGGTGGACCAGCCCTACCGTGAGTGTCCACGTCTCAGCTACGTAAGTACTTAAGTTGACGGGTAGAACGCAACAATTGAAAACGTACGTTTTCAAGCGGTATGAATGACGAGAAGCCTCGGCATAGTTTCCCAAACACTGTCCAGCCTAGCTGAATCCTCCTCTTGGCCTCCTCTAATAATAGGTACATTACAAATAATACATTTTTCAAACATCTGGGCTTTCAAAAACCCCACGCGACTAACCGAGGGTTAAATCGATCGTGGGCGTGGGATGCAGAGCATTACTGCCTTATTGCTAAGCTTCAGAAACTCTCTTCCCAAACTCAACACCAATGAAATTTATCTACAACGTCAATTGAAACAAGTAGGATAAGTTGATTCAAGGGTTCCCATTCACATTTTCTACGAGCTCCAACCTTATTTTTTTTTTTTATGCGGCGAGGAATTTCGTTTACGAATAGACTGGTCTGGGGGGACCAGAATTATGTGGGACTCGACGCCCTGAAAAGGACGTAATACCCACTAAAACCTCTCCGGTAACCCTCTCTCGCCATTTTTGTGCCAAACCGCGGGAACATTAAAACCTACCGCGGCCCGGCTGGCGTCCCCTCATCCTCCCATACTTGACCGGCGAGCCCACCGTTCCACACACTCGCCGACCCCATTCATCCATCACCTTCCCTCCCACCGATTGGGACACAGACAGGACAGACGCACACTCAGTTAAAAGCGCGCGCATCACTGCCCCGCGTGTCCCACACCTGTGCACGAGTACCGCAGGTTGCGTCCCGCGTGTCTCGCGCCATCCAACGAGCTCCACCCTGGCCCTGGCCCCAACGTATAGGTACATAAAAGGACTTATCACTATTAATTTTGTCACATGCAATCATAGTGTTTAGTCCTGCCGAATAAACGTAAAACATTTTTTTCCCAACGTTTCAGAGGAAATACGATTTGTGACAGTGTAAAAGAAAACTCAGTTCACGCATTACCTTTGACTTTATTTACAATATATTAATATTCTCTGTTTTTTTTATTTTCTTTTAATGTTATTTTTGTTTCAGTTCAGGCACTAAAGTACAATCCTTATTTTAAAGTAAACGCGCATTAGACCTCACTTCAAAATTATAAATACTATCGAATTTGAATACTAAATACTTTTTATCGCCTTTGGCGAGAGGAGATCACTAAAAAATTAATCTCAGCATATGGCTAAGGACGACTTGCACCTTACCTTGAATTTACGAAAATAAGTCTTGATTTTTCTAGGTATACTTATTGGATGCAAGTCGGGATAAACTAAATGTAATTAAACTAATCTAAACACAGAAATATTAACATCCATTATTGTAAATATTGCACAACGTAAAACAAGCGATGGTATGTAGGTATTAGGCTATATTACAAAGAGCTACGCTGACCGCTTAGATCCAAGCGGCTTAGGGACTGATCCTAGCGCACGACGACCTATCGCCTAGCTAGGTGCCTGTAGGAGAATCAGTTACTAGGCGAAGCGCTTGGCTTTAATAGCGTGTTCAAAACTGGAAGCACACTTTCTCTCTTTCTGGGTCTGAAGTCTTACTTAGTTTGCATATTGTAGAAAGAGATGCCCTCTAATTCGACGCAGAAAGACAGCTGTTTGGCACTTTGAGCTTTAGTAGAGGCACAATCTGAAATGAACTTTATTACGTTGAATCTAGAATCTAAAATATATTTTTTCCATGCCCTGATAGGCCAGCGCTTGTAATGTATTTTGGTTAATAGCAGTACCTTATAAACGAAGCTCTTTGTACGGCATTAGCCTTAGACGATAACAGAACTGAAACAAGCGGTTTCAGTTCTCCCAGTAACCCAGTGGCACGAAAATATGAGGTCGAAGACGACAAAACATTCTTCCAGGTGTCCTAGAGGAATGTTTAAATCAATTCCCAGTGCGTGTTTTACCTTTCAATTGTATGTTTAAGGATTTTGCGGTAAATGTACAGAATTTAAAACAATATGACCCTAATGATACGAACAAGGATTAAAAATAAACGTAAACTTGTAGCTAATATGCATAGAGTTACATTATTTGCTTGAAACTTAAACTAGTAAGTACAATCAAAATATCTAAAAAGCTTCGAAATGTCGGATTTAAAGTTTTTGTAGTAATATAAGAAAAAAGACAATGGCAAAACTTAATTTGGTTAAATCGTAAACTACTGTAGGAGCCAGTAACATTACAAATTTTATATTTTATTTCTATGATATTCACAAAGCAAATATAAACTAAAATTTATCAGAAGTGAGGTCTTGGGTTTACTTGATTTCAATAAATTTTGAATCCATACCATTTTACTTAAATTTACTTTTTTTAAGACTTGAAGGTTAAATTTCAACAGTAAAGAACAATAATACATGGCAAGTGCATACCTAATTACTAATAAATACTAATTGAACAAATTAGTGTATGGAAAACGACAAAACAATGACATGCACCACCTATGTACTTATAATAGTAAAAATACAATAACTTTTACACATCCATGATATCAAAACAATAAATAAACTGTAAAAGTACTCAGAATAATAAAATGTTGATTTTAGGTGTCTTAAATTGCGCGGTTGCAAATTGCAATTTGTTTTGGACCTTCCGTTTTGAGACATAGATTTCTTATTAATGTGAATCGATTTAAATTGCGCGTGAGATTCAAATAAATACGTTTTTAATTTTTTCTAAGTTCCTTAATGTAAAACGCAGAAATTATTAAAACAGTAAGAAAAATCTCCTTTGCAATGTAATTCGAACGCATTACTCCTCGTAGATGTTATAATGAATATGATATAATATTAGTTGGAACTTTCTGCTAGTAATATAATTTTATTAATATTTATAGGCATTTATGTATTTCGTGTGACATGAAGGGCGTCCACACACTATTGACAAGCCACGCGACCCGATGAGATGCATGTTGAGTTGAATCTAATCGTATCAACTCTATGACCAGAACCACATTGTAAGCACATGACATTTCGTCGCGTCGGGGTGCGTGTTGAAACAATAGTGTTTTTCCAGATTTAGTGATGTAGGTTTACTGTGAAGATTCATATTATTAATGCCATCATACATTTTGTCCCAACACTACCAGGGCATTTAAGTACAAATTTACCAAATTAAAATACTAATAAAAATAATATACATATTTTGAAAACTACGAAATTTTGTACCTAGCTTGTATCGCATTCTTTTATTTTTGATTTATAATGTTTTCTTAGATCATGTGAATTAAATATATATCTTTAGTGTTTAAAATCGTGAACTCCAAATAAAACAATAAAACTTGAAATGAACGTACGTAGGTACTTTCGCATTTAACTATCATTTTTAACTAGACAAAAATATTGACAACGTTTATAAATTCTACACATCAAAATGGGATAAATATGATTGTTCTGCGATTAACATTAACAAATAACATTTATTTAGCTATGAAATTGTTTATTTATTTCAATATTTTAGTTTAAAAGCGATGGCAACAGACAATAAATATAAAGTTCATGATTTGTGTATTTTTCTAGGTAAAAGGTAATTTAGTAATAAATATAAAAAGGTATTATAACCGACAACGTTGAGAAAAATTTAACAATACTATCAAACCGCGGTATTCCAACATTTAACAAGTTAAGTTATGATTGGTGGGGTAAATATGTGGTGTTATAGCTTGGCAATATATTTATGGTATAAACTCTTTACTTTGTATTTTGATTTGTTAGTCGTCAAGACCGTTCATTGCACAGAATTCAACAATAGTATTGATAATCTTTTTTGCGCTATTCGAATAACAACGCTTTATAAAGCCGTAGTACGTATGTTAGCTGTCAGAAACTAAACGAAAATTGCCGTATAAGATAGTTATTTTATGGAACTGATATTTGTAAGTAATTTTATAATGCAACAATTTAGTCTCATACAACTTTACTAAAAATATGTAAATATGATCTGAATCTATAGTAATATTATAAAGACGATTTTTTTTTTTTTTCATTGTTTGAATTGAATAGGCTCCGAAACTACTGGACCGATTTTAAAAATTCTTTTACTATTAGAATCCTACACTTTACACTACTTTAATTTTCTTTACTTTTTTTTGTACTTTATAGGTATTTTCTTCATAAAGGTAGGTTTATATTTTTATGTAATGTGTCTTGTTTATTATTTTATCTGTCGTGTGTTTTATTTTATATATTTTTCTACATTATGCCTGATGAACATAGGCTATAGAATATACCCGTACGAAGCCGGGGCGGACAGCTAGTATATATTAATCCTAGGCGAAATTCGGTCAAGGCGATAAGTGTGAACGGAGACTAACTATGTGCGCAGGACATTATTAAATATAGTATTGATATAACCGATATTAATGTATTCACAAACCTCCCAACAAGAACCGCAAGATCAGAATATAAATCACAAAGAGTTATATACCACTGCAACAAACTTGTCGACGGAAGAAGTCCACGCAAATTCATGTATATTTCGGAGTTAATTGATAAACACTGGAGCCCTGTATCGAACCTTTTACTATATGCAAATCTCAAGCGTCTATGGTTTAGTTTAATTTAGTTTAAAGCGTTTATTTGTAACTAAAACTTATATAAACATACAATTACAAAAACTTAAATCTGACGTTGGACCAAATTGACAGGGGATTTACAGAAGAAATGGAAGGATTCAGTAAGCAGAGCGCGGGTATTGTTGTCTAGGGTAGAATAGAGAAAAATTACGTCACTTCGTCATCGAATGCGTAAAATATTTGAAATTCATTCCTTCAACTTCAGGAATGTACGCAATGTATGACGATGCGATGTCAGTTTTCTCTATTCTACACAACATAACAATTCCTGTGCTTGGCCTATTGATAAGTGGAATCCTACTGGAGTCAGCGTAGCAGATTGATTCTAGAAAGTCATAGAAACCATGTTCAAAAGGTCTCGGGATTTTTGTAGTTAGAGCCCCTAGCCTTTGGTCTGTGTTTCACGAGCTGAATTAATTCTGAATTTATCCGACCCATATCAATGAAATAACATAATTTCCTATATGACTGAAACTGTTGCATTTTCGAAAACTATTTTCAATATCATTCCAATAAAATATCTTCTAAATCATCCAGCCCCAAGTTTAGTTTCCGATGACTAACGAACGATTTCCGACAATGTCGAAAATGACATTTGTAGATGAAAATCTATAGCAGTCTACGATACACTCATCCTCACATTTTTATCACGATAAATTTCCACCCTACGTAACATTGAAATATAAATATGTAAAAGCAATTGAAAAATAGTCAGTGCGAACTGATTTTTGACCCTATCACTTAGATTTCAAGGTAAAGTTTTAAACGTGAGTATAAGTGTATAATATTCCGCTTGAAATTGCAGTTTTTGGATCACGTGAGACGACAAGATGGTAGTCGGCCGCAGGATGAATGCCACCGTCGCTTTCTTTGCGTTGACTCGGCATCAGAAAGTTCTGCTGTTGACATTGTTCGAGAACCACCATCGCCTACTTCTGTAAAAGAAACATTTGGTCAAGTGAGATCAAGAATTCATAAGTGCTCTATAAACTGGCAATGCGGACTGCCTATAATAAAATTAAAAACATTGTTAGATTCTAACCCCAACGCAACCAAGTTCATTTCATTATGATTATGTACGGGTTAACTATGAACCTCGTTTGTGTTGGAAGAATACCAACGTCGAGCACTGGAAGACTGAGAATGATCGCGAGGAGGCGGAATGCCCGCGACTAGAACCGCACTCACCCTGAAGATGACCATCGTTAAAAGATGAAAAGTTGTTGTTCTTTTAACTCAACATAAATAAGGTTCGTAGTTAACCCGCTCACATTGATAATTAATTTGTTAAACTAGTCAGCTTTTCTAGTAAAAATTCATTTCAGTTCGTGTACTCATCTTTCGAGACTAGACCAGCTAAGCTCAACTATAGAGATGAACTTAATTGCGTTAATGCTAGAATTCTTAATAATATTTTAGAACCAACCCTTCGCTTCTGATCGGTCTTTTATATATATTTATATACTAACTCAGACCGTGTGCCCTGGAAAACTGCCAGGTTAAAAAGCCCTTTTCATATCAGTATATAAAAAGGGCTTTTTAATCTTTCAGAGCTTGTCAGAGGATCAAGCTATCGGTGCTGAAAACCACACGTTTTAAGTGCCTGAGAACAAATAAATAAATTATGCTGGTCATAACACACTGCATCATCTAGCCCAATGTAATAGAGTTCGTGTTATGGGTCCAACGGACTACATATCAGTCCATTGGGTCCGTACTTATATACATTTTAATAAGAATATTAGACCTCCCGTGTAGTTAAGATCGATTGTTAGTAGTCAAACTACAGAAGATATGTGGTTATCTACCCCTAGAACATTATATTATAACCCATGGTTGTAAATTATTCAGTACAAGAAGCAAATTCATAAAAAATGCAGTATTTGTAGTATTGGTACCATTTTGTACATACAAACATTACTTAAGTACAACAAAACACCCAGACCAGAAACAAATATCCGCTATTCACACAAAAATTTGTCCCGTGGCGAGAATCAAACCCATTAATTCTACAGGAGCAAAACGGTTATGGGGGTCACGCCATGCCACGAACCTAACTCAATGAGCATACTCGAGGCTTGATCTCGGCCGCATCCCGAGATTCTGTAAAGGTTACCATGGAAAATACAAACTTAATAGCTCGCTTGGTATAGTGGCAAGTTGATTTGAAGATTTTTGAAGAAATACTACTAAGTTAACTTTCAATAAGTATTTTTCAGCCCTCCAAGCACGGGTATTGTTGTCTATGGTAGAATAGACAATAATGACATTGCGTCGCCATACATTGCGTACATTATTGAAGTTGAAGGAATGCTTTTCAAACAATTTACGCATTCGATGACAAAGTGACGTCATTTTTCTCTATTCTACCCTAGACATCAATCCCCGCGCTAGGGCTGTTGAGCTATTTTAAGATTGTTTTGCAACAGTCTGCAGTTAGTTCGATTGTGAAGATTGTAATTTTCTTTCTAAATAAATATTTTTCGTGAATCTTAGTACATGCAGGTAATAGAGTATTGAACCAGCATACAAAATGTTTGGGAAACTGGGCGACTTTATTGTATCGAAAATACAGAAATTAGTTCCTTACGTTATGGTTATACGGATCAACACCTTCGAATGTTCTGGATTCGCTTTCAATGTACCCAAAGAAGTGGCCCAAAGATTAATTCGATATCGATTAAGTAATAATATATCTAAGTGCGAAATTATCGGTTACTTTGACCACATCCACGTAAAGTCTAGAAACTATGGCCACGGTATGAGCAGTTTATTTATGGCAGAGATTAATAATTCACGTTTTATGATAGCCATAAATCACTAATGGCGTTGAATACGTGCATGATTTGTTATTGTAAACAGTTTGTTGAGGAAAATGAAATATAAGTTTGTAAATCTGAGCCATAATCTATGTACAGTCAACGATGAAAATCGCTGAGCAGGATCAATCAAACATCAAACTCGATCATAAAGCGAAAACGGCGGCGCTTACCCCTCATCATCATCATCATCAGCCTATATTTGTCCACGGCTGGACATAGGCCTCCCCTAATGAGCGCCATAGCGCCCTGTCTTCAGCTTGCCGCATCCAGCATCTGCCAGCAGTCTTTCGCAAATCGTCATCCCACCTGGTCGAAGGGCGTCCTACACTACGTTTGCCGAGGCGCGAGTCGTTACCCCTCACGATATAAAAAATAATGGGGAAGCCTGCGTCCAGCAGTGGATCATTATAGGCTGTTGAGGATTACTTGTCAAAAAGTTAATATTGACAAACTATCGGATTGCCGTATCACGCAGAAACTATAAAAAATAAAAATGCTGGGCAATTTACACAGCCTCATCTAGCTCCAAGCTAAGCAGAACTTGGGTTATGTGTAGTAGATAACTGATATACATATTATAACACAATACGTAGATAGATATTGTTATAAATTATAACAATATCTATTATAACTTATAATACATAGAAAACGACCATAACCCGGAACAAATGTCTGCAGATCGTACAAATATTTGTCCCCAAGGCGGGAATCGAACCCGCTACCTCCATCGCAGGCATACCTTCGCCCACTGCGCCGCAAAGGTCATCACAGAGATCGCCTATGAAAAGTAGTTCTTCCCAGTATCCGGTAGAGGCGCTGCAAGGCGTCTTAAGTTTGTAAGGAAATAATTCAATACTCATACAAATACGATTCATATCGACGTCCTCTGTGGCGCAGTGGGCGAAGGTCTGCCTGCGAAGCACGAGGTTGCGGGTTCGATTCCCGCCTCGGAACAAATGTTTCTGATCTGCAGACATGTCCAAGAGTCCTGTAAGGTCTAAAGGAAAATAAAGCACTAAAAGCACTTTGAATTTGTTCAGGGTGTTCTGGTCGTTTTTATATATAATAAAAAATATCTATCTATGCATTGAATTATACTATGTATATCAGTTATCTAGTACCCATAACACAAGCTCTGCTTAGCTTGGGGATAATGCTATGTGAATTGTCCAGCATTATTTATTTTTTATTTATTTACATTTATGGTAGACTATGGTTACAATATACTAACCGTGCCTTAAATCCCGTTCCGTAAAGTAATCATGTGCGGAGGCATAGTGCCTCTCCACCAGGTACGGTATGACAGTAGAGTTGTGTTGTTCGTCCGAACGTCTCGATCGCAGACTGACTAGCTTCTCACCGGACTCCAGGCACGGCTTTGCTTGCACCCATCTGTGGAATTATAAAGAAAATTATAGAGTAGTCTCTAAAATAACCCTTTTTGAAAAAAGGTCAAAAAGGAGAGGGGAAATTTTCGACAGTGGGGGCTACCTACCCGAGTGGGGTATTAAATGAAAGGTAACGGTTTGTTAATTTTACATCAGTTTTTGAAACATCTGTATGCTTCATACTTTTCGAAATATTTTGTATAAAGTAGAAAAATTTACCATTCCGAAGGACCTCTTTCTTATAAAGACAGGGGTTTTTGAGACGGGGCAGTAAGAAGACAAACCTACCCGGTATTTATTTTCTGTAGCACACCAAAATGGTGTAGCTACAGGAAATGGGTGTCAGAATCTATACATATTTCTTAGAGAAAGTTTCAAAGGTAGATCGATATATCTGCCAATAAAACGCCAAGTGCGAGTTACACTCGCGCATCAAGGGTTCCGTACAAACTCCTACTCTTCAAATCAACCCAGACGAATAAGGCACAATAATTTGCTGATTTAATAACGATTATGACGTAACTTATTTAATCCCTCGAACTATTGGCGCCCTAGGTACGCTCGGGCGCCAATCCCCAATCTAGACTAAATAAGTAACGTCCAACCCTAGGGTAACAATGTACTATTTTCTATGAATAAACCACATAGGTATTTACGGTTTTCGGATTTTTATATTTTTTCCTTTACTTGTGCTATAAGACATTGCTTCTTGCCAAAATTCATGGGTCTAGGGTCAACGGAAAGTACCCTACAGGTTTTTGGTCCATGGCGAGATTCGAAAATTATTTTTTCTGTGAATAAACTACAAATTTACGGTTTCCGGATTTTTCCCTTAACTTGTGCTATAAGACCTTGTTTCATTCCAAATTTCATGGTTCTAGGTGAACGGGAAGTACCCTATAGGTTTTTGGTCCATGGAAAGATTAAAAAATTATTTTTTCTGTGAATAAACTACAAATTTACGGTTTTCGGATTTTTCCCTTTACTTGTGCTATAAGATCTTGCTTCTTGCCAAATTTCATGGTTATAGGTGAACGGGAAGTACCCTATAGGTTTTTGGTCCATGGCGAGATTCGAAAATTATTTTTTCTGTGAGTAAACTACAAATTTACCGTTTTCAGATTTTTCCTTTTACTTGTGTTATAAGACCTTGCTTCTCACCAAATTTCATGGTTCTAGGTCAACGGGAAGTACCCTATAGGTTTTTGGTCCATGGCAAGATTAATTTTTTTTTTCTGTGAATAAAGTACAAATTTACGGTTTTCGGATTTTTCCCTTTACTTGTGCTACAAGACCTTGCTTCTTGCCAAATTTCATGGTTCTAGGTCAACGGGACCCTATAGGTTTTGTGTGCATGTGATTACATTGAAAAATTAAAAAAAATTGATATAAACAGCTATAACTTTTGATTGCGTTGACTTAGAAGTTTGATTTATATCGAGGCTTCAAGAGGTTACGAGCCGGCGTATATGATGTGAACATCAACTCGATAGCTCCACGCGTTTCTGAGAAAAGTCTTGTCAACCCTACAGACGGACAGACGGACAACAAAGTGATCCTATAAGGGTTCCTTTTTTACTTTTGAGGTACGGAACCCTAATAAAAACCAACTCGCAGTGACTTTAGTTCTTCCGTGATCATGGCGCATGAAACTGTGCCGAAATATTGGAAAACTTAAAAATCGAATCATGGTAAATATCCCGTTTTAAATTACTTTAATGTTAATAACCATGATAGTTTTTACTGACCCACCTCGCAACAGGGCATCCAACGTTTTTCTTGCACGTTATTAGTATCTGTGGTTATTTTAGAATGTTACCTACCATCCGAATGTGTATTGTATAGCCGACGTGTTTAACAAAGTAGGTATATTGCTTTTCAGGGCACGTGTTAAGCGTGTTATTGTAATATCACCATTCACCAGGAACCATACACTTTTAAAAGCACAACACAACATTGGCAGCAAAAAAACATGATCTTTCCCTATCTTCATTATTTATGAACTTGCATGTAATCAAATCTCTCAAGGATGTTTTTTGGTTCATATTACAAACAAAGAAAACAGTACAGAAATAAATGCTACGAGTAGACGAAGTACAAAAATAAAATCATCTAGGTACACTAATAAAATGCGGAAAGATTAGTATTTTTTATATGTAACAAATAAACATAAAAACTACTGAACCGATTTCAAAAACTCTTTTGAAGTTAGAAAGCTATTATATTATCATTATCACTGAGTAAAATAGGCTAGACTATACCCGTGCGAAGCTGGGGCGGACAGCTAGTATAATATATATTGGAATGAGTGATAACTTCCAGGCAACCTTGCGATGGACTGAATATGTAATAACAACGACACTGGCACTTCAAAAAATATAAAATGATAAAAGAAAACAATAATACTCACAATAAATAGTAAACACCTACATAAATACAAACATTAAAATAAACTTACTGATACATAAAAATAAGGTTGTCGAATCACAGGGTTATTAATTGGTTCATTGATCAGCTGAAAAGAGGCGTTTTTGTTTAACTCACTCGAGATGAACGAACGAGTAATTATTTTGTTTTTAATCGCCTTGTTTTGTCTTTTTACAGCCGCTCGTCGCAACTCATTGACCTACTTTTAATACGTCGACCTCTATCTATAATATTTGTAATGCCGCTAGCTTATCTGTTCAGGCGGACAAAATAACCTCTCAAATCATAATCCTATCCTATCGCAGTATCGGCTTGACAGCTGTCATGGCGCTAGTTTACGTGACATCACAGAAAAACGGCAGCGTTTTTATCACCTGAAACTAAGTTAAGTTTTATGTTTCGTTTTAGAAACTGGACGGTAATCCCCATAATTTGATTGTTTTTGTAGTATCCTATAATGTGGGTAGCGAACATAACAGTTGTTTCGTTGACTTGGTGTTTCAATAAATAAGCAACTACTATTTTTTTACTAATAAATAACATTGCTTTGAAAAAATAAAACCGATATCAAATTCCTTAATTTAACAATGTTTTATTTTTTATTTTTTGGACAAATATGAAATTGAATACGTCGGGTCGGGATCATTATCTATGCAATATCTAAATAATTTTAAGCTGACGGAGAAATAAGGTTTTAATAAAGTAAAGGTTTTAAACAACTATACATAAAAAAACATTTCGAAGTTGTCGTCAAAATTAAATAAAGTCACATCACATCCAACCTCTTTCATGAAGCAGAAAGTCAAGTCCTGTTGCCAAAAACCAAATAACTTTAAATTAGTCTCTTTTTCACGTATCTCAACATCCTCAACCTCACACTCAACAGCCTATAATGGTCCACTGCTAGACGCAGACCTCCCCCTAATTTATTTATCTCATCTGCAGTTATTGAGATTAAAAAAATATATGTAATTTTATAGATTTCACGACCACAGCTTGTTGGTAGTCTGTTACTCAAATATAGCCATTTAATACTGTTTAGTTTTTAAGCAAATGCTCACTGACTCTTTGTATAAGGGCGATCCACCATAAATTGGTGGCACTGTAGCTGTGACGGATGCGTTGAGCATGTTTACAAAGCAATTTCATATGCTATCGCTGATTTCACACATTGCTGTCAAGGTTGCGAGTTCATATTTATGTCGTTAATGTGATTATGGAGTTGTAATGTAGTATGTAGTACAGAGCTGATAGAATAGAAGCGAAATTCATGCAAACGCACTATGCAGGACACAACAAACCTAACTATAGAAATGGATGTCAAATTTAACTAATACTTGTTACACGGTTTCACCCGCGTAGTTCCCGTTCCCGTGGGAATTCCAGAATAAAATACAGCCTATGTGCTATTCCAGACTATAATCTATCTCTGTGCCAAATTTCACCCAGATCTGTTCAGCCGTTCTGGCGTGATTGAGCACCAAACATCCATCTATCCATACATATCCATGAACCAATCTAAACTTTCGACTTTATAAATAACTGGAAACTTATTTCATTTCTTAGAGATGCCCAGAGTGCGGGTAAGCACTGTAACAAAAAAAAATCCTTTATAAATAAGTGTGATTACAAAATTCGAAAGTAACTCTGACTGTCTGTCTGTTACTCTTTCACGCCTAAACGGCTGAACGGATCGTTATGAAATTTGTCAGTGATGTAAATGTTATCCCGGAGATGGATATATGCTACTTGGAAAGCGCATGCGAAGCCGCGGGTAGCAGGTAGTTAATATTATAAATCAAATGCGAATTTTCGGATGTTTAGCTAGATTGATACTAGTAACTTCTTAATAATCTTAATTTCTTCTAATAATCTTAATTTCTTTTAATAATCTTAATTCTTAATAACGCCAAAACTACTGAACGGCCGATCCGCTAAGTAGTTTTGGCTCAAATTTTGCATAGTTCTAATACAGAAGTACCTTTTATTGGTAAAACCTTTTATACATAGGTAGATTAAAACTAAATCGAATTAAAATTAAAAATTACGAGAATAAAAATTATACATAGGCCTCTAAGCCGTAAATATTTTATCCCATAGAACAGTTCCCATGGGATAATAAAGTTTCAATGTTTCCATAGAAACAAAACTTGCGAAACGTTTGTTAATTTCTTCTGTTGTTGGGTAGGTAGGGTACCTTATTAATAAGTAAGGAGGACTATTTATAAGCGACTTCGAAAAAAGGAGGAGGTTCTATGTTCGGCTCTATAAATGTTTTTTTATGTATGTTCGTAAAAAAATTAACGATTTTGATATTTTTTTTCAATTTTGTACTGAACAGATAATGATTTGCTGAATAGATAACGAGGTGGTCCTATAAAATTTGTATACCCATGGCATATAAAAAAAAATCGCAAAGATACCTCTTAAATTTTTACTAAAACCTAACTAATATTATAAATGCGAAAGTGTGTTTGTTTGTCATTCCTTCACGCCCTAACTAAGTAACCAATAGACTTGATTTTTGGCATTGAGTTAGTTGAAAAGATGGAGAGTAACATAGGCTTTTTGTTCTGGTAAAACATCAAATTTCCATGGAAAACACGGGAGTTATCCGAATAGAAATGTGAAATTCGAATTTAACACGGGTGAAACAGCGGGTAACAACTAGCTTCTCAATAAATACAGAAGTTAAGATCTTGAAAATAAGCATGGTAATTGAACCAAGTATATAGACATTTCAGGTTTTTTAAAATGTTTTTTTATTCATAGATAATGAGCAAAAACTTTATTTTTGGGTTCGCGTTGCTCAGCCCTGTCTCGCTCCTATGAACGCGAAATCCTATGCCTATCCTTTTCACAAAATGGCGTCGTAGTTTGTTATAATATAAACATAAGTTTCGCATCTAGCCTACCCTCGGAAGTGACTTTGATATTTAGACCGAGTAGGCACTATAATGTAATTAGAATTACGCGGCTCATAAAATAGGTACTGCGTGTTTTGCTAATGGATTACCGAGTTCTGTTAGTTATTCTGAACCGGCACCGACAGTTGCTAAAAGGATACCTAATATTGACATTGCCGTTGATAATCATAAAGAATGAGATTTCGAGTTTCTTGATTTTAATAGGGTCCCAAGAGGATGCCAGAGTGACGACTGTTGTGACGTCACGACTAGGTACTCTATCAACGGTGTAGCGACTAAAGAAGTGTAATAGACAGTCCGCCTACTGAGAGTTCATACTGAAAAAGCGCCAAATCCAGCTTTTTTAAAGTCCCCACTCCGAATTTACCGGTATCTCCAATTTCTACTTGTTAAATGCTAAAACAAGATCACCACAAAACCAAATCATCAACAATTTTTTTGTGGTAGGTATTCATGTAAATTGTTTGTAAATAATCTCAAGACGTCAAGTCTCAAGATTGAATAGCCAGACTTTAAATACTTACGAGTGCCTCCGTATCTCGTGCACAGTGGGCCTCCGGGCGGGGTCCCGCTGTAGCATGTGTGATAGAAGGGCCCCGAGCGTCGGCCCCAGCGCGACAGGCGGCGGCGCGGGCTCGCCCCGCCCTATTGCTTCTAACAGTCGATACACGTTGTCCCCTTCGAACGGGTACCGGCCCGTCGTCATGTTGTATCTGTGGAGATTTTTTTACACTTAGGTATAATAAAATTTCACATGACAACACGTTTTACGAAATTAAATAAGTTCCGAAAAAAAAACGATTTCGGGGGGCCGCTAGAGCCGTAACAGTTCCCTAAACTGTTTGAAGAGGCGCATATCGATTTCCTGGCTTAGTTGGTTAGAGCACACCCGTACTGAGGGTGGGGCGCGGGATCGAGTTCCGTCGAAATCGTTTTTTTTTTTACATTTTTAATTTCTTACAGCTTTATTAATAAACTCCGAAAAACGAGTGCGTAATTTTGCTACATCATTTTAGTTAAATACATGGCATAAGGAAGGAGTTGGCTATTACGAGGTTAGTCTCTGAGTAAATTTGAAAACGGTCAAAAAATCACTAATTAAGCCGCGCTGAATTCTAAGTTGCGTTAGAGTATTCGGGCGTGAATCTAGTAATGAAAATGTGTCAAAAACACATCACTTAAAGCTTAGGTGGTTGGTAACGCGCACAGGTCACGCGTGAAAAAGAAACAATTTTTACTATTTTCTAGGTTTTACAAGTACGTAATTTTGAATATAGCAGTTAAAGAGCCTGTGGATGATGAATTTCCCATACAAACGTACTACCAAAACGATTTGTAATTCGAGCATATTACTATATACTACCTTAGCATGTTATTTTTTGTCCCTGGGGTCCCTGGTTGCTTTTTTTTTTCATAATACTCACCTTTAATGAAATGTCAGCAAATGGCATTTAGCATATTTTTACGTCGAGAATGACTTGTTTTCGTCCTATTTGTTTTGTATTAAAAACAATAAAATCTTACGTTTTGTTTATTATGGAACATAGCTTCGATCTCGTTACACATAAAAACACTATGTGTAGTTATTCTGTAACGAGTATCTGTATTTTTTTTAATCTTGTATACATATTCAAGGAACCAAAGAAAAAATTTAGAAAGTTATGCATTTCGCGTTTTCTACCATGGGGATCCCTTAAAAACTGAGATCTAGGCCTAGTTTGACAACCAAATCCGTTAGGTTCGCCTCTTAAATCTTTAAAGTTGCGTTTGAGTATTATAATAATAGTATTTTTCAACCGACGAAAAAACGATGGAGGTTCTCAATACGTCTCGTATATTTTTTTAAACCACGCATAACTTTTTACATATTAATCCGATTTTGATAGTTATCTTTTTATTGAGTATTATTGCGTTGGGCGTGAGGTAGGTAACTATTAAATGTTGAGTTCGAAAATAGTAAACCAGCTCATAGCCAAACGCCTTTTTAACTTCTAATAATCTTCTTGTCGCGGCGACGGGAATGTAATATCAGTTAATCTTTTCTAATCAAACTTCAGTTTACAATGTCAAAACATTATCAGCTACCATGATGAACCACGATAATGAAATAGACACGTCACAGCAATTAGATGTAAATTTCATGTAATAAAATTAGCATTGAAATTGTATTGATTTAAATATAGGTCAATTTCACCACCTGAATGTTACCAGGACATTCTGATTTACTGACTCATGAAACTGCTCAAGAATGAGTCAGTGGTAGGTACACTAACCTACGGAAGGTTAGGTAAACCAACCAGTGTTAATCCATAAAGTTATTTTTACAGTGCAACAATGTTGCACGAGAACAACAACTTTATCCTGCCTGTTTTTAGGTAGCTGGCATTATATGGATGGATCATACATATGTTGATGTATGCAATGTGTGAAGCTAATTTTAGCCGTTGTTTACATTCTAGGTAAATAATAAAATAATGGATTGAGAGTGAATAAAACATGTTACCAACATGTGGCTTTTCATCATTATCATCATCAACCTATGCTTGTCTTCTGCTATACCTACATAAGGCTCCCTAAATGAACGCCCGTAGCGCCGTCTTCAGCTTGTCGCAAGCGGCTTTTGCCAGTCCCTGGCCATAAGGCAGTTTACTATAAAAACTATCATAGTTTGAGGAATTCATTACAGAGATGTAAGCAGGTTAGCTCAGCTGACACTGAGCTGACTTTAAGCTGGGAGGGGAGGCGCGGCGGCACGCGCGCCGCCGAACTGCTCTCACCCAGCAGAATTACATTGTAAAGGGATGCAATGTTGGTGTTCTTCCAACACAAATACTCATAAATAAATAAATAATGCTGGACAAATCACACAGCATTATCTAGACTCAAGCTAAGCAGAGCTTGTGTTATGGGTACTAGATAACTGATATACATAATAGAGTACAATACATAGATAGATATTTTTTGAACCCGCAACCTCCTGCTTCGCAGGCAGACCTTCGCCCACCGCGCCACAGAGGTCGTCAAAGCATGTCGTCATGCTTTATAGTTAAGCTGCTAACATCCGTAATGCATTCTTCAATATTTAAACAGTAGCCCCCTCATTAGTATTACAACACCATTATCAACTTTTTCATACTTACAATGTGACTCCACTGCTCCAAATATCAACCTTGATACCAGAAAATGTCTCGGCACCATTGGCTATTTCAGGCGGTTGGAACGCAGGGGAGCCTTGCCCTGTGTAGCATGTGTCTTCTGGACAAAACATGTCTAGAGCCTATAAAAAGATAGAATAAATACTTTAACAGCCTGATATAATTTGGTTTTTAATATAGGGCAGTTTAATATGGTTATCTTGGTAGGGCGAGCATCAACACCTCGAAAGATATGTTAAATAGTTCTTGTGGTTTCAGAATTTCATAATATTTGAGTCATCAATGCCATATCATACCCAGTACCCGAACAAAATTTAAAACCTCCTGTTTTCCATCTATTTTTTTTTCATAAACGACATTACCTCAGCAACACCAAAGTCTGTGATTTTCAGCGTATGATCTAATGTAAGCAGCAAGTTCCCTGGCTTTATATCCTTGTGGACAACACCCTGACCGTGCAAATACTCCAAGCCGTCCAGCAACTGAATAAAATAATCATGGGCTTGTCTTTGGGGGAACTTCTTGCCATTACTTGATTCTAACATATCCTGTAACAAAATAGAATATACTAGAAAACCTCTCAACTCAACCACTGGATGTTGTAAGGACCCACTAAGTGAACCTTCCAGAGAAAGGACAGTAGCTTTAATTGCGTATTATTAGCACCTTTACTGCAATCACCAATCTACCTGCCTGATTATGGCAAAAGCTTTGTTTTGGGGAGGCCTAACCCACCCCACCAAGGATGTATGAGGACTGATAAGCAATAACAATTGATAAAACTTTGGTGGCAATTTTCAACATTATATCCAATTGTGATATTGCTTATTTGTGTAGTTGAATTTTGTCATTACTGGTGTGAAAGAAATTTCATAATTCTGTCTCATAGAGAAATTAGTTGGCTGGCTAAGCATTTTCAAGTGTTAATGGTGAAGACTCTGTTTTTACTTTGTGTTTAAATATAGAAGGCAATTGACTTGACATTTTTTATTATTCCACAAGTCTGGTTATTTTATTGTCATCTGTAGATAGCGATAATTATGGATAGCTTGAATATTGGGATAAGCCAGAAATTATAAAATTTTCTATAGGTACAATAACTGGAACAAACATCCAGTAAAATCTTTAGCAAGGCCTTCACTAAACAAGCATGAGATCAATAGATTACAGAAGAATAGACACTAAAATGGAATCATTATTTGATTATTGTCATCTCGACCTTCACTAAGAACACAATAACTAAGTAATCTCAACAAAGTATCTAGCTTAGGTATTGAAACAAAGTTGACTTTATGTTTATGTACTTAGAAATAGTTTGATGTTCATATCATAAATTGAAGATAGGATGTACCTTACTTTTATACAAAGTGGGTTTTGTATTCAATTATAAAATAGGGTTTTTTTATTGTTTTATGGGAGACTTACCTGTAGCACTCCAACACAAAACTCCATAACAAGGTACATTTTTTGTTTTTCATCATTATACATTACATCGACTAGTTCTATCACGTTTTTGTGTCTAAGTATCCTCAGCAACTGAATTTCTCTCTGTACATTTTGTTCTCCATTTGGTATTCTTCTTAGTTTCCGTTTTTTTAGAATTTTTACAGCTCTTCTACTGAGGGACTCTGAGTCAAGCATTTCTTTGACTTTTCCGTACGACCCTTCCCCTAGAACGTCTCCCATCACATATTTTCCTACCATTTTGCATTTTTTCTTCTTGCTTCTGTAGATAATGTCCGCGCTGTCGACTCTGTGGAAGCAGAGGTTCGTGTGGTCTAGATTGAGGTCTAGATCTTCTATTTGCTCGTCGTCCAGCCAGGTTACGGACTGTGGCTCTGGGCTTCCGTCGAGCAAAAAGTTCTCGTCGCTCTCCTGGGGCGCGATGACGTTCGATATCTCATATTCCACATCATCGCCATCTGGAAGACTTTCACTACTACTGATTTTTCTACACATTCTTGGATCCATCACCACAGTACATTTGTAATATTGTCCGTAAATCTATGCGTTTTGCAAGGCCTTCTAACATGAGATCATAAACAATGTTGATAACAAAATCTTTAGAAGTTTAGACATAGGCAACGCATTTGATTTTTTACACATTTGTAGTTTTACGCGTTTTTAGTCTTTTTACTACAATATCCGTAGAATCGTAAATTTATTGTGGGTAAATATAATAATTCATGAAAACTGTGAATGAAGGTCGTACGACTGTGTACTGTTTGGCTGCGGACTGATTAGAATGACAGTTGAAGTTTGTAAAATTGACGCCATTGACGGTGACAGTGGCAGTAACCATAGAGTTATAAATCCTTAGAACCAATCTCTTTGCATGCTTATACTAGCCAAGTTCGTTCAGTCGTCAGACCAGCATTGCGTCAGCAGACCCTGTGGTCAGACCTACCTCAGTGCGTCAGACTCAGAGCTGAGCTTGGCTGAGCTCATGCTGAGCTCCAGAACAATATAATCAGTCTGAGCACTTGGCAGTTATTGGCTTCACTGGCTTCACTTCACCATTCGAGCTTAGTAATAAATACTGCTGACAGAGCGAGAGCGAAGCTCTCTGCATCAACTATCTACTGGAAAAAGTATTGATTCTGTCAGAATGTAGGTACGTACTCCTCTACAGGTCGTAATTTACGACTGATCTGGACGAAACTTTGTGTAGGTACATGTTCTACGATTTTATAGAGTTTTTTAGTAGGGTGATGGAACCAGTAATCGACAAGCGCCAGTGATCGACACTTTTTTTTTCGTTTGTTTGGAATAAGCCTTATAAATTTAATTTATCACATGGCTACACTAAATCTTATAGAACTCACTTCCGGCTGTCATTTTTTAATCCGTCACGTCAATCTGACAGTTCGTTACAAAACCATGGAGGAGTGAACGTGTCGCCGGGCCGTTCTCAAAAATAAATGCGGATTGCTTCATCAAATCGATAAGAAAGTGAGTACACGATTTTGCTTACAATTTCATCAATTACAAATATTATTGTATTTTGTTTGATTTTATGTAAAGTTAAAAGAATGTAGATATAATTTTATAATGAGTCTTGCACCGGGACACCATTTTGTTTATTTTAGATCGGATGTTCATTACTGGTACTGAGAATGTGACTTACTCCAAATATCGACAGCTGTTCATTCTTACGCTTTTGTCGATTTTTTTGGTTGCTAAGCAAACTTAGCTCTAAATTTTTTGCTAATTAAGTATATATTTGAAATACACCGATTGAAACATTAATACCAGTAAAGAACAATGTGTCGATCATTGGGTAACAAAAGTGTCATTAACTGGTTCTCACTGATTTTTTTCTAGATGGCTCCTAGAAGCGATGGCTCCGGAGCAGATGGGGAGGGCAATGGAAGCTGTACGCGGAGGCGCGAAGGTTGCCACTGCCGCTCTTCAGTTTGGTGTACCTCGCATAACGCTCTACAACAAAGACGTTTTAATGATGTTTAAGCTTTGAGCATTTATTTTGAAGTAATTTTAGATTTTGATACTCATTTGTTATTTTAGAAACTATTTCTTTATAAGAAGTTACCTAATTTGAAGTAATTTTAGATTTTGATACTCATTTGTTATTTTTTAATAAGAAGTTACCTAATTTATATTATAATACACTCGAGAGCAATGAATCCGGGTCACTCAAAGAATCCAAAAAATCTCGGAAAGTAAGAATGCTAGGTTAATGCAATAAATTGTATATATTAGACAATTTAATACTCCTTAAATGAAAGTTAAAAAAATATGAGTCACCATACATTTTATTTACACAAAATTACATAAAGAAAAAAAACTGCTGATCTCTCCTTAAAACAAAAATAGGAAACATGAAATTTTTGAACTTTATGACGATTTTCTTGAATTTCAATACTTCGTATTACCTCCTCGTGCTTCCATTACTGCGTTTACGCGGTTTGGCATGCTGTACACCAAGTTCCTTATACGATTTTGGGGAATATTCTCCCATTCCTCTGTGAGAGCAATTTTGAGCTCAGGAAGCGTGATTGGGGGAGGGTTTCGTTGTTTTTGCGCATCTCCCTAGCTCGTCCCAAGCATGCTCGATCGGGTTGATATCCGGGCTGCGCGCTGGCCACTCCATACAAGTAATGTTCATCTCTTGAAGGTAGTCATTCACAATCCTACCTGTATGAGGTCGGGCATTGTCATGCATAAATATAGCATCCTCACCCAAATTGACCATAAATGGACCAACGTGTTCGTTGAGGATTTCTTCCACATATCTTACGCTAGTTAAAGAGCCGTTTTCTATGATCACCAGCTCTGTGCGACTTTCAGAGGAAATTCCGGCCCACACAAGTACAGACCCACCACCGTAGGCTACTTTTTCTTCGATGCATGCTTGCTTGAATCTTTCCCCTGGTGTTCTATACACTCTGTGTCTTCCATCGTGCTTGTAGAGCATAAATTTTGATTCGTCGGAGAACATAACTTTCTTAACCTAGCATTCTTACTTTCCGAGATTTTTTGGATTCTTTGAGTGACCCGGATTCATTGCTCTCGAGTGTAGTTACCTTCTAAATCTCGAGACTGATAGATATCAGAAAATATTTCCTGCTGATGATTGAGACTGGATTTATAATTAGGTTGTTTTTGACTGTTTTGAATTTTTAAAGACTGGATTGCACAAATGTGCGACGTACCTTCGATCAAGTAGTAGTATAGCTTTTATTTAATATAATGTCTTATTTTTTTCATCTTTTTTATTTATTTCTACAGCCTTTACTACCTTAAAGTGGTTTATAAATTGACAAAACATGTCAATTATTAGGTGTTATTTACCGGGTAAGTGTCAAATACTGGATGTTCATAATTGGGTAGTGTCATTTAATGGGGGTTCATTACTGGATTTTCGGTGTTCATTACTGGAGATTTTGAGTTATTTTGGTTTTGACCTTATTATTTCTATCATGTAGCTTTGCTGAAAATCTTATGACAGCCATATCTTTCCCGATAAAAATACCTACAGTTTAAACTAAAAACTGATTTATTATCGTTCTCTAAAAAAAAGTTATTTGAAATCGAATGACACGTATGCCTTAAAGTGTCATTTACTGGTTCCATCACCCTAAGGGCAAATATAGAGCTATCGAATATCTCCGCTTTAAGACATCTGATTTCGATGATTATTTTTCAATTGAAAGGTAGCAGCCTAGCAGGTAAATTTAATTTGTTCTCATAAAAAAATTGTAAAGATCTGATGAGGATTTTCGCCATGACGAGTAAAAGATTTTTGCAAAAATAGCAATAATAGCTGCCAATGTTATCTCGTCCTGATTGGACCCCGGGATGAAGTAACACTATGATATTTTTTGACGACATCTGTGGCTCGGTGGGCGAAGGTCCGCCTGCGACGCAGGAGGCTGCGGGTTCGATTCCAGCCTTGGGACAATTATTTGTACGGTACAATCTGCAGGTTTTTGTTCCGGGTGTTCTGGTCGTTTTCTATCTATAGGTAATAAAAAATATCTATTATGTAATGTATTGTATTATGTATATCAGTTATCTAGTAGGCCTACCCATAACACAAGCTCTGCTTAGCTTGGGGCTAGATAATGCTGTGTGAATTGTCGAGCATTATTTATTTATAACAAACCCAGGGCACAGATTAGGTATGTAGGTACTTAACCTAATCTGTGTCCGGGGTTTGTTATACGATTGTTCACACATTTTTATCCATAATTCCGAAACTAGTAATTGTAAATACATACTATTTTCATATAGTTTGTGTTCTTTAATTTGATACCAAACATGACTACTTGGCCTTATTTAATTTTATCCTTCCCTTCTTTTGTGGGGGCAAATATTAAATTAGGTAGGTACCTACCTACTTGAGCTGATTTTGTAATCTTTACCGTGTATTTTTCTGGAATCCATACAGTGATGCCAAGTAGACTAGGTACCTATCGTTATAAGGAAATGGCCCCAGTTATCGGCCACCTCGCTACTCCTGACCATGGTAACGGCGGGGCAAGGGGTGCTAGGAATCACCGGGCTACCTCGGGCTGCCACCAACAACTGATTCTGGCAACGTACAACGGACGCACTCGTCGCTTGACCAGCATCTACCTCAGATTGATGTGGAGTTAGAGAACATCAAATGGCATGTTCTGGGGTTATGTGAAGACCGCTGGGAGGGGGAGGATACCGTAACCTTGTACTCGGTCCATCTTGCCAATTTCGCGAGAATCTATATGCTTTTTTCACGATTGGTCACGAATCATCTCGACGAGTTCCTTGGTTTGGAAGATGGAATGAATATACTTACGTTTTGTTTTGGGTCCTTATAACCTTGGCTTGGATGATGGAACAACTAACGTTTCGGTGCTCAAAGTGCTCAAACCCTTTCTAGAAACCATTGACGTGGCTGTTGCCGTCAAAGATGCGATATTCGTCTAAAAGTGCGTGCCAGAAGACCAGAACCTAGACGCTGTGGTCGGAGACAACACCATCCTCTCCAGTTCCACAAGTACTATAGTACTTGTGGAACATATAACATAGGGTATACCCTGCCTTCTCTCTTCTCTGAAAACCTATACCTACCCATAAATCACAGGTAATCAAAAAGCCAATTTTGTCCAAATCCTCGCCGAAAGGCTTCCCGCAAATCTAAATACATAAAAACTTCTTTTTTGTGTCCATCCATACCATACGAACGTTTTTGTGAACGATTTAAAGAGCCTTATTTGATGAGGTATTTTACTGCTTCCACATCATTCCGTTCTTTATTTTTACCTTCGTAAAGCAACGGAGCTTTAGTAAGGTAAAAAAAAAAGATTTTCTTGACAACATGTACACGACTTAGAAGATTTTTTGTGTTCTCAAGGATTTCCCTTCCGTTTAGTTTCCACAATTCATAATCATCATCAGCCTATGGTGATGTCCCCTCAGCCAAATTTCGATTCGCAAGACATTAGAGTGCACAAGTCTGTGCAAAAACACATCTGAACTCTCTATTTCCTCAATATCATAGTCATGAGGCGGCAGATTAACACGGCCGGGGAGAGGTCATGTGCAGGAGTAATGGCTTAACGTGCTTTCCGAGGCACAGGAGTGTAATATCGCCGACTCCAGGTTGCTACTGTGATTTCTTGCTGGAAAAACCACAATAACAGTAACATCAGCCTATATCACTAATTGCAAGCATATTGATTATTAAAATTAGTTTAGCGTCGTATGCTTAAGTAATTTTAAAGACTTACTTTAAAATTACTTATGCACACATTGTTTTTATAATAAATAGAGTCTATTGAATTTTATAATTTTGTTAACAAGTCAGCACTTTCTTTACCTAATATACAGGTAGGTATTTACCTAGTTCAGGCACAATGTACTATATTATCTCAAAAATAAGTTTACACACACTTTGTTCTCTGAAGTCGTTTGTAACGGGATATTTACCATGATTAAAAAAAACTTTATTTTCTGTTTAATCTTATTATGTTATTTATGTTTTTTTTATATATATCCTCAAATAAACGTCTTACTAGATCTTCAAATTATAGGGTAATGTCATCATCCCCACTTAAGCTCGCGGGTTCTTTCCTTTACAAATGTATAATTAAAAACGTTGATTCCAGGTTATCGTCTCCCACCCAGCCTGCCTTTAGTGGTCCGCGCTCCCTGGACCAAGCTGGAAGTGGCCAAAAAGACCAGGGAAATCATTATGCTCGTGATCGGTCTAGAACCCGTTTCTCTGCTACGACCTGTAGCTTTCGCGTGGACTCTGTACCGGTGCGCTTTACGCTCATTCTCAATGTTTGTCAGAACATTCGAATTCTATTTGAAGATCAGAAAAAAGCAATAGACTACCTTGATAGCGGTAGCATGAAGTACCTACCTATATTTTATTAGACAATCTAAATAAATAACAAAACATGTTGAAAATGTAGGCACTTATTTCATCTTGCATAGATATTTGTAGTAACATTATCCTCTACTTCTTGTAGTTTTTGTTCATTTCCTTCTTCAACAAAGCCAGTCTAGTGAGCGCTGCGTCACGCCAGGCGCGCCGCTCTTGCAGACGGTCTAGTGGCACCATGCTGTTCAGCTGACGGCAGATGCTGTCAGCACTTCTGCTTGTTGTCATCTCAGGGATCTCACCCATCGTTTGGCTTACGCTGTAGATTGTGTTGCCGTAGCTGAAATTAAATAAATCACATAAGAAATTCCATCTACCTACGCCAGTAAATACCTAAAAAATCGAGAAAAATCGACTTGCTACGTAGCGCTCTGCAAGTTTCGAATTTCAATGCAATAGATTTTGACACCCTTTGCTTGCATCTCTGCGTAGCAAGTTGTTCGTAGCACTATTATTTTCTCGGTGCTTAAGTTATGTTTCTGTGCAAAAGATTTCAACGCGCTTGCTACACCGCGTAGCAAGTTGCTACGTGCTTGCTACGCTTTGCAGCTGAGCGAACCTTCGTGATACACCTTCGCGTCGTCCGCATCGTCACCTTTCAGCAAGTGATTGTCATATAGATTGTGGTCGTCGAACGAAGGTCTACTGAATATGAAAAAAACTCGTAGCAAGTTTCTGCATACCGTTATGCTTCGTAGAAGCGAGGCAAGCCACTCTACAAAAGAGAGACGCGGTTTTGTTACTACGCTTTGTAGCACCTACCTTTAGTAAATTGGCTACTGATTGCTTGGCAATCCTTGATTGAAAATAAAATTATAAGGAGCTCGCTAACAAGAAAGCTGTCTGTCCGAGACGGTCGCGGCGAAGGAATCGACCCTTAGATGTCAAAGCCTACCAAAAGAACCTATAGGAGAAACAGCAGCTCTTCTGTCTCATCCGAAACACATCAACTGCAATCACCAATCCGCCTACCAAGTTGTACAATAAATAATACAAACGTAATGTCTCGTGTGATCGTGTTTTTTTGCTTAGGTACAAAGCTTCGATATAAAATCAACGCTTAGTTCAGCAAAATGTTACCCACCGTTCAATATAATTCTTCATGCCTTCAGCGTTTAAATGAGCGGTCTCCAAAGATCCGAGGAATGCATAGCGCATGCCCAGACCTTCCGAGATGACCTTGTCAACGTCAGCTACGTTTACGATGTTGGAGTCCACCAGTCGCCATACTTCGTTTAGGATCGCGTATCTGTTGTAAAAAAAACAATTTAACTAATTGAACGGAGTGAGCGAAAAGCACGAGTCTTAGTGGCGGTAGCTTGGGTTATTTGACTATAATGTCAGTTTTTATGTTTTTAACAAATAGTAAGACAATCATTTTCTTATATCTTTCACAATTATTCAGGGTGTGATAATGCATTGTATTTTTTAAATCAATTATTATACTTCCACAGATGTTACATAATTCAAATGTTACATATTACCTACCGTCTACAGTGACAAAATGGCTCTCCTAAAGCATCAAACCAGTGATCGGCGAGCTATTTGTCACCCGATGCCATAAGTATAATACATCTAAATGTAATGAGCCCGCTGGGGTAAACTTGTTATTGAGTGGAGACCGCGACTCAAACGTAGTGTAGGACGCCCTCCGACCATGTGGGATGACGATTTGCGAAAGACTGCTGGCAGATGCTGGATGCGGCAAGCTGAAGACAGGGCGCTATGGCGCTCATTAGGGGAGGCCTTTGTCCGGCAGTGGACTAATGTAATGTAATGTAATGTGATGATGATGAGTTGGCAATATAACCCATAATATTGCCCGTATTTGAATGCTCATTTTTATGCTGTGCTGAAATGGTGCGTTTCAGATGTTCGACAAGTTGAAGGACGCTTACTGTATACGGTTGAGCACAAATCCATCGATCTCCTTAGACAGAGATACGGGTTCCTGGCCGATCTCGAGCATGATTTCCCTGGTCTTTTTGGCCACTTCCGGCTTGGTCCAGGGGGCGGGGACAATCTCCACTAAAGGCACGTAGTAGGGGGGATTCACTGGGTGGGAGACGATAACCTGGAATCAACGTATTTAATTGAACATTTGTAAATCAATAAGACGTTTATTTGAGGTATTCTCATCTCATCTCAACTGACTATATTGATTATAGGCTGACGTTATTGTTGTTGAGGTTTTTCCATCAAGAAATCACAGTAGCAACCCAGAGTTGGCGATAATACACTCCTGTGCCTCGGAGAGCCCTAAGCCATTAGTCCTGACCTCTCCCTGGTCGTGTTGAACTGCCTTCCCATCGATCATCACAGACTTGTGCACTCTAATAATGTCTTACGCACATGGCTAGTATCTGTTAAGACTGGCCGTAATGGTCGAATTCGGCTGGGAGGACATCTACATAGGTCATCACCACAGGCATTTTTTTTTTTACCTACCTAAAGCCCTGTAGCTTTCACTACTGACGTGGAAGCAGTAATATACCTCATCACATCAAACAAGGCTCTTTAAATCGTCCACAACAACGTTCGCATCATGAACAGAGCCTTTTGGCTATCATTTGGACGAAACGGACTCTTTGCTTACCTGTGATTTATGTTTAAGGTTTTCAGAGAAGAGAGAAGGCAGGGTAGTACTTGTGGAACTGGAGAGGATAGTGTTGTCTCCGACCACAGCGTCTAGGTTCTGGAACACCTTCTTCTTCAGGCTAAGGTCTTCTGGCACGCACTCTTGGACGAATATCGCATCTTTGACGGCAACAGCCAGGTCAATGGTCCCTGGAAAAGGTTTGTAAGGCTTTGAGTACTAAAACGTTAGTCATCCCATCATCTAAGCCAAGGTTTTGAAAAAAAAATACGGTTTATTGTAAAAGTATTAATATCTACTCATCATCAGCCTATACCAATCCACTGCTGGACATAGGCCTCCCCTAATGAGCGCTATGCGCCCTGTCTTCAGTTTGCCGCATCCAGCATAAAAGTATAATTATCTAGGTACTACAAGAACTTTAAAGCGCGTACCTAGTTGAAATAAGAATATCAAAAAAATCGTCTATTTTTTATTATTATTATTTTTTATTATTATATTAAGGTACCAACTCAATGAATATTCATTATATCAATGAATACTCAGATTTACTGTTAAAAACTAAGATTAACCAATTACGGGATTTTACAGTAGACATCATGCTTATTACATCCTTAGAAGGTTTGTTACCTAACAACTGTTGCCTGGAAAAGATCGCTTCTAAGTTATAAGGGCGCCCATGGTACTTGTCTCATATAATGTCTTTTTGTAATGTTCTTTTTCTGGAGTAACTACGAAAAAGTATTTTGTATTGTATTGAATCATCTTTATGATGATGCTTGACTTTCACATTTCATCATAGATTGGTCAGGACAAGACAAAGAAGACTTTGATGCTATCTTTTTAATCTGTAAAATTTCAGTTTCCATATGAAAGAAAAAAGTTTTCATAGAAACAACGCGTGCGAAGGCGCGGGCAGAAACTAGTATCCAAATCTTTGATCAAACATAGGTGTTGCTAGTAATAAAATAATTCGGATGAAATCCAACTTCTTCGATCAAAATGTTCAATGGACAAAGGTATTGGATGAGTGGAATGGGTACCTTATTGGTACCTCACCTACCCTGGATGGTAGGTAGGTATGTTATATGACTCTGTTCGACTGATAAGTATAATGCAGCATAGATTTTTGTTTGGCAGATCAGGTATGTAATTTACTTGTTTGCCTATAACCAGTTTATACATAGGTAGGTACGAGTATGTACAAAAACTATGGTATCTCGACCTTGACATTTAAAAAAGTATCTAGTTAGTTATTGTATACCGTTCATTTTCCTTTCGAGTAAGGTAATGAAGAGAGATTTCAAGTACCTACCCGCTTGATACACTTCGGTGACTACAGTAACCGTTTTGGAAAAAGCCGTCAATACACCGCGGCTACTGCACTCGCCGTTAAACAAAAACCCGTAGATTCACTTCGGTGAGTACAGTAACCGTCACCGTTTTAAAATTTCGGGTCAGATTAGACTAAACTCTTTGTCTCGCTTTTTCCAATGAAAAAAGATAGATACACCGAGTGCTATCTCACTCGGAATGAATTGTACTTCATTTTAAGTACCTGGACGACCGAAAACTGTCTATGGCGAAAGAGGATTGATTAATTTGATCTGTGACTCTCGCAGTGTTTTGGTTTCTGAATGTGGTACTGATGGCTTCTTTCCCATATTTTGATGTAGTAGTTAATTTAATGCATCATAATTACAAGCTAGCATATCAAAAATGAAACAAGCTATCAGAAAATACTAATAGTTTTGGTGTGAATGTTGGTGTTTAAGAGAAATTAATTGAAAAATCTCTCGCGGTGTTTTGGTTTCTGAATGTGGTACTGCTGGCTTCTTTCCCATATTTTGATGTAGTAGTTAATTCAATGCATCATAATTACAAGCTAGGATATCAAGAATGAAACAAGCTTTCAGAAAATGCTAATATTTTTGGTGTGCATGTTGGTGTTTAAGAGAAATTAATTAATATGTGGCAGCTGAAAAAAACGCCCGAGCCGCGCTAAAATCGTTGATGCGCTGGTAATTGAGGTATAATTAAACGCATCGCGCAGATAAATCTAGTGCCGCGGATCGCGGACGTCAAAGTTGAATCGACGGCACAAATTATCGCGCGGCGCAGTATAGTAAGCGGCTACCGTCAGCAACGAAAGTTGTGTGCAGTTTTTCGAAGCTTTCACCTAATCAAATGCGAAATCACTATTTTTTTCATTCATAACTAAGATGACGGCCTCTGTGGCGCGGTGGGCGAAGGCCTGCCTGCGACGCAGGAGCAACCTCCTGCGTGGGTTCGATTCCCGCCTCGGGACATATTTTTGTTAAATCTGCAGGCATTTGATCAGGGTGTTCTAGTCGTTTTCTATGTATAATAAAAAATATCTATATAAGTATTGTATTATATTATGTATATCAGTTATCTAGTACCCATAACACAAGCTTTGCTTAGCTTGGGGCCAGATAATGCTGTGTGAATTGTCCAGCATTATTTATTTATTTATGTTTGACGGCACTTGAAATTTTACCACAAATAAAAAAAATACCCGAGTATTCCGGGTTATTTGAGTTTAAAATTTCGTTGCTGACTGTTTGACACTACCAACTAACTAACCAGAATGAATTACGACCTATTTTAAAGCTTATCAAATAACAAAACCTTAGAGGGCCCGATAAGATCGATGGGATATAAATACATAACATATTACAGTAAAGTGCCTATTATAATATTATCGTGAGCATCAAGTGCTATTGCGTTGTGTTTCCTGCTATGGAAGTACATAGTAATATCATGTGAATCAAATCGATTATTTGTCGGATGAGTCTGCGCGGTTATATTTTGAGTCTAGGAATATTGATTACCCTTATTAGAAACCAGTCCGTGTCCAGTCTGTCCAGTCTGTAAGTGCGTGAAAACTTGGTCAAATTTAAAAAGTATGGTGTCGGTCATAGATACCTACAACACGAGGCAGGCACATCGGTCAGAGCTCACACGACGACTGGAGAACATGTTCAAGTTGCAGAACGTGATGGGGACTGCTGTTTACAACCGTATCCCAACAATCCCGTAGCCCAAATTCAATCGCCAGCGGACACTCCAAACCGTCCTTTAAAATAAGGTTAAGAAGTAACCCAATCAATTTGAATTTTTGATTCTCAAATGTAATTGATGACGTCTTTTAATATGATGTTAATTTATTTATGTTTTACTAACTTTTATTTGGTGCAGGTACTATTTAATAATTTATGTAGTTCTTACATAATTTATAAATATTGATTATGTGACCTTGTGAAAGCTATGAATAAATGAACTAGGTACTATAAAATTGATATTAAAATATTTGACATAAAATTGAAGATTAGAAGAAGAAATCATCCATCACATACCTACCTATTAAAAGTCAAATGTGTGAGCAAAAGGTGATTGAAGAGGTTATCGCCGTCGAATTGTAAGTCAAAGTAAGTATAAGTTAAGAAGTATGTAATAACAGTCGAAATAACTGTAAAACTGGCAAGTGAGACTAATCTCCGTCAAAGGTGAGTGCACCTGTACCTTTGCTGTCATTTTCAGAATCTGTCCAGCCTATATTAGTCCTCCCTTAATGAGCGCCATAGCACCCTGTCTTCAGCTTGCCGCATCCAGCATCTGCCAGCAGTCTTTCGCAAATCGTCATCCCACCTGGTCGGAGGGCGTTTGCCGAGTCGCGGTCTCCACTCAAGAACAAGTTTACCCCAGCGAGTGTCCGTTCTTCTCGAGATACTATAGTCGCCCCACTGCCACTTCAGCTTGCTAATCCTTTGAGCTATGTCGATAACCTTGGCTCTCTGTCGGATGTATTCGTTGCGAATCCTATCCTTCAGAGAAACTCCGAGCTCTCTCCATAGCTCGCTGGGCGCCTTTAAACTGGTGGACCAGCCCTACCGTGAGTGTCCACGTCTCAGCTCCGTAGGTCATGACGGGTAGGACGCACTGATTGAAAACTTTCAATGGATGGGAATATACTTTCAACAACCTACGCTATAATTTGTGTTTTGCGATAAATTTACAATACAATTCACACAGCATTATCTAGCCCTGAGCTAAGCAGAGCTTGTGTTATGGGTAGGTAGGTACTAGATAACTGATAATACAATACGGCCTCTATTGGCTGTGCGAACCATACCTTTGATGCATTGAAACTGCTCCTTAGCGCTGAGTTCCCCGCGCAGCAGGCCATCTTTCTCCAAGGTCTCGAGCTGAAGCTTGATGTCGTCCAGGGCATCTGAGACCTGCTTCGGGATGATATCGAACACGGTGACCTGATAGCCCACGGACGCGAAGAGCATCGCCCATGACCTCCCGATAAGGCCGCTGGAAACAATAACTTGCTAATAAAATTATTTTTTACGAGCTACTTAATTACGTCTTAAAAGAGAAGGCTAGCTAGAATGCTTGGGAAAGGAATTAAATCAACTTAAAGGTTAAATATATAATGTATAAATTAAATTGCTATGTAAATAATGCCTTCTTTTAAAAATAATAAATCAGCACTAAGGTTATTGATCCTACCCGATAAATATAACGCATAACCCTCTTAACCCCCCCAAAAAATATGTCAGTCGCAATACCATATACCCTATACCTACATATATTTAGATTATGTGCGGAATTGTTAATTATTAGGTAAGTAACCATAATTTGTTTTATTTTCCCTATTTAGATTATGTGTGTGACCGAATCCAGGGCCATGGGCTTCAATCATTATGACGTAGTAGGTAAACAATTTTTTTGGAAATATTTTGTGTTATGTAAGCAACTAATTGTTTGGTTGTAAATTAACCTATATAACTTTTAAGATAACGTTATCGCTGAGCGAGAAACTATAGTAAAACAAAACACTGTTCATTATCAAAACTACACACACAGTGAGAGATTATTGAATTTATTCAGTGAAATAAAATAAATATTATGTGAAACCAATCAAAATTAGGTAGGTACCTACCTATGTACCTACGTTAAGATTTTCCTAAGTAGTCTAGATACCTACTCAGGAAAATCTTAACGTTCTACGTAGGTATTTTGGTAAGGTATCTATCCTAAACCCTTGATTGCGCATTCCCGTACGACTGATGGTTGCTGTTTCAAGATTCATTTTCAAGTTTCGTCGAGCTCGATTTTTTTGGGATATATCTACCTACCTATTTAATTAATTAAGGCGCATACAGCACCTAAACTAGCGCCACCACCTACTTTATGTTATAATTCTGTTTAACAAAGGAATTTTCAAAAATCCTTCTTCCAGTTTGTGATACCTATCATAAGCTTTTTTTTAATGCCTCTGTAATAGTTTTATTCTATTTAGTTTAGGAAGAGATACGAAAATAGATTTTGGTGGCCACCAAGTGCAACTTCGTATCTCTTCCTAAACTAAATAGAATAAAACTATTACAGAGGCATTAAAAAAAAGCTTATGATAGGTATCACAAACTGGAAGAAGGATTTTTGAAAATTCTTTTGTTAAACGGAATAATAACATAAATTAGGTGGCGGCGCCACTTTGGGTCCGGTATGGGCCTTAATTGTACTTGGATGATTTCTCTTAAGTGAGAGCTAGACACTATAAAAACGAAAAACCGTCTCAATCTATAAGTTACCAACCTAAAAGAATAAGTAACTAACAATTGCGATAAAATTATTTACTTACTGTACAACTTACACAATTCATAACTCAATACTACACCTACCGGGTCAATATTATTATATCATGGTCGACCCGAACAGAATAGAATAAATCTCAGGAATAAATACTACGTTCGGCCTTTCATTCAATGAGGCGATCGCCAATGATGAGATGAAATTGCATTCTAAATTCAAGTTCATTGCCTCTTTCTAAAGGCTAGCGCTCTAAGAAGGTCGTATATAAATACCAAGAATAAAAATATGAAAGGTCAAAAAACAAATAAGTTTGTAAGGTTTCTTACCTTCCGACGATGCCAACTTTTTCAGTCTTCAATTTAGGCGCCATTGCGTTGGGTGTGTTATCAAACAGAATCACCAACAGTGAATGACACGATCTCTTGGTAGCAGCGAGTATAAAGCCGCGTCCATGCCAATTTTAATATCGTAAACAAGCTTGACAGTTGTTAAAAGTTAATTTATGTTGTCACTTTGTTGGCCGAAAGATAAGTAGGTGTTACTACCTAACCTATTCAGTTACCTACTCGTCGATATTCGCACAGAAATGGTTTCTTGTAGATGCCTAAAGAAGGATCTTACTTATCAAAATCGTTGTGTGCTGATGTGCTGAACATAAATATGTCTTTACATTCTGTTTTTTTTAATGTACCTTCGTAGATATACTTACTTAAAGAGTGTCTTTTAGAGATGGTCATGACTCCTTTCGCGACTTTTTTCTATCACGCAGGGTTCCGGATTTGGCCATCAACTCCCATATCAAGAGCCAGCTGCCAGACCCGATATCCGATAGCCCCGTATTGTAAACATTGTAAAGTGCACTTTAATGTTTACAAAACTCTATTTAAACCTCTCTAATGTATAATTACTTATCTCAAGGAACGTTTCACTTTTATAATAAATATATATATAATAAAAAAAAAAAACGCTGGACAATTCACACAGCATTATCTAGTCCCAAGGTAAGCAGAGCTTGTGTTATGGGTACTAGATAACTGATATACATACATAATATAAAACATACATTTTATTATACATAGAAAACGACCAGAACACCTTGAACAAATGTCTACAGATCGTACACACATTTGTCCCGAGGCGGGAATCGAACCCGCAACCTTCTGCGTCGCAGGCAGACCTTCGCCCACCGCGCCACAGAGGTCGTCAAATAATAATAAGTTATTATGAAGAATATACTAATATTTTATAAAATAATATTGTAAGTCTATTTAGAATTTTGTAATTAGCTTCTTATTTATGCACACAGATCCCCGTTCAATCCAACGATCCTATCCATTCACGGTTGTCTGGTAGAGATCGCTCTTGAGCGATAAGACCGCCAATTGTTACATTTTTTTTTCTTCTTTTATTTTTGTTTGTTATGTAGTTATATTTATGTGTTTAATTTAGCAAACTGGAATAATCGTCCTGCATTATTGAAGCCTAAGCCTAAGGATGCGCGCGCAACGGTACTTTTGCGTATCCACACACCACACCACCACCCAGCGCACCGCTCGCATTATGGCGTATACACATTGGCATTATTGTGACGTCAATAACCCGGTGTTTTGGTTTTGATGTTGACAACGGCTCTGCCAGACGTTGCAATGCAATTTGAACCACAAACTCAGGGCCGTCTTAAGTATATTGGGCGCCCGGGGTGCGCAAATCTTGTCTCCGAAGCCAACCTAACCTGCACGTGGTGTACCCTGCTAGATAACGAACTAGGCTCTGGTGAAAATATCAACATTCTTCATAACTTGCTAACTCATATTTTACTATTATTTTCCATTACTTGACACTGGCAGAAAAGAGTCCAACCAGACTTATATTGCCATTAACTAAGAATCATCATCATCAGGCTGCACCCCTTTGCAAACAATAAAAATCTGAATATCAAGTAGGTAGTTTATTTTATGAATGGACAACATAAAGAACTTTGAACTGGGCACATTTTGACATTCTAATTCAGTTTCTCTGGCTATTTAGTTTTCGAACTTTTTGTCATAGGTACCTATCATATATTTGGAATCTACTTTAATATTCATATTACCAAATGATACCATTGTTTTAAAGTTAATAATAAGTTAATAATAATTACTAAAATGATTGTCATAGATAATGAATTACCTACCATTTATGGTAATTCTTTCCTTTTTATTAAAATGCACTAAACTGAGAAAAAAACTCATTTTTCAACATAAGATAGGTACCTATTCCTATGTAGGTACTTATTACACATCTATTATTTACTTTATTTAATATGCGTAGATAGCAGTGGTCGTTGTTTACAAACATGCAACGCAAAGACTTTTATCCGAAAATTATTGAAATCAATATAATGAAAAATCAAAAATTCAACCCTTGCCTAAAACTAGTAGAAAAAGAAATAAGTGAAGCGAACCGCGATATTTTCTTAAAAGGGTGCTACACTAACAATTCACGATTATAAAACTTTTATAAGTTTTCAGGCTTGAAAGGGGCGTTCAGAATAGAATAGAAAATGATTTTTTATTTGTGAAAAAAAATGTAAACGATATTCATATATTACATTGCTTAGGTATATAACTAATAAATACTAATTTTATGAGATGAAATAAAGGGGCGCCAACGCGCCGCCACCTAAGAAACGGCGCCCGAGTGCCCAGCACCCCTTGCACCCCCATGTAAAGACGGCCATGCACAAACTGTCAGTCGCCACAAGCTAATATTCATCATTGTTGTAGCAACAACCAATGACAGCTTATGTTAAAAAAGTTAAAGTTAACCATAGTCACCATGGTTTCACCTAAGATCAAGCTGCCTACGTTCCGGGTTCAGAACAACAAAATTCTGATAACACTATGAACTCAGGTTAGGTAGTCAATTCTTAGTGACCTGGCAATGGGCCGGCCAAATCTTGCAAAGAACCGACAATCGCTGGGGTAAACTTGTTCTTAAGTGGAGACCAGGACTCGGTAAACGTAGTGTAGGTAGCCCTCCGGTCACCGACCTGCGAAAGATGGCATGCAGATGCTGGATGCGTCAAGCTAAAGACAGGACGCTGTGGCCCTCTTTAGGGGAGGTCTATGTCTAGCTGTGGGCTATCATAGGCTGATGATAATGATGATGACCTGAAAGCAGTACCGAGGCCTAGTTTGACAATCAACTACGTAAGGTTCGCCTATAAGGTAGGAACTGCTAAACTACGTGGAAAAAATCCATGACATTCGCCGAGAGCCCCCCCCCCCCCCCCCCTCCCTCTCACGTGAGATTTTGTGAGATTTGGCTCGAACACCTTCCACCACCTAAAAGCCACACAATGAATAGACGATGGTATGAGAGGGTATCCTTTTTTCGATGCATTATTATTATTAATCAATGTTAGGTAATGTTGGTTTTAAATATATAAATTAATTATAAATTAAAACTTGGTTTTCGTTCAAATTGTATGTGGTACTCTAAGATTGAGGATGAGGATGGACTGGGCAGTAAATGCGATTTTAAACTACTAGTAGGTAAATTTCTAATGATCCTGTAAAAATAATAAAAATAATATTGTTTTTATCATGTCATGGAATCATTATCATCATCATCCATAACCGGACTTCACCAGCTGCTGGGTATAGACCTAACTTTTGTGCCAGTCCACAAGGTCCTTCGCCAATCTCATCCATAAACTATTTTATTAATTACATAACTCTGTTTTTTTACAAGGTAACTTTCTTTCACCTTCTTTATTTTGATCAAGGAAAAAAGACATCAGACGGAAAAATACTTAAAACTGTCTCATAATTATTTATTCACTAGACAAGTCGTTGAAACCGTTGTTATTGTCCAATATCATGTAGGTACTACTATTCTCCTTACAACTTTTGTACTTTTCTTGCACTTTTCTTATCATATCTTTATAAATAAAAATAACTTAAATAGTTTCCTTAACCTAATCTTCACAGGTGGATCCAGCGATCGCGTCAGTAGTCTTGATACTTGTTATCCTGTAGTTGATAACGTCGGGCTTCAGTCCGTGGATGATGAATCTTGGGAGTTTGTCTGTTAGGATCCAGAGGTTACCTTCGCTATCCATCTGGAAATAAAACCATTTTTTTTAGAACAATATCTTATGTAAGGTTCTTGAGACGAATTCTTTGAAAGTGTCGACATGACGTGTTTGCCACTTTTCTGCCAGTTTATAACAGATAAATCAATCTGACTACATTTTTGTACACATTATTACAGGGGGTGCCCCTTGCCGCTTGCTTGCCGCTTGTTTCTGGACTGGTTTCCGCAACTAGGCCACAGGTGGGCCCTTTTAGGGGGTGCCCCTGTAATAATGTGTACATACCACCCTAAATAAAGTCATTTAATGTAATTTGAGGGGAAATCAAAGCACTTCTGGAAGTGTACCATTGCATTGCAAATTTTATTCTGGTACTTGTAGCTGTTATAGATACATTGGTCCTATCATACTTATTGCATGTCTATCATATTATTATTTTTTGTTTCGAAATATTAGAAAACTCAAAAATCGAATCATGGTACGAGTAAATATCCCGTTATAAATGACTTTAATATCATGTTATGTTATATTTTCATTCATTCATTATATTATTATAGTTACTGTGTATCCTATCATGTGAGTTTTATAGATATGTAGGTCCTATCATATTTATTGTGTCTATCATTATTAGTTACTGTGTCCCCAATCATATATTTACTGTGTGTTTTATAGATACGTAGTAAAGTGTTTTACAAACATTAATAACGGTTCATCCTTTACCTTGAGATCGTTAGGAAACTCGTATTCAACAGGATCGTTGATGATCAGCGGGTTGTTGTCAATGTTGTACGGCTTCTTCGTATTCCAGCAGCCAACGCCGTCACGGTTCACCTGGAAATACAATAGATAGAACCAATAGAATCTAGTGGCTAGTAAGTAAACTTTCAAGAAACAATGTAATGGTTAGATTATTTCTTTAAAGTTTATTTACTCATGCCTTAGTTGGTTGCATTTTTATCTTGAGGTCCGACGACTTTGAACTGTGGCAGTTTTTCCGAATTTGGCAAAACAACTCAAAATGTGTGACTACAAACTAGATACCTACCTACATAATAAAATAGCGAGAATAACATGAGAGTTCATGAAATACATAGGTAGTGCAGGAGAATTTACACAGGGTTATGGGTTAGCTGGTAGCTGACACTGTGATTTGTCCGAGGTGCTTGATTTCACCACCAAGCTAAGCAGAGCTTGTGTTAAGAGGATCAGACTGTATAATTACCTATAGGTACTAAATACAATGCAAGAGAAAAGCAAGAGAACGTCTTTCGCAGTTCCACGCAATCATGCGCAAGCGGGTCGCATCCCTGGTGGGCCGCATGCGCCGCAGCTCCAACAGCCTGCTGGCAACCGGTGTCATCGCTGGTGGCTCAGTGATATTTCTAGGCCGGCCACGGGGATATTTTAAGGTTTAATTTTATATTTTGATTGTGTGTGAAATATTGTATTTGTGAGTGTACTATTGTATTTTAATTTGTAATTTGTAACTGATGACTTGTATTGTAGGTAATTTAATTAATTAGGTAATCTATGGATCAACTTGGTCTGAAAATAAATGATTTTATTATTATTATTATTTATTGCATAGAGAATGATCCCGAGGTGATCCCATATTTTTAGGGTTTCCAGATTTCGAGATTTTTAAGGTTTCGTAAGAGTTTCGAAACCCTTACGGTATCGCTCTGTCCGTCCCCGATCTTTTTTGAATATCTCAGTAACTACTGCAGCTATTAAATTGAAATTTTAATACATTCATCAATAAATTTAAAAATAGATTTGCCCCTATAGGGGCAAATGTGGTACCAAATGAAAGGTATAAGTTTTTACATTTCAAAACAGTTCGAAAATTCTGTAGACTTCTTACTTTTTTAAATGTTTGAAAAAAGCCTAAAAATTGCCCGTTTACATTTTTCAAAGTTTCTCACCGGTACCTATAGAACAATCTTCAGTTCTTACAAATATTTGTCCCGATGTGGGAATCGAACCCTGCGTCGTCGCATGCGGACCTTTGCCCGCTGCTCCACAGTGGCCATCAAACATAGAAAAGCTATAACAATCTTGCGGCGAAATTGAGAGCAGGCCTGTGGCATGAGTTATAAATCTTCCAGATCTGGGTTGAAGGTGTTGTAAATAGGAAACCCCATGTTTTTATGATACCTATTCGTAACAGTTATGTAACAAACCTGTGTATAGAAGAGCACATGAGTCTTTGGATCGTAGTAGCTGGCTGATGCCTGGGTGTTCTCTCCTCTGTCACCCAAAAGCTGCAAATCACCAAAAGGCACATGACCATCAAGACATAAATTAAACACCTAGATCAAGATGGAGGATGGTGATTACAAAGTACCTTGTGACGTGAAAAATACACAAAAAAATACAAAAAAAAATACTAAAAAATAGTAAAATACTAAAGCAACAATCGATGCTACCTAAACCTCAACAGCCTATAATAATCCACTGCTGGACGCAGGCCTCTCCCTTATTTTTTAACTCATGGGGGGTAATGCCCATAATCCCCACGCTGGGCATGCGGGTTGGGGATCGCAGTTCGGTGGTAGATCTATTCTGCAAGAGGCGCTGCTGCCCGCCCCCCGGTGTATTTCCCTTAGTCGCCTCTTACGACACCCACGGGAAGGGTTGGGGTGGTGCAAATTCTAAGCCGGCACCACACGGCTCGATGCTAACTAAATCGATGCTAACTTGATTTTGTTTACGTGCGAGATTTCGAATTAATAAAATCTATCACGCACGACAACGTCAGAACAGTTCCGTTTTTATACGGTTCATTGGAAACGGGGGATTTCCTAGCGTCAAAAACCGGTCTTAATCAGGCTACTGGTACGATTTGTAGTCCAAAATCATATTCACTTTACAAACTTCAAACTACGAGCGTTGATTCCGTGAAATTTGCTGAGTACCTACCTACCTTGAAGTCAATAGATGATTATATTGCCTCTGTGTAATTATTCGAATGGTATACAGACTTTGTGATTCGAATGTTTGTTAGATTTCACAAGAGCCTGTTTGTAAGTTTAGTATGGAAGACGAACGCTGTTTAGAAACAAACCTTGAAATCGTGGAATGCCTCCTCTTTGTTGATGTGCTTGTAGTTTTGAAGGAGTTCCGTGGACACGCAAAACTCTTTGGTGCTCGAGAACGCGTGGAAAAACATTGTTCGGTATCTGTAACAATTGAAAGTTACGTACCTAATTCACGTGATTTTGCAAAACAATGGAGGCGCGATATACTAAATTTTTTGCTTTGCGAAATTGAGCATCTATTGTTATGGTATTAAATAAGTACCTATTCTATTGTTATGATTAACTTTTAATTCGTAACATTTGGGGTCAGTGCCAATGTAGTTAGGTTACTACCTAATTAGGTCTTAAAATTACATGATATTAAGCAGGTTAGTAAACATTATTCTTTACAATGGACAGGTTGATCTAGATCTACCTAGTATCTTCTTTTTTTTTTCAAAGTAATAATCTAGTATCTAAATATTATCCTGCATGTTGGTCCAATTTAAAAAGAAACCTATTTATGCATGTATAAAATTCGTTTAAAAAATTGCATTTAAGGCGTGGGTACAAATAAAATAAATATATATCTAATGCTGGACAAAAAATAATAGCTTAGGGCTAGATAATGCTGTGTGAATTGTCCAGCATTATTATAATAGAAGACCAAGGGAACCTTCGACTTATTTTTGCAGATAAATGTCCTTATTAATTCGATAATCCACAAACACCTAATTGTTTGTTGCGCTTACGCCACCGTCCCGCTCCTATAAGCGTGAAATAATATGCCTATCCTTTTCATAAAATGGCGTCATATATCGCATTCTTATATGACAAAGAATTTCACTCACGCGCTTGCAGTTGGTATATTATTTACGTTAGCCGTTCATATTGCAGCGGTATTTATACCTATGCAAGAGCTTATATTTTTATTGATCTGTCATCATAAAGCTCATGCAGAAAATGTAAAATATATATATACCTATAAAGCAATAAGAATTTCGCAATTTAATAGCGAAATTGAAGCAAAAATTTCCACGAAGAAAAGTGACACGCTAAGTATGTAATAATAAAAATTTATTTATTCAAGTGCGTTTTGGTACCATCTAATATCAAAAGATGCATCTAAGTAGGTATGCATCTACAATGAATCTTATTTATCTTTAATTACAATAAAGTAGTTCATATTACTGTTACTAAATTTAACCTGTTATTATAAAATGAAGGCAACACGAGAAAACCTTATTCTATTAATTGTCTACCTTTTGTCAAAACACAACGCTTTTTATAGAGATTTAAGTTGCTTATCATTATACCTACCAGTTCTATAAAACTTATTGATTTCGGCGGATGGAGAAGACTTTGCCAGAAGTGGAAGCTAAAAAATCCCTTACCCATTTTCTCTCGGCTCGGACAGAGCAAGTCCAAAAACTCCATCGGTCCAATGGAACTGCACACCGCTTACGTTGTAAGACCCAGCGAGAGGCTCAAAGTGGAAGTAGTGATGGTTGATCCTCCATGCGTCGTTTTGCTTCAGACTGTAGACAACCACTCCATAGCCTCCTAAATCTGGGATGTAGGCGAACGCATCATCGCATTTGTCTTTGGTTGTGTCGACCACCTGAAATATTGGAGAAATGTTAAATTTACGATCATGATGAGACATAGGTTCATGTGACAGCATGCAGTGTTTTTAACCGACTTCAGGTGGTTCTGTAATTTTTTTGTTTATGTTCGTCGATTTCTCCGAAATTAAGGACCGATATTGAAAATTCTTCCGCTTTTGTATAGATAATGTAATAAATCCCGAAATGGTCCCATATAAGAACAAACAAAATAACTTTATTAGTTCAATTAGACATATACATATATATAAAGATATTCCCGAGGGATTAATATTCATCCCGTCAAACTTAAAAAAAAACAGAACACTTTTGAAAAGTCACTCTAGCTACAACAATTTTGGCGATATCCTCGTCAATTTATAACAGATTTTGATGATTCCGTAAGTTGATTTGGAGAGTGTCTCATAAAAGTTTGATCCTCGAAGAATTCGTAGGTATTTATGTGCGCCATAAAACGCAACCTAAAACATCATCACATGATAATTTTCAATGGTAGCAAATGGTTTCCTTGGCAACGGGCGAACTTTGATCGAAGAGTAGTCCGGTTTTAAAACTACTACCGAACTGATTTTCATTATTCAGGAATTTTCAGTCGGTTTACAGTTTTTTAAAACACACCAAATTCTTACTCTATGCATATACTAATAAACAGGGTAAGCAGATATATTACATGTAAAAACGTTATAAGGTACTATTATGGATTTAGGTACTTACAATATTGGCAAAGAAAGAGTCCTCTTTCATAGTGTCAACTTTCAAGAAGTACCGGTGTATCAGCTGATCGGTGTTCAAATCAAAAATGGCAATGGACGGGCCAGCGATTTGGTTACCATCACCTAAAAAATATTTAAAATATATCATTATGTGCAACAAAGATATAGATAATAATTTGTAGAAGACCTTAAAGTTAATAATCTTAATTGTGTTATCTATTTTAACTAGTATTCTAACTCGATGATTTTAACGATTGCTTTTTTCTTGACAATATTAAACGTTTTATAATAGGCTCTACCTACATTATAAATGCCGATTAAGTTATTTCATTGTTTTGTTTTTATAGCTCCCCTTCTATTGGCCTTCAACAAAACCGATAAGCAAGGGAAAATTTCATGAATTGTCGTGCAATGTTTATTAATGAAAATCTAGATTATGTTCGATCTGTTTCCACAATTTGTAGGCTTTATCGCAATTCTCAGAATGCTAACTGCATTTTGTGAATTTCGATTAAGAGGCAAATCCTAAGAATCTATCATAATACCAAGTCATAAAATGAAATAAGGTAAATACAATTTATTTATAGTGGTTCTTACCCAAAATATCTGCCAATCCTGTGTCCATAACCCAAAGCCTATCACAGGCATCGACATCAACCCTGAACACTGAAATGATAGAGCTGTTGGAAGGCAGCTTCTTAGCCGAGTCTGGAACATGGTTATCCTCTAATGACGGGTACGGTTTCAACAGCTGATCTGACGCACCATCAACGTCCACGTAGTTCAACGAAGATGCAACCCCATTCTTCCATCTAGGCACAGTAATAAACAGCTTGTTTTTCCATCGTGCTAAGCCAAGTGGCAGATTATGTTCAGGGATAAAAGACTTGTCTGAGATAGCGGCTTCTCTGTCAGCTGGTGTTTTCCATGTGTAGTCTACTTCTTTCCACGCGAACTTCATATCTGGCTTTGCTGCTTTGCAACTTGCCGCTATTGCTAGGGCAATTATAAAACATATTGCCCTCATATTGAAACTGCAACCAAAAAACCGAGTTAAGAAATTATCTTTTCGATTTTAACCAAAGAGAAGAGATAAATGGACGGAACTTGAGGACCCGTATTTTGCTAACCAATCGCTTTACCATGACAATGATATCGCCTCTGAACTGAGTCGTCTAGGATGAAAGAAACTCTGGATAGTGCGAGCTGTTCTATTTATACGGAGATATTGATAATTGGTTTCAACACTTATGAGTCGTCGAGTCACTTCGTCCCTTCTTTTGCGATTCTCATTCTTTCATGAAAGGTAAAATACCCGGAGACTATACGATACGATTGCGATTGTAACGGTGAAGTGATTTATTTAGTGGCATTCGACCCCAGAATGGTAACAAATTTCAGGACCTGATTAGGTAGATAGGTACAGTTTAATCACAGCTACTGTGTTGTAACTTGATAATAGCAGTATTGTGAAGCGGAGCATCTTTCGAACTCCACAATGATTGCAACCTCACGTTTTTGCAGATGAGTTGTGAATTGAGAAACAGTCTGTATCTTTCTTATCTAGTAAATCAGCTTGTTATGCATTTGGTATGGGAACCGTGGCGCTGTTGTGTAACCCCGAATAAATGAACAATGTGGTGCGTCTTCATAGCTTACTTACATATCATAAATCATAACCTAATGAGGTGATAGGGTTACCTACTTTTACAAAGAACCTAGCACTAGGAAGCACTTACTTACCTACCTAATTAATTAGTAGGTAAGTAAATTTTAGACGTAAGAGACCTACGTAAAGATTTCATTTAGTAGGATTTATACACAGAGTTTTAAATAAAAACGTCAAGTGCGAGTTAGACTCGCGCATCAAGGGTTCCGTACAAACTCCTACTCTTTAGCAAAGAAATCAGTCAAATCCAGACGAATAAGGCACAATCATTTTCTAATTTGATAACGATTATGTATGACGTAACTTATTTAGTCCCTCTAACTATTGGCGTCTCAAGACTAAATAAGTTACGTCCAACCCTAGTGTAACAATGTACTATTTTGTATGAATAAACCACAAATTTACGGTTTTCTGATTTTTCCCTTTACTTGTGCTATAAGTCATTGCTTCTTGCCAAATTTCATGGTTCTAGGTCAACGGAAAGTACCCTACAGGTTTTTGGTCCATGGCGAGATTCGAAAATTATTTTTTCTGTGAATATACTAAAAATTTACGGTTTTCGGATTTTTCCCTTTACTTGTGCTATAAGTCATTGCTTCTTGCCAAATTTAATGGTTCTAGGTCAACGGAAAGTACCCTACAGGTTTTTGGTCCATGGCGAGATTCGAAAATTATTTTTTCTGTGAATAAACTACAAATTTACGGTTTTCAGATTTTTTCCTTTATTTTTGCTATAAGACCTTGCTTCGTGCCAAATTTCATGGTTCTAGGTGAACGGGAAGTACCCTATAGGTTTTTGGTCCATGGCGAGATTCGAAAATTATTTTTTCTGCAAATAAACTACAAATTTACCGTTTTCGGATTTTTCCCTTTAATTGTGTTATAAGACCTTGCTTCTCACCAAATTTCATGGTTCTAGGTCAACGGGAAGTACCCTATAGGTTTTTGGTCCATGGCAAGATTAAAAAAATATTTTTTCTGTGATTAAATTACAAATTTACGGTTTTCGGATTTTTTCCTTTACTTGTACTATAAGACCTTGCTTCTCACCAAATTTCATGGTTCTTGGTCAACGGGAAGTACCCTATAGGTTTTGTGTGCATGTGATTCCCTTGGAAAATTGAAAAATAATAGACATAAACAGTTGTAACTTTTGATTGCGTTGACTTAGAAGTTTGATTTATATCGAGGCTTCAAGAGGTTACGAGCCTGCGTATATGATGTGAATATCAACTTGATAACTCTACGCGTTTCTGAGAAAAGTGGGTTGACAGACGGACAGACGGACAGACGGACAGACGGACAACAAAGTGATCCTATAAGGGTTCCTTTTTTCCTTTTGAGGTACGGAACCCTAAAAATGTGACATTTTACGGCAATTGGTAGGTTGGGTAGGTACCTACCAATTGCCGTAAAATGTCACATTAAAAAAAGCTACATGTGCCTACCTAGGCACATGTAGCTTTTTTGGACTAGTAAGTAAGTAAGTAGGTACATCAGTAAACAAAGCTAGGATCTATTATTTTACGATCTACATAATTGATGAAGTAATTTCATAATTTAATTTATTTTTGCTTTCCAGAAAATTCATATACAGCTTACTAATTCCTATTTTTTTATGTTTTTCTTTTGGTATCACGGCACTTCAGGTCGGTACCTACATTCTTGTAAATATGCCTTACTAGTTATTATTTTTATGGTCGAATCTACGAGTTACTTAGTTAACTGTAGAGTCTAGGCATAGGAACCATCGATATCTACGGCATGACTTTGCCGATCTACTCTTTACCGCTTGTGGGACCATTTTACGTTCTACAAAGGCACCTTTTTATATCAAGGTTAGTAAGATTCATATTTTTGTTGCAAACAATGCCACCAAGCCGGTCTCGGTCTTGTTTTATAAATTGTTTACATCTACTTCCGACACGCTTTATTCGGACCGGTTGGAAGGAAGAGAAGGTGCATAATACCTACCTATACACTAATTTTAACATTGTCAATTCAAGGGCATTAATTACCAAAATCTTGTTGTTGAATAGTTTATTTTTAGCCAACAACCAACGAAGGAGTGTTATTGTTTCTGTTTTTTTAAGGAAGTTAGGGAACAGGTATTTGCTTCTTTAACTTCTTTAAATCACTAGCTAACTCTACCTTCGAGCCAAGTAATGGAGTACGTGCGTATTGCAGGCATTCATTACCCACCCACTAGCACTAATAAAATTTATTTATTCCTTTATTCCCTAACTATTTAGTTAGGTCTTATTATTTATTGGAACCTATCAGTAATTGATTGGTTAATAAACTGAGCAGTTATAAATCAAGTAGGTACCTTATCAAAGCAATAATTCAATATGCATTATTGCCGCCAACGTACTACCTAACTTCATGAACAAACTTAATTCTAGTTGATTTGTTATTAAGTAAAAGACCCAGGCTTAAATAAATTTGTGAACAAACAAATATCACACAAAGGATTGGTATTTTTGCTGTGTCACCCCAAACTTTCCGTGAGATCATTACAACCAATAGGTAGAGTCACTTTGTTTTCATTGAGCGATGTGGTAGAGAAGGAAAAAGGCGAGCAAATAATGATATTTTCACCTCATTTAGTAAATAGACTCGTTTCTAAGCAGGTTAATAAAGAAAAAGCCTAACTCAAGGTATGGTTTATATACAGAGAATCATCGCAAACCGTGAAGCCTATCAATAATTGGGGCGATCAAGGCCAATAAAGGATTTAACCTGCACGTTCTGTAGAAAATACAAAGGCTCTAGGTCTTTACCTCTAGGTTATCTCATAACCTTGAAATTAAGCCTAAGTTTAACATATCACAACACATAAAGCACAACTATCCAAGTTAAAGACTTAAAAAGGTTCGAACGTAGCAATTCTGTTTCTACATGGTCCTAAGCTAAAATTATTACAAATTCTTTTTTAAAAACTCTTAACTATAACAAAGGAAAAAGTTAAAAAGAGGATGATTAATAAAAAAAATTGCAAACTCTTTAGAGTAATAATTTAAGAAAAGAATTGCCATTTAAAAACAGAATCGCTGCCAACCTTATTTTACCGATCTTATTAAGTTCAAAGTAAACTTACATGTGATATGCAAGGGTCACGCTGCGACCGGTTCAACGGGACAGCAAACACTGACTAAACAGTTCGAGGTCTCTTGAGCCTTTTTATTCACATCTCAATGCAAGCCGGCCTACAATATCATCGCACTGTTTTGTTACCAACTTACTTGCATTTAAGTTTAACTCTATAACAAAATAAATACCTCTAGTGGTCTTGTATATTTAAGACATTGCACGCCCAATAAGGCAGAATACATTGTGACATTCCATTATAATATAACAACTTTTTTAGCATGTATTTCATCCAATAAATAAATTGATTGTTTGATAGTTAGGAGCAGATTCATAACGCAGACTCGCAGGTAATTTGATAAAATAAGGAATTTACATATTATGGTCATATGACATAAAAGATCGTGGCTGTCGTAAGAGACGACTAATGGGAACCTATCACAGGAAGGGGAGCAGCTTCGTTCTGTCTTTAAACACCCCCACTGTACTCATCAATCCATCTTCCCAGCGTGGTGAATCTGGCGAATCACCCTTGTTTGGGGAGGTTCAGCAGTGGACGGAAGTACCTATGCTGATGAGGAGTGACTAAATAACAACCAATCCAACGTTAAAGTCATGGTTTTCGACTCTTTGAGGACCTCTGTGGCGCGGTGGGCGAAGGTCCGCCTGCGCTGCAGGAGGATGCGGGTTTGATTCCCGCCTTGAGATAAATATTTATACAACCTGCAGGTTTGTTCCCGGTGTTCTGGTCGTTTTCTATGTAATAAAAACGTATCTATCTCTGTAATGTATTGCATTATTTATATTAGTTATCTAGAGATAACACAAGCTCTGCTTAGCTTGGGGCTAGATATTCCTGTGTGAATTGTCCATCATTTTTTTTACTAACTCAAAATGTTTTGTTCTTTTGAGCCTTCTCACTATGTAGGTATGTATGTGTTGTCGCGGAGCTGGAACGCCTCGACGTTCACACGATGACGAAGCTTGTGTCCAGGAGCGTCTGCGAATTTTTGTATTACTGTGCCGATCAATTGAATATTCAGTAAAAGTTAGATATGTAGTTCATTTAAATATTGTAATGTTTAGGCAAACGAATAAATAACTTTTATTCTTGTGGTAAAAAGGTTTGTCTTCGTAACTCTTAAATAAAATGGTAGCATCTCTTATTAAAATGCAGATCATGTTTTCTAAACCACATAAAACGCAAATTAGTTAGGTACGAAGTAGCCGATTCCTTTCTCTCTTTTTTTGATTATAGGTGAGAGAGAAAGCTCCTGATAGGTAAATATAAAATTAATTGGATAAAAAAATATTAACGATCAAAATAACCTAAAAAGGTGTTGGGTTGTTGGGAATCAAAATGTTCCTCAATTTCCTTTGATTCTCTTTCAATATGCCTTGGTCCATACATGAACATTGAGCACTGTGTGTGTGAATTTGCAAAGGTTATTCATGAAGATAAGGAAGATTTTTGGTCCAAGTAGGTACGCTTCCCTTGGGAACACCGAAAGTAATTGTATCCTTATTTCCAGGCCAAAACGGCTAAACGATTCTTCATTAAAAATTGGAAAGTAGGTATATGGTACCACGGAGAAGGACTTGGGCTACTTTTTAACCCGGAAAACCGTATAATAAGTTAAAATATTTGTCTGAAACGAGCGTTCACCAGCTTTCCCCGTGATGACGGAGGCTTTATAAAGGATCTAAGAATCGATTTGAAGAACTTACCTATTTATAACCTGTCGCGTTAAAATAAGCGCTGACTGTACCAACAGTACACCTGTCGTGTGACTTTTGGCACTTTGATTGCGCGTGCGCAGGTTGTGATTGGACTCGGGTACCAGTAATTCAAGGCCCATCCCGTGACTGACGCATCCGTTTACCATTCATACTGCCAATTTGCTATCCATGGTGAACCTAACGTGCCTTGGCATCACAGATTTTGGTGAAACATTTACTGATAATATAATAATACCTACACTTCTTCGTCGACTTCTATGGCGCTGTGGGCGAAGGTCCGCCTGCAACGCAGTAGGTTGCGAGTTCGATTCCTTACTCGAGACAAAAGTTTTTATGACCTGTAGATATTTGTTACGGTGTTCTGGACCTTTCTATGTTAAGTAGGTACTGTATTAAGTATAACAGTTATAGCATAGCATAGTACATATAACACAAGCTCTGCCTAGCTCGGGGCTAGGTGACGCTGTGTGAATTGTCCAGCATTTTTTATATATTTACTGAAACACTTCTTGGTAGTTTTCTCGTAGAATTAGATGACTCATAGAGTAATAAATAGGACCATAGATTAAATGAAAATACTTACCTAACTTATTTGTTACTAGCATTTTACTTGTCGTCTCTGCGCCCTTTACAGGCTGTGGTTACCCTAGACACGTACGCAGCTGTCTTGCCAGGGGGAAAAGCAGCTGCGTTCTTCATCTTCGTTGCGAACACCAAGCCATCTGCCTTATGAGAAGCACACAACCCTCTTCTCTATGAGAAGATTAATTTATATTTCATGAAATCTTTGGGCCTCAGAATAATGTTATATCATCTGTACTTTTCTGGCGCTGCCTGAAATAAATGATTATTAAGATGTATTTCTCATTGCCATAATCTTGGGCCATTTAGTGAACCGGTTTCCGGAAGGGAATCATGCGTGGGGTCAAAGCCTACCGCACAGAGGTCCAGCGGAGTTTTATTCTAAATGCGAAGGATATTCATATTAAATAAATATTAATAAATAAATGAATCAAGCTGGACCATTCTATTATTATGTTGATATTTTGCTATTTAGTTGGGTAGGATGGATGGATGGAAGATAAGCATCCCTTAAATACCAACGTGTATTATATGTATATTTAGATTTTTATATATATATATGCTTATCTTTCTTAAGATCCTCAACCTCAGTCCTGTTAATATCTTCATAGTTCAATTCATCATCTCCGTGAATAAATATTAGAGTTTGCAAACTTTAACTATAAGATGGAAAATAAATCGTGACCAGTAACCGCTGACCCTGCACTAAATAACCGTAATTAAAATATTTTAATCATAAAGTTCAGTACCCTAACTGGTTTACTAAGTAGGGGAAACTAGGACAAGAAGGACCTATGACTCAAAAACCTAAGAGAAGATTGGATTTTATGGTATTTTCTATAATAACTCATAAAAAACGTAACTTAAGGATTTTTGTTAGGTATAGTGCTTGCCCGCAATCTGGGCATCTCTAAGAAATGAAATAAGTTTCCAAAAGTTTCCGCCGAAGTCGAAAATTTTTGGGAACTTATTTCATTTCTGGGAAACGTAACTTAGTTTGACTGACTTTGCTTTACACTTAATATTAACTGTTTGAAACATATATCTGCTTAACGAACCGTGTTAGTAAAAGCGACTATCGAAGCGAGACTAGCAATCTCTTGTGCGTAGTCGTAAACACATCGAACTGATTAATCGCATTCAGATTAACACAACTATCACTCGGGGGTCCTTGACACCAGTCAACTCTTTGGCATATCTATCTTTATATGTTAAGGTGGGACGGAACCTCTAAGCTCCCATACAAACGTACTTTTCGATTCATTTGGAAACTACGATTTGGAAACTACGTCCCCGATTTTAATGAAATTTTGCATACATAATCGAAAAAGAAGTTAAGTTTGTATCTTTTCAGTTTTTTTTTAAAATACATTATCATCATTTAAGTGAGAGCGAAAATTCATTTTTATCCATTTTCAAGCGATTTTATAACTTTCGCTCTCATTTAATTATGATTATGTATTTTGAAAAACTGAAAAGATACAAGCATAGATATAACATATTTATTTTCCGATTATGTATGCAAAATTTCATTAAAATCGGGGACGTAGTTTCCAAATGAATCGAAACGAAACGTACGTTTGTATGAGAGCTTAGAGGTTTCGTCCCACCTTAAATACATAAGTCTCTATCTACCCTTCTCGGGTCTTTGATTATTACAATTTAATTTATGCTCTCGACGCAGGACGTTGCGGGTTCGATTCCTGCCAGAGAAATGTTTATGCAATTTGTAGAAATTTTTTTTGGGTGTCCTCTTCGTTTTCTATGTATAAATTAATAATCTATGTCATGTATTTTATTATCTATATCAGTTATCTAGTACTACCCATAAAACAAGCTCTGCTTAGCTTGGGGCTAGGTAATAATGTGTGAATTATCTAGCATTGTTTTTTATTTAGTCATTTATTGTTTTATAACTATGTTAGGGACAAAGCACCATACACATTTGAGAAACCAGTTTAGATACAGGGTGATTGGTAGGTGGGTGCAAAGCTATCAATCTAAAAATATAATCTGACATTCTATAGGTACCTAGGTAATCGAGAATGCGTTGCGTATCATGCCAACACGAGACAAGTGTCAAAAACTAGGCAATAAAGTTGCATTGGCTACAATCATTCTCCATGGCTCGGCTATATTGACCAATCCTAATAAAATAGCAAATAGATCATAAAATAATAAATGCAAAAGCTGTGTTTCCTCATGTTTATTCATTTTACATAACGTCAACGTAGGAGCCTAAAATTATCTTAACAAATTATGAAATGCAAGAGTTCCTTAAAAGCTAGGTAAATACATGAGATTTATAAAATTGAATTTGGTAAAGAGTAAGTAAATGTAAATGCATTGGCACAATGAAGTCCTAAATAAAACAAAATAAAAACTTGAATCATCCTGAAAAGTAGTACCTATAAAAATAATGAATTCTAGAGTAAAAACTTACAAGACTTATAACTAGAACTCACAACATGAAATGCATTAGTAAGTAACCACAAATTCCCTGCTGAAATATTCACCCTGTGATGTTAAAATAATACTCAGCCAAGAGAGAAGTTGTCAATTTAGTGAATCAGCTCTCATTATGAAATATACAACTAAAAAACTTCAGTACGCTGCTGTAAGTACGCGTGGAAACCCTATTCCTTCACGACAGTCAATGGGTAAAATTTAAAACACCCACTGGCTTTCGGCACCGTGGAAGTAAAAATGTATGAAGCCGTGCAGTTGCCAGACCCGGTATATGGACAAACATGCCAAAAAACCTACAACATAAAATTTCAAACATATTATCTCCCCGGCTGCCGGTGCCAGAGGAAAAACTGCCAATAATTTATCAACACCAGTTTGACATTGCTCCCTGCAACACTGGAAAGGCTTAACTGTGCATAAGCGTACTTTTGAGCCTTAAGTATTCTTTATCTTCCTTCGAACACCATTAAGGAAAAACAGTCTTTGAATACACTAGCAACTTCCTGTTATTTTGCAATAATGGTAATAATCACGTTCTTCATCCGTCTGATATCGGTCGTCAAAATCTCGATGTCTGTAAGGTGCAGGTCTTGTTTTCTCGGAGATAGATGGTCGGCGATTCTCGGGCCACCGTCTACGGTTCCTGTCATGGTATACCATCCTGGATGGCCTCCTCGGCCGCTCTGAGGGCCTCGGCCGTTCTGAAGGCCGCTCTCGTTCTGATGGTCGTTCCCTCTCTCGCGTGCTGGAAGAAACATTGAGGAATTAATGGAAGGAAAGCAAATTCTAATGCACAAGTCTTTGAACTTGACAGCCTTCCGTGCGTATTCGCCATGCGTAGCTGCACTCCGCTTAGTGAACAATGCTGGGTATGGGTGGGTGTTAACATGTTTGAAAATAGTTGTCAATCACACAAACTATAAAACTGTTATCATAACTTCATATTACATTCACTTAAATGATTTTCATATCTTAATTGACACTCTCTAGCACAGAAGTGGCTGTAGATAACAACCGTTAAAAATAATATTGCTACTACTGCTGCTACTATAAGAGTTTTCAAGATTTGTTGTTTTGCTTTCTTGTTAAGTTATGAACAAATTGGCAAGTACCGCAATTGGCAAAAAAATTAAAGGTAACTTCAAATAAGCTGAATATTTTTATTTATTTTTTCATTACTCATTGCCATCGAGTTAGAGTATTCTAACTCGATGGACACAACACACAAAAAACAAACATTGTGGTTCTTATAATTTATTTGTTTTTATTATTATATTGTTTGAAGGAACAGAAGCACTTTGAGACGACAAACTGAACGTTTGCACACAACACAGAAAAACGGGCAGCGTTTTTGTCCCCCAAAACATTTTATTTTTACTTATTAATATAAAAAAAATGTGATAATTTATTTTCGCTACTGAAAAACAAAAAATATATGCAAATACCCAGTAAGTAAAAGTAGTTCATTTAAAAAAGCGCAGTATGTACCTAGTCATAACAACCACAACTATATCATTCAAAACACCGTACGCTTTTCATAGTAGGTAAGTATTACCCATTGAAAACTCGACATAACCTCCGATAATGCACTGTTATGTCGCGCCTAACGTGCCCGAACTGATTGAGTGCCAGTGCATTTATCAGACATAAATAAGGTGATGACCTCTACGTAATTATGTTACCTATTATGCCTATTGTGTTCTCAATGACAAACTATCTTTTATATTATAAAAATATAATAATCTAAAGGTACTAAACAAACGCATTTTCGTAGTAACACTAGCACTACGTACGAGTTGAAATCTTTTGTATGGGGATGTAATAAGATAAATAATTTTCTTGTGTTCTGTATGATTAAATTATTTAAAGCTTAGATTTGATTTGTCATGCCGTGTGGTGCCGGCTTAGAATTTGCACCACCCCAACTCTTCCCGTGGGTGTCGTAAGAGGCGACTAAGGGACATACACCGGAGGGCAGGCAGCAGCGCCTCTTGCAGAATAGATCTACCACCGAACTGCGGTCTTCAACCCGCATGCGTGGGGATTATGGGCATTACCCCCCATTAGATATAAAAATCAGGGGGAGGCCTGAGCCCAGCAGTGGACTGAGTAGTGACTATAGGCTGTTGAGGTGAGGTGAGGTTGATTTGTCATTATGTAGGTACCTATTCACAATTAGGGTTAATTTAGAATAAGGTTTTTTTTATATCTATACGAAATCTTTTGTTTGGAAATATGTCTGTAGATTTTGATTTTGTGTTCTTTAGGTAAACATTTATGCATTAGTTTTGTTTAATATTATCATTGAATACCTAGTACCTGCTAACTAGTCATGAATAGAAAAGGGATAAGTAGTTAAATAATTATATTTTACTGTAATAATGTCTTAGATGAATTCAGTATGTATGTGAGCGGGTTAACTACGAACCGCTAACGTTTACAGCGCGGCAGCGTTGGCTTTTTGCTATAGCTAGAACTCACCTGTGATTTGGCTTCTTCTTTCTATATTGAACTTGCTTCTTGCCCTCTTGCCTCGGGAAGTAGTCATCATCTTCTCTCTCCGAGTCATATTCGTCCCGTGACTTCGTGTGGTGGAACACAGGCCTTATATATGGAACGTGAACCGGATACGGTTTTGCTACTGGAACTACCACCTGAATATTGAAATTTCGTGAAAGTTGTGTTTTTAAAAGTCGCTAAATTGATAATTTGTTTTAATTACCTATCAGTGCATTAGATAGAAGTAAAGGTAGAGCAAAATAGAACAAGTACCAATTTACTTAGTCTGTGAGAATCCAGAAGACGAGAAGTGTATGATGTGGCCTATCAATTACCATGCAACAGGCAATACCAAAGTGATATTTACAGAAACGCTCGTACCTACTAAACCGACTTCATTTTTTATTGCTTGTGGTTCATAGGTTTCCACTTCAATTATGTATATCGGTTTTCAATTATGTTTCGTCATTTTGCGGTCGGCAAACATAGACTAAAAACGCGCTGCTGTCTCAACTCGTAAAATATATTAGTCTTAGTAGTTTAATAGTGGCAGCATCCACTAACCTCTTTTTCAACTGGCACTGGGACCAGCTTCTCGATAGGATAAGGGACCTTTTTGTAAACCGGGTAAGGTACCGGTTTTTCAATTGGAACCATGATCTCATGGTAAACCGGTACAGCTACCGGCTTGGCGACCGGGACGCGAACCGGGTATGGCTGAGGCACCGGCACTATTACCGGATGAGCGACTTCTATCTGGAAGTTGTTTGGCTACGCTTATGATTCTATATCTCCATAGATTTAAAAAATGGTTCTACAGTAATATAAGCAATAATTCATTACTTATTTTACACGTCAATTTGAACTATAACATGTGCACAAGATGGAAGATCTGTCGAGAGTTTATATCATTTGATATAGTAATGAATTATATTATATAACAGAATCATGAACAAAGTCACGATATTGACACAATGATCTGATAGTGATACCTAGATATAACAATAATTTTATCACAAGCCATAAATCTTAAGGTAGTTCAGAATTAACATGCATTGCAATAATGTAAAATAGTGTCATTATGTAATTATATGCAAATTAACGCGGAAATCTTTTTCAGAACTGCGTCGTATAACCATGCCATGCGGGATCTTATAGGTGCCGTACATATGTATGTACGAATTTGTTTCTCGAAACTAAAACCAGTGCTGTGCAGTGAAACATGCATGAAATGAATTTGCTGGTGAAGGTGGATCTGACGTTCTCTATTTTCCGACATCTTTATTTGCATAGCTAGACCACAATGTAACTCAACTCAATCAATGGAATAGCTAGGTAAAGTTCCGTCAAAGCTTTACTTTCACTGAAACAATAAGTTGCAGCTCAACCGTGACCAAGGGTGGCCATCGCGCTCAATTATCAGCACCCAACTACTCGTTAAACAATCGATCTGACCGCACCAGTCATTTCGATTTCATTTCTGAATCTCGATTTCTAGTAACCTTGTATTCAAGAATAAACCCATAAATATAATGGATACATGATCCACATATATCTAGGTAAGTGTATTCAGTTTCATGATTTCTCGCAAGCATGGACGCGCATCATTTTACTGCCCAAGAACAAGCGAGGAAATTAGTGCGCGACGTGAGATGTCTGCTTTTCCGATCCGCATTCCATCGTTACTTTTTGCTGGGTCTAATTGTACGCTCGCACAAAGAAACGCAGGCAACGAATAAATACTTTAGATAAAATAGAATAGAATTAAACTTACTGGGTATGGCTTCGGAATAGGGACGTGCACCGGCTGCGCCTCCGACGCATAGGTCTCGTAGTCACGCAATGACTCCTTGAATTTTGACTTCAGATAGGATTGCCTCCATTTATCGACAAGTTTTTTATAATCTTGTTCATCAGAACCATAATTTGAGCTTGATTGATAGTTTGGCAAGTACGAAGGGAGGGAAGTGTCGTGGTTCCTGAGACCCAGCAGATCTTCTTCAGACTTGAATTTGTTGGTAACTTCTTTGCTCCAATCGTTCCAAGGTCTTTTCGTTTTGGTAGGTCTACGGCTGAAGTGTGACCATTCACTAGGTTTGCTTTCGAATTGTTTACCAAAATTATATTTAGAAGGTCTTCTCGGTTTGATGTTCACAACTTCGTCTGCGGTGATGTCACTATACTGAAGTTTGTTTGCGTGATTTTTGAATGAAGAGAAATCCGGTGATTTGAATGAATTGCCCCAATACGAGCCCGTATGTTCTGGAGTAAATAGGGGTTTGTTTTTCTTAAAATCTGATAGACTTGGCTTTTCGTTGAATGGGTTTTTTTCTTTGTATGAAGGAAATTCATCAAACTCATTATCTTCGTGAACTTTGTAACTTGGTATCTTTTTGAATTTTGAATAATCTACATCAGGAAATTGATATTTAGCATATTCGATGTTACTACTGGCAGGAACGACTTCATCATGACTGCTTATATAAGGAGATTTAGGTTCATTGACTCCATATTTGAAACTCATTTTACTGTAATTGGTAGAATATTCATACCCTTCCGCAGGCGACGATGGTTCTTTCCACTTTTTGAAATTGTAGCTGTCTGAAGTCCACGGTTTATTTTTCAATTTCTTTTTATTGTCTGAACTGGGTTTCACATCATACCAACCATAGTCAGGTTTATCGTCTGTGTTACTGCTGTAATTGTTTCTGCTTGAATGGTTTACTGATTTTGCGGCATTGTTTTCATTATTCGATTTCTTCTCATGTATTTCCTTAAACGCTGAAGGAGTAGGATGTTTGCTATCACTATACACATTAGCAAACATGACATTACCGGGAGCGCTTGCCGAATTCTCGTGGTTTTCAGGTCTTGGAGTAACTGGCATTAGAGAAGTGTCTAGCTCCATAGGATACTTCAATTTAGTGAAATCAACCACTCTTTGAAATTGAAATGGGTTTTGAGTATTATCTGAAGGTGTCTTGTCGAAATCAGAAGTACCCGATGGATACGAAGGAAAAGATGGAAAACTGTTTCCAAATTCACTTTGTGCAGGTTTATTATCAAAAGTAGCCTGTGCATCATTTAAATTGTACTTATGTTCGTTTTTATCGCTGTTAACTTCGAAATCGGTATGATTGTAATTATTATCGAATTTAAATTTGTTTCTTGAGCCTAGTTTAGTTCCATAAATCGGAGTGTTCACCTCTTCTGTGTGCGGGCCATAGATGTTATCCGGATTATTCTTTGCCTGAGCAACATTGGAATCAAAAGGTGTGTCGAAGAAGCCATTGAAGTTCTGTTGATATTGCATGAAGCTAGGTTGAGAATTACCATTGTCGCTTGCCGAGACTGGCTGAGCCTCGAAAGTCCCTGGTACAAAGTTACTGTAGCTATTTGAGTCGACGGAGGTTGGGAAGCTCGGAGGCTGCTGCATAGTCGTGGACTCATCATTCGCACCGGTCAGAAATCTGGCAAAGTCGGGCGAGCTCGGAACGAAGCCTTCATACGTACCGACATCGTTGACTCCGAACGTGGAATAGGAGACTACGTCAGGTTTTGGTGCATTTTCCTCCTCTTCGGGCTTGATCCGGCTCTTCTTGGGTCTTTTTCCTTCGGCAACATAACACAACAGAAGACACGCTACGATAACCGCAGACAACTTGAACATGGTTGATGATTACACTGATAACTAGTGGTGTTTATTTACATTGCGAGCGTTGTATTCAAGTAAGGTCCGAGTGGCGACTGAAGCGGTGTCGTCACGGTGTGGTCTGCACCACCACTGCACTCGGTGGTGCATCTGACTCCCTCGTCCTGAGAAAATGAAAGCGTTTCGACGTTCCACGCTTGAACAACTTAACAAGTTTCCCCCGATTAATTATTCGTTAATAACATGCTCGTATTGTAATAATTGTAACATTATGCGTGATGGGTTATAATTGGAGTCCCGTGTCGTCTTTATAATAAGTCTTCCGTCATCGTATTGTCGGCAATGGCCTGCGGTTCCTTTCCTCGATGCTTAATTACACGTACGTTTGCAAATTAATACATGAAACAATTAATCGATGTTCACATAGTTACACATTTTATTAATGGAAGTAGGTAAGTGTAGATAGGTACTTAACAAATGCGGAAGACAAAAATTTATTAGTATATAGCTCCTGCTTATTACTTTTACCTATGTCCTAAAAAGGTATCTATGTGTAAGGTTTTTGCTAATATAGTGCGTAAGTACACTGCGGCTATTTTCAAAAACATCTTAACGTAGCAACCTAAGTGCAACCTTTTAAATAGTCTTGAGGAGGAGGTTCTACGTTTGGTTGTTTTTTTTTTACATAGGTATGTTTGTCGATTCCACGGTCAGTTATGGACTAATTTCAAAAATTCTTTCGCTATTGTATAGAGAAACATCCCGGAATTGTCACATAATTTTGAAAAACCATGACTAACTTCAACAATTTTCGTGATATCTTCGCCAATTCTAAATAGATTTTGATGATTCTTTTGTTGTTGTATACAGGTTTGTTTTTAAAGTGGTTCCATAGAAGTTTGATCCTCGAGGAATTGATATAAAGTGCGCCGTAAAACGTATCTAAAACATCATGATAATTTTCACAATCAATTGTAACTAATGATTTCCATGGCAACGGGCGGAAATAAGAGCTGTATGAAAAGCCCATTTTCATTATTTTAGTAATTAGAAGTCGTTTTATAGTTTAATTTAAATAGGTACGCCAAATTATCAATATTCATCGATTTTTGTTTAGGTGGTATTTAAAGGACAAATCTAACACAAATCTATAACTCCTATCAAAACCATCTCTGCAAAAACCAAAGCGAAACTCATCGTATAGGTAAAAGGAGTATAAAACCAACAAAAATATTCTAAAACGTTTTATTTGTCTATGCTTTCTGATACATATAATCACCAAATCTATAATAACTTATAATTATTGCCTCATACCAAAATAAAATGGCCACAAAAACGCTTCCGAAGCCTAAAACTAAAATAACACGATGATGCCACTTTGTACTAATTTATAACAATTATAATGTAACAGAAAATTATATAAAAATACATAATGTAACCGATAAGAAGTGAAAGAATAACGAGTGGAATGAAAGCCTACCTAAATTTTCAATTCTTCAAGAATCGTCATACAAAATTTGCTATTAAATATTATAATAAACATTCCTAATATTATACCCAACTTTCGCCGAAAATAATAAGACACACAGTCAAAAGTACCAACACATTGAACATATTATTCAGAGATTCATAAAAACATAGTTAGCGAGCAAATAGCAAATATTATTGCCTTAAATGAGACAGGTAGCGATTCTGTTGGCATAGAACCTAAACTAAACTAGCCTCAAATTGTTGACGTCTCTTTTTTTTTGGTCGAACAAAAAGGGACAGCAACATTTTTACGCTTGTTTAGTTTAGGTTTTGTGCCAACAGAATCACTACCATTATCGAACAAGTATGACAATTCTTCAAGTGCAAATCAATTAATATCAAACGATCTTGTAAAAGCTAATATAATAATGCTCCAGAAGCTATAATTTTAAAACTAAATCGGCACACGTCAATATTACATCAGGGATCTACAAATCTATTAAACTTTGAAAGTCGATCGAGATGTTACATAAATATACAAAAATATTCATCTATCACTTTATGAACACTTTGAATTTAAACATAATGGTCAACTATTTGGTGCTTTTCAAGATTAAGGCCATTCCAGAATAAAGTGACTACGATATACGTATTTATAATATTTTATCCATCTGATATACGAAGGGTACATGAAATCTTTAAATAATCGAATATACACATTCGAATCTAGGTGTTCTATAACACTGATACAACGGTAAATATTAATTCTGATTGTTTTTAGTTAAACATACTAAATTTCATAAGATCTCTACTTCGACAACAATATGTAAATATCTAAACTATATTTTCCAACATTTAACTACATCTATGAATTATTATTTGAAGTTATATTTAACAATTACAGTTTAAGATTGACAACATTATAAAATACGTAGAGAATAAGATTTGATTAGGTCGATAAGAATTACAATCATGATCATACAGTAAAATGTTTACAAATGGGTTTCTAAGAGAAATGTTTTGTGACGTCAAAAAGTTTAGAAAAATATTCATCTCGACATTAAATCGTAGCATTAAACACGCAGTCCATTCCTCAGTCAAACAAGAATGTTACAATTCGGTACATCACTAGGGTCGGCGATGTCACACATATTCAAAAAGCCACTTTGCCAAGACAAGCCAACGTTTGACTTTGAAATCTTAAAATATGACAACATCGTCATAAAACTTACTCTGATATCCTGAATATGTGTGGCACAGCTTCTACAGTCACTTACAGGATAGATTAAACATCTAACAATCAAGACATTTTAATCCTACCACTCCATTCCTTCCACAATCAATTCAATTTAAGTCAATTTGTGACCATTCAATGCAAAGAAATACAGATTCTCAGAATATCTGTAGGTTTCACACTTGTGGAAATAATCTGAAAAATGTCGTAAAATTGACCGCAGGACTAAAATGTTTTGATTGTTAAGGAGCGGATCCCTTAACAATCAAGACGTTTTAATCCTAACACTCCATTCCATTCACACTCAATTCAATTTAAGTCAATTTGTGACCAATCAATGCAAGGAAATACAGATTCTATGACTATTCATTATTATGAAATACTAAGAAGATTAAAGGATTATAGTAGAATTGTAGGTTAAACGACACTTATAGTGACTTGTTCGTTTGCTAAAACTAAAAATACATTCTAATTCCTAAGCTTAAATCGTTCACGTAAAGTAAGCTTTGGCCATCAAAGCGCACACACCCGAACACCCACTTTAGCAAACACTTTATCCCTATTCATTACTAAAGGGATCATTCAAATAGAAAACCAATCACCGTCAATTATTTATTACCGATTAAAGTTTGCTTTAAAAAAAAATTAGGCACCATCGACTCTTTTTTTTTTTAAAAGAGTCAGAAATTCTGCGAGAAAACTGTAAAGCCTGTAAACTATCAATTATATTTATTACCGATTCAAGTCTGCTTTAAAAAGTCTTTAGGAGTCGTCAACTTTTCTTAAAGACTTAGAAATTCTGCGAGGAAAATTGATGAAATTGTAGTGTAGGTAGACACAATTTATCGCATGTTTTGATTTATATTTTCGCATGAAACACTCTTTATTGGCCAGAAAAAAACCTATTTTCTACTTGAATGCATTAATAAACTCGCATAAGCCTTCTGTTTTACATTAAATTGTTTACATTTGGATTTCAACTTTACAAATGAATATCAAATAACTTTACTATAACTTTACTAACCGAAATCGGAAACAATCATTAATTCGGTTTTTTCGTAACATTAGCTGATTATATAGATGCTAGAATATGCTGCCATTAGAAATTTTACCCAAATATTATGTGCAAATATTGAGTCCAAAATTCTTGGACTAATATCATTCAGACCCAAAGTACGACTTTATTCACGCAAAACTAAGAAATAAAAATGTAATAGGTACATATACTGGTAGTTTTGTTCGAAAAGTGATGTTTAAATTTAATACACAAAAGTAACGCAGTTCTTAATTAAGGATGTAATAAATCAACACCATTTTTTTAAAGACCGTGAAACGGATGAGCATTTCTGATAAGTCGCAACGACAACCAGCGTTTGGGTAGTCATGATCTTTGTTTTCGATGTTAAATTTGCTGATCTAATAACTTTCGTAGTTGTAAATTTTTGGCAACACCAGGCTTTTCGATGTTTTGGTGTACACCAAAACATCGAAAAGCCAAAGACTATAGTACTATAGTGGTATTATTTCTGTTATTTGTATTTAGAGTTGAGAAGTATTCTTCTTACGACATATCTAGATTTACGTTAAAATAGCATTGTTGCCTCTCAGTACCTGCCCGTCATTTAAGTTTTGGTGATGATAAAATATCATTCGTGATTCATGAATGGGTATTATTTGTTTTTATCAAATTCCAATAAATTACATTAACTATGGTTGCCAGTCCCAGTCAAAACAGCTCATTAAGGAACGAAATTAGCGTATTTAGAATATTTACACTTTTTACAGTAAAAGGAATAATACTAAATGACTGCAAAGGCCATTTCCATCTCCGAGCTAAGAGTAAAAATAAAAAGACTAGTACCTTGATGCCAACACCATTTGTTTACAACTGTTTTAGAGTTGGGCACAAAACACTTAAATAATAAAAAGGATGTCAGGATTAATGTCCCGTTTGATGTAGGTTTATTTGATCCCTGGAAATTGGAAGGGCCATGTTTAACTAATTTATTGCAATTTTGCGGAATGGAAACAACATATTACCCATCTGTGGATCCAATGATTTAGCCTTTATGCCCGCTGAGCCGGATATTTCGGAATGAACTGAGACCTGAGACAATCATTGAGATTATCAAGGATATTTTAACGATGCCTTCAGCCAAGCTTAACATCGACTCAGATACAAAAACGCAAACTGAGCTCTGAATCCGGTTAACGATAGACGTGTCATTTTTGTATGGGATTTGGTACAGCGCCTCTACCGTGCGAATATAGAGCTACGCATATTCCATACATAATAATCGAAAGTCACGATGACTTCTCTATAATATAGAGAAAATAAACTAAGGAATCTGTACTATACAGTTGAAACAAAAAGGTATTGACTTGACTGACTCAATGTGCAGACGCGGCGGGCGACGGTGGCGCCGCGTGCCGGAGCCGCGCGCGAACCTCTTGCAGCGTTGGGTTGGTGCCGGGCTCCACTTCTGTTTGAGTTTGCTCCGCCGCTTGCTCAAGTCGACGGGCGCGCTCGGCTATTGCTCGTTCAAGCTCTGGAAAGGCGAAACGTTGTTTAAGATATTGTTACTTCACGCCGCTAGGGGGAGCGGTCATAAAACTTATTTGAGAATAGGGTAACTTGTTCCATCCTAGTTTTTGCCGCTAGCAGGGAAAATTACAAAGCTCATTTTAGTAAAAGTTATTGCTCAAATATTCAGAAATGAAAAAAAAAAACATTTTCATGGCAAATGTTTGTACGAACTGCAGATATACTATTTGTTCGGTGTTCTGGGTATATTCTGCTTGTTAATATAATTAAAAAATATCTATCTATGTAGCCGCCAACATAAAGTCCGTAATCATACATTGATTAGTATTACATTTAACTAGTATACCAGCTAAGTACCTACGAATCGCTTATCGTATACTTTAATTGGTTGCTCATATTCAACTATTTTTGGTCCTTGACTGTATGCCGAGGAAAATGTTTGTGTAGGTACTACTAACAAAATACAATTAGTGGGTAAGTATATATATTTTATTGACCATTAAGTACCTACCTTATTTCAGCTTAACTGCGGTTTGAAATTACGTCATATGATACCAACAATTACAAATTATTAATTAGCTACTGCTGCTTTACTGTAGTTATAAATCCATATAAATCTCGCAAAAAATACCATCCGTGCCATATGCTTATAGTCAGAGAAAAAAATCCGCTAATAATTAATATAAGTATCATCATCATCATCATCATCATCATCAGCCTATACCAGTCCACTGCTGGACATAGGCCTCCCCTAATGAGCGCCATAGCGCCCTGTCTTAGGCATCTGAGGGCGTCCTACACTACGTTTTCCGAGTCGCGGTCGCGGTATATAAGTATCACAATAACATTATTAAAAGCAAACCGATGTTTAAATGGGTGTTAGTTACCTCTTCTCGCAAAAACTACCGAACAGATCGGGCTGAAATTTTGCATAGATGCTTCTAGACCTGGATTACATTTGATCTCGAAAAAGCGCGTGCAAAGCCGCGGGCAGAAGCAAGTCTATTATGTACATCACACTAATCTTATAAATGCGAAAGTTTGGAAGCTTAGATTGATGGATGGATGTTTGTTATTTCTTCACCCCAAAACTTTGAACGGCTCGGATTGAAATTTATGTTTTTCAAGGTCTGGAACTAAACATAGACTAATTTTTTATGTTTCGTACCTCAAAAGGAAAAGAGAAACCCTTATAGGATTAGTTTGTTGTCCGTCTGTCTGTCCGTCTATAATCACATGCAAAGAAAACCTACAATCATGAATTTTGGCGAGAAGCAAGGTCTTATACCACAAGTTAAGGAAAAAATCTAAAAACCGTATTTTTTTTACTTGGGGAATACCAAGTAATTATGACTAAATCATAAAAAATTTGGGAACTGTGCGTCTGTGCGTCATAAATCAACGCGTGTAAGCCACGGACAGTAGCTAGTATCTAATAATGTTTAGTAACTCCTATTTCCGGTAAAATAAACCACCATAAGTGCCTACAAACATAATGTCCCCAGCTGTAGCGTAGCCCGTATCTCTGACGTAGGCAATTTCTCCCACGCTCAAACGGATAGACGGGAAGTGTTCTGATGCAGTTTCACTTTTATCCAGCCTTGGTCATCGACATCCACGCAAGCTAATTGATGGAAACCTATGCTAATTCGTCACATACGATACGTGGTTGGGACTTTGGAATTTGAAATTCTTTTGACAATACGCTTAGCTAGAGCAATAAAATGTGAGAGCAGTGGACCCGGCTGGAAAAAGACTGCCAGGGTTGGCGTGATAAAGAAGAGGCCGTACAATGTGTCAGGAATAGGTTTTATCGGATGGTTAAATTTACAGATAGGTAGATATGTATAATACAAAAATAATGGGTTATCATACGAAGAATTACCACTGCCTCTATTCGCAGGACTTTCCTAACTATAACTGAGTATTGACTATTGACATCCTTCCTAGCTACGCTCGGGAGTAGGTACCTATATACAACCTCGTATGTAACTGGTTGAATACTTTTTATTAAATCTACTATTTAAACATATGTTCGATTTTAAGTGCTTAAAAATTAGACTTAAAAATGCCTGTATTTATTTCTTGAGTATAAAGTGTCATACACTACTACACTACATCGTTGGTCGACTCTACTTGAATCTGCAGGCTAAGTCTTTTGTTAGAAAGATCATCTCATGAATGTTTTTGTTATAATATTCTATTCTAGAAATACGTACAAGTGATAATTTATTCAAATAAATATATTCGAATAAATACCAGTTTTTATCTACGAACCTGATTATTTTGTAATCTAAATCGTATTAGCAAAAGATTTTAAATCAATGCTTAGCAATCGAACAACCTTACTTATTTCGCATACAAATTAGGAAGGATTGGGCGGCCTTAAAAATAAAGTCCACAATATAAGGTGAACGGCCCCAAAATGCACCTGCTTTCACAGATCAAGTAACAGTTAGTACTGCACCGGAAAAACCACTCGGCCCAAATATGCGAGGAAAAAACCCTAGCATAATACGAGTTTCGTGTGATTGATGGGTGATGCATGTGCAGCCCTTTGTAGAGTAATAAAAACTTCTTCAAAATGTTATTGTTTTTTTTTATTTGGCCTTGAGAAACCGGTACCTATAGTTTGTCTAATTATTTCGGATGACACATAAGCTGAGAATAGCGAACAAAGAGTAGGCTATAATTCAAAGATTTTTTAATAATTACGTAAGGCGGTACTCCGCAAAGAGTATAATAATCTTTGTAATAAATAACTAACCGTACTAGCGCCGCTACCTATATTTTTTTTATTATTACGTTAAACAAAGAAATTTAAAAAACAACATGATACAGTTTGTGAAATCTATCATAATCTTTTTTTCAAAACATCTGTAATAGTTTTATTTTGTATAGAATAGGCAACAATGCGAAAACAGAAGTTGGTGGAAAACAAAAGCAACTTCGCATCTCTGCCTAAACTAGAAAAATGAAAACTGTTACAGAGGCATTAGACATATAAAGCCTTATTAATAAACTCCGAATAACGAGTGCGTAACTTTACTACATCGATAATCCTCATTTTAGTTAAAAGTTGTATTAATAAACATTCCTTAAGGAAGAAGTAGGCTATTACGAGGTTAGACTCGGAGTAAATTTTATTCCTACGATCAGGTAGGTTTAGATTGGGATTAGTGACATTATAACCTTCAAAAACAAAGTTTTCTTTTAATTTTTCTAACAATATCCTTGTCTGTCACGTTTGGTTTGGTTTCCACAGACTGTCCTCAATTTCCACAGGAAATGAAGTAAAAAGTTACCATTTAGTATTTTTATGTTGGTACTTATGACCAATTATGCTGTTTTCCACCCTAATCAGAGGACTAATTTAGGTATAGCTACTCTGTCATTAGTCCAGGTTTATTAATCGTCTTTTAAAAACTACGGAATAACAGTCTTAGTCGGAGATTAACTAGTCTGAGAGTAAATCGGGAATAAGTAAGATGTAGAGCTTTTTTATTAATATGGCTTATAGATTACAAGCCGCCGAATGATTTTTTGAAAATTCTTTTGTTTAACGTAATAGTAAAACAGGGGGCGGTGTAGTGTGCGTACCGTATGGGGTACCGCCTTAAGAATTAATCTACACTAATATTATAAAGAGGAAATATTTGCATTTTTGTATGTAACGATAAACATAAAAAAAACATAAAAACTACTAGACCAATTTTAAAAATTCTTTTGACTTTCGAAATCTACTTTATCACTGAGTAACATAGGCTATAGATATACCCGTGCGAAGCTGGGGCGGACCGCTAGTTCTTTACAAATAAGGTACTAGCCCTTGAACTAGAACTCGACAGTATCAAATATCGATAAGTTTTCATCGACCTCAAAGAACCGGATGTCGCGCGAGCCATAACGACTGATATCGGTCATTCGACTGAATTATGGTTTGTGCAATAAACTGCCCTGTAGGGCTTGTCTTACGGTAAACTTGATAACCTCTATCAAAGCATGTTAGCGGATTTACAAGCTACCTGTACTGAACATGTAGGATGTAGGTTCACGGCGACAAACAAAACTAAACTTTCACAACTACAATATTTTTTATTTTATTTTGGCTAGCAGCCTGTAGGGATCTAGAAACATTCTGGAAATTATTAATTATATATGACACACTACTCTCCTGCTACATATTATAATTTTACCAAGTGTATAAAATAAAATCTAGTAAAATCATTTATGTATAATAATAATAAACGTTTATTTCTGACGGTCTTACTTAGTACATAAAATATTGAAATATTGGTACAATAGTAGTGTTTTAGACCGATTCCACCATTTGATTCAAATCCTCGCTCTAAGTTTATTAAACTTGTGACATAGACGCGAGGGATCTCTACCTCTCAGTTAATATCGCTCAGGCAACTGTTAGGCTTCGTAAAAGTACAGATAAGTAGGTAAAACAATTTATATGTAAAAGCAAAAAATAAGAAGCAAACTAGAAATAGTATATACAGAATAAAAAAATTAAATTAATGCTAAAAATAAAAACTAGGTACATTCAGCCAAATAGTTATACAACCTTAATAATATTTTGTGTTGTGGTTGAAATGCTTTACAATATGAAGGTAAATGTATGTAACGTATCCTCAATTTTGTATTCTGCCATGTGTGGGTTGTGTATGTCTGTCTGTGCTGTTGAGTCAAATAAATGAATCTTTTTCTTTATCGAATTTGGGCACGTTTTACGGCATATTGTTAAAAGGCAGTAAATGAAAGAAAGACTTGTATATCAAGTGTAATTATGTCACTTACTTTCGTTGTTTCGTTTAGTGACACTGTTGCCTGTTATCGTAGGGGAATAACCCAGACATTTTTGTCAAATCAAATACGCAATAAATAAATAGGTCGTCTCGCTTAACGCAAAGGTTTCTAGGTTATGCGATAAGAACAGACGTACAGAACTATAAACCTGAATTGTTTAAGTATCGAGTACCTAATAGGTTGACATCCAGAAGCTACATGAATATTAATCAGTACCTTCATTATGTACGCTTTCTTATATCTTACTTTCACCGTTAAGTAACAAACATGAAACAAACAGCTAATAGGAGTACTAAGTAGACACGTCTACTAAAGAATCAACATGTACCAACTTTAATGGGTGTTTATAATTAAAGGAAATTTCAGAGTTTAATTAAGCTGCAATTGTATTTGCGAAACCGCTTGCCAATTGCTACTGAAAGCGAAGTTCAAAGGTTGGAACGGGTAATTTATTTGGCAATTAAAGTTTCTAAAGTAGCTGAACCCGGCTTAATACATATGGTCAATAGTTAGAGCTACTGGTTAAATAACTTCTTGAGAAACTGGGATCTTGTTAAAAGGCAGTAAATGATGTGAAAAACTAGTATTTCAAGTGCGATTATGTCACTAGCTTTCGTTGCATTCAGTGCCCTTTAAAGGATAGTTATTAAAACTTATCTCATACCTAACACGTACCTACCTCACATGTACCTACCTAGTAGTTCAAATAAAAAATAAAAAAAATAAAAAAAAATAAAAAAATGATGTATTTTCATAAATACAAAAATGTACACTTAGAAAACAACGAACTAAACTCTCAGAACTACAATATTATAGGTTTTTATTTTATTTTAGTTAGCTGCCTGCAGGGATCGAGAAACATCGTGAAAATTATAATCATATACTACAAACAACTGTCCTGCTAAATGGTATAATCTGGGCAAGTTTTCGAGATCTTGTTAAAAGGCTGTAAATAAATATGAAAGACTAGTATATCAAGTGTATTTATGTCACTAACTTCACCATTCTTTAAAAGGCACTGAATGCAACGATTCAGTGCCTTTTAATGGTTATTAAATCTTGATGAAAATCAAATAATAAGATACTGCACTCGAAATAAACAAATACTGCTGAACAATTCACACGGCTTCATCTAACCTCAAACTAAGTAGAGCTTCAGTTACAGGTATTGTAACTAGACTAATTAAATTTATGAAAATTAGTAATTCCTACATTTTTCTATAAAGAATAAGATCACTAGCCTTGAAATAGCCGAACTATAGACTGAAAAGAAGTTTTGTATGCAATCCAGCGTGTTAAAATAGAAGCTTTTCGGTTCTAGCTAGATAAATACCTAGTCTAGTAGTAGGTAAAGTTAGTAAACTATTTAGTGTGAAAGATGATAAAATGATAAGTTTGAATTAAATATCACAAAGTAATATTTACCGTGAGTGAGGTTAAATTACAACTGACAAAGACTAGACTCAGGAAGTTTGATAAAAATTAAAGTCCTCTTGTCCCTGACAGCCATGCCTTACATGATGAACAATTACTATTTTTATGATATGTGGCATTTTTTCTAACTAGTTAAGGTAATTTATCAGTTCGTAGACTATAAACGGAGGGGACCTGTCCAGTCTGGAGACGAAGACCACTGGTAGAGCCATTATCTTATGCCTTAATAAAATCAATAAAACAGAATAGAGAATGTTTATTGCATCATTTACAACACTACTAATCAGTTGATGTTCTAGGCAGAGAAACTTAAAAAAATCTATCTGATTTCTTACTACAGGTATCCCAAGCTTATTATAGAATTTTAGGACATGAATACATCAGAAAATCAGAACGTTTGTAACGAGAGAGACCATAACTAATACGAGGAATGGGTTTAATACATTTAAGGTTTAATTCATTTGTCTTTAAGTACCTCAAAGAACCTAGTTACTATAATCAAATCACATCACACAACGTAGAGTCTGCTATTGTCAATCATTGGCCATATTAATCAATCATTCTACATTCGACAATCTACGTTTAAAATGGTAAAAGGAATCAAGTAGATCGTAACTATAAGGGTTATTATTAGTTAATGTTTTTAGAAAATATATAAAGGCGTCAAAAAATTTAGGTAGGTATTAGATTAGTGATGTTTTTAATATATTATATTGATAAATAATAGAAAACAACCAGAACAAATAGCTACAGATCGTTTAAACATTTGTCCCGAGATGTGAATCGAACCCGCAAACTCCTACGTCGCAGGGATGTATACGGTGTCGTTGGGACGGACATAGGCTACTTAAAAAGCGCATGCGCAGCCGCAGGTAACAGCTAGTAAAACATTAACAAAAGGTATGAACAGTTGTTATCAATTTTATTTATTTACCTGGCGTTTCCTTGTGTTCTCGTATTTGGTTCATTATCTGCTTATCTTTATGTTTTGATAACGCCTTCTCCAGTTCGCTCTTCTGATTTAGGACATTCTTCCCTCTGAAAATGAAAAGAAAACACATTTTAAAATATTACACTCAAAGAAACTTGTGATAAGATACAAGAATATACCGGCTAGATGGTATGTAGTGTCACATTTCAAGAGTAGGCACTTTATTGATTTTATTGTAGGAGTATGTATCTTGGGATAGAAAATACCAATCAAATAAAAGAAACAAATTCAATTTCTACAGTTGAAACAATTGAGCTAACTGCAGACTGATGCAAACAATCTATACTGGTAGGTACCAAACACAACTACCTACTTTAGAATTTGAAAATTTAACACTTAACTAAAGAAATATAAATTAATAATAAATAAATAATGCGGGACAATTCACTCAGCATTATCTAGCCTCAAGCTAAGTAGAGCTTGTGAGTTGGGTACTAGATAACTGATATACATAATATAATACAATACATAGATAGATATGTTTTATTATACTAGAAAACGACCAGAACACCCTGAACAAATGTCTGCAGATTGTAAACACACTTGTCCCGAGGCGGGAATTGAACCCGCAACCTCCTGGGTCGCAGGCAGACCTTCTCGAGGTCGTATGATATCCGAGCGACAGTATCTATAACACCAAGGAAAAAAGTAAAAAGTATTTGAATTATTAGAAAACTAATAATAGGTACAAATGTGCGAGAACATTCCTAGCATTTTGTAATCATAAAGACGCCAGAGACAAAAGAATTTGAGCAAGATAAAAAATACGCAGTTTCTAAGTCTAGGTTGTAGCCGTGATAGTGATAACAGATATCTTATCAAACAGAAGGCGATAACATTTGCCAAACCATATAAGGCAATGCTCGCTTTGACCGATTTCCAATTGTAACTTGACGTAGGCAAACATATTTGATAATCGCGTAGGCACTTGTGCAAAGGTAATTAATGTATTCGATAAGATTTGTCAACAACATAGTTGATATAACTTGATATGAATGTGGAAGATAAGTTAAAAACTTTCGAAAGGCATGTTTTTCAAGTCTGTAGGTTATCAGAAACGAGTTAAAGATTTCAATTGATGATGTACATTAAAGTTTTTAGGATCGTTTGTATTTTTTAAGTCGCAGGTATTCTTCAAAGTTATATCGTCGACGACCTCTGTGGCGCGGTGGGCAAAGATCTGCCTGCGATGCAGGAGGTTGCAGGTTCGATTCCCGCCTCGAGACAAATGTGTGTACGATCTGCAGACATTTGTTCAGAGCTTGTGCTATGGGTTCTAGATAACTGATATACATAAGATGATACAATACGCAGATAGATATTTATATTATAGGTAGAGGTACATAGAAAACGACTAGAACACCCTGAGCAAATGTCTGCAGATCGTACTCACATTTGTCGGAAACCGAACCTGCAACCTCCTGCACAGCAGGCAGTCCTTTACCCACCGCGCCACTGGGTTACATAATAAATAAGTAACGGTTTCATTCACAGACAATATTATAGTGATACGACACATTCTCTGGCCCAAGGCCAATTTTTACCCAATCCTAGATAAACAATAGGTGTCTCAATCAATTACTATACTTCTTGCTTCTCGTATTTTTCCCACGCGCAATACCTGCATATGTGAAGTATTTGTGACTGACGTTGCGTTGTTTGTATTTATTTTGTAGCACAGATGTTTCTTTACGCATGTGTTTAACTAACAGATAGCTACTGCATTTCCGTTTTTTTTTATTTGGTCTCAAAGTGCACATTTGTTTACCAAATATTTTCCAGATAAATAAATAACATGACCATGACCACACACAACGATTCTCGTGTTTATGATACGTTATAATGTGGTACATTTATAATGGACAAGTTTCTGCCCGCGGCTTTGCACTTGCACGCTTTTTCCCGGAAATTAGCTTATATCATTCTGAGAGGTATCTATATCTATATCAAAAATCCGATGAGCCGTTTCGTAGTGAAAAGGTCACAGACAGAGATGGAGAAATATAAACGGATTTTTAATATTAGCATGGATGGATAGAGGGATGTTTAAATTATTCAGACGTTTTCTCATATGTGTACCTTAAATAGGTACAGGATCTACAAAAATCCAATTTAATAAGAAATTTTATAGGAAATTTTAATTACACTGTCACCTTCCGTCACGTCAAAAACTAGGCCAACTTACTAAATTACCAAAGCAAGAAATTAATAATAATTGCAGCTGAAATGGGCCGTTCCTGGTAAGTTAGTTGAGCGTTAAAATTTCCAATTTGTTCAGGCAGGTCGGGATGAGTGGTGCTGCAGTGCAGTTCCCGCGCCATTATTATGTCTGAATTTACACGAAATGCTTGCTAGGGCCGGTCAAAGTTTTACAATTCCGAACCTGTATTAAAATTAGTATAATTTCTGCTGTTCTGAGGACATTTATCTGGCCCTTTATTTCACGTGCACCAATTGTCTGTTCAAAATAATTGTCTTATTGACTTTCTGGTGGTAGGTACGTATTTTCAACTAATTTATACCAGAGTTGACTTGTTGCTTTAGTAGTCTCCCGGTTCTTGTAATACAAGGTCCACTTACTTTGAGGGTAGAAAATTCTGCGTGCAACGACTGAAGACTGTGCAGTGTGAACGTTATTTAATACCTGCTTTCCAAAAATAGGAACCGGTAAAGCATTCACAACCTGTTTCACATCTCCAATCCCTTCGTCAGCACGATTTAATCCAAACTAATTATTGCCTTCACGGCACGTCGCCGCCGCCTCCAGTAACTCTATTTACAGATTGAATTGAGGCTATCTCGGATCTTATATCGCAGGCTGGATCGGATCAGCAATCAGCGAGCTCTGTGAAGCGGCTAACATCAAATGAGAATGTCCTGGCAACAACGATTTATCATCTCTGACTTTAAAGCTAGCGTACCTAGTGGTCGCCGGGAAAAGAAAAAGAAAATAAGAAATAACGGAGACGGGTACCTTAAGCTACGTGGTAAAAGCATAATAAACTCTGACTTTCAAGACAATTTGATTTTCGAAGTTATGAAACGGCTCTTCCAAAATCGAATTATTTTCTAGAGATAGGAACTTTTAGACTTGGAAATACTTTTACACAAAAGTTCAGTGCTTCATTTCCCTTAGACTTTTTAAGACTCTGGGGCACGTAAGATGTACCTATAATCAAATAGCATAAGTTATTTCGTGAAAAAATCTCCTATTTAACCTCAAAGTTAATAGTCTTGGCTTACTAATTTAGGTATGCAGAAACAGCGATGCAATATTTCTTGCGTATCTGTAACCGATATCGCCACAATATTTCCGCGACACTGATTACAAAAGAGGAATGTCGGCGCTATGCGGAAAGAATTGATTTCAAGCGAGCTTAGAATGATTTATTACTGTGTAATTTGCGACTTCTTTAATGTTATTTTCCCGCAACTTGATATCGATTTTTATATTGACAGAAATACTATTTCTGTAACATAGAAATAATAGGTAAAGCAGAAAAAGATGAAAAATTTACAGATTATTCAATGACATATCAATCTTTTCTCTCCAAAAGGACATCGATATCGTATTAGCGTAACATTAGCTCAGGAAAATGTAGACAGACAACATTGAAATGTTCTAAAGACTCCATTTCCTGATAGCAAGTAACATAACCAGCTATAGCACTGAAGCGAACCTCGTCAGCCCAACGGGCGGCGCCTGGAATTGCTTCCTTCCGTTCCACCACGTCAATGGAATTTGCACTCGGCTCAGCCACGGAAATAACAGGAACGACCGACAATCACGTCGACGAGAAATTATTTATCAACAGGTCAAGCCATTTCTAATTTTCTCTTGTTTATATGTTTACACAGTTGGATAATTGAAACGTGCTGCTAAGACTGCCGATATTCAAAGCGAATTTGATTCGATGTAAAGGAAAAAAGTGCAAAAAATATGTATTGCCACACAGCATCATCCAGGTTGTCTGGCAGAGATCGCTCTCAAGCGATAAGACCGCCAATTGTCACTTATGATATAATTGTTTTGTGTGTAAATAGTTTTTTTAGTTTTAACTGTGCAATAAAAGTATTTTCTATCTATCTATCTATCATTTAGCCCCAAAAGTAAGTAGAGTAAGCTTGTGTTATGGGTACTATAACTCATACTTAGTAAATCTTTAATAGCAAAGAAAATTACAATCAAAACTAGTATTTACAATTAAAACAATTAAGCAAACTGCATACTGTTGTAAACAATCTACAGGTAGCTCAACTGATCCATATCAATACCAGTCGGAAGCGTGCCCAAAACGCTGGCTGCATTGCCCCGCTCTGTATGGCAATGCTACTGCGCTATGCCAGATAGATACTCACAGGTCAAGGGTAAAAAAAATCTATATATTCGTTTTAATAAATTAATACAGATTTAAATTATAGATATTTTTTTAATATATTACTTCGAAAAATAGGAGGTTCAACTCAAAACAACCAAATTATTTACTATACCTACACAGGAAAAAGTTTGGTAATACATTCAAAGCTATAAAACTATGAACTATTTACGGGTAAGTAAGTAGAGTAAACTTGAGTTATCCCGTCTATGGAATGCTCTTCCCCTGGAAATCAGACGTGCAAGCAGACTTCCTGTATTCAAAAAACTGCTTCATCGGTATTATTTATCCGTAACAAGAAAATAGGTACTACTTTTTATGGTATGTAAATTGATCATTAGTGTAGTTTAATGCATGTTAAGCATTATAGTAAGTAGTGTATGTAATATGTATAATGTAATTCTTTTCTTTTCATATTACTCAAATGGCATTTATTCTTAATTCTTAATTCTTTATTGCACTAAAAAAAAAACCTTATTTAAATCTTATTACAAGAGAGGTATCGCAAAGGCGAGCTTAACCCTAAAAAGAGTTCTCTTCCAGCAAACCTTAATGAGAGAGGGAGACATGTGTGTACAAGTGGGAAAGAGTGCAAAATAAATAAATAAATAATGCTGGACAATTCACACAGCATTATCTAGCCCCAAGGTAAGCAGAGCTTGTGTTATGGGTACTAGATAACTGATATACGTAATATTATGCATTACATAGATAGATTTTTTTTTTTTATTATACATAGAAAACACCCAGACCAACGGAACAAATTTCTGCAGATCGTACACAAATTTGTTCCGAGGCGGGGATCGAACCCGCAACCTCTTGCGTCGCAGGCAGACTCTCGCCCGCTGCGCCACTGAGTTCGTGACTGAACTGAGTGCAAAAGATATAAAGATAGAAAGTACCTACACTAATTGCATTTATCCGTAAAACAAGAAAATACTATTTTTTCATTTGTATGTAAGTTAATCATTAGTATAGTTTAATGCAAGTTAGGTATAATGTAATTCTTTTCTTTTCATATTACTCAAATGCCACCGTCTACATTGATCTTATGTCCAGTCTATCCCAAGGTTGCCTGGAAGAGATCGCTCAATGCGATAAGGCCGCCCTTTGAACATCCTTTATTCTATGTTTTTCCTTTTGTATTGTATTTTGTGTTTGTGTGGTACAATAAAGAGATATCTATCTATCTTCAAAGTCCTTACGAAAAGCGAGTGTAATATCTCACACTCGCATTTCAAGCTTTGTAAGGACTTTCAAGACTGTGTGTTCAAGAAGTGGACTGCTTCGAACAGATGTTCAATAATAATTGCACATCGGGTTCGCATCGGCAGGATGTGTTGCACCTGTGCTCAGAATCCGGGATAAAATTAGTCGTAGCAAAAAGCTATTCACAATTACGGCTCGTCATTCCTGGAAGCCCCAGAGTAACATGTTTGTTGAACAGTTTGAGAGATTGCAAAAAGAGAGTTTTTGACAAATTCGAAGCATATTTGACACTAGCTGTTGCCCGGGGCTTCGTACGCGCTTTTCAAGTAGCCTGTCTGACTTCCGGACTATTTACCGTTCAGACGTTAAGGCGTGAAAAGGTAACAGATAGACAGACAGAGTTACTTTCGAATTTATAATATTATGGCAAAAGTGTGGTTCTGAATTCTGGGAATATTTTTGTTTTTTATTTTGTTTTTATTTTACTTAACTCATTTTTTACATTTGAAATTTCAGATTTGACATAAATTATTTTTAATTGTCTTGATATGCGAGTAATATTGAAATTCTAGGAACGAAAAAATGAAAATTATTGAGTATTGTTACTATTTTCATTCATTTTGTTTATGTATAAAATACATTTTAAATTGTACTCCAATTTTCTGTTGAGTATTTATTTTTTGTATCAAGTTACGCTCTTTTATTAAAGTTTTCCTATTAAAAACAAGCATGTGCATCTATATGCTAAAAACTCCGACACAGTGTAAATAGTTTGAGAAAATAAATGAAATTAAATACTTAGCGAGGTTTGGTATAGGGTGTTACTGTAAATAAGTAACTGAAAACGTGAAGATAAGAAGCATAAGTCGAGTTATAGCTATAATACACTTGCCAAACGCGTGTAAAAAGTTTGTAAAAAACCCCCTTAACCTAAAATTAATTCTGTTGGCGCGTCTTTTTTAAAGAATTTACATTACTTGTCGATTTGTAATTGTGGCCCATCCTTCAATAAATATTATTAACAATTATATCTGAAACACGACGCCAAGCAATACAACAGAGTTTTAGTACCTATTCGATTTGTGGTTTGTTTATAAATATTCCACGTCGAGTTTGGCTAGTGTATAGGTAATCTACTCGGTATTCTTAACAAACAAAAAATTTGGAAATCTTAATAAAAATCTCGGGCTGTTGGAAACAAAGGCACCGGCTGACGAAGCGTCTTCTAAGGGTCTTCTCGGCGACACAAAGCTTATCGAGAAAGCTTTTGAGAAAGGTAAAAAGTACCATTAACAAAGGCTTGTAATAACAAAGGTAAAGTGAAGGCAAGCTCAGTAGGTTGAGTGTGATATTTTGCTTGAGAAATGTTGGTTCTTTCAGAAAAGGTGGTAAGGTTTTTTTTTTCAAGATGTTCAAGTTTTATGAATACCAGTCGGTAGAGCTGACAAAATTCAAATTATTAACGGTCGAAATTTATACCCAAATTGATTGAGTAGGTATTAGAATTTAGATTAACTAGACAAGCTAAAAACAGGGCGCTATGGCATTTTAGGCCTATTGTCCAGCTGTGGACTATTATTGGCTGATCAGGGGTGGAACAAGCTGACTTCTAGACCAACGAGTAGTCGCTGATAATGAGGTCCAGTGTCCAAATCCCGGATCTGTCCAAAAGTTGTTATTGGGGGTTTTCTAGCAAGAACCCTCGTGCCCCGGAAAGCACGTTAAGTCGTTGGTCCTACGCCTGACCTCTCCCCAGTCGTGTCGATCTGCCGTCCCATCTGAATATGAGAGTGAGCGAATAGAGTGCACCTGTGTTTCCGCACACATTTGTCCTGCGCTCCTGGCTCTTCTCCGTTAATGGCCGCCGTGGTCGACATTCGGTTATGAGTCGTTCGGCGTCATGACTATGGGCTGATGATGATGAGGGAAGCAAACACAAACTACGACAAAGCACGCAGGTAAATTGATACTTCAGCGAGTACCCCGCTCAGCAATGAATCAAGATTACCGACATCCTCATTCCGTAGAGCAGTGCACGTGTGAAGTGGGTTCATGTTCAAGGGCTCTTCATGGCTAGGACTCTGTCTATCAGAGTTTATTAGACTTCACTGCTATGAAAGTTCCTATTTTACAATGATTTCTTTAGAAACAGAAAAGATAAAAAGACGATAAAAAGATAACGCTTGAAAGATACATTTAGTCTACAAATGATAATTATAGGTATAAATTACAACTAGGCATCGAGAATTCGAGATAATTTATTCACTCAACTATTAATTCTGCTGATAGAGAGCCGAAATCGCACGCAGAGATATTTATGGCCGTATCATGAATAAATAATGCTGTACGTACAGTCCATACAGCATCATCTAGACGAAAACTAAGCAGAGCTGTTATGGGTACCTACTAGATGACTGATTAACAAATAGATTGCTCAGTATTAGAATTATGCACGAGGCTTCGATGAATTAAACATAATATGACGAAGGCTTGAGTAACTATGATTTTCTATGGCAAAACCGTTACTCAAGCATAGATGATAATGATAATGATAACTGATAATCTTTCATAATAACCGTGGCTACAAGAACTAGTGGAGAAAAGACTTACATCCTCTGGTTGAAGAGCAGCTCTCGATGCAGATCCATTCGCTGCGGGTTGTCAACACAGGGGTTGGGTAGGCGACGCGGTGCGATCAGGTGCCCGTCGCCCCCTGCACCTTCCCCCTCCTGCACCATCTCCAGGGCTGGGACTGACTCCACGGGCGTGGGGACCAGGCCCACGCTGCCAGCCGCGCTCAATGCGCCCAAAGATAGAACTGCAGACAAGACATACATTAGGTACACACATATATTCATACATTACATTCATCTTAGCCTTTCATTGAGCCATTTATAACGGGATATTTGCCCTGATTAGATTTTTGAGTTTTCCAGCCATGATCACGGAATAACTAAAGTCACTGCAAGTTGGGTTTTTATTGGTTCACTCTATGCATTTGACTACGAACGTTAACACATTAAAATGAGACGAAATCAAATCATGGTAAATTAAATATCCCTTAAATGTTAATAACCATGATAGTTTCAAAAGTTTTATACTTGAGCCGTTCACTCAAAAAAAAAAACAAATTCTAGTTGTGCCGTCGAGTTTCAGATAATAAGTAGGTTTAATAGGGTTTCAGATAATAAGTCTAAACACCCATTTTTTAAGTGTCTCAAATAGATTCTATCGTGCACAAAAAACGTATTTTATTATAACATACCGCCTACAATTTAATGGCGTTAAAAACTAAAAGCGTAGAATTAAATTTAATATTTATTTTAAGGTTTTTGTTATAGTGCTTACCCGCACTCTGGGCATCTCTAAGAAATGAAATAAGTTTCGAAAATAAATATTTATTTTTCTGTTTTATGAACTAAAACTAACATAATTCCGACTTTTTTTGCCTAAGCTGTCTCAATATGTTTTTAGTTTTTTATCGTATAGAGTAGGTACCTAATATAGCCTATTGTCAGCACTATTCATTACTGCATTGAGCTTAAATCGACAAGTAGTACAAATCCTGTCAAAATATCAACAACTAGTGGTCCGCCCCGGCTTCGCACGGGTATATTCTATAACAGCCTATGTTCATCAGGGATAATGTAGGATTCCAATGGTGAAAGAATTTTTCAAACCGGTCCAGTAGTTTCAGAGCCTATTCAATTCAAAGAAACAAACAAACCTTCCTCTTTATAATATTATTGTATATAATATTGTATTAGTATAGACAAGCAAGTGTTTTTTGCGTTAATTATGAGGCCTTGTTTTTACAATCATTGTATCTTGACTTGGCTTGAGTACAGTTTGAACGTTCCATTCCCAAGTAACAAAAGCTCCTATAACCAAGGCGTTTTATCACCAAACTGTGATATAGTAGGCCTATAATGGTAACCATTGTGACTGCTTGTACTATACAGGTTTTAAGCAGAACGATTTGGTTCTATAAGATTAAAGAGCATTTAAGTTCTTTAATTTAGCTCTTAGAACGCTTACAGGACCGAACATTACAATGTTTAAAGTGCTGCACTGTAAAAGATATGAAAAAACCGATTATGGTACTATTTAGTGCTATAGATAAACTCACTGACACTTTTATGTATCTATTTTGCACTAAAAATGCGTCTAAATAACTTTTACAGTGCAAGTGTTTTAGCAGTAACAAAAACACAAATTAGAGGGTCATTTTGCACTATTAAAGTAACTTGCACAACAATTACGTAACGTTTTAGCTACATAAAAGCTCCCTCTACATCAATATGGGACTAGTTCTGTAAAAGTCATGAAAAATCATCTATAGTACTAAATAGTACCATAGCGACTCTTGGTGCAGCTGTCTGTTAGTCACTCAATTCTAAATAGCTCTATAATGTGAGTTTGTGTTACTGCTACGCGACTAAAACGTGACATAAAAGCACTAAAATTCATAGTTATTGAAGTAATTAAATTTATACCTGCTCTTCAGTAGCAATTATATCACTAGTTTTTATAAATGGTAGATTTTTATCAAACATCTGATTAAAAACTAAAGTTGTAATGGATTTAAGGTCTCTGCGTCGTAATAAAGTGAGCGGTTATTATAAAAAAAATGTTAAGAATCGATATAGAACAGCATTATCATCAATACGACAGGCTCGTGTCCAAAATATAAACTGGTCAAGCGAACGCTGAAATTATTGCACATGGTTCTGCACAAAATATTTGTTTTGTACCACAACAGGGTTGTAGCAATATTATGCCTATTTCTCAAGCCAGTAAGGATGAAGAATATATGAGTGAGAGTAACTCTGTTCAAAGTTCCTCAACATCGGAGTATTTAGATGAGGAGAGCAACAACGATGAACAATTACGCTGTGAATAAGAATTCCTCACCACGCAGTTAAAAATTTTATACATATAATATGTTTTGATATACCAATCAAATTATTGTACTTAAATAACATACAAATGCGATTGTAATTGCAGATACAAAAGTGAACTGCAAAGTTGAATCAATCAAATCAAAGATTATCTGCCTAACTTACAATTCAATAATGTATTTTGTCCCATTATTACACACTCTATGTCATAGAGTGTGTAATAATGGGACAAAATACATAGAGTCTATGATAAAGTGATAAAGAAAAATACGTTAAGTGTATAATATAAAAAAGACTTAATGTTTTAAATAATTTTATCTAATATAATATAATACGATAATTACTATAATATAATTATGTAAAGATGTGATTTAATTTATACTCTTAACCTGGTACAAGTAGGAGCACCAGCCGTCAACAGCTCAATAAGTAATATTTTTGAAAAAAAACTTCGGTAGGCAGAATGTACCTACTCCTTAACCTGTCAATCAGGGTAGAAAAAACCCATAAATATATTAAAGATTATTTATCGGGTGCGAAGGTGCGGGTAGAAACAAGTATGTAGGTATAATTATAGATAAAATAAGTAATAAAAACGAGAGATTAAATATTTTTTTGTCTTGTGTGAGCTAGGTTGCAAATTAAACAAATTTAATTTGGTATTTGTTTTATTAATGTTGCTAACTAATTTTAAATAGCGACAGATAAGCATTTCTTGAGGACACAACTTTTACAGACTTTTTGACTTTTACAGAACTAAGGTGAAACAGTTATTTTAACTTTTGCCCTTACCAGTACCACAAACTAAAGAGTTCCGACTTTTCATCTTTTAGGGTTTCTTCCAGTTTCTGCAGCGAATCCAAACTATTGATGGGGTCAAACCATATTTCTTTTTTAAAAAAAATATTGTTGGTTTCTTCTCAAAAACTCTTCAACCTAAGCTTGCATTGAAATAATGCGTGACAAAAGTTGTTGTTGTTTCTTACTTCTGTCACTTCCATTTCCGGTTGTTACAACGGTTTATTCAATACGGACTTTATGGCTGCTTTTTCCTGATAACAAAAAAAAAAACTTGATTAACTTTTCTTAGTCTAAGGGTCTGTCTGTGTTCACCAAAAGATAATTGCACAATTAATCAGCTTTGAGTATTTTTGCTCTAGTTTTAGTACCTATTAAATGATGTAGGTACCAATAAAGTGAAATAGTTTCTTGGTTTCCGTTTGGAATATCCAAAATAACTACATCGCAAATTTGGCCCCGTGCGCATTTAACGCGACTCCATAAAAATAAAGTTATTTTGACCATAGTATTTTATGTTTGAACAATGGAACCCTAATTATAATCAATAACTTTTCGGTAAAAATAAATGGCTGCTGTTTGCAAGCATGATAGCACATTAGCAGCACGGCTGGAGCCAATGAGTACTATAGCAGTCATAGTCGGAACAAGTGCTTATTTTATTTATTTAAATTTAATAAAAACACGAAAATTATGAAGGCGCTTTGTCGAATTTGAAGTCAGCATATAGGTTTTAACGATACAATTAATTCCGCAAGTGCAAGTTACGGCAGACTTGCACGTTACGTCTATGCAACAATGGTGAATGACATAAAGCAAAATAATAACTTACCGAAATATTAGTTTTCCTGGGAATACTCATTGGAAATACTCACGACAACACTTACGAAAAAAATCGCCAATAAATGTGATAAAAAAGATCACTCGAATCGTTTACAGTGCAAAAAAAGCTCTTTAAACATGTTTTGTTAACTTTAATAGTGCTAATTTGTGATATAAAAGTTGCAGATGGCACTATTTTAGAATTAAAACGCGTTTCTTGTTACTTTTACATTTCAACTATAGAGCTGATTAATCACCATAAGAGCCTTTATGTAATGTCTATAGAATCAATTAGTGATAAAACTAGGGCCTTTTTGCGGTTGTATAAACGTTTACAAGACCATTATAGTGCTAATCTTTAACACTAATTAGCACGTCGAAAACGTTCTCAGAACTTTTATAATACCAAATTTTGTTACTTGGGTTCCAATCTTGAACTATGAATCAGTAAAGGAAATACTATTGAACCATCTGATTCGTAGAATTTTCATTACTTTGTTTAGAATATGAGTTACACATGTGTTGAGCATTTCCTATGTTTCTACTGCTAATAATGAGTTATATATTTGCGTGGTCAATTTTACCGCGGTTGATAGAGTCAATTTATGCCAATAAAGCGTTCACTTGTCATGATTTACGAGTACTAAGCCCCCTCGAGTCGACATAGCAAGAAATAATTATGAATGAGCGCAGTCGGTAAACTACAGCTATTACTTTGTAGGAAAAAAACAGTCAGCGCTTTGACGCTTTGTATTATTAAACTTTTTCATTAGACTGTATACTGAACTAGGCACCATAAAACTTTTAAAACTATCATGGTTATTAACATTAAAGTCATTTAAAACGGGATATTTACCATGATTCGATTTTTGAGTTTTCCAATATTTCGGCACAGTTTCATGCGCCATCACGGATATCACGGAAGAACTAAAGTCAGTGCGAGTTGGTTTTTATCGATATATCTATATCGATCTACCTTCATTCTGTCTTTTGCTACGAATGTTACCACTAAAATCGGGTAAATATCCCGTTTTAAATGACTTTAATGAACTAGGCACCGCTTAAAGGTTAAATAAAACTGCAATTCTACATTTTGTATCACATTAAATTATGCTTAGAAGTTTCGAAAAGCGGTCACTGTAGGTCATCTTGCGCAGCAGGTAAGATCTAATGAATCATTGATGATAAGGATGATGTCATCTTGGTACATCAACGTTACGTGAAGCATACTGATGTTCCGAGACGCATTGTTGAATTGTATTTCTTATAAGCCGAAGAACTTCACAGGTTTTTGAGTGTTAATGCCAAGGATAGCTCCAAAATGAGATTATTTGGCGATGTCCTTGGCCAAAAATTTTGAGTTCTTTCATTCCTTCAGATTTTGTAAGTTAGTACTTACACTTTATTAAGAAAGAAAATTACAATCAAATAATAAATTTAAATTAAAACTACTTAGTATTTACAATAGAAACAATTGAGCTATCTGCAAACTGTTGCAAACAATCTACAGGTAGCTCAACTGATCCATATTAATACCATTCGGAACTTGTAATAAAATTACGAAATCTTGCGTATGTTTATTAGACACCTTGGTGAGATATTGGAATGGCTTTGGAAAGCCGGTTTAAATTCCCGAGTGTGCAACTCAATGTACGTAACTGAATACGAGTAGGTGGATTAATTTACACTTTGACCTACGCAAGTACTTAAATATTTGTTTGTGGTATGTGAGTATTAACATACAATTAAACATTGAATTGCATGACTATACCGACGACTCTGCCAATGCATGTCGATATTGAATTGCACAGTTGTCTTTGGAAGGTAATTGGAAACGACAATTTCACAAGTTTTTACGAATAATTTGTACCTGACTACCGCATTCGTAATCACACTAATATCGTAAAAGCGAAAGTTTGGATGGATGGATGTTTGTCAATTCTTCACGCCAAAAATATTAAATGAATCCAGCTGAAATTTTGCATACAGTAGTAGTTTTAGGCCTAGGAATAAAACATACATTACTTATGCTATTTTTTATCCCATAAATCAGGGGCGATCTATGAATGACGAAATTTTGTAAAAAGGATTAGGATAGGAATTCGCGTTTATAAGAGCGGGACAGAGCAGCGTAAGTGCATAAATCAGTTATAATGTTTTTTATCTATTAATTGGGATATTTATTTTAGCCGAAAGTTTCCTTGGCATTCTATTATTTATTACGGTGGTGACAATAAAAAATCTTGTGATTGATAGTTAAGGAAAAAAACGGTACCTACTACCATTACTAACAAGAAAGATGGTACTTTGCACAATAATTCCTGGTATTTAAATAGTTTTTGTTTCATTTTTGTAACGAAGCGGACCTGCCTTTTATCGCATAGATTTTTTTCGAAGCTTTTTCAAGAAGGATATCGGAGCAAAAAGGTTTTCACGTAACCCAAATGACATTAATTCACATACATCCTTCTTAAAACGTTTCCATACAAAACAACGCGTGCGAAGCCGCGGGCAGAATCTAGTAACAACTAAAAATACCTCAAGTCTAGCACGGTTAATAAATATGGACATAACTACAGAGTATACGCCTTAATTCTATTATACACTCATAATCATAACATTAATAGATAGATTATTGAGAGTAGAACACAAATTAGCACTCTCTGAGAAAAGATAAAATAGTACCAAACAGATAACAGTTTCAAACACCAATTTCCTGAAAGTGACAAGCTAAAGCCGTATGCAACCCGTTGTTTTATGAGTGTGACCCGTTTCTCTTTTCTCGAGGCCTGACTTAGACCAAAGGTTTCAATATTCGGAACAATTCAGCAAAGGAAAATGTACTCTAACTTCCTCTGTTTAGTTCTGAATGTATCGAAACTGTTTCTCGGTGTCGGGGCTTCGTCCTTTATTGCGATAGCGGGGTCTCCCAGTTTTTTCCTGTGGTTAATAAGCACGGGATCTGGAGCCTTATTTCCCAGGAAAAAACAAAGCAATTACACGGCGGACTTTTCTATGGAGTAGGTACGCGGTCTATTATAATGTTTTGTTTCGTTCCTCGTTATCTCGCACCGGCCTCATTTCAGGCACTCTGTTAGACAAACGGAAGCTGTGGTGTTATGAACTTTCAGAATTCATTTTACCGACTCTTTTATGACTGCGAGTGAACTGTATCAAATTACCTAACAAACTAAAGTTATCTAAACTAAACTAAAGTTATGTTAGAATCTAGCATATTTTCTTCAAATATAAGTTCCTATATTTAGTAGTTAGCTTTTTTAGATAAATGTACATTACGTAAGTGTGAGATCGTATATAATCTTCACTTAAGAACATAAATCAATATCGATAGATGCATTAGGTACCTACCTACATTAAATGTTATCCAAACTCAGTTACGATTAGAGTGGGTTTACATTTTAGGCTGGAACGATGTGTGAAACGCATAATATTTACTGTTTATTACTTACAATATAAATCAATCTCTTACATTTTTATTTTAAGTATTTAGTAACACTTAAAATTATTTATATTTTATAGTAAACGGAAGCAACTCAATGTAGAGATAATTTTATTGATTGATTTTATCAATTGATATAGATTACTAACTGAATAATAAATCGACCGGTTGATATTTGATCGAATACTTACTTGTTATGAAAATGATAATCAAATTAGGTTTTGCTTGCTTGTTTATGCATTTGAATTTATTAGCATATTTTGTGAATAGCAAAAAATAAATTACGTTACGATTTTGTTCGCCTTGAAGTCGGGTTAAATTGTCTAAGCTTGAAGTTTATGATTTAGTAGCTGGAATTTTAGAAGAAAGTACCTATCCTAAAAATAAGTAACTAACACTAACATCCAAAATTTTCAACGAAGTTTTATTTCATTCATTATTTGAGGTCAAGTAAACTATTCGTTTTTAATTTTTTCGTTCAATTTGAATTAAAAGTCATTAAATATAACTTAAAAACTCATTATTTCGGAGGTCAGGTGATAAATTATCATCTTTAGAAATTAAATAATAAATAAATAATTTACAAAGTTTTCCTTTGCCGGCACCGTATTCACATCTAAAAAGACTAGACTGGCTACTGACCCTTAAATACCAGGACACTAAAAACCTACTAGAGATTGTTTTGTGATAGTTCACATAAATAACCCCATCTCCATCCATACACAACACACGGTTACATATCAAAATTAATAGCAACATTGATTAATTTTAGTCTTTAAAAAAGATAAGATTATGTTGTTTTGTTATACGGCAGATTCCCTTCTTTGTTAAATCGAAAGAAAAACTATTTTATATATCAGAAAGAATTGTGCAAAGTACCACCAGTTCTCTTAGTTTTTACAATTTTTCTCTTAAACTATTAATGACAAGATTTTTTTACTATCTAACTAATTTTTTACTAAATTAAAAAGAAGAATACCGAAGGCACCTTCAGCTTATTTTTGCAAATAAATGTCTTAATTTATAGATAATCAGCAAAAACTTTATTTTAGCGTTCACGCCGCCTGCTCTGTCCCGCTCCTGAACGCCTATGCCTATATCCTATGCCTATCCTTTTCTTCAAAATGGCGTCATATATCGCTCCTTAAAGAAATAAACTAATCTACTAAATAGGTACTACATAGTATTTGTTTTGTGATACCGGTACCATAAAACTGTTAAAAATAAACACAGGTTCGGGATTATATTAATAACACTAACTGATCGTTAAAAGGTGCAGCGATAAAATAGTTTAGTTCAGATAACCGAAGGACCGAGGTTGTTTAGGTAACGATAAATATCGGTTTGCCCAAACAGCCAGGCTGGAGGGAGTGCCCTTGAAAAGGATATTATTGAACAAACTCTGGCGGGCTTATTGAACCAGCCTCAGAAGGTCACAATCGTTTAGCCGTGTTCAAGGTCCCTGGTATTTATCGAAAAAAGGGTACTGTACTGAAGACGTAGCCTTCAGCCGTCGTTATACAATTTGGGGAGTTTTATCTCGCCGACCATTAGGATAATCTTCTAAACTATGTGATAATTTACGTAGACAATGATAAGTTCGAAACGCATGGGATTATGTTCTAATCCAATGTAATGGCAGCCAATTTAGATAAAAGAGGCTCCACTTGAAGTAAAGTTTCGTATCTATACACTAGCTAAACTCGACATATAATTTTTGTAGACAAACCGTCCATACTTACCTAAATAAGTGAATTCCGTACAAAAAACGACGACAGAGTGCTGTGTCGTCGTCTTGTTTTTTATACGGAATTTACATTACTTGCCGATTTGTGATCCTTCTTTGAATAAATATTACTTACAATTACATCTGAAATTCGACGCAAAGCAAGCGAGTTTTTATTTTTGTCTCGTGGTTTGTTTACAACATTTCACATCTAGTTTGACTAGTGTATAAACTTTTACAAAATCTGAATCTTCGGACAGTTTTGTAATTTATAATCAGTTTCGTGTATTACGTCAAAGACGCTATACTGTTGCAGCATACTTTGAACCCTGACCTATGATATTTTTAGCCTTCGACAGCTACGGTCGGTATAATAATTTGCTGCCATGCCAGCAAGGCCAGACTGGAGCTAATTTACTGAAACAATTGACGTCACTTCCACATTGAGGGCTGTAAGGCCTGTAAGCTTGTTAAATATACCGCCTTAATCTGATAAAACGTGACCTTCACGGTGCGCTGCGTGTTAGCGCATAATTAATTAATACCACGAGGTTTCTTAACTGCTAACGCGGATTTCTAGACTCGAGGATTCATCATCATCATCAGCCTATATTTGTCCACAGCTGGACATAGGCCTCCACTAATGAGTGCCATAGGGACTCGTATAGCATACTCGAGGATTACCAACCTCTGAATCTGTACTCAAGTATTAACATTTTTTAAGTAGGCGGTGCACTTCAGCAGATGAAATGCTTTGAATAATTTCCTGCAAGTTTTCATCTCGGTTTTCAGTGCGAGTCTCACAATGCGCTTTCAGAAAGTGTTTGCTGCTTTTTGCAAAATCTTGTTCCTCAATTTGTAAGAGATTTCCACCTTGTTGTTGTTATGCGAGTATTTACTTGAAAAAAATGCTTACTTAGGAACAGTGGAACGAGGGTATCATTTGATCCATATTTTATCGATGTTTGCTAGATCCGTTGTTCTGTTCGCTTATTTCCTGTAAACTATGCTATCGGCAACCTTACTCGAAAACAAAAGAATATTGTTGCATAAATAAATGACTGGTAACATTTATCTACCTAGCGATGTTTAAAATTCCGTTTTCACAATTATGTATGACAAAAACGGCATTGTTTTTCCATTTAATGAGAAACTCTAAATGTCTGTTATTTCTGAAAAAACAAGCCTGTCGTGGCGTGTTAATACTTCTGAAGTTTTTAAGGTTCCGTACCCAAAGGTTAAAACGAGACCCTATTACTAACACTCCGCTGTCCGTCCGTCTGTCTGTCAATCTGTCACTAGGCTGTATCTCATGAAACGTGATAGTTAGACACTTGAAATTTTCACAGATGATGTTTTTTTCGGTTGCCGCTATAACAACAAATACCTACTAAAAACAGAATAAAATAAATATTTAAGGGGGCTCCCATACAACAAACGTGATTTTTTTGCCGTTTTTATAGATAATGGTATGGAACCCTTCAGCGCGAGTCCGACTTGCACTTGTCGGCCGGTTTTATTACTTACAACAACAAAAATAAGCATCATAATAAAAACATCTTTCAAAATCTTGTATCGAAGTGGAACACTATTGAAATCTATTTTAAACACGTTCATTTATAAACATGAACCCGTCTTGATTCGATAGGTAGGTATATTACGCAAAACTGCTACTTTATTGGATGTGGTAGACAAGTCTTGTCTACCCTACTGACAGACAGTAAGTATACTACAGACCGTTCATCGTAATGTCCCTAAACAAGACTTGTCTATCCTACTGACAAACAGTGTAGGGTAGACAAGACTTGTCTATTGAATTGCAATATACTACTTATAGACTGTCTGTCAGTACGGCGAGTCTATTTGACGATAATAATACTATAGGCCTTTCATCATAAGATGTCAATAAACACGACTTGTCTATCCTACTGACAGACAATATTATACTACAGACTGTTCACCGTAAGATGTCCCCTGTCTTGTATGTAATTACATAAAAGCAGGGGACATCTTACGGTGAACAGTCTATACTAAGTAATCTAGATTGCAATTCAATAGACAAGACTTGTCTACCCTATACTGACGGTGACAGACAATATAATATACTACTTACTACTTAGTATAGTATAGACTGTCTGTCAGTAGGGTAGACAAGTCTTGTCTATTGAATTGCAATATACTACATATAGACTGTCTGTCAGTACGGCGAGTCTATTTGACGATAGTAACGAGACGTGATAGTGACGTCACCTTTTTCTAGGTTTTGGTATAGCGCTTTTATCGTGCGGACAGGGGACTACGCAAATCCCATACAAAAATTAGACGTTCTGATCATGTCTTGCTATACCGTAGACTCAATCCCTGATCTATTTATTTTGTTTGCCGTATCTTGAATCAATGACTTAACGTAGGTATGTACTTAACCCTTCTTTAATAATAATTCACGCATTGAATTTAATATCTTTTTATTATTTTATAGATAAAATATTTGTCTAGGGTGATCATGATCAAGTGATCTTACTACGAGTACTGATGTGATGATGCAGATGAAACTAGAACCGGAAAATTACCGGAGTTTAGGTTTAATTATGGTTTTGTTACCTGAACGAAGCGCGTGGCGATTTAGTTGGTGATACCTAGGTACTGAAAACACTGTCAAAGCCACTGACACTGTCTGCGATAAAATAGATCACTAATTTGAGTGCGTAATTATCTGTCACTTGGCGGTGTTTCTTACCTATTAACTTTAATGTAACTAGTTTAGTACTTGCTTATTTATTTGGAGACGATTAAATAATATTGCAACTCAAATGACATTGGTTTCTCAACCTGAAGTTGCTCAATGCGATTAACATCGCTCAAAATTAAAATGGAAACCGTATTATGAAGAATTTCATTTGGATCGAGGATCTTATGCCGCAGAAAATACGGGAACCAGGTCACACGTATCAGAACAAGACTTGTTTGATTTAAATGAACTTAATGATTCGCAAGCACTAAGACCGTGAGTCATTTCTCAAAGTTTGAATGTTTTGATGTTCTACCTTGACGCAAAAACTAAGTAGGTACCTATCTACGGAAAGGATCGGGCTGAAATTTGGCAGAAATGTACTTCTAGACCCTGATTGACTGACACAAGGCTTTTATCCCGAAAAAGCGCGTGTGAATCAGCGAGCGGAAGCGAGTTAGTACAGAAATAAAACGAGAAGGCATGTTACACCGACAATTAATTTTGCGTTAATGGATGGGAAATATCATTAGCACTTATGGTGGTAATGGCTAACAAACAACCTCGGTTACACAACATGTGTGAATCTTTCGCGAGGAAAAAACTTTCCGATAAACTTTAGATACACTAAAATAAACGATAACTTTAGTTAGATAGCTCTCAATAGTCGCAATTTAGTAGTCGCAAAATCGGGGTCAAATTCATCGTGCAGCTATTACGTTGCGCCACTTTAATGGTTTATCTATTCCTATATCTAAACCGTTTACGATGCGATGTATAATTGAACAGACGTGTCCATCAAACAATAAACCAAAGGGTTTATGATCCGCTAGAGACAAGCAAAATGGTGCAAGATATTGTTTTTGATCTCAATGAATCCGAACGGTACGCAAGGGCTTTATATTTTTTAAGAGTGATGAAGTAACAGTCATTTGATTGCTGATAGGATTTAATATACCAAATTAAAATTACGTACACACATTAAGTAAGAACGCCCTACTATACTTGATCTCAAATCTCACTCATTATAAATCATAATTATTTTGATAGCGTACGTAAACAATCAGGCGTTTACCTTGAAAAAAAAGATTATACAAAACTTTCGTTGCATGCAAGGTGATTCAAAATAAACCGAGCAGCACAAATAGTACTGGACCAACGCAGCTACGGAAATATGTCTTTCCTAGTGATCTATCATGGATCTAGTGAGAAATAAAGTTATAGATAGATCCACACCTTCAAAACTGGATCTAATGAGAAATACTAAACTATACATATAAATAAATAGACTCATAATGGACCTAGTCCTTAGCGATAAAGCCGCCAATACAATACAATACAATTCTTTATTAATAACGCCAAGTTACAAGTCAAAAGTGCCGGCAATGGTGCCACTAGATATAATTAGTATTAAGTTATTGTTAATTGTTAATCTTTAATGTACACAATAATACATAGCATGACAGGGAGGTAGAGGGGTTTCCGGGACTGGACATAGGCTACTTTTTATCCCGGATAAGCGCAAGCAAATCCGAGGGCAAAAGCTAGTAATATTGTAAAATCGAAAGTAAACTCTGTCTATCTGTCTGTCAGTCCGTTACCTTTTCATGCTTAAACGGGTGAAAGGATCTTATTGAAATTTGGCATATGGGATCCCGGAGACGGACAAAGGCTAGGGTAAGTCCGGGATTTACGCCCAATCGGGATAGACGCCGCAGTGCAATCTTGTGAAATGCAAGACACGTGTACAAAAGAATACCTTATAATACGGACGCACCCCTCCCTCACTTCGGTCTGCCACAAAGAGTTGGCGCGTGCGATTGAGCGTAGGAGCGCTAGTGACAGTAACGAGTCAAACAGTCATGATTTTACTTGATGGATGATTTTCGGTCCTCTATAACTTTGTAATTAATAAGTAAGTTTTTTCTTTTTTGCTTCTAAATAAGGAGTACTGTATATAGATTGTTATTAATTTCATTTTTACTCTAAAATAAACGTATTAACCACTATTTTTTTCAAAGGCATCTATCCCTATGAAAAGGGATATATGCCCCAATAAGTTTTGGGATATTCGCCCCTAAGGGCATCTATCCCTTGCCGTACTTTAGTGTAGGTACTTACCTATGTTATATGATTCAGATTGGAAATGCCCCGGAAATACAAGCGTAAAGCCGGCGTCTGACCGCGTGTCATTACAAGGACCGAAGACACATTGGCTGCAGCTATGGCAGAAATGACGAATAAACTACTCAGCGTCAAAGATATAGCAAAACGGCACGGAATACCGTCTAAGACGTTACTTAGCCGTTTTTCTACACAAAATAGGAAAAAAAATCCTTTATGTACTTGCTGTACATGCTGTATGATTGTACTGTCGCATTTATAACATATTGCATCTGATTAAGATAACTTACCTACCTTGTCTAATTATGGTACCTAATATTATTGATCTCTTTAGTGTTTTTAATTAAAATGTTTATTTAATTAGCTGAATCAATATATAATAATAAATAATAATGTTGGTTGAAACGTATGTTCAAAATAATTGTTTTCTTGCAAAGGGCATCTATCCCCTCCAAAAAAATTGATCTTGGGCATATATACCGCATGTGAGGCATCTATCCCATTATGCAGTTTTATTTTTAACTCAAAATATTAGATTTATTTATCGAGTTGTCAACAAAAAACACTTCAAGGCGATTAAATAGAAGATCAAAGTGACTGTACATACGAAAATCATGTGCGTATTATTTGTATTTAAAAAGATATGAGTAATATAAAAATAGTTGGGCATATATCCCGGATTTACCCTACTTAAAAAGCACGGGGGAAGCCGAGGGAAGCAGGTAGTAAAGTAATAAGCTATCTATCTAGCCAATGGATCTAACAAGAATCATCCAATTGCAGCGATGACGATGATCAGTCACTTTCAATCATAACCCTCCATGTGACTTCCTGATGCGGGCGTATGACTTGATGACAGTTATGAGGTTACATCTGTTCCCGTGTGCTTCATTATAAGGTTAACTGAATGGGCCAAGAATTATTAAGGATCACGCTTTCACATGAACTTAATAGGACCAATGAAACTAATAAAACGATGCATGCTCTATGTACTTATATTAATTAACCTTTGGTTGTGATCTTAGAGCATGGAAAACTCGTTTTGAAAGATTGTTTTTTTTTGGGGTTCCATACCCAAAGAGTAAAACGGGACCCTATTACTAAGACTCCGCTGTCCGTGCGTCTGTCTGTCTGTCTGTCACCAGGCTGTATCTCATGAACCGTGATAGTTAGACAGTTGAAATTTTCACATATATTTATGTTGCCGCTATAACAATAAATTCTAAAAAACAGAATAAAATCTTCCATACAACAAACGTGATTTTTGTTGCTCCTTTTTGGTCGATATTGATAACGGCAACAGGTAGACGCTTGAAATATTTACAGAATATGCAGTTATATTCACTTTAAAAATAACTTAATAACTCTATAAGCTTTTATTCTATTTGCCCTGTTAGTGTGTAGGACAAATCTTGCAAATGGATTTTAGAACAGCTATCCTCAACCGATAGCTAAAATGGGGCATGCTTGCTTAGGTAAGTTCGGTGACAATGCCATGTCATGGTAGGTACCATTCCACCTTCCTTGGTTCCTTCATCATTCGTACCGTTGGGGTTCGGAACACGCTCCCTGCTGCTGTTTTTCCCTTCAATTACAATCTTGGTCTGTTCAAGACAAGGGTGAATAGGTATCTTCTAGCTAGTTTAAACCTTCATGATACATCGTCGGCCACATCTTCACTTTCCATCAGGTGAGATTGTGGTCAAACTAAGTTCTATAGACTATAAAAAATCATCGAGCTGGTCTGATAATGGGGATAGAAGATGGCTGAAGATTGGATTTGTCTTCCCAAGCACTTTGGTCCTTGATGATTATAAGCTTAGCTTAGTAGAAAAAGCTTTTCTAAATATATATTTTTGATTTATTATAAATTTATTTTATTATGTGTCTACTGAGTGACTACACGTAGTGACTGACGTAACAGATTAGCGCTTCGTTGCATGGAAATAACTGGGGTAGAACAAAAAGGGTTGAATGTTATTTAGGGGACGACCCTCTGTTCCTTTATTAGGGCAAGGATAGTGGTCACACATTTGTCATCAACTGGCCGATATTAAAGTGAAAACTGCCAAGTTTTGTTTCATTTAACTTATTAACCGACATAGAAAAAATAGGAGTTTCTATAATCGGCTGTAATTATGCATGTTTTCTTTTAATTATATAAGTTCACCAATTTATCCGTCAATTGTGGAACGATTGTGATGATTCTTTCTTTAATTTTGATAATTTGCATTTTTATTTTAAAAGAGTGGTCCTGCGTTGGTCCTATATTTTTATTCCCCCTCGAGAGTAATAAATAATATAGTATTATAAGTTATATAATAATAATAATAATACTAGTAAGTACTATTTGTCATATTACTTTTGTTGTTTTTTTTTTATTAGTTACACTATTTATCCAGCAAAACTTAAAAAAAACAGTGTAAATCTATACTAATATTATAAAGAGGTACCGTTTGTGAGTTTTTAGAAGGTAATCTCTGGATCTACTGAACCGATTTCGAAAATTCTTTTACCAATAGAAAGCCAGTAATTTTTGAGTGCCATAGGCTATATATTCATATATATTAAATATATATTAATCTACCAAAACGACGCTAGGGCGATAAAAAAAATTGAACTCGTTTTTTACTTTCTATAAAATATTAGTTATTCTGTTTATTACTTACTTACTCCCATGGCTCAGCGACCTGAAGTGATTCTGTTAATATTAGTGAAATATCATTTCGAACGATTCGAACAGCGCGTGTTTATTCAGATAGGAATGTTAGAAGTTTGTTATTACATCTGCTGAGATGAAAAACTATTTTCGTTTTGCCAGAAACTGCTATTATTGCTCTCATACACATGATTTGTGGAATAAAATACGAGTGCTCGTTACGCCTGTCTTCAACCGAAGTTGTTAGAGGTGGTATTCTTATAACTATAAGTACAAGAGACGAGTGTTACTTAAGCACCAACCCATCATCGTGTTAATACACACAAGGTACGCACACAACGTTAATGTTTGCAGCTTCTTTGTAGTTTACTTGAAGTTAAATCAAGCTATTTCCGTCAGAATTTGAATACATAAACTCAAATTTCGCTTTAGTTGATCAAGTCGCGTTTTATCGGCAGTATTCTATGAAAATCTGCCAAACATCAACACTTGAGACCAGTTACAGCAAGCCATTTCCATCAGAATTTGAATACTTAAACAAAAATTCTACTTTAGTTGATCAAGTCGCGTTTTTTCGGCTGTATTTTATGAAAATCTGCCAAACATCAACACTTGAGACCTGTTAGAGCAAGCCATTTCCATCAGAATTTGAACCAGCTGAAATCTGATTCGGAGATTTTGGCGGTATAGTTATCTGAAGTCCAGTTTCAAAATTATCAATCAAGGGCTGGACTCTACCAACTGACGAAACAAAAGCCCGTATCTTTAAAGCTTGATCAGTCATTGATCTGTGCTTGAATAACGCTTTTCTAAGGCACAAACGTCACTCAAGACCTATGACTAAACTAGCTTTCATAACACGGGCCTAAGAATGCAATGCACAGTACAATAGAAAACAGATGTATGAAAAGAGCAAGCATTTTCATCTAATTTATGAAAGGAGTTTCATACAATGTTGGTTCATTGTATTGTAGAGCTTGGCTTGTTATCCTTGCTGGAGTGGGTCTTAATAAGAAGAACGAGGACTAGGTTTTGTTCATATATGGCCTAGTTAGATAATTACGCGAGATAATTACCTACCCTCCCTTTTTTTACGAGTACGCATTCAAATTTGCTGGATGTTTAGCTTCATTATGCAAGTAAGGGTAAAGTAAAATAGTAGCGTGACGATTTGCAGTTTTTGTTGCTAAAACTGACAACCAAATCAATACATTTCAGTGTATAGATAGAAAAAATATGAGCAAAGTATGTATCTAACACATATTATAAATGCCAAAGGTCGGATGTTTAGATGTTTGGTTTTTAGATGTTTGAATATTTAGAGGGATGTTTGTTACCTATTCACGCCATAACGACTGAATCGATCTGGCTGAAATTTTGCATAGATGTAGCTCTAAGTCTAGAACGACAGAAATGACCTTTAAACATTTCCATAGAAACAACGTAAGCGAACTTACGGCAAAAACTAGTTTATAATAAATCCACGTCATCTTAAATTAGCAGCTGTTAAGCGTAGGTTACTTTAAAGTTTATAGATTATTATCCAATTTAATTGTAAAATATATTTTCAAATGAAACCCGTAGCGATACTAAAGGCCCGCCCGCTCCTAACTTTTATCAAGACTTCAGTCACATTCAAGTGCTTTCACGAAAATACTTGAGATATTCTGGTAACCACTTATCACCTTTTATTTTAAGCAATCGTCGAACATAGATCTAGCTAGAGCAAGCGAACTAAATCGTCAGTATACGCAATAATTTGTTTGTTATATTATTATAAGGTGTAAGGTTATGATATGTGGTATAAAAAGAACTTTGTTCGTCCTCGACAGCCTATAATGGTCCACTGCTGGACGCAGGCTTCTGATTTATTATTTCATGAGGGGTAATGCCCAAAATCCCCACGCTGGTCATGTGCGTTAGGGATCGCAGTTCGGAACAGAACTTCCAGAACTTTGTTCATGGGTTCATATATGTGTAAGAAATTATATTTTTCAATATTACTAGGCAGGAACGCAAACCCCTCCCCCGGCACATTGATTATTACCAAATTATACAAACCTACACACATGAAGTGGATTTTTTTATAGTGTTGGAATTGGAATCAGCCTAGGGTTCCGTAGGGTGGTTTTTCCTTTGCGTGTCAAAGTAGATAAGGGAAACATATTCCATGCTACGCACCTTGTTCACTATCATATATTTGCTGCCAAATAATTTTAGATCAGAAAATACAGTAGCATTTACTGTCCAGTATTAAAATGTGCCTAAAGCACCAAATTTAGAACTAATGAAAAACGGACATAAAATTTGAAGTTATACAACAACTAGCCGCTTCCAGCGGCTTTGCACCTATCAAATAGCCTTTATCGGTCCCAGATATACCATTTACCTCCCTGCTAAATTTCATTAAGATCTGTTCAGCCGTTTAGGTGTGAAAAGGTAACAGACAGATAGATGGACAGACTGAGTTACTTTCAAATTCATAATGTTAGGGACTCGGGTTAAAGTTAATTTAAACAGCCACGACAAGAACACGTTATAATATTACTATTCAAGTAAATTAGCTACAGGCCGCAGCTTTGAACGAGTTTTTACGGTATTAAAAGCATATTTATTTATTAGTCTTCCACAAGTGGACAAAAATTGAAGGGGACACCAACCACCAGTCTATAACACCTTATTTCTTATTTGATAATAATTATTATTTATAAACCTGTGCATAGTTTATAATTCCGTTAAATAGTTTAAAATTTTCAATAAATAACAAACATCCAAACATGTTAACAAGTCTCATTATCATAGCATATAGATATAATAGTACTAACAATGCATAACCGGTCAATTAGTTGTCAAGCAACAAAAAAATACAAATATATACAACTACATCTTCAATCTATTTTGTACCTACCAACCAACTTACCTAGAAAGCTTTTAATAAATTAACTTTAATAAAAGAAATGAGTTTAGTTAGATAAGACGATATGTTTTTTCGCAAAGTCAATAACAATAGAGTAGACTAGAGACCATCCCTTGTAAAAGTGCGTTCATGGGCAGGGCAAGTTCATTGACCCCAAGGCGCAGACGTAGCTTTTTCGCGTCTCGCCCTACATGCCGCCCGCCCATGCACTTATGACATTTATTGCCGAGCTAGAGCCAGATCTACGCAATTTTACAGGACTCTAAGAGTTATTCACACTAAACGGTTCGTGGCCCTGAAACTCGAAGGTGACATCGTCGAATAATGAACCCAGAATTTTGAACCCGAAATCGTGCTCAAGGACGCGTAGGAGAAAAGTGCTCTCCTTGCAAGTGTTTATTATCTACCCTAGCTAGCCTTGCTACTTTACGATCTCTTGAAAATAACACTTCTAAAATTCAAACGAACATTTTAAATGAAGGAAAATGTCTGGGTTTTGTTAGGAATCGCCAACGCTAGGCGGACTTCCTTTGTCCTTTTAAGCGATGGTTGTTTGACTGGAGTTCTGCTTGTGTGGCGAGACGGCCCTGCTGGCACTTTCGCTTTCCCACCACAAAAGCTAACCTACCCAGTACCTACTAGCTGTTATTCTGTAAGCTAACCGTAACTTGAACATAACACGTACCTTGGCAGGTAGCATGGATACATAATACCCAAACCATTAGTTTTACGATACCACAGCGCAACTGTGTAAGACAGGAAAACAATATAAACCACTTGAATGCAACTCTTTAAAACTTCCGGAATAATTTATTTTGTTAAGTATTTCATTAACCTACTTTAGTGTGTTTCAATTGTTAAGGACTTTTGTAACGCTGTAAAGATAATGCAGAAAGTACTTAAAATCTAAGTAGATTTCAACAAACATCACCAAGAAAACAAACACAAAGAGAAACGAACAGTCAAATTAGTACCAATTGGTGCTGCATTATGTAGAGTAGTTTCAATAAAGATCGATTTTCAATTTGTCGATCAATATCCATAGCATTCAGACGCAATAGACGGTTAATCGATGAACAATAAGGACTGGGAATAGGACTCTTTGAAGCCTTCTGAGAACTGCGAACAACAATTCAAGCGAACGAACTACGTCTTTTGGATGTGAGAGTGGAGCTGATAATATTATTAGAATTCCCTTGTCTTAAAGGCTTTATTGTTGAGAAAAATAATATTGTTTAGTAAGTTAGTTTAACCAACTCTCTAATCCAGGAATGGCAACAACGAAATAATAAATAATGCTTTAAGCTAAGCAGGGCTTGTGTTTTGGGAACTCGAAAGCTGGCATACTTTATTTAATACAAAATATGACAGTCATCTATAAAAGTATCATATAAACATATATGTATATATGTGTAATATAAGTGGATGATTGATTATTTACAAAAAAATATAAGTCAATATTTCTGTTATATATGATCTGCAGAAATTTGTTCCGTTGGTCTGGGTGTTTTCTATGTATAATAAAAATATCTATCTATGTAATGTATAATATTACGTATATCAGTTATCTAGTACCCATAACACAAGCTCTGCTTACCTTGGGGCTAGATAATGCTGTGTGAATTGTCCAGCATTATTTATTTATTTATGTTTTATAATACAGAGAAAACATCCAGAACACCCGGAACAAATATCTGGAGTTCGTACGATCATTTGTCAAATATATAGCACAAAAAGTGACGTATCTAACCAAGCACTTATCTCGGACACTAGGTTTGCTTCACTCTCGTAAGACATTACCGCAAATGCGTAATAGGTGTGACACAAGAAAAACCTACTTTCTTTTAATATCTACTACGTTAAGTACCTAATAAAATAATTACTACTTTTTTATTAAGATAAGTCATTTATGTTCAAACATCAACAGACTATAGCGCATGTTGAAATCAATTAAGCTGATCTTTGCGTATAAAAAGATTATTAAGAAATAACTCGAGCAATGAGATATTGCAAAAATTTGAAGTTGCTTGTATACTAACGGCAATAACCCAATATGACGACCTCTGTGGCGCGGTGGGCAAAGGTCCGCACGTCCTACGTCGCACGAGGTTGGGGTTCGATTCCCGCTTTGGGGCAAATGTTTATATAATCTCCCTCCGCCCGGAGCGCGAAACCTTGATGGTAAAATCAAAATCAGTTTTAGTCGTAGGTTTTAGTAGTTAACTGATATTTTTTACATATTCTTGACACCTATGTTTCGTACTTTATTATTGATATGTTCGAACGATTAGGCCTACGTTACGTATTTTCATTGGGAAATTTGATAACTTTGAAATAGTAAAATGTTTAAAAAATTTAGCCTTCTTTAAAATTATTACTGATTAATTTCCCTTCGGAGCGAGATTCTATTGGACTGTTCTAATTTAACACTTTCATGGCCCAAGTCGCAGAAGTCGATCTAAAGCTCCGTGTAGCGTGGCTGGGCAGTGAATGCGTTATACATAAAATATAACAATACATTTAATGCAAACGCAAAGTTAAGCAAAAATAGTTATTCTTAATAAGGATTTTCTGGATCAATCGCCCGCGAGCTATTTTAGTAGGTAATAGCGATAACCACGCTACCTAACATAACGACTACAGCATGGGGCTTTATACCTCAAGATCCGCAATAATGTTAGGGCGTTATTGTAAACAAAAGCTGCCAGAACCTAATCCAACATACACTTACTTACATAGGAAGTACTTACCAGTTTATAAGAGTCAAGGCGCTTAGAATAGAACTAAACCCCGAGTTCTTGACGATAGTAACGTAGACGTGATCGTGAAGTGTCGTATTTGTATGGGATTTACGTAGTTCCCTGTCCGCAGAAAAGAGAAGAGAAACTTTACCTATGAAAAAACGATACGTCACGATCACTTTGATAGAATCAACTAAATAAACTAAGGACTCTGATCTATTAAAACAGTCATGATTATTATTTAGGCACGTCTCGAGATTGTGAGATATGGCCATGATATCAACCAACGGCTAATTATTTTGTGCTCCGCACGTACTGAAACTACGAGTACATATGTCCGGGTAAACTGTTTCGCATTTATAATAAGGCGTTATTTATAATTAACATTCAAAGTTACGTATTTATTCTCTACGTCCAGGACTGTCCTTTTAAAAAGATCGATTGCTGATCGCCCGCCACCCATGGTGCTGCTATCCTGCAATCCAGATTCCCTTTGTCCGATTCCCGTGGCAGATGCCGCGCACTGAATACGTAATCGAAAACCACAATGCATGTCTCACATCATTATGCAATGCAATGCATAAAAAATAATCGCGGCCTAGTGCGCTTTTAGGTATATGTTTTTATATGCTTCCGCGTGAGGACGCTTTGCCGCATATTTGGATGATTGGAGCGTTATCTACAGCATGGATATTATGCAAACCTTATCAATTATACAACTGGTATAGTACCTACGCCTTGTGTTCAATTTATTATTTATGCGCTAACCTGATTTGCAAATCAAGTCCAGTTTCAAGAGAATTCCTAAGCTAGTCTCACGACTTGTTCGATCTCAAATGTCTCCGTATGGTTATGAATGACATCACCGTTGTAAAGAGTTTTGAACTCGCTTGTAATAGTAAAGTAGCACAGCACGTGTGTTGTTTGTATGATAAGCCTTGCTAGATAAAACAGTTGGTGATCTTCTGTCGGTAAGAGACAAAGCGGAGCTAATCTTCTGACTGTATTCATGAGGACGTGAAACAACGTATTATTGTGCTCACTACAAAGCTAACGAGACACAAGGTTGGGTGGAGTTGTTTGTTGAGCCTGTGAACATAGTCGGCCAACTGCTATGTTATCGTTATTGTGGTTATCCTTCTTTTCATGAGTCCTTTCAGTGCGCTTACCGACAATATTTATCTTTGGACGTTCGACTACAAACATATCATTGAAGAATTACGGGGTAGGTATGTGATAACGGGAGAACGGAAGTGTGAAATACAGAGCTTGTTTGTAGATAGATACTTAGAGAAACAATGGATATCGTGTTACCTTATCCAATGTAGAGTCTGGTGCAATATGTCACTGTGATACATAACTCACTAATATTTATTCTGTGTTGTGGTCGGATAACGTAATCACGTATCGCGTGAAAGCGTAGGACATGTGCTTTTGTTTAATTTAAACAGCGCTATTAATACGTGTGCTAAATGACAACTAGCCGTGTTGAAATTCTACACCAAACATAAATGAAGAAATGTAATGACTCAACGTTATAAAGGACTTTACGACCTGTTTATTATGTAGCTAGCTACTTATGAGCTACTTATGAGTTGAAATTGGCGGAAAACGGAAAACCGACGACCGACGACGACGCGCGACGGTCTAAGTCTAACTTGGTAGTCCACAAAGTAAGACAATAAACAAAAAACAAGATCATCAGCTATGAGTTGAAATGAGGATCAAAACTAAGCTAGGCTACAACGCTTAATGATTATCTTCGTAACTTACGATCTACAAACGTTTGATGTTTTAAATGGAGGCGTGTAGACGGGCGGAGAGAGACCGATCTATCCGCCGATGAAATAAAATTAAGAGCCCTTAATTTTTCATGACGTCTGAAGACTTAATAAGATGAGAAGATAGTACCGTTTTCATATAAGGCAATCTTATCTTGAATGGCAGGTGCAGCCTTGCGTATTCTTGCTTCGCACATAGCGGGGACTGCGGTGGACGACAAAGGCAAAGTGCCTCGATACGAAGCCGGGAACGTGTCACGGCCACCTAACAGGATTAATACCTGCCTGCCCTACTGCGCAGGTAAACTAGTGAACTGTCGGCTTATGCAGGCCGCATATAAGTAAGAATTATTCTCTATAAATCTAACAAAAAGGTATGAGTTTTATGTACCTAATATCTACATAAATACTTAAAGAAACGTATGTATAATACGTCGGCTTTCTTCGTAGACGATTGTACCTGCACCAGGAGTAAAAAATTCTCAAATTTTAGATGTAGGTACCTAGTATTCTCAAATTTTAGATGTACCAGGTAGTGAGTTTGTAAGTATTTGTGCGTGTACGGTGGCGGTTGAAGTTAGTGCTAGCCTTGACGCCGGATCTCAGCTCTGATTGTTTATCATAGCCTGATGTGCGACCGAGAATCCATGTTTGGAAATTGGCGGGATTCATCTTTAATTAAGTAGTCAGTTAAGTATAGGTACTTAGAGTTGCTCATTAGATACAATGTACATGTACCTAGTAGGTGGGCAGTTTTTACTAAGGTTGTTGCTAGATCTCCTTTTTTTCGAAATTCCTTGCTTTTCTCATCTATCTAAACTAAAATTTAAATTGGTATATTCGATTAGGTACAATAAAAAGATTCTAAAGAAAATTAAATAAATATCAACAATATTTTTTATAAATTCGTCTTCAACATCAAATGAGAATTTTGTGTTTTTGATGATATGAATTTAAAATTCGAAAAAAATATGTTGTTTATTAAGCAGTTACATTAGAATTACATAAATCTTAGGTGGTGGTTTTTTTAAAATAAATACCTCGTGATCTTTTTATCTTCAAACATTCTAGAAAAAAATATTTTTGAAACTCACCAGTGAAATAAAATCCGGCGGTATTTTCACTAAAATGCTCTAATTTTCGTTCAGTACAACGTGTAATTATTTTACTAATGAAACACTAGGGAAATTTACATACAGTTTATCGTAAAAAATGATCGTTCGATTTTTACGCACAACCAAACCAAACTACAGAACTAAGCGGACTTCATTCCGCTCTTGACTCTTCACTCGATTTGATTGGTAAACAAAAAACTTCCTCTTCTTGCAGCGCGCGCATATAGGTGCTGGTGCTGCCATGGGAAAAAAATATCCTGTTGCTATCAGTATCACTCTTAGTTGGTTATTTTGTCAAAGGTATCACTCGCTCGCGCATAGGAATATCTGTAGTTGCGGAACCCTACGACAAGACAAGTAGGTTTTGAGACAAGTTTTATGGTGCCAAAATAAAGGTTCATACAACTTAATAGCTGACTATCTCTCATTCCGCGATACTTTCCCTCATTTGAATATGGAGTGGTTCGTCCTTAGAGCGAAATATTCTCAGTAGAAAAACGTTGACAACGCAAATCGTCATGGGAGCAACACGTCCTCAATTGAAAAGGCATTGCCTTTGCAAAGCGAAATGACTTTACTGTCAAACGGCCACTCTTTAAAAAGTCACGAAAGCAAAACCTCATCAATTCATAACGCGCTTCCAAGAAAGTGAGTAAGATATTGTGTTTAAGGTGAAGTAGGTCCCAAAAACCACGTTTTGACTGTACGGAAAACCAATTTTATGTCAATAGAACACTATTTTTTTTTATATTTTTTGATATTGTGCATTAAAAGTGTAGGATTTTAGTTAGTAAATAAGGGAGTCGAAACTCGATTGACTCAACTTGACTCGATAAAAAAATCGCATATTTTCCTCTAAATTTTCATTTTTACTAGGTACGAATAACCAGTTTCATTTGTTAGTTAATTAACATATTTTTAATAAAATATCGTCTAAAAAATACTTGAATATACATTTTAGACGATTATGGTTTTATTTTTTTGCAAAAGAGTACGTATTATTTTAGAGCAATAACAAATGTATTAATAAAAAGCAGTGAAATTGCGCACCGGCCGGCTCTTGCCTCTCGTTCTTGCCTTCGCGCGGTGTTCGCTCGTCCTTGTCTCGAAATCGTGAACCTACTTCGCCTTAATGCCAATATTTATAAGCAGTTCTTTAATAAAGTCATTGTTTTACAACTTTATTGAGCCCATATTAACTAGTCCAATGCTGGACAGAGGCGTCCCCTAAAGAGCGCTTTACTTTAACACCCTGTCTTCAGTTTGCTGCATCCAGCATCTACATGCAGTCTATCGCATCGCAGGTCGTTATTCCACCTGGCCGAAGAGCGTCATATACTACTAAGACAATTCCATAGCATTCACAACCCTTCGAAAAAACTCTAAAATCAACCATTTTACATTGATAGTTCTTTCGTAATACTTTCTGCGTTCATGACCTTTTTATTTAATGGCGACTTGCTGAAAGGACGTTTTCAATTGCGGACGAGTTGCTTCCTGGTCTATCTTCCTCGTGGTCGATTTCGTTCGACGGCCGTTATTAGTTAGAGGACTATTAACTTCAAGGACTTTGTGCATTGAGAACCAACCGCTCCGTAACTCCGTATTCCCTCATTTGACTAATTTTCCTGGACTACAACATTTCGACTACCTACACAGTCCTACACGAAATACGGTTAAGGTGGTTCGTCACGGGTTAGCGAGAGATTTTTTTGTGGATTTTATCTGCGTTAAAAATTACACTCAAACAATAGAGAAAATCAACTTTGATTCATTTTTTTGGGGAGAATTTGGCAAAATGTAGATTTTTAGCACATAATTTAGTATTTTCTGAAATGCTAAAAAAATCCAGTAAATTATTATTGAAGTTGGTCGACGCCTTAGACAATTTAACCCGCGTCAAAGGTCGACGCTGACAGAGAGTATCAAAAAGTGTGCCTCGCAAACATTGATGTATGAAGGGGATCTTTTTTTTTCATTGCACGAAAAGTACAAGAAGAAGTGCTTAAACATTACTTGACTCTTGACTGCGCTGACTTGACTTTGACAATTATGTAAAAGAAAAGAAGTTACGTTCTGTCAGCGTGTCAATGTCAACTGGATCTAATCAAAATTCAATTTTATCAACCTCGAAGAATTTTATAGAATTTTACTTTTCTGAAACCACCTCAATGGATTGTAATTTTCTTAGATTAGCTTCCAACACTTACAAGGTAAGGGAGATTTCTGAATACATCCGTAATATCTTGCGGTATAAATCGATCGTCTCATCCATCAGCCAGCAGATTCATCTGCCGCCGCTAGATCAGTGTTGTGGATCAAAGTACTGGATTTTTTGAACTTTAGCCCATCTCGTTCTACTTCTGTACTAAAGCCTCAACCAAACCTTAAAAAAGGTATCTTCACCTATTATAGCGGAAACTTACTTTACAGGTTGTTGGACTTAGAATATTCTACAGACATGCCTCCCATGATGCGGATTTGACTGTGATAGGTGCTGGGCCTGGTGGCTATGTTGCAGCTATCAAAGCTGCCCAATTGGGCATGAAGGTATCTCATCATTTTGTGGACTTAAAATAATAAAAACCATATCGACGATGAAGTATCAATATCTTCTATCTCAATTTTTTCGATTTTTTTTTTATTTCACCAATCGATGCATTTTTTCATTCTCTATCTCCTGATAAAAACACACGAATTTCGACTTAAAAACAACGGAAATACGGATCAAATGAAAATAATACTAACTCCGTTAGTTTCAAATCATGCTGGAAATACCTACTATCTGTATTGAAGAAATACCTCCTATCTCATTATTGTGTGACTTATGCTGTGAATACCTCCTATCTCCTAGAGGCGCGTGCGAACCTGTTCGACGTTTCTGTACTAGATATTATTATCAGGGAGGGGGTGTGGTCCGCGCGGAAGTTTGCCCCGCGCGGACCTTCCCCCGCTCCCCAGATGCACTGTGACGCCACCTTATGATGTCGAACACGTTAATTTTGATTTTGTCAAAAATTATGCTGATCCTGACACTTGGGTATACAAAAGCATTCGTCCAGAGTCCAGGGCGTAAAGCAGGTGATCCTCAAGTGGTCGACATAAGAGCAATTCAGTACAATCCAGTTTAACATTATTGGTCAAGTTAAACTTTGATGACGATTGGATGGAGCTTCCACAAAGACCCAGACCACTTTGACAAGTAAGTTATTCGCAGCTTAATACGGTTACATGTTATAATAACTAAAGCTATTTTAACTACTTTCGAGATAGCTACGGTCGATTCACCAATGTTCTGTTCATAATGCATATTGGCCGACTCAAGTACTGTTTAAATAACATAATTTTTATTAAACTAAAATTAATCGCACTAACGAACGATCAATCTAATGATTTTTTAAAATATTGGACGTTTGCACTATGTATGAAATATCTAATGGACAACTCGCCTACAGTTTATCAATGCAGCGCACCGCGCTGGATTTTTTCTTAAATGAGGGTGCCTCTTTTGTGAAAACGTCGTTTTTACGTTGTTTTTTTTTTGGTTGCATCTAGCATCGCGATAGCTCCGGCACTGTGGGAAGTGCAGCCTCTCCGCCATTGCGTAACAAGGGACAGGCACCTCTGCTCACCTCCGCAGCTTCGGCTTTTTGGTCGCCTTCGGCGACCAGCCTCACTCCCTGCGCGCCTCCGGCTTATTAAATACACTCTAGGGGCGCCACGCACAAGACCACGTAGGGTCGGGGTACTCTGTGTCGGATCCGCCACTCAAATTGAACCTAATCAACTCTTATAGGAATGCTCTGTATCGGGTAGTTCTTTTTCCTGAGGATAAACTTAGATAAGAGAAGTTCGTGTTTTTTTTACTCTTATTTTGTCTATAAATATTGACCAAAGATCAGTAGGTGAGAGTCCATTATTTCAATCAACCTTAGGTTACGTGAACCTTAGGTGAATTGTAGTTGTTCAAACCGTAGATGAATAAACCATAGGTGAATTCTCCTTTATAGATATCGTTCATTAGTTTTAGCAAAATTCTATGGAACGATCTGTAAGTATATTAAACAGTAGGTCTTTTGACCGTAGTTATTACAAAAATAGTTGGATTATGTTTAGTTATTATAATATGTAACCCTTAATGCTAGTCCTCTCCCGATCAAAGGCACAAAATTAAACCATCTACTAAAAACTGCAGCTAAAAACTGTTCTGCCAAGAGACTGCCACCATTTTTACGACACTTTGCCATATTTACAATAAGTAGCTTTATGGGAAAGCGTCAAAATATTTCTATTATTATGTTTGTCTTTTCGAGCAGATATTACTTTGTTTTTGGTATAGTTTATCTATTGTTGTTCACTTGCAAAGTATTTATTTTTCATGCGAATATGCTAAATGTTTTTAGGAAGGCGGTACCGCCAATTGTTAATTTCTTATTTTTGATAGTTTTATCATATTGTAACTTTTTTATTACTTTACTGCTGACACCTGCCTACCAAGGCAAATATTTTGTATAATATTTTGTTTGCTGTTTATGAGTCGCTGTATAAATGATTAAAAGATGTTTAACTTGTTATTTTGAAAAATAACTACTTTAAAAAAAAAAAACTCTTTGTAATTCCTCCTATCAAAATCATTAATTCATCCTAAATAGAATCAATACCTCCTATGTCTGATTATCTTCTTAATTAGATATCCTACTCATAATTCACTAATACTAATATAATTGCCTCCAAAATAAGCTTCTTTTTGCATTAAAAAAATCTGATAATTGTAAACAAAATAAAAATTATTATGTTTTTTTCGCTTCCTGTAAAGTTGCTGATTTTGAGATAGGAGATATTGATACTTCATCGTCGATATTATACCATGACGACCTCTGTGGCGCGGTGGGCGAAGGTCTGCCTGCGACTCAGGAGGTGCGGGTTCGATTCCCGCCTTGGGCCAAATGTTTGTACAATCTGCAGGTATTTGTTATCGGGTGTTCTGGTCGTTTTCTATGTATAATAAAAAATATCTATCTATAGTAATGTATTATGTATATCAGTTATCTAGTACCCATAACACAAGCTCTGCTTAGCTTGGGGCTAGATGAATGTTGTGTGAATTGTCTAGCATTATTTATTTATTTAATTTTGCCCAAGGACACTTTCCTTTTTGACTTTGCCTCAAAACTAAATAATTTAACTTTCGGTCATCAACCTGAACAGAAACCCAAAGTTTTCATTAAAAAGGGCAGTGACACTTGTCCAAGCTCACTGACTTTGGTCACAAAACTAAATCAATCAACTTTTGGTCATCAACCCTAGGGAAAACCAGTATATTCACTGGTGAGGTTAGTCACCTTGAGTGCAAAGTTTTCTGACCTTGACCTAAAAACTTTTGAATTTAATTACGTGTTTTGATCCCATCATAAACCTACTTTTCCCTCAAAAAAGGTCAGAGACCTTGAGGTCACTGATCTCCACGTAAAAGGTCAATGACCTTGACCATTTGTCGTGTAAGCACAGCAGCAGTAGCGGCGTTAGGGTGGGGCGCGGTTGGGCGACCGCCCAGGGCGCCGGATATAAAGGGGCGCCGCAGGCGCCCCTTTATTTCCTCTCGCTCATTGAGCGAGGCCTACTTACTCGTAAATTCCCTAAATTTAGCGAAAAAATCGTTATGTTCTCTCCTGGCGAGACGATTCGTGACCACTCGTGAGAAATGCTTATAGACGTGGCTCAAGAGTGTGATGGGTCTGTAGTTTTTAAGAAGGGTATTATCTCCCTTCTTAAAAAAGAGCACCACCAAACTCCCGCTCCACGCCTTTGGAGTTCTCCCACTGTGAAGAACGGCGTTAAATAGGCTCTGAAGCTCCTGCAAAACAGGGGCTCCTCCTGCCTTCAGAAGCTCTGAAGTAATGCCGTCTTCACCGGGGGCTTTTCTATTATTTAGCTGTCTCAGTGCCATCACGATCTCGTCTTGACTGATGTCTGGCAGTTCGTCGGTGTAGTGGCATGTCAGGGTGGCTCGTGAATCGTGGTCGTCCCGTTGGGCACGAGGGGCATGCGCAGCGTATAAACGGCCATAGAAATCCTCTATCTCAGCAGAGATCTCCGGCTTCGACAATACGGTCCTCCCATCGTGCGTTTTAAGCTTCGTTAGGTGGCTCCTGCCAAGCTGCTGAGTGAATACTTTGGACCCTCGGTTTCGCTCTATTGCCTCTTCAATGAAGCGTGTGTTGGAGCTCCGAAGGTCGCGCCGTACCATCTTCGCAATTCGCTTGTTCAGGTCTGACCTCTCTGACGAAGTCGCCTGGGTGGTTTCCCGTCTTCTTGTCATCAACCCGAGAGTCTCGTCCGAGAGTTTGGATTTCTTGCCAGTACGCTGCTTTTTACAAAACATGATGCCCTCTTTCCTCAGCGTTTCGACCAGATTGTGCAGGGTCTTGTCAGCGTCATCAGTGGGTTCCAAGGCAACAAATCTATCCCCGAGAAGCTGCTGGAACTTCTCGGTGCCCGCCATGATTTGGATTGTGTTAGGTCGGAGCGTGGACTTCATCAGACGGTTTCTTTCAAGCTTCAAGTTGATATTCAGAGAGCCTCGGAGGAGTCGGTGATCAGATCCGGTATTGAACCTGTTGATCACTGAGACATCTCTGAATATGTGCTTGCTATCCGTCATGATGAAGTCGATCTCATTTTTAGTCACAGTGTCGGGGCTTCGCCATGTCCACTTCCTTTGAGGCTGCTTTTTAAAGAAAGAGTTCATTAAGAAAAGCTCCTCTTTCTCAAGGAAGTTGACAAGCATTTGCCCCCTGTGATTCCTAACTCCATAACCATGCGGGCCTATTCGGGATTCGTTGCCATTCTGGGTTCCCACCTTGCCGTTAAAGTCCCCCATAAAAACGTTGAAGTGGGCCTTAGTGGTGTTATGCAAGGCTTTGGATATGTCTTCATACATATCCTCCACTTCATCATCCGAGTGTGCCGAGGTCGGTGCGTAGACCTGAATTACCTTCATGCTATACCGTTTGGATAGCCGAAGGATCAGGTACGCTACCCTGGTCGACACACTGGAGATTTCTTGGACGTTGTTAGAGGGCCTTATTGACGAGGAAACCTACGCCACCCTGCGATGTTTTATCACCCTCGCGAAAGTAGAGAAGATGGCCCGAGTCTAGGGTTACGGTGTCCTCCCCCTCTCTGCGGACTTCACATAACCCCAGAACATGCCATTTAATGTTCTCTAACTCCACTTCCAACTGCGCTAGATGTTGGTCAAGCCTCAGAGTTCGTCCGTTGTACGTTGCCAGGGTCAGTTGTTGTTGGCAGCCTGAGGTAGCCCGGTGATTCCTAGCACCCCTTGCCCCGCCGTTACCATGGCCGCTGCCATGGCCTGGAATAGCGAGGCGGCCGGGAACTGGGGGCCATTTTTTGGTTCCTTGCATCATTGAGGGGTAATGCCCATAATGCCCACGCTGGGCATGCGGGTTGAGGATCGCAGTTCAGTGGTCGGATTGTTATGCAAGGGGCGCTGCTGCCCACCCCCTGGTTTGTGTCCCTTAGTCGCCTCCTAAGACACCCACGGGAAGAGTTGGGGTGCTATTCTATAGCCGCCAGAATTCGCCGACAGAAAGGCTAGAAAAGTCAAGTTTTATTAGTTTTTTTAAACAAATGGTTATTTCTTTTAATATGTAAATGGTAATTTCATTATATCTTTTTCCTTTTTTCATATGGGTTTGGGGCGCCGTATAAATCTCGCCCAGGGCGCTGGTAGTGCTAAAACCGGCACTGCACAGCAGCCTATACCCCTGTCAGGATGCAACAATTATTTTTGGTTCTCACTTGTTGCATTGATAACTTTACTTGATAGGTACTTATTATTACTAGAATTATAATTAATATAGAATAGAAATGCCATGTTTAAACTAAGTATTGATTAAATATGATTAAAATAAATAATAATTGAATTTCATACTCTCTACACAAAAACGTACACACTTTGTATGAAAAAAAAACACGTTGCCATACAGTCTTACACTTGACTCATTACTGACACATATTAATGACTCACACATACTACACACTGAACTACACACTGAGTCATCTTTAGTTAGGTCAATAGTTTGCTTTGTGTGTAAGCAGCAGCCTGCGACAGAAACTTGGCCTGAGGACGATTCAGTGGATACTTACTTACAAATCTCGTCTTTAATTTTACTGTATTGATATGGTATGACTGTAATAATATTATTAAACTTTCACCTTTATAATATAAGTAGGTAATATTAGTAGCACTATGTGTATTGTATTGTATTAGTAGCACTATCTAAATGCTATCGATAGATAATGTCTATATTGCACCATCAGTCTATTTACAATATTTAATTAAACATAATCATCGTAACACGCAAAAAGGGCCCACCTGTGGCCAAGTTGCGGAAACCAGTCCAGGAACAAGTAAACATAAACTTAATACTAAAAAAAAAAAAAAAAAAAAAGAGAGTGACAGACAGAGAAACATGCGCACGCCGCCGTACGGCTTATAATAGCTTACTATAGCAAAAAGTGTCGTTACAACTTTTCGTGAGAATTTTTTCCGTCCAGCCCCCTTTCACAACGCGCGATAAGGAACTTAGTTCCAATATAACTATAATAATTGACAAAAGTAGATTTTTCACATTTAACAATGAGTGGTTTCTTATAGGTAATTTCTGTTGAAATGGCACCGACACTAGGTGGAACATGCCTGAATGTTGGCTGCATCCCTTCAAAGGCTCTTTTGCACAACTCCCACTTATACCACATGGCCAAACATGACTTCAAAAACAGAGGCATTGAACTTGGCAGTATCAAGATGAACTTCGATACATTGATGAAGTACAAAGTAAATGCTGTGAAAGCCCTAACAGGTGGCATAGCTATGCTTTTTAATAAGAATAAGGTACATATAAAGAACCTGCAAATGATTGATTTACATGTACTCCTATGTTGTTATTGTTAATTCTTGTAGAGCTTAATTCTGCTTGTAAATTTAGTTGATTATTTTATTCATGAACATCTATTACATTATGGAATAACCTAGAACCTTAGATGGTAACATTATCAAAAATAAATTAAAAAGATGGTTAGAATCAAATGCAATTATTAGAGAATTTTTTGATGGTCCCCCAGTAATTATAAGTTTGTGTTATTATTAAATAAATTGACATCTAAACACATAGGTACCCAATAAAGGTATACTTAGATTTAAAGATTTCATTTTTAAAACTAAACCATTAAATTTAAAACTGCATTGTATGTCTATTGTTGAAACTGTACACTTTTTATACTTAAGATCTTTTTTGTACAACAGTAAACATATTTCGGAGATCTATTTCTAGATTCTAATCCTAATTTCAGGTCAAGCTGCTGCGAGGTGTTGGTACAATAACTGCACCCAACAAAGTCACAGTCAAAGGCGACACTATCAATACCAAAAACATTATGATCGCTACTGGATCCGAAGTTACTCCCTTCCCTGGAGTGACGGTAAGTTATTTTTCACCTCACAACATCGGAAAGATTCTGTTTGTCATTAGAAATCTGTTGCAAAAGTGGATTTTTCCGCTAGCGTGGAAAGAGTTTTTAAAAATCGAACCTTCTATAACATACTTTTCTATACCGCAAGTCCAATGAAAATGCACTTTAAATCTTTTTCATATCAGTGCGCCAACCTCGTTTCTTTGAATAATCGCACTGGCCAGCCACAGGTGACAGCACTGGACTGAAAAAAAAAATAGAAACAAAGTTTTCTTCTCATTATTCAATTCAACTTTCATAATTTGATAATTTCGATAATTTGTTTTGAAAATCGGCCAGCATCGACGATGATATAAAATTAACACCTCCACTCCTCGCAGTTAGTGCAAGGGGTAAATAATGCCGAATTGAGCTTTCGACCGGAAAAATCGCGTGAAACTTTAAATTAATAAATGAGCTGTTTTTTGGCACCTAGCGTTTTCTCCTCGCTGTAGTGAGTTAAAAAATTGTGTGTTTCGCTCGCTACGCTCAGAATTCAATAGAAGCACCAAAAACCAACTTTGCAGCTTTGCATAACAAATAACTATTAAAGATTGTTAAAGCCATTATTAGCTAGATAATTGGCGCTAGTGCGCCTCGGGTTACCGTCTTAAGCCATCAGCCGTACTGCAATTGTGAAATGATGTTTCTGCTAGGCTTGGTCACGCGGCTAGCAGAAAAATCAAACAATATTTTTTTATATTAGGGCCCGACCACGTCTACTTGTAGCAAATAGCATAAAATATATTCCCACCCGTATACTGTTACTTTGTTTACAGTTTGACCAGACTTCTATCGTTGATTCCACGGGAGCTCTGTCTCTGAAATCGGTGCCTAAAACGATGATGGTAATCGGCGCTGGAGTTATTGGTCTAGAGCTGGGCTCCGTGTATCAGAGACTTGGTGCCTCTGTCACTGCTATTGAATTCCTCGGAACTGTTGGAGGTACGTACTCAACAATCCTTTCCATAACTATGCTAGATAAGTACGAAATATTAAAACGAATGAAAACGAATGACGCAAGTTCTGTATTTTTTTTATGTATGTTTTGTAAATGTCGCATCACATAGGTACATACCTCTGTTATTGGTTCTCTAAGCAAACCGCATATGCATGTTCTCTGCTGGCTGCGGCTGGTGGACCAGCCCTACCGTGAGTGTCCATGTCTCAGCTCCGTAGGTCATGACGGGTAGAACGCCTCGGAGGAGTCGGTGATCAGATCCGGTATTGAACCTGTTGATCACTGACACATCTCTGAATATGTGCTTGCTATCCGTCATGATGAAGTCGATCTCATTTTTAGTCACAGTGTCGGGGCTTCGCCATATCTACTTCCTTTGAGGCTGCTTCTTAAAGAAGGAGTTCATAGAATAGCTCCTCCTTCTCAAGGAAGTTATCAAGCATTTGCCCCCTGTGATTCCTAACTCCATAACCATGCGGGCCTGTGAAAATTTCAACTGCCTTACTATCACGGTTCATGAGATACAGCCTGGTGAAAGACGGACATCAGATGGACAGGGAGTCTTAGTACTTAATAGGGTCCCGTTTTTACTCTTTGGGTACGGAACCCTAAAAAACAGATATAACCGTAGATAAAACCATTTTAGGTGTCGGTATCGACGGCGAAGTGTCAAAAAGCTTACAGAAAATTCTAGCCAAGGAAGGCATGAAGTTCAAACTCAGCACAAAGGTCATGGGAGTCAAGAAGGATGGAAGCGGGGTCAAGATCGATGTGGAATCAGTCAAAGGCGGCAAAAAAGAAACGGTGAGTCTACTGTTATTTATGTTAAAAGTATTAAGGGCGTATTAATCACTTACGACGCCATTTTGTGAAAAGTATAGGCATAGCATTTCGCGTTCATAGGAACGGGACAGAGCGGCGCGGCGACGTCAGCGCAAAAGTCAAGTTATTGCTGGTTATCTATAAATTTGGAAATTATTTTCTTAAAAAAACGAAGGTTCCCTTGTTATTGTATTATTTAAAACGGTGATGATAATGAGAAAAATGGTAGTAACTAAGGAAAAAATATGTAGGATATATTGCACAATTATTTCTTATATTAGGTACAAATAATTTGTTTTCAACGAAGTGCGTGCTTTTTCGATAAAGACTTGAGAAAAATGTTTTAACGTAACCCAATTGACGTCAATTCACATACATCCACGCCGCCGATAGGATAGGTCAGCCGTGCGTCCACTGCTGTACCTATTCGGAATCGGAGCGTACGCAGCGTCGGTATTTTCAATAATATATTTATATATATTTTCCATACCCTATGGGCGTCTACTGGTTTCGGATTTAGCATGGGCATTAGCGTGTTTGCCGATGACGTCATCGTCAGATATACCTCTTTGGCATCTTTATCGCAGAAATACCAATCCAATGCACGTTGTACTATATAAATCAACACAAAGCAACAAATTCTTAAACACCTTCCGCTCCGATACCGATCCGTATACCTATTCAGCTAACTAAGGCTTAGAGCTACACCTATAGGTAGTTCTAAGCCAGTCTCCTTTTTAGAAATTAACTAATTTTCATTAAAAAAAGTATGCGTAAAGTGTGGTTGCGGTTTTAATAGTGAACTTGGGCTGGGCATGGCTGAAGTTAAAGGGAGTTTCAAACGAAAGCCGTAAGATAACTCACTTTTTTTTGCATCCCTTGGCCTGGCCACCATCATCTTAGATGCAAAACTTATGGTACGATGGCATCAAGAGGTACCTACATAATTTTATACCTAAGTAATTGGGAAACACTGGATGCCTCTTGCAAGGAACTAGATAAAGAGGCACATTAAAGAGGAGGCTTAATGCCTACGCACACCGTAACAGAATGGCAAATAATTCGATTTTTTACCGATAGTCATTCACACGTAATTGATATAGAAATACGAGATAAATTGCTATTTATGCCGTGGCATAATTTTAAAGCATGGCAATTTATGTCGTATTCCGTATTTCTATTCTTTATCGATACGTTTGAATGTCCATTAGTAAAAACTAAAATCTAGCCATTATACTCAAAAGTAGGCGCATAATGATAAAATGATGATGATGAAGTTAAATCGGAAATGATCTCAGGATATTGTTCACTTTAGTAGGTACTACTGGTTATGGCTGACTTCACAGCAGAGTAAAGCATTGAAAAACTATTGTTAACGGATTACTTAGATGATTAAAAATCTGTCGGACATGTTAACAATGCACAAGTGAAATCTGCATACAAGAGTTTTATCAATCAATGTACATTTAATTGTGGGGGGTATTATGGGTGCGTTTTCAACAATTACTTATCCTAAATAAAGTGTGTGTGAGTCATTATAAAAACGCATAAAGGTACAAAGAAGCGTAAAACTAGGCAAAATATATGATGTGGGTATAGGGTAGCCCCGATAGGTGGTACAGTCTGGTTTAGAGATCGCGGTACCTGACGCCACTATACCTAGATTTAGTTCTAGACCTCCTCAGGTCTAGAACTAAATCTTGGTACAGTGGTGTATGATTTATAAAAAACTTCGATTTACTAAGACCTCAGGTCTAGAACTAAATCTAGGTACAGTGGCGTAAACTAATAAGAAACTTTGTTTTTTTTTCTCAAAGTACGCCCTCGCCTAATCCGAGAAGGAAAATCAAAGTATTTTATTTTTCGTGTAATACAAACCATTATGTGGCTTGCATAATGATAAAAAAATTAATCATAAGTTTCGATTTCGTTTTACAATTTCTGACCCTGATATAAAATAACATTAAGGATTACTTTTATTAGGTATAGTGTGTAAAAGTATGTATAGTTTTATATTTATGTTTGTTGTCAAACACCGCCATCCTTTATTTTTTCCCAATTGTTCTGGTTGCCTGGAAGAAATCGCTTTAAGCGATAAGGCCGCCAAATCCATTGCTGTTCTATTTTATATGTTAAATTTAAAATAATCTATATTTTTTCTTAATTGGTGATGAATAAAGTATTCTCTATCTATCTTTTCATCGGGAATAATGGGTGCGATAGCGTTTGATTATTACTCTTTATTACTATACATACAGTACACTTTATTATTTTATATGCGCCAACCTGAAGACAGGGCACTATGGGGGGCCTATTAGTTGAGGCCTACGTCCAGATGTGGTCTAGTGTACGCTGATGATGTCATAGCCCTATTACTGTCCATATAAATAAAAATGTTTGTAATCTAGTTGTCTTGCGATGTGGTCCTGATTTCTATCGGTCGCCGCCCCTACACCAAAGACCTCGGCCTTGACAAGATAGGCATCAAGGTTGATAACTACGGTCGTGTGCCGATCGACAAAAAGTGGCAGACCACAATACCTGGGTGAGATCTGAGAAAGCTCAGTCATGTTGGTTTTGTACTTCGTTAATTGTCGTACATAGGTTTCCTCGATACAGGCTTAGCCTAATGAGAAAGCCATCATAACGTAGATTTATACGATATAACGTATCATTGTAGATAGGTTCTGTATATGACGGCTTAAGGCGCTACCCCGACTCAAACAAGCGCCGCCGCCGCCGCCGTCACCTATTTTATCTTATTATTGCCTACGTTGAAAAAAGCAAATAACAAAAATCCATCGCACTGTTTGCGATACCTTTTACAAGCTTTTTTTAATGCCTCTAATGTTTTATTTTCTATAGCAGAGATTGGCAGTATTGCAGAGATTCAAAGTAGTCTTTGGTGGCAATCAAAATCTATTTTCGAATCTCTGCCTAAACTAAGAATTAAACTATTACAGATGTGTAGAAAAAAAGCTTATCACAAACTGTGCGATGGATGAAATTTCGAAATGAGAATGATTGAAATTTCCCTTTCAACGTAATAATAAGATTGAATTGGTGGCATACATGGCGGTGCGGCGGGCTGCGCTAGTATGCGCCAGGGTACCTTAGCCAGGGTAGGGTAGTACGTTAAACAGAATATTAAGCTAAAAATATATATAGACTTAGAATTGATATTAACTGTTCACCATTTTATTACATAGCTATATAGGTACATAATTAGCTAGACCTAATAATATAGGTACAGATGTACTGAATAGTAAGTATTTTTTTACTTAGCTTAATTTGAATTGTCACCATTATTTCGGAAAATAAAATTCATGTAGCAGGTGAAAACATAAATAAATAATGTTGGACAAGTCACACAGCATCATCTAGTCCCAAGCTAAGCAGACGGGTAAAGTCTTTTTCTTAATTCTTTTTGCAGAATTTACGCCATTGGCGACTGTGTCCATGGACCTATGCTGGCCCACAAGGCTGAAGACGAAGGGATTATCTGCGTTGAAGGCATGAAGGTATGCTTGCTTATCCTACTAAAAAGCGAATGCAAATTTGTGCTGCGATGATGATGTTTTTGCGAAAATACTACAAAACTACTGATGGGATCGCACTGGAATCGAAAAAGTTTAAATTTCTTGTCTTACATAAAAGCTACATTTTATTCCTCAAAAAGACGTGTGAAACCGTAGGCAGAAGCTATGTGGTAAATATGCTAGATATTATGTCATACAGCATCAACTAGCCCTAAAAAAGGCAAAGTTTTTGTTTGCTTATGTATCTAAGATGGCCGATATACCCTACGTACCCAATCTAACCACTAAAGTCTTATTAAACCTAGATCCGAAAAAAAACTTCGTCATACGAACATTTGTCTAGAGAATCGAACCGACAACCTGCGTCTCATGCCTCAGGACTTTGACCTTCCGAGCCACAGAGGTCTTTTTTTTTTATTTATAACAAGTGATTTAGTGTTGTTCAGGGACTTTCACGCTCAGCGACCACATCGCCCTTCTCAGGCCGACTTCGGCCTTCCGAGCCACAGAGGTCTTAAATCGTATTAATAAAATTATTAAAAAAATGTGAATAACTCCTCACTTTCAGGGCATGAGCACCCACTTTAACTACGACGCAGTCCCATCAGTTATCTACACGACACCCGAAGTCGGCTGGGTCGGCAAAGGCGAAGAAGATCTGAAAAAGGAAGGCAAAGTTTTTAAAGTGGGCAAATTCCCCTTCCTTGCAAACTCGAGAGCGAAAACCAACGGCGAACCCGACGGCTTTGTCAAAGTTCTATCCGATAAGAAAACAGATGTCATTCTCGGAGCTCATATTATAGGACCGGTAAATACAATTCACAGCACCATAGTACATACATGTTTAAATTTAGCAAACCCTTGGCAGGCCATACAATAACTGAAGCAATACACAGCATTTTAGGGTTTAAAATAAATAATTCTTGACAATTCACACAGCATTATCTAGCCACAAGCTAAGCAGAGCTTGTGTTATGGGTACTAGATAACTGATATACATAATATAACACAATACATAGATAGATATTTTTTCGTTATACATAGAAAACGACCAGAACAAATGTCTAGACTAGACAGTACACACATTCGTTCCGAGGTGGGAATCGAACCCGCAACCTCCTGCGTCGCAGGCAGAACCTCGCCCACCGCGCCACGGAGGTCGTCAGAGGTTCTCTTGCTATATTAAAATCGGACGGAACCCATGTAGTACCTACTCGTAGTTTGACCTGTTATCAAATCACAGATAAGGTAATGTGACCTGTTATTCTATCTGTCTGTTCAACTAGCTGTCCGTCACTATTAAATGCTTCTGCCGAATTCGTCATATCAGCCCATCGGCTAATTGATAAATTTGCCAAATAAATGTTGCAGCTGGATACTGAATCAACGCGTTTGTAGAATGGTTAGGCCGAGTGCAGAATAAACGCAGTTTTTTTTTGGAATACCTAATTATTTCATTCGACAAGATGATTTAGGTATAGTGTGTATAAGTGTTTATATTTATGTTTGTTGTATCAAATCAAAAGCTATAAGGCCGCCAAATCCATTGCTGTTCTATTTTATATGTTATATTTAAAATAATAAATTTTTTTTTATATGGTGATGAATAAAGTATTCTCTATCTATCTATTTACAGCCGGTTTTTCATCCGGTAGTTTGACAATAGGTAAAACTTTTTGTTAAGGCGGTGGTATGCTTGAAACTAGCGCCGCCACCTACTTTATTTAATTACTACGTTGAACAAAAGAAATTCCAAAAATCAAACGTACAGTTTTTGATATAACATGCTTTTTTTAAGGCCTCAAGAAAATATTATACGTGTTTTGTAATCAACGGCTTAGGTATAATTCGGTAAATATATAATTTTGGTGATTTTTAGTTACTGTCATCATCCCTGTTGCATTGCAGGGTGGCGGTGAGCTGATTAACGAGTTCGCCCTGGCGGTGGAGTACGGAGCGGCTGCGGAGGACGTCGCCAGGGTGTGCCATGCGCATCCCGTAAGTATTTCAAGTCATGGTAATCTTCATAGTCCACTCACATAGGCCTCCTCGTATGAGCGCCATAGAGCCCTGTCTTCAGCTTGCCGCATTCAGCATCTGCCAGCACCTCTTTGGCAGATCGTCATCCCACCTGGCCGGAGGGCGTCCTACACTACGTTTACCGAGTCGCGGCTTCCCTCAAGAACACTTTTAGCCCAGGGGTGACTCTACATCGCATTTCAAGTAGCTGTAATGCAATGAAATCTACGTTTCAAAAAAACAAAAATTCTTTCACCTTTCGTATAGATAGATGAATCATCTATCTATTGGAGATTTATATTATTGACAAAACCGAAGTGGGTGGTTTTGCGAAACAATGCCAAGCGAATGCCGCGCGAGCAAGGCGGAAAAGGAAGGCACAAGGGCTTCGGAATGGCCGGCCCGCGCGCATTTTCACTCGTCTTTATTTATACATTTGTTTGGTTTTTATTCTAAAATAATACTCTTTTGCCATAAATAAAATAAAACCATAATCGTCTTAAAATATTTATTACAGAATATTACGAATGTTATCGTAGACAAAATTTTATTAAAATATGTTAAATAACTAGCAAAAATCGTATTTTCTAGGAAAATACGATATTTTCTATATATTCGATATTTTCTAGAAAAATACGATTTTTTGTATTCAAGTTTTGTCAATCGTGTATCGACTCCCATTATCTGACTTACTAAAATTTTATGCTCATCAAAAAATAATAAAAAGTCAATGTAGTTATGGCATGACATCTATTCTTCGTACAGTAATCAAAACTTGAGTTTTGGGACTTCCTTCACCTTACGTACGTAGGTAGGTAGGTACCTATCTTGTAAAATGTATTTTGAACAAAGTTAGAGTTATCTACTTACTAGTTTATGAAATACTTTTACCAAATTTATAAAATCATTACTTATAATAATCTTTATTACTAATTTTGTATTCTACCCTGTGTGTGTAATTGTGTATGTCTGTCTGTGCTGTTCTTGTTGTGCCAAATAAATGTATCTTTATCTTTATGAATATAGTTGGTAACTGTTTTATAAAAACTTATTTATTATTTACAGACGTGTGCCGAAGCGCTACGAGAAGCTGCCATGGCCGCATACTGTGGAAAAGCAATCAACTTCTAAGTCAACGTAAAAAATAAAACAGGGTGTAAATCAAGTCTCCGATCCGATCTCTTGATCATCGCATCTTTTAAATGTGGTTTGGAAGTAGGTAGTTTAAAATGTCACTTAGGTATTTACATATTGATGCATTTAGAAAATGCATGATAAACATGAAAAACTATTTTCTACTTCGGGGTTTTGAACCTAAACGCGTGTGAACCCGCAATAAAAAAAAACTAAATCGTGGCCGATGTTAGGGGCTCCCCAATTCTTGCAAACAAAAGTCTAGTAGGTACCTAATTAATATGTTGTACTAAATACGAATGCTTCAAGTTCCGCTTCAAATCAATTTTATATTAAAACCAGACATAACATTACAGAGTTACATTGCGAACGATGCTAATGTTGATTATAAATGCTAAATAATTAGCATATCATTAATATCGCACAACGTCCTCCACGTCTTAAAAATACAGTCAACCTTGGCTACAAATTGCAGTACCTAAATTAATTAATCTTTTGATTTTTAGTAAAACCGCTCTCAAACATTTTTTACTGTTTATACAATTTCTTCAGATTTCCAGTCCCAAACCCACCCACATTATTTGACGTGATATTTAATTTATTATACTAGATTAATTTACATATTTCAGAATAAAATATTTTAAATAAAGCAAAGATACTTTTATTCTGCTTTCTTTCTTGTGCTAGGTACCTACAATACCCTATCTACCATCGACATTATACCCAGTGTCGATGCTATCTACACTAATATTAGGGTAGATAATAAGTAGGTAGGTACCTATCTATCTTTCCTCTTGGAAAGATTTGTACTACAGAACCGATTTCAAAAATTCTTTTGACGTTAGAAAGGTATATTATATCACTGAGTAACAGGCTATAGAATATACCCGTGCGAAGCTGGGTCGAACCGCTAGTAAAGTAATAATCTTGTTTACCTACTTCCTCTTTTTGTTTTTGTAAACCTGTATTTTGTCAAACTGCTGGTTTACCAACTGTGTTTTATTTTAATGCTAATAAGTGGTTAAATGTTTTCTAATTTTTGCTACCACTGCACGGTTTCGTATGTAGCATTAATCGCTGTTTAGGGCGTCCCTGGTTTAGGGTTTCGAGATCGGTTTCGAAACCCTTATAAACTACCTACTGTAGTTTGGTCTCGCTCTGTCCGTCATCGCTCTTTCTTGAATATTTCAGTAAGTAGTAAGAACTGCAGCCTTAGATACCCTTCTTCCTCTAAGACTGCAGCTATTAACTTGAAATTTGAAATAGTTAAATGAATGATACATTAAAAAAAAACAGTAGGTCCCTACAAATTGTGATGTTGAAATTTCAAGAGACCTAGAGGGGCAAATGGGGTATCAAATTAAAGGTATCTTTATGACCATTTCCAACATTTTAGAAATTTCTGTAGGTTTCATACTTTTCGAAATATTTCGAAAAAAGTATAAAAATTGACCAATCTTCCCCCCCCCCCCCCCCTCCCCATATCTGAAGTTTGCGCGCAAGTTACACTCACACTTGACGGATTTTGTTTTATCAGACATCATCATCATAATCTAATTAATACCCCGGCCACACATTCCGTCTTACAAGCATGCCACAGACCAGTTTTCATAGGACAGACGGAGTGTGTGGACGGCAAGACGCTGGGTATAATGTCGATGGCAAGACGGTAGGGTAGGGTACCTAGCTCGCGTTAGCCCGGAAGTGCGACTTATGTAATCGTTGACATGAAGATTGGACTGCCCAAAACCTAACACGTGTTTACTCGAGTGTGTGGCCAATCATTCAAGCCGCGCTTCCGACTGGCAAAGTGTTTACGACGCGTTGCTTGTTTATTTTATCTATCAGCAAAAATAAAACTAAAAAATCTTATGTTGGTGACATCGTTCGTTACACCGAAATTAAAGAAATAAAAACATTATTTTATTTTGACATCTCCGTACTGAAAGTTCATTGGAGTGGAGTGGACGGCAAGACGGTAGCTCGCGCAAGCACGGGAAGAGTGGCTTGCGCAATCATTGACATGCCAAAAATTCGACTGTGCAAAGTAGTTTGCACGTGTTTGCTTGAGCGTGTGGTTGGTGATTCAAGCAGCGCTTCAGTCCGGCAAAGTGCTTGCGACTCAAAACTCAGTGCTTTATTTCTTTTAGACCTTACTGGACTCTAGGACACATTACAAAACTCATTTACATAGGTAAAAATAGGAAATAAAGTGATCACTTTGACCACTTCAATATTTTTAAGGCAGGTAAACTAAAGAAGCGAACAAGAAACCTTTACCTACCTTGTTAGAATGTTAGTTTTCGAGTTGGAGCAAAACTCATCCCAAGCAGGGACGAGGGAAATGAAATTTCCGATACGTAGTAACGTTTGTAAGGACACTTAAATTTTCTGCATTACTATGCATGTGAGTATTTATAACGGGAGTTGGCAAGCGCCACTTTTAGTACTAAAATCTTTTATGTACTAAGCTTTCTGCCGTTTTTCGCGGGAGGCGAGGTAATACGGTACAGCACACATTCAAACGCACACGCAAGTAAAAGCTGTGACACAAATACAAAACAAGCACACAATTATACAATGACTGTGGTTACACCATTATTGAGTTACATACACACTAACACGCACTTCGCCTTCTACCAAGAAATCTATACTCACCTACACCTCCTACCAAGACGCTTGAAACTGTCGCAACTAGTATTTCATTTAAATCTAAATTATATGTCGGCGCAAAGGCGTTACTTCAAGAGGAATGTTCAGTTTTATCAGTTTAGCTTGCCGTTGGAATCGTACGACGCGGGGCTAAGCTTTGCTATAAATACGGCCGTCGGCCGGACTAGAATCATAAACTAAGAAGTGTGGACTAGAATTCAGTCTTGCTCGAGTCGGTCGTCGGACGGAACGGACCTTTGCTGGGAAATAAAATCTACTGCCACAATAACTTCGTGTTTCTCTTCCAATGAACGACCACCAAGACGAGGATGATAGTGACGTCAGCGCTGCTGACGTTCTCGCTGTTTAAAAAGCATACGGAGGGTTCTTCTTCGTCATATTATACAATATTACAAAAACAATTGACAAAAATATCACTTACTTGTGATAGGAAATACCGTGTTCCCTTAACACGATCACTGCTAGCGTCGGCGTCGCCGTGCGAGTAATCCGCATATCGCACTCTGTGTTTTCAGCCATGAAAGTGCTAGGTTTGATGTCTCTGATCGCCTTCTACTCCAAAATACCGTACAGTTCACCGTTTTCACTAAGCACTACTTCGCGACACAAAACGACAGCTAATGGCCGCGCGGTAACGAGTGAAGTAGTTTTGATAACGCGTATGACCAAGAGCGCCTTATGGCCGACAGAGGGGTACGCCTTGCGATGACATCTCCAGTTATAAATGCTCTAAGCATAAAAAGCAGCAAAATTGCGCGCGAGCCGGCTTTTGCTTCCCTTTCTCGCCTTCACCGCGCGGTGCTCGGTCGTCCTTATCTCGAAAAACGAACCTACTTCGCCTAAACATTATTTTATCTATGAAGAGGCCTTTGAGCTCCTTTGAGTCTGTCGAAACCTGGGCTGTTCTGCCATACTTACAGCGATGTCAAGTAGTAGTATTGTTAGATCAAGGCCAAGGTGCTGAGATGTCGTTATGATGCCATGCCGTCATGTCACCACACACATGTGTCACAGTTCGACACCCATGTGTCGAACTGTGCAGGGTTGCCAGATAAAAGCTAACTCAATTCGTCTAATTTTGCCTACTGAGTAGCCTAAATCGCCTAATATATTTTTTCGTACAAGTAGCCTAATTCGCCTAAAATTTTGAGCTAAGGATATTTAGCCCAAACAAAAAAGACACGTAAAAAAACGTAAAGCAAAATAAAAATATATTTTTTTAATATAGGAAGATAGAACTTCTGCAACAAGTTATGGTTTTATTCCTCTTGTAATAACACAATGACTTCCTGTAGAAGTTCACCATCAATTTCAGCGGGAGAATCTTCATTCCTAAAAGTGGTGGCGGAAGTAGATGATCCAGCAGAATTAATCGGTCTTCTTTGGTACAACATTTTTGAGTTGTGCATTTTAATCATTTCGTCCGTAGGTCCGTTGACCAGCTTGTGAGTGAGTTCATGAGTTGAGTTAGTTGCGTCTCACTTTCTTGTATAGATTTTGAACTCTGTCTCTGTCATACAGCGAGTTAGAAACTAGAATAGTAGAATGAGAAAAGAACCGAAGAACGATGGACGTTCATATTACGTTTCGTTACAAGCATACCTACAATTAACAAGAAATTATTTAATAAATTTGGAATAATCCTGAAGTGGCCTAAATCACCCGTTCTTTTTTTTCTAGGTAGCCTAAATGGCTACTGGTAGCCGATTAGATTTTTTGGTCGCCATTTGACCCCCAAAGGTAGCCTAAATGGCGATAATTCGCCTAATCTGGCACCGCTGGAACTGTGTCCAAGTACAGAGCCAGCAGTAGTGGTGGGTCGCACACTTATTTTTGGCGAGGCACTCGCGAGGCCCTCTTTGGCTGAAAGAGGCAGCACACTGTGATAGCACGAATGATCTCCTCATTCGCGAAACGCACGAATGCTTCTGTGTACGAGTATGCTGCCACACGTAGTTACTCGATTGTGCCATGTGTGCCCCGTACTCAGCACACTTCTAAACTAAACATGGCACACAGCACAGCTAGTAGCTTAGTGCGAGCTGAGTTCCGCCGAGGCGCGCTTCGGAAAATCGTGCTATCGGTGTCCCGTTTGCTCGCGAAGCGCGCCGCTGGAGTGGGCGGGATACAGAGAGCACAATTACAGAGTCCATGCCTCGTACGTATTGGTTGTATCCCGTTCGCTCACGCGGCGCGACACGCGAGCGAGCGGGATAAAATTAGCACACTTCTTTTTCTCGGACGAGAAGCACCTCGCGAGGCGCTCAATCGTGCCCCCCACGATTAAGAAGAGTGAGCGAGGACCTCTTTTGAGGAAGTGAGTAGATACAATAGGGATGTTAACCATAATCACAAATTAAAGTTTAGTGTTAATTTTATAATCATTTGTATTATTAGAATATCGAAAATCACATTTTTATAATATAATATAACTTATTGAATTTATTAAAAATGATTTTAAATGCTATATTTATAATCTGTTGTCAAGTGACTGCAAACGCCATTATAAGCTTATGACGTCACTAGCTGCAAAACTAGCTGTCGCACTGTTTGTTTACCTTTCTGCATTTTCTCATAACGACGAATTAGTCTGTAAATTACATAATATTAATACATGATGGAATCCGGATTCACTAAAGGGAATAGTTCCAACTTACCAAAAGTAGATTTGTTGATGGTGGCAAACTTTTTTGCAAGAAACGAAGACTTTTGTGGTTCAGAATTCAGGAACGTGAAAACATCTTTGTAGGTACTCTTTTACGTTTAATACCATTTATCTATCTACGAATACATAAATAACAGTCAAGTACATGTGTAATAGATGATTTTCTGCTTTTTATATATAATTTATCGTGTTTAGAACATCGTTTAAATCACTGTTTACAAAGTTAGGTTATGTGCTAAAACAATAAATTCGTAACATTTGCTTATCTTTTGGCACATGAATAAACAGTTTTTCCGGTATAGTAATTGTTGTACTTTTACACAGGGGGCACTGCACAGGTTTTGTAAAACTTTGTGTTCATTTTGATTGTTTGTATTCAAGTAAAATTAAGAAAACACATGTCCTAATCGAACAATGGACATACAACATACAGTCATGTCATGAATCGCGACCATCGTTTTGCGGTTCGTGACGTCATTTCTGTTACGTGACAGTTGTTAGTGTTTTAGCGGAAAAGTTTAAAATTACTCTATTTTTGTACATTTTCTTATCGAAAATAGTAATATTTTTAAAGAAAATATTTTTTTTATGCTAAACAAGAGTCCATCTTCAAAATAAAAGCAATTCCGAAAAATTGTTAACATCCCTATTGTGGCAGCACACGTGCTGAGTGAGGTCTCACCTCTAGCCAGCAGTCTAAACCCTTCCAATTGCGCAGAGGTCTAGACAGAGGGATGTTATATGCAGAAACTGTTCACAAGCGCGTTGGAAGATATGTTTAAGACGCTGGACTGGAAAGGTAAGGGCATCAACCTAAGGCATCAACTATGTGTGATCAATTTATGTGTGACTGTTAAAGGCTGATGGTTGAGGGAGGATCTTTTTTTTACCAGGCTCTGTGTCAGATTGTCATTTCAACTTCTTGTTTTGGGCTTAGTGTTAATAATCTGTGAGTTCCATTCCGAAGTTGAATAGTACTATACTTATAAATCTGTGAAGTTGAATGAATGCAAGTTCAATGAAATTGAAATGATTGCAAATCCAAATTTTTAGAAAATCCAATTTTTTGTAAATTGTATAAAATAAAACTATATCTTCTTCGGTGCCTGCTACTTGGGCACGCATTACCATTTTGTTATGGATTTCTATGCGGTTCTGAGGCAGATTTGGTAGACTAAACTTCGACGGCAGACGCGACGAGAAATTTATGTTTGGCGGCGAAAAGCGTTGAATGATACTGACTGGACTGGACTGACACACCACACAGACTATCTCTCGAGCAGAGCACGGTATGCGGTTCGCACGGGTTGGAATTCTGAGTCGTTCGCTTTTATTCTTTTGAACCACCACAACACAATCAGATAGTGAGGATGGGTTACAAATTTCTCAAACTAGCTTCCTCCTCATACAGGGTAAGGCATTTTACTCAGTATTATCCTCAAAATTGTAAAAAAAGTATCTCAAATGTTATGCAATGGGTGACTATACCACAACAGATAAAACTTGGAACAGCCATCTATTTTGGCCTATATTTGAATACAAATATTGATTTATCAGGTTATTTAAACTCCACAACATTAAATAAAACCTCAGGCAGTACATTCTCACTATAATAACCTGCAGTGCAGCACTGACCTTCAAACATGTCACCGACAGTATTTATAAAGCTCTTATCATGTTTTTACAGTATTTGATCCAGTTAGTACTCCTTAGCCTAAATCTCATATACTCTCTCATTTAATTTCTATAGCTCACACATCAAACCGGAAATCCCTCTTTTTGCAGGTTGGTGGAGTTAGAATTGCCTCAAGGCAATATTCCACCACCCACGATGCAGACCTGACTGTAATCGGTTCTGGGCCTGGTGGCTACGTTGCAGCCATCAAAGCTGCCCAGCTGGGCATGAAGGTAATATGAATACATATTTTTCACCTTAGTTTTCTAGCAAGTAAACCTTAAGATTTGTTAATCCTATTCCTATAAATATAAATGTCCTAATCTACCCCTGAATACTCAAACGCATATTGGATTTGCATGTCAGATTTTCATTGAAAACTGTCATAAACTGTCATGTGTTACCATATTAATTAAAGTAAATAAAATATAAATAAATAAATCCCAACATTAAAAACATGCTGAAATCTGAAATTGAGTATTCCAGGGTAAGTGCTGTAACAAGTTTATGCTGTAATTTTTTGTACTATGTTATTGGCCTATCTAATCATTAGTAAATTTTTAGGTAGTTTCAGTTGAAAAGTCACCAACACTCGGTGGAACATGCCTGAATGTTGGCTGCATCCCGTCAAAGGCTCTTTTACACAACTCCCACTTATACCACATGGCCAAACATGACTTCAAAAATAGAGGCATTGAAGTTGGTAGTCTCAATATGAACTTTGGGACAATGATGGACTACAAAGAAAAAGCTGTTAAAGCCCTAACAGGGGGTATTGCTATGCTCTTCCAAAAGAATAAGGTAAGAACTTACGACCAAGTAAAAACTGTACTATCAAATAAATTAAAAATTCTTTGTTTCCTTAGATTAGTTAGAGGAATGATTATCAATAATCTAAGTATTTCATCTCTTTCCTTTCGTTAGTATTTTTTATTAGTGATCTGGAACCCAAATATTTTATAAATAGTTTTCTTAACGCCTACTCCTCATTTGGAACCTGATCAAGACTGTTTTTCGAGTATGGTAGTGATCTGGAACCCAAATATTTTATAAATAGTTTTCTTAACGCCTACTCCTCATTTGGAACCTGATCAAGAATGTTTTTTGAGTATGGTAGACTCCTAGGTTTACCAAGTTGTAAAACTGTCCCCTGATTTGGACCAAAAGAGTCTAGGGGTAGTTGATTTAGCCTGCAAAATGTTGTCTCATAATTTTTAACTTACTTAATACTCTCCTTATTTTCAGGTGCAACTGGTCAGAGGAGTTGGAACAATAACTTCGCCAAACAAGATATCGGTCCAAGGTGCAAATGGAACAGAGACTGTTAACACCAAGAAAATCTTGATCGCAACGGGATCCGAGGTTACTCCCTTCCCAGGGGTAACGGTAAGTTATTATTCAAAACACAGAACAGGGTAATTACTATATATACTATGGTTTAGGAGTAAAGTTAGCTTTAATCCATTGACTCTTTCCTGAAATTATTAGTTTACTGTATGAAACTGCATTTTTAATGAGTGAACAAGTGAGAGTGAGTAACTATGTGAATTAAATTGAACCAACAATAAAAGAAAAAGAAGTAAATAAGGCTGAAAGCAAACAAAAGAAACAACATGATCGCTCATAGCGATAGCCTTGTACTTTGTCTACTCTTAGCACTTATTTCTGTACTGTTTTCTATCTCTGTCTGTATTATAAATTAGTATAGGTCCGCCCCAGCTTTGCATGGGTATAGCATAAGTAACTCAGTGATAATGTAGCTTTCTAGTTAATTAAATTAAACCAATATTTATTAAATTTATTTGTTACTTACATAAATATAAATCTTTTCTCTTTATAATATTATAGTGTAGATTATCTATCCATCTAACATGTACTCTCAAGTTAGCCAAGCATTTAATCTAGAAATATGCTACTTTTTACTGTTTAGGTACTTTTGTAGTAAATTTCAGTTGCAAGTTACACACAAAACCAAATAATGTAGTAGAGCACACCCGCCACTCATGGTGACACATTTTTACAGATTGACCAGACCAACATCATTGATTCCACGGGAGCTCTAGCTCTGAAAGAAGTTCCTAAGAAGATGCTGGTAATCGGCGCTGGAGTTATTGGTTTGGAACTGGGCTCAGTGTACCAGAGACTCGGGGCAGAGGTCACTGCTATTGAATTCATGGAATCTATTGGAGGTACATATATTTTTTATACTCGCCGTGCTTGATTATTCAGGGTGTATTTATAACCCCCTTATTCATAATGTTAATGTTAATCTACTATGCTAATGCTTACTTAAAACAGCTGCTATGAATATGCTAGGCAATATCATTTAGAAGAAGACAGAGTGTAAAATAGCGATTTGCAAAGCCTATTAGAAATAAGGGAGTTAGTGTTTAAAGACAATGTTTTACTGGATTTTTTAATCCAAAATGGAGTTTATTTCTATGCCCATGGTGCTTAACACCTTCACTGCGTTCACAAAGTCGCCTGTCCACGCGCGATGAATATGGCAAACCTTCCAACCATCTTGTTTATGGGAGGCCAGTTCTTCAGTCGATGTATTGGTGAGGTGTACCCACAGGTGTACCCATGGTTTTGGATCGCTGTGCTGGACAGTGACTGGATTAAACCGCACATCATCACCATCACATTATTATTATTATTATTATATTATTACCATATCGGCCCACAAACTTATCCTTCTACTCAACAACGGCACAGAAACGCCATTTGCCCCAGCTAGGACGCCACAAATAGCGTTCCTGTGCCGCCTCCATTCATTGACTCCCTGCGATCGCTACAATGTGGTCGGTCCAATGAGTGGATGGCCCCCCAAGACTCAGTCTCAATTCAATATGTTTTGTTATTTTAGGTGTTGGTATTGACGGCGAAGTGTCAAAGACCTTGCAGAAGATTCTTGGCAAGGAAGGCATGAAGTTCAAACTCGGCACGAAGGTCTTAGGAGTCACGAAAGCAGGGGGTGGGGTTAAGGTCGATGTTGAAGCGGCTAAGGGTGGAAACAAGGAAACGGTGAGTTATTAAATTAATATCAGTTTTAAATTTAGGTCGTTACTTTATTTAATAATTTGTCAAACTGCTGGACCAGATTCTTTTATCAAAAAACTTGTGCTCATAAAATGCCTCGTAGTTAAAACGCTGTCGCGCTGTTTAGTCAATCTGAGCAGTTGACTGATGAAAACAATCTGACAAGTTGCAGTTAGTCAAATTAATTAAAATCTATAATATAAAAATGAATCGCAAAATGTGTTGGTAAGCGCATAACTCAACAACGCCTGGACCAATTTGGCCAAATCTTTTTTTAAAATGTTCGTTGAAGTTCAAGGATGGTTTTTACGGCGAGAAAAATTAGAATTATTGCTGGAAAAACCCTAAAAATAGCCCTTCTTTTTCCCATACAAATGATTTGTAACTAAAACGTAGTCAATTTGAGCTTTATTGCTAAAATAACTACCCGTGCGAAGCCGGGGCGGACCGCTAGTATATGAATATAACTATAATGGGAAAAATCGATCGATATAGAGGAGGTACATAGAAACTGTCTAAAAAAACTGTAATTATTTTCCTATGAATATTAATTAAGCTTGGCAGTAAGTGACCGCTCTCTATTTCAAAAACAGTTGAGCCCATAAAACATTGTTGACAATAAAATTTGTTGCAAATGTTATGCCCTACAATTTTATAATAAATGTCTACATCATTGGAGCTATAGAAAACTAGATAATTGCGATAACTGATTTTTGTATCATTTGACATCAAATAACTTAGAAAGCGAACACGATATTAGAAAGGAACGTATGAAACGCCAGTGAAGGTATATACGCGTTTCCAGCTGGTGGATTCAAATTTTTGAATTACTTATATGTGACTGGACTATTATCTGTTGCTATGAGAAGCAATATAAATCCAAGCTTCGGTGGTTAACGTAATCTTTTTTTTATCGGTTGTATTGATTTATAATTATTTTTGCTGTCTGAGTGGCAATGAAGTAAACAAACTTCGATAGTAGATTCTACAGAAAAATATTTTATTTTACTCAACCTTGTCATATATTGTTCATACGATCGCAAATAATAACGACTATTGGCTAGATTACAAATTTTCTATACATTTAGGCTAGTGATAAATAACAGTTTTTTTTTTATTTGCGTTTCAACCTAACGCGTACTACATAGTATACTAGCTTCTGCCCGCGGCTTCGCTCACGCTTTTCCGTGATAAAAAGTAGCTTATCATCTGGGTTACCATCTACCTCCCTGCCAAATTTCATTAATATCAGTATAGCCGTTTAGGCGTGAAACTGTAACTGATACGGACTGACAGAGTAACTTTCGAATTCATAATATTAGTATGGATTTTGTGTTTATATTGTAGCTGGATTGCGATGTGGTCCTGATTTCGATCGGCCGCCGTCCCTTCACCAAAGACCTCGGGCTAGACAAAATCGGCATCGCCCTGGATGACCGCGGTCGTATTCCGGTCAACAAAAAGTTCCAGACTACAGTTCCCGGGTAAGATAATAAATCTATATCAAAAGGGGAAAATGTGTTTAAATTATAATAAAGGGCGGGTTCGATTCCCGCCTCGGGACAAATGTTTATACGAGCTCCAGATATTTGTTCCGGATGTTTGTATTTTTTATGTATAAATAAAAAGTACCTAGATGTAATATCTGGGGCTACAATAGCGCTGTGTGAATTGTCCAACATTATTTGTTATTTATTTGTCTATCTATGTAGTGTATTGTATTAAGTATAATCAGTTATCTAGGACCCAAAATACAAGCTTTGCTTAGCTTGGGGCTAGATCTAGATAATGCTATGTGAATCGCCCAGCATTATTTATTATTATTAAATAGTTTAAAAAAAAATTGCTACTTTAAACCAGCTCAGGCCCAGCTTTCGTACCAAGTTAAGTACCGATTGCCGAAGTAAAGCAACGTTAGGTGCGGTCAGTATTTGGATAGGTGACTGCATAACGTTGGCTTTTTGCTTATTTTATTCAATTAAAAAATAAGTTTTTAGTATGCACTAGCGACCCGCCCCGGCTTCGCACGGGTACTATATTATGCATGTATTATACATACACCTTCTTCTTGAATCACTCTATCTAGTTCAAAAAACCGCATCAAAATCTGTTGCGTAGTTTTAAAGATTTATGCATACATGGAGATATAGGGACAGAGAAGTCTTATACTATGTAGTGAAGTCGACTCGCTTATGGTCGGTTTTGTTCAACTATGTTATGGTTTTCAAAAAATTATCTGAGCGTCTGGTCGACGCGACGCGTGACCCGAGAGCTGGTGAGTGTCTGGCACAGCGCATCAGCGTAGCCATACAGCGGGGCAATGCAGCCAGTCTTGGGCACGCTTCCGACTGGTATTGATATGGATCAGTTGAGCTACCTGTAGATTGTTTGCAACAGTCTGCAGTTAGCTCAATTGTTTCAATTGTAAATACTAGTTTTAATTTTATTCTATTAATTGATTGTAGTTTTCTTTCTAAATAAATTTTTAGTTACTAAATATTATAAGTAAATGGAACCAAAGCCGGAGTTTACCCACTGCTGGATATATAGGCCTCCTTCAGTTCCTACCATCCACCATGGTCCCGTGTTAACCGCCTCCACTGACGCCCCCCGACGCGTACTATGTCGTCGACTCACCAATGCTCATGTGAGGTTAAATCTAGTTATGGCTTAGAAACAATATTTTGTGTTGCAGAATTTACGCCATTGGTGACTGTATCCATGGACCCATGCTGGCCCACAAGGCTGAAGACGAAGGCATTGTCTGCGTTGAAGGCATCAAGGTATGCTTGATTGATGTACAGTTTCTTATTAGAATGCACAATATGGGCAAATGACTTTAAAAAAACCTGATTAGATTTATTTGTATTCTCTATTGATATAGAAATAAATCTGCATATTTGTTTTTGTAGTTTTTGATATTTTTATTGTGATATTTTATCATTGAAAAGTAGATATTTTAAAACTCGATCGCAAAATTTCGAAACGTGACGTCACCGTTCACCGTATTGTCATGAAGCTTTAGCGGAATATCTTTATTGGAAAGAAAAAAATTATTTATTTGACACAACACACAAACATGATGGCTTTTATCATTTATTTGTTACTAATATAATTTTGATTGAAAAATCAACAAAGGAGTAGAGGCACTAAAGTGTTTTTATTCCGGTAATGTAATAAAGTAATATTAAATCAGGGAATGGACGTCCACTTCAACTACGATGCGATCCCGTCAGTCATCTACACATCCCCTGAAGTTGCATGGGTGGGTAAATCGGAGGAAGATCTGAAGAAAGAAGGCAAAGCATACAAAGTTGGCAAATTCCCCTTCCTCGCCAACTCGAGAGCGAAGACCAACGGCGAACCCGACGGATTTGTTAAAGTTCTGGCTGATAAGGCGACAGATGTCATTCTCGGAACACATATAATTGGACCCGTAAGTTAACACATGTTCAAACAGTTTTAAAAGTTACAATTCTTAATGTACAATGTTTGTCTCTTCAACTCTTAACATTAGATCAAGTATTGATGCTCTCAACACCAAAATACTCTTTTTGGTGTGTTGTTAGAAAAAATATTGCTAACGTTATGCATGATAGAAAGAGCTCAAATTGACAAGTAGTGCAAAGTCCTGAGTGTTATACTCGTAGATTGATAGTTAAAAGCTGAGTTGATACATTCTAATAGAATCCAAATTGCAGGGTGGCGGTGAGCTGATCAACGAAGCTGTCTTGGCGATGGAGTACGGAGCGGCTGCGGAGGACGTCGCCAGGGTGTGCCACGCGCATCCCGTAAGTATTAACAACAGATTGGATACGGTACCTATAGTTTAGAGAGCATGAATCAAAAACATTCATTTGAAATCTAGCGAAGTTCGTTTAGGTAGTGTCTTTCGAAGTCGATTAATAATGGATTTTTCTTTACAGACGTGTGCGGAGGCCCTACGGGAAGCAAACTTAGCAGCATACAGTGGAAAACCAATCAACTTCTAGTTTAGTCATAGAATAAAAAAATTAAACCCACTCAATCACTAGGGTGTAAAGATATTGATCCATTTTGGAATCTTGTATGAATCTGATTTTAATGTTGTAAGGAAAAATGTAAATGAACGCAAATCGATCATACATTATGTTAGTGTATCTGAAAAATCAATGTTAAAATGTGTAACATTTCTTATTATTTATAAACAGTGTAGGTACCGCCGCGCCGTTGCCGCAGTGATGTGATATTTATTTATAACTATTTATTTCAGAATACACTGATTTCTATCAACTTAATTTCATTCCGCTTTTTTCCTTAACTTTGTAAATATACCTTCCTACTAGTTTGAAATTCAAAATAGTAAAAGTACAGCATTTTTATTGTTAATTTACAAAAGCATAATTACTTTATTTACGTGAAATATATTGATAAATTAATACCTCGATAAGGTTTTTAATTTTAATTGCCGACATTTTGAAATAAATTCGTTGAAAGGGAGAGTAGGTACAAAACTAGGTACCTTAGAGGAAGAGGTATAATTCATCTAAGCTACCTATTGAATGTTTATGTAGGTAAAAATATGTCTAACAGTGAATTATGATAAAGAGACAGGAGACATGAAATAAAAACGCAAATTAGACATTTTCAGTAGATTTATTGAGTATTTTGAGAACAATAAATGAATAGCATCATATTAACTAAACTATTTCTGACTAGATATAAAAATTCATAATAGAGGACGATGGCACTAAACGAAATATTCATAAGAAAATGTAAAAATTTAGCAATCATAGACATGTCATGTATTAAATTTCAAAATAAAAACAACTACAAGACAGGAAGTAAAAATAACAGTATAAAAACACGACAAAAGTAACAAACACATAGTCAACAAGAATAAATAAAAAGGAACAACCACTATCAACATTCTATGGACGCAAGATAATATTTTATAGTAGTAAAAATTGTTTCTAACTTTAACCTACAGATTTTGTTATGAATAATAGATTAAAAAGCACAGAAAAAATAACAGTTAAAAGTAAACATGTGACAATAGAAACATTTTGTAACAGTTTAGTATATAAATAAACAAATGACGAGATAATGTCTACAAATTCGACAAAAATCAAATCACAGTTAAAGGATGAGAATGGATGTAGACATGAAAACCAATGCTTTTCCAATCGGCCGCTACTCTACACATGTCATGTTCTTAGTGACCTTTTTTCTTCAGAATCAGTGTCTAGTTTGTTAACTCTATTTATAGTATATTCAAATCACAAAGCAAACATAAATCAATCGTATAAATAATGCACCTATGCTATGTGCGGAAATGAATCTACCAATACAAATTACCAACTAGTTCTACAGTTCGTCCTTGGAACCGTTATCAATTAGTATCAAAGTGCAAAATAAGCAGTTAGGTAGAGAATTTCCCTCAACCCCACGTATCCATTATTTGACTGCACATGTTCAAGTAGAGTTTCGGTGACAGAATCTCACAATACTGAGCACAATCGCTGGAATACATGATAGCTGCGGCCATCGTGTTGGCGTTAGTCTCCATATATTTGAACAGTATTTTCTCAAGACCCGAAATGGATAAATTATTATCCAAATAAAAGTTCTTTGAGAGTCTGAAACAAGTCTCCCATAGTTCGTTGTTGATTGGGAACATTGTGATGCACTTATCTATGATAACTTCAGTGGTTGAGGCGATATCTTGCTCTAATATTTTGCTATCATTCTTGAGTGATGCGCTTCTCTTTAGATATTTGAGTTCATTGCAGCCGCAAGGCAATGTTTGATATGTCGCAGAATCCATTGGGGGATACGGTTCTTCGTTTAAAATGGCCAGAGATACTGTCTTGACCCTTTTAGACATGATGTTAGTTAACGCTATCTTATTGTCGTCATTTAGCGTGCTTTGTTTAATTTCTTTATTTATATTGGCGTTGTCCTTAGGCGAACAATGCGCAAGGTAATATTTATCTTCCTGAGGTACTCTTTTCAAGTTTTCAAGCAAAAATTTAAGACAATCAGAGTAATTTTTACTGTGGTAGGCTAACTTAGCTGCCATATTTGGATTGCTTATCATTTGCTCTTGATTGAGCCACGGCTGGAGAATCATAATGAGGTTGTCAGCCCAGGATTTGTTTTTGAAATCTTTCATATAAGACAGGGGATTAAGTCGAGGTTCCAACGGTTTCCGTTCTAAGCCTTCAACATCGAACGGGAACATGATGTCTATTCTGTCGATAGGTTGAAACAGAAACTTGTTATTGCTTTTACTTGCCGGTATTTTGATGACGCGTTTTGTTGTCTTCATCATTATAATACGGTTTGTGCCCTTGTCCTTTTCATTTGGAATCTAAAAAGAAAAAAAAACACTTAAAAAACTAGGTAAAAACCTAATTTGTAGAATGACACAATCAACCTGTTTTAAATTTTTTATCAGCCATCAACTGCATGTGTACACTTTTGTACCTTGTCAGATTAAAGCTGACTTACTCGACGACCGCGTTCAATGCATCAGTAAGCGCAACTTGGTATACAAGGTACTAAAGTGAAAATTAAAATTAAGTTAAAATGAAGCTGTTACCTGAAGATGCGAGTTCCCAGTCGCATAGATCCGTCCATCATCATCCATATAAATAGTGAAATCGCCTCCACAAGCCACCAAAGCCTTGGTCTTCGTAATTGTTCTTTGTTCATCAGGTATTTTGCTTTTCTTCACTGTATCTGGTTGGGATTCTACACGTATTTTAACCTCAGTCGGTATGTAGACTTGCTTCCTATCACCGCTGCCGAGTTGTCCGTCAAAGTTCAACCCCCAAGTGTAGAAGGCTAAGTTGGTGACGATGCTAGAGTGATGCCAACCAGCTGATAACTGAAAAGGTTAATAAAAGTTTTAGAGGTTACTGGAACAAAATTACAATTATAAATAGGCAGAAACAAATTAAAATTTGTATTTACAATTGAAACAGTTGAGCTAACTGCAGACTGTTGCTAAACAAGCTAGCGGTAACTCAACCGATCTAAATATATCAATACCAATCGAATGATACTTGTTGAAATTTATTGAATATTGACAAAATATAAGAATGTAGAATATTAACTACAATTCCGCGCATAACTTTCTCCGATAAGATCCGACGAGCTCTATGGAATAAAAGAATTACCTTCTTTAATTCCTTTTCCATTAGAAACTAGACAAAAGAGCTAGTGAGAAATTTGCGCGGAGTGGCAGCTAATCTCAGCAGTTCTAAATTCAGCCACCAGTAGGGCGCTGCAGTCATTGGAGACTTGTCAAAATTCTACTTTGCTTGTGATTTCTTTACAATTTAATTTCAATTACAATTTTATTATTTTGTGGTAGATTTTGTGTAAAAAAAAAGATGCCTTCATGCTGTGCAGCGCCTAAATGCTCTTTAAATTTGACAGGTGTCCATTGATCGCAGCGCCACCAAGCGTGATAAATGGCGAGCATTCATGCCATTGTTTCTAAATGTTCCACATTCAAATATTTCAAACTAAATAGGTAGTATGCCTCTAGTTCAAGTACGCATTAGGCATAGGTAATTGGCTGCGCCTTGCTCGCGGCCGATGTTAGTTGCATACAGTTTGTAAAGCGGTACCTGTACGATAGTGCCGCGCACGTTGCAAGTGTCGACGCACTGCGGCAAAAGATGTGCGTCGCACGGTATCTCGGCAAGCGCGGATTCGGGCGAGCTCGGCGGTGAGCGCGCTTCCGATTGGCTGCGGCGGGCGGCGGAGGCACGGACTTGCTGTGGACTTGCTCCCCATACGTAGACTTGTGCTTTCTTTGTTAGCGCCAACTGGAATATTAATAAATCATCATCATTGGGCTTTAGACATCCACGAAGGATAGTTTATGTTACGACCTCTGTGGCGCGGCGAGCCAAGGTCCACCTGCGGCGGAGGTTGCGGGTTCGATTGCCGCCTAGGGACAAATATTTGTGATCATATTTGTATGACGTGTTCAGCTGCTTTTCTACGAATAATAAAAAACTATCTATATTATTGTATTATGTATATCAGTTTCTAGTACCCATAGCACAAGGTGTGCTTAGCTGGGAGCTAGATTAGATAATGCTGTGTGAACTATTCAGAATTATTTTATTTATAATTAGATGACCCAGCAAACTTCGTTCCGTTTCAGAATCAGAGATGTGTTCATGTAAAGGGCTTATCTATAATATAACCTCAAATTTTTGTGTAAATGATTAGACATAGGATTTCGAGTTTATGCAGAGAGACAGGGCATAGCAAACCTAGCCCAAAAATCTAGTTTTAGCTTATTATCTACTAATTAGGACTTTATTTGGAAAAAAAACCCTAAACTCGTCAAATAATTTTTATACTTGGTTCTAAGATCATGCTATTTTCAAGATACTTCTGTATTTGAAATTTAGGTTTTAGTAAAAATTTAGAGGTAACAGCTATTACTGCAGCTATTAACTTGAAATTTGAAATATTGATACATTTCGTGCGCTATTACTGATTTAAAGATATATAAATAAATGAAAAATAAAAATGAATATTTTCAGTACAAATTGTGATGTTGAAATTTCAAAAGAGACCTAGGGGTCAAACAAATGGGGTATCAGATGGTATTGTTTTGTACATTTCAAAACAGTTTTTGAAATTACTGTAGGTTTCATACTTTTTGAAATATTTTGAAAAAAAGCCGAAAAATTTATCATGGACAGAATAAGTCCTGAACTTGATTGATGTAAAATTCAAAGTTAAATATTTAGTAAAATTCAAAGTTTAATATTTAGTTTGGAAGGTATTTAGATGTGATTGAGTTGATTTGAGGTATTATAGGAAAACATATTCCACTTACATTATGAAAATACCCGACTGCAATACTCTCCACGGGCTCTGCTATCCTGACCCGGATAGGTACTGAGGATTTCTCTCTAGACCCGACGCCTAGTTGCCCGAACACACCAGCACCCATTGCGTATACTTCACCGTTCGCCATTAGAACTACTGTATGGCATGCGCCGCAGCCAACAGTTACCACCTGCAAAAAAACGAAAACAAAAATCAGTGCCTGTACAGTCAGCTGCACAGATATTTATTTATTTATTTATTTATTTGTAATACAAAATCCACAGCTCTTAAATCTAGATAATACAAAACTTAATTACGATACTTACAGCCAAAAAAGGATTTACATTTTACAGGATTAACTTAAAATTACTATCACTAAAAGTTGAACAAAGACTAAAAGTAAAAGCTAATGCACATACAAAATAAGAAATGCAACAGAAACCACGCATTTAAACTAGAAAACAAAACAAAAAAATAAATAAATTAGTATGTATTTATATTTAGTAATTTATATGTATACACTCCCAAAATTTAACATATAAGTATACTCGTTATTTTTCAAGGACAAGTACACCAAGTACATTTCAAATGAATGTAGCCATCTAAATCGTCAGAAATCGGTATACAGTTTATCATAATAATGTATACACTGGTAGTGATTCTGTCGGCACAAAACTTAAACTAAACTAACGTAAAAATGTTGCTGTCCCGTTATGTTCGATCGAAAAAAAAGAGACGTCAACAATTATAGGCTAGTTTAGGATAGGTTTTATGCCAACAGAATCGCTACCATTATTTAGTCAAATAATTGTATACCATCGAATAACAAATAAATGTAGTCAAGACCACGCCTTAATAATCTATGCAAAAAAAGAGTGTCACAAAAATGTATTCAGTATTTGGTCTTAAATATGTTACTAAAATGGCTATACTAAATGGACGTACACCGCTTTAAAGAAAACTATCTGAAACCAGTTAGCAGTTGAATCTCAAACTGCGTAATTTAAAATAATAAAAATAATGCTGGACAATTCACACAGCATTATCTAGCCCCAAGCTAAGCAGAGCTTGTGTTATGGGTACTAGATAACTGATAAACATAATATAACACAACATAGATAGATATTTTTTATTATACGTACATAGAAAACGACCAGAACACCCTGAACAAATGTCTGCAGATCGTACACACATTTGTCCCGAGGCGGGAATCGAACCCGCAACCTTCTGCGTCGCAGGCAGACCTTCGCCCACCGCACCACATCGCCAAAATACAGTACCTACAGACTTCGTAAACTCTTTTGCCACTCACGATATTACGAAAAGTAATGTTAGTGATGATTTACCTTTCTGCCTTGCAACTTTGTAACGAGCTGAGGAATCCATTGGTCGTCGATGCTGCCTAGCCCCAATTGTCCGTGGACACCCCATCTGAAAAGACGAAAAATTAGTTTACAGATAAAAAGGGCCTTAAAGAGCATTGAAGAAGTATCGACCAATCACAGTTGTTCGAAATAGAAGATCTGTTGATGGTTCTTGATTCGTGATTGGATGTAATCTGATACCCATGGTTATGGTGTGTTCTCACTGAGACTCGGATTGGTCCATTGTGCGTGGTTGTTTTGCTAGCTTAGCCAGCCTAGCTCCGTCCAGAAGCGCAGAATCTTCCTGGGGTCTTCACAGGCTTCGCGGAGTGACCTCAAGTGGTCGAGGATTTCGTGTCGTTGCGCCGTTACTCCCTCGCACTCCAGGACTACGTAGGCAGCTGATTCTTCGTTGCTGAGACACCCCCCGCAGAATCTTCCTGGGGTCTTCACAGGCTTCGCGGAGTGACCTCAAGTGGTCGAGGATTTCGTGTCGTTGCGCCGTTACTCCCTCGCATTCCAGGACTACGTAGGCAGCTGATTCTTCGTTGCTGAGACACCCCTTAGATCCATTGTGGTACCTACCTTGATCTGATACCAATACGCTACTTTCTCTCATATGTTATTGTGTTCTTATGAGTCTACTTGATATGGGTAGATAATTGTAGTTTGTGCTCACCACCCGTAGTAAATCACTGGCAAAGCTTGCGGACTCGCCACTTAAACTAGACTAGCACTTTCATGACTGAAAACACAGAGTGCGATATGCAACTACTTATACCAACGGCGCGCCGGGTGTGGATGATGATGATGATTTATTTATTTATGTATGGACTATTTCACTTACCCCCAAGTATACAGTCTGCCTCCAACATCGACTGCGGCTGAGTGGTAATGCCCGGCCGCTAGAGACTGTAGGGGTGCCTCTGTGGCTAAAGAAGCCGCTAGTAAAGCACCTCCAGTGCTTGCGGACTCGCCGATCCCACCGCGCCAGGCTTGCCCTACGCCTAATTGGCCGAAGGAGTTGTCGCCTGCTGCATATAGCTGAAATAATAAATTTAAATCATATGTATCTATAATATAAAAATGAATCGCAAAATGTGTTGGTAAGCGCATAACTCAACAACGCCTGGACCAATTTGGCCAAATCTTTTTTTAAAATGTTCGTTGAAGTTCAAGGATGGTTTTTACGGCGAGAAAAATTAGAATTATTGCTGGAAAAACCCTAAAAATAGCCCTTCTTTTTCCCATACAAATGATTTGTAACTAAAACGTAGTCAATTTGAGCTTTATTGCTAAAATAACTACCCGTGCGAAGCCGGGGCGGACCGCTAGTACAGAATAAAATCATGTAACTCTGTGAGTACAGTTTCAGATTTTACTTTCATCAATTATTGTGTAGTTTAATGTACAGTTAGCCCAAAACAGCGCAACACGCGGGCTTCTTTGTTCAGGGTGTTTTCTATGTAAGTATAATCAAAAAATATCTATCTATGTAGAACAATGTATTAATTAAGTATATATCTACTCAGAACCACTATCCTATGGAACTGTCCTAAGCATGTACTTTTCCTGGATACCTAAGTAAACAAATCGGTTGATAAACATGGCGGATTATGGTTAGATTCGGCCTGTTTTTGCTTTGGCATAGGCCACAGCCTGCTACAGAACACTTTATGGTACCTCTTCTATATGATTTTCAATTTATATCACAGTTTTGCTCAATAAATAAGTCGAAAACACGGGGAAAACATAAAAATCTCACAATGACATCTCCTTACATGTAAACAAAACCGTAGAATAAAATGGCGTCCATGACAGCAAAAGTACATCGAAATCAGGAACAGGGCGCTGATAAAAAGAGTGTGTATGCATCCTAACCCCTAACGTAAAACCACTGTTGTGAGAAAGAGACTGGTAGTCCATTATTGCTTCCGTGTCAAATTGAACAATTACGGCAGTTCCATAGGATCGTTGTTCTGCGAGATTATCTAGAAACCATAACATAAAGTCTGCTTAGCTTGGGGCTAGATAATGTTGTGTGAATTGTCTAGCATTATTTATTTAGCTCTTTGACTGTTTTTTGATTAACTTTTTTTTTTATAAAATATACCTGGTTTTTAGTAACAGATAAAGCTTGAATGCCTTAAATCCAAATACTCTGCACTATTTGATTTGAAACGTATGTCCATTAAATTCAGTGTTATAATCGATCCATCCATTTTATCTATAAATAAATAATAAATTAATTTATTTATTTAGAAACTTCACTATCTTATTGTCAACTTACCCCATTCTCAGTAAGTACAAGCGTGTGATGCCTGCCACAAGCCACGTCCACCACCCGTCCGATGACTTCAGTATTGACCCTCGTGTCCGTCATCATGACCTTGGCGTTCCCATCGTCGATCACTGCCCAGTGAGCCAGTCCGCAAGACAACGCTCGCTTTGGTACGAACTGGTTCTTCCACGTTTCGGAGTTTTGTATCATTTCCTTGTGTATTTCGGGGCACGGCTCGCGGTATTCGATTTCGGATGCGACGCGGATGAATGTTGATATAAGGTTGAGCATTCTTGTTGTCTGAAATGATAAATAAACTTTTTGGATATGTCATACAAAATTACTGACTGTATTCGAGAAGATAAATATTATAGAATGTATGAAACTGGTACTTTAATGTATGTTATGAATTTATGATGACTGTGTTATTAACTTATTTTCTTTAAATATGTTAAGCTTTATTTGAAATTATTGACATGTATATTTTTTATAGCAATAAATGAATCTGAATCTAAAACTAGCTTCTACCCGCGACTTCACTTGTGCTTTTGGGATATAAAGTAGCCTATGTCCGTTCCCGAGAAACCTCCCTGCCAAATTTCATTAAGATCAGATCTTCCGTTTAGGCGTAAAAAGGTAACAGACAGAGTTACTTTCCCAATTTATAATATCAGTATAATGGATTATTAAATTGCTAGAATAAGGAAAAACTTACGTAAATAGATGTTATTCCTTGTTTCAAATCGCGCATCACCGGTCTTAGCTGATCTTGCAATGGGTTTAGCCATAGACAGATACACTGCAATAGAACAATTAGAATCAATGAACAAGTAACACCATTTATACTGTACTAGCAGCGCCTCGCGGTTTCACCCGCGTAGTTCCCGTTACCGTGGGAAATCCGGGATAAGATATAGCTTATGTGCTATCCAGACTCTAGATATCTATCTCTGTGCCAAAATTCATCCAGATCCGTTCAGCCATTCTGACATGATTGAGCAACAAACATGCATCTATCCATCCATCCATTTAAACTTTCGCATTTATAATATGAGTGTGATTTGTGTTAAGTAAAACAAGTGACAGGTTTCTGTTTTAGTTTAAATTAAACTGTATTACAGAGAACCAGTCTTAATTACATATATTGCAGAGATTTTTTGGATGAAATAGCTTGAAGATAAAATAAGATTCTCTGCATCCAAAAACTTTCCGTTTTATTTTAAGATTTTGACCTTTTGTAAGTGTACATTTTTGTATTTATGGAAATAAAGACTTTTTGATTTGATTTGACTTAGAGCTTATAAGAGAACCTTTTCTGATTTCGAGGAAGGCCTTAATGCCAACCTTGATAGAGTAAAGTCTAATCTAGTCCTCTTAAATCATTTATAATATAAGATCTAAGCTACCAATGCAGCACTTTGTCAGTTGCAGTACGCACCTGACAAATTTCATCATTATCAGCTAGGCCTCTGCTGGACATAATTTATTTAGGAACATAACATCATATGTTAGCCCACAGTTGATCATAGGCCTCCCCTTATGAGCGCCATAGAGCCGTCTTTATCTTGACGCATCTAGCATCTGCCTTCTGCAATCTTTCGCAGGTCGTCATCCCATCTGGCCGGAGGACGCCGGCTACGACGAGCGAGTCGCGGTCTCCACTAGACATAATCCTAACCTGAGTGAGCACTAACCCACTCTGACTACAGCTTTCTATGTCAAATTCATTGGAATAATTACCTTCAAAAGCAAAGTATCGAACTGACCGCAGTTCTCCACAATAAAATCAAACAGCCACTGTCCATTTTCCTCCAGCAGCAGAGGCACAATGCACCTGTGCTGCAGCAGACAATTGACTGCCCCGCGACAGAAGGTGCCCCTTGCTTTTATAGCGGCTAGGAGGAGGTGGGGGAAGCCTCGGTGGATGCTGAATACAGGGACCAGCGGCCATAGACCAGTGGCGCCCGCGAATGAAGAGAGCTCCAGCAGTTCCGTGGAGGTTAGTGATGTGAACTTTACGTCACTGTAAAAAACATGACGCGGCATGGTTAGGCAATATATGAACCTCTAAATTCCTTATACCTTCCTTACCTATATTTGACGAACGATGTGGCGCGGTGGGCGAAGGTCTGCCTGCGACGCAGTAGGTTGCGGGTTCGATTCCCGCCTCGTTACAAATGTGTGTACGATCTGCAGACATTTGTTCAGGGTGTTCTGGTCGTTTTCTATCATCATCATGTCAGCCCATATACGTCCACTACTGGACATAGGCCTCCCCCATACGACGCCACAAAGAGCGGTCCTGAGCCGCCTCCATCCATCGACTCCCTGCGACCGCTACGATGTCGTCGGTCCATCGAGTTGATGGTCTCCCAACACTCCGTTTCGCGTTGTATCGTGGCCGCCACTCGAGAACCTTTACTCCCCAGCGGTTATCAGTTCTGCGAGCTATATGACCTGCCCACTGCCATTTCAGCTTGCTAATTCTGAGAGCTATATCGGTGACTTTAGTTCTTCTACGGATTTCTATATTCCGGATTCTATCACGTAGAGAAACCCCGAGCATAGCTCTCTCCATAGCCCGCTGAGCGACTCTGAGCTTATGAACGAGGCCTATAGTTAGCGACCACGTCTCGGATCCGTAGGTCATCACTGGTAACACACACTGATTCCAGATTTTCGTCTTGAGGCTCTGCGGTATCTGTGATGAGAAGATCTTTTCGTTTTCTATGTATAATAAAAAAATATCTATCTATGTATTGTGTTATATTATGTATATCAGTTATCTAGTACCCATAATACAAGCTCTGCTTAGTCTGCTTTGTCTGGAACCCTACGAGTTACTAAAGAACAATATTCCGTTCCCATACCCACTGTTAATTCAGGGCAGAGCTGTTTTTCAGCTAAGCTAAGTTTCAAATAAAACCTCTCTAACGAACGATTATTGAATCGAGGGAGGTACCTATTACCAATACCAAGTATAAGAATTAAGGCCCGGCCTGGGGTCTTCACAAACGTGTTTGCGATGATGGGCAGAACCTGCAGTTTACGTAGTGTTACTAATTTACCAATAACCCTGAATATTTCGAATGCTACCGTCTTTGTTCTTACATGTCCAGTCCATCCCAAGGTTGCCTGGAATAGATCGCTCATAGCGGTAAGGCCGCCTTTGTACTTCGTCTACTCGTAGCATTTACTGTTTGTGGTACAATAAAGTATTATTTATCTATCTATCCAAACCGACGCTTTTATAATATATAATAAGTGATCATCAATGATGTACTCACGTGTCAAATTTCTGCTCAACGTTAGTGGTCATCTTGAGCAACAGCGCCAGCAGTTGTATAGTGATCGCCGAGTTGCCGAGGCTGCCAGCATTCCCGGTGTATTTGTACATAGAGAGCTCGTGGATTCGACCGAACACACCCAGGCGAGCAACCCAGCCGTCCGGTTGACTCTAGAGGTAAAATATAATTATTATTTTATTATGTATAAGATAAATCTTTAAAAACAAAACAACAAGTTAAGGGTCCTGCGGATGATGATTTGCCCGTACAAACGTACTACCAAAATGATTTGTAACTCGAGCATATTTCCACCATATCATGGTGTTTTTCGTATTACAATAGTATTTATCTAGGTCCCTGGTTATTTTTTTCTTAATAATACACACCTGTAGTGAAATGGAAGCAAAAATATGCAATTTTGCATAACTTTACGTCGAAAATGACATGTTTTCATCCTATTTGTTTTGTATTAGAAACAACAATACCTTACGTTTTGTTTGATAAGGAACATAGCTTATACTGTCTAGTTACAGAATAACAACACAATGTCGAAAATACAAAAGTTTTCAGTCATTATTTTTGGTATTACGGAACACAATAATTTACGAATTGAAGTTGCGAGCAGCTGTCTGCCGAAGCCTTATCAAAGTGCTTGGAAAGACAAATGCAGAACGAGTTCCAACTCGATGGGGTTACGTCGTTACGTTTAAATGACTGTTAAGGTTTGCTGGAAGAAAACTCTTATTAGGGGTTCAACTCGTCTATGGACATAACCTATTAAATAAGTTCATGCTATGTATTAGTGTGTACAATAAAAATTACACAAATATTTATTAAAAAGAAATACGCTAAAGGTTCTCGTCAAGCAAATTCCCTACATAGTATAAAACAAAGTCACTTTCACTGTCCCTATATCCCTATGTATGCTTAAATCTTTAAAACTACGCAACGGATTTTGATGCGGTTTTTTTAATAGATAAAATTATTCAAGAGGAAGCTTTTTATGTATAAAACATGCATAATATAGTTCCCGTGCGAAGCCGGGGCGGGTCGCTAGTTAAGTATAAATTATTGTTAGTTCGAATTAGGCATGTAATCAGGATAGCCTCAGCTGGTCTTTGAGGAATTACAAATTGTTTATAGTCATGTTCAATGTTGCACCATTAAACCAAAATAGGTTTGTATTGGTGCTCACACTCGTCTATACACACATACATGTTAGTTCAATTAAAGTTACATTGCATTTGGATCACTTCTTACAAATCTACGATACAATATAAAAAGAAATTCGATAGTAACTTGATTTACGACAGCCTGTAGGTAGTTATAGGTCCTTACCAGAATCTCCGTCCTTTTATGCAAAGAAGTACTGTTTGTTTTTAATACAAAATGGATCGGAGCCAATTGGCACTCAAAAACTAAAAACCCAATGTGCTTTATTTTCTTCAGACTTTACAGGAATTTTGGACACGACAAATTATCGTAAAACTAAGAAATATAGTGTACACTTTAGGGGAGAAGGTGGTAATTCCCCGAAATAGTTGCAGAGGGAGATCTCAAGATTTTTTGTTATAGTGCTTACCCGTACCTACTCTGGGTGTCTCTAATAAATGAAATAAGATCATTTCTTAGAGAGAGATCTTTTCTCTATTCGACCAACAGTTGATGTCGGACAGTCCTTTACAGGTTGGTTGCAACTGAGTCAAGCCTTTGCGCGATCTAGGAATTGTGCTCTTTTTGCACTCCACATCTAGCAAATATCCGTTGAAGCGCTTATATGATAGATAGCTACTAGAGATGTAACGAATATTCGCATTCGCGAATATTCGCAGGATTTTCAATATTCGCATTCGCATCCGCATTCGCCAAAATCTATGCGAATATTTGGCGAATGTTGATGGGGCAAAAACTTACCTAATATATTTAAAAAACTGTTCTCTTTTACATGCGGAATTATAAAAAAAACTCTGCACATCTCGTAAATAGGGATGATGACAGTAACAAAAAGCATCATTATTATGTATTTACTAAATTAAATCAGAGCCATACATGACAAAACGCGTATTATAATTTTTATTTTGATCAAGATCAATTATTATTTTGATAAATAATATCTACAAAATACAATAATCCGCCATGACACGTTGAACAACAATTAGAGAACACAGACCCATGACGTCATGTGGTCACAAAGTAAAATGGAAGACACAGAATAACCACAGAAATAAGTAATTGTAAACGTATGACTTTCTTCAATCAATAGCTAGCTTCTTTGTTTCTTGACAATATTGTTAATACTTGTTTTATTATTTGATTGTATTTCTTATTTGTAAAGACATACTAATGAATATAATAAGGTAATTCTGTATCATAAAAATTTGTGCATCGACGTCATAGACAGTCGCCACGAGTATTGTAGCGTTTTAGAGCGAAATTTAAATTACATTTTTAAAAACTCAATTTTACCTTCAAAATCCATGTTTTTTGTAGAAATATGTTTTATTTTCTATTCAGTAGATGTTTAAAAATATCAAGGAGTAGTCTCAAAATCAATCATCATGCCATTACTATATTTTATTATGGCACTCTTATTGCTAATTCTTTAATAAGAACTTTGTAAGAAACTTTGACAAAACTTAACTGAAAAAAAAATGTTGAACTGACTTTGATTGGGTGACTAGTGTTTGTCCGTGACTTTGCACGCGTTTCTACGAAATTAAAGAAACTAAACGTTTAATGTTTATTTTTTCCCTATGGGAACTAATTTGTGAGATCGAAAAATAGCCTAGCCTTTGCTTTGAATGACAATGTATTGATTATTCTAACCCAGGGGTTAAGGTAACCTTTTAATGGCGGGAACCACTTGACAAATTTATGGTTTGTTTTTGGCGTGCACAGACCTTGATCGGAGGACTTAGGACAAGGCCGTCTTTTATTTTTTATTATTATGTTATACTGGTTAATAATTAAATATGAATATTTTAAATATTAAAAAAACAAGTTAATTTCTAGTTACACCCAACCCAAACCTCATGAGCTAGAAATCTTAAATTTTAAGCATAGGAGTTTTGGAAATTACACCCCCAAAAGAAAAGAGGATTGAAGTTTTTTACGTGTTTCTTTTTACTCTAAGAAGTGGCCAAATTTGCTTGAAATTTACCAAAAATACAAACACGTATTTCAGAATTTTCTAAAATATTAATGAAATGGTTAGGTTAGAAAGTATAAGATTTATAGTTGGGCTCCGACTTAAAAGGGCTGTAACTTTCTAACGCATAACGCTATTGTACTGAAATTTTCTGAGTATATAAAAAACAATAGATTGAAAAACGACTATCAGAAATTTTCAAGAAAACTCTTAATATGATAGTATGCGTTTTTCAATCCATTCTTTTTTATATATTCAGAAATTTTCAGTATAATAGCGTATTGTATTATATCGATAGCGTTATGCTTATGTAACTTTTAAACCAGTACCCCTATTTATAATTTTACATTTTGCATGTTCCGCATCCACTAAGTGAAATAAGTCTAAACGTGGTCTAAATTTTACTCATTGTTTTCATGGAGGCACTCATTTTTCCCAAAATAACATATAAAAGACAAACAAATCCGACTCCAACCGACAAATGTGTGGATAAAAATATTATCAAACAAACAACGCGATTGGTAGACGAAGATAGCAATTATCAAACGATTCATCTTCTTAAATTTTTGCTCTGCATCTGTTTTGTTTTGATACAATTTTGCCAATATCAGTTTCAAATTCTGTGGTTATCAAGGTTGTGAATTGTCGATGTCATGAATGAATGAAATAAACATGATTACTCGTACGTAATTGGTAGTTGAAGATAGCTTATAGCAAACGTTGGTAATTGGACAACGCGCGCGCGCGCGCCAATAAACAGTACGTGAAGTTGGCGGCAAGTTCAAAATACCAACATTCGCATTCGCATTCGCATTCGCGAATGTGAGCATCAAATACTCGCATTCGCATTCGCGAATGTCGAAAATTTGACATTCGTTACATCCCTACTAGCTACCTAGCTTCTGTTTTCTTCCTTGAGCTAGTCTATTGAGGTCAGCTTTGTAGTTCCGTTAATATTTGCTAGAGGTCGCTAAATACACTTGACTTTTTTATTCACTTCATACTTTTATGGTAATGTAAAGGAGTGAACAAAAAAACCTTTTTCTTTTTAGGTAAGGTTAGTGCACTCTGCAGTATTAAATTAATCAGTAAATCAATGACCTGTGAGAGTGAGAACAGATACTGTGCGGGAGCAAGTTTCCCTCGAGACATGAGCATGTCCGCCGCCGCCCGCAGTAAGGTGCCGACGGGTGCGCCCAAAGCCGCAGCTGACTGCTCCGCTCCGGCGCCACCCCGCATTATCAGCCCCACTAGCCATTCGCAGGGTTCGCTTCTGAAAATAAATAAATAATATTGACCATTTCGTTATTTCCGAAATGGTCAGCATTGTCTAGCCTCGTAACTCTGCTTCTTTTAGGGGTTTACTGGGAACCTAAAGATATTTTGTAGTCAGATTTATCATTTTATGTCTATAAGCTTATTTTGTACGCCTAAAAAATTAACGATATTGATTTCTGATGATGAAATAATCTAGCATTTCTCCCACATGCATAATTTTGAACCAGACTCCTTAGTCTGGTTCAAATTGGTTTTGGATAAATTATATCTATCTATCAGTTGTAACCTTTTACAACTGATAGATAGATAGATAGATATAATTTATTCATAAAAAAATCGTTACATATCTTGGTTAGTAGTACTTTAAAGCCTATGTTAAGTTTGTCTGGTACTGGTACAAGTACAATCAATTAAGACCAGGCAACGGGCCGAGAAACACGAAAACGAGTACTTTTCAATGCGCGATGTAAGAGGACCAATGATATTGATTCAAATTTTAAAAATATCATAGATAAGGGAAAATCTTGAAAAATTTTTTGACCAGGACAAAATTTTAAAAAGTAACTGGCTTTATTATAAAAAAAATTATAAATTTCTCACCAAAAAAAAAGTTAAATAATTCGTATGCTCACAATTATCAGCGACAACACCCCATTATTTTTTACGAATAAAATAGCCAGATCACTTTTCTATTTAATAGCCGGAGAAGTTATTTTTTTAATGTGTATATCATGAGTAATTAATTAAAAACAATCAAATCCATTTGCGCCTTCTCTAGTTTAGCTTTTACCCTACAGTGTTTGCTCAGAAAATTTGATCAGGCACTATCTGGGCCGCAGCACGCAGTGGGGGCCGCGCTGCCGCCGCACCGATGCGACGTTGCGACTCCGACGAGCGCACGATTGCCTGTTCGCACAGCAGCGCCGGGCTGGCAACGCCGCAACGTACGGACGGCGCGAGACGCGTGTTGTTTTGGTTATTGTCTTGTAACTCTGTGCGACGACAACCGAGACTATTATTTACTTCAGAATTATTTTCAAAATTATAAGTTAGACTTTAGTGTACTATATTATATTGAAGCTTCAGAACATTATTGTAGTAGGAAATAAGTTAGGTAATATTTTTATTTGGTATTGTGTGTAAATAGTAGGTAAACAAGTGTTCAATAGAAAATGGGGAGGAAAGATAAGCGGAAAGAATTATTTTTACGAAAACTCAAAAATGACGGAATAAACATTCCGTCACTGTGTACTTGACGGGACGCAAGGAAATATCAACTTTTTTTTCAAGGTCATTGACCTTGACCTTAAGGTCATTGACCTTGAGGTCAGTGACCTTGGAGTAAAGGTCAATGACCTTTTCGGTTTTTTGCTAGAAATGATCACCAAATGTAAAATTACTTATTTTTAGGGGTAAAATTGTAACGTATGTAGAATAAAAGAAGAGGCAGACGGGGGAAAACAAGAAAAAACCCACAGAGGAAAAACCATTGTAAAAGTCAGATAATTTAGATATATTTAATAAAAGAGTTAATATCAGAAATTGGCTTATTAATAACTAATGATACATGGCGCAGCCGACGAAAGAACAAGGTTAGAAGCACTCAAGACACACAATCGCGCTTAATCAATACTTCGCGTAATTCAACGAGGTTATGACCACGCCATCAACATCCGACAACGACGGCACGACAAAAGAAACGACAAGCGGCGCAGAAGAATTTGAGGCAATGGCAGGGGTTGAATATCGAATGCCGGCAGTCCTACGGCTCGATTCACACCAAGATTTGTTGTCACAATGGAGCAGATTCAAACAACAGTTTCAAATATTCCTTACGGCGGCGGGCTTCGACAGGCTGTCGGACAACAGAAAGGCGGCTTTACTACTCAATTGTGTGGGTCCAGAGGCGCAAGATCTTTATTGCAATGTGCTGCGGAGAGATGAATCAGCAAAATATGAACAAATAATACAGCTATTTGATGAATACTTCGCTCCCAAACAAAATGAGCTAATAAATACATTCTACTTTCACCAGAGAGCGCAGGACGAAGGCGAAATGTTTGATTTATTTTATACAGCCATCAAGAAGTTAGTAAAAAACTGTAACTTCAAGGACCAAGAAGAGAGAATGCTCCGTGACAGAATCGTGCTAGGGGTTTACGACAAAAATCTTCAACGCAAGCTACTAGAGGCCAATGAGCTGACTCTACAGAAAGCGGTGGACCTGTGCAGAGCTTCAGAGATGTCGCAAGATCAATGCATCCGAATACAAAACCAGAGCCAGTCAGCAGCGGTAGATGCAGTCCACGGGCCAGCAGCACAATCCATTGCAGACCCACGAACAAAAGCTAAGTACTCGTCTAATAGTAGGGAATATAATTGTAAAAAATGTGGCACATGGCACAAGCCTAGAAATTGTCCAGCCTATGGGAAAATATGTTCAAATTGCCACAAGCCCAATCATTTTAAAAAAGGATGTAAATTCATCAATGAAGTAAGTCAGGTTGATGAAGGGAAAACAAAGAATGAAGACAATAATGTTCATAATTTATGACTAGTTAAAGTATGTCACAGCATTGGTAATGTAAAAACAAATAACAATGAGTGGATTTTATCCATTAGAGTAGAAAATAAGATGGTGGATTTTAAATGTGATACCGGGGCCCAAGTTAATGTTTTGTCCATAATGGATCTTAAGAAAATTGTCGATGATGATATGCCTAAGTGGTCTGAGACAAAAATAGTTTTAGAAGCATTTGGAGGAACACATTTATTTCCACTAGGAAAAATAACCCTAAAAGTAATAATGAATGAAAAAATTTATGACACTGAATTTATGATTATAAAAGAAAAGGTTCGACCTATCCTGGGCCTAAGCTCATTAAGAGATCTTAATATCTTGAAAAACGTTAACAATATTGTTCGCTCTAACAAAGATGCAATTATTAATAAATATTACAAACTGTTTCAGGGTGTTGGCCAGTTTGAAAAACCACTGGAGCTTCGCACTCAGCCGGGGGCTAAGCCAGTAGTCAGACCTCCTCGCAGAGTTCCGCATGGACTTATGGAGCGACTCGCTTCAAAGTTGCGTAGCTTGGAAGATCAACAGATTATTGAGAAAGTCGAACAGCCTGACAGTTTTGTAAGCAACTTAGTAATAGTAGAAAAAGCTGATAAAAGCCTAAGATTATGCCTTGACCCTAAGGAACTTAATATGGTTTTGCTGAGAAATTATCACTTAATACCGACTTTAGAGGAAATACTTACCAAGCTGTGTAATAAATCTGTATTTTCAGTACTAGACCTATCAGACGGGTTTTATAATATTAAATTAACAAATGAATCAGCTAAGTTATGCACATTTTCCAGCCCCTTGGGCTGCTATTCCTTTAAAAGGCTACCCTTTGGTTTGTCCATAGCCCCTGAAATATTCCAAAAATATAGTGAGAACACATTTGGGGACATTCCAGGAGTAGTAATTGACTGTGATGACTTGTTGATTTGTGCGGATAATGAGGAAGAACATGATAAAATTTTATCACAAGTATTTGAACGGGCTCAGAAATGTAATGTAAAGTTCAATTTAAAAAAATTTCAATATAAATTAGAAGAGGTAAAATACTTTGGCCACATATTTTCTAAAAAAGGCATGAAAATAGATCCCGACAGAATAAAGGCAATTGTTGGTTTAAAAAGCCCTAAAAATAAAAAAGAATTGCAAATAATATTAGGTATGATAAACTATTTGCGGAGATTTGTAGCAGGTTTAGCAGAAATGGCCACACCATTACAAACTTTACTAAAAAAAGATATGGTATGGCTGTGGACTCAAGTACATGAAAATGCTTTTATGCAAATAAAAAACTGCATTAGTAAAGCACCTGTGTTACAAAACTTTAATAGTAATTTAACTGTGACTATTCAGTGTGATGCATCTAAAGATGGGTTAGGGTGTTGTTTGATGCAGGACGGTAGACCAGTAAGCTATGCGTCAAGAAGCTTAACTTCAGCAGAGAAAAATTTTTCACAAATAGAAAAAGAATTGTTGAGTGTAGTTTGGGCAGTTAAAAAGTTTCACTACTATATTTATGGTAGGAAATGTATTGTAGTAAATGATCATAAACCTCTGGAATCATTGTTAAAAAAAGGTGTTCACGAAATACCATCCACTCGGTTACAAAGATTAAAACTAAAGCTTTTAAAGTATAATATTGAATTTAAATATCTAAAAGGGAAATTAATGTATGTAGCTGATTTGCTATCTCGTTCTTACTTGGATGAAACTGATAATGATGATTCCTATATGTATGAGGTAGTTCATTGTATAGGTTTATCTTCGTATTTACAATGTACCAGCGAACAGAAACACGAAATTCTACAAGAAACACTTAATGATGAGGAATTGGTACAGTTATCAGACTATGTACAGAATGGGTGGCCAGATAAAGTAAGCAAGGTACCAGATTCTATTCAATATTATTTCAAGTTCAGAGAGAATATTACAATTGATCAGAATTTCATCTTTGTGAATAGTAAACTCATCATTCCTAAGACGTTAAGATTGTCAATAATTAAAAAAATACACGAAGGCCATGTAGGAATCACAAAAATGAAACAATTGGCCAGAAACTTGTATTATTGGCCAAAAATGGATGTACATATTGAAGATTTTGTAAGAAAATGTTTTGTTTGTCAAACTTACCAAAATAATAATGTAAAAGAGCCTTTAATCTCACATGAAATCCCCGAATTACCATTCTCAAAGCTAGGGGTAGATATAATGGATTTTAAGAAAAAATCCTACTTAGTAATTTATGATTATACCACAAAATGGTTAGAGGTTAAAGTAATTCCAAGTAAATCAGCAAATAGTATAGTCAGCACTTTATTAGAAATCTTTTCACAGTTTGGGGTTCCCTCTGAAATAGTGTCAGATCATGTACCATTTGATTCACGAGAATGTAATAACTTTGCGAAAGAATGGGGCTTTAAGTTTACCTTTTCAAGTCCTCGTTATGCTCAGTCAAATGGAATGGCAGAGAGAGGGGTTCAAATTGCAAAGAAAATGTTAACCAAATGTTACGAAGATAAAGTAGATTTTAGAATAGCTTTACTACAGTATAGGGCATCACCTGTTTCAGGAACTAACTTTTCACCGGCTCAATTGCTAATGAATAGGAATTTAAGAACCAAACTACCTGTAACATATCAATATTTGAAACCTAAATTGAATGTAAATGTAAAAGCAGAATTTAGCAAACTTAGAAATAGAAATGAAAAAGCTTATAATAAAAATGTAAGATGTAAAGAATCCTTTTCGATAGGGCAAGATGTATGGTTTAAAAAAGACCCTAATAGTCGGAAATGGTTAAAAGGCCAAATAGTAAACAGCAACAATTTTAGATCCTATGATATAATTGATTATGAAGGAAATAAATATACAAGAACCTCGTATCATATTCGATCTCAATAATGTGTTGATCTGTCCGGGAAGGCTGAGTGTGTGGTTTGAGTGGTTTATTATAAGTAGAATAAGAAGGTAGTTAAATACACTTAAGTAGCCAAGTATTTCAAACATTAAGCTTTATTTACTTTGTTATAATTCTAAGTATATTTCTAGTTTTAGTTTATGTAGTTTTTACTTTGAACATGAAAACTCTTCTATGAGTGTTATAGCCGGTATGTATTTAAATGTATGGCGAAAAATTTAAAGAGCTAACTTTTTTTTTTAAATATTTTTTTTCAAAAAAGGGATAGATGTAACGTATGTAGAATAAAAGAAGAGGCAGACGGGGGAAAACAAGAAAAAACCCACAGAGGAAAAACCATTGTAAAAGTCAGATAATTTAGATATATTTAATAAAAGAGTTAATATCAGAAATTGGCTTATTAATAACTAATGATACAAAAATTAGTGACCTTAGACTAAAGGTCAATGACCTTTTTCGGGAAAAAGTTGGTTTTTGCTAGAAATGATAACCAAATGTAAAATTACTTATTTTTAAGGGCAAAATTAGTGACCTTGGACTAAAGGTCAATGACCTTTTTAGGGAAAAAGTTGGTTTTTGCTTGAAATGATCACCAAATGTTAAATTACTTAGTTTTGAGGGGTAAAATTAGTGACCTTAGACTAAAGGTCAATGACCTTTTTCGGGAAAAAGTTGGGTTTTGCTTGAAATGATCACCAAATGTTAAATTACTTAGTTTTGAGGGGTAAAATTAGTGACCTTAGACTAAAGGTCAATGACCTTTTTCGGGAAAAAGTTGGTTTTTGCTAGAAATGATAACCAAATGTAAAATTACTTATTTTTAAGGGCAAAATTAGTGACCTTGGACTAAAGGTCAATGACCTTTTTAGGGAAAAAGTTGGTTTTTGCTTGAAATGATCACCAAATGTTAAATTACTTATTTTTGAGGGGTAAAATTAGTGACCTTAGACTAAAGGTCAATGACCTTTTTCGGGAAAAAGTTGGTTTTTGCTAGAAATGATAACCAAATGTAAAATTACTTATTTTGAAGGGCAAAATTAGTGACCTTGGACTAAAGGTCAATGACCTTTTTAGGGAAAAAGTTGGTTTTTGCTTGAAATGATCACCAAATGTTAAATTACTTAGTTTTGAGGGGTAAAATTAGTGACCTTAGACTAAAGGTCAATGACCTTTTTCGGGAAAAAGTTGGTTTTTGCTAGAAATGATCACCAAATGTAAAATTACTTATTTTTAAGGGCAAAATTAGTGACCTTGGACTAAAGGTCAATGACCTTTTTAGGGAAAAAGTTGGTTTTTGCTATAGTCGATTACCGAAAGGTATATTATACGTTAGAAAGTTAAACGGGTGGTTAAAAAAAAATAACCACGAAGGCTAAGGCAAGGAGCTCCGAAAAAAAATGGTAAAAAAAATCTCATCTTTTTTGCCTTGAAATTGAACGACACACTTTGACCTCTAGCGCCGAGGTCATTGAACTTTAAGGTCAATGACCTGAACAAAAGTTGCACCCCTAGTGACCCCCTTCACGATACCGTAAGAAAAAACATATGTTAATTATGCATAAAAAAATCGTGAAAATTTTTCTGTCTTTTTCGCCTTGCGTCCTGTCAACTACAGTCCAACCCTAAAGCACTAATAATAAAGTCTATATTTGGCAAATTCGTCTACAGATTATGGATTATCACATGCCTACTACCTATAATATATTATAGGTACCTACTTCAATTTTTCGGCCAATATTCTGCATTTACCTACCTATATTTACCTATTTATCTAAGCTCTAGCTAGGCAAATCAAGTTGACGCGTGCCGCCGCCGCGCTGTTAGCAGCGCCACGTACGCTAGACCAGCGCTGCCGCCCGCCGCTCTGGCGTGATCCTGTCGAGCGCGACCGCATAAAATTTGTTTGAGTGAAGCGGCGCGGTACTCGATTTTGAAACAATAGTTTATCAATGCGCCACCTTAAATCTTACACAGCAATGCTGCCAGCATTCTAGGTACTCTGCCTTCTGCCCCCCTAGCACGGGAATTGTTGTCTAGGGTAGAATAGAGATAAATTACGTCACTTTGTCATAGCATGTAAGTTATTTGAAACGCACTCCGTCCACTTCAAAAATGTACGCAATGTATGTCGATGCGATGTCATTATAGTTATATATATTATAGGGCTGGTGACGGCTTAGATTTTGAGAAATTGTAAAAAGAAAGTGTATATAGGTACTTGTTGTTATTGTGTTACTTACACAGTATTTAAAATATACGCGCCACTACTGGTAATGACAAGACAGGACTCCAGGGCAAAACGCGGTAATTGCAGATCACACATAAAAGTTGGCTCCTTCCATCCTCCACTGGATGTTGCCGGTTCCTTAACTGACATTAGGTGAGCACGGCGGACTTCGCCTATGAGCTCCGCTTTCCATAACTCTGAGAATTCTCTCTTTGTTCCGAGTAGAGCTTCACCCTAGAATTTACAGAAGGCATAACATAGTAGTTCTATTCATCATCATCATCATGATCCATACTAATATTATAAGTTTGAAAGTAACTCTTGTCTGTCTGTTCCCTTTTAGGTGTGAAAAGATAACAGACAGAATATAATTACTTTCGCAGTTATACATTAGTATGATCAGCCAGTGGTGTATTACTATATTAGACAGTCATACTTAACATGTATGACTTTAAGAAGATTTGGGTGTTTTACTGATGGGAGGATTAAATCTCTGTAACCCAAGCCCAGTTTTTAACTATTACGTGTTCCTTTTCATCATCACCAGCCTTTATTAGTCCACAGGCTGGACATAGGCATCTCCTAATGAGCGCCATAGCGCCCTGTCTTCAGCTTGCCGCATCCAGCATGTGCCAGTCTTTCACAGATCGCCTGGCGCCCTGCCACCTACACTGCGAGTGCCGAAGCGCGATCTCCACTTAAGAAGGCGTTTACTCGTCGGTTTTTCGCGAAATATACCCAGCCCACTGCCATTTCAGCTTGCTAATCCTTGTGCTATCTATGTCGATAACTTTGCTGTGTTAGCACCTCTATAGTTTTTTAATAATTATGCTCATAAAAGTCATGATTTTCTTACTTGTATCACTGAAAAGTTGGCACTATGTATTTCTAATTCATTTCTTCTGAGTAAATAAATCAGTTTCTGTGACCATAGTCCCTGGATGTATAGGTCATCCTTTTTTATGCGAGGTCTCAAAGTTCTGGATGGAGTGTCTTCTTCTGGACTTTCCAGCTGGAATAAAACTAGGTTATAGTGAGTTTAGTATCCAGTGAGTTATTCCAGAAATCTGGGATCAAAGTATGCAATCATTTCCACATGTACTATAATGGGGCCTTGGGTGCACATTAAAAACTTAATGTTTATTTATTACAAACTATTTATTAACAAACACATAATACATTCTAAAACACTAAAAAGACCACATAACACATTACCAGTTGTGACAACCCAAACATAGGTAGGTACCTACCTAGTTACAGATAAATAAAATATAAAAATATGGTGCATATACCACTAGCACTGCCTCCTACTTTATCTTATTTTAGAAGTTGCCTTTGGTGGCCACCAAAACCTATTTTCGATTCACTGCCTAAACTAAATAGAATAAAACTATTACAGAGGCATTAAAAAAAGCTTACAATAAGTAGGTACCTTCTTATAACAAACTGTGCGATGGATTTTTGAAATTTCCTTTGTTAAACGGAATAAGATGATATAAATTAGGTGGCGGCGCTAGTTTAGGTGGAGTATGCGCCTCATGACAACGCAAAATGCATACTGACAAAATAATAAAGAGCCTTAAATACAAGCAAACTAGCTTCTGCCCGCGGCATCGGCAAATAAAACGTAGCCTATGTCCCTCCCTACTAAACTTCACAAATATATGTTCAGCCGTGAAAAGGTAACAGACAGACAGACTCACTTATGAATTTATGATATTCGTACGGATTATACAAAGGAAGAGTACAGAATAATAATTAGGTTTAATGAGACTATTGATTAGCAATCTTTTCAAAGAGTTGTTGCATGCTTCGTGACTAATGATCTGGTTTAGGTTTCTACTAATAATTGGTAAGGGTTTAAAACTACTCACTATCATAGTTCCTTCATTCAGTTCAAAAGCAGTTAAAAAGTGCCTTCCATTGACATACTGAGCAGTCAGGGCCCAATTGTTTGATCCTTTTCGAAATTGGGGTAAGTACTCAACAGGCTTTAATGCATACTCAACTGTCTGGGTTTTGTTATCATCTGAAAATATATAAAACTAATATACAATAAAAAAATTATGAATATTAAGTTCCCACTAAGTTACAACTCAAAAAGATATGCAAGGTTTGCATAAAAGTTTAAAATAGTGACTTGAAGTAATAGTATCTAATTAAAATATAGGTAAAAGTTCATTGTAGAGGTGTGTAGATCCGGATCCAAATGGCTCCTGGAGTCATGTCCGCTCCTGGAGCCGTGTGATTCCGCTCTGGATTGGCAGTCGTGGCGTGTCCGCGGACACGTTGGCCGCGCTGGCCTCGATTCATCGAGTCGAGTGAGTGAATGCAGCTTAGCAAACGATTGGAGCTGTGTGGATCAGCAGGGCTATTCACGATAGCTCGGAGTGAAACCGAGGCTCGGAATCGAAAACAGATACGCGCGAATATCTAATATTTTATCGGTTTCTAATACTTTCTGCGTTCTTGCAAGGAATAAACTACCAGAAAAGAAGTTTTCTATAAAAGTTAAACATCTTTACACATATTATGTTTTGACAAATTTTGATTTATGGCTACCTACTTTTGGAGCAATAATTATTAAAATAGATTTATTACTAAAGAAGTTAAATCATCTGTCGTCTCTTATAAAAAAATATGAACCTAAGCAATTTGTCACCTAAACAAACATGTCATCTCGTAAGAAAAGCAATGCCTATGTATTTGTCATTGATTCCTTAGATGTGTATCCTATACAAACAGATCCAATAGACATATAGGAATTATTATTGCAAGCGGAGCCTTGCAGATCCGCTAGATCCACTAAAACAAACAGATCTAATGGACATGTAGGAACCGAAACTGCAATCAGATCCAAATGGATCCGCGGACATGTCTCCTGGACAAGTGTCCGCATTTGAGACTTTAATTGAGCTAACTTATTTTACCTTTAGATCCACCCTGAATGAAAAATGTTATTTTATCTTTGGATAATTGCCTTATGTATGACATAAAGCTGTCTCGTTTCTCCTTATCACTTTGAGCCCTTGTCTGTTGTAGCCAGTTATAGCCAAATGATCTGTGCTCAAGTACTAACTTCCATTGACGGGTCTTGCCACCTGAAACCTTTAAATATATTGACAATAATAACTTTCAGAGTAAAAAAAACTAAAATTAAATCATGTAATCAGTGATGACCACACTTACCAGTAGTGCTAACAAATCAAGTGAGTCATCAAAGCATATTTGAAGATCACTTATGTCCCCAGGCACTTTACAATCTCCAACAATTGACTGTGAATCCAGGGAGTAAAATGAAATGGTCCCATTCTAGAAACAGATATTTGATTTTTAGCCGGTACAGTTTTTTTACCTATGATGTAAAAACAGATATTTACCTTTGATCCAATTATAGGAACAGTCTCAGATACCTTCGTAAGCCAACAGACAACTGATGTTGGTTGCTGTAGTATCGCAAGCGGTAGAACCGTAACGCATGAAAGTGACCATTTATGATCAAATGTATTATGTGGCACAAATAGTGGCATGAATGGCACAAGTAGTAGTTTTTGCTCGCTCACTATAATGATCCAAGTTCCGCTTGGCTCAAAACACATGCAATAAATAGGATTGTCGACAAAATCCCAGTCATAGTTTCTCACAAATTTCTCCGATTCTCTTATGAACAAAAAGTGTAGTTCCTTGTCGCTAGAAAATGCAAAAAACTTCTTCAAACCCACTTCGTAGAAACTGTAAGTACTTATGTTTAAATGAATAAGCGCATCTAGTTTAAACAATCCTGAAAAATCAAGACTTTCGTAAGGTGGTTGAGCCATTTTAGCATTTTATTTTCTTTCACGTTAAAATAAACATCTCATTTCAATCGAAAAAACAAGTTTTTTTTTTTCATTTTTCATTGGTCAAAGAGAATAAAACCACTACGCTGGTTTATGTACGTTACGTAGTATACTTCTTAGTTTATGGGTATAAATAAGTCTATGGTGTATACCAGACCATAAAGCAAACCACTGGTTTGCAACATTCGACATTTCGACAATGAAAAAAGAAGTAAAAAAGGGAAAAAAAGCGTATATGGATATACCTATATACCTTCAACTTCAGACAGAGTATACGAAGTGGTGTTGCCTTGCAATTTTTTTAACCTGACTAGGTTCGTAATTTCATGTCTGGTAGGTGGTATTTAGCCGTATGGTGTAGGCTTAGAATTTGCACCACCCGACCGAACTCTTCTCATGTCGTATGAGGCGACTAAGGGACATACACCGGGGGGCGGGCAGCAGTGCCTCTTGCAAAATAGATCTACCAACACGCACCGAACTGCGTTCCACAACCCGCATGCCAGCGTGGAGATTATGCATAACCCCACATGAGATAAAAAATCAGGAAGAGGCCTGCGTCTAGCAGTGGACTATGATATTATTAAATTAAGTACCTACCTTAGTATGCGGGAATAGGTAAACTAGCTACGTGAAGAAATCATTTCACACGAATAATAAACGAGAATATTATTGCTAGGGAATCTTTTCAAATAAGATGACCAGGCACAGACTTACAAAAAAAATTGCACTTTGGAAATCACATTTCTGCTAAGTAATTTAATATTACACCAAGATAAGACAACCAGAACAAGAAATTCAAAAGCACTTTTACATTATACCTACTTCAGATAAAAAGTGCACAGAAAACCAAATAAATGACACTATTTATACCTCAAACACAGTATTACCTACGTCCTTGCTTATTTAAATAGACAATTATTAATATGTAATAATGACTTTTTGATTCTTAAGACAATATATCAATATTTATTCTCCACAAATTATAGGATCACAAATCAACTGCCTACCCAACTTATCAAAATGTAGGTACCTTTATCATTCTTATATTCAATTGTATCAATATTATTAGTACTTTTAAACATTAGTATTAACAAGTAGGTAATCTATGGAATTAGTACTCAATACTATTTTATGAAAATAACATGCACATAGGTAATTAATAAAAGTGTAAGGTACACTTTATTAAACTGTACTTAATATATTCACACTGTGTGGTCGTATGTTTGTACTGGATTGTATTTCTCTTACAAACTCAAGGTTTTCATGATTTTCTTCACGTACCTTTCCCGTAGTATTTATTTTACATGCCTGAAATAATTTTTGAGCCTTGTCTGAATGGAAATCTATGAATCTGTAAATTTTGAACCTTTTTGAAGTCAAACGAACGTGTACTTATGAGTGGAATGATAAATTCGGCACTTTTCGTTCACCGTCACTTTTACATCAAATAAGACTGCATCACATCATCGTTGCTTCAGGTAGGTATATATTGTTGTGAGATGCAGGAATGCCCGCAGAGTCACTCTACCACATTTTATTTAGCAGAAAACATAATTAGGTTTACTAAACAAATACTAGTATCTGTGTTGACGTCCATCGATGTGCCCGGCATATTTGTTTAGCACATAGATGAGCTAACTAAACAATGAAAAAACTGGCACGTTGGATGAGACAGGATAACACTCATTCTATCTCATTTTATTGTAATCTCTCTCTTGTCTGAATGAGATGGATATTATGCAGAGCTCTATAGCTTAGAGAATTTATAACTGGAGATGTCATCGCAAGACCCCTCTGCCGGCCATAAGGCGCTCTTGATCATACGCGTTATACAAAACTACTTCACTCGTTACCGCGCGGCCATTAGCTGTCGTTTTGTGTCGCGAAGTAGTGCTTAGTGAAAACGGTGAATTGTGCGGTATTTTGGAATAAAAGGCGATCAGAGACATAAAACTTAAGGGAACACGGTATTTCCTATCACAAGTGATATTTTTTTCAATTGTTTTTGTAATATTGTATAATTTAGATTTAAATGGAATACTAGTTGCGACAGTTTCAAGCGTCTTGGTAGGCGAGTATTGATTTCTTGGTAGAAGGCGTAGTGCGTGTTAGTGTGTAACTCAATAATGGTGTAACAACAGTCATTGTATAATTGTGTGCTTGTTTTGTGTTTGTGTCACAGCTTTTACTTGCATGTGCGTTTGTAAGGACACTTAATTTTTCTGCATTAGTATGTAAATGTGTGCTATACTGTATTACCTCGCCTCACGCGAAAAACGGCAGAAAGATTTTAGAACTAAAAGTAGCGCTTGCCAACTCCCGTTATAAATGCTCTAAGCTCTATGGCCTTCTTACTCTAAGGAAAAAAGAGATCCCCTTCGGACTATAGACTGTAGATTAATGCATTTCGACCACAGAGGAAGAAGGGTATAGAGCTCTTGTATATGCCCATCTCATTCACACAAGAGAGAGATCAAAATATGCTGCTAGCCTGAGAAAAAATGAGATAGAATGAGCCCTATTCCTATTTCATCCTGCGTGCCAGTTTTTTCATTGTTTAGCTCATCTATGAGCTAAACAAATGTGCCGGGCACATCGATGGACTTCAACACAGTATTTGTTTATTCGACCTCTAAAATGTTTTTTGCTAATTAAATGTGGTAAAGTGACTCTGCGGACATTCCTGCATCCCACAACAATATATACCTGAAGCAAAGATGATGTGATGCAATGTTATTTGATGTTAAAGTGAAGTTGAACGAAAAGTGCCAAATTTATCATTCCACTTGTAAGTACAAGTTCGTTTGACTTAAAAACGGTTCAAAACTTATAGATTCATAGATTTCCATTGAGAAAAGGCTCAAAAATTATGTTTTGTGCTAATTCTAATGAACATAACCTAAAATTACGAAAATTTAGGGTTGCCTGCACTCGACAATAAAATTCCCCAAACATGGCGCAAAATATTCTCGTAAATACTTACATCCACATTAACTTAAAATATGTTTATATTTTTTACAGATTTCCCAAAAACAATGAACCGTCTCGTAGTAATGAAAACGTCTGCTTTGGATAGATAGAAGCCCCAAGGGTCGCAAAAATTTGGGAACCCAAAAAAAAATCAAGAATTTGTATCAAACCATTCATGAAAATCTTTAAATAAAAAGAAACAGCGAACATACCTGTTCCCTCGTGCTGTTACAAGACTGGTAAGTAAAATAAATAAATACATAACTAATGGCTCAGTGCAACAGTGGTTGAAAGTTTTTTTGAGACTTGGATTAAACAATATTCTTACCTACTTTGCGTTTTAGTCTACCTACCTTCCATTGAAATCAAATACAAAAATATTTTATTTATTTATTTTATTTTTATTTTAACAATATTCAGGAAATTAACAGCTAACTTAAATATTAGGTAAACAAATGGGTACTAAAGGCTAATTACAAATTTCCACAAAAAGTTACTGAAATAATACAAACAAGGTTTTAGGACGACTATGAAAAAGATTATAGTAGGTATTTAGGAATATATAGGTACTTAATACAAATGTTGCATAAATGATACCTACTTTTATATACTAAGTTATGATTATGACACAGAAAAGGAAGTAGAGTTACAAAAAAATTCACCACTTACTATACTTTTTAATTTAGAGGGGGAGTTATAAAAAATAGATTAATGGTATTGGGATTTGGTGTAACTAATACTGGCCATATTTAAGCTAGGTACTATATTATGTATATAATATTCATATTATTATTTCCTTTAACATTTTATTTCAGGCATGTAAGATAAATACTACGGGAAAGGTACGTGAAGGAAATCATGAAAACTTTGTGTTTGTAAGAGAAATACAACCGTGTAAATTAATAAGTACAGTTTAATAAAGTGTACGTACAATATTATGAATTATGTGCATATTATATTATTTTCAAAAAATAGTATTTAGTACTAATATTATAAATTACTTGTTAATACTAATGTATATAAGTACTAATAATATTAATATAATTGAATATAAGACTGATAAACCTACATTTTGATAAGTTGGGTTGCAGTTGATTTGTGATCCTATGATTTGTGGAGAATAAATATTGATATAACTATCTTAAGAATCTTGGCAATTCCTGTGTAATATTAAATACTTAGCAGAAATGTGATTTCCAAAGTGCAATTTTTATTGTAAGTCTGTGCCTGTTTATCGTGTTTGAATGGATTCCCTAGCAATAATATTTTTTTTAAATTTGATACCTAAACGTAGTTTTATTTCAATGCTCAGTTTACCTATTCCCGCATACTAAGGTAGGTACTTAATTAAATAAATTTTAGGAATCCGTAGTCAGCAGTGGACTTGTATAGGCTGATGATGATGAGGGGTAATGCTTATAATCCTCACGCTGGGCATGCGGGTTGTGAATCGCAGTTCGGTTCGGTGGTAGATCTATTCTGCAAGAGGCGCTGCTGCCCGCCCCCCGGTGTATGCCCCTTAGTCGCCTCATACAACACCCACGAGAAGAGTTCGGTTAGTGCAAATTCTAAGCTTGCACCATACGGCTCTACCAGACATGAAATTACGAACCTAGTCAGGGTAAAAAAAATTGCATGGCAACACCACTTCGTATACTCTCTCTTTTTACGGCCACGCATGCCAACCATCTAGGTATAATTCATCTAAGATTTCGACTCTACGTATTAAATGTCGTCCTCAGAAGAACTATCATATGGAACTGCCGTATTGTTCAATTTGACACGGAAGCAATAATGGACTACCAGTCTCTTTCTCACAACAGTGGTTTTACGTTAGGAAAAAGCATACACACTCTTTTTATCAGCGCCCTCTTCCTGATTTTGATGTACTTTTGCTGTCACGGACGCCATTTTATTCTACGGTTTTGTTTACATGTGAGGAGATGTCATTGTGAGATTTTTATGTTTTCCCCGTGTTTTCGACTTATTTATTAAGCAAAACTGTGATATAAATTGAAAATCGAAGAATCGAAGAAGAGGTACCGTGAAGTGTTCTGTAGCAGGCTGTGGCCTATGCCAAAGCAAAAACAGGCCGAATCTAACCATAATCCGCCATGTTTATCAACCGATTTGTTTACTTAGGTATCCAGGAAAAGTACATGTTTATGGCAGTTCTATATGATAGTTCTTCTGAGATGTCGTCTTATAGCATGTAACGTCAAAATTAAAAAGCGGTTATGTAAGAAGCTCAGTAAAAAAACCTTAGAGTAAGAAGGCTAATAGAGCTCTGCATATGCTCATCTCATTCACACAAGAGAGAGATTCAAATATGCTTCTGGACTGGAAAAAAATTAGCAAGAATGAGTGTCATCCTGTCTTATCCAACGTGCCAGTTTTTTCATTGTTTAGCTCATCTATGTGTTAAATACTCCCTGCTCGATACTCCCCCCGCTAGTTCGCCGCCAGTCGTGGCTGCCAGACAATAAATAAAAAAAAAGCAATACAAAGCAAATCTTCACCTCGAGAGTAAAAGACAAGTGTGATTAAGATATTTGCACATTCTATTTAGTTTCGTCATATTTCGGACCATTTGCTTTTGGTTCGGATCTTTTATATTTTGATTGATTGCAACACTACATCTACATTCGTTATGCACCTACCTGTGAACGCACCGCAAGAGAAAAAAAGAAGTTGAAATGAAATGAAGAAAATAATGAATAGCCCACAGATTTTTAAGTATATTACATATGGTACTATGTATAGTCATCGTACTATATCCATTGTTGTGTTGAGGTGTTAGTTTGTTTTGTTGGGCTTTTTAGCCTAGGCGAAAAATAGGTATGGGTTACGATTTCATATTAAAAAATCTTAAATAAAAGCCTGGTAATGTCCATAACATAGAAAAAACGTACCGCCGCGCCATGCGCCAGGCATCTTATTGTAAATATATTTAGCTCCAGATAGAAATTTACGTAAGTATCTACGAGCCACGAGTCCTCCAATTTATAGTTAGGTATTCTTATGTGTATTATTTATTAATATGTTTAACAACCTTATTTTTTTATGATGTTATTAATTTAATTTATTTAGAACCAAACAGACTAACCAACAGAGAATACACTTAAAGACACACTAAAACTCACAAGGCATCACCAGTTGTCACCGCCCCAATTACAGGTAGATATAGCTTATTATTATGACCTGTGTATTGTCTTTCAGTGTCGAATAGATGTTATGTCTATCTTGTTAATATCAGTGATTCCTTTCCTTTGGTTTGTTTCAGGTTATCATGTTTGCTCTAATAAGTATGAAAGTATGCAAAACAGTTCGGGACCCACTGAAATGTCTCAAAAGAAATAGGTCAAATATCCGCCGAGGAGTAAAAATATTTTTTGAAGATTATCTGTTACTAACAAACAGTATCACCTCCGGTGCTTGTATGGCCTTAGGTGATTTAATACAGCAGGAATTAGAATATCAAACAAATTACCTAAAGCAAAGATATGATTGGGAACGGGCAGGTTTGTGAAGTAATTCTAATACCTTAAGCAGATAGATAATACTCTGCCAAATTCGATGTGACAGGTTTGTATACAAACCACAGCAAGAGTTTTAGGTTAACCTCTTAGTAAACTGCTCACAATCACAACGCATAAGTACAAAGCTTTATTTATTGTATCATCTAGTCTAGTAAATTGCCACTATTTGTATAGAATTTAAAAGACTTCAGAGATTAATAAAAATGTACTTATATTGCAGCCAGAATGTTTATAGTTGGTACACTTGTTGGTCCAGCTCACCATTACTATTATGTTCACTTGGACAGGATCATGCCAAAAACAACTGTAAAAACAGTCTTAAGTAAAGTGGCATGTGATCAGCTAATAGCTTCACCTCTCACTATACTATTTTTTTTCTATGCAATGGGACTTTTAGAAGGAAAATCATTTACTGAGTGTAATGAAGAAATTTATAAAAAATTCAAATATGTTATTATGGTAAGAACTATGATTTTAATGATTAAATTTATATATGAGATATTCTGGATCTGTTAAATCATCGGGTTCGATTCCCGCCTTGGGACAAATATTTTTCTACAATCTGCAGGTATTTGTTCTGAGTGTTCTGGTAGTTTTCTATGTAGGTATAGTAAAAATATCTATCTATGTAATGTATTGTATTATGTATATCAGTTATCTAGTACCAATAACACAAAGTCTGCTTAGCTTGGTGCTAGTTCTTTGTGAATTGTCCAGCATTATTTATTTATTATCTGGCATAGGACCACCAGGAGTGGTAACATAAAGAATACAAGGTTTGTAGCTAACCTGATTACATCCGTAGTGAATAAAGAAAAAGCCTCATACTTAGCAATGCTTGAATGAGCCTTGTGTGCTCAGCAAAGGCCTAAAATCTTCCCTTTATCCTATGCCATGTCCAACATACCTACCTGACTGAACAATCCGTCTAATATTAACCCTTAATTACTCGCGTCAAAAAAGTCGCGCTAACGCTCGCGTGGGGTATATTTAACCCCAACTCTAAAAGTGAAATAAAAACGCTTTTGACTAATTTAGTATTACATTTAATATAAAATTTAGAAAGAATCAAATTTTTACTAAGGATAACAGTATTAATAATCAGCATTTTAGTTAAAGTAATTAAAAGATCAATCAATATAATGTAGGAACTATTTATACGGTACATTCATCACATGTCATGATGGAGTGGTCATGACATGACAAACGTGCTGTTGGCATTTGGCACACACAAATCATATTCCCTCTCTGTGGGCAAAGATGGCATCCTTTATAATTTGTCGATGGACCGCCTCTGGACGTAGAACCAGCATCTTGAAGTTCAGAATTTCTCTTCATACGTTTTTGTATGGCCCGGGGTAGTTGCGGTACTGTAGATCGACTTTGTTGGTGAGCCTTTGTCAAATTAACTGCAAGGTGTTTGAGAAACTTTCTTCTGGTCAGTTTGTTGTCAATTTTGTTCCAATAATTATAAAAAAAACCTAAATTTGTTAATACCTAATGGTCAAAAAAAGTACGCACTAACACTCGCGTGGGGCAATAAAAATAAATAAATAATGCTGGACAATTCAAACAGCATTATCTAGCCCCAAGGTAAGCAGAGCTTGTGTTATGGGTACTAGATAACTGATATACGTAATATTATACATTACATAGATAGATATTTTTTATTATACATAGAAAACACCCAGACCAACGGAACAAATTTCTGCAGATCGTACACAAATTTGTTCCGAGGCGGGGATCGAACCCGCAACCTCTTGCGTCGCAGGCAGACTCGCCCGCTGCGCCACTGAGGTCGTCAAACAATATATACCCAAGACACGGTCTCTGGACACAACCATACCCACACAGTATGGAGCGGCGCACGCGACTGATCCGTTCCGTTAAATTTAAAAATGGCGGAGTTATAATAACACTTCAAAACCTCACTGGGGTTAAATATACCCCACGCGAGTAATTAAGGGTTAATTATATGTGTGTGTCTGTCTCCAACGTAGGATCCTAGGATCTTTGGTCTCCATAGTATCATTGTGTGAATGTTCCAAATTAATCTTTTTTTTTCAGGGTGACTGGCTGTTCTGGCCTCCAATTCAAATAATAAATTTCTGGTTTCTGCCAACACACTTGAGGGTAGTCTATATTAATATTGCAACAATGGTTTTCAATGTATTCATGTCTTATATAAAACACTATGACCAATACAGCCACCCTCCTGAAAGTGACATTGACAAAAATCTTCCCAATGATCCTCCTTTACCAGGACCCCATATACTACCAGATAGAGAAGCAACAAAGAAAACAACATGCAATTGCCCATAAAATAATCAAAGCCTAGTTAAAGTAGTGAAGAAATAATGAATGCACATCAATTTAAATATTAATTTAAGAAGACTTATTATATGTATTTAGAAAAGTAATTTTTTGTGCATTCATAATGCCTAATTTTGTGATTTGTGAAACCAAAAAAGTGATAGGTCCAATGCTTTATATTGTTTTTATTAATTAACTAACAGTGAAAATAAATAGAAAACCTGCACATACAATGTACAAACATATTTTTTATTATTCTGTTAGTAAATAATATTTACATCTTACTCAACTTATTTTGATGAAAATACCACAGTTACATACCCCTTCACAAGGACTTTTGGTAGGTACTAGATTAGATACAAACACGTTCTTACTAAGCTTTATAGATTGTCCTAGGTACAAACTTTGTAAAACAAATTTCTTTTGATATCATTAATACATAAAAAACAGATATTTACTGTTGGAACTCCCAGACATAAGAGCGGCCAACCCGTCTTACTTTTCATACAAACGCTCGTACGTGATTATGTCGTTGTAACAGATCTTTCTTTGAAATTTTTAACTAATAGGTATCTTGTGCACTATTATCTAGGTTTCTATTGTAACAAAAAACCAAAATTTGAAGAAACAAATTCAGTATAAGCCTCCAAAAATTTGCTTTTTTGCACAAATTTTACCTGAACTTTGGGCGTTCATAATGTACTCCTAAATTGTAAAAATAAAGAAAATATTTCGAAAGAAACCTTGCAAATGTACCTAATGGAGATTCTAAACAAACTTGTAAGGCTTACTGAAAATCACGTATTTCCTGGAACATGTTTTATGAAACTTCCGCACACTATTTTTCGTTCAATGTTCGATCGCGTTCTCAAAAAACAGCCAACCGAGCGCTCAGGCGCTTTCTCTCTCTTTTCGCTTTGCCTCTTTTTCTAACATTGCGCTGGATGAAACAACAAGCTTTTCAATCACGCTCGCGTTGACGATAGTAGGACCGGGAAGGGTCCTCTTAATACAGGCTTTGCCTTTTTTTTTAGGCTTTGCTTTGTCAGGCTCAATTAGGTACCTCTTCTACCTATGAACTAATAAATAGTATTCACCTTATTATATGTTTTAGGTACCTATGTACAGTATATATCAAATTCTAAATGCACTTCTTTTTATCCCCAGCACATTGTCCAATCATCTTTTCTTGTCTGTAGTTTCACCACAATACGATAAAGAGCCAAGGCTGGCCCAAGTGGCAGTCCCAGGCCTTTTACTATATCAGCTCTGGTCGCCATACTCAATGCTTGGCCATCAAACTCCTGAAATTAAAACCAAAATATTATTGTATTGTGTTGAGCAACAATAACAAAACCGATGTCATCTCCTTATTATACAAAATCAATTGTCATAGTAAATCATTATGACATGAAAATTTGATTAGTCAAACATAAGAGCAATGGAATCTGTAGTGATGTATACTCCAAAAAATCGGGGGTAATAATCAAGTCGCTACATCATAATAACGCATACCTTCACAGATAAACAAAATTAAACAGGGAAAATGATTGTTGAGGTTGTGGGGGGGGGGGGGGGGGGGGTAATCACTGGATCTACTGAACCGATTGTTTTATAGGTCAATTAGTCGCAAAATTACCTAAATATTCTTTTTATTCTTTGTTTCCACCATCTCCGAAATTTGCGGAATGTTCCATCTAAAATGTACCTGTTTGTAGATTTAAATTTTACAGGTAAAATATAGCGACGTCCAAAGATTTAAATCTTTGGCGATGACTTTTGGTCAGGGGGAAAATGGTAAAGAAGCATCATCAGCCTATATTAGTCCACAGTTGGACATAGACCACCTCTAATGAGCTCCATAGCACCCGCTGTTTTCGCCTTGCCGCATCCAGCATCTGCCAGGTGTCTTTAGCAAATCGTCATCCCACCTGGTCGAGTTGGAGCAAAAAACGTCCTACGTTTTTTATCGTCTAGCTAGCTAGATAATCAGATATTTTGTAGTAGGTAAGCCTTTTAACAAAAGACACGTTTGACAATTTGTTAGAATATAGTAATTGATAAGTTTTGCAACTCACTTGAAGTTTTATTTTGTTGTAGAAGCGTATACATTTCCCCTCTTAAAGGTACAATAGTGTCTGTGAGAATCTTGTGTAGCCTAGTTGTGGGCACAGCGAGTTTATTCTTATTTCTAGTATTTAAATTATGTACTACGTACGTCGCTATTTTTATGAATACTAATTGATAATTATTTCTATGAGTAGGTATACAACAAGTTTTCATAAATATATTGACAGGGTACGGTCATTTCATTATGTTTATTACTTTGAGTTTTTCACGTAGGGATTCTCTGGGACTCATATTATAGATTGCACGAACACCTCTTCTGCAGCACAAATACGAGCGAGGGTGTTAATATCTGCAGCGTTCCCCCACAGCAGTATGCAATTTGACATTGGTAATAGATACTGTGGAAGTAACTGAAATAAACAAGTCTAGATGTATCTAACTATCTACGTCTTTAAGATGACGGATTTTTTTGACTGCATACGCTGCAGAACTACCAAGTCTCTTCGATAGCTATGTGTAGGCCCCTATTGCAGTTCAATCAAGCCCATCTAATTCCTAAGAATACGGTAGGTACATCAGATTTAACTTGTTTAACATTAGGTAGAATAAATCGAACAAATTTTGTTTTGGTTTGAGGTGCAGCGTATACGGCTATAACAATCCTCTATCTCGGCAGAGATCTCCGGCTTCGACACATACGGTCCTCCCATCGTGCGTTTTAAGCTTTGTCGGGTGGCTCCTGCCAAGCTGCCGAGTGAATACTTTGGACCCTCGGTTTTGCTCTATCGTCTCTTCAATGAGGCGAGTGTTGGTGCTCCGGAAGTCGCGCCGAACCATCTCGTCGCAATTTGCTTGTCCAGGTCTGACCTCTCAGACGAAGTCGCTTAGGTGATTTCTTGTCAGTGTCGGGGCTTCGCCATGTCCACTTTCTTTGAGGCTGCTTCTTAAAGGATTTTATTAAGAACAGCCCCATTTTAATTATTAATACTATTTAACGGGTATTTATCGCGTTTATTTACCTATTTTTTCCCGACGTTTCGACAGGTTTACAAACTGCCGTGGTCACGGGATGACTGGCGTACTGGAGCTACCGCCTCTGCAAAGCGGGGGCAGCATTATTTGTAGCTACCCTCACTTGGTTTTCGGGTGAAGTAGGAATGTCCATCTGCCCACTCGGACGACACACAACGCTAACAGTGTCCGCGACGCACTGAGTAACCGTCTACGACGAGTACACTTGGCTGTAACTGGATTCCACGAGGCAGAGAGCTTGAAACCGTCTTCACGATTGAAATTAGGATATTTCTTAATTTCAATCGCTTCACGAACTATTCTCTTGTAGTAATGCCTCTCATTACAGATGACCTGCGGTTTGTGTAATTTAATCCAGTGATTGGGTCCTGAGTCTACTACATGCTCAGCTATTGCTGACTTGTTAATTTGTCGATTTTTGACCGCTGCTATGTGTTCCTTAAGGCGAAGTACGTTCGTATTTTCGAGACAAGGACGAGCGAACACCGCGCAGTGAAAGCGAGAAAGGGACGCAAGAGCCGGCCCGCGCGCAATTTCCCTGCTTTTTATTTATAAATTTGTTATTGCTCTAAAATAACAATCTTTCGCAAAAAACTAAAACCATAATCCTCTAAAGTTTTTAGTTAAGTATTTTTTAGGCGAAATTTCGTGCAAATATGTTAAGAAACTAGCAAATGAAACTGGTTTTCCGTAGTAAAAATGCAAAAGTTAGAGGAAACTTTGCGATTTTTTTCTATCGAGTCAAGTTGAGTCAATCGTGTTTCGGCTCCCATAACTTACTAACAAAAATCCTAAACTTTTGATGCTCGTCAAAAAAGATTTTGAAAAATTGTGTTTTCTTGCCATAATTAAAACTGATTTTCCGTCTAGGCAAAACCTGAGTTTTGGGACCTACTTCACCTTAACTCGTTCCGCGACCGTGCGTTTAGTATGGCCTATGTAGGAAGGAACGACCGCAGCTGCAATCGATCTTGTAGACTACAGGAACTTGCAAGGGCCCTACATCCTTTGGTGTTCGAAGTCGCTTCGCCATTTTAGTGAGTGAAGTGTAGATCGACATAATTGAAAACTTTCTAAGAATGTTTCCAATTTTGTCCGTCACTCCTTTCACATTATGGCAAAAACGTCGGCTGTCTTGTCACTTCAACATGTTTTTATTTGCGCCTTCGATTGGGTTGCCATCTGATACTAGTCTTGTAGCCATTCCGTTTTAGAACCTCTGAACATGTTCCAACTCACTGTGTAGGTGGTCAGGGTCACAGAGGTCATGAGCTCTGTTTACTAGAGAAGATAGTACTGACTCCAGATGTGACGGAAATAGGAAATAGTATTTATAATTATGCGTTCAGATCGCGTAAGTTTAAAAACATTTACAGCCCCATTTTCTCAAGGAAGTAGACAAGCATTATGGAGTGAGGAATCACAGGGGGCAACCCTGTGATTCCTCACTCCATAACAAAGATCCTAGGATCCTACGTTCCGTACTTGCGAGACAATTCGGGATTCATAGATTTGTACATTTCAAAACAGTTTTTGAAATTTATGGAGGTCTCATTAATACTAATATTATAAATGCGAAATTAGTGTGTTTGTTTCTCATTCGTTCACGCCTTATCTAAACAACCAATCGACTTGATTGACCAGGTGAGATGGGCGGGTGCGTTATCCGACTCATATGGCTTGGAGTGCGGTGTGCGGCAGGGCTGAATCACATCTCCTCTGCTGTTCAACCTTTACGTTGACGATCTCATCGGCGAGCTAAGCAGCACCCACACAGGTTGCTTTGTTGACGGAGTTGCCGTAAACAACCTGAGTTACGCAGATGACATGGTGCTGCTGGGACCGTCGGTGGGTTCTGTACGCCAGCTGGTAAAGACGTGTGAGGCATATGCGGCTGAACATGGCTTGAGGTATAACGCCAAAAAAAGCGAAGTCATCGTGTTTAAGAGTGGGAGAAATCGACCGATCCATGTTCCGCCAATTATGCTCAATGGTACTGCTCTACAAGTGGTTAGGAGTTTTAAATATCTAGGGCACATTGTTACCGAAGATTTGAAAGATGATGAGGACATTGAAAGGGAGCGCAGAGCGCTGGCAGTCCGGGGTAACATGCTCGCACGCAGGTTCGCTCGCTGCTCGAGGGAAGTGAAAATCACTTTGTTTAAGGCTTACTGCACGTCCTTCTACTCGAGCAGCCTCTGGATAAACCACACCCGGCGGGCTGCCAGCTCTCTGCGAGTCCAATACAACAATATTTTCAGGATGCTACTGCGGCTGCCTCGCTTTTGCAGCGCATCAGGGATGTTCGCGGAGGCGCGCACGGACGGCTTTCACGCGATAATTCGCAAGAAAGTCGCTTCCTTACTCCAGCGTGCGCGAGGCAGCGGCAATGGCATCCTGAAAATGATTGTTGGTCGAGCAGACTGTCCTATTCAAAACAGGTGGATGCAGATAGTGACGGGCTCCATCTGATTAACTTAAATTTTTGTGTATTTTTTGTGTATTTTTCGTATATATTTTTTGTAATTTTTGTGTAATTTTGTAATGTGACATTTTTATTTAATTCTTTTTATCGTTTTATCGTGTGATGTAGTTTTAAGTTTTCATGTAATAATATTTTATGGATTTTTATAATCTGAAATAAATGAATAATAAATAATTGAGTTGACTTTGGCATTGAGTTAGTTGAAAGGATGGGGAGTACCTTTTATCCCATAAATCAGTTCCCATGGGATAGAAATAACCTTAAACAACGCATGCGAAGCCGTGCGCAGCAGCTACTACGACATATTTTGAAAAGAGTAGGAAAATTTACCGATTTTTATAATTGACAAATGTCCGAAACCCTTTCAGCGCGCGAGTTCACTCGCACTTGACGAATCTTGTATACGTTGTATTATGATTTTAGACTTAAATATGCGCATGTCATAAAATAACAATCTTTGTCTGACCTGATCTCTCAAAATAGGTGCAGCTTCAGGATGATTCTTCAAGAAATGTTCATAAACATCATCAGTTGTCCAGTTCACTATGTCTGGAATAGTAGGATCAATTGGTGCATCCTCTCCTATTTTAGAAGGTGCTCTGTCAAGCTCATGTGGCTTCAAAAATGGGTCTACTTGAGGTAAATTTGGTAACTCATTTGCAGGTATGACAGCAGGTGAACCAACAACATTTGGACGAGACTCTAAACAATTGTTGCATTCCCATTGATCCCAAGCCTTCAATCTTTCTGGTATTCTTGGGTTATGGCACAGAGCATGGTAAGCATCAGAGCAAATACTGCAAACTGTTAAAATACCCTGAAATAAACAAAGCAAAGTTAAGACTGGTTTAGGAAAAATTTATTTACAAAATAATACCTTAATTAAACTTACAGCATCATTTGTTTCACAGCAGACAACACAAGTTTTGCAATGTGGGCACTGCCATGTGTTGTCAGGCCTGGGCTTTAAAATCCCAGAGCCAGACTGGAGGCAACTTAAGTGAGCTTTATTGTTACAGTCTCTGCATTCTAGTAGTCTGTCATTAGATCCTCTAGTTTTTTGCACGAGGCATACAGAACATACTCCACCGGAGGTTTCATGTGGTGAATCTTCCTGTTCCAATTCATCAGCACTCCCATCAAAAGACATTTGGCTTTCAGAAGGAGTGCCTTCTTTATCTTTAGTAGGAGTAATAGAGTTTCCAGTCATTATTAATCTTTTCTTTAAAGTGCTTTTGTTTAGGGAACCTACAGGTCTTCCTCTCTTCCTCTTGCTGGGAACATTGTTCTCTGAAGGATCAAAAACCTTCTTGGCCATTTTTCTTCTCTCTCCAACACGCACTCCTGCATTCCGTGTTGTCATGTTACTTGGTCCAATGTTAGATCCACCACCTCTTTTTTTTGGCCTCCCTCTCATTCTTGGCCGAGGAGATGATCTACATGAAGAGTTTGCTGATGAAGTCATCTGTAAATAAAAAAAAACAGAAGCTAGTAATAAAAAATGTACTAAACATTAATAAATAAGAGTCTGTTCAAATTTAAAGAAGGATTTATTTTTTACCTTAGTGATGCTATCATTATATTCAAATTTAAGGCTGTCTGAACTGTCCCCATCATTATCTGCAGGCCCCAAAGATAAATTCCCATTTGGTAACCGGATAAGACTTCCTGATGCTAACTCCTTATTTATTATGGATTCCAAGTGTTTCTTGGGATATTTTGATTCCTGTAATAATGCTGCTTTTACAAGCTCTTGAAATGCAATGCCATTTTCTAAATAACTTTGATCTTCATAGATGAGAGTTGCTATGGCTGATGTAATAACTCTGCGTTCACTGGTTGAGATAGTGGATGACATTTCTGAAAAATACTAAGGTAAAAACAACAATATAAGACAGTTTTATAACTAAATAGAAGGCCGAAGCGCCCAAAATAATCCTATCAGGGTGGTTAAAAAATACACAGTTTATATTATAATAATCAGGACCGAGATGCATGGCAGGGCCAGGGTCTTTGCCCAGCTGTGGAATACACCTGGCTTATCAATAGGAATCCAAGAAAAAGATATATATTATATTAAACTCACCGTTATTATACTTTGAGCTTGTTCTCCACTTGGCAGCGTTTCTATAACTTACATTATCTTTGTAGTCAACTTTATAAATGCTTTTCTCCTTCAGGCACCGTTTTAGGTCTGCTTTTGTTTCTTTGGAGGAAACTTTATAACACTTCAGCATAAACTTACAAATCCTATTAACATCAGGCCGAGACTTTCTTGAACGTAAATGATCAATTGCAGCCAATATTTGATTTTTATACTTTATCTCTGACATTTCTGAAATACATAATGATTTTTTATTAGGTAGGTACCTAAAACAATTATTTTAGGTTTATTTATGTTTTGTTTTAGAAGTAGATAATAAATTAGATACTAATAAATCCAATTACGAGTTAATCTTGTCTTTGTACTTCTATTTTGATTATTTTTGGAGATGAAGGAAACAACTTCGAAACAAAACTGTATGAATTTTCCCTCGTCCCTGACTGTATGGGCTTTGCGGCTATTTGCATTGAACTTGCAGCTTGGGTAAATGCCCAAGAGATGCTGCGAAAAATGAATTACCTACCTGAGTAGAATCATGCCGGCAACTTACAAACTGCAATAAAAAAATAAATTCAAAAGTTTGTGATCGTGCGACCACAGAAAACTATTAGCCTTGCTATTATCAAAATTCAAAAGGTTTTTTTTGACTGGTTTTGACTTTTAGCGTAGCGTTCATAAACTTACTAGTTTATGGTATGTAGCGTTAATGTTTTATTTTATTACGCCACGGTCAGTGTTGCCAGGGCCCTTGAGTAGTAAGTTACGTTGTTTCCTGAAATGTTACATTTTTGCTGCAAAAGTTATTTTTATATTTTGAAAGAAGTCGTAAAATTGACCATATCTACGAAGTTGAAGAAGACGGAACAACAAATAAAATCTACGGGCCACCATGTTACCTCTTATAGCCAACGCCCTGCGTTCCCTCTCGATATCACATTTATCTTCTTTATTCATATATTCAATTGTTTGTTACATGTTGTTACAGACAGCAGCGGCCTTATGGGGTGGCGAACGAGGCAATCACCCGGGGTCTCGCTCTTACAGGGGCCTCAACCCAAATTAATTTGAACAAATGAAGATTTTTAATACTATATTCTTTATTTTCAACTTTTGATTTTAATACTCAATTTTTTATTAAAGTTATAACCTAACGGCACATTAAAACAAAGTTAGTAAAATAATTCATTCATTCAACACATAATTGAAAAACTCATTCATTTCCACCACGCCTCCATTCCATGATGATGATTCTTTGTTTGTTAATGCAATATGAGTCTGGTTGGACTCTTTTCAGCCAGTGTCAAGTAATGGAAAATAATAGTAAAATATGAGTTTTCAAGTTATGAAGAATGTTGATATTTTCACCAGAGCTTAGTTCGTTATCTAGCAGGGTACACCACGTGCAGGTTGGTTAGGTTGGCTTGGGAGACAAGATCTTGGAGTCTCCCTTGTAGACTCAGAGCAATAACTATAGCATATAGTATATATGCTTTAGTTATTGCTCTGAGCTTGTAGATTAATGACTTCTTTGTTTTTGGCAATATGTGTCTGGTTTGTCACTATTCTGCCAGTGTCTAGTTCAAGGCAATTTCATAGTCATTGAATGGAGGCGGGATTAAATTAATAACCAGGGGCGAGGGAAATTTCACGGACGGAGTCTCGGTAAGAAATAAAGTGAAGCACTCAATAGTATGTCCATCCTCTGTACGTACGCGTACGCACTCACACATTGACGTCATAGTCTGTCCATCTATCGTCCGCCATTACCACTTTAGACGCCTACTGTAATGTAGATTCAAACAAATTTTAAAAGTGAAATATGCCTGTTTGTGCGGTTAAATCTTGCCGAAATCACAGCCGTTTTGTCAAAAAAGAACACAAAATCACATTTCTCAGTTATGTTTCTTATTTCATCAACTTATTTCTTCGATTTAACGCAATATAATTATCAACAGAAAAATTGGAATAAAAACTCAAATCTCACCGGTGTTACCAACATGTAAACAAATTTCCTAGTAAGTGTGGGATATTAAAAATGTTTCAATACCTACTTGTATTACCTACTTTTATTTTATTTTATTATTCTAATATTTGATGTTGATGTAGGTATTATGTACCGTTATATTTATATTCTAAGCTAATATGATTGGGTTTGACATTTGTAATTATCTTAAATAAAAAAAAAAATAATTAAAGTATTGTTAAATTATTAATAAGGTAGGTAGGTACCTGTACCTACCTACTTTAAATATGTAGTGATCATTTTGGTGATTTTTACATGGGTTTTGTTTATATTGTTAATTCAACAGTTTTTTCATTACAAAATACGAATTTTGAATTTTTGATTTTCTATGTGTTTGTTGAGCTAATCTATGAAACGGCTGGACCTATTTTGATAAAACTTTTACTGATGCTGATGCTACGCATGTAACTAGTTGAGTTGATGTTACAGCGAGATTAAGGGGATCCCTTATTCTCGCTGTAACATCAATAAAATAAAATAATAGATGTAATGTAAGACTGTATAACGACTGTATAACGTAGTTATTGCTCTGAGTTCACATTTGATTCGGTAGGACTACGTCTTGTCTCCCTCGTCCCTGTTAATAACTATGACCGGTAAAACATGGGGTACAAGGGAGACTCCAAGATCTTGTCTCCCAAACCAACCTAACCTGCACGTGGTGTACCCTGCTGGAAAACGAACTAGGCTCTGGTGAAAATGTCAACATTCTTCATAATTTGACAACTCATTTTATTCTCTTTGCGAACAAAAATTCAAGTAAAAAGTAAAGTGACAAACTAGAAACCTGCCAGAAACCAGTTATTGTATACTCATTGCCAGAAACGTTGGACACTGACACGGAACAGAAAAAACAAGCAAGCAAGAAGTTGAATTGTTTTGTTTGTTTCTCCGATTTTAGAAAATTGAATTGCACTGTAAATTAAGGAGAAATTTGCTAAAAATACTTAATAACGAAATAAATCGCTGTGACTAGTTTAAAGTGATCTGTGTTTTAAATGTTTTGCTGTTTGGATAAAGGTTTCGAAAATAATGGCAACTATACTGCTTACTTTCATGCGAACAACCTATTCAAGAACACGTTATCTAAAAGCAGTATTTTATTCATCGCAACCAGAACATGCCAGCAAAAATGTGGGAAAAGTAGTGAATGTAGCTATTATAGGCGCTCCTAATTCAGGAAAAAGCACATTGATCAATAAGATTGTTCAACGAAAGGTAAGATAAGTGATGTGATGGCTACTGTTGTTTCAACCTATAGCTGTAATTTTTCAGAAATCCCACTGGCGGACACTCGTATTGCTTTGCATTCGTAGCATACTGCTGAATAAAAGTATATGCATAGACTAGTGCTGAAAGTTTATTTATCTATAGGTTATTGACCTGACCAATCTATTTTTCAGATCTGTGCAGCATCCAACAAAGTTCATACCACCACTAAGATGGTCAGAGCTATGTGCTTTGAAGATGATACACAAATAATATTCTTAGACACACCAGGGGTAGTGTCTAGTGTTGAACAAAAAAAGTAAGCTAAGTCATTTTAACAAGATCATTCTTCTATCTAATTCTTAAAATATAAAGTCTTCTGCTTCTGAGCAGTTAGCTGTTAAAACCAGTCCTCTGTATTGTCCTCTAAACTTTATAGACACCTAGTCCATGTTATGTAAGATTATTTTAGGCCTAAAGTCATGTTTGTTAATGTGTACCACAGATTAAGGCTAGATTATATACATATATTATACTATGTGAATTAGACATGAAACGAGTACTCGGTTTGGATTCGGTACTCGGCGGATTGGGCCTTTTTTAAGATTCGGCCGAGCACCGAGTATTAAAGGCCGAGTACCGAGTACTCGGCCTTAATTAAATATTAAAATTAACTAATATTTAAAATTTAAGAGAGGAAGATTGTGATGTAAAAACTAGTTTTTCGGCCCTTTGTTTCTTTTTGCTCACACACGAGCGTAACCTGTGCTACATGAATACTCATACAAAAGTGACAAATGAGTTGACAAATTATGAGATTAGGGTTTTCCCAGCACAAAGGGAATTTCCCGTGCACAGATTCGTCGCGCTGCAATATCGCGCCGCTGTTTACGTATTCGCTTTGGTAGATGGGAAATAACCGCGCGCCGCCCGATACCGCGTTTTCTTAAAAGCCGAGTATTCGGCCCAATCCAGGCCGAGTACTCGGCGAATCACTATTCGTTCCATGTCTAATGTGAATTGTCCAGCATAATTTATTTATTTACTTCTCTAGATACAAATTGCCTGAATCGATGATGTCTGCTTGTCACAAAAGTCTCCGTTGTGCTGATGTTATTGGTGTGGTGCATGATGTGTCTAACAGATACACAAAAGATGTACTTCACCATGATGTTTCAAATATGCTCACTGCTCTCGAGGATACCCCTAGCTTCTTGATCATCAATAAGGTGGGAACATCTAAATACATACTCTTTTACAAAACTTTATTTACGAAAACTAGCTTGTTAAACACACACATGTTTAACATGTGATTTTTGGGTCAAAAAAACATGTTCTTCCAGGTTAATGTTAAGAGGTTTATTTTTTAATATTTGTCATGTCCAGAAGTCCTGTAAGGTCTAAAGGAAATAAAGGCACTTTGATATTGATGTTTGATGGAAACAATGTAAACATTTGCATTTATAAAATGGTGAGATTATTTAATAATTAAGTACCTAACAGGATAATATCCAACATGTTATTTGGACATTTTGTGTCATGAATAGTGTTCTCTTTTCAGGTAGACAAATTAGCAAACAAATCACAGATACTGTCCATAATAAGAAAACTGTGCAATGGACACATAGCAGGAAACCCTATGCCTGGTGCAGACAGAAAAAGTAAACTTAACACAGGTTTTAGTAAATTCTCTGATGTTTTCTTAGTCTCTGCTCTGAATGGTGAAGGAGTTCCAGATATTAAGGTATGCTTATTTCAATAACCTTTGACTATAAATGATAAGATTTATGCACATGAAACATTCAAAAATTCATCAGGCCTAAATTTGAGAAAAACATGTAAATACACCAATTCCCTTAATATGGTATACAATTGAATTTTATAATTTAATAGAATAGGTAAATTTAGACCCAAGACTAAAGTCTATCACCCACATTGTAAGAGGCCTATATCCAGCATGGGCTTTCGATGTCAGATGGAAAAGTGGTTGTTACTGGTTTGTTTCGTTCACTCCCCAAGCATTATTATAGTAATATGCAAATTCATCATCATCCGCAACTTCCCACTGCTGGGTATAGGTCTCCAAACTCTTGTGCCACTCCACACACTTGGCGAATCTGGATGAGACTGGCTCAGTGTCCTGCGCCAGTCTGATCCAGGTTCGCCCCGCGACGTTACTGATATTGTCCGCCATAATCAAAAATGCATATTTATGCCTTTTTAACTGCATTATTTAGTATAGTTTATATTCATATACAGTAAGTGATTGGGAGTAAGTGTATATCAATTATAATTAAACAAATGTCCCTTTCAGCAATACCTAATGAGTAACGCGAAATCTGCAAGTTTTCATTACGCACCTGAACTGTTTACCGACCAAAAGCCCGAAACAATTGTATTAGAGGCAGTTAGAGCTAAATTCCTTGACTTCCTGCACCAAGAGATACCGTATAACTTGAAGATTGAGCTGGAATATTATGAAGACAACGAGGAGGAGAATAAAATAGTGTGTGCAGTTATTGTGGAGGCCCCTTCAGAGAGAATAGCGAAACTTATAGCGGGTGCGGGAGGCGGCAGGCTGCAACAAATCAAATCTAGTGTTAGAACAGACCTAGTTCAAGTTTTTAACAAAGTGGTGGTCTTGGATTTAGATTTGAAAGGGAAACCGAAAAGTACGTAGTATTTATTATGAAAAAATGTAATGAAAGTGATACATAAGTTATTAAAAAAAATCGTTTGATATTCTGAATTTTTGTGAAATGTAAAAAAAAACCTGAAAAAATAGCCTATACAGGGTGAAAAGGGACGATGGCCCTTCCCGTAAATTCGAGATTATGCACCTTATGATAATGATCTTTAGTTCTATATTTTTTACCAAGAAACTATGCTAATATTTTTAGCCGTTTTCGAGTTACGGCTAGTTAAACTTTAATACAGTTGAAGATATGTTTAAGACGCTGGACTGAAAAGGAAAGGGCACGAGTATAAACGGCAACTACATCTCACACCTGCGATTTGCAAATGACATAGTACCAATGCGGAGTCGCTAGAGAAGCTGAACTAGATGCGGAACGGTCGCCTAGCTTCAGCCTCGCGACGCATCGGTCTTGGCATGAATTTGGACAAAACCAAAGTCATGACCAATGGCCACATTGATCCAATACCGATCGTTGTTACATGGTCACCTTCTCGAAATCGTTTCCGAATACACTTACCACAGGCAGATTTTGCAGTTAGATAAAAACGATTTCGAGAAGGAGGCCAAGATGAGGATCCAGTTAGGCTGGGCAGCCTTACACCTATGCTGGGCAGTTTATACCTATTTAATTTGACAATGCCCCTTTACAGCAGCTAAGTTTCTCTTTGTCATTAATTTATTTTAATTAATTTACTTTCCTACTAATTTGTATCTGACTGTAGGCTATTTACTTATCTTTGTTTTTTGGTTATTTTTAAAATAATTATATTTAAGTAATTTAACATGTTAATCTTAGCAAATTTTGTTAATATTAACGATATCAAGTGTATAAATAGGTACCTACGGTAGATTAAATAAATATACAAATGCAGCGTTTGGGAAACTACGCCGAGTCTTCTCGTCATTCATACTGCAATACTTGAAAACGGAAGTTATCAATCAGTGCGTCCTACCTGTCATGACCTACGGAGCTGAGACATGGACACTCATGGTGGGGCAGGTCCACCAGTTTAAAGTCGCTCAGCGAGTTTTGGAAAGAGCTATCCTTGGAGTTTCTCTGAAGGATAGGATTCATAACGAATACATCCGACAGAGAACCAAAGTCATAGAATTAGCAAGCTGAAGTGGTAGTGGTTCGGAAATATCTCGCGAAGAACCGAAAACCGTTGAGGTAAACGTGTTCTTGAGTGGAGACCGCGACTCTGCAAACATAGTGTAGGACGACCTCCGACCAGGTGGGGTGACGATTTGCGAAAGACTGCGGGCAGATGCTGGATGCGGCAAGCTAAAGACAGGGCGCTATGGCGCTCATTATGGGAGTCCTATGTCCAGCTTTGAACTAATATAGGCTTATGATGATGATATAAAGGATAAAACTTTTGAAATTATCATTGTTATTAACATAGAAGAACAGAACAGCGACATAATTTTTTTTTTCAGTTCTTCCGTGATCATGGCGATGAAACTATGCCGAAATATTGGATAACTCAAAAATCGAATCATGGTAAATATCCCGTTATAAATGACTTTAAATTTAGCGACATTACATACCAAGAATGGTACCTATAGAAGGCCATTGAGATTACCAAACACAGAAACGTCAACCGCGAAGAAATTTTTCAATTATCGTGAACCTGGAACCATGTGGTCGGCTTGTGTAAAAACCGAAGCAGTGATGTACCAACCAGGCCGCGTTCAGATATCGTCAGTATTGTGTGTCGTGATCGAGTTGCGTTCGAAAATGACACCGCTGGTAGCGGTAACTTTAGTTCTTCCGTTATCATGGCGCATGAAACCGTGTCCTTTTTTCTTTTTGAGGGACAAAACCCTAAAAATAAACTCATGGACGCAAGTAGGTACGCATACTTCCCATTCTCATCTACGGCGGCGCTCAAACTTGACTGATCGTCAAAAGTCGGGCTCAGGGCCTGCCAACGAGCCATGGAGCGTAGTAGACCGCCTGCGGAACTGCGTAGGTACTATGCTCCAAAACACGATGAAGTGGATCTGGGTGGGACACGTCTATACCGCCTTCCCAGCGACTTGTGTGGAAAAACCAACGCTGGACGCAGGCCTCCCCCTGTTTTTTTTTATTTCGAGGGTGGGGGGGGAGTGGTAATAAAATAGTTTAGGTGTGAATAGGTAATAGACAGAGATAGATAGATACACAGAGGTAGATAGCCAGATAGAGATTCTTTCGAATTTATAATATTAGTATGGATAACACGATATGAAATTTATACCAAGGTTATCGACATAGCTCAAAGGATTAGCAAGCTGAACTGGCAGTGGGCTGGCCATATTTCAAGAAGAACCGACCAGGTGGGATGACGATTTGCGAAAGACTGCTGGCAGATGCTGGATGCGGCAAGTTGAAGACAGGGTTCTATGGCGCTCATTAGGGGAGGCCTATGTCCAGCAGTGGACTAGTATAGGCTGATGATGATGATGAATGATGAAATTTATATAGCTATGAACATCGCAATAGGCGATTTTTCCTCAATAATCGTAAATTCGTAATTGAATTACCGAGTAGAAACCCTGTGCTCTATGCTATCAACGACTGTGATTCTACCCTACCGGTTTCTAAAATGTCGAATCAATATAAACTATCAAAATATCGTGAAATTCCGGCGGCGGCGGCGGCGGCGGGAATCTTCAGTTTTTGTCCCGTTACACATCCTTAGCTATTAATACTCACAATACGAAACACCCAGTCTCGCGAACTAAACCACACAACTTTGGACTTGTTTACGAACATTTACTGTTCCAGTTAAGTGATGGTAGTCCCAAACTTAGTACGTTGGAAGTACATTACAATTTAAACTATCTTCCGTAGTTCTGAACTTTTGAATAGCTCCGTGGTAATTACGATTACCCATAGAGTCTATAAAGTATAACTACTTAGTTGGTGAGCGGAAGGGATGGTACTCGTATTACAGGCGTAACTATCTTTACGGGTTTTGTAAGCTGGGGATGACAGGGTCCTATCTGTTTATGATACCTACAGCCGTACCGCCTATATTAGCATGGGTACCTTTTCAACGGAAACTGTCCGGAGTAATACCTACGTCGTATAGTACGTACCGTGTGAGCGGTTCTCCCTTTCTACGCTCTAAATATTTACCCTGGCCTAAAAGATTTCTATGTAGTTTTTTTCGGTAGATACTCGGGTCGGTTAAGATAAGACGACCGTTGTGTTGAGTCCTTATTAGCATGTAGCTAGAAACATCTACTCTACTGGAAATTTCTATACTCTTTTTCTTTCTTTGTGGCTCGGTGGGCGATGGTCTGCCTGCGACGCAGGAGGTTGCGGGTTCGATTCCTGCCTCGGGATAAATGTTTGTACGATCTGCAAATATTTGTTCTGATTAGTTTATTTAATTTTCTATGTATAATAAAATATCATATGTATATAAAATATGTATTGTATCATATGTATATAAAATATGTATTGTATTATGTATATCAGTTATCTAGTAGATACCCATAACATAACACAAGCAAGCTCTGCTTAGCTTGCGCATAGATTTCTAACCGACGATAAACAATAGAGGAGGAAGTTATTGCGCGGCTGTACGTATGTTTTTATTTACGTACCTATGTTCATCGATTTCTCCGTCAATTATCTTTCACTATTGTTTGGAAGCTAAGGCGTGGAGCGGGAGTTTGGTGGTGCTCTTTTTTAAGAAGGGAGATAAAACCCTTCTTAAAAACTACAGACCCATCACACTCCTGAGCCACGCAAAAACAATTTCGAGAAGGAGGCCAAGAGGAGGATCCAGCTAGGTTGGGCAGCGTTTGGGAAACTACGTCGAGTCTTCTCGTCATCCATACCGCAATGCTTGAAAACGAAAGTTTTCAATCAGTGCGTCCTACCCGTCATGACCTACGGAGCTGAGACGTGGACACTCACGGTAGGGCTGGTCCACCAGTTTAAAGTCGCTCAGCGAGCTATGGAGAGAGCTATGCTCGGAGTTTCTCTGAAGGATAGGATTCGCAACGAATACATCGGACAGAGAACCAAGGTTATCGACATAGCTCAAAGGATTAGCAAGCTGAAATGGCAGTGGGCTGGCCATATTTCGAGAAGAACCGACAACCGCTGGGGTAAACGTGTTCTTGAGTGGAGACCGCGACTCGGAAAACGTAGTGTAGGACGCCCTCCTACCAGGTGGGATGACGATTTGCGAAAGACTGCTGGCAGATGCTGGATGCGGCAAGCTGAAGACAGGGCGCTATGGCGCTCATTAGGGGAGGCCTATGTCCAGCAGTGGACTGGTATAGGCTGATGATGATGATGATGATTGTTTGGAGAATGTTCCCGAAGTGGTCCTATTAGAAAATTTATTCCTCAGGGATAAGTACTTGTCCCGAAATAACTAACTAAATTAAGTAACTACGAAAAATTAAGGAATTTGAAGATAGTGTTTTAAAACAATTTAATTATATTTTCGTGATAAAAACTACGAATAAATAATAAGTCTAAAAAGGTATCAACCTACGCACAATATAATTGTCAATGACCATTGTACTGATGTGTTCCCGTTGTCCTCATTGACGCTTTCCCGTTTTGGGGACAACGGGAACTTATAAAATATCATTCCTTTTGTCCCCATTGACGTAAGCATAGTTTATATAAATACATTTTTTTTATTTAATCTTAAATAAACTTAGGCAGGTACAATACAAAACAAAAACACTATCACTATTACACCAAAAAACGAACATTACAAAAATACATTAGGTACATGCAAAGATTATAGTATACCTCTAGATGGATCGTTTTAAAAGCTACAATTTGAATCTGTTTTGACTCCTCTCTCCTTTGGGATAGTGCCATATGAAAGAAAGAGATAACTTTATTGTATCAGGTTATACTAAAACACAAATGTGGTCAGTTTCATTCCTGTCATTGAAATTTAACTAGGGATGTGAAATGTGCATAAGTATGGAAACTTATCGATAATATTCGGAATGGAACGAAGCGTAGGTAGGTGCTACCTATCTGCTATAGATGGGTACCTACATCTTTCTAATAACCGTGAAGTTTCAAATTAAAAGCTTCGGTAGGTAGTTACTGAGATTTAAAAGGAAAAAAAAAGACGATCAGAGTAAGACTTAAGCTTTTTATACACTAACGAAACCCAAAAGATTTTATAACAAATTATGGTTGATCGTTTCGCGGTGGCCGATAAAAAAATAATAATCAACTACAATAAAATAACAGGCAACACGAAACGGCAGCACCATCCAGGCAAGATTTTGGTAATTAAAAATAATTATAACCGTTTATATTATGCCGTGACTAAGAATCTACCGAAAATGTACCTACCACAATCAATACCCAAAAAATCCTGTCATTCGATATAAGTCGGTACTTTTATTAAGTAAGCTTACAGTCAGTCAGTCATCAATCTCACTTGAGTATGAGTAACACCTTGTCTTAGATAAGCGTTACGATGACAAACTAAGCTTTCATAATAATTACCAGAAAAATTTACCTAGATATCTCCTAAACCAGTAACTAGTAGTCTCTACCTTATATGTTTTTACTTTAAACAGGTATTTAAGTAATTAAATGGTGATAATTGGTTAGCATTTACAAGGAGCAGGGAAAGTGCCTACTTAGTAAAAAAACATATGTGATATGGTCCATTGTAAAAATTTTACGGTTTTTTTTTATTAAACAATAATAGAATATCAGCATCGTTATGTAAAATTCTTGTTTCATATCCGGTTCTATAACAAGAACTATATGCACGAAAATTCTTTGTGGGCTCCTCATCATGCCTTTTCAAATTTATTTTCCATTTTGTAGATAATTGGATCTTTAGGAAATCTGGAAGTGAAAAATAAGTATTAGTTGTGAGCTTCTACTAACATTACGATCATTGGATTAGACTTTCATCTCACGAAATTGTTCTCAGGACACCTTAATCTAGTAAATCCAACTCCAAGTCAGTCAGTCCATATAGGTCTACACGTACCAATAGTACCAATAGTTTAGCAGTTATGCCCGGCTACGGCTGGCTCAGTGTAAGGGTTCGTTATTGAAAAGGCCACGTTTGTTCACACAGTCAGTATATATAATAAACACACAGGATAAAACACAATACAAAAAACAGAAAACAAACAGTAACAAGATATACAGTAGTAATAGCGACTACTTTCGACGCCGAGCGTGTGCGAACTGTCTAGTCCGAGTAACGCTTCGGTCGTCTTAGTTTGCGCCCACGCGCAGAGAGGGCGCTAGTTGTCGGCACGATATCGCTTTGCATTACCGACGCACCCGACCCAATGGGGCTGCCAGTGTCTCTAGTATGAACCTTAGGACGTTCTACTACACACTCCCCCTCCAAGTTGGAAGCACGTCCCGGGTCCAACTTGGGACTTAAATCGCGAATGCGTGGCCTTCCTCTACGCCCTTTAGGTCTGACCGGCACATTAGACTCTAACGGAGACGTGAACGGAGTTAAATCTGTGCTGTGATATTTCCCTATAACCTTATTATCGAGATCTGCAATGATGAAAGTGGTTGGGCTGGTGATGGTATCTATGCGGTACGGACCATCACGCCTTGGCATAAACTTTTTCGTAATATGCTTTGCCGAGCTACTTAGGTCGTGCGTTTTGACTAGGACTAGATCTCCTACATCGTATCTAGGGGTTTTGCACCGATTAGTGTCAGCTACGTCCTTGCGAACATCCTGGCTTTTCTCGACCCTATCCCTGATATCAAATAGTGACGACACAAAGTCTCGAAGGAAGGGGGTGACCTGATGAACGAAGTTATCCTTATCAAGGACGCCTCGTAAATCGTTGTGGACGTCAAAGGGTGTCCTCAGTTCACGCGCTAGAGTTAAGTACGCAGGTGTCTTACCGGTGGTGGAGCAGGTGGCGCTATTCATAGCAAATCGAATGGATGCTAAGTGCTTAGGCCAAGCTGTGTGCGTGTTCTTCACGAGAATGGACAACTGCACCTTCAAGTCTCGGTTCTTCCGCTCGGCAGGATTTGCCTCCGGATGATATAATGGTATCAGCTCCTGTTTGACGCCTAACACGTACATACACTGCTGCATCACCGCCGAAACGAACTGCGTTCCATTGTCCGACACGACGCGTCTTGGAAGTCCGTATCTGAGGAACACCTCCTCCAGCAGGACACGAGCACATGTCTCAGCAGTGGCATCTACGAGAGGAAACAGTTCCACCCACCTTGTAGCGACGTCTTCTACTAGAAATACCCACCGCTCCCCCTTGTCTCCGGTTGGGAGCGGACCGAATAAGTCAATCGCCAGGACTTCGCCTCGTTGTTGCAGAACCGGAGTCTGTAGGAGTCCAGCTGGCTTTTGGTTCAAGGGTTTGTAGCGGAGGCACTCTACGCACTTCTTCAGATACTCAACAACATATCGGCGCATCCCTGGAAAATAGTACCTTTCCTTTAGCCGCTGGAGCGTCCTCTCTATGCCTTGATGTCCGGCGGTAGGAGAGTCATGAAGCTCCTTTAGAATGTTTTCCCGCATTGACCTCGGAATGACTAGTTGAGCATCTTCTGAGTCGCCATCAGCATCATAGCGGTAAAGGACACCATGAGACAACACGTAACCACGCTCTAGCCAACGACCTAGGGTAAGTTCATCAGGAGTTTCCAAATCTTGTATGACCTTTTCCAGGTCAGGGTCATCCAATTGAGCGGCGCGCATGTCTGTTGGGCTAGTAGAAGGGAGGTTCACAATAACAGAGCATAAACTATCCTCCTCGGTGCCTTCTTCAGTGCAAGGTGGACGGCTGAGCGTGTCCGCAACTACATTGGCCTTACCTGGTGTATATTGGTATATTATGTTGAAGGACTGCAATTTTAGGGCCCAGCGGACCAACCTACCCGAAGGTGACTTCACAGTCAGCAACCATTTTAGAGGCTGATGGTCACTTCTTACACTTACCTGGTGACCATCAATATAGCCCCTGAAGCGCTCTACTGCCCAGACCACAGCTAACGCCTCGCGCTCGGTGGTGCTGTAGTTCTTTTCTGCGGATGAAAGGAGACGGCTCGCATACTCTATGGGGCGCTCTTCAGTGCCCTCGCCCTGCAAGAGAACAGCCCCAATAGCGTAGCTGCTAGCATCCGTTCTCAGAACAAACGGTTGGGAGTAGTCAGCCTGAACCAGAATGGGAGCGGTGGTGAGGCGTTTCTTTAACTCCACAAAAGCACTTATTTGCTCCGACTCCCAAACCCAAGGCTGGTTTTTTTTTTGTTAGGCGTGTCAACGGTTCGGCAATGGCTGAAAAGTTTGGTACAAATTTGCGAAACCACGAACACGTCTGTAAATAGGTTCGCAGATGTTTCAGGTTTAGCGGTGGTTTCATTTCTACGACCGCCTGTACTTTGTCGGTGTCGGGAGATACGCCCTCTGGTGTGATAACGTGACCGAGATACTTTACCTTTTTCCGACAGAACACGCATTTTTCGCGATTGGCCCTCAAATTAAAGGCGCGCAGCTTTTCGAAAACGGCACTCAACGCTGCCATATGACCGGAGTACGTTTCCGTTATAAGTAAAAGGTCGTCCTGGTAAGCCAAGAGAGTAACGCTATCACCTACTATTTGTGAGAGGTCACGACACAGGTACGAGCGGAGCTTGTCAATGAGGCGCTGGAAGGTAGAGGGCGCATTTTTAAGCCCGAAAGGCATACGCTTAAAACGATACGTACCAAATGGGGTCTGGAACGCTGTTTTGTCCTTGTCGCTCTCCTTGACAACCACTTGCCAAAATCCACTGCGCAAATCCAAGGTGGACATGAAGCAGTTGCGTCTAGTTGACTGCACTAACTCGTCGATGACTGGCATTGGGTAAGCATCAGTTTTGGTTACCGCGTTAAGCTTCCTGTAATCCACGCAGAACCTGACCTTACCATCCTTCTTCGGGACTAAGACGGCAGGTGATGTCCATGCAGACTCGCACTCTTCAATAATGCCGTCCTCCAGCATTTTATCCAGCTCCGCCTTCATCAACTCCTTCTTAGCGGGCGTAAGCCTGTATGGTGGGACGGAGATGGGCAAATGATCACCCGTGTCTATGTGATGTTCTGCAAATGTTGTCGGCGCTCCACTTGCCGCAAAGACATCTGCGTTGAGCAGCAGTAAGTCCGACAGCTCCTGGCGTTGCTCAGCAACCAGCATTAAGCCTTCTTCATCACGCAAAAGATCGGCAGATGAGATCGCGGTACAAGACTTCGGAGTCTCAAACTCGACTGGGTACAAGGTTTTTGAACCTGAAAAATGCCAGGTCGACGCAGCAAAATCAATGACGATTCCGGCCGCTGCTAAGAAATCAATTCCTAACAGGGTTTCATTATTATGCGCGTCTGGCAGGATAGTAAAATCTAAGGTCACTGACCTTTCTGGAGTTATCCTTACCTTTAAGGTTGTGATAAGTACCCGGCGAGTGCGCGACGAGCCATCTGCCAACTTAACATAACGCGTAGTCTCAATGCAGGGATGCTTCATTTCCAGTAGCAACTCATAGAGCTTACGGCCAACTACACTACTTTTGGCTCCAGAGTCCAAGAGTGCCATTCCTCGCACACCTAAAATTACTATGCTTAAAACAGGTCTTAACATAGGTTGTTGTCCCGTAGAACGACTCGCGAAGTCACCACCGACATCAGGTTCCACCAACGAAAAATGTCCTGAATTTTCCGCAGAAATCATGGTCACCCTACTTTCCATCGGCATGGTTACCCTACTTCGTGAAAATGCGTATGCACCATCATCGAGTTTTAACGCACGAGTGCGTTCTGCGGACACATTGGTTACCCTACTATCTTTCGCCTTCGCCATGGTAATAGCATCATCAGTAACAGTAACACGACACGACGACGACGGCAGAGGTACTATGCCTATCTGTTTAGGTGAACAATCCGTGAGTCTAAGTGCGGTATTACAAACGTTAGGCGAACTATTTGGACGTAGAGGTACGACCTTATGTTGACTACTACAAGTGTTAGACAAACTTGTACTTAGAGGGAAAGTGTTAGGTACATTTTGTTGACATCTTACCAATGGATCGGGCGAGATCGGTTCCAACGATGCCGAGTCGAACGTACAATAGTTCGCGTTGCACTGGGGACACTGTGATCGCGTAACACCTTTTGCGTTGCAGCCGTAACATGTAGGTACTGCTTCCGTATCTACTTTTTCTCTTTTTGACTTTAAAATGGCACAAGAGTCTATTGAGTGTCCACGGCGTTTACAGTACTTGCAAAACTCCTTCGTAGATGAGTTGGGTCCGACGGCGGCGGCGGCGGCGGCGGTGGACGTGCTGGCGACGACGGCGGCCGCGGGCTGTAGCACGAAGTCCCGATAAGCGCTGTTGCGAACGGCGGCGCCGGTGGCGGCGGCGGCGGGAGGAACGTGGACGCGCGTGTCGTTGCTATGTGCGGCGGCGGCGACGGCGGCGCTCGCCGAGTTATATCCGCGGGATTCGCGCGGATTTGTTGATACGGACCGTAGAGACGACGGCGCGGTTCTCGCGCGTAGGGACTCGGATGGAGTTTCTTCGGTAGCGTCTTCGACGTGCCGTGCCTTGCGGAGTAAAGAGTTGTACGACTCAAACTCGTCTCGACGCAGGCGCTCTCGAACCCGCCGATGGAGGAGGCCGTAAACCATATCTAGCTGGACCTTCTCGCTAAGGTCGCCCGGGGGCAGGCGAGCTAGTAGTGCCCTCACTCTGGCGACGAAGACCTCCGTTTTTTCTTTGCTTTGAGACATCGAGAACAACTCTAGATAAATTCGGTGTGGGGGGCGTCTGTCTCCAAATGCGCTCCTGAGCGATGTCACCGCGTCACTCCAGGAAGTGATAGAAGATTTCACACCCTGCCACCACATGGCTGCGTCTCCCACCACCAGCATGGATATGCCCCGCAGTGCGCTATCGTCGCTCACGTATGCACACTCTTTGTAGGCCTCCACGGCATCCAGGAAGTTGTCTAGTGAGTCTCCAGGTGCTCCACTGAACCGAGCTGTACATGCAGCGAAAGTTCCATGAAGTGGCGCTGGCGTAGATGCGGCAAATGTCGGCGAGTTGTGCAGGGGCGATGACATCGATTCGCGGCGCGATTCATGCGCGAGGACACGATCGAAAAGCCGCTCCATCATTGTAGTCTGCGTCTGCTGCAAGTCAGCCATCATTGTTGTGAATTCGCTCGCCGTGAAGGAAGCCGTAGGCCGCGGCGGCGGCTGCGGCGGCGTCTCTGGCTCTGGCGTCGGTTGCACGTTTGCGGGTTCATCCGTGGCGTCTTCAAAGTCCGACTGACGCCGCGATTGGCGGCGTGTATGAGGACGTGGCATTATTATAAAAAGTTAGGTTCACTGAGATTAGTACTTGAAGTTGAGGAAAAGTCACAATCACAGGCCCTCGCTTGGGCAGCCAGTTTAGCAGTTATGCCCGGCTACGGCTGGCTCAGTGTAAGGGTTCGTTATTGAAAAGGCCACGTTTGTTCACACAGTCAGTATATATAATAAACACACAGGATAAAACACAATACAAAAAACAGAAAACAAACAGTAACAAGATATACAGTAGTAATAGCGACTACTTTCGACGCCGAGCGTGTGCGAACTGTCTAGTCCGAGTAACGCTTCGGTCGTCTTAGTTTGCGCCCACGCGCAGAGAGGGCGCTAGTTGTCGGCACGATATCGCTTTGCATTACCGACGCACCCGACCCAATGGGGCTGCCAGTGTCTCTAGTATGAACCTTAGGACGTTCTACTACACACTGGATTTTTTTTATTGATGACGGTAAACCGTTTCGCCACCATGACTTAAGAATTTCTTAAATGTTATGTCTCAGTACAAGTAGGTGTACTTATGTATATTTTGTATTAAACTTATCGACAGTAATCTATCGACAACAACAGTACGTCACTAGGTAGCATCAATATGGTACATAAGATGTCATTTTATGGTTTGTTACCAAAGTTTTTGTGAATTATAGAATTATAAGGCTAATGAGCTTTAAATAACTTTATGAAATAGCTTCAATATTACATTATTAAAACAATTCAACCTATTGCAAAGAAATTTATCACTAACATTAGCCAAAACACGTCAATCGACTTACCGATGGAAAGATTCTTTGGTTTAATTCCGACAAAGCCATCATCCTGCGGCTTTTGCCGCCAACAACTGCACAGGCCATGATTTATATTAGTAATAAACACCACAAAACAAAGTTTAAACACAAAATTACATAATAAACAGTATATTTTCTGTTCACCACCTGAGCCCAGCTGGGCCCAAACAAACAACGAAAAATATCAAAATGTGACACTCTGTGTTTCAAGATGAAATTGACGTTGGGATGTTGTCTCTTTCTTTCACATAGACAATTGTCATAAGAAAAAACGAAAAGAATGACTAATTATTTGTTCATTTTTTTACGCTCTATCTACCCTACGGAACGTAGGATCCTAGATCTTTGGGTACATGAGACAAGTACAATGGGCGGCCTTATCGCTTAGAACTTACGTAAATAACATCCTCGATGTTATTTAATGCAGGGACGAGAGAAATAAATATATTACAAGTATTTATTTGGATCACAGAATCAACATTGCATACCTACATTAAAATTGACTATCATTTTTTAACGCATCACTGCCCAGCCTCGGCGTTGCGATCCGCTGGTGAGCATCGCCGCCGCTACGCCGCACGGCTTCTGCGTCTTGGGCCATGAAAGTGTTAGTACCTGTATCGCATTCACTGCCCAGCCAAGAAGCTGAGGTCGTGCTCCGGCGCCTTAGGCTATAAAAGTGTTAACTGTTCAGAATACTTACCTATAGGTCCTAGCTACATAGGTATCAACTACAATGTAGACACAATCGCTATGTAGGTATATAGATTATCTTCAATACATAGCGATTACCGTATGCCTAGGTAAATAATACAGTGTCGGAAATTACATGACGGCACGTAGTTTCAGCGCCATTGTCTAAATTTGATAGAGGCTTTAGAAATTGATTTGGGCCATAAGATTGAAATTTAATTAGGTCTATTATTCAACAAGATTACACACACTGTTGGTGATGAGGTCTCTGTCTGTTTGTATTCTCATTCAGCCGTTATACGGATCCTTCTATCAATCAAATACCTACAATACAAATATCTTTATTATGAACTGACCATAATAGGGTATTGTACTTATTTTGAAAAGTGTCTCAATTAGGTTCGTTCTATAGTGCTAATCAACCACAAAAAATTAAGTTTTGACTTCTCTTGTGTTTTAGTATAGCGTAGCTTAGCGAGCGTAGGGTTAAAAGCGTAGTGATTAAATTCTATGTCTATGGTTAAAAGTAACTTTACTTTTTAATTTTTAAAGTCATTTAAAACGGGATATTTACCATGATTCGATTTTTGAGTTTTCCAATATTAAAATATCCCGTTTTAAATGACTTTAATGTTAATAACCATGATAGTTTTAAAAGTTTTTTAATTTGAAATCATCAGCCAGTAGGTACAGACATTCGTCCTCTTGCTTAAAGACTCGATTGACTCTTTTTGGTGTTCCATTTACAAAGAACATACATTTAATTTAAATTGATTTTTGAAAATGGAATTGAAATCGCCTTTTTGTTCGTCGCTTCTTGGTCATTGTTGAATGTTTTGTATGGAGACTCTTCCTCCATGGTATAATGCGTAGGTAGGTAATGTAGGTAGGTAGTAACTTTGCGTTGCGCGTAACGAAGACACAAAAAGTAGCAATCAGTGCGAAATCTCTGGAATATAAGTTTACTAACAAATTTAACTCAAGATGTACTCGGATTATTTAATCGAAAATGCCATCAAGCGAATGATTTAATAATATGCAAATGGGCCAAAATTACAAAGACATAATCAGTGTGATTCTATCTGTTGCGGTCGAAATCACATGAAACCTATTGTTACCTATTGACAAATTCAATTCATGAAGTAGAGAAGTGAAATCGGTGTGGAATATTTACTGAAGGTATGTTTTGAATGTTCTATTTTCTCACACTCGTACTCGAAGTGAAAAGTATTGTTTTTAACTCCGGCCAAAACCACTTACTATATCTCGCTCTTGTCATCCTCCTTCGCTTCGCTACGCTCTTGGAGTATAACAACCTCGTCTACAAATAATTGGTTTAGTCCCTTGTTAAAAAATATACTATTTATGCAAACGAGAAGTGCCCCAAAATGCATTTAAATTTTCAAGTTTTGCGCGTAACTTGACAAAAACGCTATATTGCTCTGTCATGACGTCAGTTAGATGTGACACCTGAACAAACGCAGAGATACAAAAAAAATATTTTGGTGGCCACCAAGGGCAACTTCGTATCTCTGCCTAAACTAAATCGAATAAAACTATTACATAGGCATTAAAAAAAAGCTTATGATAGGTATCACAATCTGGAAGATGGATTTTTGAAAATTCCTTTGTTAAACGGAATAATAACATAAAGTAGGTGGCGGCGCTAGTTTGGGTGGGGTATGCGCCTTAAATAATTGAATAGAGCTTTTCCTACATGAAAAGCTCTATTCGAAGTTCAGTCAAAGTACAGTCACCAAGAAAGTGATTCTTAGGCTGAGTATGGGGTAAGTTAACACATTGTATATTGATTTTGGCCAGAATATAGATGAATGTGCTTTATTTTATCAGTAGAATTGGGCTGTGGTATTCCCATTCTATTTATCTACTGTGCACCAACACGAACACGTAAGTGCAAAAGTTTCAGCTTCTCTTCGTAACCATCAAGATAAATCTTGCGAGATAGCGGTCGTCGAGCACATTATGTGAAAATATCGTCGGGTGATGGCGAAAATGAGATCGTATGTTTCTGCCAGAAAGCTGTATTTATGACCCGTGTGATAATATCTGGTATCAATCAGGTTTTTGACAAATATGTTGGTTAATATTTTCAGGTTCCTACCATTTATACTCAATGGCTAAGGCACCTATCATGACAAAGACATTTAAAGTACATTAGTCTATATTGTTCTTTTATGTTCAGTCCATCCCATGTTGCCTGGAAGAGATCGCTTAAAGCTATAAGGCCGCCTTTTGTACTTCCTTTATTCTATGTATTTCCTTTTGTATTGTATTTTGTGTTTGTGTGGTAGGTACAATAAAGAGTTATCTATCTATGTATCTACTATCTCTATTAATCCTCACGGCGAACTTAGGCACCATGGATTGTCATATTTTCTATCATGAGCCCTAATATGGCTTGCCAAACCAAACTTTGTACCTATTAAATAAGAATGTTGAGGTAGATAGGTAGATACTGCGTGTGTAGGTACCTAACCGTCTGCCTACGAGAAGAAACTTCTCCGAGAGAATAGAATAGAATAAACTTTATTTAGCATACACACAAAAGCAATAGGGAAAGTTTTTATAGTAGTAGTATAATATATAATATAGTAATAGTAGTTAGTATAAAAAATAATAATAATAAAACTTACACTAAACACTACAATAAATGAACGAAACAATCAAACATATATATAAAAAAGAAATAAGAGACGAAGTACTATAGGTTAGGTAAACGTGTCTCAAACCTTCAATGCCATAATCGTAAATTTACTAGGAATTAAAATTAGTTAGAATTTGATTTTTACGTGATGCCACTTCTGACATCATTAACTTATGGTCAGATTTACACTAGATTGTTTTATTGTATTTCGTTTGATAAAAAATTACAGAAATAGACAGCTATTCCTGGTGTCGTTTCTGAGAGGTCAATTTTCAGCTGTGGATGTACCTACTCCTACGGTCTGATGATGATTATTTTTACTGCAACAAATCATCTAGCCCAAAGTAAGCAGAAATTGTGTTATAAACTCAACAAAACTGCTATTCTACAAAAATAAAATGAACTTCTAAGATCGCATATTTTAATGCAAAAAGCTCTTCCTATAAACCCTTCATTGATATGCAACGTAGCTGTTTGCATATTAAGAAGCCACTATTCATAAAGAGCGATACAAAGTTGAGCTGTTTAGCCCATCTAAGCACATTCCAAGTTGGCAGACGTGCTCCCGCACATGGGTCCAAATTTCCGACTCTCTAAGTGCATAGGAACTAAGCACTTAGGTACGGGACACGTAAACCAGGCCTCTTTAGATAAACGGCCTGACAAAATCGCAATAAGAAGAACACGCACGGGTGAAAATAGCTTACACCGCGAGCTTTCGTTGATTCAGTGGGTAGCGTTCATAGCTGACGCCCTGTTAGGTACGTTTCAATTAATTTCTATGAATACAGAACTATTTTAAAACTAGAATCTTTTGGTGAAATGAAGATAGCAAACTTAGCGAGCAGTTTTATTTGAAAACAACAAATTTACTTAAGACGATACCCCGAGCCAAACTAGCGCCGCCGCCACCTATTTTGTCTTCATATTTCGTTAACAAAGGTAATTTCAAAATGTTCAATGGGCAGTTTGTAATATACCTATTATTAGCTTTTTGTAATGCCTAGGTATATAATAGTTCTATCAAACTCAATTATCGCATTTCTGCCTAAACTAATCCTAAATAAAACTAATAAAGAGGCATTAAAAAAAGCTTATATAGGTATTACAAACTGCCCATTGAAAATTTTGAAATTACCTTTCTTCAACGAAATAATAAGATAAAATAGGTGGCGGCGATAGTTTGGCTCGGGGTATCGTCTGAATTGAAAAAATCAAACTGTTGTAATAACGAGATTCGGAACCTGCCAGGCTAACCATGGACGCCACTAGGTGTGTTTAAAGTTAGGTATAAACCAAGCATAGATAAACGGCCACCAAAATTCGCAAATTTAAGCGCCATACAAACTTTTAGTATGTGCCTTTGTCTAGTAGTCTACTAGTATAGAAGCTTTGCGCTATATCAGTGTCTCTACTTTGCCTAATCCGACCGACTCAATTTGGTTTGAGGTCGCCCCACACAGCGCCTACACACAGAATAGAAGATATGTATGACCCCTGGGCAAACATTGGTAACTGGCTGTTTCTACGATTTCACTAACAGTTCTAGCCAAAGTTGTACGGCATGCATTACAATATCATCATCATCCTAAAATAGACCACTGCTGGACATAGGCCTTTCCTAATGAGCGTCTTAGCGCCCTGTCTTCAGCTTCCCGCATCCAGCATCTGCTTGCAGTACTTTGTAGGGCGTCAACATACCTGGCCGGAAGTTTGCCGAGTCGCGGTCTCCACTCAAGAACACGTTTACCCTAGCGGCTGTCGGTTCTTCGCGATATATGGCCGGCCCACTGCCACTTCAGCTTGTAATTTTTTTAGCTATTTCGATAACTTTGTTCTCTGTCGGATGTTTTCCTTACGAATCCTTCAGAGAGACTCCGAGCATAGCTCTTTCCATAGCTCAAAATCGCTCAGCGAACCGTGAGTGTCCACGTCAGCTCCGTAGGTAGAACGCGCTGATTGTAAACTTTCGTTTTCAAGCATTGCTGTATGGATGAAGAGAAGACGGCGTTGTTTTCCAAACGCTGCCCAGCCTAGCTAAATTCCCCTCCTGACTTCGTTCTAGTCCATTTAACGATAGTACAAAAACGTGTTTATATCGATCACAGACGAACCGGCGTATTTGCGGCCAAGATTGAGACATAACCAGTCAATAAAAGATCATGCAACGACCTGACAGCGAACCCAAGAGCAGAACTTGTCTGCTCTCCCGGACTCCCCCTATCTATCTATAGATAGATAGGGGGCTCTATCTACACAAAACGTAAAAAACATTTCATAGAAACAAATAGGTACAAAACGCAAACAGGGGTTTTAAGTATCCAAGTGTTCCATTTTCAGATATCCTTTTCAAACTGAAAAACATCAAACATTTGCTGATAGGAATAGGTATTCACAGGAAAACTGTCCATTTACTTGAGCGGTCGACTAGAACTCGATTTTTACTAAATATTTTCTTCATAAAAAAATTTATTCAAACAACGAACCAAACTTTAGCAACTTACATTTACACAAGCGCACCAAAAAGTTTCATATTCGAGTTCTAAGACTGAAGACAGACGATTGAAATCAGAAATGAAAATTTTCACAAACATATTATTTTGAACTTCTGGGACATAGTTCGATGATACCAGTGCCATAAAATATCATCCATCCATCTATTATCGATTTAAGGTTTTGTAATCCCTTTGCTTACAAAAATATACAGGAATCTAGACAATGTTCGATTTAGAGCAAGCGGACGAAACTGCAGTCGGTGTGAATTTTTAAGCGTACCAAGTGTAATTGCGCCTCACGTGCCTAAAAGCTTTACTTTTGCCAGGGCGTATACTAACTAAAGCAGCAAAATTGTAGGTTGTGCCCAAACTTTGAGAGTATATAGTCGCAAGTCTAAGCAGTGGCTTAGACCGCAAATCACGAAAATGGAGTTGGTACGACTGCTTTGGTACCTAGTACTGAATTGAATGTCGATTTGTGTGTCACTCATTATCAAATAAATAAATGCTGGACGATTTACCCAGCATTCAGCCCTAAGCCAAGCAGAGCTGTGTAAGGGGAAAACTTTTGATATCAGGCATTGCGGTATGGATGATAAGAAGACTCGGCATCGTTTTCCAAACGCTGCTTATTTCGATAGGCATAAAGAAAAAAAACCCTATCATAGTTTGACGAAATCATTACGGATGTAAGCGGGTTAACTACGATGTTCTTCCAACACAAATAAGGTTCGTAGGTAACCCGCTTACATCCGTAATGAAAAAAAAACCACTTTATGCTCAATATTCTTGTCGATAATTTTAAAGAACCTGCCGATACAAGCTACAGCTACAAGCAGTAGGTGAATACACTACACTACTACACTCTTGTGGAGTGACGTGTTCTGATCGGGGTCTTACATTTAGCATGGTTTACACGTTACTATTCTGTCCCTGTAAGCATGTTTGTCTTTCTAACCATGCCAAATGTATGAAACTGTTTTGCTTATGTCGTGCCATACCAAAGTAGTGTGCGTCTACCTTTTATCATCATCATCATCAGCCTATTACCAGTCTACTGCGGGACATAGGCCTCCCCTAATGAGCGCCATAGCGCCCTGTCTTCAGCTTGCTGCATCCAGCATCTGTCAGCAGTCTTTCGCAAATCGTCATCCCACCTGGTCGGAGGGCGTCCTACACTACGTTTAGCGAGTCGCGGTCTCCACTCAAGAACACGTTTACCCCAGCGGTTGTCGGTTCTTCTCGATATATGGCCAGCCCACTGCTACTTCAGCTTGCTAACCCTTTGAGCTATGTCGATAACCTTGGTTCTCTGTCGGATGTACTCGTTGCGAATCCTATCCTTCAGAGAAACTCCTTCTTCCTTGAGTCTTAACTACTTCTACCTTTAGTCGTGAATTATTAAAGTGAGGTAAAGGTAGGAAACCACTATGATTATTGCATAAATTACTAATGCTGTCAAGTCGATATAATAATATGTACTTGACCTCAATCTGTTGAACTTTTCGGTGTTAGAAGTTAGAACAAAGATCCATTTTACCGTGCAACGAGGTTACCCATTTGTTTACGTAACAGAATCCTCAGGTCTAGAACCCATTTTCTTTGTAAACAAAGACTGTACGAAAACTTAATCAAGACCGAACATCAGTATTGACAACCCGACTTCACCCACTACTGGGTATAGGCCTCCAAACTCTTGTGCCACTCAACAGGGTCCTCCATAATAACAGAAAATAACAAGGTAAACACTAAAAACATAAACTCAAAAATGCATAGTAATTTCACACACCGCGAAAAACGTGAGAATTTATAGTTATTTTTAAGTTTATTTATTTTCCTCTTACAATAGGTTTAGAGCAACTTAAACATAGTATCTAGTGATAAAGTCTGGGAAAAACCTGTATTGTGAGAGGCTGGAGCCTGCTTATAGGTTTAGAAAAAATTCTGTAACTGCAAGTCTTAAATTTTCGATTAAAAAGTTCGAGATGAAAAAAGGATGAGAGACGATTAACATGAATGAAAGCTGTCAAAGGCAAAAAGTGTATCGAACCTCTGCAATTTGCTCCAATGATACAACTAGTGTCGTAAATAATATACCGCTAATATTTCCTACGTTTTGTGAGTCTTTGTTGATAAAAATATAATATCGGATTACAGATCCGAGTATAAACTACGGAAGGTACTTGCGTACTGTGAGAACAAATTCTCTGCAGTTGTTTATGTCAAATTATTGCCACATCGCGTTTCCCAGAGACATATCCACATTTAGCTTGGTACGTCAGCGCAACGCTCGTGTTGCTTCGTTGTGCGGGTTGAGATGTAAGGATTTCAACACATCCGGAACAGAACTATGATTTTAAGCTTTGTTTCGAGTTAATAATGCCACTTTTGCGGTTTGTCGCGACTTAAATACCCAATCCGAACTTATCGAACAAAACGTGTTGTGGTTGGTGTAAGTTATCATATTTATTTTATTTACTAAGGCAGTCAAACCGGAATTTAATCAAAAATACTGTCTACGTCGTAGGTCATCTACGGCGTAGGCCATCTACGGCGTAGGCTGTTTACGTCGTAGAGCACCTTTGCCGGAGGCCATCTAGAGCGAAGGCCATCTACGGCGTAAGCCGATTACTGCGTAGGCCATCTATGTCGTAGACCATCTACGGCGTAGGCCATCAACGGCGTAGGCCATCTACGGCGTAGGCCAGCTACAACGTAGGCCAACGACTGCGTAGGCAATTTACGTCGTAGACCATCTACAACGTAGGCCATCTACAGCATAAGCTATTAACGTCATATACCACCTTTGCCGTAGACCATCTAGAGCGAAGGCCATCTACAGCGTAAGCCGATTACTGCGTAGGCCAACTATGTCGTAGATCATCTACGGCGTAGGTCATCTACGGCGCAGGCTGCCAACGTCGTAGATCATCTTCGCCGTAGGCCATCTACGGCGTAGTTCGACTAATACGCCATCTGCGTCGTAGACCATTGCGTAGGTCATCTATTGCGTATGCCATCTACGTCGTACGCCATCAACAGCGTAGGCCATCGCCACTGTAGATACAGTGTGGACCATCTTCAGCGTATGCAGTCTACGTCGAGCTTTCTATGGCGTTGTTTATCTGCAGCGATCTATTGACGGTGCAAGCAAGCTACGACCAAAGATTGATAGAATACTTACATTTCAGATCGGGACAAAGATCGTCGTGGTCTGTGCTACATTGTTAGGATTCATAGCTAACTTAAAAGATTGTTTTGAATAAGGATTCAGCAGATACTTGAAAATAGGGCAGATCAAGTGCTATTGCCCTATTTTCAAGAATCTGCAAGTGATTAAACATTCCTGATGCATAAAATAATAAAACTAGTTCGTACTATCTGAACTACGCATTACCGCTGACAGAGTTTATGCTTAGAATTTGAGGTTCTGCATAATGCATAGCACGAGAAACTTTGCTGCGAGCTTTGTCAACCGAGGGTTCGCTTAAATTGTTTAAAAGACACCTGGGGATTCCTCATGTTAGAAAGCGGAGATTTCTTGGGGATTTAAAGGGAGTACTAACCTGTTCACAATGAAAGGTACACCAAAATGGCGATTACTCTCTTTGGGAGGCCACACTTTAGGTCGCTAAGTTGTAGGCGTTAGCATGGGCAGATTTTTATAATACGATTTTTTTACGCATATTAAAAAAATCCATAGTGGAAGATTCCGGCGCGCGTGACGTGAAATGGTTACCGCAGCCTACAGGTGTCTGTAGCATCCATGACGTCGCTGGCTTTATAATGCCCTATTTAAAAGACACCATACAGTTCGTGTGAAAAACCTCAGCAGGGCACCTTAAAACGGACATATTATCGGATAGATAGAAAGATTAATCGATTTATCTATTTATGGACACAGTATTGTTTGTCAATAAAAAAAAAATGTGCGTTAAGGCGCATACCCCACCCAACTGGCGAATAAATGAACAGAATAAAACTATTACATTAAAAAAAGCTTATGATAGGTATCACAAACTGGAAGATGGATTTTTGAAAATTCCTTTGGTAAACGGAATAATAATATAAAGTAGGTAGCGGCACCACTTTGGATGGGGTATGCGCCTTAAGAAAACTGAAATTTTGATGTGATGTGAATCAAATCACAGTAATATTATAAATGCGAAAGTTTGGATATTTAGACGATTGGATATTTGTTACCTCTCCTACAGGTAGTTCTAGGGCTGGAATAAAATAATAGGCATATTTATTTATTATTATTTTTTTCCTATAAATCAGTTTTCATGGGGTAGAAATAGTCTTAAACAACGCGTGCGAAGCCACGGGCAGAAACAAGTAAGAAAATAAAAATGAGATAATGTATTCAAAGAAAACCCTGAAGATGCTATGCTCCAGTAGCCTGAGTTTTTATGCCCTAGTATCGTATATATAGAAGTAAAATCAGATTTAGATAGAACTGACTTCCTAAGCAATGTATCTAGCGGACTCAGATGTTCCTTTCTTGCGAGCTACACAAACATTAAATCCAGCCAAACTTGAAATTGTAAACCTATATTTATGGGATTTAAGTAAAGATTTATACAGGGGGTCGTACTTAGTACGAGACTTGCATGTGTAGTACATGCAAATGTCGTAGTTAGTACGACGTTTGTATGTACTACATAGTCCAAAAAATCTTATATTTGTTGTTATGATATAATGTGTGATATATAAATCAAAAACACCTTAAACCAACAAACACACTTATAAGTATTGAAAGGAATTCAATACTAATAAGTGTGTTTGTTTGAATGATATATAAAGTTATTGATTGCACACATGAATTAAATACAACAAACAAATGTAAAAGAATTAAAAAAAAAAAATTGTCGATTGGCGGTTTTATCGCTCAAGATCGATCTCTACTAGACACCGTGGATGGTTTGTTTATTTGTTTGTTTGCCCTTCCTTCACGCCATAACCAACAACCAATATACTTGATTTTTGGCATAGAGTAAGTTGAAATGATGGAGTAACATAGGCTACTTTTTATCCCACAAATCAGTTCCCATGGGATAGAAATAACCTTAAACAACGAGAGTGAAGCCGCGGGTAGCAGCTAGTTTGGTAATAATTTATATTATACATTTTTAGCTGTCCTTCGGCTTATTTTTCATACACACCTATATGTTAGCTCGATAAATATCGAAACATTTGTAAGTTACGATATTTTTTGAGTCGGTTGACTCTCAACAAAATTCTTATACAAAGGAGAGTCTATGAAATATCGCATTCTTTTATACAGTCATAAAGTGTATAAATGGCAGGTGCAATAGGTAGACTTAGGTAGGTAGGTACTTAACCACTAACTAAGCAGTAAACAAGGTAATACGCGGGTGCCTCATAAAAAATGTTTTAAATCTCTGCATAATAAATAATCTTTCAAGTTTTGATAACTATCGCATTCAAGCACTCAATCTTCGTGCGACTTGCAAAGACTGCCACTAAAGACCGGGGTGAGAGAAACTTTAAGCACAAGTGTGGGGTATTCAATTTCTTTTACGACCATCATTTTTGGCGCGAGTTGCCATGAATCTTGAAGATAAGCGTTTAATGGAAATAACAGCTCACTTAAGAACATTATGGTCACGAACTATCGCCAGGATAAACTTAAAGGGGTAATTTTTGCAACCTCAGGCCGATAGCTAATTTGTTGAGTTTTCTAAGTAAATACAATAGGTAAGCAACCTTTAGACAAACGTGTAGTACAACATTAACTTAAACGAAAAGTTAAATAAACCCAATCTATCCTAACCTTTATTGCATGATCGTTTCCAAAACAGCTTCACAGAAAATTCTTGTTAAAAATTTAAGGGACTATTTAATATTTTAACAAAAGTACACACAAAAGAACATAGTGGCAAGGACTGTGAAACCCAAAATGCTTTTAGTTTCTTTAGAGGTTTCATATAAAATACAAAGTTCAAACACACATAAAAGGATTTCAGTGTAAACAATGTCGAATCAACATGACGATTTTATCTGAAGGCAAGCCTTTCTAGCGAAAAGCAAACACGTTTAGACCAAATGATATGATTATAAAGAAAACAGGCAGCTGCAAAACATTTTGCCTGGTTTTAGCATCATCTGGATAAAGTTAGATTGTAAAAATAACAACGCAGTTCAAAGATAGACGGCACGGACCAAAGTATGTGGCGAACGAAAAAATATAGGTTGCATCGAGGTATGATTGCTTAACCTTTTCTTAGGTTCATTTTTATCTACTTTTGGCGTGTTTTTACACTGACGCGCGGCGCTGGCAGCCGTTGGAGCAAAAATGTATGCCGTTGACGGTGCAGTTGAAAAAACACCCATTCTTGAACCAGTAAAATAAAACCAGGCGAGCACCAGCTTTTCGAATGATTGCGGCTAAATACTACGAAGGGATGAGTGAACCAGTGGGCTAGAAAATGTTAGTTGATTTTTGAATTTCACACTTCAGTACCCGCCTAACTTGGGGGAGCCGATTGCCTGATTGTGTTTGTAAGTATATTTATTTAGTTTTGGGTTGTATAGGCCTTTACAATGAACTTATAGTTGTAACCTACTTATAATCCTTGTAGCAGACCTTTGATAATAGATTAAATTATGGTTTTCCTAGTTGGAATGGGAGATTTTACACGAAAGGTGCTCTAATTGTAGGTAAATACTACGGTTTTTTTTCTAGCTCAACAGCCTATAATGGCCCACTGCTGGACACAGGCCTCCCCCTGATAATCGCCTTATTGGCTTTTTATCTGTATTCTCACTTTATGCATAGTGTAATTTGTATTTATTACTAGCTATAACCCAGTTATTTGTTAACCTAAATCTAACAAATAATGTAGTAAGTAAGAAAAAGATGCTATTTTATTTATAGCAAGAGCATAAAATGCTTACCAAGATCTTTTGAAAACACGTCTCTTTTAATGACCTAAACGTTTAGATGGTACTTGGAAAACAAACATCTTACTGTAATGGGTAGAAGAAAGCTCTTAACACATCATTCTTTCATTTTGCTACGACGATTTTTCATCTCTTAAGGTGGGTTTCACATCTAAGCTCCCATTCAAACGTACTTTCAGATTCATTTGGAAACTACGTCCCCGATTTTAATAAAAATACATACATAATCGGATTAAACAAGATTCGCCAAGTGCGAGTGTAACTCGCGCGCCGAGGGTTTCAAACATTTGCCAATTATTTGGACAATCAATTTTCTGAAATATTTTAAAAAGTATGAAACTTACAGAAATTTCAAAAAGTGTTTTGAAATGGTCAAAACGATACCTTTCATTTGATACCCCACATGGGTAGGTACCCCTTTTTGAAAAAAAAACCCCTTTTTTGACCATTTTTCAAAAACTATTATTATTACAGACTTCTCTATATTTTTCCTGTAAAATATAGATCGATATCTACAAACGCCTAATACATTGTACATGGATCGGTCTGCAATCTTCGGAGATAGGGGGGGGGGAAAGGTAAATTTTTCGACTATTTTTGAAATATTTCAAAAAGTATGAAATTTACAGAAATTTCAAAAAGTGTTTTGAAATGGTCAAAACAATACCTTTCATTTGATACCCCACATAGGCAGGTACCCCTTCTTTTGAAAAAAAATTCCCCCCCTTTTTGACCATTTTTCAAAAACTATTATTATTACAGACTTCTCTATATTTTTCCTGTAAAATATAGATTGATATCTACAAACGCCTAATACATTGTACATGGATCGGTCTGCAATCTTCGGAGCTAGGGGGGGGGGAATGGTCAATTTTTCGTCTTTTTTTGAAATATTTCAAAAAGTATGAAACTCACAGAAATTTCAAAAAGTGTTTTGAAATGGTCAAAACGATACCTTTCATTTGATACCCCACATAGGTAGGTACCCCCCCTTTTGAAAAAAAAATCCCCCCCTTTTTGACCATTTTTCAAAAACTATTATTATTACAGACTTCTCTATATTTTTCCTGTAAAATATAGATCGATATCTACAAACGCCTAATACATTGTACGTAGATCGGTCTGCAATCTTCGGAGATAGGGGGGGGGGAAAGGTAAATTTTTCGACTATTTTTGAAATATTTCAAAAAGTATGAAATTTACAGAAATTTCAAAAAGTGTTTTGAAATGGTCAAAACGATACCTTTCATTTGATACCCCACATAGGCAGGTACCCCTCCTTTTGAAAAAAAATTCCCCCCCTTTTTGACCATTTTTCAAAAACTATTATTATTACAGACTTCTCTATATTTTTCCTGTAAAATATAGATTGATATCTACAAACGCCTAATACATTGTACATGGATCGGTCTGCAATCTTCGGAGCTAGGGGGGGGGAATGGTCAATTTTTCGTCTTTTTTTGAAATATTTCAAAAAGTATGAAACTCACAGAAATTTCAAAAAGTGTTTTGAAATGGTCAAAACGATACCTTTCATTTGATACCCCACATAGGTAGGTACCCCCCCTTTTGAAAAAAAAATCCCCCCTTTTTTGACCATTTTTCAAAAACTATTATTATTACAGACTTCTCTATATTTTTCCTGTAAAATATAGATTGATATCTACAAACGCCTAATACATTGTACATGGATCGGTCTGCAATCTTCGGAGCTAGGGGGGGGGGAATGGTCAATTTTTCGTCTTTTTTTGAAATATTTCAAAAAGTATGAAACTCACAGAAATTTCAAAAAGTGTTTTGAAATGGTCAAAACAATACCTTTCATTTGATACCCCACATAGGCAGGTACCCCTCCTTTTGAAAAAAAATTCCCCCCCTTTTTGACCATTTTTCAAAAACTATTATTATCACAGACTTCTCTATATTTTTCCTGTAAAATATAGATCGATGTCTACAAACGCCTAATATATTGTACATGGATCGGTCTGCAATCTTCGGAGCTAGGGGGGGGGGAATGGTCAATTTTTCGTCTTTTTTTGAAATATTTCAAAAAGTATGAAACTTACAGAAATTTCAAAAAGTGTTTTGAAATGGTCAAAACGATACCTTTCATTTGATACCCCACATAGGTAGGTACCCCCCCTTTTGAAAAAAAAATCCCCCCTTTTTTGACCATTTTTCAAAAACTATTATTATTACAGACTTCTCTATATTTTTCCTGTAAAATATAGATCGATGTCTACAAACGCCTAGTACATTGTACATGGATCAGTCTGCAATCTTCGGAGCTAGGGGGGGGGAATGGTCAATTTTTCGTCTTTTTTTGAAATATTTCAAAAAGTATGAAACTTACAGAAATTTCAAAAAGTGTTTTGAAATGGTCAAAACGATACCTTTCATTTGATACCCCACATAGGTAGGTACCCCCCCTTTTGAAAAAAAATTCTCCCCCTTTTTGACCATTTTTCAAAAACTATTATTATTACAGACTTCTCTATATTTTTCCTGTAAAATATAGATCAATATCTACAAACGCCTAATACATTGTACGTGGATCGGTGTGCAATCTTCGGAGATAGGGGGGGGGGTATTGTCAATTTTTCGACTTTTTTTGAAATATTTCAAAAAGTATGAAATTTACAGAAATTTCAAAAAGTGTTTTGAAATGTACAAAACGATACCTTTCATTTGATACCCCATTTGCCTTCCTAGGTCTCTTTTGAAATTTCAACATCAAAATTTGTACTGAAAATATTCATTTTCATTTTTCATTTATTTATATATTTTTTTCTTAAAATCAGTAATGGCGCACGAAATGTATCATTATTTCAAATTTCAAGTTAATAGCTGCAGTAGTTACTGAGATATTCAAGAAAGAGCGGGGACGGACAGAGCGAGACCATAAGGGTTTCAAAACCGATCTTTGAAACCCTAAAAAGCTACGTCGTCGTTTACTTTTTAGTTTAATAAAAAATCAAAATCAGCATTAAATAAGAGCAAAAGTTATTTAATCGCTTAAAATAAATTAATTTTCGCTCTTATTTAATGATGAGTATAATAATATTATTTTTAGATAACATATTTCAAATTAGGTACCTATTATAAAAAACTAAAACGGAACAAACATAACTTTTTCTTATCATATGTATGAAAACTTCTTAAATTCTTCCGTGATCATGGCGCATGAAACTGTGCCGAAATATTGGAAATCTTAAAAATCGAATCATGGTAAATGTCCCGTTATAAAAGGCATTCATGTTAACAACCATGATAGTTTTAAAAGTTTTATTATGAAAACTTCATTGCAAAAACGGTGTTGTTTCCAAATGAATCGGAATAAAGTCCATTGGAATGTCCAAAAGAAGTGCGTTTGTTTGGGAGCTTAGAGGTTCACACACCTTAAAAAGGTCGTTTAGGAAACCGTTTTTAAATTCTGATGTTAATGGTCACCTTGTACTGCCTTGTAATTAAATACTTACTGATTTTAGGGTAAGTTAAAAGCTTTTCCCGAATTCCACATAACTAAATTGATGATAGTAATTAACGACGCAGCATTGTCGGTATTTGGCTACGTATTTGGTATGATTTAGTTTTTTCAAACAAATGTTATGTCAAATGTGTAACATTATATATCAAGCCAGTCAACTGACTGGCTTATTTGATACGTTTGATATAATAGTGTTACAGACTACCATACTATACGGTATCTACCATTATGGTCTCTTATCGAATATAACATAACTTTCTTGCAATATAAATACATGAATAAAACGTTAAGTGCGAGTCTGACTCGCACACCGAGGGCTCCGTAAAATTAAGAGTTCGTTGTGTGTGCTCTTGTTTCTTGCTAAATAGAATGATTCTAGTTCAACGGAAAGCCTTACAAATTTTGGTCAATAGCAAGATATAAAAATCTTTAATTTTATCTGCAAATTTCCGGTTTTTGGATTTTTCCCTTTACTTGGTGCTACAAGACCTTGCTTCTTGCCAAATTTCATGGTTCTAGGTCCACGGGAAGTACCCTATGGTTTTCGGTCCAAGGAGAGGATAAACATTTTTTTTTGCTAATAAACCACAAATTTCCGGTTGTCGGATTTTTTCCTGTACTTGTGGAAGTACCCTAGAGGTTTTGCGTGCATGTGATTCCCTAGGAAATTTCAAAATGTTTGGGCATAAACGTCTGTAAATTTTGCGTTGACTTAGAAGTTTGATTTATATTGCGACTCCAAGAGGTTACGAACCTGAGTATATGGTGTGAATTTCAACTCCATACCTCCACGCGTTTCCGAGAAAAGAGGGTTGACAGAAGGACAGACGGATAGACGGACAACAAAGTGATCCTAGAAGGGTTCCTTTTTTCCTTTTGAGGTACGGAACCCTAAAAAACAGGAACTTATCCATACTTCTATGCTAATATTATAAAGAGGTAAAGTTTCTGAGGTGTAGGGGGTAATATCTGGATCTAGTGAACCGATTTAAAAAATTCTTTTATCAATAGAAAGCCACGTTATTATAGTTAATATACACGACTAAATATAATCCTATGTCACTCACATGACATAAGACACACAATATATTTACTCGAAAATGGGATACATGAAAAGGGCGGGCAAAGTTGCGGGCAGCAAGTCGCTAATAATTGTTACGAGTACCAAGTAGAAATGTTTAATTAGTATATTATTTTATACAAGCTAAGAATGAGGTTAATTGAAGCACGGAATGTGCACCAACCAGCCTTTTACTGTAATAAATACTTTAACTTTTAAATTGTAACGTACTCCCTGCCCTATTATTGTAAACAAATAAATATAAATTCAAAATTAAAGATTCATAACATTTATTACAGAACTTACCTACTGTACAAGTCTTAAAATAACTTATGTTATCTTAAAAATTCAAAATGTAACAATAAACCATCCTACACCAAATAAACGTCCTCCAAAAGAAATAGTTACTACGTAGATAAACGAATACATAGAAAAGTGATTTATAATGGCCAATGTGATCGTCTAGTGGTAGGACACCCGTTATGTTGTAGTAACTCAAGATTCTTTTAGAAGCTTAGACAAACGAACTAACTACAAAACACCCTAATTCTGAAAAGTACCTACCTAAGCCTGACAAAACATGTTCCTCCAAATGGAACATGTTTTGTCAGGCTTGTCAGGTTTTGTGTAAATACACAGTCGAGTAAAATAACTTTCAAACTCACTCTCATCCCTTACAATCAAGTAGGTATGTAATTGTTTTCTTTTGGGTATACAAAAATGCTTTATTTGTTTAGAAGACAACACAACATCCATTTAACACCCGCCATTAAAATAAAGTGTGCAAGGAAAAAAGCGGAAAATTGAATTGAAGCCAATTTCTGTGGGTGACGGGAAACTTTGTTAAATGTTATAACAGTGGGAATTTATGATTAGAACTCTTGGTGCAGCGTTTCAACTTGAAAATTCAATTAGGTAACTACGGTCAATTATGGAAATTGCCTTTTGGAATTTATTTCTTGAAGTTCACTTAGATACTTACTTCTTATTGTAAGGACTTGAATTGCTCAAAGAATTTATACTTACCTAGACACTGATGTTTTCAACTTCTACAAGTATTTATATAATCAAGCAAAAACTCTTAAGGGCCTATACAATCTAATTTTTTTGTGAAAAGGACAGATATAGGATTCCGCCGTTCATATGCGGGACTGGGCATAGCAACGCAAGCCCAACAATCAAGTTTTATCATATTATCTATTATTAATTAGGACTTTATTTGAAAAAAAACCGAAATATATAAAATGTTCTTTATACTTAGTTCTATTACTTCGTTTATTCTCAAGATCTTTGCTTCTGTATTTACTGAGAAATAAGGTAATAATTTAGAGGTAACTTTGCGATTTTTTCCGAGAAAATTTTATGAAATCGTTTTTTCGAAACATATGATCGATAGAATAAATCCTGAACTGTACCATGTATACATTTCAAAGTTAAATATTTATTTTTATTTTTTCAAAGTTATTATTAGTTCGGAATATATTTAGGTCTGACGGAGTTGACATAGAAATACAGAAATACAATTTATTAGTAAAATCAATTTACATGTCAAGGTTTCATTAAAAATAGTTGGGTATAATACAAATTGTATTCTTCGATTCAAATCTTAATAATATTAAGCTACTAACAAATACTTAAAATTAAATGAAATAATAATAATTAATTAACAATCAAAACCAAACACATTATTCAATCACTGTCCTAGTAGTTCATTCACTGAATAGAAATTCTGCTCGACAAGATAACGTTTCAACCTCATTTTAAAGCATTGTAGACTACCATCAGCGGTGACGGAGTCTGGCAATTTATTGTACATAGTTGATTTAACGTAGTATATGCCCTTAAGTGAATAAAACATGTTCTACGTCTAAACTGAACACTTTCGTACCAAATATACTCTCAGAAAAACCCCTCACATGTCGAGTGCTCTGAGGGTAGGTCTGTCAAGTAGGCACGATATGACCTCTGTCGTACATGCCCATTAGGGTGTTTGGCAGCGCGGTCAAGAGACGACTTGACCGCTACCGAAATATCCTAAAGATTGAGGTAGGAACCCCTAAATTGAAGTGAAGTTTTCTCATTAATTTGATTACGTCGATCCCAGGGTTCCGACCCGTGTCACAAGTTACTTCATTAGTTACGCAACTTGCTGAAAGTAATCCTGCCGAATTACGTTTTGTAAGACAAGAATCACGGTAATTGTATTGACGTAGACGTCTGTTTTTTTCGCGAGTTCCGTTATGTGCAACTGAGGTTGCTGAACTGTGGATTTGCACATGGAAGCCCCGTAGTGCAATTATCCACAGTTGAGCAAAAGGGAACAAAGTGAGTTGCACAAAAGGGAAGCCCCGCCCTTTTGTGCAACTCACTTTGTTCCCTTTTGCTCAACTGTGGATAATTGCACTACGGGGCTTCCCTTTTGTGCAACTCGTTTTGTTCCCTTTTATCAAATCGATTTTTTTTTAAATTTTATTTACAGATAAAAGAAAAGGAGACTCGGGTTTGTAGATGTTATAGCGGATATCCGCGTTTTATGAACGTTATTATGAGACATGCACGATATAGCTGCTTCAGACACATTATCATCAGCCCATATTAGTCCACAGCTGGACATAGGCTTCCCATAAGAACGCCAAAAAAGCGTCACAACTAAGAAGCTTATATACTGGGCTGATGATAATATGTCTGACGCAGCTATTTCTTGGCCATAACCAGCATCTGCCAGCACTCTTTCGCAGATTGTCATCCCACCTGACTGGATGGCGTCCTACACTACGTTTGCCGAGTCGTGATCCACTCAAGAACGCATCGTCACATGTCGTAGATAAATAAATAAACAAATAATGCTGGACGATTCACGCAGCATTATCTATCTAGATTAATTGAATAGTCAGAGAACGTATACCTATCTACCTAGATTTCAATGTTTTAATACATCTTGTATACGTAAGAATTGAAATATGTAATATTAAGCTTATAACACTATTGAACTGCCTAAACATAGTATGGTACCTACTTATTGATCTATACTATAATATTATAAAGAGGTAAAGTTTGTGACGTTGTAGGGGTGATTACCTAAAACGTCACACACAACGTCATGTCCGGATCTACTGCACCGATTTTAAAAAATATTTCACCATTAGAAGGCTTACTTTTCAAGAAGTGATATAGACTATGTTTTATCCCGAAACGCATTTAAATTTATAAATTATAAAATAAAAGTGTTACAAATCCTAATATGCACATAAAACTGTGGTCAAATGTGAATAACCTGCAGGCATGGCAATGAGCGGTTTTAGATTTGCATTAAAAAGAAAAAATATTGTTCCTGGTAACTCAATAGGTGGCAGGGCGACTGGAAATAAGGTATGTCAATGTAAAGCATAGACATAGAATTTTTTCACTATGAGGTAAGGTGAAAGGAAAACTTCGAATTTCCCAAATCGGTCCATTTTGACGTAAGGTTGTTTTCCTTTCATTTGACATTGACATACCCTAATTTAACTTTTTATTTCCAGTTTACGCCTCCTTGCACCTATCGTCTTTTTAAAAATGCAAATCGAAATCCCCTCATTGCGATCACAGATTTATAAGTATAGTACTAAAGTAATTGCGATCGAAGTCGCGGTTACAGCTAGTCTTATATACGTAAGTAATCTAAACAAGATATTTGACGAGGCTCACTTGACTGTAGTCTCAAATAAAGACGATTCGAGGCTCAAATAAAGACGATCCTTTAGTTAAACTCAGTGGTAAAGGCCTTAATCGTAGTTTCACAACGCTTTGAAACAGAATATATTATTTTCGGATGGTTGTTCAAATAATACAATTTTAATGTTTAAGTTAGTCGCTACCCGCTAATTGATCAGTATAATCTACACTAATATTGTAAAGAGGAAAGATTTGTATTTTTGTATCCCTCAACAGCCTTTATTGGACCACAGCTGGACGCAGGCCTCCCCCTGAAAAGCGCCTCATTTGCCTTTATCTCCTGGACGGAAATGCCCATAATCCCCACGCTGGGCATGCGGGTTGGGGATTGCAGTTCGGTGGTATTTATTGTTCTACAGGAGGCGCTGCTGCCCGCCCCCGTTTTATGTCCCTTAGTCGCCTGTTACGACACTCGCGGGAAGAGTTGGGGTGGTGCAAATTCAAGACCTTTTTGATTTCTTAAGCTCTATCACCATTAGAAAGCTTACTTTTCAGGAAGTGACATTGACTATGTTTTATCCCGGAATTCTAACGGGTACGTGAACTACGCGGGTGAAACCGCGAGGCGCTGCTAGTAATATAATAAAATAGGTAGGGCTAAAAACTTGGCTTTAAAAGAGTAGGTTCGTACTGTTCTAGTTAATTTTATCTGAACTTGGCAGACGCAATGTCGTGTTTCTCGATTAATAAAATACTAATAAGAATCTAAAAAAATCTATTTCTAAGATTAATTAAATCTACCCAACGAACCCTCAAATTCTTAGTACTCATTATTTTACGTACATTGTGTGTAACAGAGTTTGCAAATTATGGAAGAGATGGAATCTCGTTGCCGCTGCGCTGCGTCGTCGCTGCGACGTCGCAGCGACGACGCTCCGTAGTTCTACATACAAATCTGCCCGGCATGCCACACGGTGCGATGAAACAACATGCATCGAAACAACGCACGCGCAGCGCACAAGGAGTGAGGGAGAGGAGGCGGGAAGGGGTGCTGCGGTGCGACGACGCTGTGACGACGCAGGACAGCGCAGTATTGTTTAGAATATTGAATCTGACAGTAGTATTCGTGTGAAAATGAGCGTGGAAGACATTGATTTAGATTATCTTATATCTTAATTATATATATCGTTGCCTCGTATGGCACTCATTGCGTTAAAGTCACTGCGTTGCGACGTCGCTCGCAGCGGCAGCGGCAGCGCCCGTGTGGCATCTCTCTAACAATGAACCCTGCACAGTTGTATAAATGATAAATTATTTAGAAACTAGGAGTCTATTAGGTATAACATACAATCGGTTTAAGTTACTTTTGCTAGTACCCTGGGGCAATTAAGAAATTTAATAAAGTTCCAAAAAAAATCTACTTTGACGTGACTTGAACTTGCAACCCTCCCTCAGTACGGGATGCGCTACCTTGCGCTACGAGGTCAAGTGGCGTAGGACTCGAAAAACTATTCATGCATTTTAGGGCAAATTTTGAAGTATTGTCGGTATAAGTTAGCTGTGGATAAAATAGGCACATACTGTATGTAAAACGTAAATTTAAAAATAAAATAGGTAAAAACTTGTACTTCTTGTAGATTGTCAGTGCGAAAGATTGTAAATCCATAAAAAAAATTAAACTAAAGTATATTCTGTTGTGATTGTGAAATGCAAACGGTGGAGCGATTCATAAAATTAGAATTTAAAATCAAAGCTCCAAAGCAGGCGTGTTTTTGTCTCACGACGCGACAGGCACATAAGTTACGAATATTTATGTCGGGCGACGCCACCAACAGCCTCTCATATTTACCGCCAAGATCTCGTTTACTGCACTCTCGTATTTGCATTTTACATGTAATATATCTGTTTCGGAATTTAAATTGTTTGTAAACAACGATTTACTTGGGTCTTAGGTGGCAAATGGTTTTGACTCCCATATTTGATTCTTGGCGCGCGTTATTACGGTCGATGAAGTTTACGCCCCTACAGCCAAATTAATGGAAGCTTTAAGATTTTTCATTAAATTAAAAAGCCATTGCAATAATGAAGTACCTTTTAAAACCCAGGAACGTGTCATAAAAAAGCTTTTTTTTTTACTTTAGCTTTTCCTAGCTCATTAATAAAACTAACATAAAAGCTGTGATAAAAGTTTATTACGTACTCTATATCGTAGGTGCTACGACGTAGCCACAGTGTAGGTATACACTGTGGCTACGCCGTAGCAACCTACAGTGTAGCAATGGGCCTTAAAAAGTACGGAAATTCATGAAATAATTCGAATAAGAAATAAACGTTGATTATGCGTGAAAGTAGGCATCGCGCGATATAATCAGGTACGGTGCAAAAAATTTAATTGGAAAGAGATCAATGAACATGACAAGACAGTAATCAAAACGAAGATTATGTAAGCTACTATACTTATTGGTTCAAGAATTTTGTAGGCAAGTGAACCTTACTAACTACTTGAAGAAAACTTGAAGAGCCTCGGAACTTTACCTCGTTATAGCAGAGAGTCTCCAGGTGATAAGGCGAACGATATGAGAGTTCCTATAGATATTGGCTCGGGTTTGGGTCTTGTGCCTAGACTAGAATGTCAAGCAAGATCGAGGCTCTCAGAGCTTAGGTTTAATGTAATTTTATCAGAACGTCTGGTCAAAGCGTTGCGTGATTTAAAAACTGGTGAGTATCTGGCACAGTGTATCATTATTACCATACATCGGGGCACTGCAGCCAGCGTCACGGGGTCGCTTCCGAAGGGTTCACATTGACTTCGGTTCAGTTAATTATAGTTTGTTTGAGACAGTTTGCAAATAACTGTTTCATTTGTAAAAATACATTTGTATATTTGTCTGTCCGTCTATCAACTCTCTTTTCTCTGAAACTCGTGGAGGTATCGAGTTGAAATTCACATCATATAGGTTGTAACTTCTTGGAGCCGCGATATAAATCAAACTTCTAAGTCAACGCAATCAAAAGTTACAACCGCTTATGCCATTTTTTTTGTAGTTTCCATGGAAATCACAACAAACAAACCTATAGGGTACTTCCCGTTGAACTAGAATCATAAAATTTGGCAAGTAGCAAGGTTATACCACAAGAAAAGGAAACATCTAAAAGCCGTTTTTTTATCCTTCTTGTAATTGTGACCAAATCTGATTTTTTGTGAACTGTGCGTCTGGATCGATTTCTTTGCTCACGAGTACAAGTTTGTACTAATCCCTTAACGATGATGATGACGGTTTTTTTATCGTTATACAAATCGGACCTAGCGCTTGCAAGGGTAGATAAGGTTGCCGTAATTCAACAATCATGTGGCACTATAAATAGCGGCAAACAAGCGAATCAAACTAGTCTAAGTAAAACTTACTATCTTAGCTTCATTCTGAATCAAAACCTAAATATTTTACTTGCCCTCCATGTCCCATAGTCATGGGACATGGAGGGCAAGACCTATACGAAGACCTATAAAAAAGTCGATTGCAAAATGCATGGAGTGCAGTGCTATATGCTTCTAGCAAACATAAGATATCTTTTTCAGGTTACTACCCCATTATAACTTTAAACAATTTACCTAGGTTATAAGATAAGATGTGACAAGTCTTAATTGATCAGGGCGCGTTGATAGATTGTGGTGAATGGAACTGAGGTTTTGCGGTAACACGGACGCAACTCAGCTGCACCCATTATATACATATATAGCCCTGTTTCGATCACTGTGCTTGTTTATTACATAGATAACTTATCGCTTTAAGCGATCTCTTCCAGGCAACCTTGGGATGGACTGGACATAAAAGAACAATATAGACGGTGGCCTTTGAGTAATATGAAAATAAAATAATTACATTATACATTCACTACTTACCATAATACCTAAAATGCATTATACTATACCTACTAATAATAAACTTCCATAAACATAAAAAAGTAGTGTTTTCTTGTTACACGGATAGATAGTACTAATGAAGCAGTTTTTAATTTATTAATTCGTTATAATTTATTATTATAACGAATTAATAAAATATTGATGGATCAAATTATGGGCGGCCTTCAATGCGCATCGATCAAAACCCAACCGACCTACTATTTATGTAAGGGAACATAGAGCAATTTTTGGTAAAAAAAAAACAGGATTATGTAGTACCTACCCGAAATATGTTTTTAGAATTTCAGTGTAGGATTTTTTCTTTTATACAGTTGAATAAAATGATTACTTAGTCGCTCCGTCCATCGGTTTGCGTGGTAGACGCCGGTATTTCTCCGCTGACCGCAAGACGCCCGAGCGATTGGGTGCTCTGCGGATCGGCAAATTACAGGCATATGGACGATCGATCTCAATGTGCTTCGGGATACAGGTAAACACGGTATCTAGTGAATCAATGCCAGAAGCCAAAAACAACATTTGCGGAAATATTACCTTAACATCGCCCGGAAATATTGCTGCGGATCTGACTGATAAGGTTTCATAGTCGAACAAAGGCATGTGTTTGTAAATGCTGATTTAGCGACAAGCTATTTATCTAGACCAGACAATTATTTTAAATGATTTTTATTCTGGTAGAGTAAAGTGAATGTAAAACGTCCTTCTCGAAATTGTTTCTGAATACACTTAACTTGGGCAAATTCTGCAGCCCAGCGAGGTATGGATAAAGCTATGCTCGAAGTTTCTCTGAAGGATAGGATTCGCAACGCATACATCCGACAGAGAACTAAGGTTAACGACATAGCTCAAAGGATTAGCAAGCTGAAGTGGCAGTGGGCTGGCCATATCTCGAGAAGAACCGACAACCGCCGAATACCGGGGTAAACGTATTCTTGAGTGGAGACCGCAACTCGGCAAACGTAGTAAAGGACGCCCTCCGACCAGGTGGGATGACGATTTGCGAAAGACTGCTGGCAGATGATGGATGCGGCAAGCTGAAGACAGGGCGATATGGCGCTCATTAGGGGAGGCCTATGTCGCCGCAGTGGACTAGCATAGGCTGACGATGAAAACGTCCTTATGTATGAACTGAAACTCGGTACAATAACAAAAATAGAAAGCGATGTAAGATACCGTGTTGTAGATTAACTGGTAAAAAAGTAAGCGAGTTAAAACAATTCAAAAACCCCGAGGCTTGACTAGTATACCTACATCAAAATCAATTAAAACGTTAAATTGGCTCCACCGATTTTCTTGCATATGTTAGTCCCGTTTTTAACAACTACTACTGTAAACTATGTTTTAATTAAAAATAACCAAAAAGTTTTATTGCCGCATCACTCAGTGGCGCATATTAAAATATTTATTTATTTATTGCATTTATGTCCATTATAAGGCACAATTTAGTACAATCTACAATGGGTGTTGCAAAATTTTGGGTGCTTATTAATAAAATAAATGTTTAACATTATTTTTCAATTAATCATGTATGTTTAAGTTAACATAGTACAGATAAATACATAATTCCTCACCTGTAGTAAGTTTATCTATCATATTTATAATGTCAAAAATACTAATAATAATTTTATAATTATGTAAGTAGGTACCTAAGGGGTCAAATTATTTATAAAGGTTAGTTATATTGATTTTAGAATAATTTGAAGATACATAATATAACCTCAAACAATTCTTTAAACAATTGTTCTTAAAATCAGCAAATTATGCAGAATATTCCTAAGGCAACGAAGAATAAAAGGAAAGTGCCCACACAGAGGTGAGGTAGTAAATATGAACGAGTTTGCGGATCTATGAAAGAGTTTACATTGAATTTTCTGTTATTAAAATAATAAACCAAATTAACGCAGTGCTCTAGGTTTTAGTAAATTACCGTTAATTAAATTTTGAGTAAGGTAAGCTTTAAAATAGCTCGTTAGCCTTGGTACATCATAATATAGTGTAGTAGTTTGCGTTTAAGAGCTTAAAGTATTAAGCCAGAGGCTGCGATGCCGTTGACAAGCGACTTAATTAACTGAGTGCAAACATAATAAAACAGTGTCAAAAAGTTGTTTCGCTGTTGGGCTAATTGGGAGAGTTTTTTAATTGTGTTGGGATTAATGGAATTATGTGACGAAGTGAAGCGGCGTCGGCGCGTGGGCGGTTACCTACAATGCGGTTTAGCGATGCGGTTTACTCCTACAACCAACTAACTGTACCTTACTTTACTTTACAAATGGTGATATAACGCATCAAATATGTGTAGTACATGAAGAGATAAAATATATTTACTTTTATATACCTATTAGAAATAATATTTTCATGAACAACTTTTCATATTTTCATGTCAACTTGAATGAAAAAAGTAATCAATTTTCATAAGACAGTCGACTTATCTAATATTTATGGTCTAAATAATAGAAACAAACTGCTATTTTTGAATTTGTTCTCTTTAAACCATATGAAAAAAATAAACTTAACAAACACAAACACATCACATATCTAACACCCAGGACCTCCGGAACAAATATCTGCATATCGTACAAACAATTGTCCCGAAGCGGGAATCGAATCCTCGATAGGGCGGACCCTATCTTCGCCATATACAGCGTGCTATGCTGCGACATAGAAGAACAAAAACCACTTATCTGATTACAAGTTTAAAGCACCGGGCTGGATAGCCTGTAGGATAATCAAATTGATTAAACAAAATTTAGTTAAAGAGCATCTTGGAACTCAACCCTGCTTAAAAATGTCTCTTGTTCTCCATCGAAGATAGTCAAACAGCTGGCGGCCTTTCCATGTTTTGAATATTAACGATCCTAATCGAGGTACCTTCTGCTACCACCGCGACTCTAAGAAATAAGCTCCTAAATATTAATAAACGTGATAATATTACGGATGGCGCAAAGTATAAAGTTCTGGAGGACGACAAGACAACGTGTTTAGTTCGCCATTTTGCTTTATATTAAAATTTAGTTTAATGAAATTTTAAATGGGTAACATAAAGCTTATAACGCCAATATTCAAAAGGTCATCTGCTTTCATGTTTCTAATAAAATTGCTATTTCGCGTAATTAAATCGTTTGAGTCTGACATAAAGCAGACAATTTTAATGGGCCACTAAAAGTGCTCAGTTGGACCGCTAACACTCAACCTCTTTAATAAATTAGTTGTTTTGTCGGACCGGTACCGTCTTAGGTGAGGCTATAAAAACCTTTAGGATTGAGCCACATTGCGACTTGAATAATGAGCATTTGTTCCACTGCGATGCGTTAATATTTTTTGCATGCATGCATAGATTTGTTTTACAGTTGTAAAATTGAAAACTATTCACACCTTTAAGAGCACATTTTAATTAACTGCCAAAATTAGTCTAACCAGTAACAAATTTACTGGATATTTCTCCTAGCATATATATTTTATATATTCCATTTTGCCCAAGACTATCTAAGAAATAGTACATTGTACACCTAGGCGACAACGTGTCTGATTCGATTGACGACCTCTGTGGCGCGGGGGGCGAAGGTCTGCCTGCGACGCAGGAGGTTGCGGGTTCGACTCCCGCCTCGGGACAAATGTGTGTACGATCTGCAGACATTTGTTCAGGGTGTTCTGGTCGTTTTCTATGTATGATAAAAAAATACATCTTTGTATTGTATTATGTAAATCAGTTATCTTAAGTACCCACAACACAAGCTTTGCTTATCTTGGGGCTAGATAATGCTGTGTGAATTGTCCAGCAATATTTATTTATTTATAATTTCTATCGAGTATATCATTTGGCCCGAGGTCAGCCCTTTAAACAAGGTAGGAACCGCACTTTCTCCCGATACACAGTGCTTACACCTACCTACGAGGAAAATCTTCAAAATCACTCGTGTAAATTGAAAACGTAAACTCGAATTATGTGAAAATGAAATGTTTCATTTGCACCTGAGTTTCGTAGAAAATGCTTTGCCCGCCTCGCTAATACTGTTTCTCATTAATTGTAATTGATTTCTTTATACTTACTTCATTTAAATACATAAATATAAATTCTCAATTTTTATCTGTGTTTACCTTGCTAATGAACATGTCTATTGGAATTATTTATCTAGGTAATCTGTTTTGTTTCACACACGTCAAAGTGCCAGTATTTGTGTACTATTTTTTAAGACTGTCCTACGGAATACCGGTACTCGAAATACCGGAGAACGGTATATAAATGGTAGAAACACTTATGGTGTGCTCGAAACGGTTTTTGCATTAATTTGAAATCTCAAATTGTAACCTTAATTATTATAACAGTTTGTTTCCTAAATGGGAAGACGATTTACGAAAGACTGCTGGCAGATGCTGGATGCGGCTAGCTGAAGACAGGGCGCTATGGCGCTTATTACGGGAGGCGTATGTCCGGCAGTGGACTGATATAGGCTGATGATGATGATGATGAAGAATTACAAAGGAAACCAACAAGACACAAAACAAATAAAACCAGATCATACAAACATTAGTCTCGCAGCGAGAATCGAACCCCCTACCGTCTGCATCTCAAGCAGATTCTGCACGCATTGGCGCAGTCGTCATAAGAGACTACAAAATGTTCACCACGACCCACCAATGACACAGAATGGAACGCTTACCTTAGGTAAGTAAAGCGTTATAATAATGCGCATAAAATTGCGGTGCGAGCGCGAAGTTCCCGGTATTACAGCCGCTGAGTTATTCCGCAGCACGTACTGAGCAGTCGCGCCGCCGCAGTCGCAAGTCGTCTCTACTTTACCATTTTATTTAATAAACAGAAGGTTTACTTTATAGAAGCTTACTCAACGCCTGAAAATTAAGGCATTATGTGAGGGGCGCGGGGATTGTTGTCTAGGGTAGAGTAGACAATAATGACATCGCATCGGCATACATTGCATTTAAATACGCATTCTATGACAAAGTGACGTGATTTCTCTCTGTTCTACCCTAGGCAACAATCTCCGGGCCCCCCGTGCCGTAAGGGTAGGTGCTGATAAAAGACGTAGTGGACGTAGCTCGCACATGGCGTTCAATGCAAAGATTCCGTTTGCTTTTGCAAAAAAATACGATGTGAAACCTGTGTTTTCACTGTAAGTGAATTATGTTTTTAAGAGGGCGATTAATTTAAAGTTCAACCAAGAGAAAATCAGTCGTCCTTTAAACACAAGCCCTGATTAGCTTGGGGCTAGCTAGATGTTGCTGTGTGAATTGTCCAGCTTTATTTACTCATTTATTGGATTAGCCTTTGATTTGTTTTTCATCCCATCTATTCGAAAAGGACGACTTGGTTCAACTTTAAGTGCACCCAAAGGTGGTGTTTTCTATAAGAAACTTTTAGCGAGCAGTAATGAGTTCCGCCGCAATTATCTTTGCCGCGCACTATTTGAATTTGGAACATCTTAGTGTTCAGCGCCAAAGAAATCGAACGCAAATATTGTTTGAATAAAGATGGCACATGGTCGAGCCGCCGCGCCCCAGCTGATAAAAAAAAAGAAATTGAAAGCGCGAACTCCACGTTTTCGTCAAATTTCTCGGATTGTTAGAAACTCATGGTTTTGTTTTGAAAAATGCGTTCTTCAGTGACAGTCAAAGTATACAATAAATTCATGAAAATATTAGAACTGACGCAAGAAATGTGATGTATAATCTATTACCTGCAAAATCCCGGGAGAAATATATGAAAGCCTATGGTAATTTTATTGAATGGAGAAATGCAAGAGGCGCCAAGAATTTTTCAGAATTAATGTTTTTGGCCTACTTCCAGTAACTACTTAGCCAAAACTAAGCAACCTTCCACTCTTTGGAGTACCTACTCAATGCTAAGGCGCCTTTTATTTTCTTATAGAGGGTGATGAAAAGTAGAGTGCATCACTCGGGCGCAAAATATAAGATTGGCGTTCAGAGTTCTAAAAAAAAATCCCTCACTTCGCTCTGTATTAAAAAAAAGTGCCCTCGCCGTAAAAATATTATTTTGCTCCCTTATGATATAATCTACTATTTTGTTACATCTCCGTTGATTAGTAGTAGTAATTCCAAGAATAAATAGTTAGATAATACTTTTTTGTACCACAAAAACACAGAAAACAGTACAGAAAAAAAATGCTACGAGTAGACGAAGTACAAATGCTATAGAATAATAGTTACCTATTCACACGGACTTGTATAAACTTAGCAAATACACTGCCAGCTTATGTCTCGACATTATGCACTACCTTAACACTGCTACTACTGCTTCCGATTTACAATGTCATAGAACTTTACAATTCGTATTGTGCGAGGTGATGACAGTTGTCTTAAGCCGTGTGTACACGTTCATGACTATTGTAGCACTTGATTAGGTATGCGATGCGCTTTTGCGCTTCTCCGAGGTGTCTCAGGTAGCCGTGTGATCACGTAATGTGTAATACGTTATTACTTTGAAATATGTGTCTACTGTGTAACAGTGGATGAGTAGGATCGGTCGAATTAAACCCTTTGTTATATTATGTTACTAGATTCGGTATTACACTACTATGGACGCATGAGGTCTGGAGGCTGTTACTATGCTTAATACTTAAGTTATAAAGCAGACTAACCCCCGAATACTCAAACGCATCTCAGGTTTAAGCACGTCTCAAGTGACGATTTTTGACACATTTCAAAAACCACATCTTGTTGCTTTTGAGTATTCGGGGGTAAGTATATTAGGCAGGTGCAGTTTTATAAAACTTACTAGTGGTTTATTTTTCGCTTCTTCCACTAGTGGACAAAAAATTGAAGCGAATAAAATCAATAACATGTTATTTCTTATTTGATAATAATGACTATTCGACCTCAGTGGCGCAGCGAGCGAGAGTCTGCCTGCGACGCAAGAGGTTGCGGGTTCGATCCCCGCCTCGGAACAAATTTGTGTACGATCTGCAGAAATTTGTTCCGTTGGTCTGGGTGTTTTCTATGTATAATAAAAAATATCTATCTAAGTAATGTATAATATTACGTACCTATATCAGTTATCTAGTACCCATAACACAAGCTCTGCTTACCTTGGGGCTAGATAATGCTGTGTGAATTGTCCAGCATTATTATTATTATTATTACTATTACTGACGTATTAATGACGTTATTGAATTTGACTTTTGCACCCCTGCGAGCTGGAAGTGCTCGATGCCGAGCCCGTTGTGACCTGGCAATTTACCACGTAACATATCATATATCATATTTTAAAGAAGAAACATGTGTTTTTTTGTTTGAATTGCTATTGGCTACGAAAATTTATCTCACCATTAGAATCCTATCCTATATTATCCTTGATGAGAATAGGCCATAGAATGTGCGAAACCGGGCGGACCACTAGTTTTTTTTTATAATATTGTTAATATCACGAGCTGGCAAGTAATCTAGTGCCTCTTTACAACTGGGCATAGCACCGTACACCTCCACACCAGAAATTATAATAATAATAATAAAATCTTTTATTTTTGTTGGAATTACTTACATATTACATAGTTTGTATAATGTTGTGCTTACGGTGAAGTACGGTCGTAATTTCTAGACAAGGACGAGCGAACACCGCGCAGTGAAAGCGAGAAAGGGACGCAAGAGCCGGCCCGCGCGCAATTTCACTGCTTTTTATTTTTAAATTTGATATTGCTCTAAAATAATACTCTTTCGCAAAAAACTAAAACCATAATCCTCTAAAGTGTTTAGTTAAGTATTTTTTAGACGATATTTCATGCAAATATGTTAAGTAACTAGCAAATGAAACTGGTTTTCCGTAGTAAAAATGCAAAATTTAGAGGAAACTTTACGATTTTTTTCTATCGAGTCAAGTTGAGTCAATCGTGTTTCGGCTCCCATAACTTACTAACAAAAATCCTAAGCTTTCGATGCTCATCAAAAAAGATTTAAAAAAATTGTGTTTTCTTGCCTTAAAATTGATTTTCCGTCCAGGCAAAACCTGAGTTTTGGGACCTACTTCACCTTAAGACCTAATTCTCCATTTGGTTCATCACCTCGCTCTAAGTAAGTTTAGAAAACTTGTGGAATATAATACCTCTCGGCAAATAGCTAATAGGCAACTGTAAATGGATTAGTTGCAATCCGTGGTTACAATTCAGATGCAACATAAGCAACATTTTTTATAAATGAAACACATAAGAAAAAAGTGTCTATTACAATAAAAACTAAAAAAAAAGAAACAGTAAATTTACATAAAGTACCTTTAGGACAAATCTTAATAATATGTGAAGACAAATAATTTTTTTAATTATTGTCGAATCGGTTCAGCCAGTTGAGGCTGTTTAATTATTTAAGCGTAATGATTGTATTTTAAGTGCTGCATAAAAATGTTACCTAAATGCTTGTGGATTATGGTACACTGACTTTAAATCCCCGACCAAGGTATTTGCCGTCTAGGATCAAACTTGAGCTACCACACAATGAAACCATATTAAAACACAGCTAAGATAATTTGGTAGCTCGCTGATGAAACAGTCACGTCCACTAATTCCTACAAATATTAATGTAGTTCCCGTAACAGTAATCTGAAGGCGGGCCACGTACCGGGCATTCCTTTGAAATCACTTCCCGACCCGCAGTTTGCCCGACAGTGACGGATTGTTGCTCTTCTTTAACATTCATCTAATGGATTTTGTTCCATGTAGCGGAAATCATCGCATATTTCACGATCTTCCCAATTTGCTATTAAAGTAATGTGTGAACAAGGAACAAACAAAAATTTAAAGTTTAATGAAGAAAAATATAATTAGATGGCAGGATAAACAGTAACATTTAAATATACAGTAACATATAATTATATATTATATTTTAAGTAGATTGTTTTGGCTATGTTTTCAACACTTTTCTAATCTTGTTATGTTTACATCTAGGTCTGCAACCTGGTTCACTACTGTAACTCTTTTACCTAATATATAAATTTGATTGTAAACTGCTTTGTAAACTTATCACAATAAAATAAAATAAACTAGCTCACTAGGGGGGGCCTAGGCTGGTGTGTGTGTTTTGTGTTGTAAGCTAGCTCAGTAAAAATGTTTTGTAGTAAACCCTAGCTTGATCCATATCAAGCTTGGGTTTACTACAATCCATGTTTCGGAATACCATCAAAATCGTAGATTATACGCCTATCGCTCTATTGTTTGTTGATAATAAAGGACGCGCAGCGTCTCGTAGAGTCTCTACAATCGCGTAGCAAAATCGTAGCACTATGCTACGATTTTGCTACATATAAATGTAAAATAGTATTTAGCGTAGTTTTTTCTGCATTCTGCCATAATTTGGATCATGTGTGCAATGTAAAGCAAACGACCTCAACTTTTATTCCAAAGGATGCACGTGTTCGACTTTACTTTCTTCAGGCTCGGGCACTGCACGAGTGCGCAGTGAATGCGTTAATCACTAAAACAATGAGGCAAATTATGTAATACCTATTTGTTTTCTGTGCTCTCTCAACTTCCATCTTGAGCTGTATTGTATGCCCGTTTTAATGAAAACTATTGTATTGGATATCTAAACAAATAACAACAAATAATTTCAAATAACCATGCTAAAGAAAAGATGTAATTTCTTGTAGGTACAATAGCTCTCGAGTTCGTAGCTATTTACTCAGTCAGTAAGACAAGGCTGTCCAGAGGATGCATTCTGGCCACATTCTGGCAACTAAACGAGAGGCAATAGGTACCTAATAAAACCTCATCAGACGAGATTGATCTTTGAAAATCAGATTTGTTATCACTAAAAATTCATTTCTACAAACACAATTTGCTTCAAATTTTTCTAGAGTCTTGCCATTGCTTGCCATAGACTGCTATGGTCTCTTGAGCTCTCAATGTTGGGTATTACAATTTAGAATTTCATGATTTTAACGGGACTAAGACAACACTGTAACAAAAAACGGCAAAAAGCACTTGAGACGTCGCATTGTGTGGTATCAAATATATACATTTCGCTCCTAAAATCTGAGGCAAATAAACACCACAAAGCGATTTCTGGCTATTCAGTATCTCGTTTGAGCCGATCCTATAGATACTTAGCTCATTTCCCAGAGAATTTGTGCGCGTATGCGGCAGCAACAGTAATTCCATTGAGCTCGGAACTCGCCCGTTGCGTGCTTGCTTGCTTTACAACCCGGCGTTGTATCAAATTTAACGCTGTTTTCATGCGCTTTGCATTTTCGAGAAGTACCCAAACTCTAGCCTCCTTGAAAATCGGGTTTACCTCTCTTGACTTTAGCCCAGATAGGAATAATACAGGAGCTTAGTTGCAACCGCTTTGCACTTTGTGATTTATCACATAAACTGAACTGAAACCGCTTTGCGTTAATTCAGAATTTTACTGAAAAAGCCACCACAAATTAAGCTGCCTTTGCAATTTAAAAGCAAAAGATTGCTTTGATAAAGCGAAACCGAAACATTATTTCCCGCAATTCCGTACGCAACATTAGAATTGTACACATTCGTAAAAGAGAATTCGCAATGCTGTTAAAATAAAAACACGGGGAACGCTTTGATACATGAAATTAAACTTCCTTGTGTACAAATTGAGTGGGAGGATGAGCGGCAAATCCGTTCTAAACCGCAGTCGAGAGCCAGCATCGAGGAGCTCGATCCGTCACGCGTCGCGCTAACTTAAGCCCTCATCAAATCCAGATTAATTAAACTCGGCCCAACCACGACCCCGAGCCACTCACATATCGCGACATACGTTTAAACCGGGCCTTAAGTTTGTCTTTCATTTCGCGACATATGTGTGAACAGGCCTTAAGTTCTCTGAATAATAATCTTAAGCTACGGCCGAAACAATCTGGGAAAATACCTTACCGGATGACCGACCCTAAAAAATGCGTTAAACCTTGAGAACCCTCATCTCAAACCTGTTAGAAAAAACTATTTTTTGCCCCAGGATTAGCAAATTGACAAGGCACTTATGCCTTGTCATTTCACGAATAGCAGACCTTAGAATCAAGGTTGCGTAGACCCATAGATTAAATTTATTACTTATATGCTGCAATTTCTTGATACAGCGTTTGAGGGTTTCAACCAATAATGTTGAAATTAACCCCAGTTCTTAAAGTCAATGCGACAGGACGTAGAAATAAAATATTTTTCTCATTTGAACCTTTTTAACCCAACCCATTAAAAATGGACAAGTACCTAGCTCGACGAATGCTTCCTTTATGTCATCTCTTCATGACGTAGGCTCGGATGTGAATACACTTTGTCACAACGATTCTACGACACGCGTTCAAATCAAATTAACTTTTAATGAGGTCTTTTGTCGTCAGGGTACTCGTGTAAGCCTATTTTTTACGCCTGGCTCATTCCAGGCTTAAGGGAAAATAAATTAACATGTTAGCCCTTCAGAATGGTATTACCAGCGCTTTTAAAAGTAAAAACAAACACGCTATTTAGATTTAAAATGCTGGCTTTTGGGTTAAGTAGGTAGTTGTAGATTCAATCGGCTGTAGGGACTATGTTATTTATGTACCTTGGGAATGTTTTATTGTAAAACTTGTGTTTTCTAGAATATAAAAAGTTTAGGCAAAGTTGTTTAATTGTTCTCATACTCAACATTTGGGAAAAGAATAAACCAAGACAAACGTCGAAAGATTATGCAAGTATTAAAAAGTGGAGTACGTAATACAATCAAAACTTTTGATGAATTTCACAAAAACTGTCTTTGTTTCCCCTTTCTGTCCAAGTTAAATAATAAAATTCAGTGCAGACCCAACTACGAGAGTTTTTATAAAGCAGTGTAAAATAAAAATGTTTTTTACTGTAGCTGCTGACTCAGGTACAAATAACGGAGCCGTATCGATGTTATTAGATATTTCAGAGTCTAGTCTAGACTAGAGAATGTTTATAAACTATTTGTGAACTGCTGAGATCGTGCGTCTGGTATGTATTTATTAAAGCCACAAGTATCGCTTGCATGAAGACGTTGTGTCCCTATATTTTACTTAGAAAAACAAACATTAATATTTGACGACCGATGTGGCGCGGTGGGCGAAGGTCCTGCCTGCGACGCAGAAGGTTGCGGGTTCGATTCCCGCCTCAGGACAAATGTGTGTAAGATCTGCAGACATTTGTTCAGGGTGTTCTGGTCGTTTTCCATGTATAATAAAAAATATCTATCTATGTTGTGTTATATTATGTTTATCAGTTATCTAGTACCCATAACACAAGCTCTGCTTAGCTTGGGGCTAGATAATGCTGTGTGAATTGTCCAGCATTATTTATTTCATTTATTTATTTATTTCCCTAGCTCAATAACTCTTGGATAGGTCATATTCTAACGAAAAATTATGTGTCTTACAATGAAATCTTTCATAGTTTTATCATAAAGAATATAAGCGGGTTAGCTACGAACCTAGTTTGTGTTGGAAGATCACCACTTGATGAATTCACTCATTAAGGGATAAAACTTTGGTGTACTTCTAACAGAAACAAGGTTCGTAGATAACCCTGGTTCTATTTAAGGTAGTGCAACGAAACGAAACACTATGAATCTTACAGTAGGTAGGTCCAAGTTAGCCAGAGGTCTTTTCTTTGCCATGAGTATGGCATGGAATCTCTGATGATTCTTCATACCCTTCGTGACCTTCCATTTTTATACGTCACGGATTTATCCTTGGATCAGCGAGAAGAATTTATTGAGACTGTTTACGCGAACGAGAAAGGCACCGTCGGATTCACTTCTCTATATTTTATCTTTGAAGACATGACATATTGCAATATCATCCTAATAGCGCGGAGATCGGAATTTAAGATGTTTTATGAAGGTTGACTTTGGATGGAATGGATTGTCATACACTCTCTTATGCTAGAACGGTTATTTATTTAAGTACCTAATTTACTTAATAGTTTACCGTGTGATACGTAAATAAATAGTTATAGACAATTCACACAGCTTATTTAGTTCTTTGTACCCTTATTACCTATTTACATATATTTTAAAAGCTTTTATATAGAATTATTTTTCAAAGAAAATCGTTTGAAATGATTATGTATTTACACGGCGGCTTCTCATATTTTAAATAAAAGTTGTCGAAACGTAAAATTAAACTGATTTTTCGCGTAATAGGTAAGAAACGGGAAAAAGTCTCTACTTATAAAAACTTCAGTAAAATCCGTGGTATAATCTCAATTCCATGGATAAAAACGAGAAAACGTGTTTTCTCAGTGTAGAATCTTATCCAAAAAGTAAATTGCCTTAGATTCATAGGGGTCGGGTGTCGGACACTTACCCCCGCACCATTTGATCCACCCAGAAGGAATCAACCTGCGAAAGTATAAATATACGACTATCGTTTATCTGAAATATACGATTATAGCTTAACTGGCGGTGAGTATCTTGTTCCCCCGCTGATCGAGTAATCAAAGCTTATGGAAGATTCCCCATAAAATTTAACGACAAACACTATACCGCAGTATACCTAGCCGGATGGCGTAACCGACCTTAATATCTGTAATTCGTATCGTGGTGGTTATGTGCGTGCATGGACCTATATAGGTGTCTATGCAGTTATGATGAGGGTTCATTTGAATAATGATGCGGTTATCGCGTTAAACTTGTGATAGAATTAGTTGTGGCTTCGTATACGTACACTATAATATTATAAATGCGAAAGTTCACAAGAGAAAAAATATCCATATAATCCATCCAACCATCTAGGTTGGATGGATAGATGGATGTTTGTTGAACGGCCGAATTGATCTGGATGAAATTTGGCACAGAGATAGTCTGGAATAGCACATAATGCTATATTTTATATAAGAATTGGTTGGTAGAATAGAGAAAATTCGCTAGAGTTTTGAAGCAAAGTCTCTAATAATAATAACGTTAGTACCAAAAACTTTAAATTTGTTGAAATCTATGGACTAAAACCAATCCCTACTATAAATTTGAAAGTAATTCTGTGTGTTACCTTTCCACGCCTAAAAGGCTGAACAGATTTCAATGATATTTAACAGAGAGGTAGATGGTATCCCAAGGAGGCGCTTTTCAGGTGGAGGTAAAAGTCTCATTTTTCTTATTCGTATTAGTGCCGCATAGTTCGCATTATTGTCCCGAGGCAGGAATCGAACCCACAACATTCGGCGTCGGTCGTCATACATAGATTCGTTTTTATCTTCTAAATCAAGAGAATAGTTGAGTGAGCGTGTTTTACCTCTATAACTGACGTGTTTGGGTTAGACTTGGTACGCTCATAAGACGCAAATAAAAACACTTAGATTCGGTGCAAGTACCGATGAAATGTTTCCACGTGTGTTCTTATTTTTCTTAAAGCACCAATTGAAGACATTTCTGTGACAAGCTATGTTGGAGGTGCTCTATCTACTTACTTTTATAACATCAATGCCGCAAACGCGACTGCCGTTGTCATGACAAAGTGCAACAACTCACTCAAAATCATTCGAAAACTATCATCGAGTTTGTAAGAAACGATTGGATCGTTGTCATACGATAAGTAGTTCCTCTCGATCCGTTATTAGGGGGCGCTACAAAGCGCTAAATTAAAAAAATGTATAGGAAGGACTCAAATTCGATGGAACTATTCGAAAGATAATGAATACAAGTCATACTTAACCTCTGATTAGGTCATACTTAGCCTCTGATTAGGTACCTGTATTTGATAGCGAGGGCACTCGACAGCGTTTTTTTAGGGTTTCAAAGATCGGTTTTGAAACCCTTATGGTCTCGCTCTGTCCGTCCCCGCTCTTTCTTGAATATCTCAGTAACTACTGCAGCTATTAACTTGAAATTTGAAATAATGATACATTTCGTGCGCCATTACTGATTTTAAGAAAAAAATATATAAATAAATGAAAAATAAAAATGAATATTTTCAGTACAAATTATGATGTTGAAATTTCAAAAGAGACCTAGGAAGGTAAATGGGGTATCAAATGAAAGGTATTGTTTTGTACATTTCAAAACACTTTTTGAAATTTCTGTAAGTTTCATACTTTTTGAAATATTTCAAAAAAAGACGAAAAATTGACCATTCCCCCCCCCCTAGCTCCGAAGATTGCAGACCGATCCATGTACAATGTACTAGGCGTTTGTAGACATTGATCTATATTTTACAGGAAAAATATAGGGAAATCGGTAATAATAATAGTTTTTGAAAAATGGTCAAAAAGGGGGAGAATTTTTTTTCAAAAGGGGGGGTACCTACCTATGTGGGGTATCAAATTAAAGGTATTGTTTTGACCATTTCAAAACATTTTTTGAAATTTCTGTAAGTTTCATACTTTTTGAAATATTTCAAAAAAAGACGAAAAATTGACCATTCCCCCCCCCCTAGCTCCGAAGATTGCAGACCGATCCATGTACAATGTACTAGGCGTTTGTAGACATTGATCTATATTTTACAGGAAAAATATAGAGAAATCGGTAATAATAATAGTTTTTGAAAAATGGTCAAAAAGGGGGGGAATTTTTTTTCAAAAGGGGGGGTACCTACCTATGTGGGGTATCAAATGAAAGGTATCGTTTTGACCATTTCAAAACACTTTTTGAAATTTCTGTAAGTTTCATACTTTTTGAAATATTTCAAAAAAAGACGAAAAATTGACCATTCCCCCCCCCCCTAGCTCCGAAGATTGCAGACCGATCCATGTACAATGTATTAGGCGTTTGTAGACATCGATCTATATTTTACAGGAAAAATATAGAGAAGTCTGTAATAATAATAGTTTTTGAAAAATGGTCAAAAAGAGGGGGAATTTTTTTTCAAAAGGAGGGGTACCTGCCTATGTGGGGTATCAAATGAAAGGTATCGTTTTGACCATTTCAAAACACTTTTCGAAATTTCTGTAAGTTTCATACTTTTTGAAATATTTCAAAAATAGTCGAAAAATTGACCTTTCCCCCCCCCTATCTCCGAAGATTGCAGACCGATCCACGTACAATGTATTAGGCGTTTGTAGATATCAATCTATATTTTACAGGAAAAATATATAGTACTCTGTAATAATAATAGTTTTTGAAAAATGGTCAAAAAGGGGGGGAATTTTTTTTCAAAAGGGGGGGTACCTACCTATGTGGGGTATCAAATGAAAGGTATCATTTTGACCATTTCAAAACACTTTTTGAAATTTCTGTGAGTTTCATACTTTTTGAAATATTTCAAAAAAAGACGAAAAATTGACCATTCCCCCCCCCCCTAGCTCCGAAGATTGCAGACCGATCCATGTACAATGTATTAGGCGTTTGTAGATATCAATCTATATTTTACAGGAAAAATATAGAGAAGTCTGTAATAATAATAGTTTTTGAAAAATGGTCAAAAAGGGGGGGAATTTTTTTTCAAAAGGAGGGGTACCTGCCTATGTGGGGTATCAAATGAAAGGTATCGTTTTGACTATTTCAAAACACTTTTTGAAATTTCTGTAAGTTTCATACTTTTTGAAATATTTCAAAAATAGTCGAAAAATTTACCTTTCCCCCCCCCCTATCTCCGAAGATTGCAGACCGATCCACGTACAATGTACTAAGCGTTTGTAGATATCGATCTATATTTTACAGGAAAAATATAGAGAAGTCTGTAATAATAATAATTTTTGAAAAATGGTCAAAAAGGGGGGGAATTTTTTTTCAAAAGGAGGGGTACCTGCCTATGTGGGGTATCAAATGAAAGGTATCGTTTTTACCATTTCAAAACACTTTTCGAAATTTCTGTAAGTTTCATACTTTTTGAAATATTTCAAAAAAAGACGGAAAATTGACCATTCCCCCCCCCTAGCTCCGAAGATTGATGACCGATCCATGTACAATGTATTAGGCGTTTGTAGATATCAATCTATATTTTACAGGAAAAATATAGAGAAGTCTGTAATAATAATAGTTTTTGAAAAATGGTCAAAAAAGGGGATTTTTTTTCAAAAAGGGTTACCTACCCATGTGGGGTATCAAATGAAAGGTATCGTTTTGACCATTTCAAAACACTTTTTGAAATTTCTGTAAGATTCATACTTTTTAAAATATTTCAGAAAATTGATTGTCCAAATAATTGGCAAATGTTTGAAACCCTCGGCGCGCGAGTTACACTCGCACTTGGCGAATCTTGTTTATTGCGCGCGTCGAATTTACGTTACGACGACGTTTGAAGTAACTCTGTTTAAAATTTGTCGTTGCAAGTTCTTTCTTCATAGTTCTAATGTAACAAAAGACTATCAAGGTTCATATTAAAACACAATCCGTAGATCGAAAGAGTAACTTTTTTAAATATATCTCTTTTTACAAACTTTCACTGCATAGGTGTATGCTCTTGGATACACACACAGTTGACTGAAAGTTGTGTAACTATTTTCAAGACTCAGAAATGTTCTAACTCAAATGTGTTCACAAACATCGTTCAGTGCTGAAAGCTCACCATGATTTTTACGGATCTGAGACTCCAAAGCTCTCTAAAGTAGGTAATGCTATTGACTCACGAACGTCGGTGGCTGAGAAGAATAGGTCGACATTCCCTCCATAATGAATTACCCGTTACCTAGTCTTTCCGAGACGTTGTAGCCGAAATGAGTGTCTGCACGCTCCGTGGCTTATATGAAGGTTTCAGCTCGTTAACGGTGGTTTATCTCGTATAAGTTCGATGCAAGTTTGCTGGATAATCTTGGAAGTTGTGTGGCGTAGCGAGTGCTCAATGAAATGTGTTCCATCAGCTGAATAGTCGGTCGGAAGCCTTCTACCGAACAAATTAAACTCTATTGAAGCTCGGGCTGGGATACTAAGCCTGATACGGTGCAGGGTACCTACCAATCAGAGCCTTATTACGTTTTGTTAAAGTCACATATAGAAGCTAATCAACTTTTTGATATATAGGTCTTTGGAAAGCGATCGATAAACATTTATGATCAAGTTACGTAAAATATTCGAAAAGTCAAGAACCATTATAGTAAGCTTTTATCGGGTTTGAAAAGACATTACTGAGTCAATAAATACCTACCTGTTTTTATTACCTTTCAAATAGTAGCGCTGTCTTAAAGTTCTACACCTACACTTCAGTTAATAAAGTTAACTCCAACAAAAACTTTAGTTGCATCGAATAAAAGGACACAGAATGCACAGATGTTTGGTACATTAATTAAAGCAAACAGAACAAAACAGAAAATTAATTAAACGTTTCGGACAAAGAAAAGCGCGCCACATTAGATGTGTGGTGCTGGAGCGAACGCGGAGACTTCCTTCTTCATTACAATCAGATAGCTGGCGTTTTAATTTATTGTATTTCATTGTTAAAAATCTATAACAATGAAATACAATAATTTAAACGCTTCGATTTGTTTGTTTTTGGGATAGGTATTAATAAATTTCTTAGAAATTACCCTGATGTTGATGTGAGAAAAAAAAACTTTTTTAAAACTTTTGATAGAAAATTCTAGGAACTTTTGGAGGCAGTATGGATCGGATGTTTTGCTAAACATCAACTCCCAATAATGCTTCAAGAATCAAAAACTTTTCATTTTCATCAATACTATTTAATGTACACTTGTTACAGATTATGTCAAATTCGAAATATTAAACACTGACACGGAGAGATAGTATTTGTCTTTAGAAATACCTAGATTTCCACTATAAGAGCTCCGTATAATACCTACTATAGGTACATTGACGAATCATTACACGATTGTTTTTCATATTCTACGTAAAAGATATTTCAAAATTATATATTTTGAATTTACGGCCTATGTGCTAATGTCTTATTAAGGCAACAAATAGAGCACCATCTCCCACACTACTAGACATAGTGCAGTACGTATTTGGGTGTGAATCGAGTCAGCTTGTAGATTCCCACCACGTTCACTCGCCTTCATTCGCGCGACTCTAACGGTGGAGATAATAGAGACTTACTGCGCACTTTACTCCGCCATACCTAAAGCAATAACTCTTCTAGAGTAGTTTTACTGCTGAAACGGTAAGCGTGCTTGAATCACTCTATGTACCTACCCCGCACATAACTATAAAGATAGACGTACAACGTTCCGGGTTCACCGAGAAAAAACACCTAAGGAATTAACAACAGTTTTGGAATTCAGTAGTTGGAAGAATGAGTTCTATTAAAAAAAACGTTTAAAATAGTTTGACCTGACTGAATCTACAGTACTTCTGTAGTAAATCTGTAGAAAGCCTAGTCTGCGTGTGACAGTGCTTATTTTGACATGTCATCCCCATGAACTTATACTAAGGCCCGAATTACGAAAGTTCGCTCAGTCATAGATCTATGCTTAAATGACGATAATGCCATAGAAAAACTGTACTCAAGCACATAGCAATGACTGATCAAGTTTTTATAATACGGGTCTAAGTATTACCAGGGACATGGTAAATACGTACGCTCGTAGGTCGTACCTTCGTTCACTGAAGTATACAGATTTATGGCCTCAATGCCATCCTCTGGCCTCTGCAAAAGTTCTTCATCTATTGTATTCTAAAATACATCTAATAAGTACGTAAACAGGGGTTATTTCTTTTTGATAAACGTTTCATTGCCAAAATTAAGTCGTCGCCTTCGGCTCCCTCGCTTGGTGAGTTCGGTTTGGATAGCTGCCATCATCATCCTATGTACGTCCACTGCTGAACATAGGCTTGTCCCAAACGGATAGGTGTGCTTGAGCTTAAAAGTTCACTACATCTGTATATGTAGTGGGAGGTCTAAACCGGCCTGGTAACATATACGACTCGTTTCTACGGACAGTTGAGTTTTGGCACATTTGCTATAGAAGTAATGAATGGCTGTTAAATTTTTTACTATCCGTGGCATATACGAGTCGTTTACATTCCTGTGTCGTTTTTTTTATTTTTAGACACGTTTGGTTCGTGTCAGAATATATTTTACTGGTTTATTTTTTTGTAGGAAATTATGAGTTAGGTAGGTACTTCATTGGTAACACTGAGTTACATATTTCGATGATTGGTAACGATTTTTTTTTCGAATTTAAACAAATTTAGTGTGTTTGTTTTGCTCATTAGGGGAGGCCTATGACCAGCAGTGAACTGGTATAGGCTGATGATGACGATGATTGTGTTTGAGAATCAGATTGGATAAATATGCGGTACCACTGTATTACGTTAGAAAAATCATGATACTTTTGCGTCGGAAAAAATCATTGCGGTGAAACGTCAGCGAGATAAACAAGATTTGTAGTAAAATCAGCTTTTTGTGGTATGAATCGACAGCTGCGGGCGTTACGAAAAAACTTTGTGACAGGCTCGTTAAACAACTTTCATAACATTTAACGAGGCAAAGCCTGACATCTTAATATGAGTTTCGTAAGAAATATATCCCTACACACCTTTCTATTGACATTCCTCGAATTGGTGAAGAATTTGAAACACACGGTCCGTCTTTAACATTCTTCATTGTAATTTTTTAGTAAACTTGAACGGACTAAATGAAATCCTTTTATTTTTCAAAGTAAATTTAAATTCATTTTAAAAATCAAAAATTTAGTATGGAAAAAATATTATTTCTGAATAAAAATTCGGTTATAACTGTTGGGACTTTGCCAAGTTCTTACCTATTAACCAATGTGTGGTTAATAGGGTACTTAACCACACGTACATAGGCTCGGAAAGTATTTTGCAAACTGCGATGCGAGATCCATCATCAAAACCACAGCTCAGATTGGTCTGTCAATTACGTCACGGCTCTCCCGCCCTTAATCTGTCATCTAGGCACCAATTAAGGGGAAAACTGCCACCGAGCGGAGTCGTAACAATTTATCTTGCAAAAATAACCCGGGGTGGTATTAGTGGAATTACTAAAACATGTTGGTACTCATTTAGATATACGGACGGTACCTACATGGTGATTTATATTTTAAGACTGCATGAAAAATATTTCACTATATATTCGTATAGTCAGTAAGTAAATTGAAATGACTGGAGATTTCAAGATTTGAGGTACTTACAAATCATTACTGATTATATGTATACTCAGCAACAGCAGGCGACTTATCATCGCGTGATGTCGCAGTGATACGTCGTCGTGAGGTCAGTTGCAGCACTCGTAATTCCGAACGGAGCGACAAGTCGTGAAGCAATGACGCGAGACAAGATATTATGACGTGTTCGAGACAAGCGATCAATATTGGTTTACACTTGAACGCATACTTGAACGCCGGCGATGTCATCTGCCGTTCTTCCAATAGCGCCAGACGACGTGTTGTTTTCATAGAATTCAAGATTTCATAGAAACCCGTACTGTCGCGGCGACACGTCGCCTGGTGTTATTCCGTGTACAGTGGATTTAGGGTTTATCGACGATGATGGGACCACTGTAATTTTGTCGTTATATCCGGAAGTCATTTCAAGCAGCGGTGTGAATGTGCGTCTAGAAGCCATACTTATTCAAAAGTTTACTAAACACACTCACTACTCTGAATATTAATTTGTAACTGAACCATAAATATAACTCCAAAACGTACACGATTACCTACTTACGCTGCCTATTTGCTTACAGCCTAGGTTGTAAAAATTGAAATCCACTGTAAATGTAATTATTTTTTTACAATCTAGTTGGCTACGAACTTATACTTTTATGTCTGTGACTGTGAAAATTAAATACTGACTTTGATTTCAAGCAAGCGATTTTCATCCCGTTTGGTCATTAGCACGAAACCTGACATGGATGTAATGAAATTGATATGTAGTCGACTGCATGTCTCTCTGTCGGGTAATAAAGGCACATTCCCATCAAATAATAGCTCGCTGATCATTCAGAATTCAGCGTAGCAACGCGTCACTACTGCATTAGGCAACGTTAATCATTTAGGTAACCCTCTGCACTAATTCCCTGAACAATCTTGTAATTTATGTCAGAGTTGACGTTGACGAGGTAAAGGAAAATTATCTGGCTCGTTACGGTACCTTTTTGGGTCTTTGTAGATATAACACAGAAGACAAAGGCTTGGTTCGGTATTCTGTTTCCAAGGATTTAACACTGTTCTGGTTCTGAAAATAGAATGCTCAGACAACAATAAAGACTCATATTAAATATGTACCTAACATTAAATATTATAGCTTTCAAAAGTCAAAGGTTTACACTATTTAAGTGTAATAACAATGGCCGATGTTATTAAGATGCGTCCAGATTACTATACAACATATGTATATATAAACATGTTTTCTAATGTAAACCTGTTATTATTTAACATTTTATTGCTTTTGACGTGATAAATAACATAATTTATATGACTGTTAACTGTAACTTAATCTGGATGCAGTTTTAGAAATGTGAATTTGAGGGCTAATTCCAGTTTTCCCATGAAAAAATCTGTGTTCAATATTTCGTCCGAAAAAATTAAATCGACAAAAAATAGGTAGCACTCAAAAGATTCTCTGTTATTCAAGATTTGGCGCTATATCCCGGGTTTATTTACACAGCCGTGCCTGCTTGCTCCACGTAGTCTTGTCTTGTCAACCGACTCGACTTGGCTTAAGCCCAAACGACAGAGAAAAGGTAACATATCTCTTTATTTAAGTTATATTCACTGCGACAGTTATAAATGTTCCAACACGGATCCCGCCGTCATATTCTTGATTTTATACATAAATCCCTATTGTTTTGTTGAAATTTAAGCAGAATTTTGTGATTTAAGTACGGTTTGTTTTTCAGTTAATTTTGATAGAATTCATATTAAATCGGAGCTCGAAAAACTTTAACTAAGCGTAGAAAACATTGAACTAAAAGCTCTTAACTAGTTTGCACTCCTGCTTTTACGATTTGATTCGGAATGTAGAGGCAATCAATGCTACGCTGAGCACCACTTTAATTCTACATTTGGTGTATATTTATATATGCATCTGCAGGTAACTATTACCTATTTAAGGTGGATACTTCCAATACAAACGTTCTTTCCGATTAATTTGGAAATTAAGTACACAAAATTTATTTGCAATAAAGGTGCCATGAAATTTTGCATTCACAATCGGATACAAAATGGCTTTGTTTGTTTGACGACCTCTGTGGCGTGGTGGGCGCAGGTCTGCGTGCGACGCAGGAGGTTGCGGGTTCGATTGCCGCCTCGGGACAAATGTTTGTACAATCTGCAGGCATTTGTTCAGAGTGTTTTCTATGTAAAAGAAAAAAAAATATATTAGTTTGGTATTATATTTGTATATCAGTTATCTAGTACCCAAAACACAAGCTCTGCTTGGGGCTAGATAATGCTGTGTGAATTGTCCAGCATTATTTATTTATTTTGTAACGTTTTAGTTTTTCAAAATACTTTATCAACATTAAGTTAGAGAGAGAGAGAGAGAGAGACAATTCATTTTAATTGATAATCAAGCGATTTTATTGCTTTCGCTCTTATTTTAATGCTGATTTTGTTTTTTGAAAAACTATAACGCAAATCAAAACTTTTCGTAATGTGTTCGGAAAGTACTTTTGTATGGGGGTTTAGACGTTTACACACATCATTTCTGTTCCGTACCAATGTTTTTGAATTTCGAAAAACGCTTCATGCAGTATTTCAAATCATTTAGGTGCACGTTTTTGGGTGTAGAAGTAACATACGTTCAAACATCCATACCATACTAACGCCTTTATAACATTAGTGTAAAATTATGTCGTTTATAAAACGGCCAGGGGCGGACACAATTCAGTATTAAGTCGAGCCATTCGTCAGACAGACCTGCGGGCTGTTTTCAGATCCGGTACAAATTAATGGCTACAGGGCATGTTTATGTAGCCACGTGTATATAGACTTTGCCGCATTTCGTTGTAAAGCACTAAGTTAGAATAACCGATCTCTTTTCACTATAAATATCAGAATAGATAATGAAATGACGACCGATGTGGCGCGGTGGGCGAAGGTCTGCCTGAGACGCAGAAGGTTGCGGGTTCGATTCCCGCCTCGGGACAAATGTGTGTACGATCTGCAGACATTTGTTCAGGGTGTTCTGGTCGTTTTCTATAAATATAATAAAAATATCTATCTATGTATTGTATTATATTATTTATATCAGTTATCTAGTACCCATTACACAAGCTCTGCTTAGCTTGGGGCTAGATAATGCTGTGTGAATTGTCCAGCATTATTTATTTAATTACTGTATTTCGTAAAAAAAAGCATAAGAAAGAAACTGATTAATCACGTTTTTATCCATACATTGTGTTTTTTAATTCTGAGTATTTTTTTATTGGATCAACTTTTTATAGGAACGCTAGAGATTTAAAAAGAATATAGAATCCATACAAATATTATAACCTCAACGGCCTATAATGTTCCACTGCTGAACGCAGGCCTCCCTCTGATTTTTTATCTCATGATGCCCATAAACCCCACGCTGGGCATGCGGGTTGGGGATCGCAGTTCGGTGGTAGATGTATTCTGTAAGAGGCGCTGCTGCCTGCCCCCCGGTGTTTGTCCCTTAGTCGCCTCTTACGACACCCAGGGGAAGAGTTGGTAAATATTATAAATACGAAACTAACTCCGCCTGTCTATCTGTCTGTCTCTGTGTTACCTTTTTGCACCTAAACTGCTGAACGGATTTTAGTGCAATTTAGCAGGGACTTAGATGATAACCCGGGATAGTATTATTATATCTGTGCCCCGGGGAGTGATATTGGCTAATATTCATCCCGGAAAAGCACGTGCGAAGCCGCGGGCAAAAGCTAGTACAAATTAATTATGAACATCGAAAAGAGCAATGCAAAATACAGTTACTGGGATAGAAAAGTCTGGCTAACTGATCTAAAAACTAGGTCAGATATTTATGGTTAAATTAAAAATAACTACTTCTTAAGGTGAAGTAGGTCCCAAAACTCAGGTTTTGCCTAGACGGAAAACCAGTTTTAAGGCAAGAAAACATAATTTTTTGAAATCTTTTTTGATGAGCATCGATAGTTTAGGATTTTTGTTAGTAAGGTCTGGGAGCCGAAACACGATTGACTCAACTTGACTTGATAGAAAAAAATCGCAAAGTTTCCTCTAAATTTTGCATTTTTACTACGGAAAACCAGTTTCATTTGCTAGTTACTTAACATATTTGAATGAAATATTGTCTAAAAAATACTTAACTAAACACTTTAGAGGATTATGGTTTTAGTTTTTTGCAAAAGAGTATTATTTTAGAGCAATAACAAATTTATAAATAAAAAGCAGTGAAATTACGCGCGGGCCGGCTGTTGCGTCCCTTTCTCGCTTTCACTGCGCGGTGTTCGCTCGTCCTTGTCTCAAAAATACGAACGTACTTCGCCTAACACGATCACTGCTAGCGTCGGCGGTGCGACCCGCAGGGGCACGCCGCCGTCGCGAGACTGATCCGCATATCGCACTCTGTGTTTTCAGCCATGAAAGTGCTAGTCTAGTATAATCTAGTCTAGTCTAGTTTAAGGTGGCTCTCAACTACTGGAGGTTAGCCGTCAGCTCAGCGAATTTCTCGCGATCTTGCGCCAAGCGAAACAGGTCTTCAATGCTGGCAATATTCGTCCACACCCGGATGATTCTCAACCATGACTTTTTCCGTCTGCCAACGCGTCGTTAAAAAAAAACCACACAGAAAAGTAATAAACTTTATTACAAACCGTTCGCGCCATTTGTTTTAAATTCTACTCGGTAGTGGATGATTGGAATGGAACGAAACAAAAGTTTCAGGCCTCGTTTGTTTGCTTTTTTAACTTAATTAATACGCTTGTTACAAACAGTTACCGGACTGCAATAATATTTAAAGTTATGACAACAAAATATAAACACACCCTCTGCGTTTTAATCAAGCTTTTATAATTGATTTTAATTTATTCGATACCTGCTGCCGCCCCTGGCGCCACTGGGTAACTTTATTGCCAACCTATTTTAACGTTTACTCATTATTTTGTGTCATCTAAGAGTGAAATCTAATAAATATTAGTGTGTTATTGACCCTTTAAATTGTAATACTTTTCCTGTAAATTGTTATATTATTATGTCAAATCTAAGTACCCAAGTATTATATTTTTATCATATTTTATAGAAATAGGAAGTTGTTATCAGGGGGAGGCCTCCGTTCAGCAGTGGACCATTATAGGTTGTGGAGGGGAGGGGGAAGAAGTACCTAGTACCGACCTACTTCGAGTAAGTAGACATTTAGAAATTCCTTGTTGGACTAATCACAAATAAGTCAACTTTATTGACAGTCTTATAAATATTTTATATTTTAAGTATCGTTTTCCGTCCTATAATTTGTGTCTTCTTAAAATAATCATAAAGATTTTCTTTTTAGTAGCTAATAAAACTCGGACAATATTTATGAAGGCAATACTATAAAAATGTCATAAAATCAACGCCGAATTTTATACCAGGATAGCTACTAAGTACAGGCTGTAGGTACTAGTGTTTATAGATATCTTTAAAAGGTTCATTCATTCTCAGCTAAGCTCATTGAATTTTTTTAATTGAATGTAAACTGATAGATAAAATGAAGCTCTCTATCAATTTTTAATTAGGTATTTTATTATTAATACGAATTAAGTTTATTGAAAAAAAATATAACTCATTATTACATCATTCCTTTAACTAGGATAAACCTGTCCCCATCTTCGGGAGTCGCTACTATAATTCTGTAGTAAACATGACAAACGTGAAAAAGTAAAGTAAAAAAGAAGACATATTTCGTTTCTATACGAGGTTTATACTGCCTGAGTTGACTCATGAAAAAAAAATAGTTTCGGGAACGATTTAACATTGTCCTAAAGTAGGTATTTGGAATCATAGCAGGACAGGTATAAGTTATGATTTTGCATGAGTGCTTCTAGCCAAAGAAATCTGTTTTCGAATATATAATAGCGACAAGGTTTTCAGAAGCTTTTCAGAGCGCAAATGTGCGTAAATAAACGAAATAAATAAACGTGGAAAGATTAAAAACCGGTGTCGGGAAATAGAAATGCGTTCCACGTTTATGAACTCCGGACAATTCCGTGACACAAAGACCTTAATTTATTCTTGAACTGGATTTATTCGTCCCATGTGTTGGGTGGTTGACGGAGGGTCCTTAAGGTTAATGTAGGTGTTGTCATCGGATATTGGGACGGACGAACCGTGCGATTTGTCAGCTGTCATGAAGAAATTGTGTAGACTATCTTACCGCTGGCTGAGAGGCGTAATTCAAAGGACATGCAATAAGATATTTCGTTGCTAGTCGCACAAATGCTTATTGTGGCCATTTATTCAGACAGAACTTGTAATAACCCTATTACTAAGTGTGTATTTTTAGGAACTAGCCAAGACCAATTAAAATGAGGCAATGTAAAAAAAACTCCTCAAATGAAGGGACTTTCTCAACAATTTCAATTACCTCGCTGCAACTCCGTCGCATACAAAGTTAGAATACCTACTCAGTCTTTCGCACAACTGCAAAAGTGAGGTATCTCTTTGTTGCCCACTAAAATCAGGTATAGCCAAACCGATGTAAAAAAAAAACCCAACAAATATTACATATTTCGCCATCGTCGTAGGCTCAAATCGATTAAGTATGCTGAAAATCATTTAATTCGTTTGAGTTCGCTATTGTTTTATCTTTCATTTGTAACAAAGTGTAATTTGAAATTGTTTATTTTTAAAAGATAGGTAGAAAGATTGTTTATCGAGAATATCGCGGGTCGGCGACGATTCGTACTTCCTCGGAAAAACATTTGGTACGGTTGAGTTCACTAGCGAAATAACAACGTCCATTTGTAACAAAAAGTCCATTCATCAAACGAGATAACAGCGTCACAGCGTTATCAAAACATGACCCGTGAAGCGATCACAATGTTTTGCGCCGAGTACAGCCTTTGGCGATAAGTTACACAATGAAAAAGTTACGCTTCGAAATTAATCGTTTTATTTATTGTACTTAATACTTGTTGGTACTACTGGGTTTTAAGCTTGTTCGAACAGGTGCTGCTTTAATTATTAGCGTACGGAAATTCAATAATTTGTTTAGTATGAATGTAATAATTTATGACCTAGGTGAAGTGGGGTTCTACTCAAGTGTTTCTTACCTACCTATTAGTGCAATTACCTATTTATTAAAATGATTGCTGCTTTTTGATTTCTAGCAAAATTAAGCGCGTGTGAGCTATTCCCCCATAAGTTATATTTGCATAGGGACCTACAATGTCACTATACCTACTATACAAAGGCATCAGGGGCCACGGTAGTGACCCTGCCAAATCTAGTAGACAGCCGCCACCGGCAACCCTTTTCTCGAACCATCTCACGGCACTTTCAGCTATAGATTTCTTTGTAATTAAAAATAGGGCCTACAAATTTAAGTATTCTAAAGTTTTAGGTACCTAATGTAGTTAATTTACTAGTACAATTATTAGTTTTTAATAAATTTAGTTTAGGAAATATCGACCAACAAAATATCGCTCTTTCGTCATCACTCACTGATTCACTCACTGACGATCAGGTACTTCTAGCAGACCTACAAACGTGAAATTTGGAATATAGAAACTTTTAAAATATATATAAATAAAAAAAAATATTCCTACTCGAAAATAATCCTAAACTACTTATCCCTAGGTAATTTGCCAAGCTAATAAAATGGCTGACTTGGCTCTCCTCGTCATCTCAACAATTTTTACGACGGAAGTATTACTAGACAAGACTTGACATAATTTCAACATTAATGTTTCTGTTTGGATTATACCTGTCTACATACATTGTAATACTTAGATCCTCGGAGCAGCGGGTGACTCTAAAATAATACAAAACAATACCTCGTGAGTCCGTAAAGAACCTACGCCACGGAGTAAAGTGAGATTCTCAAATGTCAAGACATCAAAGGGCACGTTCGAGTTTTTTCAGATAATTGTAAAATTTTATTTACGAAGAAAAGGTCAGGCTTCCATTTCATAACAGTTGAGTTAAGATAACTAGGGATCAAAGAAACATAAATAACAGATTTAAGCTTTATTTAAAAGGTGCCTACTCAATATGTTAGTTTCTTTTTTACCTATACTTATTCTTTTATTTTTGTCAAACTCTAAAAATTCCTATTAGCTTTTTCTTTTGTATAGATTTGTTTTTATCTTGTAACGTGTCAGATATAAGTTTTGAATAAGTACTTTTGTCTCGTACTTACCTCTACTTTTGTAAGTTCCTATTGTTATTGAAGTGCCCTAGCCGGGTCCATGTTTGGAACTCTTTTATTACAAGACCTACAAACAACATGGTATCAATAAAAAATTTGAATTGAATTGAATTGAATTGAATCTTTTCTTTAATATTAACCTTCTAGAACGATTAAAATTAAGTTACTTATCCACTCTATCGACAGCTCTAATATAATGTTAATCATGTAGTTACATTTTAAAGAAGTACACGGTTTCAATAAACTCGATAACTTAAGTTAATTATGTCTAGTAAACTTTAACCATAAAATGATTTCAGCAAACAATCATAAACATGCTCTTGCTAAGTGCTATTTATTTATACTGTTTTGTTAATCTGAATAGTGTATTTTTCAGCGGCAGGCGGGCACGGTGCCAGCAAGCGACTGCAATTAGCCAAAATTATGCTCAAAAACAAGTTCCGAAGCAATTAGCAGACGTAGGTAGACCCCGGTCGAGTACTCTAAACCAGTTTACTAAAGTCCGACAGCGGATGAGATTTGTTATTCAGTTTTATTGGTGTTTGGTTTTGGGTTGAGAAAGTTTAAAAAGCCCGTATGGATTTGGTGGTGCGGTTATTGGTCGGTTGCCGGCAATACTCGGCCACTGGCACGAGCGTCGACAGCTAAATTGAATGACTAGGTTTTTCGTTGCACAAAAAGCTTTTGGCCTTTCATTGACCTCATGCCCTAAAGATACGCATTGACACTATGGTTCTAAAAATTACTAATTAACTCAACTAAAGTGAACTCACGTGGGCCTTGCTCAAGTTTAAGCACTTAATGTTTTTAGTAACTAACTCGAAAATGGAAAGTATAACATTTTTCATTATTTATACAATTACTTATATAATTATCTGTACCAAAAGATTGCTTGAAATTTTAAACGCTGTCTTCTGATTTTTCATACGACTACAAAGAAAAATAGAATTCGTGAACTACTTTTTCGAACAGGTTATCCAAATTCCCAAATTAAATCTAAACAAGCACAAGGCTCCAGAGAAACTTTGCAGAAGGTTCATGCAAACTGTGGAATCAGTTTTAAAAACGAAACCCTAACAGGGAACAGTGTAGTAAATATCTATTGCCTGTGTCTAAGTCATTAGTGCGTGTGAGCAAACGAAGCGATCCGTTGGCATTGGGGTCGAGGGACACCAACCGCTACTATGACCACTATTTATACTATTTATTTATTCCGTGCTATGACCGAGTTAGATAAAACTGCATAGGGCGCGAAAGGGTGTTTTCACCCTTTATTTCCTGTGACATTCTAAAACAGAGTTTGTGGGGCAAAGACAAAATAAAAACAAAACACGACTTGATCAGTCCTTTGCAGAATGAAGTGGATGAATGTAAGGGTTAGTCATACTGCATTTCATTCAAAATATGACTTTATTTACTAAGGAAAAGGGTAAAATTTTACATAACACGAAAACTTTCCGCGCTGCGCCTCGCAAATTAGTACCTATCTTTTTATGTAGCAAATCCTAATCCTAACCAATATTATAAACGCGAAAGTGTGTTTGTATTGTTTATATGTTTGTTTGTCCTTCCTTCACGCCCTAACTAAGCAACCAATCGACTTAATTTTTGACATAGAGTTAGTTGAAAAGATGAAAAGTAACAGAGACGACAACCAAAACTTGTGGAGGTCCTCGCTCCTACTGTGATGTCCTACTCGTAGGGTTCCCCTCCACGTTCCTATTAAACAACTTGGACTGTATTACTGGTTCTTTATTTAGGCTTTTTTAAAATAAGATACCTACTGACTACTACAGACAGCTAGAAAATTTGTTTTGAAACAAAGTGCGCGCAGCATCGCACCGGTGACCCTTTACGGGGCGTAATTTGACATTCGCAGCGAGTATGAAATGTCAAAAATCCGTCACGTTACTCGTTGCGTGCGCCTTTTCCCCCCGTGCTGACTGCACGAATGCTCGCTGCGTGACACGTTCCATTACGCCTCGTAACACCGGTAAGCAAGCGGCTTTAGGTTTCCGGTATTTTTTTAATATCATGTTTCATCTTGTATTTCCCTTTTCCGTAATATAAAATTCTTTAAGTTGGAAGTCAGCTTGGATAAACGCTTTTCATCTACATTAAATAGAGAAATCATGCTGTAAGCTTAAAAAGTTTGCTTCCGTTTACAGCTACAGAATACGAGTTGTTATTTTCTTCTTATTCATAGATGCGAGTATGTGATAGCGTAATTCCTACAGCTTTAAATTATTTATCGAAGCGTGGGTGTCGCTTTGTGTAATAAATCTTTTGGGGCGTTTAGTAGATAAAACAAATTAATCACGGTTAGATAAGTGTGTCTGGAGGAGGCATAATGTGAGGTTAGAGGGGCGGTCTTTGGGGAAAGATCCTGTAGCTCCGAGCTACCTATAAAATTTTACGATCACGCTGTATGAACCATTACGGCTCTTGTCGATGTCACCTAAAGACTACTGCGTAGTTTGTCGTCACAGGTTGAGACTGAAATACAATTCGATCTTCACGTTCACAAGCTTCACGAATGGGTTATTCTCTTTGTGTAGCTCTATGGGCTGATTGCTTCTCAGTTGCTAGCCCATTTGATCAGCAATAACACGTGGTTTCCCCATAACATAGACGTTCTGTTAAAATAGGTATGTAAGTGCGAAATTCGTTAAGCTTTTGTTTGTCCCACTTACAAAATGCCATTTCCAGCAATGAAGGTACATATCAAAGTTGTACTTTAAGCTATCCTAGAATAAGTTTTTGATAAACGTTTTAGAAACTCCGTCGAAATGGATATTAAAACTTTCGAATAAGCTACATGTAAACTCTAAAAATGGATTTAGCGGAAGACGCTTCGAAGTTTCTTACGAAACTAAATCGAAAACGTGACTGTTATCGCGCTTCAGGGCGCTCTGCAATCCCCTTCTAAAGGCAGGAACACAGAATTTGAGGAAAATGTAATTGGTAGCTTAAAAACATTTTCTTGTTCCATCTTTTCTAAGCTTTTATTTTATATCTAATCGTAGCCCGTTGCTTCGCACGCGTTGTTTGATTATAAACTTTCAAAGGTTATTTCTAACCCATGGGAACTGATGAGTATCAAAAAACCTCTGTGTTATTTCAAGTCTAGACCTACACCTTCGCAAAATTTTCAGCCAGGTTCGTTCCGTAGTTGCCGTAATAAATAAAAAACATTAGGCCTTATCAGCCACCCACCATAGTCGGTCTGCCGACCCATCGGATTATGAGAGTAAGGGAAAAGAGTGCACCTGCGTTTGCGCACACACTTGTATACTATATATAACTATATATTATATGTATATGCGTAATTCGCTATATAGTCTCTGTCGAGAATGGCCGCCTTAGCCGAAATTCGGCTTGAAGGACATCATCGTCCATCCATTCAAACTTCCGCATTTATAATTATTAGTGTGATTGAGTTAAATTCTGCCCAAATTCCTGGTAATAATTTCAAAAACTATTTGACAGGTTATCATTACAGAAATATTGAACCCCTGTCAGTGTATAAATAGCTTTACATTTACCTATCTTACTAAGCTGAAAGATTTTATCTTAAAAATTGTTGATTTTCAAGCATGGACTGAAATTGAATGTACACCGCCTTACCTGAGCTTATTTGCATGAAACCGCGATTATTTCCGTTTCCGTTATGAATGTTTGCACAAATAAGTTTACACTTCCTTGTATCCGTAGTTTCGCCCGTGTTTTCGTATCGCGTAAATGTTGCTTATTGTTTTGATATGTTACGGTTACTGAAATTATTTTCTCAGAACAATTAAAAAACACTTTTATAGAAAAAACAGAGCCCCTGAGTTCGGTTTTACGCTCGGAAGTTTAACGATGATGATGGCTCGAGAGATCATAGTGACGTCTATTTTTTGGTTGGGATTTACGTAGTTCTATGTCCGAACGATAGAGGCGCTGTACCAAATCCTATACCTAGAAAAAAGATACATGTAACCGAACATAGAACCTGTTCCTTTCTTAAAGTCGGTTAGTAAGAATCGAGACGTCATGATGACGTCTAGATGCTTCGTCATAACAAACTATGCTGTTGTCATAGCGTTATAATGAATTCGGAACTCAAGTTTCATAATTATAGAAACCGTGAGACTTTTAACTGTAAGTATTGACTACTTACACTTCAAAGTTACATTATACAGCAGAAGAGTAATATTAAGCATTAATATCTAGAATTCTGGCGTAGTTTTTGAAATATTTGTAAAACATATAACTTGAAAAAATATTGATCGGACGGGATGGCAAAGAAGTTAATTTTTTTCCAATGCACACTCAAACGTATCGTGGCATCGAATAATCGTTGTTTCGATGCCATGGCATAATTATAAAGCATAGCTATTTATGTTGTATTTCTATATCGATACGTTTGAATGTCCATTGGTAAAAAAATAAATAATTTGCCATCCCGTCCCGCACTGCATTGGCCTTAACTTAGCGGTGAAGTAGTCATAACTAGGTACTAACATAAATAAACGAATTACCTATGTTTGAAGAACAAAATACTTGAAATTTGCGCAGGATTATTAGATCGTTTAATTTTATTTGTTCTAGTTAACACATTCACTGCCCAGCGGTCGCACCGCTAACGACCGCCGCCGCTGCACGCCGTGGCGTGGTGATGCTGGCTACGTTAGTATTATTAGATCCCGGTCCCGTAAGAATTCCGGGATAAAATATAGCCTATGTGCTATTTCAGACTATAATCTATCTCTGTGGCAAATTTTATCCACATCCGTTTAGCCATTCTGTCGTGATTGAGCAACAAACATCCATCTATCCATCCATTCATCTAAACTTTCGCATTTATAATATTAGTGTTCTCTGTCACAGCAGTGGCACTCTCGAATAAATCACAAGAGCACTCTATTTTTTTATTAATATTCTACTTATACAGGGTTATTGGTAAATTAGTAACACTACGTGAACTGTAGTTTCTGCCCATCATCACGAACACGTTTGTGACGACGCCATGTCTTAATTCTCAATCTAAGTATTGGTAATAGGCACTCCTCTCGATTCAATAACCGTTTGATAAAGAGGTTTTATTTGAAACTTAACTTAAAATCTGCCCTGAATCAACAGTGGGTATGGGATTGGAAGATCGGTCTTTTGTAACTCGTGGGGTCTCAGACTAAGTTGTTTCTTTATATAATATCAGAGGTGATTTCTAATCTTTTTTAAGAATTAAGACCTGGTGTCTTCACGAACTTGTACGTGATGATGGGCAGAACCTGCAGTTCACGTAGTGTTACTAATTTACCAATAACCCTGTATATATGTTACAAAAAAATCTTATAATAATAACACATATTAAACCAAAGAGGTTTGTAAGATATGTACATATATGTTACATCGTTTACGAAAGCAGAACTACATATTAATAAACGAAAAAATCCTATATCGTGCATCTTTTATAGATTATCTCAAAAATGCATGGAAGTTGTTTAAAATTCACTATTTTTTCATTTTATTTTCACGATGCACTATCTATGCGTCTATGGATTATGAAACAGCGGGAATTTAATTCAGAAAAGCTTTACCCGAGTTTTATGTTGACAAGAATTTCGCATTACGCTGCGTTGTTAATTTGTTTTTCTCTGCTTGTATATTTCAAACAGTATTCCAAAACAATATCTCGGGATTGTGGCACGCCGGTTCCCTTGTACTGTGGAAGTTGTAGGCATCTCGTCTACGCCTTCGGGCAATCATTGCGGAGTTAACGAACTCGAAGACAAATCGAATGTATGTGACGTATATCGCAAAGCAATTTCAAGTCGGTATTGTTATTACTCTTTGATAAAGATAAAAGAAAGAGAGACACTGATATGGTTTCCCTTACACCTCTATTTTTTGTATACCGTGCCGACAGATTTGTGACGTCAACAAAGCCACTAACATGAAAAAATAAAAATAAAAAATAGCAATACTTTACAGGTCACCTAGGAAATTACATGTCATAATAAATATCGTCACTCACGTAGGCCTTCTATGACGTAGGCCTGCTACCTACGACGTAGCGAGGAGCTACGACGTAGCAAAGTATTGGTTAATTTGCAAAAAACTACTCATCATCATCAGCCTACATGAGTCCACTGCTGGACATAGGCCTCCCCCAATGAGCGCCATAGCGCCCTGTCTTCAGCTTGCCGCATCCAGCATCTGCCAGCAGTCTTTCACAAATCGTCATCACACCTGGTCGGAGGGCGTCCTACACTACGTTTGCCGAGTCGCGGTCTCCACTCAAAAACACGTTAAAAAACTACTGCTTTAGGTAAAATATTTTAGGGATGGTTGTTACCTCTAATAATGATATTTTTCAGAATTATTTTAGCAGGTTTCGTATTTGTTCCTTTCAGGGGTAGTTGATATGCGATATAGGAAGTTACGTATCGTATAAAACAGCCCACCAGTATGTAAAGCTCGGCTAATTAGAGCACACGCGATCGTCTTTTGTTTTTCGTATACCGCGCCGACAGATTTGTGACGTCATCAAAGTCGCTTTTTTGATGACGTCACAAATCTACTACAAACTAGAAATAAACAAAAGGCGATCATGCCTGTTCTAAATAGCCGAGCTTTATATATGCTTTATATATAAAAGCAACGTTACTAAATACATATAAGTTTTAATTTACCTAAATGTACGTAAGAAAACCTACATTTTTAAGTTGGTCATCCGAGCTTATATATAAAGATATATATATATATATAACATATATAAAGATCGGCTTATATTATGATATGCTCGATACAACTCGATAATATTTGATTTCCAAGGTGATATCACCTTGGATATCACATTATTATGTCTTTAAATGTAAATAACAATCGTCACTCACGTAGGCCTTCTACAACGTAGATCTGCTACGACGTAGCGAGTAGCTACGACGTTGCAAAAGTACTCATACTTATCTTCTTGTGGAGTGTATTTTCTTGAGTTTTCCAGTAAAACACTATTTTCTTATTTTCAGCTATATTTACTTATTCAGGTTTTCTTGATTGCGTCCGAGTATGAACTGATTTAACTCTTGCAAGCTTGCCTATTTATATCAAAATCCCTTCTAAATATTTCCCAAATTAGAGGGAGAAATAAACAATAGACGATCAATGGTTCGTTCGTTCGTACTAATTTGAATTTTTAAAGGTGCTTGCGGCCAGCATCTATGGTGAGGTATTTCAACCTCCTTAGAAGTTTAAATCCTAAACTATTCTAAGAAAGATTTTCTTCAACCTGTCCTAACACTACGAAAGCTCGTCATGTCCACGAAAATCTAGGTTGGTATATAGATGAGTATATATACGTATGTATTATAAGTATTCGTACTTACTGCTGTAGGAAAATATTTCATTGATGGTTGTTACCTCTAATAGTGATATTATTCAGAATTTATTTACCAGGTATCGTATTGGTTCCTTTCGGCGGTAGTTGATATGCGATGTCTGAATGTATGCTTCGTATAAAACAGCCCAGCTCCCTTCAAACTTACATAAAGTAAACACAAAAGCAACAATGTTCATAATGCATAAAATACCTGAATTAGCAATAAAACACAGAGTTTATTGATCTTCACAAAAGTTCTGACGATCAGATCCCCAAATACGCTTAAGTCCGAATTATTTCCGGTACACGAATAAAATACTTTGAAAATGAACTTCCGTTGGAAAATGGCATTCAGTAGCAATTAAAACTTTCTTACTGATCAAACTTTAACAGTCACATCTCCAGGACAACTTCGCCTTGAAACTCTAAAGTGGCGTTGTGACTACAGTTACCTTGCGAAACGAACCATTTCTGAAATAACTCTCTTTTATTGAAGCATTCTCGGCTGCTTAGGTTCCTTAAGGGCTTGTAAGGCATCGTTTATACTATACAGCGTGTTTCAACCGTAATAATACGAGATCTTCCTTTTGTCGTTCAGCCTGCATGAACTACGTTATTCTTAACATTTTTTACACTCCGCATTTTAAAACAATGTATCTTTTTTATATCCTCTATGTTTACCGTAATTTGAGTTTTATTTACAGAAACAACGACCATGAGTAATATAAATTAATCTTAGTCCGTTAATTTAAATTTAGAGACAGTAAAATGTATCTCGCAACCAAATGTAGGTTTAACGTTGTAGTAGAATGATTCCGCTCTGTACGACGACGTGTCGTTAAAATTTGGCAACAAAGTAATACAAGTTTACTGTGGCGTTGGTGTTTTGATGCATTATATAAAACAAAAATAAAACATGCAAGTTCTGCTTTTACTGAATTTGATCAACTTGTGCAGCTCTGTTTATTTTTCTGTGTGATATTTTTCCGATTGCATATGAAAAGGAAATATGTGTTCTAAAAAATAATACATATTTCGATTGTTTGCTTCATACTTATTTTCTTATACAGGGTAGCTTTATGACCTTTTGAACCATGAAAATTAGAGAAAAGTCATGAACAAAGGCGACCTCGATTTATTAGAAAAAAAAATCTGTTTTTTTTTCTAATTGATTTTTCAGAAAAATGTGACGCCCTGTGTTTTTGCACCAGCGATTTTGTTGCAAATAAGGATCAATCTTTGCAAAAAAATGCATGATTGTAAATGAAAGGATTTATTTAGTTTTATTTAATTACTCATCATCGATCAATTGGTGTGCCTGCCGCAAGCCAAAATACTAAACCTATTTTAATGAGGTTTATCTTCAGTAAAACATCAAATGGAAACTTATTTGAAAAACATTAAAATAAATGTGACATATGTGTGCAGTTTCATTTTCTGATAAATTGACCTCATGACACTTTCACAATTTTTTTCCAACTCTCACAGTTTTGGATTCAGCCATCCACTCACATCATATGATACCTTTAAACACCGTGTTCTCTTGCCAAACAGAACCTTTTCAATAAAATAAAAATTGGAGATGTGTCTCATAAATATTTATAACTAGATAACGTCCACTTATTAATCTAATTACTAACTAAGTCTGAATACTTACCTATTATTTGCAGACAATGAATGCGGAATACGAAAAGCTAAATTGATCATGATGAAGAAAATTGCACTGTTCCGGTAGTTTATACCCGAACCAGTAGGTACAACCAATAAAATAGCATCAGTGAATTTTATTTTATTTTATTGGTTGTAGCGTTCTTACATCCCTACGTTATTGTCTACTAAAGAAATAGGTAAAGTAAATTCCCCACCGATCAGTCACCCATTCAATTACATCTCGGAAAGAAGTCTAGACGCGGTCATCGCTCACGGCAGATGGTTGTCGCAAATCCGTGCCAGCCGAGATCTAGACCTTCAACTTCCGGGATGCAGCGCTCTGACAGATCACTTGTCAGTGTCCTGCAGTTCCTTGAACAAGTCCCAAATCAAGGAACACTATGGATGTCGTCTATCTCTAAAATTTACCAAAGAAGCTCAAAGGGCGGCTTTTCTTAATGATATGCTGTTAGATTGCCGAAAAAAAAAACACCAACTGACAGGATCTATGAATCGACTAGAAACCCGTCATTTACAACCTGGGTCTCTTCAAGAAAAGAGTGAATAGGTCTTCTAGACCTTCGTGATACATCGTCTGCCACATCTTCACTATACATCGGGTGAGATTGTGGTCAAACGGAGGTCTATAGAATATAAAAAAAAACAAAGCGGAGAAAAATTGGCAGCACTGCGAAATCTCTTCCCACGATTTTTTTTTCTGATTATAATCCGAGTTCATTTCTAATTGTAATTCATTAATGTTGGATTCTAATGGTGAATCAATTTTTCAAATCGGTCCAGTATTTTTGGAGTTTATTAAATTCAAACAAACAATTCTGTCCTATTTATAATAGGTATTAGTATAGAAAATAAAGCGTTTCTGATTATTTACTTGAATATAATATAAAGCATTCTATTGTATCAAATATACAAATATCAAAATGGTTAATGGTAAACTACATTTGGTCTGCAATATCACCGATAATGTTTCTTTTTAATTGAAATAAACGCGAAAATGTTGCTTCTCACCGCAAAAATATTTATTATTTTGCATTAAAACCGCCAGGTGTTTGAGTTTAATATTCACATTACGTTTGTTTTCCACTATGTTACATTAAAAGTAAACCAGCAGTAAGTTGAATTAATTGATACACACTACGTTCAAAACTAAGTAAACACCTTGCTGTAAATGTATATGGGTTAATAAACAGTCTGCATGCAATTTGCATCTACTCGGATTGGAGTCGCGAACTTCTGATTATTTGAATAAGATTTCTGAGCAATATTAAGGAAATTATTCGTGCAACGGAGCAGGAAGCTAGGCTTTGAGGGAACCATTATAATATCAACATTTGAAATCAGAAGTAGCTGAGCAGTCCAGGTACCAACCATAGGTGAATTGCTCAGCTACTTATGTCATGATGTTCATGCTCACTAAGTTAAAGAATTAGGTAATGAATGTATTACAAGGAAGCTTACTCGTTAGCTACGGAATATGATTTTTAATGGAAACTTATTGTAAAGCCAGGGCAACTTGTTTGTTCTAATTAGGTTCATTTTAAAGGCAACGTTATTAGGTACATATAAGTTTTAATTTACCTAAATGTAAGTTAGAAAACCTACATTTTTAAGATGGTCATCCCAAATAACCCTTGCCTAAAAATGGAGCTTATAATTAGCAGAATTTTGACGCTATGCAGTTTATTTTAAACATCAGGGTTGTTCAGCGTAATATGATTGCGACAAGGTGCCGAGGCAAATTCGCTCAAGTGTTCTATTGTTCAAGATGCGCTGGCTCCAATTACAATAAATGCATATTTTCGTTCTTTGATATTTTAATTCCGAGAAAATGTTCACTCTTCTTACGAAAAGCAATCTACCTTTGAAAGGGAAAATGTTTTGTATTGACTTACTATTGCTAGCTTCTCTGTGAATTGTCTTGACTAGTTTGTATCAGAATCGTAAGAAAGAATAAACAAAACCGTCTTTTTCCCATAACGAATATTTCTTATACTTTACGATGACAAAGGATCTAAATTCCGTGAAGGTATTGTACTTACCTACATATAATCCGAGGATACTTTTGTCCCATCCAATCAAGGATTTCCCATGGGAAGAACAAAAACTATTCCAACGTCGCAGCCACGCTCGGCAGCCGCAGTAAATAATATTACTTCAGAGAAGTATGAAAAAGGCTCAGAGTCATAACAAGTTTTCTGTTTCGGTTAAATTCACGTCCCTTGAGCTGTCGTCATTTCGGTGCCGGCATTATCATCACCTCTGACCACTCGTGCTCACTTCTAATAAATATAATCTTGCTTAGGGTGACATTGTGTGTTCTTTTTTCACTTAATATTTTTCGTGCTAAAGGTCCCCGGCGGCGATTACATAAACAGGATTCAACCGCGACCTTAATGCGCCTAATAAAGTTTTACGAGGGACCCTTGGCAAAAACGTGAACGTTCCAAGGCGACAATGCTTTTATCTTCTCTGTTTTACTGATTGTTTTGTTCTTTTACAATTAGGCTTAGGGGATGTATATTATGGTCACCATAACGTTTAAGGAATAATCACTTAACTAAACATTTCCTTTCTTAGTTACGGCTGTCTCGGTAGAGTCAAGTGGACAATGTTTTCCGGGTACGAAAAGATGCAATGTCGGAGCGAAATGGCTTTTCACTAAAGAGGTAAAAAGCTTTGAAGATCCTATCTGTTCTTTATTTTCGCTTAGGTTAGCTTCTACCCGCGGCTACGCGTATTTTGGGTATTATAATAAGTACCTACCCATTATCTAAGACTAAATGTTCTAAATGATCTATGTTCTAAATGTACGCCGAATTTCATCTTGATCTGTTTAGTACTTTTTGAGATCATAAATAACATATTAAAATTAACATTTTCAAAATGTTGTGTTTATAATGTTATACCCCTATTATTGTGTTTATTGTTATAGACGACCTCAGTGGCGCAGCGGGCGAGAGTCTGCCTGCGACGCAAGAGGTTGCGGGTTCGATCCCCGCCTCGGAACAAATTTGTGCACGATCTGCAGAAATTTGTTCCGTTGGTCTGGGTGTTTTCTATGTATAATAAAAAATATCTATCTATGTAATGTATAATATTACGTATATCAGTTATCTAGTACCCATAACACAAGCTCTGCTTACCTTGGGGCTAGATAATGCTGTGTGAATTGTCCAGCATTATTTATTTATTTATTTATACCTTCTACCTACATTAAAAAATCTTTATTAAGAAAGAAAATTACAATCAAATAATAGAATTAAATTAAAACTAGTATTTACAATAGAAACAATTGTATATTGTAATTGTACATATATGTATATTTATATCAACTTCGAAAAAAGTTGCCTTTTTTACTTCATTGCAAGTACATAAAATTCTAATATAAGTGATTGTCATACAATTATCATATTTAATTTGACAATTTATTTAAATCAAATTCATAGAAGAACCCTACCGTTAACTTTTATAAAAGAGTCTAAAGTCATACATAAGAAGAAATCTTTTAGTGGACTATTGTTACGATTATAGCAACTTTACTCTCGTAATAATTACAAAACATCAGTATAATGAGAACATAAGCTATTTATGCTATTAAGCAACTTACCTACATTTGGGTGACTAGTGAGGCCCCGGAGCAAATGTGCACTGAAGCGACTACAACTACAACCACAACCAGCTGGCACTCGTGATTACCTACTATCTGAGGTCGAGATCTATAGAGCGCACAAAGATAAACTAAATGAGGTTAAACACGTTTGGATGCGAAAAGCACACAACGGAGGAGGCAGAAGCAAAAAGAGGCGTAAAAAGGATCACCCACTGCTGACAGTGGGTGATTTCATTTCGGCGGCTGGACCTCAATTAAAAATGACCACTAATAATAATATCCACACCTACTCTTCAACGACCACTTCTGGTAATAGACTTTACTGATAAAACCACTTATTTATGACCGTTTCGGGAAATTACTATTGCTCTAGCCAATATGACGATGATGAACGAGTTTGCACAAATCATAGTTATAGTCAGATGCGCGAGTTTCCTTTTGCGCAACTCAGTTGAGCAAATTGCGCAACGGGGGTCCCGTTCTTTATCGAACTTATTCTGTTCCCCATTGCTCAAACCAACTCGCTCAAAGTAGAAAATCAAAAAGTTATAAATCAGTTGCGCTAAATGGAGTGTTTCCAACAATCTGCAGTCAATGTCACACAGCAAATCTCAGAAATTACAGAAAACAGCAAATAACAGTCGATGACAGCAAATGTCAAAAATTACAGAAGTTATAGTTATAGTACAAGCAAATGACAGTCGAGCAACCTCAGTTGCGCAGTAGAGAACTCGCGGTCAGTTGCGCTCTATAAAATTATGGACTGGGTTCTGAATTCGTGCACCTTAGTTATTTGCCTGAACACTTCCTTTAACAGGTACGAATACGGGGCCAGGTGTTTCACATAAACACTTCTGATGGCCCGGCCAGCGTCACGGAATCATGCAATGAATCAATGTTGGGACATGTTTACGAGCTAACAGGGTTAATTCCTCTGACATGACGTTTATATTCGTGAATAATTGTTGATAGCCGCCATCTATGCAATAAAGCGCCATTTAATTGCTATAATTGTTATCAATTGAGTTGATGTTTGTGGTGAGTTATGAGGCGTTGGTTGTTTGTAATGAGAATCTATTCATCTTTATGATACTAATACCTACAAGCTAAGAGCTTCTTGACTATTATCCTCTGAATGCAACGGCCATAACCAAGAAGCAACCCAACGTGACAAATATGACTTGACAGCTTAGGACCAAATTTAATAATTGGTTAACTCCTCGGAAGCTAACCTCTTATTAACTCCACTAAAGTCCTCCCGTAATTGTTCAACCTTCAGTGCAGACTTTTCTTGCAAACTTAAAGTATAAAATGAATCTTGAGTAGACGGTGCCCAGCTCACAGAAAGTGAAATAAGAATACAACTCAATTCAACTTAAACCATTGTCTTCCTCGTGTTTTCTTCAAGAACTTCTTCAGGATGTATACAGGTTACAGAAAACTCAATTTGAACCTAATTACGAAGACAGAAAGTTCGTTAATGGTGCTAACTACTTAGGATAAAGCGCGAACCTATTTTCGAAAAGTAAAGCAGTTAGTGGATAATCCTGTGCTAGGCGCTCCATCTAATTCGTTTGTTGGAGTTTACTTTAGGATCAGGTGGGTCTTGATCCCTCGTCAGAGGCCTCAAGCACGGTAGTGCCTACTCTTCTCATTCATTTAAAACTATGATTGCTACTTATAGGACGACCGTGATCAAAAGCAGATAGGTACTCGATATCAAATATCGGTAAATGTTTATTGAAATTAGTACATTATTTAACTTTATAGTGCTTTAAATCAAGCTGAATTTCATGAAATCAGAACGAGTTGCACGGAGACCTATTTTCATACAAACCTTTGCTCTAATTTCGCACGTAGCTTTACAATTTGTCGTTTAACAGCACCTAGGCCATGTCAGTGCTTTTCGTCATTTTAGTTTCCAATTTCCTTTTTGCTATAAGACGATAGCATGAAGCAATTGGATTATGATTTTCATATCCATATCATTTATTGTCATTACGTAATTACGAGCTAAACTATTTTGGTATAGCTATTGTTAGATTTGAATTCTTCTAATGAGGTTAAAAATTTGCGCTCTCTTACGGTGAATTTTCTGCTAAAAGCTAACAAAATGGAGTTACTCTCATTATGTAATAGAAGATTATGCACCAAGGGGATAACGCAGTGTCTCACGTCACGGGCATCATATTAAATCCCGAAAGAACTCAGAATAGAATTCTGAGTTCTCTCAAGAGTAAGAGAAGAATTCTGAGTTCGAGAGGGATTTAATCATGCCCAAGACGAAGACAGCTTGATGCGCAAGGAGTACTCTTCTTTTCACACTTTCTGCGATAAAATAGTATAAGTTTGGTAACGTGTTTCATGGCATTCTTTTTTTCTGATTTCTGAAAAGAATATAGTACGAATTTCGAAGGATATCAGTTTTTATTGAACGGAATTTCTTATTAAAAAAATCATACACATTTTAAAGTTCCTACGAAATCTCATTTAATTTGTTGGAATTAGAAAAAGCGTTCATCCTTCAGCCAAGGGCTATAATTACATGCTTTTGGCTAGGTGATGTTTATAGTACCTACCATTTTCGAGCATGTAGTGTGAAAAGAAGATTTCTGTTATTGTAACTCACGTGGAAGTTGTTTGATTTTAAAAAGGAATAGATACTCTCCGCTTCCTCTAAGTAGGCACTCCATAGGTACTCTAAGCTTGTTGTTGTAATAAAAAATAAGCCAGCTGAAGTCTTTCATAGTATAGCGAAGGAGGTTTGAAAGTCGTCGTCAAGTTTTAACAAACTCCAAAGTCCTTGAATTTCTTAAAATTCAGTCTTTTAAGTTTTTAAGGTAGGTAACTTACGCAAAATATTATTATCGCTGTATTTCGCACACAAAACCAAAGTTTTTTTTTAATTCGTGCCTAATAAATCTCTCATGTCAATCTTAGAACAGCGGTTCTACGCTACGCTCGCTCATGACTATGCCTGGTATAGGCAAACTTGACTGTTTCTGCTTTTATGTCGACACGTTCACAGTAAACCCTTTAATGAATAACTACTAAAACGACCAATAGTTTCCAAATACATAGTATTCAACCTATTTATTATTTATTTAGTATGCAGCCATTGTTTTTGGTACGCTTCCTACTGGTATTGTTATGGATCAGTTGAGCTACCTGTAGATTGTTTGCAGCAGTCTGCAGTTAGCTCAATTGTTTCTATTATAAATAATAGTTTTTATTTAATTCTAATATTTGACCAATTTAGGTATAAAACTATTTATTATATGTATATACAGAAAATAATGTTTCATTTAGTCTATACATTTTTATTCATTATTGCACACGTATGATTTTTATCAGTGACAGAAACGAGCCTAAAGTTTATACTCAAGGTTCTGTATTTAGTGAATTATGTTGGTGCTCGAATGTCGTCACTTTGGGATGGTTTTAAACTTCCTCCAAATATTCAGACGTAATCTGCAAAATGTATGTTAATTTAGTCAAACCGTACCTGACTTTGGTAATCCCTAAGTACGGTTTGAATAACCTAACTTATCTACATCTCACTTCTTATTTTTATGACGCTGAATAAATTAAACTATGCCTTACACCTATTGATATAGATTTCTATTTTGCATAGAAACATGACTAGCTGCGGGAACCGATGCAAGCCGTGATCCAAAGGCATTCAGTTCAGATCCTGTGCACGAAACCGCGTTCAATTTGGCTCAAATCCACCATCACTTGCCCAACACGTAACTTGCATTTCCTTTTACAATATCTACTATTAGGATACCAGTGAATCTTTTAGGAAAATTATACTCAGATAAACTTTAAGATCTATATAATGAACCCTTGAATATATTTGAGATCCTATAATTATGTATGTTAGTTAGTATGTTTTCACCTTAATGTAATATGAATATAAATATTATATTAAGGTGAAAACATACTATTGAAACGACACTTATTTTGTCAGTTCGCGTTTCGTTTCAGTAGTGTGTTACAACCATTGTTACCTCTTTTATACGAACACTGTAAATGCTGAAATTTAAAAATTTAAGTTCCCAAAAAAATTTGATTTTGACAGGACTCGAACCTACGCCGCCCCATCCTCAGTACGGGTGTGCTCTGACCAACTAAGCCACGAAATCCTTAGTGACGACCTCTTACTTTCTTCTTTATTTGATTTCTTAGAGATTACCCAGAGTGTGAGGACTAACGCACTATAATACAAAAACCTTAAATTTAAAAAGTTATCGACCTGGCGTCGCATTTTTCTTTTGTGCAATAAAGACGATAATAAATTGTTGAAACGTTTCCAGATAATCACAATAAACCTAACGTACGTGTGTGTGAAAGCTTAACTTATTTTCACCTTACACGGTGAGTTTACGAGGAGTCATGCATCTAGTCCAACAAAATGTTTTACGTGAAATGTATTTTTCGCTGCTTTGATCGCCATCAATTTCTATAAAGTTTCCGGATTTTTATGATATTTTGAATAGATGTCAACAACTCAGGTGCTTGCAAACAGGTCGATATCGGCGAGGTAATAATTCTCTAGGGATCTCTATAGTTGTGAGAGTACGTACTATTTTTATAGCTGATCTTGAATGGAGTTTCTTAAAGTAGGTAAATAAAAGAATGAATCCTCTTCGCTTTGACAGGTTTTAAAATACTTTGGTGATTGTTTTGGTTTTAATGTAGAGTTGTTATTTTGAAAAGCGCGAACACAATAAAAAGTGAGATCGTTTTGTAAATCATGAACAATTGTCAATTTGTTCAAATTGGGTCGTAATAAAAAACTTGATAAAGTTGATTGTTACAAAACTAATGAAATCCACAACATATTGTGTGATGTTATCGATTGAACGGTAAAATTATTATATCGTATTTTGAAACGTTTCAAATTTTCGTTGATATTCGGGTGTTATGGGTATTTTGTTTGTATAATTGAAAAAAGTTACCTATATTTATTGCATTATTTCATCAGTCTTCTAGCTACTTCCCATAAAGCAAGCAGCTTAGGGCTAGATGATGTTTGTGGATTTGTCCAGCATTAAAATTTGTCCAGCAATTAAAGATATAAATATTTTATATTTATGTATGTGTATTATAATAAATTACGTATAGTGTGTATGTATTGTATATTTCATTAATAGGCCACCGTCTATACGTGTGCAACTGCTTCTTGTCTATACCAAGGTTGTCTGGAAGAGATCGCTTTTAGCGATAAGGCCGCCCATTGTGCAACACTGTTTTTATATCCTTTTTTTGTATTATTTTCTATGTTTTTCTTGGTGTGCAATAAAGTGTATTGTATTGTATTTATATCTTTAATTACTATAGAAACATTGCTTTTACAAGAAATAAAAAGACAATGTGAAACTTGTTTAAAAACTCCGTCGACACTTGGTGAGACTCCGCGGAACTGAAGGTAGTTGCATTTTCTCAATTTCAGTTTGTAACAAAATCAGTTTATTTTCCAACTGACAAATTACAATGATGTAACAAAGCACTATTTTCCTTTGAGAATAACCTGACAAAGTTTCGGAACGCACAATAAATAACAGAAATAGTTGGGACTTGGAATGTTCCCACGATGAAAGCCTTTGGAAGGAACTCGTTTTCTCATTTAAACTGAACTTTATTATTCTAGAAGTGTCGTCTACCAAAATCTGCAAGATTTTAGTTCAAACATTTGTTTACTTCAAGAACTGTGTACGTACCAACATTTTGTCTTAAAACTGTAGTTTGATATTAAGTATCACCACTAGAACTTAAAACTTTAGTTACACCTACCAATAAAACATAGTATGAAGAAGGGAAAAGTATTTTGAGAACCCCAAATCTACACGAATATTATACAGTATCTTGTATTTAAAATAGGGTATCATCATCATCATCATCAGCCTATACCAGTCCACTGCTGGACATCATCATCATCATCATCAGCCTATACCAGTCCACTGCTGGACATAGGCCTCCCCTAATGAGCGCCATAGCGCCCTGTCCTCAGCTTGCCGCATCCAGCATCTGCCAGCAGTCTTTCGCAAATCGTCATCCCACCTGGTCGGAGGGCGTCCTACACTACGTTTTCCGAGTCGCGGTCTCCACTCAAGAACACGTTTACCCCAGCGGTTGTCGGTTCTTCTTGAAATATGGCCAGCCCACTGCCACTTCAGCTTGCTAATCCTATGAGCTATGTCGATAACCTTGGTTCTCTGTCGGATGTATTCGTTGCGAATCCTATCCTTCAGAGAAACTCCGAGCATAGCTCTCTCCATAGCTCGCTGGGCGACTTTAAACTGGTGGACCAGCCCTACCGTGAGTGACCACGTCTCAGCTCCGTAGGTCATGACGGGTAGGACGCACTGATTGAAAACTTTCGTTTTCAAGCATTGCGGTTGACGAGAAGACTTGACGTAGTTTGCCAAACGCGGCCCAACCTAGCTGGATCCTCCTCTTGGCCTCCTTCTCGAAATTGTTTTTACCCAACTGCAGAATCTGCCCAAGGTAAGTGTATTCGGAAACAATTTCAAAATAGGGTATATGCATGTTTTTTTATTTGATCAATCGATTTTAAATGTAATGTAATTTATGTTGATATTTCCGAAAAAAAAAAATATAACCCACAAACTTTTAAATTAGTAATTTATAAAGGAAATAATCGAAAAATAAAATAACTCTCAGTATCGGGTGATAAAAACGCTGCCATTTTTATGTGACGTCACCGTTCAATTTGTCAAATCAAAGTGCTTCTGTTCCTTCAATCAAAATAAATTGAGAAACAAATACCTAAATGATAAAAACCATCAATTTTTGTTGTCTAATAATTTCATTCATAATTCATTATTATTGTTTTTTAAAAAGATATACTTACCGATAAAAACTTCATGTCAATACGGTGAACGGTGAAGTCGCAATTAGAAGTTATGCGATTCTCGATGTCTTAAAATATATACCTACTTTTCAATGATTCAATTTCACAATAAAAACAACAAAAATAAATATAATGTAGATATATTTCTATATCAATAAAAATAATCAGGTTTTTTGAAGTCACATGCATATGTGTTACTAATACATACATGTTTTGGGGACTTTTACTGCAAACTATACAAGTTATTCTCATGAAAGTACCCAACGTTAAAATATTATTCGGCTCAAAGACGAGGTGCTATCCATTCATCTAAGTCAGCTGCACATTAGTTATTCATTGCTATCCATTTGGCTATCCAAATAAGCAGAAATTAAATCTCCATCTAATACCCACTACTCCCAAAACTTCAGTTTGAAAACCCGATTAAGTTTTCCAATCTCACATGCTCCCATTCATTCCATAACCCGAGTAATACAATTATGTCCTAATTTCTACCCAGAAAACGAATTAAAAGCTATTACATTAAAAACGAAAGGCAGGTGGTGAGTCCAGTCCCCTTAGATATCGTATACCTACTCAAATTTTTAACGAATCGCCTTTAGCGTATGATGACTTCTTAATTTTGGAGAGTTCAAAGAACTATTAGGTTGTCCCAATAGTTCTTTGAGCTCTCGAAAATTAGTACGTACAACCGTGCTTGTACCACTTTATTTCTGTGACAGTGTTTAATTTTAAGAATTTGACCTTTTCAAAGAGTACCTACATTTATTGTAATAATGGAAATAAAGAGTTTTTGGTATTGATTTTTGACTTTGTATACTTACCATGTCCATTGCAAATGTCTTCTTCCTCTTTTCTTTTCTGATGTCAGATTTGACAGTCTGTACTAGATTAGGCTTGCTATGATCTGCTCTGTCAACATGTAGGCGGATCACAAAGAACTTTTAGGTACATTGAGCCTACGGGCGACGTACTTGTACTTCTTTACGTACCATGTCCCTGCATACTTAGTTCTATTAAAAAGTTAGAAGGTCACTGACATTGCTTGGTATGATTATATTGGTATTCTTTTATTAGATACTACGATTTGTACTATATAGTTATTCTGAATTGTTACAGTAACCCCTTAATTTTTACCTGGAACTCGGAAATGAACGGTTTTTATATTTTCATGATGCAGATTAAGCTTCATCAAAAGTTCTATAAAACCAAAAGCACTGATTAAGTATTACCTCTTGAACCAATGTGTCGTGGTCTATTCGCTCGAGCAGCCAGTTGTCTTAGGTCACGAAGCGGAATGCAGCGCCCGTCCCAATTATGGAGCGGCAGTCATTATTTCCGGTGCCATGCGATGCTCCTTCGTGCCATCGTGCCGCCCAGCTTGCTTCGCTGACCTCTTGTCTACATCACTCCGAGGCTGCAGACTGTGAAATACAGCTTTATTGACTTTTATTTAGGTTGATAATGGTCTGTATTCACGTATGGTTAACTCACTTTTATTTACCCAGTTGTTTTATTTGAATAAAACGACGCAGGGGGTTGGGACCTCGATGCCCACCTCAGAATAATAAATGTTTGTAAGATCTGCAGATATTTGCTCTAGGTGTTTTCTATGTAAAGATAATTGTTTAATGGTAATATGCGCAGTTATCTACCCAGAACACAAGTTATTCTTACTTTGGTGCTAGATGATGATGTGTGGATTGTCCAGTTTTATTTTTTATTTAACCTTTTGTCATATGTTTTGTTTAGTAGAAATACCATGGTCTACACTTGGGCGTAGGCTTGTATAGACTGTGAAAAATATCATCAAAATGTGGATTAAACGACTCGATCAACAATGAGACAGACGATAAGAAAGGAATCGAAAAGTTTTCTGAAGCAAAGGAAAATTCTAAGTGAAGGTTTGTAGAAATAATGGTAGGTATCAGAATTCGTGTTTCGTGCAAGTTAAATTGATATACGAGTAACGTTAGTTCCACTCTGTGTAGACTGGCTGAAATTCAACAGTCAGGAAATGCTGACCCCTTTTAAGACATGCACGTAAGATGTGGATGTTTATCATGCTAACAATAAGTAGGATAGTAGAAATTTTGAAACTGAAAAATAATAATAAGTAGGTCTACAGAATCTAGTACATTATAAATGTCATATCTTTTCTTTATCCTAATACTGCCCGAGATTTTGCTCGCGTATTTTCGATATAAAAAAGCCTATAATAATGTATGTCCTTTACCTTTTTTGCTGTTTTTTTTTCTCTTGTCCTAGATAAGTTACTTAGATTTTTTCTTAATATTTCCACAATTAGGCACTATATGTATGTAATCAAGCAAACTCTGTTGAGGGAGGCACTGGTGACTAGTAACACAGGTTTTCAACCTATCACTGGCTCCAGTCTCTTACAAACGGGTATGTATAGTATATACATTTAGCTTTAATAACTTAACGATAAGAAGACCTTTGTAAAGAGAAAATAAATGTTTTTATTATTTAATAATTATTATTTACCGTCTACCTACCCGTCAATTTTTATAAACATCCGTTCAGCCGTTTAGGCGTGAAAAGGTAACAGACAGACAAAGCTACTTTTAAATTTATATTATTAGTATGGATTCTATACATTACTATACATGGCTCGGCAAACTTCGTTACACATTATAAAATAAATAAATAAATAATGCTTGACAATTCACACAGCATTATCTAGCCCCAAGGTAAGCAGAGCTTGTGTTATGGGTACTAGATAACTGATATACGTAATATTATACATTACATAGATAGATATTTTTTATTATACATAGAAAACACCCAGACCAACGGAACAAATTTCTGCAGATCGTACACAAATTTGTTCCGAGGTGGGGATCGAACCCGCAACCTCTTGCGTCGCAGGCAGACTCTCGCCCGCTGCGCCACTGAGGTCGTCAGACATTAGAATCAGAGATGGTGTTACATAAGAAAAATGTATGGGAGACATTTCCTTTAAAAAAATCTCTGGTGAATTTTTCGTATTTTAATTAGTTATTCTGCTCGGGCGGAGATATATCCAACAAGTTGAAGATCATCAAAATTGGTTCAGCTGTTCTTGAGTTAAAAATGGTGTAAGTAACACGATTTTGTTTGAAACAATACTAACTATATACTACATACTACTAGGCCTCGCGCTGTTATATTCTATAGCCTATGTTCATCAGGGGTAATGTAGGATTCTAATGGTGCAAGAATTTTTCCAATCAGTGCAGTACTGTAGTTTCGGCCTATTCAACTCAAACAAAGAAATCCTTTCTCTTTTAACATTAGTCTAGATATATCAGTCGTCCAGTACCCATAAAACAAGCTTTGCTTAGTTTGGGGCTAGATGATGCGGTGTCGATTGTCAAGCATTATAAATCCTATTTGTTTATTAACAACACTTAGGTACTAAGGATAGATAGAAAAAACTTTGACAGACAACAGTACAGATAAAAAAAACTTAAAGTAGAGAAAGTACAAAGGAAGGAGAAGGGCTGCGTGCATTATCGCTATGAGCAATATCTCCCAGGCAACAGGAGGGACTGGACATGAAAGAACAATATAGACGGTAAATTTGAATAAATATATTCAGATACGTAAGAAAGACAACAACTACTTCTTACACTACATCATCATCATCAGTCTATACTAGTCCAATGCTGGACATAGTAGACATAGACTGCTTACACTACATACATACATACTATTAAAACATGACTCACATTTTTTTTCATTAAAACTACATTATCTATAGGATAAGAAATTTCTTATTTCAGTCTACTTTTAAAATCCATTTTTCATATTTTATTTATAGCGTGAATTTCACTGCTTACCTATTGTCTCCATGGAGCATTCAACGAAGCAAAATATACGCTTTTCGGTCATCATTAAAGCTGACACAATGCTTTGGGGCTGTAAACTATCGTGCAGTTATAGATATTACTCATTAGAGTTGCGGTAAAAAAACGGGACTCTCAACGGGACAAAAGAGCCACAATGCAAGATCACACACGCTATTGTCCCAGATTTTACTGAGTTTAACGCTCATTAAAAACTTTAAAGTCGAATAAATAATAATTATTATGGCCCCGTAGTTTACAGGAAAAAGCTTAATATCTTCTGGCAATGAATTTTCTGGAATTCCCCGAACTCTGCTTTGGTGTTCGTTTAACAGTGATTTTGAAGGCCATGAAAATGTGTATTAAAATCCAATATTATCTCTGATCAGATGATCTGTTACAAATGAATACCAGTCCGTAACTTGGCTACATAATGACTAGTAGCCATTGTATGTAGCCATTAATCTCTCTTAAACAGACATTAATAATGGGCTGACGAATAAATTATTAAACTTCCCATACATTGTTTTATGCTCTCTATCATATTCATATACCTACTTACTTAGTTTTATAGTTAAACGTTTACGTTTTTGGGGGAAAAGGTGGTATTGCCTTTAAATAGTGCAGAGGGAGTTCTCCTCTATACCAGGCCGACCCAGCTGGTCTACTTGCTTGGTGGTCTTTCGACCTACAGTTGATGGAGGAATAGTAAGGCAAATGACCTTGGACCTTTCCGCGCGCCTTTATGCAGCAAAGAGTGCTTGTTTTCGGTTCAGCATACTATGTAGTGCCATAATCAACCAAATAATAGGATCCTCTGCGGTTGGGCGACGTGTAACTGGTCAGGTTTGAATCACAGATTTTGTAGGTGCAAATACGTTTTTACGTTTGATTTCATTAATTTGACTGCTTTTCGAAACTAATGGACCTCCAAGCGGTAGGTATGAACTATGTGAATCACTATACTGAATTTGGTACTTATCGAATTTGAGACGCCGATAAAAAGTGGGTTCGAAGCCGCTACACATACACTATAATTAACAGTATAACAACTACACTATGATTAACAGCAAATATTTGGAACCTCCAAGGGACCTTTCAGGATGTGTGTTACAGAATATATAAATTTCAGAGCTCCACAATCAATATTTTCGTCGGAAAACGGGTTCGAAAACACCTAATTTTCTTGTTTTTGCTTAGTATGCGCCTTAATCGAAGCGCTTAGGCAGGTAGCTAGCTTAAGTTTTTCCGGTTTTCCCTGAACTACATTATTGACGATGGCTTTGTAGTTCAGTTGATAATGTTGACTAAATATGACTAAGTTCTGAACTACAAAATGTCTAAACAAGAGCTTTGGCTACCTATAACTAACCAAGAAATTTTCATTAACCAAAATTTCTTGGTTGCACTGCATGTGTAAACAAAACATGTGCTCGCCATTTTTACTTAGTCCTCATTAAGAAAACAAAGGAATGCATATTAAACTGCTGTTTTTATTTATCCAAAGAATTGCATCGCAAAATTAAGACTCCATGAAATATTTTGCTCAAACGGTAAACCATCGTTTTGCTCTACCACCGACTCCGTTTGCTACTACTTATATTTTTAGTTATACCTTTCTTACAAACGCAATATAAGCGGAATGGGCGAAAATGAAATACCTGAAGCTACCACTTTATGTCGGTTAAAGTTTTTACTAACCAGACGGTCTTAATAAAAGTGAGATATTGCTGACTTTACTAGTTTAATCTTATTACGAACGTCGGTTCTGCACTTTGCAAGGTGGAGTTGATATTAATAGAATCATGTTATATTCACAAATCATCTTATACCAGGTCTTTTAAAAATAGATTTCAAGAGATAATGATCCTATTCAAATTAAGTAGCAGGTACTTTTTGTCTTTTGCCAGGAAAAAGAGTAACTTATTTTGGAGACGTCACTCCAAAAAAATAGGTAACTGATCAACTCATGATTTTTTTATTCGTTTTTCCTGTTCGTTTATACTCTTTACATTTATATAGGTATATTTGTTTTGTAGTTTTAATTCTACTTGCCTTGTGTGAGTGCACACGTTAGACAAATCTTGCAACTCAATTTCAGACTAGTTGTCTTCAACCAATACAACTGAAATTTGGCATACTAAAGTAAGTCTCGCTCGAGACATGTCATGTTACCATCGAGCTGGTTTGATGATAGTAACAGATGGTGACCATAGAAACTCCTTAACGAAACCACTTAACCCCGTCGAGTTTGGGTTTGTTGGATTTTTCTACCCGAACACTTTTGTCCAAGTATAATTAAATAATAAATAGTTTTTACATAAAAATTAAATGTCTCGTCTATTTGTCTCTTTCACTCCTCGCAACTCTACGAAGTTTTGACCATCTATACTATAGACCATCTATACCAGAATTTCCAAGAAAGTCAATACTATAGATTCTTTGACTTTTTTTGGAAAGTCTGGGCTATGCAATGTCTGGCAAAATGGTTTGATAACTCATACAAGATTAAGTACACCACTATAGTCAAGCAATGTATGGCCTTGACCTTAAGTTGGAAGGCTTGGTTAATTTCAAATTTGTGTTGTAACAAAGCTTCAACTAATTTTTTTATTCAGGTACAATTGGCTTTTTTGGCTGCTTGTTGACTCCATAAAGCTAAATTGGTACGGCCCGAGTATGTAATCTGACGGTCGTAGGTAAGGCTACGACCCTTAGATTACATACTTGGGCTAAAAACTCGACGTAAAAAACGGAGTATTTCCGAATGTTAACATTGTACGTTTTAACGGGACAAATAGAGATCTCCATGAGACCACATCGGGGTCACTCTCTATTCGAAAGCCAAAGAATCATCAACATCCGATAACAATAAATATACACATTAAAAATATACTGCCGAACTGAGATCCTCCTCCATATTTAGGTGTGTTGAAAGTTATGATGCAAGTTAATTAAAAAAGTACCCGTTTGGTTAGTTTGTTTAGAAACTAGCACTTCCAGAACATTCAACAAATAGACACAAACGTGTGCAATAAGCACGTGACGAGTATGCTCTTGCTCCACATTTTAGAAAGCTTGACTTTCTACGGCTCATTAGAGAAATAGCTCTCTGAGCGTTATTATCGTAGGAAGCAGATTTTCATTATCTCTGTTTCTTGTAAAAAAAGCTATACTTCTCACAAAGTACAAGCAGACTCTTACTTTCGCTGCTGTTTTTTTTTAAATCAGACCTTATTATAGCGGTATACAAAAAATCCTAATAACAATTTTATTTTTTCATAAGTGGTTTCATAGGTGTTAGGGATAAGTCTGTGAAGGTGCACCTTATGTAACCAAGAGTGATTGATTAGACAGGATACTTTTGAAAAGATTCATATATTCCGCGTTGGAAACGTATTACAAATTACGAGCATGCGATCTTGTATATTTTTTGGGTGGGAAAAAATGAAAGGATCACCTGAACTACCGTTTCTGTTCAGCAAAAACAATAATGTGGAGTAAGTATTTAAATACTATAAACTGACTTTAAATTGGATTTGAAAGGACACTTCGCTGCGCGATCAAACTTATCAAGTGGCAACATCTAATTAAAATTCGAGTCAAATTTAAATTGATGAGTGATGGATTACACTTTTTAAACGACGAATGTTCACTCAGCAAGTGAATGACTCAGCAAGTACATAGACTTTTCCTTTACGCTTGTTGCCATAGAAACTATTTTTTATCGATTGTGAATCATAATCATAAATCATAATCATAAATCATTTATTTGCAGGAATGTTGGTACAATAGGTCTTAATAAAGTGTTTAATAGCTCCAATACATTCTGCCGTCAAGGCGTGCAAAGTTAGTACAAGTTTTTATAATACTTAAAAAAAAAATATCAGGAATTTAATACAAATAATAAAACCAATAAATTAAAAAATAAAAACAATAATAGTCAAAAATTTGTTACTCGTGCCATTAAAAAGTTTTGTAATTAAAATATTCCTTTATGTCATAAAAACAGCTTTCCATCATAACAATATCATGTCATAGTGTTCTAGATACGCTTTACGGCATACATATCAATTCCTGGCAGATCAAACTTTTATATGAACATTTGTACGACAACGAGAGAATCATAAAAATGAGAATTGGGAAACATATCACCAAAACTATTGTAGTTAATTAATTTTTCAAAAGTTTTATGTTGTTTTTTAAGCTCGGCGGGATAAATATGAACATGTATTCCTTCCTGCAGTCGGTAAAAAGTATTTTGTTTGAGATTTTTAACCATGCGTAAAAAACTAACGAATTAGCATGCACTGCCGTTTCGGAAACGTTATAACTACGACTTGAAGCTCTAGGTGACATCTGTGGTCTCTTACTCGATTTACCGGTTCTGTACAAATCAGCTTCTTGTATAAATGCATCTTAGGACATTTTGACGCCAGCTTATGATGTCAGATTACTTGGTTGTGAACTTGTGATGTAGCATTCTAACATAATTATGATCAACTGAGATGTCAGCAATCAAGACTGGTGTAAATTAGTTGAAAATAATTGAAACATAAGCCGTAAAACATAATTCTGAAAAATCGCGCTTTCGAAGTGTTCTGGATTTAAAACGACTTAACTTCCAAACCAATTTTCATTATTCAGGAATTTAAAGTCAGTTTATAGTTTTTTAGAATACGCCAAATTATTATATTTGTGATTAAAATGGATTACTCCCATTATGTTCTGGTAAAAGAAGGTACCTACCTCCTGAGAATTGATTATTGTACTAGACTAGACGATTTGTATAACAACATCCATAAAACATAAATCCCGATTTTAGAATAAATCAAATTCCACGTATGAAAACAAATGGCCCATTCGATATTTACGTGTAACAAAAAACAAGCGAAACGCGTAGTACTGATGGCCCCATAATTCTGTTCGATACATCAATACGGAATAATAAATCGACGACGCATCAAAAACGTTAACTCAAATAGTATTGAACATTGTAAGGTATTAAATCAGTGTGCTCCGGCTTTGCCATGAAATCATGAAAATGTAATGCAATTATTTAATATTAATACCTCTCAATAACGTTATTGAATAACGTTATGTGTTCAGTCAAAGAATAATACAAAATTAGCATTGAAGTTATTTGACTGCATCCGCACCATATAATCTAGGTAGGTATGTACCTGAACCATTGAACCGTTCGTGGTATCAAATAGAGCGATTTGATTGATGTTAATATATTTGCTCAGCAAGAACACAGTATAATTTTTTTGCGTATATATGTACTTCAAAGCACTCTTTTATACTTATATACAAAAGTTGATCAACACATAATGATCACACTAATATTATAAATACTAAAGTTTAGATGAATGGCTGGATGATAGATAGATAGAAAATACTTTAATTGCACACTTAAAATGAAAAAACAATTACACGTGAAGCAATTACATCATAAGTGACAATTGGCAAAATTGGATGGATGTTTTTTACTTTTTCACGCCAAAACTACAGAACGGATCGGACTGAAATTTTGCAAAGATACAGTTCTGAGCCTGGAATTAAACAAAGGCTACTTCTTATCCCATAGACTAGTTCCCATGAGATAGAAATAACTTTTAAACATTTCGTTTTTGCTTCGAGTAGTTCGGGACTAGTAATTAATGTGAAAGTTTGGTTATTATGATGGATGATTGTTATCTTTTCAGGCCAAAACTATATTAATAAGGATCGGGCTGATTTTTTTCAAACAATTAGTTCTAGATCTGGAATAAATCATATGCTACTTTTTATTTCATAGATGAACGCGTGCGTAGCCGCGGGCAAAAGCCAGTAGCCTATAATAATGCCAGTGTTAATTAGTTATTGCAACAAATTTTATGATTCAGTATTACTTGTATTTATTTTCTTTGTTTACCAACTGTTCGTTTAAAGTATGTATTTGTTCAAATAGAAAAGGTATCAACAGTATTATTATTTTCACCATTTATCAGTTTATATCAGCACAATTCGTAGAATATGACAACAGCACACAAATTAGTTTCAATAAACACGAATACCGTCTATAAAGTCATTTCAAATTTAAACTTATATTTACATAAAATGTGTACAATGCAAGACTTAGGTAAGGTCTAACATAATTCAATATAAGTTTTTTTTTTACAAATTATTGATGTATCCGTAAATAAGTCTTCGTAAATCCTATTACATCATTTATTCAGTAAATGGCTTTAACATATTTAAGTAATTCAATGTCAGGTTTTTGTCTTAGATAAATTAGTTTTTAACAATTTATATAACAGCAAAAAATAATTACAACTAATATTTACACTTACATCTATTTTCTAAAAATCTAAGCCGTCACCAGAAGGCAGAGTGCCCAGAATGCTGGCAGCATTGCCACGTTGAATGGCAATGCTAATTCGTTGACCGAAATAAAAACCAGCATTCCGATCACCTGTGGACTCTATTAGTATTTTTGTAAGATCTTTATAGATAACGTGTGCCCCAGGACCCCAAGGACCTAGGGTTTCCACCCCAAACGGCTCAAATAGGTAACCTCTGTCAAGACTAGCGTATTTTCGCCGTTTGAGGAACTCCGCTGTTGCTGCGGAGCCTGCCCTTACTGATGTCCCTGCAAGATGAGAAGGTGCTAGGGTATCTACACACGTAGCATCCCAAACTAAAGGCTATATATTTAACTATAAAAATTTAAAGATTTGAAGCTTTTCATAATTTTACTCAGTCTGGTTTGAGGAACCACTACATTTGACCAGAACATTGTTCCAAGTGTTATGATGACAATGAACCTCTGCATTTGTAACCAAATCTCCAAATTTTTTTTGGCATTTAGACTATATTATTGTATATGAACTCACATAATATTAAGTTCATTAAATTTACCTATATATGGATATTTTAGGCCTAGTACGTATCGAAGGCATCGCTTGTGCAGTACAAATATTCGATTGCAATCAGCTGCAGAACCCCAAAACATTTGTCCGTAACTCATACGAGAATAATAATTAAGCAAAGTAGACATCCCTTGCAGCTTTAACGAAACTTATCTGCACTATTAAAGTGTTAACTGCACTATCAGATAGTTTTTTGTGAGATGCTTTTGTTAGGATTTATGAATTTTAGGTGGAAAAACTCAGCGTCAGCGTATCAGCTTTCAGCGGATTTCTGTTCCGTGGCTAACGAAGTCAGAAACGCATAAAGGGGCCTGAATTTAATGACGGAGGCTTTGGGCCGCGGCAGACATGTGCAGCTAAACACAGGGCCCCTTTGTTCTCTGCTCGTTAAATATTTTAGCTGCATGCAAGTCAGAGCACTTGCAAACTTATAAAGATATTTTCATAATTTGTTATTTTTGAAAACATGCGTTTTAAAGCGGCGTTGAAAAATTCCGGATGTTATTCGTTCTAGGAATTATGATGATTTTTGACTTTAGCTTGACGCATCCCGTAAGAACACTGGATGCGTCAAGCTAAAGACAGGGCGCTAAAACGCTCATGAGGAGAGGCCTGTGTCCTGTAGTGGACTTACATAGGCTGATGATGATGGTGGTGATAAATTTAACAGTGTAAAGGGATTCCATAATACCGAGAAAGTGTGTGTGTGTATAAATCCCACACAAGATTTTTCATACCACCACAAACATACTTTCTTCAGCAACATTGTAATAACTTGAAAAAGTTAAACACTGTAATTGCATTAAAAATATAAATGACTTAATAAATGACTTGCAATTTTGTCAGGAAAATGGCTAGCTTTAGTTAGCCATTTTACTGACAAAACAAAGCTTATAAATACCCAAATAACAGTTTCAAACTAGTAGCCTTTAGTGTTTCTGGCACAAATTTGTTGCCATATAGTTATTTTATGGAGCCGCCTCTGGGACATAAAATTACTTTAGGGTGTCGTGAAGATGGTCTAACTTAAGTAATTTCGATGTAAGGTAAATGCGAGTTCAGTATCTTAAGTCCTACGTTCTAGAACTAAATTCATGTAGCTTGTCCTAAAAGTAGGTACGAGTACATTTGTATTTTAAAATTTACGGCGTTATATAGCGGAAGACAGAATTCGTACAATTGATAAAAGATCACTAACCGCAAGATCTCTAGATTATGTTAGTTGCTAGATTGATTTAAAAGCTTTGTATATTTCTTACAGCAAAAAACGAAGTAGCAACAAAAAGTCGACAATATGTTGTCACTAGAAAAAGGAGCAGAAGAAATCTTATTTCCCGGCTGTTATCTCTTGAGACGAAGGTCAGACGGAGATAATGCGAATATCAACTGACTTAACTCATTTTGACAAAATGAGAATTTCATGGGGCTTCGTCGCGTTATCGTTATTGTTGAGCGAATTTCTTCTATCATTTTGTGCGCCCTTTGTTTGCCTCTTACGATAAAATTATTAGCTTATCTAGTTCAATCAAATATTTATTTCACTTATAACGTATAAAGAAACAAAGAAAAGAAACAGTTATTACCAGTAATGTTTAAAACGTTCAGTATAAAATGAATATTAGTATAATTAGTGGCGTTATTAATTGGCGGGCGGGCGCGCGGCGGCCCAGGGCGGGCGGCGGAACCGCACTCCTCTCGAGATTATCTTTTTCATATCCCTGGCATTTCGTTACCCTTAATGAAATCCAGCCAAAGGAAAGAAAGAATTTAATTTAAGACGAATCAGAAAATATTCAGCTGGTGCTAGCTAGTTATAAATCATTTGAATGCTAATAAATTCGAGTGCCCCCAACCCAGGTGTGCACAGACTTTCTTCCTGCTCAATCTTTGTTTTCAGGAAAAATTGAATAATATTCCGCTCTTTATTATTAAATTCTTCAATAAAGCTACGACGGGCTTTTGGGATTTTGCTTTAATATCGTAATGGAATTTCATTTGTCTTGCGGCTCTCCTCGGGATGAATGGAAAGAACCAACATGGTCATATTACCGGCGGTGTTTGTTTCACTGCTCCTTTATTTATGTCTGCGTTGCTTCCAAGGGAAAAGAGCCAGGGTCTGACGAACGAATACCAACGACGTGGAAGGGCCTGTGAGGACATTTCATTTCTCTCAGTGGAATGGTAAAGCGTTTTCTGGATGATTATGTATGACAGACATCACGTGGTATAACTTTTTACAAAATACCTTTCCATTTTAATGGAACTAAACTATATCTCCTCTGGGGTGTAGTTGCAGCATCCTCACGGCACCAATCCAATCGGAAGTAAATCTAGTTCTAACACAGAGTTTTTATAGTGCAGTTTTAATAAGACTCCGCGATCTGTTTAAAAAATTTTGCTATTATTTTTCCGACAAATCATAATATCACGACAAATCACATAAAATCAATTAAAACATTCATTTTACGTATTAAATACTAATACAATAAAAACTTTAATTTTACGTATTAAATACTTAAAAAAATGTTTACTAATGATCTATTGTGAGTTATATACATATATGAATATGTATATATGAAACGGTTCTTCAAAATGTAATTGATTGTAAGTGTATAAATTCACTAGACAAAACTTAGATCATTAAGTGATTAGTAAATAAAATTACATTACCAACTTCATTAGTTTGGCACTGCAAAAATGTACCTAGTTCTTATATTTAGTCACTCCCTCGGACCAATGTACGATGCAAGAACCTACGAGATAAAGGTGGAGTCTACACCGATCATCAGGATCAGAGATGCAGAATCGCTCAGTCGCGCACGAGACGTCGTTCTACGTACTCGTACCGCAGTCGGCGTAGCTACGTAGCCTCGCGTACCGTAGAACAAGTGCTTATCGAACTCGGCACTTGAGTGCACATCGACTGTTGAAATATACGAGTGGTTTTAAACTTGTGCCAACATTTTTATTAAACTCGGTTTTGTTTGAGTGCTTGCTTTGTGATTGGATCGGTTGGATTGAACGATAGGTAAGTTTTTATGGTTAAAATCTATTGTAATAAAATAATAAACTTCAATGTAAATAATATTTGGTTATAAATAATTTTTAAATCATTAACGCACATAAAATTAATTGCACGGATGTTCTTGATGCTTTTGTTTCGGTCAACCAATTAGCTGTGACACTCAACGTAGCATTGGAGCCAGCGTAGCAGGCTCTATGCATTTTGGTTTATTAATTTTACAAGTAGGCAGTTAGTTATTTTTTATATTATATCGCTGTTTTTAAACTATTCTTTTATTTAATCAGCTTAAACTAGCGCAAGAACCTCAGTTCAGGAGGCGTCTTCCGGTTTTAGCCAACTTCTAAAAAGGAGCCTGATTCTATGTTCGGTTGAATGTATGTTTTTTTCTTTGTTTATTCTTTCGCTTTTGAAAATATTCTTCTTGGTTATTATTATGTTAGTATTTGTCTCACAAAACTTCAAAATAGGGTAAAATTAAGGGATGCGAAGTGTGTTTTTATTTTTTCAAAACGATCTGATTGTGTATATATGTATATACATTATGTCCTTGTGTACAATTTTTATGATTTGTTTCTCGCATTTCACCATTTTACACAAAACAAATAGTTGGCTTTTAAAAAACGAGACAGTAAAAATAAAATTGCATTCTAATTTCACGACCCGAATCGTTTTTTAGGTTTTATTTGAAAACCATGCGATAGGTATTCCCGGATCCCGATACACAATGGATCAACAAACATTCATCGGACATCGGCCGTGATTTTTATATCCAAGCCGTTGATTCACTCGCTTCACCACTATGAATGAATTTACACAGAATGCAGGTGACATGCGCTTAGGAGTGAAAAACAAACTGAACGTACCATCTAGCTAAGAAACCATTGATATCAAGTTTATTCATGGTAAAGTTTTCAATTGAAGCTATTCTATATTGAATAAATAAATATTATATAATAATGCTGGACAATTCACACACAATCATCGAGCACCAAGCAAAGCAGAACTTGTGTTATGGGTACTAGATAACTGATATAAATAATATAATACAATACATAGATAGATATTTAGAATTTTATTTTGAAGCTAGTGACACTTGCTTCTAAATAAAATTCTTTTGTTTTTATTGTGGCGAACTTACTGATCTAAAATAATCCCACTGTTTAAATCGGGTAGATCTGACCTGTAAATATTGATTTGACTTGTAAAAATGATTTTACCAATAAAATGACTATCTGACCCCACTAACTATAGACCAATATCAGTACTGTCTAAATTAAGTTTTTGAAAAAAATATTTTACTTCAATTGGTTATGCATTTCAATGGCAATGACTTGCTGTAAGCAATTCGGGTTTACTCGTGGCAGGTCAACTACTGATGCCGATGTAGAGTTAGTATCGCATATTTTTGACGTTTGGGAGAAGTCGCAAGATCATCATCATCATCAGACTTTATTAATCCACTGCTGGACATAGGCCTCCCTGCTGAAGACAGGGCGCTATGCTCATTAGGGGAGTCGCAAGATGCTTTAGGCATTTTTTGCGACTTGTCAAAAGTATTCCATAGCGTATACCATGAAACATTCATCAAGAAACGAATTGACACTTCTTTGGATTTCCTTACATCTTACAAGTGATAGGATTCTAAGAGTTTGCATTAATGGGAAGTGGTCGTCGAGGGTCCGTAGTTACAGAGGATGTACCGCAGGGTTCTATCCTCGGTCCTTTCCTATTCTTAATTTGTATTCACGAACTGTCTCATCTTGTTAAAATTAATCACGTGATTGTATTATTTGCTGAAGACACTTAATTATTTTTTTTAAATGAAGCGACAAAACACAAACTTCGACTATATTTATGCAATATAAAAAGTAGTCGATTGGTTTAGTATCAAGAACCTTTTGCTTAACGAGACCAAAACGAACGGCATTTTATTTATTCTACCTAATGTTAAACATCTTAAGAAACACATTAGAAATTGTAGAGTACCATTTTCTTGGGAATAATCTTAGATATTAAATATCAACGGGACCCAAGCATAGAGATAAGCTATCGCGGAGGCTTAGTTATACTACGTACGCAGTTAAAAAAAGTGCAGACTTTGATACATCTTTTCTAGTCTCTTTCAGCTACTTCCATAGTATTATTTATGTCTTATGGCATACTGCTATGGGGTAACGCTGCAGATATTTACACCTTATTTGTGTTGCAGAAGAGGGCTACTTGCGCAATCTATAATATGAATCCCAGAAAATCCCTTCGTGATAAATTCAAAGAAATATAACAAATCTCCTAATGAGTTGCAAAAACTATCAGTTCCTAACTAATTTAAACATTTTTGTGCTAAAAGGCTTACTAACAGCCGGCTTTTTCAAAGCTTTAACTTTTTCTTAACCTTTAGTGTGAGGAGGAATCAAGATTAGCTTCGTGATACATTTATTTTTATTTATTACAAAACTTAATCAGGATAAATTCTATGTACATATGCTACGAACATATTAGTGCTTTGAATAGGAGAGTTGTTCCTCTACGTAAAGCTCGATTTTGTATTTTTTTACGAACAAACCAAAAGTGTTAGTTTTTCCACCTACAAAGCAATAATGACAGCTGACCCAATCTTGGTTCTTCCATTAAACTTTTTGTTAACCTCTAGGTTAACAAAAAGTTTAAACTATAGTAGTTTGAAAAACCGGCCGTCAAGATATGAGATTATCTAGAGGATAAAACAAACTTAGGACGAGTATTGCTCCAACTCGAAGAATAACAGGCTTAAAGGTTTCTTCGTCGTTTCATTACTTAAGTCTAGCTTACTTTCTTTTCGTAGCAAATAAAAAATATATCTTTATTTCCGTGTCAAGGTTTAATTTTGAGAATTTGACCTTTTCTACGAAGAAAGAAGAATTTTTAATTTGGTTTCTAATTTTATAAAAAATATTGGTTCTAATCTAAAGGGTGCACTAAATTATTGTAAGAAAATAGACAAGGTAGTTTTACACCGCCATGTCCTGAGTCCGGGCTGCTACTGTAAGGTAATTATTCATGCTACAAAAATAATATATAGAGATCTGGGGACTCCATTTTCGAAGTAACTGTACAACCAGTCCTAAGCAACGCACCGAAGGACGTCAAATTGTGCAATGAAGGCGTAAGCTAAAACATACTAAAAAGGCTGATGATGAAACGAGGTTACCTATTAAAAATTGCCAACTTGGGATTGATGTTGGAGCTCTCATCGCTCAGTATAGGCTACACAATGTGTAACGCAGTTTTTCAACGCCAAAAAAAAAAATTGGCGCTGCTTCTCCAGAAGGAATGAAACTACTTCCGTTCGCCGGCCTCCTATCTTAATGTAGAAACCTGAAGGCCAGCTGTATCACAAAAACGTGAGTGCCCATATGGGTTTATGGTGGCATAGTTTACCCAGTTATTTATGCCACAAACGTTTCCAATTTTTATACCCGACCCAAGTTAGGTTTACGAGAGATCATCAAAGGGTTTTGCAGTTGACATGAATCCCAATTTTATTCGCTTGCGGAAAGTGCCTCCATTTGCATTGAAAACCTAATTTTGTTTGATATCAAATAAAATTTGTCGTGGAATGCTGTAAAAGCACTCTTTTGCAATTAATGGACATAATTTTAAGCCATTAAACGAATGGGGTTTAACCCATTTATAAAAGGATTATTGGATTTAACGAGATTAAATATGCACATTCATTGTTGAGTCAACACAGTTGAATATAGCTGCTGCTTATAGTAATTTAAATCAGGATGGATAAAAAGCTTATCAGATAAAGTTCCTTCATAGGTAAAGAGGTTACAAATAATAACGAAACCCCTGACTAAGACGGACTAAGTTCTTTCATAAACAATCTAATGTTACACATATAATCGTTTTTAGAGTTCCGTACCCAAAGTGTAAAACGGGACCCTATTACTAAAGGCTATATTACACCGGGGCAACACTGTGCGGCATTGCGGCATGCCACAAGGCCGCATGCTACAAAGTCAAAAATGTCGCACATTGTGGCAAGAACCGTGCAGCATGGCAACACCTTGCGTCATGTGGCAGACTGTCGTAACTTGTATCCGGGCACAATGGATTCCATGCGACATTTTTCGTGCGTCAAAACAGTTTTTAGTCCTCAGTTGACATTCTGGTAAAATTTTTAAATAAGGCACCATCGTCTGCCTTAATTTTTGTTAGTAAACTAGTCCGTGGGCCATTCTGAAGTAATCTTCTTTTCCACCAACGTTTCTTCTTCTGTTGTTTAGCTGCATGGCTTAGTAGTACTAAATAAGCTGCTGCTAAAGTTACTTGATCAGCCATATTCTATGGTGTATGTATCCCCTCGATCAAACAAGTAGACCAGTCACTCCAAGCAAACAGCACGATATCCAGGCACGATGTTGCCTCGGCGTAAAATAGGCTGCCGTATGCCACATATGCCGCAAATGCTTTCTATTTGTAGCATGCCACAAGGTGCCGCATGCCACAATATGTAGCATGCGGCACTGTTGCACGTTGTTGCCTCGGCGTAAACGAGCCTTTAGACTCCGCTGTCGGTCTGTCTGTCTGTCAGTCTATCATCAGGCTGTATTTCAAGAACTGTGATAGTTAGAAAATTGAAATTTTCACAGATGAGTACTTCGAATACGAAAGAACAGAATAAAATAAAATATTTAAGGTGTCTCCCAAACAACAAATGTGATTTTTGTGCCGTTTTTACAGAAATTTATACGGGACCCTTCGTGCGCGAGGTTGATTTTTTTCGAATTACATTGTCAGACTAACATTTTATTTGAGTAATCGTGTAGTTTTTCTATTATATTTTGAATAATAGCTAATATTTTGAATAATTGATAGAAAATAAGCAAAAACTAGATTTTTACACAGACGTTGCTCTGCTCTGTTCCGCTCCTATTGCCTATCCTTTTCCCAAAAGGGCGTCATAAAGCTTTAAAAAAAATCATCTTAATCAATTTATGCGTTTGGGACGTACTGTGCCACACGTCTTATATAATATCTATGTACTTCGTCGTTTAGGTAAAGATTTTATTTATGAAATTCATCTAATGCCTAATTCACATATATATTACTACGCATATTGTATAGTTTTGCAGCTCTAACATTTCGAATCGAGCAAAAAAGCTAATTGAAAACTATTAAGTCCTCAAAATATACTTCATAGACACCCACGTACAGTCCAGCAATTATAACCATACACAAGCCCTCACGCCCCAAGCCCACGCACGTAACTTCCTCCATATTTCAAGATCTGTCAGCGGCCATACGCTCCAGTTTCTTCAATCCTTCCAGATAACACAAACTGATAACACAATCCAATCTTTGTTTGGGAAATAGGATTACACGGTTTACATAGTTTCTTTTGTGTTTTCTCGATTGTTAAACAACTTTTCTTATTTTCTGCTGATTGCTGATCCCCGGATCTCTATGGCTTATTCACTACGCAAAAGTGAGGTGGTGAGCTAGTAACTAAATGTAATTACAATACAGGGTGTCTTTTTGAGATAGGAGAGAGATTGTCCAAATATGATAGAATGAGAAATAGAGAAAAGTCGTTTAAGGACGTTCTTTATAAGATTTATATTCAGCAACAGAAACTGTTAGCACATAAAAAAAGATTGTCATGTTTTTATGAAAATCAATTGCTTCGATTTTCTGCAGAAGGAAATATTAGATAAATAATGTATGTATCGGTACTAGTTTTGTTTTTTCATAAATTGAGCCCATGACTCTTTCCTACTACTATGCGAACTAGATAAGTCTTGTAGACTTATCTAGTTCGCATAGTTTGTGATTCACCAGTTTAAAGTCGCCCAGCGAGCTATGGAGAGAGCTTTGCTCGGAGTTTCTCTAAAGTATAGGATTCGCAACGAATACATCCGACAGAGAAACAAGGTTCGGCAAACGTAGTGTAGGACGCCCTCCGACCAGGTGGGATGACAATTTGCGAAAGACTGCTGGCAGATGCTGGATGCGGCAAGCTGAAGACAGGGCGCTATGGCGCTCATTAGGGGAGGCCTATGTCCAGCAGTGGACTGGTATAGGCTGATGATGATAGTTAGTGATTTGGCTTTATTCCCATCTCAACTAGACAGTCTGTATATATAATATACAGCAAATTAAATACTTGTAGACTCTAAAATGATTTGGTAGTTTTATCTATGTATTCCGTATAATTATTATAAGTTTAATAATATTATTAATTTTTAATTAAACGCAAGTTTTTTGGTTGTTTAACACAACCCACGCTTTTGGAGATTAATTATTTCATTTATATTAATGTTGTTACCAAGAGATTAATGGCTTGGGGGAATTATTTTGCGAACCATAAATCATAATGGCGTAGGTGAGATAATAATAATACAAAACAAGTAATAAATAATAGATAATTTATTCTTCTTCCGTGTCGTATTCTTCATAACTTAAGGCCGCGATCTGGAAAGCTTTCACGGAGACACTGGAGAACCGATTCCACTCTTCGGCCTGTCTTCAGGGCTGCAAAGTGAGTCCCAAAAGTGCAAAAATCCATCGTTCAGTTTGATAATTATTATAAGCTTTTTTTTAATTCCTCTATTAAAGTTTTATTCTATTTAGTTTAGGCAGAGATACGAAAATAGATTTTGGTGGCCTAATAATAAGATAAAATAGGAATATAATAATTCTATACCAAAAGTCATCATAGAAAATTCTTGATTTTATATCACTAGCATCAATTTTCAAAGACCACATTGACATTCAAGCAATAAAAAATTACGCTTACGTAATGAAATACATTTTCTTTCCCGTTTTCCTTGATACGAATATAATTAAATACCTACCCATCTTTCAAGATAGGTAATGAAACAAACGACAGACAAAACAAATAAGATATGAAAATAACTCAATATGAATCACAGACGGAAAAAATGAGGCACATTGATCTATTGAGCTATAATTTTCCGTGCGTCTGCTACGGACATAAGAAAAATGCCATGTAAATCGTAAATAAGGAATACATTTCCGGTTATATCGGAGTTGTATCTAAAGCCCCTTTCACACTCGACAACATGTATGTCTAGCCAACCAACACCACATAAATGATTCGTGTTAGCCTCTTACAAGTGGTGTGACGTCTTATTTAATTTGCGTATCGACACTACATGCCTACATGCCGTGGCCGACGTGGTGAAAGAATCGACCCCTTTAACTCAGCCCGCAGGTCGTTGACCAAGGGAACCCATCAGATGAAGGTAAGAAGCTTCCTCCTATGACAACCTCTGTGGCGCGGTGGGCGAAGGTCCGCCTTCGACGCAGGAGGTTGCGGGTTCGATTCCCGCCTTGGGACAAATATTTGACATTCTGCAGGTATTTGTTGCGGGTGTTCTGGTCGTTTTCTATGTATAATAAACAGTATCTTTCTATGTTATGTATTGTATTATGTATATCAATTGTCTAGTACCCATAACACAAGCTCTGCTTAGCTTAGCTATGGCACCTTCCCCATTGGTTGGGGGATGCACGTTTAACAGTGGGTGTATGAGGAGGAAGACTACACTCTTAACCAACATGTTAGTGGAATGTATGAAAGCTCCTTTAGCTTTCGGAAGATGTGTATTGCGAATACATCTTGATCGGGATCAAAATGAGCCATCGAGGCAAAAATCTCACAATAGCTCCAATATATTGTACGTGTTTAGGAAATCGCGTATTCTGCAAAAACATTTTGCGTAATTTGGTAGGTTTTCTTCATGCAATTTTGTTTGTTCATTTCAGTTGTTTTGCTTATCTATCGTTAGGCTTATAAACAAACATATTTTGATTATTATAGATAGGTACCTTCCAATATTACTCGCATCCCCTTTACCAACTAATAAGTAATAATAAATAAATAATGCTGGACAATTCACACAGCATTATCTAGCCCCAAGCTAAGCAGAGCTTGTGTTATGTGTACTAGACAACTGATATACATAATATAATGCAATACATAGATAGATATTTTTATTATACATAGAAAACCGGAATACCCTGAACAAATGTCTGCTGATCGTACACACATTTGTCCCGAGGCGGGAATCTAACCCGCATCCTCCTGCGTCGCAGGCAGACCTTCGCCCACCGCGCCACAGAGGTCATGTAATTCATAACAAATTTGATCGAACGAACAAAAGTCCCATATTCCATCTTTTTATCAAAAATACTTTTATCAAGCGCATTATCCGTGTCTCAAGAGTCGATTGCAAGATGCATCGAGTGTGTTCCTTGCAGAGAATGTCACCTCGGGGCTGGCACTCTACTTGACACCTCATTTTGTAGGTTCAGTACAGAGTAAAGAGAGTACAGATATAGGTACTCTTACAATACCCACTTCTTCCTTATGTCATCTTCACCACTGTTAAGTTAACTAGGAAAAAGAAAAAAGTTTGGACTCGGAGTTCGCTAAGATATTTACTTATTTTATGGTAGTAAATTTACAATTCAATTATAAAGACTTCATAATTTTTATCCATAACTCATACAAATCATTGACAACAAAACAATAAAATTCAAACAATAGTTAAAAGTTACAGCAACGATGAAAATAATTATGAGGGTTTCTGTTAATAGTGCGTCAGCCCTCAAACTCGCATTTAATTTGCAGGGTGTCCCCCAAATATATGCACACCTGAAAATGGGTAAATCTAGAACGAAAATTATTAATGAAACTGTTGGAAAAAGTGATCAACCCTCATTTTCACTGAATGGCAACCATTTTAAAATTTACTCTCCATGAGTAAATGGGTGCTCGTACTTAATTCGTCATACCTCTTCAAGTGTTGGTCTCTATGGTACATAAATGACCTGATTTCACTTTTGGACATTTTACCATCGATAACTACTTTTTTATCCTTATTTAAGTAGTCATCAAACCAATAAAGGTCGATTTATGTACGTCATGGAAGCAGCCCGTCCTCAAAAATCCAAAACAAGCCCTTATAAAAAGCGACATTCTTTCCTACTTAGAATGATAAAAACGGAAAAACGAGACGCGTACTTTTTACAGTACCCTTTTTTGGCGACCCGTTTTTATTTTGTTGACAAGCATGTCGATTTCAGCGGCGGGCAGCATGTCCAACATGTCTGAAAGTTGAGTCACGAAACGAGGGAACGTGTCAGGAAAGTCAACACACGAAGCTAAACTTGCGTAAACTTCTATAATAAAATAAAATAAACGCTTGTGTGCACAACTACTAAGTTCTATACTTAGTTATCAAAGTGAGTTTGAGTAAACTATATCGGCATAAAATAAAACACCTTGTATCTTATTTTACAGTAAAGTGCTCTTTTTTTATAGGTAGGTGATTTTGGTTTATAAGTTGGTATATTTGTTGGTTTATATTGGAAACGCATTATTATAAAAAACTCGTTTTTAAACTAATAAGTCGCCATTCAAGGTATTATTAAAAATAGCTTAAAGTAACTTGCTTGATTTAGTTAAGAGAACTGTAAATTATTTTACCTAATGGTAGTAGCATCATTAAATAACCATGCATGTCTTACTATTTATTGAAAACCTCTTAAAAGTAACTTTTGTTATCAGGTGCATAACTGAAATAGATTCTGTTAAACCAACGCAGCGCAAAACTTTCCCTTTACAAACTTGAATCTAAGACGAAAATGCTTGGCGCTAGTCTTACCTAGTTTGAAGTTCGCGAAGAAATGCTCGAAGATTCGAAAACAAACCTAGAATTAATTCAAGCTAAGATTCTCGATTGCGCCTGGAGCAATTAGTGAAGAATTTAAAACAAGAACATATTTATGTACCATCTATATAATAGTGCTTAACAACGTCTCAGTTTGAAGAATGACTCCAAAACACAATTTTCGAAGTTCCAGTTTAGGGTTTCGAGTGTCTTAGCTACCATAATTTTGAAATTGAAAACAAAAATAATACATTTCATGCGCCAGTACAAATGTCGAAATTTTAAAGTTACATGGTCAAGAGCGTTATTAAATGAAAGGTATCAGTTTGTACATTTCCAAAGAGTTTTTGGAGATTATGGAATTTTTGTAAGTTATGAAATAATAAAAGAAATAAATCGCGAAATTGACATTCCCCCACATGATTTTGTGTAATCAATAAAATCTCCAAATTTTGCTAAGCAATGCATCTGAAATGTCTATGCTTTTTGTATATATGAAATGGATCTATATTTTACAGGAAAAATATAGAGGAGTCTGTATGGTTTTGAAAATGGTCAAAAGGGGTAGAACAATTTTCACATGGTCCACAGACACGTTTCTGCAGTATGGTCCAATAAAATTATAGAACTTTTTACAAATTTCCAATAGTTTTACTAAACAGTTTCACAGTTTATTGTTGATTATTCCCTAATTTCCCTTTGCTATTAATTTTGGGATAAACTCTAGATGATATTGATCTAGAGTTTATCCCAAAATTAATAGCAAAGTTCAAAGTGAGACAAACTAAAGGTAAACTATTTAAAAACTGAATGTAAAGTATTTAGAAGAAACTTCACGATTTTTAACGAAAAGTTAAATACAATACAATACAAAACACTTTATTGTACACCAGAAAAAGAACATTACAAAAAAGACATAATATTACATGAGACGAGTACAATAGGAGGCCTTATCGCTTAGAAGCGATCTCTTCCAGGCAACCTTTGGATGGAAAGAACTATATGAATAAAATATAAAATCTATTAAATCTTCGTTAAAAAATATCTAGATAAAAACTTTTTGGTGTAACGGCAGGGCAACCTTTAGAATTTTATAAGAAATATCATAAAAATCAGAAATAAAAATTTAATTAATCATACGTTTACATTTTCGTACTAAACAAAACAGAACTGAACAAATGACAGCAGGCAGTAATGGAATAAAAAAAAACAGGAGCCATTGAAAACCGAACTATGAAGTCATAGAATCTCTGCCAAATAAGAAAACTTGTAAGATGCATAAAAGCCACTAAAAAACTATACACGCTAGAAAAAAATTAAAACCATATGAAATGTACCAAAGTATGTATATGTAGGTACGTTTCTTTATTCCTCCACTTGATTCGATTGATTGATTTTAATCCCCTCGACGAATTTGGTCTCGATAAGTTACCAGCACTTTTCACAACTCAATCAACGGTTGGACTGGACAGTTATGCTCACAGTGACTGTTTAATATTTAACCATACAGCCAAATGACCAAAAGCTGTCACTGAATTGTCACTGATCATTGTTAAGTATAAAATTAACATTAACAGAAATGTCACTTGAGTAGGTAAGTGGTTTCTTACTAGACAAAAATGTATCTACAGGGAAAACAAAGACCCAAGTTACCGTAGAAGAATTTCCCAATTTCCCTACAAAATGAGAAAGCCACACGCACGTAAGACTATAATTTAGAAAAAGGTATCCTTTGATGTAAGATTGCGGCTCGAAGACACTCCGGTAGGCGCAACATTTATATCTTATCGACGAATACGTGAACTCGTTTCAATAGGCTCGGTCTTACCTACCCACTTACCGAATGTAGGTTACGATTTTGACACAGCAGAGTGAAATGTTTTTAGTACCGAAGGCATTCGAAGGCTGGAGATCATCTTGAGACAGACCCACATACTTATCTTAACTCTGTTAACCTACTCTAATACACTGTGTGGTTGATTCATACATATAGATCTATTAAAACTATTGATGTAGGTACTCCTTCGCAAGAGTGGAGGGCGAACTTAAGTAAGTTAGAGCGACTCATATAAGTTAAACACTTTGCACGGAATATTTTATAAATAGTGAGTAAAGTGAGAGCCAATTGGGGTCCTGGATGAAATCTACCAGATGATTTAATAATGAGGTAATTTCAGGCGACTTTTCTTCTTTTATTGACTTTTCTCTCTTTGATCAAGATTCCGACCCGGTGGATTTGTGATGAAAAATGGCATAACGTGCAATTTGTGTTTGTTTATTTTAACATTATTGTTACACTTGATGACGTTATGTTTTACAAACTACATTTATATTACTACACAACCTTTTGTCATAGAAAACACCATAAAGGATTGGACGAAGAAAAAGCAGACACTCTTCTAAAAGATAAATAAAAATAATTGGTTACAGTAAAATAAATCATAAATAAATTAAAAGTTATATCAATATAATGCTGCTGTTTAGGCGCATTGTCATGGTCATAGACATAGAATTTTTTTACTACGTCAAGGTATACTAAAAAAAATGTACAAAATTAATAAAAATAAACAAAAAAAAAAGAAATATCTCTGAAATAAATTTAAAATACATTTGAAAATAGAGACCACTAACACAATAGCTACCAATTACCAACGTAACCTGAGCTAAGCTCTCGTGGTATAGTCAGAAACCGGCAATTAGTTAGACAGCTTGCCAAACAGCTGGCCCGGCCGCTCACTGCCTTGGATGTTTGCCTCGCCCTGAAAGATTAAACCGGGATCACGATCTCCGTGTACTTGCCTATACGATCATTGTGTTGTATCGCTATACACATGTATACTACATGGTAGTTAAGTTGGCTTTGAGGTTGCAATTTCTGAACCGCTTATAGGAGTAGTATTTTAATTTTGAATCTTTTCTACATAAGTTACGAGTTAAGTTTTCACAGTCAGTTATTTCATTTAGGTAGGTAGGTACACCTGCCTGAGATGCATACCTTAAAAGCATAAAATCTAAATAATAAGGCACTATTTAGATTTCTATGCTTAAAAGCGTCCTCTAACTAACGCATTCACTGCCCAGCCTCACGGAGATGGACATCGATTTCTGCGCCTTGGGTCATGGAATTGTTTAAGAAATAGAAAATCTCAAACAAAGAACATCATACACATGCCAAAGTTCATATCTTCGAATTTTGGCAGATTTTCTAACATACATACATAGCTTAGGATTGTCATTATAATAAGTGAGCAGTGAGTTTGCGGAAAACGCATAAAGTTAGGTTGGATTTAACAGCTTGAACTAATTTCGGGAGCTTAACTAGGCTGAGAGTAGTTTTCACGGAAAAGCTCAGGTCGAGATTTTTGGTGAGTTTACTAAAAAAAAACTAGTGTTTTACTACTAACTAATAATAATCATCATCAGTCAATGTTAGTCCACTGCTTCCCCTAATGAGCGCCTTGTCTTCAGACTGACGCATCCAGCATCTGTTTGCAGTCTTTCGCTCGTCATCCCACCTGGTAAACGTAGTGGATGGGCATCCTACACTACGTTTACCGAGTCGTGGTCTCTACTCAATTACACGTTTACCTCAGCGTAGTTGTCAGTTATTTGTGAGATATGGCTGGCCCACTGCCACTTCAGCTTGTGAATTCTAAGATATGTCGATAACTTCAGTTCCCTGTCGGATGTTATTACGAATCCTATCCTTCAGAGAAACTTAGAGCACAGCTCGTTCTTTAGCTTGCTAAACGACATTGAACCTACCGTGAGTATCCACGTCTCAGCTCCGTAGGCTTAATACGTACTAACGTAGAACGCGTTATGGAGGACGAGAATATTTGGCGTAGTTTCTCAAATGCTCTCTCAATCCTCTTGGCTTCTTGGCCTCCGTAAAGGGGCCTCATCCCGGGCCGTTTTGTGAAAAGGATAGGCATATGATTTCGCAGGAGCGGGAGAGAGCAAAACGTATGTGCAAAAATCAAGATTTCTTTCAAGGAGTCTAAGGATCCTTGATTACATATTTAAATAGCAGTAAGACCTCAAAGATCATGGAAATGTTATTTTTTTCGAAAGACCAGCCTTAACTTCAGAATCAGAGACCTAGGATCATTATTATTATTCAAGGCAAGCCTTATGCAAGAACTTCTCTTTGTAAGTTCGTGTAAAAAAATACAATTTGATTATGACGATAGTCTCAACGACGACTCGAAAAGTAATAAAAATTAAACCCCGATAAGCTTCGTTATTATTAAAAAAACCTTGCTACACAAACAGGTAGGTATCAAAGGTAATGCTTCATATTTTGTAATATTATTATTATTAGTATTTTGTAATTGGCTTAAAAAAGTGGTTAAATCCTTCTTTCGATTAATCTACACGGTGCAGACGAAAGCTTTTCTTATATAAACGTATGTGAATCTATTTAACAGTGGTATATATGTGTGGGACAGATGGTGTCGGTACATACTTATCATAAAATATTCTAATAGCACCTTTTTTAGGCGTTTACTAATGGCACTTTCGCATCGCCTGCCAATAAACGGTGGGTCCAAGTTCTGACGGCCGCGACACTCCCTCATCAAACGTGGCTAATCTATTCGATCCCCAGCGCATTTATCTCTTTCTTTTTATTTTGCCTTGTTGCCAGGATAAAAATAAAAAGAACTTTAGACTTAAGAATAATGAAATAACGCAGAGTTAGAAATAATTTTATAATAAGAGTTCTGGTAGTCGTCGATGTAAAGTTGTGCACAGTTACTGTAATCCAAATCACTGTGACAGTGAATTTTTATTTACATCGTCGTTTCTTTTTGAAGAACAAAATGACTGAAAAGAAGCATGAAGGTTACACACCTCGTCCATAGAGGCGAGTAACTCATTAGAATGTGCATGTTGCGTTCTTTATTCAAAAAACTGGAGATTTTATTTTTTGGTATTCAGTTCATTTTATTTATTTTATTGTGGTGCGTGTTATCACCAAGGAACATATAGACCCTAGGCGTTATCACCATAGCAGTTTTAAAAACACATTAGAAAGAATCTTAGTAAATACCATTCACCAACGGTCTTGAAATTTTAGTAAAATTGCTCATTATGAACTCGCTCATTTAAATTATTATCTGATCCAATTATCACAATTTCCACTGGAAGTTTATAATTTTTAAAGGTTTTTGTCCAGCCCTCACAAGCACATAGAACCATTTCAATGTTCTGTTCAACATTATGCATTAGTTATGTAAAACGTGCAACTACTGGTGAGTCCAGCGTTTATTGGAAGGCAAAGGGCGGCGCGTGCCACCATTAGTCCTCGGTCCTCTGAAAAAGTGTCTCTCACTGAAACATAGCGCTTTTCAATTGCCGAATGTATTTTATTCGGATCCCATCGATCTAAGACGCACGATGTGAATGGAGTGTCTCGCGAGGCGATAAATCACCGCGTCCACGATACGTTTAATGAAAAGATCTTTCAACTTGAAACCTGTTTTATTGGTATTGAGCTCGGCGTTTGTTCAGTTCAAAAGGAATCGCTGTAATAGGCATATACCTATCGGTAAATGAAAGGTACTTAACACTTGATAAGGACGGAAATAAATTCTATTGAGTTTGGGAATGAACTCTTCGAAAGGGAAAAGGTGCTGGCTGACACGCATAAAGAAAGATTTTGATTTTTATGAAAATGTTTGATGTGTAAGAATAGAACTCTACTTACTTTGTTCGAATAAAGAAAACGTTTCAACTGATTCCCAATCCGATATTAGAAACATATTAATAGGATCCATTACTGAGATTGTGTATATCTTGTTACAGAGGTTGAAATGCTAAGGAAAAGAAGAGAGCATTTTTGGAGCTAATTTGAATATGACGAGGATGCGGAAGACCGCTGTTGTTTTGGAGGAGGGGCGGGCAGTTTGCCGGCGCGACGTGACGTGACGTGACGTGACGCGTGTCAGCCCTGCGCGTGCAATATGGCATCGCAACTCGCTGCCATTTTACTATGGCTAAGTGGAAGTAAGTAAGGTTCGTCCACATGTTAGCCGAGTCGAAGCGAGTTGGACTTGTACAAGCTGTCAACTTTGTCGTCACGAAAGAGGTTTGCGATAACTTGGCTTACATGTGGACGTCCCGTAAAGAATGAATTTATACCTTTATACTTATCCTTAGCTTTAAAATAAACCTCATTATTGATTGGTTTAATGATACTTAGAAAAGGTAGTCATAAAATTCACCAACGGTCTTAAAAAACGCCACTTTAATCAAGATCGATAAAGCTTGGCCTGTGCAAATAAAAGGAACCGCTTTTGAAATGCAAATTTTATTTATGGTAGCTAAACAGAATCAATACAAACATATTTTCAATTAGATTCAAACTCTTAGAATAACTGTGCTGAGTGGATGAATTATTAAAATCACTCCGGATACAATCGAGTTTTCGAATCCAATCCCTTAAGTAAAGCTGATTATTGGAATCCTCCGAAGACCGGATGGTTCTCGAAAATTCTCTAAAGCACCAATCTCTCTCGGCATGGGCAGATCGCTCAAATTATTGGTTCGGAACACGACCATTCATTTATTATAGATGGCGCGGGCAGGGCAGTGCACGCTCGTAACTCGCCCTCGTACATCACACTCTCATAGCGACTATCAGAAACTTTTGCTAGATTATTCACTCCTTTGACGTTTATGACCAACCGAGAAATGTATATGGAAATTAAGTTACAAGGCAACGGCGGCGGTTTGGTTGATGAGACGGGAAGTTCCACCCCATAAACTTATTTTTAGGAATAAATTTATTACTAAAAGGGTTGAAGCCGGAATGCGAGTGTCATTCTTTTCAACTTTTGTAATGGAGTAAGATTATTTACAGTTAGTGCTAAAATTAGAACATTTATTACACAAGAAAAACTCGTCACATTTTTACCGGTTTCATTTACAGCTAGTCCAATCATATCCAACTAAAATAACTACATGTTTTTACATTAAAATCAACAACAAAGCAGGTTAAAATTTATAGTCTTGCAAATCGAAAATTAAGCTCTTGTTTACCGCAAAAAGCGTGCGGTAACGAAAACAGGTTGTTTTGAAAACAAATACCTACACATTTTATTTCCATGCAAACAGCTACCTACCTAGCCCCGAAATGAGTTTTGTAAATATTACAGATGAAATATTACGATTTGGCTGCTACTGTAAATTGAATTCGGTTACATCGTAATGAGTTTATGTCGACCGAAATTGCGTATTGGCTTGATCTTGAATTCGATCACGTACCGCTCACTTGATTTATGTATTCCGACCACCTTTGCAAGGCTAAGATTTGATTACCAGGAACGGACCAACTTGCAACCACTACCAATTCAATCACAAAGTTGGGCGTAGATATTTAGAGGAAATAAAACTACTTTAAATTCTGCTAAACTACAATTCCCTCCACTGTTGCAATTAATGATGGAAACTCGTAAAGAGAGGTAATAAACTAACAACGCTTTTCTTATTCGAGTCGGGGAAACTAACGCCCTCAAAAGAAAGCTCTCTAATACTTTTAACCTACCTAGTTTCGGTCTGAAAACAAGATGAACTGTCATAAAACTGAATGGTTAAATAAAGTAGAAACTGCTGTCAGGAGACAATGGCGGTTAGAAGAAACTGTTGTTATGACCACTTAGCACTAGGGGCTGGTAATTGATGGTAATTACCACTCTTTGATTCATTTCATTATATTGTTTTAGGCGTCCTAGGCCTTCGAGACATACAGCTGAACGTCCCCGAGGCGGTTGGCGTCGGCGCCAGTGCGACACTCGGATGCCGCTGGGCGCTTGAAACAGGCGAAGCCCTATACACCGTGAAGTGGTACCACGGGGCACAGGAATTCTTCCGCTTCGTGCCCAAAGAACTGCCCAATACTAGGGTCTTTTCTCAGACTGGAATAAGTGTGGATGTAAGTTCTGTTTTTCCTTTTTTATGTAATCTAGATTTCAAATTTAATTTATTTACATCCACGTGATACCTTAATATTGTATACACCAATAGAACTAAAAAATGTGCCCTACCTACCCACACTAAAACCTAACCACTTTGAATTTATAAACATTACGCCAACATAATAATAACAGAATACAATCTGGAGCATGCTAGAGGCAAGAAAACAAATTAAAATGTGAGAAAACTGCATTAGCAACTCATCAAGTTGTTAAACAAAGTAAATGTGGGTATAAAAAGAAAACTCCGTTATTTTCCTAGGCTACGCAGCTCACTAACGGCGCAACTATAAACAACGTCATAACAGTGATTATAATAGGTCAATGGCTTTGCGACATCTTGCTGCTTCGTTAAACTGCCTTTGTATCTAGCCATGAAAAAAATCACTTAAGTCTCGTACGTAGCGCGGTTAAACCTTTAGCTGTTGGCACGCCGCCACAAGCAAACTATAACACTGTGCCAAAATAATACATTAAAAACCCTTTTAGAGAATAACGAATGCTGAAAGTTTTCATCGAGACGGCATCGGCATCGGATGAATTCGGGTGTAAATCTCGGCGCACTCAAATGTGTGGTGGTGGATGCAGGCCCTTCAAAATCGGGTCAGACGCCACTCGCGCAGCGCCGGAATGATTTAGTTTGGCGTTCGCTCAAAGTGGACTGACTTTCTGTAAGATGGATCGAAGCTTTTAGCTCAATTTGACTCCAGCAGCTGCTTACGGCGAGGCGCACACGGTGCTGTAATGGGATTACTCGCCGAATCGGATATAAATTACGCATGAGCACATTCCATACCTCTCCAGCTGAAATCAATGATGGACGTGGGTTCGGGACACTTCTATTTTCCGATATTTTTGTTACCTACTTTATCTGTCCGTTTTCATATTTCAACAATATGTTACTGAATAGAAATACTTTTTATGTAGGTCCCAGTACCTACATAATTCATAAGCTGTGTCGGTTATAGGACAGTTTGATAGGTCCATAAGATTAGTTTCGAATATGTTTTTTATGCGTATACTTTTGAAACTATAGAACGACTCAGAAATTTTCCAAACAAGTTGATTTGTTGAGTGTGAGACTCTTACTTGCAAATCTTGTAAATGCTACCTGTTCTACCACTACCTATAGGGTATGTGCATAGATTTTTTTATCGATTTATTAATGTTATGTACATTACCAAAAAAAAATATAAAACCCTCAATTTCTTAAATTTTTAAGGAAAATTTAAAGCTTTCAATTTCGGATAACAAAAACGCTCCTGTTTTTCTGCGACGTCTGCTTTCAGTTTGTCTATACAAAGTGCTTTGGTTTCTTTGTTGATTTTTCAACAAAATGAAATTAGAAACAAATAAATGATAAAAAGCCATTATGTTTGTTGTTTGTTTGTTATGTCAAATAAATAATTTTCTTTCTTTAGAAAGAAATATTCCGAAGATAGCTTCATGACAATACGGTAAATGGTGACGTCGCGTTTAGACATTTTGCGATTGGGTCTTAAAATAATGTACTTTTCATTGATTAAATTTCACAATCTAACATAAAAAATAAATATGCTGCTATATTTTTATATCAAAAGAGAATAAAAATAAAACCATATTACAACTTTTTTGAAGTCACATGCATACCTATGTATATGTATATCCTAATACGGACACCATTTAGGTATTGCTCTGTTTACTATAAATGTTTTTTTTATTTAAATTTAACTTAGGTCTGATTTTGCGGTCAGGAAACGGGTAGGTCTTTTATAATAACTCTGGCATTTAACTCTGACGACCCCAGTGGCGCAGCGGGCGAGAGTCTGCCTGCGACGCAAGAGGTTGCGGGTTCGATCCCCGCCTCGGAACAAATTTGCGTACGATCTGCAGAAATTTGTTCCGTTGGTCTGGGTGTTTTCTATGTATAATAAAAAAATATCTATCTATGTAATGTATAATATTACGTATATCAGTTATCTAGTACCCATAACACAAGCTCTGCTTACCTTGGGGCTAGATAATGCTATGTGAATTGTCCAGCATTATTTATTTATTTATTTTTGCATGCATTCAATTCAAAGGCACTGGTTAACTGTGCGTATGTGAAACCATAATTGCTAGAACTCGAATAAGTGCAATCGAGCGCGACTGACAGAATACATTTTACTTTTCAAGGCACAAATTCAACTGGAATGTCCGCATGTTTAACACCAGTAGGTATTCCAGGTATTACCAACTGTAGCCGGGGGATTTTCAGGAAAATCATTTTTTGTTTGATTTTCAAGGCACTTAATTTTTTAATTAGACATGTGGGTGGGTTATGCTAAATATAGATTTAATTTGTAATTTATTGGAACTGGAGAGAACTTCATCGATTTAATGTTTATGAAGTTACTCAATTATGTGTACATATAATATGGACACGTATTTTTGAGCTCTATGAGAATAACTCAGCAACAAAAACCTTGTACAACAAGGGCTACAAATGACAAGTCAATCATCACGTTGGCGATCGAAAAAACCTTTGGAATCAAAGGAACTCAAACATGGAAATTCGTAGCTTCGAAGACAGTTAAGATGTAAACAACTTGTTTACATGTTAACTGTCTTGTTGTACAAGGTTTTTGTTGCTGAGTTATTCTCATAGAGCTCAAAAATACGTGTCCATATTATATATACACATAATTGAGTAACTTCATAAACATTAAATCGATGAAGTTCTCTCCAGTTCCAATAAATTACAAATTAAATCTATATTTAGCATAACCCACCCACATGTCTAATTAAAAAATTAAGTGCCTTGAAAATCAAACATAAAATGATTTTCCTGAAAATCCCCCGGCTACAGTTGGTGGGTTATGTAATAGGTACTCTAGGAACTTCGTGGAGTTGTTCACAGTATGTTGATCTCTGAGACGTCTTCATGAGCTACTTACTAGGTAGTGCCGTGGTGTGTAGTGGGAATCAATACTAAGGATACGATCTTCCTCCACTAGAAACATCCATACCTACTATTATTTTAAATACGAAAGTAACTCCGTCCGTCCATCAGACTAGGTAAACGACTGAATAAAAGGTTTTTAGTTGGGGATTTAATCCCGGGCTACTTTTCTTTTACGAAAAAAACGTACAATTCTGAAGATGTTCTTAATTTAAATGTCTCTTATTTTATGTATAGATTTTAGAATATTTTCTCAATTGGCAGGTCTCCCGGTCCGGTGCCCAGCAGGTGGTGCTCCGCGGCGCGACGCGCGGCCTCAGTGGAAGATACCGCTGCGAGGTCTCCGCCGACGCCCCATACTTCCACACAGTTTACAAAAGCGCCTACATGAGGGTAGTTGGTGAGTCCGCAACTATATTATGCTTCAAAATAATGTAGTTCTAGTTCGGGATCACTCACTGATAGGAAAAGGTTCCTGTCGCTTCTGGTATCCTCCACTATCCTGTGGATCTTGTTCTGCGGCTGTCTCGGTTTCTTATCGTTACGGTTACGGTATCTCTTTCGCACCAGCTAGATATCAGCACATTTTGATTTTCTCCATTTCGCTCTGTCTACAATATTATCTTTAGCCGAATTTACAATAGAACATTGTACACCTAGGCGAGAACGTTCCTGATACCTATCGAATCGAGTGTGTCATTTGGGTCGGTTGTCATCTTCTTCCAAGTGATACTTAGTGCTTTATACTACAATACGAGAAAAATCTTCAAAATCACACGTGTAAATTGAAAATGTAAACTCGAATTATTCTGAAAATCGTACGTAATATATACCCGCGTACGATTTTCACATGGTTCTTTTTAAATTATTGTTCCGAATAGTATGGAAGAGGCCAAAATATGGCGGATTCGAAGTAAAAACTTTTTGTCGTTTTAACTAATAAGAGAATACCCATAGCTACCGGCTACTATTTAAAAAAAATAACACGTAAAAATGAATTCCTTTTACACTTTTCTCAAGTGGAATGCTATATAGCTTTCCGTTCCGCTTTTTAGTATGCTTGAAATGACGAACTTTCTAGGTTTTATTTGGAACAGGAGTAACCTACTTTCTGAGTAAGTGTAGTAAAGGTAAACTTGTTTTTATATTGGCCTGTTCTATACCTTTGCTATCCAATATGTAGAGCAAAGGCAATCCTTATTTTCATGCGCCGTACCGACAATTCGCAAGTAAATCTGTCTGTCAGTCTGTTACCTATTCATGCCTAAACGGCTGAACAGATCTTAATAAAATTTGAAAGGTAGGTACATAGTATCCTGGGGACGGACATAGGCTACTTGAAAATTACGTACGAAGCCGCGGGTAGTATCTAGTAAGTTATAATAATAAACTGTGCGTGAAAAAGAGAAGTACAAGCTAAAAAGTGTAAAAAATTGACTCGATTTATACCAACGTGACTGAATAATAAGGATTTCGAAAATTTTAGGCGACATTGGTTTTTTAATTCCATTTGCTGTCCATAATATATTCCATCCAATCCAGAGGCCTTAGTCTGAGTTAATACAAAAAAACATTAGAAAATGTAATCGAGAACAATTTATGTCTTCCACTAAAAAGGCGAATTAGAGTAGACGCAAACGAATGTAGCCAAAGAATGCGATAAGTCTCATTTTCCTATTCGTATTAGTGCTATTCGTGAAAGCACTGATGTTGTTGTAATTATGTTTGTCAACTCACACGGTAGGGGCGCTAAATGTATAGGACGGATTCGAATTTCGATTCAAGTATTCGAAAGATAATGCGTACCTACAAGTCTTACTAGGGCCTCAGATTAAGGAGAATAGAATATTATTTATTACGACAGACACATAATTAAATAAAAATACTCAAAACTAAACATGGAGGTTTATAAACCAAATCACATAATTGGTGTAGGCGTCAGATCATATAAGCAGTTTAAAGTATAAAATTTGACGTGTCTATGTGCTTATTTTGTAAGCCTAAAGAAAAAAAGTTATAAAAGTTTAAGACTTTGTAGAAGTATGACTTATTTTTTATTTAGAGTGTCTAAAAACATTTTGCAGTAGTTTCTCAGAATCAGTCATCATGCCTATTGTATTTAAATCGGTCAAAAAATCTCAGAGGTCCGATTTTTTTAATTGAACTTTTGAGATGAGCTAGTCTCATCAGTCAAATCATCGGACTAAATAATCGGACGACTATGATACCTCAACAAATACTTAGTCTGTAAATGCAGTAGGGTCGTAATATTTGGTAAAGTAATTTTGATCGTCCAATAAAATCCAGTAAGATAAGGAAGTAAACCTTACCTTCCGATATAATACCGAGTTTAAAGTGACACTTTCTTGTTAGGTACTGCCCTATATCCCACGATAAGCTTCACGATGTAATCTCCAAAGTTCTCGAGGGTTCGAGAGATTTTATCCGTACTTTAAGTACAGGGTGTGCTAGTATAAATCGAAACCTACTTGAGATTCAAAAACAAATTAACAACAAACAAATTTATGTCGTAATTTACTAATAACCTCAACAGCTTATAGTGGTCCACTGCTGGACGCAGGCCTCCCTCTGGTTTTTTTAATCTCGTGAGGGTTAATGCTTATAATACCCACGCTGGGCATGTGGGTTGGGGGCCGTAGTTCGGTGGTAGATGTATTCTGCAATAGGCGCTGCCCCGCTTCCTGGTGTATTTCTATTAATCGCTTCTTACGACACCCACGGGAAGAGTTGGGCCGGTGCAAATTCTAAGCCGGCACCACACGGCTTCTTGTAGACAATCTGTGACAATCTTCTATTGAGTGCCACCACAACTCAAGGAAAAAATAAATAAATAATGCTGGACAATTCACACAGCATTATCTAGCCCCAAGTTAAGCAGAGCTTGTGTTAAAAAATGCGATGCGATTCAATCTTCTAGGTGTACCCATAGAATCCGTAGTTTATAGGATGAGAGTTCCTGAAAATTTACTATGGTTAGATATTTTTGGCGTTACGTTTACAACATAACCCGTTCGGAGTAAAAAACCTCTGTCGAGCAAAAGTTCTATGACCCATACGAATAATTTGGGTTAATTGGGACAAGGACGAGACAAAATTAGGTTTAATCTTTGCCCCATTTTTGTAAAACTGCTTTTTGCTTTATCCTCCGAAAAATTGTTAAAAGAAGGGTGGGTTCGACCAAAGTAGTATAAATCTTATCCTGAGATTAAAAGCGGACTTTAGGTACTCTAGTTTCTAAACCTTGCATTTTACCAAACCTTATTCCAAGAATACTATTTATTACTATAGCTATTTATCCGAGAGTATATAACTAAAATAAATAAATATTTAGCTTTTATGCTTTTATATACATAGTGATTACAACTGTTTGTTCTCTAAATAAAATAAAATAAAAATAAAATATTGCTGGACAATCCACACAGCATCATCTAGCCCCAAGCTAAGCAGAGCTTGTGTTATGGGTAGATACTAGATAAGATAACTGATACATAATATTTTAATTACATAGATAGATAATTTGTATTATATATAGAAAATACCCAGATCACTCGGAACAAATATTTGCACATCGTACAAACATTTGTCACAAGGCGGGAATGGAACCTGCATCCTCTTGGACCTTCACCCGCCGCGCCACAGAGGTCGTCTTTTTCCGCCAAAATCCATGAAGTAAACAACTTATCAGACAGTTTTTTCAATGACTCCTATAACCCTGTAAAATTAAGTACCTAGGCAAATAATCTTGTATCACAAATTGTGAAACAATTGTATTTTCATATTAGTTGGCTAATATATTCTTTTACTATTTAATAACCTTACAGTAACAATATTTAGTATTGTGTACTCGAAGCTTGGCATGGAAAAACGAAAATTATGCTATCTACGAGTATATACAAAGAATAAAATTATACTAGGGTTATTTACTATCGTATTTCGAAGAAGTAAGGTGACTTTAGAGAGACGCGAGCGCAAAAAGACGTTACAGAACGTAAATGTTCTTAAACGCCTCCCAATTTCATATTCACGATCCATATCTTCGACTAACCCGCTTAGTTTACGAAACAAGTTATAACAGATCTTACCACACCTGCGTACGGACAGTTCTTCAATAACCATAAATTACCCCCGATAAACCTTAATCAAACCTCCCTTGTGTTCGATTTGCGCATTTATTGCTTAACAATAGTTGTGATTTACGGCTTAGTCGGGACCAGCTTGTTTGTTTGTATGGTGATTGCTGTTAAGATTCAATATTGTCTTGATTATCTTGTCCAACTTCCGTTATTTGATTCTGATGAACTGAAGTTCTGACCACATAGTTGGACTGATGTTTGAGTTAAGTTAGATCGCTTTCTTTGATAAAAGAATGAATTAGAAATCTGCTTTTGGCCTACACTGAAAACCAGCGCTGGGAAGACACACATGGTCTACCCACTCTCTAACGCTGAGTATGGGCCATATTTGTATTGACTAAGTATAGGATTCATTTAAGTAGTTAAGTTAGTTAATTGTGTTGTGTAGTTTTAAGGCAAATAAAATTATTTTATTTCTTCTCTTTCTTTCTTTAAATCACGCGATATAATATCTAATAATTCGCACGCTTATCGTCCACTCAACTATTTTCATAAGCAGGTCGTTAAATACATACAGTGTGGAAATTAAACTCAGGCCCTGGAGGGAAACTACTTAAAATCCTTAAGCTAGCTCATTTTACTTAAAGGAGACATTCCTTTATTTTTAAAAAGAAACAAATCTGCATTAAAATATTTTTTTAAACTCGCTTGCTTCGCCCGGGACTCGAACCAACTAAAATTTAAAAAAATAAACACTCTTTATTTTATTATACTAATCGGTAGTATTAATATTCAGGATAAAGTTTCTCTAAAAAATATTTGGTTACTGTTCACTTTTAACAAGTAAAAGACACGTAACAGTTCTGTTATCTCTCCAACACAACACGATTAGATGGCCTGCAAGAAGTCCAGACCTGACGCCCATGGACTTCTTTTTATGGGGTCATGTAAAAAATGTTGTTTATGAAACTTGCTATGAAACCGTTCAAGAGCTAAGGATTGCGGTAGAAAATGTTATCAGGGGCATACACCACAACACTTTGCTGAAGGCTACAAGAAATGAATTTCAACGGCGACTAATGTTGTGTAGCCGGAACGACGGGGCTCATTTCGAACAATTTATCAGTTAAATAATTTAAGTGTTACAAAATTGATAGTAAAATAAAGTTGATGTTAGATTTAACGATTATTTTTATTTTTAAGACCAAATGTTTGTTACAGAAACTTTATCCTGAATATTAATACTACCGATTAGTATAATAAAATAAAGAGTGTTTATTTTTTTAAATTTTAGTTGGTTCGAGTCCCGGGCGAAGCAAGCGAGTTTAAAAAAATATTTTAATGCAGATTTGTTTCTTTTTAAAAATAAAGGAATGTCTCCTTTAAGTAAAATGAGCTAGCTTAAGGATTTTAAGTAGTTTCCCTCCAGGGCCTGAGTTTAATTTCCACACTGTATATTATACCTACAGGGTTATTGGTAATACACTGATACTGTATCTACCCATCATCACGATCACGTTCGTAAAGACGCTAGGTCTTATTTTTAGAGTTCCGTACCTCAATAGGAAAAAATGGAACCCTTACAGGATCACTTTGTTGTCCATCTGTCCGTCTGTCAAGCCTCTATCGCCTATCGAGTATATATATTTGAAATTAACTTCAAATACTCAAGTCCATAACCACTTGGAGCCGTAATATAAGTCAACGCGATCAAAAGTTACAGTCGTTTATGCCCAATTTTTTTAAATTTGCAAGGAAATCACATGCACACAAAACCTATAGGGTGCTTCCCGTTGATTAGAATCATGAAACTTGGCTAGAACCAAGGTCTTATAGCACAAATAAAGGAAACAATAAAAAAACGTAAGCTTGAAAAAAAATTAAATCTATAGGGTACCTAACTCCTTCCCATTGACCTAGATTCACGATATTTGGTAAGAAACAAGGTCGTATAATTAAACGAAACCCTTTGTTTGCAAGTCTATTTATTTATTTATTATTTATTTATTTACAAGATTTTAGGAAAACTTACAGCTAGGACTCTACACTTAGTTAGTTAGAAGTCTGCACTTGACATTTTATTTTCTTGTAAAGGACTTTTGATACATATAAAAGAACTACGTTTATTCGGTACCGATCTTTTACTCCCACACTCACTGATAAATCAGGGCAGAGTAATTTTTAAAGTCCGGTTGTCAAAATAAACCTTACTAAGGAACGATCATTGGATGAAGAATGAAGACCTGGCGTCTTTACAAGCGTGTTTGTGATGATGAACAGAAACTGCAGATCATGCAGTGTCAGTGAAATACTCATCATCATTGTTATTTGGATTAAACTAAAATAAATCTAAGTTTGTGAACATCTTTAAATGGTTTTCGATGTTCAATTAAGATAAATTGATATAAATCGGATATGTGCGTCTGCTGGACTGTGGTTGGCTGACAGGTATTTGGAGCCCGTCCATATGTAAGCCAGCAGAGTTATATATGGCCCGGTCCGAATGTTTGTCAAACGAAAACTTACTTTGTGGAGGATTTCTACAAAAGAGGTGAATTTTACCTGTTTTGTTTTAGGTAGACAGGTTTAACGTATCTGATATGGTTGCTACAATGGTTTTTTTGTTGTTGTTACTACGCATTTGCTCCCTTTGGAGACGAGACCCTAGGTCCGCGGGGTACCGAGGCTCTCCAGGTTTAAAAAAAATTATATGAGCGTCTGGTCGAAGCGACGCGTGACCCTAGAGCTGGTGAGTATTTGGCACAGCGCATCAGCATCGCCATACAGCGGGGCAATGCAGCCAGTGTCTTGGGCACGCTTCCGACTGGTATTGATATGGATCTGTTGAGCTACCTGTAGATTGTTTGCAACAGTTTGCAGATAGCTCAATTGTTTCTATTGTAAATACTAGTATTAATTTAATTCTATTATTTGATTGTAACTTTTTTTTCGGAACAAGTAAAGTTTCGCATGTTTTTAATGCAAAGCGTGTGAGCGACATATGAAATATCCCTATGATGATGTGATATTATAGTTTGAAGAATTCATTATAAATGTAGGCGGGTAAGCTACGAACCTTATTTGTGTCGGAAGTACTTCATCCCTTACGTGGGACTTCTTCAGTGAGTAAAAGGGTTCTTCGCTAGCCCGATTAAATTCAAAATGATTATGTACATGATGTGTGTTTGTAGCGTATTTTCATCTTTGTTATTGCAATTAATGCTTAAAAGATGTTTCGAAAAGTAGGACGAATTTCACATGACAGAAGTGACGCGCGTAGCGTACGTCGTAGCTGATCTACGGCGTAGCACTTACAAATCTAACAAACAATGATTCAATGTTGAAGATGATTGATTTTGTTAAACATCAATAGTAGGCGCAATGTCATTATGTCATACTGAGTACGTAAACTAAACGGTGTCAACTGTCATCAGTAACATCAGCGCATTTACTTAGGTGCGTGTGCGTACACATGACTACTGAGCATTAAGGCGCCCACTGTGTACAGCGTTTTCGTTATATTACGCGTGTAAAATATAAATTGTAAATGGCATTTTGGCACTTGTCAATTTAAACAAAAATTGTGGATTTAAAAAACAATTTAAAAAAGAGTGTCTTAAAATTATCTTAAGTATGTAAATATAAAATCAGGTCATCATCATCATCAGCATATCCACTGCTGGACATAGGCCTCCCCTAATGAGCGCCATAGCGCCCTGTCTTCAGATCCAGGGTCAGTTGTTGGTGGCAGCCTGAGGTAGCCCGGTGATTCCTAGCACCCCCTGCCCCGCCGTTACCATGGCCGCTGCCATGGCCAGAAATAGCGAGGCGGCCGGGAACTGGGCGCCATTTTTTGGTTCCTTGCATCATTGGGGGGTAATGTCTATAATCCCCACGCTGGGCATGCGGGTTGGGGATCGCAGTTCAGTAGTCGAATTGTTCTGCAGGGGGCGCTGCTGCCCACCCCCCGGTTTGTGTCCCTTAGTCGCCTCTTACGACACCCACGGGAAGAGTTGGGGTGGTTACTATCCTATAGGCCGGCACCACACGGCAATCCGGCACCCCGTGACGTCGGTCAGCACCCGGCTTAAAAGTAAGAAACATAGCCCATTGAATTCAGTGCGGTAATTTTCCTGTACAAGCCAGCAGTAAGCAATCAAAAGTCGAGCATCTAGCTAGAGGATGTTTAATTTGCGAAGAGATGCTTTTAGCAAAATCTTAATTGACGAATTAAATAAACACTGAGGTAGGTTCTGAGGTACTTGCGTGCAAATTAAACGAGGTGCTGCAAACTCCCTGTATTCCCATTAAGTAAAATTGGCAAAAAGCGACAGAACCGGAATGTAAACACTTAAAACTTTGCTCGACAGAGTTTCTCCGCTTGCTTGTAATAGAGGGTACTGCTGCCAAACAAAAGCGGCCGAGCAAGTTCCAACCGACATTTTCTACGTTCAGCATTTTAACAGTATTTTAAAATCCAAGCTTAAATAGAACAGCAGTTATGGGAGATGAATGAATATGCAACGATGAATCGACTTTCACATCGCCAAACACAAAATGCTTAACCATCTTAAATGTCTTTTTGCCCGGGATGACCTATTTCTATTTACCTACCGTTTTATTTCACTGCAGCTTTAATAAGGAGCAACCTACATAGAGAGTGGTTTATTTTAGTTTTAATTTTGGGTAGTAATTTAATGAATTTACGTACCTACCATAGCTTGAGATGAGAGATATGTTGTTGCAAAATGCCCGCACAATAATGCAGACCCGCTCTAAATAAATACAGGGGTTTAGGTAAATTGTGCCATTAAAGACTGTAGTGTGAAGGCAATAGAAGCACTTTAGCAAAATGGCTTGTCCCTGCTCCAAACGAGACCGTGATGTTTCTCAGAATTATTTACGTTTGAGAACTTGTACCTACCCATTAGCTACCTTGTTTTACAGCTTTTCAGGGAAAATCTCCAATTGGTATAGGGCAAGGCTGACCAATAAATTTTCCAGGTGAGCAAAATTTATTTATAGACCCTATAGGTACAGATTTTATAAGTAGGAATAATATTGCCATGCTGCAGTACCTACCAGATGATATGCTAATCCGCAGTTTGTTATCATAAATGTGACAGAAAAAGGAGATAAATTAGCGATTTTCTTAGCATTTTCAAGTTATTACTCTATTTGCTCTCATTACACGTAATAAATGTTAATGAATGTCTGGTGCCTAATGCTTACTCTCTACATTTAAAGCTACTTATATCTACTAAAACGAAGGTAAATTAACATAGTCTAAAATTACAGAAATTTTGAATCCATTTGGTATTCAAATGTGTCTTTTAGGTACGTATGTTACAAGTTATTTTAGGATAACCAGGGATTAAGCTTTTAACGCAGCTGGACTTCAAAGGGCAAATTGCGATTCCAGCTTTCAACGGTAAATGCTCGTTAGGGTAATCTATGTCGTACCACACAACGATCATTCAAAGCCCGCAATCGAGTTTTGTTATCGAGGATTCGGATTCGGATTCCGATAAAAGCAATCGACCTAAACTCCCAGAACCGCCAGACAACAGCACAAAGTGCGAACTCTCAAAGACTGTCGGTGAGATAACGAGCTCCGTGGTCACCTGCCGGAATGCCGCTGACTGGTCGGAACTAGCGGATGCATTTACATTTCAATACAAAGGTATAATTTTTTAGACGACGAAATAAATTCCTCTGCACAATAGAAGAGGAAAGAAGCCAACGCGAAAAGTCATTTCCTGCTACGTTTCGCCTCGACAGTAACTTGCTTTTTTATTGCCTTTAATCTCTTTGAAAAGAACGGAAGGTAGGTCTCGGTTTTGTTTAAACTAACTTCCTTTTAATCAACATTAAATTAAACTGATTCGTAGAGTAAGATAGCTGAGTAAGAGAGATTTGTTTGTTTTGGCAGAGCTTCCGCCGGCGGCTCCGTTGGTTCGCGCGCAAAAGAGCTGGTACTCGGTGGGCGACATGCTTCGGGCTAATTGCTCGTCGTTACCCGCGGATCCGCCTGCCAACCTCACGTGGCTACTCAATGGACAAGAGGTATGTTTCACTTTTTACCGACCTCAATTTTTTAAGCGAGTTTAATTTGACGATTCTTTGAATCTTCAATGAGAAAAGATGTTGTTAAAATGCAGTTGAATCAAACAGAATTCCAACATATACTGCTAATATCTCAATAAGTACCTAATTATTGAGTTGTTACAGTGAATGTTCCAAAGTTAGCTCCTCATTCCATAACTCATAACTTATATACCTATACATATAAGAATATAATCTCACATGTTTAATAACAGCTTATTGAAAAATATTCAATTTCGCATCAAGAGCGGCGCGATCACGGCACTCAATATTGGAAATGATTTCCTCAGGTGAAAGGGCTCGACATTCCGGTCCGAGACGCGCACCCTCAAAGCAAACCTGTGATAAGCGACACATCGCTAGAAGATGCAAATAGAATTATATTCAGCCCGTGGGAAGCAATCTCAGGGTTCGAGGAGACGGTGACCGACAACGTAATAGACATTCCGGGCAATATTGCCGGAATAGGGGGCATTCCGGACGGAGATAGCAATCGGAAAAACAAGGATGGGACTACCCACCCGCCAGCTCTAGAGCAAATAGCAAATAAATTGAACATTAGTACTGAAGAGGAGAAATCCAATAAATCATCTGCGTTCAGTCAGCTCGTTATGAGGGTACAGTCGCTACATTTTAGAAAAGTGAGTGCTTGTGCTTTATGTCAGTCCGGGTCTTTATTTGTGGACCATTTTCATTTATCAGTATTAGCATTTATTAGTATTTTGTGATCTCAAACGAGAGAAAAAGTGTGTATACGTTTCTAAGACATAGAATGGTCCACAATTAACGGCTGTTACAGGACTACATTTACATCATACAGAAATTTTTAAGGTATACAGCGCCAAACGTTGATTTCCATTCGGGAAACCACTCGAAACTCTGAATAAATCAACTTTTGGGCGCCGCAAGTTCACCATTGACAACGAGAGAGTAAAATGTACAAAATCTCTTTGTGACGCCATTCGTTTGTAGTGTCCCAATACAGGAGCGATATTTCAAAGAATATTTCCAATTTAACTTTTTAAAGCCCGACCGAGCTCAATACTTAAGCACTTTGATTCCGGGCGACATGGCCCTACTTCGCGCACAATGGCGTCTTATTGAATAGATTCGGTGCCATACAACCAATCGTATAATGTCTAGGGTTACTGAACCCTCTAAGCAGTTCCTTTTTCTATCTAACAAATAATGTTAATTCTATTCAGCCCACGCTCTCGCTATAGTTTTCCTGTGGGTACTATTAGGTAAGCTGCAAAAGTAGTAGTTCAGCAGTTCTTTTTTGAAAGAAAAGTCGTTGTAAATGGGCGGAATTTGTATCCATCCATTAATTTAGTTCACTACACACATACGAGATCAGACAATTAAGTTCTAAATACGCATTTGTGTCACTTATTCGAAGTATTGTTGCTATGGCTGTGGCCTTTTTGTAGTCGTATACAAAAAAGTATTTTATGGATTTGTTCGAAGGACATTTAAGTGACGCTTTGAGTTTTAGCTCAAACTCAATCAATTTGTTTCGTGGAACTCGTTAAAGGAGCTAAAACATGAGTCGGTTCTATATACTTTTTTAAATTTTCTTGAAAAGTTAAAGCTTTTGCTTTGTTACATAGATACCAATTTTGCCACTTTGCCTTGCAACTGTCCAAACCGAAACACCAAACTAGGTCAAATAAAGAAATATCTTATCTGTGGATAAAAAATCCTGATATTCAGTTAGTGAATTGAATTTTTGAGAATTGGATTTGCCGAGAGCGTATCGTGCTCTAGTTTTATTTTATCAAATTGACTGTCAACCTGCAGTGCGTGAAAAGCAATTTACATAACTGCAACGTTACGTCAGTGAATAATAGAAGAACTGTGGGGCTAAAAAATACCTATCATAAAAATATTCCACGTAGTACGTAATTTCTTTTGAGAACATCTCAACCAAATTACTTGAATTAGTTTAAAAATTGTATGTTAAAATAGGTTAATCTATTATCTAATCTATTCCGTGGTCATCATAATAATTCTATTACTTGCATATTAAGTAAAGTTACTAGAGTAATTAAGTTCTAAACGTTGAATTTAAATGTTCAAAATAACAGTTAAGAAAAATCTTTAACTCCCAGAGGCTACAGGATAAATGATTAATTTCATTTAGGATTCATTAAAATAAATAATGGTGGACAGCCCTCCAGCATTATCTAAATCCCTCAAGTATCCCTAAAGTAAGTAGATTTGTGTTATTAGTATTACACAGATAGCTAATATACTTATTAGACAACATATTATATAGCTATTTTTATCATACATAGAAAACACCCAGAACTCATGATACAAGCATCTACAAAGCGTAGGTACAAACATTTTATCTGATCGTTTGGAATTGAACCCGCAACCTCCGGGTCTTGCAGGTGGACCTTCGCCTGCCACTGGATCGGAATCGGAGCATACGTGGCGTCACGTCGGTATTTACAATATGCCGATAGGGTGCGTCTCCTGTTCTCAGATTTCACATGGTCTATTTAGGAACGTTCAAAGCACTCGATTTTGCCGATGTCGTCATCCACTACAGTTAATAGTGTTGCAAATGACGATATCGGCAGAGACACCTGTCTCTGGTATCGATACTGATGCTAGAACAATTGATCGATATATGCCGATACCGGCAGATATGCCGACACGCTGAACCATACAAAGCAATAAATCCTCATGCTCCGTAGGTTCCAATACCGCTCCAGTAGATGCGTAAGTAAAGAATACTCATAAGAAATGAAATAAGTTTCCAAAAATTTTCGACTTCTTTTTCGGGTCCTGCCGATGCCGAAAATTTTTAGGAAGTTATTTCATTTCTTGGAGATACCCAGAGTGCAGGGACGCACTATAACAAAATACTTACTCATGTTTGTTGGTACAGGGTCGACTAAATGTGACGTGCGTTGCGCGCGTGCTGTCCGTGTGGACGAACAGCGGAGTCCTGCTGCTAGACGAGGAGCGACCGCAGATCGCGCCTGTCATGGGCAGCCGGGATTCTAACTCAGGTGAACTTTAGACTTTAACTTAGATTTTATAAATACTTTTACGGTTAGTTATTTCTTTAGGCTACAAATTAGTAGTCCTTTAAATACAACCAGCAGCCTCTACAGCCTATTTTCAATCCTTTAGATCCTAATGAAAAGATAACATTTTGGGATGACGGGGTCATTGTGAACTTTAGGTTCACAAAGACCACTTACCAAGATCAGACTTTCATTATAATGTCAAATGGTCGATTTCTCATAACAATCGAATGTCACAGCGGTGCCAATAAGATAAGAAATATTGTAAATGAGGGTGCATAAGAAGCTTCGATTTATCACTAAATGTTCATCATAAATTAATGTTGAAAACTGACTGGAAATTTTATTACCTAAAAATTTCAAGAACGTACATTATCCTTCAAATATTGTTTGTAAAACTGGTACCTACCTAAATAAAACACGGGTTCAAAGGTTCGCATACAAAAAGTAGTTATTTACGTAGGATAAGGTCAAAAAAAGATATAAAAGATTATCTGCATTTAGTGGAATACCGTGGAATCGTTCGATATTCGATTCCAGGTAGGTACTATTTGTGAAGTGTATATCAGACAGCCTGCAAGCCCGGGCACATTCATGGTAGAATATAGTGAAGTTAACATTGTGAGCTAAATGCCTACAGTGTAGCCCTGTTGTCTGTTCTACACAATTTGAGACTAGAATTCTGCGCTAGCAAGATAGAGTTGTTCATAAAGGAGATTGGGCGAAACAGGTCCGGAGCATTTTTAAATGAAGTTCGTCCGGACACGTCGTCGTGTTATTTTTGAGTTCCGAAGCCAAACTAGATATTCTCCTCGTTTGTTATGGGTCTCTGTGTAAGAAGGGCCGTGAATCCACTAGGAATTTTAAAGTTACTTCCGTTTATATTTATTTTATTTCTCAGTGTCAATCACACGCCCGTTAACTTTTTCGTAAAATTGGTTGGGACACCGAGGGGATCAACTATGTTCATTTTTTTTTAGAAATTATGTTTTTTTTTACTAGCTTTAATAAGTAGTCTTTTCGTGGGTAGATACCTATTTCTGTGTATATTAAGTGTAAGTGGGTATTGACATTATTATTAAGGTAAAAAAAAAATGTAATAATTTCATGATAAAACACTGGTATTGCTAAACAAACAAATAAAAAACATTTTTGAAATATTGTACAGTGTAAATAATGCAAGAGCGAGTGTAAAAGAACAAGAATAAGAAAAAAAATGTTTAGGAAAAAAAAAGTCAGAATTAGAAAAAAATATTCTCAAGACCCCCGGTCTGAATCATCCACCCTTTCGGCTTAGTACACATGTTACGTGGCACCCGTAGGATCGAGTTCACCGTTCATGTGAAGGTGAAGATCGTTGGCGTAGAGTGACGATCGGAGTGGCTCTGTATGGCCACTCTAACATGGTCACAGCACACCATAGGTGGCGCTGGAGCAGTGATCATGTCGCTGAATATGCATGCTATGCTCTGTCTTCGGCTCGCCGTATATTCCACACATTATTCAGTTTATATGCCTCTATTGTGTCCGTTACGCAATATTCAAGCTGATGAAGCATTGTGAACAGGCTGATATCAATTAGAAATGACAAAATGTTCGAATATAGTGCTGGGCCAAAGCTGAAACACATTTAGTGTTGTTGAGAATGTGTTGCGATTATGAATTTCTGATGGTTCACGTTTATAGTAGACACTGAAAGGTTCGCACTTTTTATTTTAGGATTGATTGTAGTATATAGTGTATTTTTTTATTTATTATAGGTATGTATGTTTATACAGGTTTTTCTATGTATAGGTATTTCTTTATGTTTCATTCACTCCGTTCCAAGAAAGAAATAAAAAATGAGCATCGTTAAGAAATTAATTGTTTACCAAGATTACTTTATCACACATTGGGAGTCGCATAAAACCAGCGCTCATTAGCGGTATGTATCGCTTCTGGGCATATGCTGAGCGATGCCCCCTTTTTTGTCACTTATTTTTCTTTGTTTGTCTTTTCTTTTAATTTGTGTTATTGTGACAAAAATAAAACCTTTTTACTTTTACTTTACTTTATCGGTTAGTTTTGAAATTCATCCTGCAATTCCTGCTGTAGCAGCTTTTCCAAAATAGTCATATAAATTTATTTTGTTATGACTTTTCCTAGGACTGAGCTGAGTGAGCTCATTCCTAGTAAACCATTAAACTATACATCTTTTCGTATCCACCAAGTCATATTTGTCGTGTAATATCCCTGGTGTTACAGGCGTCCATAGGCTGCGGTTACCGCATTCCACGGCATAAAATTTGTAGATCAAATCAAAGTAACATTCAAGTAAAGATTGTATGCTGAAACAATTTTATCAACTTTTGAGTATAGGGCAACTAGTTTTACTACGAGTACTAACTTTATGCAAAAGCGAATTTAAAACATCTTCGATGCTCCATCGCCCAATCTAAACATGCATAATACAGAATAATGCATGAGGATCGAAAACGTGTACTTTAACAATTTTGCATCCAAAGACTATTCGATTTGCGTAACAAAAAGGTGCAGCCGGATGCTGGAGTTACAGAATCATTATTTTAAATTCTGAACAACTTGATGACACACGTCTTTTAAAATGCATACAACATTATGAAACTCCCCTGTCAATATATTTATGAAAACTTGTTGTTATATCAAAAACTTCCCTAAAAATAGCGATACCTATACATAATATTGATACTAGAAATAAACATAACCTCGCTGTGCCCACAACCAGGCTTGACAAGAAGTATCTTTTAAGGGGCATTGTATACACTTCTACAGCAAAACTCTTAGTGAGTTGCAAAATCTATAAGTAAATAAATTAAAACAAATTGTCAAAACCTTTCTGTGCAAAAAGGCTTACTACAAAATATCAGATTATCTAGCTAGAATATAAAAAAGTTTAGGACGGGTTTTGCTCCAACTCAAAAAATAACAACTAACAGGCTCAAGGTTTCATCGTTGCTTCTTTACTTTAGTCTACATACCGAGCGACAGAAATCAAAAATATATTTTTTTTCGTTTCAGTGTCTTATTTTAAGAATTTGACGTTTTCTAAGTTTACTCTTTGTATTTATGGAAATAAAGCATTTTTATTGATAAATTGATTGCTTGCAAAAATAGAGGTCTTCTAAGTTAGTTTTAGCTTATAAATACATTGCTAAGATGCAAGCTCGTTTAATATTCCAGTCTGTTTTCTACATAAATGTACGGCACAAGTTATTAACGTCGGAGTCTAGTTGAGTCCTCTGAGTTCTGATGTTGAATAATTGGATACTAATATGTTCCATTGCATTGTTACAGGGTTGAGGCGATCCACGCATTTTGGTCTCGTGCTACTCATCAGTTTTATGACGTACACAAATTGGTAAGCATAGTGACAATATTATAAAATCTGATTCATATTTTTACTAGCTATTTCCCGTGGCTATTACGCGCTTTTTGACCGACGTCGCGTGGGCAAAAAGAAGAAAATTACATTCAATAATAGAATTAAATTAAAACAAAAAGTATTTACAATTGAAACAATTGAGCTAACTGCAGACTGTTGCAAACATAAATAGATTATAACTTGAAAATGGCACTTACTTGTTTTAGGCGATATCTACTTTACTTATTGATGACCGCTCATCAATGATTCGAAAAGTTTTTCATTCTCCATTTGCGCCATCTTTTATGTCTATCAGAGAAAATAATACTAACACATTTTTCTTCTACAGGTCAATTCGATGATCGGGATGGTGAATAATAAATAATAATAAATAGTGTGCTGATAATTTTCGAATCTAAATTCAGTGTTAGACAAAGATTTTAGTGATTGAAAATAAACTGTGCCGATAAAGGGTTTTATCAGTCAGTACCTAGTGAATTTTATACTTGTAAATATAACATATTTTAAACATAGACATTTTAAGATACTAGTGATGGTTTGCTTCACGAGAACAATGTACGTAATTGTTAATTAAAACTTAATTTTGAAAATAAAGGAAATCCATGTTTAAAATCTTTGTTACTTTTATTTTTATACTTTCAGAAAATACCTTTCCAAGATGAGACAGCTATCAACCTTTTCAACTTTTATCTGAAATTCCAATGATAGTAAATACCATAAAGAAAAACATTTCAAAAATCCTACTTGGTGTCAGAAATACAAGCTGCTCCGAATATTCTATTACACAAAGCTCTTTTTCATAACGGTATGTATTATTATAAGTCCAAATAAATATAAAAATAATAAATATAAAATAAGCAAGTAAATTATAGTCTCGGTAAATGTTTCAGCAAACTTCATAGATGCAACTTACTTTCCTTCACTACAACTTAATTGAAAACATAAGCACAGAAAACGTTTTAAAAATACCCTTCCGGAAACGGGAAAAATGGGTAAATGTCAACTTGGATAAAGTTCCAAGTTACGAAAGTAGCTGGCATAATAAATCGTGGTCGCCTTTTCTCTAGCCCAGATTGTTCAAGGCAGTAAATGACTGGTTCATCAGTAGAAAGGGTTACGGGTTCGATTCCTGTGATTAAAGCTTGTTGCGCACTTGAAAAGCATCGCTGAGGCAGAACACTAACACATATGGTTTTTCATCATCAGCCTATTTTAGTCCAACGCTAGAAATAGCCAAATTATTATTATGGGTGGGTACATAATATGGGTTTTGACGTAAGATTTAGATCATTTTATATCAAAGGCTTCAGATGAAAGACAGCTCGCGGGCCACTCGTTTAAAGCTTATTTTATAATTTTTTGAACGAAAAAATATACTTACAATAATAAAACATTAAGCTAGAAAAATTAAGTCAAAGGCGAGCTTAACCATACGAAGAGTTTTCTTCCAACAAACATTATGGAAAAAAATAGAAAGTTATAAAAGTTTGTACATGTGCATGAATAGAGGACAATAGATTAAATTTCAATATTCTTATTCAATGGACTGCTCCTTACATACATTATAAATGCTACAACCTATGTTACCTATGTGAAGCTTGTAGGTAAGTAAAATGTAGGTATCTACTCGAATACCGATAATAGATACTACAACTTATAGGGTACTTAGGAAATAGTAAGTACATTGTTACCCTAGGGTTTGAGGTAACTACGTAGTTACGTCATAATCGTTATCAAATCAGAAAATTATTGTGCCTTATTCGTCTGGGTTGATTTCTTTGCTGAAGAGTAGGAGTTTGTACGGAACCCTTGATGCGCGAGTCCAACTCGCACTTGACGTTTTTATTATAAAAACTCTCTTTTATCCTGTTTTTAACAACCTTACTATTGTTTCTAAGCCCTCAAACGAAGGTTAATGCTTTTCGGTTAAGTGAGTAGGTACCTAGAGTTTTGAGACATACTTGTTTATCTTCGTGAGTGTACAGAATACATTTGTATTCAAATAAACAATACATTAACATTAGACATCTAAAGCTACGATTACGTTAGTTGTATAAATGCTGATTATGTTTGTAACTGTTGTTGCCGTCTGTACACTCATGTTTAGCTTACTGTAATGGTTATTTAAAACGATAATGTTATGTTTATATGTTATGTACTTAAAACTTTGCAGATGAAAAGAACGTTTTGATACACAATATGGTATTACACTCATTACTGAAAAGTATCTCAATTATATTCTATAGAGCTAAAATCACATAAAAAATCGATCAATAAGTGCCATAGAAATGCACTTAAATTTACATTTTCAGGTTTCGCGTGTAATTTCACGAAAGCGCTGAAATAGTGGTCGCCATTGTCAAGTGGTCATGACTACAGTTGGTTGTGTACTAAGGAATAGCGCTAATGTTGCTGATGACGATTGATCATTTTTTGTTTACGTACTCAACTGTTTGACGTTATAACATTATAAATACTTTTTAATGGAGATGAAAATTTAAAGTTTTAACAAATCAAAAAACTGAAAACTTTGAACACAATTTTAATATTTAATTTGTTATGAACTAAAAGTAACGACTAGTAGACGACGAAGTAGCGACTGCTTTTTGCCTAAGCCAACAATATATTTTTAGAATTGCTGCTCTTATAGAGTAAGATACTCTATTTACAATCGATAAACATGTGCGAGAGTGCGGTTCCTAGGCTCAACTACGATTATGTCTATGGGCTCCATACATTTTGTAAATAACAAACCTATTTACCAAAATACTCTTCTCTTTACTGACACTGACTCCTTTCTCTTTGCAGTTCACTTAGTGTTACTAATTTACCAATAACCCTGTATATATGTATAAAACCTCTACGGTAAACAAGTCTTCTTTACTATGCATCTAAAGTCTCTACGATACGGTTCATGCGCCAAATCGAATATCCCACGTAGAGACAAAATACCGTTTTCAATCTACTCTGCATCCTTCGACGACGGATATAAACTTAGTTACATTCAACTAAATTTACCTAGGAACTTTACCAGCAACGAGGTGACACTCTCCAAAAACCTAAAACCTATTTCAAAATTATTTGCTCGACCTCCAAGTAGGAGGTCGAGCAAATAATTTTGAAATTATTTTAACCATTCTTTGTTTTTTTTTCTTAACTTAAAGTATATTAATTTTCATAACACAATACCTTCGAAGATCGGCATTATCAAAAGTAACTTTGCTATGCTTTACGAACCTGTTTTTGAGCGTACTGGATCAAGGTTTTCGAATTTTCGCTTATCGACTGGTCTACGATTTTCATTAAAGTATTCATAAAATATTTGATTGAAATGAAAAGGTAGAGTTAGTTAAAGTCTGGGTACGGTCATAGCCTGGTACTTGGAAGTCCAATAAAAGATTACGAGAAATTCTCGAAAAGGCAGGAAAAATTCCGAGAATTCTTTACTATTTTTATAGGTAGCGCTAATTGTAAGACATGTCGCACTCACGGTCAAGACGAGGGTTCGCCTTTTCTACCTTATTCTATAAAACTGGAGGTTTATTCGATCTCAGTTACTTATAATTTCACACCACCAGGAACACGTAGATACTTAACTAGAAATGTATGCCTGTGTTTTGGCATTGCAGAAAAATGTAGAGTATTTTTGCTTACATGCAAACACGACGACCTTGACGTTCTCTGTGGTTCGATGGGCCAAGGTCTGCCTGCGACGCAAGATGTTGCGGGTTCGAGTCCCGCCTTGAGACAAATATTTGTTCGGTCTGCAGGTATTTTTCCCGGGTGTTCTGGTCGTTTTCTATGTATAATAAAAAATATCCATCTATGTAATGTATTGTATTATGTATATCAGTTATCTAGTACCCATAACACAAGCTCTGCGTGGCTTGGGGCTAGATAATGCTGTGTGAATTGTCCAGCATTATTTATTTATTTATACCATGTTGTAGAAACTCGACTGGTATAAACTTTACTTACAGGATTGTCTTTTGAAAATAGAAAACATCTTGATGCTTAAAAGGTCCCGTGCTAAGCCGTCTTTTAAAATGGCATCCCGTACTAAGCCGCCCTCTCAAACCCCGCCCGCCCACAAAAGCAACTCTACTTCAACATAAATCAGAAACCTTACTCAAACCTTTTGAAGAATATCGAACTCCGCTTTTAAACTTCAATTAGATTCCCATTCCGCCGTGCAAGTGTTAGGATGGCAAACACGATAACACTAATGAATTTGGGTTTGGTTGGCTTTCATTTCCTAAGGTTGGCGGTGGAATTGCGTTATCGATTCTCTCTCTCGCACAAGGTAAACCAAAGGGGTATACCTATCCCATTCGCACCTTGTTTTCCTGGACTGAGATAGTAGTGGTCGAGGTATCAAATCCGGCTAAAACTTAATTAGCAACCTACCTGCACGTACTTCACTTTTAGAATGTGCTACGCGAGTCAAATTAACAAGTAACTATGTACAGAGGTCAGTTTAAAAAGGGTTGCTTTAATTAATGGACCAATGACCAAACATGTGACCAAACAACTAACTTCATCAACATCTATCTACCTTGCAGTGTAATTGTACCTACATGAAATGGGTTTTCAGTGTATTTAAACAAGCCTCTCAAAACAGCGAATCAGATGTTCTCTTTTAGAAATTTGTTTACTAGAACTTTGTTTTCAGTTTAGGTACTTTTAATTCCATCTTTTCCAACTGTTTTTCTTTTAAGACAGGTAATTACTACGCAAATGAATTATTTGGTCGCCCATTCAACACACGCTGAAACTCGAAACCTATCTGTAAGTAAAACGAGGCACTGAACATAATTGCCTTGCAAATAATAGATACTTCTGCGGCGGTAAAGTGGAGGCACTCTCGCAGAACCGTTCAATATTCATCAACAAGCGCTGATCCTAACGCCTCTGTTGATAAACTTGATTTATTACGAGCCGATATCTATACGACTCGATTTCCGTTCACTTCAATGGCCTAGGCTAGGATACACCGAACTGCTGAGAAGTTTCTCCAAACTACGACGCAATATCCAGTATTCCGTAATTCCAGCTACGTTTCTTTTCATGTCACCTCACAATCTAGCCATTCACTTGTTTTTCAGAGAGCATTTAGAATGTAATAGGTACCTGTATTTGTCGATGCTGTTGTACTTATACTCAGTAATATAAACATTCCCACAGCTCCTCAAAATAGAATTAGCTTTCTTGTTGATTTTAAACACAATATATAGCATTTATATGTATACAATATTCATTTGTTTTTCAGTAAACAAGTTGAATCTAATACTTGTACTTGTCAATGCCTTTGTATTTATTATTTTCCTATACTCCGTTTTTAAAGATATACTACATACACACAAACAAGCCCTTTACATAAAATAAAAAATAAACTTTATGGTTGATTTTAAACAATTTAAACTACTTGTCGATTTGAGATTACTAGATTATTTCGTACGTGTTACGTTTTAACCAATGATGAATATAGTAGGTAACATGATTTACAGTGTGGCTTACGGATCCCAGTGACTGGCAAACCTGCGATAAACGATAATGACGTCCGAGCAGAGTCCGTTCCAGTGCCTCTCACAAATGTGGAAGTGATTCGAGCACTGTAGTTAATGTAGTATGCTAGTTCGTTTGACGGACAGCTGAGAACAAGATGGGAGACGACAGGGAGTTGCTGAATACTCCAAAAATACAAGGAAAAACAGTAAAAGTAAAGTAAAAAGGTTTAATTTTGTCACAATAACACAAATTAAAAAGAAAAGACAAACATAGAAAAAGAAAAAAGTGACAAAAAAGGGGCATCGCTCAGCATGTGCCCAGAAGCGAAAAACTATCGCCTTGGGGACGCTTACCGACCGACTAGTATTGATAAGGAGCAGTTGAGCTAATGTTGATTGTTTGTAACAGTCTGCAGAAAGCTCAGTTTTTAAATTGTAAATACTAGTTCTAATACATTTCTTTTTTGATTTTAATTTTCTTTGTTAAATGAGAAAAATTATTTGTAAGAAACTAAATAATATCGCGTAGATCCTTCCTAGCGCCCTTAGATGAGGGGAGGTTAAAAATTCAAACTTCAATAACATTATATTCTTTAGGCTAACAAAATAAGCATATTAACAACACAAGTAATTTTTATACTATAAACAGCTTTGAAATAAAGTTTTATTGATTTTATACATACCTTAATTTTATCCACATGTGAAAGAAGTGGGAAATAAACCACTAGTAAGTTTATATATCACTTATAAAACTAATACAATGATGATATGATTACTTGGTTGTGGTTCAAGTCCCGTCAGTCTTTTTTTGGGATAGGTATTATTTAATTTCCTACAATTTACCCAACAACCTCCACCCAGCATAAAAATGTGATACATATATAATATATCTTATACAAATAAATAAATAATATACGTTATAACACCATAGATACATTTTACCCACTAGTTTCAAACGAGTAGTCCGCGAGCTGTCTTTCATACGATGCGTTCAATATAAAATTAGTCTAAATTTTACTAGTTAAAGGCCATATTTGAAAGCACATTTTTGTGGGTGGCAACATTTGTTCTGCGTGACAACGGTGCTTTTCAGGTGCGCAACAAGCTTTACGCACCCTAACTCCTTAAATTTGTTTGAGTCTAGTTTTTAGTAAAGTTTTTTTAAACGCCGTGATCATATACTCATACTTGCGTATACGCATGACATCTGTGACCATGAGGTTCGTATCAACTTGAGGCAGAAAGAAGCCCATTACAATATCAGGATGATAGCGCCCTTCTCGATTTGCTTCTATGAGAGACGACTTACAATTATTGTGTCGAAAAAATAACAGAGAATAATAATAATAAAAATAGAGATCACTTACAGCGATAAGGCCGCCTTTGTACTTTGTCTGCTCATAGCTTTTAATTCTGTGTTATTCTGTGTATGTGTGGTACAATAAAGAATTATCTATCTGTCTATCTATCTAATAAAAAAATAGGTGGTTTAAATGTTTATTTCAATACTAGTAGTGCCATCTATTGTGAATGTACGAAGTAGTTGTAGGTTCACTCAATAAATGTTTTTAGTCTGAGTAAAACCATAACTGCGTTTTATTATACATTGTGTTGTTTTATTCTATACACGTCTATTGTCCACATTCTTTTATATTTGTACAAAAGTTTCTAATATGAAAGTCAAGGGAGAGCTGATAGTATCTTTACCTACCTGCATACAAAGCTAGGTGGTTATGCCTCGAGGGAAATAGCAAATGCAATGTTGATGATTTTCGAGGCTTTAAATTACTATTGAGCGATAATAAGGATCCACTTTACTATAATATTTAAACAGAATAACTATACAGCGTGCCATTTAATCAGGGTGATTCTGGATCCCGAACTATTTAATTTTTTTGTGTATAATAAATAGTTATTATTTCTGCCTTTAATACAAAAATGTGTCTTTTATAATATAAAAGAATTAAAAAATGTATTGTGTTAAATATTGTAAGAGTGTATATTACACACTTTTACAATATTTAACATAATAAAAATTTTGACAAATGGTTTTGCTTGGTTATTCAAACCACTGTTATGTCATGAAATTATTACGAAAAACAAATGTAAACCCTTTGGAATTCCAAAACAATAATAACAATACACTTAAAGGAACTGGAATAGGAAGAAAAAAGTTTTACGTAATAATGAATAACGTGTGTGAACGTATAAACGAATTTAAAAAAAATAGAATTAAATCTTCAATTTTATCTCCTAAATCGCCCCCTTTCGTCTAAGGACACATGTCTCGTGGCACCCTGTATACGACGTACGATAATACTGGAAATAAATGCTTTAAGCGTTGTTCACGTAAAAATCTAGGTCGGTAACTAGAGCACCATTCACTCCCTGCATTAATGTTTTAAAAGATTCACTTTTACAACTTTTAATGACGGAACTTCATTATAACTCAGCTAGGTGGGCGATTTATTTTCATTCGAAAATGGGAAACTTTTATAAAATTCGTTAGTTTTTTTTTCAGGTACTCTCAAATTGTTGCAGCTACTTGTTACGGTACAAAATAATCTGGTGCTTAATTAGATAGCTACTAAAGCCAGTGTTTGAGTGTTCCCAATACTTGGAATACCTTACCGATTGAACAACGCTACTAGATTACGTCCAGAGTCTGGACGTAATCTAACGGCGGGAAGTGTGTAGCCACAGTCTGGACTGTGGCTACACACTTCCCGCCCCGTTTCTTCTACTGGACTGGACACACACTTTAGATTCTCCTTATCGCTGACTCCCGGACCGGGACGAACACAGACTGGCGCTAAACCGAACATAAGTGCCCTGGAGGAGAGTTTATTTATTTATTTATTCTTTATTGCAAGAACAAAATACATAGGCACATAAAACATAAAATTTGAAAAATATGGCAAAGGCGATCTTAACCCTAAAAAGAGTTCTCTTCCAGCAAACCTTATTGGGAGAGAAATACCAAGTTACAAAAGTAGTTATAGTTTAGCTTCCGAATTCCTTAGCTATCTTGAAATATAGCCTGGCCAAGTCTTTTATCTAACTAAATGTAATTCCTAAAAGTTTTATATTATTTTATTGTCTCTCTCACCCCTTTGCTTATCATTCTAGGTGCCAGCATAAACATTCGTTCGTTAGATACCTAACATTACTTCCAAGTTATAATTTTCTGTGTAAGAACCAAATGAACGTAACTACCAAAAAATCTATATATCACTAATTCCATAAAAAAAATCGTTACAAAAATATTTTTATTGATCTAGAAGAACGTAACTTACGTTACGTTTATTGCTTGAATTTCACAATTTAACAGTAAGTATTGAATGACCAAAACGACGTAATAGCGCAAACGTTACAGTAGCAGTAATATTTTCGTAGTTATTTGCAATCCCGATTCGTTTTTCTCAGGCTATCAATAAAAAACAGCACCTAAAAGTAAAGGCAGGCTCGGTACTTGTTTTTTATGTTTCCGTAGGCAACTAGGTAGAAACCCTTATTTATTTATTTTATTTGTTAATTAGAAAGAAACGCCAACAGCGTATGCAAAATCATAACTAAAGATATACTTATTATGACTTATAGTTTCGCCATGCCCTTCTGCCTGTCCAAGGTCTTAATTTTAGCTTTTTAAACTCTATGCTCATGTATCTAGTTATAGAGCACCTCTGGAGAGGCTAGCAGATGCTATCCCTACTTCAAAACTACACTGTTTGAGAGTACGTGCTGCGATGAGGGTTGCAGTGGTAACAAGAATTCTCAACATTTCGAAACTTCAACCAATTTTAGGATGACTCACGCTAGACCGTGTTGGGTCCGAGCAGAGTGTCGGCCGTAGCACGGTCAACAATATTACATATATTTTGTATGGACACACTAAGGCTATACCGAGCGGCAACCAAGTGACGGCCGAGTAACGGATTACGAACGTGAACTCGACTGACACTCGGATCGGACCCGGCACGGTCTAGGGTGACTTATCCTTTATTGGTAGGAGAACGCGGTCGGTGATGCTTTTTTATATCCCAGATTTGCTGATATTTTATTTGTTTCAAGTAGGTGCTAACAAAATAAATACGTAACTAATAATTATCGACGCCGCGACTCTTACCTCACTCTACACTCTTACCTCCTCCTGACGCAAATCAGGTAGCTTTTGAATGTACTATGGAAGAAGTTTTGCTTAAAGTATTTACATGTAGGAAGGATCTCATTGTGTGTGGGGACTTTAATATAGATATTTTAGCTAATCCCCTTGCCGAAAGACTGCTTAATTTATTCAAATGCTTTAGTTTACAACATCTTTTCAATGATCCTACTAGGGTAACCCTTACATCTGCAACTTGTTTAGATAATATTTACTGCAATCAATCTCCAACTAACAAGGCAGTAATCAAGCACTTCAAATCAGATCACTATGGTCAGAGTGTTCATTTTAGTTATAATATTAACGATAAAAAAAAAGTCGAGAAATACACCTACAGGCCTATCACAGAGAGCCGTATTAGGAATTTTCAAAGTAAAGTACAACTAGCAGTAACTAATATAACTTGTTCTGATGAACCAAATGACATATTTGCCAAACTTTCAAATATTATAAACAAAGAACATAGTGAAGTCTTCAAACTTAAAACATGCATAGTTAGAGACAGGGTCGGGTTCACAGATTGGGCCACTCCCGGCATTTATAGAAGTAGGAATAGACTGTACGATCTTTATGGTGCTAGAGAAGCTATGTTACATGATCCTGCGTTTCTTTTATATGTAACCAACTACTCAAAAATATTCAAGAAAGTCTGCACCACTGCCAAATGCCTGTTCTTGAGGAAAAAAATAGTAAACTCATCAGATAAAATAAAAGCAACATGGAGACTAATAAATAACGAAACTGGCAAATCAAAGCCACGTAATAGAGAAATAAGGTTAAAAATTAATAACTCAATACTCATAGATGATAAAGATATTGCCGATGCTTTTGATGCATTCTTTTCTAATGTCCCTAAAGTTGTTACCCGGTCTCTAAACTCCTCACCTTCAATAGCCGTTAAATTATTAGAATCATCTGTTGAAAAATGTAAGGAGGTGTTTATCTTTAGCCATGTAAATGCTAATTATATAGTGAAAACATTTAAGTCCATTAATATCAAAAATACTGAGGATCTTTGGGGTATTTCAACCAAAGTAATGAGTTCAATTATTAAGGAGGTTGCTCCTTGTTTGGCCTATATTTTCAATAGTTGTGTCGACGCAGGAGTTTTTCCTGATCTCATGAAATATAGTAAACTAGTACCTCTTTATAAATCTGGTAGTCACACTGATCCAGCCAACTACAGGCCCATTTCAATACTTCCTGCATTAAGTAAAGTCTTTGAAAAAATTATTCTCACCCAGTTATCCTCTCACTTTAACCTTAATAGGTTACTTCATAAAAATCAATTTGGCTTCACCAAGGGTAGATCGACAACCGATGCTGGCGCAGCTCTATTAAAACATATATTGAATGCCTGGGATAAAGCAAAAAACGCTATTGGTATATTTTGTGACCTTTCTAAGGCCTTTGATTGTGTGGATCATGATACACTAATCAGAAAATTCAAACACTATGGAATTGGCAACAAGGCACTGGACCTTATGCAATCTTATTTATCTGATAGAATCCAAAAAGTAGATATTGGTAAAGAAAGATCGAAGGGCTCAAAGATTGAATTAGGCGTCCCACAAGGATCAATATTAGGTCCCTTTTTATTTTTAGTGTATGTAAATGATCTCCCTTTTTTAGCAAAAGATCTCTGTGATATGGTCTTATTTGCTGATGATACTTCATTGATTTTTAAAGTTGACAGAAATAAATGTAATTATGACGACGTAAATAATTCGCTTTCACAAATACTAGATTGGTTCACGGCCAATAACCTCTTGCTCAATGCTAAAAAAACTAAATGCATAAAGTTCATGTTACCAAATGTAAGAGAACTCCCAACTAAGATAATGCTTAAGGATGAGATTGTTGACCTTGTAGACTCAACCGTTTTTCTAGGGTTACATATTGATTCATCTCTTCAATGGAGACCGCAAATTGATGCTCTCGCAGGCAGACTTAGCTCAGCAGCCTATGCTGTTCGAACAATTAGATATATTACGGATGAAGATACAGCTAGGTTAGTTTATTTCAGTTACTTCCATAGTATAATGTCTTATGGTATTCTGCTTTGGGGACGGGCAGCCGATATTCAGACTATCTTTGTTCTCCAAAAAAGGGCTATACGCGCAATTTATAAATTAAAGCCACGCCACTCTTTGAGGGAATTATTTAAAGATATAAATATTTTGACAGTAATATCGCAATACATCTATGAAAATCTAATATATACGCACAAAAATAAAGATAGCTTTTTAAAAAAATGTGATGTTCACAAAATAAATACAAGAAACAAGAACAAACTGCACATCCCATCATATAGATTACGAAAGGTAGGGAAATCGTTTATGGGCAATTGTGTACGCTTCTATAACAAGCTTCCATCTGAAGCAACTGAGCTCCTAATTCGTAAATTTAAACAATACATAAAACGAAATCTTATAAAGAAAGCCTATTACTCCATCGATGATTACATCAATGATGTTAATGCTTGGCCAGATGTCGCCCAGTTCCGCACCGACAATAGTATTTAAGGAAAATAATGTTAAGCTTAGTTTTATATAAATATTGACATAGGCATATAAATCAGATTACCTATATTTAGACTAAGATGATGTATTAATTTTAAGTTTTATAAAACTTACTAGTGGTTTCTTTTTCGCTTCTTCCACTAGTGGACAAAAAATTGAAGCGAATAAAATCAATAACATCTTATCAGTTTATAGTATTATATTTGACGTGTCTAAGTGCTTAGTTTGTAAGCCTAAAGAAATAAAGTTATTGACTTTTTTTTTTGACTTTTTGACTTTTACCAAAGTAATGTGCTAAAGATTTTATTACATTAAAATACCTATAAAATCTCTACATTCATCTTTCACGCGCGTTCCGCATCCCTACGAGCAGTAGGCGCCAACGTTGGTGTTCCTCCAACACAAATAAGGTTCGTAGTTAACCCGCTCACATCCGTAATTAATTCGTAAAACTTCGATCGTTTTTAGTAAAATATGGAATAAATAATTGTAAGTTGGTTACAGAAAACAGTTGGTTACAGTTTTTTATCCATCTAATCCTCTAATCCATCCGTTTAGAATGCCAAAAGTTAGCATACCATGACGATACCAATGTTATAGTGAAGCAATGAATTTAGCATTATGGCATTTTTTCACACACGTTTTTTTTGAAAATCTACGGTTTACTCGCCGTGGAAAGGCACGATCGACAGTGTTGTATGGATCAGTATGGAAGCTTGTTCCACTGACGTCGTTAAAGCTTGCTGTGTCCAAAGTTTGTATGTATTGAGGTTGGTAGGTACCAACCTCAAAGTTTTCTATTTCATGTACTGTACTATGACACAACTTAGTAAAAAACCAAGACGCCATCTTCGCAAGATAAATATTTTCTCTGAGGTATCAGAAAAGCTATTCGTTTACTTTATAAAATATTACTTTTTGCAAAAATCTTTATTATTTTACTCAGATAGTTCAACTGAGTAGGTAAGGTACCTATGTCACTCTTGAGAGATGAGAATATATAAAAATTACAAGTTTTAAAAATTAAACAAGTACAAAAATACACATATAAAAATTACAAATTACGATAGGTAATTCATTTTTAGGGTTCCGTACCTCAAAAGGAAAAAAGGAACCCTTATAGGATCACTTTGTTGTCCGTCTGTCCGTCTGTCCGTCTGTCCGTCTGTCCGTCTGTCAACCCACTTTTCTCAGAAACGCGTAGAGTTATTGAGTTGATATTCACATCATATACGCAGGCTCGTAACCTCTTGAAGCCTCAATATAAATCAAACTTCTAAGTCAACGCAATCAAAAGTTACAGCTGTTTATGTCTATTTTTTTTCAATTTTCCAAGGGAATCACATGCACACAAAACCTATAGGGTACTTCCCGTTGACCTAGAACCATGAAATTTGGTGAGAAGCAAGGCCTTATAGTACAAGCAAAGGAAAAAATCCGAAAACCGTAATTTTGTAATTTATTCAAAGAAAAAATATTTTTTTAATCTTGCCATGGACCAAAAACCTATAGGGTACTTCCCGTTGACCTAGAACCATGAAATTTGGTGAGAAGCAAGGTCTTATAACACAAGTAAAGGGAAAAATCCGAAAACCGTAAATTTTTAGTATATTCACAGAAAAAATAATTTTCGAATCTCGCCATGGACCAAAAACCTGTAGGGTACTTTCCGTTGACCTAGAACCATGAAATTTGGCAAGAAGCAATGACTTATAGCACAAGTAAAGGGAAAAATCAGAAAACCGTAAATTTGTGGTTTATTCATACAAAATAGTACATTGTTACACTAGGGTTGGACGTAACTTATTTAGTCTCGAGACGCCAATAGTTCGAGGGACTAAATAAGTTACGTCATAATCGTTATCAAATCAGAAAATTGTTGTGCCTTATTCGTCTGGATTTGACTGATTTCTTTGCTAAAGAGTAGGAGTTTGTACGGAACCCTTGATGCGCGAGTCTAACTCGCACTTGACGTTTTATTGATTAACTGAACACCTACAAAATTCTAGCCTGAAATATTTCGTTAAAGCGTCCTCGAGATTGAAAGTTATTTACAAAAAAGCTAATTAAAGCTCTCAATAAGCCTATCTCCTTCCTTCGTGGAAATAAACCTTATAATTTTGTATGCTAGCCTCCTTCATCAGATACTGGTTTCCGCTAAATTGTAAAATAATTGGATCACGATGTAGCGCGGCGGGCGAAGGTCCGTCTGCGACGCAGGATGTTGCGGGTTCGATTCCCGTCTTAGGACAAATGTCTGTACGATCTGCAAATATTTGTTTCGGGTGTTCTGGGTATTTCTATGTACAATAAAAAATATCTGTCCATGCCAACTGGTAAATTTGCGGAGCAATGCAGACAGCGTCTTGGGGACGCTTCCGACTGGTATTATAGATAAACCATTCTTAAAATTCATGCCACTCCACCGCGGTTACACCCACATGCGAAGAATAGTGCTTAGACGGATACACATAAATTGGCCTTTCACATTGGTTGCACAAACATGTACAAACAGACGGATTTGTCGACCAACAAGTGCAAAAATGAGGCGAACTTGCAACAGAGCGGACGGGTCGTTCCATACAAAACACGCGCTCCCTGTCATACAACGCCTAGCCCTGGGCTAATCGTTCTATTATTCGAGCTTAAGGCGCATACCCCACCCAACTGCGCCACTAACTAGCGCCGCCACCTACTTTATGTTATTATTCTGTTTAACAAAAGAATTTTCTAAAATCCATCTTCCAGTTTGTGATACCTATCATAAGTTTTTTTTAATGCCTCTGTAATAGTTTTATTCTATTTAGTTTAGGCAGAGATACGAAAATAGATTTTTGTGGCCACCGCAACTTCGTATCTGTCATATCATCAAAATAATAAAATAATAACAGTAGGTGGCGGCGCTAGTTTGGGTGGGGTATGCGCCTTAAAATGACCGGTTGAGCCCATATTAACAGCAGGGCGCCACACGCACACAAGCAATGTTGCATTGCAATAAATATTTCGACACACATTAAAATCATCATATTTTGTGGAGGTGCCTGCGTTTTAAGAATGGTTTATCTTCTACTAAATTGACCTCCGAATATTGAAACACGACTTTTAATTAGCTCTGAAGTCATGCTTTATTCATAATTTTTTCATAAGAGGCATCCTCAACAGCATATTTTATAAGTCTACTGCTGGACGCATGCCTACGCAGGGGAGGAGGGGGTAATCATAACCCATAATCCCCACAATGATTTGAATAAGAGGCTTACTCAAATATTATAGCGATTCAGTATATATTTACGTAACGAAAGATATTTAAAAAAATACCGACATAATGCAAATAAAACTTCATGCAAAAGCGTCACAAAACTGAAAGTCAATTAAAAAGCGCACACAATCTCCAAGATGCTCTTCCAGAGACAACTGTAGGTGAGACATTTGCGGGGAAAGTTGCAAGTTGCAAGGGTTCTTGTCTTCTCGCAGTTGTTATCGCAAACACTTCGCCAGCGCCGCCCGCCCCGACGCCGCGCCGCGTCGCTTGGAGCAAACAAGAGGCTTGAAGAGTAAACACCGTTTGAAAGCTTAGCTCAGGGGAATTCACGCCGGGAAATTCGGAGGGTTTTTCATTTTTTAGTTGAATTTTTAACCCTTATTTGCGGTAAAATAGCACTTAAAATTTTGTAAAGTATTGGAAGTCTGTGAATAAAATCCTATAAGCGTCCGTTTTTTTTATTGTGTACCCACTACAAATTGTAATTGTAACGCCTACCATTTGGGGGAGAGCAAGACTTCTTGCCGTAATACAGTACTTAACTAGTACGGAAGACAGTCACCCGACCACGAGTAACAATACCTAGATTTATACCTAGATATACTACTAAGTAATCATTCCTCAACATGTTATCAGTGCTTTTTACTTATGAATGAACTTTTACTTTACTAATTTTCCATAATTACCATAGTATTTTTTTATTTTTGTTTCAATTAATTGGAATGATAAAATCATGTATCATGGTTTATTTACATTAAACTTATATAATCATAATTAACAATTATTTTTTAGGAAGTAGATTTTTATAAAATATATAATATAATACGGAATAAATAAATACCAAGAACAAAAAAAATAAAAGTACCTACCAGTGTTCACTTTTTCGATAGATAATCTTTGATGCGAGCTTTGAAGACAGGCACTTCTTTGGCATTAACATCTCTTCTCAACCCGCTTTCTTCTGTCCCTTGACTCTTTGAAATTTCGCGGCCCCGCCGCCTGTCTCCCGCCTTACCTTCGAACGTCGAATACGCCAGTGGTTGTCCATACTTACTTATTCTCACGACAGATAGCTGAGAAACTATTTCTGTATAGATGCATCATGCAGGTGCAAATTAAGTCAGCAGTTGCTTCTTGTACCTAAATTTATTGTTATTCAGAACTCTAAGCGTATAGTAATAAAACATATTATAATTAAATTTATGAACGCCTAGTAAGATAGTAAAATGTGACCAATATTATCGTAGTATCGGTCGGATACATCTATGGCCTATAGTTTAATTTTTAGTATAACATATTATGTTATACTAAAAATTATAGGTAACATCCGTTATATAAATATTTAGGAGTTAAAACCTTATTAATCATCTCACCAAGGTTATCGACATAGCTCAAAGGATTAGCAAGCTGAAATGGCAGTGGGCCGGTCATATCTCGAGAAGAACCGAAAACCGCTGGGGTAAACGTGTTCTTGAGTGGAGACCGCGACTCGGCAAACATAGTGTAGGATGCCCTTTGACCAGGTGGGATGACGATTTGCGAAAGACTGCTGGCAGATGTTGGATGCGGCAAGCTGAACACAGGGCGCTATGGCGCTCATTAGACGAGGCCTATGTCCAGCAGTGTACTATTATAGGCTGATGATGAATCATCTCGCAATGCGCCTATTTGTCTATGTGAATCGTTAACGTCTATGGTTTTGAGGTTAGACCAAGGATGACAAGGAGATGTAAGGGATTTAGATTAGTGGAATCCTAGTGGAGTTACCTCACAGAAAACTATTACTCCTAGTTACCGTAGCAGATTGTACTAGAGAAGATCATAGAAACCGTCGCCTATTCCCGACAGTCCCTACCCCTTGCGTTTCTACTAGGAACGTAGACGTATATAGTATATAGCCGTAGTGAAAAAAATCGATGTCTATGGTAGATGCGGTCTCGCGATTCGTGTATTTAGAAGCCCAGTATTGGGTCTGTGTTTTTGAGCTTATTTCCAGCTGGCATTACCCAAATGCGCGCAAGTTGACAAATAAAGAACTTACTCCGTTAAACAGGGTTATTGGTAAATTTGTAACACTACGTAAACTGCAGGTTCTGCCCATCATCGCAAACACGTTTGTGAAAACGCCAGGTCTTAATTCTAATACTTGGTATTGGTAATAGGTCCCTCCCTCGATCCTCCCTTGAGCGTTCGTCAGAGAGGTTTTATATGAAACTTAGCTGAAAAACAGCTCTGCCCTGAATTAACAGTGGGTATGGGAGCGGAATATTGGTCTTCAGAAACTCGTATTCCAGACAAAAGTATTTTTTCATTTTGTATCACATGTGATTTATATTTTTTTAAAGAATTAAGTCCTGGCTTCTTTACGAACGTTTTCGTGATGATGGGCAGAACCTGAAGCCTAGTTCAATAAAAAGGAATCATAATAAAACAAATAATAATAATGTAAATAAATAAAACAGCGCTTTAGTAAATAAAAGATCTTGGCCAGTCAGTTCGAACCAACTCGAAACTTCCACCCCATGTCAGTCTGAACTCATCTGAAGAGATTAGCGAATCATTAATTATAAAGTTTCGGGTAAAGTTAATCCGATTAGCTTTTGGTTTTGAGTTTAGAGTTCCAGTGAATAATTTCATCTAATTCTTTAATCTTTAATAAAAGATTCTAGTTCTGTCGTCAGCCGATCGCCTAACCCTTTAATCCCCGGCCCAATGTGGACGAGATTGTGTTCGCCTTTTATTTTATCGGAGGCTTTAGATTCAATTTAATTGAACCTTTCGGTCATAAGATATTCGCAAAATTTCCAGAGCCGTGGTTCAATTATAAAGATAAAAATATTTTTGTTTTACTGAATCCCTTCTAATTGGTGATCTGTATTCACTGGAAAGTCTTTAGATAAAGACTGTGAAAGTGACTGACAGTTCTATCTTTATACACAAGACAGTGGCCTTTATTACATTTAGAATGTTTTTCGTTCCATTCCACCAGGTTGCCGGTTTCGTGTATAATCCGCACGTATTCCTACTTCCTAAAGATGCAAATAGGTACACGTTTGTTTTTCAGTAGACTTCAAATGGGCGGCGGCGGTATCTACGGGAAGTGGGACCGCGGGCGAACCCTCAGCGACACCTCGTTTAGATAACCCACTCGTGCATTCATGCCGATTTCACACGCCGAATGCTATTTTGAAATGATATTCCCATCCGTTTAGGCACACCAACCTTTTCATATTTGAGTACCTATTATACTATAGGTAAAGAAGGTTGTATGTTTTTGGAACTAACTTCCTTATCGCGCGTTGTGAAAGGGGGCTGGACGGAAAAAATTCTCACGAAAAGTTGTAACGACACTTTTTGCTATAGTAAGCTAATGTAAGCCGTGCGGCGTGCGCATGTTTCTCTGTCTGGCTCTCTCTCTCTCTTATAGAAAGGAACTTCGTTCCATACGGGTGTCCCTTGACACCTCTCAATTTTTTTTTCCATTATTGGTTGGTTTGGGTTTATTAGGTAGATATAAAACATCATCAAGGGCAGTTTTATCATTTGTTTCTTTTTATAAAAGTTGTAACCTAACTATTATACCTACATACTTGCTGGCCCTTACCTGATCGAGTTTATACACCAATAGCTGATTAAAGCAAAGATTAACAACTTCAACTTCTTTATGGCGACCAAGATTTTTACAAAATTAAAGCAAACATCAATAATACCCAAATTGCGAAACATCCAGCGTGTGCCTTTTGCCGCGTTCCATTATTAAATTTATTTCTCAGCGAGCAATCAAAATGGGTGCTCACATTCGCATCGTAAAACCGTTACCTATGAGCCCGATATTAGGATCAGATATGAATATTAAATTACCAACTGGCATTGGACACCCCACAGGAGCATCAACATGAGAAGTCCAATATCAGCGCTCTTGAAGGCTCAATAACGTTTTAGATTCACCCACGGAGAGCGGTAAGTGCGCCAATACGTGGCTTTAGATAAGAAATGTAACCGGCAATCGCGTCGTCTCAGGGCCCATTGTACGTTATATTCGGGACTTCGGGTCTTGTATGAAATTCATATCAGCTGAAGAAGAGCCGCCGATGGGCACGAAACGCTCCAATCGCATTATTCAACAGTGACAACGTCAATAATTCATTAAGTTACTCGATTGGAAAAATACGTCTCTTTGTTATTGGCAGGCCCTGAGGCGAATGAAACGATGTGGGCTTCCAATTGATAACAAATTGCTTCGTGTTCTTTCCAAATTATTTTGATTTGTTCTGTTACTTTCCAATTTACAATTTACGAGTTCAGCTTTGTTGTAAAATTGAGAAAATCGTTCGAAATTTTGCGAGGCTTCGGGAAAATAGCTTTCGACATTTTTCAGAGTATCATAAACGTGAAGTCGACGTTTATCCAAGATTTCAGTAAAATTTTGTATTTTGTGTCATCGTTTTATTAGCTTTTAAAGCTCGAGAGCCTCGGGAGGCGAGAGGAAGTCATAAATATCTCGCGCGTCCCCGATTCTCCCAAACTTTGCTTGCACTAGACCCATTGTACGATTCCACGATTCCCTGTGCTTTACTTTTATTGTTATAAGCACAATAATGGAACGACAAAATAAACACCTCCCTTTCTTTTTCTTTCTCTTTTACTCTCTTTGCATGTGTAGCTTAATCGCGCGTTTATATAAAGTCGGAATCATAAAAGAACAAAATATGCGGGTATTTTTTTCAATGAGAGACCTAAATTGAAATTATTTCCTACGAAGGAAGGAAGTAAAACGACAATGAAGTCACTTAGAGCGCCGGCGAAAGAATAATGAGTCGGGCCCGCGAGCGCGACCTGTGTTACCTCACAAAGATTATTTCAACTTATTTGTCTCCAAATTCTTACTTAGAAATATACGGTATAATTTAATTTTTTTTATTTCCTTCCTCAAAGAAAGCACTGGGATTAGGTAAATGAAAGATCGTTTCCATTTTCAATATCCCTCGAGGTTAATGTAGAGCTATTTTTTGAAGGGCTTTTCGAATAATAAAAAAACTTGCTAAGAACCTTCCCATTTACTTTAATGAGCACAATACACTTTGAAGCTTATCTTTTCACGGCCACTCTCAGTTAACAAATTCTCCGAAACGTTTTCAGAAACAAAACCATCACTCATATTTCGCTCTTGAAGTCAGATGCATGCTACGAATTCCTTGTTATGTAGCGCTCTAAGGTGGGACATATTTTACAGGACCACAGCTATTAGTCACAACAAGACGGGACTCGAACCGGTGCCCTCGTAACGAGCGACTCTAATGTGCTCATACCTCTTCTACTACCTATTTCTCAAACAAAACTACAGTCAAAATGGGGTCATCTTACAGAACGGCTTAGGTCTGTGTTCACCAAAAGATAATCGGACAATTAGGCAGCTTTATCGGTTCACTTTGACGTTTTATGTATGAAAATGTGTGTCAAAAACTTCAAAACAACTGTTTATAATTTAACCATGTGTTGGCGAACTCGGGTCTTAGTGTAGTCAAAAGTCAAAGTCAAAATTCTTAATTTCCATAAATACAAATTTACACTTAGAAAAGGTCAATTGACACGGAAATAAAGTGATATTTTTGATTTCGGTCGCTTCGGCATGTAGATTAAAGTAAAGAAGCGACGATGAAACCTTTAGTTTGTTAGTTGTTATTTTTCAAGTTGGAGCAAAACTCGTCCCAAGCTTTTTTATCTTCTAGCTAGATAATCTGATAGTTTGTAGTAAGCCTTTTTGCACAGAAATGTTTTGACAATTTGTTTGAATTTATTTACTGATAGATTTTGCAACTCACTAGGAGTTTTGTTGTAGAAGCGTATACATATTACCCTTTAAAAGAATGTATGCAAGGTTAATAGACCAAGTATTTTGTGTATTTCTGTGTTAAATTATGCTATTTGTATTTAAAGGTATTGTGTGTTATGCTGCCGGCATGCATAACGACAGACTAAAAGTTGGTGGTTTAATCCTACAATTTAAAAAAAATAAAATAATAAACTAAATTATCAAACTAAGGTATAGCCAAACCAAATTTATTCTACTGTCTTTATAACGTACGCCAATCAGCAAAAGAGGTCCTACCATTATCTTGTCTTTTCATGCATCAGGTTTTTGCAGAAAAATCGTAAAAATCTGAAAACAAAATCTGCATCTTCCCGAAATAAATAGACTTTCCGCGGAAAGCCAAAGGCACATTAGGAAGAAAAATGTTGCCGCAATATAGTAATTGAGGTGCATTTATCCGGCAATTGGCCCCGTCCCCTGCGTTTCCGTTCGTTAGCCACCCGGAAATGTTGCGGAAAATTGTTGCGATTCACACAGGCTATGTAAAACGGAGAGAGAACTACGGCTTTTCCTATCGCGAGCGTTGATGTGACCAATTCCGGAATATTATCTGTCGCTTGATACTACACATTTTGATAAACGTATTATTTCTAGCCTAGATTCATACTTGTTTGTGTTCATATAAGTACCTTACTTAGAAAACATTGATTGATTGATTGATTGAATATATAACATTTTTGCACCGCTAGTGGCACATTTTGGCGGCCTTATCGGTAGTAGCGATTTCTTCCAGGCAACCTTTGGATGGACAGGATCACGTATGAAATCTGACGGTGACGTAATTGAATAAATATTTTACCACATAAAAGTACATAGGTACCTAATATAAAAAAGAAAATACAATAAATAATAAAAAGAGCAAGAAGACATAAAATCGAGCGATAATTAACACAATAGCAGAATGAATAAAAATAAAAATCAGGAAGACTTATCAAGAGTAGACAGATAGTGTTGATAAACTTTTGAAGATAGGCAGGGATTTAGCTTGTCGGATAGAAACAAGAAGGGCGTTCTAGAGTCTAGTGGCCTGTAACGTGAAGAAATTACCATAGAACTGGGAAGTGTGTGATGGGATTTTTAAAAGAAGGGTATCCTACAGCAATTTCCTGAACAGTATTAATTTATAAAATTATTTTACGTGTCATTACATCTCATTGTTACCTACGTATGGTACCTTGAGGATCTCAATATTTTTAGAAATATTTTATTGAACAATAAGTTAGCAGAGAATTAAGAAGCATAAGTTAACATAAATCAAAATTTTTTTTTAGTTTTGCATAAATTTTCTTGTATGAATTTTCTGGATCATCTGGTCTGGAAATAATGTCCAAGAGTCAGTAAGGTCTAAAGGAAATTAATATTAAATCTCTTTGAATTAATTAGAAAATATCATGTCGTTGAAAATTTCGTGGAATACGTGGGCAGGTTATAATTATAAATCAGCATATTTACTTAACTTCACAAAATCGGATTGAAACCTTCCACGAATGCTACGGGATAAGGCGAAGTTATTTAAATTTTAATGATCTCGGAATCTCTACCTATTTTATTCATCAACAATCAAGTAGAAAATCCCTAGCTGAGACTGCAACTGTATGTATACACTGAGCACATAAACAGTGCCTTTCGCACGAGCAACCAGACTCAACATAAATGTAAAGCAAATTCGAAGTAAATCTATCCACTCGCTTGATTCCGACTTTGCCGGCAACATCAAACGTAGTTCAAACTACTTTATGCTATTCAACAACATTATATAGATACTAGTAACTCATGACGATGTATGTGACATTACAATAGTCATCTGTTCTGGAAATTGCTGTAAGTGTTAGCTATTTCCAGCGTCGTGCGCTGAAGTGCCTGAGACGTGATATCTACGCGGCAGCGAGTCTTTATTCTGTATATACATAACATACCAAAGCACTGCCATAGCAATTACTAATCCACCGATAGATCATCGTGATTAGATATAAATGAATTGTTTTTGAAAGCTTAAAAATAAAGTTCGACTCATAATGCGTTGTGAAGCTTTTGCGTAGATGGAAATAAAATTCTGGCCCTACCCGAGAGGAGTAATTTGAAAAACAGCGCTACATGCATTGTATGGAGCAAAAAACTGAATTAACTCCCATTGCCTTAATGTTTAGTTTATCTTATGTTTAATTGTATTATGTTTTGTAATATGTAGTGTTTAAGGTTAAAAAATATATTTTCTTTCTTTCTTATATCACTTTATTTCCGTGTCAATGTTTTATTTTAAGAATTTGACCTTTTCTAAGTGTTGTGTTTATGGAAATAAAGACTATGACTTTTTTGACTTTTGTTATATCCGCGGCAAATTACATAACAAATTAAAATACTCCGATTCAAAAACCTTCATATTTATCGTATAAGGGGTTACAAAACTCAAGGAATATATAATATTATGTAAGAGGAAAAAGGCAGCCGTCGACGCAGGGCTCCGCAAACATGACATGTATGTGTATGTGACCACATAGTGTTTCTTGTAAAGAACAGTAACTAGCTTAGCTCTATGCTTGGCAAGTATAGTGTAGCATAAGCCTAAGGTATATTTGATAAGGTGTGGCATGGCGTTAAAATGTCACATGTTTACCCAATAATTCGCGAGTGGGTAACAAGCGCAGATGTTGTTTCATTAAAACTTTGCACCATCGTTACCAGTTGGCATCCCATGCCCGCGGTATAAAGTTTCCGCCTTTGCCGAATTTGCGGGTAAAATCTGTCATTATCGATAACCAAGTTTAATTTGGAGGACCTGTGATAGCGGTCACCGTAATGCTGACCATGCACATCATAAAATTATTCATTAAGAACTAGATTCTACTCTGGGTTTCGTTTACGTTTCTCCGAGTTAAAAGTAGCTTAAGGCGCTGCGCAAACGTAGACACTTCTGTGTCTTGTATCAGATACATCATCATCATCAGCCTATAAATCAGTCCACTTGGACATAGGCCTCCCCTAATGAGCGCCATAACGCCCTGTCTTCAGCTTGCCGCATCCAGCTTCTGCCAGCAGTCTTTCGCAAATCGTCATCCCACCTAGTCGGAGGGCGTTCTACACTACGTTTGCCCAGTCGCGGTCTCCACTGAAGAACACGTTTAACCACAGCGGTTGTCGGTTCTTCTCGAAATATGGCTAGCCCACTGCCACTTCAACTTGCTAATCCTTTGAGCTATGTCGATAACCTTAATTCTCTGTCGGATGTATTCGTTGCGAATCCTATCCTTCAGAGCAAACTCCGAGCATAGCTCTCTCCATAGCTCGATGGGCGACTTTAAACTGGTGTACCAGCCCTACCGTGAGTGTCCACGTCTCAGCTCCGTAGGTCATGACGGGTAGGACGCATCGATTGAAAACTTTCGTTTTCAAGCATTGCGGTATGGATGACGAAATCGCAAAGACTTGTCGTAGTTTGCCAAACGCGGCAAAACCTAGCTGGAACCTCCTCTTCGCCTCCTTCTCGAAATTGTTTTTACCCAACTGCAGAGTCTGCCCAAGGTAAGTATACTCGGAAACAATGTCGAGAAGGTGGCCATGTACGACGACCGGTCCAGGATCAATGTGGCCATGTGGCTGTGTCAGATACATGCTAACGATGAATATTTCATTTCTACCAGTATGAAATCATCCACTCTCAGCGCATATGTACCTACGTGTGTCCAGTTGCTCTCACTTAACACATAATCATTGACGGTCAATAAGTGTTCGGTGTCGGTAACTGGAAACTAAAAGTCGTCAGTTGAAGACACAAGCAACATTAACGAATTTCCTTACAATTGTACTGAGCTGTGAATTGTACCAGTGGCCAGAAGTAGCGAGGGGTAACTGTGTCCGATCGGCGCCACCGGACACAGCAACTACGGTTCCCTGTGAGTGTGCCGTGTCGGCAACACGTTTGCGCAGCGCCTTAATGACCTAGATATTCTCAGATCAAGCACATGTAGTGCTTGATCTGAGAATATCTAGGTCATTAAGGCGCTGCGTTTCATTTCATTACATTCAGTTCATACAAACAAACTTTCGTATGTAATTGTATGACTACAAATTATTTTCTGTTGGTATATACGTTTACCATTTCATCAGAAATTTCGACATAAAGCCAAAAGCTTCCTATTCCTCGTATTCCGTATCGATAACGCGGTGGGGCAGGTATAGGTGAAACGGGGCGTTTAATTAACAAGTAGCTGTGAAAATCCGAATACCCGCTCAGGGGTTTCGAGGTCCCGCAGTGCTATCAGCAAGCTATTATGGCCGGGTTCGGTAAAGCACCTTTCGGCAAATCGAGTACTTACTAAGTGCCGACAATGGAAAGTGGTTTAGCAAAACACTGATTTGTTTTGGACGACCGATGTGGCGCGGTGGGCGAAGGTCTGACTGCGACGCAGAAGGTTGCGGGTTCGATTCCCGCCTCGGGAAAAAAGTGTGTACGATCTGCAGACATTTGTTCAAGGTGTTCTGGTCGTTTTCTATATATAATAAAAAATATCTATCTATGTATTGTATTATATTATGTATATCAGTTATCTAGCACCCATAACACAAGCTCTGCTTAGCTTGGGGCTAGATAATGCTGTGTGAATTGTCCAGCATTATTTATTTATATTATATCTATATCCAGGCAAAGGGCAAACTTGCCACTGTAGGTATTAAATAATAAAATAAATAATAATGGACAATCCATAGAGCATTATCTAGTCCCAAACTTAGCAGAGCTTGAGTTATGGGTAGATGTCCGATATACATAGGTACTTACATAATATATTTTATATAAATTTTGTTTGACACTGTTTTAATTTTGTTTGTTTGCCATAGTTAGATATCTTTTAATTAAGCAACAACATACACCAATAACAAAAAATTGCAGATCGTACAAACATTTGTCTGAAGGCGGGAATTGAACCTGCAACCTCCTGCATCGCCTGCGGACCATCGCCCAGCACGAAAGATCGGACATCGAATATTGGTTTTTAATACTCATTCCATTTATTAGCAGTTAGTTGTTGCAGGAGAATGGCTGATGTTCCGACATACCTACAATTTTGGTATTTGTTGAAGGACTAAGATTTTGAGGCATGCCTCGTAGCGCACCCAGATGAACCGCACCAAAGTACTTCCACATAGCGCACCCGTTTATTGATTTTTATTGACTTTTCTATATAATTGGCGGTTTTTGACTTAGTTTATGTGATTTGATTGTGTTTAATGTTTAGGGATAATTAATAGAACCGAACTATAATTATAATGCCATGTGTGGCTCTATATATAATAAAATCCCAAGTGACATATTTATAAAAAAGTTAAGTTTATGGCTTATTGAAAAAGCTTTATAAAGTGTTAAGGAACTCATGGACCTAAAATTGTGAAATTAGTGCGTAATCAACATTATTGATATTTATTTTTAAATCAACATTTGTTTTTGTGATGTTTAAATTTTAATTAATTAAAATCATTTAAATACAATTTATATAGTACCCTTAAGAAATTTTGCATGCCAATGTGTTTGGGTTAAGTACCTATGTGACACTATTCCAATATTTAAGATCTTGTATTTAAAGCATATTTCTTGCAATAAATAAAATGATTTTTTTTATCATCACAATCTGTACTGTAAGTAAAGAATTCATTGACTTATTCACTAAAAAAATCGAATGTCCTAATCTTAAGTTTTATGATAACCTTACCAATCCCATAATCTTCAGTTATGTAAATCGTGTGTTGAAAAATCGCATAAGGACATTATTATTTTGGTGGTCTTTTGTTGGCACTACGGACCGGGTGGGAATGGTTTCGTCCCTACCACCATCAGGTTTACCCCAGGGGTGGACCCGGGTGGACCCCCAGGGGTAGGGCGGGTTTGCAGCGTGTTTGTTTAACACGAGGTATGATCATCGTACAAGTATTTAATTTACAAATTTTACATTTTATCTTTAACAATGTAAATCCCTCGTATCTAAATACAAGTTAGCAAACTTAGTTAGAGCGAGGTGTCAATATCAATAGTATGATGATGAGTCAATCCATCCGATTTTGTCTACGGCGACTGTAAGATTGAGCAAGCGTTTTAAAATAGATAACAATACTAAACATGTAAAAAACAAGGACTTTTGAACTTTTATCTTTGGTATCTGGAGCAAACAACCATGTTTTATGGTTGATCAAGCTGAAAGCAAGTGTCGTGAGCGTCGAATTCATCAGAGCGAGTCGAATGTTTGTCACGGACCGTGTTGAAACCCATTTCGGATAACAATTACCGAAGGATATGAAACCCGAACCGGTCAGTATCACTAATAATATGAAATTGACTTTTAGGAATTTGAAAATTATTAAATTTGTTAATAAATAAATATAAATAATGCTGGACAGTTTACACAACATACCTAGCCCCAAGTTAAGCAGAGCTTGTGTTATGGGTACTAGATAACTGATATACATAATATAACACAATACATAGCTAGATATTTTTTATTATACATAGAAAACGACCAGAACACACTGAACAAATGTCTGCAGATCGTACACACATTTGTTGGAACAAATGTTGTTCCGAGGCGGGAATCGAACCCGTAACCGCAGATCGTACACAAATTTGTTCCGAGGCGGGGATCGAACCCGCAACCTCTTGCGTCGCAGGCAGACTCTCGCCCGCTGCGCCACTGAGGTCGTCAATATTATATTATGGTATACTTAGCTACAGTGACCGTATTAGCTACGCTACAATACGATACTTATTGGTAATTGGCTAGGTCAAAGCCTGAAGTAGGTATACTACCACCTTAACGGACTTGACTTCGTTTCCTGAAATTAACACGATTTAGGTATAATTCTCAATTACGAGACCATCAAGTATTTTGAAGATTAGTTATATAGTAGATTATAAAGAAATCTACTATAGCACACACTATACAATGTATAAGTTTATATATAAGTCTTATTGTTCTGTACTACAAACGTGTAAAAATAAATAAATGCCTACCCTCTATTATGGTTGGAGATTATTTTTTTGTAACTTACGCTCTCATTCTGTTTAGTTTACATAAAATATAATTAATTATGGAGCATGTCAAAATTTATAGTCTTAATGTTATTATTGTATTCGTAATAAAGTTTGAGCTTACTAGCCTAGAAACGTGGAAATAAGTAACCGTATTATGATACTAATTCTAAGTGAACTGTAAAGTTTTTTATGAGTAAAAAAATTCTTTTAACCGAACTGGCGGGAACTGTCGCGGACCGAGCTAATAGTAGCCAGATAGATAATGCCTAAACACTATTTTTAAATGATTTTTATTTCTGTGTCTAGAGTTATTAAGAATATGTCGTTAGATTATAAGAATTAGCCACCTAGCTAAATATTGCCGTGCCCTAGCAGCAGGGTGCATGTTTGAAACACCTTATCTATAAGATCCCATGTACAACATGTTTGCAATAAAAATATTGAGTATTGAGCAGAACGGCAACTTCGTAAATTAAAAACAGAGTGAAACCTTTCCACGCACGGATTCCTCAATCCGTGTCCGTGTTACAATACGGTGAACTTTCCGGACGGCTGCCATCACTCCTCTGTGGTCACTCGGGTCACACGACCTTATTTGTATACGAAGGACACCCCGGATCCGTTATTTTATTAAGGATTCCCTATTCCCTACGAGCTTTAGAATATTTCCGGACTGAAATAGAATGTAATAACCATAAATTTATTGCTTTAAAATGGTAAACCGGGTTCGATTTTTTTACCACCGTGTTATGGTGATAAAAATCGATAAATTTATATTTTTAAACTTTATAAGAAAATTAAAAGGCATAAGGTAACGCGATGCCTTTTAATTTTCTTATTATGCGAAGATTGAATCATATGAGGCTAACTTTTTACATCAAAAGAGTTACAGTCACGCAAAGAGTGTAAAGTGGGTAAGTTCATTAATAATTTATCTTAATTAGAAAGTAGGTACCTCATTTTCGCGCTACCCTTTTCTATTATGAGTGGTCAAAATAGGCTCACGAGCAAAACAGCAAAGCTCTCTTAATAAAATGTGATTTTTACGCCTCACGCTGCATTCCCAAACAGTTTCGTAACTCTTGTTTTATAAAACATTCCTGAATTCCGTTCTAAATCTTGAACAGAGCTCAATAAACCTAGAACATTCAAACGGCATTATCAGAGCGAGCAAACTGGCAGGCTATGTTTCGCAAAGATGCACCTATTGTCGTTCAAACGAAATGAGAGTGTACGTGAGCTTTGGGCACAGATGCGGGAATAGGTCTAACGTGAAATTTTTCACATGCATTGAAAGTACTACAGTGTTAAGGTATTATTCAAGACCAAGTTCGGTCTAGCGAGCCATATTAGGGCTCATGATAGAAATAATAATCTTTAATGTCTAGGGTCGCCGTCATCAAAATCGACGAGGAGGCCTATATATACAGTGTTAAGAAATATTAATTTATTTTGCATTCCATAGTTTACGATTAATATTTTTTGATTTTTAGGCTTAGTTTTTAGGATTAGCCCAAATCCTGCGGTCTTATAATTCAATCGTTATTCCGCTACTGACCAAAGTTATCTTTTTAATTCGATGCTAGATTAAACCATAGTACCAATGTATTTTAGTGTGCAAGTCAAATACTAATTATCTGTGAACCTATAAGAAGATAGAGGAGTGAGCCCTCGTGTCTAAATACAAGTTATCAAACTTAGTTACAGCGAGTCATCTTTGACCCTGAAAGGTTTATAGCAAGTAGGTATCACGTACTGAAAGAGGAAATTAGCATAGCTATTTAATATTAAGTAGATTGTAAGTTCCTACTCTGTAAACCCATTTCTTCTTAAATTCTTTATTGTACACAAAAATACAAACATAAAAATAAAACAACGAAAATTTATATACAAAGGCGAGCTTAACCCTAACAGAGTTTTCTTACAGCAAACCTAGGGCCACCTAGGCTACCTAACCTCTATTTCTTTTAATAAATATGTTTTATTTATTTGTCAAAAAAACTTGTAGCTAATCCTTAAAGTTGAATTTACACGCGTAAATTCGCTGGGCGTTGTTACGATAACTCTCGGAGCCGTAATAAATCAAAATTAGGATCATAACCCCGTATTCACGGGGGGAAAGTATTCCCGGCTCTTCCACGAATGTCATGAAGGGCAAGTTGGACAATCTTTATCTTTTAAACAAGTCCCTGGTGGCCAGTATATGTGAATACTTAATGCCTCTTCGTTCGATTACACTAACAGTGCTAGGTACCTACTACTCTAGCGCCATTTTACTCTCACTCTCAACGCCCTATATTGGTCCACTGCTGGACGCAGGCCTCCCCCTGATAAGCGCCTTATTGCTTTTTATGGGGGTAATGCCCAAAATGCCCAAAATCCCCACGCTTGGCATGTGAGTTGGGATTCGCAGTTCGGTGGTAGATCCATCTAAAGGAGGCGCTGCTGCCCGCTACCTACTGTATGTCCCTTAGTCGCCTCCTACTACAAGCACGGGAAAAGTTAGGGACGTGCAAATTCTAAGCCGGCACCACACGGCCATTATACATAAGGTTTCAAAGTGCGGCTACCAAGCCCCAATATAATATTGTAAGCTTTTGTAACCAGATAGCAAGTGCAACGAGTAGTTTTATGCTAACATAGGATTTGCTAGAATAACACTAGTAAAGTTTATTGGAGAAAATATGAATTCCAACTGTAGATAATATGGAAGTTCAGCGCTATTGTTTCTCATCGATATTGTAGCTAGAGTTCAGAACTGTTATTTGTTCTGAACTATGTAATATACCAACCCCGTTCTATATTATTATCATTCAACAGAAATAAATATAAAAGTGCATTGTTGAAATATAAATGAAGAATATATAGAAATAAATAAGAAAAGAATTGCTGATGATTCATTTTCATAATAATGCTTTGAATTCCATGATTCAGACAGCGTAAATAAATAACAAATCAGAAGCGGAACTAACCTTAACTTGATAGCCAAAGATTTCTTGGTTTTAAATTCTTTTCTGTGTGTAAAGTTAAGAGTAAGTATCTAGTAGGTATAGGCTATTCTGGGTACCACGAAAAAAGAGTACTAAACCGAAAGGGCGTAACTCCGAGGGTATCAAGCTTTGTTCTACAAAAGCGTAGAACAAAACTTGAAAACATTGAGGAATTCATTTTTCTATCATTTTTAAATTGAAGATTTTTTTTTTCATAATATTTGTTTTACTTTTCTTTTATTCTTACATTATTATTTTGAAATTTCTAAAAAGGTATGAGATATTTTTGTACTAATGAAAAACAAAAAAAAAAGTTGTGTGTCAAAGAACACAAAGAAATTTTCGTAATTATAAAATCTTCATTAGCAAGTTGATTCCCTTGGTGTCCAGAATCACCCCTTTTCTGCTTAGTACACACTACACAGGCTACGTGGCACCCTGTATAGTTATTTTATGGTATCTAAAAAGGTAAGGTACAATTATGTGAGTAACGTCGCTGCATTCAAATCGTTTTATCGGTCATCGTCGTTCGATATCTTAAGAAATTTCTCTTAGATATTTAATTGCGACAAACAGTGGTAAAGATTTAAAAGTGCTCATATTTTACTATGATCTAGTAACCAATTACACGTATGACTTATATTTAAAAATAATACAGGTGTTAAAAATTCCTATCGATCAGCCATATTATTTTTACAATTGTAAATACTAGTTCTAATTTGTTTCTTTCATCTGATCGCCATTTAATATAATGTATACCTTTAATTGGACTTTACATATGCTCCGTTGCAAAAAGGAGAAATGGAGTAAACAGGTGACAGTCTGGTACCCTAGGGATGGAGCTGGAATTCGAGGTCGTAAAGCAAGAAGATGGGAGGATGACCTAAAAAAGACATTATTACCCCTATGGACTAGAGTCGCGACAGACAGATAACAATAGAAGGAGTTAGAGGAGGCCTTTACCGTAAGGCACACCGAAACAAGAGACATTTTATTGTAACAGTGTTTCTTTTGTTATTAATTTAAAATTTCTTGTAAAAATTATTGTAAAATTTCGGAAATAAAGGCATTATTATATACCTTTAATTAGCTGTATCATAAATAACACTTTATTTTAGAGATAAATCTTTATTTTATAATCATCTAATCTTTTCAAATACTGAAGCAAAACTAGACCAAAAGTTAACCAACAAAATATTGCTTGTTTGGTGTTTCAGTTGCGTAATTAAATAGCTAGAATGTCGACGAAGCAAATATTCTCCCGCCCATCAATTTCAATATTACCAGTTACCAGATTTAGTTACTGCGATACCCATTGTTTCTTCAGATTAAATCTGGGATTATAAATCCTGAGATTTAGGGTCAGCTCACACTGAGACAAAAAGCGATGCTGCTCGCACTTTTTAATATTAACAGTATATAAATTTATAGTAATTCAAAATTAAACTTTATTGTGTACTAGCTGCGCCCCGCGGTGTTACTCGCGATTAAAAAGTATGTCCTTCTCTGGAGGCTGCACCCAAATTACCACTATCTAAAAATCATGTACATTTTACATTTTACCGGGATAAAAAGTTAGCCTATGTAATATTCCAGACTATAATCTATCTCTGTACCAAATTTCATCCAGATCCGTTCAGCCGTTCTGGCGTGATTGAGCAACAAACTTCCAACCATCAGTCCATCCTTCCAAACTTTTTCATCTATAATATTAGTGGAATTGTATTTTAGACGCAAATAGATACCCATTTTAGTGGACAGCCGTCGTGGTGACTGACTCTACTATAATATTTCGTCCAGATTTCGTATAGTTTTGATGCAGTTCTGTCGAGAGTTTAATTAAATTATAATGATAGACTGGGATCTTGTTATAATCGGATTTATACAGCGACTTCTACAACAAAACTCCTAGTGAGTTGCAAAATCTATCAGTAAATAAATTCAAACAAATTGACAATTCTGCGCAAGGCTTACCACAAAGTATCACATTATCTAGATAATAAAAAAGCTTGGGACGGGTTTTGCTCCAACTCGCTTCTTTACTTTAGTTTGCATACCGAAGCGACTGAAAAACGCCAAAATATCACTTTATTTCCGTTTCAGTGTTTTATTTCACCTTTTCTAAGTTTAAATTTTTGTAGGTATTTATAGAAATAAATAATTTTGATTTAATTTGACTTACTACTGCACGTAAACATACATTCCACTGCGGCGTAGCGCTGCGCAACAAGTCTTTTGCGCTGTCAGCAACTTCACTATTATATCTCGTGACGTCACGATGCGTCGCGCGCGCTGAACCGCGTTCTGCAGTGCAAATTACTGGCCTCTTCAAGCAGCATCGCGTTCTCGGTGTGAGCTGAGCCTTTGGAGCCGCGGGCTGTCATTATAAACTTTTATGAGTTTCCCGGGAACTCCCAGCATATTTTTGGGTCTCCGTCACTCGAATCTAATACAAACTCTGGGAAACAATAATTACAATTATTTTATTGTTGTCACCATGGGTCAAAGTCGATGGGACTTGTAAAGTTTGTAACTTTCGATTAAACTACATCTCAGCTTATTATTAAACATTTCAGTTATTTGGTGGTAATAATAAAATAGGTAGGTGTGTAATGTATCTTATATTTTTCTCTTATATTCTTATCTTAAATAGGAAAGATTTGTTTGTTTGTTTGAATTGAATAGACTACAAAACGACTGGACCGTTTTGAAAAATTCTTTCACCTTTAGAAAAATTAAAAGTTAAAAGTAGGTAGTGCAGTTCTCTGTTTGAGACAAAATGGGAGAGTAGTCGTCGCCGTGGTCGGCTGATCGAGTCAGTTTTTCTGCGTATCCACCAAAAACGAACAAAAAGATACCTATGTGAAAAGTGTTGAAATAAAAAAAGAAAAAAAAAAATTAACATTAATAAAATCTTAGAAATAATCTTAATCTTTAGAAACCTACATTATTCCTGTTGAACATAGGCGATAGAATATACCCGTGCAAAGCCAGGGCGGACCACTAGTATTATCTATTCAGCAAAATCAACTAGCCCGCTTTATGTTATTGTAGCTTAATCATTATTACGCTTCAGATACTGTGCCACATCTTAATTTTTTTAGAGAGATGTTAGTCAAACGCTTTAAAATAATCTAAATCGTATATTAATAATTATTATAATTTAACAAACTTTTGTAAGACCCATGAATGATAGACGGTGTTACAAATATCCTCATAACTTTTAACTTGCAAATTTTACTAATTTTTAGTTATGATCAAATATAAATTAGTAGTTAAATAGTTAATAAATGATTACCATAACGGATTCAAAACACAATAAACGAAACATTATAATCCCCGAATATTTTAAAGCTCGCATTTATGAGCAGATCAATAATTTGTTTGCTATTCATAAACCGTTTTCAATGCGGTCCGAACTGGTCCGAACCTCATATATTTTATTGGGAACTGGGCTCGAATTAAGAGCAATTCACATCGGGCGATTTCTGTCCTCCACGCCTGGACAATCCAATTAATAAGCAAACCTTTCGTATCCACAGTGAATATCAAATGTTTGCGCGACAGCCAATTGGTCGTTCAAATAAAATATTCATATAATAACATAGTCGGGCATGATTGCAGCACAGTGGGTATATAAATGCTCCGATAGCTGGTGCTGTGCAAATGGAATGCCAATTTTCGGGAGGAATCGTAATTTAACATTCCGCTTGTACGTATTTTTACAACCCAGTAAGCGTGTGATTACGTGATTTCAATTACATTCCGCCCATCTGTATATTATTCATGATGGTTGTACTCAAGAACTTAGCGTATAAATTATTGATTATGTAATCATAAAACATTGGTGAGTTTCATAACCGTGTAGTGTTTTTGTGCGATAACTAAAACTACTTTGGCTGACGAGCTAGCATAGGATACAATATTCTCTATGGATTTGGATTCGAAGAGCTACTACGGGCCGACGGTGTAAGCCGTAGAGGCTCTACGGCATAGACTTACCGTTCATTTACTTATTTTTACGGGACTAAAGCGATGATGACGTTAAACAAAAAATATTATCTATTCGCAGAGGTGCTACGGGTTGACTCGTAGAGGCTCTACGGCATAGACCTAACGTGATTTTTACTTATTTTACGGGACTAAAGCGATGATGATAAACATACAATATTATCTATTCGCAGAGCTGCTACGGGTTGACTCGTAGAGGCTCTACGGCGTAGATTTGAAGTACGTTTTACTTATTTTTACGGAAGTAAATTGATGGCGTTATACATAAGATATTCACTATTCGCAGAGGTGCTACGGGTTGACTTGTAGAGGCTCTACGGTGTAGACCTAATATTCGTTTACTTACTTTCAGGGGCTACAGCAATTACATTGTTACGATATTAGCCGTTGTCGGTGTTATATTCTGTTGTATTTATTTATTTATTTATTTATTAAACACACAAAACACAATACAATGCCATCTAAAATTATTATACAAAAAGTACTTATAATCTACATTGTACCGTAAAAATATGTGTGTACAGCGAAATATTTAGTATCGTACTAAACGGACTAATTAAAAAGAGAAATTAAATTATCTATATAATAAAAAGAGAGAGACACTGGTGATAGAATCAAACAACACAACCAATTCCAGATGTGGCCAGACAAGATCTACCTTGTGCACAAACTTCAGTGATTATTTAATTCCATCACCAGGTTGAGTGGTCCGGCGTGGAGGACCAGCGATATGAGGATCATTGAAATGGAGGATACGTTTCAGTTCTCTAATGAACTGGTTAATTCTAGGAATAAAAATGTCAAGTTCATTATGTTTTATGGAAAGCTCATTGTACTGACGCGCCATTCTTGTGAGTGGATTGTAATAAGAGATGTTGTTCTTATAAGTGCGTAACGCAAAAAGATTGCTCTTATTTAACCTTCTTGCACTAAATTTTGTATTGATACAAAATTGGGATAGTAGGTCTGGGGAATCGATTATATAATGAATTATCTTGTATAAATATATAAGATTAAAATACGAACGACGGGTTTCCAGTGAAGTAACGTTAAATATTTTTAGCCTCTTTTCGTATGTTAAATCAGATCGACCTGGGCGATAACGATAACATAACATTCTAAGGCATTTCTTCTGAATCTTTTCAACAGCAGCATGTATACTATTCATGAGTATATTTTTACTTACAAGACCATTTTTATAATACATATCTGAAACGACTTTCCAACATCCGTAAATAAGAATTTGTGAAATGATAAGACTACCAAGAATAATAAGAGTACATCTTTATTCTGACCACATTCAGGAGACCCTCGTTATATTGGTGCGTTCTGAATATGACACCGTCTAAAGAGATCTATTTACGTCGGCGCGGAGAGAAATAACAGATTGTACAGTGTTGGCTGGCTGATTTCCCTCAAGATTACCTCAATAGGGCAGAAGTCAACCGCAGCAATGCTGTGCTTAGGGGCATCTCTGATCTCTTTGTGGTTCTGACCGACGGAGTATTGTTCAATGAACCCTGTTCCTTCAGACCTTCTAACAAATGTATGTATAGCTACACCAACAAATACAAAGTTTCAAAGCAAAACATATGTATAGTTAAGCCGGCAGTTCCGGCTTCCGGACAGCAATATTTGTTAAAAAAAATATTAAAACTCTTTATTATCCGTTGCAAACCAAACATCACATACATCATCAGCCTATACGTCCACAGCTGGACATAGGCCTCTCCTATTGAGTGCCATAGCGCCCTGTCTTCAGCTTGCCGCATCCAGCATCTGCCAGCAGTCTTTCGCAAATCGTCAACCCATCTGGTCGGAGGGTGTCCTACACTACGTTTGCCGCAGTCGCCACTCAATAACACGTTTATCCCAGCAGCGGTTGTCGGTTCTTCTTGAGATATAGTCAGCCCACAGCCACTTCAGCTTGCTAATCGTTTGCGCTATGTCGATAACCTTAGTTCTCTATCGGATGTCTTCAAACCATAGCGCATTTTATTGATTATTAAATAAAATACTAAATAAATAAAATTTATTTCTTGAAACAACTCACTACTTTGGTAGTGATTTAAATGCTCTACTTAAAAATACGATATCCAACATCGAATTCTCAATGGTGTTGGTAAGTAATCCAAAGTATTTTGAATAAAAGCTTACCTTTCTGTCAACGAGTCAATGAAATACATACATATGTATATATGTATATAATACATATGTATTAAAACCCAGCTTTCGTAAAAGGTTTGAGCAGAAATTTGCGATTTAGTATTTATTAACTATTACTTTGTGGATAGTCAGATTAAACTATTGAAAATACGCTTAAATATTCGCACAATAAAGCGATAATACATTTACCTGGTGGAGTTGAAGGTAATTGGACAATCACGACTCACCGTTATTGTCGTAATAGATCAACAACTAATTGGTCTGTTGCGTGACGCTGGTAAGAGGCCCGACGGCATGACTCTAGTCCCATGGGAGTTGGGGAGGCCTATTGTGTGGGACGCTACATATGCGTCTTTTCCTTTCCTTTCAAAGATAGGAAAACAACAAACACGATGCTCAAGATGAGCCGTGAGGAATAAAGAACAATGGTGGGTATCATCACAGGCCACTGTGAGCTTAACCACCATCTCTTTAAGACAGGAGCCACAGACAGCAGCCTGTGTCGTGGCTGCCTCCTGGAAGAAGAAACTGTGGAACACGTTGTGGTACACTGCGCGGCCACACAGGAGGCCAGACAGAAAACGGGATTGAAAAGTCTCATAGAGACATCAAACCTGTCCACACCCATAGGAAAGCTGAAACGAAGCTGTCAATCTCCAAAAGTCCTGCTCCGGTACTTCAAGGAGCTGGGCTGGTTAGGGCCTGGTACGGCAGGGGGATAATGCACAATACACTCCTATGCGAGATGTCAGTGCAGATCTCAGTTCCCCCACTTAGAATTAGAATTAGCTATACGCGTCGACACACTCGCGCCTTCCCATCTTTCTAGGACTTCCGTGAGGGCTGGTGTGGCGGCAGATTTGGTCGAAAATCTCAAGAGGCGCAAATATGCAGGTCTCGACAGAGCCTACGCATTTGCTCCCCTTGGAGTCGAGTCCCTAGGTTCGTGGGGTACCGAGGCTCTCCGGGTTTTCAAAAAGTTATCGGAGAGTCTGGTCGAAGCGATGCGTGACCCGAGAGCTGATGAGTATCTGGCACAGCGCATCAGCATTGCCATACAGCGGGGCATAAAGCAGCCAGTGTCTTGGGCACGCTTCCGACTGGGATTGTATAATATGGATCAGTTGAGCTACCCGTAGATTGTTTGCAATAGTCTGCAGTTAGCTCAATTGTTTCTATTGTAAATACTATTTTTAATTTAATTCTATTATTTGATTATTACAACCAATCAGTAGATAATTAATAAAAAATAATAATTAAAAAATTAAAAATAAAATTCATAATTCTTTGATCAATTACGGTTAGCGAGTCTATGAGAGCGGGAAATCCGTAGGGTAAATATTTGGGGCTTACAGAACTTTGAGGCGAAAATAAAATACAAAAACAACCCCCCAGACACAAATTAATGTGGTCGTTTCTCTGCAATTTGACCCGCCGTTCAAAATGCTAGGTACAGTGGCTTTGCTGTACGCAGCAATATCTGGCAAATAGTACCGCTAATCTCACTAAAGTAGAATTTAAGTGCTCTCCGGTTGTCGCTACAAGGCCCGCCAACTTTTTAATTGGCCTACGGATTGAAAAAAAGTAAAGAGTCCTTTAAGTTAATTAAATTTAATGAACAACCGTAATAAAACAGATCTGCCTGCCTTCCATTTGATGTTACAAAGTGGACACAAAAGGTAATTAGTGAAAGGTTCGTGAATCCTAATTTGAGTGGCACTCCTTGGGTTCCTTCCGGTTATGTATTGGCTGCTCTGCTGTTTGTCCACCTTAAGCTTAAATTACCGAAAAAAGCTTGAACGAATTAAATTATTACAATTTATTAATATGTTTGAATTAATATTTATTTGCTGATTAACACAGAAATTCTGTTAAACGCAACGCGATTGAGTGCCTTGGGTGCGAATAAAACATGAATGGATTCGTTTAATTCTTTTGTATAGTCTTGCAGATTGCTATTAATAAGGCCGGAGACGCATTTACTGTAAATACTTTCTAATAAAAAGTACGGAATACTTTTACATTGCTTAAATTGCCCATTGATACCGAGGTATTATATAGAAATCATAATTAAGGCCCAGAATAATGTAAAAAAATAATTCACATCGTACAATCACAATAACTTCCATCTTCTGAAATTAGTTACTGTTTTATGTGGATTTAGTTTTTCGTTAGTTAGTGAACCTGTTCACGGCTGCAGACATGTCCTTTCAGGCAAATCGATCTAGACAAATGGTTGTTTAACTAACTTCTGTCTAGAGTACAGTCATATAGAAGAGAACTCACTTTCAGTAAATGCATGAAAAGCCCTTAAGCCAAGTGAAACGCTATAAAATCCGAAACACTTCTTTTAAAATAAATTCTGAAGGAACCCTGAGTATAGGTACCAACCAACAAGGACACACAATGTCGTGATTACTATAGAAATGTACGTGGACTGCTCAAGCGGTTGCATAAAATGTATTCCTTCGCTACCAACAAAGACAACCCAACCCTTTTATTCTTTTCTGTCGTCAGAGCGGCGGCGGTTGTAATTCTCGTCTTCTAACAAATGGAAGACATTATCACTGCCTGGCTTTTGTATAAATTCGCGTAGAATGAAAGTTAGGAAAAAAGTTAAACCGCTTACGGTGCTCCCGCAATTCAAACGTAAAGGATACCTATTTTAAAAAGCAAAAAGTTCGCGCCTGATATGTGCGCCCCGGGGAATTTTCCATGATAAAAAGCGCTATTATAATGCAAATATTTTCGCGGTATTGTGTAAAATAGTGGGTGAAGTTCCTGTTTTTGCTGCGTAGTAGAATGTAAGAAGCACCGGGGAGGCCCGAAGGCAGAGCAGCTCGAGTGGATGCCTGGCGCCTGTCCTATCGACATCTCGTCTTGCCTCGTTCAATCACTCCCTCTTCACCAGTCACCGGCCCCACTACACGGCTCTTTGCCACGTTAATAGTTCCTAGGCACCTCATTAAACTTACACCGTTGAGTTGAGTGACTTAATTAGATGGTTTTGGAGTTTGAGAGCTCTAACGCTCTTCAATTTATGAATAGAGGCTATTTCATAAGTAATTGATGCATAATATTGGTGGCAAACAGCCGATTTTTAGAAAATTGGCATTGTTAGAGATATACTTTTTATGGAAAGCGATTTTTCTCGCCAGGAGAGTCAGTTTTTCTTATGTTCCTCTACAACCCCTTCGACGATGTTTTCATACATCAATTATTCAGCACAAAGTTGCTCTGGTAGTTCCGCTCAATTATAACAACCATAAAACTTATAACAAAGGAACGACGCTGTAAGTTTCGACGTGCCTGTGTACGGCCTTATTTATCGCATCCCGTCAGATTAGCATACCTACTCGCGGAATTAGTTTAGTTTTATGTAGATTGGATCGTGTTTAGGTTGGTTTTCCACCAGAGATGTGCTACGGAGCTGCGATGCGGAGCTGTCAAACCTACCGCTCGAATTCATATCTATAATTTACGTAATCTTCTAATCTTCTTCAACTTCGTAAAGCCGCTGTCTACGGCCACGCGGTGCTTGTGAGTTGCGTGGGTTTCTATGCTTTTCAATCTCGTAAACGTGCGTAGCGTGTGCGTGAGTAGTATTGCGTTGTCACATGCATTTTCTTGCAAAGCAAAGCTAGACATATGATACGTGAGTAGCCACTTTGAGCATTGCAGTGAGCCTGTAAAAGTCGCCGGAGGTGTGAGCTCTTGTGGCTAAATACAAGTTTAATCTAAACTTAGTTAGAGCAAGGTGTCATTATCTTTGATCCTGTAGGTTTAATACAAGTATGTTTGAATTACAGAGACTAGCCATCGTTAGGATAAGAATTAAAATAGCCTATAAGTACCGACTTTGTAAACCTATCTTTTGTGAATAAATAAATTTTATTATTATTAATTATAAGAGTGGGACAGAGGATTAAAGCGTTTAAAAAAAATTGTTTAGTTTGTGATGCCCATCATTAACTTTTTTTAATGTCAACGTAAAAGTTTTATTTTTTCTAGTTTAGGCAGAGATGCAAAGTTTCTTGGTAGCCACCAATTTCGTTTTTCACATCAATGCTTATACTACACAGAATACAACTACAGTATTAAAAAAAGCTTATGATATGTATCCCAAACTGCCCAATGGTTTTTTAAAAAATCCTTTGTTCAACGTAATGATAAGATATTGATATATTATGATTATAATAAAATAGGTGATGACGGCGGCGGCGCAGTGTGAGTCGGGGTACGGCCTTAAGGTCTGCGCGGTCACGTCTTTACCCGACTGCGTAGGAAGGATGGTTATGTTTTGTTTACTATCGATGGGTCATCCTGGTCGACAGGATCTTTTGTCAACGTCATTTTGGCAAGAGAAAGAACTTTTTGAAATTTGATCATTGATTTGTTAATTAGCGTACGATCAACCAGGGGCAGAATTCTGCTAGCAAATGGCTTTGCTATGACAATGGTATCGTTGCAGAATCTATACTCTATACTAATATTATAAATGCAAAAGTCTGTTTGCTTGTTTTTTTATCCTTCTTTCACTCTCTGATTAAGGAACCAATCTACTTGATTTTGACATGGCATGGCGTTAGTTGAAAGGATGGAGAGTAACATAGGCTACTATTTATCCCATAAATCGGTTCCCTTGGGATAAAAATAACCTTAAGCAACGCGTGCAAAGCCGTGCGCTGCAGCTAGTACTCAATATATATGTCCTTTTATCAAAAGTAGGTAAAATACCAAAATGTGTCATACAGAGACCAAAATACCATTGCTATGGTGAAACGACTATTTTAGTGGAATCAGGGCCCAGCTGTGGCGATCCCATAGTACAGCTCTTTAGACGATCCTATTGGCTCACAGCTCATCAAGTAGGTAGGTACAAAGATTCTAGTTACGTAACGTTCCTAGGATCTTTGGGTAGGTACAACTCAAGTGGAAAGTTTCGAATTGTCTTTCTTGTTCTTGTAACGGCATTAGCCTTCACCATAGAAATCTAAATAATAAGGCACTATTCGCTCTGGGTAGATTTCTATGGTCTTCAACTCACGATTTGCATCAAAGCGAAACATCATCATAAAAGCATAAGCGGAACTTATTGCGTAGATTAATATGAAAAAAATATGCACTTATCCTGATCTACGGGTTACGGTCAATTTTTATAAAGCATCTATACGTGTCTACCCCACCATAAACATGGACAAAGATGAATACTTCAGCTGTATGCATAAAATTTTATACGGCCTGCGTTATCTCCAAAAACTTATGCAGAGGTGGTAGTAAAATACTGCAGTAAATTACGTATAGCTAAGCCTTTCGAAGGAAGGGATGGCAATAACGGGAGAGATAAAAAATTACCAAATAAGTTCAGGTAATAAAACTGGAAATAAATGTTACTTATTGCCTTGGGTTGGCTAGTCTTCTTTATTTACGTTTATTTTTATAAATGGTTGGTTTTTTAACGTGGCGCAGGATTTGCCAAGAGTTTTAATTATGGAGCATTATTATATTACGACCTCATCATATTCTTGCTATAATCTTACGCTTATAGCTAATAATATTTCTTCTTATTGTTAGTTGAATTCATACGCTATTAATATAATAAACTTTCTACATTATCAAGTATGTAGGTAATTATAGAGTCTTATGATTACAGAACGTACATTATTATCTCCCAATTTATATCTTAATAGAGAGGATAATTAATTTCGAAGGTATAATCCTTAATTTTAATACCTTCATGTTGCGATGGTAATCAATTATTGTCTTATTTTAGACAACTTTTAAGAAGTGTTGCGATTGAGTCTAATTAATAACTTTTGTTGCAAATTTATTAGAAATATTGGCAGCAGATGGGATATTTTGACTTTTCTTTAGTCAGAAAATAACAAGGATTCGTAATTTTCAACAAATAATTTCCTTAAGATTTTTGTATTATAGTGCGTAATCCCGCAGGGACGCCGGTCCTTCGAGAACAATTTCGAAAAAAAATTGAGATGTCCTTTTCTTATTTTTTTTAACGTACGCGAATATGATTTTTAATGAGCGTTGAACTAATCCACAATAGGCTCAATCAGATACATAGTGATAACGGTAGTAGCTCACTCTGTGTAATCTCTAAGAAATTAAATAAGTTTCTTTAAATTAAAACTAGTCCTAACAATTGAAACTATTGATCTAACTGCAGACTGTTGCAAACAATCTACAGGCAGCACAACTGATCCATATCAACACCAGTCGGAAGCGTGCACAAGAATTTGAATTTAAAGAAGCTCAAGTTCCCAAAAATTTTCGATTTCAGCAGGACTCGAACCTACGCCCTACCCTGAGTACGGGTGTACCCTAACCAACTGAGCCACGAAATTTTAGTCGGTTTCTTCGAAAATCTTTATGATCTCTTACGGCTCTAGCGCCGTTAGCGCCATCTACAGGGGAAACATTACAGCTATCCAAACCTGTTCAAAGTCTAAAGTTACATTTAGTTCGTTTGACGAGAGGTGTTGCCACTGCTCAATTAGACACTTGTTTAATTTCTTAATTTCCATAATTCTTCCAACTTTGCCATTTCAATTTTGTTTAATCTCTCACCTCGCACATCTCTGCTGGTAATAATTTAGCCGAGGCCAACTTCAAATTCCGTTTCAAATCCTTTTGTATCTAAAACTAGGGGTACCGTAACTGCGTCGTGTTGTATTGTGTTGCCGAAACAAAGTTCAGCTCACGTTCCTAGCTATACAATCAGAATAGAGCAGGTAGAGGCCCAAACTGTACACAAACCTTAATTAATTATTAACTTCTAGCATTATTTACTCTTAGCTTAAAAACTTTTGTTTGATTTTTACGGTGGAACTTTATCGACGTCTTTGTTTTGATTGTGATAGCTCAAGCTCATAAGATGCATCGAACACGTTTGGGCTTACGAACTCTGACAAATACTCCATTCTAATAGATACTCATAACAATAATAATGCTAGATAATCCACACAGCGTTATCTAGCCCCTAACTAAGCGGAAGTTGTGTTATGGGTGCTATATAACTGATAAATAAAATACATAGATAGATATTTTTTATTACGGAAACGACCATAACACCCAGAACAAATATTTGCAGATCGTAACAAACATTTGTCCCGGCGGGAAACGAACAAACGGTCAAGATAAAATTCATCATTTAATCATCACAGCCTTTTCTAGTCCTGAGGCCTGCACTGATAAGCGTCCTTATCATTAATGGGTAAATCACCGTGTTGTACATAGGGGTTGGCGATCGCGAATTGGTGGTGGTGACTCTATTCCACATGGGCACTGGTGCCCGATCCCTGGTTGATATCCTTTAGTAGCTTCTAACGGAAACAAGTTAAGTCACTCAAGTCTTCTCAACCTAGAATTTGAAATACCCCACCAAAGGGGGCCGGTACCACGCTGCTTAAAAACGACTGAAATTCATTATATCAGTCTAAATTTACCAACCTCCGTGTAGATTACTTCCGATCTGTGCCACTGATTTTGGTGTTAGGCTAATCGAATCAGGGTAGCTAATTATACAGCGTTTATCAATTAATTTTATTATCATCGCATCAGCTTCATAATTACCTAATAATGTTGTATAAACTTTTTGGATTAATTAATCTATTATGTAGAAATAACTCATCGGATGTAATGAAGCAGAATGCAAATAGCATGATCAAATTATAGGTAAAAGTTCATTGCCTTAATAAACACTCTTTGATGTATTAATTATGGAATACATCTTTGATCTGTATTAATTGGAATACTTGCTTATCTGCTTATCTGCGTAATCATATCAAAGGTTAATATAATAATACTCGAATTCGAATCTACCGGGACGATGAAAGATCTGCGGTAGGAACTAAGCATGTACTAAACGTATCTTTATTCATTGAGCAGGTTTGGAAAACTTTCAAAGTTTCCCTTGTGTGTGTAGCGCTAACGGCGTTATAGCCGTAAACGGTACCAAAGATTTTCGGTTGAACCGACTAGAGTTTCGTGGCTTAGTTGGTTACAGGACACCCGTAGTGAGGGTGAGGCTCGGGTTCGAATCCTGACAAAATCGAAATTTTTGGACATTATTAAATTTTCGTGGGAAATTATCTTCTATTCATAATAAAAAATCTAATAATTTCTTAGAGAAAAAATATTTAATTATGAATTATGAAATTGATTTAAACAGATTTAATAATATTATTTGAGATTATATAAAAAATTCTCGAAACTAATCCTACCTTTCACCTGAGGAATCCGTGACTGTTGATTGCTCCTAATTTGAGTACCTACTGCTTATGTTTAATACCACAAGGCAGAGGTGCTCAAGTCTTGCCATAAGTGATATTTTAAACGGATTAGATCAGTCCAGCACATACCTTAGCCTGTAATTCTAGCCCGCAATGTTTTAGGCCCATGTCAGTGTATGCCAGCCAGTGTCTTGTTGAAGCCAGTCAATAGAAACGATCGCCGTGTGGAAATTCGCTTATACTATGTGTTAGAGATTCGTTCTGTAATATTAAAAGTCCCACTACGGTCCCGCGCTACTCCAACCTATTGTTTTCTATGAACTTAAAGATTTCGTCGTTAAATTTGATTAGAATTTACGCGAATAAATTAAGAGTTCCGCGAAGCTCTGTTAAAGCCTACAAACATAGAATTGCGTCGCATGTAACTTCTTGTTTGAATTTAATTGTCGCGGTCTCTTGTTGGTCGTAAACACAGGATCCGTTGAAATGATACCTCGTTAAACTTACAGCTGGCTAGGGATGAGGATTGAGCAGGTTCTGATTTACAAAGGACGGATTTAATAGCTTAGCAAGGGTGCTGCAGACAGACGAGAGCATTCGTCTCTAAGTCTGAAGCCTAGTTACCGATCACTTTACGTTATAAGCTGTACAAACCAGTCTTGTATTGAGCTAAACTGGCAGCATTACTGTTTATATTTTTAAAATATTAGAACGTATCAATAAATAAGCACTTACGAACCCACAGAAGTTGCATGATACCGCTTGCAACTTCTATTAAAAGTGCGCTTGCTAAAATTCGCCTGAATAAAATATCCACCAGATACCTAGATAAATATTATCGAATACAAAAATAATGATAAATAAAAAGTGTGGTAAAAATTTGCTCGAAATGCAAATAATTTTGTTATAGCATTAGTACCTATAGGAAATTCTCATCCCCTGGCACCTTAAGGTTTGGGTTTTGTTGAAAATATTGTTACGAGGTTCTATAGAGTTGTTAAAGAACACATGAACCAAGTATAGAGACAATAAGAAAAGTGCATGTCAATAGACGTTTTCTTATTATTATAAAAATAAGTTAAAACGAAATTACGCATTCTCCAATTCCATGGCTGTAATTATTATCTAGTGAATTTAACATTAATTTAAAATATGTATAATAGACAAAAAATAATGGTTTGTCTATGCTTCTTTCAATGTAGAGCTATGTAAGAGTGTAAGCCACGGTCTTATGGAAACTGGTAAGCGACACCCAGATAGACGTTGCTAAGCAACAGTAATTTCTGATTTCTGATCGAAAATTTTATCCGGCTTTTACGAACTTCAGAGACATTTAGGGAGGTAACTTCCGCATTATGCAATCAAGTTTCAAATTGATGCTCCACCCTTCAGCTACCGCTTAATAACACTTTATCGTAAAGCTGCGGCAAAGATTTAATTTATGGGTAAGCAAAGCGCCTACGGGCTTAGAGGAATTGGGGCTTTCTAATCATAGGAAACTATTCGAAGTGGTCTAGTTTCTAGGTCTAATCTGAGCTTACTAGAAGACCAGGGGGAAGATCAAAATTCTTATCTATGAGTCGGTTAATCTGCCGCCCTACTACCTAACTAAGATAACATTAGTTAAAATGAAACATCAAGTTAAGTAGGTTTATTTAACCTGTTGATTAGTCTAATGCCAGCGAGCCGGCTATTGGAGGCCATTACCTATTTTTTTACTGCACAAATGTTTTTTATTTATCTAACTTATAACAGATTTTCAGAGATGCCTCAGTCGTTGTATTACTAAAAAACGCTAATTCGCAGAGTATGTCTATAAAGTAATATATTGCTGTTGCTACCTTAGCAGTAATTTGTACAACCCATTGTACCAAGATAGACTATCGCTAGTAGGTTTAGGACAGTGTCTAATTTTTATTGATAGAAACCTGCTCATTATTTATTTATATTTACATTATTATGTATATTAATATTTTTAGTTTATTTTTAAGATTTAATGGTAAGTCTATTTTAAGTCAATATTCAAATAGAAATTGTTAACACTGTTTATGAATAAATCTTCTATCTGTCTATCTATTTAGTGAATTTTATTATAGCGGTATATTTGTAAAGTGACTTCAGAAGTCCCTGATTGCTGCGTTTGCAAAAACTTGAATTTGCGGCATATTGTATCATGTTAAATTTGCAGAAAGATGAACGCGCGGCCACGGCTTTATATGCTATTATTATATCAATAAATCACCATAAACGAATTATATTATATTTCACCGATTATATACCAACTCAGAAATAAACCACAAAATAAAACAAGAGTGATTGTAACAAAACAGCACTAACTTCACATCACGAGAACCCAACCCTTCACAATATGTACAATTGTATATGTAGTCATGTTTACAGCCTACAAGTCGCCCATATAGAGGTATACATATGAGGTTACACAAGAGGTTTGTCTTACACGCCCAAAGTACGTACTATTATGTCTTCAGTGCAGTTGAACACGTCTTGGGGAAACGCTGTACGTAAATCTGAAGAGTTTTGCCCCTTTTACCTACACAAACTGCTGGGTAAACTTTGCAATGTGTTTTTAGTGACTATAATCTTCACTGCTTTTGTGCACGGTTTTAGCAATATCTCTCTTTTATTTATATGGGGTTTCACTCTCCATATTAATATTATAGATAGATAGACGATTTATTCATGAACAATGTTAACAATCGTATTTGAATATTATGAGAATCTTAAAGTAGACTTACCATTAAAACTAAAAATATGAATATAAATAAAATTAAATACATCTTTCAAAATTAGAGTTTGCTTACCTAGTCAAAATTATATTATATTGCTTATATAGCCACAATTTAAAGTCATCTAATGAGTACAAGCACAAATAAAATATAAAATATATAAATTCGTAAGTAACTATAGCTGTCTATCAGTCAATTTGTTACCTTTTCACACCTAAACGGCTGAACGGATTTCAATTAAATTTGACAGAGAGGTAGATGGGATATCGGGAACGGACATAGGCTACTTTTTATCCCGGAAAGATGCGTTTAAAGTCTCGGACAGAAGCTAGTACTTTATATGTCAATTATTACAATTGCAATACGCAGAGAAAAATATTGTAAATTATGAACGAACTCTCTTCTTCTCCGCAGGTACCTAGGTACCTACTAATAAAATCACACCTGTAATAATCTAATTTTCGATTGTCTCTATAAATACTTACCTAAGTCCTTTGTGACAAGTTTCAAGTAAAGTCAACTGTAATAGAAATTATACATATAAATCGTTTATTTTAGCCACAAACACTAACAATAACTTTGATGTCTTTGAAGCCATGGTTTAGATCAAAGCTCCAAAATTACTTGTCTCCAGTTGGCTCATACGTACCTACTATATCCGGGTTGAATCGACAAAGGCCACGTCAAAATAAACCTCGGGCAAACGGATATTGATGATCGAGGCTATGGGCTCCGACTTCGTGGAAAATATTTCAATGGTGTTTCAAAAACAATATTCTAGAATACTCTAATGCCCCCATTGTAGCTCGGAACAATCGTAGTGTCCTAGGGCGTAGCGCGCTACATCGCATCGTAGCTTCGTAACACTTGCCTTCAATGATAAGTAATACCAAAAATGATGACTGAAATCTTTTTGTGTTTTCGACATGGTGTTGTTATTCTGTAACTAAACTAAACTAATATGACTTACTGACTTATTTTTTATATGAAAAATAAAGCAAGGGCAGGATAACAGATTCGCCAATATTTGATAACTTGAACAGGAAATCTTGATTTTCGTACTTAATTTTCGCAGACGCGGTCTGCTCTGTCCCGCTCCTATTAACGCGAAATCCTATGGCTATCCTGTTCACAAAATAGCGTCGTATTATGGTATATCCTTAAGCTTGTCGCACATCTGAAAAGCACTGCCGCAGCACAGCACGAAAATGTCAAGTCGGGAATGTCAAATCGGGGCGAGTCCGGCGCGGAAGGCGAGGATGCAGTCAACCACCCGCTGTTGGAAATGCGGCGCGTTCGTGCGCGGTGATGCATACTATTTCATATAAAGATTTGAAGCGATAGCTGTAGTGCGTGCGGCTCCTGTAACGCGGCCAGGTGCGCGTTTACCTTTAGATGTATTTTTTTACTAGCAGCGCCTCGCGGTTTGACCCGCGTAATTCCCGTTCCTGTGGGAATTCTGGGATAAAATATAACCTATGTGCTATTCCAGACTATAATCTATCTCTGTGCCAAACTTCATCCAGATCCGTTCAGCCGTTCTGGAGTGATAGGGCAACCTCTGCGGCACGGTGGGCGAAGGTCTGCCTGCAACGCAGGAGGTTGCGGGTTCGATTCCCGCCTCGGGACAAATGTGTGTACGATCTGCAGACATTTGTTCAGGGTGTTCTGGTTGTTTTCTATGTATAATAAAAAATATCTATCTATGTATTCTATAATATTATGTATATCAGTTATCGAGTACTCATAACACAAGCTCTGCTTAGCTTGGGGCTAAACAATGATGTGTGAATTGTCCAGCATTATTTATTAATCTATTATTTATTTATTACCTATATTATTATTATTATTGTGATTGACGCCATCAGATGACAGACAGCAGATGGACTACGGAAGCCATTTTGTCCGTAAAGTGTATCAAAAGATAAGCCCATATTTGAATGCGAATGCACATTTTTGTGCTGCATTGTAGCGGTATTAAATTAGTGTGCACAGAGCTTTACGTTCTGTCTGTCATTACACTATGGTAGAAAAAGGTGGAATTTCAAGAGCTATATAAACTAACAAACCCCATAAGTGCCTTTAGTTTAGCGAATAATTTATACAAACGCGTGAGGAAAACGCGAACCTGCGGACGACCATAAACTGTATTCAACGTCGAATCATTGCCCGTGGGCGCAATATCCCTGGCTTTCTCACAGATCTTTGCTTAACCAATAGTAGAGTCCCAACCGAACTATTTACGCAAAAACCCAAGTAAATCGATCGATACCCAGAATACAAAACTCGGAAAATCGCAAATTAGAAAACTTAATTTTGCTGGGTTCTTTCGTGACAAAATTACCTAAATATTTGAGTACTCATTCAAGTTTTTTATCCTACTTTTTAAAAAGAAGAATACGAGCATTATTTTGTCCGGCAACTTAAAGGAACTTTTGTTGTGACTTGTTAAACTTTCCCACGATAATATTCTTAAGGAAACTCTCAAGTTTCAGGAACAAGTAGTTAATAGGAGTTTGCATTTTTCATTCGAAATCTTGCTAAGTATTTAGACGGGGTGGGGGGGGGGGGGGGGCATTGGGGATTTGAGTGGAAGTTTTTAATAGGAGGCTTTCAGCTTGTGGTACATACAAACGGATGAACATATTGTGTTCCTCTAACAAAGTTAAGGACAAAACTTTCAGGGGGTTTCAACTTCGACCACAGCTAAAAACATAAAAAAATCCCGACTTAGTTTTCGAAAAACAAATAAAAACAAAATCATTACTAGACTAGGCTATAATCACATGCCTCAGTCTAGTGGTTATTTCATTTTTAGGGTTTCAAAGATCGGTTTTGAAACCCTTATGGTCTCGCTCTGTCCGTCCCCGCTCTTTCTTGAATATCTCAGTAACTACTGCAGCTATTAACTTGAAATTTGAAATAATGATACATTTCGTGCGCCATTACTGATTTTAAGAAAAAAATATATAAATAAATGAAAAATGAAAATGAATATTTTCAGTACAAATTTTGATGTTGAAATTTCAAAAGAGACCTAGGAAGGCAAATGGGGTATCAAATGAAAGGTATCGTTTTGTACATTTCAAAACACTTTTTGAAATTTCTGTAAATTTCATACTTTTTGAAATATTTCAAAAAAAGTCGAAAAATTGACCATACCCCCCCCCTATCACCGAAGATTGCACACCGATCCACGTACAATGTATTAGGCGTTTGTAGATATCGATCTATATTTTACAGGAAAAATATAGAGAAGTCTGTAATAATAATAGGTTTTGAAAAATGGTCAAAAAGGGGGAGAATTTTTTTTCAAAAGGGGGGGTACCTACCTATGTGGGGTATCAAATGAAAGGTATCGTTTTGACCATTTCAAAACACTTTTTGAAATTTCTGTAAGTTTCATACTTTTTGAAATATTTCAAAAAAAGACGAAAAATTGACCATTCCCCCCCCCCCCCCTAGCTCCGAAGATTGCAGACCGATCCATGTACAATGTACTAGGCGTTTGTAGACATCGATCTATATTTTACAGGAAAAATATAGAGAAGTCAGTAATAATAATAGTTTTTGAAAAATGGTCAAAAAGGAGGGGATTTTTTTTTCAAAAGTAGGGGTACCTACCCAAGTGGGGTATCAAATGAAAGGTATCGTTTTGACCATTTCAAAACACTTTTTGAAATTTCTGTAAGTTTCATACTTTTTGAAATATTTCAAAAAAAGACGAAAAATTGACCATTCCCCCCCCCCCTAGCTCCGAAGATTGCAGACCGATCCATGTACAATGTATTAGGCGTTTGTAGATATCAATCTATATTTTACAGGAAAAATATAGAGAAGTCTGTAATAATAATAGTTTTTGAAAAATGGTCAAGAAGGGGGGGAATATTTTTTCAAAAGGGGGGGTACCTCCCCATGTGGGGTATCAAATGAAAGGTATCGTTTTGACCATTTCAAAACACTTTTTGAAATTTCTGTAAGTTTCATACTTTTTGAAATATTTAAAAAAAAGTCGAAAAATTGCCCTTTCCCCCCCCCCCCCCTATCTCCGAAGATTGCAGACCGATTCATGTACAATGTATTAGGCGTTTGTAGATATAGATCTATATTTTACAGGAAAAATATAGAGAAGTCTGTAATAATAATAGTTTTTGAAAAATGGTCAAAAAGGGGGGGAATTTTTTTTCAAAAGGGGGGGTACCTACCCATGTTGGGTATCAAATGAAAGGTATCGTTTTGACCATTTCAAAACACTTTTTGAAATTTCTGTAAGTTTTATACTTTTTGAAATATTTCAAAAAAAGACGAAAAATTGACCATTCCCCCCCCTAGCTCCGAAGATTGCAGACCGATCCATGTACAATGTATTAGGCGTTTGTAGATATCAATCTATATTTTACAGGAAAAATATAGAGAAGTCTGTAATAATAATAGTTTTTGAAAAATGGTCAAAAAGGGGGGGAATATTTTTTCAAAAGGGGGGGTACCTCCCCATGTGGGGTATCAAATGAAAGGTATCGTTTTGACCATTTCAAAACACTTTTTGAAATTTCTGTAAGTTTCATACTTTTTGAAATATTTCAAAAAAAGTCGAAAAGTTGCCCTTTCCCCCCCCCCTATCTCCGAAGATTGCAGACCGATCCATGTACAATGTATTAGGCGTTTGTAGATATCAATCTATATTTTACAGGAAAAATATAGAGAAGTCTGTAATAATAATAGTTTTTGAAAAATGGTCAAAAAGGGGGGGAATTTTTTTTCAAAAGGGGGGGTACCTCCCCATGTGGGGTATCAAATGAAAGGTATCGTTTTGACCATTTCAAAACACTTTTTCAAATTTCTGTAAGTTTCATACTTTTTGAAATATTTCAAAAAAAGTCGAAAAATTGACCATTCCCCCCCCCCTAGCTCCGAAGATTGCAGACCGATCCATGTACAATGTATTAGGCGTTTGTAGACATCAATCTATATTTTACAGGAAAAATATAGAGAAGTCTGTAAAAATAATAGTTTTTGAAAAATGGTCAAAAAAGGGGGGATTTTTTTTTCAAAAGGGGGGGTACCTCTCCATATGGGGTATCAAATGAAAGGTATCGTTTTGACTATTTCAAAACACTTTTTGAAATTTCTGTAAGTTTCATACTTTTTGAAATATTTCAAAAAAAGTCGAAAAATTGCCCTTTCCCCCCCCCCCCTATCTCCGAAGATTGCAGACCGATTCATGTACAATGTATTAGGCGTTTGTAGATATGGATCTATATTTTACAGGAAAAATATAGAGAAGTCTGTAATAATAATAGTTTTTGAAAAATGGTCAAAAAAGGGGATTTTTTTTCAAAAAGGGGTACCTACCCATGTGGGGTATCAAATGAAAGGTATCGTTTTGACCATTTCAAAACACTTTTTGAAATTTCTGTAAGTTTCATACTTTTTAAAATATTTTAGAAAATTGATTGTCCAAATAATTGGCAAATGTTTGAAACCCTCGGCGCGCGAGTTACACTCGCACTTGGCGAATCTTGTTTTATACTAAAAGTCTTATTTTTCCGATGCTCTGTGAACAGCTGAACCGTTTTGAATGATCTTTGATTAGTTGGACTTTTTTTCCGGCCCGAATAGCAGAATAACTAATTAAAAATATGCAAAATAAATGATGAGAAAGAATATGAAAAAATAGTTTTCTCATACATTTTACTTATGTACCGCCATCTCTGATTCTGAGGCAACAACTAATTTAGTCGCCCGCCTACGCCCATCGCGAGGGAATGCGAATTAACAAAAAAAATTAAATGACAGTAAAAATCAATCAACTGCGAAGAACATTGATAATGGCGTCGGTAAATAAACAGAACATCAACTAAAACCAACACAAACATTTTTTGTACATTATTTTCTATTGTTTTACCATTTTGTTTGAAAATCATAAATATATCATAGAACATTTACGAAAAGTGAACCGTACGTAGTTGTCAGGCCTATCATGTTGCGTTTTTTTTTTTTTGTTTGGTATTGCTTGTCTCACAGAACTATCTAGATAATTATAGTTCTATGGCTTGTTTATACGTAGTACTTAAAACTCAATGTTACCCCTGTAGAAGAAGCTTACGGCTCTAGAGTCCGTTGGAAATCTGTAGGCTAGAGCATTCCCGTACTGAGAAAAGGTCGAGGGTGTAAGTTCCAAAATTTAGAGATTTTATCGAGGGCTTACGCACTTTAATTACAAAAACCTTATGAGTTAAGTACGAGCATAAACACTCATGGAAAGCAAAAGTTTTTAAATGGCTGCAATATAGTGAGGAAGAGGTTCTGCCCACCTTTACTAACTTATTCATCAGTCATTGAAATGAAAAATGAAATGAAATGAAAGTAATTTTGTTTATACTTAATCTACTACACAAAAACAAATATATCTTAGGGTACGACCTTATTTCTTGTGCGCAGCAGGGTTTAGGACAAATATGGCCTACACTCAGCATTGTGCTGGATAGACACTTATGTGTCTACCCAGCGCTGGTTTTCTGGTTATATTGTTGATCTTATTTCATTATTAGGTTGATTTGGCACCGATTTGGGCGTTGCAGTAGTTCGCGGTCATTCTGTATAAAAATGAGGATCTAGTTTCGATAGGGCATTTATTAAAAACCTAGATTCTAGAGAAAATAAAAAATAAATAAATAAGGAGATAGATTATTAAAAGGCTAATTTGGTATGCACGAGTTTGGATTGCTGATGATTGTCCAATAACTAGTTTCAGTCCACCACTAGCATGGTGTTGATGTCACAGTGTCATGTCATTGTCTGTCGAGCTTGTCACGCAACAAATTGCTGCCCAGTTAATTGGCGTCCGTCGCAATGCAAAACCCTGAATTGGGTAAAAAATTAAATTAAGGGTGAAAAATTTTAGGGGCAATGTTTTTTACGTTTACCTACTGTAGGCACTGTAGGGTAACTTTCGCGCAGCGGGGAATGAGGCTGGTCTATTTTTTTTATCACCTTCTTTACCTTTGTCGTCTGTAGTAGACGAAGAAGAGAAAATGGGTGTTGGTCATACCTACCTGACACACCACGGGCACGGCACGGCCACTGTTGGCCACTACAATAGACTAAGACCCAACACATGGTTAAATTATAAACAGTTGTTTTGGAGTTTTTGACACACATTTTCATACATTACATACATACATATTATACATCATTTATTCAAAGATAACCGAAGAAGCTGCCTAATTGTCCGATTATCTTTTAGTGAAGACACGCCTTAGGTCTGTGTTCACCAAACGATAATCAGACAATTAGGCAGATTCATCGGAACATGTTTCATATATTAAGGCGCATACCCCACCAAAACTAGCGCCGCTACCTACTTTATCTTATTATTCCGTTTAAAAAAGGAAATTGCAATAATCCATCGTTTCGATAAAGTAGGTGGTGGTGCTAGTTTGGGTGGAGTATGCGCCTTAAGGAAAATATGTGCAAAGCCGCGAGCATAAGTTAGTAGTTAAAATATGTACTTAGTTGCATAGAATGGATGTTGCTTATTTTCTCTGACCACTCTAAATAAATCTTTAGTTCCTGGAATTCATTTTATTCCCAAGGAAATAAGGTAAGTACATTTCCTCGGAAACTAGGCTTTTCGGGACGAAAGACCGAGAAAACGAAAGAAAATGTTGGCCTGTTCAAATTCTCAGTCGGTAGGTGAACAAAATACAAAATCCTTTGTCGTTCAAATTACATAGAAATTACATCAATAAGGTTGTACCAATTGGGTTGGTAAAGTAAAAGTAAAATAAAATGCCTGTTTGATTTTCCTTTAGTTCAGGTTTTGGTGGACCCAATTTCTTGTACCTACCTATTACTGTAGGTAACTAACCAAACCAATGTTTTCATGTTCCAAATGTTCAAAATATTCCAATTGTGTTTTCCTATAACAAAAGAAAATAATGACAACCTTTGTGGCACGGTGGGCGAAGGTCTGCCTGCGATGCAGGAGGTTGCGAGTTCGATTCCCGCCTCGGGACAAATGTGTGTACAATCTGCAGACATTTGTTCAGGGAGTTCTGGACGTTTTCTATTATAGGTATAAAAAAATATCTATCTATGTTTTGTATTAATATATTATGTATATCAGTTATCTAGTACCCATCATAACACAAGTTCTGTTTAGCTTGGGGCTTGATAATGCTGTGTGAATTGTCCAGCATTATTATTATTTATTAATTCTACCAAATTTCCACAAGAAAAGTTTTAAGAAATGGAAACAACGTTGAAAATCTGCAGCAAGCATCCGTTTCGGCCATATTATGTAGAAGTGAGCTCAAAGCCGCACTTTGTTACAAATCCGGGACTTGGGTTGGATTTACCGGTGTCCGTTTTGTGTTTGTTATTCCACGTTTCCAACGAACGAGTAGGTAACCTATCTACTGGCTCCAGCTTAAGGTGGGTGCGAATTTCTAAGCCCCCACACAAACATACATTTCGATCCATTCGGAAACGTTTTTGCATACACGATCGGATAAAAATAGATATATTTACGTCATGTGATTTGACACGCGATTTTATTACCTACTCAAAAAGTAATTAAAATCGTTTGAAAATGAGTTGAAATGAATTTTGTTTAGTTTTTTTTTAAACTAAATCGGTCCTAACTTTACATTTTTTATCTGACCGTCTAGGTAGGTATACAAAGTATAATTGCATTAAAGAATATAGAAACCTCTCCTAGCGGCCTCTTCGGAAGTTCACTCCGAGTGATGCCGGCTTAGAATAAACACCACAACAAATCTTCTCGTGGGTGTCGTAAGAGGCGACTAAGGGACATACACCGGAGGAGGGTAGGTAGCAGCGCAGTGTGATACCTACAAGTGCGGAAAGTTGAAAATTACAGCCGAGGCGATATTGCTAGTAGCAATATCGCCTCGGCTGTAATTTTCAACTTTCCGACTTAAAACGAACGGTAGCAATTTGCTACCGTTCGTTTTAGACGGAGCATCTTGATAAACCATAGACATAGACCGTGCGTTTTACATTACATTACCGCACTAGTGCGTAATGAGATACATTGCAGTATTGAAATTGGTGCAATAAGAGACCCTTTACAAGCAAATGTGTTATAAAAATTATTCCGGGCGCTTTTCTTTTCGCTGTATTGTTTTTACTTATGATGAATTTATTAATTCAACACCACCGCCAGAAGTCTCAGAGGCAGCGAAAAAGGCTACTCTAAGCCTCTTGCCCGAAAAATCGACCGATAGATACTTACAAGCGTATCAAAATTTATTCGAAAGTCCGAGTTTTATTTATTTACTCGCAAACATATTAAAAAACGTCGTAAGACACACGTGCGCTTTGATAATTACAGCCTCTGCTTTCTTGTAGCCCTCACCTACGGCTCGGGCTAGCAATATCGCCTCGGCTGTAATTTTCAACTTACCGCACTTGTATCATAATAATGTACTATTACTTCTTTACAAATTAGCGATGCGCGCGCATCAGCGCTTTTTTTAAGGCAAAGGCACAAAAAAAGCCCGTATTACTTATAAAGTAAATTAATATTTTTGTGTTTTGTTACAAAAGATAAATGGTTGTAATTTATGGTCAATATTAATTAAATTGAAGAATTAAAATGTTTATTTATTATATTTTATTTCATAAACCTAAAGTTAATTTTATTCATAATGTTGACTACTTTTCTGACATAAAAACTCTTTGCTAAGATTTTAAAAAGTACCGTTCGTTTTAGACCATAGACATAGAATTTTTTCACTACAGACGGAACATCATCTTAATAAACCGTGCGTTTTACATTAAATTACCGCACTAGTGCGTAATGAGATACATTAAATTACAGTATTGAAATTGGTGCAATAGGAGACCCTTTACGAGCAAATGTGTTAAAAACATATATAGGTAGGTACCCAACTTTAGATAAGTACCTACCTACTACCCACAGTACCTACCTACCTACCTACTGAAAACAATTCAGGACTTTATGACTTTGTCGGTGTTAGTAGACATTGCTACATGATAGACATTATCTACACGACAGCTTTCTAGTATTAATAGTCTCAGAGCTAAGCCGCGGACGGGCAGAGTAAGTAGGCAATCTCTGAGTAGTCTGTGGGACAGATGGACATGGCGAACTGTAAAAGAAAAGAAGGATTATTCAACTTGCTAAAGAAAGATGGTCGAAAGTAATTTGAAATCAGAATTTTGCTCTAATTTGCGATGGTGTAAAAAGTTATACCTAGGCACACTATGGATGGCGCCGTAAAACAGAATAAACTACGCGATGGAGGTCCAGTTTTTCACGGAAGGCAGTTCCATTTTTTTTACCTACCACAACATGGCTTGTAAAGACCTTTCAACTAGGCGGAGACGTTATGCTGGCGTACCCACAAACAATGGTCATTATTTCTTAAACCAAGGAGGCGCTATTTATTTTACTTTTGCACTGATTATACTCGTATTTTATACGCTATTTATTAGGCATTACAACAAACGTGAATTCGGTTATGTGTACGCTACCATCACGGACACAGCAAGAAGCGGTCACGGAACAACTATAAATAAGTAGACAGGTAGGTGCCTACCTATTTAGAAAGTAAGTTACGGACTACCCGGCCCTCAGTAGATGAATCTAATTCGAGTCATGCAGCGGCGGACATAGCTAATGACATCCCTTGACAGTCGTTAGGGCCGGTTCTCGTTTTATTTTATCCCTTGAGTGCCTCAGTCAGCAGGATTCCTTTTACAGTACCTACTGTTAACGTGTTTTTACAATGCTGGAAATTTATCATTCCGTTAGGTAGGCAGACACGCCGCATGGGTAGGTACAGAGAGCCGAGCTCCATCGATAGGATAGCCAGTGACAAAAAAATCAGTTGTAGGTTGTAGGTAAAATATATTCTGGTCTGAAGATATCCCGGCATTTCCCACATTTATGACAGGCAGCGCCATCTACGAATATTTCTGCTTATCACTCACCTAACCATGCCCATAAAAAGGTACCGCGTCACGGGTACCGTATTTCCTCATTTTCCTTTGGGAACCAAGCATCACTGCATAAATATTATTTCTTTGCTTTGCCAACAGATGGCATTTTAACTTGACAGCGAAGAAGCCATGAAACACGCGGTCATACTTGATTATTTTAGTTAGTATGTAAGTTGTTTATTTAAAACTTGTATAGCTACTATTCAAGCGCGCTAACGCAAAATAATAGATACAGCAGGATAACATAACAGGTATAGATAAACAATGTACGTACATAATCCCTTAGCATAGGTTTAAAAACATGGTTTTAAGGTCAAGCCTTAAATTGAGGGTTTTTTTGACGCGAATTTCATGGCTCAAACAATGCTATACTGGGTCCCCTTGAGTTACATAACATGGTGATCATGGTGCCTACTACTTGTTTTACCTAACAGTATCTGAAGTTACATAAACCTCTTGCATAACCATGTCCACAATTGTATATTGTTACATTACATAATGCTTATTATTATTATTAGAATGCACTCTTTGACATTTTATGCAGATAGGTACCTAATGCAAATAATAAGAAGGTACACAAAATTAAAAATTTCCATTTGCTTCACATATTATTTATTGGAATATAGTTGAATGAAAAAAGTCATTAGTAGACAAAACATTTGGTGTAAGAGTTGTTATAGTAATACCTAACAGTTACATAAATGTAGAAAAACTACAAGTTGTAGATAGTATAGTAAAAATATGAGATTAAGAGTTGGTAAGACTAAGATTCATTTTGTTCCACAATGGGCTCCTTATCTTCACTCTTGAACTTCTTCGCCTGAGTTTCTTCACAGTCATTTATAATTGGTGTCTCCGCCTTAGATAGTTCATTTATATTATACTTCTTATACAAATAGTAGTTGTCCACAATAGTAAGCAGACACATTCCTTTTATTATTTCAATAATTATGCAAAGCTTTGGATTCTTCAGGTCGGCCTTGTTACCATTGTTCTTCAAAACAATGAGTTCAGCCAATTCTTTGATAACTAGTTCTCGAGAGACACTGTTGTTAAACCTTTTGTTAAAGATCACAGCAAAAGTTGAAGACTCCTTTAGAAAGTATTGGTCGAACAGCCGCCCCGCAGCCTCCATAATGTCAGGTAGGTTTGCCTTACAAGTTGCCATGATGGGAAGGAGACGTAACACATGCCGCGTCTTCTGTAGCCTCGTGGTATACAAGTCTTTCATAATAGCTGATGTCAGTTCTTCTGGACTAGGTAGGTTTGTTTTCACAAAAATGCAGTTTGAAGCACCTGTTTCGACTACTTGAAACCTTTTGTGCCTGAGGGATTTTTGTGAAGACTTTTTTATAGTATTGACTTCCCTCTTCAGCATGTCTCCAATGTCTTCATCGTCTTCTGACTCGCTCTCGGTGGCGTCGTCGTCCGGAGGCGCAGCGGGGTCCGGTGTAACAGGGGGTTTCTCATCTCCCAGGTCAGGGTACAGCTTCCCAGCATATTCATTCAGCAAATTGTAGGCTTCCCTCACACAATCCTTCTCCCTGAAGTTACACGTGCAGAAAAATCCTTTGAAGCCGGGTTCTAGGAAAAACTTGTTTCTTCCCTTACGAAAGTAGAACTTCTTCTTTTTACGGTTGTCTCCCATGGTTACAGAAGTGCTTCCGACTGATACTTCTGTTCTTAGATAGCAGGGCGCGGTATGATATAACAAGATTAATCAAGGTGTTACGTATTACATAGAAATACAAATTCAACAATACACTACACAATCACAGTTCGCACAGCACAACACAACCGGTTACTGTCGCCTGTCAACGACGCACGGAATGTCAAAACTTTACTGTCTGTGTCACACAAACAGTATCTGTCACTATCATTTTTGACATACGTCATACTTACAACATTGTGGTCAGCGGCATCTACCAAGTTGAAAGGGAAGCTAATAGTTGACTCTGCCTGGCGCATGGCGTCGCGAGGTGGCTGGCGCTTGCGTTGCAATCAACTAGTACGATGTAGTACGATGTAGTACTACGAAGTCAATAGCGTGTCTGTGTAGTCAATTGGCCAACTACTCCGACATAAATAGTTTATAAACCTTCTTTTTATTATTTAATTAATTGATTATAATCTCACCTGATGGAAAGCGAAGCAGTGGCCGACGATGTATCACGAAGGCCTAGAAGATTCACTCTTTTCATGATGAGACTCAGGTAGTAATTAAGAGGCTGCAAGGTACTCCTGCAACCGCGGAAAAATTGTACATGGAAAAAGTGGTATAGCCTCTTCCTCTAAGGAAAAAGTACACTTTGTACACTTTCCATTGCTGTACAAAATGCGGACGAATAATACAGTTTGTAAATAACCGTTACGAACCAGTAATAATCAGCCTTGGAATCTTTAACCAATGGAAACAAATAACCAGGCTGCGAAATACAGCCTGCAAAATCCGTGGTCAGATCTTCCGGGGTTGTTCATTGACTGTCTGTAAATTATTCAGCCTTTCAGGGCCGCACGGTAGTGGCCCTGCCAAGTAGGTGGGCACCACGTGGTGCTTCTAGCAGGCCTACAATCTTCATCATCATCATCAGCCTATATTTGTCCACTGCTGGACATAGGCCTCCCCTAATGAGCGCCATGTCTTCAGCTTGCCGCATCCAGCATCTGCCAGCAGTCTTTCGCAAATCGTCATCCCACCTGGTCGGAGGGCGTCCTACACTACTTATAATGTATGTAGCAAAAGTTCTTCCGTGATCATGGCGCATGAAACTGTGCCGAAATATTGGAAAACTCAAAAATCGAATCATGGTAAATATCCCGTTTTAAATGACTTTAATGTTAATAACCATGATAGTTTTAAAAGTTTTATCGTATGTAGCAAAAAGCTGACTTTTAATTTTTAGTTTATCTTTTGTTTAATAGTACAAAATAGCTAAATCAAACAATCTTAATACCTATATAAAGGAACAAGCAATTTTCTGGGGACAGCGCCCAGCCAAAACCGCTGAAGCTAGAAAACTGAAATTTGGAGGGTAGGTACCTCTTAATACACAAGTTCCCGATAAGAAAGGATTTGAGGAAATTTTACCCCTAAATAGATTAAAAGGGGGGGTTGAAGGTTTTTTGGTTTTATTCGTAACCCTTTAAACCAGTGGCCCGATTTGCTTGATACTTAAAGCGAATAATATACCAAAAATACAAAACTATTGAACACGTGTTTCAGGATAGATATTTCAAACATTTCTTAAAATTAGGTGGCTTAATCAAGTTTGAAATTCGTACCTTGGCTTTTGATTAGTAGGATTAGATTGAAGAGCAATACAAATCGTACTTTACGCAAGCGAAGCCGCGGGCGGAAAACTAGTTAGGTAGGTATATAACAATAACTAACATATTAGTTTCGATTGTTATTTTTAAGTTACCTACAAACGTGAAATCTGGAATACAGGTAGAATTCATGACTAAACTAAAGCGAAAATTCTGAAATCATGTTTCTTGAGTTCAATCTTTGAAAAAAAAAAAAAAAAAGTTTCTTCCCTGATTTGTTGTTTAAAATTTTTGACAATGTGTGCCCATGGCTTTATTGGCCACTTTGTTTTTGACCAAGCATTTGTAATCAAGCCGCCAGGCTATGAAGATGCATCATTCTGTAGAACACAAGAACATTCTTCCAAGAATTCCTGCAGCTTACAAAAAAATACTAGGTCCGTAGAAGAATATTATATTATTACGGAGGCGTATATACCAGCGTTTTTCTACTGAAAAGATAAAAATATTAGATTCAATTGATCTTTATTGAGTAATTATAATAACTTAAATACTATTTAAACAAAAAATAATTTAGAAAATACAATTATTTACATATTCTAACAATGTTACACAGAAAAATGTAATATACATTACTTCTAATAACTTTTAACATAATGTTCAAAAGGTATGATACACTTACAGCTATTTTATGTACACAATATACATAATTATCCAAATACTATTCAAAAATACTTTTAGAAGATAGGTAGGTACTATATACATATGCATTTGGCTATGAAGCAGAAACACTGCTTTATTCATAAAGTCACTTTTCCAGTAGGTAGGTGGTATCTTAAAACTTGCAATATTTGGTTTCAAAAACCGTCGGCAGATTAGACACAACCGGTTTGTTCTTTTTCGGGCAAACAGTTATACTGAAACAAAAGAAAGTAAAGTTTAGCTTTAATTTGATAAAAACAAAGTGCATCTGGGTGAGTACAGGCGATTATACTTTTTTTTGAGTTGCGTGTCTTTTTATTCTTATTTAATTAGGGACTTTGAGTCTAACAGTGACTAAGTCAGTCCCATAGCATGTATCAGAAGTCGATAAAATGTTGAATGTACGGACATTACACTTGTTTGGCCCCAGCCTAAGAAAAAATGAAAATTATTAAAATGTTATTACTATGAAAACTAACGCGATCTGCGACATCACTACAGATTGAAAAATAGGTACCTACGTAATTTCCTCATTAGTTTATTGCCCTAGTCATGATTTGGTAGGTGGATAAATGATCCCTGACGGCTATTTTATCCCGATGCCGCACGCGAGTTTTGTTATAAAACTACCTACCAAGATACAAAATTATTGACAAATTTTGTTGCGGCGCGCATCTCATGCTAGCTGGCCGCATCCTGCATCTGACATCAGTCTTTCGTAAATCAACATCCCACCAGCCCCCCTAGCATGGCGATTGTTAGGGTAGGATAGACAATAATGACATCGCATCGCCATACATTGCGTAAGTTGAAGGAATGTATTTCAAACAATTTACGAATTTACACTGCAGATATTAACACGGTATTTGTGCTGCAGAAGAGGGCTGTTTGTGCAATCTACGATATAGGTCCCAGAGAGTCCCTACGTGATAAATTTAAAGAAATAAACATAATGACAGTATCATGTCAATATATTTATGAAAACTTGTTGTACACTCATAAGAATATCAATCGGTTCCCCAAAAATAGCGATATACATAATTTAAATAATTACTAGAAATAAGAATAAACTCGCTGTGCCCACAACTAGGCTACACAAGATTAATGTATCTTTTAAAGGACAATGTTACGCTTGTACAACAAAACTCCAAGTGAGTTGCAAAAATTATCAATAAATAAATTCAAACAATTTGTCAAACATATCCTTTGTAAATTACAAAAAAATATCAGATTATCTAGACGATAAAATAGCTTGGGACGAGTTTTGCTCCAACTCGAAAACTAACATTCTAACAAGGTAAAGGTTTCTTGTTCGTTTCTTTACTTTACCTTAAAAAGATTGTAGTGGACAAAAAATCAAACTTTATTTCCTATAATAGTTTTACTTATGTACTCGAGTTTTTGTTCTGTGTCCAAGAGTCCTGTAAGGTCTAAAGGAAATAAAGCACTTTGAATTTTGATTCGATGACAAAGTGACGTAATTTTTCTCTATTCTACCCTAGACAACAATCCCCGTGCTAGGGGGGCTGACCACAGAGCATACTTGTTGTGTATTCATGTTTAACCGAATTGCGGTCTCCACACGTTTACCCCAACGGTTGTACTTACTCAGTATTGTACTCAATAGAGGAAAGCTTCAGATAATCAATGAAGATGCTTGGAGACTTGAGCAGCCGCCACGTCATAGGGTTGAAGAGACTGGTCTCGTACTTCCATTCCACGATCACGGCTATGGGAGGGTTGCCGGTGTCCTTCACTGCTACGAGCTTCTTCTCGATGTCACCGGGTTTGTAGAATTTTCTGGAAACAAAACACTTTCTTTTAGTTGCTATACCTACGTAAACTTTAACTTGCTATGCTACCCTCATACTAATGACTAGCGGTCCGCCAAAGCTTCGCACGGGTATATTTGATGACCTCCGTGGCGCGTTTGGCGAAGGTCCGCCTGCGACGCAAGAGCGGGTTCGATTCCAGCCATGGGACACATTATTTGTACGATCTACAGGTATTTGTTCCGGGTGTTCTGGTCGTTTAAAAATCTTATTATTATGTATATCAGTTATCTAGTAGGTACCCTTAACACAAGCTCTGTTGTCTTGCTGTTAAGTTTTGACGACCTCAGTGGCGCAGCGGGCGAGAGTCTGCCTGCGACGCAAGAGGTTGCGGGTTCGATCCCCGCCTCGGAACAAATTTGTGCACGATCTGCAGAACTTTGTTCCGTTGGTCTGGGTGTTTTCTATGTATAATAAAAAATATCTATCTATGTAATGTATAATATTACGTATATCAGTTATCTACTACCCATAACACAAGCTCTGCTTACCTTGGGGCTAGATAATGCTGTGTGAATTGTCCAGCATTATTTATTTATTTATATTCTGTTTAAAGGATCTTGAGAATAAGCATGGTAATTGAACTAAGTATATAGAACATTTATATGTTTTTTATTATGTTCTATTTAATAGCTAAGACGCAAAAACTTGATTTTTGGGCTTGGGTTGCTCTGGCCTGTCCCGCTCCTATGAACGCGAAATCCTATGCCTATCATTTTCACAAAATGGCGTCGTAGGCTCTTAATGCGTAAGTACTGGTAATACCTACTTCAGTTTTTCACACCAGGAACCTATTGACCCACCTTATCTTTGACGTAGGTAAATAATTTTTTGCACAACAAGTAACCATTGTTTTCAATAACCTTATACGTTATTTTAATTTCGCTATCAACTTATTTAAACAATAACTAAAGTTTTTTTTTAAATGGGTCATCAGTTAAGATCACGTTATCGTGGTTCCGGGTCTACTTAATGCGTAAATCGAATTTACATAACAATCGATAGTTCTACAAACAAATCGAATTTTGTTTTCTTACAAACAGACATTAAATTTCTAAATATTTAGGCAGACTGTTTTTAGGGTTCCGTACCCAATCCTATTACAAAGCTTCCGCTGTCTGTGCGTCTGTCAGCAGGCTGCATTACATGAACTAAAAGGTAAGCAGTAGATTTTTTTACGGAATGTGTATTTTTTGCCGAGTTAATAATCACACTAGTATTATAAATGCGAAAGTTCAGATGGATGGATGGATGTTTGTTGCTCAATCACGTCAGAACGGCTGAACGGATCTGGATGAGATTTGGCACACAGATAGACTATAGTCTGGAATAGCACATAAGCTATATTTTATCCCGGAATTCCCACGGGAACGGGAACTACGCGGATGAAACCGCAAAGCGCTGCTAAAATTAACTACTTATTCAAAATTATAAAAAAAAACATAAATTTTGGTCTATTTTTGCTCTCGTGTCTATGTCTACGTGTCGAGGCTGTATCATAGTAACACTTCACATCACACTAATCTAAACTTCTATAGTTCTGTAATAAAGCATAGGCATACCTTTTTATCCCATAAATCAAATCCCATGGCATAGAAATAAACTTACACAACGCGAGCGAAGTCGCGGGCAGAAACTTGTGTCATATAAGGTACTTTTTTTTCACGGAAAAAGGCGTGAAGCCGCGTGCAGAAGCTAATAAATAAATAACTCACTGTTCGGAATCCAAGAAATTGTGATCGCTCTTTTTATTATTCCTGTCGAGAAGCATGATGGAAACCTTCCCTGGCTCAGGACCGTGCGCCCTGCTCAGTGAGGAGTTCGAGACTTGCAATACCACCTCGTAGTGGACTCCTGAAAAACCAATATCACACTAATAGTATAAAAGCGAAAGTTAATAAAAAATACTGAACAATCCACAAAGCACCAAAGGCGGGAATTGAACCCGCAACCTCCTGCGTCGCAGGCGGACCTTCGCCCACCGCGCCAAAAAGGCATTCAGTTTGGATGTTTGTTAGCTCTTCACGCTATAACCACTGAACGGGTCCTGCTAAAATTTCATTCATGCCTGGAATAAAGAATAACATAGGCTCCTTTAATCCCATAAATCTGTTCCCATAGGATAGAAATTACCCTCATTATTATAAAAACTTGTGCGAAGCATCAGGCAGAATATAGTAAAATAATTTGTATAAATTGAATTATTAGCTCTCCGGTCAGGTGGGATGATGATCTGTGTAAGACTGCAGGCAGATGCTGGATGCGGCGAGCTGAAGCCAGGGCGCTATGGTGCTCATCAGGGGTGGCCTATATTCCAGCACCCCAGCTTTATTTCTTTAGGCTTAGATAAGCACTTAAGACAAGTATTTTTTTTACTAATAACAGCATTAAGTAGTAGGTATCTATTATCAACAGAGATCGGCGTAGGTAGTACTATTTTGGGTCAATGAACCTGTAAGGTATTATTAATTCTTTTAACTTCAAATTTGAGATGAATGAGACAGATATCATCATCATCATGATTATGATGATATCTGTCTCATACATGTTTATTTTGCCTATCTGAGCCTAAATAAAATGAGATTTATATACATGCCATTAATAATAAGGCCGACGATCCATCCATACTAAAAATGCGGAAGTAAATCTGTCAGTCTGTTAGAGTTCCCGCAAGTCTTTATGAATTCTGTGAACATAGCCTCTCGAATGTAAAACTGCGCAGTATTGGGCTCACCGCGCCCTTTCGGACCCTTGAAACACGATACTGCGCGAACTTCCAAGAATTCATTAAAATTTTCGCGTACTAATAATATATAATAAAGTTACTAATTTTAAACATAATTAAAAGCAAAGAATGATAATGAAGAATAAAGACTACGTTTTACCTACATGTCTTGACTATTGACCTATGAAAATTGCGTCCGCAGCCGCGGGTAGAAAAAACTAGTACGTAATGTAAAGCTGAAGTTATACCTTAGCCAAACTCCTTGTCGATGTTTGATAAGGCGCATACCCCACCCAAACTAGCGCCGCCACCCACTTTCATGTTATTATTCCGTTTAACAATGGATGTTTCAAAAATCCATCTTCCAGTTTGTGATACCTATCATAAGCTTTTTTTTAATGCCTCTGTAATAGTTTTATTCTATTTAGTTTAGGCAGAGATAAGAAGTTGCCCTTGGTGGCCACCAGAATCTATTTTCGTATCTCTGCCTAAACTAAATAGAATAAAACTATTACAGAGGCATTAAAAAAAGCTTATGATAGGTATCACAAACTGGAAGATGGATTTTTGAAGATTCCTTTGTTAAATGGAATAATAGGATAATTTAGGTGGCGGCGCCACTTTGGGTGGGGTATGCGCCTTAACAAACCATGACACAAATAACTAAAACTAATTTGCTTTGGCGTTCAGTTTCAGATACAATTTATAAACAATATTATTTGAATGAAGAATCTCAAATCGACAAGTAATGTAAATTGCGTAAAAAACAAATCGCCGGTTTAAGACTAACAACACAGTGAATTTTAGGTACGGGAGGTTTGTTTCCAAACATTCTACAACGAATTTGGCTTAGGTATACTAACACAGTAGTATGAATATCAAGATTTTCATACAGAAATGGTATTCAGAAGTTACATAGTAATTTCTATACTCACTGCAAAAAGGTTTATTACTGCCCGTCAGAGAATATAGCGCAATATTGGTATTGGTGTCAACGAGCCCCGCAGTTTGTAGCCGTTTGTACACGGTGTAGGAATGGTAGCCCATCGGGATACAGAAGTGTTTGTGGTCACAGGTCGTGCAGTTACCAGCGAGGAAAGACTGGAACAATGTAATACATTATTTGCATCTTTTCATTACTTACATCGATCTTACATGCTCTTTACATTATGAAATTTGTACGCGTAGTTTTATCTGAGATTTACTCAATACATTAGAATAGAAATATTAATTGTGCAGGGTGTCCTAAAACTCAACGTCCAGCCAAAAGCGGAAGACAGGTGGGTATGACGACCCAGAAAAACAGTATTATTATCAAATAAGAAAAAAAAATGATAATAATATTAATAAATAATAATACATAGTAAACTTATTTATTTTTTATTTATTTATTTACATTCGAAAGTAAATCTGTCTGTCTGTTACCTTTTCACGCCTCAACGGCTGAACGGTTCTGAATGAAATTTGCCAGGAAGGTAGATGGCATTTTAGAGACAGATATAAAAAAATAAAAAAAAAAAAGTTATTGATTCTGATTTAGGCAAATCTGGTATACAAATATGGTCTAGTCTAGGGTGTTTAAGCAGTCCATGTTATGATAGCTGGTAATGGTAAAACCCTTACCTCATACGATTCGCATTGAACAGACGAAAACGGGCAAATAGGATTAATGCTCTCTATAAAGTACATATAGCTTCTCTCATGGTTACAGCCGACGAGTTTAGCGACGTTCTGGTACATCTGCTTGTCACTGCCATTGGGAGAGCCGGAGGAGTCTTTGCACCCGGGCTGGGTCGAGCCGCCGTTGGGGTAGAAATCTACGTGGCCAATCGCCTCGGATATGCCGAATCCTGAAACATTTTGTGTTTTTTTACAAGCATAATGAGGGGTTGATGATATCCTGCATAGCTGAATTTCGGCCACGGAGTCCAACCTCTAGCAATATGCGCTGGACATATAATCATCATCAGCCTATATTAGTCACTGCTGGACATAGGCCTCCCCTAATGAGCGCCATAGCGCCCTGTCTTCAGCTTGCCGCATCCAGCATCTGCCAGCAGTCTTTCGCAAATCGTCATCCCACCTGGTCGGAGGGCGCCCTACACTACGTTTACAGAGTCGCGGTCCCCACTCAAGAACACGTTTAGGTACCCCAGCGGTTGTCGGTTCTTCTCGAGATATAGTAACTCAGTAACTAGATAGACGATATACGATTAAAATTACCTGAAAAATACAACGGCAGTGCATTACTGTGTATGATGTCGACGTATTTAGCGTCGGATCTGTCGAGCCGCACTATAGTCACCGTCTTACTGAAGTACGGAGCGGCGGGATCTAGTCCTGTGATCCTTCCGAGCTTTAGGTTGTATTTCTGTGAAGTGCAGATAAATATTAGTGTTGTGAAACAACTCGGCGGCCATGGTAGAGTGATCATTTGCCAAAGACTGTTGGCAGATGTTGCATACTATGGCGCTAATCAGTCCTAGAGTCCACCAAAGGGATCTCCTCTTTGGTGGACTCTGGTCCGGAATCCGGAGTCCGGCCCTCAGAGGAGGCCTATGACCAACGGTGAATTAGCATTGGCTGATGATAGTGAAATCATTGAAGTTGGTATTATTGTATGCTCATACATTTCAATAATTATATTTGACATTTTCTAAATTTTGTATGAAGATTTATTATTATTGATGTGATTAAAATTTTATTTCTTATTTGTAACTTGATAATGTATTATTTTTTATGTTTAAATTCTATTGACATTCGTATGCCTAAAAAGCAGAATATGGTGAAAAATTGTATTTTACGACCAAGAAATATACTCTATATTTCATTTCTACCCATGTTCTAAGCGAATAAATGATTTGATTTATACAATTCAAGACTTACTACTAGAAGTAGACATAATGGTCATTGCCTTTACCTTTGCCTAGCTAGCACCGCATAGCTTTAACCAATCATTGGCATAAACAACGTTTTTTTATACCGAGTTGAGACACGCATTTGCTGTTCTTTTATCTCAGTTCTAACCAAAACAGGGCCTGGTTCCACCAAAGCGAAGCGTAGATCTTAAAAAATAATCAATGTCATGGTGTTAAAATAGCTTCACATTAGCGTCACACAACCTTGATTGTATTGGTATAGTCCCCTTGTGGAAACCGGGCGTAAAACAAAGTTAAATTTGCTTTTAAAAAAACATTTACCTTTTGCAAAGCATGACCGCAGTATCCTCCCAAATGAGCGCCGAGAGAGTGACCGATGTAGTGGAAGTTGTCCAAGTCAGACAAGCCCAGGACATCCTATAATGAAAAACATATTTCTAGGTTTCGGAACTGAATAGATGCTTTGCAGTGAATACGAAATTTATGAAATATGCTCTTATAACTCTTGAAAGCATGGTTGCATCATGTTTTTAAAAGGTATAAGAACATGGGCCGTAATTTATTATTCACTAATAAATTAATCATCATCATCATCAGCCTATACCAGGCCACTGCTGGACATAGGCCTCCCCTAATGAGCGCCATAGCGCCCTGTCTTCAGCTTGCCGCATCCAGCATCTGCCAGCAGTCTTTCGCAAATCATCATCCCACCTGGTCGGAGGGCGTCCTACACTACGTTTTCCGAGTCGCGGTCTCCACTCAAGAACACGTTTACCCCAGCGGTTGTCGGTTCTTCTCGAAATATGGCCAGCCATTTCAGCTTGCTAATCCTTTGAGCTATGTCGATAACCTTGGTTCTCTGTCAATAAATTAATAATGCTGGACAATCCATAAATCATTATAAAGCTTCAAAGTAAAGAGAGTTTGTGTTATGGGTACTAACATGACTGTTAAACATTACCATATAAAGACAAAAGACTCTTAGTACAGTAGTTTGTAAAGTGAATACATCCATACTTCCCCAAAGTCTGTATGTTACCTTGAATAGAATAGATTAGAATCATTTATTGTAAAATATGAGAGCTACAACCAAATTTTTCTTATTAAAATCTAGTGTGCGGTACAATGGAGTGACATATTATATGAAAAAGCATAATAATATGCCTCTGATGAAGGTTTCATACCGTATATACGCGTTTTTCCTGCAAGTGCTTTAGAGTGATTGAAAATTAAATTTAGGGATACTCACATACCTAGATGTAAGAGATGCATAGACCCAACGAGTCTTATATTCATTGTGGCTTATCTGTACGGCGGCTCTAAGGCCCCCACGTTAGTTTACGTTCACAACAAAGGCTGCTCCGCCCTTCGATGTTATCTAATGATACTCACATATGTTGTGTATGAGACGCGCAGTCAATGACCCAACGAGTCTGCTATTCGCTACGGCCTGTCCATAAGGCGCCTCAGAGCCCTCACGTTAGTTCACGGTCACCAGAGGCTGCTCCATCTCTTAGATATTATCTAATTATACTCACATAGATGTTGTGTATGAGATGCGCAGTCATAGACCCAACGAGTCTGATATTCGCCACGGCCTGTCCATAAGGCGCCTCAGAGCCCTCACGTTAGTTCACGGTCACCAGAGGCTGCTCCATCTCTTAGATATTATCTAATTATACTCACATAGATGTTGTGTATGAGATGCGCAGTCATAGACCCAACGAGTCTGATATTCGCCACGGCCTGTCCGTAAGGCGGCTGGGAGCCTCCACGCCAGTCCACTATGATCACGGTGGCTGCTCCGTTGCCTTCGATGTTTAGTAGAGCGTTTGACATTTGTTGAATCTGTAAAAGAAATGTTGCAGTGAGTTAATTTTGTCGAACGGCCTGGGCTGAAATTTTGCATAGATGTCGTTTTAGGCCATGAATGAAACACTGGCTTCTTTTTAATCAGTTTCCATGAGAAGGAACTAAAATAAAACTTTCATCAAATAATACTTCCATTGAAACGAACCGTGCGAAGCCGCGGGCAGAAACTAGTGTACAATAATGAAACTTATGTGCCATACCTTTACCACCTACGCCTTAAATTGACGAACGCAGGGTTATAGCTCGCTCCAAGTATGTTTACCCTGTGAGCTACGTTATTTCAGCTACAGCTGTTTTATCCTCAAGTTTGTGTTTTATAGTGCGTAGCTCGCACTGGGGCAATTTTCGACGAAAATCTAATAATATCCCAAAAAAAATCGGTTTCGGCTTAGGATTCGAACCCGCACCTCACCCTAAATACGGGTTTTTGGGTCATACTCATTATCAAATATTCGCAGAAAAGTGCCCCAGAGCGAGTTACGCAATATAAAGCAAAAACCTAAGATTAAAGCAATGCGACACCTCTCGTTAATTGTACTAAACGTAACTTTAGTCATTGAGCAGGTTTGGATAACTTTAAGCTTTCTTCTGTAGATGGAGCTAACGACGCTAGAGTCGTACGAGGTCCCAGAGATTTATGTTTTATCCGTTCGAAGCCGCCAGTAGTCTATAACGTGACTTAGAAGTTTCACCGGAAACCACAGCTATCAAATCTACCTCGATCAATGCAAGTAACACAACGATGCTGCTGCTATTTGCGCTCGCTTTCTACACTCACTGAGCTAAGGTTCCGAAACAATTATGACGTCAAATAAATATTATCTTACATCTTACCCATAGCTTATCGCCGCTTTCTAGGAACCCATGAGAAACGAAGTAGAAAGGTCCAGAAGAATCCAAATTCGCGTTTCGAATCTTTTCTACATCGTCAGCATGAAATAGCACCGGTACTCTTCTATTTCGTCTTGTAAATGTGGCGTATCTGAAAGTCAGAAATAGAGTAACTGTCTCACTTATTCAAATACTGGCTGCCGCCTACGTCTTCGCACACGTTTTTCAATAGTCTTTATTCATTCGAGAGGGGCGAGTCTATTTGACGATAGTAAAAAGACGTGATCTGACGTCTCATTTTACCATAGATTTATTACAGCGCCTCTATCGTGCGGACAGGGAACTACGCAGATCCTATACAAATAAGAGACTTCACGTTCACGTCTCGTATACAACTACTACTCTACTAAAGTCAGACTCGCACACCTGGTCTAGAACTACATACATCTATGCAAAATTTCGGCCGAATCAGTAGTTTTGGCGCGAAGAGATCACAAACATCCAAAATTGAATCTTAACATGCCTACAAACATCTAAACATCCAAACAATTGCACTTAGAAATGTGATTTTTGTGGGTAGAGTCAGCCAACGGAAAATTGCTGAAACCACATGTTTATGGCATTTCTGCTGATTTGACGTTAGCCAGCAGTATTGGTATAATCCCCTAAAACACGGGTTTTTCAACTGGTTCAACTAGGATAGTATATTCAGTAATATCTGTAACTCATCTAAAAAATTTAGTTTATTTCAAAATAGATAAAGTGCCAGAACATCTCCAATAGAAATCGTGCCACCAAGAATATTTACCAAAAAATTTGCATGTTATAAATTCAAGAGTATACCTAACTGTATAATTTTAAACACATTATCATCTTATATCAATTACAACGATGATTCATTCTGCGCATTAAAGTCAAGCAAACTGAAGAACTAAAGGACGTCTGGTAAACAAGTTCAGCATGTCTGGTTAAAGTCCGGTCCCAAATGAACCCTTAGATAACCAGCGCAATGCATTATCTCTGCTGACGCTGACGTCAAAGCAGTGTTAGTAAGTACAATCGGCAAAAACAACGAGCGCTTGGGTGGTCCAATGAAAAAAAAAATCTATTTATATATGTACCTAACGTAAATAACGCACTATTTTTTTTTTCTAAATATCTTGAATATCTTTTACTTTAAACCGCTTAGCATTGTAACTTCCTCTATCTTTAAAGTTTGAAAACTTATAACATAGCTTTGATCATCAGGTAACATATATTATAACGGCTAATCAAATATTTCAACGATATTTCTATTCAACTTGATCATACCTACATCTATTGTTACTGGATAAATAGTGACACTGTCACTGATAATAGTGGCTGTAACGATAACCATTCGTTTTTAGGGTTTCGAAAGCCTAAGGTCTCGCTCTGTTTGGCCTCTCTCTCCCTGTTTCTTTCTTGAATATCTCAGTAATTACTGCAGCTATTAGCTTGAAATTGGAAATAACAATACCTACATTTCGAGCGCCATTACAGATTTTAAGAAAAAATAAAATGAAATAAATATCTTGAAAAAAAAAACATATCTTACTACTAAATTATATACGCAAAGGAACGTTTAACTACTGATCAAGTCTCCCTCAAACATTGTTGATCAAGTCTCTCCCTAACCTCACTTTTATCACTGCATGACTTGTAGAAATTTAAATAAATGAAAAGAGCATACTACATTCTTAAGTACCTACATGAATTCAGTCATTCACATAGCGTAACATTGCGTACCTACCTTAGTATTTCTTGGTGTAACGTAAGTCAACATAAACATTTTTTTTTTCATTATCGACGACGACCACAGTCGTGTTTACATCGCTCAAAGACGAACCGGCGTATTTGCTGCCAAGATAGAGTCTCAAGATAGATCTCAAGATAGAGACTCTTTTATTGTCTCACTGCTGTGAGACAATAAAAGAGCATGCAATGACCAGGTTGAAGTGTTAGTATTTTTATGACCGTGTTTTGTAATATGGACTCTGTTGTCTGAAATGAATATACATACATATACGAACCCAAGAACGAGAAATTCAATCGGAGTTATGCGTTGTTGAGCATGTCTCCCACATTGTCAACTCTCCCGGACTACTTGAATTCTGGAATATTTTCATTTTTCTATTAAATTAGTTTAATTAATTTTTATTTTATTGGTGTAAAAACTTTAGTTTTTTTCCGTACAGATTAGCAACTAATGCATGGAGCTTAATTTTAGTAAAGTTTACCAAAATCTTAGTTATTCGATCATTTTAAGACCAATATCACAGGGAAAATAATTTCCGACCGTGTGTCTAGTTTGTTAAGCGTAAACATTTTGTTGTGTCTGAATGATTGATGTCATGGACGAGCCCCTACAGTTATCTCTATATACTATGTACCTATTTACTTAGTGTTTAATGAGATAAGAAGCGGATCTTGTAATTAGTAGAAATTGTTTACAAGTTTGTAAAACAACATGTTATTATCTTTTCCGTGTGCGAAAAAATTGTAAACAACAAATGCCTAGGTAGGTTTCTTGTTTTCCATAAAGCCCCCTCTACACGTTGGCCAACATGTTCGCCATAATAATCGTTCAGTTTACTTCAATTCAGGCTACTACGCTGACGATATTAAGTTTTACAGTAAAATGGATTTCGAGGCTATAAAAGGTTATTTAATTTATTTATACTCAGGATAATACTACGTGTGTAGTTAAAAGAGGGTCATTATTAAAAATAAACTGAACTTTGCCTGCGGTCGCTCTGGAAGCTTGTTGCAAACTAACCGCTTGGCTGACAACGTGAGGATGCGGCGGCCATAACCACGCTACAACTGTTTGATCTGCTTTGAAAAACCAATGACTACAACATAACCATTACGTGTTGGAATAGTGTTAACCATAATTATGGCGAACATGTTGGCCAACGTGTAGAGGAGGCTTAGCAATAATAAGAGGAAAGACTTTAGTTGAGTATATAGCGTCATAGGTTTTATGCTACCTGTAATGTTATGCCTTAAAAACTCAATAAATAATCTGTAGGTATGTATTTGTTTTTGTCCAGTTGAATTATCTTTCGAACTTAAAACTCTTGTTTTATTATCAACAACCTAATTATAATTTGGTTTTCCCACGGTAACATGATAAACAAGAGACGGTAATTTAATTATAAACTAACAAAGATGTGTGCTGCTATGCATTGTAAGTAATATTAAGTAATCTGTGGCACAATGCATAGTATGTTTTATGTAAGTATCTACTATGTCGAAACACGCCCCCTAGTGATAAGAATAAGTTATCATAGTTTTGGCTATTTATACCTTTGAATTGTCTAACAAACTTATCATAAATGACACAAAATTCCTTTTTAATGGAACCACGCCCATTTCTAGATTCTTCGTCACGTTTCTATGCAAGGTTATGAAGTATGAATGCAGATTTTTTTGTATTCTCCATTGGCCTCTGAACATACGCAACATAAGTACAACAGTAAGTGGCAAAAGTTTGGTTTAGAATCTGCCAGATTGGTTGAGAATCAGCCGGACTCTTTCTTGTTAAAAATAACTTCTACTATAATGCCATTACCATCTACAATAAATTATAATACCTATCAATTTAAAAGATTTGCTATTAAACAGGTTTAAAACTAAACTAAAAAAATTGCCTACTAGCAAACGTTTTAATGATTTATACGAGTATTTGAATTTTAAAACTGACGGACATATTTTTCGACAAACATTACATTTTTATCTTTTTACATCTTATTGCTATTTTTTTATTCGTTTCTTATTTATTTATGAATGGATTATTAGATATTTTTTAAATTTATTGACATTAGATACATACACGATAATTAAATGAAATGAAAATAATTTTATTTATCATAAATCTACTACAAGTACCTACACAAAAAATATATAGCTAAGTATAATATCTTAGGACACAACATTATACCTAGGTTTTGCTGCTTATTTTGTGCGCAGCAGGGTTTAGGACAAATATGACCTACAACTATCAGCATTGTGCTGGATAGACACTGATGTGTCAACCCAGCGCTGGTTTTCAGTGCATGCCAGAGAAGGCAGGTCACGTAACCATCATCTGTTAGTGCGCTATATTACAAACTACAAAATTACGACAAAATTATTGTAGTTAATAAAATTTTGGACACCTTGAAGATAGTTTGAATTTGGATTTATTTAAAATTAATAACTGTTGTACCTACGTACATTCATGCAAATAAAGAGATTTCGTGTGAGGCTGAAACACATAGACTTTTCGGGAGCGGCAGCTTTGGCTGCGTTTTGTACAGATAAAAGATCCAAAGAGAAGTAGGTGGCAACGGGTTAGTTAGTTTCGTATTCTACAGTCACGCAAATGTAAAGATTATTTTGTTTGGGATGTTCCAAACAAAAACAACTAAGCGTATTCTTAAAATCCTTATAATCATGCATTGACTTTTTAATTTTCCAGTTTTCAAGAGCGAGAGGAAGCGTGTAGTTTAGACTGTTGAAAAAGTAAAGAGCTGATAAGGTCTACGGATTGCAAAAACTACAGCGACAGGAAATTGGGCTCAACGACCCCTGATTATTACGATTATTACTACAAAAAAGACAGTGTGCCTTTAAGAATAAGTACGTGGAACAAACAGTAACATAACATTTTCAGTGTTCCTACAGTCCGTCCACTCTCTTATTTGCTGTTTGGTACATGCACGACTATGAAGTTACCTATTTGTTGAATGAAACATTACACGATGTTTTGATGTTTGTTACCTCTATACGCCAAAACTACTTAAGGTATCGGGCTGTCATTTTTTCTCGAGGTAGTATTAGGCATGGATTATCTTAAATGCTAAGTACTTTTTATCCCGAAAGAAGGCGTGCGAAGCGGCAGGTAAAAGCTAGTAGGCTTAACAACAAGCTACTTTATCCCTGAATGACATAGGATTTTTGACGACCTCTGTGGCGCAGCTGGCGTAGGTCCGCCTGCGACGCAGGAAGTTGCGGGTTCAATTCCCGCCTTGGGATAAATTTTTATACGATCTGCAGATGTGTCCTGGGTGTTTTATTATGTATAATAAAAATATCCATCCATGTAAGTATATATCAATCAGTATCAATAAGTATATCAATCATCTAGTATCTACCCATACCTACCATTATTATTATGCACACAGATATTACACCATGTGAATGACCATTCAAGGTTGTCTGGGAGAGATCGCTCTTGCGCGATAAGACCGTATTTTTTGTATATTATTTCTAAGTTAAGTATGCAATAAAGTATTTTCGATCTTTCTAATACAAGCTCTGTTTATCTTGGGGTTGGGTGATGCTGTGTGAATTATTATTGCCCAGCATTTTTTTGTTTTGCCTAAGTACGGCGTGGGCGAAGCCGCGAGTCGAAAAGTCGAAACTATTAATTAATAATAAACTTACTGCACTGCCATAGCTTCTGGTGACACTGGGAAGTAGTTATCAGGTCTATGCTCAGTCCATGGATAAGACTTCGAAAAACAGCCATAAGGTGGATAACATCGCTCCAACTCGAAATCATCTGAAATACAAAAGAAACATAGTACGTTAACAGTCACAAATACAAAACTAGCTGACTAATGAGAAATCATTTGAACATGGCTTGCATTTATATCAGTGTAATTTGATATGATTAGTCATTTTGCTGTTTGGTGTTTAATTTACAAAGGCATGTTTTATGCAAGGTTTTTACTCCCTAATGTAATGATAGTGAAACTTCTATACCTACCTACTGTATAAGTAGGTATACCTATTATTTAGATAGGTGTGCATAATAAGTATGCATAAATATTAATTAGGTAGGTAAGTATAAGTCCTCATAATAATTGTGTTTACTTATGTTTGAAATTAGATAACAACAAAATAGGTAATACCTACCGGAATAACCACCAGGAAAATTAGTAACTTGTGTCGAATTTTGCTTGTCCATAAGCACCATAATAGTTTGAAGCATCAGCGTTGCACTAGTTTTATTATACATTTTTAAAACTTCACTAAACTTTTATATTCAGAGCATAAAACAAAATAAAAAGAAGTCAAGTCTATAGGTAAGTAGAAACACTTTAATTGGCACGTGTAGGCTAGTTAGCGTAGTTCGGAGAAACACAACAATCGACCGGTCCATACGGCAACGTAAAGCAGTATGAAATGTGTGTACCTACGTCTCTTGAAGCTTTATATAGACTGACTGGAATGCATCATTCTACCTCTTGCTTGACATAAACTGATCTTCGAGAATGACTGCGATGCTTCATGCAGAAGCGTAGCTTAGGTAGAACATACGCACTATTAATTAGTTTTAATCAACACAAGCAATTAATTGTCAAAAGTTGATAAAAACGTCACCAAAGATATATTTGTGACATATAATTTTTTTTGATGGCACTATTGAACAGGGAAAAGAGTCACAAATTGATATTTTGCGACGTACTAATCAACATGTATTTTTAAAATTACTATTATTTTGTAGATTTGTTTTGATTGAAGGATAAGAAGCTGAGTTGAAAAATTAAACGGTGACGTCACACAAAAAGGGCAGCATTTTGCTCACCAAAACTGAAAGCTTTTAATTTTCGTTCTTTTTTTTCTAATAACTTAAAAAATTAGGGGCGTTACATATTTTTTCGGAAATGTAATAACATTAATTGATAAAAAAATATATAAAAATATATAAGGTGTATATAATAATTTTTATATACACCCTTAATGCTAAAAAAAATTAAATAATAATTAGGCATTATACACCCTTAATGCTAAAGTCAATTCGTTGAAAAGTAACCATCCCTTCTATATTCGCGTCCACCTTTACTGTGTATCCTAGCCAGACGTTCCGGGATATAGATAACAGGGGTTACAACGCTATCATAGTTATTTGTTAAAAAACGATTGACGCACGAACAGTCTCGATTATGATTATAATTACACAATCGATTTAATTATTCAGGCGTGTGTCTGTTTTCTGATAAGTAAGTAAATGCTTATCGACGTCGTTAATAATATACGATACTGTCTGGCCCTCATATAAATCCTACACACTATCAACATCTATATTAGTCCACTGCTGGACATAGGCTTTTCCTAATGAGCGCAATAGCGCCCTGTCTTCAGCTTGCCACATCCAGCATCTGCCTGCAGTGTTACGCTTATCGTCATCCACCTGGCTGGAGGGCATCCTACACTACTCTTATTGTGATAAGATTTTATTATTTTCTCGTTATTGAAGCGTTTTAAAATCGCAACTAAAATGAATAATTCATTTTATATTGTATATTGTATAACATAGCAAGAGCTTTTATTTCTGATCTAATCAGCAGAAAGTATTTTGTTTTTGGCTGAAATTCGATGGCTTACATTAACATATTGACCATACTTAAATATAATGCGCGTACAAAAAAAATAGCAAGCGATATGTTGCCCTATCAACTTTAAACTTGTGTTCGATTAATTAGCCTTTTATCTAGGAATAAAAATAAAGCTGCGAGCAAAACATGGACTTTGGAACGACGGCTCCAGATATAGAGGTAGTAGGTCCCACCCATCACCTATTATCTTTATGTAAACAATTGTTGATTGGCATTTTTTTTATTGGAAGATTGTTTGCCAAGACTTTAAACATAGAATTAAATCCTATTTAGACGGCACTATTGTTAATAATAGACGTGAAACGTGATAAATGTACGCAGTCTTCAATTAAGGAGGTCAAAAGACAAATAGAATTGCATTGACGGAACTATTATGTTTCAGGCTTAAATTAGAAATAAACAACATTAGTCACGAGCAGTATAGAGTTTGATCTAGCTATACACGTGAGCCTTATTTAATTAACCTTAAGTACGTTACGAAGTAGGTAGGCGATAGTTCGTAAGGTCCATAAATTTAAAAAAATCTTTAAAATAATTTCTTTTTTTCAGTCTTGAAATTTTATTAATTTCTACTTCAAGTACATAAACGCAATCAAAAGTCACAACAATAATCTCATGCAAAATTATTCTAGTCGGTTACATAAAACCAATATTATAAAAATATTCATTAAAATTATGTTACCTAATCTAATAAATGCATCATAAAATTCATAATTATTAAAAATAGCTTAAAACTAAGGCGTCGTCCATGAATCACGTGAGGCTTGAAAAGGGGGGTTTAAGAAAAATTACGAAATATCACATCCCTTGTGATATTTCGTAATTTTTCTTTTGGGGGGTGGTGTAGTGAGATACCACTACATATCGATTTCTACACCGGATAAACAGAATTTTTTATCATAATGTATAACTTTTAAGAATTTTATTAGCCGAAAACTATATTTAGTTAGAGAGCAATCTATAAAAACTATCGTAGTTTGACGAATTCATTACGGATGTAAACGGGTTAACTACGAACGAACCTTATTTGTGTTGGAAGAACACCAACGTTTCATCGCTTAACGAGGGACTTCTTCAGGGTGAGTGCGGTTCTAGACGCTCGCGTTCCAATGTTGGCAATCTGTTTTAGAATACCTACTTTGTTCTATTTACCTACAAATAATTGTTTTGGAAAACTTAAACTGACTTCGAATCCCTTTATTTTAAACTGAATACTAATATCCCTCGGGAATAAAGTTTGGGACCATGTCGGGATCATCCTCTATGCAAGAGATCCACTAAATTGGTAAATAACTGAGAAGTCGACGTACATAGATAAATAAAACCGGCCAAGTGAGAGCCAAGAGAACGGAACAAGTCGTGTTCGCACATGAAGAGTTCCGTACCATCGTTCAAAACTATTTCAGAAACCCTAAAAAACTGTTTCTGGAAGAGAATCAAGTCAAGTTACTATAGTGACATCTTTATAAAATCAGTATTACGGTTTAAGGTATGTCTTTCAAAAAATTAACATTTTCGTGATATTTTAAGGTCCTACTGCTGTTCAAATATGAAATCTAGGATTCTTAGACTCCTACACCTAATATTCCATTTCATTCTGTACAAAAGCGCCAAGATAGTTTTTTGATTAGTTGTGTAAGTTAAATGGAAAAAAAAAACTAAAATATCTCAGTTTTGATACAAATGTGCTTTATTCTCCCAAAAAATACGACTTACTGCAAGTCAGTAAGTCGTATTTTTTTGGATATTTTTATATTGAAAAAACAAGCAAAGGCAGGGTATGAGATTCGCCATTGATTACTTGAGCCGTACTCTTTTAATTAGAAGAAATCTTGATTTTAGCACTTGACTTTTGCACACGCGTTTTACTCTGTCCCGCTCCTATGAACGCGATAGTCTTTACAAAACTACATCAAAAATAGCAAAAAGAAACGTATTTTGTGAAATCGCGTTTTCTTTGTGGGAGCCCCCATCAACTTTCATATATATTTCATTTTATTAATATACTATATATTATTATTACTATAATGCATTTTATGAAAATACAGTCCGCTGACGAACAGACGGACAGACAGCGGAGGCTGAGTAATAGGGTAAATAAACGTAATAAATACGTTAAATAGTACTAATACTTACTTACTAATACGGTCCCCGTTTTCACCCTTTGGGTACGGAACCCTAAAAAAGTCATACAGCCGAACATAGGACCTCCTTCTTTCGAAGAAAGTAAAAAATAAAAAAAAGTGATATTGAGTACAGGGGGGATTTCCTACAACCTCCCCAAGCCACCACGTATTATCAGAGGGCTTTTAAGTTGCTAAAAACGTCACGTGATTAATGGATGACCCCTAACAAATTGTTATGAGTTTACTTTACGCGTTTTATTTTTGGATGGAGTCGAGGAAAAGTTGCAGTTAAATGTCATATCATCAGAGAAGATTTCTGACATGGACATTGCCTCATTTTTGTCGGATTGCACTAAAAACTTGTCGAAATCCTCTGTGTTCTCTTTATTATCAAGGGTGGCTTCAGAAAAATGATAAGCAGGAAGCTTTTTGGTTGCATTTTCATTGTTATAAAAATGCATACTGTCAGTAGAATTTTCATCTTTAAATCCACTATCGATCCTCATCCAATTAACATTAGATATCTCTTTCAATGCAGTCTTATTCGTTACATTAGTTACAGTAAGCTCTGAAGGCTTTATGGCACTTTCATAATAACTAGAAGCGTTTGCGTAGAACGTATTCTCAGTAAATCCACTATCCGCTCTCTTCAAACTACTAGAAACATCATCGCCAACTCTAGTCACGTTGTTCGCGACGTAGTTGAACTGAGATACGTTTTCAGTCAAGAAATTGAGATCAACCTTGTTAAAATCTATTTTTTTATCTTCCAAACTCAGTGGATTATCGTCCGTTAGGCTATTATCGAAGGACATTTGTAAAGGACGCGGTTCTTGTACAGAAATTTTAGTAATTTTATGTGAAATTGCAGTTCTTATGCTCTTTCCTTTGATTGGAGTTTCATCAATGTTCAAATTAATGCTATGTAGCTTTGTAGACGACTGTATTTCGTTAAGCTGAGTTGTAAACGATTCGGTTTTCACTAATTCTTGGATGGTTGGTTCTTCTACAATGGACCAAGAAGCTTTGTCGTTCCCTGGGCCTAAATCCATATCAGCTGAAAACAAAAAACCGTCCATATTTCATGCCTGACAAATTCTTGCAAAGGCTACAGGTTTTGTTAAAAGATGATTTTATTATTCATTTGTAATATTTGGCTTTATTACGCGTCGATGTGATACACATGCATTTTATACATTTTTAATTTAAACCTTGAAAAGCTATATAAATTTAAATGAAAGCAAAATAAATGAATTAGACTGATTTTTCGTTAGCGATTGACTAAGTTTATATGCAGAGTGCATGTGGGACCTTAAAATTTACCTAATAATCCTTCGCTGCCTAAATAAACTGTAGATTACCTACGCGAAACGATTGAATCGAAGGTTTACTTAATTCTTTGCATAAAACTAATATAAAAGATAAGCACATACCTCCAGAATTATCTAGAAACGATCCATCAACACTCATGTCCATAGTAAAGTCCAGCTTCTGTACAGACTTACTTCGATGTAAGCTCGACATGCTCAAGCTCCGCTTTTCAGACATTGACCCCTTTCTACTTCTCGGCGGGGAGTCTTTGAGTGAGGCACTTCGTTTGAGTATAATCTTATCAGGAGTAATTTTGCAGAAACATAAACCTTTCTCCTCTTTCTTGCTGTCGGAAGCCACGCAGTTCAAGCAGACAGCCATCGCCTCTGATTCAGGAGAAGTGAAGTTGTTTTTCTAGGGAAAGAAATGAGAACTCAATATGAATGCTCGGGGACATGTCTTACAGCTGGGCATTCTCTGAACTGCCACTGCTCTACTAAATGATATGTTATGAGGGGTAGCGCAGAGATGTGTGCGCCTTGGGCCACGTGTTAAGCTACTATTTTTAAAAAGAAAAAAACGGCCTATGTAAACTCACAAAATCGTGAATTCTACGCGAGCGATGAAGAGGGCACAGCTAGTATTATAGACAATATTAAAATAGAGAGTCACTTTCGTTTCGGATGCAAACAGTGATTACAGGCTATCGCCTGTCAAATGGGACAACGACTGTAGAAAAAAACTGATCGTAGCACTCTTGAAACGCTCAAAGCCTTCATACACAAAGGGTCACGCCCAATTGCGGGTTGATTAGCGAGCCAAGTCTCGTCGGTAATAAACCCGCCTTTTGGCATCTGCGTCTTTTCATCAAGATAAGTGTTGGGTTCAGCGGCAACCAGCATCATGGCGGCATCGCAAATTTTTTGTAACTAACCTGAAGTTTCTCACTGTAGAATCTACAGTGAGGTGGTTTATAACAAACTCTACACTGTTGCTACTACACAGAGTCAAGGCCTTGCTTTCCTTTTTATAATAATACTAGCGGTCCGCCGCCGCCCCGGCTTTGCACGGGTAGTTATTTTTTCGTCAATTTTCCAATGTTTTTATCTTCTTATCCTATTCCGGACTAAGAGAAATCCAACAAATCAAAAACCATGAAAATAAGTCCCGTCGTTCTTGAGTAATAAATGGTGTATTTAACACGACTTTGTTTTATATATATAGATATATATCTATTATAGCTATTACCCGCGGCATCGTACGCGCTTTTCAAGTAGTCTATGTCCGTCCCTGGGATACTATTTACCTCCCTGCCAAATATAATTAAGATCCGTATAGGTATAGCGGTAAGGAGTGAAAAGGTAACAGATAGACAGACAGACAGAGTTACTTCCGTATTTATAATACAAGTTTGGTTTATAGTAGTATAATTATGAATAACTAGTTTCTGTCCGCTGCTTAGCACGCGTTGTTTCTACGGAAATGTTTAAAGGTAATTTACATCCCATGCAAACTGATTTCTAGGATAAAAAGTCTATGTTTTATTTCAGTCATAGAATCTGCATGCAAAAATGCATCAGCACAATTCGTTTAGTAGTTCTGGCGTGGTGAAGAAATATAAAACATCCATCTATCCATCTAATCTGTCGCATTTATATTAAGGGTGAAGTGATAGTAGTACCCTTACCTCGTCATCACTGGAAGCAACCTTTGTAACCGGTGAGATAGATGAAGACGCAAGCGAGGACGACGTCGCCGAGTCTAGGGTTCGCTTTGGCGTTTGGAACTGAATGGGACTGAAGCAAGGCTCCCCGAAGTCTACTACATCGAGTATTTTGTTACGGTAGTGCTTTCTTGTCGACGGTCCTTTCTTGAGCGGCGTACCGAATGTACGTTTCACTTCGTGAGTGGAGTAGTTTTGACTCTGAAATAGAAATAATTCATTTTATCTAATTTATTTCAAAATTGAGTCTGTATTCCGAATATAATTAAAACATTTTCGAATTTAGCGTAAAATGGCGCATCTACTACTCCTATTTCAAATATTTTCTTTCGCATAACAGAACCGTTTTATCCTTTCGACTGCCACAGGCCGTCTGGCGGCCCTATTCGTCTACTGTCGTCACCCACTGCGTCTGGCAGGGCAGAGCATATTCCGCCCCGAGCTGAGGCAGTCTTTCGCTGATTCCTTAATTATTTTGTATTCATACTTTCATACATACAGACATCGATTCGAATCCTGCCGAAATCTAAAATTTTTAGGACTTATTTAATTTCTTAGAGATTTCCCAGACGGCTTACGCACTATGATAAAAAATCTCTCCCTTAATAAATCTAATAATCACTTGTTGTCGATTTTGAAACAGGATTTCCATTTCTTGTCAATTCAACCTTTTTCCTACAATCGTCAGGTTACTAATATCGTTCGCCCATCTCGCCGCTGGACGTCCGACGCTTTGTTGTCGCTGTCAGATAGTTTCAAGATCAGTTTTTTTTCAATACCTACTACATTTACTTTCACTAAGGGGCATAATATCTTACTCTGACATAAAAAGACAACGTAATTGTATTATTTTTCGGACAGCGTATTCTTCAATTTCTGAGATAGTACATACAATTTTTTTCTCAGCTCTAACTTCACGTAGAAACATCTTTGTTTCTTATGACGGCAGCATCCATGCTGCCGTCGAACTAAGGTTCCCTTAGTCGGCTCTTACGACATGGATGTCGTAAGAGCCGACTAAGGGAACCTATCAGAGAAAGGGCATGAGCTGTTCACTAAGATCACTTGAGGAACTAACTATTTGATAGAAATGTGAGTATTAAAGAATTCTTACCAACTCTGGGCTGAAAACTACAGGACTATGGGCCTCAAAGCTTGAAGGTGGTCGTGGATCTACTAAGATCTCATCATCAGTCTGTTCTGAATCATAATGATCCAAGTCACTATGCTCATCAAAGTACAGCTTCCGTCTTAGTGAGCCATTTGCTGTAATCTCATATTCTCCTGATATGTCTTGATCCTGAAATTATAAAGGAGTTTCCATAAAACAAACACATCAGATAGAAGTTTATTTTTTATTTTAATATATTCTTAGGTAAGTCCCACTATCCTCCTAAACAAAATTATATTTTATATAATTTTGTTTAGGTGGATAGGTACCTATGACAGAAACCATTGCTTAAAGTTTTATAATAATTTTATTAAAATATATAAATAATGCTGGACAATTTACACAGCATTATTAGCCACAAGCTAAGCAGAGCTTGTGCTATGGGTAGATAGACTTGATAACTGATATCACTACATAGTAGGTAAAAAACAAAGTCGCTTCCCGCTGTCTGTCCCTATTTATTTACAAGTTACTTCCTTCCCTACTTCTTTATGGTTACGTATGGATTAGAGTGAATTGTACAGTGAAGTGTCATTTAAAGCAATCAAATTATATCTATAGTTACATTTTTAATAGCTAGCGCAATCCCCTTTCGTTTTTCTGAAAGCCTGGAATTGTGACGTCAGCGATTATTGTATGAAGAAACAAAAGATAACCGCATCACCTTATAATTTTTTTTATCTATTTATTGGATGATATGAATAAATAAATTATGATGATAATAAGCGAGTGTAAAAAAAATTATCACCTGTGTGAAAGTACAGAATGGTTGCAGCAGCTTCTCTAATTCTGGTGGTAACTGTGGAGGTAGTGTTAAAACTGTTTGTGCTGAAACTAAATTTTGTAATAAGTATAGTAAGTGATTAAGGGTTCCTTATTATTATTGATTGTTGATTGGGTTTCAGGCATATTGTATAGTATAAAGTTGTATGAAATTTCATCACCATCAGCCTTTGGTAGTCCACTGCTGGACACAGGCCACATGAGCACATGAGACATGAGCGCCATATCGCCCTATCTTTAGCTTGTCGCATCCAGCCAGCTGTCTTTCGCAAATCGTTACCCAACTGATCGGAGGGCATCCTTCACTACGTGTGCTGAGACCGCTGGGGTAAACATGTTCGGGGTCTCCACTCAAGAAGACATATTTACCCCAGCGGTTGTCTGTTCTTCTCGATATATTGCCAGCCCACAGCCATTTCAGCTTGCTAATCCTTTGAGCTATGTCGATAACCTTGGTTTTCTGGCAGATGTATTAGTTACTAAATCTATCTCTTAGAGAAACTCCGAGCATAGCTCTCTCCATAACCCGCTGGGCAACTTTAAACTGATGGACTAGCCCTACCAGTAGGCCGCACTGATATATGGTATGAAATTTATTGACAACAAATTCATGAGCATTGTGTGGTCACTCTCTATGACAAAAATCTGTCTATATGATAAATAACAAGGGTCTTTATTCATATCACTCAATTAACAAATAAGAGATAGTAGTTACCATCTTAGTTAGCCAAAATCCTGCTAACAAATCTAGCGTTTAGTTACACTAGGTTTGGTAGCGGAATCTTGGCTATCAGGAAGAAAATGCTTACACTCTCTAGTGGTAATGGTTTCTTTGATACAATCACTCTGTATGCTTGCATCACAGGATGAGCGAAGAATTGGCTTTATTTTTTTCGAAGATTCCATGGGACTCGGCATAACAGTCTCTTGAGAAAAAAACCTGTAATTGATCACAATCAGTTTGAAGACAAGGTCTTTATGGCTTTACTTTTCACACTTTTCTTAATCCTAACATAGGTATTTAGAACAAATGGTCAGTAAAATTCTGTTATTTTCATTGTATTGTTTAGAATGTGATTCTTTTGGTTTAGCGGTAATTTAATACATAAATAAGTTAGGTACTTAGTTGCAATCATATGAACTTCTGGAGAGAAAAAATTTTAAAGGCAGGGAGACTTACATAATATATGATATTTATTTATACTTAGCTATTAAGAGTGCGCTTAATGCAAAAATCAAGCAAAAGGTGTAAGCACTTAGATTATTGGTAACAAATGAAAATAATCAGATTAAAAAAATACAATAGGATAAAACCAGTAGAGGTAGATATTGAATACAATTTTAAAAAATAAACTGGCTTCTTTACAGAAAGATAATATACTTCCATAATAAGCTGTTTTAATTCAAATGCTCTTTATCATAATTATCAGCGACAACACCAAATTATTTTTTATGAATTACATAGCCAGACTAATGTTTTATTTAAGTTATAGTTTAGTTTTTCTAAGTAATGCTTATATTTTGAATAATTAATAGATAATTTGCTAAAACTTGTTTTTTTCACCGATGTTGCCCTGCTCTGTCTCACAAATTTTGCATAAGGCGCGCTCTTAAATACGGTTCTACTGTATTTTTTCTGACTACTAAATACTGCAGGTAGGTACACTGCAATACTGGCAGTCAACTCAAGAACTACATAGGCAAAATAACGAGTTTGAATACTTCTCCGTTGCTTCTTCGGCAATTTTCTCGAGAATAGGATCAGGTGAGGGCTCGAACTGGCTATTGCAAGCTTCTATGTCCGCAGGAGCCAATCTACAATGTTGTTCGATGTCCCATCGAAATACACCAGTGCTTTTCTTCTTGTAAGCTTTGCACATACCAGGACTATAAATAAACGTTTTCAATTGTAAGATTATATAACGTGTAAAATACAGAATCATATTAATCAATCATCTGTGAATGCAAAATACCAGCCAGGGCAAATCACAACAAAATACACAATGTACAAAAACAATATTGACGAGGTCGAGGGGCTTACCTGCATATTGGCTTGTGAAGCTTATCAATTAAAGTTTTATCAAATGGGTTACGTATTTTTCTGTTTAGTGGAGGCGGCGTAGATTTGTGGATAAATGGGCTATCATTTTTATCACACATATTTTCAAAAATAACGTTGTTAAATTATTTCAATTCAAATGAAATAAGTCAAAGACCGTATGACAGATGAGCGCGCCTAGCAGTATGTAGACGAGGCGTGTATTTTAAGTAGCGGTGAGTGGTTTTATTCTCGTACATAGGGTCGTTGAGATGTAAATCCATCCTCTGTTCTTGGTTTTGTTTGTCCAAAAGATGTCTTTGGAAAACTGACACTGACAACTGATTGTGTTGGCTTGCCCGGTCGGTGAAAAAAGAAGAGGATGCAAGATGGCGTGGCGGGCATCGCTCTCTTGAGACTGGCCATGGGAAAAAGCACTCACGATTTTATCAGTTTTCGGTGCCGGAGGCCTGTTCTGATTGCCTGAGCCTATATCAGGGCTCCGCTGCTTGTCTTAGCCTTTATCAGAAGTGGGATGTAACCCTGTCTTCACGCCCACTGATGGTTTACCTCGAATGATACTAGGAAAAGTCTGACTCGCACATCCACACGCGACTTTTTACAACAGGAGTTCTGCGCCAGTTACCAAGTTACGTTACGTGATTATTGTCAGTTCCTTCTACTATCCTATGAGAATGAGATTAACAAGTGCTATGGATGTTCAGAAATGCAATTGGTTTGTAATAGAGGTGCTGGTAAGGTCTGATCGTTTCATGCTAAAATTGTTGGTTTTGTGAATACTTCTAATGGAATGATTTGTAAATACTAATGCTAGTATGGTTACTAGGCAAGCAGTATATGTTTTAAGTTGGTTTATTGTAATGTGACCATACATTTGATTGATTTTAAAGAATCGTAAGAAAGAAACTAAACAAATGTCTTTTGTCAACATAGGTGGCTAATCAAAGCTAATCGAGTAGCGTTGCCCAATGATAAAGCATAGCCGGTGTAAATATGTCCCATAGTGCTAATAATCATAGCCGATGTCTTGTCAATGACACAACCTTCCCATCTGTTGCAATGTTTTCTTGTGAATTATTGTTTTCAGGGTTCAATGGAAGTGGAGGATGCCTGACACTACATATTGGCAGACCACATCAGTCATGGAGACACATAGGGATTTAGTGATTGACGGAGCCTAATATGTGTGTGCCAGAGAATCTACTAAGCATAGACTGAGTGGGAATCAGGGGCGCCTTATTATAAAGATAAGTCACACCTTCACAAATCAGATTTGTTTCAATTCCAAAGTAAGTGTATGTTTATTGAAAAAAAAGAAAGTAAAACAATAAAATTAGTTTACTGTTGATAAAATTATAAAACCTGAATATTGTTTTGCATTTTGTTGTTCTGTTCATGTATCTGTTCAGTTACACATGTTACAAAGACAAGCCTTGATTAAACTTGATACAATATGTTATGGAGTAAGTATGGGTGCTAAGATGCGTTCTATTATAATAATTCCATGATCAGATCACTAAACACTGATCCACATGCTATGTGTAAATCTTGTATGACTCTTTATCATGTCATTTGCTTTCCTACTTTGTATTATTTCTGTTGTAGTCTGCTGATTGTTAGTTCTTGTTCATGTAGCATCCGTCCTTTAAGGATGATATTGTTTGGTTCTGATCTTTGTTTCTGTTTCGCTGTTTTTGCTGGAAGGTGAGGTCTTTGTGTCGTTATTTGGTTATGGTGCTGCTTGGCATAGCTAGTGTGAGCATCTTGGGTTACTACACCCAAGATTGGTCCTTGATGGGTATAGTAGCCATCTGAGAGGACGCGTGTGGGCATATTGAGTACGGTGTCTCAATATGAGTTCTACAGGCATACGGTGTTGCTTGTAAGAGCTGGTGAGATAGTCTTGGGTTCCTACACCCAAGATTGGTCCTTGTTGGCCACGGTGGCCATCTGAGAGGACGCGTGTGGGCATATTGAGTACGGTGTCTCAATATGAGTTCTACAGGCATACGGTGTTGCTTGTAAGAGCTGGTGAGATAGTCTTGGGTTCCTACACCCAAGATTGGTCCTTGTTGGCCACGGTGGCCATCTGAGAGGACGTGTGTGGGCATATTGAGTACGGTGTCTCAATATGAGTTCTACAAGCATACGGTGTTGCTTGTAAGAGCTGGTGAGTGTCTTGAGTCGTCTAGCTATGCAAGCATATATATTATGTTGTGTTGTCTCTAAATGGTGATCAGATGTTGTTTTGTGGAATATGGTTACATCTTGTGAGTCTGTAGTTATATGATCTAGTTTCATGTGTCTTGCTTGATGAAATTGGTGTTGACCTGTGTTGTGGTCAAGCAGTGTTTCTGGTTTCGGTCCCCTCATCTCTCTGGTGGTGCCACCGTGGATTTCATCTGTGGTCGGTAACTAGCAATGGTTGATCAGGTGGTAGTAGGACGTACCTAGAGTATGTACCTGCTAAGAGGCTGGAAGTCGGTGTGTAGTGTGCAGGTGCCCATAATCGGGCTGTTCTTTAAAAAAAAACACGTTTGTGGACAGCTTTGTATAATTGGCTGGAGTACCAATGGTTATTGCATGTTGATGATGTGTTTTCGACAGATCGCGGCTGAAGCGAGTAATGTGTGCGGTTGGTTGGTAGGGGTGGCGGAGCGTCCGTGCTGCAGTGTCGGCTTGCGTCTGCCTGGTGTGCGCATTGATCATAGCAAGAAGAATGATGTCAGGTTGGACGAGCGAGTCTATGGCGTTATGGCGATGTCTTCCTCTTTTTATTTGGGTGCTGTAGTAAGTACATGGAGCGTAAATAAGCCGGGAGTGTGTATCTTCATCTACAACAACAAACACACAGATTTATAAGTATAGTACTAAAGTAAACAAACAAGGCATAATCGGCTAATTGCTGCGTTTGTTCACAACGAGGCTATTTCTCAGGGCTGGGAGTGTGGCGAAGCCGAAGCGATGACTGACTATTCCTCCGGGCTTGCAATCTGGAAAGGAGATGGCTATAGTGTTGTGAAAGTGGCTAAGTATCGTAAGGCAGCCAACAACTGTATCAGTCTTCTGTAGTGCGGTTGAGGTGGCCAACAACTAGCCGACAGCGTTTTTTGGCGTGGTAGCCAAAGGCTGTATGCGTTACACTATAGCGTCGTCCGTGGACGGACTCATTGTCAGGCATTGGCCGTGTAGACGAGGCGTGTATTTTAAGTAGCGGTGAGTGGTTTTATTCTCGTACATAGGGTCGTTGAGATGTAAATCCATCCTCTGTTCTTGGTTTTGTTTGTCCAAAAGATGTCTTTGGAAAACTGACACTGACAACTGATTGTGTTGGCTTGCCCGGTCGGTGAAAAAAGAAGAGGATGCAAGATGGCGTGGCGGGCATCGCTCTCTTGAGACTGGCCATGGGAAAAAGCACTCACGATTTTATCAGTTTTCGGTGCCGGAGGCCTGTTCTGATTGCCTGAGCCTATATCAGGGCTCCGCTGCTTGTCTTAGCCTTTAAGTACATTCTCTTTGAGCGCACTGACCCTGTCCGTCATTCAACAACGGCCAGCCATGCATGGTATCTTAGAGTAAGGCTATAGAGGTCTTCCTAAGCCCATCTCATTCACACAAGAGAGAGATTAACATTATTATGCTTCTAGCCTGAGAAAAAATGAGAAAGAATATTTTCCTGTCTCATCCATCGTGCCAGTTTTTTCATTGTTTAGCTCATCGAATGTGCTAAACAAAATAATATGCCAATCAGCCCAGCACATCGATGGACGTCTGTAGTATATTAGTTTTTCTCGACATAATAATATTTTCTGCTAATTAAATGAGTAGCCAGTTGCAAAACTGGCTAGTTAGCTAAAACCAAAAACTGAGAAAAACGCAAAAAACTGTTATCCTTTGTCTCTGGTTTTAGCAGTTATTGACATATTCGCGTAGGATAGTATTAACGCATTAAGGCGAAGTACGTTCGTATTTTCGAGACAAGGACGAGCGAACACCGCGCAGTGAAAGCGAGAAAGGGGCGCAAGAGCCGGCCCGCGCGCAATTTCCCTGCTTTTTATTTATAAATTTGTTATTGCTCTAAAATAACAATCTTTCTCAAAAAAATAAAACCCTAATCCTCTAAAGTGTTTAGTTAAGTATTTTTTAGACGATATTTCATGCAAATATGTTAAGTAACTAGCAAATGAAACTGGTTTTCCGTAGTAAAAATGCAAAATTTAGAGGAAACTTTGCGATTTTTTTCTATCGAGTCAAGTTGAGTCTATCGTGTTTCGGCTCCCATAACTTACTAACAAAAATCCTAAACTTTCGATGTTCATCAAAAAAGATTTAAAAAACTTGTGTTTTCTTGCCTTAAAACTGATTTTCCGTCTAGGCAAAACCTGAGTTTTGGGACCTACTTCACCTTAAGTACGAAATAATAAAAGGTTGATTTTTCTTACGTATCTAAAATAATAAGCATAAAAAAATCTAAGTAGCCACTTCTGCAAGTGAACTAGCAAACCAGTCAGTATTGCACCTGTCATTAATGAATATAGCTAGTTTTTCAACTTTTTAATACTACAATCTTAAGTGAAACTTTATTTTTACATTTTCATACAATTGTAACGTAGTGTACGTTACTGCCGGCTTAGAATTTGCACCACCCAACTCTTCGCGTGGGTGTCGTAAGAGGCGATTAAGGGACATACACCGAGGGGCGGGCAACAGCGCCTCTTGCAGAATAGATCTACCACCGAACTGCGATCCTCAACCCGCATGCCCAGCGTGGGGATTATGAGCATTACCTCTCATGAGATAAAAAAAACCAGTGGGAGGCCTGCGTCCAGCAGTGGACTATTATAGGCTGTCGAGGTTGAGGTTACACACTAAATCCTTAATTCTTCAACCTCTTCTATAACAGTCTTTTCAATATAAAAAGAACCAGCCAAGTGCGAGTCCCACTCGCGCACGAAGGGTTACGTACTACATTAGTACCTATAAACTATAGTAAGTCGGACTCACGCATGAAGGGTACCTTACGATTATTTATAAAAAACGGCCAAAAACATGTCTGTTGTCTATGAGCCCCTCTAACATTTTTGTCTTGCTTTATTTTAATCATTTGTTTTTGAAGTAAATATTCTTCTGTAAATATTTCAAGCGTCTTCCTGTTGCCATCACCAATATTGAGCAAAAACGAACAAAAAAAAACACGTTTGTTGTATCGGAGCCCTTAAATATTTATATTAATCTGTTTTTTTGTATTTGTTGTTAAAGAGGCAACAGCAATACATCATCTGTGAAATTTCAACTGTCTAACTCTAACCATCACGGTTCATGAGATATACGCCCGAATACTCAAAGGGATCTTACTTATTTAAGACCGTCTCAGCTGTTTGAGACGTCATTATCCTTCAAAATCGTATACTGAAACATCAATCCTAAAATTTAAGCACGCTACATTTGAGATCATCCCAAACCTTGACACAACGACGACTTACAGTCAATTTGGTATACACAAAGGCTTATCAGCTGTGTAATGACGTCTCAGATTTATAAGTTCGCGTTTAAATCTGAGACTGCTCGCGACCAATCTTACATTGCGAGGACGTTCCTAGCTTTGGTTCTCAATACGACAATAATACTATTTACGTTATTTAAATTATTTAAATTTATCTATTAGTTATTAAAAGTTAGGTAGGTAGGTAGTCTAATGTTTGTGTCTTCACTTTCTTCGTTGTCACGCGATACAAGCAGTGGACCATATCCTGATTGCTCTACGATTTCTCGCCACTGGTACATACCAGCGTGTTATTGGGGACATTTTTAAAGTAGAACAACCGACGGAGGTTCCCATGCTTGCAAATTGGGCTACAGGTTAAGTTGGAGAATGTCCCTAATATAATAGTAGCCTCTGCCATTCTTCACAACGTAGCCTTGTCTAGACAAGACTTGTTTGATGATGATACTCATACTGAGGATGCTACTAGAGAAGATGATGTTGAACTAGCTCTGGGTATTGTACCTACATAATGAAAACTTCTTAGCAAGAAATATGATTAGAAGCACTTATTTTAATTCTAAGGTATTCAATGTAAATATAAATAAAACAGAAAGTACATAATTTTATTGTTTATTTTTCTTTGAAGTTAACTTTTCAATTTTGTGTTTTCAATGTTTCTATATATTTTACATGACGTTAATGTTGTTGCATTCTGGTTTGAGAACATGGTTACAGGATGAAGGAAAATGAGGCTCAACAGAAAAGGAAAAACTCTAGTAATTGGTTTTATTTCTTGCATATTCTCAATAGCCTCCTCCTCAACAAAGACTTCATGATCTAGAACAAAAAATAAGGTATAGGTAGGTAATAAATTTGTATGAAAAAACATTTTATCACTATCTACACGTAGATCTGCAAAAATATATTCATGAAACAATAATTTCAGGTAATACCTACATGGTACACCTACATTTTCTTCTACAGTGACTTCTGTATCTGAAAAAAGCAACAGTATGCAATTAGATAATGTAATTTTATCAACAAATACTCTTGGTACTACAGGTACTATGATTTTTAAAGCATTCAATAACTAACCACAATAATATACCTACTGCAGCAAAATCAGATGTATCTATATTATCATCTACAACAAAAATATTATGCATGAAGACATATTATTAATATATTGATAACAACAAACACAGCCAGAAAATTAAAATTAAAGAGCTGATGAATCACACTAATATTATGAATGTGGAAGTTTGGATGGATGTTTATTACTTCTATTGAATGGATCGGGCTGAAGTTTTGCAAAGATATATGTAGTTCTAGGCCTGGAATAAAACATAGGCTACGTTTTATCCCATGAATCAGTGCCAATCGGATAGAAATAAACTAGTTTCCTTAAAAGAAGCTGCGGGCAGAAACTAAATAAAGGAGCAATATGCACATTGTACTACCTACTTGTAATTGTTTTATAGTGAGTTAGATTACTTACTTTTTAACAATTGTTATTTATGAGCGCTTCTTTCTCCGCGCTCGTGTAGTTCGACCCCTTTTCTTTTTGCTTTCTTTTATTTCCGGCTCCATTTTAAATCCTTTGCCTTTGCCGAAGATATTTTCTTTTGAATCAATGTAATGAATGAGTAAACAAACCTCAGCACAGCAAACTTGACTTGACAGGCCGATTTACGTTTCATTCCTTAAGTTTTTATAAACATCTACCAAAAAAAAAATAGAAAATCGCGGAGATTCTGTGTAAAATGAATCTTTAGACCGAAAACGATGAAAAATGTAACCGAGAACAAACATTTAATTATTATGTTGCCATTAGAAAGAAAGTTAGGATTAGCTTACGTAATCACGGTACTAAGACCAGTCGGAAGCGTTTGAGTATACCGTTTAAAAGTAAGACGATCTCAGTAGTAGGAAGATCCCAGCTAAGTCGATAAACTGAGATGCGTTTGAGTATTCGGGCGATAGCCTGGTGATAGATGGGCAGACAGACGGGTGGACAGCGGAGTCTTAGTAATAGGGATTATGGTCATGATGTGTTACCCTTTGGGTACGGAACCTTAAAAAAAGACTTGAATAAATGAATTTGATCGATTTATTCGGAACAACAACCAAATAAAAACAAAAAAGCACCATTTGCAGATGTTTGAACGTGACATAACAACTTTTGCAAAAGTAATCAGAACGAGCAACTTTTGCAAGTGACAGTCACGGTAAAGCGGCAAGTTTTGCAGGTGGACTCAGTTTTTGATGCTAATTTGTACGTAAACTTATCACATAAGAAGGTTTATTTCAATTCTGTCATTATAGCTTTAAAGACGATCTTTTGAATTCTGTAACTAGCTCACATCTGGTCAAAAATTGATCGATCAACTTTTGCAACTGGACTACTCAAATGTGGTAGAGTGACTCTGCGGACATTCCTGCATCTCACAACAATATGTACCTGAAGCAACGATGCATTCGATGTACTATACTTATAAATCAGTGGATTCGATGCAGTGTTATTAGAAGTAAAAGTGACGGTGAACGAAAAGTGCCGAGTTTATCATTCCACTCGTAATACAAGTTTGTTTGACTTCGAAAAGGTTAAAATTTTATAGCTTCATAGATTTACATTGAGAAAGGTCTTAAAATTATGTTATGTGCTAATTCTAATAAAATATAAAATAAAATGACGAAAATTTGGGGTTGCCTGCACTCGACAATAAAATTCCCAAAATTTCATGGCGCATCGGTTTATTCATAAATAAAATACCTACATCCACATTAACTTAAGATAATATATATTTTTATTTGTTACAGATTGCCCAATAACAATGAACCACCTCGTCGTATTGAAAACGTCTGCTTTGGATAGAAGCCCAGGGTCACAAAGATTGGGAACCAAAAAATAACAAGAATTAGTAGCAAACATTTTCATGAAAACCTTTTCATGAAAAAGAAACAGTGAACATAACTGTTCCCTAGTGCCAAGTCAGGTCAAAGTGGTCACAGTGTAAATTAGTAAGTAGGTACAGTTTAAAATAAAGTGTACGTACAATTTTATTTATTATGTACATGTTATTATCATAAAATAATATGTAGTAGGTACTAATATTATAAATAACTAGTTAATACTAGTGTATTTAAGTACTTATAATATAGTTAAATAATATATGAATATAAGACTGATAAATGTACATTTTGATAAGTCGGGTAGGCAATTGATTTGTGATCCTATGATTATTTTGTGGAGAATAAATATTGATATAATTATCTTAAGACTGGTCATTCGTACTGTCTTATTTTTATAAATAAGCAAGGACGTAGGTAATACTGTGTTTGAGGTATTAATAGTGTCATTTATTTGGTTTTTTCTGCACTTTTTATCTGAACTAAGTAAAATGTAGAAGTGCTATTGTATTTCTTGTTCAGGTTGTCTTGTCTTGGGAATACTTGTGTAATATGAAATTACTTAGCAAAAATGTGATTTCCATAGTGCAATTTTTATTGTATGTCTGTGCTTGGTTAACGTGTTTGAATAAATTCCCTAGTAATAAATATTCTTTTCGAAATTATTTGATTATTTTTATAAGTATTTAAAAAAATTTGAAATGATTTCTTCACGTTACCTATTCCCGCATAATTAAGTACCTACTTCATTTAATAAATTTTAGAAATCCATATCTCAAAAACAAAATTACGAGAAGTAAGGTTTTGTAGCTCAAGTAGAGAAAAAAGAATCGGAAATTTGTTGTTTATCATGAAAAAATGTTTGATTCATTTTATTACATTACATAGATGACTGTCATAATTGTGACCAAATCAGGTTTTTCTGTCAACTGTGAGTCTGGGTCAATTTCTGCGCTTACACACAGTGAGTGTGAGTACACAAGTTTATATGGTACCCTTGATGTGAGAGTCTAAATCGCACTTGACGTTTTATTAATATCCGCTTACTATACTGCGCCGCGCGATAATTTGTGCCGTCGAGTGAACTCGGGCGTATGCGATCCGCGGCACTTGATTTACCTGAGCGCAGCGTCTATAAAAACGTCAATTACCTGCGCATTAACGATTTTAGCGCGGCTCGCGCGGTTTTTTCAGCTGCCACATATTAATTAATTTCTCTTAAACACCAACATGCACACCAAAAATATTAGCATTTTCTGAAATCTTGTTTCATTCTTGATATCCTAGCTTGTAATTATGATGCATTGAATTAACTACTACATCAAAATATGGGAAATAAGCCAGCAGTACCACATTCAGAAACCAAAACACCGCGAGAGATTAATCAATTAATTTCTCTTAAACACCAACATTCACACCAAAACTATTAGTATTTTCTGAAAGCTTGTTTCATTTTTGATATGCTAGCTTGTAATTATGATGCATTGAATTAACTACTACATCAAAATATGGGAAAGAAGCCATCAGTACCACATTCAGAAACCAAAACACTGCGAGAGTCACAGATCAAATTAATCAATCCTCTTTCGCCATAGACAGTTTTCGGTCGTCTAGGTACTTAAAATGAAGTACAATTCATTCCGAGTGAGATAGCACTCGGTGTATCTATCTTTTTTCATTGGAAAAAGCGAGACAAAGAGTTTAGTCTAATCTGACCCGAAATTTTAAAACGGTGACTGTACTAGCCGCGGTGTATTGACGGCTTTTTCCAAAACGGCTACTGTAGTCACCGAAGTGAATCAAGCGGTTAGTAAAATACCACCTTCTCAACTTCAACAGCTTAGGCATCATGGTCCACTGCTGGACGCAGGCTTCTCCCTGATTTTTTATCCCATGAGGGGTAATGCCCATAATCCTCACGCTGGGCATGCGGGTTGTGAATCGCAGTTCGGTGGTAGAGGCGCTGCTGACCGCCCCCCGGTGTATGTCCCTTAGTCGCCTCATCATACGACACCCACGAGAAGAGTTGGGGTTGTGCAAATTCTATTGGTCTCTGCTTAGAAGTTTCGTTCAATTCGTTCGTTCCATGCATAAACTAAGAAATGCGTTAGCAATTATATGCGTTAGCATCCCTGCAGGCTGATCATGCAAGGCTAATTTTAACGTAGCGCGCTAAGTGCGCTTATATTAGCGCGTTAGTGTTAATATTTTGCTTCGAAATCAACATCAACTTCTTTTTCTTGGCGTTTATTTCATTGGAAATGCAGCGAATTATCTGAATGAACCCCTATTTTAACACGCTTTTATGTCAGATTAATGTCAAAAAGGTGCTAATAAAAAGATAACGCGTTTAGATAGAATTTTAGCGCGTTTATTTACCACTAAGCGCGCTAAGGCGCTTTAATTCTTGGAAAATAGACGCCGGCAGTGGAAATTGGTACAAAAATTTATCCGGGTCAACTTGTAGGCGGATAAAATTAACGCGGTATACAAATATGGCCGCATGTAAACAAACATGTGATTATTGACCTTTTGCTTTTTGTTGGTTGGTTACAAATACAGTAGTAAAAGAAAATAAGATAGAATACCTAATAATATAGGTATATAAAAATAATAATAGAATTGCGCATGCATCCATGGGTAGCTAGGTAAATACTAAAACCTTCAAGATTACCTACCTATTGGTTTTACAGTGGAAATGGATTTCTACGTAGTTATTCATTCAAATGTGGCGACGGCGGCGTAGGGTCAGAACAGAAGCAAACGAAGGCGGTTGGAGCGAAGAGCTCTGCGAGACGCAAGCAACCCTTGTGAACTCCCAGAGGCTGAATTTGTTTCTCTCTTTAGAGCCAACAAAGCAATGGCAAAGTAATATGTTACCAAGCAGCTCGAAATTGACCACAAGCCTGCCCGCAGAGAAGGGGTACCAGTGCATATAAAAGTGAGTTTACTATGGATGGATAGGTAGTAAAATACCCACATTTACCTGCTGTAACTTTCTTACATATTAGTCTATAAAGTCTCAGTCAGTAATAAATTACTGCCCTTTTAGGTAGGTACTGAGGTAAAGGGTTTGTATTTAGCAGTGTAGACTCCTAAATATCTCTCCTAAATTATCTGCCTTAATGTGATGCCTCACAGGTCCTAATTGGCCTTCGTTTCATTGCGGATAGCAGTTATCAGTGAGGAACAGACCGGAAGGGGGGTTGTGCGTAGGGCAGTCAACCATATCATATTTTCTGAAGAATTTCACTCATGCTGTAATTCGAATATAAGTATATCTACTAACTTGTGTCTGGCATTATAAAGAACTCAAGTATAAATAATTTTACTATTATGAACCTAATCTACCTTATTAGGTTCATATTAGTAAAATTATTTATGGAATTAGTGGTTTTGTAAATTTCAGAGATAAACATTCCTTTTCATAACAGGTATCTGTTAGTGACAATGGCCTGTATACAGATCATCTTTTGATTTCAGATTACTGCCCAAGTGGATGTGTCGTGAGTGTCCCCAGGATACGGAAAGAAATTTCTGATGGTTTCCTTGTCAAATATGGGGTAGATAATGTGTCCCCCAAAAAGCCACAATCTGCACAATATAAAAATAGAAAGTGTATTTATTCTATAAACTGTCAGTTGGTATGTTGATTCTTAACAATGATAAACACCTACTAGGTCTTTCTTCTTTATTTTAATGCATGATGAACTATACATTTTCATTTTAGATTGTTGATGTTAACTGCCGGATACTCAGTGTTATATATAACATTCTATAACAATAGTATTTTATTTTGACTACATAAATAAAATGTTATCTTAAAACTAAAACATATTCTGATTTAAAAGGGTTCTACCTCAAGAGGACCTTGAAGTGGAAAGAGAAATTGCAGCAGTGGAGGCAGCACGTCCATTGACTCGCGACACCGGGGGGCGGACAGCAGCGCTTCTTGCAGAATAGATCTACCACCGAACTGTGATCCCCAACCTGCATGCCCAGCGTGAGGATTATGGGCATTACCCCTCATGGAATAAAAAAATGAGGGGGAGGCCTGCGTCCAGCAGTGGACCATGATACCTAAGCTACTGAGGTTGAGGAGGTGGTATTTTAATATTAATAAAACGTCAAGTGCGAGTTAGAGTCGCACATCAAGGGTTCCGTACTTTGTGTACATACTCATAAGCACAGAAATTTACTCAGACCCACAGTTCACAGAAAAATCTGATTTGGTTAACAATTATCATGTGTAATTAAAATAAATCAAACATTTTTTGTGAATTAACTACAATTTTTTTTTTTTTTTCCTTTACTTGAGCTACAAGACTACTTCTCATAAGAACCTATGGGCCAGCTACACCAAAAGGTTGCTAGAGACCCTGCGTGTGCAATATAATAATATCTTTAGGATGATGTTGGGACTGCCTCGTTTCTGCAGTGCATCGGGATGTTTGCAGAGTATGAAACGGATGGTTTTGCTGCCATCCTCCAGAAAAAGACGGCGTCCTTGATGCGCGAGTGCGGGACAGCCCCAATAGCATCCTACAAACCATTGTAGGTAGGATTGATTCGCCAATGTGGCAGAAATTTATAAATCAAGTAATTTAATTAATTAATGTTAACATATTTTAATATTCTTATTTAATGTACGTAGGTATTTTATTTCATTTTAATTTAGTCCAATTTAATTTGATTGTACTTAATTAAGTTCGAAATAATAACAATAATTTTAAGGGCACTTTAGCATACAAAATTACTAACAAATTATAGATCATTGTTGTCTGAAATAAAATAATTTTAATTTAATTTTTGATTTAATAATTTATTTAATGAGAAATGATTCCTAAAATTTATTGAATTAGGTAGGTACCTAAATATGCGGGAATAGGTAAACTGCATGTAAATAAAACTAAAATAGTATAGAAAAGGTTTAATTGTGAAACAAAATTTGAAGGATTTATATCACATTGCTTAAATAACTAATAAAAAATTAAATTTAACACAAAAAGGTCACCAGCTCAGCTTCATGCTGCTCTAGTGCCATAGCAGTGCTGGTTTTCAGCGGTTGCCAGGGTGAAAAGTGCAACTCTACTCGCAACACCGATCACATAAATAACAAACAAAACCTATATTTATACACAAACTATGTTTAGGTATCAATGATATATTGTATTTATTACCACCGCCACTTAAACTACTAGCTACGTGTAGAAATCATTTCAAACTCTTTAAAAATACTTTTACAAATCAACCAAAATCACAAGACGGAAATCACATTTCTGCTAAGTAATTTAATATTACACAGGTATTGAACCAAGATGGTCTGCCTGATAAAATAATAGACCTAGGCATAGATTGCTTTACTTTTACATTATTACTACTTCAGATAAACCTGTCATATGACAATATATCCATATTTATTCTCCATAAATCATAAATCACAAATCAACTGCTTATCCAACTTATGAAAATGTACCTTTATCAGTCTTATATTCAATAATATTAATATTATTAGTACTAAATACTATTTTATGAAAATAACATGAACATAATAAATTAGATAAATTAATTGTTCATACACTTTGTTATAACTACTTACTAATTTACACTGTGTGTTTGTTCTGGATTGTATTTCTCTTACAAAGTTTTCATGATTTTCCTCACATACCTTTTCCATAGTATTTATCTTACATGCCTGTAATAAAACGTTGAAGGATAAATATGATTATTATAAAATAGTGCCTACCTACTATAAATATGGCAAGTATAGTCACACCAAATCCCAATACCATTTAAATATATTTGATTTGATTGGTAGATAGGTAGGCTACAACACAAAGGGTATGAATATTTTTTTCTCGAAGTCTCAAAAAGACTTACCCACTGTGGCACTAAGCCATTAGTTGTGTATTTATATTTTTTTTTTGGATAACCAATCTTTGTGACCCGGGGCTTCTATCCAATGCAGACGTTTTCATTACGACGAGACGGTTCATTGTTTTTGGAAAATCTGTAACAAATAAAAACATAATTATTTTAATTTAATATGGATGTAGGTATTTATGAATATGCGAATGCATCATGAAATTTGGAAGTCAAACAAACTTATACTTACGAGTGGAATGATAAATTCGGCACTTTTCGCTCACCATCACTTTTACATCAAATAACACAGCATCACATCATCGTATATATTGTTGTGAGATGTAGGAATGAATGTCCGTAGAGTCACTCTGCCACATTTAATTATCAGAAAACATTATTAGGTGGAATAAACAAATGGTATGGTACTGTCTGTGTTGACGTCCATCGATGTGCCGGCATATTATTTGTTTTGTTTATTTTAGTACATCTAGATGAGATGAGAGAGGCAATTCTCGCAATATATCTACCTACTCATACATAAATACGGCAACAACTGTCACAAAATATCGATCGAGTGATTGCTTCGAATCAAACAAGCGTATTCTCAACATCTGCAATTCGATATTTATCGAGGGCTTTTTTTGGATACCTAAGTTGCTCGATATGCAACGTCCTAGGCACTCGTTCGCATTATCGAAGAGTGAAAGAAGAACATCATTCATATCTCTCTGTCGCTCACTTTCTTTAGTCTCTGCTTGTTTTGTTCGATGTTTCAAATAATTTCACGGTGTTCCTTGCTTCTCAACTCAAGTCAAAGATTATTAGTGCAATGTGCAATACAAGTTTCTCTAGTTGTTATTGAATGTACCTATTAATTAAAATTGCTTTTTGCATCATTATAATTTCTGGAGTCAGGGGTGATATAAATTCCATTTTTCCACTTCCTTAGGCGCGCGGGGCACCCAAACGAAATTATGGTAAATATTGTAAACGGTGTTGCCTGCTGACTAGATTTTCATTTCGCCCCCTGCGCACGGCTATTCTGACACACCAGATATGTCGTCCGTCAGCTATTATAATCGTATACGTCTTTGACAAACAACATTATTTCAAATTATGCCAGCTTCAAATTAAAAGTTGCAACATTAACTAACTTATCTATAGTTTCAAATGTTGACAGTTGTTGCTAAAATTTCTAGATTCAGATAAAGATTAACTAAGTTTGAATTACTGACGAAACACAAACTATAGGTACATGACAGATATTGACATTCGTAAAGTATGGAATTATGACATTCAAATATTTTATTTGCGATAAATAAGAAGTTGAAGTTCAAATATGTAATGACAAGACATAATGAAATCAAATTGTCTATGCTAGAAATATCGAAGAGTGCACGAAAATGCAGTTTTTGGCGGCACTCGATATATCATCGAAGGATTGATACTTATCACTTGATATTTTATCCCGTGATACTGCGTATCACTCGATAAATATCACGTGATACTCGGAATTACCCCCCACCTATTTCATAGAAGTTGACAATTCATGTAACTTGTACTTTGACAGTATGGTAATTTGACAATTGACACTTTGATCGTTCATTCATTCGTTCATCATACCGAATTGGACGGAATTAGAGGAAAGAAGTTGAAGTTGAAAAACTAACGCGGTAAACCTACTAGCGCGTTAATATTAGCGCATTTAACGCGCTACGTTAAAATTAGCCTTGCATGATCAGCCTGCTGTACATCTGTGGTTAGCATCCCTAGTACATCTGTGACTAAGAAGTATGTTCCATGTTCGTTCGTTCGTTCGTTGTTTGTTTTGATTTTGACCGGTTTTTTTGACTGGGTTTTGAGGTTTTGACTTTGATTTGATTGATTTTGTTTCAGTTCGATTGAATTTGAAAACTCAAGGAAATTTGAAAATTGTTTTAGTTTCCAGATATTGGTCATTGATGTGTCCTGTGGTGGTAGGTATCTATCTAGTTTGATACGCCTATAAAACCTAAAGATAAAATTTCCCGGTTTATCTGCAACTTTTCAAATTCCACAAATTTCTCTGTTCCAGAATTTCCGATTTGATATCTAATTCAATGCGGGGGAATTTTAAGAACAAAAATAAATTTTATTTATAACTTGGATGGACCTATTCGTCACCAGCAACAATGGATGAAAATGATATTAGTTTTGAACCAATGGATGTAGATATTAGTGCCCGTTCAAGTAGTGGCATGGACATATCTTTTAATGAGTCCGAGGGTGTGAGCGACGAAATTGAAGAGTTTTTAAAGAAAATGAATATGACAATAAAATCAGAGCCAGTAGATACAGGATATGAACATATAGCACAACCAAGCATAACACCAATTATTAAAAAGTTCCATATTAGCATGCCTAAGGAGAAACCATGTTCCCGATCATGGCCCACATTAAAAGTTGTTGGTGCTGCATTAGTCATCATTATATCTGTAGTAGCTTACCAATTTCTGAATATCCAGTGTAGTGAAGACATCAAGTTAGATGAGTTGAAAAACAGTCTTATTTCAAAATTGTATGGCCAGGCGGAGGCCATTGATTCTCTGATTAAAGGTCTAAGTGAAACCCATAAAAGTAAAATACTGATTATTTATGGAAGCACAGGAGTGGGAAAAACGCTGGCAGCCTCTACTTTACTAGAGCACTTGGGGCACTACTCCAATGTCTACCACTATACAATGCCCAGTTTTGTGAACACTTTTACTACAGATTTCATGGCGGGCCTCACATTGTGTAAGAACTCATTTGTCATTGTTGATGATCTGAGCCTCAATGATTTACTAGTCAAAGAACACCTCAGCAATCTTCTAGAAAAGACTAACAGCTTAGAAAAATCTGTAACTATCATACTTATTTATAAATGTAATCTTGCTCAAGATTTCAAAAGACATTGTGATGAATCTATTTCTGCTAAAATAAATGACAAATTGAAACAAATCAAAGCCTACAAAAAACTGATACATTTTGAAAAATTAACTGAAGAGCACCTTCGAAAATGTATTGAGACTGAATTGGGTAATAGAAAAATAACTGATGCTGAATTTACAAAGATTATGAAGAATTTTGATGTTGCTGTTGATGGCTGCAAAGGCGTACATACAAAAATGAAACTTATGGGCATCTCTTAAATAAGGTAATAGTTTTTAATTATGTAGATATTGTGAATTGAAAAAAATAAGTACCTATGCATTTGATTAGTGTATTTATGTATCTATGACATTTATGTAGATAATCTTGTAACCCAGTTGTAAAATGTAGAATTGTAGTTATATTTGTTCCTATACAGTTATCTATGTATTATTAGTTATTTTAATGAGTGTACCTACATAGTTTTGTTTGAGGTAAAAATAAATATATATTATTAGATCAAAAGAACTTTATTTTAGAGAATTTTACATGATAATCGGCAATGCAGAGTTTAAGAAATTATGTCAAATACAAACATTGTTTCAATTCTTTAATACACCTACACTTCCACATAATATGGAAATTATTCTATAACAAACTTAGTTCATCAATATGAAGAGAAAAATCTAAATAATTGTTGGTGCATTACAAAGTACATTGGTAGTAATAAACTCTTTCTACAAAACATTACAACATAACCAACCACAATCTAGGGAAGGGTGCAATTAGTTCTCAATTTTGCTACACACATATCCATCAATGTGAATACACCCTAGCGACTTTAATATAATTTGATAGACTTAAAAATTAACATTTGCAACATTAAGTATATTTTTGCTTTGTAAATTTGTTATAAAGCAAAACATTTTCTAGATAAAAGATTTGATACTATGATAATTTATAGCATATTAGTTTAAAAGTACATGCCATAAACATTATCTTAAGAATGAGAGACAAACAACAGAAATATAATTCTAATTTCAAGATACTTCTCATTGCACTGCACCCCTATATAAATTTGTCTAAATTACCGACCATGAAACCATTTGGAAATATATAAGTACCTATCTACCTACCTCCAGTGCATAACATAGTCTCATACAAGATTAGTGCAGATTACTTTTAAGAACAAATAAGTCTTCATTAAATAGGATACAAATGGTAACATGGCCGTTCAATAATTAAGTACATCAACATGAATGACATAACTATTTGTTTTACTAACAACACGTCTTGTTGAGATAAGAAGTAATAAATAGCAGCGAATAGAAAAAGTCGAAATATTATTAAAAGCCCTTATATAAAAAGCCAGTGAGATAAATTACATGCAAACTGGTAAATGTGCACTATTCACAATTAGTAGAGCTGAATAATTTTGAATTTGAGAATTAAATGAAAGGAGTTTAAAATGTCCAGAAATATCCCCGCACGAGAACTAAAAAGATGTGACAAAATTAATCTTAAAGTATTTGTAGTTATGGACTTTTAACAAGAGATCTGGAAGATTAGGATAACTTTGTGCTTCGTTTTATTTTGAAGATACTTATTACTTGCTCACATTATTGGCTGGCATGTCTTTTTTATTAACTTATCTTCACAATGATACAACTATGGAAAATTACTATAAAAAAAAGAGGACATTCAAGAAGACATTTAGGGGGGCTAATTTAGGTGGGAGTTAGATTACGAAGTTAACGAACATCTAATCAGATCAACAGTTTTCGTAGGTCATCATTTAAATACGCCTACTTACTCAGGGTAAGTTGAGTAGGTAAGTAAGTAATACATATTCTACATAGTTTTTAAAAATGCCGCTTAGCTTAAGTTACAATGCCGACTAAGTTAATGCCCCTATTTGAAAACACTTAAGATATTGGTTTTTATAGCAACATTATCCAACTTCATGAATAGGTGACATTAAGTAATCTCTTTGTCGATAATTTAGTAGGTAGGTGTGAATATTCAACCCAATAAGTAATAAATAACGACCTGCCCACACTAACTCCCGAATTCTCCTGTTAAGTTCAGTCTGGTCGTATTTGAAAATAGGTAGGTACCCAATGTAGATCTATTGGTAGGTAACCATAATTTGTAGATGCTGGCAGGTGTTAAGCTGTTTTTCCACAAGATTGTTTGTTCTTTGTACCATTTTTGGTGAAAATACAGTCTTAAATATAAGATAATGATGATCGGCACTGCTGTGAAGAGCACAATAACTTATTTGCTACTAGGCATATTATCTCATCTAACTGTGTCCAAAGAACACAGTCCCTTACAACATAGAAAGCCGGTCACTAAACAAAATCATTTCAAAATGACCTACACGACAAACTCTTATTTTCAAGAACTTGAACTTACATTTATTATAAAGATCTGAGACATACAATGACGTGCGAAACCAATAACAGATTATGTAGACAATGTTGTACTAATTGTAGACATATAAGTTTCAAAATTACTTTTATAATGACGATTAAATACTAAATATGCGTAGGTAACAATAGAGACTAGAATACATTTTTTAGTTTTACAGTTATTGGCACTAAAGTCAATGATAAATGGCACAAATCTATGTACTTTGGTTACGTGTTATAAGATTCCCTAGGTTTTTAAGTAGCATTTTTTTTCTACTAAGCAACTTTGACTATGGTGTTCGATCGTGCTCACACAAAAGTAACCTTTGCTAACTATTATTATGCTCTAATTTTGTTACAAAATTGTAAAAAACACTTTTAAATGACAATTATAAGTATTATATCTTATACTATTTCTAGGAAATACTCAAGTATCTGCACACGCATTTGTTTGTTCGGTTGTATTGGCAGGCTACAACTGCCTCCAATTCAAAGTGAAACTTTGCAACCAACACTACTTTATACAATACTTAATATCACGGTTGACGAAGCTCCTCTCGGTATTTCGCGTACCAACTAACATACAACACCCCTCTTGCACAGTTTCTCTTTGAAAAGTCCAACCTTTTGTCGAATAACTACATACGTAAAACCAATGCGTTTTCAACGTGATATTTAAAATAATACTTACTTGTAAATAAGGAACTTCTAGAAAAGCAACGCGCACAATACAATACTGTTAAGTCTAAAATTGACAAATATGATATAATTTACTTAAATTATAATGTTAGGAAAACTGCATTAAGTTAAATATTACACAAACACTTAATGTAGACAAGAAACTAACTCAATAGGTACTTGAATGATTAAAAATAAATAAATTTTTAAACCCTTCGCTCACCATACTCCTAGATGCGTAGTGCCAATAACTGCATCAATCAGTTATATAAACCTTACTAGCTAGGTATTTGATAACAAATAGAACACCATTATAAGCACGACAAAACATTCATAAGTAGTTAAAATTGTAGAGAGACTTATTTAGAAATGTGCTAATAATTCTAAATGTTGTAATTATTAGCTGATACATATTCACAGCTAAGATTCAGCATCAGATCTGGTTATGAGATTTTAATGGTCAGCAACATAGTGCTTCGAATTCGTTGACAATCTTCGATTGTGGCAGAGATCAGGATTTTGTACACTCTACAAAAACTAGCGCAAAGCATTGAATTTAACTGTATCACATTTAGCCACGTAATAATGCTCTTTAAAAAGTTATCGAATATTTAAACGGACAAGAATTTATTTCAAATTGCTTACACGGTGTAGGTAACATTTATAAGTATTTAACTTATTTCTTTTGTATTACAAAGAATTCTAATAAAATTCGTGTAATTTTAGCAGAATTGGATAGTAAATTTATTATTAGCGTAGAGGATTTGTGGGATCTCATATATCAAAGCACAAGAATCGATTTGCTTAAAAGTAAGATTACCTACCATCCTCTAACGTTGGAATCTTGATATTAGAAGAACCTAGTTAGGAGCGATGGAAATGTATTGCTGTCCACTTGTTTTGGCGTTTGTGCCAGATGCGCGTTTCTTGTGACTGGCGCGTAGCTCGTCTTCCTTCGGCATCTACGCTTTGTGTTACGCATACGTACGCAATAACAGCGACGTCTTCCCCGATAAGGTGCACTCGGGGGTTCAAAATCGTCGTGTTAGTCTTTACTTGAGTCGGAGTATTTTCAATAAAGAATTTGTGAAATTCTACTCCCTCAACCAGATTGCCTAAAGCCTCAGGATCAAATGCAGTTACACCGGTATCACATAATTTGGAAAAAGTGTCGAAGTCTCCATTGTAAATGGCATCGATAAGTATTTCAGTAACTTTAATCACTTCAGCTCGTCGCATAGAGGCGTTGCTGTCGCCGCGAGCTTTTCCGAAGGAATCAGCTTTTGTAAGAGCATCATCGTCATGCTCTTTAGATATGACGGTGCATGACCGGTCTACTCCCTTCTTATCTTTGTCGATATCGTCATCTTCCAACGTAGTACTGCTGTCGGTTGACTCTTTCACTTGTGAACCGTCACTTTTTTTGTTCACCATCGATTTGCCAGAGAAGTTGCGCGTAGCGAGCATTGTAGTCAAAATAGCGCCCTTGAGCTTGCGACGAGCGTTGAATTTCTTCAAGCAGTCAACGGTCTCTTGTCTGTGCATGACAGAAGCCACACGCTCGCGGTGGCAAATCCATGGGTGCTTCAGGGCTTCGGAAGCCGTGATTCTTTTGCTTGGATTCACTGTAAGCATTTGGTTGATAAGGCTTTTAGCTTCAGGGGTAACAGTGTCCCATTCGGGCGACGGATAGTCATAAGCACCAGCTTTGATTTGACCGTAAAGTCGGTGCTGGTCTTCATCCCAGAAAGGAGGATACCCAACCAGTAGAATGTAGAGAATCACTCCGCACGCCCAAATATCGACCGGTTTGCCATAGGGCTCTTTTTTAAGAACTTCAGGTGATAGGTATCCAGGAGTTCCAGCAAAGCCAAACCAAGCTTGTTGCTCTCCTTGAACTTCTATAGCTAATCCAAAATCTGCAAGCTTTACCGCCGCACCTTTGGCCTTGCTTGCCAATAAAAGGTTTTCGGGCTTCAAGTCTCGGTGTACTACTCCATTATGGTGACAGTGGTGCACTGATTCCAGAATTTGTTGTATACAATGCGAGGCATCTGCTTCAGAATAAAATTCTCGGGCTACAATATCTTCAAACAATTCACCGCCAGTTACCAGGTCGAACACGAGGTAGTGAAAATGTTCTTCTTGAATGGAATCATGTAGCCTAACAATGTTGGGGTGCTGAAGTTTCCGACAAATCCGAGCTTCTCGCTCCAATTTTTGGAAATCTCTAGCCGATAGCTTCTTGGTGTTGATGATTTTGGCAGCGAATTCATAACCAGTAGACTTTTGAACTGCTCTTCTTACAATTGAAAATGCACCTTTCCCTAGTTCCTCCTTCAAATCGTAATTGTCCGAAAATCGAGTACTAACACTTTCACGATTTGGGTTATTGGCCATTTTGATCACGTACTTACTTAAATGATGACTTTCAGATGACAAATTTAACTGCGTTGAATGCGCACAGAACTTCTTTTGGTAGCAAACTGCAACAAAAAATATTATTTGATCAAATCCACAAGAGCTTTTTCTAAACAACGAATGAAGGTAAGCAGGCTAATTTAATTTAGGGATGTAAAGAAAACAATTTTAATTAAGGTTGAGGTTAAGTAGAATTTTAATTGAATAAATTAGGCCAGAAACAAAACATAAAGCTTTATTTATTATAATAGTTTCAATCAATTCTAATCAATTCAATCACCAATGATTGTATTATAAATTTGCGGTCCATAAAATAACTAGGTCTTTTATGGGCTTGATTTGCTTATAAATTGATTTATGCAATTATTATTCAAGACCTGTGTTCATATTTTTCCTTATAAATATAACCAAACCGACTAGTCACGGATACACAATCAACTATTTATTACCTAGTTACCTACCTCTTGTATCTTAAAACGAAATGATCAGAAAATAGATATTGTCAAGAGCGGACTAAATTCGCCCGAAGGAGAACTGACGACACTATTTCGGTCACTCAAACTAAATTAAAGTACTGCATGCTTAATATAAAACGCGTTGATGCCTAGACAATAGTAATCGTGGCCACAAACAGACTTCTAATATTAACACTACGGCACTGGGATGACATTTAGTTTGCGCAAAATAATCGATACACCATTGTCTCACTCAACACATTCACCGAAATCCCGAGGACATCATGATCCATTTAATTTTTCAAAGGTAATTTGGGGCATCGGATCCTCTTAAAACTCACAAACTTGATAAAAATAACACTGTATTGAATTTATAGTAATAAGATGTCTATTGCGCGACTTTGACGATATTCTTGGCATTAGCACTCGAACGAATGGCTCGCGAAGTATTTATAATGGCAGCGTTTTAGTCCACTTTACGTTAAATACATTACAATAAATACACGATAGGGTATAAATAACGTATTTACCTATTATGTGCCCATTTTACACAATATGAAGATCACTAAATGAAGATCAAAAAGAAAGGGCCGAGCCCTGCACCACACTCTCCTTCTGCTCCCGACACGAGCTTCGGGGTCAAACTCATAGACATCTGTGTGTTGCCAGGCTAGCGGACGGGTGGGTGACTATTAACTTACGACTAGCCGAAAAGTCCCTCAATTGATTCCATTATTAACTGCTGATTTCCAACCGATTAATAATGCCTATCTGCACTTAAAAAACTTGTTTATAAGGCCGGATTTTTCAAATTTTAAAAGATTTCTTCGATGAATTTTTACTCGTGTAAATACTGTTGGGTGCTCGCCGAATCGATACATCTGCGCAGCGCTATTCAGAGGCAAAGTTTTAAGAATTGTGAACAGTGACATCTGTTGTTAGTCGAATACAACATACAGGACAGATGAAAACATAATTTTGTTATGCTGTCTGACCCAATTAAAATCATGAGGAGTGCGTTGTTATTTGTATTAAAAACTGTTGTAGGGTTTAATTAAAATAGGTCATATAATGTTATAAAGAGGAAAGATTTGTTTGTTTAAATTCAATAGGCTCCGAAACTACTGGACCGATCTGAAAAATTCTTTCACCAATAGAATTCTACATTATTCCTCATGAACTTAGGCAATAGAAACTACCCGTGCGAAGCTGTGGCGGGCAGCTAGTATAGTAGGTCTAATTTGTCAGCTAGTATAGTAGGTCTTATTTGTTATTTTCCTAATAAAAACTTGCAACGTTGCCGTCCTAAAAGATTTTTGATTAATTGGGACACAATAAAATTATAAAACCTTTATTTAAAGTATTTTGAATGTAGTATTTATGTGTTTCAGTAAAAACTTGGAAATTAAACGGACACGAATCTACTTTTACATAAATACCTTCTAATTAATAAGATATCTTTTAACAAATATTATTCCTATCAAGTTAGGACGAAATAATTTGACAGATATTTTTTTTTAAAGATTACAATTTTAAAGAAAAAAACTTGAAAATTTAACTTTGTCGCTCAAATGTCAATTCTTCACTTTCCATCAAAATTGTTGTAATTTGCCTTACTGTTAGAATGCTGATCACATCATGCAAAAACGTATGATTCATGGTCATAAAAGCCACAAAGTTTCAGAAAAATCATTATTAAACCGTAATAACAGTTTTCGCCCGGAAATTCTCAAACATAACGTAAAGAAAGTCATAACTCGAAAACTACGAAAAATCGGAGAAAATGCGTGAAAATACCCCATGTATGTATGTTACATGGGGCGTTTTCATGTACCCCGGGGGCAAGGCATTTATTGTTTTTGATGTCACTTTTTGGCCCGCCCTATGCCTATATATAGTATATATAGGTACCATTTTTTTATATCGTTACAAAATCAACTTGTAGAATACGCGTGTTTATTAAAAAACTACGAACATTATTTAAAAAAACTTATTTTTTTTTGTAATTACCGACTCGTGGGCAGACCTACTTACAGATAAGGAAAATGCCTGTTATAATACAATACAATACAAAAACACTTTATTGTACACCAGAAAAAGAACATTACAAAAAGACTATCTACAAAAACAAAAAGATTACCTACATGAGACAAGTGCAACGGGCGGCCCTATCGCTTTGAAGCGATCTCTTCTAGGCAACCTTTGAATGGAAAGAATTATATGAATATAAGAAAGGTGTACAATTATTATTATCAGGCATAAAAGAGAACTTCAAGCAGAAGATGAATAAGTCACATAATTTACAATAGATACAATCACCTGCGCAGTATATTATGTTCTATACTAAGTTTATCATGTTCCGGGTTCTTTCCTCTTTTCATATTGTACACAGATTTTGCTATCACGTCAGGTGTAAATTTTTTAACTAAAGCCTTGTAGCACATCATTATCAGTAGGTACAGGATACTCACACTCATTCTCGCAAATAGGTTCTGGCTTTATTTTAAAACGACCAGCAACCATGTTCGCAATGTGTTTAGGATCCTGCAAGCCTTCAAACGTCACGGGTAACCTATTATTTTTCTCATTTAATTTCTTAGTTGGCTGACAAAATTTTATAGTTTTTATTTTGACTTGGCCAGGCCAATATTATACATTAACATTTTCTGCATTGGTGTGACACCATTTTATTTTTGAATTTCCGTCTATAATGTTGCATGTTATTGTATACTACCCGACACCGGTGAAGACCCAATATTTAAAATGCAATCGCGCTAATTCATGACTTTCCTTTATATGTAAATTCCACCTCGGTATATGTTAATGTTTTTTATTCGCACCAGAATGGGAGCCGGAACTAGCTTTAGGTAGAGCTAATACATGATATACATCATGCATGATACTAACTTAGTAAGTAACTTACTAAATTACTAGTACATGGTGAATAGGTAATCTTATTTCAAAGTAACAAGATACCTATTTAGTGGAAGTGCCAACATTCTGTTGTTGCCGGATTCCCTCAGGCCTGTATCGACGGAGTCTATGTAAGACAATTTAAAGATTGTTATTGTACGGATTACGGAGATTGAGTAAGTATTTAAAAAAGTACCTCAGGAATTACCTAATAATAGTTTGGATTGGACGGCAGTACCTTACCTACATAAATTAAATTATAAAACAAAAATGAATAAACTTAAATACTAACTAATAAAAATAATAAATAAAAAAATAATAAAAAAAAAAGATTTTTTTGACATTTTAAGGCATGCGGTAAAACAATTATGAAACGGAATAAAAATTATAGCCAATGCTACACCCAATGCGATAAAGAAACCTGATTTTTGAGTTTCCGCGTGTAACAATCGTCTTGACGACCGATGTGGCGCGGTGGGCGAAGGTCTGCCTGCGACGCAGAAGGTTGCGGGTTCGATTCCCGCCGGGTTTGTCCCGACAACCCGTTTTTTTATTTTATTTTTTTGATCAGTTATCTAGTACCCATAACACAAGCTCTGCTTAGCTTGGGGCTAGATAATGCTGTGTGAATTGTTCAGCATTATTTATTTATTATTATAATCTACTTGTTTCGCTAAAGATTTCTTTATTGTCATGTCTCTGCTTTCCAATTTAGGTGCCTACGACTCAATTCAATTCATTTGGTCACATTCACATATTACTCTACAAAGTAAAGTTTTGTATGTTCTTCACAGTCCCCTTAATTATGCTTGTACTAAATAAAAGGGCGATTTTTGACGTTTTACCTACTAAACTGACGCCCACTGGTATACCTACCATTAGTATTTTTTTTTGTGTGCGTTTCTAATGTCCTTAATTCCTGTGAAAGCAGATTTGCAATTCCTTTAGGTAGTCAAAAATAATGATAAAAAACCACTCAAAAAAAAGCAAAACCTAACAATGATGCGATGACCCATCCAAGTACTGACCGCGCCCAAGCTTTCCACCGAGACTAATCTTCGTGAATTCTCTCAACCTTGTTTAATTTTTATTATTTGTTGATAGAACGACAAAAGAAGTACCTACATACTGTGAACATTTCAACTGTCTACCTTTTACGGTTCTTGAGATACAACCCGTTGCTGTCAGCAGGCTGTATCTTGGACGGACAGGCAGTGGAAGCATAGTAATAGGGCCCCGTTTTCACCCATGGGTACCTGCTGTGATACTTACAGTAAATCCCATTAAGGAAAAAATTACGTTATTTAATTTTAACTTTTCTCGAAATTTTTACGAGAAACCCTAAAAACTCCATGTTACTGAATAAATGGACCCCAAAGTGAAATCAAAATATTTTGATAAGATCTAGATATTAATTACGGTTCAGATGCCTGCCTACCAAGAGACCGAGTGATGACAATGCTTTTGGAACCGGTTTGCGAATAACGGTCGCGCGGCTGGATGAAAGACCCCATCTAAACAGGCTAATTCCGAAGCTGATTAAAAAAAATCAAAACTGGTTCGCATCTTGCGCAAGTGCAGGGGGAACAAACAAGGGCTTTCGGTACGGGCCCTTCCAAAAATTCGCCGGTGCACAATGCACCCTTCGAACCATCCCCACGCAAGCACTCTTATTATTACGCGACTTCGGGGTTTCTGTCCCCCATATTGTTCATATTATTTTGGTGTTCGTGTGACGCGGCGCGAAAATTTTGTAGCTCTGTGAAGTTTTAAAAGTTCTCGCGAAGTATCCGTTTTAGTGAAAATTGAAAGACTGCCAGGTGAATCGATCAGTTGGGAAATTGAGTTGTCACGTCGAAGAAATTGTGCAAAATTATCGCTTCTCGTTTGGCTACGCCTTCGATTTTGTCATCTAATATTTGCAGCGAAGGGAAGTATTAAGGTTTCGAACTCTGTGGTCGTCTCAAGTTGCTTTTCTCATGAGTGGACGTGCGTGTAAATTAATAACTTGAGAATAATAGTATGTGTGGTGGAAGCGTCGGGTGGTTGCCGCGACTCGTGCTGCGTATTCGACTTTGCATTGACCGAGTATTATCGATCGTGGACTTTGCTACTCGTGAAAAGCGTTGTGATCTGGATCGTTTCAAATTAGAGGGACTCCGGTCAAACCAACCTAATTTGTATGAAGCGTTTGTGGTAAGTTCGTGAACTCCATTTAAATGAGACTGCTATTTTACTTTAAAATGTCGGTGGCGGTTATTTCAAAAAGCTTTCACGAAAGAATGTAAAAGGAATGGATTAGTTTTCTTGGATACACATCCTATCTTGATAAATTGATTGACTATGTCTGTTGAGCATACAAGTTATAATCAAAATTTTTTTCATTCATGGTTTTGCTTTATGGCAGAGTTATCTTTGGGTTATTTTCTGTTTTCGCCAACTGCTCTCAAATTCAGCCTAACAGGTTATACTTACCAAAAAAAATATGTACATTGTAAAACTTAGATCTACTTAAGCTGAAACTAGTGCGAGCATAGTTAACCAAGCCCTTCGCCAAATAATGTACGAAAAATCTTGAATGGTCCATGTCAATGACCTCTCAGCGTCAAAATGCTGACCCTTCTACATTTACCCTCGTTGCTTGCAAAAAGCTTTGTAATAAAATTACATTTGCGATGTGATGTTTGGTGTTCAGATGCCATAACCTACTTTGTACTTTACATTTCATATTTATGTAGGTACCAATGTACCATCGAATCTAGGAAGTACCTTCTGTTGCTTCTGTCCTTCTTATGTGATATGATAAGGTAGGTCATGTACCTGTGTGACTCCTCTATAAGTACGTATAACAGGCATAATGCACTAAATATATTTGTAACTACAGTGACCTTTTTATAAATCATTTCAGTGTGTGATAAATTGATTACTACCAACCTGAATTGATGAAATACTAAACAATGTTTTAATTATTTATGCTGCCTGGTTAATAAACCTTGGCTGCAATATTTTATGCATAATGTTATTCTTACACTTACTAGCAAAGAAGTTGCAATGCAGGGTGGTTTGAAAAACCGGTCAAGTGCGAGTCGGATTCGCGCACGAAGGGTTCTGTACCATAACCTATCTATAAAAATGACAAAAAAATCACGTTTGCTTTCCTTTAATATTTATTTTTATTCTGTTTTTTAGTACCTATTTGTTGTTATAGCGGCAACAGAAATACATCATCTGTGAAACTTTCAACTGTCTTACTATCACGGTTCATGAGATACAGCCTGGTGGCAGACGGACGGACAGACTCCGGTCTTAGTAATACGGAACCCTGAAAACTATTTTTTTGTGGCTTATTTTTTAATACTTAGTTCTTGACTCTTAGGAGCGGCGTAACTGGCTTGATTGACAGTTCTTTTAAAGCTATTTCGGAAAGCTCAGCAGTTAATCAAACCAAAGTAAATAACTCAAATAAATTTAATTATTCAAGTTGTTTTGGACAGGTACCTAACTGACGGTGAAATGAGTGAGTTATTAAATTACTTATTTCAAAATTGTTTTGGACGGGTATAAATACTTTATATTATAATATTGTGTAACCTGGCTTGCTGAGACAAACTGAGGCGTTTTCAAAGACATTTCTATTTAACTTTTAATATAGTAGAGACTTACCTAAGTTGGAATAAGTGATTAGAAGTAATTTAGTGTCTAGTTAAATAGTTTTTTTTCGCTGCTCTACTTCCACGACACATTCATATTGTCGTGGATTTTGAGCGGTGAAGAGCTAGGTTGCCGATGGGATGTCAAAACGAAATAAGTAGGGTCTATGGCATTTTAATATGGCGGTTTAACGTAAAAAACCGACCCCTTTTCTATTCGTTTGTTATTTCAATTGTTTTCTATAGCTGCCGCGTTAGTAAAGCGTTTCGAGTCCTCGCAAAAGTAAAGTAAAAAGCTCCCGTTGTAAATGTTCACAAATGCTAGGTATAACGTGAGTAAAGTCAGCCCGAGCTGGTTCATGCCACGTGATAACAGGCAATGTTCCTTGTTGAATGTGTGCGTTTGTGACGTCCAACCGCCTTCCGCCCTCCGCCCCAGGAGGTCTACTTCGAAAAGGAAATTCTTATGACGCTTACGTTTTATTACTAAGGTGTTTCGGATTTGAAGACCAAACGATTCTTTTTCGATGACCTTACTATGAAAATGAAGTTGAGCCTATTTTCATAAAGATCTAAAAATGGGTATGTTTCACTCATGGCACGTCCAAAGCTACTTGGTGGCAACTGTCGTATGATGCAAGTTTGTTGTTAATTTTTTCAGATCCGTCATACGAAACTTCTTAGATTACTTATTTTGATTTAAAAGTAGGCCTCCAGGCTTGCTTACTAGGTGTAGTAGGTATACACAACACAATAACTGTGAATTAGGTTATTTTATATTATGCAGTAGGTAGCGTTTTTACACGATAAAACAAATAGATGTATGCCGCGGAAGCTTTTTAAAATATTTACTTCTTGCTGCAATAACAACTTGGCGGTTTGAAGTTTATATTCTCTATTTATCGCGTTGCGGATTATGTGGTAGTTCTGAGATATTTTTCTTTTCTAAAACTATTACATATTTAATTTTATAACACATTTGCTCGTAGAGGGTCTTATTTCACCAATTTCTATACCGTAATGTATCTCATTCATTACGCACTTGTGCCTCTGCTTTCTTGTAGCCCTCGCCTACGGCTCGGGCTAACAATATCGCCTCGCCTGTAATTTTCAATTTACCGCACTTGTATTATAATGTACATGTACTATTATAGTGAAATATGTCTACTTATTCCTACTTAGGTAGGTACATAAGTAAGCCTAAGTACTCACTTACTCAGTTTAAAGTTGACATTCGGAATACCTACCAAACTAACACTCCATTGAATGATATATTTTAAAACTTTTGAAACTATCATAGTATTTACCATGATTTGATTTTTGAGTTATCTAATATTTCATTTCAGCACAGTTTCATGCGTCATGATCACGGAATAACTTAAGTCACTGGGAGTTGGTTTTATGATATTTTGAACCTTCGTTTAAATCAATGCTTGTTTGTTGGACAAAAAGCTTACGCTTAATTTAGATAAGGCGGTCACAGGGATATGATAATAGTAGTCACGTAGCGTCGTCGCCACTTAAAGCTTCCTTATCAGATTTGTGTAGGTATTAGCCAATTCAGATTTATAGTGACACTTCGATTAATGATAAGGGTGAAAAAGTTTATCTATTGTATAAGTACACTGTCCATTAAGATAAATGTAAAAATGTGACTCCTGGAATTGCGTAATGAAATGAATGACCTACCTAACATACCTACTGAACGCATACGTTTATAATGTACCAACCAAAATAATAATATATTTTTACGATAAACCCAACCAACCTTATATAACGTAAAGATATTTTTTAAAAACGACATCTAACATTTAGATTGGTAGGCAAATTAATAGATAAATAATGCTGCAATCACAATCCGTACCTATAGGTACACATCACACAGCGACACAGCATCATCTAGCCCCTGCTAAGCAGAAATTAAGTTATTCGGTAATATAGTTTTGAAAGACCGAATAACTTATTTCTGCTAGCTTCCTTTCCTTTTTGCTTAGACCTATCCTACCCAGCTATATACAAGGACATCTATGTGCTCTGCTAGCTGGATAAATAGGTCACAAATATAACAACATTTTCATACACCATACACATATTCCTATTCCTACTTCATGTAGGATTCTCAATATAAATGCTAATTTCTTGACAAGATGGCAACCTAAGATCAGCCAATCTCGATTACAGTAGCCTAGCTACTTAGACGGAGCGGGATGAAGTCCTTGTTCCTATATTCACTTTCATGTACGAAGGCAGTCTTTGTGGTCAGAATTTTTTTTTGTTATAGTGCTTACCCGCACTCTGGGTAAGAAATGACTCGAACACGCGCCCTACCCTTAATACAGGTGTGCTCTAACCAACTAAGCCACGAAGTCTCAGTCGGTTTTATCGAAAATCTTTGGGACCTCTTACGGACTGTAGCGGTGGCTCCACCAACAGAAGAAACATTAAAGTTTCCAAACCATACGTACTTCATTCGTAACATCGTACGTTCCAACGTATTTCATTTCTTAGGATTTCAGCGATCCTCAACCCAGCCTAGCGTGGGGATTGTAGGCATTACCCCTCATGAGATAGCAAAATCTGGGGGAGACCTGAGATAGATTTTTCCTAACATTTTGAAAGAGATATCGATACCAACCGTAGTTGGTTGAACTAGAATGCTAGCGATTTCTAGATTTCTTCGTCATTCGATATTCTGGTTAATAATTCTGCAACCTATGTGGAATAATCAGAGCCTACCAGTTGTAGGGCGGGTTTGTCGGTTGACATCGGATACCGTGTCTCAGATTACATGCAATCCTTCTCTGATTTGTTTTATTACACACTTCGAACACACTCGGAATAGCTAGGCTGGTTTCAAATATTAAGTATTTAGTCCCTACAATCTAGTCTAACCGAAAGGTTATCCACGAACCTTATGAAAATAACAAAAAAAAAATCGGAATAAGAAATATAGGAATACCCATTTTTGAAAAGTGTTTCAATGATCTTAGATCCTATAATGCACTAACTAAACAATAAAAAAATCAATCAATATTTATCACAAAAATGCATTAAAAATGTACATTTGCAATATGCGAGCGTGATTTGATGAAAACGCTGGACGCAGCGGACACCACATTGCTCTGTGGTTATGACGTCAATTGGTTGTGTGGGTACCTAACCGAAAGCGCTGATGTTGCTGAGGACAGTTGAGATTTTTTGGTTTCCCTCAACAGCTGTATTACATATTGACATTGCGCCTACTATTTCATGGTGTTTAAAAACAGATTCGAAAAACAAAACGTTGAAATTTAAAAAAATACTTATTTTATGAACAAAAAACCATTTTCAGACTGATTTTTACCTAAGCTATCTCAATAAAATATTTTTAGATTTTTCTCCAATAGAGTAAAATACAATATTCTTCAAAGTCGCAACATTTGGCAACAATATTTTATTTTATGAATATGACGGTGAATATTATTGAAAATTGAAAGATCTGTACGTGTTCTCAATTTGAATGACAATGTATGAATAACCGTCGGAAAGCTCGGACGACGACGTCGTCGTACCCGCTAAAGCTTCGTGGGCGAGATGGCGGCGGCACGGTCGCACGGTTTGCGCCAACAGATTTGTGTTTGAATTATTCATCCCTTGTTTCGATGCTGCGCTTTAGCAGTTTTTTTATTCCTTTTCAAATTCGGCCTGAATCCGCTTTAGCTCAATGGATGTCGCGCGGGAGCAATAAATACCTGATTCGGTTTAGGACATGTATGACTAGTGTAATTAAACCCTGACAGACCGTCAGTATATTTATTCGTTAAGAACGCCCTTGCTGGTCGTTCAGTTGTGGCTCGGCAGTGAATGTGTTAATGTCGTCGATCTTCTAGATTCGGTATAATATTTTCGTTTTCTTCTCTCTTTTTTTTTAATTTAATTATTTGGGCCTTTGCAATCAGCATCCATATAAAATAAGCTTTTACATCATGTTATGAGTTATTAAGGGGACGATATATGACGCCATTTTGTGAATAGGATAGGCAAAGGGTTTCGCGTTTAAAGGAGCGGGATAGAGCAGAGCGGCGTAAGCTCAAAAATCAAGTTTCTGATTATCTTTTAATTAAGACATTAATTGTTTGCAAAAGCCGAAGGTGCCCTTCTTCTATTTAATATGGTGATGAAAATAAAAAATCTTGTGATTTTCGAGTTTAGGAGAAAAATTGTAAAAACGAAGAAAACCGATGGTCTTTTTGCACAATTTTTTTTTTTAATTTTCGAAACGAAGGGGATCTGCCTTGTATCCCATAGATTATAAAGTATTTTTTTCAAAGCTTTATCGATAAAGATGATGGACAAAATTGTTTTAATGTAACCCAAATTTGCCACCTTAACCTACAAGCGTATTTCTTGAAACGTAGTTCTTATACTAGATGTTTTTCTGACCAAAATCAAATCATGCCCCACATGCAAGAAAAAATGGCTATGCTAAGGTTGACGAAACAATTCTTTTTATCTGAAGACAAATTGTTAGGCTGCCGGAAAAATATCTGAGGCAGAATGTGACGAAATTGCCACCATCCAATAAACGTATCCTTTATTTTATATTCACATAAGAATCTAGACCCAGAACCCTTTTTATAGAGGTATTGTCGTAATATCGTAGTTATTGTACAGGGATCTTAGAATCGCTTTGGGTATTCCTGAGGCACGTGGCGGTGCCCTGATTTATTGCTTTATTTCATTTGTAGCTGTTGCGCACTTCGCCTTCCTAATGGTTTTATATCTTCCTTAGAAGGTATAAAGCTACGATGCCAGCAAGATAGATAATGGTTCCCTTTGAACTTAACAAGCAATTATGTCTTGATTTCTTGAACGATTCGCAACTAACAAATTCAGTCTAACTACCTACTTTAGCAAAAACTTTGTCACACAAAAACTGTACCCCTGTTTCAGAAGCACAAAAATATACATAAATGTGGAGCGTAGACATAACTACAAATCTACGTCTTGCTATTTTCTTGCTTCGCGGAGTGTTGATTTACCACGCGCAGGCTTTTCATCATCCAAATGGATATTTAAATGAGAATCTCTAACCATCACTATGTTTTAGGTTACTATAGAAACTTCTCCCGCAACCAGATCACGCGTCAATTAGGAACGCTTAGAATAATTTATCACTTGCGTTATCTTGTTCTACTGAAGTTTGTACAAATTTTTATTTGGAAGATTGCGACCCAGATCGCACTTTCATTTATTATTAAGACGGTCTCTTCTTTACCAGGAAGTGCCTTTGGGATTGATCTTTTGTAGATCCTTCTTTGTCAGCATAATCTACTTGAAGCTTTTAACAGTTAATGCATCAGCTTCCTTTCCTATTATAAATTTTTATGTACGCGTTTTGCGCTGGTCATCTATTTTGTTATATAATATAAAGAAATTCGTATTAGCTCGTTTTATCAATGACATTGTAGTTCAAATTTAATAAATATTTTGCATAGTCATAATCATCATAATCCATTTGCTAAAATGTAGGTCTGAGTACAAACTTACATTTCAGCAAGTCTTAAATTTTTAGGGTAGCTCACCACTCTGCCGCAAAGTGTGTGCAAAATTAACAAAAGTACATAATAAACCTACGTTATTAAAATGAAAAAAAGATATTATCAATATACTACACATCAGTATAGGATTGTGAGTCCAAACCAAGCCAAACACGGTTTAAAATGGTATTATTGCTTCGCCCAATGTTTTTAATGGGCTGATCTGATAGCGGTGTCAGCTTGGTAACACAAAAAGCCTCAAAAAGATGCATGCAGGAAAAGCATGTCGCGCACTTCACATTGATAGATAGTCTGAAAATTATCTTAGTCCCTACCTACTTCAGTTTTTAGTCTAGTTTGAATCGATAATGAAATTGATAGATTTTTTGGGAAAAGTTCTTTTTGTTCTAAACGTTGATGTTCTATCTTTAAATTTAAAATAAAATACCTCTACCTATTCGAATACAGACGAAAAGATAGAACATTGAAGGTGAAATAATATTGTCAAGGATGGATCAGAAAACAATTATACATTGTTATGTTGAAAATATATTTCACCGAAACAGTGACGAAAAATGCGGTGACTACAAAGCCGCAACTAGTAATCCTATCTTGATGCTACGAGTAGATCTAGAAACATAGTTCCGAGATCGTGAGCAGAAGACCGTTCAATGGATTAGTCTACCTAACGTTGATTGCAATTTAAAAAGTATTGGCACAGCGATAAAAATGTGCCATATTTTATTTTTATTTTATTCAGCATTGTAAATAAAGACGAAAAACAGAAAGGGTCGTGATGAAATTCACAATGGCGGCCGTGCGTGCCTTATCTTTCGAAGTGAAGACTTTTACCTCCTCAATCATGCTACCACATTCATGACACGAGTTGAAAATATTTTTTAAAAGAAACACGTATGTACATACTTGTGATAGTTTGCATTTTCACTTGTGATAGTTTGCATTTTCCTTCAAAATCATATATTAATTTAGCTTAATGGTAAAACTTAAAAATGGTTAGTGTTAGCATAGAAATTGAAAGCAATTACAGTTGGTAAACGAAAATAAATTGTGAAAATTGTACCAGTAAACGGATCCGCCGTGAAGCTATTACAATTTTAAAGGGAAATGTGAAACGGAGCTTCCACTTGGAACATGAAATCGTTGGTCGGCTTTGGAAATTTCTTTTCTAATGTTTATCGATGTTTAGTTTTAGAAACTACCTAATCTCAGTTTGCTAATAAGTTCCTCTAACATTTTAGTAGTGGTAACGAGCGATTGGAGAACAAATATATAAAACTACTTTTTTATTTGTATAGTTACTTATTTCAAATTCAAGCTCAGGCATAAGCTTTTTCTTTTATAAGCTTCTGGAAGTTTTCACTTATGCCGCAGAAGCTAATAGATCCTTAATCTTGAAATGCTTTGTATTGCGTTTATAGACAAAAATTCGGATAATTTCCCTTAGAGCAATATAAAAGTAGCTATTACTTGACTATATTGTTCTAAGCGACATTATCCGAATCTGTTTCAAAGATTCACAACTAAGAGGACAATTTATTGCCATGCCAGTTACGTCGAAGAGTATTGCGATTAAACTTGTATTAGTGGATACATTTTGTTTCTAACGATAGAAACCCAGTTGGATAATGGATAGTTAATCCATTAGGCATAGGTAGGTATAAATGCCAGATCGATCCTCCTAAAATAATGAATTCTCATTCCAAAATAAAGCCAGCCTGAACTGAAGAATTACAGACCACTCGTATATTTATGTGCCGCCGTTATATTATAACTACAACACAACGCCTTACTTCATTAGCATTTTCTTTTGCATGCGAGTTTCATTACGTCACATTGGCAAGACGCTGTGTCAAGTGGAAAAGAGTGATCGAAGGTTCATAGACTGCCTGTCGCCAAGAGCCCTTTCACCCCAACACCACAGAATACACAACTGTGTCTATCTCGTTCGCATATTGACGTGCAATAAAACCACTACGTGACACAAACAACCCTCTGCATTACTTCCATCATTTATGCGTTTAGCTCTCGATCGATAGCTGTAACTGCGATAAAGTAACTGGATACTTGTTCGCATAACTTGCTGTGCTAACAAATCGATCGAAGGAACGTTCTTGCTCGTATGCAAACAACTTTTAATTATGGAGGGTTTTGGTGACCGATACTGTTTTGTTAATAATATATCTATATCGTTTTGCGACAGAAAATAATTATTTACGTGGTCGGTTATATTAATTTTACCGTTGCTGAGTCGTATCTTACCTACCTACTTCTTCACACATACATACAGCCAAGTAGACTTACGGGTGACGATGAACGTGCAATTATTCCTTAATTAACGAGCTCAGTCTAAGCGTAATGGAAATATTTTCACGAAAACTACACATTCGGTACATTGCCTACCAAGCGATATACACACGCAGCCGGAAGTTCATTATTCTACACTAAAGCGGAGGCACGATCACGAGCCCATTTCCCAATAAAGTAGCACAGCTTTAATATTATATCTTGCGTGTGTCGTGGTGTTTCGGCAATAAAAACAAAACAATCCAATCGTGCAATCAGATTTCCCTCACAATTTATGATAAGTATCTACAAGTTCGACGTAACGCCCTAGGCTAATACGCTCAGAATATACAATATCCACACATAAAAACCAAGACGAAATTGTTTTGTTCTGTCTTCGAGTTCAGCAACCCGATAAAATGTTATGATGTTTTATTCAGTAACATTACTCTAATGAAAAATACCATCCCCGTCTACAAGCTGATGTTTAACTTCTGTAACATTGTTGATGTTGAATCGATTCCGGGTAAGAAATATTTTTGCAGTCCTCAATGTTATTTACTCATGACGTGATTTCATTTTCTCTTACCTTCTAGTTTGTTCGGATTTATTACGTTTCTCTGGCTCAAAGTGCGCTGGGGGTGGTCTATAAAAGTTATTTAATAACAAGATATACTGAACCCAGCCCTGCTATGCGGGGATTCCACGGAGAGCGTGATCAGACTCAACATTGCGATTGCCTAAAGGTTCTTATACATTTGACTTTGTCTACGCGTTTAGTTTGCTTTTCTACGTTCGTTGAAAGATTTTTATTGAACTTTCTGCTCTAACTTTGTTTGTGCTTAAGAGAATCTACGTTGCAAAGTATAGAATCGCAGTTCTTTTCAAGATTTCGAAAAATTCTTTGACATTTACGTCCGATATTCATGTGATGAAAATGTTTGTTCAAGTTGTCTTACTCATCATCCCTCCGAAAAGTTTCTATTATCCGCACCCCTGCCAGTCAACTCAAAGCGTAATTGAATCTTTATAACAAAATTATTGTCTCGTTTCGTTGCGAGCTACAAAATACTCGGCCTTCCCATCTGGCAGAGCAGGACCGTCTACATTTCTGGTTCGTGAGTTCTTTTTTATCTACTCTTGCTAGGTTCCTTCCAATTTATACTCATTAATTCGCTTTATCTACTTTCTCTATTAGCCTCACCGTTAGCTGGAATCTCAGTACACTCTGCATGAAATGAAAACTGAATTTCGCGAGATAATGGAAAGCAAACTAGGAAAAGTTGGCTAATTCCGTTCAACTTAACGTCTATTACGTTCTGCTGTTGTTTTATTATTTAATCTTTCTCTTCTCTAGAGCTTTGGCTCTTGTTAGGTCTACTTTTGAAAATGATCTTAATTTTTTTTTCTTTCTAAGTAAACTTGTTAGAATATTATCAGTAACTAGCAAAATATTATGTAAAAGTAGCAAAATATCTACCTGGCCACTTAAAACTGGATCTTAAATCTCGCTCTCATACCTACCTAACCTTACCTATAATAAATTAATTAGTCCTTTAACAAATTTATTTTTATCCTAAAAGCATTATTGTACAAGATAAAAGAGAAGCTAAATAAAGTTGAATAGAAGCCCGCTGGTCTTTGTTTCCGAGGCCGGTGGCCACAAAGAAATAAATATCAAATTTGACAACGGACTAACAAAACCACATCAAAAATTAAATTAACTTTGAAACTTGCTCGCAGCCGTTTTATCGGAGATAAATAATAAAGGAAGGAGAAGAGGTAGCAAAGTACCCAACGATATTTTAATATTGCAAAAGACGTCCCAAAATACTTTATGATAACGCTACAAAGTGTTACATTAAAGGAAATTGAGATTTTACTCCAACCCTCAAGGAAAGGATGGGAATCACTGATAGTCTTATCTAATCGTGTGCTTTTATTTCATTGCGAAAGTCCCGGCCCCGATCATAAACGTCATTTAGTTATTTTATTTGGTAGAGAATAGACAGGTCTCTCGTGAAAATGGGACATTAATTGTTCAATCAGCTAAAGGCAAACTCTTGTACAGGTCCGCGTGATTGCAACATTCATCAATTGTAATAGATTGCGGATTCTCAGAGTTAGATCTAGGAACAATATCGGGACACAGACACCTACAGCCAGCGTAATGTGATAAAGCTCAGGGAGCCATTTTGCAGCGCTCGATGCGGCGAACGTCGCGCCACCTGGCACCGCCATGTTTGCATTAAGCCATTTACCTTTATTAGAACTAATTTAACATAATAGAAGCGAGTTGCAGCTCTACGTCTGCTTGGCCACGGAACTGGGTCAATGACAACCCCGACGAGAATAGAAAAGCCGCTTCAGGGGTGGATGAGCGCTATTGTTGGCCGGACGACTAGCGAAACGAACCGATATGAGGGAGCTTTGGTTATTACAGTGATTATTATTGCAGCATGACGAAATTTTACATTCAAGTCATCGAGTGATATGCAAATGACAATCCAATTCCACGTCAATCGAGCAGAACCGCCAATCTGTACACAACAAACGACAATTAATGTACTTAGCTCACCCCCGGTTAATGAGATCGCGCAGGTTTTTCAAAATGGCTGCCTTTTTCGTCACAGAGTTCACTTTTTTTCAAAGGCACGCTACTCCATGACACTGAGCAATGAGTACCTTTCGTCCTGAGAGAAAGCTAAATTGTCTTGGGACCCGGGAGGAATTTAATGAGAAGAAAAATAGGAGGCGTGGGAGCATGTACGATCTGTAGGTACCTAATATTCAATTTATTCCTCAATTCGGAATAAGGAGAGACTTGAGCTGACTTATCTGCTGGCTGATCTACCGACATCCATGCAAAAAGTATTTGACAGCTAATAGGTTACCCAAATATAGAGTGTTTCCAAATTATAATAGTGCACAATACTGAAGAAGATTATTCACCTGCCACAGATTAATATACAGTGAAAAAACCTCTTCAAAGTTTTGTCATATTATTCAATAATAATTTTATTAATTATATTTATTGCGAGATACTACGGGATGTATCATAAAATCGTGGATTTTTATTTTCTCACGGAAATACTACTTAGAAAATTTTGGGTCACGAAATTTGTCAAAGAAGACAAAACACACCGAAATAACCCATGTTATTGCCAGAGAAGGTACTCAAAACACCGACCATTCGAAGTAAAACGAACAAAATAATGACTAAAGTTTTTACGACCCAAATACTAGCAAAATTCTGAAGCAGTCGGTCGTTGAGATAATTTTAATATTAAATAAGTACTTATGTATAGTATTATTCCATCCCATCAAGCCAAGCGTGGTGTTTTCCATAAAACGAACGTCAGTTCAAAGATGGCTCCAACGCTGTAAAGAAAATGAAAACAGACGAGTAACAAACACCATTTCGTCTTATTAACTTCAATTTAGGTGTTGCCTATCTCCTTTCCTTGACGGAAAAGTAAAAGTTTCATGACTGAAAATGGGTTTTGCACGGGAGGCTTTTCCTTTTTGTTTAATTTAAACGAATTTTAGTATATATTACATACCAGTTATGTAAGTAAGTACATAGACTGTGTGCATACTTGTTTCACATTTAGACTATTTTGTAGCAGCAATATGTAAATGAATCCCGCCAAGTGCGAGTCGGACTCGCGCACGAAGGGTTCCCTACAATTAATCTATAAAAACGGCAAAAAAATCATGTCTGTTGTACGGGAGACCCCCTTAAATATTTGTTTTATTTAAAAAGTGAATTTATAACTAAATATTCTGTGAGAATTTCAAGCGTTTACCTGTATCCGTTATCAAAATCGAGCAAAAACAAAAAAACAACACTATTTTGTATGGGAGCACCCTTAAAATTTTATTATATTCTATTTTTTAGTATTTGTTTTATAGCGGCAATACTACGGCAATAAAAATACATCATCTGTGAAAATTTACGGTTCTATCTATATAAATATCGGTGATACACATACAGACAGACGGACGGACAGCCCAGTCTAAGTAATAAGGTCCCGTTTTACCTTTTGGGTACGGAACCTTAAAAACGAACATAGATTTTACACCGTTCCTGAAAACATAATTGAATTTTTCCTGCCTTGCCTGTTGTGTAGGATCAAACCCAAGGCGTCTAACGCTGTGAAGGTTATATTATATAAAGCCAAGGTCACACGCTTAAAGCATTCAGTTTTACATTTCCCCAAACTTTCACAAACTACCGCCTGGCATATTTAATTTTTCGCACGACTGAAGTTGGCATGGTGAAACTTAATTAGAATATTCTCAATTACATTTGTTTGTAGCTAATATAGTACCTACTGTTTTGTAGTTTCCCGGTAATGTTTGGAAGGAAATATTCTGTGTGTGTGCATTGCGGATGTTTTGATATACTGGCGAAAATCGATACACTCCGCAGACGTGGCAATATCTGCGACCTTTGGAGATCATCTCTACCGTTTTATGATTCATGAGAATTCGGAAGGGGTTAAACGTTGAGCCGTACAGAAACTTTTAATTTCCAATAAAATCTTAAAGATATAGATAATTTATTTTCATAAACATGTGTAGAAATAAGATTTTACAAAACAGGTATGTAGGTATCAAATCAACATGGTTTACCGATTACGGTGTACAAATTGTGATCTTATTATGTTTTACTTTGATTTCAAGATAGGTAGTAAAAAGCTTGAATGGTCATCGGTAAATATAAAAGTAGATAAGATAAAGCTGGTTTTAGATACCGTAAATATAAAAAAAGTTGGAAAACGTGACAAGCTGTAAATGCTATTTTAGGGCAATGATTAACAGACTTTCCAAAGCTGTTCCCATTGTTCGAAACCCATTTTGTATCTCACTTTGTTTAACTACGCAAACTAAATTGCGCTAATTCTGAGTTGAGTCGTTTCACACGAAGTTTGGCTCATGCCCACATCAACGATGTCATGTGCAGAACCTCTGGGTACCTTACCTCGTTATTCATTCACCTTAATTAGCATGTTACGATTGTTTATATATGTACTTTTAATAGGTAGGTATTGTCAAACCTGTCTTGTGAAGACTGGTGCCTGAAGTAGGTTCGAAGAACCTGTATACCTACAGGTCACAAATTTTATACTTTATTAATACTATATGTAGTTTTATTAAAGTGTTTCACACAAACAGTCAACAGATAATGAACGAAAATCCAGCCAGGACCCAAATACAATTTATGATTTAGGTGGACATTTTCATAAAATTGTTAAGAGTGCGCCTAATGCAAAAATCAAGCAAATTGTGTATTTTTAAACCCTTACATCTATGGTAACGAACTTAAATATTCTAATTAAAAAAATACGATAGGTAGGGGAAAAACCCATAGAAGTCGAGTAATCGAATAGAATTTTGAAAAATAAACTGGTTTCTTTACAAAAAATTATACAAAAATCGTTTTAAAAAAACTGTTTTAATTGAAATGCTCTAAAGTATTAGCGACAACACCATATTTTTTTAAATTTTGAATCATTAATAGAAAAGAAGCAAAAACTTGATTTTTGCACTGACATTGCTTTACTCTGTCCCGCTCCTATGAACGCGAAATCCTATGCCTATCCTTTTCACAATTTTTTGCATTAGGCCCGCTCTTAATGCAAGTTCTGGAAGTTTCTCTAGCACATATCAGTGCAGACTGCTATAACAAGTAAAACAGTGCCTTCAAAGTATCAAAAGTAATCCTCTGGCCAGGCCGTTCAATTATTCCTCTTTGAATCCGCTGTTCTCCGTTATGATTTAGGCCATCGGGCAATCTCGGGAAATGGAACATCGTTGTCCAGGTGTGAAAGTTTAACGACATTAAATATTTACAAATTGCCGCTCTGGACAGGGATTTAGGCACAACTGGCCTATTTCATCCAATTTATGTATTTCGTGTTACGATTGTCATTTATTAAGGTTTGATTGTAGGTATCATTTTTGTCATCGCTATTACAACGTTTCCAAATTACAAAGCCAATCAAAGACCAGATTTAGTTTTAAATATACAGGGGTTGTACGTGTTATGCTTGTGTGTTGAAATAATTAATCAATTCATTGGTTGTAAATGCCTAAATCGCCCTTGGATGTATTTATTTCACATACGTTACAGTTAATGTTATGTCTTTTGTGGCCAAAACACTATAAAATAAAGGTCTGTGTTATATACTTAAGGACATTACATGCCTGACCTGAAAACTCTGCCTATTAAAAGTGGATGGTCGTATCGGAGAGTTTTATGTCGATAGCTTTGATAGGTTCGCAGTAAACCTGTTGTCTCCATCTTGCCGCCGATAGCCGCTGTGTTTTCGTTGTCACCGCTTCGACACCGCTTCGACAAAGGCTTTGAGTCTTTGAAGGTTTTGTTTCATGAGCAGCTTCCATATTATTTAATGAACCTCTCGTTAAAACTTCTCGGCACTCTCAATTTTATGTAGATTACCTACTAGTATTGGATATCTAAAATTAAAATGTCCCATTATAAACAAATTCAATTCTCAAGTTCTTTTGGGCAGAGTTACCATTTTCAATTAAAATTTCCCCTGTAGCCTTGAGTGAGTCTGAGGAGGCTTCTTACCCAATTTCCAAACGAATTGATTAGTCAACAAGCAGTCTCTAATTGCCTTCGCGTCCTTTGATTTGACTTGCCGATATTTTTCAATTAACGTGCTATTGGATATAAGCGAACTTTGTTAATTTAGACGCATTGTATCGTAAATAATGTTCGTGGAACTCTAAAATGACGTAGTTATTGTCCTTGCCCTATTTTCAAATGAAGTCGTACTTTTTAAATCCAGAGTCATTATGACTGTACATAACTAGTTAGACTTCCGAAACGAATCAGTATAGTTTCACAGTAATTAGGTCAATGCAAATTATTACCATTCTCTGACAGGCTAGCAAAGCAGCGCGGGCTTAGTAATTATACTAAGCTTAATTATTTAGTCCCGGCGCGGCGTATCGTTTGGAGCTTATAGGTCACCTAATATATGGCGATATGGCACGGAACATAGTATAGGTACATACTAGTACATAACGATTCGGTGCTTAGGTAACTACACGCTTGTGAGTTGAGTGGAGCGTAAGCTTGTGAAATGCTCTATCGCTTGTGGTATTTATTGAACGAAACCGATTACCGAAGATCGTATTTTATTTTCGAATTTATTGTTTGGTGGTTTTCGTCGGGTATTGCATCGTTTCGAACGCTTTCTAGCGTTGTAAAGTTTTGTACAAACGAAAGATAACCCATTTTGTCGGATATTTTTAGCTAGAGGAAAGATGGGGTCCGTAAAACTAGTACAAACCACCCCGTCCGTTCCCGTCCTCAATAAATTTCTAAAGCTACGCGAAATTAATCAACCTCAAATAAAGTATAATGAAACGTGAACTCGAAGTAATCAAACTTTATCTTAACAAATATTATCAGTTTTGTAAAGTTTGATTAAGTATACAATCTGCCTTCTCCCAAGGGGATTCGGGCGTGATTAATTGTTATGAATATTATATTATTGTTGATTTGTAGCAAGGTACACAACAAAACAACCTACAACCAAATCTGTAAACATTTCGAGTCGTTTGTCTACGCTGACCTTTTGTTAGATAGAAACGAAAGCTTTTGCTACGAAATTTTCGTAGAACGCCTACGAAAAGCGCTACGCGTACTTCGGTGTTTTTTACCTCTGACCTATTTTTATCTATTCCATTCTGTATTGTCAGAAGTTAAATCTGTAAATAATATAGATGTACTGTGTGTAATATAGATGACGACCTCTGTGTCGCGGTGGGCGAAGGTCTGCCTGCGACGCAGGAGGTTGCGGGTTCGATTCCCGCCTCGGAACAAATGTTTGTACGATCTGCAGACATTTGTTCTGGTCGTTTCTATGTATAATAAAAAAAAACTATATATTTAATGTATTGTATCTGTTATGTAAATCAGTTATCTAGTACCCATAACACAAGCTCTGCTTAGCTTAGGGCTAGATAATGCTGTGTGAACCGTCCAGCTTTGTTTATTTATTACTTATATTAATAAATATAAAATAAATAAAGCTAGTAACATAAGATGTCCAGACCTAGACATACTATACAACCATCAGTAAGTAGTAGCCTTAAGTCATAAATATTCAAAGTTTGTGTTTACTCAGATCCTATAAAGACCAACCACAGAATTCAAAATAGTTGAAAGTAAATAATCTTTTGTCATTAAAGTCTATGTCTGTGTGTCTTGTCTATCTCAGGAATAGAAATAGACTAAGTAGTTAACGAATTCACCATGGATCTTACCACAAGCCCACAAACACAAAGTAACTTAATTTTGTCAGACAACGCCCGCTGGGAATATATTTCACAATCTTTCATGTTCTAACAAAGCGTCTTTGCCGCCAATATTTTTCTTTCTCCAACTATCGTCGTCTATATTCTCTTGCAAATGGCTTTCATTTGTTTTATTCCTCGTCGGACAAATCCAATAAATTAAATGAAATATAGACCGGAATATAGACGTTCAGCTTTTAGCATATTCCGAACGTCTATATTCCTCTCGCTCTGTTCTTGGCTGCTCATGACACCTGCCATTTTATTTATCCGTGTCAGTAAAAGTCTTTCAAAGTTGATAGTGATAGCATAATTTGAAATGTTTCAAGTCAAAGACACGAGTAGCGCATTATACTAAAATAACTCATATTCACTGGTATTTATAGCGTTTTCATTAATATTTTTCTCACGTTTCAGTGTTTGCACACGACCTTAATGATTACTTTAGTAACATAATACTTCATTAGTTAAGGTGAAATAAGTCTCAAAAACCACGTTTTGTTTGTATGGAAAATCAACTTTAAGGCAACAAAACACATTTTTTTTTCTAATATTTTTTGATCAACGGGAAATACGTCTATAAGGTTTTGAGCGAAATATTTTCTTGTGAATTACTGCCTACAAATATCGAGTTTGATTTTTTCCATTTAAATTCTTGTGTTGTTGTAAGACCTTGCTTCTTACCGAATTATAATTCATAATTCTAGGTCAACGAGAAGTACCTTAGAGCTTGTGATTCCCTTGGAAAAAATGACTTACACCGCTGTAACTTTTGATCGCGTTGACTTAGAAGTTTGATTTATATCACGGCTCCAAGAGGTTACGAAATTTCAACTGAGGGGAGGACAACAAAGTCCTATAAGAGTTCCTTTATCCTTTTGAGTTACAGAACCCTAAACATAACTTGAGAAGAGCAATTATTGTAGAGTAGGCTACTTGTAGCAAAGCAAGCATTTAGATTCGTCAGCAGACTGTTCAGGTAAAGCACACACACTACAAATGTATGTTGGCAGGCTATCTCATTCAATGTTTTTTGAATATTTCTGACTTAAGTTAGTCAATTATCACAGTTTTATTTACAGTAGGTACGATAAGCTTACTGAAAATGGTATCTAAACGCAAAGTAACAAAACTCATATTGAAACGAAAGCCTTGTAGAGTGGCGCAGACGCGGCTGCGGTCCGACCGGAGATTAACGTAAATTGTCAGCCGTTAGCTGGTTGTGTTGGTGAGCTTACATTTATTGCCTGAATAAAATTACAGAACGTATTGCACGGAATCATCGAACTGCAAAAGGTAATGGATTTTCGTCGGTATCGCTGACATTTGAAATTCAGAATAGTTTCGAAAACCGCTTGGCTCTAGAGAAAAGCTTTAGCTGTGCTCGGAAGTTTTCGGGTAGTAAGTTTAGTAAAATACGTCCTAGGTTTCGTAGTACTTCCTTCACTTCTAGGCCTTATTTCTGAGATATATTTGTGTCTTGAAAAAGCTAAAAGCTTTATAAAAATAACAGAACAGTAGGTACCTGAGCTCGGTGCAGAGGTACAACTGTAAAGTGGATTAGACACTGACTTCAAGCTGTGAATTTAAATTGAGTCCTTTGAACTCTGATACACTACGAATAGACGTGAACTTTGTCGTGTTTTATTGCTAAGATTTCTACCCACTGATATTTTACTTTCAGCTCTTTCTTTCTTATTTTCCATACATTTCGTATGGAAGCAAATATAAACGTGCATTCTCTGTTTTAACTAGCTAACTCAAAAGCTTTAGGTTAGCTAAATAACGAACGATTCTATCATAAAAATACATAAAAGGAAGGAACGAAGGAAGCAATGAATTTCAAAGAGTAGACGGAGAGGTATCTGTAATGCCTAGATAAATAACTGAGCACGGACACTTGAGGAAGATATCTCAACCGGCACTATTATGAAAGCTTAAATTGCTCTGAAGTCACGAACCGTGAAGCAAAAAGTTTCAGTTAAATAGAGAGACTTCCCTTACATTTTATACATTTTTTATACGATATTAGTTTCTGTTCGCGGCTTCGCTCGCTCTTTTCAAGTAAGGTATGTCCGTCCCCGGGATTCCGTTTACCTCCCTGCCAAATTTCATTTACACACGTCCAGCCGTTTAGGCGTGAAAGGGAAACAGACAGATAGAATTATTTTCGCTTTTAGAATATTATTAGTATGGATAGAACACCCCTAGTTCAAAGATCTCTGTAGTTTAGTTTATTGTAGCCGTCGTTCGTCGACTTTTAATTTTTATAAAGGAACTACTCATACTTAACCTTCAGACTTTACCTAAAGGTAGGATAGGTTTAAGTAAACGTGACAACAAATGTCAAAAGTGACAGCAAATGTTAAAGTCACAGTAAATGTCAAAAATGGAAATGTCGACAGAAAACCACATGTACTCATGCATCATACATACATCTGATTATGACGTTCAGTTTTTGGCCAAAATGAAATTTTGTGGAATAAATTACAGTATCTGTCACTTATTCCAACATAATTTACAGTCATTTATCAGTTAGCCATGGTTCCAATTAAAATAAGAACTAATTCTTCATTTTGATATACATCTTGGAGGTTTACCGCTCAATATGCAATGATAAATGATGACGAACGATCGTGTGGTTGCACGATGATTGTGAAAACAACATTGCCGATGACACACCATCATACGAATAACGATCATCACCGATACTGAAGATGAGGCTTTAAACAAAAATCGGCCCGTTACATGACAGGTCGAGTTCTAGCGGTCACGCCGCCGCGCGCCGAACTACTCCCATCATCGGCGGACGAATTGCGGCGCTCGGGTGACAGGGTTGGTGATGCACGTAGTGCCGTTACTTCGTCGCCGTCCTCTCGTTATCAATGACTTTTCATTGACGCCGGCGGTGGACAAACGGCGTTAGTTGAACGAATAATGCATTCATTTCATTAGCATTAGCAGTGCTCGTTTTGTAACGTGTTTACAAACGGGCTGATGGTACGATCTGGCTGCGACAATATTAAACAATGCTGGTAATATTTAAAAAAACCTATCGATTTAATGTTTACCCTGTCGACTTGGCTAATAAAGTCTGAAATTTTAGCTAGCTTTAGCTAGTAGGTAAGCAAAAATCAATGTCTCTGAAGACCTAAGTATCGATATTGATCTTCAAGGTTAGCTTAGGACTAATGTTACCTTATTTGTTACTTTATTTAATGAATAATTAGTGTTCGTCAGATTTGTATTGATTTTTCGAAATGAATGAAGTGACAAATCCAATCGCTTGCCATAGTTGTTTAGCTCTGCTTCTATTGAACGTGTAAAAGAAGTTGGTAATCTCTGCGAAGCGAACATAGACAAACAGGTACCTAATCCAAATAAATGAGAAGCTCAACTTACTAAAATAAGTAATTGGAACTACGGGCTTATTATATGTGTCTATGAAAGAATAAGTGCCTACCTATCTAATTAGGAACAACAGACTTAGTATACGTGTCTATCGGAGAACTTATATAGGCACGTAGCGTGATTGTGCCGAAAAAGCGAATAGAAAGCGAACTGGAAATGTTTATATATGAAAGATACCTACTTATATTATGTATTTTCATTTATTCTATTTTATTATTAATTTATTTCAGTAGTTTTGAAATTACAGTTGGTAGGTTATTAGGTAGGTACCTACTAATATCTCATAAAATAATATTGTACCCAAGTCTATTTAGAATTTTGTAATTAGCTTCTTATTTATGCACACAGATCCCCGTTCAATCCAACGATCATATCCATCCACGGTTAGAAAGATAGATAGAAAATACTTTTATTGCACACTTATAACTAAAAAAACAATTTATACAAAAAACAATTACCTATACCATATCACGGTTGTCTGGTTAGATCGCTATAAGATCGCCAATTGTTACATATTTGTTTTTTACTTCTTTTATTTTTGTTTGTTATGTATATTTATGTGTGCAATAAAGCATTTTCTACCTATCTATATTTATTTTTAGGTACTAACCTGGTGCCTATCAAAAATAGTAGGAAGATACGACGAAACCAAGACATTAATTGCTTTAGTTTCTAGGGAAAGTAGTTTCGAAATCCTCTTTAAAAATCTTTGACCATCCACAAAGTTTGAACGACTATCTTGCTAGCTCCAATATCCGATACGTAAAAGTTTTATGAAATAAAGTTCCTCGAGTAGAATTTTATGCAATTTATATTCAGAGGTCAAGACAAACATCAGTATTAAATATACCTAAACCTAATAGGTTCGGAGATTAGAGAACCTATGTAAAAAAATGCTTTTTTATGTGTTTTGTAAGTAGCTAGGTCCCTACTTAGCTAGAAGTGTAAAAATTACACATTACCGCAAGAAAAATATTTGTACGATCTGCAGATTAATAGTTCCGGGATTATGGGTTATCTATGTATGTGTAGTAAGTAAAAAATATCCATATGAAATATATTTAACAGTAACCTAGCACTTTTATGTACATAACACAAATAGATGGTACGGTGTGCGTTTCTCCAGCATTATTAATGAATATACCTATATTAATATTATTATTTTTAATTTTTTGTCGCTTTTCAAGTACCTAGCCTATGTCCCTCCCCGGGATATGATTTACCTCGTCAAATTTCATTGAGATTTGTTCAGGCGTTTATGCATGAAAAGGTAACAGACAGACAGACAGAGTTACTTTCGAATGTATAATATTAGTATGGACAATATTAATTTATTTATTATACCTACTCATCCCCATGAATCGCCATCAGTAAAAACCGTATGAATATCCGTCGGCTGGTTATTAAGATGAGACAGACAGACAGACGCGGGTGGGATTTTGTTTTATAATGATTAATAGAAAGGCTGCAATATTAACTGCAACAAATTAGAGCTACAATGTAGCTCTACAATTTACAGCAGTAGGTGATTAAGCCGTCCGGAACTAGAATATTCTCTTCAGCTGTAAATTTTCCCACTGTAGTTTAACCATTCTTCATGTAATAATTATGCGTTTCAGCCGAAGTTTTTATAAGGTCACACTCACGATCTACATCACGCAGCTGTGCTGGTAAATATATGGAGTTCCGATAATATAAGTCTGTTCGTACAGAAAGAAAAGCAGTTTCCACTTAGGTTCTTACGAGCCAGCCCTGTTAGATGTAGGATTTTACAGGGGTCAACCCTGTGACGTAGATCGTGCCCCAACCCTGTAAAATGAACCCTGTATGGAGGTTGGAGGGTTTTGTAATGAAGTAGTTTTCTATGTAAAAAAATACTAATCTATTTAGTCCGACAATTAGATTATCAGACGGTATTAGACAAGAATTTTTTTGCTTTGTTTGTTTGACCAAAGCAAAAAACTTTATATAAAGTGCGTGAAAGTTGAGAGTGAGAGAGAGCTCTAACGTCAAGGGCATTGTTGTCCAATTGCAAAAGTATTTGAATATAATTTTGACGGTTGTCTTGCTTCTTTGGTTTAATTTTTGTGGTTGTTTAACTTTACAACCATAATCATCATCTCTGTTCAGTCTAGGTGGGGTTGGAACATGTAGTCTTTTCTACTGCAAGGAGGAAGTAGAAAAAAATGCATGCTGTTCTTTCTTATGTCGCATTCACACAGCATCCGTTTTACAAGGTCTGTTTTACTGTTTTTCCGAGATGGCATATGTAGTTGTAGGAGCGAGTTCACACACCCGAGAGTGTTCCGGATCCAGTAAATAAATTATTGTTTCTAGGAGCGAACGATCCGTAAAAAAGGGCTTGCAAAAACGGATCCGCTGTGTGAATTCGTGACTGCGCCCTATCATATTTCACAATATTCGTCCATAATCTACTTTGTCTTCCTCTCCCCTTATATTCCTCCACGTTCACATTTGACTAGCCGAAATTTTATAATTTTTTTAACGAAACCTCAATAGTTATACCATCCATATCCACTCCGCCACTCAATCTAATTTCAAGAACGAACATTGCTTGCGACGGGCGACGTAATTAATTTCTATATTGAAAATTGAAATCCCTGAAGTGACACAGGCGTTAAGTCGTTAAGGGTGGGCGCTCTCACGTCTCCTGTCGACCATATGATGTTTACACTCCTTATAACTCGTATTCACTGTTCCATTATTTCGGATTACGTCCCCGTCGTCTGTTCAGACGAAAATAGATGTTATTATCCATTGTTTTATGTCTTGTTTACGTGACACTTTTTCTCTGTATGTTTGGCATCTGGTAGCTGATCTAATGTTAAAAAACCATGTTCATTACCTTATCTGTATAGATCTGAAAGAAAACTTGGGTTGTTTGACATTTTCCGTCCTTGGAAAAGCTCCAAGGTCCGACCAAGGTGGATCAAACGAATAAGCGTTAGCAAAAATAGTTTTTGCGATGGAAATATTTATTTTATCGAGGGACTTTTCTTTTTACTATTCTACAAAACAGCCCCAAATCTGTCAAGAACATCAAAAATAAATAGAAGTACGAGTATTTTCTTATTGACTTTTTTTGTGACCCGCAGCTCTTGGTGTTGTGTAATACGTAAAGTATCTAGGTTAGGTGACGAAATGTACCTACTACTTGTATGAAAGAAGTCGGACTCGATGGTTTACCCACTTCTGTGGGTATATTTTAATAGAACTTCTGTGTAACTCACTTTACTACAGTGTAATATATGTACTTTAAACTGTTTCACATGTATACCTCCCTCAGAATGAGTACACTGGCGAGCTGTGCTACAGGTTTTTCATAAACCTTTATCAGGCACCAGTCTTTCACAACTCGGCTTGTATTAACAAATTAACGCTTTTACTGCCTAGTCGTGGTATCACATGAGCTATGTAGATTAAGTATGTACCTTTGTGAGAGAAAATAAACATTATCATTAGGTATTATGTTATTAAAAGGATTGCATGCCTAAATATTTTAATACCCATTAATGTCCTCACTATCTCATACGGGGATATTAAACGAAGCCAAACAAAATGAGTCAGCAAGCAATAAAGTAGCCTTGTCCAAAATTCTTAGATAATAATAAAGACGATAGTCAATTAGCTCCCGCTAGCTTTACCTACAGTAGATACCTACGTATATTCATATACCGGCCTGAAATTGGTTTGGCATTTCTTCTAATAGGGTACCGTGCCGTAGACCCAGCTTAAAGTGGATACCTTACCTACCTTTACCCAATTGAGTAGACTACTTAACGAACTCGAGCGAGATCTTTTGAAATCAGACCTACGGTTGTAGGGACTCAAAAGATTTCATCTCCTTGCCATATTGCTGAACGAAAGTATTATTCTGTATTACATTATACAACGGTACCTTTATATATTACATGTTGGTTATTTGCGAGAGGAATATAAAATTTTGTTTAGGTTAGGTTTGCATGATTGAAACAGGATTGATCTGTTCAGTAAACACATTTTCTATCAATGATTTTCTTTATGTAAATGTTGGGGCCCGATTTTTATAACATTCTTATCGAAAATGCTATCTGAATTAGATATCAAGCGAGATCGGATTTCGATTTAAAATCAGCAATAGAGTATGTGCACGCGTGAGTTAAAAAAGCGGATTTATAATTTGTCTTTTCTATCCATATAGAAATACATCTGCATATTTATTTTAGTATTTTGGATGTTTTTATTGTGATATATCATTAAAAAGTAGAAATGTATTTTAAGATTCAATAACAAAATTTATAAACGTGACCGTTCACCGTATTGTCGTGTACATTTGGTGGGATATCTGTTTGAAACGTTTGAGAAACAAAGAAAGAAAGTTATTTATGAGACACAACACAAAAAACAAATATGAATGGTTTTTATTGTTTTTATGGTTTCTAATTTCATTTCGATTGCAGAAACAGAATTAGAACAGAACATTGAGTTGACAAACTGAACGGTGACGTCTCTGAAAAAGAGTAGCGTTTTACCACTCGAAATTGAGTGCAGTTTTATTTCCTGTTTTCATTATTATAATTGAAAAATTGTTTAAAATTAATGTTACTACATTTTTCGGTAATATAGTAATATTAATAACGAATAAAAATAGAACAAATACCTTATTATAGGTACTCGTAGCAGTAATTTTTACAAGATAGTCAAGCCTATCAACTATCCGGGATGTGTATCCTGCCGAAAAAGTATTTATTTCGAGTCTACACCATGGAAGATGATTAAAGATAGTTTAGGTATACAAGCTAACAGACAATGTATGTATTTCTGTTCAAAAAACGCCAAGAATCTATAGAAATATGTAATAGAAATGTTTCAAAAAGTAACCCCTTACATTATTGTTACGTCACGCAACCGCCATCCATCCACCGGTGGTTCCGCCCTGCTATGATAACTACCTGACCTCTTTGTAGGTATTTACTAACTCGCTCCGCGAATCTTCGCATACAAATCACACCTATGTTGAATAACAACATCTACCCACCTACTAACAGAACATGAATACTCAAAACCTCCCGTTAAATCAAAAAATGAAATCAATTTCCTCGTCTATCTGTCTGTTTATCCTAACTCGTCGTAAAAATGTTTTCAACAAAAGAAGGTGTGATTCGGAAGGGTGGTTTAATGCAAATTGACTGAAATATAGCGATTATTGTAAAAGCATGTCAGAAAAAACCATGCCCACTGGGAACTCTGCTGTCAGACGCCGCGTAAACCGAAACCGCGTAAAAGAGTTATTTATCTACTAAACTGCTTTGCTAAACATGCTCAGCCGGGGCTAGTCGCTAGTACGTACAAAAATGCAATCTTTTTTAGCCTAACCATGCGTAGTGACTTCCTATATTTTTCCGAATAAAGGATGTTACTGCAGCTAACGAAATTTATATTGCACCACGCCCCGCTTGGCTAGCCTTAACCTGCAATGTTCCAATAAGCAGCTGCCTGCGAAATTATGGGAAGTTGCACTACTAGCCGCCTAGCATGTGTGTCCTACACGAACTTTGAGGCAACGCCGTGACCTTCCCTTCCATTACGAAGTTAACTAAGTAATTTTGAGATCGTCGTAAGTGCGTCCCAACTTGTTTATTCCGAATGTTCAAGATATTTGTAACTTTAGTTACGTCCTAAACTTTCTTTTCCATATGAGCATATGAGCTCTGACAAAAAGAAAACCCTAAGAAGCGGCTTAGCCGTAAAACATTGGAGATGCGAAAAATAAAAGAGATTTACGAAAGGCAGCCATTGTTCCCATAGTCCCCACTCTAAATGTAATAAGGACCTACTTTCTCGACGAGATTTACAAAGGCCCACCTACTTGGAACTTGCGTACCTAATTCCTTTTATGTTGGAAAATATCCAATGTCGTCGAGAATCGATTCTAAACATATTTAAAAGAAATATGAGTAGTAGGTTAGGTACTTAGCTAAACTGTTGTGATGATGGCGGGGGATTCGGAGTTTGATTGCTAACAAATTGTCATTTCGATCATGCCAAACTTCGACCTATGTCATCATCGTAATGACAATTTGATCATCAAAGCAGAAATGCCTACCACGTCTGTCTTCTTCTTCAGAAAATCTCTTACGAGAGTACCTAAGGCTCAAAGTTCAAGACCAAACCGAACGCTCTGTAAATAAAATGATTGATTTTGATTGATCATGATCAGTCTGCGAATGTCTACATGTGCCTAATTTATTAACGAAACAAATACATCAATAGGTACACAATGAAATAGCGACATGTCTTTTACAAAATATATTGTGAACATAAATTATTGTTACAAAGATATTGACCGACTTCGTTTTTCCGCTCCATGATCGCAAAACTACCAAGTCATTGGCCAAAACTGTCGGCGTGACATAGCGTGTTTTGAGTGAAAAGAAAACTCTTGGTGTTTACGATAATCATTTTGGAACATTGGAACTCAGAACAAAGATTCGACTGGTGCTCGAAAAAATTTGGCCAGAGATAAGTTCAAGGTGTCATTGACATATACCGTTACCCGTTATGTTGTTCGTCCTGTATTCTGTCAGCATGAAATTCAATCATTTACCAGGCACGCAGTCAAAGTGAATGTGGCTACGAGGCTGTGACCGCAAGCCACAACCAAGCCAACAACGGGGGTGTTGTATACCTACTTTTAAAGGGCGATATATGACGCCATTTTGTGAATAGGATATGCATAGGATTTCGCGTTTAAAGGAGCGGGATAGAGCAGAGCACGTAAGCTCAAAAACAAGTTTTGGCTGATTATGTATTAATTAGCTGAAGGTGCCCTGGGTATTCTTCTATTTAATAAAGTGATAAAAATAAAAGAATCTTGTGATTGATAGTTTAGGTGAACATTTTTAAAATAAAAAAACAATTGGTAGGTACTTTACATAATTATTTCTGGCATTTAAAATAGTTTTTTTTTTCATTTTCGAAAAGAAGGGGATCTACCTTGTATCTCATAGTTATTAGGTATTTTTCAAAGCTTTATCGATAAAGATGACGGAGAAAAAATGTTTTAATGTAACCCAAATTTGCCCATTTCACATCTATCGCCGCGTTAATACTTACTTATCTTGTTTTATAAACCTCTATTCAAATTCCGTTGAGGCTCATGATGATGAGCTATGAATTAACCTCTTTTCATATTTAAATTAAGATTGGAATGGAATCCTCTATTTATCTTAACTTAATCATTCATATCAGCTCTATAGTGAAATCATTTTAATTTGATTAGGTATATCAGACTAAGTTTTCCTTGTTTCATAAGCTTCAAAAGCTAAGTTTCAAACTTTTTATCAAATTAAAATGTACTTATACCTACCGGTCCAGCAGTTATTAATTATTATTTCCGACTTTTCCGAGTCTTGCTTTATTTGACTTCTTCCATTTAATTTGTACCTATGTATGTGCTGCTGGTTTTTCTTGTAATAAATAAATGAATTAATTAAACAGCCATCCATTCCGAGATGGCGCATCCTACTTATTTCTAAGTTATTCAAAGATATTCCTCACCTAAAGTAGGTGTCAAAGACTTGCTTGTGACAAGAGAACTCTTTTTCACGAGTTTCTTTACACAGGTAGGTTGTTACCTAATTGTGTAGTACATAAAGGATACTTGACACCTGCCTTCTAGATAAATGGCTGTTGTGATGGAATTGGTTTTCCGTGGTTCCGTAGTGTTTTTGGCTTGGTAGAGCGCGTCGAATGACAAAAGTAAAAATGAAGATAGAAGTATACATTTTAGGGTCCTGTTGTTATCATACAACTGTGCGCTCCTTACCTTTTAATAGTTAGGTAAGTTCAAGATTTTATATCAGCCGCCGCCATTATTGATCTTTTAGTATCAACAATCTCTCTATATAGGTACTGATGGTTTGTCTATACTTTCTATTTTGACCTTTCAATTTTAAACAGTGTGTTATTGAAGGAACTATGAATCAATGGTCTATCCATGGTCGTTCTCCCAGATTTGAAATAATAAGCTAAAGTTCTACATTCTGATATTGCTTTTGCATTTCAAATAGATAAACTCTTAATTGTCTAAGGGTGTGCTAACCAATTTTACACGCTTCACTTTATTGTCACTGCTAACCTAACCAATTTACACGCTTCACTTTATTGTCACTGGTAGACTGCGAAGGTATTTTCCGTCAAGCCGACACAAATGAGCCTTGAGAGGCTTCTTTACAATTAAATGGCGACAATAAAGGCGAATACTCTCTTGTTTTACTAAGGCTATTGAATTGAACAGTTGATAATTAAACGTGGTTCCGTTTTATGATTATAGGTACGAACCTACTATTATAGCTCTTCATGGAATACTTGATGGATTACCTTTTGCAATACTATCTTAGTTTTCATTCTACAGTTATATTCTACAAGCTTAGAGTTTAAGTTATGAAATAAGCCTCGTATAAAATGTACCTACTCCAGAAAATCCCTATTCTCAATTACAATTTCAACTTGTCACAAATTAGATTAAATCCTTGAAAATGGAAGACGAAACATAACTCGCATAAACTGATTACTCACGTTACGTCACAACTTAATATTCAAGCCGAGTTTAGAGAATTCACGTGAGAGCATATCTCTGTGCTATTACATAAGCCTTGTTCGGGCCTTTATTTGATATTCATTTGCATGAAGGTTATACAGAAAATATAATTTGCTTCACATTTTCATTCATGACGGTGAGCCCGCCGCCACGAGATATGTGGCATCGGATGACAGGCGCCAAGTCGAGAGGGCGTTTTAAATAGCCAGTTTTATTACGGTGGAGAATGGAGCACACTTTACAAGAATATTCATATCTACATGCTAACTTAAGTATCCTGTTGCAACTTCACCATATTTTAATGTTGATCAACCCTACTCTTATAAACTCATAATTTAAGTTAAGAAGAGCGTTACCTCCTAATACAGGTATTTTTATACTTAATACTGAACAATGTATATGTGATAATAAATGATAATAAACATTTTGTATTTGTATAACTATCTCCTCGCCATTTCTACAATAGCTACGATAATGAACTCATATTGTTTATACAGTTATAAGTTGTTCTTCTAACACCTACCAATCTAATCTGTGATAGAAGTTTCAGCAAAAAGTTGTTGCTAAGCCTCCGAAAGCCCAAAGCCTCGTGGCCCGTGGCTTGTTATTAGACTCACGTGTAATCTGCTCACGGGATCACGTGTCCGATCAATGTGAAATGCCGTTATTGGACAGGGAAGTTTTATGTTTCATAATTCTCCCTCTGGCCCTATGGTGCCCGCTTATTGATTAATTCGACCTAAACTGCTTTATTATTTAGCGGTTCGGCAGGCTGTGTAGCACTGAGTTATTTCTATGGTTGTCGTGCTCGCTGGGTATTAGATAAATTATTTTAATTATTATACGTACCATATAAAATAAAAGAGTTGCGTGACTGCCACGCAAGCCATACCTATAGACGAGCTTCACTGAAACCCTGAAAAATCAACATAACTTACCTATCTAGTAATAACTACTCTATGGTCTATAGGTACGTATCAAGGGACTTCCCGGTCGATGAAATAACATAATTATGCTGCAATGGTTTATGTTATGATTGATAGCTAATTAGCCGCATTACAAGCCGTAATTGGATTTAATCACGATTCTACAAAGTCGATACAAATTACCGTGTCACGCTTTCCATGTCAATGTCAAGGATATACAGACTTGAAATTGTACCTACGTCCCTACTCTCTATAACTAGTCTGTAGGATCGTCTATAAAAGTTACATCAGAATCCAGGACGCGGATTAAATTAAATAAATTGCATTTACGCTTTACCGTTTCTGCCGTGGATTCAGGAAATAAAATGCCGATTCCATTTTAATGGGAACTTCAGTATTTATATGTCAAGTGGGCAACCTTTTCAGAAAGGAATCGTTTTCAGTGACCTTTGATCAGCAATAAATTATTCGCGCGATTGTCGTTGGGTATAAATTTCAATTCGTCGTCAGAAAAGTGTTTGAGAACACCAAATGTACTACATCCTACATAATAAGCTAAACCTGAGGCCTATATCTGCTTTTGAACCTCAATAATCCGGAAGGTTATTAACCTAGGTCCATTCTTTTGTTATTCAGAATACTTTAATTCATTATACAGCATAATATAACAAGAGTTCAATAAAAGGCCTCGTTTATTCACATCTGGTCTAGGAGCTAGCTATTGTTAGAGGAAGTATCGTCTTACAGGCTTTGTCTGCATCCACGGGATGCGCTTAACTGATTGTTTTGGATCCTTAGCGCGGAACAGGAGCATCCTTTAAATGACCATCCCTGGACTGGCAGCATCAGTCACAACTGCACCACAGTTGGATCAACTGACGAGTGTTATTAAAAAGTGCTCTTGTGAAATCCAGGTGAAAGTACAGGGGTAAAAGTTTCAACGTGTAAACCCAACCATTTTACCCGTTCCGTACGCTACGCGACGCATTTTGTCTGTTTTTTTCGGTTTGTCCCGTTAGCAGAAAGGTTTTATCGTAATCGCTTGGTGGAAATATGCACATGTATTTGTCCCGTCCGTTCTGAATAAATAAAAGGGGTTGGATCGTTCTGAGGATCGTATCAGTAAATTATCATAGTTGACAACATGTCCCGCCGGACGCGATTTAATTGGAAACTAGAGCCTAAGGTTTATGGATACACAGCTATACCTATAGCTCTTTCCTTTACAAGGCAGGCCGTATCTAATATCCGGTAGAAGCGAGCGTCTTCCCTCTTTTAAAATAAAAGCCGATGTCTTGGTCATTTTCACTCTGTAATTATTTCTATAAAAGTATGTTGTGTATACAATAGGACTGACATGTTAATTATATAACAAAAGTCCTTACAAATAAATGAGAATAAAAAAAACTTATATAAAAAATAACATAAATTTAGAATTCAATAAATAAAATCTAGAGAACGTAGAGAAGTTAAAACGAAATTCCAACGCAAGAGCTCCTTAAAATTAGATAAGCAAGATATATTTAGCGGAAAACACTCACTCTAGTTTCGTTGGCGTGTAGCGGCACAAACACTAGTCTAGAGTTCGCACATTCTCATTTATACTTAGTTTTATCACGAGCGGCTCTTTCTGTACCACTGCACAAGTTCAAAGGTCTTGTAACTACACCTTGTGAAGTTAAACTACTGAGCGAGCTATGGTGGGCCCGACAAATACAATTCTCATGGGAAATTCAAACATTCACGCTCTGTGTCGGTGTCTAGTACAATTAAATGAAATTTTCAATGTTACCTTGCAAAGACATTTCTCGTTTCACTTCAATTATCCCACGTATCTTACAGCTTTAACATAATATTGGTATATTACAATCTAGGTACGGTAGGTACTCAACCATAATTTAATTTAACAAGGCCCTCCAAAATTGGCAAATAAAGAGAAAAGTTGTAATAAAAGTTTACCGATGAAATGAAATCATAATGGTCTTTGCGTTTCGATCCTGAATACATAAAGAGGGATTATATAGGCATAGGCTCCAGGCTTCGCATACAGATCACGTTTAGTCTGAGCTCCTAAATTATACTTAGAATCATTTGATTTTTCCTCAATGTGACTGGAACAAAATTAAATTTTTTATCCTGCTGTCCGTCTTAGTAGCTAGAGCTTCTTTAGAAAGTTCAAAGGTGAAAGTTAAAGATCAAAACTTAAAAGTTGATGATGCCGGATAAATTAAATAGATTTGCCTCTATAAGAATATAAGATAAAACAAAGGGTCTATTTATATACAATATTAATTCATGCTCACACCTTGAATTGAAGCTATAAAGTGGACTGAAAATTTAACAACATCGTTCATCCTCTGCTATATCATCAACTAACGTTATTAAGCTTGCTTATTTTGTTTTGCCAATAAAACTAATCTTAAGATGTCCTCGCTGTTAGGAATTTTCATCTTATAATGTAATAGTGGTCCGCCCCGGCTTCGCACGGATACATTCTAAAGCCTATGTTCATCACAGACAATGTATGAATTTTTTTTCAAATCTGTCCAGTAGTTTAGGAGCCTATTCAATTCAAACAAACAAATAAAGCTTTCCTCATTATTATTATTATTAATATTGATATGCAAATTATGCAAATACCTTTTTATAAAGCCTTTAAGAATGTATGATATGCAGTTTTGTGTTTCAAAATCGTTATTTATCTCAGAATCTGTGAAAGCTACCACCTTCATATTTAGGGAAATGTTACTTCGAACTTTTATATTGGAGTACGTATTTTTAAAAACACGATTGGTGAAAGTTTTCTCGATAGTTTATTTTTTTGAAAAACAGATGTTTTACACACGTTTTGCTATTTATCTCAGGAACAGCACACTTTTCTTGTTGGGTTTTTGTTTTGTAGAAAAAAGGTAGAAGTTCTTCTTTAGTTACGCTTTTTTATTTTTCGATTGGTTGTCTAATAATCTTGTAATAAGGTAAAAACACATATTTACTTCGTGCGAACGCAAATTAAAAACATGTGTGTATTTTGCTAAAACCATTTTGAACCTTATAGATCGAATATTACTTTGACAAATACCCAAAATCGTTTCCACCAACGTCATTCGGAGGCTGGACGCCTCCTCGGATGGACGTGAGGTCACGTTACTTTTTTCACGATGACAGCTGACAAAATCATACGAATTACGATATTCGACAAATTTAGTTTTGCAGGTTCAATGGTTCGTTTATCATTGAAATAGAGTCCATATTGAGTTGCAGTTTTCGTTTATGGAATTTGCAAAGATTTTATTTATTGGCAGACCTATCAATTGAGTAGAATGGGTATATTTATTTATTTATTGTAAAAACATGGGTGTTTCCTCGTGACCTAACTGCTTGTCAATAAATAATTAATCTACTCATCTAATAACCAGTCTTTTTACAAAAAAATCTTTGAAATAACCTGAAATGTTTTGAAACTTCGTAATTTAAAATAAAACTATTACAATTATTGAAACTCAAAAACACATAGTTACCGCCAAGTTTTCTCAAAAAATGCAAGTGGCCAGTAACATTTTGGTGGGCTTCGAGATAAAAACTTTTTATTTTGCCTGTTTCTAGCCTTGAATTTTGAATTCAAAAAAATAAACAATCCCATATATTTTTGCCCGCATATTTGTTCGCTTGGATTTACGTACTTTCTTCCCTTTTTAGGGTTTCAAAGATCGGTTTTGAAACCCTTATGGTCTCGCTCTGTCCGTCCCCGCTCTTTCTTGAATATCTCAGTAACTACTGCAGCTACTAACTTGAAATTTGAAATAATGATACATTCGTGCGCCATTAATGATTTCAAGATTTTTTTTATAAATAAATGAAAAATGAAAATGAATATTTTCATGATGTTGAAATTTGAAAAGAGACCTAGGGAGGCAAGAGGGATATCAAATGAAAGGTATCGTTTTGACCATTTCAAAACACTTTTTGAAATTTCTGTATTCTAGTTTTAATTTAACTCTATTATTTAAAACTAGTATTTGATTGTAATTTTCTTTCTTAACCCTTAATCGCGTCAAAAAAGTCACACTAAAGGTCGCGTGGGGTATATTTAACCCCAACTCTAAAGGTGAAATAAAAACGCTATTGACGATTTTAGTATTATATTTAATATAAAATTTAGAAATAATCAAATTTTTACTAAGGATAACAGTATTAATAATCAGCATTTTAGTTATAGTAAATAAGAGATCAATCAATATAATGTAGGAACTATTTATACGGTACATTCATCACATGTCATGATGGAATGGTCATGACAAACGTGCTGTTGGCATTTGGCACACACAAATCATATTTTTTTGTCCTTCGACCGTGGGCAAAGATGGCATCTTTTATAATTTGTCGATGGACCGCCTCTGGACGTGGAACCAGCATCTTGAAGTTCAGCATTTTTCTTCATACGTTTTTGTATTTCCCGGGGTAGTTGCGGTATTATAGATCGACTTTGTTAGTGAGCCTTTGTCAAATTAACTGCAAGGTGTTTGAGAAACTTTATTCTGGTCAGTTTGTTGTCAATTTTGCTCCAATATTTATTAAAAAAAACATAAATTTGTTAATACCTAATAGTCAAAAAAAGTACCCACTAACACTCGCGTGGGGCAATATATACCCCAGACGCGGTCTCTAGACACAACCACACAGTATGGAGCGGAGTTATAACACAAATATACCCCACGCGAGTAATTAAGGGTTAATAAAGAGTAAGTTTGTAGAAAATCTGATGACAAAGAAAAGATCTTCTATTTCGGAACATACATAGTATGTATGTTCCTAATTAGAATGTATGTATGTATTACATACATATATGTATACAGGGTGTCCCATGATGAGTGTTGCTCAAACTTTGCATGATAAAATGTAAAAAACGATATTTCAAGTTTAAACATTGTTTTGCAAATTACTGGTCATACTTAGTCAAAATATTTCATAAACCTACTTTTTTTATACATTTCAAAACTAAAACCTTTGAAATTTGTTTCAAATTGTAGGCACCATGGCCAAAAATGTGAACAAAGGTAGTACGGGAATTTACCAAAGTTTCAAAATTTTAATAAGTACCAAAAGCTTCCTTTTTTTGTGTCTGATTGGCCTTGCCCCTCTGCACAAGTGCCTTCAAGATTATCCACTCATTATGAGACATCCTGTATATGTAGGCATTACCTAATTAATATTTGCAAACGAATGTTGATGTAAATAAAGAGCCCTCTGTCGTCTACATCATGGCCATCATACGAGGCTCAGAATCATAGCGCCGCCATCGTACTTAGTCTGCGAGCGATCGGAATAGGATTGAAATGAAACCGGCAGGAAATTTACTTTGATATGGTTCTTTGATATGGTAGATGTTAGCCCCTTCTAGGTATAGTCAATTTGTGTAGGTCTACGTGTAAATAAAGAGCCCTCTGTTGTCTTCTTTGGGAAATTTTACATCCTCGAAATCATTACAGGGCCTACTATCGCAGACTCTTAACTTGAACAATGAATAAAAAACTAATCATAGGTAAACAACACTAACAGTTATTAAAATTTAAACGAACTATACCTTTATTTATCTTGGAACCTTTCTCTATCGTCTTATTTATTTGGCTTATCCTGAGTTGTAATAGATATAAAGTACTATATCTACTTGGCACGTGCGACAACATCAACCTTAGCTTTTTGATTTATAGTGCGTTACTCGCACTGGGCAAATTTTTTTACGAAAATTTAATTAAGTCCCTAAATTTTTTCTTTATTTATCCTGCCGAAATCGATTTTTTTTTGCGTTGTAATTAAATTTTCGTGGAACATCAACCTTCTCCATACTTAACGTACTTAAACTAGGCTAAAACTAGCAACCAATAGGTAAATACCCTAATACAAACCAAATTAATTGGAACGCCGAATACAAATTAACCGGCAAATTGTCTTTAGCAAAACCCCTGTAAATATGTAGGTAGAGTCCTTCGTTAGACAAGTTGAAGGTAGAGCTACATAGAGTATCCTATTTTCGTGTCATAATCTAGTTAGTTACACGTGAACCAATTATTTTCATATAGCGTCCCGTATGGGCGAATCCATTTTTGCCAAAAACCGGTCACCAGCGACTTAAATTTCGCGAAGTTTAACTTTTTGGGTTAATTGTTAACTTATCCTAATTATTGACGTCTTGGATTGATATATCACAATACTGCTTACTTTTGATCTAGAAGATCCTATGGGAAAAATGACAGCATTTACCAATTTATTTATTTCGAAGTTCAAACTGCTGAATCGGTTTTCTGTAAGGTAAGCCTACCTCAAGCAGGGCTCTACTGAAAGCAAGTATGCACAGTAACCTGCTTCATACGTGACGGTCTTGACGTGAGGGCGCGGCCGCCGCGGCGGCGGGGCGTGGAGAGAGGTGCTGCTCGATCGATACCGGACAGGTGCCTATACTGACTGCTTTGTATTCTGTACTACTAGACCGCTAGTACACGTAAATAATGAAAACGTTCTACTCTACAGCTAGGACAGTTTGCCTTGTGGACGCGAAAGGAAATTGTTTAGTAAAGGCGAGGCACGCTTTGCGGAGCGACAACCAATGCACCTGGCTGCTGGCCCAGTGAACACGTTTTTCAGATTTTTTATTTGTTGATTTTACTGACCTAAAACATCCCTTTAAACATTTCCTAACACAAAGTTACATAAGAATAGTGTAGAAGATATTTTTATTTACCTTAAAACTACTATTCACGAAAACCTTATACTTTGCTAAAGATATGAAATAAGATAACATAAGATCTCCAGAAATACATAGATACCTCACGACTTTAATTTTGACGGATACTGCTAACCCGGTTATTGTGATAGACAAGACAGATTTCAATCTAGCCGTTCATTTTCGTGTTCAGAAAGTTTTCTCCTGAAATTCGCATCCCGAGTTGGAAACTCCATATAAAATCGATTTCAATATGTCAATTATTATACTGATCCGTAGAATTTGAAGCACGTGGCATAAGCGGTCGCCGCGTTTCCTTAGAAAATACGAAGGACGCTTAGACGTTCTTAGAAATCGTTTACCTGTAACTACAATAGGTAGGTAGCAACAATGCTACCGAGATTGTAGGTAGGTCTACGGCCTCTTTATTATTGCTTCTATTATCGGCGCTTTTGTAAGATAATACCTACACAGTAAGTAGACGGCTGCTTTAAGGTTTTTTGTTGTAAACAATTTTCCTTTCTCGGGGATGAATGAAACCTTTGAAAGAAGTTCGCAAATTAACTTTCAGAGTTAAGACGCTTTTCGCATCTTGAGATTGGCGCAAAGTTCGCTACAGGCGAAGCATTTAATCGTACTTGAGTTACTATATATAAATACCTACTTCATTGGTGCCTTACCTATCTACCTAGTGTCAATTTAAAGCATTAATCTATCACTTACTAAATTGAAGCTTGATAAGCTTATCGTATTGATAAAACCCTCTAATAAGAACCTTTCATATGGTAATGAGTCGACAGATGGTCTGATAAAGTTTTGGGGTTGTATCCTGGTTAACGACATCTGTTGCTGGCATCAGTCAACGAGCAAGTATAATGATTGATACATATAACTCTACGTGGGGGTTCGAACAAGATATCGCGTTACGATTACAAGGGTAACAACCGTCTTTGGAAAGTTTGATGAGGTTTCGAATAATATAATAGAGGGTTAAACTCACTCGCATCCGTGAATAAACTAAAAAATATCAAAATGTAGAACACAAAACAAGACTGGTATTGTAATGTCAAACTTAGTTTTGTCATTTTTTGTTACTATAGTGCGCAAGCTTTCATACTCGGGTACCTAATCTCTGAAAAAACGAGTTATTTCTAAAAAAAAAAAATATCATCTAAAAAAATACTAAACTTCAACCCCAAAAATTTTCGACTTCAACGGGACCAAAACATTTTCGGTGTATTATTTAATGTCAATTTAATTAGCGACGCGTGACCCGAGAGCTGCAGATCGATTACGGTAAAATACCCCATCCAAATTTGACATTTGAAAGCCCGTAGGATGGCCTTCTAGCCTCCCATCCATCCAATTGTAAATAAAATAGCCGTCACTGAGACGATTCCCAGTCCCAGCCGAAATTGAAGCCCATGAATGAATGAGATGAATGCTTTTGACAGTAAATAGAACGATTTTGACGTAAGGTTGTTTTCTTTTCATTTGACATTGACATACCCTAATTTCCAGTTGACGCCCCCTGCCACCTATCGATTTATTTGGAACTATTTTTTTTCTTTTTAGAATGCTAATCGAAAACCCCTCATTATGATGTTATAAAAGTTGATATTGCTCACATTCACATTAAGATAAAAAATGTAATGTAGGTAGGTAGGTAGTCGTAAAAGATAGATAAATAAATTAACAAAAAGAAAAAGGGCAAGAAAATGGCCCAATATGCTAAACTGGCAACATTTCACTGAAAACTTCTACCATGACAATGACAGTTCCGATGTATGTTCTTGATAACGTTTCATTGCCGCAATTCTGACTCCAAATACAGTAACATAACCTTCATGATATTTTTATTTAATGTACCCTTATATTTTCTTAGCCAAGCCAACCCAACTATTAAATGTTTCAGCCTTAATATTTATTATTTCAACACAGACTATGAAGCCTCTAACGTACTTGGAGAAGAAAAGAGACGTTTTCTAAAATTTGTTAAATCATCAGTTTTAGGACAATATTTAGGCAAAATCGAAAACGAAACGTAAAATGGGAATCCACTTCGTTCACTCCGTGTTCACTCACATTGACCATCCAGCCATAAAACTTAGTGCAATTCTATTTGTCCCATTGATGGAATCGAACCCATTCGCCCATCCATTGATCCATTGAGAATAGCGTAATCACTCTGCTGGTGGGTATCTGGCACAGCGCATCAGCGTTGCTATACAATTATACAGCGGGGCAATGCAGCCAGTGTCTTGGGCACGCTTCCGACTGGTATTGATAGGGATCAGTTGAGCTACCTGTAGATTGTTTGCAACAGTCTGCAGTTAGCTCAATTGTTTCAATTGTAAATAACTAGTTTTAATTTTATTATATTATTTGATTGTAATTTTCTTTCTTAATAAAGATACTTTAATGTCAAAGCTGGTTTTGTTCCCAGACATTTTTCTCTGCCCTCGGCGTTTTACGCAGTAATTGGGTAAGACGAATTTACTCCTCGTGCGGTCTTAGCGGTTTGTTTCTGTCTAGGGCAGACAAACCATGTTACACATAACACAATACACCTATCCCCTAAATGTGGTTCTCACAATGTGTTTACGATACCCGAAATACGGAGCGAATTTGCATGGCGTTGGCGACCCTACGCCATTTTGCGGGTAGCTGTAGATATGTGGCTTCCACTCCAGAAATCGCATAACCCAGCCGTTATTGGAATAGCGACAGGGACAATAAAACATGTTTATCTGACTCGGGAGGCTTCCTGAAAACGTACTTAGATAATAGGGGTTGACACATTTCGTCGGGATCGACTATCAAAGATCTTTACATCAAATTAGAATTTATTACGTTTATTTACGTACGTAGAGCAGCATAGACTTACAATAGAATCATCTGTATTAGTACTAACCTTGATTATCTAATTTATTTTACTAAGTCTGTTTCATCCTCGTCATCAGTATAATTCTGCCCTACTTACTTCACAGCAACAACTAGCCCTAAGCGAAGTTAAGCTTAAGTTATTTCCCAATATGGGAATTATTTTTTATTGTCTAGAGAAAACACGCATATCTGAAGGCATTCCGGGTGAACAAATTATGTGAAGATTTTACAAACATTTGCTCCGAGGCGGGAATCGAACCCGCAGTTTCCTGCGACGCTTTCCGGACTTTCACTTGTTGCGCCACAGAGGTCCTTCCTTTATATGCCTTCTTTCGCTATAGTCAGTCTTCTCTTTCCCGTCCTTATTCCTACCTTACATCATTAATCATTATAATCATCATTACAGTGCATGGACTGACACCAACTGCTGACGTATAAAGCCACTTTGACACTCACACCACTCTTCTTCGCTAGGTGTCATTTCCTTCTAGCCACTGCTAACTAAACAATGTTTTTTTTCAGGCTAACCGAGATGTATGAAGAAATCCCCAAGTCAAAGGAAAACATCCGTTATAGCTCCAACATTTTGACTACTGCATTCGAGTGAGTGCATAGAGTTCGATATCCTCTAGCACCATTCGAATTCAGTGCTTGAATGTGGATAACCTTCGTGCAACCTTTCTAAGGAAATCATCGCGCCTGCTTGTCTCAGATGTACGTCGTAGAAACAAACGACTCTAAATCAATAAAGCAGTTATAATAAACCTAATACTACTATTAAGCGTTATTCGCTTTTAATAGTTCGATGATAACGGGTCATAACTTTTTGAGGGCCGAGTGTGTTGACTTAGTTACTTATTATTAGTTATCTTAATTACTTTACCGACCTCTGTGACGCGGTGAGCGCCTGCGACGCAGGAGGTTGCGGGTTCGATTCCCGCCTTGGGAAATACCTGCAGATCGTACAAATATGACAAATATTTGTACGATCTGCAGGTATTTGTTCCGGGTGTTCTGGTCGTTTTCTATGTATAATAAAAAATATTGTATTATGTATATCAGTCATCTAGTACCCATAACCGAAGCTCTGCTTAGCATGGGGCTAGATAATGCTGTGTGAATTGTCCAGCATTATTATTTATTTATTTATTTACCTTGTTAATAGTTTTAATAAAACCTAGGTGTTAAAATTTGAAATTGTACTATATTTAAAATAAAACTATTGATTTCAAGGCTATGTGTATTTGCTTTCTTTCAACTACCATAACAACAGTGCATAAATAGGAAAATCGTATTTACATAGAGGGAACGAAATTTATAGATCATAAATATTTAAACAAAAACAGCCAGCTGTCCTGTTCAAGTAGCAAAAATAGGAAATAGTACTTTTCGTTTCGTTTTCAGAACTAAATACAAGCTTACAGTAAATTCTACAAGAGCTTAAAGATTCTCACACACCTGGAAAGGACAAAAATATGCTTTCGAATATGGGCTTTAAGTCGTAACCAAAGAGAATATAACGCTACGCTGTCGTAACATTAAGATGCATTATTGATGTCGGATGACAGATAGCTCGCGGACCATTCGTTTCAAGCTTATGGAAAGTCATTTAGTCACTATAAAAAGTATCTAATGATGAACGACAAAGCCCATATTTGTATGCACATTTTTGTGCTGGGTGGTAGCAGGCACCTAATGCGACAACGTTAATTTCAGCTAAAGGTAGTTTAATAACATTGTTCAGCAGTTCTGTAATCAGCAAATCAGTTTCAGAATTCAAATTTAATAATCAAATACATTCTTTTGCTAATGGTAAGTAAAACTATTAAATTTCTTATATTATAGGTACTTTTTATCTACTCAGTTTATATTAAGGGCTGATTAGGGGACTACCTACATTTTGTATTCAATAAAGTTCATCGTTGTGCGCCAGTTCTCTTCCATAACTGTCTTAATAAAACTTGAAAAACTATACATATTTTAATATTTTTAATATGTTACATAAGGAACATCAGCGTCAAAATTAAATAGCCTTCTCAACCAACATATCCGAATTTAAAAGTACAAGGTAAGTATGTACCTAACTTAGTAGATGTACTATACAACTCTGATTTATAAAATAACTATTCAGTAGACACTCTTAAACATCCGAAATCTTAGATCCTCTCAAACCTATATTTACAAATCTTAATAATAAACCTAATCCTACTAGTGAATAGTGCAAAAGCGCTCACAGTGAGGTAATAACTTACAATGTGTAACTGGTGACTACTACATGACTAAATAAACATTTCAAATACATTACCCAAAACCTAAGGTAACAGAAATTGTCATGGATTCTAATTAATCGAGAGTAAAACATTAGTGGCACATCATTCGCACCCATTATTAAAGTAATAGCTTTTTTTATGTTAAACAAGTGGGGAATTTATCGACACTCGAGTTAGCATCACGGGGAGGATCGTAAAACGGCTGTAAAGCGAACCGCTGCGGTGCTTTAATTGTACCTAGACGACCAAGTTTTGCTGTACAACAGGGCTTTACCACTTCAGAAGTAACGTAGCGAAAATGTCGAGAAGAAACGCGGTTTTCAAAACCTACCACGCTAATATATTTTGAGTTCTACATTTCTACAATCCCAATTAGGGAGTTATATTACAACACCGCTCCTCGAAATAATTTTCGTCGTTTGATCTTTCGGCTGGTTAGTCTCCATTTTTGTTGACTGTATTTTCTTCCATGTGTCGCCGAGTGCTTTGCTGAAATGATCGTCGACGTGTTTTGTCGTTGATTTCTCGGTTTCTTTTAACCGTGAGTTTTGTATTTGTTTCCACGTGGTGTCGCCGAGTGCTTTTGCGAAGTGGTCGTCGACTGAAACGCTGGCGTCGTCGACTTCCATTGCTATTATTTTGGTGGGTTTGGGCGTTTCTTCCTTGAATTGTATGGGGCTGCTGGCGCGATCTTCTGTGGTGGGTTTGGCTGGTGGGGCTTCTGCGTTCTTTTTGAATAGGTTCATGTAGTCGTCTCCGAGCGATCGCCTGAAGTGTTCGTCTATGACTGGATCACACATTGACACCGAACCTGTAACCAAATAGAAGATCCGTCAAAATTTGCTAAGAATGGCTCAGCACATATGAAATGCGCCGCTGCTGCGCGAATATGGGCTGTAGGAGTGCGACTAATGCAAAAATCAAGCAAAATGGGTATTTTTAAACACTTAGATTTATGGTAACGAACGCAAATGTTCAGATTTAAAAAATACGAATGTTAGGGAAAATACCTGTAAAAGTAGAGTTATCGAATAGAATATATTAAAATTAACTGGTTTCTTTTAGCTTTTAGTAGTAGTCTTATATCATCGAAACCACATTATTTTGTCCATTTTGTCACTTATATCTAAAGATAACGAGTTTAAGTCCATATTTGAATGCGCATTTTTGTGCTTGGTGGTAGCGGTATTGGATTAATGGGCGCACTCCTTTACTCCTATATTGATAGGAGATATCTCATCGAAAAACCGACAGGAGTAAATAGACGTATCTACAATTTCCATTGAGTCAAGCAAGTAAGTACTGGTTTTTAAGTCATAAGATATTTATAATGAATACACATAGCTAGCAAATTTGCTAAAAACTATTATAAATACCAGAAATAGTTGTGCAAAGTATCATCTATTTTCTTAGATTTTAATTTTTTCCCCTAATCTCACAACTTCACAAGATTTTTTATTTTTATTACCATATTAAATAAAAGAATACCCAGGGCACCTTCGGCTTATTTATCTTACAAATGTCTTAATTAAAAGATAATCAGCAAGAACTTTGATTTTTGAGCTTACGCCGCTCTGCTCTGCTGTAACCTATCGTATTCACGACCGATATTGACGACCGATGTGGCGCCGTGGGCGAAGGTCACCTACGACGCAGAAGGTTGCGGGTTCGATTCCCGCCTCGGGACAAATGTGTGTACGAACTACGAACTGCAGACATTTGTTCAGGGTGTTCAGTAGGGTGTGTTGTAGGTGTGTGTGTGTTTTGTTCTGGTCGTTTTCTATATATGTATAATAAAAAATATCTATCTATCTATGAATTGTATTATATTATGTATATCAGTTATCTAGTACCCATAAAACAAGCTCTGCTTAGCTTGGGTCTAGATAATGCTGTATGAATTGTCCAGCATTATTTATTTATTTATTCACAAAATGGCATCATATTATATCGCCCCCTATACCAATTGACTTCAAAAGCCTCTGTACGATGATCTAGCATGTCCGAAACCACGTCTTAAATCGCGGAGCATTACAACCAAGCTGTCAACCGAGCTAGCCCTCGAAACTCCTTATCTGAATGTATTTATGGTATCCTTAAGTTAAGGAACCTGGCTTAGTGCCATGCGACTTATACTTGCTTTGTTTCTATTTTTTTACTGGACCGTGCCAAAGATTTAAAAAGTGGGTCAAGCATAAGCCTAGGCTATCACGATACATTTCAGCAGTCTAGCCTATTTAGAATTTTGACTGTTTTTGTCCTACTTTCTAACAGCAGTTAAGTAGACTTGCTGTTAGTTTTACTGGTTTTTTTGTAACTTTGTTATATGCTTTGCTTAAGTTAGTTTCTTCGTCTCATAGGGGACATAGGCTGGTGACGGTGATGTGATGATGATAAGGTACATACCAGGTGGCGCGTCATTGGTCTTGATGACTGAAGGTCTGTTGTACGGTGGGGGCGCCGGCCGGGAGCGAAGTCTCATGTCTATGGGGGCTTCGTGGCGGCTAGGGTACTCCGGTGGTGGCCCTGAAGACAATGTTAATATTTTAAATGGAGGCGCTGCTAGTTACATTGTAAAGTTTTTTATAGAGACAATTTCTAATATGAGCATTTCATTGTTTTCTAAGCGACTTCTAAACTATTGTATTCTTGTCTTAGCTTTTAGTGGTAGTTATTGGTACCTACTATTTGTTTCAGCTGGTAACAATGTTATGTACTTAGATTTAGTTTGTTTATGACAATAGTTATATTTATAGAAAACTTTTTGTTAAGTGTGTAGCAACAGCAACACGGTGTAACTGGAGACACTAGACAAACCTATGGTTTATAGTGTCTTATAAATAAGAATAGTATAAGTTTTTGATTATTAAGGAAATACAATACAATACAATTGGCTGACTTGCTTAAGTTTTCTAAAAATTCAATTAATTTTGCCCGTAGTATAGTTTTAGTCAAAAATATCTGCGAACATCAAATTAGTGAACAATTTATTCGACTCTTAATTTAGTTTTCATAATGTAACTGATTGTTACAAAGTTTTTCAGTTAAAACTCGTTGATGACATCACGCCTTCGGAATTTATTCACGTTCTAACGAAACCCTCGAGTTTGGTCTCGCGTGTTTACATATGCATATTATTTACATAAATAATTGTTTTTTCGAGCTTGCATAATAAATTCGCGTTGGTAAGACTCATAATACATAAACTATGTGAATATTTTAGTTATAAAATACTTTATACATGTTTTATTTTAAGCATCATAACGTTACTGATTGAAGGCGCTGGTGGTCTACAGAATTTATTTTCCTTTGCTTTCATGACAGTTTCGCACGAATATCTACTGTCTCCATTTGCCATTTTAATAATTTGAAAGGACCCTTTTTAACACCATTTAGATGTTCTAATTTATTACCTACATGCCGCAGTAAATCTATATACATTATAAGACAAAATCGTACTAATTAAACCATTTATAACTCAAGAACGATGAGACCGATTTTCGTGGTTTTTGATTAGTTGGATTTCTCTTGGCCCGGAATACGATAAGAATATTAAAAACATTGGAAAATTGACGAAAAAATAAATAGGAACATGTGCGAAGCCGGGCGGAAAGCTAGTTAAATAATATTTCTAATCTACATAAAACCAAACACAGACTGCTGATGAACCTCGTAAGGTTTCGAAGCTTAAATGTACTGGACATGGTTGCCGCCTGCTTGAAGACCTGTGGACAGAATAAATACCCAGTGGAGCCCCAACAGGGTAAGACTAAGACTATTGGCACCTCGGAGACCGAGAAAGAGGGGGCGTGACGTGACGAACAGGACATCTGACAAAGGGGTCCAGCTGACTTAGGATCGAGATGCGTGGAGTGAACAATGTGAGGCCTTTGTCCAGTAGTGGGATACACCAGGCCAAAGGCAATTTACTTGCACAAGCTTTTCACGCTACGTTTACCAGAGCCTGTCATATTGACAGGTCCATCGGTATCAACTAACATGGGGCCGCCGCGCGTCGCCTAGTTGAACGATTGCGATCGCAGCGCCCCCATGCCGTTTTAGCTAGTAAATAGCTACAATTACAAATACTTACGTTTTCCAGATCCTGACATATTGATAGGTCCATCCTCGGTCTCGTCTGACAGATCACCGTCGCTGTGTGGCTGCGCGCGCGCAACCGGCGCCGCGCGTCGCTCGTTGAACGACTGCGATCGCAACGCCATCTTGCCGTTCTCTCTGGAGATAAACGTACAATTTAACCTTTCGAAACCCGCTGGCTCCCTGAAGAGCCACAGAGAAAAAACCTCTAGTAACCGCCGGCTCCCCAGAGCGCCATCGCTTCCGCGCTCAAATTAATCTGTTATTTCTATAACCAATAAGCTTAAATTGGCTTGCATTGTGGTCAACTGTCAAGTACCTGAAATTGTCTATGTAATAATACCAAAAAGTCTATAGTTTTCATTGAAATTCATAGCCAAACCGTCGTTTATCCAAGTGAGAAGTTGTAGCAGGGTTTTTCTGCAAAAACCAATGGATAATTTCGTAAAAAACGTAAGTATTTGATATTATTTTATTCGTAATGCAGACGACCTTCTAAATAACTAAGAAAATAAGAGAAAAGTTAATTGAGATTGTAGAAAATGAATAAAGAAAGTATGCGTTAGTGAGCGGTCTTTTTGTGAGGTGTTTACATGTTTACAGTAAAGACTTTTGATACGATCGCATCTTTTATTTATTGTAAATTTTATGAGGAATCCAATTTTATTACTGGTTTCATGAAATCTAATATATTTTTGTTTATTTTAGCAAATAAATAAACGTCGGACTCATTGACGACGCCATATTGTCAAACATAGGGTGTTCATTTTCAACTTTCACTATTGTAACTAAAAGGCCCGCTGGCGCCTCGGAGAGCCAGTGCCGTTATATGTTTTGTAAGTATTTATGGTTGGATGTTTTTATTTCAGATATGGACATAATTATAACATGGATTCAACACCTTTTACATTCGCCTACCCAGTAGTAAGGACACCAGGTGGCTATATCCACACCGAGAGTCAAGTCCGTGAATGTTATTGTTTCTTGTTGTATAATAGGCCACAAAACAAATAATAATACTTTGATACACTTAGCATTTTTATTTAATTTTACAACCTACCTTACTTCTTCATTCTATAAAACAGATAGAATTGGCAGGCTCACTACCGCAATCTAAAAATGAACCTCCTGTATCTAAGAATCGCCCAAACCCACTGGCTCCCCAAGGCGCCGGCTGTTGCGAGCTAAAAAACGCGCGGGTTCTAGAGGTTTTTTCCGTTTCGAAGCACGGGTTCGGACAGGTTAAACTATTTGTTCGTACACAAAAGTTTACAGTATTCATTGAACCTAGCTAATCTACCTTTTGCCCGTGGATTTGCACGAGTTTTTTTGAATGGAAAGTAGCCTAAATGCGATTGCAGTTCCCACAGATATCAGAAATAAGCAGTTCCAAATCATCATCAAAGTTACAGCCATTTATTTGTGCTTTGTGTTCTTTTGTGTTTGAAATTTCTAAGGGAAGGAATCACATGCTCAGGAAATCTGTAGGGTTCTTTCCGTTGACTTGATGGCAATCATGTAATTTAGCAAGAATCACAGTTGTAAGACTGCACACGTAAAGAGAAAAATCCGAAAGACGTAATATTTGTAGTTTGTTTACATTTTTTTTCTTCTCGCCGCTGCTGTGGCTGCTGCTGTCCTACTAAAACCCCCGGAGTGAAGACAAATTTTATAAAATTCATAAATCTTGTTTTAGACTTCAAGCAACCACCTTATTTACCATATTACTTTTACCAAAGTACCTTTCCAAACAACCAACTAAGTCGTTGAAGTATGGAAGTTACATTGACATGGACAAATAACGGGTCAAGATTCGATCAGTTATTTGTTCATGTCAATGTAACTTGGGAGAGAATTTAGACAGCATTAAGTCTAAACGGATAAAACAGTTATGTAGGATTCATACGAATATTTCATATACTCATTGTATTTATTGTACCTAATAGCACGAATATAAGAGGTAACATAATTTGAGATTTTTCAGTTTCTAACAATAATATTGACCCTTAGGTGAAATTTCAAGGATCGTTCATTTCCACTCCCGCCTTAACTATGATATTTTATCCTGGGAACTCACCTTGGCCTATAGTCAGGTATCCTGGTGGATCTTCGTTCCCTCCTCCATTTCCCAGTCAGTTCCTTGGAAGGGTTCCTTGGTGCTTCTGGGGAGAGGGTACGGTCTCCTTCAGATTCGCCACTTGATGCTGTGCTAGGTGTCTCTGAAAGTAAAGAAAATATTGATAAAACTACAATATTTTTGCACCTTCACACAAATACGTTGTTTGCTGTCACAAGAGCCAAAACATAAAATACATTAGGATTGGTTGGTATTGGTACCTATATTATAAAGATGCAGTAGATCTAAATAAAGTACCTCATAACAAGGCTCATATTATATAGGTACCTGACATCAAATGTATAAATAAAATAAAACCTACCTATTAATAATTATTGAATTATTAATAGGTAGGTTTTATTTTAACTAATAGCTACTTATAAAATTCGTGTTGCCGTAAAATAACGTATCGGGTACGATTTCGTTTAAACTTTAACTAAGTATAAAGAAAGGCGGGACGTGCGTATGAGTTTTCATCATAGGATCCGAAAATGTCGTAACAAGCTATAAATTATTTGCTGTCATCGCTGTTAAGCAATGACCTTATTCCTATGGTGTTATATACATGGCATTCAGCCTTGATGAAACTCATTTAAGATCGATGGATGTATAGGCAGGAGTTCTGGGTGTAGGTACAATTTTGTGGACCGCACACTATAGTAGGTAAGTAATTTATGGAAAGTAACTACCTTTTTGAGGAGACGCTATCCAAGGCTGCCAAAGTGGCAGGTTAAACTTAGGAGATTGTGGCGGCTCCATAGAGAGCTGATGCAGATTTTCCAGCGAAGTCCGAGCCAGAAGAAGTAAGTAATGCGGTATTTCCATCATCACAATACACAATCAACGTAAAACCACTTAGCACTCACAGTACCATTTCAAACAGAACTAATTTCTAAAACAACACAGTTAAAATGAAGCAAGGATCACGTCTGAACAGTAGCTGCATAAATTTAGCAAAAGATGCAGAATTCCCTAAAGACGACGTTAGGGCGTCCCGGCGCAGGTAACACTGAAGGCCGACTGAATAAAAAACGAACTGGAAGAGATTACATTGGAATATATAAATGAGATGAACAAAAAACAAAAACCAAAAAGGAAAAAGAGCATCACGCTACATCCACGCGGCCGGACGTGGAGAGGCGCTTCCTTCGCCTCAGAGCATGCACAGGATGTTACTGGAACAACCAGTTTGGCGGCAACAGGCGGGTTTATTTCATCCCCAGATTCCAGAGTAATTACTAATCGCACACCTTCGCAAAAATGTGATTCAAAAACTTGACTTGTGCAATAAATACAATGAGAAATTGAAGCCGAGATTGTTGAGACACCTGTTTTTAATCCAACTGATTCTGCAGCTAATGAGCAACTTATTTAAGTAACTGATAATTCGGAGAATTCGGGGACAATGATTGCCAAAATCGAACCATACAAACAATGATCTGCTCCCGAACCAAAGTAACAAAGGAAATGATGACATCACACTATGTGGAAGCCAGCATCTCTGTCATAAGTCATATCAGACGAAAAAACACATTGTTTTGCAATTTTTTATCGGTGACCTTAATATCTCAATGAAACCGATACATTTCACATGAATGAAAAAATCACGTCTTGTTTAAGTGCCTGGCTTGGTATTGAGGACACGTTCGATTTATATGGGTAGGTTTAAAGGTTGTTTAGGAAGGATGATATCATGTTGACGGTTTCTTTTATTTTCGAAATGATAACATCCTATATTCAAAACAGATCAACCTGTTCGGTCCATTCATAAAAGTGCGTGCGCGCAGGGCGCGGGGATTAATGAACCCCCTTCGTCTCTACCTTCCCGCTCCTACAACCTTATTGTAGTCTGTGTTGCGATACTGTATGATATTTCAAAGGACATAAGACTTCTATTTGAATGCAACTTTACATTGTTGGGTGTGAAATGGATACTGGGTGCTATTGCAATCGCTTTAAAGTCGCATTTGTGAAAATGCTTTTGTGATTATACGTCGGATCTGAAATGACGGTAGTTGTATCCTTGGAAGGTTGTGTTTTATTTTGATGCGGAGTGGTTGGTGCGGGGGTGGGTAAGCCGAGGCTGTGAGAAATTGCCGCGCTCTGTAGGGCCGTACAGGCATTAACTTTTTTATTGTCTAATAGAGCGGAGGCAAAGGACGGCCGACAGGTAAAGTTAGGCGCCGCTGCTTTAATTAAGTCTGGGGGATTCGCCGAATAGAAGTGAAATGAGAAATTAATAACGAGATATTGGGAACTGTGCCGACAGAGCGTAGAATAAAGTTAGATTAAGATTGGAATGTTAATGAGGTCGCGAGGTCGATCCGACAATTCGATGACTATAGATTAATATCGAAGACACGCGAGAACAGGCACAATCGTCGAGTAGGTTCTCGTGCTCACTATTGATCTTATCTGATAATATTGATCCATTTATTCGTCAAGGAACTTATTAATATCCGTGGGAGCCAAACTGGTCCTCACGTTCTTATTTCATTATAAAGTCGTAATTAATTTGAGCTTCTTTTAAGTCTTCGTTCAACATAGTTATGAGTTATTCGTAATGTTCCTTCCGAGTTGCTTTGAGTTAATAGTTAAATTTTCATAAACGTCTTTTAATTCATAGTTCTGTAGCCAGAAATTAATTAACAGTTAAGTTACAAAGCAATTTTCTGTGATTACTTTTTTTGCCCTGGGTCACCATTCAACCGCATCGCCTATTGTATTGTCGAGAAGAAAAAGGACACCGTCTATTTTCGATCAAACCATCCTATTGTGTTTTGTAATGTTTTTTTTTTCAATAAATGTCGACTATATCGTATTTCAATAAAAACGAAGTTAATCGAGAATTGCTTACACATGTAGGTACAAATTCATGTAGGCACCTATGTAAACAGTAGAGACATGATCATTCATTCAGCCAAATAATATAACTATCCATTATTTGTTACATCGAAACAATTACTTAGCCAGCATCTCTCCGATAGGCAATAAAATATACTGTTTACGTATTAATGATGCCTTGGCTCTAGTTCCTTTTTACCAAATTGTGCCCTACATTAAATGGTTTATTTTACTGCTTACCATTTTATTTGATTTGATGGAGCATTATTTCCGTCCTAAGGGCTTATATTTACTCTACTATGCTGTACCATATAAGTCTGTTTTTGTTTAATCTTTAAATCAAGATAAGGTTCAGTTACAAATAGGTAAACATATTATCATTATTCTTTCTCGGAATTCCCAACAAGAACTAGGTGGGTGATCCGCGAGGCACTGTAAGTCACAAAAAATAATTACAATTAATATTTACACTTACATCTATTTTCTAAAAATTTTGCTCTACCTACATAATATTTAATTTGTGTTAATTAGGTACTTACAGTAATTAATAATTCATTGGCCATTTTTACACAGCATCATCTAGTCAAGCCCTAAATATATATATACTTTCCTATGTACCTATAACGATTTTCGTTGTAAATACAACCCAACATTTCAAATAAAACACTTTGGCTCGAAACAAATATTAGCAAAACAGAAATAAATAAAATAAGATTTCGTCGAACCCACAAAAAACTTCGCAAAGCAATTACCAAAACATCCTTCAAATCAATCGGCTCCAAAAAGCGGAAATCAGACTCAATAAACGGAAATCAGAAATCATCTCCATCTAGCCGTATTTTGATATTATTTCCGACCTCTTCACAGGCTGTGCCACTAGATGTAAAACCTGAGGGCCTACTTTAATTCTCCAACAAGAAAGTTCGTAATTCGTTTCGTCCAATTGGTGTAAGTACCTACTCTAATACTCCACTATGGAATCCTACTAAATTATTTAGGTTTAGGTAAGTGTAAAATATGAAGCTGTCTATTTATCACATGAGAAGTGAATGTAAGTATCAAGTTCTGTACGTGAAATAACATTCTTTGTTACTTTTTACCCCAAAAACACGTGTGATATGCCTGAAGCTAGTAAAATATATGACACGGATGCGAGTAATAAGAATTCCTAAGTAGCGAGGTGCCACTCAACGTTTATTGTCCGCTTTTGTCAGAAAACCCATTTGAATGAAATCACACGCGTGTCACACACCCTTGAGAGATTGGAGTGAGTGAAACCTACTTACTATACAAAATAAGGTGTACAAAAAGTTTCTTAGAATTAAAGGTGTCAACGGTAGGTACTATACAATTTCCTGAACACCACAAATATAACTACAGCAATACTTCTCTTCTCTATCTCTCTGTTTCAAAAGTATTAATACATCCTCTGGTGAACAGGTCTATTCCTCAGATCAGAGGTAAGACAAATTTAAATAGGTATGCTTTAGTAGTCATACAGAAGAATTTGATTTGTAGTTGTAGAGATTCAGATCAAACCACTACATCTGAGTTAGAAATAGATTTTTGTGTACCTACGTTATTTACACAGTACAGACATAATTATGTTCCGATTAAATAAAGAGTTTTTTTTTCGAATTATAATAAAATATCTACAAGAATCTGTGAAATGTAGAAAATGGAGATGGATGCTATTAATTTATGAGCTACCTGCTGCTCTTTGAATGTTGCAAACAATCCAGAGAAAGCTTAACCGTTCCAAATCAACCTTTGGATATTTATCATTCTTTGTATGATCCGAGCATATCAGTCAGTACCTATCAAAACATAGCAAGGAAATTCATATATTTTTATGACCCTCATGTTGAAGATTGTCGATACATGCTCAAACTGCGCAGGCAGCAGCGCCCGAGGCGACGACGCCACGCCACGTCCGCAGTAGCGCCCTAAACGCACCCTACCCTTTGGGCCTGCTTATTTGCACGAGTATTGATTATTTTTAAGTGGGCACAGAGAATTCTGCTTCTGTTGGATATATTTTTTATGGTATAATCTACTAACTCAGGATGTAGCTACACAGGGGCTCGTATGGCAAACTCTGGACGCTCTTCGAGTCTTTCTTCGCTGCGCGAAGTGATATGAAATGACTTATTGACCTAGGGGTCTATATCATTTCAAAACAAACTAACCTAGAGGTAATTTCAAAACATTCCTTCTATTAAATTTAAGTAATAACTGAGCGTCGTTCATTATTTTCCGCTGGAATGTATAATAACAATTTATGAATTTACGTTATGACGTAAATCCTTTAACATACAAAACCATAGGTACTGGCATATGAAAACAATAACCAAATTTATTAATTTGAACCCAGAAATACAAAGATTAGATACATGACAAAAATAGATGGTACAAAAAAAGATATAGGTATCACCATCAATCTAACCTCCATGTTTCTTATTATGGTAAGTGCTTCCAACTTTAAAATGGCCAATTCACCATTAAAAATTTATTTCCACAACGGAACTGAATTTGAAGTTGTAAAATATTCAGAGGTGGTGATTATTCAAATATAAATTACCAATAAATATTCCAATTGATTATCGGTTGCGTGATGCCGGTAGCCGTGTCCGTGTCTGCGAGGCGAACGAAATTCATGCATGTAACATTTACGAGCACTTAAAAATATCTGTTCACCTTTAAATGTTACGGATTAAGGTTTGAAATTGCCTTTGTAGTTGTGTTCGCTTCGGAAATAGCAAAAATATGTATTTTTTAAAGAGTGGAAGCGCGATCGGACCCTTAAGGCACGTTTACCAACACGAATTTTGGCAGCCGGTAGCCGGTACTTATACCAGTTATGTTGTTTTATACTGCGATAGGTATAAAGACTGTCGCAATTAGGAATGTACTTGAGGAATCCAATTTTCCCGCTAAGGAATAAAGGTTCTCCAGTGGTGGATCGCGATGCAATGCGAAATGGAGTGTTGGGAGAGCATCAACTCGATGGACCGACGACATCGTAGCAGTCGCAGGGAGTAGATGGATGGAGGCGGCTCAGGATCGCTGTTTATGGCGTCGTCGTATGGGGGAAGCCTATGTCCAGCAGTGGACGTGTATGAGCTGATATGATGTAGACGATGACCTACTTTTCTGTTTACTTAGATAGCATAAAATGAATTGGTAGTTTGGTATCACCTCCATGACCGAGTCTTTACAGTGAAAAACAAAAATCAAAATTCCTAATTAAAATCTGCAAGTACTATAATTACACACTGCACTTCTATGTGAGATTACAGTTATGGTTTCTGAGAGTCTGTTTAAATTCAAACGTTTAAAATAACAGTACCAAACAGTCCATTGTTAATTATGTGCTTTCTGGGCATGGATTCGGCAGTGAAAACAAATAAGGGCCTTATTATATGATGTTTACTAACATTATTGATTGAATGAAGACGTCGAATTGTTTACATAACAAACAAAGGCACGGAAGGCGGATGTTTGAAGCGAAAGTGCGGGAAGCGACGTCCAAACATTCCGCATTCCATACCCCGTTGTTGGGTAAGTAGACGACTACTGTGTTTTATTGACTTCTTTATGAAGTGCTGTGTTTACAGTACTTGTATGATCAACCTCGTAAACTTTCAGCTGAAAGAATACGGTCACCTCATTCACTACTATAACGATTGTTTTAATTACAGAATTGCGGACCGCCTGTCTGTTGTCTTAGGAGTTTGGATTTAAAACACATCAAGATGCTCCTGCTCCTGCGCTGATTCCGTTAGACAATAGAAAAAAGAGACGGCAACGATTTTTGGCTAGTTAGTTAAAGTACCAACAGCATCCCTACTATCAATGTACCATAACGCTATCCAGAACAAATGTCGAATGTTCAAGTCCTTGAAACAATACTAAGATGCGATCTTTTCTAAACCAGTAGTGCCATCTGTCGCCAGTATCATGAGTTAAGAAGCGCCCTCTAGAAACGTCAGCTAAGGCAAAAGGTTGAGTTACATTCGGCTCAGGCGAGCGCGACTCGAGACCCTTCGGGCAGAACCCGGGGAACCCACAAGGAAGTGCCTTGCTTTGCTCAAAGAGGGAAGCACTGAGCTACAAAAAGTAAACTTAGTCGGCGAAATCAATAGCTTAGCACGTGCGTGACGTAAGCGTATAGCTGGATTATACATGGACCTTCAACTAAGGTCGTTTGTAGGGACGCAGTGAGATGTTTTGTTGACTTTCTGATAAGACTTGCCAATCAAAGTGATGATAACTGTACAACTAGATTACGGCTATCGCTGAATCACATAACTGCATTCTAATTAAAAATGCATTTGGTTGTATCTCCAGCTAGATCGTTTACTCTGCAGGAACATATCCAATCCACACTTGAGCTGAATTTGAGATAAGTACAAAGAAAAATTGCAAATTGTACCTTTTATCAGACCTGTAAATTTCATAACGATCTGACAATTTTTACCTAACAAAGTGGATAATCGACAAAAATACCTTCCAAGTAATACAATACCTACAAAAAACCCACAAACACAAGTTTTCTAATACACGAAAAGGAACCAAGCCTCATGGTTCGTAAAAAACTGAAAAATATAGGTACATAGTTTTTACGTGATACGTTCACGTTGTTGATGAAAGCATCGAAGATGATAAATGATTGATAAAAGGGTTTTCAGGTATACTTATTAAGAAGTGAAAGATGACGTAAAATTAAAATAACATTAGGGTTCATACGATTATTATTATAAAATAATAAAGTCACAATAAAGTGCATTAAAGTAATAAGGAACTAACCCACATTTAATGTTTCTTGCAATAAGGAACCATTCAGTTTTTACAACAAAAAACTAAAAATGTAAAAGCTGTTATTCAAAATTAAATTAGAACCAGTATCTTTTGAACAATATTGAAAACATATAATACCTACATAGTAAAAAATTTACTAATAAATTTTTCAAATAACTAATCATTTATTTCAGTTCAGACCATAGAAAAGTTACAGATCTAATTTAACTTATGCTACAGTCCATAGTAATATACAATACAATACAAAAACACTTTAATATATACCTTAAAACCAACATACATATATTATTAAAAACTTCATTAATGACACGTTTTTCTATTAAACTTTTACACATAATCTGCATTATCTCAAAAAATATCATCATGTGGATTGGTTGCTTATTGCAGATCTAGATTCAATTGTGGTACATTACACTTGATACTTTCTTAGGTGACGGGGTACATTGAACGGAACAGACCGTTGTTAATGATTATGAATGATGCTATGCTACCCTTGCAGACAGAGCGTGACGGACTCGTGTGGCTGCGGACGGTAAAAATGAGCGAGCATTTGCCCGTGACCTTCGTTTTAACAAAAGTATTTTTAGGCAAAATTTGAATTATTACAGCCTAATTCAAATTTTGCCTAAAAATACTTTTGTTAAAACGAAGGTCACGGGCGAAATGCCCATGTTGTAGGCCATGTTGTAGGCCACTCGAGTTTGGACCTCACCTTCAAACTCCAATATAATGCATGCTGCATAAGTTTGGTTGATGAGTGAATAAAAATATAGTTTAAAATTTAAATAAGAAGATATGCCAACTAAACGGACGACACAACGCTGCCCACTCGAGTTTGGACCTCACCTTCAAACTCCAATATAATGCATGCTGCATAAGTTTGGTTGATGAGTGAATAAAAATATAGTCTAAAATTTAAATAAGAAGATATGCCAACTAAACGGACGACACAACGCTACCCACTCGAGTTTGGACCTCACCTTCAAACTCCAATATAATGCATGCTGCATAAGTTTGGTTGATGAGTGAATAAAAATATAGTTTAAAATTTAAATAAGAAGATATGCCAACTAAACGGACGACACAACGCTACTAACTTTTTTACGAAGTTTTGCACTTCATCATCATCATTGTCAGCATCTATTACTCCAGTAATGGATATATGCCTACCCTAATATTCTCCATTTTCCTCTGTCTCTGGTTTCACGGCTCCACTGTCGGCCAGCTACAGATTTTATGTCATCGGACCATCGTGCTTTGGGTCTCCCTGATTAACTGCTTCCTACGCGAGGTCTCCACTTCGTCAGTTCTCGGCCCCATCTGTCATCTGAGCATCGCATGAGGTGTTCCGCCCATTGCCATTTCAGTTGGGGCTGGGACATAGATATTGTTATGCACAAAATTAAAATTAACCGAAAACCCAATTCTGCTTGCTCTTCCCAATATGTAGAGCCTGTTATTCTACAGAATAGAGGCCGTTATAATTTTTTCATAGTGCTTTAAAAAATCTTAGTTATTTATGCCCATTGAGAATGATAGGTAAGATCTACATAGATAAGAGAACTTGAGTGTTTGTAGTAGAGAGTATTTAAATGATCAACGCCATAGAAAATTCACGTCGATAGTCGCATTCGCTGTCATCAGCGTATGCGAGAAGGACGTAAAAACCCCAAAAGCATTCATAAAACCCATCTAATAAAATAAATGTCAATCTATTTACTATACATTCCCACAACGTAAAATACCTAGTTCCTACGCAACGCGACAATCTCACGTTACATAAGATCGCACATAACACCACGTCTCTACCTATCAACCGTACGTGGTTACCCTGACATGGATTGTTGAATTGAATCAACAAGGAGATCCCATATGTGGCATCCCTTAGTCTCATAAAACAGATAATAGAAATATAAATATAATACGGCATAAAATAAAACGAATTATAGCCGAATATCTAAATATTAATGGACGATAAAAATTAAGTGAAGAGAAAGCCAATAACACCTTATTTCCTATTTGATAATGATTATAAAGCATAAAATAAAATTCAATTTGTCTAAGTGCATAACTTATGTGCTTATATTGTTAGCCAATATAAATAAAGTTATTGAAAGCTGAAATCTGATCTTCAGCAATCTATCCCTAAAGTATATGTCGCTATTAGTTTTTATAGCTCTATTGAGTATGATCATCAACATGAATGATAGTTTATTTTTTACAAAACAGAGATAATTTTTATACTTATTCATAAAAAACACCCGGAAAAATATGCTGCAGGTCGTACGAACAGAGGCGAGAATTGAACCAGCAAACTCCAGCGTCGCAGGCAGAACTTAGTCCATTACGCTACAGAGGTGTAGTCTTCTTCATTATGGGCATACTACATAGATAAATAAATATGTCAGCAACTTTAACATTCTCAAATAACTGAGTTGAAAACGATGGTTCTTATTGTATCAAAGAACGGGCATAGCCTGGATTCCATACATGCTCAGTTGGCTTCTTTATAGCTTACTAAGAATTTTATCTTCTCAAACTTGTATGTTCATTCCATAAGGCTGGCACACGTAAGTATTCAAGTACGTAGTAACGATAACGCCGTAAGGTCAAGTGAAAAATCAAACGCCTTCGAAGGCTGTTTAACATTCCAAAGTTATTAATAAATGCTAAGAGTAGAACTTAAGTCATGGCACAGGAATTGCGGAACAAATCTTAAGGCATGTTTTATAAATTACAAGTAACATCATCAAGCAAATGTCGTATATTAAGTAAAGTATAATGGGAAATATAACTTTAATTGGAAACAGCATGAATATGAAAAAATAAAATCATTTTTTTTTAATTTAAACCAACGCCAAATTTCTTAGAAAAACTTTAAAAAAATCAGTGTAAATTTATGCATTGTTCTTTCAGTTTTTCGGGACAAATAATAATTCGTTGGAATTAAAACTTTGTTGTAGGAGTAACTCGGGATAATCCTATTTAAATTATAAAGCCGAAAGTTATGAAGTAATTTTTTAAATACTTAATAATAATATATCATTTTGTTACCTAAGATCACTAAAACTACTAAACGGATAAAGACGAAATTTGTCATTTGAGAGAAAACGAAATAAATAATCTAGTGTTGATAATAATCATAATAAACTATATGAACTATAACTAACTAACTAACTATATGAATCCAGTAAAGGTTGTACGTTCAGACTATACGCAAGGAAAGCATTTAGACATGCTTTCCTTGCGTATAGTCTCGTGACGTCACGTGTAACTTTTACCATTTTTTTATTTCAGAAACTTACTTTTCCTGAAAATCTATTTGTTGTTGCACAACAATTTTTTTCAGTACTTATAGTAGCAGCCACTTTTAAAAGTTTTTCGAACAACTTGAAATGCCTTAGTGATGACTTAGCCTCATATTTGGTTGGTCCTCAAAGTTACAGTCTGATATCCATAAATCACGATATATCTCGATTCAACATACATCCGCAATAAGTGACTGCAGGTCGCTAATAATACTATAATAGTTAAGTAAGTAATAGTACTAATAATATTATTAGGTTTAGCTTTTTATTTATTCCCCTTAATTAGTATTTCTTTGTTGGATACAATTATCATGTAAAGTGTTCGACCACTATGTGACATAGAACATGCGTGACTTTTACTGATAACCAAAGTAGCTATATTCCATTAGTTCTTGTGAAACCCGAACTCATAAAACACCAATACCACTGAGTGTCCATCATGTGGTCGGAATGCGACCACGTGGATGAGTAATCTAACAATTCAGTGCTTTTCTACTGCCCGTTCTGAGGTTGGCATTGCACACATAACTAGATGCTGCAATATCGCCGATTTAGATGGAACAAATAATGGACCTGAAAGTCATTACGACTTAAAATAACCTTTAAGAGAAAAAAAGCTCTACTGGTAAAGGTCATACATTGTATTTTTTATTTAGAGTAAGATTTTTTCAGGGTCTCTAGAAGTCTGAAACAGTGAGAGTAATCGAAATGTCACGTTAGGAGTAACGAGCTCGATTTTGAAATAGATTTTTAAAAAAGTTTTGCAATTAAAAAAGTCCAAGAATCTTTTTAGATTTTCTGGAAAGGTGAGTTTTTTTTTAAATTGGATTCTTTGTTCCTTATTACATGAATAAATGAATGACGACTATGTCCTTAGTTATTGAAACCCCTACAATTTATCAGGGAATCGGTTGTACTTATAACGCGAGGATGTACAGCGATCTCTCAGACTATCGTATTTTGTGTGAGGGTGTGAGTACCTAGTCTGTAGTGGTAATCATTGCTAAGGAATGCGGGGTTCGGTTTAACTCCCGCCGCTGGAACAGGTCCAGATTATGATGGGTGAAAAGCGCTACCTGGTAAATGAGTTTGCTAGGCAGCGTCATTATTTTTAATTGAAAGTCAGAGGGGAAGTTACAGGGAAAAATACACATCGCATATACTCCAACTTCCCATTGATACCGACAATAACATGTTTTTTATGAATATTTAATGTTTCTATTCGCACCGTGAAGGTAAAGTTTCTAGCTGCATTCCAGTGCGCTACGCACTAAAAATCATCGGCGCTCGTTACACTGTTATATCACTGAAACAATACGCTGCGGCCCGAATAGCTGGAATAGTTGCACTCTCGCTTCGCTGCCAACGAAATGGAATCCGTTGGCCATTAGAAATCCTACTGTATATGATGACTTCATTGAATGCCTTCGAAGCGTGCTACCCCACCGCAGATAAAAAAAAACAACTACGATAGAGGTTTCATTGTTGCACAGCACAGATCACGCTGTCACCTCGATTTGGAATGCAGCTTTCTTTATTATTATTTTAAACACTGTGATCGCATTCCACGGCAATGGTACTATATTATTTCAGATATTTTAGCACGAATATGTTATTCACGAATGCTATAATTTATAACTGACCTAAATTCCAAAATTTACGATTCTGAAAATAATATTTAGCAAATGATGACAATGGCGATCGACTATTTGTCAGTACAACTCAGTATGAGCGCTGCTAACTGTAGTCCGCAACGCAACCTACATTCAGCATTCTTTTCGAAACCGTAACACACCGCCTCTGCGTTCCGGATATACATACGCGTATACACGTGCAAGCAACATTCACTCCAATATCATTTGCAATAAAAACGATTTCGATTCGATGCAATTGATAGAATAGAATGCCAAGAATTGCATTTCTAGAGAGCTGCAGAACGACTACGTTCTACCTAGTGAATGAATGATATGATAAATTGAAAACAACGACCAGGTTTTCTGTCGTTAATGTCTATGCATGGGTATTTGATAGCGGAAATGAAATCAGCGATAGATATCCACTTTTTCTCGGAATAACCACTTCTGACGTCTGTCGCATGATATCGTACAATATCCGTAGAGCTGGTATATTTTATGAAATGCTTAAAAAAATAGATTTGTCGCGCCACAAAGGGACTATGCCCAGCAGTGGGTTGAGATTGGGAAGGCTTGACTGTGATGTGGACAATATAGCGATCCAAAAACAAAGTATTATCCTTAGCGTAATGGGCTCTGAGTGGTTGACGATGGTATTGATCGAGACGTCCTGTTTTTGCATGGGATTTGCGTCCTTGTCAGCACGATAAAGACGCTAAATCAAAACCCGCAAAAAGGAGACGTAAGGATCACGTTTCGATAGGTACTATCGTCAATCTGACTCAGGGCTCTGGACTTGGTTTTCGTCATTCAATGCGAATTCACTAAAATATTCCTTTCAAGTTGTTCCAAGTGCATACCAGTTGGTTTAGTGCTTATGAGTAGGCAGCGCAAATATGTTAAACAAAATTTCTTTGCAAGAATTTAAACGTGCAACAGAGTAGATGTAACTCGATATAAAAACTATTGTGCTTTAGTCGGTCAGTGCAGAACACGGGACGGTCAAATTCCTGAACGCTTTCTCTGGCGTCTCGTTCGTTGGGCATGGCGGAGGCAAGTGGGCGCTGGCCGGCCGGCCCTCATCTCCGAATGTCTCTGAAGCTATGTTCTACGAACACGAGCGCGTAACGAAAGTGAGCGCGAGCCGCGTGCGCTGCCGTCCAGTTGCATAATTACTCGCGATACGATTGTTTGTAAACATTCAATAAACACACCGCTAATATATAAATTGCGTGATCGAATTTTGATTAGGCATATAAATCGACAAAAAGCGACAGCAAGAATTTAAATTTCACAATTTTTTGTCGTGACATTCTTTAGGTGCACGTTAATGATCTCGTTCGATAATATCTTTATTGACCGCATATTTTTAAATGGGCGTTGAAATTATTCGAGGTAGATAAAAACTACGACGTACAGCCTGTAATTACTGATTCAGTTTGGTCTAAAAACGTGTGTCGTTCAATACCCGCGTGGTATGCGAATTGGTAATGCTGATGTAGGGTGGTCCTTCAAGCCGGATGGACGACGACGGTTATAGTGGGTCGGCGAAATTTGCTGGGACGCGTTTCACGACGCTGCTAGACGATCTCGCAGCTGCTCTCAGCAAGCTCTGCTTTCTCATCCATGTTTAACTCCATTGTCGAGTTATTGTTAAAGAGAAAGGCTAGATTTCATTTATTGCATTGATGTGTTACAATTTCCATTACCGTGAAAACGACAATATAACCCATGCGTGTCACTTATGTTAGGCAGTGCTGAGTCGCCATACTCTAATTGAGAAATCTTCATTAGGTTAGGGTTAGGTTAGGGGTACAGTACAGCTAAACATTATCTATTATTTCGTCCATGAGATAAGATACTATAAGGTGACCATAAGGTTATCAGGGGGAGGCCTGCGTCCAGCAGTGGACCATAAAAGGAGGAAGAAACATTAGGTAGTTACACCGACAAACCGTTGGTTGATTATGAATACATACAGCTGCATTATGGAAGACATAACCAAGTTTTGCTTACATTAACAACATCTGTGAATCTGGATTCACAAAACCCGGACAACTTCGGTCAACCGCTTTTGCTAAATGCGAATGTGACGCTCGAATTCCGACTAGCAAGAGGAACCAAGGTGATCATCAAAGATGCCTTTATACCAATTGTTTCAAATAGAACAAAAGAGCTTTGTACAACATTGATCAACTCAACCGCTACAAACGGTTCGCTAGTCCGGTTGGGTGATAGTTTGCCAAAAGATTATTAAAATCAAATCATCGTTTCATTTTTTTGGCTGCATACATACGGAGGTAAAGGATGTCACATGCCAAAAAGTATTATCACTATGAATTTTGAATATCATGTAAAATTAAGGAAAAGCATACGAACGACAATCTAGTATAGAACCAAACAATGTCAGTTGGTTCAGGAATGCGACCCGCCTACAAGGCCGCGCGCCATCTCTCTATACGTAGCCGATATTATTCTCTTGCCATATTAATAGCTACAATGAATTCTTTAAACACTGATTAAACAATAATAGCTGAGTTTTTTAATGTCCTTGTTTTTATACCACATTCTTGTGTGAGCCGAATCCGCATCAATAACATGATAAAAATATTTGTGTCTTTTTGGAATGTAAACATAGTAAATCACATTGTAGACCTAGCTGTTTATGTTTAAACTGCAAATAATACGAAATAGCTGTCAAGTAGATTTTTTTTAATACAACCTTATTAACGAATTTGTAGCCTTTTGGTAGTATACGATAAGCAAAACTATCACAAAACTTGGATGACCAGTAGCTCACATCGTTGGGTTCTCTCAACTATGCTACAACCTTTCAGTGTTCTGGCATATTACATACACATGTGGGTGAACACGAGTCATGATCATGATAATGCGAAGACGAAACGTTGAAAATCTTAAAGATTCTTTCAACAGAATTACAATGTATGTAAAAAAATACTATCAGATTTAAAGTCTCTTTAAAATACTACAGTAACAGGTGAAACCGGGTCAGATTTCTACAATGCTCGGTATTATGATCTGAAATCGTAAACGCTAAGACATGCAATAACTTACCAAAGCCATCTGAATCGCTTGCGGGGTAAGCGGGGCAGGGTTGAACCATGGTCGCTGCGCGAGACAGAACGTCCAATGGTGATTCCACCTTCTCCATTGTCACCTGGCGGATGAAGAATGTCAATCAGCATTATGGTGAGACAAATATGCGTTATCTTAGATCTCATTACAGAGGTGACCATATCAGGCGTGCTTTATCGAGGTCCAAAAGTAAGACGTAGTACCTATATAAAAAATAAACAGACATTTTACTGGAAATTTTCATACAACCTCAAAGTACGCAGAGCTTTTGTTATCGTACCAGAAATCTTATAGTTTTTTGTTACGATAACAAAAGCAAGTGTGGATTAGTATCCACACTTATTTTCTACATTCAAAAGTAACTCTATCTGTCTGGTCTGAAATAAATAATAATAATTATTTTTATTATTATTAGGCCTAAACGGCTAAGTGGATCTTATCGTTTGGCAGGGAGGTAAAATGTATCCCGGGATTGACAGACTTTTTGAAAAGCGCATGTGAAGCCGTGGGCAGCAGTTAGTATACACGTATATAACTACACATTAATACAAATGCTTACGTGCAATGGCAAACCTAACAAAATAACTCTTTATGAATATATTTCTTTATAAAACCTGAGAACTGTGTATGAAATAACGCTGAAACTATCTGGGTTAATGAATTTCGGGTGCGTCATTGTTTTGTATTCGACTAGGTTTGTATTTGTAATGGTCGAATCAATTAGCATTATTTGTTATGCATTTGCCTCGGTATGATGCACTAGAATCTAGAATTGAGACCAATTATGATGCACACTGCGGAATCATAAAATTCTTTGGTCCTTACGACGACGTTTAGACTGAATTATTAGGTACCTAGTGATTTTGAAATGAATTTCCCATCGTTACTTGTTTTGCATATAGTCGTAAATTTTCGACTCCGACTCTCCGTGGTCTAGACACAATAATGTTCGTAACCGAGGAAAAAACTCATGCAAATATTTAGGTAGGAGAACATCGGAACCTGCCCAAGAATTCAAGGAATCCATGTCTGGTTTCCCGAAAATATTCGCGTTCGGTGTGAAAATATCGCAGACTAAAAGTCATGCTAAATACCAAAGCGGCGGAAATTCCTCGCGATTACGACTAGACGCTGGACAGACGTGCGCCAAGTTGTACGAACACCACGTAAATAAGTGAGGAGTCAGATGATCAAACAAAGAGTTGTGAAACGTGGCAATCGGCCGCATACCTCTTCCCGGGAACTCAGCCAATGCCCCACTGAGTCCGCGACCACGCCAGACAATATGCAAAAATATGACACTGATTTTATCCAACGAAACTGTGTGTCTTATCAGTGCTCGTATTCAAGTGAGCACATAAATTTATTATTGAGAGTTGCACAAAAAATCTCTTTATCACTTTTTCTTGCGGTTTTAGGTATAACGTCGTGAAAAATTGAAAAAAAATAGTAGACAGTACCGATCGGTTCAAATCTTTGGGCAGGAACATTAATACGATAAAGTACTAATAGGTGCAGATGATGTAGGTACAGTATCTAGCCGTTCGGTAACAAGAGTTGAATTTAAGCACAATTTAAAACTATTTTGACCTCATTCGCTGATATGTTTTCCTGTTGCATGTCCAACGTGAACAGTTCAAATTATGTACCTACTTACATATGTATGACGTTCCAGACAAAATTTGCAATATTTATCGATCGATAGCACTGCCTGGAGCACTATTATGGATACTGAGAAAACTTAACTAAACCTTATGTTAGTCAATCTAATGAGTAAGTTCCTAATGTCACCTTTACTTGATTTACCATTTCCAAAAGCAAGCATGGTTTAAAAACGTTGCATAATAAATTATTATGTTAATGGCAGATCAGAGATTCTTATTTTGTGATTTAAAACTCAAACAATGTCAGATAATGTAATTTCTGATCTACTCGATTCAGATGTATTAATCCAATCCAAACAAAATCTCGAGCTTCGCCAACAAAAACATTTAAGTATCTGTTTATTACCCCACATACCTTGTGATTTCTGCAAAGATAATCGTAATAATTGGTGTCACAAAAAATGTGATAAAGCGATTATCGCATTCCATTCATAAAGAAAATAACTCTTGTGAAGTTAGGTACCTATCTAAATGATTATAAATAATGGACGTGAAATCAAAATTCCTGATGAAGAACTATAACGACTTTACTTTTAAAAGTCACACGAGACCCGTGTTTATTCACACGCGAGGCCCAGAGGTGTAGAAAAAGGAAAGAGCAAACAAAAGAGCCGAATGTCGAGAAAGATGACCGATTTAATGATGAAGAATTTGGTACAATAACCACAATTGAATTTTTGTTGCTGGAGGCGGAGTCACGTCCAGAGCGCGGTGGTATGCAGGCCTCTGTACATTCGACACAAAGTCGGGTCGTCACGAGATCGTTCAACTGAACACAGGGAGTCTTAATGGTATGACACGTAAATTCCAGTTGGAATTTGAGTGAGGAATCGAAGCGGATGTTTGACGAGCAGTGTGAAATTTCTACTGTATTAGTAAGTAAATCAGAGCAACTATGTCGACACATAACAGGCATAACTTTTTGTGAAATCATAGGCTTCTATGACAAGAAAACAACAGTGTTAACTGTGAACAATGTGGAATTGAGAAATCAAATTTGTTATTGGCTTAGGTGAATTGTCACAGGTTGCAGGGGAAATTCGGCATTTTTCTTTTTATTATTTTTTTCGTTCTACATATTCTAGCTAGCAGGAAAGTAGGTTTGCGACCATTGTGAACTATTTCCTAATAAGTAGTTTTTGCCTGCTGCTTCGCTCGAGTTGTCTAGGGTTATTTCTATCCCATGGGAACTGATTTATGGTATAATGTTTTCTTCGAGGCTTAGAACTACCTGTAGACAAAACTTCACCGCCCGATCCGTTCACTAGTTTTGGCTTGAAAAGGCATATAATAATATTATAAATAGGAAAGATTTTATTGTATTTTTTTTACTTAATTGAATAGGCACCGAAACTACTGGGTCGCTTTGAAAAATTCTCCTACATAATCCGTAACGAAGTGACGAACATAGACTAAAGAAAATACCCGGGCGAAGCCGCGGCGGGCGACTAGTTAAAAATTATAGTGTGACGAGTCCATGCTAAAACGCTAAAACTAACTTCGTTTCATTTTCGTTGCTGTGTATTGTATTGACATAAGGTTGAGATTGATACAGAGATTATAGATGATATAGATGATTACAGAGTAATGTAATTCTTTTTATGTAAATAGAGCTCAAAAATGTCTCAAAACAACAATTGTTTCTTAGTTTATTTTTGCATGGGTTCATTCATAGCAATGCGCTCACTATATGGTTTATTAAATAAGTAAGTACAAGTAGGTTAATGCAGAAAATACAGAACAAACTGAAAAAATATCCCGCGCAAACGGTGACAATCAGCTTTAATTCACACCTAGGTAATACTTATATTATCAAACAAAGCTTTTATTATAAAAACAAATGATTTATAACAACATTAGCTGCCCATCTATGAAAGTTGCTCGGAATGAAATTAAGAGCATTGATGGCGCGCGTTCAATTGATAGGTGTGTTTTACGAATTTTAGTATTGAGTAAGTGTAGACCAAGCAATATTGATTTATGGCAGTCACGAATTGTTATCACCTGGTAGAGATAGGCGGTAACCTAGCAGTTAGTTTCACAACGCAAACCACATGGTGGTACCGAACCTTGACATTCCTTGCGTTAAAAATAATGCTCTATTTCAGTACTGGCAAAACTTAAATTCAGTTGTAGTTGCTGGTGATAAGGTTGTTTTTGGCAGATGTCAGTGTTGCCCGCATTTAGGGTGCGGGTTCTTTTACGACGGTCGCCACCCCTGCTGTGCTCCTGCGCACGTGGCTACGAGGGGACGAGAGAATAAGCAGATGTTTCCCTTAAAACTTGTAGGGTTGCCGAATCCTATTCAACGCAACAATGCTTCCCATCATAATTATTATTCCTCACTCTTTATAAACTGGGTTTCCTATTTTGATATTTGTATATTGAAGCCATTTTAGGAAGGACTTTGTCGACGACCTCTGTGGCGCGGTGGGCGAAGGTCTGCCTGCGACGCAGGAGGTTGCGGGTTCGATTCCCGCCTCAGGACAAATGTGTGTACGATCTGCAGACATTTGTTCAGGGTGTTTTTTATGTATAATAAAAAATATCTAACTATGTATTGTATTATAATATTATGTATATCAGTTATCTAGTACCCATAACACAAGCTCTGCTTAGCTTGGGGCTAGATAATGCTGTGTAAATTGTCCAGCATTATTTATTTATTTATAGTTGTCTTGTGTATAAAATGCGGTTATATTCTCAGGAGTTATCTAAAAGGAAGTAAGCTAAAATAAACCTACACTACGCAAATAATTTCATGGTATTTCAGGGTGAGGCTTATCAGTGTTCGCAAAAGACTCAGACTCGACTTTTATGGGGAACATTGGAATGATTACTGGTTTCGGTTGGCTGCGCACACAACGTCATATTATTGAAATGCGGAAGTATTTACATATAAGAGGTCCTCTAGGTATTAAGCAAACTATTAAAGACACTGATAGTTTCACTGATAAACTAAATTCATGCCGGCAAAGATAACCAAACAAGCAAATGGAATTCAGGGCAATTTGATGCTCGTGGTAATTGAACTAGGAATGTGTCTGAGTATCGGGTAAAAAGGTTAAACGCAGCATCGCCAAGAGCAAACCAGTAGCGAACTGAATAAGAAACGTGACAACTGACAAGATAATCGAAAGGAATTTCGAATATCGAATTCGGGACGGGAGTCTAAGCCTGAGGCAAAGAGTTCAATCAAAGTAGCTTGAATACATCGACAGGATCCACGGGGTCACGCGTATTGGCTAATCGTTAGGTACCTACCAGGTTTTATCGCGTTATCGCATTGGGCACATTGGGCATTCAAAACGTCGTATGTGCGCTGGCCGTAGTAGGTATTGGGTAATCTGTGATACGGTCACATTCCTCTCTATTATGTTCGCGAGATTCCTCTGCCTTGGCTGGCGTAGCGGCGAAATTTTTTGCGTCTCGCACTCTCAAATCAAACCGGTAACAACTCATTACATTGAAGTACCTACATATTTGTACACAGTACCAAATAGCTACAAGTCAATGGCTTGCGTGGTTGTTTAGGCAATAAACGATGACTTTAAAAGGTTTGTGTGTAAGCATTAAAAGGACAAAATCATTGATGTTTTTAGTATTTTGTTGGCAACTTTTATGTTAAACAATACTCTAGGTATGCATAATTATAATTAATTATGTTAAGTACCTATCAGTACTAATAATTTAATATGTATTAAGTTAGTAAAAATATTTTTTAGGAAATATATCAATATAATCTATGCATGCTACAAAATCTACTATCAAATATATAAATCTTAAACTAGATTTTTTTTAAATTGATACCCACCCAACATAAATACTATGTAATTATAGGTAGGTACTTACGGAATGTATGTTTTTCTCACGATAGTTCCACAATGCGACGCGATAAGTATTTATTTCTCACAGTTTAATTAGCTTCAGAATAACAAATGTTAAATAATTAATAATATCCACGAGTAAACTTAAGTTCTATACAACTGAAACCTTCTTAACAGCGTTACTAAACCGGCAAACAGCGAAAAATCAATAGACAACTCAGTCCGATTCGCAAAAAACTTACAATCGTCAGAACAACACAACACGCTACTGAATGGAAGAACGCAAAAAATGTACTGAGTTCTACAATTTATTATCCATTGTTCAAAGCGCACTGATGTTTTTATTTGTTGTTATTTTATAAAATCCAACTATCGCGCCACGACTCTGTTGACGAAATAGTCGCGTTTGACATTTGAGCCGAGCCCACAGCTATCGGAATGCGCGGAATGTCAAATATTTTCAGTGCTGCCATCTATGCAGCGGAATGTTAATACGGACAGAGGAGTGCAGCGATATCATGTCGTAACACTTTATCAACGCACTGGCTGATATTGGGATGGTTTTTGTTTCGTAGTTATTTTCAAAAGTGGCAATAGCGTTTTTTTATGTATTAGTACGAATATGGTTTGGAAATGTTGAAATGAAAGTAGCGCGGTGTGTGTGCGAATGTAGGAATGTGAGCGGAGAGCTCGAGAGACGTCAGAGGCAGGGTTATCGACACACGGTGGATGGAGGCGAGTAGGGTCGACGAGCGTGGCGGTTTGCGTGCTTGGCAGGCCGTGGTTTCAGTTCGATGTCTACATGGATGGACTGAATTTACCAAAAATATTTATAAAATATGTGCTTACCTACTGCAAATTTAACGTTATATATATATATGTACTATATTTATATAGTATATTTATATAAGTACTTAAATACGTTAAGTATATAAAAAAATCTATATAACATATATATTTTGTTTCCTAAAGTTTCTAAAAATAATAAAAAAACAACAAAAATACATGCATGCTGCATTATTAAATGTAGCACATTTAAGATTTTATTATACTTAGGTAGGTATATAATATAGAGATTATTTTTCAATAAGTATTTTCTTTTTTTCTTTCGTTTATTATCTTTTTTAGGTACCTACTTATTTTAAATGGGGAAGGGAATGTGCTCCTTGCATCAGCATTTGATAGGTAGGGAATGCAGGATAGGTTTATTATTAGAAAAACGCAGTATAGTGACATAATTTCAATTTTATTCTATTACAACACCTCAGAAACAAAGTTTTCATAAACAGAAACCAAGCGACATCCACTATAGCAGTTTTCTCGTAAATATTAGTATTTTTCAAAACATAATCCGGCATTTACGGTGACCTTGAACTAAACTAATTTCAGTGATAAGTACTTACAATGCAAACTTTGAATAAAATTCGTGAACTCGTCAACATATTTTCTTATCACAAGTTTACCAAGCTTTTTTTAGTTTTTAATTTCAAAATTTTTGATTTTTTTTATACTTTATTTTACTAACACAAAACAAAACAAAGATTTTTGTATTACTTAATAAATTTTTAATTAAGTAAAATTGATCATTTATATTTTGTTTAAGATGTTACATTAAATAGATTAAGCTAGACAATTCACACAGAATCAACTAGCTCGTATCTTTATACAATAATTTAGTTGACTGAAAAAAAGAGCAAATTTTCCTTTGATAAGCTTGTCATTAGAAAATTTACTACACCTATAAATTTACTTCTCTTTCATAAAGTTCTTTCTAGATATAATTTACAAACATCTCACTTGTGGTACAGCGGTGCCTAGGACAATCACCTATATTTACTAATATTTTACTTTACGTATAACATTAATATAAAGTTGGTTCCTGTTTTCGTATAGGTAAGGTTTTTAAAATAGGTAAGTAAGTACATTTTATACAAAAATAAATAGATTTTATGGGAAAAGTAGGTAAATAAAATAATTATTTAGCTTGAAGCAAATTAGATGGACCAGATACAAAATTTATTAACATTTAACAAATAAAGTCGACTCAAAGTAATCATTGAATATTAAAACAATTTCCGGAGAAAGCTATGCTTTTTGCAAATGATAATATTATAATTTAAGGAGGATTGTATCCACGCATCAAAATAAATTATAAATGCTGCCAGGTCAGCCGCTGAATATAAAATGTAATAAGGAAATAATAAATATATTCAACAAGGAACAGTGCTGTACGAGTATCTATACATGCTATCACTTATTTAGTTTATGCCTATTATAATCTTATATAATTATTTTGATAACAATAATAATATAATATTAATAAATATTATTAAAACTTTAGGGGACGGCTTAACGTGTCAACCAAAATTACAAAAAGGGTATGTTTAATTGTTTAACGTGATGAATAAGTATAAAAAATATATACTGTGCGTGCATTTAATAGTTTGAGGAAACGAGATATTTTAGTAGCTAATAGAAAACTTAAATTATGATGGCGAAGTATAAACCAACAAATCAAATAACGTCATATCAAAATTATGTCTAAAGTGACACGATACAGACATGAAATATTATTCTATCATTCATTATAGAATTGGCATTTGTTTTATATTTCATTTATTATTTTCAGTTTAATATAATCAGTCACCCTGGAAGCTCTGTCCGTGGGGATTTTACTTACTTTTATGTAACGCATTTATGGCACTTTTAAACGTGATTTAGAAAAACGTTGGGAATTAAATAAATTTATGAAATATACGAAACGGTGTTTATAACATCTACCTTACACTACATTACATTTTACTGATAAGAGTAACTATTCATATTTACTTTCGTCTACGGTTAAGAACATCGAAGCAACAGGGGTAAGCTACACACGAAACTTTACCACAACATTAAGCGTCGATATAAAATGAATTTAAGAAAGAAACTTGTACCCTATCTACTTTTAATTAACGCGCATAAGATCTAATCGCAATTTACTTACATAAGGTCTAGCTAAACGTTTATTAACTATTTAAATTAAACCATATAATAAATATGTTTTAAAAATAAATTTTTGCCAAAGGTTAGGTTAGTTAGGTACATATATTAATGGAAGAAAAAATATATTTAACTAATAGAAGAAAAATGTAAATAGCTTGATATCTCATTTAATTGAGTAACTACTCATTGTCATTACTACTAAAATACTCTATATTTTGCATATTATTGGTTTGATACCTACAGATTTTTACACAAATACTTAGTTATTGTGTCTATAAAGTGTGTCCAAGTAAGTTATCTAATGTTTAAGCTATCGTTCAATCTCAATAAATGCGAACATGGTTGGAAATAATAAATTAAAGCATGCTAAAAATAATTTTGACGTTGACATACCTACTATTAGTTTTTTCAATGCTGATACAATTTTCGGCAATCCATCAAAAGCTTCATAAATAGTTTAGTAATATTATTTTAAGAATAAACATCTGTGCCAATGCTAAATATACATACTTCATATCATGTGTTTCTTCATTGTTTTTGCTATTACATATTTATAAAAGGGTAAATAAAGGTTGTAACATTACCTTTTTAATAAATATAAACAAACCAATCTGTCCGTTGTTAATAAATATTCTACTTATATTGTAAAAGTAATTATAATTAAAGATAAATTTATATTACAATGTAAAAAAATGATATGTCACCGACCATACTGTGTATAGGTTATAAATGGACTTTTATTAAGTATTTTCTGAACTGGGATAGTATATCGTAGGTAAAATTACGAGAATCAATAATTTTTGTATTATCATGTCTGTGAGCCGGATTTTTGTCCAATCTCGTAAAATCCACTTGTTTTAAACAGCTTTATCCCAATAAAGAAAACATTTTATACACATGTATATAATTACAATATATAAACAGGTATAATATGTATATATTTCTAACATATAATAAACCTATAAACCGCGCAATAAGTATAAATCTTCATAAATATTTAAATGTGGAAGGAACGTAAAGTTACATAAAAGCAATATAGGCCGCAATTTCAACTAATAACCTACCAAATATAATAGAATATTTTTTTCGTTTTTCGATCAAAACAAAATAAACATTTCGTATTCCGCCAGCGAATACAATTCAAAACAAATAAAAAATAGCGCTCCAAACGCATCTAATCGCGCCCCGTTGAAAATAATTACATTCTTATTTTTAAGTGTTACGACATCTATCCCATGCCAAAATTAGGCTCAATCTCCAAATTCACCATAATTGGTACAACCACCCTTGCGTAAAAAGTACGCTTACAAAAACATTTGTTTAAAGAACATCAATGGGCGGTCGCGAGACAAAGGTGGTCTGTCAGACTCATCTAAAGCCACGCCCGCACACGGCGTCATTTTCAAAGGCCTCGTAGACGAAGACGCTCCACATCGGCGGCATTGCGATCGCCTAACGCTTAAGGGACGACTCCACCACCACGTCCCATCCTCATAGTTAGAATTACCCTTCTCATAACCGGAATCGAGCGCGGAAAGCTCCTCGTACCTATCGTATTGTAAATCTTTACATCGTTCATTATAATATCTAGAATCTTTATCATACCCTGCACACGCACTTGCCGTATCTTTATAACTACCCTTGTCGAAGACCGTGGAATCATAATACTCTCTTTCGTATCTAGAATGGTGTTTATCGTACCGTTGGTAACTCCTATCGTAGTCGTGGTTCCATCGGTCCTGACTTTTATCTGTGGATCCCTCAGCCTCGTACGGAGGGTCGAAATCTGGTGATAGGTACCTTTGCTTGGCCCATACTTTTTCTGACCAGGTAGAGTTTTCGCTGTCACAAGGCGTTACTGGCGCGCTGCGGATAGATTTTGGTACGTAGTTTTGGTATTCGTGTAATGGGGATCCACGTTTCTGGAAAGAAGCGAAATGACAGTTATGAGCATCAGTAGGTATCAATACTTTTTTTTCGAGGGGGCAAGGGTTTGTCCATTAACCGCGTGAGGCTCGAAAGAGGAGGAAATCACTAAATATTACAAGGAACTAGAGTGGCGTGTGGAAATTTATCACGTGTATTTATTTTTAGGCCCGACATAGGTATTTTTTTACCACGGGGTGGAATTTAAAAAAAGCATTTTTATTCTGAGACAATATTCTGATACTTTGTTGTATTGACAAAAAATACACGTGATTTTGGGTAGGGGTGGATTGTCCAAAACCTAACCACGTATCACCATGGGGGAACACTTGACCTTGACAGGGCCAGTCGGTTGTCTCATGAGCTAGTTATCATATGCTTGTCTCTCAATCTATTATAGGAGATATTTCGGAGAATGCTCACAGGCAGTCCATTTTACCTGATTGCACCATCTCCCATCCACTCCAGGACAAGCAGACCCACAACGCATCACCACCCGTACTTGGTGGTCCACTCGCACTAAGTGGTTTTCCTCCACCTTCGTCATTCGTACCTCTGGGGTTTGGAACACGCTTTCTACTGCTGTTTTTCCGGTCAATTACAACCTGGGTTTTTTCAAGACGACAGTGAAAAACATCTTCACTTTCCACCAAGTGGGGTTACGGTCAAACGAAAGTTTATTGACTATAAAAAACCTAATTATCCTCATCATCATCAGCGTATAATAGATTGGTAGGTACTTACAAAGTCGAAGTAGGGTAGCTGGAAGCGTCACACCTCCTGTAGAAACTTGACCGGACAAACGCCTTGTCGGTTGTCTCCTGAGCGAATCATCACCATGCCGTCAACTTCATCACCGACTTGGATCACTATTTGATCGCGGAGAAGCATCAGGCCGTTGTCTCCATCTGAAACCTGAAAGGAAAGAAAACTAAATTAGGTATCTACTTTTGTTAAGTATATTTTAGAAAATTCATTGTACAAATATTTTGCTTAATTTATATTACAGTTTTGTTGTGTCTATTTTGGATGCCGAATAATTCGGTGAATTATGTTGAACTAATTTCAAGCCTAAGATCTCTATAAAATCTTTTCATACAATAAAGATATATAAGGTTATGATTTAAAAAAAACTAATTAAAAACGTACACATCGTCACTACGACGTTCGTTTGACCACAATAATGATTTCCATCAGGTGAGATTGTGGTTAAATGAAGGTCTGTCAATACTAATATCATAAATTTGAAAGTGTTGAAGAACTGTCCGTTTGTCTGTCAGTCCTTTTCTCGCCTAAACGGATCTCAATGAAATTTGGCAGGGAGGTTATAGTATCCCGGGGATGGACATAGGCCCATTTTTATTCCGTAGCAACGCGTGTAAACCAGCGGGGCAGAAGTTAGTCGACTGTAAAAAATCCAGAACCCCGACAAAGACAGAATTAAATTAGAACGGCAGAACCCATTTTCTTTAAACATAGCCGAGACCAATGAGATTTTTATAATATCATTGGCTGAGACACTAATCAAATCACCTTAAAAACACTAAACAGATTTCACCGTTATGTTACCCGAAATTCTAGGATACTGCAAAACTATTTCATCGAAGTTAGCCTGCCACACGCGAAAACAGCTTGGGGAAGTCAGTTTCAGAAAGTTTTATAAGTTTAGGCTCCGTTAACCCACTTCTCCCCTGCATATTATGCGTCACTTACAACACATTCTCTCGCGTCTCCCACTCTCTCCGGACTCCAACCCCTCGTCTCCCAAGCCAACCTAAACTGCACAACTGCGTGGTACACCCTGCTAGATAACAAACTAGACTCCGGTGAACATATCAAACAATCTTCATAATTTGATAGATCAGATATCTATAATTATTTTCCATTCGTTAACACTGTCAGAAAAGTAAACATATTTGAGGCGGATGCGGGTTGGATCGAGATATTTTTTTTGTAGTTTTGAATTTTATATTTGTTTCACAAGCATAAAACTGGCGGAAAAATAATTTTCCAGAAATAGTAAATTATTTTCTATGAACTCATGAAACCAACTTCGATTCACAGGTATTTTTGGAGCGTTTGGCCCTAATTTAGTTATAAGAGAACTAAATTTTGTACTGTAATTCACATTGGAGATAAAAAAAAATATCTTATAAGCCACTTTCATAGTTTTCTTGCAATTTTCACAACATTTTTATTTTAGCGTTTACGCCTTTCTAAAAAGGTATGCTTTATCCCGCTCCTACGAACTCGAAATCCTAATCCTATCCTATTCGCACAAATAGCTGTATCGGCTGTCTTTACCCAGTTTTGTGCTCACCTGCAAATTATGTGTGACTTGTAAGGGACGCTCTCCAGCCTGTAGCTTAGTGCAATACTTGGAAGGGAAGTAGCCAATCTTTCCAAGGCATTTGCCCTTCCACCAATCAGGGTCGGATGTATCGATCACGGTGACTTTGTATCCTGCCTTCAGGTCCAACTCGTCCGCGTGGCGAGATTTAAAGTTGTAGAGAATCACGTAAAGGTTTGTTGGGAGAAGGCGCGAATGTTTCTGGAAAGGCGAAATAAAGGTATGTTAGGTTGAGTTTTTAAAGTTTATTTTAGCTGGGTAAAAAAAAAAACAAAAAAAAAGTTTTTTTATTTTTTTTATTCTTCTTTTTTAATGGAACTTTGAGTCATTGGTATGACTATGTCAGTCCCGTATTTTAACAAATTATTATCTAACTTAAATCTAAAACTAGCCTAAATAATTTTAAAAACCGAAAAGAAGAATAAATAATATATATATATATATATATAATAAATAAATATTCTTTTTTGTGTATGTATATTACATTGGTAATTTGTTATTTTTATTTAATATAAGTAATTATGTTTTCCAATATTCTGTTTTGTTCTTGTTTATTTTATTTTTTGTACACCTCCTGCCTTTCTTATATTAATATAATTCATTCCATCCAAAGGTTGCCTGGAAGAGATTGCTTCTAAGCGATAAGGCCGCCCATTGTACTTGTCTCATGTAAATGTTTTTTGTAATGTTTTTTTTTTCTGGTGTACAATAAAGAATTTTTGTATTGTATTGTATAAATAAAGTTTTTTTTTCTTATATCTGGTAAGCGCGTCTATTTCTCATAATACCGTACACCAATGAGTATACAGCCGTTCACGATTGTATTTTATATTTGGCATATGCACGACTATGGTGTTCTTTAATTGAAGTGAATTTTTACTAACAAAATCGATTGTCAGAAAGAAAACAAAGCATTATAGGACATGACTATTTGATTGTCAGTCAAACTACCAAAAACAAAATCATTTCTAGGAATTTCTAGGATATTTCGAAACATTTCTAAGCTTTGGCTAGAGTCTAACTAAGACTACCTTCTTCGTGATTGGTCTAGCCGCTAGACCAATCACGAAGAAGCTAGTCTTAAAGACCTAGCGAGCGACTTTAATTTAACCAAGAGCAGTTAAGTGTAATGAGAATTACACCATTAAAACTGAATAAATACAAGTACTACCTACCACAGAATACACTTAGCACGTCGATGCAATGGACCTTAAATAACGAGCAGGCGACTAATTTACGATCAAACCTAACCAACGGCACGCGAAGCTGAAAAAATTTATCGGTGTAAAATTCAGAGCTTTATTTCGCTAGCTCGTCTTGAGCAATCAGCCGAAAGCTCACATAATTGAGGCGAAATTAAACGGTTGTGCCGTTAGACGTCAAGCGATTTTGCGACAAAGCCCAGACTTAGACGTTACTGGTAGTAGAAAATCGATGAAGACGAACACAACTGGCTTCTGTAGACAAAGTAAATTTTTAAGAAATCGAAAATCCTTGTCAGTTTTCTTAAAACCATTAGGTATAACAGAACGGTCGCCGAGGCACCGAATTTCGTTAAAGCTAAGAACACTCTGAAGTCATTTATCAAAAAAAGTAATTAGGAAATCGCTTTGAGCTAGGAGTGAGCGAGGAGAGATCACAGACTAGGTAATGTTTACGGTGCCAAAGATACACGCGAAAAACTGATAAAATTTGACCCTTAGCGTCTGGGGTAAAAAATACGTGTAGTAATTATCATTCTAAGGCCTTTTTAGGCCGTCGGGGAAAGCGTGCCAAGCCGCATACAGGTGCTACACCTTCTGTCTGACATACTTGGTTCATGAATAGTGTCTACACTACGTTAGCCAACGTAAGTCTTATAAATATACAAAAATGACGTAGGTGCCTCGCCATTTTCAGCTCGGAAATTTACTTACCTACATTTTACTGACGAATCGGCGTAGACCTCTTAGTCATCAAGTACCTAAGTCTTGATGTGTGACATTTTGTAAAGTTCAAGTTCTACTAAAATTTAATAATGTCCTAATAATTTTTGATTTTGGCAGGATTCGAACCCGCGCCCCATCCTATTAAATTTTCGTGGAAATTTGCCCAGTGCGAGTAACGCACTATAAGGCAAAAAGCTAAGTTCAAGTCTCTACGACGTCACTTTGTCTTTGGAAAAGGATATTTTGTACCTACATTTTAAGCGTCATCTGTTCTTCGATATTTAATAATGCAATCAAATAATAGAGCTTGCGTTTAATACCCATAAAGAGACTAGAGAAGCTGTTAAACGCAGACGCCAGGAAATGGCGACATTGATAGTTTTCTGTTCGAAAACCTATTTGGCGCAGCTTCCAATGTATAAAATACGCTATCGACTGAAGCTCATTTTATAAATGCATTCTGAGACGAAGGTTTAAGCGCATAAGCTTTCTGCAATCTGTAGTGGAGAAGGATTGCCTTTTATCTCTTTTATCTAAGTTTTATAAATTGCTGGACCAGCTGCTTTTGCACGTGTAAGATAGAAAAGAATAACGACTTAAAAGTATTACATTCCTTTACTAGATGCTTCAGAAACTTTCGATGATAAACTACTTTCAAACTTGTTCAAAAACTCATGTGTTTTTGAGCATTAAAATCTTGAAGTTGTTGAACGAAATGTTATTTATAGTCTACTACTTTTACAGAATGAAATAAATTTAGAACCTAACGACAAAATAAATCAGGATTCCGAAAGATTCAGCTAATTTCACGCTATTCATTCAACATTATAATCCAAGCAAGATTCTGCTCTACTGGCTTGGAACATAAGAAACATTATCAAGTGACTCACGCTTGTCTGCTTCACAGGCGACGGGCAGGGACTGGCACTGTTTGAGGACAGGCTCTTGTCAGGCTCGTCGGGTAGATCCACACTACTCATTCTGCCTCCACGAGCGCTGAGTAGGCGACGGCTATGCACAGGCGACGATGGCGCTATTTGAGAAATACTCGATTATTATGAAGAATGTATTGTATCATATAGCACAGTCAAAGCCTTTATTGTAGCTTCATCTCTCTCTGTGACAAGAACGTTTGAGATAAGAATGCTCGTTTTCTCTTTAAGGTGATTGGACGCGGGTAGGCGCGAGATAACATTTATTGTGGTTTTAATAATGAGTTCATAGAAAATCATTTACGATTTACGGCAAATTACTTTTCCGCTAGTTTTATTGCTTCCGAAACGCCGAAAATTTTAAAAACCACAAAAAAAAAATCGCGCCAACCCGCGTCGAACCAGCTTATGCAGGAGTTCGCAAAACATATTCGTTCTCGCTCAGATAGGGATAAAGCTGCACTGACAGGTGGTAAGCATTTGCAGCTGCTCAGTAAGTAAGAACCTAAATAGCGAAAGATATCAACGGCACTTAAGGGGTCAAGTCACACAGAACACAAGAAAAGGTAAGGAAAAAGTAGTAAGTATCCATTAGCGAATTCAGGACGCTGTCATCGCAAATCGACCAAGGGTTCGTAGACCTTTTTATTTCTACGCGACGAAAATCCTTTTATTATTGATGAAGGTGTACTTTCGGAAACAATATCCTCTGGATTTCGCAATCACGTCGCTTCCTGAACACGCAACGGTAAAGTTATTCGTATGTAAATTGGATTGCATGATTCTTTTAGGCCTAGCCCACTTTGCATTTGACTCTACTATAGCGCAACTTGGAAATACTTATCAACAGCATTTGCCTCAAGAGGAAAGTTACCTAAGACGTTTTCCAATGCAAATTAGGTAGGTGAACATGAATTCGATGGTCGTTTCTAACTTACGCTTGAGAGCACCTTGCAATCAGAATTCATTCACTGAAAGGATTGAAGGTCGAATCCACTTCGAAGCCATCCAATTTACATTTCATTGGTTATCCAAGGATCTTTGTTTAGACAAATGGCTATCGGTGCATTAGCAATACGAAACGGTATGTTATGGGAATGGAAAAGATTTGCGTTGCTGATGGCATTCCAACAAATTTGCAATTACTTTTGGTAACACTTTCCCTGCTATTTGTCTCACAAGAAAGTACAGAAGCAATATAAAACATGCATTGCAAAGAAAGTAACTACTTACGGATTCTTCCGAAAATGTTTGTTCAGAGCAAAACTATTGGAAGAAGCAAAAACTCAATCAATTTCTTACACGACCGCCTCGCAGATGTTAGGTGTTCAATAACAACGAATAAATTTACCCTTTCTTTACATGACCAGACATTATTAAAGTTCTTTTATGTTAGATATATTGAACTTGATCGTTTCGTTACAAAGTCGAATATTTCTTTGTATGAACCTTTAAAGTGTTAACCCAATTCTTTGTTTATCGCTTCTTAGAATGCAAAACGGAATTCGATTTTCTAATAAGCGACGAGTATAAATCAAATGAACGGGTTCGGGAAAGATTTTATTAGGGTTTACTATAAGAGATTATGCGTAGTAACAAAATGGTCAACCAAGGTCAATGTTACCGAGAATTTTCTTTCGCATGTTGTGATTGTATTGAACACATAACGAGAAACAATATCGAAATATGGAATTAGGATTATCAAAGATAGGTACATAATGACAGAAGTACCTACTGATTTGAATAAATGTATCATAGTAAATACATCGAAATCAAATTTGTCTTGCAAGTCGATTGCGAATAAGATAAAATAGGTACCAATGATAATGGCAGTTTCTTTTGTCATTATTTGATCGAAGGATCTAACATATTAGTGATATTTAGATAGGATGAGAGGTACACAAAGATGATCCCAAGACAAATAATATCAGATTTTCGGTTTTATTTACTTACCACAAATTGCTATATCAAGCCAACTGCTTAATAGAAGCCAATAAAGCTCAGTAATTATAGAGATAGTTCTTATCAGTAAACAACGTGTACAATAATGTAGGACCTAATCGATATCGACACTAATGAATTTATGAGCCAGCTGAAAGTGATACATTATCTTCGCAAAACAAAGCTATATTATTGAAAGCTTCAAGGCGAAAAAAAGTATTATTTTCCAATATTAAGAACATTGCTTTACATTTCGAGTAGGCAAGCTCTATTATCGGTGGAAAAATAAAACGTTATTTTACTGTTCGTTAATAGGTAGGTACATATGTTAAAATTTTGAACGTTTTAGGATAAAACATTGTTGTACACGTTGAAAATAGTAATATTAAAATTAACGTACATGATCTTGTGTAATAGTAAGAGGAATTATCGTTTCTATAAAAGCTTTGTCGCATGCAAACTGCCCTGGAGCTACCTAGAAACAAAAACAATAAAAACTTAAATCATGCAAAGTTAAAACGACAACATGTAAAGCAACAGTGGTAGACGAAATGAAGGTAAATTGTATGTGGTTTATTTTCCAATGAATTTTGTTGATGAATTTCGAGGGCCGAATCTGGGCCAAATTCAGGATTTCACCGTCAAAATTGACAGGATCTACAACGTCGAAAACCGACCACATTAGAGTTTAGCCAGTAGGTGTTACCTCGCTAGACACACACAAGCGAAGCTAAAGTACAAGGTTATGAAGATCACACTGTGCCCACAACATCGCTCGACATCTATACTCCGAACCCAAAAAACACCGTAGCAACATCACGCGTTGCAGAGCTTTTCATCAAAACATTATTTTCCCTGAATAAAATCCCTGATCTTACTTCAGGCTATTTATTTAATATCTCTTGGTACGCTCAAAATGAAATAATAACCGAATTTGTTCCAGTAAGTAGGTAAAATATCACTATAATTTGTAGGCAACGATGACAATGTTTTGATAGAATGGAGCTATGTTTTTTGGGTTCGGATTTTTTACGTCGTAGGGTATCGAGTCGTACATAGTACGCGGCTGCCTTGCGCGGTGCCTTCTCTCGTTGGCCGCCGTCGGAGCTCCCCGCACTCCGGAGAATCCAGCGAAAGACTCTTCATCCTAAGGTTCAACTTTTGCCGCCTCGGTGAATGTGGCGCTACAACATTACGCAGTATGAGAACTTACCCTTTCAGAAACGGATGATCATGAGTTCTGTGAAGTGATGTTTTCAATGGTTAGTCTATGTGGATTGATTTGTACATATTGGTCAGTAAATGTTGGATTATGATATCCATTTCACAATATCAACTCGCAAATTTTAAATAGTTAACTTTTGGTGTGCTGAGTTATAATGCGAGACATGTTATGAAATTGATATACGTACAATTTGTTGGGTAAAACATCAAATACAAGCAACTAAATACTCCAAATAGTACCGTTATCAAAATGTGCATAAGCAGTGCAAAAAAGGAAGAAGAGAAGATGCAAAGAGAAGTGTCTGTAGAACCTCTATCAAGAACTACAAGTCATTGGTCTCAAATACTCTAGAAGTGAAAGCTCTCGTAATCATCCCAGTGACTACTGATTTCCAAATCTAATGCACTCTGTCATCAGTTCAAATTGACAGGTAGGCCTGCTCAACGCCATTCGATGCAACGTGGAAGAATTAGGCTACGGGGGTCGTTAAATCGGTACCAGGTAAGGGACTGGCGCGGTCTGCCTGCCTCAACATTTGGGCACTCTTGGAATTCTTCATCGAACCTGTGTGGACAAGTAAACAGGAGCGAGGCTATAAATCATTATCTTACTAGTGTCTACAAAGCCGGTATGCCCTGAAAAAAAAAAACTCGCGCTAGTAAAAAGCGAACAAATACACTAGATGTAGTTGTTTGTTCTGTAGGGCTAGATAATGTGTTCGCTGACGTCACGCCGCTCGGCGTTTGAGCTAGTTCCGACAGTGAGCCGGTAGATCGTGATAGAAGCGAAGTATTGAGTCGTGAAGTTAGGTCATGAGTGCGTCAGGGGTATTACAGCGATATAGCTTATCGTGTCGTCATTGTGTTTGCCGATAAAAAACGCATGCAGTCACCATCAGCACGCCGCAAAAGCCATGCACCACTTACATCGACGCGCAGGTTGGTCTCCGAATTATAAATAATGTGCTTTAGGGCAAATAGATAAAAGATTTGAAAATCGAATTTTATTGTAACAATAACAATATATACATATCACAGAACGCGGGGCGCTTCGGGGTAACAAGAAATAAGTGTCTATTCCGTGAAGCGGTTATTGGAACAGCCGCGCTGAGCTAGTGCTTTTGCCTCAAGAGGCGATAGTCTCGAGAGTCTAGAGCCCCGCAAGGGGGAGGGGGTCAAGTCAGTTTTTCTTGCGGACGCTCGCTGTGGGCTTGAGAATTGAAGGAGGGGGATCGCCATTCTCATTAACGAAACAGAGAGGTTGCCCGAAAGGCCGCGTCGTAGTCACCTCGGTTTCTGAAAAGATACGCGCGAACAAACCAAAATAAATAAATAATACACAAATAAAATAAACGTAAAATAAAAGGGTAATGATAAAACAAGGGTATATAGGGAAGGTTGTGTTATTCCTATCACGAACGAATGGGAAGGCCGGGGCCGAGAGGACAGGTACAAGCAATCTAGGGTGTTTGCCGAGCTTCGACTAGGTTCAGTCCAGTACTAATCTAACACTGCTATCGCTTAACAAAACAAAACGTAACATAAAATGCTGAACACACAAGGTAGGTTAACGAGGCACCGTAACCGTGATACAGTCGGGACAAACAAAGCCGTGACTGAGAGAGCGATGCGCTACGACAGCCGAGAGCGTACTTTCCGGCAGGGAAATGGACCGGTGCTGCGGCGAAGGGCGGCGCCCTCGCGAGCTCCACATGGAGAGAGTCTTGACGCCGGCGAAGAGCCGCCGCCGCACGCCGGTGTCGGGCTTCGCAGCGTCCGCGCCTACCGACAAGCAGCGCTGAGTGGGGGGACCGAGTGCGCCCGCGAGGCCGCGACTATAAAGGCGTGCACGACACTACTGAAAACGAGTGAGCTAAGGACGTGGCTCCTGAGAGACCTGAGCTGGAGGAGACGGGTTGCGGTGCGACGGCGAGGCCTGTGGGAGGCGGAGGGCAGGGCGGTCCGGCGGGGGGGTCCTGGGTCGTGGACGCGCACGACACGCGCACCACTGGCCCGCCGCCACCGCCGACCGGCTTTGAGATCTCGCTCGCCCGCTTCAGCACGCTGTACGTCACATCCACCTCCTCCTCTGAGCATCAAACGCACAGTCAGCACAGCTTCGTCAACTTCCTTCAGCTGCCTCATTCACGGCTAATGGGTAGCGCCCCATACCTACGTGCTTTCATCATTCAAAGGCTTCCGAACTTCGTAGAGTAAGTAATCCCCCGCCAACTTACAAATAAAATACATTGACTTGAGAAAATAAACCTACGAATAGTCTACAAATTTCTCTGTCAGTCTGTCAGTTAAAATGTGTAAATATACACATCAATCTGTAATTTCCGCGACGATGATACTCATTTTCTGCTCTCTTAACTGGGTTGTTACTATTCAAAGTCAAAACACCTGTTATTTTCTGAAATCCAATAGAAATACGAAGTATGAAAAGCTCGTCGAGAACTTTGAATTAACTTACTTAACTAAGCTACAAACAAACGGTACAATGTCAGGATTATCTGTGACCAATCCAATGTCGAAATCTCTGAAGATCTAATTGTCTGTTCTTAGTAAAAACAACAAAAGTATAACAAAATTATAGGAAGTTAAGCCTCTATACTTTTCGCCACCGACGACGCCGTAACCTAATTATGCCTTATCAGCAAAAGTATCAAAATAGGGTCAGGTAGCGTGAAATTAAGATCAAAAGACGACGGCGCGGCGCAGCTATTTTGTAGGTCGGTATTTTTTGTATCAAATAACTAGCTAACTCAAAACCCTTGTCATAGGTATATTCTTCTGGAGTTATCCTTAAAATAACAATTTGCTTAGTTCGAATTATTTTCTCGCCTTTTGTATCATGAAAACACGTTTGTAAGGGGAGCAAAGGACGTTTGTAAGGGCGTAGGTCGTGCCAGTATCGTTTGTTAGTGACTGTTTTTGTACAGTATCTGAGGGTTCTATTGTTAGTGTCTTGAATGCTCGACTTCGGAAAGTTCGGAATCACACAGGGGTCACACACCGTACCCTCGTCGTCACCGAAGCTATCGAAATCATCATCGAATTCCACCGAGCCTTTAAAAGATATCCTGGTGAGTCTCTGTCCTGGTAGCCAACCGTCCTCGACCCCTGGACATTCAAATTTAGCTTCCGACTGTGTTCTGATGCGTGTTATGTAGGTATCGTCGTGGTATGAGTGTTCTTTGCAAGCTTGATGACAGCTGTGTTCGTTCAAAACCTCGAGATTATAGCAGGCAGGAAATATTAGAAGAGAGAGAAGGACAGGCCTTTATTAATGTTGTGTCTCACACGTCCCTGAGCCCCCTGCCGCAGAATACAAAAATCAGCTTACATCTTAAACTCTTAATCTTTAGATACATTTTATAGTGGCAAAATGGGTTACCGCAAGGAGTGGTGCGCAAGGTGTCTGTTCTGTTATTGATGCTGTTAGTATGATGCATCTAAACCTTACGAAAACCCATAATTTGAATGCACATTTTGTGCTGAGCGGTTTAGACCTGCGACACCCTTTTTCAGGATCGTTTTGAAAAGGGCAATATTCAACGAGTTTACACAGGTTTATGGCGAAACCCACAGGGAATGAAAGGAATTAAATCTTTCAAATCTTTCGTGCATGCTAATGCTCTCGGGGATTTGAACGGTATTAAAGTAAAACGTGTCCAATTCATAGCCATCTGAAAAATATTCCTACAATTTTTCATATTAGGTAAACCAATATAAGTCCCAAGAGTAATCAAGAACTTACCATAGCCTCTGCTAGCTTATTTCACAATTTGTGTTAGGCTTTGTAAAACTAAATATTAGGTTACATCAATTAGTTCATTTCGTAACAACACTCGGTAAAGTTGCTTGTTATTTGAGACTTGACTTTTGAGAATCCAAAACAATCTATCAAAGACTGTTGTAGAGTCAGATTGGCTGGTTACTAAATTTTACAATAATAATTACTCAAGGGTTTAGATATTAAAGGCTCTACACATGCCAAATCTGGCTCTCTGACAAGCTCTGATTATTATCTGAGCCAATTTCACAATTTTAAATGATATGAATTCAAATTCATGAATGCAATTAAAATATTAGCTCATCAATGAATCATAACTGAATAATTAGCAATCAACCGGGAACAAATGCTAAAGATGCGCATTTTTTTGTGCAATATATTGAATACAAGACAGGTATTTGCAAATATTAACGATTTTGATAATAATTTTATAGTCTTTTATTTATTTTATAGGACTGACATGTTTAATTGTTTACATAAATCGGCCTTCCCAGAAGTAGTATTTGGTTCTGAAAGATAATACTCCGATAATTATAGATCGCTGGTTAACGGCATGTGACGTTTAACTTGAATAGAGACGACAAAAAGCGGCCTTACAAAGTCACCGAAATTAGCTTACGCGCTTTAACACTTGTTCCATTTAAAAATTTAAAATCCTGTTCCAAGCTTACACTAGCCAAAAACTTACTTTCATCATCGAAGGCGGCTTCTTGTATGCGATGAGACTCGATCTCTGATGTGCTTTTCTGTCGCCGCAGTAGGCGGGACTTGGTCTGGCACTTGCCGACTGAAGGCATACAGTCAGTGTGGACGTTCATCTTGCAAAGACGGCAGCGGAGGCCTTGGCGGGTGTGACCTGTGCAAAAAAATTATGATTCAGTGATTTTTCACCGGTGGTCAGTGTACCACTGGTGATCCCTGAAATTCGTCAGGTGGTACCCAAAGTCCACTTTGGATGCCACCAGAGCGCTATTCATAACCTGCCCTAAAATGCTCAAAGCATTTTTCCCGGTTATTTACATTGATTTATATAGTTCTCAAATGCGACTAAAGAAATTGCGACTCGCTCCGCTCACGGTTTTTTTTTGTGCTACCTGTTGTGTCCAAAGTAACCCAAAAGTAACAAGACAGTTTCCCGTGGTGTGGTCTCGTCCATTTCTATCAGATTCCATCAATGTTTTCCAAACACCATAAATATTAGCACGAAATACCGGACAAAAACATACTTTATTGAGGTTGGCTCAGCTTGCCGATGAGGAGGTTATATACATCAACATTTATATACGGTAGCTTGACCCCAGTTTGAAGACACATTACCCACCACCGCACCAAAATATTACACAAAAATCTAGTATAAGTACACATAAATTTTTCGATTATTTGAAAATTTAAAGCTTATATATATACTACTATTATTATATATATATATATACTAGCCAAACTGGTACAAACACTCATACTTAACCGAAAATTCACTCTGTTGCCGCAATATATGTACGTAATCTACATTAGTTGTCGATTTCCGAGATTCTTTTCCAATAAATATTGCTTACAGTTGTAAGCAATATTTATTATTTATATTATCTGAAACACGACGCTAAGAAGTATTAGTTTTTTTACAAAAATTTCCTCGAGTTTAACTAGTCAGGGTTTCACAAAGAAAAGTTCGCTGAACGATGGAAGTGAAGCAGTGATCGTTTTAACTAGGATGCCCAGAAGGTATTTTATAGTAACGTATTATGAAAAATATATCTAGTTTCTATTTTGATGTGATGTAATAATCAACAACTATTTACGATACGAGAGCGAAGCACGCCATTTTCTTTTCTCGTTGCTCAGTTCCGTTGTACTTTAGTTAGAAAATTATAGGCTTCTTTATGTAATAATGAAGTGTTTCTTGAAAATGTTGTGCAACGTTGTTTACATCATATTCCAGCAAATGATTTATATGGTTTTTAAAATAGTAAATAACTTTTCAGGTCGGGTTCGTGGAAGAGAAAACGTTCCCACCACAAGCGGCAGAGACGGAAACACCCTGAGGTTTTTAGTGGGTTGGAGTCCCACATAATCGTACTGTCTCCCCGTGGCAGTACGATATGCGTGCGCATTTCCCTCAGGATATAAATGGATATACCCCGTAGGTCTGAATAAATAATTCATGCTGGACAATCCACACAACGTCATCTAGGCCCAAGCTAAGCAGTGCTTGTGTTATTGTTGTGTGACGACCTCAGTGGCGCAGCGGGCGAGAGTCTGCCTGCGACGCAAGAGGTTGCGGGTTCGATCCCCGCCTCGGAACAAAATTTGTGTACGATCTGCAGAAATTTGTTCCGTTGGTCTGGGTGTTTTCTATGTATAATAAAAAAATATCTATCTATGTAATGTATAATTATTACGTATATCAGTTATCTAGTACCCATAACACAAGCTCTGCTTACCTTGGGGCTAGATAATGCTGTGTGAATTGTCCAGCATTATTTATTTATTTATTTATTTTATTGATGTTATTGACCTTGGGAATTGCCAACATCACGGCAGGGGACATCTTTTGATGAACAGTCTGTAGGTACCAACTTGTACCTCCAATTGAGACAAAGTGGAGTGGCTTACATTTTGCATAGATCTCGTTTTAGAATTGTAATAAAACATAAACTACTTTTTTTCAATATACCAATTCCCATGGGATAGAAATAACCTTTGAATGGTTCCCACGAAACAACGCCTGCGAAGCCGCGGGTAGAAACCAGTTTTAAATAAACTTGGAATAACAAATATGCCACTTTTTATCCCCAAAAGATTGTTTGATAACATGTTAGATCCTGAAACCTTTGCCTTTGATCCTGAAATATGACGGGAACTGACTACGTAACCACAATATACCCCTGTGGTCATGTCGGATGGGATTACCACGTGATATATCTGGTTGCCACGTTGCTCTACGCTAATATACTACGTGACTCGAACACGTTTTAATGTAGGTTGGTTTTTTTAATTAGTAGGTTATTGTATTAAGTCTTCAAAAATATTATAAAGAGGAAAGATTTCTTTGTATGTTTGAATTGAATAGGCTCTAACTGAAACTACTGGACCGATTTAAAACATTCTTTCACCATTAGAATCGTACATTATCCCTGCTGAACATAGGCTATAGAATAACTGAGCGAAGCCGGGGCGGACCGCTAGTGTAAAAATAAGTCTGTCCTGGACACATGTTGATAGAGATTTTCCATTAATAATTCAACTCACAATATTCAAAGCTCGTGGAAAGTGGCATAAACATGATCTGTCAAAGGTCTTTGGTCTTGCCGATGAAAGGCGAAGTACCTAACGTAGCATTCGGAGATCTGGTTAAGAAATTTACTCACATCTGTTATTTAACAATGACTAGGCTCATGTAGTAGATAGTATACTAATTAATACATCGCACATAGATTGCCTATCCAAATCATGCACAGAAGCTGTAAACAATAATAAATTCTGAGTCATTTTTCTTATCATTTTCACTCACGTGATATGCTAAAACGTGCATTAGCTGAGAGAATACAAGGAACCAGAATAATATGGGTTGACTTCCCACAGATGGGGTTATGAAAAGGAATAACTATAGTATTAAACTGAAAAGTTTTTTCATGAGGGACTCTAATAAACAAACTAAAAATCTCGTTATAAACTTAGTAAAAAATAGACCGGATTTAGACCACAACAGCCCAACTTATTATCCATCATTCCATACCTACTCATACTAAGTACCTAGGTACTGATATTATGTAAAAAAGAATGCGAAAGTAGCTATACATATGTATGCGTATCTACGGTACCTTTTTACTACTGAACAAAAGCTCCAAGAATAGTGTTTGGCAAGATATATTCTTGCCATTATATTCTGGAGAAGGAAATACATAGTAGGCTACTTTTTATTTAAAAACGCATGCGAAGGCGCAGGCAGTTAAATATAAATGGGACTCTTAGATCACCTCGAATTTCAGGTGTATTTACTATTCTATTAAACCCCATAAACAATAAACCAGTCACTGAATAAAGCCGCTAAATATTTGTATTTATTTATTCACCATAACGTTACACTAGATAACATAGGTAAGTCAAACATTACATAGATAATGAAAGGGGTTTGAAGATTTTTGTATGGAGGGTGGCCCTAAATTTTGTTCATTTTTCAAAATCGCCGCGCACAATAAAAGTTATATATTTGGATAGAAGACACCAAAACAAATTAAAAATGTTCTCTAATATAATGCCCTAAAGCGTCAGGTTTCCAAGATAATCACATATAAAGAAAAAATATATATATTTTCATCTGTGAATATCTCAGCAACCTGACACTTTAGGACGTTATACTATGGAACATTTTTTATTTGTTTTGGTGTTTTCTATCCAAAATGTAACTTTCATCGTGCGCGGCGATATAATAAAACAAAGTAGTTGCCGATGTTAGGGTAAAAATCTCCAAGACCCCTTTACATCAGTAGACACTGCGTTTTAATGGTAGGTAGGTATAATAAGTTACAGACATCAAGGTAGCCTATCGAAAAAAACTAGTGCCGAAATCATTTAAACCTATCGAAGGAGGCTTGTGCTAAAACCAACCATGGCATGAAAGAGGTTTTATACCTCAAACTCAGGTTCGTTACCTCCTTGGTTTCTATGCAAAATGAGGTTCTCACCACATCTTAAAAAAATATGCGCGCGCTTTTCGTTCTCGGTATAAACTAGAGATTGGTCTCGTTTTTTTATTTATGTTAAATAAAACTGTTATGTACTGTTTTATTTAAGTTTTTGTTGTTACTGTTGATTGTTAAACTAGTTATTATTTTTTGACAAAATGTCAAACCATGTTGGTGCCAAGAACATGTTTATTTTGTGGAATCAGCACTATCCCTGGCCCACGGCGAAGATCTTCACGTTCTATACAGTCTTATTTGCTGACTGAAGTCTTCATAGCCAGTCATCCAAGCATTATAAACTATTCACGGCACTTATTCGACGACCGTCAGGTAAGTAGGTACTTTTGTTTAACCTGGCATAGCTCATAAGCCATGAAAAAACATTTTAAAATAACTCCCTTTTTCAAATTGTTTTTTATGGTAGGTTTTTTTTTTTTTTTTTTTTTTTTTTTTTTTTTTTTTTTATATTTTAATTTATTGTTGTTAAAATCCTAGTACTTAAACCACACATTTTAATTTAATTTTAATAAACACTTTCTGAATCAGTAACATTTGTTTTTTCTTTTCTTGCCGGCATATGCTTCACAATATACCTACATATAATAGGTAGGCAGCAAAGATTCTAGCGAAACGTAGGATCTTTGGGTAGGTAGGTACTCAAAATCATCAATCGGTACGTTGCTAGGCAACGTGAAAACTGATGAAAACAGTAAACGTAGATAAATTCATTAGAGCAATAGGTAGTGATTTTCATCTGTGAATATCTCAGAAACCTGACGCTTTAGGACATTATGTTATAGAACATTTTCTATTTATTTTAGTGTCCTCTGTCCAAATATATAACTTTTATTGTGCGCGGCGACTTTGAAGAAAAAACAAAATGGCGGCTGATTTTAGGGCCAAAATCTTCAAACCCCTTTAAGTCGAAACATAATTTTACATAGTACTAAAATGCTAAAGTTAAAGTAGTAATAATGTAAAAACATTGAAATAAATTATAAATAAAAATGAATAGAGATATTATATACAATTTTGACTAGGAATGCAGATCAGAAAATGAAAAACTCATATATTCACTAACATGATAAAAGGGTTGCGATTGGAAGAAAGATTTTAATTTACTTTTAAATATATTAAGAGGAAGGTTTGTTATTTCTAGAGGTAGTTTGTTATACAGTTTAATCTTATAACACGTGCCTTGTCTGTCAGTTTTTACAAGTCTAGTCTGTGGAACTACTAACTTTTTTTGTTTCGGGTGCTGTAATGATGTATATTCATCTTCATGGGCAATTCTTTCTTTGTAGAATGTATTTCATTTAAAACCAAACCTATTCTAAGAAAGACTTTCTTCAACCTATCCTTCTAATCTAACACTATAAATAAAAGCTCTTCCAGGATATTTTGGTTTTTAGAACTTAATTCATAATATTTTTCTATTCCCAATTGAAACGTGGGAGTCTGATTGAATTACTCTTCATTATCGGGCCTTTTTCTTGAATCTTATTTTGTCTCGATTCAGATCATTAGGTTCAGCTCAGTTCAAGATAAAAATAGAGCAACCTAAAGGTACTTCGGTTATCCGCAATCGAATGAACTTTATACGAACCCGTATTATCGGAATTCGAGTTCGACAACCTCGAACAAAAATCGCGTAGCGTTAACAATGCCTTAATTTATTTTGATTTTAACACGTTATTATGAGTTGTAAAAATTGATATAATCACCGAATGTAATTATGAACACGCAGAATAAACCTACAAAGTTATAATTTACTCCATCGTAAAAATACCTATAAAACATTTTATCAAATAAAATACCTAATCATAAAATCATACTTAGGTACTGAGTTAAAATGGTTTGAAAAAGAGCCAACTAAATCATTTAAATTGTACCCAATACGAATTTTCTTTATCTTTCTAAATCAGTAGACTGTCTAACAAAGCTGCGGCATTATGTTGAGCCTGAATTCAGATTTATTATTTGAATAGCGTGTCAGACACAACCTGTGCCATGCCGTTGCATTCAATCTTCAAACATGCAAATATTGGAGAGAAAACAAATCAAACGATCGAGCGTTCGCAATTCTAAATCAGCTTTTCTCTGTTGGCATTTGATCGTAGTTTTCGCGTGTAAATAATTGAGCCGACAAAGCAAGTAAACAAACAAAATTGACGTTAATATTAACACATTATCATTTTACTATCCTGTATCACCTTGAGCGATAATTGTATTACATTTTGAGGTCCATTTGCTTGTGTTTTTTGTCCACTATCACCCTTTAACCTTCAGTCAAGGTTGGCTACAGAAAACTGACACTATTAATGTGTGTTGATATTATTCTATTATTAGGGACATACACCGGGGGGCGGGCAGCAGCGCCTCTTGCAGATTAGATCTACCACCAAACTGCGATCCCCAACCCACATGCACAGCGTGGAGATTATGGGCATTACCACCCATGAGATAAAAAAATCAGGGGGAGGCCTGCGTCCAGCAGTTGACTATTAAAAGCTGGTGAGGTGAGGTAAGGATATTATTCTAAACCTCCTAGGTAAGTTGTAATCTTCGTAATTTGCGAAGGCAATTTCAAGTATTTTAATGTGTTTTTCGCTTACCTCTGAGGACTTGAGAGCAAACGTCACAAGGCGTGATCTTCTTATATGTATATTCTTGGAAGTTATGGGCATCGGAATCCCCGCCTCGCATTGCATCTCTTGCAGCTCCATTCCTCCTAAAATACACAATATAGTTTAGATACAAACTCAGCAAGAGAAAACTTTAACAAATCAGACTGCATTTATCATTTGCTAAGGACTTCTGACTGGCTATTATATTGCCTGCCGTTCTCGTCTTGGCAGACACAAACGGCAATTACAGAACTCATGTGTCTGATAATTTATGTTCCTCTAACAAATTGCAATTCAAACCCCTATAGTAGCGTCATACATTTAGACATTTTTTCCCGTATTATCAATGAATTTCAAGCAAATCTGTGTGAAGTGGGTCATTTATCACGTGGATATGTGCTCTCTACAGGCTGTCACAGGCAGTAATACACGTCATAGACATTGATCGATGACGGCCAAGGTCAAGGGGATGTAGCATGTGAATCAGTGTGGTAGACGGTATCAACCGGCAGCCAACGCGCCTAATGACCCCGTGGAGACCATTACACCCCCGACCTTCAAATACCACAATTGCTTTCTAGACTACATCGAAGCTCAGCTACAACAGTGATTTGAGTTGACTGTGTTCTATTTTAAAGCCCAACAATGCGAAGAGCGCTGTAAGGGTTAAAGCGGATCTTTCAGGAGGGTGTTCTTCTAATAAGCTGTGATAGGCTTGTGTACTGTAAGCTAGCGCATGCTAAATATCACTAGCTACGTGTGGAAGGATGAAGGTTCGAGAGTATTGTCAGGGGTAAAGTAAACACATTTAGGTACCGACATAGGTTCACACCTAAGGGGCACAGTTACCTCATAGCCATTACCGTCGACACCGCGTGGTACATTTGATTTTTTCTTTATCGTTGCAAAAAGAGAGAAACATCAAGATGAACATAAAGGTAAATGTGATAAATTAAAATGTTAAATTTGTCAATGGTGCAGAAACCTGTGATATGGCAATGCATTTGGATTAGGTTTAGAACTTGTAAGGTATCGAGGATTTCACGTATCACGAGCATTGAGGCCACCACAGGTTAGTTAATAAACTCCACAAGTGATCCAATTATTTCGAGGCTGTCGTATTCATTCCTAAAAATATGTTGGATTACTTGCAGAAGAAGCAAATGTTTTGTACAAAGTGAATCCAGTCACACCTTAGATAAACAAATGCTGAATGTTGCTGAAAAAATTAAGTGACAATTCAAGAACAATTTTAATACACCTTTTAATTATGACAAAACATGACACTAAACGAAGACATGAACGACGTTTTAATATGAACAGCACTTACTCTTGACGATAGTTACGTCGCTTCTTTGTTACAAACTTTACATATTAGGTAGGTGAGTGAGTGAAGCTTGTACCAATAGGATATATGCATGGATTTTTTCATTTTTTTATATCGTTTAAGTACTAAGGTACCTACTTAAATGTTTGTTGACGACCTCAGTGGCGCAGCGGGCGAGAGTCTGCCTGCGACGCAAGAGGTTGCGGGTTCGATCCCCGCCTCGGAACAAATTTGTGTACGATCTGCAGAAATTTGTTCCGTTGGTCTGGGTGTTTTCTATGTATAATAAAAAATATCTATCTATGTAATGTATAATATTACGTATATCAGTTATCTAGTACCCATAACACAAGCTCTGCTTACCTTGGGGCTAGATAATGCTGTGTGAATTGTCCAGCATTATTATTATTATTATGTTATTTCATTACCGAAAAAAAATATAACACCCACAATTTACATTTTTTTTTGTTAACTTTATTTGTTAAATTTAAAATGATCATTTTTTTTCCCTAATTGGTGATGAATACTATCTCTATTTTTTTTAAATACTAAGGAAAGAAACTAAAAATTAAACTGCACTCAGTTCCGGGTTGGATAAACGCTGCCCTTTTTGTGTGACGTCACCGTCCAGTTTGTCAACTAGTGGTTCTGTTCCATCAATTAAAATAAAATGAAAAACAAATATAATTATGATAAAAACCATCATGTTTGTTGATTGTTTGTTTGATGTAACGGTACTAATAAATAAATTCTTTATTTTTTCAAAAAAGATATCCCGCTAAAAGCTTCATGACAATACGGTGGGTGACGTAACGTTTAGAAATTTTACTAAAAAAAAAAATTATTTAGTGTATACACACATACACAGGAAAGACACTTTGTTCGTGTGTTCTTTAAGATAGCACGTATGCACATACACTATAGTTATCACTTCACTAACTCAAAAGGTTTTATTCTTTTGAGCCTTCTCACTATGTCCGTGTTGACGAGGAGTTGGATCGCCTCGACGACGTTCACATGATGATGAAGCCTATGTTCATGAGCCTCTGCGTATTTTTGTATTAGGGTACTTTGTCGACAAATTCAATATTCAGGTCCCGATGAATATCGTCATTTCTTACGTACCAATTTTACTATCGATTCTTAAAATAACTATTTTTCAATTATTACATTTAACAATAAAAAAATACGCCAATATAAATGCAGATAAATTTCTGTATCAATAAAGATTAAAATAATCAGCTTTTTTGAAGTCACATGCATGTACCCTATTGTATAGTACCTACTTATTGTGTATAAAATAAATTCTGTTCGTTTCAAACGAAGTAAAACTCAAGTACTGTGCTACTTTTGCATAGACTCAAGTTCCACAAAACTTATACAACTTTTGTATGCATCTCGTTATCTTGAGCTTCATTATTTGCATAGCGCTCGAATTGTGCTAGACTTGTACCTACCTATGTATTTCTTCCAGCACTCTTCACCCTCGTTAGATACATTCAGAGTCAACATTTGAAGTAGCAAGTAGACACCTATAACCTTATGTATGTATTTTTTCTTTTTAATGTATTTGTATTTCAAAAATACGTAATGCTTGACATTTTCGGAGAGCATCGTGTGGCTCCAAGGTTCACGAGGATTTTATTTTTCGTACCTAGTTCTAAGCCCCAAGGACGGGTGTGGAAAAAGTTAACAACAGGCTCAAAGTGTCAGAATAATATCGGTTTCATATATTTAGTATAGTGAAGTCGAAATACTCTGAGACTTAGTTCGCACTCGAGCGCCGATGGCTCGTCGAAGTAGATTTTTTTGGGACATTTTTAATTTTTCGTTAAAAAATTGCCCCAGAGCGAGTTACGCACTTTAAAAAAACATTAGTATTTTTAGAAACACACTAGCTGCTGTCCGCGGCTTCGCTCGCGTTGTTCAAGGTTTATTTATATCCCATGGGAACTGATTTATGGGATAAAAAGTAGCCTATGTAACTCTCCATCTACAGACATTTGTTCAGGGTGTTCTGGTCGTTTTATATATATAATAAAAAATATCTATCTATGTATTGTATTATATTATGTATATCAGTTATCTAGTACCCATAACACAAGCTCTGCTTAACTTGGGGCTTTATTTATTTATCCTTTCAACTAACGCTATAATGCCAAAAATCAAGTCGATTGGTTGCTTAATATAGGCGTGAAGGAAGAAACAAACACACTTTACGCTTTTGGGCACATGCTGAGCGATGCCCCCTTTTGTCCCTTATTTGTAGTTTTCTATGTTTATCTTTTCTTTTTAATTTGTGTTATTGTGACAAAAATAAAACCTTTTTACTTTCGCATTTATAATATCAGTATAGATGGTACATATAGATTATTACTCTGTGTAGTACCGCTGTAATATAGATGTTTTAATCTTTAACGACACTAAATGTATGAATCCGTTATGCTTGTGATGCGCCACACACACCACACCAAAATAAAACATCAACAAATCCAGAAATTAAATGTCAGTTCGAAGGAGAAGCCGTAGTAACTTGAAGACTAGACTTCTCTAATCTTGTTTGTAGAATGACTGTAAGCTCTAACATAAACCTGACTGATTTAAAACGATTAAGATTTATGAATATTTTAGTAACCCGCTTTGCAGTTATCTGTTAGAAAGCGTCGTAGTCGTGGTACGTAGTTTTATGGCTGAAATAAAAATGACGGTCGTATAAGAATGGGTTTTATGGAGTTCGTACCGATTTTAATATGAATAGTGAGATTTCTTCTCTTCGCCATAAAACTTGAGAATTAAATGTTATATTTTTGTGTTTTATACATTATGTCTGTCTACAACCTAAACTGAGTACATCATGTGCTGGTCCCAAAACAAAGGAACGCCTCTCAGCCCGACCGCAGATTGAAATCTGGCTCGTTCAATTACGACGAACACGACCGTGTTTAAGTGGAATTGAATGACTTAGAGCCAGAAGCTGAAATCATGCATTAAAGTTCAGCAAACTCTCAGATCCGGCCCCATAACGGGTATTCTGTTTAAAGTAACTTAAAACGTTGTTTAAGATAATACCCGTTTCGGTAATTATCATGGCTTCGTGAAAGTTCCACGTATTTTACCGACTATAAACGAGATCTATGCCCCCATTAGAGGATTCCCGGTGTGATATACAGTACCTATGTAGGAAACAGGTAAAATAACTGGCATGTCGAGCGAGGTCAACAAAGATGGTTTCCTGCGCGGTAACAGGTAAACTGCCACGAGCAGTTTCACAAAGTCAATTACACGGTGAAATAGTTCAGGTGACATTTTCCAGTAACTCTCATAACTTGATATTGTAAGCGAAGGCTATCTCTGAAGGCGTTTGTTACGCAATAATGAGCTCTATAAATTACACTTGTCCTGTACAAAGCTCTAATTAAAACAGTTTGTAGAATGCTGCATACTAATTTAAATTAGCATGACCCAGAGAACGATGCATTATATTGTCAACTATTAGCTGTACTATATACTACTAGTTAGCCTCTCGACTAACCGTGGGTTGAGGCAGTTAAAGTTGAACGACGTAAATGCGGAATTTTAAAGGATTTTAAAAGCATGAAGGTGCTTCGTTCGTTTAGTAATGGGAAGTAGAAAAGCCTTTTAGAAAGCCGACAGCAGATATATGTAGACAGCTTAATGCACGAGATTATACGTAAGCCAAACTCAATGTAGAATAAGGTTCGTAGTTAACAAGCTTACGTCCGTCTACGTGATGCATTCGATGTAGAATGTTGAAAACAAACATACTTGACCTTCGATTGGCCATCATGTGGCCGCGTCTTTATAGTAATAATGCTGGACAATTCATACAGCATTATCTAGCCCCAAGCTAAGCAGAGCTTGTGTTATGTGTACTTAAAAACAATAAATAAAACGAATTTTACATTACTCAGACAGAGATCCTACCTTCATTGATTGTTTACCAGCTAAAACGCGACGCCTGTCTGTAGTTCTACGCCGTAGCACTCGTAGCAGTGCAAAAAAGAGTTACGACTCAAAGCTACACCAACTAATATTTTTGTCAGAATTCTCCAATAGGGTGAAAATCAAAATAATTGTAGGTGATGAAATGGGTGGTGTGATTCAAAATATTTGACAAAGCCTTCATTGCAAAATTGTGTGAAAGTTATCAATTATAAACTGTTTTATGAATGTTTTTCATAAAGGTTGGTTTACTTATTATAACTTAGGAATTTAATTTGGTGATTTAGTAAAATTTTTTTTTCCTCCCATACATCATGAACATGTGTTTAGCGACCATTGTCCACAAAAGTGTTCATAACTCTATATAATAGACGAACCTACGTACAAGCAAATTATGAACTTTGAGGATAAGACTGTGACTTGTGTTTAGTCGTATAGTCAGCTTCTTGTTAGTTCTGTTCTACATATGATTTACACAGACGTCCAAGGTTTTTTACACCAGAGTTTGTGTGCATTTGGGGCTAACGCATTGCGAAAACCACCATTGATTTTTTTTTCTGTTCTGGCAAACAACGGACTCACGTTTATTAAAAAAAACATTTTGTTCTCGTCAAAGTTAGATAAGGTAACATAAGTGCGGTCGTGAAATTGGTAAAAAAATGTGAGTAATTACATACTTAGGTACTTACCACATAATTTTTAAAATTACATATCAAATAATTTCTTATTTGATATGTAAGGTAGAATTGCAATTGTTTATTATAATTATTATTAGTGGTTTCGTAATTGCTATGTAATCGTTGTGATGGTAAATTGATAAATACTTTTGTGAAATGTTGTGGTTTTGAGGTTATCTTGGCTGAGGTGTGTAAAACATCTGTTTTTAATTACATGTGAATTACGTTGTATGTCAAACCATTCTAGACTCGTTCACATTGTTCGATACCTCCTATAATTGATACACCAAACTGTTTTTTTTTTTCATTACGGATGTAAGCGGGTTAACGTAACAACCTTATTTGAGGTTTTTTTCTATTTGTTTTATAATTACTATGGGATTTCACTTTCATTTTCTTTATTAGTAGGTATGTATATTTTTAATTAGATTAAGTATACTTAATTGTTTATATTTTTAAATAAACTATTAAATTAGTTATCACTTTAATTCAGTTTTGTAAGACAAAGCCGGGCGGCTTCTATTTTTAATATGATGGGAGGATAGATGGCTGTAAGAACGCACCTTTATGTTATGATGATGAGTGGCCTTTTGACATGTGAGCCACGTTACATGTAAATGACATGCGAGTTATGGTACAAATAATTTGAGAACCACTCAATTACCTACGCCCTCTTATAACGCCTAGGTACGTACATATACCCATCCTAACGAGCTTTTATAACAAACATTTCCCAGAAGGGATGGTGTCGGTAATCGAGACCACCTATCAATTTATTCACTAAGTATCACGCACGACCTCATTATCAAACCTATGCCTAAGCAATATGACACTGAATATGTGCGGCTTGAATCTGCTGAATTTAGATAGTAAGGGACTAATTAGGAACTTGTGAAACTGATTTGTATTTTGGACACGATCTGTTGAATATGCAGGAGCGCAAGTTAAATGGTACAATAGTGTTAATCCGTGTACATTGTACAAGGTAAACAGACGTATTTCAATATGTGTTGTGTGTGGGTGTGGTCGCTTCTCCTAGCCTTTAAATTTATTACGAAAATTTGACTAGAATAGTCTAGTTTGTAAAATTATACCAACTAAAAGTGTAAGCCCTGCAGTAACAAGGGCATCTGTTTCACATTAGAAAAAGTCGAGGTAGAGGTATTCCATCAAATCGTATTGCAGGTATATTTTGATAGAAAAGCACAGTAAAACCACAAACAAGAGTTGGTAACCTATCCTCCGGTACCTAGTGGATAAGGCGATCTAGTTATTTTAAAATAACTTGTTTTTAGTAGACGTAAATTGATTGCGTAGACTGAGTAGTTAGATACTTATGTGAATTATTTGGTAGGTAACTATATAATAATGGAAAGCTCACTTGTCTGGAGGGGCAGCGTGAGGTGGGGGGGCACTCGGTGGCTTCAGGCTCCTGAAGGCTTTCAACCACTTGTTCTTCATACTACCAGCAGAAGATGACGATAGCTTTCGATCCACAGCTCCTTGCCCACTGTCGGCCTTCGCCGCAAACAGCTCTTTCTGCATACATAAAAAGAGTTTTAGAAACAGCTACAATACAATAATAGACAGACTGAAAAGCACCCACCGTTCAGAAATTTTATTTTATTGCCTTCAATCTTTAGGGATGACGTAGAACGACGCTCTGGTAGGTACCTACTGATGAAGTGTAGACCCTAAAGACTGTGTCATGCAAATTTCACTCATTTACATGCCTTTCATTCTTCAAAGCCTTTGCCAACTTTTCTAGCAACTTTTTCGTTTAGGAAAATTAATGCTGTCAAATACCATACCCTACTCTGCCTCAAATTATATTATCTTGGTTGAAAACATCGTAGCGGATTTTTCCCAAGGGATTGTGAAAATCAAAGGTCTTTTTTACACACCTAGGTAATAAATAATTTACTAAAGGTAGGTATAAAACCATTTATGTCCAAACATTAACCACAGAATAACTTTATAGTGTACCTACCTACCACTTAAGTTGATAAGCAGGCTTCTAAGAAGGTACCTACTTAATTTTGCTACGCAACGAGGTGAAAAACAGCGATCGTATCGAATTTTAGGCAGGCTACCTAATCGATCAACCTCATTAGAACGACCCAGAACATTATTAGCCTTTTGACTTTGGAACTAAATGGTCCGTAATTTTACAGAGAAAAAAAATACGACCGACTTACATATCAAAAAGGTAGGTTCTATATTCGAAGGTATTTATTTTTTATGTTCGTCAGATAGCTATTTGAATGATTATTTGCTATTGTATGGATAGAGAATGATCCAGAGATGGTCCCATAAAAATATTTCCTGATTCCCGAGGGATTAGTACCGTAAAACTTAAAAGGTCAGGATAAACAGTTAGAAATTTTGAGTCAGTTTTTAGTTTGTTCAAAACCATACCAAAATCATTTAATTCCAACTTAACGCCAGGTTTACGAATCAAATCTGACCCAAAACCATTATCACGCTATTTCTACAAAAAACAATTTCGTGCGTTTGAGCTTCTTAAAAGGCTGAAACGATCGCGTGAGTCCAGTTAAAAAACGTTTGAACATCTCGATAAGATTTTATTTTTCGGTAGTTTCACTAAGATTTACTATCTGGTTTCCTTTGAATATTCAACTGTGAGATAAGGACGTTAAATTCGTGTCAAGAGCAAATAAAAGCTGTGGCCATAAAAGCTTTCTTATCGTCGGCGGACGAAGCGATTACTGGCAAAAGGATTTATCTTTTCTATGAAGACCATAATCTCTTTTAAGATTTTTCAGAAAATTAAAAGACGAAGCTTTATCTATGATGTATTTTAACTAGGTATGTTAGCTATTATGTGCCTACCGCATACCTACTGAAGTCCAAGAAAATTATGAAAGAAATAAACTAGTAGGTACCTACCTACCTAATCAAAATGTTAAAACTGCTATCATTGAATTGGTAAGATTTTACGTAAAGCCCTTTAACAAAATTTAGGAAGACTTTTCCTGAGAACTCACTCCATCCAATATTTTTTAAGTAATCTAGATTGGATGGAATATAATATATGGACGGCAAAAATATCTAGGTATTTCAATAAATACCTAAATATTAATATTTGGCAGTATTTATTTATAGCTAAGATTGTGTGCTTTTCAATTAAAACCGAAGTTTAAAATGCATGAAAATTATGCTCCAAGAGAACTTACATCAATGAAGAGTTAAAGCTAATTGACTTACATCGTTGAAATACGCCTGCTCCAATCGTTGTCTACTTTTGCCAGATTTGCTGTATTCTGGTAGACTGGACTGCCGACGCATTCGCATCCTTTGCTCCCGCTCAATCGTCATCAGATCAGATTTTTGCGAGAGCACCAGATAATGCAAGCGATGGACTATATCCATTTTGCAAGTATTCGTTGATAAAACTCAAGATAAAACTAAATAAAATGTAAAAGAAATTTGTAGAATTTTTTGAAAAGGCGCGCGTTTTTATTGTTTCTTGCTAGTTAGGTAGGGGTGACCGCCTCGGAAGGCGGGCGGGACGTTACTGAGCTTCAGCAGCGCCGGATGTAGCGTGGCGGACGGCTCTGCCGTCGCCTAGCAACCGTTAGCAAACAACACGCGATCGGAACTCAGCCATGGAGGCACATTATACCTATAGACCTGCAGTTCCTGACCAACGGAAACAGGGGTTACTATCAGGATGAAGTATAGGTAACTCGGTCACAATATCTGTGAAACGGACAAGTGCCGATAACGAAAACAGGGAGAAGCTCATGATTTGTTTCATCTCCTAAGAAGTCTACAAGTTACCTATATGCTTTTTGGGCTGTGATAAACTGCCTTTCAAAACATGATATCTAGCTTTAGATACAGTAAAATTTAAAAATAAATATAGTTAGTCTTAATTACTAAGACATTATTGGGCACTGGGATCAAACACTACGTCAACATATACTTGGTACAAAGTACCTTCTGATAGTTATAAACTTAAATAATCATAGCCAAGCCACAAAGAAATCAAGGGAGTTAAACAAGTACAGTAGAAAACGAGTAACAATACCTAATTTTGTAAATTACAATGCAATTATTAATATAATTATTTTATTAGCGAGGTTAACCTCAAGACCTTAAAAATTTAACATTTTATTATAATCATCTCAGAAAAATACCACATACCTACAATAAACAACAACAGGTAGAATGTGTAAATATGTAGCTCCATTAGAATAAAAAATAATGGTTTATAACATAACTTGGGTATAATACTATGATGTTCTCAAACCTCAACCTACTGTTTGTGCCACTGAATAATTTGTTATCAGTGAAATCACAGATTATGTTGGCATAGTAAAATAAAAAGTTTGTACAAGATTAAATTTATAAATCAAATAGGCACTACATTTTTATACAAAATAATTTGGTAGGTATGCAATATATACCACACACATATGAATACTATGCAATATGCAGATTAAATAAACTAGTACCCATGCTGTATATAGTATAGTAATAGATTTAAGAACTAAACCTTATTAGAGGTTTGATAGACACTAAAGTGAAATACCTACCTTATCTAGGTTTTATAATTAAGATAAAGTTAAATTATAAATTATGCTACATGATCCTTACAGCGTCATCCCTATCTAGCCCCAAAGCAGTGCTTTTGTTATGGGTACTAGGTAACTACCTACTACCAATAACACAAGCTTTCTTTTTCAATCAAACTTTTTTAATTTTGTTAAGTTAACCTTACCTAATAAAATTAAGAATGTGTGCGTGTGTAAAACAAATGTTTGCAGATCATACAAACATTTGACCCACAACAGGATTGAAACCCGCAAATCCAGCAATCTTCAATCTTCTGTGTCTCAGGCGGTCTCTGCCTGGTATGCCACAGAGTTCGTTCTAAATACAACATTTATGTTATTTCAGCACCTGGGTCATTCCATAGTAAACGTTACCAAGGGCTCAGAAAAAAAAAGTGGCTCAAGAAGTCAACTCTAACCTTATTTCATAGAAAACATTCCTAACTTTCATATGGTAAAAAAATATAAATCAAAAATCATTATTTTTCCCGTTTTACCGTACTTGATATCAACATTATAGGGATAGGCCATGATGGGCAATTTATACACCAATATTTTGCACCACTAGAAGTACAAAAATAACTGTAAACTTTCACATTTTTGCTGTTTTATTTGAGGTTAGATTATTGTTATTCTTGTTTACTTGTTAAAATATTGAAAAATTCTATGTTTTTGCGGTTTTAGAGGAGTAATTCTAAACTGTGGTATCAAAGTAACGCCCGAAACGAAAAAAGAGGTAATTGTTTGTTTATTTATTTGCCTAATTATGTTTTACGTCTCATGTTTTTCCAAAGTGAGGATATGGTGTCAATCTTATCAAACGAATATCAATTATTGCTTTGATGTGTGTTTTAAAAGTTTATTTAACGTATCAAGTTGTGTAACACCCGAATCGTTTCCGGTGTTGCGTTGATTTTTCATACTTACCAGCGCTGCAGCGTCTTATTCATAATAGGTGTGTTTTATTATGGTGCTGGTATTTTTAGGTACTAATGAAATGCCATCATTAACTAAAAGAACTGTTAGCTAAGTTGAGAAGAAACAGAAAGAATAACCCTGAGAAATAAGCAGAACATTTGCGCCAAAAGAGGGAAAGGGACGCTATAAGAAGGAAAAAGAAGAAAGGAGAGTACAGAAGATGTTCATCATCATCCGCAGCCGGGTTTTACCCACTGCTGGGTATAGGCCTCCCTCAGCCACCAATCACTTGCTGCTTGGCTTCACCTATCTTCACCTTGCCTTGCAATGTGTCCAGCAACTCCATTTGAGCTCCATGGATCGAGTACCAACATCATGGACTTTCGTCCTTCGTCAGATCTCGGCGTTTGGAACTCTGTCTGTTACGTGGATGCCGAGCATGGCGCGCTCCATGGCCCTCTGTGCAACCCTCAGTCGGCACACAGTCTCTGCGTGAGCGTCCACGTCTCGGCACCGTACGCCAAGGTGGGCAGCACACATTGATTAAATAAGCGGGTCTTCAGACATTTTGAAAGCTTCTCCGATTTAAAGATGACATCTAGCTTGCTAAATGCAGCCTAATAGGCTGAGCCTATCCCAGCTCGATTCTTTTTGAGATCTCTTTAGGCTGATGTTCTTTGCCGAAGGATAGAACATGTCCAAGATAGACATATTGATCGACCTTCTCCAGCACCTCATTTCCCACCGTGATAATGGAATTTGAGGGGCTGGAGAGGCTGGATGGAAGACAGAAGATCTTAAATTGGACTATTTCGGACCGAATTATCAAAGGAAATCGATATCTTCGAAAAATTGGTGTTTTCGCATTATAATGATAGCATTTTCAATAATTCTACATTGTCCGTGCATTTTTCTTATAGTAAAGTTTTTAAAACGTAATATTTTCATTACCATGACCCTTTGTTTCGTAAAAATGGGTCGTAATTTCGTACTCGTAACGCCCGAAACGAACTAATAGTAACGCCCGAAACGAGTTATTTTGACGATTAAAATTAATGGAAAAGCGTTTTTAAGTTTTTAGTTTCGTCTTTAGGTAACCTACTTATCCTTATTTTGCTAGTTATAAAATAATCTGGTGGTTACTTAAGAAAATTCGCTGAATTATGCATTTAAAGACCGACTGTCAGAAGGTATAGGCAAATTCATGTAACACCCGAACCAGCTACTAATTTGTAATTTTCTCACTATTGCTTCCATGTTTTAATAATGGGAGTTGACAAAAGGGAAGTATGGCCCGATAAGTAGATGATTCAATAGTTATATTAGCCTAATGACTTTAAACAATATCCGAAAAACCTTATTTTATGAGTTCAAATGTAACACCCAAAACGGTGGAATGACCCACCTATTAATTAATGTACTCATACTAATGAACACCCTTAGGTTAAAACTATTGTTAATACATAACTAACATTTAGCCGATATTAATATAAGGCCACATTTTAACTTCATAGTCACACAGAAACACCAATTCAGAGTAAAATTTAAATACACAATAATTTAATTTTATAACTTACAACATAACCAACATTCTAAACCAAAAAGTTATAAGAAAATCGAATATTATGATTTCTAATAGATTCTAAAAACTTTGTAATCTTAATGAAAATATGGGACCACACTAAGATCCACTTTCTAATTTACGAAACACAATTTATAAAACCAATCTTTTATATTGGATAACAATGAAGTTTGAACCAGACATGTAATAAATAAAAATATTTTAACATACTGAGAACCTACAGTTTTAGGAGTTTACAATTAATCATAGTTATAGTAAGTAACTATTGAACAATGTTATAAACATATCTTCGTTGTAGAATATTGTGCGTGTAGTAGTTGAGTTTGATAATTATAAATTAATATCACTATTAAGAAACAGTGATTTGTAATTATTTATATATATTTATTATTTGAAATGCTCCACCCACATAAGTATTTACTGTTGTTTCCTCAATATCAATGACCATAATTTTATTTAATATTCATGTCCAATATACTGCCTTTATTGATAATATATTATTTAAACAGTGATTTAGTTTCTAAGTTAACAAAATATTCATGATTCTTCTGTTTTAAAACATGGAAGGAAAAGATTTTCAAATGCTTTTTGTCTAGATTATGTATCTCTAACTTTAGTTTTACCACTAAGCTTATTCAGCTGACCCAACATCAGAACAGTGTTTATTAAGTTTTCTGAATAAATTCGCTGATTGGTCTCCATTTTCCTTAGCTTTTGAACAATATACTTAGAGAAAAACTCCAGCTCATTTGCATTACCATCAATTCTGCTGTCTGGACTATCGTGATTCCTCTTTCGCTTAAGACTGTTTGGGCTGTTTTGAGGAACCGAATGAATAGGTTTCCTCTTTTGATTATTACTTGATTTACTGTTAGCACTGTTTACAAACGCTTGGTTTAAATCATCATGTAAATCATTCGCTTCCTCTTCATTTAACTGAATAGTTAAATCATCAGGCACTGTAACCATGGGTATGTGATTGTCTGAGAACACTGGCGTTGGCAGGAATGACACCCGCTTGAGCACTTTCATTGGGGCTTTATTTTTTATCTCCGGCGAAGCATTTGCCCCTCCAACAGTATGTCTTCGATTGGTCTTCTTTTCTGTGCTATGTAGCCTGCTTCCAGATGTATTGACTTTATTGCTCCAAAAGTTTACTTTTATTTTAGATTTAGGTTTTGGTTTCGATTCTAATATTCGTTTTGATATGTTTGGAGGAAATTTATATCGTGTATTATCATCATCATCAGATTTCTCAGTGCTTTGTTTCAGCTTACTCGGAGACTTTACGGAATTGTTGAAATTTTTGTTGATCTTGTACCGTATCCTATCATCATCAGACTCATAACCATTTTTCCTTGATTGACTCGGTGTTTTCATAGTTATTTGTTTTTTTGCAATTTCTTGGCAACTGTGGATGATTATCAACACAGATGATGCACCTGAAATAGAAACAGAATAAATTTAAGGAACTTTTTACCTTGAGACTGTTGTTTATGAGGCCAGTCTATTTCCCGCCTAAAGGTTTTTATTTACTTTAAAGCGTTAAATAACTGTGTCTAGCTTCCTAATTACTTTGTATTAATGCCCACAAGGTTCATACAATAATTTTAGGCGTCTAAATTCATTCTTTTCAGTTAAAAATAGCAAATGATTAGCCTACACAACATTTTGAGGTTATGTGACATCACAACATTTCGTAAAGTATAATACTCCTTTTTTTGTCCGTTATCAAAACTGAGCAAACAAATACTAGCCTCACAAAGATTTATTCTATTCATAGAACAAAAGTCGAGCTATCAAACCCAGATTCACTAAAAAGTTGTTCTGATTGTCGATAAGCGTTCCAAGACGAATTTTATTACATAACAAGACACTGCATATTAATGTAGACTTACCTTTAAATAATAGCGAATTTCCACTTCTCGGGCACAGCACAATAATCACAAAATTGAATGAATTACGGTAATTCTAAGTTTTAGCGCGCACCACTAACACAACACAACAAACAAACAAACTCAAAAGAAAAGAAAGCAAAGCACACGCACACACAGCCAAGCCAGCCAGCATAGATTAGATAGAGTTTAATTCCTGAATCTACCACTCTGTGTCGCTGGCTACGCAGCGGGAAAACATAAAAGTCAATGTCAAATGATTATTATGTCAATTTCATCCGAGTGGTTAAGTTTTATTATCTTTGGTTTCATCGAGAAAGCCGGATACACAGTGTACTAGGGATGCTTAAGAGGGATGCTAACGCATTCTCAATGAAATAAGGGATCCCCTGCGGTACAGGCAGGATACCTCTAGGGAAAAACCAATAAGTTTAAAATAACTACCGAGAAAGCCAAAGTTTACAAATTCCTTAGCAATTAACCAAAACATCCGCATTTAGTGTCTAAACACCCAAACATGGGGCAGAAAATCGCGGACTTCACTAATTTTCTGTCCGTTGGCTTTCGAGTTTATGCTTTATTTATTTTTAGAATTAGATATCCAACATGCATGAGATCTCGAAGCTAGATTATAATAAAAATTTAGGGATTATGTCTATGTGTAGGTATCTAAAGAATAGGATGTCACAGCATGCACATAATATAATATAATCAGCTCTAGGCATACATAGGTACGTAATATAATAAATATCTACCTACATATTAAACAATTAATCAACTTAACTTTAATCAGCAAAATATCAAGGTGTACGTCACGTGTACGTGTACCTACATTATTTGCTATAGCGATAAAGTGAGCTCTTTCAAAATCTAATTGATCAGGTTATTATTGAGTTTGGTTAGGTATTAATTGTAAGGTAATAATGAAAGAAGTAAAGTTAAAATCAGGGACGAGGGAAATTTCCCTCGTCCCTGGTTATAATAACGTGCGTGACAATTAATAAAATAAATAAATAAATAAATAATGCTGGACAATTCACACAGCATTATCTAGCCCCAAGCTAAGCAGAGCTTGTGTTATGGGTACTAGATAACTGATATACATAATATTATACAATACATAGATAGATATTTTTTATTATATATAGAAAACGACCAGAACACCCTGAACAAATGTCTGCAGATCTTACACACATTTGTCCCGAGGCGGGAATCGAACCCGCAACCTTCTGCGTCGCAGGCAGACCTTCGCCCACCGCTCCACATCGGTCGTCAAATTTTGATAACACGTAGTTAGTTTGGGTTAAATAGGGTTAGGTATTTTATTTTGTGTTTTTATTTTAAGGGATACCTAGTGACAAGTTCCTAGATATTTACCGTCTAACTATAACCTGCCTAGCTATGTAGGTAGCTAGAAGGCTGGTAGGGTAAATAATTTTGAAAGAGATGAGACCGAGGTCGGAGTAAAACAAAGAGGTTTATTTTTAGTTTCGCTGGCACTCGTTGCAGTGCTTTCTCGAGTTTCTCGAAATCAAACTAGGTTAGTGATGATTATGTAGGTAGGTATTTATTTATGTAGTAGTAGGTAGGTGGTACCTTCCTTTCCACCTGCTAATTTTGAAAAATCAATTTTATTTCACACATTAGGGATTAATGTTTTTACTAAATGGGGAAGTTACTTAACTTATTTTAATTGTGGATGTGATGAAAAAAGAATACCTACCAACATAAGGTAGGTACTTACCTAAATTTAACAACTACTTATAAAAAAAATATTGATTATTTGCCAGTCCAAATAATATGCAGCTAATTACATAAAGATAGGTAGTAATTTGAGTAATTATTGTTTAATAAAGCAGAAAATATAATATAAGTAGGTAGGTATGAATACTTAGCATAGGTAGGTAATAGTAATTGAGATTTCAAGGGCACCTTGGGTTCACATTGTGCTTTGAAAACAAAGCATTTCCGTAAAAAATATTTGGTAACTAACAAATTATGTACTTACCTACCTAACTAAACATCAGAATTCGTTTGAATGAAACCTACTACTTTTACTAATCATTATATTATCTACAATTCGAATTCGACATATTTATTTTCACATAAATAAATTTAAGGACTCACCATATGATTCTTCATTGATATCCAGCCCATTTTCACCCGAAACTTAATTTTCGGCTTATTTCCAGAGATTTTTGTATCAATTTTGGACGTTTTTAACTAATATTTTTTGTAAAAAGTACCTACTACAACCAACAGTTACTTGATTTTTGATAGTCAAGTACTTATGTGTTTTATAACGCGACGCGGCAGGTTATGTCGGTCTCTGGGATCTTCCCTCAGACTGAGTGGGATGCTGTGCGCAATGCGGCAACGGACAGATAGAACCATTAATTTTTATGAATGTGGCTGTGAAGCTGAATGTCTTTTGCGCTTTTTCGTGATTTTACTGGCTACAATGCTAACAATAACGGTAGGTAGCATACTCTTTGCTATTCATATTTAACTCATAAGATTTACTAAATTATGAAGGAATTAACCACGATTATTGAAAAGCTATCAGAATAGAATTAAGGTATTCAGATGCTTTCACTGTACCTATCGCAGTTGTTTAATCAAACAAGGTTGTTGTTAATACATTACATGTTTAGAAATAAAATACATTGGCGGGAAAATTCAAGCATATCGATCGTTAAGAGTCTTACTTATACGCATGTCCGAATCTGGAACGGTCATGCGTATTAGATCGTATCTTTGAAAGGAAGTCCATCAAGTCACATCAAGTTCTCTATTTACAAAACAGTCATTCATCTTCGTTCAAACAAAAAGCTTGTTCATTATTGTAAACCGCAAACTTTTCAAGTGTCTCAATATTTAAAGAGGCCCTTGCTGAAAATGAAAGAGTACTACTTAGTCTAGATAAATTAATGTAGGTACTCTAACCGATGCTTTGAGAGATTTAAAATAGTAAAGAGATGGAGGCTTTTGCCTAGCTGTAGGATAGTATAAACGTATAAAATAAAAATACCTTAGTAGGTTTTCGTCATGTAAATTGGCAGTTTCTGTAGGTCTATTTGTTTATTAAATCATTGATACCTATAGGTACGTACCTGAGCTCTTACTGCGGCTAGATGCAGCTGTGTAGCTCTGTAGTCATATTTCTTGATTGAAATATCTTCCTGTTAAAAAAATAAAACCATACAAATTGTATACTTCTTATATTTCTTGGCGCTGCCAGAATAAAGTAGATAGGTTTTTATGTAGGTAGGTAGGTACATATTGGAATAAGTAAACTATACAATAATGTATCTATATAAACTGTAGGTAGCTTTAACCATAATTATGGTAAAATATCTGCTTTTCCATCATTCATTACATGAGTAGAACTGTTACGGCGATAGAGCCATACTAGCGCCGCCACATATTTTATCCTGTTATGTCTTTGAAAAAAGGTAATTTTAAAATTTTCAATAGCCATCTAACTCTATTGCATCTATGCCTAAACTATCGTAATTAAAAATATGAAAAAGGCATTAAAAAGCTCTTAATAGGCATCACAAACTACCTACCCATTAAAAATTTGGGCTCGGGGAATCGCCATAAAGATTTATAAATGAAAATGATTAAAATGCATTTTCAGAAGTAGGTATGCGAATTTTCGGTAACAACTAGCTAGACCATAACTCGTTTGCGATAGGTGGCAGGTGGTAATTATTTTATCTTAGCCCGTTGCGGTTCTAGAAAAATGCTTTGCATTAAAATGCATTTTCTCTTTCAGAAGAAACTTGAACGATATCTGCTTTTGAATAATGGTAATGCACCGAAACTTTCTCAAACGATTCTAAACCGTTTTGAGTTTATTTTTGTACACACAATATATTAACATATTTAAATCTGCAGGAACTCTGAAACTATCATCTAGAGATTACTTCTCAAACTTGAAGATTATCATCATAATTATCAACCTTTGCCTAGTTCTCTTGTCACCTCATGATCTTTACCAAAGATCCTTTGATAAACCTCTCGAAATATCATTGTTGTTAGTGCGCTACCGGCTCGATAAAGCTTTTCTGAAATACCTGCATATTTTGTTAAGATGAAGTGCTACCCAAAACCCAGGTTTTGTCTGTACGAAAAATCCATTTTAAGGCAAGAAAACACTATTTTTTTTAATCTTTTTTGATGATTCTCGAAAGTTTAGGATTTTAGTTAGTGCGTTATATAAGTCGAAACACGATTGACTGAACTTGACTCGATAGAAAAAAATGGCAAAGTATCCTCTAAATTTTCATTTTACTACGGAAAACCCGTTTCATTTGCTAGTTATTTAACATATTTTAATGAAATGTCGTCTAAAAAATATTTAACTAAACACTTAGGAGCAACATAGTTTTATTTTTTTGCGAAAGAGTACTATTTTAGAGCAATATCAAATTTAAAAATAAAAAGCAGTGAAATTGCGCGCGGGTGTCGGTTCTGGCCTCCCTTTCTCACCTTCACCGCGCGGTGTTCGCTCGTCCTTGTCTCGAAAAAGCGCCACCACTTCGACTTAAGTAGTTATTTCAGTATAGGATAGGTCATCTTCTAGATAATGGCTAAAAAGCTATTTATAGGAAGTACCTACTCCATTACTTTTCCTCGAAATAACTAACCATGAAATAACACAGACTGCAGGAAATACCACGTTAATCAATTATCTTCCTAAAAGTTACAAATTATTTCACAGAATCTTGCTGAAATAAAGTTTTCAAGTTGTTTGCGAAATACACTTCACATTTTCGAGTCACCTGTTTGTTTATTTGCTTTCGAAAGTAAGTAGATCGTAATCACAGAACAATAAATTGTAACGGAAGCATACATAACATCAAAGTTTATGACGGTTCCCCGAGCCAAACTAGCGCCGCCACCTATTTTATCCTATTATTTCGTCAAACAAAGGTAATTTCAAAATTTTCTAAGGGCAGTTTGTGATACCTACCTAATTATAAGCTTTTTTAATGCCTCTATCATAGTTTTATTTTGTATAGTTTAGGATGAGATTGTATATTGTATTATATTATTATTATGTATAGCACTAACTTATATGTGGTCAGAAACGCTGGTGGTAATTAATTGACCTTTGCCTTACGAGTAGGGTACATAGGCTACATTACAACTGCATTGCATTTACATCACTATATTTTGTCATCGACGAGACACCTAGCGTAAGTTTGCGGAATAAAACCTAATGAAAAGGTTCACCCACATAGAAGCACTCCTTATCACGACTTTAGAGCCCGAGGGTAAATTACATAGCGACAAAGTTAAACTAGTTGACCAGAGATGGCGCTAGTGTGCCGTGAAAAAACCGCCGTTCTGAGTTTTGAGATTCAAGTTACTTTTGCTGAATCTTTACAATAATTATAAATACCGTACTTACTTGGATCTCGTTGACTTTGCTGTACATGCTGCTTTCCAAGCCTCGACTTTGTAGACGAGCCAGCGATTCTAAGCCATCCTGTACAAAATAATAGTTATTTGTTAAGCAAGGCTGCAAAGTTGGTTTTTGGTGCGAGTAGGTTTTGTATTGAATCCTGAGCGTAGCAAGGGTTTCAATGGTAGGTACGAGATGCAAAATAACTTTGCTGCCGAGTGAAACACACAAGGAAAACGCTAGGTGCAAAAAACAGCTTATTTATTATATTAGTGTTTCACGCGATTTTTCCGGTAGAAAACTCAATTCGGCATTATGTAGGTAGGTACTTACCGCTTGCACTAACTCTAAGCCCCACTTGCACAACAATATTTAAAAGTCTAATTTTAATTAACTTTGACGTACCTATTTGTATGGTTTGACAACTCACTAATCAAAATTAAGAAAGTTAATTATCTTTGTGCAAGCGGTTCTAGAGGTGTTAAATTAATATCTTCGTGGCTGCTGGACTCGCTCATATTTAATAAAATTACGATTTTCATAATAAATTATGGAAGGTAAATTGAAAAAACAGAAGTTTATTTTTTCATTCAGTCCAGAGCTGCCACCTGTGGCTGGCCAATGCGATTATTGAAAGAAATGAGGTTGGCGCTCTGACATGAAATAAGTATTTAATGCCTGACTTGCGGTATAGAAAAGTATGGAATAGCAAGGTTCGAATTTTGAAAATTCTTTCCACGCTAGCGGACAAAATGCACTTTTGCACTTAGATTTCTAGACAAACAGAAACTTTCGAGGTTGTGATGTGAGGTAATTTTTTTATTAGGTACATATAGTATATATAACACGAAACATTATGAAATAAAATAGCTTGGACATATCTACATAAGGCGTTTTTTAAAAATAAAGCAAGCAATAAGTTCGATTAGACTGAAAAGAGAGGGCGCTGCAGCCATTCCGATGACATTTAAAACCTTCCTTGCCCTTCCGATCAAGGACGCAGTTGACTTTCGTTTGTCTTCTCGATTTAATTCGCCCTCAAATAGGTTTTATGGTACGTAAATAGTGTTTATTTTGCGAAAAACACCTCACTTATATGAAATTACGTTAATTTACCTGAAGCTGCTTGATTTGTACTTCAAGATCCTGTGCATCTTTCCTCAGCTGCTCGTAGCTCAACCGCGCCTGAGCTCCTCCCATCCTGTCCAGCAGCATTTCTCCGCGGAGAACTGGTGGCATTGCTTCCTGGTGTTCAAAAACTTACTTTTAAAAGTGGCTTCGTTACAGGTAGGTAATGTAAGAAGGAAACCACTTATACTATAGGTACTAGACTATACTAATAAGTGGGATCCTTCTGAATAAATTCACAGAATATGAACCTATACCTATATAGGTCCTTATAAAAATAGTAATCCGTAAGTAAATAGTATTTTGGCACCTGTAAACAATATAAATAAAAATAACTATTTAATTTATCCTACAGCCTTGGGGTTGGTTATAGATCCCATCTAATACTAAGTTGGGAACTTACAGAATTAGAGCGCCCACACACATTCAGTGTATGCTGGATATGTGCTCGACGAGTGTAGGTAATACCATGGACAAATTAATTTATCTATGGTAAATATGGTAATACCGACCCAACAACTCAGAATACGCCCTTGGGAGTAAATTATTATTTCTTTTTGCAGACTCGACTTTTTGGTATTTTATGACATTTAAGATACCTTTATAGAACATTTGAATTTATTTTCAAAAATGGAAATGACAGGGCCTTTTTGGTCATTGTAGGATGTTTTGTATGGTGTATGTACAGTAACTTTGTGTTGCGCGTAACGAAGACACACAAAATGTTGGTATCAATCAGCGCTAAATCTCTGGAATATTTTTGTTTACCTACTACAAATTTAACTGAAGATAAATTTTGTTTATTTATTAGAAAATGCCATCAGGCGAAAATTATTATTTAAATATGCAAATTATGGGATGCAGAATGGCAAAAAAATTATGAATAATATGTGTCTATCTGTTGAAGTCGAAATCTCGTGAAATATGGTATTCATAGATTAACGTTAATGATGACGATGATTTGTGAAGTAGAGAAGTGAAATCGATGTGCAATATTTACTGAAGGTAGGTAAGTTTTGATTGTTCTATTTTCTCACACGAAGTGAAAAGATTTTAACTCGGGCCAAGACCACCCAATATAACTCGGTCTTCTCATCCTTCTTCGCTACGCTCGGAAGTATAAACAACCTCGTATATAGGGTGGTTTGTTGTTAATGGTGGTGATAAAAATTTCTTATTTTTAGCGACGATCTATCCCCTTAATTATATGCTACATTATGAATTGCTCGGAGTTTTTTATTAAAAAAAGGAATTCCGTTCGTGAGTGATCGTGTATTCATATTACCGCTGTGACATCCAAAGGCGGATCATCAGGTTCTGGTGGATACGGCGGGAGGAAGGCCCGCTTAGGAGGCCTCATCGGTGGTGTGGCTGTCAGCAAAGCCCGTGCCAGGTGCGCCAAGTCAGCTGTGCTGGAGACTGCGCGGGCTTGCGCGCAAAGCGACTCGTAGCGGCGGAGCTGGGTGTTGGACTGTGAAAAGAGAGTTTCTGTAACATGGATTCTAGTATGTAGATAGTCAGGTACGACTGCACTGAGCGAAACTGCACTACAGCGGATCTGGAGCTGGACGGCACGACACCGACGACGCGGCTAATTATTCTTCGTAGGAAATCGTATGAGATAGACGTCAGTTTTTAGTGAGTTGGTCCAATTTTACGCACAGTCACAGTGCCTTGCCGCGCAGTTACACGAGTTGGACGGGTTGTGCGTTTGCACCTTAACTTTAAAAATCTACTGACGACGTAAAAAAGTATCAACAATACATGAGAGAGGGAGTAGGTTATATTCTTGTGTACTGGTCTTCGAAAGTTGTCTTCAATGGGTGGACTCGACTTACACTTTTTGATTCTACTTAAGTGGCTATAACAAGGGCCACGGTAGTGGCCCTGCCAAGCCGAGTATACGGCCACTATCGGTAACCATTTTTCAATCCATCTCAAGGAATTTTCCACCTAGTTTCTTGACGATGTCTTTGTTACAAATGAAAACTGGGATCTGAAAATTGTTTAGTTAGTTAGTTAGCTAGATAACGCTAATTTGTCATTACTCATTCACTGACCGATCCTACAAATAATTAGGTATAATCGGCCTACAATCGTGAAATTTGAAATATAGATAGAATTAATGGCCAAACGAAGTAGGTACGAAACCTTCCGTGCGTGGTTTTATTTGTTTTTTTAGTGTGTAAATGTGAAAATGAGCGATCTCCACTACAGTAGGTGGCGCAACGTTGAACTTCATAAATATTTTCTACCGTGGAAATGGGCATGCCAAACTATGTCACTAATAAAAGTACAAGTCGAGACGAGTGGTTACGAGCATTACCCCAATGAGATATAATAATAATAATAATAATCAGTTATTTCAGACCATAGAAAAGTTACAGATCTTATGAAACTTATGCTACAGTCCATAGTATCTAATATATACCTTAAAACTAACATACATAAAACATTAAAAACTTAACTAATGACACGTTTTTCTGTTATAACGGCGACGACGTGTAGATGACGCAATCAGAGTGTCAGCTGGCGACGATGATGTCGAGAGATGTTGAGTTGGAACTCTGACCATAAATGAATTGAAGCTCACATTATGGCGAGAGTCCAGCTTCTCGACGCTAAAATGTGTCCAGCAGTGGACCATTATAGGCTGTTAAGGTTGAGGTTACAAGGACGAAATAAAATTTGCCAATTTATTAAAATTTGTAGGTATTTTTAGAAAAGTATTTTTGTAGATATTCTACTATGATACTTTTTGAAAATTCTTGAGAAGGAGAAGGACTAAGTGGGTGAGTACCTAAATTTAAACTAAGGATTTAGAACTATAAAAGTACCTAGATGTAGGTTATTTACCTTATCTGAGACGGAGTGCCACTCTGTTCAATATTATCGTGCCTATCGTCGACTGGTCACAAAACCCGAAGATGGATGAGCAAATAGAGTGCTAACGTGGTGCTAACCATCATGATTTATCACGGCCATTTATCACTTAAAAGTTACCTATCCGGCTAGTTAGATGATTGTTGATTGGAAAGTTAGCCAATGACGTGAATAAAGACGAAAGACGTGTAGGTGCCCACTTATGTTCAAAAATGAAATTATTGGTGTTCACTAATATAAAAAAATAACCTTCGGATAGGTGGTAAGTTTAGCTTTTTGATTTATAGTGCGTTACTCGCAGTGGACAAATTTTCCACGAAAATTTAATAATATCCCAAAAAAAAATTGATTTCCGCAGGATTCGAACCCGCGCCCCACCCTCAGTACGGGTGTGCTCTAACCTACTAAGCCACGAAACCACTAGGTAGGGAAGTTCTAGGTAGATAGGTGGTAAGTTCTCTATGGTTTGGACTCGGTAATTCCTGATTCTAAGTTATCCGTGAATTTCCGAAATTATTGCAGACCGTTTTAAGAACCGCGAAATCGTAAATCATTTGCTGGGAAATTTCAGGACTTTCAGGAAATTTATTTTTACTTTTAGACCACTAGTAGTACCAGTAGACCCATAGATTAAGTTAATAAATTATTAACTTTTTTAGCACACATGAGATTTAAGGGGACTTTTGGCTCTTTATTTCTACTGGTGTACTCAAGGTCTCGATCAAAATTCAGCTCTATTGTAATTTCGTTATTTGAAATGTCTTTTATGACCGGACTTACCTAGAACCTAGTTAAAACAATTTTTTTCAAGTTTGTCCCACCACCTTATAACAAATTGACTTGACGATAATCCATCCAAAATAATGAAGATACTACCTTTGGGGTAGGTACCAACTATATTTACTTACCTACCGTTACATCTTAATTTCCTACTGGAAACTCAGCGGAAGGATAATTCGTTTCTATTTCCGAAACGGATGTTGATAATGAATTGGTTAGGTATATACCTAATCTACCCTTGTACTACCTTATCAGAAATGATCTCCCCTTCTTGGCAGATGGCTTCGCTGACTGCTGTAGTCACGTCCGTTAGGATTTCCTCTAATTCCTGAAAAATGTTTGATTACATAAGTATTTAATGTAATAATGGCAAAGTACCTACCACTTTAGGAAGGCATGTTCAGCAGTGGACGAATGTTTGCTGATGTAATACTACCTTTTAAAACTTAAAATTTAAAAATTAATTTTATGAACTAAAACTAACATTTTCCGACTGTTTTTTGCCTAAGCTATCTAATTTATTTTGCATATTTTAGTAAAATACCCTATTGTCGAAACCTTTTCTAAGAAATCTATATTATTTTATCTACATGCTAACCCTAGGTAACTAAGCATCTACTGTCTCCCATCAACTAGCAAAAGTTTAAAGTAGGTACTACAATTTATTAACTGGCTGTACGAAAGTCAACTATATTCATAAATACCAAGTTTCCAGACTTCATTTCATTTGATCCAATGAAGCGCTATCAATCGGGATTATTGAGTCGTGAAAGTTGAAGTCTCTCATTGTACCTTTAGTAAAATAAGTGATTATAATGAAATTAAATGTCCCAAATTGTAATTTGTTGGAGTGGCTGCCGATTTTATGGGCAAGGCATTAGCTGATGAGATAAAATTAAGATGTGAAAGTTAAAAGGGCAGTGTCACTTGATGCTAATTGGATTGGAGCTTTGAAGTAGGTACCAAGATTGTTAAAAACGTCGTCGAACATTGTTAAAGAGGATCTTTACTTTTTTTTTTATTTCATGGTTGTTCTTACTGACTGATTCGTATCTAAAGAAGTTATTTTAATGAAGTTCAGTTGTATTAAATGTTTATGGACAGTTTATGAACTGCGGGGCTTAAGTACCTTTTCAGGTATGATCTTAAAATAGCACCTGCGATGCTACACAGTCGTGGTTGACTGCTTCAAATGCTACGTTAAAATAATAAATGAATAAGTTAACCAACACGCCCAAAATTTTGTTGGGAACTTATTTAATTTCTTAGGGGTATCTCCCAGAGAGCAAGGCAAACACTATAATAATAAAACCCTTAAAATAATAATTGTTTAATTAAAATATTATCTCATAGGTTTCATTTATTTACATAGTATCTACTCTGCCGTAGCCATAGAATTAAGCAGTGCTACGTCGTAGCTCCTCGCTACGAATGTTGTCGTAGCTACTTAAGCTACGAGTTTTTTCGTAGCTTTTATGCTACGGCGTAGGTGTGCTACGCCAGTTATCACGGAACACCAACATCGTAGCTGCGCCCGCGCATTAACCGGCCAACCACAACATAAGAAGTCCTAGACAAATCGTGTCATCCTATTCGTAACGCATTGGAGACCTCTGTAATGTTGTATCTGGATTTTAACGAGCTTAAATAAGAACAGCCGCCATTGACGCACCCCAATGCGTACTACGATGACCGGCGAAAGTCTGCAGGCAGATGCTGGTTGCGTCAAGCTGATGACAGGGCGCTATGACGCTCATTAGGGGAATCCTATGTCCAGCAGGTGATGATTATGATGAATGCGTACTATGTCGCCGACCCACCTTGCAACTGGGCGTCCGACGTTTCAATTGAATATTTAACACAAGAACTTGGTGGATGGCACAAACTTCGAAAGGCCTATACCAAGCAGTGGGTAAAATCCGGCTACGGACGATGATGATGAATAAGAATACCATGCAAATAAAACAAGTATGTATGAACCCTTAGAACAGAAATAATATTTGTATGTATGAATTTAGTTCAATTTTGCACATCCGTCTATGAATAACCTGGTTTAAACACACCTGTAGTATAGTAGGCAGAGTGTACTTGTAGTATTGGTCCAGCATAGCATTGGTGGCCGTCAGCTGCTGTACGTAGGTATTGTGTGAGTCGTAGTACGTCGCCAATGCGGCCGGATTCGGGTTGTTGCAGTAGTTTAGGAAGGCCGTTCGGTAGTCCGATCGGCTCTGGAAACATAGAAAAATCCAGTTAACGCTATGTATCAATTATGGCCAACAATTTTTCAAGTTGACGTTTAATAAAAAAAAGTTATTTCACTCAACTTGCTTGACTCTAACAGAAAACAAGTGATTATATCCTTATTGGCTGAAGAAGTATAAATGTTATTCCAAATTCAAAGAAATCGAATGAGATCTCTTAGATATCTCTTAGATATCTCAAGAAGATCCGTACGGGATCGTAGTTAACAGATTATCTTCGAAATTCATTTTGTCGTCCTCAACTCAAATCACATACCTCTAACAATTTAAGGATTCTAGTAATTTCCTCGCTTTGCTCGTCAGTTACTTATTATAGAATACCGTGTTGCGCTTAAGATCCTAGAATTCAATTAAAAATTAAATATATTAAATTATAACAACGAAATTTATTCTATTAAGTTAGTTAGTCATCTAGTACCCATAGCGCAAACTCTGCTTGGCTTGGGGCTTGATAATGCTGTGTGGATTTGGCTAGCATTATTATTATTATTTAATAAGACATTGCGTTTTCTTCCTAGTAAATATAATCGATAGTAGAATAAAAATCTTTCGTCGAAATGTCTTTATCGATTTGTCCTACGTTCTTATTCTTAGAACCTTTATGATCACAACAATATCATCTAATTTAATTTGGTCTACTATTACCTTGCCCAATCTGGACTAGGAGTACTTATCCAACTCCTATAGTTGAATCGTACGTTTCTAATTAGTTCTTAATCCGGGACGTACCCACCCAGACTAAAAGCACCTATCTAGGTCTTAAAAATATACATATCTAGGTCTATACGTGATATACCTATCACAGAAATGTTTCCAATAGACAACGTTCAGAGCGGATATTAAATACCGTTTCCATAGACATCAGACATCTGATGCAATATCGTGACGTGACAGGATGATGCCAAGGCATTTAGTGGGAATCCCCTGAAATAGCGCGGTGCGATGCTGTACTGCATAATATCACCCATCATGCATAATACATCGCGGCACTGTGGCGGTAGGAAATATTGTACTCACGTGGGACGTGGAATATAATACACATAGCACACAGTATATGTTTATATTAGCGGTTAGATAGGACTCGCACATTATGAAGTACGTTCATTACATTGCACATCGAGTCAAGACTGTTGGCTTATTTCTTGGGAAACCTATACATACCTAGGTAGTTGAGATTTATTTCACATAATATATACTTACACCTATTTTTCTATTACATTATATACGTGAAAGAGTACGTGCACGAATAGAAAGAAACAAACGTAGGTATTTTTCTGACTAAGATAAATTCTGACTTCAAAAAATTATATAAATATAGCCTTTGTACATAACCTATCAGTTAAGTTCTTTTTATGTATTATTTTTTGTGTGTACAATAAAGAATTACAGAATAAATCACAAGTTGATCCCCTCGCGGTTCGCCGCATTTTGGCTTAGTTACATGTTGTGTGGTACCTTGTATTGTTTATAAAAATATTGTTTTTCTTTCTTTCTATGCCACTGGATCTATGGTAAAGGCATGCCACAATGCCACTTACTTCAAAGAAAATAGTCCAGACAAACCCATAATTAATAGGTAAGATAATTAATTTTATAGGAGCTGGGTTTTATTTATATTTGCACCAAAGAGTAGCTACAGTTATAAAGACCATAAACTTTCATGAAATTTATAATAAACATAGGTATTTTAAAACGCAGCTTTGTAAGTCTCGGAAGGAAGGCATGTGAGCGGGTTAATAGTAGATGTGTATGTAACACGAACAGGAGTCGTAAATAATTAAGTGGGCCACATTTTCACATAGCTTAGAGGCCGCCATATTAAGAAGAACATCCAGCCAAGTTCGGAAAGATATAATTTAATTATATACAAAAACAATCTTTCATATCATCTAGAAGCAAAGTGCTTAGGAAGACAAATCTAAACTACATTAATTCGATGGGTTTAAGTCGTTTCGTTTATGAATTCTTATGGCCACCATCTGTCTCTATCATCAGCAGCAACCAGCTCGATGCTAGCATGCATTATCACCAAACTTACATAAGTAGGTATACCAAATTTCAGCTCAATCTGCTGAGGGTAAAACGGGTCTAAAATTGAGTTGCAAGATTTGTCCCAAACTAAACTTATTATGAGGGCAAATAGACTTTAAGCTCGTAATTTAATTCAATAACGTTTATTTCCTTAGGCTAACTAAATAAGCACTTAGACAAGTCATATTTTATACTATAAACACGTTTATAAATAGTAATTATTATCAATTATGAAAGAAGGTTTTATTGATTTTGCCCATCAAATTTTTTTGTCCATTTGTGGAAGACGTGGAAAACAAAATCACTAGTAAGTGTAAATATGACTTATAAATGACTACATCATCATTTGCATATCTAAGACTAAATATAATGTGATTTTGATACAGGTGAATATTTATAAATGACTAACTAAGCATGATATTATTTTCCTTATATACTATTGTCAGTGCGGAACTGGGCAACATCTGGCCAAGCATTTACGAAAAAAATTACTCGACTACTGGTACGTAGGTTCCAACCGAATAGTTTGCAGCCAACGATGATTATGAATGATTCCCATTTCATGGCGAATTTATTTGACAGCCATATTTTCAACAGTAAAGACGGCGCGATAGGTGAAGAAGGGTTTCAGTGACCGTTACAGATAAAGTCTTTTATGTATTATCACGTTGGGATACCCCAACGTGATAATACATAAAAGACTTTAATTACCTACCTATTTATGTATAAAGATAGAATTGCTTCAGTGGTGCTCCTAACGTAGTGTTAGCAGCAACTGACCCTTCCGCTTTGACATGGTAAAACTATTTTCATTTTATCGTTCTTCGGATGAGTTGACCAGTTTACCGATTCGGCAACAGAGTTTGATTTGGGAAGTTTAAGTAGCTTTTGGAACGACGTTGAAGATTGTTTCGATAAGTTTCCTTTGGGCTGTCGTTAGCTCGTTGTGATATTGTGATATGGAAGGGATATTTCACAAAATTGGGTACAAAGCCTGTGATTCCAACCCCGAGAAAATCAATCTATTTATGTTCAACTTTCCCAATTTCCCTTTTTGTATATTTACCTCAACCAACGTACATCAAACTAAAATAGGAGTATTCCTGACATAATCGTAAGAAACTACCGAAGTACATAACATTTGTTGTTCTTGTATGAGAAGTTTCGTACACTAACTTTACGACTTGAACCTAATCAGGTAGACCGTTTGCTTGTTCAGCAATTTCGTCTCCTATACAGGATGTAACAAAAATGAAGCACTCTTTCATGTACGAGTATATACATGGTTCAATCACAGAACACCGAAAATAAATCAAAATGAATTTAGCACTAATAGATGATGATGCATGCGTGCTTATTGTGATTTTAAATATTTTTTGAATTAGGATTGCATAAAAATAATTTTCCCGCGTTCTGTGATCGAAGCTAAACCCCCCACTGAAAGCTTGGTCTTTAATTTTAGTTACATCCTGTAGGTCAATGTGTAGGTGCACTTTAGCTACTAACCCACCAAAATTAAGGTTGTGAATAGCATTTTTAAAACAAATTTATTAAAAATACTGGCTGGAAACATTAACTTGGGGTTGAAAAAAAGAAGTGGAAGAATAAAATTTTCCATGCATGGGGTACTCGTAGCATGCGTTCCTTAATACTATCTTTGCTCGTATGCTGTATGCATCATTCTAAATCTCAATCCGATGCCGCATGTGTGTGTGTGTCTACGTGTAAGGTCTTAGTGGACAAGTGTGCTTTATCCATACTTCTATACTAATATTATATTAAATCTGTAGGTATGTACGTCTGTCCTTAGTGTCCTTACCATTACAATCATAAACGGCTGAACGGATCTTTATAAAAGACAGGGACCTCGACCAGCTGGAGAAGCCGCAGATAGAAACAGAAGTGTAGTAGGTAGTAATAACATTTTTTTCGATAACTTTTTCAAAATCAATCAGGTTTACCTAGGTACATTATAATGCTAGACAATTATCTATCACACAGCATTATCTAGTCCCAAGCTAAGCTGACCTTCTGTTATGGCTAATTTACTTAAATGATAGCACAATACATAGAAAGATATTTTGCTTATACATAGAAAACGACCAGAACTTCCTGAACAAATATCTGCAAATCGTAAAAACATTTGTCCCGAGACGGGAATCGAACCCGCAATCTCCTGCGTCGCAGGCGGACCTTCGCCCACCACGCCACAGAAGTCGTCAACATTACGGTCTGTTTGATTGATGAAGCGATGGATACATGAATGTGATTCTGTAGCATGGCCCACGGTTGATTGCATCCCAGAGGGATTCCATTGAACCGTGTGCTTTCGATTGAGTTACGAGGGAGGCAGTCATATGAATACATGCCATGTTTGTAATGTAAAGAAGAAATACGTAGCAGTGCACTGCACATGCCTACACTGTACAGTATATACAGGAGTATATACTAATAATAATAATACAATACATAGATAGATATTTTTACTATACATAGAAAACGACCACAACACCCTGAACAAATGTCTGCAGATCGTAAACACATTTGTCCCGAAGCGGGATTGAACCCGCAACCTCCTGCGTCGCAGGCAGACCTTCGCCCACCGCGCCACAGACGTCGTCAACTATACTATACTAATAATGTATTTGTATTTATTTATTCCACCGTAGATGGATGCGGATGCCGGATGCGGCAAGCTGATGACATCTGATCCCGGGATCCGTTGACACAAACCCAAACCATTTTAGAGATATTCGAATATTCGTATTTTTTGGGGAGAATCCCGCTTTACGTCTTCAATAAATGAATAACCAATGTTTGATTCCAGACTTAGAGCTAAATCTTTGATAAATTTCAGCTCGAGTTGATATGGTGTAGGGTGACAAACATCGATCCAAATATCCAAATTTTCGGATTTGTAATATTGGTGTGATTGTGATTAATAATATATAGGAAAATCATACACCAAAATAGCACGCTTACTCCTAGTCCTATTACAGCTGAATTTAGCTTTCTCAGGTTGCATCCTCTCGTGAATAATTCAAAACATCCTTGAGTTAAATCCGGATTTGAGCTTCTCTCTGCGACTCGGAACTAATGCATCTCAAAGGAAAATAAGATATTTCAGTCTATGAACAAATTGGACCCTATGACTCTTAGATTTCCACCAAGTAGGTGCCAATTTCCTTTGCCAATCCTTATAATCTCTAGGTATTGTTTTAATCATCTAGTTATCATGACACAAGCTTTCTTACCTACTTCGAGGTGCAATGTAATTAAGTGTCCAAAAAGAAGAGTGCTTTATTTCCTTTACATCTCACATGGTTCTTGCCTTTTTATGTGCCCACATAACGCTTTTGATTTATGAAATTATACAGGAAAAATTGCTTTTGGCCACTTAAGGACTCATCATTAGTAGGTAACTAATATTTTATAGCCGAAAGTTTGTGAAGAGTGTAGGTATTTTATATTGTTTTAATTAAAATTAATACGTATAAATAATATATTTAAATTACTGAACAGATTAAGGTGAAACTCGGCGTACACTTAGAACATAGCCGACAAAGTAGCCTAATAACTAAGTAGTTTTTAGGCTAGTTATTAAACCGAAAATACGCTTGCGAAGCTAGTTATAAACAACACAAATACTGAGAAATAAACTGTTCTCTTAGATTTTTTATTTACATAATTCAATCTCTTATAATATCGTAAAGTTAAGAAGTGAATAATAAACCTTATCTTGTAAGTTTGTATGTTTCTTAGTCCAGCATTATTTATTTTATTTATAACTAGTAAACCGCACTGGCTTCGCACGGGTATATTCTATAACCTATGTTCATCACAGATAATGTAAGATTATGGTGAAAGAAGAAGAATTTTTCAAATCGGTCCAGTAGTTTCGAAGCCTATTCAATTCAAACAAACAAACAAATCTTTCCTTCTTATAGGTAATATTAGTGTAGACAAAACCAAACTCTTAAGTACATACCCAAACACTAGTCAAAAGTCTTCATATAGACTATCAAAAAGCCTTTCGACTTAGCTATATTGCTTATAGCATAAACTGAATTTCTGCGATGATTTGGACGGCCGGAAATCCAACGGAAATGGATAAAATAATCCCATTTCGTTAACGGGCTCCCTTTACAAGCCGTAGCGAAAACGGGAAATAGATACGGGATCCATATTAGATCTTTTTAAACTCAATTCATGTTTTCGTTCACGTTTTCGTTATTGATCCTAAATGGTTTATTTTGAAATTGTAATTTTTTCCCAACATGCAAACAATACCAACAAATAATGCAAAACACATCGTTTATTTACTTATGCTGTTATTCCATCAGATATATACTACGTTGCTATGTTTCGAGCTGACTAATAGGATCTTTTCTTTGTCGCGCCGTTCTTGTCACTTCTGAAAATGACGTGATAATGGTGCAGTCCTATTGGTCGGCTGGAAACATAACTAGGCTAGCTGGCCTAGGCTGCCTTTACACAGTCTGTGCCTGTACGTTACACATCTCTGGTGGAAAGGCAGCCTAGGCCAGTTTTTGTTCAAATGTCTCAATCTTTCTTAATAATAATATTTCCACTATATTAGCTAAATTATTACTCTATTAATCGGACCGTGACACGGAAAGTGAATGGAAATCAAAGGCACTTGATTTGTCAACCTGAATGCGAATATAGGAAATAATTTTGCGGTTGTTTTTGATTTTGGCCTAATACAATAGTGGCAGCCTTTGAAACTCATTATGGGAGTGTCAAAACCAGTCCCCAGATTATTAGAATGGATTTTCGGGTGAAATTGATCGGAAACATAAGCCTTGAAAGGTCTAAGAGTATTAAAATACTAGTTTCCGTCCGGGGCTTCCCACGCGTTGGCTATATGGAAACAACCTGATCCGTTCAGTAGATTTGGCGTTAAGAAGAAACAAACATCTATACATATACAGGGTGTATAAAAAAAAACTAAAGTCCGGGATTTTCCAAATATTTTTCCAGGATTCTGTGATCGAACCTGCATCACCGCTGAATGTTTGGTCCTTCATTTTTACATTTTATAATTTTTTACAAACTTTCGTATTTATAATAAGTGTAATAAGTATACTTTAATATCCCTTACCTTATTCAGCTGATCATCAGCCTTCCCCAATACAACTTCGCATCCGTCTCGATGAGCGAACACCTTCCGTGCCTGCACCTTCATGTGAAAAGTCTTCTCTATCAGTGGAGTGCCCACGAGCCGCTCTAGAGAAGCCGCAGCGTTGTTGTAACTCAATACATCTGCTTCTACTTCTTGAAGCAGTGTTTCCCAGGTATGGAAGAGTGAGGATGGGCATGATGCTCTGTAAAAGATATAAAAGATGCTGTGATATGTCTAGGCATACGATGCCTTAAATGTTGTTTCAAAATCAAATTGTAGTCATAAATTGTATGTGATAGCATGATTTTTCAGTAGGTAAAAATATCAGTCATATATCACGTACCCATTTTCAAAACATCTATTCATACATTTTCATCGCATGAAAATAAACTGATCTATTATTCCACAAACAATGTTGCTAACATCTGTTACGAATAAAATATACATAAATTACGTATCCATTCGCGGCTACGCCATATTTTTTCGTTTAGTTGCAATAAATTGCAAATTGTTGTATATGTATTACATTTGTAACAAAAAGTAACAAAAACGTAATACTGCCTACATTAGAAACACAGTGCTCAATAACCCGTTTTACCGACAAAGTAGATAATTAGTACAACGAACTTTTGTATTATAAATTATCGCGGTAGAATTACGACAATTTTATCTGTAATATCTTTTTAACGCAGTGTTTTATCGCAGCAACTTCTTAATTTACGTTGGCAGGGTAATTTATGTTTCGCAACATTATTATGTCTACATGGGGGTGCCTTGTGGAATTAAGGAAGTAACTACCTTGTAAGGACATTTGATGTGCTCTACTTACCCAAAGGTTAGTAAATAATTCAATTTTAAAGGACGACGGTCGACGAAGTAGTTGTTGCGGCGGACAACGGACAGCATAACTTCGCAACTAATCTTATGACCTATTGATTACGAATATCGCGGTAGATACCTAGTCTGCTTCAGGCACTCATTTTAACATTGAGGGAGGCTAAACGGATGAGAACTTAAGTTAAAAGAATAGGATCCTTGGAGATTCCTTTCGTCATTTATAGCAATCTAACGATTAATCTCTACCTACGAAATTAAACGAGATCTGTTCAAATACTATCAAGGTATATTATTGTTTGGAGACCGAAACAATCATCACGAGATCTTGAACTTATCTAAATGGATGACATTGCTTGTGTGAGCGGCACTGAGAAATAATAAATTCAACTCTGGTTTCTTTCATGAAGATATAATCAAGAACAGATGAACTCACACATAACAAGTATTATCAGTTCATTATTTATTTATACACTCACGTAGATATTAGGTACTGAGAACCCTAATAAAATAAAATAACAAAGGAATTTAGGTACTTAATCCTAATTTCTTACGTAGAGCTTCAAAAACATGTATTACCATGTAGGCACTGTACCCTGTTTGTTCTACAATTGTGCTAAGACAAAGTTTGGCAGTCGCAGTGAACAGTTCTCCAAAATGTCCAGTGCTTTCAACTCTCCTTAAACTAAACTCTGTACACTTGTTGTAAGGAGCTGAGGCACGCCACGCCCACTTCAGCACGTCCGTAAGTTGTCGAGGTCGGATGGAGGATGCTGTGTCATGATACTCCTGACCTTATAACGAGGCCAGCTATTCAGAACATGCGATTTAGATAACTTCAGTGTAGTAACTTATCTGTTCAGTGTAGTAACTTATCTATCATAAGCACTTTTGTCGTTGTAGGTCTATTGTAGGTATAAGCGTCCATGTTACATTTTCAGTACACTTATAGTCCAGTCATATTACGGTTTCACCTCATAATTCCGAGACAACCAGCTCGAAACTGATAAAACCTTCATTTTATCGTTATAAAATTGTCTCAAAAGTCAAATGAAATATGGTGTTGGATTTGTAAGGCATTCTAAGTCAAATGTCACAAAAATCGGCTTAGTAGTTCCGCATTTTAGAACAGACTGAACTATAAGACGGAATAGAAGTACTATCCATCCGATGAAGATGTGTTTGGTTGATGCTGCTTTGATCATCATTTAGAATGCAATCTTCTATTATTTATGTTTTAAACTAAAAAAAAAATCACAAACGCCCGTCACCTGCCAGTGTGAAATTGCTGTAAAACTAGGTTTGACACCGGAAAATCAACTGAAAATGGACAAAAATTCCAGTACATTTTTATCGGGAACAGAAAAGCGTATCTCGGCTGAAATCTCACTCGATTTGGTTGGAAATCTAAGTGCTACGGACTTTCACAAAGTGCTAAAACTGACAATACAATCACACCAATGTAATCGTTAGAATTGCATTGAATTGCATCTAACAAGTCTTATCAAAAACTGATAGAACCCACAAAGCTGATAGAACCATTTTCTGACGAGAGTAGTCTATACTACTATTCTGCTATCTGTGTCGGCCGTCCGAAGTAAGTGTTTCATTGCCAAAGTGATTGACTGCCTCAATTGACAAGAAAGCGCTCTCAATTTTCTAAGTGAGTGGAGATAAACCGTGGCACTACTGTGTGTTACATTGAGAGAAAAATCGTGATAGGATAAACAGTTTGTATTTAACGATTGGCACGTTAATGATGCACGTAGCGAACCAGTGGTCTCTTTATTTATTGGTTCAATTACATTGATGTTTAATTTTGCAATTTATCTTCATTTGTAGCTCTTCTCATCGTGGCAGATAATGATTGGGAAGGATTAAATAGTAAGACAAACGTCATCTATATTATTGTAAGCGGTGGCAACCTGGTCGCCAACCTTTAGAATAGGAAAATATACGCACAGCAACGTCTAACCACTGAGTGGAAATAGAAATTCTTACCTTGTGAAAATAGCGGTTATTATTTCCTCACAGTGTCAATTACACAGTCTAACTTGACATCTCATGTGGTTGACACCTCCTATTAGCAAGGGCTCATTATTTCTGCTGACTTTTCATTTTATGACAGCGTTTTTAGATGTTCAGCGTTAGAGCAAGTTGGTAACCAATATGTATTTAATTCTTTTCGGTTAAAAGATCTTAATTTATACTAAAAAATGAACAAACCAAGTACATTTAGAATGAGTATTCATTGGTATCTAAAAATAAATATTAGGTTTTCTTTTCAGTGACAAAATAATTAACATAAGTAAAATATTATTCTTTTTTTCAATCCCCATTGACGTTATTTATAAAATGGTATAGGCACAGCTAACCCATCGTCTGAGCAAAGGACACGTTAAAGAGGAATAAACCAATGCCACCTGATAAGGGCATCTCAAAAAAGGTCTCATCTTTCAAAAAAATCTTGTTTGGATAAAAATCTATTGTTGCCTCTGAGTTGGGTCTAATAGCACTTCTTAAATCTAAACGATATTAGGTTCTGTCAATATTTTTAATACTTTTTGTGATCTATTTGCTCTACGTCCCTTTAGTGAGAGTTTTTTTTCATATATTTTAATCAAATTAAAAAATAGAATTTATTGGTCACACAAAACGGAAACAAGATTTACGTAAAATTGAAATCAGAGCCAGAACCAGAGAGCACTATCCAGGTATTAATCGACAAAGAATTTGACGTACTATAAAAATTCTGGCAAAAACATTAAACGTTAGCAGAATACCGAAGCGTTTTATTAAAAAAAAACTGGTCAAAAAGTGACTAGGTATAAAAACTATCACTTTAAATCTGTCAAATTATAATGAAATACAACTGCATGCATAGTTAGACATGCCATACCCTCTTCTTCTGTTAAAGATACGGGCAATCTATTGAATTTTTAGGTAAATACGATTAATACTGTTTTTGGAATAGGTACATCTCACTGTCTGATTATCTTCAATATTAACGTATTATGGCTATAAAATACCTGAATTAAGGCGAAGTACGTTCGTATTTTCGAGACAAGGACGAGCGAACACCGCGCAGTGAAAGCGAGAAAGGGACGCAAGAGCCGGCCCGCGCGCAATTTCCCTGCTTTTTATTTATAAATTTGTTATTGCTCTAAAATAACAATCTTTCGCAAAAAACTAAAACCATAATCCTCTAAAGTTTTTAGTTAAGTATTTTTAGACGATATTTCGTGCAAATATGTTAAGAAACTAGCAAATGAAACTGGTTTTCCGTAGTAAAAATGCAAAAGTTAGAGGAAACTTTGCGATTTTTTTCTATCGAGTCAAGTTGAGTCAATCGTGTTTCGGCTCCCATAACTTACTAACAAAAATCCTAAACTTTCGATGCTCATCAAAGATTTTGAAAAATTGTGTTTTTTTGCCTTAAAACTGATTTTCCGTCTAGGCAAAACCTGAGTTTTGGGACCTACTTCACCTTAAGGCACATACCGTTTAACAAAGGAAATTTTCAAAAATCGTTCGCACAGTATGTGATACCTATTATACGTTTTTTTCAATGGCTCTGTAATAGTTTATTCTACTTAGTTTAGCCAGTGAATCGAAGTTGATCTTGGCCACCAAAGTCTATTATAATAGGTATCACAACTGGGCAATGGATTTCAGAAATTTTCTTTGTTAAACGGAATTTTAAGATAAAGAAGGTGGCAGCGCTAGTTTGGGTGGGTATGCACCTTAAGCTAATGATGATAGGTACTAGCTAACACATGTTCCTCATTCTAATTTGGGGTACAAGATCGTCGAACTAATCACGGGCCTTCGCCTGAAGGGTCATAGCTAAGGGCTTGTGGCCGGTAAATTACATTCGCTGTAAATTGCCTGACGAAAATGTTACCGCGCAGTCATTTGTCTTGTTTGATGTTAGGATTGGACGACTAATACCTGGCTACTTCAATCAAGGTTCAGTATTTTGTAGTCATATTTTAGCAGAAAAAAGTACTCGATACAAAATAAAGGGCTTACAGAACCCAGCGGGTTGATGGTACATATCAGTGTTATGTAGTCATGTATTGACGCTGTCGATAATGTTAGTAGTTATTTTAATTATGGTACTTTTGTGAACTTATCGATGGGCTGGCCGGCCTCTATTATGGAGTCAACACACCAAAGTCGACGGTTCGGTGAGTACATATGAGGGGGGAAAATAAATAAGAATAAATAGACAGATTTAAAAAAATTAAGTTTCGTTCACTCTTAGACAATTTAACCCACCACTATATCAAACATCAAACATGCTGGCTTCATTCATTTTTGGAAGCATTTCAACACCTTCCTAGCTACGCCTTTAGTAAGGTTATCGGCAGTTCCTTTACAAAATGAATAAATGTAGCGGTGGAAAATTTGAGCGCAAAAGAGTTTCATACATTTGCCAGTGTGGCGCCATCGACGCGATTACTCCTGGTTCACACGAGTGGATAATAGATAAACCTGACCGAGTTTTCGTTGTTTTTATAAATCGAATCAGTATTCATCATATACAAAGTTATTTTATTGCTCACAAAAACCTCTATGACAAATTTCAGAATGATATCAAAATCAATTTATGAAGGCAATGTGTCATCTGGAGAGATATATTGGAATATCGCAGAAATGTAAGGACCTATCGATTCAATATTTGCTTTAAGGGTGATACTTGAATAATTCGAGATCGTCGGGTTTGCTGTATGTAGTGCCAGTGAAATAGTAATAATAGTAAAAAGACGACCAGCTTTTATGACATTCTGTCATTAAAAAAGTAGGACAAAACTGGCAGGGCGTCAAATGGAAATGGTATGTCAATGTCAAATGAAAGGAAGACAAACTTTAAAGTTTGTTATCTCTTCACTACAAAACTATAGAACGGCGAGATAGCTTAAGCAAAAACAGTCGGAAAATGTTTAAGTTGCAAATTTTTCAGTTTTTTTATCTGTATTTAAAAACCATGAAATAGTAGGCGCAATATTGTTATATCATACCGCTATGTAGGTAAAGTAAAAGGTATCAACTGTCATCGGCAACATCAGCGACACCGGTGTATTTGAACAAATTGGACTTCGTAGGCAAGGCGGAGCGTGCGGCGGGGCCATAAGATCTTTGAAGAGATGAAACTGTCGTCCCTGAAGAGCCCTGAAGCCTCTTTGTAGATTTTACGATAGAGTTTATTTTGATTTCTGACATTGATATACCATAATTTCCATTTGACGCCCTGCCACAACGAGATACATATTTGGAACATTTTTAGTGTGAGTTGGAAACCTCTTGAAATTACTCTACCCTTGGCTAGGCTCTAGCTTGGTTTATAGCAAGGCTACAAAATCAATTACTGAATATCTTATAAAAATCGAAAAAGATCTGAGGTTTGTGACCAAACCCAACATAGATCTCTAATAACTGTAACCAAGAAATCGGTCATGAATATGAAATGTCTTTAAATATTGAATGTAGTCTGAAAATTTAACATGACAGTTGCTGGAAATACTAAGGACCTTATCGCTTTGAGTTCGGAGTCTAATGGAAGTTCACCGCAGCCGGGCCTTGATTCGTGTGGTCGGCCGTTATTCGTGTGGTCGATGCGGCGTCAACCCCATTACAACATCAACATGATGTTATCAGCTCCGAAAGTTTAAGTGAGTTGGAAAAAGTGGTTCTGTTTTACAACTTTGTTTTAAGGCTTCTCTTGAGTTTTTAAAAAGAAGCCTATAAAAGACCGAGTTTCAAAATATTAAACTTGTTAATATTCATTTTTGTTTAACTTTTCAAAAAGAAAGTGTTTCGCTTTTGTTTAGGTTTTAGTATAGAATTATTCATATATTTTTTTAAATAAACTAAGACCGAATTTAGTTTGTGCCATTATAACTATCAAAGTTTTTTTACCCGACACATTAAATTGAAAAACAACGTCCCAATTAAATTCTAACACACAACATAATTTACGATGTCAAAAATATAAAATTAGCTTTTGAATATGCTCCTTCAAAAGCTTTTTAAAAAGCAAATCCCCTTCAAGAAAGATCAAGTTTAGTAGGTTTAGTAGCCACTGAATAAGATTCACTTTAGCCAACTAGTGGTAGGAGCCTATAAGCTGCACCGCAAGTAATTACGCGGCTGAAGCAAGGGTAAAGAGGTCACGAGGGAATGGTTTTATCCTGAAACAGACAGCGTAGCATTTTAAGAAGCGTAGTTTACATATGTTTACGATTTTAGCTTTAAGTTTCATATTTTTCTAACCTACAGTACTAACAGTACCTATTTAACTCGGAACTCTATAATAATTACAAATTTAAACGACTACAATTCTCTTCTATCTTCTTTCTAGCCTTTGTTGTCCAGTAGACTGATGTAGGCCTCCTTCAAATACTTCCATTTCCTTCTATTTTGGGCAGTTAAGGTCCAGTAGTTGCCCGCTATCTTTTTGATATCATCTCTTCATATCATTTGCGGCTGTCCCACTGGTGTTTGTCTCCCCATTGGTCTCTCCAAGACTCCAAGAGATTCTTGCATCATGATATCTCTTTGCAGGCTATGTGACCTGCGATGTCAAACACTTTGCTTTTTTGTCGCAGCCATTAATTTGTTTTCCTATAACTCAGTGTTAAACCTCTGGTAGATTTCTCTCCATTGTTACGTAGGAATGGAGTAGAAAGCAAAATTTTACTAAAAATACCTTCTAAATATTTTGTTTTTCCCCGCAAGAGTTTTGGAACTTGTTTCGGTGGTTGGCTGGGTGGGGCACTTTGTCACCTTTAATTATTATATCAACGTAACAAAACAGCATTTATAATTATGTCGCTATCAAAACGAAACAGTCGTCTGAATTACGTAAAGGAGTTTGCGCCCTTATTAGTAGAATAGTGAAATAATAATAATTTGAATGAAATTTTTATTTTAAAATTGGCCTCGTGGCCTTCTTAGGGTGTATGCTTTACAGTAAAAAGCAAAACCCAAAGCAACGAAATCGATCACGTGCTTCGTCATAAATCTTTGGAACTCTTACGTTTAGGTATAGCGTCGTTAGCTTTACCTACAAAGGAAACATAGAAGTTATCCAAACTTGCTCAATGACTAAAATTACGCTTAGTACGATTGACGAGAGGTGTCGCATTGCTTTGATCTTAAGGTTTTCGCTTTATAGTGCGAGTTACGCACTATAAAGCAGTAGCAGTAAGGCTTAGGTAGTTAGAGTGCACCCGTACCCGAGGGTGTGGCGTGGGTTCGAATCCAGCCGAAATGGATTTTTTTTGGGACATTATTAAATTTTCGTATAAAATTATCCCAGTGCGAGTTACGCACTATGGAGCAAAAAACTGATCTCATTTCAACAATATTTAACAATTTTGAAACTATTATTAACACTAAAGTCATTTTCAACGGGATAATTACCATGATTATTTTATTATATATTTTTAAATCAAATCATGGCAAATAATTCGTTGCAAATTAATTGCTATTATAAAAATATTCGCTAAAGTAATATTACTGGCTCTAGTGACTCACTAACTGGGCTCTTGCAATCCCTAGCCACGCAAAATGAGACTCTTGTTCACATGACTACGCTACGGCAATAATTCAACATACCTTTACCTGAAAACCATACTTTATATACTTTACTATAAGGTAAGCTACCAAGGGCTCTTAGTAGCTCACCAATAGCGCTGTTACAGTTTTATTTGTTCCTTTGCTAGGGTTATTTTCTGGATTTGAATTTTAGAGTGCAGTTGTAGAATTTGAGAATTTTACCATAAAGCATTTCCCGAAACTCAGGTCTCAGGCATATTAAATTTGAATTTTTAGAATTTTCAAGCACAACAACGTTTTTCCCTATCTCTGAGCCACCTTTATACACTGCCTCAGGCATCAACTATGCAGCAGCTATCCAATTACCGAGCGCTAACATGCGCGAGACTGATAGTGATGGCTTTTCAGCCAGAGCCACAGATTAAAAAGTAGTACGAAACTGAGATACTCTGGCGTCTTAAGAGGGATCACGGTGGGTAAAGTACATCATCAATCAAGCATTCAGGATATGCATAAATCGTACAGTTTTAACATGACTGGCATACCATTATGTAAAAGTAAAATCCCGTTGCAATCTTAAGATAAGATAAGATATACCATAATTGTAACTGAAAACTATAAACATAATATGTACTTAAATTTAATTAAATTAACAACACCGTAAAATTTAACTAACTATAAAATACCTTAAAGCTACAAAATGGCGTCGACTTAGCATTATGTTGTGATATCTTGTTTATCAAACTTAAAAAAAGGAGGTTCTCAATTTAATTCAGTGTATTTTTACAGACTTCAAGGAAGACACATTCGCCTTTTTTATTTGTTTTTTTTTTTATGTTTGTTCATCGATTTCTTCGTTAATTATACCTGATTTTACAAAATGGTTTAGATATTGTATATACTGTACTTCGATATTGTAAAAACTGAATTGACTTTATGGCGTTTTAATTAAGATATTTTCATTTAAAAATAATGAAGAATAGATAATAAAAAGGCATGAAACAGGTACGATTTCAGCATCAAATTTGATTCTCCGTGTTCGGACTACTCAATCGAGGCAAATGGGACGAACATGGAACACCTCAATATATAGTTTGAATATCTCACGCAGCATCGCATCATTAGGCCTAAAGCAATCACGTTATGGCTAACATATTATCACAGATAACATATATCATGAAATGGTTCCTATTATGACCAGAGATCGGAGTAGGTAGAATGATTTTACGTACTTGCATCATGGTTTTATAGCATGGATATGGCTTTTTTTCCGGAATGTTCCGATATTTACCGGATTCAGTTAAATATTATAATTAAAGTAGTAATTTAGTAACTACTACATTTGAAACTTATCGGAAGCGATTGTTAAACGTTTAAAGGTTAATTGATTTTTATTACTGTCGACTAATGACTTGTATTTTTTTTGTTTCCGCCGTATACGATTCCATAAAATTCATCCGATTGATTTGAAGCTTTGTTGAGTTGATGTGTGCAAATTTGTGACGTTTTCTAAGCATATAATCGCGGAAAACACGTTTCCCATGAAAAAATGTTCAGGACTACTTTGCTAAATAAAGTTGACGGTTCGCTATAGTTTTGTATAACATTAATTATTCAGAGGCTTTGTGAACAAAAATACCAATGTTTGAAAATTTACCTAATTCCCATTATTTTGTCTATTGGATACTTTGTCTACATAAACAACCTTTTTATGGTCTATCCAAAAAGTGTAGGTAAAAAAAGTCAAACTTCAAGTCTATCAATACCACAGGTTTTTAACTACCGAGTGCCGATCACCTATGCCACCCCTAGGATGTTAAAGCAAAAAATACATGGTTAAATTGATACTAGTCGCTCGTGCAGCGGCGCGTCGGTCCGACAACATAGCATCCATCGCGAAAGGGACGTGGATGAGACAAGCACAACACTGTGGAGATTGACACATGCTAAGGGAGGCATAGGCCTCCTCTATACCCAGCAGTGGGTGAAGTTACGCTGCGAATGATGATGATGATATTGATATGTTTCTCACTTTACGCCTCCACGTAATATCAATGAAATTACGGAAAAAATGGCTTGATAATTATAAAATACCGGATTTCCGGAGGCATATCCATACTAACTTAGCATTTGAGGTCATTGATCCTAAATCATTCTACCTACTCCGATCTCTGATTATGACCTAAAATATATGAGTTTTATTTATTAGGATTTTAACGTATACAAAATCTAAACCTATACCAAAATAATCATATAAACATTTTTTAAGTCAACAATTAATTGGTCGGAACCCTCATTTGTTTCCAATAAACAGGAACATAGCAATTCAAATCAGACACGACAGTCAATGCCTGGAAACGGGTCATGCCTGTCGGTCATACCTATCAAATATCAAAATCCCGTTCCACTCAATATTGTCCCGCTTAAATATTCAACAAAAGTCACGTGAAAATGATTGAGAGTTATTGTGGGAATTGAAACGGGGTGTGGTCAACGTACACATAGGTTGATACGCGGTTTATATCCATTTTATGGGAAAGTACATAAGCTTAGGAACGTAGCAACGGCGGTTTAGTGGCGATTAAGTGCTTAAAATAACAAGTGGTTGCATACCAATGGAAAAGCGGCTAGCCTCGCGGTTAGCCGCCCGCGATTTAACTGCTAATGCGTAGGAGAGCTAATTATCCGTTGGTTAACTTTTTAAACCTAAGGCAGGTTATCTTAGGGAAGGCTTTATCCTAACTTGAAATCCTTCTAATAGTTCCGGTCCACTTCCACTCTCAGTATTGCCTCGTCTTGCTTGATCATTATTGTTTCTTTTATACATAATATACATTGCCTAGATTAGGCAGATAATCATTGCTTTAAATTATGTTATTGATGTTCCTTGATATAAAGTAGCCGATACTTTATATCAAGGGAAAGCGGAAATATACATTGTCTAAATTTAGAGTTTTTCACGAGGTTTGTTAACCTTATTGTTGAAGTGTAATTCCTTGTACCTTGTCAGTCAAACCGTAAAACATTTGCAGCAGGGAATATACACTGTCGCTTTTATGCGTACCTACTGCCTACACCATGTTTTCCTTTGATGTAACAGAGGGGAGTAAAGGAAAAACACGTATTTATCAGCTCACGGAACTTTTTATTTAGTTTTTGCGCAACGTTAGATTTGTAATACACGACTAAATTTAAACCTTGAAAATAACGAAGCCTTTCTAAATGAAAATCCAGATTATTAAATAAATGAATTTTCAAAATAAGACCGGTACTTTTTGCAAATTAACTTCTTAATTCAATCTTAAGCTCTTAATATAAGGACAATTAAAAATTAAATGCAGTCTGACACTAAAACAATAACGACTAATCTTAAGTTAAATCAAAACAAATACCAAACATGCAAACAATGAAGGTAAACCTTTTACATGATTGCTTCCACGTAATATAATATTACAAGTAACGAAAGAACAGTACGTAATAAGTAGGGTAGTCAGTCATTATGCGGTCGATATTATAAAAACATACCATCGGTCGTTTACCCTGGAACGATTACCGGTTGTCATGAGTTCAAATAGCTCTTATACAAACAGAGTGGTTGAATATTCTGCATTGCAATTTATACTGAAAAGTCTGACTTATTTTTAGGGATTTCCATACTTGTCTTGTTGCTATCTTAACTTCGTAATGCAATATTAGTGTATTTTACTCCTTGTTTGTCTACGAGACTTCGTAGCATGTCCCTATAGCTGCTCTACGAAACTTCGTAGCATATTCCCGTAGCAGGTCTACGCGACGTCGTACCATTATCTTATGAAACGTCGTAGCATATCTCCAAAGCAGTTTTGCAAAGCATCGTAGCACGTCTTCGTAGCAGGTATGCAAAATGTCGTAGCAAGTCTCAGGCAGTTCTAGGGAGCAAGTATCTGTAGCAAGTCTACGAAGTTCGTAGCACTTTTTTTCCTAGAATATCCGCATGTTTTTAGAAAAAAACATTAATCAAATTTATCTCCATCCAAAGGTTGCCTGGAAGAAATCGCTTCTAAGCGATAAGGCCGCCCATTGTACTTTTATGTTTAAGGTCTATGTTGTTTTTTTTTTGTGGTGTACAATAAAGAGTTTTGTATTGTATTGTATTAAGTATTCTCTGTACTATTGAAACAATTATTCTATAGAACGAAATGGAATCCACGAGCTAATTTCAAATACCAATAACAAAATTGGAACAGTTAATATTGACCTTTGGAAAATAGACCTGACCAAATCAATATTTCAAGGTGCTTTAGAATCGGTATCACCGTAATTGAATAGTGTGTTGAATTCTCATCTCTATAAAGTGTAGTTTCACTTTAAAATGGTTTTTATTATTATTAATTAACAAGATTAAAGTTGAAAAAATCCAGCTAATTCAATGATATAATTTTGTGAAATGTTTTTAAAATTCTCAAATTAGGTAAACAAATTTCATTTGTTTTACCTTATTGCACAATATTTACAATATTTTACAAATGGAACACGAAATTAATGACAATGTCACTTTGACTTAAACTTATACAGTAGCCAAACTCATCCTTATCTCATTATCTTATATGTATTTTTCTTTCAACAAAGCTTCATAACCAATTATAATTTTATTACATTCCGTGGTGTATCAAGATCACAAAAATACACGAACGAATCTAACCTAATTAGAATTTTCTGAAACGTAACATTTATCAACAAAAGCGAAGTCTCAAATAGGCATCTAGAATACATAATTATAATTGTGTGAAGCTAATAAGGATTTAAAAGATATTTTTAACGAAGAAGTAAGTAAGGATTTTTAAGACTTCAAATAAACAAGACATCTGCATTGATTTTGATTTATGAAAAGTCTTTGTTTTAAGTAATGACCTAAGTAATAGGTATTGTATAATAGCCGTGTGATGATGGCTTAGCATTTGCACCACCCAACTCTTCCCGAAGGTGTCGTAAGAGGCGACTAGAGGGTCTTTCACCGGGGAATGGGCTATAGCGCATCCCACAGAACTATTTTACCACCGAACTGCGATCCCCAACCCGCATGTATATAAATAAATAATAATAATAATGTGTGTGTGTGTTAATAACACTCACTTACAAACCTCTGTGGTTTAATATGTGTTATTATTATAAGATCTTTTTGTAACATATATTTAAGTAAATAATTAATTTAAAAAAAGTCCAGCGTAGGTATTTTGGGCATTACCCCCATTACATAAAAGCTTATCAGGTAAACAACCGCCTACATTGGTCCACTGCTGGACGCAGGCCTCCCTGCGTCCAGCAGTGGACCAATGTAGGCGGTTGGGGTTGAGGAACTACTTAAATAAAATCATTTACATAAGCATTTACTCGTTCTTTTGAAGGAATGCTTTTTTGTGGATGAATTTTGCATTTGACACAAAGAAAATTCATCAATTTGTGTACGGAACTCCATAACATCCAGCACACTCGCGCAACCATTTTACCATCGCAATAGTTGGCCTGGTTTTGAAAGCTTCAGCCTGAAGAGCATACAATTACAAATAGAGTTGAATTTCAACCTGCCATGAGGTTCAAGCATGTTATACGAGAAAATAAATATTTATACCTTTGTAATATAAGATCAAACAATACGGGTATAATTGTACGTTACGAACTTCACAATTCATTTCAATGAACTTATTAAAATAAATTGCGGAATTTGTTTTATTTAGATTTTAGTGTAATCAAATATTTGTCTATAATATAACTTTCGGGGAGGCCTATGTCCAGTAGTCAACTTATATAGGCTGATGATGATAATGCAAATTTGCCTATAATGAGATACTTTTAGGCCCGTATTACCAAAAATATCTTTGTTAAACGTATGTTAATAATTTTTTATTGTTGCAGTAAAATTAATTGCCCCTAAAATAGATTAAATTCCAGCTAAATGTAGAGAAAAAAAATGCTTTATCTATAGAACTTTGCATTTGAGCTTTGCTCAGTATCTATGATTGAGTAACGCTTTTTTGGCATAAATGTTACTAAAGCATAAATCTTTGAATGAGCAAACTTTCATAAAAAGGGCCATGTCCATAGTTTTACATTAAAAAAGAAACGATTATCCACTTTTTAACCGACTTCAGGAGGAGGTTCTATGTTTGGCTGTATGTTTCTTTATAGTATGCTCGTCGATGACCCTGTCAAAAACCGATTTTAAAAATTATTTCACTAGTTTATAGAAAATGGTTCCTTAATGGTCTCATTAAAAACCTGAATTCCGAGGGATTAGTATTTATTCCGTCATGCTTAAAAAATAACAGTATACTTAAAAAAAAACACGATTAGCTACAAATAAAATGTTCGCCAATTCTTAGCAGATTTTTATGATTCTTTACTTGTATAGAGGTTTGACCTCAAGGTGGTCACATAAAGATTGATGCTCAAGAAATATAAATGTGCGCCGTAAAACATATTATCTAAAACCTCATCTCATGATAATTTTCTCAATCACAGGCAACAAATGGTTTCCATGGCAACGGACGTTAAATAACTTAATTAGTCTCGATTTTTAAGTAGATGTCGCCACTTGAAAAATTAGACCACGCTATCGAAGTGTTCCGGGTTTAAAACTGCTTCCAAACCCATTTTCATTATGAAGGAATTTGAAGTACCTATTTTTTTATAGACGCTAAATTATTATGAGATATTCTTACAAACTTCACTGTATTAATACACAAACGAGATGATCCTGGATCATCATCATCATCTCATCTCAACAGCCTATCCACTACTGGACGCAGGCCTTAGAGATAAATCAGGATCCCCAGCCTTCCAATTTTAAACTCTAATAATCCCTCGCTTATTTCTTACTTTAAATTAAATAGCTAGTAACAAATCGTAGTGCAAGATTTATTTGTCGTACCCATAACTTATGGTTTCACATTTACTTCAGTGGATTAAGAGCTTTTTCAAGGTTCAATAAATTAACAGTTTCTTCGAAAGGTCTGATGATTATACTATTGAACGAAATACCAAAGGCAAACACAAATCAACCTCAATAGATTAGCATCAGAATTCAAAGTTGAAATTCGATTTATTGGACGCCTCTGAAGTCTGATGAACGAGCTACTATTATAAAACGAGCTTCGATGCTCTACTTTTGCCTTCATAGACAAAATACTTGCACAGACAGTCGTAAAGGATTAGACCGCATTCAAATAGTGGATCCTTTTATACAGGACCATTTTTTACAGAACCTTCGTTACTGGAAACAATCGTTTAGTGGATTCGGAATTCTAAAGGGTGTGTGAACTCGCTCCCAAAAACTTACAAACGCGATCACGAAAATATAAAACGGATCCTGTAAACTGATATTTTGTGAATGCGCCCGTAGCCATTACTTGAATGAACTGAACAATCACCCACTAAGATGAGTTTAGGTACGAGTACCACCTTTAACTAACTTTATTTCAGTTAATCTAATTCAGCTTATCTAAATAGGTAGACAGTTTCACACTGTAAATAGCACGAACCCTTAAAACGGTGACTACTTGAATCATAACAATGTCTAAGAGTGTTAATTCCGTTCGCTCAGTTCCGTTGTAGTGCAGTTCCGCTCAGTGCGAGGGCACCTTAAATCACAAACACGTCGTAAAATCGTCTTGTTTAATTCAGTTAAATCTATGTCTCATTCCAATGGGAGTAACTTTTAGATAGGGAGGCTTCAGTTACATTTGTTTGAAAAACCAAGCAATTAATCAACGCTCTGACAAAACGGCGGAATTGTTAGTTACTGAAAGGAATAGATAAATGATTTTTTTATTGGTTCTTAAGCAAGTTAGTAATTAACTATATTGAAAATGGGACAAATGTATATGCGATCTTCAGTATCTCTTTTGGTTCTCAGTTACATAATTAAGTAGGTATATCAGATATCCATCGTACCAATAGCACAAACTAATAAATGTGTGTTAATCACGATCTCCGATTTCTGATTTCGTGGCTTAGTTAGTAAGAGCACACCGATATTGAGAGGCGTAGGTTAGAGTACCGCCAAATCGAAAATTTTAGGGTACTTATTGTCTTAGAGATTACCCAGAGTGGGAGGGCTTACGCATTATAATAACAAAACCTGCATAATTATGTTAGGCGTCTAAAAGATTGACTGCAGCTGTGGCCGCTTATACATAGGCTGCCAAACGGGTGAAAGATCTCAGCGGCTCCTACAGTTGAGACTTGAAAGCCATTTCTTCTAATTCTTTTAAGCATATGCCATACAATTGCCAATTACGAAGGATATTAAAGGGTTTTTAAATGTCAAAATATTAGTAGAATTGGTGGATTTCGCATGATTTCACAGCAAGCAAGGAGCAAAGACACGTGATCTCGACTTGTGATGATGATAAATGATGTGCTGTAATTGATACACAGCATTCGATCACTTTTATGATCACATTTGTCCATTTAGGGTTCCGTAAGGAGGTACCAAGGCTCCAAATTGAGGGCAGTCCGACGACTGGTTATATTTATAGCACATAGTACGTAGGGGAAAATAAAACAAAAGGTACGTGGATATATACATAATATATAGTAGGTATATACCTACTCGAAAATAAAAAAAAAATATTGTAGTGAATGTATGTAGCTTAGCTAGGCTAACTCCTACGTACGCACCTACCTACAGAGGTACAGATTGATTTATGTAAAGACACGTCGATATAGGTACACAAGCGTACCTACTCACTCATGAGATATAATTTAATACCTACACAGTTAAAACTTAATTGACTTCTACTCCTTAAATAAATAGTAAGCAGATAAAATCCTTCTACAATATAACAGGTTTGGTTGTTATTAGTACGTATTAGGGATGTAACGAATGTCAAATTTTCGACATTCGCGAATGCGAATGCGAATGCGAGTATTCGATGCTCACATTCGCGAATGCGAATGCGAATGCGAATGTTGGTATTTTGAGCTTGCCGCCAACTTCACGCACTGTTTATTGGCGCGCGCGTTGTCCAATTACCAACGTTTGCTATTAGCTATCTTCAACTACCAATTACGTACGAGTAATAATGTTTATTTCATTTATTCATGACATCGACAATTCACAAGCTTGATAACCACAGAATTTGAAACTGATATTGGCATAATTGTATCAAAACAGATGCAGAGCAAAAATTAAAGAAGATGAATCGCTTGATAATTGCTTTCTTCGTCTACCAATCGCGTTGTTTGTTTGATAATATTTTTATCCACACATTTGTCGGTTGGAGTTGGATTTGTTTGTCTTTTATATGTTATTTTGGGAAAAATGAGTGCCTCCATGAAAACAATGAGTAAAATTTAGACCACGTTTAGACTTATTTTACTTAGTGGATGCGGAACATGCAAAATATAAAATTATAAATAGGGGTACTGGTTTAAAAGTTACATAAGCATAACGCTATCGATATAATACAATACGCTATTGTACTGAAAATTTCTGAGTATATAAAAAAGAATGGATTGAAAAACGCATATCATATTAAGAGTTTTGTTGAAAATTTCTGATAATCGTTTTTCAATCTATTGTTTTTTATATACTCAGAAAATTTCAGTACAATAGCGTTATGCGTTAGAAAGTTACAGCCCTTTTAAGTCGGAGCCCAACTATAAATCTCAAACTTTCATATACCTAACCATTATTTTGACGACCTCAGTGGCGCAGCGGGCGAGAGTCTGCCTGCGACGCAAGAGGTTGCGGGTTCGATCCCCGCCTCGGAACAAATTTGTGTACGATCTGCAGAAATTTGTTCCGTTGGTCTGGGTGTTTTCTATGTATAATAAAAAATATCTATCTATGTAATGTATTATATTACGTATATCAGTTATCTAGTACCCATAACACAAGCGCTGCTTACCTTGCGGCTAGATAATGCTGTGTGAATTGTCCAGCATTATTTTTTATTTATTTTATTTCATTAATATTTTGAAAAATCCTGAAATACATGTTCAACGTCTTTGTATTTTTGATAAATTTCAAGCAAATTTGGCCACTTCGTAGAGTTAAAAGAAACACGTAAAAAACTTCAATCCTCTTTTCTTTTGGGGGTGTAATTTCCAAAACTCCTATGCTTAAAATTTAAGATTTCTAGCTTATGAGGTTTGGGTTGGGTGTAACTAGAAATTAACTTGTGTTTTTTAATATTTAAAATATTCAAATTTATTTATTAACCAGTATAACATAATAATAAAAAATAAAAGACGGCCTTGTCCTAGGTCCTCCAATCAAGGTCTGTGCACGCCAAAAACAAGTCAAGAGGTTCCCGCCATTAAAAGGTTACCTTAACCCCTGGGTTAGAATAATCTATACATTGTCATTCAAAGCAAAGGCTAGGCTATTTTTCGATCTCACAAATTAGTTCCCATGGGGAAAAAATAAACATTAAACGTTTAGTTTCTTTAATTTCGTAGAAACGCGTGCAAAGCCACGGACAGACACTAGTCACCCAATCAAAGTCACTTCAACTTTTTTTTTTCAGTTAAGTTTTGTCAAAGTTTCTTACAAAGTTCTTATTAAGGAATTAGCAATAAGAGTGCCATAATAAAATATAGTAATAGGCATGATGATTGATTTTGAGACTACTCCTTGATATTTTTAAACATCTACTGAATAGAAAATAAAACATATTTCTACAAAAAACATGGATTTTGAAGGTAAAATTGAGTTTTTAAAAATGTAATTTAAATTTCGCTCTAAAACGCTACAATACTCGTGGCGACTGTCTATGACGTCGCCGATGCACAAATTTTTATGATACAGAATTACCATAATATTTATATTCATTAGTATGTCTTTACAAATAAGAAATACAATCAAATAATAAAACAAGGATTAACAATATTGTCAAGAAACAAAGAAGCAAGCTATTGATTGAAGAAAGTCATACGTTTACTATTACTTATTTCTGTGGTTATTCTGTGTCTTCCATTTTACTTTGTGACGACATGACGTCATGGGTCTGTGTTCTCTAATTGTTGTTCAACGTGTCATGGCGGATTATTGTATTTTGTAGATGTTATTTATCAAAATAATAATAGATCTTGATCAAAATAAAAATTATAATACGCGTTTTGTCATGTATGGCTCTGATTTAATTTAGTAAATACATAATAATGATGCTTTTTGTTACTGTCATCATCCCTATTTACGAGATGTGCAGAGTTTTTTTATAATTCCGCATGTAAAAGAGAACAGTTTTTTAAATACCTATACTAGGTAAGTTTTTGCCCCATCAACATTCGCCAAAAATATTCGCATAGATTTTGGCGAATGCGAATGCGAATGCGAATATTGAAAATCCTGCGAATATTCGCGAATGCGAATGCGGATGCGAATATTCGTTACATCTCTAGTACGTATTATAATATTTATTAATTAATGTACTATTGATACTTGTATTTTTATATAAAACAGTCAAATAATCAGAAGAGAAGTAGATAAGATAATCAGTTGAGATTGTCTTAATACGAAAGTCTATTGAATACAAAACAAAGTCAGGATTCCACGCAGGAGAAATATTTGGGGACAAACAGGGTGAAAAAAATCCGGAATTATTGCTTAGGTACATGAATCAAATATCTAGTTGTAAGTAAAGTTCCCGCACTGAATCACTGCCTAATAAGAACTGCCTTAAAGAACTTTCAGCTTGGCAGGAAATTGAAAGTTAAAAGAGAAAGACCAAGATTACTCTGTTCGCAAGAACACGTCGTGCAAAAAACCTCTTTGCAGAAGTGGCTAGGGACTCGATGAGCCACTTAGCTCCTAATAAGGTTGATGCTTGAATAAGTGTTAAATAAGTGATTACAACTCGATCCCAACCAAGTTTTAAAAAGAGGAGGTTCTCAATTCGGTTGTATATTTTCTGTTTGCTTGATTTCGAAATCTTCACCAATCGTTATCAAGTTTTAATGATACCTTCACTTTTGTAAGGAGTAAGGTCTATATGCGGTTCCATTATAGTTTTATTCCCGAAGTACTTTTTGAATCATACTAAGAATATTTTATTCGATCGTTTCATGTAGTTACAGGTCTAGGGTATAAATTATAGTATCAAACGTAAACCCCGTTGGGTCGCTACAACGTAACTTTAACTAGTTACCTAAATCTAATTCTAGGATTAGCTTAGAAAACTTGTATATCCTGTGTAACCCAGAGCAAATATTCCTGTAGGATAATAGCCTTTAAACTATTTAAATATCTAGGCATATTTATTCGGTCTTTATTTATGTACAAATCATAAAACAACTGCATAAAAATACAAGACAAACAGTGTCGGTACAAGTAGATACACATTTAAATAAACACCCTCGACAAAACAAAACACGACCAAGAATAAAGCTGAATACATTCATACTAAAACACGTGTGCTTGTATGTAAGCCTTCAACGGGAACTCCTCGGTTCTCACATTTTTTTTTCTGAAAACGTGTTGTGCAAGGCATTACGCCCACGTTTGACAGATTCGTTTCTCTGACGTCACAATTGTGTCTGTGTGCTGTTGCGTAAACAACCATAAATGTATTTGACGAAGTACCTACTGTACTTGCAGCTGGAAACACTGTGATATTAAAATGACCTCACATTAAAGTCTTGTTTGGATACTCTCATATCTCTGAAGATATTTGCGTAGAGACCGGAGACATGTCCAAGCGATGTTTGCGAGCAGTAAGTGAGAACCTGACATGCCGTAGCTAGAAGTTTCCGGGCAAGTCTGTTTGTAGCTTACTTGGAAAGTAACTTAACGTTGAGCTTTATTTGTGAAGGTATTTGTGTAATTTATGGAAGAAGCATTGTTTAGTTTGATGTTGTTTCAGGTACTCACGTACATTATAGGTACTATTTATAAAACAATCATTTTGCAACCGCGGCTATTAAGGCAACTCTTCTGTATGAGTTGCCTTAGTAGCTGTTTGTGGTTGTGGCGTGCTTTTCGTCTGTGCACGTCCTCCATCTTGGATTTGCGCATCTGTGGTGTCACTAAATGACAGCGCCACAAACAAGCGTCAGCAAAATCCCTCCGAGCCTAAAAATCATAATTTCTCTCATCGTATACATCATATACATTTCTCTGAATTTTTGTATGCGAAGTCCTGTGTTTTATTCATTTTCTCTGAATTTGATGTAGTAACCTACTAAGTTGCACTGACTGCATGAAAAGAGTTTAAAAAGATTAACTTCTGTGGATACATCAAAATGGAAGTACTAATTTCAGTATTTTTTTAACATAAATTTAAAAAACTTAACTGAACGTGATTAAAACATTTTTATTTGTTTATTTATAGAAGCTCTTACCAATTTTTTAAAAGTATTTAATAGCTTTATCGCTTAGCATAGACGAAGGTAACATCACCCATTGAAACATAAAATAAAAAATTATAACAAAAACAAACACCGAATATCAATTTCCCAATTTCCTAACCATTATTATCTTTTAACTTGCCACGCCTACATGCTATACATCCAAAGCCCCAATCGGGGCTTAAACGAGTCCACGGTGTTTGTATAAAATAGCCCTGATTGAATGAACGAGTTCACTTAATCTAATAAACTAATCAAAAACACGATATCTACAAGGGTCGAATAATAGACTATTTACGTAATATATTCTACATCCATCACGTGATTTTATTTCGTTTGGTGATATCCTCCGTCCACGACACACCTGGACAGCTTCAAACGTTTGTTAATTGAAAAGAAATGATATTTTTTTTAACAACTTGTACGAGTTTTCATCATTTTCCTTTATCAAGCAAACATTCTTGATTTATCTCGATCAAACCTAAAAATCATGTAGGTATTTCTCGTTTTCCGAATAAAATACGAAAAAGGAGAGTAAAACCTACACAACAATGTAAATATAATGATAAAAACCTCTTCCATAGATACAAACATTCTATTCTCTTCGATATTGTACATTAATTACTCGATATTCATGGACGTTGCTTCGTTCTCGGAATAGCATGTTCTGCATTTACCCGTGGCTTACTATGAACGCTATATTGGATTTCAGGCGTATCTGCATTTATCTGTAAATACGATTACACAACTTGGTAAATGCTACGGCATTTCATTTATATTTACTTACAGAATTGTTAATAACGGAATTACTACTAGTATTAAATATTTTTTTCTTCTACGTTTTAAAATCATCTGAAAAATATTAACTCTACTTATACAAACTATAGGTAGGTACTCGAGTCATTCTCAAGATCTAATGTTTTGTAAACAAGTCGCATAACAAAAGAAGGGAAAAACTTCGATTCGCAATTTATTGACCAAAACCAACAAAAAATACCAAGTTCGAGTATATTCATTACTTCTTCTTTTCTCTTGTTTTAAATTGTGGACAATTTAAACAGCTTTATTTTGTACCAAGCTAAGCAGAGCTTGTGTTGTCGGTACTAGATAACTGATATGCATAATTAAAAATGATTATAATGAAAATAATACATAGATGGATATTTTTATTATACAACGACCAGAACAAACCGTGAACAAATAAATATCTGCAGACTGTACAAGCATTAGTCCCGAGGCGAGAATCGAACCCGTAACCTCCGGCGCAGGCGGACCACGCAACGAAGGTCGTCCACTGATTTTGGCTAAGCTATGTTCCGAAAACTGTACAAAATACGAGTTGAGTATCTATAAACTATAATCCCAACAGGGATCTGCATCCATAGACAATTCACGGACACAATGCTCGTAACCACTTGCGAATGTTGCAATTCTATTCTCGGCACCATTCTTGTTTCTTGTGCGGAAACGACAATCTCTTATGAAAATTGTGTAGATGTTATGTGTACATCTATCAATGAAAGTACGGTAAATACGAAGAGCTTAGGTATCTTAGGAGAAGATTGACCCTGAATAGACCTAGCGATTATCTACAGAACTATATATAGATTTGTACATTACAATTTTATCTACATTATTACATTACAAAACAAACATAACTGTGCCGAAATATTGGAAAACTCAAAAATCAAATCATGGTAAATATCCCGTTTTAAATGACTTTAAACATAACTGAGTTTCAGTAGGTACACTTTAAAATCTAATATTATCTAAGTTATTGTAGATAGGCATGTAATTTACTTTATCTCCACTTTGTCATGTACGTACCTACAATAGGGTATATGCATGTGACTTCAAAAAGCTGATATTTTTATTTGTACTTTCTAGTAATATAGAAATTATTTATGAATATTTATTTTTGTATATTTTGATGTTTTATATATTTAACCATTGAAAAGTTTAAGCCCCACTTGCACAACAATATTTAAAAGTCTAATTTTGATTAACTTAGACGTATTTGTACGGTTTGACAACTCACTAATCAAAATTAAGAAAGTTAATTATTGTTGTGCAAGCGGTTCTACGTAAAAAATTTAAACGTGACGTCACCGTTCACCGTATTGTCACAAAGCTCTATACTAAAATATCTTTTTGAAAGAAAGAAAGAAGATTTTCTTATTTGACTCAACATACAAACAACAAACATAATGGTTTGTATCATTTATTTGTTTCTTATTTAATTTAGATTGAAGGAACAGAAGCATTTTAAGTTGACGAACTGAACGGCACCGTTTTTTATTACCTGAAACTGAGTGTACAACTTCACTGTTTTATTTTCTTTCTTAATAATTTTAAAATTTATGGAAGTTATATTTTTTTCAGTAATGAAGTTACAGGTAATGAAGTATTAGTAACTGGCACGATGCTTACTCAATCTGGTATGAATAGGTATTTTGTATCCAGTTTCACAGAATAGGGTTATGTTGTTTCAAAGTAACATGAAACCTTCCTATAAGTTGAAAGCTTGAAACAATTGCTCAAAGTTAGGAACTAAGAAAGGTATTTTACATGGAAATAGGAGTTTGAAATATTATTCCTTGAATTTTCGCTTAACACGCTTCGTCATTGTTATTGTTTCATTATTTTTAAAATGTAAAGTTTTCTCGCGTTTTCTTGAGAAAATATTTATAGTAAAACCTTATTTCTTCCAAAAATTGTTTGGACATTAAATTTGAGTGCCTACATTGTTTCCACTATAAATAATATCTTATAGGTGGTATTCAAAGCAGCTGGATGGTAATTAAGTTCCAGTATTAGGACTTACTTATAGATTAATAATGTTACACCTGTAACAATAAACCCACAGGTATAGTGATGGCTATTATCATATCTGTGGTGAGGGTAACAAATCAACAAAATAGAAAGTCATCGTCAACATTATGTACATGTTCAGTATTTTCCATTGCACTCTGATCCACTGAGCTAATCCATTAATGGATTGGGTAGTTCTGTTTTTCCACTCTAGCATAAATTCAAAATCGCCGAGGGTTACCAGTTAGACTAGAGGCTTCATTGTTAAATGAATACCTAAAAATAGTAGGTATATTTGCGAAAGACTGCTGGCAGATGCTGGATGCGGCAAGCCAAGCAGGCCGCTATGGCGCTTATTTGGGGAGGCCTATGTCCAGCAGTGGACTAGTATGGGCTGATGATGATGATGATGACTTGGGTTTTTAAAGATGGAAAGTGGACGGCCAGAGCAAGACCATAAGGGTTTCGAAACCTACCTCAAAACGCTAATAATTATCTAAATCTATTCATCTTTTTGACAGCTACTGTACCATAGAGAGACACACAGATAAGTACACACGCCAAAGTAATAATGTCTAGGGTGAAAAAATAATTACAAAACCTACATAGAATAATCAATATAGTAATTCTAGGCTTCGTTCTAATCCTCTACCCACAATACTAACTATTAATCCTACAGCCACGGCACGAGGAATTAACCAGATGTTCAGTTCACATGATAAAACTTTATGTCCCCTCGGATTTCCAGATAGTTGTACAGTCTACAACGAAACAGCTTTAACTCCGAATTTGTCGAGCGCTTCAATTACAGTTTTCAAATGTAGAATCATTCAAAACATCGTAGAAGTTTCCTTAAAAGTGAGTTAACAAATTTAAAGTAAAAATAAAATAAAATGAAATTTATATTGACAAAACTATAGTAGGTATAATTTAAAAATTATTATTTTACTATTTTAAAAAACTTAGAATCATTCAGTTTCCTTTACCTTTGGATTGGCTATAAATTTCGACAAATTGAAAACTGTTTCGCACATAGGTTTCATAGTTATTTAATTTAAAGCTTGTTATTTGCCGTAACTACGTTATATAGTTCGGTAGTAAATCGCACGTTCAATGAAATTTACAGAACATTTTATTGCAAAACGTATTTCATCCTTTCATTCCTCACTAACTCAAACTAAGTCATTTGTAGGTATAAATCGAGCACGGTACCTTGATTGAAATATGTTGTAGATTTCTGCAGGTACATAATATTTTTCAATTTAGGTACGTCAAAAAACGTAGATGATGATGAAGAAGGTACGTGTTCTGTCTATGAATGTATTAATCTACAGGTATCTACTGATCCTATATTTGAATCGATCGTAAATAAAACATGAATCGCGTCAACATGTCGAAAGAGTTCTTTGAAATCCGAATAAATAAAGATGAAGCTTTCAAACCGTTTAAAATTTAACGTCTGAATTGGTTCGAATAAATATTTTCTTCTCATCTGTACAAACTCCGTTCACTCCGTTGACCTGCCTCAAAGTAATGCTCATATTGACATTCAATGCAATTATAAATGTATTTCGTGGATAAAAGATCATTTTCGAAAATTATACAAAGAATAGATGTTCCCCTCATATTTTTATTTAACATACATTACTTATTTTGTGTTAGATATAAACCCAATTATAAACATCCCAGCCTTTGCCATTCCGGTGAATTGAGTCTAAAGCTGTATGTCCATCGCAATGGCATCGGAATCATGCGGTAGGACAAAGGAGAACCCGGGAATTCCTAGTGCTCAGGATTTCACGGGAACCCCCAAAATTATTCCCTCTCTCCTTCTTCTACCCTCTACCTCTTCCAACATCTTTTAAGTTATTAGTAATACGAACTTGTTTAATAATTCATAATATTTACCTTATATTCCAACAAGCCTGCCATAATTGCGTGAAATGTATAGACAAATGGCACTCATTAGGGAAGGTGCACTCCAGCAGTGGACTTATGTTGGCTGATGGTGATGATGATGATGTACAGACAAATTACTAATTGTTATTGTTCTCAATGGAAGGAATACCCTGATCTGAATTTTAGGTATTTGGGTTGGGTACTAGATAACTGATATACATAATATAGTACAAAACATAGATAGATATTTTTATAATAAACAGAACACCCTGAACAAATATCTGCAGATCGTACACATTTGCCCCGAGGCGGGAATTGAACCCGCAACCTCCTGCGCCGCAGGCAGACATTCGCCCACAGAGGTCGTCCAGAGGATTCCCAGAAATTAAGAACAGAGAATGCCCGGAACCAAACCCCACCGCGTAAGCTCTGCTGACGATGCCAATGCGGTGGACGCACAGCCTAATAACTGTTTCTCTTACCGAATTGACGTTGACCAGAGATAATATGATGATTTAATAATATGATGATTTATTAGTTAATTATAGAAATGACCAGCGTTCTTATAACTAACTGGCTGTTAGTTTTTCTATTTACACTGGGGTAAAACTTTACTATTATGTATTTCATGTCATAAATTTACCAACTTAACTTATTATAATACCTATTATATGAAGTGCAGTAGGTAAACATAAAAAGTGCGTTGAAATTGAAAGCCAGAAAAGTACTGATCTATCGAATGCGTCATCCGCAGCGAACAGCCTACGTTACGCCAACTCGTGTGGAAAATTCAGTCTCGTATAGCACACCAACACAAAGCTCGCTCTGTAACACCTTACATAACTCCGCGCTAGTCAGTACTCACCTTAACAAGTAGGACAATATTTCTTCCGTTATCCATCTCACTTTCTGAATAAATCTTGCAAATCAATTTGGTCCCTGCCAAATATATGACAATTGAACCCTTGTCCATTTTTCTATTTCGAAGTCTCCCAATATAGTAGTAGGTCAGTGGATGAATATAATAAAAGATAGGAAAGCAGTATTTGAGTTTGATATTTTAAGTTTGAAGTGTGTGTCGGTCTGTCTGTCTGCTGCGAAGGTTTAGAGCCCTATAAGTGTGTCTTGATTTAATTGTTGTATTGTTGTTGTAAATAAATGTATTTCTTCTTTTTTCTTCTTCATAACAATTGAACCGATTTGGATTCAGTACTTGACTTTTTTTAGTCTGTAGACTTTTGTCCGACTACAATTTCACCTGATGGACAGTGAAGATCTGACCGAAGGTGTATCACGAAGGTCTAGAAGAAATCTGATCACTCTTGTCTGTAGACTACTACATTTTGTGTTTTGTTGAAAAAAAAACTCAGCAGTCGTTTAAATCATATCATGGTTGAACGACTCCAACCTTTGAATTTAATGTCAGTCAGTAAACGTGTATTCTTAATAAAGATTACTCATAAAAAGAATGGCTTTCTTTTTATTCGTAGCAAGTGCAGACATCGAGTGCCGTGTGGTGCCAGCATAGAATTGTATCACCCAACTCTTTCCGTGGGTGTCATAAAAGGCGACTAGGGGACACAAGCCGGGGGGCAGGCAGCAGCGCCTCCTGCAGAACTATTCCACTATGGTATTATGGGTACTACCCGCACCAATAGGTGCGGGTAGTACCAATGGGTGCGGGTAGTACCCATGCAATAATACCATAGCCATTTTTCGACGCAACAAAAAATGGCCACCCCGTTCCCAGCCGCCTAAAATTTGCTTTTTTTCACATATTGATGAGAACTGCTTTTTAAAATCAACATTTGCTAGCGAGAACCTTAAGCCCATTTTCTGTTGTCAGCGGAATATTATAATTGGTAACCCGATTCTAAATTTATAATAACCTCCACAGGCGCGTTAATTAATTCTAAATTGGCGGAAAATTTAATTTCTCAAATTGTTTCGGTATTTCATAAGGCAGGCAAGGCATAAGTAAAGTTTCTTCAGTACTAAGTTGCGGAACAATATTTTAAAAAAGTGACTGGAGTAAAGAACATCATCTTCTAATCATCAATTGGTTATCTGACTCAAGATTTTGTTTAAAGAAAATAATTTAATTTTTTTTTGCTGGACAATTCACACCGCATTATCTTGCCCCAAGTTAAGCAGATCTTGTGTTATGGGTACTATATAACTGATATACATAATACAATACATTACATAGATAGATATTTTTTATTATTCATAGAAAACGACCAGAGCACCCTGAACAAATGTCTGCAGATCGTACACACATTTGTCCCGAGGCGGGAATCGAACCCGCAACCTCCTGCGTCGCAGACGGACTTTCGCCCACCGAGCCACAGAGGTCGTCAATTTAAACTCACTAATCCGTAGGTACCCTTTTATGTTTAATTTAAATGTAATAATGCAACGTTTAAACTATCTTTAACTATACTAACATTATAAAGAGGAAATATTTGTTTGTTTGTATTGAATTGGCTCCGAAACTACAGGACAGATTTGAAAAATTATTTTACCATTAGAATCCTACATTAGTTATCCCAGATGAACACAGGTTATAGAATATAACCATGTGTATAAAGCAGGGGCAGGCCACTAGTAACTAATAAAAGAAAAAAAAAACTTGTTTCGAAGTATAAAGGGCTAGATTTAGCTTGCAACTCAATTTTGTGAGCTAAGACTACAATGAATTTTTCGTAAGTGCTTGTTTTTTTCATTAATCATACTTTATTAAAACCATGTTAGGTTTTGAAAAATGAAATGAAAAAAGGTTTATTCTGTACATAGGTGGGTTACAATAGGTTATAATAGGTTGGGGTTCTCTTTTAAGCATAATTATGCTTGTGTTAGAAAACCCCGCTCTTTCTTAACATTAGGTTCAGTACAATACAACGTACAGAAATTAAAATTATAAATACAAACGATAACTATATTTAATTCTGTGCTTGGACGTGATGTATGTTAGATGTAGTTTTGGTTTTAGTTCAATAATCGAAATTGATAGCAGACGATAGCTGGATAAAAAGGCGTTGGTCAAAAATAGATTTCTATTGGAAATTGAATGCCTGTTGGTTGGTGGGAGTGATTTCGTGTGGGAAGCTTTGCATTTTCAGTAAATTGAAATAAATCTCTAGCGTTGGCGGAGAAAGTTTAAAGGTTTATGAGTCTAGTCTGTACTGTAATAATAAAAAGTAAAAGTAACTCGATCTGTCTGTTATTTTCACGACTTAATAGCTGAACGGATCTTTATCAAAATTGCCAGGGAGGTAATCAATATCCCGGGAAGAACATAGGCCACTGAAAAGCGCGTGCGAAGCTACAGCTAGTTTTTACTTAATACGTCGACTAAATACAGAACTACTTAAAAGCCATCCCGTGACCACGGCAGTGTGTAGCCTGTCGATACGTCGGTAAAGATAGGTACCTAAATAAACGCGATTACCGTTAAATAGTATACATAATTATATTTAACACCATTACCACCTTCTCAAAGCTCTTACCCGTATTCAACACAGTCCTTAATATATACCATTAACATCTTCTGAAAATTCTTACCCCTATTCAACACGGTCAAAGCTTCGAGCAGAATTAAGTTTGCTATAAAACTATACTAGTTATCTCCTCTATAAAGGTACTTATGTGTTTATGTAGGTACAAAGATGAAAACCCGCAGGTGCGGTTGTACCTAATGAGTGGGTTGGATGTCTAGTCTAGCCTGGCTGGAGGTCATTAACCTGTTGCAAAGCTATAACGCTTTAAAATTAGTCAGGTTCGTAGTAAATGAAGTTATAAGACTTCTGAGTTTATTTGTTACTACATAGTTTCTGCCGCGGGTTTGCATGCTATGTTTCTATGGAAATGTAGGTTATTTTTATCGTATAGGAACGGAATTCTGGGATAACAAAAAGCTTGATATTTTATTTTAATTTACAAAATACAAAAAAAACAAAATCTATTTATTTACTATTACAAAAATTGCACTAGGTTCAGAACCTGTATCGCGGGAGGCCGAATTACAAACAGAATTACTAATTTTCAAGACTCTAGTTATCAGTGTAGTAACACTGTAATTTACAATGAAAATAAACTGCTTGTAAGACTAATATTACTAGAAACATTGGTAGTTGTGTTTTATTCCAGGCCTTTTGAAAAATTCAGTCTGGACCGTTCAGAACCGTGTTAATTATGACTGTTTATAAGCTACGAATAAAGATATTCTTATTATAGAAGTGATGGCGAGAAGCGGTAACATCACATCATACATTCATACATCAATCAATACATACAAACATCCACAATTTCTCATTAATAATATTGTGCACCTGCATCAAACAAACTTCTAGTGGAAGTTGTTTGGCAAGATGATATCATGAAATCAGAACCCAACTTGTTTATAAAGAAATAGTATGTATTCTCGGTTCTAGATAAAAAAATATTTAATGTCAACAAAAGTTTATGAACGTAAAGTTATCAAAAACTAATAACAATAACAGAAAACATTAAGCCCCACTTGCACGACAGTATTTAAAAGTCTAATTTTGATTAACTTTGACGTATTTGTATGGTTTGACAACTCACTAATCAAAATTAAGGTAGTTAATTATCGTTGTGCAAGCGATCTTAGGGTACAGTTTGACCAGTTTCATAAGTCGCATCGGCAAAATTCGTCTGCACAGAAGAGAACATTTTAACCCGATTGAATATTATATACGAATGAGACGTTGACATAATAGACTTTATTGCGTTGCGTTAAGGTGCATACCTGAGCCGATGACCTTGAGCAAATAGGCGTTGCTATCGTTTCGGCCCCGCACCTTCCGCGCAGCCCCGCCGAGAAAAAGTTTTCACGCGGAAACCGCAAAATAAGGAAAATCTACATGGCGGCACGGCGCGGCACCGCGCGGCGCGGCGTTATAAACGAATAGCTGTCTGATACATGAGAAATGCGGATTCGATTCCCACTACGAGAGATTTTTTACAATATCAGCAAATATTTTTTCCTGGTCTGGGTTTTGTGGAACCATAACCTAATCTGAGAACAGAACTCGGTACTTAGGGAGTAGTGTTGGGTAGTTGTTATAACTAGCTGCTACCCGCGGCTTCGCTCGCGTTGTAGGTAACTATCCCCTTCAAAAGTAGCATAAATATAGGTACATAGGTATCCCAATCATTCGAAAGTTTCATCCAAATCGGTTTAGTATTTACGGAGACAGGTAACAAACATTCACACAAACTTCTCTCATTTATAATGTTAGTAGGATATCAACGAATAGGTAGGTAATACGGTTGGAATGATTTGAAACAAAAAATATCTGAGCTAGAGGAGAAGGGGCTTAATGAACCAATATAAAAAATGACGGTTACGTGGTACTTAGGTTTTTTACACCATTAAGAAGAAATACCGATGCAATGGACGGAATGATAGGTTTCGATAGCCGGTTCGGATAGAAAGATTTTCCTCGAGTTTAAAGAAAAAAAATACAACCCCCCTAGAACCATTTTTACGACCTCTTTTGGAACTCCCAAGGGGAGCTACTTGGAAAATATTTTTTTTGCGTTAAGTGGGGAGGAAAATACATTTTAAACGCAAAAAAAATCTATTAAAAAAGTTTCCACACGCTTAAAGTTTTCACCTTTCAAAACTCGGCAACCGTCATTCAGGCCAAATTTTCCGAATTAAACAACTTAATGTATGTACATATTATGTTATAGGCTTCATAATTTCGGTTGGTAATAAATTTTATAGCATAAATTTTTTCGTTAAACTTATGCAATATTTAATAAAATTTCATTTTTTAATTTTTTATTAATATAGTCTGACCAGGAATTTTTAAGACAACCTACTCTATATTTTACTACTATTTTACTACGACATATTTTTTATATATAGAAATTGATATAGGTTTAATACTTATCTGTCATCCATTAAGCATATGGCAGCTGAAGGTCGTCCCTTTACGGATCTTAGACTATTATGATATTGTGCTGTACTTCGGAATTTTAATATAATAATAATAAATCATTTATTGTTCTTCTTGCACAATGAGCTTACATTTAAAACTAAAGTAGCAAGTATAGTATAAAATTAGATTAGAGCAACATTGCACAAGACTGATGCCTGCGTAAGGTTTGTAAAAAAACCTGTATTACAGTCACCAGGCTCCCACTCCGCGGTATAAGTGCCGTTACTTATAACATATAGGTCGGTTAACGACATTAAGCTAAGTGTACAAACAATAACTTAAAATAAAAACAATGATTACAGAAAAAGCAAAATTTCAAGTTATACAGAGGAAAAAAACTAAAAACTTTATTAAGTTATGATTTTGGAATCATAATTATTAAGGCATTATGGTTTGCCAGGCAGGTTGCGGAGGTAACTAGGTAGGTAACCTACTCCTTTTAGATTTTCAACAATTTATTTTGTAGCACATAATATAGGTAACCGTTATTTTATGTCTAGCTGATAAAATCAATCTAGTTTAGTTCCTTCCTTTAATGTTTGGTAACTCTAATGTGTCGTGTCAAATAAATAATTTTCATTTCATTTCATTTCATTTCATTAAGGCAGCATTTCCTTGTGATCTAAGGCAATGTGTGTGTGCGGGTGTTTTGTGTGAGGGTGTGTGTGTGCGTGCTTGAGTGCGTGGATTTGATGTGTGTTTCGGTAAGATCTTCTGAGGACACAAGTCTCAAAAAAGTATGAGCAACAAGATAACTAAAATAATATGAGGTATATATATAATATACTTTCGCGTAGTATTTGCGAGACCTCTAAACGTGTTTCCTTTTCACTGTCATAGCTTTCAATGTTTCTGTTTTTGATTTATAGTTCTTCTGTTTCACTTTTACAGTCTATCCACGTCATTTCTTTTTCTATCTCTTCCTATTCTAATATTTGTTCATCTATGTTTTAGTTGTCACTGTTAATTCTTCTTCCTGTTTTTCGTCTTCTATCTTTTTGATTTTTTTCTGCTAATTATTTTTGTCTTCAATAGCTCTTAAAATATAATTTGGGTCTCATAATGACATTGATCTAGAATGTCTTGGACTCACCAATTCTGGCAGATTGCAATCTATGTAAAATGTGTTCCCTTTTAATTATTTCGGTAATTGTACGATAAGATTTTCCATACCAAAAAGACATTTGAAATATTTTGTTACCTGCAGTTATGCATCGAATGTTAGAGATCATTCTGTGAAAAAGTCGCCTCAATTTTATTTAGATTTTTAGTATTACCAACTTTACTCATTGTTTTTAAGCTATAGGTGAGATAGATGAGTCGTGTATGGATATAATTTTCATTTATGATGGCCAGTTTAATAAATATTGTAAAATCCAAACGGGGTAATGATGCGATAATAATTGGCAGCTGTGTTTTGACAGCTGTCGTCGAAAATGTAGGTTTCCGTCCCACCTTTCATTTGAGCTATTAGTTGAAAGTCTAGCGCGTGTAGTTTCGGAGATAGCTCTATTTCAATTTTGACAGCTGTCATCGAAAATGTAGGTTTCCGTCCCACCTTTCATTTGAGCCATTAGTTGAAAGTCTAACGTGTGTACTTTCGGAGATAGGTCCAGTTCAATTTTGACAGCTGTCATCGAAAATGTAGGTTTCCGTCCCACCTTTCATTTGAGCTATTAGTTGAAAGTCTAGCGCGTGTAGTTTCGGAGATAGATCTATTTCAATTTTGACAGCTGTCATCGAAAATGTAGGTTTCCGTCCCACCTTTCATTTGAGCCATTAGTTGAAAGTCTAACGTGTGTACTTTCAGAGATAGGTCCAGTTCAATTTTGACAGCTGTCATTGAAAATGTAGGTTTCCGTCCCACCTTTCATTTGAGCTATTAGTTGAAAGTCTAACGTGTGTAGTTTTGGAGATAGGTCTGTTTCAATTTTGACAGCTACTGTCATTATTATAAGTTAGATGGCTTTGCTGTTTTGACAGTGACGTTTGCTGTTATTTTGACATTTACCTTTTCTAAATTGATTTATTTAAGGATGGGGTACAAGGGAGACTCCAAGATCTTGTCTCCCAAGCCAACCTAACCTGCACGTGGTGTACCCTAGCAGGGATAACGAACTAGGCTCTGGTGAAAATATCAACATTCTTCATAACTTGCTAACTCATATTTTACTATTATTTTCCATTACTTGACACTGGCATAAAAGAGTCCAACCAGACTTATATTGCCATTAACTAAGAATCATCATTATTTAAGGATTGTGGATTAGATAAAACAAATAAATATAATTAATATTATTTCATTTCTTATTCAGATCTCAATTTATATATTTCCTAATTTTTTCATCATTGTGTTGTGAATATTTTGTTATTATTTTTTTTATATTCTCTTGTGCAAAAATATTGATTAAATTTGTTTACTTAATTATCTTTTCACAAGATTAAATAAAAGGAATAAACCTATTACATTAATTATTCACACATTAGCCAATGCTAGGCAGTGAATGCGTTCATCATTAGAGTACCTATATTTTATAAAACCAACATAAGTAATGGAATTTTATCAGTCTTACAAAGTTTTTTATATACTTAAGGGCTCTAGGCTCTAGGTAGTAATGGAAAATTCCATTACTTATGTTGGTTTTATAAAATATACTCTAATGATTAATTCCCGATGTCGCTGCCGACTGTACCATCGAAAAAAAATGGAGTCGACGTGAAGGGAATTGAGGCGCGGTCGACTTTACGAAAGTCGACGTTGCGGGAACCGACGCTGCGGGAATCGGCGTGACGGATACCACTCCTCTACTTTTAATACATCTTCAATTATAAGAATTGATTCTGGTCTAGAATCCTAGTAAGTTATTTGAATCGATGTTGGTTTCATTGGTTTTAGCTGTAACATACAAAATAATAGGATTTTTGTTTGTTATGTTCATGCAAAAGACTTTGATCGTTTTCAGTTGACTAATTTGACAAAATCCATGTCAAAACTTATCAAAACTGTTTTACAAATCTCGAACTCTACAAGATGAAAAAAGTCTATGTACCGTTTTAACCCAGTCTCCTTTACAGTTCGAATCCCATTTCCATTTCATGTCAAAGTAAGTATTACAGAATTCACTCTCAATCTATGTGTCTCTTAGCTGCAGGCAGCAGCGTAGTTCCTATTCTTGGATCGGATTGGAGTCAAGTGAGAGGTTGGGGGTGTACCTAGTGCCTCACTTCGGAGAGGCATAGGATGGTTTTGACTTTGGTAATTACTTATTAGATTTTAGTCTGATCAGCTGCGTATTCACGAAGAGTGTGATATTAGAAATCTGATGATGATCATGAACCGGGTTAGAACACATGTCATACCTACTTATTGTACCTACCTAAGCACTATGAATGTTTTACCTCTAACACAGGCATTTTTACTCCAGTTTTAACTTATCCAGTCACTGTACATCTGTAAATGAATAATAAATAAATGAATAATGATAAATAAATCAATAATTGCATGGTTTGTAGGTACTACAAAAACTCTATGGTTGATACTTACTGGACATGATTTTCATTAGGCATTGTAAGATTTTTTTTTCTTGTGTATTTGCCTGTTCCTCGATCTCCTACAATAAATACCTAATACAAACATGAGTAATTTGGATAATATCGCTAATAGCAAAAATAGCGAAAAATTGCTAAAATAAAATGAACCTTCTACCTACCTGATAGTATAGTTATACTTACATTACTTCTATCATCCTTTGAGCTTTCAGAGCTTTCTCCAGCTTACTGATCTTTTTGGCATTTTCCATATAAGCTATACGAAGGTACACACAACAACAATGGGTAGTCAATAAGTATACCTACGGTATATTAAAAGTACTACTTTAGGTCTAAAATCGTCCTTGCTCGACAGATATAATTATGTACTTATATCTACTTAATTACAAACTATTTTATCATACACGAAATAAAGTTTCCGGGTCGTGTGCGGATGACTGAGAATAATAAATAAATCGTAATAATGAAGTGTCATCGCGAGCCAGACGAACACAACCTCCCCGTACAACAGCCAGAGTGGCACTGCCGCCCGTCGCCCGCGCGACCACCTTCAAAGGTTAACGCCCTATAATAATACGGAAAAACTTAAAATGATTATTTGCCATATGAAAAACCGTCGCATCACAAAATCATACTTCCAACTTGTAGATAAAGTCTTTGCCGACATTATGGTGTAGAAAAAAGTACAAAATTCCAAGTCGTTTAGAAGGAGATACAATTTTTCAGTCCAAAACAGCTTCACTTTGTTAATTTTTTTCACATGGTTAATGAACTCGTAGAACATTTTTGTACTTCCAGTTTACAGATAAAAGGTCAATAAATGATATATATTTTTTTCAGCACATAGCATTAACTCCTCTAAGAGGAGATAGCCTCCAAAAAAGACCGATCAGCTCCTGTATGCGCCTTAAGCTTTTAAGTCAACAAAAACAGAGGCTCAAGATATCTCGCTCACACATGTACACGGGAAGACAAAAAACTACTACCAAAACTAAGACCTCTGCGCAGGTACATCAGTGTAACTTATTAATGTGATTCTACTGTCACAGAAAGGTAATCACTAAGAACAAAAACACAAACTTCAACATCATCATCATCAGCCTATATTAGTCCACTGCTGGACATAGGCATCCCCTAATGAGCGCCATAGCGCCCTGTCCTCAGCTTGCCGACTTCAACATCGACAGCCGATAATTAGGGCTTCATACTTTGTTTACAAATAATATTTAGGATTCTAAATCTAAGCTAAAATTAGCTCGTTAGTAAATCCTTGCATAGTAATGATATTGCAAAGGATTTAGTACTGAAGAGAGTATTTATAGGGGCGTACCCAACCCACGTATGTGTGTAGGTCTCCAATTGTCTACAGGTTTACAGTTTAGCATATCAATTTAAATAATCTGTCAATGATTACCCACAGTAATAGTAAAGTGACCAAAATCAGTCAGTGATTACGACGGAACCAATTAAAAAAGTCGACAATTTAGAACATTAACATCGTCGGTGTCCAATTGGTACCGTGCCAACAGCTGACCAGCCAATCTTGTCACGTGGTGACACGTAGTGACAACAAGAAATACTAGACGGAACATACCCACCTGAATTTATTTTCATCTTGTGAGTAATCGATGGGAACTGCATTTGGTTGCCATAATTTTATTCTTTGATGTTTATTTAGGTTAACACCAAAGCACTTTTGGCGCTGATACGTTTTAACACTTCATGGCCCAAGACACAGAAATTGATCTGCGGGTCCATGTCGCGGCGCCGCGCCCATGCGGGTCACACCGCCGAGTTGGCCAGTGAATGCGTTAACTTCACGCCGTATAATATCTATAGATTTCTAATTGTATACCAATTATGATAAAAATATATCGTGCTATATCGTCGACATATTTTGGTGAAGAAAGAAAAATATACGCTGTGGGCTTTAAACGGCTAAACCTATTTTGATAAATGGTCTTAAAATACTCATATTATGTGTTGGAGGAAAAAATTTAAAAGCGTAGTAAAATAACGGCCACTTACCTAAGCTAATTGCAAAGCTCTTGTTGTTCAGAACAGACGTTCAATTTTATAGTTTCTGCCTTTTTAGGGTTCCGTACCTAAAGGGTAAAATGGGACCCTATAGCTAAGACTCCGTTGTCCGTCTGTCACCAGGCTGGAGTTCATAAACCTATAGAAATACATGCAATTTCAAATGTCTAAACATTTGAAATTTTAAGTATTTCTGTTGCCGCTATAACAGCAAATACTAAAAAACAGAATATAATAAATATTTAAGAAACGTGATTTTTTTTGCTCCTTTTTGCTCGATGTTTATAACAGCAACAGGTAGACTATTGAAATATTCACAGAATATTTAGTTATATATTCACTTTAGAAATAAATAAAAACAATAAAAATAAAAACAATTAAATCCCATACAGCAAATCAAAAAAATCATTTTTGCCGTTTTTATAGATAGTAGTACCTACGTTGTAGTACGGAACCCTTCGTGCGCGAGGTCGACTCGTACTTGACCGGTTTTTCTTATATTATTATATGTAACTTTAGTTGCATATATTTTTGTTTAAAAGCAGAGCCACTCTATCGTAGCTACCTCATCCTCACCACAAGCAGGTGACAGCGCAAACAAGACCATAGAATGAACATAAACAACTGAAGAATGTCAGCAAAACAAACTCCGGAACATGTTCGCCACAACGATGTTTGGATTGGGGGAACTTCCAAACTTATTGTCGGAACCTTCACGGTTCCTGATTTGAAAATCACAACATCTTCACATGCTATCAATAAGATCAACTTAGTTCAATTTATATACAGGGTGGATTTTTTAGACAAGGCAGTAAGCTGAGTTGACTTAACCGGTGTAAAAACTATCGTAGTTTGAAAAATTCATTATAAATGTAAGCGGGTTAACTACGAACCTTATTTAATTTTTGGTGCTCGGAGGGATGCGGAATGCGCGCGACTAGAACCGCACTCACCCTGAAGAAGTCCCTCGTTAAGGGATGAAACGTTGGTAATCTTCCAACACAAATAAGGTTCGTAGTTAACCCGCTTACATCCATAATGAATTAACCTTCATATTATTAGAGTAATGTTTGTGCCACGGTGGGAATGTGCCACGGTGGGAAGTTTCGAGTAAAACTTACACTCTCAATACTTTTGTTTATATTTTTGCAATGGCTAGATTGTAATTATAATCTAGTGTATCTTGTAATATATATACTAGACAATATATAAATATATAACAAAAAACCTGTCCAGGCTATACGGTAAAGATTCATAAATTTTCCACTTTTCAAATTACTTGATAACCTAGCTTAGCAAGTTTATGTTGGGAACGCATAGCGTAGCGATATAAATAAAAAACACTTATGCAAATTACGCAACCATGGTGTACGAGCTGAGTCCATCCATCAGAAAGCATGGTCAAGAGCTGCCACTTAATTTCCAAAACGAAAGTAATATGGGTAATAAATTATTTTTAATGGAGTGTAGGCAAATCAATTGACTTCGTTGAGAGGCGCCTGGAGTGCTATAGAATTTGCGATAATTTGAATGGTCTATTAACACCTCAACTGCCGAATTCAAAGTGTTTTGTAGGTTTTGTTAATGGTAATTTGGAAAATGGTCTGAAGAGTTTGAACACTTTGAACGACATAAAACACTGTTTATATTTTATATTGTGATTCACAAGAGTCTTAAATAAATAATGCTGGACAATTCACACAGAAGCTAAGCAGAGCTTGATATACATAATATAATACAATACATATATAGATATTTTTTAGTATTATATAGAAAACGACTAGAACACCCTGAACAAATGTCTGCAGATCGTACACACATTTGTCCCGAGGTGGGAATCGGACCCGCAACCTTCTGCGTCGCAGGCAAACCATCGCCCATCGCGCCACATCGGTCGTCACATGGAACATGAAGGTCTCAATCAATCAATTGCAAGACTAAGCAGTCATTGATTGTATGACTATCTTGAAAGGCTTTCATAATCGTCATATCCGCAACCCATTTTAGAAATATAGTTGTATTTCATTTAGAAACTATTACTATAGTATTATTATCATATCATACGTTTTCATAGAAGGCATTCTATTACATAATCACAAACGCTGACTACCTAATAAAAAAAACATAAATAATATTCTTAAAGTAAGGTGCGATTAACACAAAATTGTATGATTCTGAAGTAGTGGATAATAGTTCGTGAAGTAGTGAAAATAATCAGACTTATTGTTTTTTATCCTTGAGCCATTGAGTTTAAAATGACTTGTCGGTTTTTCATCATTTGTTATAATTTGCAATAGTTTAAACTTTTCATTTCATTTATTTATTGCTTGGATGTACATACATACTTAGGTCTAGGTGTTTTATCCACTGCCAGGTTTAGGCCGGCCTCCAATCTCTTTTGGCACTCCACACGGACCAGCACCAATCTCCAGGTTCGCGCCGTATTACTATAATGAACTCAAATTTAGGTACGCAATAATTGAATTTTTCGTAGCGTTTGGCTACAGAACGTAATCATAAGCCATAAATCACATCCGCTCATTCATTAACCCAGTACGTTTAAGGTATAAAATAAGCCTGACATTTCAAATAATTAGAAAATTACTGTCGTAGAGGGAAAACTCGTTAAATGTTTCGAGGCTCGAGTTTCTAAATAATACTAATAGGTACCTACGTCAAGTTTAATTTCGCGCAACAATCTCTGTATTTGATATAGCCATCTTTTAAATGAGAGCAAACGCAATAGCTCGTACAATATGACTGGAATTTATATGAAACTTGAGGTTTTTATATACTGCTTTTCAAATCATCTTTCGCTCGTTTTGCTCGAGTAGGTACCTACCTGTTCTATTCTTTCTACCTATGTGACAGATTAACCCCTGAATACTCAAACGCAACTTTAATTTAAGCTCGTCTCAAGTTATGATTTTTGACATATTTTTAAAGAAAATGTGTCAAAAAACCGTCTCTTGAGACGTGCTCAGTGAATACTCAAACGCAGGTTTAACGTTAGTTAAACCTAAGATGCGTTTGAGTATTCGGGGGTAAGTATTGTAACTTCGCCAGTAAGAACAATCACAACGAAAAATATAGAAAATTCGACTCTAAAAGCGCGCCTTCCTTCAGCGTACTAATCAGGGTGTTCACATGTGACTTGACAAAACTGTGATTGAAGCTCAGCTTAGACTGTAGATAGATAGAAAGATAGATAGATAATGCTTTATTTCATAGCCCATAAACAAAAAAAACATAAATTATATTAAAAAAATATCATAGACAAAGGCATGGAATTGGCGGCCTTATCGCCTAAAGCGATTTCTTCCAGGCAACCAATGTACACGGAAATTAATATAGGATTACTAATATAATTATTAATGCATAATTACAATACAATATAATAAAAAACTCTTTATTGTTACATCACAAAAAAACAAGAAGACAGACCATAAACATAATTTATTGTGTATGAGAGTGTGATAATTTCTTCTGCTACAGAATTAGCTTTTCTGCCTTCACTTTTATTTGCCTTCATAACGAAGTTGTCCACATTACGTAAAACATGTACACGTTAAAGGTACGTTCAAACTACCTACATTTATCTACAAAACGAATTCAGCAAGAAGGTAAACATCAGTTTTATAAATAAACTGGTTGGTCGACTTAAAAAAAAGTATCAACGCATCGATGTTTCAAATTTAGCTTGATTTAGTCTCGGGCTCTTTACAACCCAGACCAACGCATTCCAACGAAGTCTGAAACCTAGCTGATTTTCAATATACATTTTCCATTCATACCTAATATTTAGTTCAGAAGCGGTTCACAATCTCCCTTTCAATTTACAGAGCAACGATCTTTGTCCAATTGAATACGACATAATTTACTTAGCTCGCTCCAACCTCTGAATTCATTGAGTGTTTGAGGATAACACTCGAGTGTTAAATAAGCTATTTGCATTTTTAAGTAGGGAAAAGTTTTCGGGTTTCGGCAGAGAGAATTAACGTTCCATAGAACGATAGGGTGATAGAACGATAGAAGATAGTTGTAGATAAATATTTGGATTGAAAATGTCATACTATCCCGCTAATAACATTTATCATCATCCGCCTATATTAGTCCACAGCTGGACATAGGCCTCTCCTAACGAGCAACATAGCGCAACATAGCGTAACATGGGTCCCAGAGAATCCCTACGTGATAAATTTAAAGAAATAAACATAATAACAGTCCCCTGTCAATATATTTATGAAAACTTGTTGTACACTCATAAAAATATCAAAAGCTTCCCTAAAAATAGCGATATACATAATATTAATACTAGAAATAAACATAAACTCGCTGTGCCCACAACCAGGCTTCACAAGATAAATGTATCTTTCAAAGGGCAATGTATACGCTTCTACAACAAAACTCCTAGTGAGTTGCAAAATCTATCAATTAATAAATTCAAACAAATTGTCAAAACTTTTCTGTGCAAAAAGGCTTACTACAAAATATCAGATTATTTAGAAGATAAAAAAGCTTGGGACGGGTTTTGCTCCAACTCGAAAAATAATAACTAACAGGCTAAAGGTTTCTTCGTCGCTTCTTTACTTTAGTCTACACACCGAAGCGACAGAAATCAAAAACATCACTTTATTTCCGTGTCAGTGTTTTATTTTAAGAATTTGACTTTTTCTAAGTATACATTTTTGTATTTATGGAAATATAGAATTTTTGATTTTGATTTTTTTTTTGCGCCCTGCCTATATTGCATTATTAGCCAATTATAATGTAAAGCGGGATCCAGGCTGGATTTATTTACACGAATTATACTTACATTACATTGATAGCGATACGACTTATTAAAAACCTGATAAGCCTAGATTATAATATAATAAAATATTTTCAGCCATCTGGACTCTGAAAGAACTTGTAACAATTCATTCACCTATCAATAGTTAATTCCGATCGGAAGTGGGTAGGTTAGGTATACGATAGGTCCAACAGTCACTTTATTGTATTGACTACAAAGGCCTGAGTCTCTTGCTTTGCATTATGGATGAGGTCAAGGCCCAAATTCGAAGGCACATTGCGGGGTCTACCGATTTTTACGTCCCGTGTGCTTGAATGACAAATCTCAGGTAGATTTCAATTCATCACCGAAATTGGGACTACCTACGCTTAAAATATGCAGCGTAACCTCGGCTTTCTGTAAATTCGTACGTAGGTAGGACAAAAGGTTTCACCAAAAAAGAAATAGGTTTTTTGTTGGATGGTTGATTTGGTCTCGGTTTGATTGGCAGGATAGAGTGTTTCGCGAGTAAAAATACAGAATAATTTATGTCCGCCTCCGTGGAAACTAGTAACTTCTATTTTTATAGACGCGTCGAAGATCACGACTCCGAGACAAGGCTTATGATTCCACTTTATCATTCAAGTGGCTACAGCTAGTTACAGTGTCATCGACCACAAAATAAAAAACTCGAACGATTATTTAAAAAAAATGGACGAGCACTCATTTTTTAACTTTGTCTGTCTCTCCCAACAAGGTTTGCTGGAAGATAACTCTTTTTATCTATGTTTCTTTTGTGCAATAAACAAAAAATTAAATACAGTTTTAAAATAGAGTAATGAGAGGCCCGAACCTATTTCTGTCAGAGCATTATGATCTGTCTACGAAAATTCATTGAAAAGAATGACTGTCTTGGTCGAAGTGCTCGAAGTAGGTATCACACTTTTACTGCTCAGTCATTGATTGTATGTTTACAAATAAAAAATAATGCAAGCATGTCATTTTCTGATTATCAGGGAAAAATCGGCTGGCAGGTAGTGAAAAATTTGGTGTTTTTTGAAGTTTTAGCTTTTGACTTTGGCCACGAACAGCTAAGCGGGTGGCACTGGACTGTGATTTATTATTCCACTTTTTCAGGGTCACATGAAAATATGTGATTTGACTTCAAAGCTAAATGTAAAGTAAGTTAAGTACTTCTGTGCTGTCAGACAAACATAGACCTGAATATAAATTAATATAATGTAAATGTACCTATGTATGAAATTTATTAATGAAATAATTTTTTTTTGGCGTGTTGTGTGCAAGTTGTTTTGAAAGCAATAGACAGATAGAAATAACCATACGCATCTAGTAACAGTGCGGTTTCACTCCCATTTTCATATCAACTTTTAGCTCATATGGTTAATTTTAAAAGTTGCTGACACTGCAAAAGCCCAAGGAGAGGCCTTTTCGGAAGTAACGAGGTAATTAACTGTAATGGATAGAATGAGTAGAAGTTTTAGATTAGTTAGTTATGTTTTAGAAACAGGTGGGAAATGTGTTAATGTAATGTGTAATTATTTAAAAGTTATGTTGGAGTTATTTTAATGTCAAGACATGAAAACTTATAACATGTTGTTTTGTGTGAAGAATACATTTTCACCACCTTAGCTCGAGAACAGTGAATTTGATTCTCAAAAACAGTGAACTTAATCGGTTTTTGCTCACATTATATATATGCTATATTTATAAAAGAGACTGACACACTGACTGATTCATCAAGAGATCTCTGAAACTACAAGAGTTACGAGGTTGAAATTTTGTATGGAGGTTTCAGGGGTCGACTCTTTTGACGCGACCGCCACTATTAAAATATTCTCTGCCAATACCTACCTTAGGTAGGTAGGTATTGGCAGAGAATATTTTTCTTCTAGGCACCTACTTTAATATTCGTTCACACAGAAAGTCCATATGGGCTACTGAAGGTAATGTTCACAGATCCGTCGCTACCGGAGAGAAGCCGTGTCACGTCCCGCACAGCTTTAATCCGATAAAACTCACCGAAACTAGCTCATTCATACAACTACATACGCCATCGCCGAATAAACCCCTGGAACCCTCAGGGGCCTTCAGCAAGGAAGTTGACCTCGCCTTGTGCAGATCGTGTAGTTTTTTCGGCGCCGACTATTGTGTATCAATAATTATTACACCATTGAAATTTAGTACAGCATAGTATAGTATCATTTTATCTGTGGTACAGCATTCTGAATTCTTATAACTGTTTTCAAAAAGTTTAATAATATCCTTTATTCCAAATGTGAGCAAATCCCGATTTTGCTCACTGTTTCTATGCAACAATGTCACTGGTTGTGTGAGAGTGGTGAATGTATTTATTTCTTTTGCTGATGTAATTTTACGTCATATGAAATTGAATCTAATAATATGAAGTAACTAGAGTAGTTTTACATACAAAAGGTAAATTGAAGTTGCTGTGTCGTTCTTCGTTATTTCACATTGTACAAATAACTGCATAACAATGCTTTTATTTTACTGTACGGCGAGAGTCTCGTAATTTAATATCTTATTTACTGTGTTGAAAAAACCCACGGACTGCGCTTTGTAACAGTAAAATACAGAACAATAACTCAGAATTTTATTTGAACAGCCTCAGGTAAAACCTTCGTTATTTTAATTCACTCAGGTACAAGTTTTTTTCCAATTAAACACCTTTTCTTTATGTCGACGATGCTAAGAATATTGTGGGAAGGTAAACGTATCCTATGTGTTTATATGTATGTATTGTATATCCATAGAATAACTATTAATGTAGGTACGTATAACCTTTGTGAGCTTCCTTAGTATTTTATGATAATGTATTCTTATGATTTTGAAAATAATATTAATTTTGAGTGCAAGTGTGGATGGTGATTTTCTTCCCGGGGGATTAACCATGTTGTTTGACAAAATATAAAGCTAAATTGAGTATAATATAATGGACATGTTCAGTCCAGAATTTAATATTAAAGTAATAAAGTTAGATGTTTATTAATTTACTGCATAAACTACTCAGTAGCAAAGATCCCTGGGGCTGCAGTGAAGATTCTCTAGAAATGTTAGAAATTCTCATTAATTTCACAAACTTATATGGGTTGCTTTTCAAGTTTTGTTTTGTAATATTTACCTTCATTTGGAATTGAAAGGGACTTTCCAACGGAGTTAAAATTCAATTTCAATTGGTATTCGAGTGTAACCTATTATGGTATATAGATCAAACTATAAAAGCTATCGAGAAGGCACATTTATATTGTGATCGCAAGTTATATCTGATTCTAAATTTCGAACATAGAGAATAGCGCGAAATAAAACCTTTATTTTTTCATAACTGCAAAAAGGGCGTGCATTATCTACACTAAAATCATGAATTCGCCTTTGCTATCTGTACCATCATCCATCACACATTTCATTCAAAACCAGTCTCTGGGGCCCACTAAAAATGGTGCCTTGTCCTTCCAATTTCTAAACTTCCTAACATAAAGGTAATTGTAATTTTACAAAGTCGGGTATAACTCTCTAGGGATATAAATTTTATTGAGGCAAGCCCCTTTGTGAAGTTTAAATAACTTTTACCAGTAAGTAAGTGTATAGAGATCATATAATGTTTTGGGTTTCGACTCCCTTTAGGAATGTATGAGTTTTCAGAAAATACTTTATTGTAGAAATTTTTCGAGAGCGCTCGAATAAAAGTTAATGGTGCTCTGAGTATAACGAATGTAAGATCTAACTCAAGAAAACGCAAAAAAGGTCGAAAGAACCTTTCCCATAAATGGGATGTCACTTTGCGTAATAGTTTCGACCTACTTTCCACGAGTGGATGCTATTTGGCAGCAAAAACTTTGCTAGGCAAAATGAACTTAATAGATAAATCCATTGTATCGAAAAAGAGCTAAGTGCTATTGTTGTGACCTAATTGACAAAAAATATGATCACAAAGCTCGCTGTTCCCTTGTGAAAAAGGAAGAGAAAAAAGATTGAAAACTCATCATGGTTGTTTGTAAAGTAATGGGAAAATTAACATGCCTACGGCGTAGCACGTTACGCTCCGTAGCTTCAGTTTGATGGAAGGTACTAAAGCTCATATAAAAATATTGGTCTTTGGTGTCATATTTAGCTTACATGGAAAACATTATTTTAATTTGCGTACGCCCATCAGGCGGATTAAAGCCGAACGAAAATAGGGGCTCGTATGTCTCATGTTCCATTAGGTTCTAATTGGTTTTGGAATTTCTACAATAACGTTCAAAGTTCAAGGCACTGAGAACAGCTTTTCGTGGCGGTATTAAGATACTACAATAACTCTTCATATAAGTTACGGCTTATGCGAAGCTCTTCGAATTTTGAAATAACGATGTTATTTGTTTTGTTTTATTCTTCATAAAAACCACATTACAAGGTTCACTTTATTTATTATGGCCAGTTTTATAAGTGGGTAGTAGTTTTATTGAGTTGATATTTTCTATTATATTTACATCTCTGCCGCATGCCGGTCCTGTAAATTCGATTGAAGCAGCGTATTGAGTTCCTCATCCTTCCAAGCAGGCTTCGCCCTAACCTATTTACCATTTTATGATGGATTTTGTCTTCCATATACGTTTCTTCGTTCAATTTAGATTTTTACTTAGAAACACTTCACCTTACCTTGTTATATAAAAGTGCGAAAATATAGTTGAATATAACTTATTTGTATTATGAATGTCGTATCTATGCTTTGGTTCTTTGCACTGAAGCACATGTTTCGACACACTTACGCCTCATCTTCCTCGAACTTCCGTGAGGGCTGGTAAGGTGGCAGATTTATCTGAACATCTAATGTGGCGGAATTATGCAGGTCTACACATTTGCTGGAGTAGAGACCCTACGTCCGTTGGGATTCGAGGCTCTCCGGGTTTTTAAACAATAATCTTAACGTCTGATCGAAGCGACGAGTGGGCCGAGAGCTGGTGGGTATCATGGCGCAGCGAATCAGCATTGCCATATAGCGGGGCAAAGCAGTCAGCGTCTTGGGCATGCTTCCGACTGGTTGATATGGATCAGTTGAGCTACCTGTAGATTGCTTGCTTGCTTAGTTCAATTGTTTCAATTATAAATACTTGTTCTTATTTGTTTCTATTATTCGATTGTAGTTTTCTCTCTTTTCTTGTTAAATTATTATAGGCTGTAATGGTTCTCATGCCTTATTTGTGGATTTTTTTCATAGGTTTTGAAATTCATTAAGGATAAGTAGCGTTTTCATAATTTATAATGCCTTACATATTTGAAGCCAATTCTTTCGTCATTTCCTCGTAAAATCTTACCCGGTCACGTGTTTTCCCAAGAAACATCAGAAATTCTACAGCAGGGAAGGAAAACAAAAATGTAAAAACTTAAGTTGCGCTTTGGGACGCTATAGAACAGCAAGCAAGGTAATTTTTAATACAGCAGCTTGCTTCGTTCAGTTTGTAGTGTTTTCAAACATAATATTTATCTACGAAGGTGGAAAATATTGCCTTTTAAACATAAGTCACTTACCTTTAGGTGAGATTATTGTCAATCACAGGTATATTCACCACAAAAATATATAATATATATTTTGATTATTTTGAAAAAAAAATCAAAACCAACTTCTTACTCCTTAGCATTTACGTGATTTTTATGGGCATAAAATTTTACGACGACCTCGGGATTATTCTCTATAATTTTTCAAATCAGTACATTATTGATGGAGAAATCGACTAACATACGTTTAAAAAAATACTTACGACGAACATAGCACCTCTTTCTCTTTTATTTTTCTTCGGTTTAAACATACATACAACCGAACATAGAACCGCCTTCTCTTTTACTTTTCGTTGGTTAAAAAAGACCGCCCTTTGTCACTTACTTTTAAAGTTTGTTTTATTGCGATTTGTTTCTGATTGATGCAAGTGTGCAATAAACATTTTCTTAATGTGCAAACTATTAAATGTGTCACCGAAGATGCTATAATACTTCATCTTAAAATAATTAATATTAATCACCATACAATCACTATGAGCTATCACATACGGTTAATATAATTTATATTTTTATATTACGATAAGGCGATTTCATCTTAATATGCCTTGCTATGGATATATTATATGTTTACAAATACGTATGACACCTTCGCAGTTTTTCAAGAGAAAGATACCATAATTTAATTATCGTATCTTAATAGTGTGCGATACCTTAAGATGCTATAGTATTTCATCGTAAGGTATCTTAAGATAAAATGTTATAATATTTTCACCGTGTGTGACGACGGACGTAGCAAATAAATAAACCTCCTCAGAGAGCTAATAATAAATACGTATCAAACCTATTTCAAATACAACAAGTCAACAGATCGGTATCCAATTATTTTGCTCTGTGAACTAGATTTATAACAACTCCAAGTTTCTGCTAGTTAGTGCGAACGCAGTGCGTAAATATGACAAAGTTCGTAGGTAATCAATTATCGGCCATAGGTACAACTACATGCATTCTTGCTAACAATGATCTTAATATAAATTAAACTAAAGATAAATTAACTAGACACCTATTTAATGCAATTGAGTACCTTAGTTTAATCAACTAATTAAGATAATTAATCTGATAAAGCTACACAGTTACCTTATTACATATGTATGTAAGATCACCTATTACATTAAGCATAGTGGAAATGAATAGTTAGCATTGCTCGGTCAAATATCTAACTTAGTTTGAATCTTATAAATTTGTTAGTTTGTTTAAGTTTGATGATAAGATTGGGCAAGCTCTGAATCAAGTAACTACACTTATAAGGCGAATTCATTACTTGGTATACTTAGCTAAGACGTAGCTATTATGATTTGAGAAGTTCTCATAGTCACAGAAGACAAAATGCCAGAAGGTTAACTACATTTCTTATATTATTCGTAACTTTTAACCCCTTCGCGGAACATGTAAGTAATTTTTATATTTATGTCAATTTTCCCAACATTTTGAGAAACAACTTGGAGAAAAAAAAAATGTATTTTTAAAAAAATATTGTAACTCAAAAATACATAATGTGATACGTGTAGGCTAGTAACTTAAGTTCATAGTCTTGATTTTACTGTTCTGATAGCTACCCGTGAAAACCTTCGATAAGCTTACTGGTATCTATCAATTTGTAACTCTGTGTATAAAAGCTTCTGGTTTTCCATCAAATAAATAAATAAATAAAAAGAGCGAGGTTTGTAATGTATTCGATTTTTATTGTAAACAGTTTAAGAACGCATCCAAATTGAACGTACCTAAAACAGTGTAAGTGATTGGTTCGCTTGCGACGCTGGAGGTTACGGGTTCGATTCCCGCCTTGGGACAAATATTTGTACGATCTGCAAGTATTTGTTCCGGGTGTTCCGGTCGTTTTCAATGTAAAAAATATATTTACCTTTGTAATGTATTGTATTATGTATATCAGTTATCTAGTACCCATAACACAAGCTCTGCTTAGCTTGGGCCTAGGTAATGCTGTGTGAATTGTCCAGCATTATTATTTATTATTATTATTATTTATTATATTTAAAATTAAGCATATTTTATGTAAGTTATTCTGTATAAAATCCTAGAACACCCCAACTTGTTGTAATAATTGATAGCAATTGACTTCATTGTATGAATGAAATTTTGCATGTTCATTATCATCTCCTAACGCTTATGCCGTACCTGTTTTCCCTTCTTACACCCATGGTACTTCTTACACTCATCTTCTTTCTTTAAACCAATACATTTCCGAATATGATATTGATAGTAAAAGAGCCATTAGCAAAACGCCCATTTCGGAAACGCACATAAAGGTTAACATCACTTGAGACATCACTCAATTTAACCCAATTTCCCTAAAATATTGGAAGATGACTAGGCTATGGGTCCATTATCGATAGCAACCGAAACACATTTTATCGGATATTCAATAAAAAGGTTTGATAAAAGTAAATCGCGTGTTCGTGTTTTTATTTATTCAGGTCTATGGTGTACGGACAAGCGAGCACGCATTTTTTGCATGATTTCTTTTGTGAAATATGAAAGTATGTTTCGGCATTGTTCATTGAATATTTATCAGACAAATATGAGTACTGCTGCAAAAGGGTAATTCAGAAACCGGAAATATGGCCTTTCAATGATATACATCTATCTAAATATATAAAAGCTGCACATTCAAATACTTAACCTATCTATCAAGCTATCCTTCAAATTCGATTTCCTTCCTTTGATCGCTCACAAAGATATGTTGGTATCACTGAAATTTAGTTTATTCCTCTTTGTTATTACAATAAGTAAAAAAGGTACGTAAATCAGGGAATAAAATATTTTCTTTTTATTGTTTTTTGTCTTGTAGGCAAAGATGATGACAATGTCCCTTTGAGAGTAGGTAATCTTTATGAGAAATAGTCTGCACCTATACAAAAAATGTCATAGTAAGCGATACATAGATAGGTTCGAAAAATTTACTGTTTGATTGGCGACGCCTAGCGCCAGATTGGCAGTTGATTGAATTTTAAAAAATTTCAAAATTCAATTTTTTTATTTCCATTTTGTTTGTAGGTCTTGTAATAGAAAACAGTTCCGAACATGGACCCGGCTAGAGCACTTCAATAACAATACTTACAAAATTAGAGGTAAGTAGTACGAGACAAAAGTACTTACCGAAAGAATTATTAGAATTTAACAAAAATAAAAGAATAAGTATACGTAAAAAAAATAACATATTGAGTACCTACTCCTACAGCTCCAAAAATTCTTGTAAGGTATAAAAACAGTTTCATTAATTTTATATATTTTTTTTGTTTTATAATTAGTAGGGGTATTTAATAGAAGTAAGTTACGTACACTTAATATTAACGTCTATGTCCTTACCTTTCTTTCCGAAGTTCGCTGTTTCTTTTCCGGAAGTTCGCGATGAGCACCTGAAGTTCTGATGAGTGTCTCTCATACAACTGCGAAAGTTGAGTTGTGAAATCCGACACTGAAACGAAATTGAAAATTTGTAGTTGTTGCAATCAGAATAATAACTGTAAATTAGGGTTTACAGAAGTCTTTTGCATTGCATACATAACATGTCTACAAGAAACAAATCCATAACCATTTTCTGGATTTATTTGTTTTAGTTTTGCAGTGCATGTATTTAACGTTTTTGAGACCGTGTGGGTACTGACGAGAAACTCAGTTCATGTGTATTAAATTGTATGTATTAAATTATGTGTAAGGATCGGCTTAAAATTTCGCGTAGATAGGGGCAACGTCAGTTAAAAAATCATGTTTTGGCTTATTATCTATTAATTATTCAAAATAAAAGCCTTTAATTAGAAAAACTAAAAGATTACTTACATAAAACATTAGTCTGTCTAAATATTATAATGTGGCGTTGTCGCTGATAAATTAGAGCATTTCAATTGAAACAGTTTTTTGTTAACTTTGTATTTTTTTTAAGAAACCAGTTTATTTTGAATAATTCTATTCGATTACTAGATTCTAGAGGAGTTTTTCCTACCTATCGTTTTTTTATCTGAACATTTACGTTCGTTACCATAAATCACCGATGTTTTTTTTGCTGATGACCGATATGTGACCTACTGAGCTCTAGATAAAAGAGTAAAACTAGGCTGAAATTACGTACCTAACCTCTTAGAAACCACAGATATTTCGCCAAATCACCATTAATTAAAAAGTACCTACAACTGCCTCCATACGAGTTCACAAGGTAAACATGCCCTTATTAAATCTAATACTTTGTTAGCAAGTTTCGAAAGAGCGCTGAACATGCCTCGGAGTGAGTTACAATGGATTTTGTTAATAAGTACAAAACTAAGTTTTCGAGTTGGTCGTTGTTTTGTAGAATAAAGCAAAATCATACTAATATATACGAAAGTTTAGATGTTGTTATCTCTTTACGCCAAAATTACTGATTGGATCGGGCTGAAATTTTGCATACGGCTAGTTCTAGGCCTGCAATTAAACACTGGCTTTTTATTATTTTTATTATTACCATTATTATTATTTTACGTGAGTACCTACTGTTAATTTATGGTGATTACTACGTTGGGAAGTCTAAACTAAACGCCCTCTCTTTTATTCAACAACTACTATTTGTTTAAATTGTCATATTAATATCCGACGATCCGATATTTTTTATCCGATATTTTTTATTATACATAGAAAACGACCAGAACACCCGGAACAATACCTGCAGATCCTACACACATTTGTTCCGAGGCGGAAATCGAACACGCAACCTCCTGCGCCGCAGGCAGACCTTCGCCCACCGCGCCACAGAGGTCGTCAATATCTATCTATGTATTGTATTATATTATATAAATCAGTTATCTAGTACCCATAACACAAGCTCTGCCTAGCTTGGGGCTAGATAATGCTGTGTGAATTGTCCAGCATTATTTATTATTTAGTATATTTGTTCTTTGAACTTTTCTCGTCGCTGGAGTTGACAATGAGAATATTTAAACGCTCCCAGGCACAGACGAGGCATAAAAAAATAACCTAAAAAGTTTCTAGTTGCGACTGTATTTACAATAGAAAACAGGTTGATAATTTCAAAGGCTGTATTGTACTGTTTAAATATTAGAAATACAGCATCATCATCATCATCATTATCAGCCACTGCTGGACATAGGCCTCGCCTAATGAGCGCCATAGCGCCCTGTCTTCAGCTTGCCGTAACCAGCATCTGCTAGCAGTCTTTCGCAAATCGTCATCCCACCTGATCGAAGGGCATACATAGGATACTATACGTTTTAACAAAGAAAATTAAAATCAATGAATCTCTTACAATTGAAACACTTTAGATAACCGTAAACTGATGCAAACAATGAAGAGACAGCTCATAAAACATAAAACATCTTTACCGTACCTGAAACTTAGTTTGGATGGAATAGGTATGTTAAAAATAGGTATGCACCAAAATTCTTATAAATACCTACTTACTCATTACTTTGGTTCTAAGACTGACTGACTGAAGTCTATACGAATTTTCACGGTATCTCGAAAAATCTGGTTTCTATTTAAAACAGACTTTCGTCTTTAAGCACGACCAAAGTCTTTGAATAGTTTATAAAGTTAAGAATTAAATCTAGATAGAGAAGTTCGAGAATTCAATAATGGAGTTTAGGTTGCTTAACTATATTTACTTTAAACGGTTTTTCTAAAATGTTTTGGAATCATAATTGCAGTTGCCATGTCTACCTTTTTTTCATTCAATCTCTTTCTCAATTGAAAGATAAACTATTATACTATAGAAACTATCATGGCGTGGGGATTATGGGCCCCTCATGAGATAAAAAAAACAGGAGGAGGCCTGCGTCCAGCAATGGAGCATTAGGTATAGGTAGGCTGTTGAGGTTAAGGTTACATCCGTAAAACATGAAATAAGGTGTTAAAATTTTTAATCTCTGTACTTGAGAAATAAGTCAGGCTTCGTTTCAATATTTAGAAGCTATCTTCAAAAGTATTTTATAAGTAAGTTATCCTATACCTTCACTTTCGAGCGAGTAGATTGTAAGCAATATAGTAAATGTTAGACGATAAGCGCGTAGCAATATCTTGAATCCTACTGAAATATGTTGTGTTACCTCAAGTATTGAAGATTAATAATTCACCACAGCAAACATCGAAATGTCTCTGAAATGACGGGATATGTATGTTTACATAATTATTTGATTTATAGCTTTATAATAACACAGTTAAAACATGGGGAATCTATGTGAGTTTAATTAATTCTGTTATAGGGGCCGGTGGGCTGATCGCGACTCTGCAAACGTAGTGGACGCCCTCCGGCCAGGTAGGATGGCAACCTGCGAAATACTGCAAGCAGATGCTGAGTGCGATAAGCTGAAGACAGGACGCTATGGCGCGCATTAGGGAGGCCTAATGCCCAGCTGTGGACTACGTTTTTACGACAACTGGTAGAACATACTATTTATTACATTTTATTTAATTATTTTTTGCTGTTAAATAAATAATCACATTTTAATATATTTTTTATTTATTCAAATAATTTATTTGCTTCTACAGCCGAGAATTGAAGGCAGATTCTTAAAGTTTCTTCAAGATTTATTTATTTCTTTACCACAAACATCCCTCTAACAATATATTAGCCCTGCTGGTGCAGATGAAAAATGAATCTTGTTCTGAAATCAAAATAAATATATTATGAGATTGCTTTCATAAGATTTCTAAAATTAAGATTCATATAATATGATTCTAGATAAAAAACCATTAGTTTAGAAATATCAAAGCCCACTAATGAAACAATTAATTTCACCTCTCACAATTAATTCAATACGTCCCCGTCATTTTCGCTCCGAGAACATTTCTGTAAAAAGCAGGCGCCACACAGTAAGCGTTTTTCCACCTGCCGGCACGGCACCGGCCCGATAGCCGGGGAAGCAAAAATGTATTAAACTGTTCAGCAAAAAAAAAAAAAAAATATGCTGTCTCCCGGTGCTAGCGCCGACACAGAGCAACTGCCGTGCCAGGAAATGAAATCGCTCAAGGGAAAAGTTGCCAGCCCACCTAAATGGTTCACTAAAATAATGACGCCGATCCCAACCTGCCGGGCTGTGTCGGCGGCATTGGCGGGTTCAATGAGACGAGACCTATTTAAGCTTGCATTGTCTGTTAAAAATGCTTCGGTCTCTACTCCATTTTGCATAGTTTTAACTCGGAAAGTACGTGTCACATAGTTTTTCTCTTGCTGTGCGTAGCTTGCGTCAGAAATCGGTCACGGATTTTACCCCGGACTGTGCAAAATGGAGGGTTATATTATAAGCAATAACGCCGACTGTAAGTTTTCTGCACGCGTGCGGGTATTGTTAATTTACATGCCGTCAGCCGTCATAATTAGGCAGTTCGCAGTACAGTCAGTTGATTAATCATATTTGAGTCGTTGATTAGTTCGTACTACCAAATTATGCGCATTAGGCGGAATTGCAAGGTATATGTAGGTACCTACATGCCTAGATTAAGGACAATAGGGGAGCGGTGGAGTCATGTTTTCATGATTAGGCTTTGACTTAAATTGAATATGAATTTAGATACTAATAAGTCCGGTAGACGGTAGCAATGCTATTCATCTACAATGAAATTTATTGAGCAATGAAAAGAACCAACGAAAAAAAAAGAAATAATATCCTTTTATTTCAGATAACTGATTTCATCATATGTATCAATTATAATTAATATTAGTATCCAAAGTACCTACCTACTACAGCTAAATTTAACTACTAACGTAGATTAAACAAATGTAGATTTATACAGAAATAAGTGATGTTTTAATTTGCTTTAAATAGCTCTTGTGTAGGTTTATAACAAAATCTAAATCCCATCTAAATACAGTTTGTCCTGCAATAAATGTTATCGTAAAATGAATCCAGGTACTGTGTTAGTACGCCGTCGATTGTAAAAATAGCTGGATATCAGTATCACAAGGAGAGTAATTGGAACTATCAAGTCGTCAACAAGCTTTTGATACCTTGAGAGGTTCTTATTTCTATTGCAATAGCTTTCTACAGCTCAACCAACATCTTAGTAAATTCTCAAAGAATCTATTGAACGACGAAGGGTATTGTGGATGAGCACGATAAAATGTGTGGATGCAATGGATACAACGAACGTTTCAGTAAAAAATATCCCAAAAGTTTCTACATGATTTTTCTCAAACGAGGAAAATGATAATGCAGAAGAGGGGTTTTCGTAACTTTTACAACTTACGTTTCTTTGCTGAGTATTTCTTAAGGAAAAAAATGTAAGTCTAACAGGAAAAAAGCGCATAGGCTGTATAGCAACTTGTATTTTATCATATTCATATCGTTTCTTGTAAAATATAAATGAAACGAGACTCTATGTCCGTGGGGTACCGAGGCTCCGGGTTTTGTGTGTGACCCGAGAGCTGGCGAGTATCTGGCGCAGCGCATCATCATTGCCATGCTGCAGTGGGGTAATTCTTATATTTTTAATTATTTTATTTTCACATTAAAGCAAAAGACTTGACAATGCAGCCAGTGCCTTGGGTACGCTTCCGACTGGTATTGAAATGGATCAGTTGAGTTACCTGTAGATTGTCTGCAGTTAGCTCAATTGTTTCAATGGTAAATACTAGTTTCAATTCAATTATATTATTTAATTGTATTTTTTTGTGTTTTTTAGAGCTTACCCAGAGTGCGAGGCCTTACTTACGCACTATAATAATAATAACAAATTGTAATAATTATTAACTATAATAATTATAACTGGGTTGCCTGGGAGAATATCATCTCATTCATCAGATCATTTTAAAAATTTAGATATAACGTTTACTATTGTAATTTTTTAAGTGCAATAAGTATTCATTCATTCATTCATTCAATACAAAACCATAGATATTATTTTATGTTCCGTGTTGCACTGTATTTTTGTGTTCACACGAAGGCTCAGCCCTCAGAGCTGGTAGGTTCCGCATGTTATTTGCTTGTGGAATGAGAAATTCAGTTTCGTGCAATTCAGCAGGTTTAATGAGAAATAATGATGGTTGCGGTAAAATAACAGCTAAATAAAAATACATTCATACTTTTCAATAGGAAATAAACGAATTATTGTTAAACCTATTTTCAGGCTACCATGTAACATGTGTACTTAATAGAAGGGGTGCGATTCTGGAAACCGAGGGGGTCAACTTTTGTTCTACGACTGAAGTTCGACGTTTTTTCAATTATTTTGAAAAAAAAAATAGAGTTTTGTTACTACTATTTTCTTCTTATTCGTGATTTATTGTGTATTTTACTGTAAAAATATTTGTGCAATAATTTTTTTTTGTTATAATATTGAAGTCAAAAATACTGGTTTTGCTGAAAAAAAAAACAACAAAAGACATTTATAATTTTAAATAATGCAAAAGTGCTTGTAAAAATACACGAATAGGAAGATAAGAGAACTGAATTGTCTAAAAAAGGCCTTAATGAAATACAAATTAAAATTATTAGTTGATTCTCGTAAAGGTATGGACGTGTATGAAATGGGCTATGTCTGAAATAAATATTATTTGATTTGATTGATTTAGGGATCCAGAATCACTCCATATCGGCTTAGTACATATGTAACGTGGTACTCTGTATAATAACTTTTTAATTTGAAAACATATTATATACATATTATGTGTATAAATTCTACTACTTTAAGTTCCTATGGAAGAGCATGGCGTCCTGCCGTAAAACAGTTTTTAACTAGTGCGGAGGACTGTCACCTTACTAAGGTTTCTGGTACATACATACATTACATATATATTACCGAATAGGTAATCACTAATCAAATAGGAAATGTATGCATAGAATAGAATAATTAGGTTTTCGTGTTATAATTCTGTATCTAGTTATATTTTAGTTTTATAAAAAACCTACCTAGGTACTAATGTTAACCATAAGATATTGTACTGTACCAACCTATATAGTTAATCTTTTAAGTTTGCAGATAGCTTAATTGTTTCTATTGTAAATACTAGTTTTAATTTAAATTTGTTATTTGATTGTTATTTTCTTTCTGAATAAAGATTGTAATCTTTTAAGAAATAAATAAAATGTTTATGTTTATGTTATATATGGTACAAACCAAAGTCATTCATCTATTTTTCTCAAAGACACAATAAAGTATTCATAACTTCGCGATCCTCCTTAAAGAGGTACATAAAATAGCAGTATATTATAATATCAGCATGCTAAGTTGAGGCTTTTGCAAACAAAAACGTGAGAAATGAAATACCCCAGCCATAAAAGTTTCACCGTGATTTAAACACTTGTAACCTCGCTCAGTTTCTTTTCACCCACTTTATTCATTGCTTTTTTCGTCAATGAATATTCAGAAGGTGTTCAACCAATTACGAATGAAAAAATGTTTGAAATAAGAGCTTTCTTTGAACGTGGTATTATTTTTCTCTCCATTTTTTTAGACAAACGAAGTATATAACTTCGACTATCGATAGGAGCGAACCGCCAAAGCACAATCCAAAGCAGTTTCCTACAGCTACAACCAGATCTAAAGTCGTCCGCGCAACTTGTCTAGTCAGCCGCTGGTAAGGCCTGTTACCTAAGATGAACCTTGCCGATTTAGCACTCAGGTCTTTCTCAGGCTCCTCCAAACTCTTGCTCACGACGTTGTAATCCGACTCGGTGCAAGACGGTAAACAATCACAATCTAACCCAGTTTCCTCCGACCCCGGAACTTTAAGCTTTCGCAAAGTCTTGTAGTGCTTTGTGAGGCACTTTAATCCATCTAGATCACAATACTGGCCCTTGTAGTACATCGGAGCTAAGTGGTGCGTGCAATTGCAAAGCTCTAACTGAGCATCAATGCGACATTGAGATATGCAGACAGAGTAACTGTAATAATTGAACGCTTGATAGTTTTCGGGTAATTCTTCGGGAAACCTACACTCCCTTTCTTCAGGTGCTATCAAGGAAACTTCGGGTTCGTTAACTACGTCCAATATTGAAAACGTCATCTCCGCTTTAGCTCCATAAATGACCCTCACTCTCCTATCGTATTCCATATTCCAGAAGGGTATATCTTCGGGCGAGTGTAGGAATGCTTCGTAGTCTTGCGCCAATGTTATTTCAAGTATTCCCATTTCTCTTGGGTTCCCAGACGTAACGAACACCGCTTCATTTGCCCCGGTATGCTTATTGTTTATTGAAAAGCATCTGCCGTACTCTGTTTGAAGTGGCTCAAAGTGTTTGCAGCAATTTATAGGATTATCGTTCCATTTGCAGGTGAGAAAAAAGTCTTTGCAAGAAGTGCGAAAATAGGAAGCCATTTTAACGTAATCCGTCGAGCACATTGATTCGTTGGAGCATGAAGATAAACAGCTGAAACATGTTCCGCTAAAAAAGGCAATATCTCCAAAAAAGCGACTCAATTTTTCATTATGTTGAGCGCTATATTTATCTCCCAAACTCCATATTTTGTCAACATTTCCGATTTCACACACGGTCACTGATGCATATGTTGTGTTCCATTGGAGATAATCATTGCGAGTGGTGAACCGTATCGAATTTGTACGATAATAGTTGAAATAACCCTGGATTGTGACTACGGCTGCTATCCAAAGTTGGACGTAAATTATAAAGTAAATAAGTCTGTAAATTAAATGCACGTCTTTTCGCACGAGAAAGCTGGGTCCGTGAAGTGTTAAACTTCCGCATGTATACTGAGCGCGCCTTAAGAGGAGTAACAGATGTTTCTTCAATTTCTCACTGAGCATGATTGTGCTTTTACTGAACCAGTTTGATCGGTGAACAGAAACAAAATGAATGCGTATAAATTGTGTCCTATTTATATAAGCTATTGCTTTTAGCGGCGGCACGAAATGCGTCCATTTAATGTAGCACTTTATCATAAATATTGTGTCACAAAACTGCTTTAATTAATCTAACACAAAGCTAGTAAAAATTCTGTAAAAGGTTTGGACTGTGGCTCGCATTATGCTTTTATTGTAACAAAAGGCTGGGTAAAAGCTCTATCCTAATTGTTTTATAACAATCAAAAAGTGGGTTCATACGAGGGTTTGACTAGGTACAAAGCTTGTGTTTAAAACCATTTACAGGTAAGTCACCGGTGCAAAAGGCATTCATGTACGTACTAAACCTTAGCCAAACTCCTTGTTGAATGTTTGTAAATAAACCGTCCATACTTATTCTAATATTCACTCTGTTGCTGCTTCCTTACGCAATTCACGTTACTTCTCGATTTGAGATCCTTCTTTCAATAAATATTGCTAACAATATTTGAAACTCGACTCGACGCCAAGCAAGTGAATTTTGGGTACCTATTTGTGTCGTGGTTTTTTTACAAACATTCTACAAGGAGTTTGGTTTGGCTTAGGCGTAGCTTGCAGTGCAAGCATCCTTACATTTAATTTTTTTAGGGTTCCGTACCTAAGGGTAAAACGGGACCCTATTACCCTATTATGACTCCGCTGTCTGTCCGTCTATCCGTATGGCACCACTCTCCGTGATAGTTAGACATTTTGAATTTTCACAGATGATGTATTTTTATTGCTGCTATAACAACAAATACCAACAAACAGAATAAAATAAAGATTGAAGGGGGCTCCCATATGATACAACACACGCGATTTTTTATTAGCGTTTTCATAGATAATGGTACGGAACCCTTCGTGCGCGAGTCCGACTCGCACTTGACCGGTTTTTTATATAGATAGTGACCGCTATCATTTTACTTGTCGATGTTGATACGATGTGCGTCCATAGATTGTATTTTTGTGGTATTCCGTGCGCTCTTGCAATTTATTTGCGTAGTCAACAATGTACTCGAATGTTATGACGTTGATATTATCCAATACAATGATAAAGCTCGTATGAACTTTATCGAACTTTATCATGTATGAGATCATACTGACGTCATAACATTCAACACTATTATTTATTAGTGTTGATTAATAAACTAGATGGGACTATTAATTGATAATTTTTTACTAAAAATAAGTAATCAGATAGTGTGTCGACTGATGTGCTGCGGTGTCGCAGGCGGACGAATAATTGTACGTTCTGCAAATATTAATTTGTTCTGGGTGTTCTGGGTATTTTCTATGTATTTTAAGATTATGTGATAGGAAATTGTCTATATAGGTATATATTATAATGTATTGTATTCAGTATATCTATAAAACTAGTTCGCATAACATAAGGGCGGCTTAGCTTGTGGCTTGATGATGGTGTATGGATTATCCAGCATTATTTATTTATTTATTACAGGCATATGTAGACTATCATAGCTGGTCCGCTTGTTCAAGGATAGTAGGCATTCTAAATAGGCAATTCTTTAAGAAAGGGACTTGGAACGGAAATAAATTCTTATAGAGATTTTAGCCTTCAGTATGGGTTGTGTTGTGCTAATGCACAACACAACCCATACTTACCCATGCTTACTAAAATTTTTACATTTTTGTATTTTTAAAACTGTTTTTTGTCCCTTCTGGTTAAAAATATAAGCCTGCATGTACAAAGAGTACAATTGAGGTTCAGAATTTTACTCTATTTTCTTATTGAGAAAATTACAATCAAATAATAGAAACAAATAACAATTACCTAGTATTTACAATTGAAACAATTGAGCTCATCTACAGACTGTTGCAAACAATCTACAGGTAGCTCAACTGATACATATGAATACCAGATTGCCTCATTGTATGCCAATGCTGATGCGCTGCGGCAGAAACTTACCAGCTCTCGGGTCACGCGTATCTTCGACCACATGCTCAGTTATTTTTTATTAAATCCAGGGAGCCTCGGCACCCAAGGATCTAGTCGATCTAGTCTAAGTCTCGAACAAATAATAACAATTTTCTTTGTTAATAAAGATATTCTTATACATTTAATGACGACCTCAGTGGCGCAGCGGGCGAGAGTCTGCCTGCGACGCAAGAGGTTGCGGGTTCGATCCCCGCCTCGGAACAAATTTGTGTACGATCTGCAGAAATTTGTTCCGTTGGTCTGGGTGTTTATTCTATGTATAATAAAAAATATCTATCTATGTAATGTATATTTATTACGTATATCAGTTATCTAGTACCCATAATACAAGCTCTGCTTACCTTGGGGCTAGATAATGCTGTGTGAATTGTCAAGCATTATTTATTTATTTAATTATTTAAAAATTGTTAAACAAAATATGCAAACGCTAAATATAAGTAACTCAAGGTATTAAATTCCGAGAACGTACTACGTTCTCGGAATTTAATACCGTAATTACATTTTCTTGTTTTAAAGCCGGGTCAGTAAGCTGCGCTTTCATAATTATACCAGCTTTATATGGCTAACCATTTACAAATTAAACTTCTGACTGGTATATGAAATTAAATAAGTTTTGTTTAACATTTACTAAAATTCTCTTTCCAATTATTGCCAGTAGAAATTATTTGAATGAATACCGTTCTAATAAGGAAGAATAAAGCTAGCACCCCACTATTGTGGGATGGTGTTCAGGATTCAGCTTCTTCGTGACTGTCGCTGTCATGTCAAAGTGCAACAAATCACTCGAAATCATTTAAAAACTGGCATCGAGTTTGTAAGAAACGATTGGATCGTTGTCATACTACGATTAAGGCGCATACCCCACCCATACTAGCGCTCCCACCTACTTTATGTTATTATTCCGTTTATCAAAGGATATTTCAAAAATCCATCGCTCAGTTTGTGATACCTATTATATTTTTTTTTATTGCCTCTCTGTGAACCAAAAATAGATTTTGGTGGCCACCAAGGGCAACTTAGATTCACTGCCTAAATTAAATAGAATAAGACTATTACAGAGGCATTAAAAAAAGCTTATAATAGGTACCACAAACTGAGCGATGGATTTTTAAAATTTTCTTTGTTTAACGGAATTATAAAAAAAAGTAGGTGGCGGCGCTAGTTTGGGTGGGGTATGCGCCTTAAAAATAAATATTCTCGATCCGGTAGAGGCGTTACAAGGTGCTAAATGTATCTCGAAATCGATGGAAGTATTCGTAACATAAAACGTACAACCCGTACTACACACTCAGAAGTTTATCTATATCATAAATTTATTTATTACGGTTAATTAAAAATATTATAAATGCGAAAGTTTAGATGAATGGATGGATAGATGGATCGATGGAAAAATGGATGTTTGTTGCTCAATCACGCCAGAACGGCTGAACGGATCTGGATGAAATTTAGCAGAGTGATAGATTATAGTCTAGAATAGCACATAGGCTATATTTTATCCGCTGCTAATAACACAATATAACTGTGTGTCGTCTCGCTGTAATAATGTTTTTCTAATCATTCAATATAAGCAGACCGATACATCTGATACCTGCCTACCGAGAATGGTGATGAAGGCAAAACCCCCCTAGCTTTGGCACCTACAACAGTGGACATAATTTTGCTGATTAGAAAGGGATTTCAGATAAGACGTCTTTATTATTTTAATGCAACATAGTCGAACATTCTGGAAGCTACAGGAAAAGACTGGGAAACTATAGCACAGGACCGAAAGAAATGGCACAGTCTGAGGAGGCCTTTACTCGAATAGAGATCACAGAATATCAATTAAAAATGTAATAATGCTTTCCTTTTATGTCTAACAATAATAACTATAAATAACAAATTTTTATAACAATTTCAAATAATTTAGGTATATTATTTAATTTTGTATTGTTAATTATTCTATGATATAATAAATGGCTAAATAGAAATATATAGTCGAACATTACAATCAAATAATAGAAACAAACTAGAACTAGCATTTACAATTGAAACTATTGAGCTAACTGTAGACTGTTGCATACAATCTGTATACAGTAGCTCAACTGATGCATTATCAATACCAGTCGGAAGCGTGCCCAAGACGCTAGCTGTATTGCCCCGCTGTATAGCAATGCAGATGCGCTGCGTCAGATTCTCATCAGCCCTAGGGTCACGCGTCGCTACAACCTGCTTCGAGTAGACGCTCAGATATTTTTTAAGAACCCGTAGAGCCTCGGTACCCGACGGTCCTAGGGTCTCGACTCCAAGGGGAATATTTATTTATTTGATGGAAAACCAGAGGCTTTTATTCATACATAGAGGTACAAGTTTATAAAAACCAGTAAGCTTAAGGAAGGTTTTTATGGGTAGTGCGAGGGTAGTATGTAATGCATAAGAGATGTTTTTCCTATGATCCATGCAGTATTACTACCCTCCAAAATTTCTCTACACGTATGAAGAGAAATTGTGCTAACACATTACTAATTCATCTACCTACAGCTTGAAGCGATCTCAGCCGAAACCACATGCAAAAGCAACCTTTAATATTGTAACATTGTTTGTTTAATCCAGTTGGTAGAATTTCTGCCGGTCGGATCCGATAGAGAAGCAGCAAATTTTGATTATGAAATTCAATTATTTTAGGCTTAGCGCCTGTATAACAAACGGTATGGTATAATAAGGTAAACGAAATAGGGTAAGTATTAATTTTATTTTTAAGATCACGAAAAGGTCAAAATTTATAAGTTTAGGAAATCACAAATGTTCTATGGCTAAGCAAATATTTACCCTCATGAGTCACAGACATCAGACATGAGTCTGATAAGTGAACTTTATATATGAATGAACAACATTATCTGAGCGTCTGGTCGAAGCGACGCGTGACCCGAGAGCTGGTGAGTATCTGGCACAGCGCATCAGCATTGCTATACAGCGGGGCAATGCAGCCAGTGTCTTAGGCACGCTTCCAACTGGTATTGATATGGATCAGTTGAGCTACCTGTAGATTGTTTGCAACAGTTTGCAGATAGCTTAATTGTTTTTATTGTAAATACTAGTTTTAATTTAAATTTGTTATTTGATTGTTATTTTCTTTCTGAATAAAAATATTACATGAACAACAGAATCAGAATAAAAACTCTATTTTTTTGGTTTTCAAAATAAGTACCTACACATTATTTTATTATTTATTTATTTCTATTTATTCACATAAAAACAATCAAAATTACAGCTTGGTTAAACGTGTCTTAAAGCTTGACAGCAGGTTAAATTGTCTAAGCTTAAAGCCCATATTAGGTTTAACTAGACAAAGAGTTCATAGAAAAAACACATTAAAACAAGAAGAAAATTTAACTAAATTTAAGATTTGTAGAACGTAGAATAAGCGTAGCTCCTCGTAGACTCTCTGGGAATATTGTAGAGCCTCTACGAATACTTGTTTGTAACTGTATAAAACTTTTTCAAACCAAATGTATTCGCAAGTTTTTACAAATCAAAACTGCATATTCGCTCATTAATTTTAAAATAAACTTAAGGGTTCGGTGACAGCTGCTTACAACTTCAATTCGTAAATTATGTTACGTAATACCAAAAATATTGACTGAAAACTTTGATATTTTCGACATTGTGCTGTTATTCAGTAATTGTTTCTTATTAAACAAAACGTAAGATATTGTTGTTTTTAATACAAAACTATTTGTTTTGTATTAACGAAAGACGAAAACATGTCATTTTTGACTTAAAAATATGCAAAATGCAATTTTGTTTTTGAAAAATGTTAATAAAAACATAATTTTTGCTTACATTTCATAAAATGTGTGTATTGTAAAGAAAAAAAAACAACCAGGGACTTAGATTAATACTAGTCTAATAAAAAAAAACAACATGCAATATGGTGGAAAAATATGCTCGAATTGCACATTTTGGTAGTACGATTGTATCGGCAAATCATCATCTGCAGGGGTATAGTAAGGGCTTTCAAATCGGACCTAACGATCAAACGACCTTAGTTTTTTTCCTTAAGTTAGCGTAAAACTTCCCACATTACAGTTACAAGGCCACGTTGTTAAGTTCTGTCGCACAAAGCTGTTTCAAAACAAAAGGCGGTAAAGTCAAACGTCTACTTAGTTAATTAAATGAACCAGAGAAGACAAACTGTACAGTCGGGACCAAAAAGCGGTGATGATGACTCCAAAGCCACGTGTCATGCTGCTTCAGTAGCAACGCAACACAACAGAAGTCGCTAAATTTTTCAGTTCCTTATCAATCAGTTTTTGGAATTTTTACGTAAGTTTTTAAAGAGAATTTGGGGTTAGCAACACAAAAACATAAAGGTGCGCAATTGATTACAACAAAATTTTATTGAAATAGAACTACTATTCCTATCAATAAAAATATAGGTAAATAAAAAAGAGGAGTGGAAAAAGTGGACTTTCTATTATCTCATAAACGAATCTGCTTCATTTTATTAAAGTCGTATTGTTCAATAGTTACTGTTGGCTTTGCTGCTTTAGGAATTGGGTGGTTTGAGGTTTCTGTCACTATGTGTGTGTACACGGGGTTATGGCATGGCGGCGGCGTCTTCATTTGTTTAACGCGTTTTGGTTGTGATTGTACATGTCGCGTGTGTTGGGATGTCAACCGCAGGCTTCATGCAAACGCGCCTTACAGTGTGTGTACACTGTGTAGTATGTAGGTATCTGCTTTGTAAACTTGGTGAATTTAGTAGACAGCAGATTTTCAGGACCTATACCTACACTCATCTAACTCTTGAAACTTTCTCGAATTTTCAAAGATATGTAAAGTACCTAAGGGTAAGGTTTTTAACGGTTTTAAAAATGCGTGTTATGTTAAAGTTTGATTGAAAACTGAGATAAACTTATTTATTTTTTTAAATGAAAAAAGAAAAATTATTTTAACATCAGTATTAAAAATATAAACTTGTTATAGTCGCTTCATATTAGAGTTTCACCTAGCAATTCCAAGCAAACCAGCTGGAAACTCATATACTGAATAATTAAAAAAAATGTTCCAAACATAAATGGTGGAAAATTTGTGTATTCTAAACGACTGAAATATTACTGTATTTACCAAAAATATATATATATTCTTCAAAATTAAACCATTGAAAAAATTATAATATTTACAATACCTACCTGCTGACTTACCTCCTGAATCTTTGTTACCTACAACATCATCTCGTTTCAAAAAAAATCTATAAAAATTATATCAGTAAAATTAGTTAAATATAGAGTATTTTTTTATATGTATTTTGTAATTGGATAACTGATCTGCCCACTACTAATATTCAAGAGATAGGGCAAATGCATGCGACTTCAAAAATGCTGATTATTTTTACTTGTATTCACTATTGATATAGAAATATGTCTGCATATTTATTTCAGCATTTATGATGTTTTTATTGTGAAATTTAATTGTTAAAAAGTAGATATGTTAGAACTCTAATCGCGAAATTTCTAAACGTGACGTCACCGTTCACTGTATTGTCATGAAGCTTTCAACGCGATTGTATTTTTTTAAAGAGAGAACACAACACACAAACAACAAACGTGGTGGTTTTTATCATTTATTTGTTTCTTATTTTATTTTGGTTGAATGAACAGAAACACTTTGAATTGACAAACTGTACGTTACAAAAAAGGGCAGCGTTTATATCACCAGAAAGACTGCTGTTTTTTTCCTAAATAATTTAAAAAAAGGGTTTTATTCTTTTTTCGGTGACGTAATAACTTTATAAAAGTTATTACGTCACTCGATTAAAAAATATCGTTTTAAAAAATAAAAGAAACAGGTATAATATTATACCCTATTTTTTTGTCAAAGTTATCTTCGGCAATAGAAAATTGCTTCGAAGAGATTATTATCAGTTAATCAGTACACAAACAACCGATTGTTGGTTGTGAATTGTTCATAGCAACAATGCTAAGCTTCAAATAAACAACATTTCAATCAATCACGTGTCATGTCCCAAGACGGATCTTGGAGGATTTACACAACATATTAAAGCCATCAGATATTGTAGGATTATTTTGAATTAGGTATATATAATTATTATTGTAGGTATGTTATTCATGTGGCTGGTAAAGTGACAATGTTAATGTAACATAGAGGGGTATTGTTTAGGTGCCTTCTACCTAAGGAGGTACCTAATGTTACTTATGAAAATAATAATGAAGGACCATTCACACAGCATTGTCTAGCCCCAAGCTAAGCGGAGCTTGTATAATTTTTATTTTATTTAGCTCGTGTCAAAGATTTCTGAATGTCAGAAAAAATTGAATTCAAGTGTTTTACTTTATTTTGCGTTTCATTTATTACAGTTTCTATTCATTGAAGCTGTTATTTGAGTTTTGAATTCATTGAATACAACTTACATAAAGAAAACTTTTCTGTGGAAAATCCAATGGCAAAACAAATACAAAGTTACTCGGTTAAATAACTGCCAATACCAATATAAGTCCTTTTAATATTCGGTATCGAAAGAAGTTCGCCCTACTTTGCCATTGAGTTTTGTTCGTCCATTTTCTATATGATTTGTTTATACGTACAATGTAGTTATTGTATTTTTACTTCTAATTAAATATTCTTAGATATCAATATCAAGTTTTTAGTTTTTGCTTTAGTTTTAGCTTTAGCTTTATTTCCTTTAGACCTTACAGGACTCTTAGACACGTCACAGAGAATCAAATTACGTAAGTAAATAAAGTGATCACTTTGATTTTTGTTCACTTCAATCTTTTTAAGGTAAAGTAGAGAATTGAACAAGAAACCTTTTCTTTGTTAGAATGTTAGTTTTCGAGTTGGAGCAAAAGTCATCGAATTTTTTTTTATCGTCAAGATGGCCTGATATTTTGAAATAAGCTTTTTTCATATTAATAAAATAATAAAGTTTATTTCCAAAAACGCTTATGAATATAATTACTTATTTTAGACTTCCTTGTTTAGGTACATATAAATTAATGATTAACAATGACCCGCACTAGGCTAGGCCTTTTTCGCGTTGAATTGAGTACATAGTTTGTTTGCCATCATTAAACGGAAAAAGGTAGTACTGTAGTACACTAACAAAAGAGTTAGACGATAAAACTAAAGAAACAAGGGAGTGCTTCAATAATAAGGACTACAATAAAAAATCTTCTATAAATAAAAAATAAAAATAATGGACGCTGCTGAGTTAAAACTAAAACTGATCTTTTAACGTTATATGTTGTTTTAAATTATATAATGTGAACCAAGAAGTGTACAAAATACACAATACAAGAAGTTTACAAAGGACATGTTTGACATGTTTTTTTTTTTAAATGTATTGCATACGCAGGATTGTGATTATAGATAGATAGATACCTCTTTATTGTACCACACAAACACAAAATACAATACAGAAGGAAATAAATAGAATAAAGGAAGTACAAACGGCTTCCTTATCGCTTTGATCGATCTCTTCCAGGCAACCTTGGGATGGACTGGACATATAAGAACAATATCATCATCATCGGCATATACTGGTCCACTGCTGGACATAGGCCTCCCCTAATGAGCGCCATAGCGCCCTGTCTTCAGCTTGCCGCATCCAGCATCTGCCAGCAGTCTTTCGCAAATAGTCATCCCACCTGGTCGGAGGGCGTCCTACACTACGTTTGCCGAGTCGCGATCTCCACTCAAGAACACGTTTACCCCCACGGTTGTCTGTTCTTCTCGAGATATGGCCAGCCCACTGTTACTTCAGCTTGCTAATCCTTTGAGCTATGTCGATAACCTTGGTTCTCTGTCGGATGTATTCGTTGCGAATCCTATCCTTCAGAGATACTCCGAGCATAGCTCTCTCCATAGCTCGCTGGGCGACTTTAAACTGGTGGACCAGCCCTACCGTAAGAACAATATAGACGGTGGCGTTTGATTAATAATTAATTAGGTGTGCCTTCTCTATACGGTCTACTTTTAGCACTACGGAAACGGTAGCAATGACACCCTTATATATTGTATAAAATAGTTATGGTCAAGCATAAAATAGTAGGCATGGACGTGAAAAGGTAATAAGGTAATATGCAGAAGTGTTATAATTATAAATGTATTTCCCCGCTGCCTAGTTGGAATATTTCATAGCCGTAACATTTGGGGCGTAACGTATCAAGGGATTTCATTAATTACTAATTGCTTTGGCTTAATTCTACTAGGTAGTTTGTGAAAGTTCTGACGCCATATCATAGCCGAGCCCCAAAGTTTTGCTACGTTTCTACCATGCAATGGAAGCGAAAGTTGTATTTTCGATAACGGACGGTTAGGTTTGTGCAGGCAACTGACTAAAACAAAAACAAACGAAAAAAGAACTGACAACTGACAACAAATAATAATAATTGGCAATTGACTAACACAGACCTTACTACAAAACAAACGAAAAAATGCACTTAGGTATTTCGCAAATCAACTAATTCGTATAGCAAAACTTTGCCTATATATAATAACTAGGTAGATGTACTACCTCTATTTCAATTCAAGCGAAAAATAAAACATTCATGGCAACCACAATCGCCTTGAGTGCTCAAAAATGAATGGCATTGTGAAATGGCAAATTTTACACAAAAGTGTTCACAGAACAAAACGCTTTCCTTTTTGCGGTTAAGTCCGATTCTTGGCAAAGCAGTGACCGTTAAATGAAGGACCTAATTTGAATAACTTGATGTAAGCAGTTAAGGTAGAGTTGTTTCAATTGTAAATACTAGTATTTATTTTTTCTATTATTTGATTGTAATCTTCTTGTTTAATAAAGCTATTTTAGGTTTGAGTATTCAATTCAATTCAATTTATTTATTATTACCCAATGGTAATAACTTGACTAAGTGTTCCTTGTGATCCAGTGATCACAAGGAACACTTAGTCAAGTCAAATATGTACATACTTAAATGATTAACATATCAAAAGCTGATAAAAATATTTTCATACAACCGCGCTGTTTGAAAATATTTTTATCAGCAAAAGCTTCGTCGAGACTATAATAACTCTTATCTATTAGAAGTTTTTTAATTAATGATTTAAAATTTAGATCTGACATTGTTTTAACGGTATTTGGTAGCATAATTGTAAAGCTTAATTAAGTTGCATACAAAACTCTTTGATATTTAACTTAGTTTGTTTTCGGGATTACAAAATTATTATATTCTGAGTAAAGTACATTATGATGGTAAAAATATATAAAAAGAATATATTATTAGGTGTTGCCCGCGGCTTCGCACGCGCTTTTCAATTAGCCTATGTGTCCGTCCCCGGGTTATCATTTACCTGCCTTCCAAATTTAATCAAGACCCGTTCAGCCGTTAAGGCTTGCAAAAGTAACAGACAGATAGACAGTTACAATCGAATTTATAATATTAATATGGATTTATTAATGGTCTTATTTGTGTTATATTATAAGTGTACCTAACCTCTTTTAATATCAAAGTAATTTTTTTGAAGGATATCCGTAATATTACAACCTACTACGATTTTTGTAAGACTGCTAAATGAAGGGGCCCGTTTTAGCGAACCTCAATGGTTTTAATATTTTAATCTACGTTTAAATTCAATTTATTTCACATTCGCCCCACATTAACACAACAGTTGCTGGTTTAGAGAAATCAAAATGTTTGGCTTATTTCGAAGTTGAATTAGGTACACATAGAAAAGCTGAAACGAAGCTGTCAATCTCCAAAAATACTACTCCGGTACTTCAAGGAGCTGGGCTGGTTGGGGCCTGGTTAGGTTAGGTTAGGTCAGGGGCGAGCGGTACTCCCTGCCGAACAGGGAGTCTTTCGAGTCCGTGGGCAGACGGAGTGAGGGCTCCGACTGGTCAAATAGCGGTCTTCGGGAGGGCGGCTGGCACATTGTGGCAAGTGCAGCCGTAGCACCGTTGGTGCTGGGATCGCGACTGTGGGTGTCGTTATCCCGGGACGGGTTATTTTTTGGCGATATGCGATGAGGGCTCTGGCGTTGGTCAGTCTGAGGACCCGGAGTCCCTTGTCAAGCATCGAGGCCGGCCACCGGGGTGGTTTTAGTGAGTCGACGAGATCGTCAACCTCACACTACCTTATCGCATTCCCTTAAATGCGATAAAGTGTCTGTGTGCAGATTTCCCCTCGAAAACAAAAAAAAAAGGGGGATAATGCACAATACACTCCTATGCGAGATGTCAGTGCAGATGCCACTTAGAATTAGAATTAGGTACACATTTATTTCAGCAAATAGCTGTTTCTTTTTATTGACAATATCGCCCAGTGCTGTCCGAGCAGTAGCGGTCATTCGTAGGTAAAGGGCCGATGCGATTCATCTCACGATGTTTCTTAATTTATATCTATTTGCTATGATGATTCCTTATTGTTCACCGTTAAAATACGTCCTCCGTTCTAGAACTCTGGGATTAACCGAAGTAGTTAATTCCGCTTGGGTACAATTGTGTGCAAGCTCCAAATTGCATTGCTCATACAAATCCAATTTGACAAAATTCTCTTTGTTCTTTAAATTGCTTTTCCTCGTTCGGCCACTAGTCAAAGATGAAAGGTGTTTTGATGAGTTGTTTTTCATTTGTTTACCTTTGTTTACTGTTAGTTTGACTTTCCGAATTTAAACGAAGTATTATACTGACAAGTATGAAGTTTAGTTAAGATTTTGTTTGCAGGTAGATAATATATTTTTTGGTTTATACAGTTTACAGGGCCAACTACATTTTTGGTTCTGTCGGACTAGGTATCCTACTAAATGAAATAAATTTTCGACTTCGGCGGGACTCGAACCCAGGATGAGGCGCGGGTAAGTAAAGTCGAAATTTTTTGGGAACTAATTTCATTTCTTAGAGATACTCAGAGTGCGGGTAAGCACTATAACAAAAATTTTTAGGGATCCTATTAGGTCATATCTTTATAGATTATAAAAATCCACATATCTACTGGGTGGTTTTTTGAGAAGGGCGGTGATGGCCAATTCCGAAATCACGAATTAGAGAAAAATCGTGAAAGGAGTCTTGCCCTATCGATTCCGTATTCCAAAATCGATCAGTTTGATTTCTTGCAAAAGTAAAAGATAAAAAGATACATCCTGACTCCTTACACGACTTTCCTCTAACTCTCGTGGTTACGGACTAGGCCATCACCGCCCTTCTCAAAAAACCACCCTGTATAACTAAAACTAACTGAATTTAAAATTTCACAACAGGCTTTAGGATTTAATTTTTGAAAATAAAGACAACATTCATCAAGTTGTTGTAATTGTAAAACATTTTTTACTGTTACTTTTTTAAGTAAATACGTGCTTAAGCACGTAGTAAAAAAATCCTATGTCTATGGCTTAAGCACACTTAGGTACTTTTCCACTGTCAACAAATGCATATTTTTAAAAGCTTCCCGTTTTAAGCCAGCAGAAATAGGAAAGGTACCTTTGTATTTGGCCTAACAAAAGAGTGAACGTATTTTGCTAGAAATCTATTTTTATAGGAGCTCTTTGTTCTCTATAGCCCGAAGCAGTTGAAAAGTTGAATAGAAAAGTTCCTTTGAATCGGTTACAGCGAAATAACAGAGGTGAACAGTGGCTCAACAAAGACGACAATAATCCTCGTTGAATTTTTCGAGGGATCCAATTATGGGTTGTCGCTCAAGTTGTCATTTTGAGTTTCAACCCCATTGGCAGGAAATAAATGGTTAAGTGCCAATAAATGCTAATTTAATTGAAGCCATATTTGATAGGGATTTTTCTTATTATGAAATGGAATTTAATAAAGGCTTACCCACCTCATCTATAAACCAGACCAGATGTTTTATAATATTTCTTTTAATTTTTATTGGCAATAAATTTAATGATGTATTTTGATAGGCTATGTCTATGTAGTTTGTAAAGTGATTGACTTAATTTTTCGCAAGCTCCCTTTTGTGCAACTAAATTTTGCAACTCAGTTTAGCAAATTGCGCAATTTGATTAACTGAGTTGCAAAATTGAGTTGACGGCAACAAATTCCTTATCAAACTTATTTTGTACCCAATTGCTCAACCCAAGTTGCTCAACTCAGAAAATCAACAACGTATAAGTCAGTTGACTGAAGAAGTCCCTGAAGAACACCAACGTTTCATTCCACAAATAATGTTCGTTGTTAACCCGCTTACATCCGTAATGAATTCATCAAACTACGATAGTTTTTATAGTAAAATATAAGTCAGTTGAGCTACCTGAAGATTGTTTGCAACAGTCTGCAGTTATCTCAATGATTTCCTTTCTCAATGATTTGATATATTTTATTTTGATTTATGATTTGATAAATTTTTAATAGAAATTTTTTAAGATCTGTTTTTGGTATTCCTATTTTCGTTTTCCGAACTGTACCCTACTTGGAAAATAGTAAAAACGTAAATCGACACTCGCATAAATCAAAGCCTACGTGCTTAATTCCCTGCTTGAAGTTAGCCTATGAATCACTACAGTCCCTCGTAACATTGGAAGTAGATAGAGTCGTTTCCGAAACGTAGAATAGGTCGTTTCAAAAACCAAATTTGTTTTCTATACTTCACGTTTAATATTTGTTTCAAATTTCAGCAGTTACCTAATGCTATTTTAAGAATATTGCCACCGTAGTGAAGGTGATAGCTCACCAAGTCACTAAGCGTAATAAGCTCTTAAAAATAAATAACAACATTTGGGATCCTTATCTCTTGGCTTTTTTTTACTGGTGAACATCGATCTAAGTAAAATACGGAAGATAAGGTAGGTAAGTTTTTCCAGCACTAACTCAACAAATGGCCTGTGTTGTGTTACAACTAAACGTAAAAATACACGCTTTATTCCAATCGTGCGTAAAAGTATGAACCACAAAGTGGCAAAGACGTACCTAGACCAAATTGCGACTGGGACAAAAAACGACGTGTATTGCTATTTCTTTTTACGCACAAATTGATCGTGTGTTTCTATCCCTGTCTGGCATCGTTGTAGCAATCACGCAAAACACGAAAGCCCGCCGGCCCGTTGGCCCACCAGATTACGATTGAGGTGGGTGGACCTAATTGTACCTAATTTGAGCCTGCCACTTTCGAGAAGTTAGCACCTAATCTCACTTTTTTACTTTTATAACCTTATCTAAGCTGGTCAATTAACATTTTAACAAAATAGGAGGAAAGATTTTTATTCGCTGAGTGTTTAAAAGTACTTACCTGTTTTGACCAGCTTAAAAGTGACTTGCTGTTGGTTCTTGAGCTGGTCGTTGTGTGTGGGGTGTGTCAGCTCCCGTAGCGCCATCTCGATGGAAGGCTGCTGCTGCATGGCGCCGCGCGGGGGCTGGGGCGCCACCACCTCCTTCGAACGACTCAGCTTGCGGAAGAAACTGACCTTCTTTGACTTTGGAGTCGAACCTGCATCAAATATGGATTTATGATTATGGAAGGTGTATGAAATAGGTGGTTTATGTTCGCGATAGGACGTTAATAAAACAAACACACACGTAACCCAGTTAGATAAACGATGAGAGTGATATGATAATAAAGCCTAAGTTATCGGTCTGATCAAGTACCATGCTGAATGGAGGTGACTGGTTAGTCAGTGACGCGTACTCAATCCCAAATCCACACTCGATCAAAGACCTTCTAGAGACGATCGCTGGGTCGGCGTCGAAGGCGTTGAGGTTCGGAAGGAGCCTGTCGGGGAAGGCGAGGGCTCGGAGTATGGCCGCGGGGGGAGCAGGCTCAGCGAGGAGGTGGCAGGGGAGGGGAAGTGAGCTGCGGACAAGTCCGGCCGGTGATCCGGCTCTGGTGTCGTCACGCGGATCAGCGCCCCGAACTGAGGCGAGTTGGCCACCTCGAACAGCGCATCGAAGTCGCGGTCAAAGATATTCTTCCGCGAGAAGGCCGGGGTAGGCAGGGGTGCGGGGAGTTCGAATTCATCAGGGGCGGGGGTTCTAACAAATTTTCCGAAATCATTATCCTCATGGCGGCCGAGCTTCTTGAGCAGCTTCGCCTTGGTGCGGTCGCGCAGCTTAGACTTGCGCTCGAGCGACGGCGTCGGCGAGGCCGGCGCGCGCTCCTCCTGCTCCGGGGGCGCCGTTTTGAGGGGGGAGGCGTCGCAAGGGGTGGGGGTGCGGGCGGGCGGGGGCGGGGATGCTCTTGGTGCGATCAGAGGCACTAAGAGATGGTCGAGCGTGGGCCGCTGCCGGGGCCGGGGCAGCGATTCCTGTCTGTATGTCAGGGAAACTACTTCATCCGCTGGATATATTACGTACATCCCTGGTGAGACCGCATCGCGCACACTGCTCGCGCCCTCCGGAGAGGATTACGCACCTTTACTTAACTACGCGATACGTTTCCATACGACTATCTTATTTAATTATAAAGAGAAACAAGGAAAAATTAATTTCCAGCTTTGTTTACCGAAGTGGAATGTTGAATTTACAAGTATTTTATGTTAGTGGCTATGAATAACGTCGAAGGACAATAAAGGAATGTTTTTTGGAAGGGATTTTGAGCCATGTCTAGTAGGTAGGGAGGGATCTTCGGTTTCAGCCAAGGTTCCGTAGAACCAATCTTCAATCTAAAGGAAAGAAAAAAACATTGTAAGACAAATAAATACGTGCAGCTTCAAGAGTATATATGCTGTAAATATAGACCTTCTAGACAAAACTCCTATACCTAGCTAAATTAAAGACCCATATAAAATTTAAAAAAAATCTAAGGTTCAATCTACACAAGTTTTGATCTGGATATCAGTGACATAACGATGCCTCTAGGTCTTAGACAATTTAACCCCTCTAGGTAACACAGAACTTTCACAAAGCAGTAAGTAGATACGGGCTCCATGCAAGTTGAAGTGTCCCGTAGCTACGTTGTGGTTGTTTCGTGAGTGTCGATCCTACTCGTAAGGCGAAGCTGCTGTCCCAAGCAGGTCAAGTACCGACACAATAGCCCGCCGAGCCTCCACGAGTAACACTCGAAAATTTTACAACGTTGAGATTCTGAGTAGATCCATTTACATTTTTCTCTTTTGCTAATGGTGAGGCGGTAATGAGCTAGTTTTGGTCTCATTAGGCAGGTGGAGCTCATGTAGTAGGTACGTCAAAGCAGCTCGCTTTATTTCTTTAAGTTTTCGGATACAGTATGTTTGTCTTTTAACAAGAACTCTGGTTTTCTAGAACAAATCTGTACCTCAGAGGCATACAATAGTAACTCCACATTTTTGAAAATTTTGTTTTTTCCACCTTTGAAATCGTATGAACCAGTTCTACGTAATGGTATAAAGTATTAGGTTCTATGATGCCTATATAAAGAGATATTCAATCGTTTATGACATTAAATCCATAGCTACAATTATGGTATAGGACCTCAATTGATCATAAATCTGTATACCTCTAATCTTCCTAAGAGTTACTGTTCTTTACCTCTGAACGTCAGCGTGTGCGTCGCACTGCGGGTGCGTAAAAACTTTGCGTAGTTACCGTTTAAAATGTTTTCAAGTGACAAATTACTATGTAACCTGGTTAGAGATCAACATGATGGCATTTCTGAAGATGGTTAGTACTATTTTATTTTAGTTTCTAAAAATATTGTAACGAAAACGTACCGAGAGGTACATCATCTCCCTTTACATGTCTTATGACATTGATCTTTAGTTCTTGGTATTTATGGTACTTTATAACAGCAGCTTTTTTAACAACCCTATCAGAAGAGCCTAGTCCGGTGAGAATTATACCGTAGGGCTGCCACCACTGTCTTATGTTTATAGCCGCCGCTGCCATCTCGGTGCGAATAGAGCCTAAGGGAACCAACCAGTCGAAGAGCGGCAGCTTCCTTCTGTGATTTTTCAACACCCTCCTCACTCAACATTAGAAGGGATATCCACGCCACCAAGAACAGGATAATCCTTCAATGGATTATAGGACATAGCGGATATCTACGTAATGATGCCGCTGATGAACTGGCATGGAGGGGATCGGAAACAATCACAGAAAGTTCATCGCCTTTCCTACCCCTGTCCTACATGGATTAGGCTCAGAACTAGAGAATTGCAAAATTAACGATAAACACGCCTGCTAGAATGCAAACAAGCCAGAGCGGCGCTTCCATCAATATCACCGAAGCTATCAAAACGCCTACTGAACCTAAACAGATCGGACCTGCGTATCCTGGTGAGAACACTAACAGGACACTGCGCACTAAACAAACACCTATTTGCCATCGGAGCGACGGACAACCCTTTTTGTAGAGGGTGCCTCAGCGACGAAGAATGAGCTGCCCACGTAATCTTGGAATGCGCGGGAATAGCAGCACAACGAATAGGAATCCTCAACTTACCTAGGTCACTTCGCGAAGCCTGTAAAGACCTCAGGAAGATTCTGCGCTTTTTAACAGAGTTAGGCTGGCCATGCTAGCGTAAACAACGCATAATGGACCAAAAGGAGTCCAAATACGGACCTTACCATACCACCCTCACTGTGATCACCAATCCGCCTACCAAGCATGGAGATTATAGCAAAGCCTCCCATGTTTGAGGGAGGTATATTCAGCAATGGACCGTATGTTTGCTGAAAGGAAGTGGAACACCAAAAGAGTTTTGTATACCAAAAGAAGTGTAATGCTAAAAATCTGTGACTTATTCGGCTACAGATGGATGGAAATGGGTTGATCATGTACCTATTATAGAACATCATTTGACCAGGGAATCTTTGAAAAAGTGAGATTTATAAAAAAAAAACAGAAGTTTTTGTACCCACTTCGAAACCTATTTGAGAAACGCCAATCCCATTTCTAGACTCAATTACAACGACTTGATAAAATCCTTTTTTCCCATGTTCTCCATGTTCCACGTTAATTACAGGAATCTTCCTTGTATGGATGTTCCTGATTTGCCTGAAGCATGTCAATAACTGACTACGCCTGTTTCTTATGAAGAATTACTTTTGTGACTTAACGTATTTTATTTGTGTTAAACTCTTTCAAATTAATATATTTATTTATTTATTTATTTAAATTTAAAAATATTAAGGTACTTGATATTCATATGCGCCTATTATTTACATTTATCTTATATTTGGAAATGAGGTATATAACATTATGATACCTTAATACTTTTTTGGTATGATTAACATAAACATTTTACTATGGTATATGACCTCAAGTCGCACAAAATCTGACATCTGATAACTTTATTGTAAAAGTGTGTAACTCATAATTTTTAGCTCGTAAAATAATGAAAAATACAGTTTAATTTATTCTCATACCACAACTACAACTATCTCAAAAATAAAATCAAAGTTACACTCCGCGCATTTTTTGGTCTCCTGCATAAATTAAAAAAAGGTTCATAATGTTGTATACCGCTGAGGTACAGAAATTATATAGCTTGGTATCTAAACCGCGATAAGGCGATAGCCTATGAGAATGTAATGCATGTAAAAGATAGTGACGCTTCCGACTGGCGTTGTTATGGATTATTTAAGCTACCTGTAGATTGTTTGCAACAGCCTGAATACTAGTTCTAATTTGATTGTATTATTCTTTGTAGTATGCATATAAAACATGTGATACATTCAATTTTAGGCGAATACTACTGTGACGTTATTTTTCCAAAACCAAAAATTTTACGAGTTAAAATAAACCAATGAAGTTTGTGATGATTAATAAATAAAAGACTGTTACGATTTCGCTACCGTCCGAAATACCGAAAGACCCTAGTAGCCTATGTTCCGTAAGTTCCCGATGTTAGCTCGGTTCTTGAATGCGACTCTCATAGTGCCCCCACTTCTGTACCGGTGAACAAAATTGGAACAAACTACTCCAAATCACAATGGTTCGCCCCGTTGAGTATCAGTCTGTCACGTCATTCACCTGCACTCCAAAATACAAAGGGGGCACTAAAAGCGTTGCGCGCTGACTCAATTTATGGAAACGAAGTTTGTCGTTATCAGATTTCTACGTTCCAGCAATTTTAAAGTACTTCCCATTAGGGTCGTCCTATTCTAAAATATTGACGTATCGAATAGTGGTAAGTTTGTGTTGTATTTTGTCTTATGCTCGGCCTAACGCATTCACTGTCAAACCTGCTATGCGACCTGCATACCACTCAACCATATGAGCATAATAATATAAGACGTATAAGATATCTGCGGTATGGGCACACAACGCATTAAATTGTCCCGTTTTAAAATGCGGTGTGTTTGCATTTGAAGAGCAAAACTGCCATTTCTTTACATTACTGTATGAATGGTTCAATAAAGACGGTAAAAAACAGTGCCAAAACTTTTTACCAGAGCGGTACTGCTGTGGGACAGCTTGGTCATCACGGATTGTCGTGTACTAGGGCTGCTGGTCGGATATCTCGCCATGCCAGCCTAAAGGACATTATCCGGCGGGCCTTTGTCACCGCTAACGTATCAGCTATTCTGGAACCGATTGGTCTGTTGCGTGACGATGGTAAGAGGAGCGACGGCATGACTCTAGTCCCATGGGAGTTAAGGAAGCTTATTGTGTGCGATGCTGTATGCGTCGATACACTCGCGCCTTCCCATCTTCCTGGGACTTCCGTAAGGGCTGGTGCGGCGGCAGATTTGGCTGAAGATCTCAAGAGGCGCAAATGTTCAGGTCCCGAGAGAGCCTACGCATTTGCTCCCCTTGGAGTCGAGACCCTAGGTCCGTGGGGTACCGAGGCTCTCCGGGTTTTCAAAAAATTATCTGAGCATCTGGTCGAAGCGACGCATGACACGAGTACTGGTGAGGATCTGGCACAGCTCATCAGCATTGCCATACAGCGGGACAATGCGGGCAGCGTCTTCGGCACGCTTCCGACTGATATTGATATGGATCAGTTGAGCTACCTGTAGATTGTTTGCAACAGTCCACAGTTAGCTCAATTTTATCCATGGTAAATACTTGTTTTAATTTAATTCTATTATTTTATCGCAATAAAGTGAAATAGACTATTTTACAGGTTTTTATCTAGAAGATAAACATGATGATAGCAATTTATTAGCGAAACACGTGTTAAGCTTTTACTCTATTGTTTCTTCGAATTTAACGACTCAATACAAGACAATTTAGAATTGATTCAAAGTCGATTGACACATAAATCGCATCTATTTGGCTCCATTACACGTTAGCGACTTTAGACAGGAAACAGGCAGTCACACGTGTGTTGGGTGATTAACGATAGTAATGGTGCTGACGTATGTTTTTTCTTAGAATACTGATTTATTTTAACGTCAAAACCTTCTTTAATTAAAAATTTTCTGGCAATATATTGTATCTACCAAATCATTTAAAAATTAAAAAATACAAAAAGAACACCCATTCTACTTGTTCAGCAGTTAGTGGATGGCCAAATACGAAATCATGAGAGTTATAGAAAAGTCGGGAAAGGAGTCATTTAAGGATATTTTTTTTATATTTTACTTGTGCGGGACATCAAATCGATTTAAAAAAATATTACACCTCTATTTTTGCACTATTGGGTTTTTCCTTGATAAGACGTTATGAATTAAATAAACTTAAAAAAAAAACTTCCGTATAAAGAAATACTATGTGGCTTTTATTTTCTCATAAACTGAGCCCATGACGCCTTTCACGACTTTTCTCTAACTCTCAGTCTCGGAGTTGGTTATACACTCCCATATCAACAAGCCACTCAACTCTCTAGCCTGACAGATATAACTTATGGAAATTATCCTATAATTTTGTTCTACATCTAGATATTTCTAGAACTACTTAAATCTAATTCAGTCTTGGGGACGCTTCCGACCGGCATTGATATGAATCATTTGGCTGCAAGTTAGTTCTAATTATAAAAATAAACAAAGCATTTTCAGTCTGAGCTTTTGTGTGAAAAAGGAACGAACATCCTTATAATCCTTATGTTCGGAACATTTACATTTCTTATTGCGTACAAGTAAGTACCTACAACCCGTTTTACAGCAATGAAAAAAAAAAGTCCAAGTATCTCATTGTAATGCGGTATTGTCTATTATTGTCTTGATTACGCTGGAAAAAGCACGCTTTTGTACTGCGGTAAGATCAAAAGCCAGTACAAACAATCCGTTTCCGGTGTAAATGTGGTCTACAAACGTAGTGCCAAAGTGGTGTAAATATAAATTCGCATAACAATAGCAACAGATGAGATCATTATGCGTTTTATAGTCCAGCGGACAAGATAACTTTCATAGTGGTTATTCGAATTGTAAATGCCGATCGTATTTTTATTTTTGTCTTTTTAACACATGGCCCGGCCCGGTGGTTTGTCAACTTTATAATATGTTTGAAATTAAGTTTTGAACATGAACGTTTTTTCTGATTTTAAATAAAAGAGCTCTATGATCATTTTTCTGAGACACAACGAAGGTTTTTATTAAACATAATAAATTGAAGCTGGGGAATCTTATAAAATCATCATAACTGATTTTTTTTATTGTCAGTAAACATAATATGGAAAATCAGATTTAAACATAAATGATGAAACGTCATTTTAATGTCCCAGATTTTTTAGGTGTTCCGGGTTCGCCCCACTGGCTTCGGTCCAAAGTGGTCCGATCACCGATAAATTTACGTGGATCTAGGGTCACTGACACAGACACTGGCAGAGTCACGGCGAAAAACAAGCGTTGCTATAAAAAAGAAGTTGAAGTTGATCAACTGTGTGTGTTGAGCTAGGTGGGTAGGTAACACAGTTTTGTAGTAGAAAGTAAGATGTAGGTTTAACATTAAACCTATGTAAAAAAAAATATGTCCGAATAGGATAAAGTTGTTGATACTTATTTACTATAATTTCGTTATAAGACCTTCATGTAATATGATTCACACAATTTTACAATAAACTATTCTTATTCTTAAATATTTTGTACTCGAAAGCTTAATCCTATATTTCGTTTAGGTCGGTGGTAACATCTCGGGCCAAATGACAAATGCCTCTGCAATACCTCTGGTCGACACTCCCTTTCATACGTGAAGGCATTTATTTTAATCATTTGTCATGAAATCTGGACTAAACTTTCTTTCTTATTTTTATGTTATGAGTAGGTAATCCTTATAATTTTTTGTTTGTGTTTTCCCTTTTGTAGCCTGTCTATTCCTTACAATTCAAATCTTATAGGTTTTAACACGAAGGTATCTAAAAGGAACTTGCCTAATTAACTATCACGATGGTCTTTCCCGCCAATTATTATTATTTAGTTATTTAAACAAAACGGTTATTAGAACTATTAGCATTAATTATTGGACGGGCTAAGGGACGGTCGGATAATTTTTTTTAACCGTCCTCCTGGATGTGACGTTAACACTCAACGTTTTCCTGCGAGGACAGATAACCATGACGATTGGTCATAATTCGAAAGAAGCAACTTGATTTACGAAAGCAATATCATTCTTCTCGCAAAAAATCCTATCCGCCCTTGCAATATGGAGTCGACTAGCATCAATGGCATGGATTCTAGTACGCTCGATGGTTCGCTGCTATTCAATTCCCAGAGTCATAACGTTGGGTACAATGGGGACATGCCTACGTGAAGCGCCTGGGTCGATGATCCGTCCTATACCTATGTCATATCTATCAGATCTCTGAACGTCTGAAAAGGAATAACACTCACACCTATTTTGTCTTTAAGCAACCATTTACGACGACCACTGTGGCGCGGTGGGCAAAGATCCACCTACGACGAAGGCGGACCTTCACCCGGGTTTTATTCCCGCTTTGGGACAAATGTTTGTACGAGTGGTCGTTTTCTATGTTATAATATAAAATGATTACGTATGTATTATATTGCATTATGTATATCTGTAATACCTCTGTAGTACCCATAACACAAGCTTTGCTTGGGGCTAGATAATGCTGTGTGAATTGCCAGCATTATTTATTTTTCTGAGGAAGAAAGGGAAGAATTGAGTACAACACTCAATTCTACAGTAGAAAACAAGATATTTTTTAACTTTCGCTCGAAATTACTTTTTCCGTTACAAAATGTAAGCCTATGTCCTTTTTAAATGAAACATACTGTATTTGAGATACGGAGAGATAAACTTTCACCTTATAATTTCAATCAAACGATCAATATGTGCATTACAGAATCGTGGTTAGTTACTTTTCGAAGAGTTTCTGTGCTGTTGAAAAACAAAAATGAAATAAATAGGTATTGCAAAAGATATAATTTTTAAAAACCCATCAATACTTTTAAAACTATTATAGTTATAACAAAGGGTTATAAACACTAAAACCAACTGTCCGAGTGCAACTGTGCCAAATAAGAGAGAGCTCAAAACAAATATTCCTTCCTACCTAAGTAGTTTTGGGTAAACGCTTAACGGATAGGACTTTCATCTTAGCAAAGCAAGAATCATCCTAAACAAGCAAGAAGTATAGATTCTTGTAGATTCAAAAACCGAGTATAGCATAAAACAATTTCTACCTTAACAGAGTTTCAACTACGAAACATTTTCCTTCTGAATGGAATACTGCTTCATATTTTTATTTTCTTAGGATTCCAGAGAGAGCACTCAGGAACACACTACTTAGAGCAAGCAAGCAAGTCAGATAGTAAAGGTAAACAAGAACTTCATACATTTCCCAGAGTGAAGTTGCAATATTAAAACACCTACATGTTTTAATATTGCTTATTAATTGACTTTTTAGTCAATACACAGATATAATAATACTAAAACTATACGTAAAGCATACGTTCTTCCAAAAGGTAATCGAATTGTTAAAGGTTTTGTAAGGATACCGGGGTGTAGCTACGGAAAAATGATCATAAGACTGTCTAAGGTTTATTTAAAGAAAAAAATCAACTCGATTTCAAAAATGAACATTTAGAATAAATTCATAAATAAAATTTTATCTAATCCAAGCGATCCAATTGCTTATAGGTACACTAATCAAAAACTCTCTGAGCCAAGTTTCATCCAGATTCGTTCAGCCGTTCTGGTGTGATTGAGCATCAAACATATTTTATCCATCTAAACTATCGCATTTATAATAATAGTGTAACTAAAATTAAAATGTCAAAAGTTAAGATCTCCTAGACTACTGAATAGAAAGGCGAAAGCTTATACTACCTAAATGAAATATGGCGTATTTATAAAAAGCTAGATGTGACTTTCATCTTCATAATAAAAACTAACTTGAATCCTAGGTTTCCCTTTTTTTACAAATTAAAAAATATTATTATGTTTTCCAGGGCAAGATTTTTGTGTTAGACTTCATGTGAGCAAAATTTCAGCGAGACGCATTCAGAAGTTTTGGCGATGTCTTTGGCCGAACATCTTCACAACAGCATAAACTTTCGCCTTTGTAACATAGTAGAATATTGTGTGCGATGTTGGAGACTAAAGCTAATAGTAAATAACACTAGGTAAGGGATATAGGAGAACCAAGGTTATCGACATAGCTCACAGAAAGTAGTCATAGCTGAAGTGGCAGTGGGCTGGTCATATTTCGTGAAGAACCGACAATCGCTGGGGTGAAAGGTGTTCTTGAGTGGAGACCGCGGCTCGGCAAACGTAGTGTAGGACGCCCTTCAACCAGGTGGGATGATGATTTGCGAAAAGCTGCTGGCAGATGCTGGATGCGGCTAGCTGAAGACAGGGGACTGAAGACAAGCTATCTTAGGATATATTAAGACAATTGTCCAAAAAGTCCAGCAGTGGACTACTATTGGATCCTCCACTAGGCCTCTCCTCGAAATTGTTTTTACCCAACTGCAGAATCTGCAAAGGTGGCCATGTACGACCGGCCCCGGATCAATGTTGCCATTGATCTTGACCTTGGCTTTATCCAAGCTCATGCGTCGCAAGGCTGAAGCTAGGCCATCCAGCATCTGGTTTAGCTCCTCCAGCCATTCCGCCATTAAGACTTTGTCATCAGCGAATCGCAGGTTTAAGGTGCCTATGATCAGCACTGGACTAATATAGGCTGATGATGATGACCTATATAATCTTTGGTAGGAACCTAATATTGCCATCTTGAACAACGCAATTTACCTAAATGTAACTCGTAGCAATCAACATGTAGGTACTTATAATTTACCGTTCACACGTGTTTATGGCTATTACACACCTGAGTTACTATTACTCAGAAATAATAGTTCAATGTATTACACGCGTAATTTTACATGCAGTTTGAAATAAATAATAAAAAAGTTCCTAATAATCTGAACCGCCCAAGCCCTTATAGCTAGAGGTTTTTTTAAGTTTTTGCGATTTCTGACTTTTTAGTACACCTAACTGAGTTGGTCTGAATAGTCTAGAATAGCACATAGGCTATATTTTATTCCGGAATTCACACGGGAAAGGAAACTACGTGGGTAAAACCGAGAGGAATTGCTAGTTTATTTGTAAATAGCCTTTTGATAGCCTGAAATAAATTATTTTATGAATATTATTATTTACAAGTAAGAGTTGCATAAACTCTAAATTACAATTAACAAATGCTTCTAAAACAAATCCAAAACATATCAGATCCTATAACTCATTGGGGCTCGCTTGTCCTCGAGGTTATACCAATTTCAACCTGACATGAAAACTTTAATAGCTTCCGGAGCTTCGAAGGAGTAATTAAGGGTTAATCCCAGTGCAAGGGTTTAGCAGTGACGTCACTCGAGTCAATCTATGGTTTAACTACGTGTGGTCATTTAGCTTTAGCGTTAAAGGATGCTCAGATGATTTGGTTGAGAGATAAAAGTACAAGATTATTTATAAAAAAACCGTCCATTTTACTTTTAATTAACCATTTCTCCGTCACAGTTGACAAAAAAAACTTTACTTAGATGATACATGGTTTCAACTAGATGCATGGATCATTCATTCACAGGCCCCAGGGCTCATAGTGTCCCAGGGCAACAGTCTTTAAACGACACATTTTGTCATTTTTCTTTTGATGAAAGAAACTACAGATAAAGATAAGCGTGTCAAAAGTGTCCAGGTTGAAACCATTCTATCCACTAGTGGACAAAAAATTGAAGCGAATAAAATCAATAACATCATATTTCTTATTTAATAATAATGACTATTTATAAACCTGTTTATAGTATAAAATTTGACTTGTCTAAGTGCTTATTTTGTAAGCTTAAAGAAATAAACGTTATTGATATTTGATTTGATTTTGATATCAATCTCTCCGTTCAATAATAATTCTATCCACAGTTTCTTTCATCTTCGGCGACGATACTATTGTGTCCTGTAAGGTCTAAAGGAAATAAAGCACTTTGAATTGTATTTTGAATTTTTTAAAGCGTATAGTATAGCGCATAGTAAAGCGATCGTTTAGAAGTATTCGGTCCCTGACAGAGCTCACAGGCCATCAATTTTGTATGGAATTTGATACAGCGCCTCTATCGTGGAGACATAGCACTACGCAAAATCTCATACAAAAATTAGACATCACTATGACGCCTTGATATTTTCGTCAGATAAGAGTCAGATAAATGAGCATCTAATTTAAGTCAGGTATCATCAGATTAGGCTTCTTTTAAAGTGTCGGTGAAGTTCTAAGTAAAATTGACTAAGTAATGCTAAAGCCAAACGACCACACGAAGTTAAACCATAGATTGACTCGAGTGACGTCACTGCAAAACTCTTGCAATGGTCACGGTTTAAGACGTCACCGCGGTGACATCTTGATGCTAACGTCTAACAGAACTTGGGGCTCAAAATGTTGTGTTGTTCGCAACAGTTGTTTTGCTTTATATGCTAATTTGTTTTGCTAGAGCATAGAGATCGAACGATGACAGCTGGTTTTTCATCCACTTGTTACAATTTGACAATACGAAAGTACGCTGGCGCATCCGCCAGTATAAGTCTGTAATTACTTTACAATTTTTGTTAACCTTTAGTGTGTGGAGGAACGAAGATTGGGTTAACTGTGATTATTGCTTGTGTATGAAGTATAAATAATATCGTATAAAATATAAAATCGAGCTTTACGCAGAGGGATAACACTCCTATATAGCATATATAATAACATTGATCCTGATGAAGTTTTGTTTATTTGTTTTTTTTTAAATCTGGACAATTCACTCAGCATTATCTAGCCCCAAGCTAAGCAGAGCTTTTGTTATGGGTACTAGATAACTGATATACTTTATAATACAATACATATGTAGATAGATATTTCTTATTATACATAGAAAACGACCAGAACACCCTGAACAAATGTCTGTAGATCGTACACATTTGTCCCGAGACGGGATTCGAACCCGCAACCTCCTGCGTCGTAAGCAGACCTGCGCCCACCGCGCCACAGAGGTCGTAAGACCAGTTTTACGAACCAAGTCTCAACTATTTCAAACTTATAATTGAAGTGTACCTGAGGCGTTTACATTAAATAAACTCGATCGTGTAAATTTACTTAAAAAGACGTTTACCTTGTAAAAAATATAAAAACTTAATGGAAAATGCGACCCTCGCGTTTTTACCTCGAATTAACCTACAAAATGCTCGAACATCGTCGTAGGCAAACGCCAACACGGAATTCGAGGTAGAATAAATATATTTGTGAATAGGAAAGTTTGGAAGCTTTTGACAACTTTCCATGTTTCCATCTTTCGAAACCAATCAATTTATTTAATCAAATCATCAACACATTCAACACTCATTAGATGGTATACCTACCTACTTCTCTACCGAAGAGTAATCTTTTTTAGTTTTGGTAAAAGCATAGGCTTAGAATGTAGTGAAAAAATTCTATGTCTATGGGTAAAAGTAATTTCACCCGAATCTGGTTTCATACATTCGGTGACTAATTATTCAACATTGAAAACTACCAAAATGCACTTTCGCTCAAAATAGCGGCTTGATAGTAAACTCAAAATGGGTGTAATATAGAAAAACTTAGACATTTTCTACACCTACATATTTTTTGCGATTTTTTATTACTTGTAGAGTAGATCTACATCCCTAATAATAGATATCTAATTGTATAGTACGTATCTGGCGTCGGAAAGCATTATAAAATCCAATAGGAAACGCTGGTCACATATCGGAAGCAAATATCCTCGGGGAAATGAATGGTAGGCTATTAGGTAGGCTATGATCATAGCGATTTCCTGTTATGCGGTTATTATGGTGGCTACCAGTAGAATAAATAAATAAATAAATAATACTGGACAATTCACACAGCATTATCTAGCCCCAAGCTAGCAGATCTTATGTTATGGGTACTAGATAACTGATATACATAATATAATACAATATATAGATAGATATTTTTTATTATATATAGAAAACGACCAGAACACCCTGAACAAATGTCTGCAGATCGTACACACATTTGTCACGAGGCGGGAATCGAACCCGAAACCTTCTGCGTCGCAGGCAGACCTTCGCCCACCGCGCCACATCGGTCGACAAAACCGTAGTGAAAAAATTCTATGTCTATGGTCAAAACATTGTATTGAAAAGTTGACTACGTTTTACTTATTATGAGTAATATATGTTTACTTTTTAATTATTTTTTCTATAATAGCAATAGTATAGACAAATAAAATAAAATTATTATCTTAGTTTACTTTTTAAGTGAATAATAATTTCGTTCTTTCAGTACCAACTGATATAACCTTTTAATAAAAAGAGAAGATTCCTGTTAAATAGCGACACAGAAAAAATGAAAAGTTTACCTATTTAACTAGGTATTAGTGTTACAATCTACTCATTCTTGGTCCAAAATTGGACAAGATTTTTACTTTTAACCGACTTCGGTTCGACGTTTTAGTTATTTTAATGTTTTAAAATACATCAAAACAAATAAAGGATGAGAGCGTGAAAGCAAATCCGTGTGCATTTTGTAGTTAGCGGTGCGAATAAATTTATTTTTCTTATCATGTCAACATTTCTACCTACTGCGCTGATTCGGGTCAGTTATTTAATAAAGAGGTTGTACTTATTGCCTTTTTCATTTGAAAAAGGAATCAGGGCAGACCTTTTACGCTGTAGGCTGTCAATAGAACAGGTATGACGTGGACGAGGAGAACTCAATACAGGGAGAAGGATGCGATGAGTTATGTGATTTAGCTCTAGTCCCGGCCTCTACGACATCATTGAACTAACAAGAAAAGAATACAAAACTTTCCTATTTATCAGGGGCTCAACTGGTGAGAAATGGCACTATTGCTTATGATCATCAAGGCAGTCTATTTGAAATATGCCAGCTATTTATCAAATAGACTCAAATATGCCGGACAGTCGGTTTCCCCATTACCCACCGTTCGGGGTCTATATAAATTTTCATTAGGCACTCTCTGGGAATTCCTTCGTAATAAACACACGCAACGTGGGATTATTTTTCCCACTTTTATCGCGGTCCTTTGGGGTTTAAGGTAACGGCATGAATTTATCTTGACATTTTGTTTTGAACCGCTTACCTAAGGTCATCTTATCTGGTTCCCTAACAAACAGTTTTTAGAATTCCCTGACCTGAATCAGAGTTTACATGGGAATGAGCGATTTTATGATAATATCTCGTATCGTATCTATCTTACTCCTGAAAATAGCTCGTATCGAAAAGATTTTTTTTTTGTTTTAATATACTTATATATATTGTGCTAAATACTGAATATGACAAAATATCTTTTTATTTTAAATGGCCTTATTCGTACGATCTTGGGTACGTGATCAAACATAAATCGTTGCCGAGAGAAGGCACTTACTTTCTTTTCGACCATCGTCCCTTTCCACAATAATTTACCTCTTATCTTAAAGAGTTTCCTGTTAATGGCTATATGTGATTGTGTTAAAGTTACTTTTAATTCTTCAAGCTTCAAAATAAAATGTCAGATTTACCTCAAAATAAAATAAAAACAGGTGAATTGATAACCCAACATATTTTTCGTAAAAGTGGTAAAGTTTTCTCTTAAAACTTTCTATTTGTCTCCAAATAATGCTTGTGATAGTATAAAGATAAAGACCAGCCACTGATCATGTACAAATATTGTTTATGTTCAATAGAAACTAGCACTGGGGCATAATGTCATAAAAATAGAGCACGAATCATTTGTGGCACAGTTTTGTTCCACGGCCAAGTGCAGTAAATTTCGGTCAAGTTTGATATTGTGTACGCCTATAAACATAATAGCATGTAGTCAATCGGCAATTGTAAGCGACCGGTTAACGCTCTTATCTGCACTACCTTTACATGACTATTGCAGCCAAAAAAATATACCATTGCAAACCAAACCGAAAAGTCCAACTAACCTCGCGAACGGCCCGCGCGGGCTCGTTATTGAATGCAATAATAATAATAGTAGTTTTAGACAACTGACACAGCATCATGTAGCCCCAGATCAAGCAGAGCTGTGTACTGCAGCTGTGGACTGCAATTGGTGAGTCTCCACGAAGGCAATTGAAAATTGCAAAGGAAATTTGAGCTGAATACCATAACCACTCTGATGACTATAAAAACGTACTCACACTGCTTGATATTGTAGAGTAGTTTTTTTACTGTTTTGCAAGATCAAGGTGAAAACAAAAGACTGAACAGTCTTTTGAAAATGAAAATGTTCAATAGTCATTGTGATGAATTTTAGAGTCATTGGTAAGAATAAGCAATAAACGAGATATTCGAATACTGGATCTACAAAATTAATTAATTTGCTCTACATTCCGACGTCGACTGGCCGCTTGAAGTCGGGAATGCGACACATAAATGTAGCTGAACAATTTCACTAGAATGAAAGCAGACATTTTGCAAAAAAAGACATGCGGCTATTTATATAGTAAACGAGTGCTGAGTGCAATAAAACTAATAGCTGCAGACAATGAAGTACAATTATAGTTACCAAACTAACGCTGCAGATAGTAAAATTACGTATCATCCAGAAATAGAGTACATGCATGTGACTTCAAAAAAGCCGTTTATTTTTATTCTTCTTCTTTATGAAAAGAAGGACAAAAATTATTTTTCAGACACAACACACATGATGGTATTTATCATTTTTTTGTTTCTCAATTTATTTTGATTGAAAGAATTGAAGCACTTTGAGTTGACAAACTCAGAAAAAGAGTGGCGTTTGTTAGTGCAGATTAATTTTCGTTTTTTTCCTACCACCTGGCCGATGGTGTATCCGAAGGTCTAGAAGATTCACTCTTGACTTGAAGAGACCCAGATTGTAATTAACCGGAAAAACAACGTGTTCCAAAACCCAGTAAATGGAACCCCCGAAGGAAACAAAACTACTGGACCAATTTCCAAAATTCAAAAGGAAATGGCCATGTTTGGTTCGGAAATTCCCACGGGAACGGGAACTCCGCGATTGAAACCGCGAGGCGCTGCCAGTAATCGATAGAATGATAGAGAGAATAGAAGTTTGCGTCAGGGGCAGGAAAGTATGTATGTGATCTCTTTGATAACATTGTAGAAAGCGAGATTAAGCCAAGAGTGCAAGAGCGAGACTCCCTACCGTCATATTTTGCTGTAACTCGCAAGGTTTCTTCGTCGCTTCTTTACTTTAGACTACATACCAAAGCGACAGAAATCAAAAATATCACTTTATTTCCGAGCAGTGTTGTATTTTAAGAATTTGACTTTTTCTTAGTGTACATTTTTGTATTTATGGAAATAAAGAATTTTTGACTTTTGACTTTTATAGTCCGGACTCGTATGGAGGACAGTCACTTGAGTGTTTAAGGCCTTGTTACCTACCAGCAGATCGATTACGGTAAAATACCCCATCCAAATTTGACATTTGAAAGCCCGTAGGATGGCCTTCGAGCCTCCCATCCATCCAATTGTAAATAAAATAGCCGTCACTGAGACGATTGCCAGTCCCAGCCGAAATTGAAGCCCATGAATGAATGAGATGAATGCTTTTGACAGTAAATAGAACGTTTTTGACGTAAGGTTGTTTTCTTTTCATTTGACATTGACATACCCTAATTTCCAGTTGACGCCCCCTGCCACCTATCGATTTATTTGGAACTATTTTTTTCTTTTTAAAATGCTAATCGAAAACCCCTCATTATGATGTTATAAAAGTTGATATTGCTCACATTCGGTAGGTAGTCGTAAAAAATAGATAAATAAATCAACAAAAAGAAAAAGGGCAAGAAAATGGCCCAATATGCTAAACTGGCAACATTTCACTGAAAACTTCTACCATGACAATGACAGTTCCGATGCATGTTCATGATAACGTTTCATTGCCGCAATTCTGACTCCAAATACAGTAATGATATTTTTATTTCATGTACCCTTATATTTTCTTAGGCAACCCAACTATTAAATGTTTCAGCCTTAATATTTATTATTTCAACACAGACTATGCAGCCCCTATCGTACTTGGAGAAGAAAAGAGACGTTTTCTAAAATTTGTTAAATCATCAGTTTTAGGACAATATTTAGGCAAAATCGAAAACGAAACGTAAAATGGGGAATCCACTTCGTTCACTCCGTGTTCACTCACATTGACCATCCAGCCATAAAATTTAGTGCAATTCTATTTGTCCCATCGATGGAATCGAACCCAGTCGCCCATCCATTGATCCATTGAGAATAGCGTAATCACTCTGCAGCACAGGGTTGTCTTGCAAGTAACATGGCCTTATCTTTTTATATACCTTAAAATGGGCTAGGTGCCTACCTTCCCTATTTCACATAATTAAATAGTAGCCTTATAGTTTCCTGATAACTGATGAGTAATTACTTAGTTACTTAGATTAATAACTTAATAGGTACTAAAAGAATTAGGGTTGGGATGACAACCCTAATTCTTTTAATAACTGTTAACTAATTTATGAATATTATTTAACTCATTCAATGAAAACTTTTTATAATAAAAAATTACATCAATATAATAAAAATCCTATATCTAAATAATGATGATGATGATCTAAATAAGTAATAAATAAACAGTAGGTACAAAAGACGGCCTTATCGCTGAGAGAGATTTCTCCCAGGCAACTTTCATTTAAGTTTCTCTAATGAGTAGACTTGCCATACCTTATTTCATGCAATATCTTTATTTTTGGTAGTTTGACTGACAATCAAATGGTCATGATTTACCGATTAGATTTTTGATGAAAATCGATTTAATTTTCTACGAAGTTATAATCGATTTTGTTATTGTTACTCAATATTTTGAAATAATTTAGAGACCTTTGTTTTACCACAACCTCACCTGATGGAAAGTGAAGATGACTGACGATGTATCACGAAGGTCTAGCTAGAAGATACCTATTCACTCTTGTCTTCTTGAAATACTTTATTTGTGGATTCAGAATCTCCAATGGAAATTGTGTTATTTTTGTTGTTTTACTGTCTTCTGCCCGCTAAACGCGTTTTCAAAAAAAAGTAAGACAAATTGAGTTATTGTGGTATATTTTTTTAATATTTTCATTAATGTTTATGGAAAATTATCTAGAATAATCTTAGTTACATGCTTTGTAATAAGTTGTGTTTGTTGATAATTCTGAAATTTTTCAAGTCAACAGATTCCCATCCCTATCTGTCAAAAGCTATGTCTATGAAATACAATAGCAAAATTTTAATAAATAGTTACATAGACATTAGAAGATATGTAAATAATTTGGATTTTTTTAGTAATTTCTATTCATTTCAAGAACGATAATTTTACTTATATTATTAATATAAGAAAAATTATCGTTCGAACACTGCTGTGTTAAAATTTTGCGGAAAACCATATCTTTCTGTCCAAGCGTGAAGCCTAAAAAATTTATTAATAAAACGATATTTTTGAATCGTCTTGAAGCGACGTTTTTTGTGGATACAGACAGATTACAATTTAAGCCTTTCTCGAAAACTCGAGATTTTAATCGTCAATGAGCAAAAATACTTATAAAGCTTTTCAATTTACCCGAAACTTTTTTCAATTTAGTCGAGGACAGATGATACCTATCTACTGCTCTCAACAGGAAACGTTTTATGACTTTAAACTGTAATTACGTTTTTTTATTTTATTTAATTCCATTTTATTGCAAGTTTTTTTTTATAAAGTATGGTTATTAATCTGTTTAGCTGCAGTTATAGAATTTATGATTGAAACAGTTGAGCTAACTGCAGACAGTTGCAAACAATCTAGTGGTAGCTTCACTGATCTAAATTAATATAATATGATACGAGTAAATATCATCAAAAAATATATATTTTAATACCCAAATCGCCACCATCTGGTCGGTCCCTTTGGACCTTTAAGCTCAAAACATGACTCTTGTAATAAATCTACGTAAAGAATGATCTCTGTCAACTCAGGTTATGTGTGTGCGCTCTTGATGTATGGCAAAAACATATGAAATAGGGTTTGTTATTTTACCATCCCAATTAACTTATTAAAAAAACGCCCATTTTTTGCAAAAAAACACTAGGTTATATTTACCTTCATTTCATCACGCAGTACCTATTAAAGCTTTTTTGTAGCATTTCAAACGGTTATTACTATAATCTTAGGCTGAAGCCATAGGTACTTATTTTTTGATAAGTGAATCGCGTAAAATAAGTCTCTTTATACAAAAGTCATTTTAGTGCTACACGATGAGTTGCCTAACAACTAAAAAAATATTGGTCTCTGCATTAAAACATAGCCTGTCAACAGTGAATAAGTAAGACAGACAGACAGATAAGATGCGTTTTTTCTCCTCTACTGGCATAAGTCAGAACGAGAAAAAATTTTGTTTTGCCATTGTTGAAGTTTTGTGATATTAATACCTATTGTGTAAGGTTTTTTAAAGTAATTTTTGAGTTTTCCAATATTTCGGCACAGTTTTATGTGCCATATTCATGGAAGAACTAAAGTACAAAATCGAACCATTATAAATATCCCGTTATAATAAATAGTACATTATGATACAAGTGCGGTAAGTTAATAATTACAGCCGAGGCGATATTGCTAGCCCGAGCCAGCAGGCGAGGGCTACAAGAAAGCAGAGGCTGTAATTATCAAAGCTCACGTTGTCATACGACGTTTTTTAACATATTGAGCAAATGTGTTATAAGACTTTAATGTTAATAACCATGATAGTTTTAAAAGTTTTAAGATTTTTTTAACTCATAAACTATTTATTTAACTTATGCTAGTGTAAGTTCACGCGTTGGGTTGGACTTTTTGTTTTCCTCAAGTTAACCGTATAGAACATACTGTGTTCACTAGCGACAGCACAGGGTTCATTGCGAACTAATAATGTCGTCGACACGCACCTCATTTCGCATTAATAAATTAGAATCCGCAGTCGTAAGGCCCGGAAGTAACTGCCCTGTCAACTATTCAGTTGAGCTACCTGGAGGTTGTTTGTTTGCAACACACTGTAGTTAGTTCCTTTTAAGTTCTAATTTGATTCTTCTATTCGTATGTAATTTTCAGAATTAATAAAGAATGAATGACTAGAAGAAGTAGAGTCTTACATGAGTTTTACGCCTACTTTTGTAAAAATAATGGTAAGTAGATATTTAAGTATGTATATTTATACTTAACATAATAAAGTTGCTACGAACAAATAACTATTGTCCCAAGCTGTGAAAGAAATTTTTATTAGCATTACATACACAAAAATATTTATGTAGGCACATATTTTACGTCCATAGGTGTTAGTAGATAGATAACTATAGTTTAACATATATATACAGATACGTACCTAGTCATTGCGAAGTAAATAAAAACGGAAGTAGACGCTCGTGGTGTGTGTGCCTGGTATGTAACTAATGTGGTTTTTTTTTCTTTTTTCTTCCATTTTTTCATATTTACTCTCACCATGCATGGAAGGACTGCTTATTTCCTATCGTATTATGTACCCATGTTATCATTTCATAGACGTAATGGATGGGAGTCGAACGAAGATGAATTTGCTGGCAGAATGTGGCCCTGTCACTGTTGATTGAAGATGAGGCTGTGGGCTTTTTCATTTACCAACCTAGGGGATCCTAGGGGATTTTCCTTTGATTAGGTTGTTAGGTACACCATCAATTGCATGTGTGTTTGTTAAGTTTATAAAATCTATCTTTATGTTGGAAGGGATCTCTGGAATTACTTGTCCATTTGGAAATTCTTGAGTGACATAGATTGCAGAATATATCTACCGAACTGCGATCCGCAACCCGCATGCCCAGCGCGGGGATTACGGGCATTACCCCCCATGAGACAAAAAATATCAGGGGGAGGCCTGGGTCCAGCAGTGGACCATTATAGGCTGTTGAGGTTGAGGTAAACGTTACAAAACTAAGGGTGCAAGATGGAAGGTACCGTCTTAAAAGCTTTTGTTCGACATCTGACATTCTAAGTTAGTCAGGTCGGCGACCGCAATGAAACGCGAAACGGTGTGGTGAGAGACCATATAGTGCGGGATCCACTGATAATGTATAAAGTATTGCATAACATATGGGGAAATAAAAAAATTTTGTATTTTTTTTTATTTGTATATAATGGACCGATGACACTGTAGTGACCACAACGAGTCGATGGATGAAAGCGTCTCAGGACTGCTATTGGGAGAAGCCTATGTCTAGCAGTGAACGTGTGTGGCTGACATTAAGATGATGATGATGATGATGATGATGATTCTACTACGCCGGCACCTTTACCGCAAGTAGACTAGCAAGACAGGTCTATTACTCTCTAACGCGGTTGAATAAACCACATGAAGGACAATAAAGCTTTTTACCGCGGCTCTAAAGTTACCTTCGAATGGCTTAAAGTAGGCAGGCTTTGAACTGGTGCTGAAAAAAGACCAGGAATGGCGGAATACTGTCTATAAAGTTGCTTGGACCATAGAGGTTAATGGCCTAGTGAATTCCCTCTTCTGTGCATATTCCCAAGCTGCATAGTATTTGTGTACTAAGTATACATTTTAATGTGTTGCGCTTATGGGATATCTCCGTTGAGACTGTCCGGCATAGCCAATATCCCGGTTGGAGAATCATTATCATCATACCCAAGCAACTAAGCTAGCAATAAGACTTTGCATTAACCATAAACCCTTTTGCTCAAGGATCTCAGACAATCTTGAATGTAACATTGTACCTCTGAGACAAATATTTACAAAGTTCTCTGTACATGTGAATGGACAGAAAAAAATGCATTTATTGCTCTTCAGCTTTAGAATTACCCAGCTTTATATAAATACATTGCGTTAAGTTGCACAAAACAATGATCTATCATAAAACGTACAGGATTATAGCGATCTCTCCGCAAATCCCTTTTTGGATTATTCAATGAGTGTACACTTTACAAAGACATCAACGCCTACACAATTTCCTGTTCATCAAACCGGAAAACTATACGTATGTGACACATCGCTGCTTTTACAAGCTCTTAGATCATCAGGCTTGAATTAGCACTACCTTTAGTTTGAGTATGTGCTAAAATGGAATAAAAATAGGTTATTAAAACTTAAATGCCCCACACAAAATTATGGTGAGTGATGACCCTGTTGTAATGTTATTATGTGTGGTTGAAAAGCAAAATACACAATCGGCATTATTTAGGATATTATAATGAGAGACCACGATCACTTCAATAATTTAATGGGATCAGCATTGAAGCTCCACGTACGGTGATTTCCTAAAATTCCATTAGTAAGTATTATTGGATATTTTTGTTTCGGTACAATAAGGTTTGTCGAAGTTAGGCGGATGAACTTTTCCTCTCTGGCTTATTAATTTCTCTTTCTTAGATTAATCAGATCTACGGAAATACAGATGCTGAGCGTTTTTTTCATATTATTTAATCTATTATTATGAAAATACCACACTAAATCTAGAAACAAACCATAAGATATGGTTTTATTACGTCATGTATTAAAAACGAGATATAAAATTAATAAAATGACGACTTGGAAACTAAAGTCGCTACCTTGAATCGAATTCAGCAGAATGCTCAAAATAGGATCTATTTGGATTCTTACAGTTATGAATGTGGTTGAAAAGCAAAATACACGATCGGAGATTATTATTATTACTATGAAATTCACAACTCTCGCGGAGAGAGCACCTTAAGATGTACTTAGGGTTAGTTTTCAAGGGCAAAAACGAGAGCGAATTTTATATAGCTTTTCTTCTGCTACACTCCGTCACATGCAAGGCATTTTGTTATTACATGCATCCTCCAAAAATCTAGAGCTGCCCAAAACTCCATTTGCTCATGCTGCCACTGTCCACTGAATTCGGCCTGTAAATATGTTACGTAAATATAAAAATACCATTTATAAAATAACACAATCCGTTGTTTGCTTAGGCGTCGAACCGTGGCGTGGAGCGCTGAGTATATACGTCACGTGCTTCAAACACGCAATGTTTTACGAAAGCGACCAAGAAAATGAGAAATTTATTTAGAAAAAGAAAATAACGCTTTAAAAGTTTTTTCGTCTTGAGAAAAGCTAAATGAAACAATGACTCAGTCACCTTAGCGAATCCTTTGCAAGGTATACTTAAAATTCTTTGATTTAACCTGAGAAAAGTCAATCACGCCTACGAAAATCTACAAGAATTAATAAATGTATTGTTTTAATTGTGATGGTATTACGACCAATTGATAATAATATTAATAGGCACCTATGCCAGAATAGAACAGAGATTATTTGTATTTTATATGTATTACTTAAAAAAACTAGTTTAAATACATACGACGTTACGGCAATATCTTTGGTTAAATTCCGAAAAACACAATTGTTTTCCTTCTTTTACAGTATAGGTTTAATAAACCATAGAGCAAATATAGGTTTAAACCTTACAACCTAGACTGTTAGAGTCTACGGATGTAAAGGCCTACAAAATTACTACGAACTACGCCGCTTAGGCAAGATAAAATAAAGCTTTAAAAAAAACATCGAAAAATCATTATTGATATTTTATTACGAACAATCGTATTTGATTTTTTACTGTCTCATAATAGCTACTTCGGCGTCGTGGGATACGACGGATTTTAATTTATAACAAGGTAAGATCTTAAACTCTCGACAGCTCATAAACTTTGTTTAGAATACTCATTACTGTCACAATCAAAGTTTGCGAGGACCTCTCAGCGGCTTTCCGTTTGATGAAAATTTTATTCAGGTACTTAGTAAATCAGAATTAATTAACTTGCTCTTTCTATTCAGTGGCTCATTCATGTGGAAAGTTGGATCTTAAGCTGCTGCAAGATGAATTCGTCTCGACAATATGCTTCTTGCCTAATTATTCACAAGGCTTCATACCTATACGGTAAAAGGTAGGTGTTCGAGAGGTAAGGTTGGTACTAAACCTAGTGACGATAGGCTCTAGGTCTAGGTGGATTAGAGTTTAGAGTTAGAGCTTAGAGTTTAGTTAGAGCGTGATGTTTCTTATATGACATATAAGAAACATCACGCTCTAACTAAACTCTACAAGTATATTAAGTGACCACGTCTTACAATGATGTAGTTTTGCCACGTTGTTAGGCATCTGGTAAGCTATCACATCGCTTGGTACAGCACGGTGCCGACAAACGAAGCAAGCCAACGTAAAGCCTCGTTTTATCAAGACTAATGATAAAACTCTGACCAGAGTTCCTTTGAATTTTAACCACTAAAAACTTGAAGCACGTAGGGCATGCTATTTCATAATTACAACGTACCATTAATCTTTATTTTATAAAAGGTTATTTTCTTTTTTTTAATGGTTGGGTATTTTCTCGTTTCATAAATCTTAGTAAAACTACTTTCATATAATTTTTCAAATAATAAGTCCATTTTGTTCGTTATTTTTGTAGATGTTGCATTTATTTGAGTAAGTTCTTTTTCGTGTCTTGCTTATTTCTTTCTATCACAGCGCTAGTTCATTTTTACAACATCTTTGGAATAAAATAGAATAGAATACATTTTTTTGCACAAAATCGCCTATAATTGCCATAGGCGAGCGTAATGCCCAACTCTTCCCGTTTGTGTCGTAAGAGGCGACTAAGGTCTGTGTTCACCAAAAGATAATCGGACAATTAGGGAGCTTTATCGGTTAACTTTGACGTTTAATGTATGAAAATGTGTGACAAAAACTTCAAAACAACTGTTTATAATTTAACCATGACATGTGTTGGCAAACTCGGGTCTAAGGGTCATACACCGGGGGCGGGCAGCAGCGCCTCTTTCAAAATAGATCTACCACCGAACTGCGCTCCCTAACCCACAAGTCCAAGGGATTATGGCAATTATTACCCCCACGAAATAAAAAAAAAAATCAGGGGGAGACCTGCGTCCAGCAGTGGACCATTATAGGCTGTTGAGGTCGAGGTTGAAGAGCATAATGCAATCATTCTCTACCAACTAACCTTAGGGTAGTGTGGGCATCAATTATAGTAGTAGGTTAGGTAGTCCTCCATTAAAGAATTTTCAGTAATAAAAAAAAGTTAATACCTAAACGTAATAAACTAAATAAATATACTTAGTACTCACAATAATACCAACACATGAATGTACCTACATATATTATATAATTATATTTATTACTTAACGAATTATTCTTGAGAAAGAAAGTAGTAATAGACTCTAGACCTGAGTCTTCAGATCTAGAGTCTATAACAAACAATTTCATTGACCCGTCGAATATCGCTAGGCATAAGAAGATTTTTACATAGGAGTAGTCTTTATCAATCTTCATACCGTTGCCTATCTTTCTACCTCTATTCAAACAAAGCTTAAGTTTTAATTGGATATGGATTCTAGAAGTGATTGACGAGACGATGTTAAGGCGCTTCTTCGCAAATGTTTAAACTATCGAGCACTCAGATGGTTAGCGACACCAACAGCTGGTTGCTTAATAAATTTTTGATTAGCTGGCAAGGCTATTAACGATAAGAAAAGATAAAAAATCATTGATCATCTTAACCAATGATTTGACAAGAGCTTGACCATATAAAATGAAAGATTAGCGTTGCAGTAACCCGTTGACAAGAGCTTGACCATATAAAATGAAAGATTAGCGTTGCAGTAACCCGTTGACAAGAGCTTGACCATATAAAATGAAAGATTAGCGTTGCAGTAACCCGTTGACAAGAGACTTGATCACTGAATTTGTTAGATCAAAGTTGGTACTAATCAACATTCCAGCAATTCAAACTGAAAACCTTTCACTTTAGGACATTATAGTGGTGCCACAGGTCGCGCCACCAACAAAATGTGTACAGTCGTTTGGAGGGTACCTCACCTGGTATCAGCTAGGCTGAGCAAACAAATTTGTTTCCGGCAACCAAATCACCCGCAGGTGGCGCAACCATTAATATGTATAAAATATAAATTTGCTCTGATTATTTAGCAAGGTTTTTTACGAAAACGTGTTTTTATAGGTATTATTGTTAATGTAACGACATTAACAACAATTACGAAAGTCTTTATATTAGAAGAATTATATGATATTGAAGTAATGTTTTTATACATTTGACTTTTTCTGTTTCCTGTGATGGTTAAAACCCCGCGCTCATTTTGTGTATTTTATACAGTGATTTATTATAAAACTACACAAAAGGAAATATTTAATCGTGTAGATCATCAGCAATTCATATATTTGACTAATTAAAAAAAAACGGTGAGGGGATCCCCTGTTGTGTTATCTTATGTGACATTTCATGGGAATAACCCCTGTCATACAAAAGCAAAAGAGCGTTTTTTAGGGAAGCTTATAATAATCCACTGGTATGCTAGCAGTGGACTATGATAGGCTGTGGAGAGTAGCTTATGCTGCTGCCTGTCAGAGTTGGTGAATGCAACGTTTCAGTATTTTTAGGGACGCAAAATAATATTTTGTGTTTGCCATCGATTCGCATTCGCCATGCACTGAAGTCTAACAACCGTAAATTAATCGGAAGTTGAAAGTGAAGTATTATGGGAATTCGCTAGTCTATTGTGTCGCTGAGCACAAAGGGATATTCTTTGTAATTATTATAAAGCTATTAAAACCCAGTCACGTCTTTTGTGTAGGAAATCTTGCAGACTGTTTTCTAATATTATCCTTTTGTGGTAGAGAAAAAGCTTCACATTTTCTTATTTGTTTATAAAAGGCAATCTGCCATTTTGGATCGCATTTATTATTTTCTTGCTATTTGCAACAGAAAGTATGAATCAAGTATTAGGAATACATTTGACATAATAAAATAATAGGTCAGTACCTACTGTGAAAATAAAGTGTTATTCCTTTGCCTTCGTTTTAATCAATATCTATACTAATATTATAAAGAGGAAAGATTTGTTTGTTTGAATTGAATAGGCTCCGAAACTACGGGACCGAAATGAAAAATTCCTTCACCATTAGAATTTTATACTATCCCTGATGAACATAGGCTATAGAACATGAAGCCGTGGCGGACCGCTAGACAAATATAAGCTAGAGTAAAGATGTTAAAATGAATCCTCTAAGTTAAACCCTGGAGCATGGAGCTGCTACTTCCAAAAAAATCTAGACGTTTCATAGGCCTTGAATTAAGGCAGCTGACGAGCCTGTTAGAACCCTTTTAGAAGTTTAGTGCGAGAGTGCTCTACCACGTTTGCCTTTGTGCCTAATCTGTCATCACTCAGAGCGACACTTTGGAAGACATGTTGGAGATATCTAAGTCTATCACTTATATGGACGGAACTTAGGAGGCAGTTTGAGTTACATGGAGTGATATACGTTTGTTATAGCGTGAAACATGTATCTATAGGCAATGAAAAGAGTAATCATAAAAGACAGCAATTAAAAATACAGACGATCTATACTTAACTTATACATTTTTAGGTATAGGAAATACGTGAAAGATACATATAAGTAAGTTAAGCATTCGATAACAATTCGAAATTATTGTTGGCTGTTCTACCGAAGAAAGAAATCGATATGCTTAACCTACTGGTGCCTAAAACGGAAATAAGAAACTTGACACACCTTCCAACCCAAACATTTTTGAATACCTGCCTACATAAACCAATTAACACAATAAACACTTCAGTTTCCCTAATCATGTATCAACCAATGGAATTGCCATTAGGAATGTTATCAAGCAATAAATGACGTCACGTGTATAATTACATAACGCCAGTTTCGTGATGGGCCAACAATCATTCAGGCCTTGGCATGGGTTGGTGACAATGAACGCCTCGACTCGCGATCTAAATATAATGAGCGGCCCACCTGTGACCGGGGCTCAGCACGGTTCTACTATCAAACCGATTAATATTGTTATTATTTTAGCCTGAACTGTAACCTCCGTAGGGCAAAGACCTCATCATTTCAAACGCTTTAATATTTTCTACCTTAGTCACGTGAGACCTTTAGAGCCATTCTTTGGCTCTAAAGGTCTAAGAGTATATAAGGTCAAAACTAAATAAAGTACAAAGATGTGTTTTATTCGGCGATCTAAAAAGACTCCTGTCCTTGTCAACTGAATACATTTGTTCCCGAGTTGTTTTCGTCCATTTAAACCATTAAGGAGTAGAATGCTGTAGACTAAAGTCTCCTGGACAGTTGTCCAATCAGCTTATGTTAGCCACGAACTACAGTTTCTAGCGCCTTTTGCGCCATTTTTTGATTAAAAATCGGAAAAAACGGACTACCTTATTTTTACCGTGTGGACCCACAACTCTCTCGATAACTAGTTACCTATAATATAACCTCTTATCATTTCAAAAGTATCACATCGTGTCACCTGTCCTTTGAATCCTGAAGCACGCATGATAATGTTACTTCGCAACTGAAGTTTGAACATCAAAATGACATTACATTAGACATTGTAAGTTTCTGAGTAGTGCCACAGCACAGCTGTCGTGACGTTGTTCTGGCCCGACGCGTTTCCTCAAACGACCTTAGAAAATTTTGAGAGTGGTTAGGGATAATCATCTTCCGGATCGAGACATTACGCATCAAAAGTTTTTACTGAGCTCGTTGCTTTGAGAAGTTTTATTTTAGTGGCTTTAGTGGATTATGATGTTTATTTTTAATTTATGCGTTTTTCAGTGTCGTTTGATTATGAAGTTTCGTTTTAGCAATTTGTGTATAGTTTCTACGTAATTTTCACTAGGTTTTTTACCTACATGTGTTAAATATTGCGTTATTTACATAAATAAATAATGCTGGACAATTCACACAGCATTTTCTAGCCACAAGCTAAGCAGAGCATGTGTTATGGGTACCTACTAGATAACTGATGTACTTAATATTATAATACAATAAATAGATATATATTTTTTATTTTTCATAGAAAACGACCAGAACACCCTGAACAAATTTATGCCGATCGTACTCACATTTGACCCGAGGCGGAGTTCGAACCCGTAACCTCCTAATTCGCAGGCAGACTTTTGCCCACCGCGCCACAGAGGTCGTATGTTAGAACGTCTCGAGTCTTTCATTTCGTAGAATGAAGTAAATAATTTTCGTAGTATTCAACTTTAATGTTACGAATAAACATTATTAATTTATGAAGAGTGTGGGGACTTCTTCAGGGTGCCTGCGGTTCGAGTCGCTCGATGTCGATGACGCCCGTAACACACTTCCGATGCGAAACCATAGCAGCGAAACCGCCATGACTTGTCCTTTGTAAGCGAAACCGAAGCGAAACTGCCTGTTCTAACGAATAGTTTTGACTATGATTCTATTTCTTTCCCGTGTGATTACACCGATCTGTTAGGACGCCAGCTACATCTCCGCGCTCGGTCCGCCATTAGTTGCAATACCACGTTTTCCGCGACTGCCACAAGATACATATCTTGTGGCAGTCACGCAAACGCGTCACTGGTAGAATTGAACCTAGTCAACCACTTTTGGCATAGGCCTTCGTGTCGAATTTACTTTTCTCCATCCTGATGAACGACCTACCCGAATGCATTAAAGATGCACACATAGTTATGTATGTGGATGATATTGCGGCCATCGTAGAAACTTTAAAAATTGCAGGTGAATTGAAGAAGTGTTTTTATCTGAATGTCACAAAAACCAACTTCATTCATTGATGATGTAAACTATAATACCGGTGTCTGTGAGACGTGGAGGCGAAGTAGTCAACCAAGTACATAGACTACTTTTCTACACTAGACAGATCTTTGGTGAGTTGATACTATTCCAACGTGCATTTGCTCCTACTGTATGTGAGAAGCTTTGGGGGCAAGTCTTCAGACTTCAAAAGCGAGCACTAAGAGCGATAGTGAGTGTACCCTAGGATCTGTCTGCGTGTCCATATTTTGACTCCCTAGGGATCTTGACCCTAGGCACTCAAAATAAATAATGATACCGCTGTAAGTGTGTGACAACTTGGATAAATATTATGTAAGGTACGGGGACGGTTATAGATACAACACGAGGCACGCACACCGACTTAGAGCTCACACGACGACTGGAGAAGATGTGCAAGTTGCAGCGTGTGATGGGGATGGCTACTTAGGTACAACCATATCCCATCTTCTATCAACAGCGCGCAATCCAAACTATCTTTTAAAATAGAGGTAAAAAAAATAGATTAAAAGAATCTTCGATTATATACGAAACCTATAGGATTATTGGTAAATTAGTAACACGATACGTGAACTGCAGGTTCTGCCCTTCATCACGAACACGTTCGTGAAGACGCCAGATATCAATTCTTAAAAAAAAATATATGATTATATAATTGACACAGAATAAAAAAAACACTTTTCTCAAAGAATTACTAAAGACCGATCTTCTGCTCCCTACGAGCCGTTTTTAAATTATGCTTTAAATTAAAACCTCTCTGTTAAACGATTAACTACGCTTAAGAATTGAGACCTGGCGTCTGCACAAACGTACTCGTGAACATTTTTACATAGTATATAAATAAATAAATAATAATTGATCGCATAAAATTATATTTTCGAGGTATTATCTATTCCGTGAAGCCTAAAAAACAGTATTATACTATTGAAAAATCACAACTAGCTACAACAATTTTGATGATATCTTTGCCAATTCTCTCTCTTAATCTCTCTCTCTTAATGATTCTGGATAAAAAGGATGAAAGTTGATTTTGTCGTAGTCCCAAAGAAGCTATTTTCTCGAGGAATTTATATGTGTGCCGTAAAACTTATCTAAAACAACATCATCGCATCATACTGATCTATTGGTTTCTAAGTTGCCCTTGGTGGCCACCAAAATCTATTTTCGTTTTTCTGCCTAAACTAAATAGAATAAAACTATTACAGATGCATTAAAAAAAGGTCATAATAAGTATCACAAACTGTGCGATTGATTTTTGAAATTTCCTTTGTTAAACGGAATTATAAGATAAATTAGGTGGCGGCGCTACTTTGAGTGGGGTATGCGCCTTAACTAAACAAGATGTCTAACAATGTAATGTTGACGGATGGCGGATCGTCTAAAATGAATGACAACCCATCTTGGAATGATAATTTTCCTGGATTATAGTTTAGTACTTCCGTAATGAGTAGGCCATTACCTGAAATACAGTTATAATATATAATACAGAATTTGATCCTTTTGAAGTCCCATCTTGTGATCACATAGTCCGGGGCAAAACCACGAATAATCAACCGGACCCATACGCTTAATATTCCATACCCACATGTAGCAATAGCAGTAACCAGTAAGCCCAACTTAAATATTAAGCAGGGCATTCATACCTCGATTTTCACGAGGCGTGCGTTATAATCTTATTAGAAGCTATAGGTACCTAATACCTACGGTTGTAATCGTCCTTATTTAATTAACTTAGCATAATGCCATCTGTAGCAAATACGACATTGTCTACGACTGTAGCTATGGTGGCTTAGTGAGACCGCACAATAGCACCACATTTTTAATTTAATAATTTTCTAAGGTGCCACGGAAGACCGGAGCTGCAAACGTAGAGCTTTGATCACGAGATTGTGATCCTTTGGTGTACAGTTTTTAGAAATTATATCCTTTCGGTATTCTGTTTTGCAGCCTCATCTACTTTCGGTAATTCTTTGTGCGTTCTCTGGTATCTTGAGTTCTCACTCGGTGTGGCCTATGGAATACGGTATTCCATAGAACAGTTCACGCCGAGTGTTAATCTTTTTGTCTCACATTGAATTTTCTCTTTAAGTCTCTTTTATCTTTGTGCTTTCATGTGTCGTCTAAATAAAAAAATCTTCTTCTTATTTACGTGGACGCTACATTTATGTCGCCGCATATACCGCGCCATATAAAGCGAACCTACAATTTATAAACTGCACCCGATAGAAATGTGTACTTGTTGTGTACGTAGATATACGGGGGCGATAAATGTACGGATAACTATCAAACATTGAAATTTTACGTTTAGGATGCATTCTGTTTGTTATCTACATTTAAGTTTGGTGTTACCTTTATGTATGTACCTATGTAATAAACCACAGTAACAAGTATCCCATCTCTGCATATATTTCATCCGATAAACGTTAATAAAGTGTCAGCATCAGTTTTTTTTCTAGATACCGCTCTCCAGTATTTTGAGTTCCGGTATTCCGTAGGACAATCTACGCCGAGTGGCAATATTTTGGTCTCACATTGTTTTTCTCTCTAATTCTCTTTTATCATTGTAAATTTTCAACATTGTAAACTAATATTATTTATTAACCTGTAACTTGAAAAATATTTTCAAACTCTTTTAAAACTGAATGCTATTCGAATAACTTCAAAGTAAAATAAAGTAAAGCAACTTAGTTTAATTTTAGTCCAACTCAGTTCCAAAAATTACCATTTCTTAGTAGGTCACTAGTCGAGTCTGCAATAGTTATTCGGAAATAGATTGTTCCGGTTTCAAAGTCGATAAAACATTCATGTAAAGTTCCGAGCAGACTTCGAGACGAAGTTATCTGTAGGCTTACCAAAGGGATTGTAGTCTCCGGTAGAATAGACAGGCGAACATTATTTACATACATTGCCTAAATTATTGAATTCGTAGGAACTAATTTGAAATATTTTACTTCGATGACCATGTGACTTTTATTCTACCCTAGACAACCCTCTTCTTAGATCTCCGTGCTTGGCGGACTTGTTAAATAAGATTACACAAGTGAGCGTCACACGCCTATATATTAGTCCTCTGCTGGACATAGGCCTCCCCTAATGAGCGCCATAGCTTCCTGAGCACCCAGCTTGTCGAATCTAGCATCTGCGAGCAATCTTCGCAAATTGTCTTCCCATCTGGTTTGAGGACATCCTATACAACGTTAGCCGAGTCGCGGTCTCCACTCAAGAACACGTTTACCGTTTACACGGTTGTCGGTTCTTCTGATATGGCCAGCCCACTGCCACTTCTGTTTGCTAATACTTATAATATGAACATGCCATTACTACCCGTTGTATCAATTACCGCTAACCGACGTCCATATTGCATATATAATTAGTTTAAATCCTTTTGGAAATATATTCCACTCGACTCTAAAATTTGGTATGATTGATATAAATTCGGTAGGCACCTACTTATAATCGCTGATCAATGATTATTTAACGTTTTATGTAAAGGTATGTAATTTTGTGTACCAGAATCGTATTTTGTGTGACAACGACCGATAGTAAAACACCGCCAACGTTTATCGAGTAATAGAGGTACCTAATGTTTTAGTAGATCGAGACGTTTATCTATGCTTCAATTACTCTGTACTTAAAATAATAGCTCTAGTAGTGATTCTAGTATTTATCTAGTTCCCCATGCCAATACCGCTAAACTTGGTAGGTATTTGGCATTGTAAAATCACATTTATAAATATCCCGAGATGTCATTGGACTTGGCACCGGTCGAGTACGTTGGTATTAAAACGTACCTACAATTATATAAAAATAGGTAGAAGCTCATTTCATAACTATATTGATCAATAGCATTTTAAAATTTTGTAATACACCGTTCCTGATAAATTCACGAACATCATTTATTACTCTGAAATCTTTGAATGCAAAGTAAAGTGTTCGGGTTATTAGCTAAATAAAAGTAGAACATTGGCACTGGTACACGAAAACATATTTATTTCGAGACACAATGTAAAAAAGTCAAACTTCCGTTAATATTTTCAAGGAGAGGAAAGACTTCTCCGTTTTTCATGAAATATTGAGCATTTCACTATGTTTTAGCATATTTTTTGTATAAGATATTTCTTTTTATCCGATTTCATAAATTGACGACGAAGATAAGATGACTGTTTATTTGGAGGAAAGCTCTAGGAAGCTGAAAAAAGACCTCAACTTTGTTTAAGCTTACTTACCTCTTCAAAATTGGTTGACTGTAGACTAAAATTAACCTATGATAAAACACTCACTATAGTTCACACAAACTACTTTATATGTCACACAAATATTGTCTTTTTTTCAACACTTCTACGAAACTAGATTTTATAATACACACACTATCAAATACTGTACAAATGTTTTAGTCACGCACTGTTACTTAAGCTCAGAGGGGTCGTATTGAAGGATAAAAATAATGTTCAAAACTATTTGTAAAATAGTGTAAATAGTTCGTAAACAACGTGTAAAGTCTTTTCAAAGGTTGCGGTCAGAAAGTTTCAGTCGTTTCTTGTGTATAAATAGGTTTTGGTAATATTTCGCTCGGAGATGCATATTTATCCGAGTTTTTGCGATGCGTCAATATTTTGGAGTGAAAAGTTTCGGAAAGTTTTTGGAAGTGAGTTGGAGATTCATTTTAGGGTGCTTATTTGGATGTAAAAGAGGTGGTTAAAATGTAAAGTGCGGTTTCGTTTGGTCGATCGTAGTCCATCGAGGTTCTCGCGAGGGCGGGCGGCGCGGACGGGCGGGCGGCGCGCTGGTCGGTTAAGGACTGAGTCCTCCTGCCTTTGCCAACCCTGCACGACATGCAAACTCTGTGCAATTTTAAAGGCCGTCACTGTATTTTTGTTCTGTCGCCATTACACTCATTAACCCAGTTAAGTCCATCAATATTAGCTAAGCATTGTTCTTTATTCCTTTGTTATTAAACATATACAATTATCTTGTGGAGAACTACTAATTGGGATCGTAATTAAGTAATTAATATAGATTCATGTTTCAACTGCATTTTGGTTACCTAAAGATTGATTGTCGTAATTGTAATGGTGATAACGGCACTTTACCAGTCCTTTTGAATATTTCTTGTATGCAATTGGTTAGTTACCACGGTGCACGGTTAACATTTTTTAGTCTGGGAAACAGCATTTACAGCGCTATTTAGTTTTACAAGCGGCTGTAATATCTAAAAGGATATTAAAGAAAGACGATCTCGTGTGAAACATAGCATAAGTTAAGCTAGACATAAATGCATTTGCATCTACCTACGTTCTACAGACTATTTTTTGTCCTTTTTTCCTACGGTAGATTTTCAACAAATGTTGAGAATACAAAAGTAATTTTAACAAACGCTCTAGCATGACAAAAGTAATGTCTACGCAAATTTCTTTAGCTAAACAATTATTTTATAACTGCGAGTAGATTTATAGTGTCATTCTAACAGCTTAATCGTCTCCTCCGATTTTAGATGTGAGCCGGGTGTTAACAAAAATACTTGCTGTACTGACAATCGATCACTGTGTAGCTATCCTAGCAGCTGTGGTGGCATCAACTGACCCGCACACTGAAGATGCATGATGTTGTTTGACTCTTCCCACATGTTGTTCTATGAAACATTTTACCTCTTTACGTGCCAAGCACACCATATTGCAATTAAAATCCGTGCTGGAATAGGAGGGTAGTTTTTAAAACTATTAGACTAATTTTATGTCAGAGTCAAGAAAGCATTCACTTATTTTCACGATGAATTTTCATGCGAAATTTAGCAGTATTTCTGCATTTTCCTGCGACTGGGAGCAAAAGCCACAAGTCCTGCGGAGGCCTGGTACTCAATGTATTGAGTTTTAAGACTGGCACCCTTCACGTGAAGGGTAATTATACTACAAAAATAACCGATCTTAAAATAATTTACATCTTAAGTATACACATGAGAAATTGCTTTCAGCGATAGTATCTGAAACTATCGCTGAAAGCGATTTCTCCTCGGTAACCTTGAGATGAAGAAAAATTTCTAAGTAAAAGCAATCCTCTCTGAATAATATTCTCCACGTCTGATCCAGCGCAGTCAAAACGCTAGAAATCCATTTTTGTAAGATATGTAGAGCTAGCAAGAGATGAGTGCCAAATTACTTCCACTTCAACGTACCTTCCTGATATTTTGAGTTCTCATCAGAACACGTACGTCGACTGTTGAAAGTGCCAATACTAAATGAATCCTTTCCTATGCTTCCTCTGGTAGGTAAGTTTTCTTAGTCGACGGTCTTACTCCACGTTCTGAGCTGTAGAGAACAATTTTCACGCCGCGACCACCGTCACGTCAATTCATGCACAGAAAATTTTAAAATATCTGAATATTTCAACTTTTTACGAGTGGGTTTTCGGTGTGCGCCTTGATAAGCACAGAAGTTTTCGCGAGTAAAATATTGAAAAAATGTGGACATGCGCATGAGTTGACGCGTCCTCGTGACGTCACGACTGTCGACGTGCCGTCTATTCTGGTCCATGTGACATTTCCGTGGACAAAATGTGCGATAATTTTCGACTTTATTCCCCAGTATACAAAGTCTACACGTAGGGTTTATCTGATGCGTGGAGAAGGTGATAAGATGTGGTATCCATGGCAATCACCCTGAAGTTGACGTTGATAAGCTCAATGTGATATTTTAACAATTTAAATTTGTGATGAAATTTGTAAATTTATGTAACCACATGATTGGTTTATTTTCTTTACTGTACTTACTCTAATCATTTATTCTAATTAATATACAGAATTATGAAAATCTTCAGGATAAATAAATAAATAATTCACACAGCATTATCTGGCCCAAGCTAAGCAGAGCTTGTGTTATGGGTACTAGATAACTGATATACGTAATATACTACAATACATAGATAGATAGATAGATAGAAAATGCTTTATTGCACACATAATAACACAAAAAACAAAAATAAAAGAAGTAAAAAAAACAAATATGTAACAATTGGCGGTCTTATCGCTCAAGAGCGATCTCTACCAGACAACCGTGGATGGATAGGATTGTTGGATTGAACGGGGATCTGTGTGCATAAATAAGAAGCTAACTACTAAATTCAAAATTGAATCACAATATTATTTTTGAAAAATTAGTACATAACCTACCAACTCAAATTTCAAAACTACTGAAATAAATAAATATAAAAATAGAACAAATAACAATACATAAACATACTTATATACATATATATACACAAATACATATTATCTACATTTTTATGGAAAAAAGGGTGTGGTTAGTGACAGCAGGACAAATAGTGTTCCTTTACCATACTCTTGAATATTGGCAGAGACTTTGCACGCCTTATTGTAACTGGCCATGCGTTCCAAAGTTGTACAGCACGGACAGTAAATGAATTGTCGTAGAAGGAAGTAGAGTGAACAGGGACTTGAAGCATAAGAGTTTCAGAAGAGCGCAGAGAAAGAGCGTGCGAATGATGAAGAAAAGTGAAACGTTCCTTGAGATAAGGGGGTGCAGAAGAGAAAAACAAGACATTGTAGAGAAGAGATAGGATGTGACTATTACGGCGAAGCCGTATAGGTAACCACTTGAGCTTCCTGCGATATTCGGAGACATGATCATATTTGCGCAAGCCAAATATAAACCTTATCCCGACATTCTGCAGGCGCTCAAGTTTGTCAAGTTGTTGTTCCGTTAAATCAAGAAAGAAAGAATCAGCGTAATCTAGAACTGGAAAGAGAAGAGATTGTGCAAGAGAAATTTTAGTGGCGATCGGGAGAAAGTTGCGTAGTCTTCGAAGGGAACCAGCTGAAGCAAACATCTTACGGCTGATTTCAGAGATCTGAGGTCCCCACGACAGATTCCTGTCAATGAGGACACCTAAATTTTTCACCGTTAGACTTTGCTCAACAGGAATCCCATCAAAGATCACGGTTGGAAGACTACTCCAGTCTACTCGAGCTATCATTCGTGAGCTTCCTACTGTAATGACTTGAGTTTTTGCAGGGTTAACTTTAAGACCGAAGCTGTTGCTCCAGTCTAGGATACGGTTGAGGTCTTCATTTATTGCACAGATGGCATTCGATAGTTGATCTACCGATGTCTGCGTATAAATTTGGAGATCATCACATAGAGTTGATGAAAATAGCGAAAAGGAGAGGTGAAAGAACGCCAAATAAAAAAATAGATATTTTCTATTAATGTTTGCAAACGACCAGAACACCCAACTACTACTCAATAAAAAGGTGAAAACCTATACTTATCTACAACCGTTAACATGTAGAGCTCTATTTTAGCGATCGAGCTTTCTCTCCTCTGAGAGCCTCTACGAGATAACCCACGTGCCATAGCGTCTACCGTAGGGATCATAGAGCAAACTAGTAAAGCGCCATCTATGTTTAACATGACTAATTCACACACGCACACGTATAATATTGTAATGGGGCTATCATCCATAGCTGTAGGAATTCAGCACAAAAGGACGAAAGCGTAGCACGGTCGACGGCTCACAGTCAGCACAAAAAGTTCAATGCTTGATCAAAAGATGGCATTCACATCAAAAAGCTTCGAAATTTAAAAAATCCGTTCCATTTTGCATTTCTTTTAAAAAATATATTGATGTTACTACCATCAAATGGAAAGTGATTTTATTTATTAACTAGTTAAATTACACATCAGTTAAAATACCTATAGATCTTTTATAGTTAATGTAGGTACAATAAGGTGTTCTTGTAATTGGGTCATTGAAGTAGGTCAAGGTTTTGCATGCCACATTACTCTGGTTCAAATATTATTATTTGATAGGTCTAGGTCCAAAGTAAGTACGTGCTGGATGTATTTGCTATAATTTGTAATGGAATATGTAATTTGAACTTTCATCAACCTATTTAAAACTTAAAATCTACCTACATAATTCGAAAAGAGTTGCCTACGATTTGTGTCTTATACTATTTATTTATTTTGCAACTTTTGACAAAAACATAGGCTTGTATGAAATCTCCGAGACCTCAATATTTAACAGATTATTTATTTACTTGCTTAGTTTGAATAAAGAAGCTGAATCCATCATAACTGTCTCTATAAAACTCTCCTTGTATCGACCTCGATAAACTCCACAGCGTAAAATGAAAATGCTTCACGTGAAGGTGACATCCTTTCAACTCCAAAGAGGTCTGAAGATGATGTATCTAAATAAAGCTTCGATAACGTCATACATCCGACAAACAATATTATGCCGATAGGTAGGTAGGTAGACCTAACAAGCTTTGTCACTGTTCTTGTTGAATGTACAGGTACATTGAGTTAGAATAAGCTTTTGGAAAATAATTTGATTACGAAAAAACCTTTATTTTGCGCTGATAAAATATTTAGAAATGAGATTCAAAAGGTTTTCTGTACCTACATCAAAACCCAGATTTGTTTTCGAATTGACAGGCTGCGCGGGAATGTGCGCGCGCAACCGCCTCCATCTTGAATTTCCACCCCGAACCCATTTCGAAGAGAGAAGGGCGCTCGCAGGACGTAACAGCTGTGAGCGAAAGAGTCTTCATCCTGAAAACTAGGGTTATTTTCTCAAATATCTTATAAAAATTAAAGCAGAACGTACAAAGGAAACAAGTGACGATTGCAGTCGCGGCGAAAGCACCCGGGAGTGCAAAAGTGAGTTACGAAATATTTTTTCACAATATCGATTTTGAATTTCGAATTCTGAGCTGTGGCATTGTGTTTGACATTGTGTCTCATTTGTTTTATAGTTAACCAAAGTTTGTGTAGGTGTTATCCTATGTATACCGAACAGAAATCGATAAAGCATATAAGTTGCAACCATTCTCGCTGCGTGGCTCAAACGTAAAAGAGATAGCTACATACTGTGCTACAGCCTGATATCTGTTTAGTGATAAAAATATTATTGATAGGGCTTTTTCCCTTTTTATTTACTGAAGCGATAGCTTTGTCAAGCCATTCTGATAAGTGATAACACTGGTAAGTGCACACGGTTATTTCGTTAGTATTAAAACTATGTGGTATTGTTCTGCTCTGAAAATATTTTTTGTGTTCAATGTCAGATATATCAGCTTGCTAGATACCTAACAAAATACTTGCCAGCATCACCATCAACCTATCAGGACCACAGAACTGTAAAATTTCGTCTTTAATAGTTCATTGCTGCACGGTGCTGGAATTTGACCCTTATCATGGAAAAGAAAAGACATAATCCCCCAAGGACCTCACCATTGGTTATGGATGTTATGAGTTGGTGAGTCACCAACTCGTAATGAAGGTGAACAGATGTAATAAAAATATTACATGTACGGTTGTTCTTAACATAGACTCTGGACCGCACAACCAAGAAGAAACTATTAACCACCCACTCGCACTAATGCGCGGAAAATTAATTTCATTGCTGTCATGGGAATTCGATGTCTTGTTGCTTGATTAAAACAACAACCATCTTCAACGCTCTCGCATATTCATAGATCCTGTCTTATACCTAAGCCTAACAGCGTTTTTTTGCATTTTTACATTAAACAGCTCCATACCCAGTTACTTAAAACGCAAACAAGTGGAGTTTTACTTCAGATTATATTTTTGTCATGGATCGTCGTCGTAATGGATGACTCTCGATTCTAACCTTCATATTAAACCATAATTTTATTTATTATTTAATATTTTAATGTAAACGGTTTCTCTATCTTGAAAATTACTCCTTTTCAATCGAAGAAGCTTATCCAAGGGCTTCCGAAGCCAAAATCCTTCTCTGACCTGATACGAAGTCATTTAATTAAAATATAGGTCAAGTTCTTAGAATAATTGACATCGGTGGTAGTTTGTTGGCTTATTCAGCTTACGATCTCATTTTATTTACCCTCTGAAGTAAGAAGGTCACACATAAAATAGGTTTATATCTATTTTCGTTGGTAGGGTTTTTCTATCAGTCTCTTTTTTTTCTTTTGTCATATTCTAGTTGGAATTTTCCAGTCCCGTCAATTTTGTTACTTTTTTCGAGATTCTTTCGCCATGCTCGACTACATAAAAGGATGATGGATACCTACTTACATTATCATTCGACAACCCACGGTTAACTGTACCACTAAACGGTACCTACATCACCTAACACTGAAATTAAACCCTATGCCACTGAAACTAGAGATACTTTTCCATCGTAGATAATGATTGGACTGATAAGAATAAACAGTTCAATACCAACTGCTATGCTAATTTGGTCCTTAGCGGTTTCAAAACAAAAACGGGAAAAGGTCGAATATTGCTTATCGGTAATGCAAAGGGAAATGTAAATGCTTTGAATTATCAGAGAGCTTCAGTTAGCTAAAACTTAGCTTCAGGGTGGTTGTGTTTTATTAAAGCTTGATAATACCAAAATGAAAAACAGCTCCAATCGTAAGGACCTAAATTCCAATGTTGTTGAAGAGGTAACCAATTGAACAATTAGAAAGCTTAGGGACAGAGGGAACCTATATATTTGAGTAAAACATTTTCTGCAAAGAAAGGTGATTCTTACTACACAACACATAAGAATAAATATCCTGTAATAACCTGTTCCAGATGGCAGGAGAACAAAAATGGCAGAAGGATGCGGGAGATCAGAACTTCGACTACATGTTCAAATTGCTCATCATTGGAAACAGTTCTGTGGGAAAAACCAGGTCAGTAATATTATTTGTGAAAATGTGAGCAGAATGCTTAGAACGTTTTTTTTATAGTCAATAGACATTCGATTGACCACAATCTCACCTGATGGAAAGTGAAGATGTGGCCGACGGTGTATCACGAAGGTTTAGAAGATACCTATATAATTATGTATGTATGTTCAGAAAACTCTCTCTGGTAGGTAACTTTCCGGTCAAGTTTGAAGGCCAGGCTTTATAGTAATCCAGACATATATATGATACAACTTGAATCTGTCAGTAAAATGAAAACAGTATGTATATTATAAAAACGACTATTTATATACTTACATAGAAAATCTAATCTTAGTGATGATGGCTTCGAATATGTCAGGTGAACCCTTGATCTCCATCAAGGGTTCACCTGACAGCTTCCCAGCCTGTACCTAATTCTAATTGATAGAAGGTCAAAACTCAGGTTCGAGCTGGGGATAAGATACATCCAGTAGATAAAATTGAGAGGCTTCCCTTTTGAGAACTAGCCTTAAAACTATATAAATAGACAATAACCGTAATATTTTCTATGATTTGAGTTATAAAGTATTATTGGCTATTCAAGGACAATAAAAGAACTGCTCATTCTGCCAATGATCATGAATACGTTCGCAAAGGTCTTAATTCTTAAAATTTCTTCTAAATCTCTTCTGCTATAAAATTAAAATACACGTTTGTACGGAACCCAATGACATACTAAACACCGATCTGCTACTCCCATACCCATTATTAATTCAGGTGGAGCCGTTTTTAGGGTTCCGTAGCCAAAGGGTGAAAACGAACCCTATTGCTATGCCTCCGCTGTCTGTCCGTCTGTCCTTCTGTAGATCAGCGGGCTGTATCTCATGAACCGTAAAACGTAGACAGTTTTAACTATCTTAGAATATGTATTTTTTTGCCGCTATAACAACAAATTATAAGAATGAAATTAATTTTAAAAATAAAGGGGGCTCCCATAAATCAAACTTGACTTTTTAGGCTATTCTTGCCTCTATTTTTGTCGAGGCTGAAACTCTTTAACCGTAATCGGTAGACAGTTGAAATTTTGATAGAGCATAGATTAATCTTGCCGCTATAAATACCTTTAAACTCTTTTTTAGGGTTCTGTTTGCGAAATATTTACTAATAATGAAATAGTTGTGTACCCTCCGTGTGCGAGCCGTCTCGCACTCAGCCGGATTTAAAAGTCTAATTTTATTTATTTCAAAAAAAAAAAAAACAAAAAAAAAAAATTTTAAAATAAGCCTCTAAATAACGATTACTCAATTTAGAGGGGTACCCCTTTAAATTGAGGAATCGTTGTTCTTCTACTACCGTGAATTACAAATAGCCCTGTTTATCCAGCCGGGCCGCGTTCAGATACCGCCAGTGTCGTATGTCGTAATCAAGTTGCGTTCGATAATGAGACAGATAGTAGTGGTAATTTTCAAAGCAAAAAACAAACGATAGATAGATAGATAATACTTTATTGTATCACACAAACACAGAAAACAGTACAACATTAAACTCTATGAGTAGACGAAGTAGAGAGTAGATGAAAAGATGAGGGTAGATCGGTATTATCTGCCAATAAAACTCACTCGCAGTGACGTCAGTCATTCGACGTATATTATGATCATGACGCATGCAACTATGCCCAAATATTGCAAAACTCGAAATAACACATTATCATGGTATATATCCCTTACGTTATTAAACTTATTAATGAGTATATAGTGTTTAAAACCTGATAATTTTAAATGCATTAAGACTGCCGTTTGTTTCCAGCTTCTTGTTCCGCTACGCCGACGACTCCTTCACATCTGCCTTCGTTTCCACGGTCGGCATCGATTTCAAAGTCAAAACAGTTTTTCGACACGACAAACGTGTCAAACTACAAATATGGGTATGTATCTACCATCATCATCATCAGCCTAATTCTAATTCTAATTCTAAGTGGGGGAACTGGGATCTGCACTGACATCTCGCATAGGAGTGTATTGTGCATTATCCCCCTGCCTAACCAGGCCCTAACCAGCCCAGCTCCTTGAAGTATCGGAGCAGGACTTTTGGAGATTGACAGCTTCGTTTCAGCTTTTCTATGGGTGTGGACAGGTTTGATGTCTCTATGAGACTTTTCAATCCCGTTTTCTGTCTGGCCTCCTCTGTGTACCACAACGTGTTCCACAGTTTCTTCTTCCAGAAGGCAGCCACGACACAGGCTGCTGTCTGTGGCTCCTGTCTTAAAGAGATGGTGGTTAAGCTCGCAGTGGCCTGTGGTGATACCCCCCATTGTTCTTAAGTCCTCGCGGCTCATCTTGAGCATCGTGTTTGTTGTTTTCCTATCTTTGAAAGGAAATATTGTTTTAGTGTGTTTGCAGTCTGTTCGACGTTCCCATAGGTTTTGGTGTTCCTTTTCTGAGTTAAGTTTTAGTCTGTTTTTGACTTCTGCTGTGGGCGGGTTTGGCATCAGCCTGTTAGTTTACACGCTGGACATAGGCCTCCCAGCGCCAGCGCCATAGCGTCTTCAGCTTGCCGCATCCAGCTTCTGCCAGCAGTCGTTTGCAAATCGTCATCGTATTCGTAATCGAATTTGGCTCTCTGTCGGATGTATCCGTTACGATATCTTTCAGAGAAACTCAAAACATAGCTCTTTCCTCTATCTATCATGCTTAGTGAAAATATGAATGTTCGCTTTTTCCTTTAGCTGTATTACAATGTATAACCTGCGTACATAAATGATGTTGTAGAGAATGACGTCATCTCTCACGTTGTCCTGTCATACTCAGTTCTTATCCAATCTGAGCGGCTATGCGGTAACGGTAAAATATCCGATTCAATAGATCGCCTTCCGGGGAGACTAGGTATAAGCGATTTATGTTTCCATCACACTGTAAAAAAAAACAATTACTTACATACAATTTTCTGACTGGATGGAGCCGACCGACGACGAAGCTGTCAACTACAATTGTACGTAATGTTTATCTACAATATTTTAGAAAGGAAAGATTTGTGTTTTTGTATGTAACGAATAAACATAAAAAATACTGAACTGATTTAAAAAATTCTGCCGAATTTGTCGTTATAAAGCTACATTATCACTGAGTAACATGGGCTATAGAATATACCCGTGCAAAGCTGTGGCGGACCGCTAGTTTTTATATAAATTAAGTTATTTAACGTTTTACCTTATACTTATGTTACTTACACATGACCTTGTTTAACTCGACAAAGTTCCATTAACTACTGCAATGTATTTACTCTTTGAATCAGAATTGCTGGAATCGAGCATAACCAGGTCAAGTGTGAGTAATCTGACAATTGACTTTGAATTAGGTTTTACCTTGATGTTGACGTTAAAAATCCCACCGTCGTCGTCGACAAAACTCTATACCGCGATAAAAATTGTACATATTTTAAGTGCCCATTCTCCCCGGATGGCCCATTCAATGTAAATGGAAGATTTTACTAAATTTTTTTACAATTCCCTACCTAACCTGGTTTTTATTATCTTCTTGAAACATAATAAACAAAATTAAGACACAAATAAAATAAAAGAAGAGCAATTAAATTGCTTTTCTCTCGAAATTACAGAAAAAGAATTGTCGTTTGTTGTTACTTCCTGGAACATTGCCAGTCGCTAAATTATTCAAAGGCTAAGAAGTACGGATGCTTGAGAAAACTCGTGGAAATTCTTAATAACCCTTTTGATGAATGAAAAATTTACCCGATTGTTAGACGAACCGTTTTCTGATAAGACAAGTTTTAGCTTTTATAGAATACAAAATATTCTCTATACTAGAACATTCACTTAATTTTTACTTTTTTCTTAATTTTACCGGGATAAAAAATAGCCTATACTCCTGTCTAAAATGTGAAATTTAAATTTGAGACCGAACCGTTCATTAATTTTGGCGTGAAGTGGTACAAACGTCCAAAACATCTTAATTGTTTACGACAGTCTAAAACAGTCACCTGACCTTTTTCAATTGTAAATACTATTTCAACTTCTACTTTGTTTCTTTTCTTTCATTTTTATTTTCTTTATTTATAAAGGTTATAAAAATCTTTTAACATCCAAACTTTTGCGTTAGTAAATTGTGTGACTATAAAGGTTTTACATATTTTTTTAATACCTATATCAACACAGAAAATTACAATGACATAATATTATTAGACTATGAATTAATTACCTTTAACTTTTATCCTGGACAGAATAGGTAATTTATACCTTCCAAGAAAATTTATTCCCTAAACAAGATAGTGTACAAGACGTGACAAGGAGCAAGGTAATAAGAATTTCTCAGGAAACTAGGTCAAGATTATGGTTCATGAATGGTTACATAATGAATGGTAATGAGTATATTCACGACATCAGGGATGGATGCTTCATCTAATATGCTTCCCCTTTACCGCAGTGCCGTATTTGTTAAATTATCGAAAGAAATGAATATGAAAATGATTGTTTGCAACAGTCTGCAGTTAGCTCAATTTTTTCAATTGTTAATACATGTTTTCATTTAATTCTGTTACTTGATTGTAATTTTCTTTGTCAAAAAAGATTTCACAGCAAGTTTTAAAATATTTTTTCAGGATACGGCTGGACAAGAACGCTACCGCACAATCACGACAGCTTACTACCGAGGGGCCATGGGGTTCATCCTCATGTATGACATCACGAATGAGGAGAGCTTCAACAGCGTTCAGGATTGGTATGTATTCGAACAACACGGCTTCTGTGGCGCGGTGGGCGTAGGTAGGACCACCTGCGATGCAGGTTCGATTTCCGCCTTGGGACAAATACTTGTACGATCTGCAGATATTTGCAATTGTGCGAACGCACAAACTGACCACTCTACGAGACAAACAAGTGTAGTGAAAAACTAAAAGCACTGTGATATAAACACATCAGCTCTCAGCTGCTCGTCTATAATCCAATAATAATAAAGCGTAGTCCGCCCCACTGAAGCTCACTTCGCTTAGGCTCGTGCGTTTTGGACCGTACCGGTTCCCGAAACCGAGTAGATTAAATTCTAAACCTAAATAATAATAATATTAATTTCGGGTGTTCTGGTCGTTTTCTATGTACCTATAATAAAATAATATCTATCTATGCAATGTATTTGTATCAGGTATCTAGTGCCTATAACACAAGCTCTGCTTAGCTTGAGGCTAGATAATGTTGTGTGAATTGTGCAATATTATTTATGTATTATTTCTTATATTATTTAGAATTGCAAATAAAAAAATTATTAAATAGGTACCTGAATTTAAAAAAAAAAAAAAAATAGTTATAAATCAATGTATGAATATATTCGAATTTCTGCCCTGTAATTAAAATATTGTACCGAGAGTAGAATATTATCATTTATTTAAAAGCGATTTCTTTAGTTGGATATTGAATAACTTTCCAGATAGGCTCTTTATATCTTCCAGTAGATTATTGTTTTTTTTTTGACAGGGAGTTAAATTGTATACCGGTGATGGATATTATGCTATTAGATAAAATAATCACGGTGTACAAATAAGTGGATTACAATAACGTTTTCAGATGGAAAAAAATTACATTTTTCAATTTCTTAACGGCCTAGTGAGTGCTTCTGCACCTATTTCCAGATGAGTCATCGAGGATCAAGTGATAAGCTTTAAATTTTAACGTTTTCCAGGGTAACCCAAATAAAAACGTATTCATGGGACAACGCACAAGTGATTCTAGTGGGCAACAAGTGCGACATGGAAGAGGAGCGTGTTGTGAGCACGGACCGCGGCCGCCAGCTCGCTGAGCAGCTGGGGGTAGAGTTCTTCGAGACTAGTGCTAAGGAAAACGTCAACGTTAAGGTATGACGTCACATAAAGAAACATATAGAATCGTTCCATCCCAATCCCTAAGTGCGACAATGAAGAAGAGCCAGTTTAGAGTCGAACTCTTCGACTAGACTGGTGCTAAGGAAAACATCAACGTTAAGATATGACGTCACAACACGTAGAATCATACTCCCCATCCCAACGCACAAATGCGACATAAAGAGTACATTTATTATATACTAATCCTAGTGGGCTACAACAATAGTGTGATAAGAAAAAGTGAACATGGCTTGCATACACACCTACAACTATGTGATTCGGAACTCTAACTATCAGTCAACTACAAATTATATTAAAGAAGTTATAGGTTTTTTTTGTAGAAATTCATTGATATCTGCTTAGTTCTAAAATTTGCAATTAGATTTATTATGATTTATCGATAAAACGTTTAAGATATGCCCAAATGCAAAAAATCACTAGTTCTGAACGTCCGGTTCATGTTTAATAACATTTTAAAAGTTTAAACTTTAATAGATACTCGGTCATCAACCTTCCAAAATCGGGGACTCTTAATGATCCATGGTAAACAGGTACAAATCCCTGAAGTCGCATTAAATGAATTCTTTTTCATAAAAAAACTATATTGACTGAACTATAATAATCATGGCCTCCGTTTTTCGTGTCAATTACAAACCCTACTCCTCTGAAGAAAATAGTGAATATAGCATTACGTATATAGCATTACATCTACTGCCGCGTCGTCACTTTAATCCAAGACGAGATTGCTTAGAAGAAACTAAGGAGTCAAACACTACAAATCACCACTAAAAGAAGCCAACGCAACCAATACCAGAAAATTTCTATGAAATTTTTAGTGTTCTCAAAACCTACAAGCTTTGTTGTGTTGGGGCTAAATGTTTTATTTATTATTCCAGTCTGTATTCGAGCGGTTAGTGGACATCATCTGCGATAAGATGTCGGAAAGCCTGGACTCCGAACCAGCAATGCTGCAAGCAGGCGGACAGAAACTCTCCGAGAAGAAGGAGCAAGGCAACAATAACCCTAACTGCAACTGTTAATACGACTCAATTTTATATGTAACCCAACACAGTAGATTTTATTACCGAACATTTTTGTCCTCCAAGAACGAAGCAAACTGAGATACTAATTTTAACATTTGCTGGACCCATCGTCTAAAGAGTTTTTTTGATTTTCTGTCCCACTTTTGCACCCTTTAGATATACAAAAAATATGTTCTACACGTTGTAAGTGTTTTAAAATAGTCAATACTGTTAAAAGCATAAAAATATAAGTATAGGAAACCATAATATGAACTATTGTTGTTGAAATTTTGTGTACGTAATTGAAATTTATGCGTTAGCGGTCCTAAAAAGAGTAGAGAAGTTAGTGTAGTCTTAAAACTGTATTTGAAGATGGTTATCTCTTTTTAGGACAAGAGTTCTAGTATTATTAATTTAATAGGTGTTTGTGTAAGTATAGACACAGAGCTGGAGTAGGGATCTGATACTGTTTTATAATTATTTGTAATTAAGATATACTATTTAATTGTTAATTTTGTTGCCGTTAAATAGGAGCCAATCTATTACAATTATATATGAAAATTTGTTCAGCTTCATGTTAATACTTAACTTTACTGTTATGTTTTTGGAGCTGCTGCTTTGTTTTAATGTTTTTATTTAATTTTGCTATTATCTTTTCATATCATACGATTATGTTTTATCTTTTAATGGAACGTTCTTTCTAAAGTTAAAACGTACGTTTTGAAAATATATCTTTTTTTTGGACCTGAACGGAATGGTACGGTATTTACGAACTTTTGCTTTACCTATCAGCTGGTTGATAGATTAAGTTACATGGTTGAATATATCACTCATATTATTTTCACCGCTCACTGGTTGCTGTATCAATACGAATAAAAACAAAAGTCAAGGAAACAATAAGCGCGGAAAGTACCATGACTGATAAATTCTCGAATACATTTTAATCGATCTATTGCTATAGTTTTGCCTCTATTAGCAAAACTGTATTAAATGTCTGGTTTTACTCACATTATAAATGTATGTTATGGGTGTTTATGCTTAGTTTTTTTTCATGCATAGATGTGTGTTGCTTGATATTGTAATCGAATTGTAGGAATCTATCCATAGTCATGTTTGAATATATTATTATTAATGAAATAAGGAAATCTAAAATTACCAAAGAATGCATCGTTGTTATAATAAATTTACAATGATGCATTTGTACTCTTAATTTAGGATTTATTATGCAAACATTTGCTTTGAAGGTAATTGCGCGCAAATCGGACCAATAATGTCATGTTTAAATTGGTCTTTTTTGACCTCTTCGGACACATCAGTTTTTGCATTTGCTCCGGGTCGCACTATTGCATATAACTTGGAATTAAAGGAAACCTATTTTATCTAAATATCGGAGGCGCAAAATCCTAGGTAAGTGTTAAGTTTACCTACGCTAAGGAATTGTAAAATCCAACTAAAAATTATGACTTAAAATTACGCCCCATACCTAAACTTAATAGTTCCACAAATTTCTTGCTATTTGGTACGATTTGTGTATATTGTAGATTTGTTTCGTCAAAATTAGTAGCAAACGAATAGTTTAAATATGATAATCTATATTTTGATGTTATATATTGCTAAATTTAATGTAATAAAAACTTGACTAGCCTTCACCAGACTATGTTCAGTAACATGTTAAATAACAAAAAACATAATTAACTACAAAGTGTTCACTGAATTTATAAAAAGTAATTTGATAAAGACAAGACAGGTAAGAGAATGTCAAATATTGAATTCCTTTTAAAATGTTACTGGGTATCGTCAGAGTCATAAGTGTAACGCATTGTAACTTCTTACTAATTACTATTCCTTGGCCTCGATAAAGCTATAAAAACTGGGTGATCTATTACTATACCTAAATATTTGTAAATACGTTTACGAATGTGTATAAATTAATGTATAGTATTATAACTACATACATATAAATCTGTTTGTATTCTTGTTACTACTGCTGTGTTTATATCTAACTATAGGCGTTTGTTTTGTCTCTATCGTTAGAGTAAGTAGCCATTGTTCTAGTATCATCGCATTTATTAGGTACCATTTGAGTACATTTTAAAACGTGCTCCCTTGTACTGGGCTGGCGCGTTTGTTCCATGAGTCGAAATATTCATAAAAACTAAAACTATTTTACAAAAAAAATGTTTTTTTTTTAATTCGGCGTACTTGGTGTGAAATTTTTTTTTTATTTTCTCGTATCCATTATAATACACTATTTTTTTTATTTCATCTCATGGAACAAAGTACAGATCTATTTATCTGTAGAAGACATAGACAATACAATTTATATCAACTTCTGTTAGACATGAGCACATTATATTTTTAGAAATTATTAGGTAAATTAGTTAACATAAGCGTAATTCACCTATTCGATGGGTTTTAACAGATATACGTACGCTATTTATATATTAACTTATTTAATTATTTTTATATGAGTTTTTGTTGACTTTTCTTCCTGTTTTAAATAGACATAATAAATTGAACAAATTTCCTTTTTCTTATGATTAAAATAACTTGTGAAAAAATCGTTTAAAATAATTATGTCAAAAATTCAACTCAAAATTTAATCGATGCAATATATTTAAAATAGTATTTTATTGATTATTATATAATTGCGTATAGTTTTTTTGTAGCAAATTAAGTCACAATCATAACAGAATAACCGTTTATATGTGATGCAGTTCAACTAATATAATTATGTATTTTTACCGAAAAAACAATTTTATTTAATAAGACATACTGACCATCTACGAAACTAAGTGAAAGTCAATTTCAGGAACATCTTACATAAGAAATATTAAATTTTGATTATAACATAAATACCTAAAGGTTATATAGAAGTTGTAACTAGCAGTGTGTGTGATTTGTTGATGTATCTCCCAAATTGTAGACAAATTGTGCAATGAGAGAATTTAAGCGCTGATTAAAAAAACCTTTTGTAACTAAAGCATATATACATACAAACATGTAGCACCTCTGCCCTCCCGCGAGGAGATGAGTTTTGTAACTTTCCTTTGAAACATTTATGGGTATAGAGTACGCAAAATCGTGGCAAAATCTTGCGTGGTATATTATATTACTTTTTTCTTGTCTTTAGCTGAGGATTTATTTTATAGGAAATCTGGATTAACGATCCGCACGATACGGGCTACCCCTAGTGTGGGGATTGTTAGATACATCAACATTTGAATATTATACCATATCTTCTCAACTTACCTATATGTTGGACTATAACAAATTTAGTTTTTAGACACTTATTGTTGATTTGATTCAAAATAAACATTATTGGCTTTTTGCTTTATAGTGCGTTACTCGCACTGGTAAATTTTCCACGAAAATTTAATAATGTCGTAAAAATTTTCGATTTCTGCTGGATTCGAACACGCACCACCCTCAGTACGGGTGTGCTCTAACCAACTAGTGGTTCCGTGCCTTAGTTGATTAGAGCACACCCGTACTGAGAGTGGGGCGTGGGTTCGAATCTTGCCGAAATCGAAAATTTATGGGACATTATTCAATTTTCGTAAAATCATTTTTTTGTTTTATTTTTTCAAATTTGCAGTTGGTATAATTGCAATTTGAGAGATATTGCAACCGGAGTAAGGGCACGAAAGAGGCATATCGTAGTATTGGGCTTTAGGTAGTTCTGTGTATGTAGTAAAATGTAGATATTCTGTGACTCTACCTATATTAACTAACTAACTACTAACTTTGTATTATTTAAATATATTTTGTTTAGTATTGAAATTATTCCTTTTTAACTTCATCAACATTCGCTCATCGTTTATTGAAATGAACTAGTAAAGTATTAGCTGTATCGTAAAATGTATGTTAAAATATTTGTTGTGTGTTAAAGTAAAGGATTATTTAAAGAAATTAACACCCATGTAAAAGATTCACGAATATAAATATACCTAATTAAATAACGGTTTGTTTTAATTTTTTATACCTTTCCCATTAGGTACTTCTTTATTCACTTTCTGGAGATTAAGCTAGAGCTTAATAAAGTACCTACGTATTATGGTAGACCATCTAGGTAGGTACTTACTTCACTTTTAGTTTGATCTGTTCTATCTTTTTGGAGTTAACAAATATGCTCGATTGTTTATAAATCTTCGCTAAAATATGAATCTGGTAATTTGTTTATGATGTTCATTGACAATAAAGGAATTCGCGATTTCACACAATATAATAATTAGTGTTTAGAAAAGCCTAGTCATGAAGCTATGGACGTTCACCGTAAGATTTCCTCTGCATTGTACGTAAGTAAATACAAAACAGGAGACATTTTACGGTGAACGTTAGGTAACGTTGGTAGGAACGTACGCTATAAGAATCTTTGGATACACAAAATTTAAGATACAACGTGAAGCTGTTGTGTGCATAGACACGCACCATATTTTTCAAACCTGTAGAATATAGGTACCATATGAAAACCGTGTATAACGCCATCTGTGTGGTTTTACTAATAACTCGTTGTAGGATAGAGTCGTTAACGCACTCTGTGCGGATTCAGCAAAGATGCTTTCAAGCTTTTCTTCCTCACTTATTCAAAATGTTAACGGTAGATGTCTCCTATTGTCTGGAATTTTTATTTTCTATAACCAAAGATACTACGTGCCGGCCGAGGTATACTAGAATCTTTGTTTATAACATTAATGTTATATTTCACTGCTGCGCCACAGACTAGAGGTCGTCAATGATATTCATTTGTAGTTACATAAAACCTTAGTTTGTAAGTGAATTTGTTTTTAGGTAGGCATATCGCAACCTCAGACACTATCGTTCGATAAATGATATTATAATAGACTTTGGTAATTAAATGTACTTTTGCACTGTTCTCTGTTATTAAACCATGGATTCGAAGATTCAAAGATGTATTAGATTATACTATTTCCTGATTTAGTGAAACTTACAACTAAATTCAATTTTAGTGTGTTTTAAGTGTCGATACATGACATCTGTTACTTTCAACACTTGAGCGACCTATATGTAGGACGGTAGGCTTATCTGGGTTAAGAGCGATGATTGCGTCCGCTCAACAGTTTAATTTTAAATGGCAACACTGTTTAACGACGTTTAGGGGTAAGTGATAAGGGCATAATACAGTGCACAAGTGTGTGTGCAAAACAGATGCACTTTTTATCTCTTCACTCTCATCATCCATCAATCAGTCAACTAGCTACTTTTACTTCTACTTTTGAGCCATGTAGTTATTTGATTTTCGCTGCTTCATTTTGTTTCAATTTACTCGGCATATTCGCAAAGTAAATTAGTTAGAGGCAAGGTTACGGTGCCAGGTAAAGAATTCTAAACAATTTTAACTGGAAAACGAAGTTAAACGAACTGAAACTAACAGGTGCCGAAGTGAAAGTGTAACTTTTCAAGCCTACGGAACTCCTTGCAAAGCCGCAAGTCTGCTGAACGGTACCAAACTTTGAGATGGTGGCTGTCCTAATTAATTAGGTAACGCTACCTATAGTGTTTCTTATTGGAGGTTGGTACTAGTTAGGGTAAAGTTCGGATAGTCGTCTCAGTGGTGACCGAAAAACATCCCAATATCTGAAAATCATAATCGGGAATTGGTTGATATAAAAATTGCGAAATAACTAGGCATTGTAGTTAGGGCATTGGGTTTTTAACAACGGGGTTCGAATCCCTCCTGGGATGTCAATCCGGGCTTTACCTATTATAATATTAATAATAATTAATTACTAGAAGTACCTACAACATTAACTATAGGTCCGTAAGGTACCGAGGCTGTCCAGGTTTCAAAAATTATCAGATTGTTTGGTCGAAGCGACGCGTGACCTGAGTATGTGGCACAGCGCATCATTGCCATAAAGCGGGGCAATGCAGCCATATGGGGTTAGTCCAGCTAACTGTAGATTGTTTGCAACAGTCTGTGTCAGAATCGTAAATACTAGTTTTAATTTGTTTCTATTATTTTCATTATAATTGTCTTAATCCTGTTTATCGAATACTAAGCATAAAATACATAATTAACATAAAATATTTTATTTAACAAAGTTTTTCATTAAATTTTTAATTATAGTTCTAATCACCATTACATGCCACAATGAACTTTATTATTAGGAGAGAAAAGTATACTTACTCTAATATTGTTAAGACTCACATCTAGTAAACCTAAAAATAGATAGAGTTAAATTAAAAGTTCTAAAACAGCATAATAATTTATGTTTATTCTAGAGGAACGATTTGCCAAAATAGATTCAGGAAAAGTAGGTCGTGAAACCCTGATTGCGTAAAACTCTGCTCCGTTTTTGTCGGGTTTACACGGTGACAAGGGAACGCTAATCAGTAAAGTGTCATTCATGGCTTAGGGGTGTACCTTCATAGCTACATTACACGTCTACATGTGGATAACAAGGTCAGCAAACTTTTTAATCGTACGGCTTGACTTGACTTCTTTGTTTTTGGCAATATGTGTCTGGTTTGTCACTTTATTGCCAGTGTCTAGTTCAAGGAAATTTCATAGTCATGGAATGGAGGCGGGGTTAAAATTAATCGTACGGTTATCAGTTGGCTGAGGTTGTCATGTGTCATAGCCAGTCATGACTTGACTACAAGCTGTCAAATCTGTAATCAAAACGTCATCACAGACAACGTTTTGATTACGAACATAGACTCTGTGTTTGGCCCACTTATAACCAAATCCTGACACGCTTTCATTATGAATTATTTAATAAATAACTGATTGTTAATTAAACCTTCACCAAATAAATTAAAGGTAAACTCTAAGTATTTACTTATGGTATTCTCATAATACTTCAGTGAGTCGGTATAATTCGCATTTTGTGCTTTTATTTAATCTTCAATCGCAAGCAATTTCGGAAATAGAATCTTTCTCTTTGTATGGATGAGTGCCTCCAGGCTTTTGAATCTGTAAGCTTTCACGGATCGCTATGTTCATGATTGTAGGTTCAAACTCGAAGTAGGATCATTTCTTAACGTCTGGTAAATATAATTGTAGTAAAACAATAGGAACGTTCGGATTTTTGGAATACCCAAAAGTTCCATAGTCAAATAAACTATGTAATAGCATGAAAAGAATTTATTTACTTACTTACTTCTGTGGTCTCAGCGACTCAAAGCGGATCTTGGCCTCCGACATAAGACCTTTCCAGGCATCTCGATTCTGAACTGTCTCTCGCCAGCTATGGGCGTTGTGTTCACTACTGGTTTTTATCAATTACTACTTATTACAACAATTACACCTCTCGTTCTTTACGATATAAAACCAAACTTACTGGACCAGATCCAAAACTTAAACTTAAGATATCGAGACCCGTATGTAATATTTATTTTATTATACGTGATGATGTTCAAATATGAGAACAACGACAAAAACTTTAAAAACAATAAAAACAATATTTAATCACGAAAGTATACTACATAATTAACGAATATTTACATAAAAATACAAACGAATAAATTATAGAGAGAAGAGGACGTCATTGTTCTGGGCACACAATATGTATGGAGAGAGAGAGAAGGACGTCATTGTTGCTAGGCCTAACCTAGGTATTTAAATGTCACTATAGACCCTGCTTTGCACACAATATGTCTGGAGAGAGAGAGAAGGACGTCATTGTTGCTAGGCCTAACCTAGGTATTTAAATGTCACTATAGACCCTGCTTTGCACACAATATGTATGGAGAGAGAGAAGGCCGTTATTGTTGCTAAGGCCTAACCTAGGTATCAAATACCTAGGAACCTACCTACCAACAATGACGTCCTTCTCTCTCTCCATCCACATTGTGTGCCTAGTAGGGTTTATAGTGACATTAAATACCTAGATATTAACCACCTCTGTACACCTAAATAACGCAGTAAATAATTGAGTATTGAGTACTATTTTAAATTATTACGTCTTACGAAAAAATAAGGCGATCAAGGTACGAGTAGGTAGGTACAGAAACCTTTCCCAAGAAGCCTCAAATATTTTAACAAAAAGCATTAAATATTCTCTGAATCAAATCTCCAATTCACGACTGAACAAAAAGATAATTGAAGCAGCAATGGAGTTATAAAAGGAATGACAAATTGTTTTAGGTAGGCTAGATGGTTCAAACGAAGGACAATGGCCACGAGGTTATTGGATCATGCGACCTTGTTATTGATTGCAGACGAATGGGTGACCTTTACTATAAAAGTTGGGCATTAACACTTTCATGGCTCATGCCGTGTGATGCCGGCATAGAATTTGCACCACCCCAACTCTTCCCATAGGTGTCGTAGGAGGCGACTAGGGGACTTAAACTGGGGGGCGGGCAGCAGCGCCTCCTTCATTTTCAGAATAGATCTACCACCGAACTGCGATCCCCAACCCGCATGCCCAGCATGGGGATTCTGGGCACTACCCCCATGAGATAAAAAATCAGGGAGAGGCCTGTGTCCAGCAGTGGACCATTATAGGTTGGTGAGGTGAGGTGAGGAGGTCCAGGTGTCGCGGGTGTGCAGTGAATACGATATACCTACTAACACTTTCATGGAAGACGCAGAAGTCAATCTGAGGGTCCGTGTCGCAACGGCGCGCCCCTGTAGGTCGCACCACCAAGGCTGGGCAGTGAATGCGTTAACAAAATGTAGAATTTCAAGAGATATTGATTGAGTTTTGTAGAAAAGATCAAATAACAACTGTGATAAGCAAAAACAAAACATAATTCAAAAACAACCGAAATGCCTGCCGAATGAAACTGTATTTTTTTGGGCTCAGCTTCAGTCTGGTTCTATCATTTGCTTTGGTTCTTTTTTATTTAATATTCTTATTCTGGGAATGGTTAGACTGTCAATATCAAATTGATCAGCTCCAAACAAAAGTTTTGGTACAGTAGTAATTTAGTATAAAAGTTCTACAGTTATCTCGTTTATCTAATAACACCAAAATGCAGCTGCAAACTCGGGTAATAACAGTAAAGTTAAGCTTTGTTATGCTTATTTAGAGCTCCGTAGATGATATCACAAGCATTATCTAGTGTTATTGTTAGGGTAGCATTGTGTGAATATAGGCCTTATATCCTTGACAATAATAAAAAAAAAAAATCACATTTATTTCAGACACAGTAAGTAGTTAGTTACACATACATAGTCCATAAGACAATAATAAAAATCAGACACACACAGAAAAATTATACTAATAATACACTAATTTTAACATTAAACTTTACAATACATAACCACAAAAAAAAAAAAAAAAAAATACAATATAGTTAAATTGAAATAGACTATAGACATCACATACATATATTAACAAGAAACTAACAAAAAACATGAGCCTTCGTCCAGTGCTGCATGAAGAGAGAGGCTGTGTCCAGCCTTCCTGCAATGACCTGCAGGTAGCCGTTGGCGCTGCCTCGCACCCTGCGCATCAGTGATGCCGTTCTTTTGCGCAGGATCGCAGCGAACCCGTCGACCCGCGCGTCCGCGAACATGCCTGATGCGCTACAGAAGCGAGGCAGCCCCATCAGCCACCTGAAGGCATTGTTATATTGGACGCGAAGGGCGTTCCAGGTCTTCTGCGTATGCTTGATCCATAGGCTGCACGTGTAGAAAGACTGGCAGTACGCTCTAAACAGTGTCGTTTTGACCTGAGCACTGCAACGCGCAAACCTACGGGCCAACATGTTAGCTCGGACCGTTAACGCCCTTCGCTCCCTCTCCATGTCTACATCATCCGTGAGTGCCTCGGTGACCCAGTGGCCCAGGTACTTAAACTCGGACACGCGCTTCAGCTGCCTGCCATTGAGTGTAACTGGTGGGACTGTGGCATTAGTTTTTGAACCCGCCTTGAAGACCAGCAGTTCACTCTTGGCCGCGTTATACCTTTGAAATAACCCTTAATGACCTAATTACATTGCAGAATATATATACTATATGCATGAACACCCCATACAACAAGACTGTCTGGGGGAAATAAAAGGCAAAAGATTTGAAATTGAATTTTGCATCGAATGCACACTATAGCGACTCGTAATGAACTACAGCCGGTTTTTCATCCGCTTGTAGTAACTTGACAATATTTTAAAATTTTTGTGTATGGAGAAACCAATACTTGATTCGTAAAACATATAAACATCATTTCATCAGTCTTCATCAGTATAATAGGAGCGTAGGGACTACGCTCCTATTATACTGATGAAGTTTTGTCTGCGTAAAGCTTGAGCTATTGAGCTATTTTTTAGCAAACAAGTCTTGGTTCCTTCATACACAAACAAAAATCACAGCAAGTCATTAAAGTTTTTTTAAGAAGTCTATATAATGAAATAAACATCATGCCTTATGCCTATTTTACTGACGATAAGGTAACACTGTGAAAGTACCCAACATACTGACCATACTGTTAGCTTCTCGTCAGTAAAATCTGACTTTGTTTGTCTGCGTTTGATACTGAATATTGAAATGTTGAAGTTTCCATTACCTGTGTAAGGACAAGGTATTCTAATGTTAGGGAATACAGGGAGCTAAGTATCCAACTTATCTTTATCATCTTTACCCTGATGGGAGGCCGAGAAGGTAAAGCTTATAGGTATAACCTTCTAAATAGAGCCTGTATTAGTAGATAGGAGGACGCTATGAGGATTAATACAGTAAGCGAGTTTCATTTATTTTTTATGGAGCCCATAAAATCTACACCTTTCCGGCTTTTGGACGCATTTTCCTACGTAGAGTTAGTAAAATGCAGGCACTGTATATTATGTTTAGGATCTACTGAAATAATCACAATCGATCTAGTGTTTGCTATTGGCTCTAGTATGTTGGTATGATAAATCAGATGAGTACATTTATCTCAACCAAAATAATAATACTCGATTGATCGATCAAAATATATACCTACTCGGTTTCACATGTATTTCCATGTTTACGAAACCGAGAGGGGGGTATAGGTACATATTCATACATAATTATTATTGTTTTAAAGTGTCAAAGCATATCATAATTTCTTGGGATAGTGTTTTCATAGCTGTATTTCTAAACAAACTAGCAAAAAACATTATGTGAAATATTTTATAGTGCTGAATAAGGCTTAAGTACGTTAATAAAAAAGACAAATAAATAAATTAAAAGATAATTAATAAAAATGCATGCATTCCAAATTCTAAAATCGTTATTCATAATTTGATCTCATTGGAGTCCAAAATCTCTCCTTGAGGTGGAGAAAGGGGTCCAGAATCTGCTTTCAGCACTACACATGTTACGTGATAAACTCATAACATGTAAGGGTTATTTCAAAGCCGCAGCTAAGGTACTCTCAAATTCCTCTCAAGAACAAAAGCCTCTCGCATTCGAGAGAAGTGGTTCTTCATTGAAGAAGAAAACGACGCTGTTGCAAAAAACAATGACGAGACCTATCTCGCCATTGTTTTTTATACTAGCACATTACACATTACAAACAACTTAAAAAATATAAAATAATCTTTATTGGACTCTACCTACTGACTCAGCCTGACAGGTTGCGACATTTTTGTGAATCCGGTATGAATATTGTAAGCATCCGACCGTGATTTGTCGACTTTGATGAGAGCTATAATAGGCCAAGAGCTCACGACGACTGCCAGACCTTCGTTATTGGGGTTCCGTACATCAAAAGAAAAAAAGGAACCCTTATAAGATCACTTTGTTGTCCGTCTGTCAGCCCTCTTCCTCAGAAACTCGTTTATTCGGTATCGAGTAGAAATTCACACCATATACTCAACTACTCCTAACCTCTTGAAGCCGATCATAAATCTATAAATCAAACTTCTAAGTCAACGCAATCAAAAGTTACAGACGTTTATGCCCAAATTATATTAAAATTTCCTAGGGAATCACATTCACACAAAACCTATAGGGTACTTTCCGTTGACCTAGAGTCATGAAATTTGGCAAGAAGCAAGGTCTGATAGCACAAGTAAAGGGAAAAATCCGAAAACCGGAAATATGTAGATAAAATTATAGTTTTTTTGCTTGCTTACTTTTTTTTTAGCTTGGGGCTAGATAATGCTGTGTGAATTTTTTAGCATAAAGTAAAATTATCATAATATTATTAGTTAAGTAAATTATAATAATTTATTTAAGTCTGGCGGGGGTTGCTACTGTACAAAGTCTCCGGCAATGGAGGACGTGATTCCTATTCATTCCGAAGAAAATAAAAAGAAATGGAACCCTATTCATTAACGAATTAAGGAACTATTTTATGCACCTTTACTACCTGTTACCTGTCCAAGTAACCACAATACAAACTCCATACTTGCTGATCGTTCTTACCCGTGTTGTCGACATGTACAGAGGGAATTTCAGCTTTTATAAGATAACGAAGGTCTGGTCGTCGCGGACTCTTGCTCTATAAGCAATCTTACCTGTCAAAGTTACATCAATCTTACCAAAAACTGCTGAACAGGTACCAAATTCCCAAAGGGTTTTAAGTACACGAGTTTCGAGTTTTTGTGGGCTATAAAATCAACATTATAAAATGTTCTTCTATTTCCATTGTCTCTGTAGAGGATAAGTTTATTAATGTATTGATTGTTTTTAAGGCTATGAAATAAATAATTATCTAAATAAAATCTATCTTTAAAATAACCTAGCTAGGTTCTATTTAGGTTAATTATTATGTTTCTCCTACATAAATGTGTCTTTTAGCCTTTTAAAATTTATTAAAAACTGTGTCAGCAGTCTCTAATGGGGATGAAAAGTATGAATACCATCATTTTTAGTTCATTACTAAAGCGCGTCTAACTACGAACCTTATTCGTGTTGTAAGAACACCAACGTTTCATACCATATGACATTTATGAATTCGTCAAACTACGATAGTTTAACAGTAAAATAACATTTTTAGTGCCGTTACCAAGTTAGTGAGGAATTTGATATAGATATCAATTTATTTAGTTTGTTGCCTAGAGGCAACCAAGTAAATAGTACCTACGGATTATCCATTGGGCACAATGGACACATAAATCGGAAACAAACTACTGAAATTATCACTCAAGCTGTAGTATTCCGATTTAGAATAAAAGACTTTTTATGTCAACAAAGACGTTTAAGAATGGAAACATAACCAAAACTGAGAAAATCGTAGAAAAAGGTGATCACTTAAAACTATAACTAACTTCATTAACAAAGAAAATTACAATCAAATAATAGAATTAATTTGATATTGAAACAATTGAGCTAACTGCAGATTGTTGCAAACAAACTACAGGCAGCTCAACTGATCCATATCAATACCAGTCGGAAGCGTGCCCAAGACAAGACGCTGGCTGCATTGAGCCGCTGTATGGCGATGCTGATCCGCTGTTCCAGGTACTCACCAGCTCTCAAGTCACGCGTCGCTTCGACGCTCAGAAACTTCAACAACGCATAATCAAACATGGGCAGCGAAATAATTTAAATTTGTAAACGAACGAGAGATCAAATGAATGATAAATAAAAGCTTTCAGAACCAAAACTTGTTTCGAGCTTCTGTGCTTTGGATGATATCAGTGTCGTTATATACTAGTTTTACGTTTTAAATTGTTGGACTCAGTAATGGATAAGCTCTGGAGGCTAAAAACGCTGTTAAGTAGTGTTTGGACAAAAAATTTCCTCGATGTCGATGTTATTTGTATGCCAATATATTTTATTTTGTAAAATTAATACACAAAATAGCGAAATTAAAGAAGATACCTCGTTTAAATACAATAGCTGAATGCGTGCGTCTTTATCCGCGAAATCGATTTGAAAATTGAGCTTAAAACTAAAATTAAATTTTAATGATTATGATGATTATCTGAAGTGGGGCGAGATAATTGAAGGTAGAGTCACTCAAAAATATATTGTTTTTTGTACTTTTCTAAAAATTTACTGCGAGTTGTTGTTAATACCACCTAGAATAGAAGAAACCTAGATCGTCTATGAAAAAAAAACATTTCGAAAAATAATTTGTTATTAACGAAAAAAATCGATACCTACAATGACTAATAAATGACACAAGCAAATTTACGTAAAATACCTATTGGTTTAGCCTTCACGATGTCAATCTAGTACATTTTGTAAAACATCACACATGTAAAGCATCAGATGTAGTAATCACAGTAGTTTGAAACAATTTTTGCTTTGACATACTGAAAAATCTGTAAACTTTAGCTTTGTTAACCTTATTCAAAGGTATAATTATATAATGGATATGTCGTGAGAGTTTCTTTATACCTCTAACAAAATCAGCCAACACTTTGCTCAGGAAGCATAACACTAAACCAAAACCTGGGGTGCTGTATCCACTATAGTTAGTAGAGCTTTAAATCACCGATGTAGTCTAGTTCGTACTCGTAAATTCACAACAGTAAAGACTGAATTTGTTTTCAATTTCGCACAAAGCGGCACAATTCGAATAAAGATTTAATGCCCACATCAGACAGTCGAGTTGCCAATTCCAAGCCTCAGCTTATCCTTAGCCTTTTTTTTCTAGAACTATTAACTTTTTTGGGATCATTCCGAGCTTTGGTTAGCGTGATTCCCTTCCTCTTTTTTTCAGAGTAATGTAAGAACATAATGTGGATTTAATCATTAGATAGCAAATATCAACCTAGTAGCCTTAGTTTGTAACATAGGTAAAATTAGACAACATTTTATTCAAAATCAGTATTTATTTGCTTAAGTAGATACTCTTACAGTTTTTAAGTCTTGCCTACAAGATACAAAAAAAAATCGTTTCATTCAAGTTGCTCCTTTCCTTTTATAACACACACGTAGCTTTTAGTTTTATGACCGCGTCCCCTAATTCACCCCTCACGTTATTGTATGGAGTTTTATCCACAAAATATTTGTAAGGTCAGCCTACATTCCAGTAACAAAATGATGATAACATAGTACCTACCTCGAATATTACACGCGTACAATAAACTCGAAAATAAACACAAGTCTTACTATCAACTAAACACATTACTAATAAGATTGTAAAGACTACAGATAGCAAACAAATTAAGGATTCATAAACATTTATCGATTTAAGAATACCGGTTAGAAATTACAAATTATTTGCTTGAGTCTTTGACCTTTACAAAATTATACCTACACACATAAAGTAAAACGCTCTTTCTTAATTTTATAAAAGAGGTACAAATAAAATGCAAAGATTTTATTTCATTTTCACGGTTGAGATTCAGGCTAGCAATCCGTTTTGGCAGCTAGAAAAGGTTTTAATTTGTTTTCGAATTCTTGCCAAGTGCACACCCCGTCCTTGCAAATTGGTATCAGAGCTTCTTCGTTTACGTAGAAAACGACGTTGTAATCGTTCTGTTGACATCTGAAAAGTGCAAAACATAACTTTTAATTTGGTAGATACATAGATGAATAAATGTAAAGATTAATGATTCTGTATAGGATAAGATATAATAATCAAAAGATACCACCCTTGGTTCGCACGTTTTTTTCTATATCAAATGACTATAACTTTAATTCACTTCTAGAAGTATATCTATGCAAAGCTTCGTTTATAAATTTTTTCGTGAAAAGGTAACAAACATCCATCCATGCATCCAAACTTACGCAATTATAATTTTGCTGTTATGTTACGTAAGTACGAAGTACTCGAATTTTACCTAATACATATTTACTTTTAACAATCCTATTCTATCAGGATAAACAGAAACAAACCTATTCAGAACAGCGAATAAATTCGATGAAAACGGGGATAATTTACTATTCCTCCATTTCCTCTTGGGATCTTTACGTGCTCCATTTAGGCGTCTCTCATCGTTGAAGAGATTGAACGCGGTGTATACCATTTCTATCATTGTACTATCGGTAAAATAAGTAACGACGTCTTTCCCTTTTCCATCTTTGATCTCTTGGAATTTGTTTAGTAAATCAGCCAGAGGTATCCTTCCAAACAACTCATTTGTTCTAGTTCCGTATCCATTTTCAAAGTAGTGTTTGAGATCGTCAGCGTATTCTAAGACCTTCAAGTCTTCTGTAGTGAAGAGTGCACACCACGGGCTTGCTTTGTACTCGGTGCCGGTCCAAGTGTATCGACACCAATCATACAGCGCTGTTACGTTCACGTTGCTGAGAGGGGTGTCGATTCCAATCCTTCTTTTGACTCTGTCTTTCATCTATGAAAAACACAATGGATTTTACAGCTATCTCAATGAACACAACAAGTTTTAATTTTACAGTGCGTAACTTATCTGAGATTATATAGAAACCAACAATAAATAATAACTCACCGCTAAGAATTCAGATGTCTCTTGATATTTCCTTATCTCTGCATAAGTTGAGGGATTATCCAAAACATCCTTTTGATATTTTCCACAGTGTTGGTACGGCTAGAAAAATAAAAAATACGAAACATACAACCTCTAAGTCAAACTGAGGTAAGTCATAAGAGAAGAACAGCATGAAACTTACAGCCATAATATCATAATCTTCATTGACTTTCTCTATAACCAACCGTTCATTTTGAAGGCCGTTTATGAAAGCTTTGGCGCTATCTTCGATCCAATTCCCTGAAGCGGGTCGGAATATGTAATTTTCTTTGTCGAGCTTCTCAAACAGCTTAGGGAATGCTTGCTTAAACCTGCTTCCTAGCCCGTGGACTTCATGGTAGCCTTCTTCGGAAAGCTGGTGAGTTTGTCCGAACATTTTGCTGTCTGGTGTCCAGTTTCGTAAATTGTCGACGTCTTGAGCACACAGAGAGCTGCTTCCACTATCGTAACTTGAGACCACGTAGTCCTTAAATATGAGAGCATCCTGCATGTGGCCAGAGGTGCTTATTCCGGGATAAATTTTGCCATGCCTTACGAGACCCCAAATGCCCACTGGCTCACAACCTGTTGCCGAAAACAATGTTTTAATGTTACACCGATTATTTCAATGGAAACATCTATTGAAGTACGCAGGTATTTCTCCATAAAGGATTTTATAAGAATTTATTTTTAAAATTTGAAATAAAGAAATATTAACTAGAACAGAATCGATTTACAACACTGGAAAATCATATTTTAAAGGGTCAAAGTATCCTTGAGTTTTTCAGGACATTATATATAACATTTTTAACTTTGAATAATGATCTTACCTGTTAATTTCACGATGGTGTCTCTTATATCACCCCTCACAGCTCTGTAGGGGGTCTTGCTCGATAAATATTTATACGGACACCCCGTATTCCAATAGCAGTAAAGTGACGCTGCATTATTAAGTAAATTAAAAAGGGACAATGATAATAACAAAAAATTCATATTGGTAAACTGAATCAACATTTTACAACCTTTCCCACTGAGAGTTTAAGGCGTAATGAAAATCAAATGATAGCGTGTCTGTCGTTGATGTCAAATAATTGATACCTACAATAAAGGTAAATTTATGCACATGCATAACCAGCTTTTGGGTCACATGTCAAACTTGATTTCGATAAAGAAGTCCAATCAGGTTAGGCGGTAGGTAGATGTGTGAACTCAAATTTTGTAGCAAACAAAAGTGGTTGACGCTTCAATAAAACAAACAGTTTGGCACAAATATTTTTAATTTTTTGACTATATTTCATCACCGTTATTATACTATAGAAGACAACAGCGTTCTTACGTAAAACTGACTGTATTATTGCGTAAAACCTTTCGTTAAATGTGAAAAAATAGCATAGGTGCACAAATTCATATTAAATAGTTTAATAAAAGCACATCGATTTATACGCAACAAAAACAATTAATAAAAACCACATTTTGAGGCATATTAAATACAAATAATAGAAAACCAACTCAAATAAATACGCCCGTAAAACGCTGTCCTCTATCCAAGTTCACGATCACAATAATGTTAATAAAATTAAGTTGAATACATTACTATAAATAACCGGTTATTCACAATAGTTACATTAAATTATGCAGTTGCTGCATTATTATCTACATATATTTAAAATTGGCGTTTGTTACTTTAGCCTAGTAAAATTTTTTGAAATCTATATTTTTTTGATCTTTTAACTATTTTCTTTGTCTATTTCATCTACAAATATGAATTCAATTCCTGATTTCAAGAAATCTAGCATTTCTTAGTATGGTTGAGGTTAATAGGGGAAATATTTGTATCTACAGCACAAAGTACTGTTTAAGTGAAAGCTTTGAGCAAAATTGTTTTGACATCAAGTATATTTTCTAATTATTGCTGCTTAGTCAAAGAGAAGAATACTAATAGCTATTAACAAACAAAAAAACATGCTTATTGCTATTATAAAATAACACTAAAATATAAAATAAAATCTCCATGCTTTGTTGCTATTTGGCTTCATTTGTAGATACTTCATAAAATCGTAATTTACCATCTACTTAGTAGGTACATATCGTATATTTATCGAATTTAATACATATTTCTAGGTAGGTACATTAGAAAGTGAAATGCATAAGACTTTATTATCACTAGATGACTCACATCCAATAGATTAACTTAAAAAATATGTTTAGAAACAAATGAAAGTTTTATTTTGGTCCTAAATTATTGGATAGTTAGATTATTTTGGACCTAAAAAGCATTACTTTATGTTTGTTTGTAAACTGACAAACATAATTTTGCGTCTTCTAATTTGACGGAACTAAAATCTGTTAGTAAAATACTTTGATTCAAAATATCGGTAAGATATAATTTTTACTAGAAAAATCTAATCGGAAAATATTGCTTTTTCATCAGTATTTTGGGTAATTTTCAAGAATAATTTAAATCTTAGAATGTAGGAATAACCTCGAGTTATGCAATAAAAGTTATGCAATAAATAAGAAATAGACTAACTATCGAAGGAAGAGAGAAGAGGGGATAAAATCTAAACTAAACTCTACAAGGGTGCGATTCTATCAAGAAGTGTAGGTAATATTCTAGCTACAACTATCTATGTAGATTATTTGGCAGTTTTGTTTTTAATAGTTAACGTTACTTCTACGAGAATAAGACACAATTCTAATTTATTAGGCATATAAGAGCTTAATTATGTTAAAATTTTAAATACAGATAACCAGACGGACAACCTTTTTAAAATGGTTTTTAAGTCATTTATTTTAAACGAGTAACGACTTCCCTCATGATGAGGGTTAACCGCTTTATATTTATTCTTTGTTATTAAAAAACACATAAAATACGCTATGACGTCGTTAAGGTACGTAGAGTTCCTAATAAGGGAAAATTGTCAATCCCATATGTTTTTGAAAGAGTTAAATGATTTTAAATACAAACTAGGAACGTTAATCCATTATCTACAAAAAGTCTATGTTCAAGTCAGTTCTATAACTGCAAATTGTATGCCCCTCTACTTTATTTATACATAATGAAATATCTATCATTGACTAGGCTAAAGGTTAAAGCACTTTAAATGTTGTGGTCATAGCTTTATAATATTCATATTTTACAAAAGCACTTTAACGCTCTACCTATCGAATTTACATACCTAAAAGCCTATCTTATTTTACTGGACGCAAATAGCATCATTAATCGCTAAATTAGTTCCGTAATTTATATTGTTTGACGCGGAGCACGATGGTGGTGCTATTTAAAGTAAGTGATTTAATAAGGCAGCCTTTCAAATACCTACCAAAGACACTGAAATGAACACTGATCACTAGGAGACGGCAATAGTCCGCATCAAACAATGTAAAAAGGCACTAACTTATTCCCCACGGACTCGACTCGTCCCCGCTATCGCGACCGACTACGAGCAAACAATGATACGGACCAATTCCTTTCCAGAAATGAACCTGGCTCACAATTTCATCCAGGATCCTGTTTCGGATCTAAATTGGCTCTTTTTTCTTGTAAAGCTGCCAATAGAGACTCTCGAACTTGCCGTTCGGAAGCACGCCATAGGCGTATGAGTTCGTCCTCTGAGAGAGATAGTTCTGATTTTGCTCCCTTCGGTGGAATATGAGTATAAAGAGGGGCTGTTGGAGTAATATGATCATCAGATACCATTATTTCAATACTCGCTCGTGGAGTTGGTCCGTCTATGCTTAGATAGTGATCGGTTCGATCTGATACGTCTTGGTAAGATCTGGTGGATGATCCTTCTGCCCGGCGGACCATGGGAGAGGGCGTTCTAAGGCGGGTGTTGATGTCAGGTGGAGAGTTAGTCAAACAGCTTACGTCTCTACTTAGCCTTCTTCCAATATTAAGGCTGGTTTTTTCATAAATATTGGACACGGAATCTGAATTCAGAACAGAATCGGTACTGAATCGCCTAACATTTAGACCAGCGAGGCTACAGCGTTTCCGGCGCCCTCGAGGAGATCTGATTTGTTTTGGAGACCGGCTTTGCCGCGGAGAACGACTTGACACATCCGGCGAGGGAGATAAGAACTTTGATTCCGTTGTCGTAGTCAAATCTTCTGTAATTTCAGTGGACTCCAGGGGCTCCTGCTCCTTTATGGATCCGAGTGAATGGTCTCGCTGCTGAACCCTAATAACAACATGCAAATTCATTTCAATTCGAACAAACTTAATCGAATCGGATTTTCAGAACATTGGCTGCAGGGAATACATACCGTCTTATTGCCTGGATCATCTCATATAGCTGTGCTTTGCTCTTGCGTCGTCGACGCTGTTCGTGTTCCTTCTGAAACAAAGGGGATTTCCTCACGATCTCTGATGTATTTTTCGACTTACATTAATATTTACTTAAACATTATTTACCCTTTTAACGCTTTTCTGGAAAAGAGATGTGAAGTGACCTTGTCGTATTGTATGCACTAATTCGCGAGCCGCGTGATGAGGCGAGACTAGCTCCACGCAATTGATGAATCTGTAGAGTTTCTGCAAGACAAAAATATGCGTTCACGTCGCGGCACAACTTTGTTAGAATAGTTGGTGACAAATGGAGCAAGAAAGACCATTCCAAGGGATTATTTCGCGAAACAAGTGCACTCGGTGTTTAAATCCAGTCTGACTGCGGCACAGTCGTAATCCTTGAAACCGACTCAGCTTCACGGTACAGTTGAGCAAACAAAGTGTCCTCAGTGTGGGCGAACGTTAGAGGAAAGTTAAAAGCCAATAGCTATTTACATTCTGCTAAACAGTTTAGGTATGATTATCACATCAGAAAAAGAAACTAAACACATTGCCACTCGGAATTATTATATATATGAACATTATATGAACGCGGGTTAAATTGTCTAAGATATAAACATATTTATAAATCAACCTCTATGACTGTGACTTTTGCTTAGGTAAGAGCTGGTTTTGTATTCAGGTAGCGTCAGTTAGGTACTGTTAATATCGATAAGGCGTTAGTCTGTGGATATACGTCTCTACATATTAAGCGAAACGCCTGTCTAAAACTTAGCAGCCTGTGTAGATTAGACAATAAATTAGATCTAATAGATTACATTTACGTGCCATTTTCTTAACAAAGAGGGAGCCGACCTAACTAATTTCATTGATTTATTTTTTAACCTGAGTTTTTTTACCTGACTAAAGAACATGATATTTCTGCTCCTCCAAATAGTTCCCTTCGGCTGATGTCTCAGCACTGGTAGAGTGTACTTGTAGAACAAATGCTCTAAGATCAATATGAGCAGCCCGAGAATCATTCCCACGCCCAGCAAAATGAACACACCGGCTACAGCAGCGACACCTGTAAATAAGATTTGTTTTGATGATTCATTATTAACGTTCTTGAATATAGGCGTAACCTTTATTACGCTTTTTTGTCTTAAAATATTTAAATAGCAGAGAAGACCCTTGTGACTGTTATTAAATTGCGAGTAGATAATATGCTTTAGTTAAGTTTTCAACGCAGTAATCCCACGGGCAAGGACGGTAGGTAGTGAACAACAGTAGTTAAGACATTTATGTCATAGGTAGAGTAACGGTGTTGATTTCACTTATAAAATATCACTTCGAGTAATGTTTTAATTAGGCTGTAGGTGTAATAATTTGTTGAGCTGATATAAAAAAAACCGCTGTTTGCATCCGTCACCAACTCCAACCCGGCTATTATGATAATGTGGTCTGACCATCACAAAATATATTCCATGTGAGAACAACGTCCTAAAGAATCAGAAATAAGAGCGAAAGTATAGAAATGAGAGCGAAAGTATATCTTAGTAAGAGTTAGGTATCATTATTCTGTGATCTCAAAGTTAATCCGATACAAGTACACACTGATATATACCGTAAGTACCTATGTTATGAAATAATTGTTCGTGAAAACATAAAAATTAATTTTAAGGACATTAAGATCTACCTATGTTGTAACCTTTTTCTGAAATAAACTTATTATTATTATCAATTGGTCATTATTTCTGGGAGTCTAAATCCACATACTAAACATTTTGCATTAAAATAAACTCACTTAGGCAAATCTTATTTCCGAATTAGTTTTTGTTCGCCGATGTTCTAGTCACTATTAGATGTACCTATGCTGTATTTCTACGAGAATCAATTATACGTGGTAGTGTTTTTATCACTAGCCTTGATCAAATCAATTTATTAGACCTCTACAAAATCTGTCGAGGGTTATCCAGTCAGTAACCACAGCTAATAAAGCAAACAGATTAACATGAAAACTACCCTCAATTTAATTAAATACAAAGTTCAGAGTTATGAAGCAGCCGTTATCTTGGAACGCTAAGGGCGAGTTTGTTCTGTTTTCTTTTGTAATTAATGAATTCTGTTTCATCTAACGAGGAATATGTTTTGGAATCCTAGTTTATTTTGCTATTCAAATTAACTAAATTACTATGTGGTTCTTCTACGACGTTATTAATTATGTATTAGTAACTTTATTATATTCCAGTAGGTAATACCTATCTCTAATGGATGCCATTTTGGGGGTGTTGTTAGCTGTACACAGACAGTGTTACATGACAAGACAAGACTTTTGTGGTGACATATTTAACACTCTGGCAACCACGACGCACTTGTTCATCTGCAGGTCCTTCCAGCGGACAGTGAATGCTTTAATAGTTTTTTGTACAAAAAACCGCTATCTAGCCCAAAAAAAAACGACCTGGACTTTTTGCGACTTTTTTTAACTCCTTATGTTTATATTTTTATTGTTCAGGATGTAACACTGAATGCTATAGCCCAAAAAAAAATCGCGACTTGCACAAACTCTTTCTAGTCTAGTCTCGTCTAGTTTAACTCTATATTATTATGTAATTTTTATTGTTCAAGATTAAAAAAAACTGAGATAAAATTAAAATATAAATCTACATCAAAAGTTTGAAGTCTCTCACGCTGAAATCACTAAATGATGAATGTTGCTCCATTAGGTCAATTACCTAAGCAATTTGTTTAGTGTCCAAAAACGGAGCTTTAGATTGATCGAGTGGGGCTTATTCATATTAATCACGTGAATTAGTGACTTAATACGAGAACAGGGAACATTTACGTTAATTAGGGGTGTTTAAGACAGAAAATACTATATTATATAATAGGTAAAAGGTTTTGGTTTAGTAACGATTGTATTGATACCTAAAAACACATCGAAGAATTGCAATTTTGATGACGATATTTTTTTATGAAATAACTTAATGCGCTTACCGCGCCTCCATCTACTTTATCTTAGTATTCCGTTGTAAGCTTTTTTTATGCCTCTGTAATAGTTGTGTCTATTTAGTTTAGGCAGTGAATCGAAAATAGATTTTGGTTTGCCTAAACTAAATAGAATAAAACTATTACAGGGGCATTAAAAAAGCTTATAATAGGTATCACAAAATGTGCGATGGATTTTTAAAATTTCATATGTTAAACGGTATATTAGGTGACGCTAGCTTGGGTATGCGCCTTACATATAAAAACAAGGAAACAAGGAACCCCTATAAACATATCGAAAATGACCTATTATAATTTGACGATCTACGCAAAGGATATGTTAAACTCGTTCATAAATAATTCGTGAGAGAACCGTAAAAGATCCTTTCTAAACATTCCTTAAAAATTTTAACACTGAATTAAGATTGGAACCAATTTGATATTTAGTACGTACAGGAAGCTACATTAATCTAGCCAACAGATTTTCGTTATTTTTCAAATATTTATTAGCGAATGTAACGATATTTGTGCATTTATGTTCTTTTTTTGTGTTTATGTTCCATGTTTTTTTTGTATCATGAAATGAATCTACCTACCGTGTCTTCTCAAAAAGGTTTCCCAGTATGTGTTGTGATGACAGAAACTCGTGCAATTTAACGAATCGTGGCTTGTATATATGAATGGAGGTGTTCACATATAGGACGACACGATTAACTGTCGTCCACGACTTGTTTTTGTTCTATATTTGTATAACAAGAATTCATTATAATGGGAACAACGAAATCTGGTTCACGATGGGTGACGACGACGGTTCGCTTGCGACACAGGAGGTTGAGTTCGATTCTCGCTTCTTGACAAATTTTGTACGATCTGCAGATATTTGTTCAGGGAATTCGGGTTGTTTTCTATATATATAATACAATATTATCTATCTATGTACTGTATCGTATTATGTACATATATCAGTTATCTAGTACCCATAACCCAAGATCTGCTTAGCTGGGGTTTGTTATGATGTGTTAAATGTCCAGCATTATCATTTTTTTATGAATTTTTTTAGGTGGCATGACAGGTATTAATAAAAAAGTCACGATTATGGGAACATCTACAAAGGACTGTCGTTTCACGAAAAAAAATCTCAACGAAGAGTCGTTATAATGGTAATAGCTACAATGTATTTTTTCTTTTTCTTCTAAAGACGATAGTCGTTCAACAAAAAATTTACGGTCACGGCACAGTGGAACACGTCCTCACGTAGTTTACACCGTTCACGATTGTTAACATAGAATCTACGTTTTAAACGTAACAAAGGGATAATGTTATTTAATAAAACAACCAGTTTATCCTGAAAGAAAAACAAGCAGTCCGCGTATTCACCCTAAAATATTAAAAACAAAGCGAAAGCATAAGAGCGTAACAATATTTAAACAAGAAGCCAAGCAGTCGCAAAGTACGCGCTGAAGAAAATACCCAGCAACATTTTATGTAATCGAATCTCCTGCGGGCGAATACGGAATAAGAAATAAACACACTTCGTGTCACCTCATTTTTTGAAACGATAAATCCCATGTTTAATCTTTTAGGTCGGCTGCCGGTAATACGTGGAGTCTCCCTTAGGGCACGTTCACGTTTTACTTTCAGGCAGGTACAGGCTGTCCATCAACGCTTAAGCTTGTTACATTATAAATCTGTGATCTGTAGGCGACGGTTGTTATGTTGTGAAACTTTTGGGGGATAAAACGGCGACTATAAAAAACTTTACATTGTCAATATCAAAATAAATTAGAATTAATCTGAATTTAGCATTTCGGAAGTATTTTCTATCTTATTTTCCTGACTAAAGTGTAGGTTTTGACTTTCGACATATATCGACGTATAGATTGTTCGCTTCTTTACTGTACCTTATAAAAAATTTAGTGGACAAAGATCAAAGTGATCCCTTTATTTCTAAGTTTTACTTATGTAATCTAAGTTGTGTGACGTGTCTAAGAGTCCTGTAAGGTCTGAAAGAAATAAAGCATTTTGAGTTTTGAGTTTTAAGCCGCACCTCACCTCAACAGCCTATAAAAGTCCACTGCTGGACACAAGCCTCCACCTGATAATCGCCTTATTGGCTTTTATCTCATGGAGAGTAATGCCTATATCCCAACTGGGGTTACGGGGATCGCAGTTTGGTGGTTGATCTATTCTGCAAGAGACGCTACTGCCCGCCCCATCCCCTATATATCCTTTAGTCGCTATACGAGTTAGGGTGGTGCAAATTCTAAGCCGGCACCACACGGCGTATACCCGAATGACTCGAATTCATTGGGCTAAAGACCCTAGACTAAAGACACCTAACATGAAGTCGTCGAGCCATATCCAGATGTCAAGAATATTCCAAGTGAACGGCGCCTTATTTACCGTTGCGGTGGGTGGATTAACACCGGGGTGGCGATAAATTCTAATGAAATTTCCGCAAGAGACGAAACAGCTGACTCATTCCAGCAAGTTAAAATAGTAATATACAATCCCCATTGGGAATGTTCTGGACTAACAAATCACTGAATTAGTGGGCTGATACGGAATTGCCTTTGTATTTGGATAGTCTAAGTAGTGGCGGATAAACCGCACTGGTAATAAATTAGGGTAATGTATTGTCCTTAATTTGACCAACAAACACTCAGTTTACAGGACAATTTACGCAAATGTCGTCTTTAATTGTCTACTATCTAAAATTAACTACAATTAACAAGATAATGGATGGACGTTGTAAGATAAGAGAATTATTTTCGTGAAAATATTGGAATACTTTTATAATTTCCACTCGTATGTAGCCCTTGTAATTATGAACTCTGTTTGGTAAATATTTAAGTCTTCAAGATGCTTACCAAGAGGTTTTGGTTGAATGCCATAGTCGGGGCTGAGTTTAAAACATGGCAACCCCCCATACCATTTCTCCGTCAATATATCCATGTAGCCGTTCGAAGAGTATTTCGCAATCACCGCCGAAATGCTGTCCTGAAAAAATAAGCGTCAATGTATTGTGCTGTATAGGGTGGTATTCAAATCGAAAATGTGTACCTATGAGATAGGTAGGGTATATCTAATGAGTGTAATACTTCTTTGGGTACATCATACAATAAGTAGGTACTTTTTTTACACTTCCATGCGCGAAAAAAGCAAAAGCTAACACTTGATCCAAAAAAAAATTTGGGCGAAACAAAACAAGTGACGGTTCGTTCAGACGTGGCAAACAAAAACGAATAATTAATGAATATCCGAAAAATATTAACATAAAGAAGTCACATCTGCATCCATTTGTCCGAATAATAGCAGACCTGGGAACGAACGAGTGCTGTTGAAAGCGCGTTGTCATGAAACAAAAAGTGTCTCTGATCCGTTGATTTATGTGACTGATCCGACTCCCACTCGCCCTAGCTCACCCTCAAAGGTACATTGTACAATGTCAAGATAAAATGACGTATAATCGGCTGAGCTGGGGGCTACATGACACCCGACTATCGATCACACCATTAGAAGGTTCACGTCATCCATCAATCTTTTCACGCTAAGATCCATTTCCAGCCTGCTAACGATTCTCATTATAGCTACGAATATACTTTATACCCCAAGAGCATAATCTCGCACACAAATACCTAGTTACTTCTACATAATAATGTTATAACGTTCTCTAATGATTTATATTAGGCACTCACATTACACGTGTAACGAAAATAAACAAGTTGATACGAGAGTTCCATTTAAGCCAGCACGATGTCTCAACACTTAGAAGAATCTAAGATTCTCTTTCATGTTTTGATCACAAGCAATTCGCACTGTTACACCAAAAAGCTTTTAATCTCACTATGCTTATTTCTTGTGTCTTCGATACACAATGCATGTTAGCATCGGCCTCTGTAATTAGTGCGCGCGGCTGAATATTAATGCATCAAATTATCGGTAACGGCTACATTAGTAAACTTAATGTAGTTACCATAACAATGGTTTAAGTTAGAGAGACAGTTGATTTGATTCAGCCAATTCATTTTGCAGCCACAAGGAGGAACTTTATCATCATCATCAACCAAGAAAAGAAAAACTATTCGAAGGGGTAACTCCTAAAACTCACAAACACAAAGAAATAAAAAGAAACTTAGTGTTAAGTGTGCAAAATAAATACTTGAATACTAATAAATAAATACGAATACGGGCTTGCTCTGTTTGCTGTTATGATTTATTTTTATTTTCATACTCTTCTTAACTTGTTTGTAACCACCCGAAAAAGTAACGTAAATTTCGGCAAATCGGAAAATTGTCTACTCGCTCCGTTTTCCGTTATTTTATTCATATTCGTTTATAGCACTCAGTTAATTTTCACTAAACATCCGGAAAATATATAGAGTTCAAAAAATGTCGCTGCTCGCCCTTGCGTATTTATATACTTTAATAGTTGAAAAAATTATTAAAATATCTTTTTAATTAATTACATAGATATAAGTATAAGTCATTCATTTAAATTTTCGTTACGTTACTTGGTTAGCTGTGCCTCAAAGCCTAGCCAAGTATGTTAGGTTTGTCTAAGCACTTGGTTCTCATCTATATTACATGGAATTTAATGAACCTACTGAAGTTAACATACAATCCAGTATTAGTTCCTAAATAGATTACTTACAAGGCAGTTGTTAACGTTGTTAATAAATTCCTTAAATACGAAAAAATCCTAAATCTTAAACGAACTATCTAAAATACTCATCTAAGCTAACAGTCTACGGTATACAATTACTTATCAACGACCAACAAATATGAAATTGGGGTTGACATGCCATGCTCAACAAAACTCACGTAATGAATGATAAAAAAAAATATCTAAGCTAACCAAACCAAACCTAACTAGTTTCAAAATGAGTAAAATATCAAACATTTGAGCCCTACACTTACCTTCAAAGGAAACCCTTTAGCCATACCAATGGCATAGGTGTCAGCATTCAAAGCGTGCTCGCCAATTCTCTGCAATTTGCACCCATGGTCAGTGGCCCGATAGTAATCTAAGACTGGTGTATCTGCTATTAGAAGATCTAAGGTCCCATTCCTGCAACAAGTCAATAAATAGGTACCAAATCTATTATACCTATGTGCACACCTACCGTGTTGGAAGAACACCAACGTTTCATCCCTTAACGAGGGACTTCTTCAGGGTGAGTGTGGTTCTAGACGCGCGCGTTCCGCATCCCTCCGAGCACCTCCGAGTTCTTCCAATACAAATAAGGTTCGTAGTTAACCCGCTTACATTCATAATAAAATCTATTATAGCTAGTGAAGCATGACCCGAGAGCTGGTGAGTATCTCGCACAGCGCATCAACATTGCCATACAGCGGGGCAATACAGCCAGTGTCTTGGGCACGCTTCTGACTGGTATTATATAGATCAGTTGAGCTACCTGTAGATTGTTTGCGACAGTCTGCAGTTAGCTCAATTGTTCCAATTGTAAATACTAGTTTTAATTTCATTCTGTTATTTGATTGTTGTTTTCTTTTTAATAAAGTTGTAGGTATATGTAGTTAGTCTAGTCCGAACTGAAAAGTTTTAGGGCTTATTTTAAAGAAGCTTCAATACATTGTTTTAGGGAGCTACTTTTGTCGAAATAGAGTTTGTTGTTCGCAATTTCAAAGTGTCGGATATATTCGGAATCGGAGTGCAGAGCAGGAAGCAATTGAAAAGTTTTGATGTGACGCCTCAAAATGCAGGCACGTTCATGAGTTACAACTTTAGGAAGTACTTCTAGAAAATTGTACTAGGATGAGAAGGGAACAAATATTTACAGCTAAGAAGATGTCACGGAAAGGTCACAACGTGTATAAATTGGTTGTCAATATACCTTGGTACCCAATGGAAATACAATAGGTACTGACATAAATAAATTATATATGGTAGGTAACTGATTTAGGTACTTAATATGATACAATATTATACATAGATAGCTATTTTTGCTATACATAATAAATTACCAGAACACCCGGAACAAATATCTACAGATCGTACAAACATTTGTCCCAAGGTGGAATGGAACCCGCAACCTCCTGCGTCGCAGGCTGACCTTCGCCCACCGCACCACAGAGGTCGTCAAACTTACTGAATCATGGGTGTCGTACAAAGTCACCTTTTTCGAAAGACTGCATTTAAAACAATGATCCTATCATGTAGGTACCGTCTATTGTATTTTATATGTTTGAGAGCTCATAAAACTTTTAGAAAAAGTGCAACAACCTCCGTCTACGTCATAAAATCTCCAAGTTCTAAAACCGTAATGGTGTCTCTGTTTTGACTGATGGTTTATAGCTTAATTGGTGGAATGGGAATGGGATACTAAATCCGGTCTATAAAACAAATGTACTGAAGGGGCATTAAGTGGCCATCAGGGCTCTTTCGGTTAGAAAATTTATCACGTCATAAAATTCAGTGCGTTTTTTGAATCAAATCACCGGTTATTTTTATTGATTTACGTCTATAAAAAGTGGGGTTTAAATGGGCAGAATTGTATTTACTTTAAGCACTGACTCGTTGAAATATTATGCCAACAATGAGGATTTGATTGATCCGCTTTCGCCCGGATTCAATCAGTTCAGTCCCATTGGTTTTATGTAAAAAGTGTTCAGCAAAAGAGGGTGAGAGAATTAACATTAGCTTTTTTAAATGTACCGCGTATTTTGACCAAGCCGAGTTAGGTAATAAGGTGTTTTTATGGTGCGTACACCGTGTCGTGTTATGTCTCATAAACCTCGTAATAATGCCGTAATGTGACATTTTTGCAGTCTTTGAGCATGTGAATTTCGCATATGAGGAATATTATGCTGTCAGGAAAATGTAAATTTGTAGCAACCTTTCCAGTTTTACGGATTATTTTTGTCTTGCATTAAATTCAGACGACTGCCCCTACAATATAATTATTACCCTGACATATGGGGTTCCCACTATGAAATGATAAAACAACACAATCTTTACCCTCTTTTACACTTTGCTACTCAAATATCTTTTAGCGTAGGAGCAAAATCAATAGGTAAGCTTATTACCTGAGTCTTTCAATGCCCTCCTCAATATCTTGTAGGACGTATCGCCGCATTTGCTGTGCCAGCTGGGGATTATTCCTTTCCACGTAATACTCAGATACAGACGAGCGTGCCGTACCCACCCGTAGAGATAACCACTGAAACAAATAGGATCAATATGAGAAATAAAACAACCAAAACTAAATAAATATTAATCCTTCACAGTTGGCAATACTTACATTACTTCTGCCTTGCATATCATCAACGGCGTTATGAAAAAACAACCCCGCTATCAACGCAGCTATATTAGCAGTGTAACTGGCCACAAATATTACAGAAAATCCACCCCAAACGTTGATCAGGAACTTGTTTGGCCAACTCTTGGGTGCTTTGAACGCTACTAGATGTCCACATAACAAACCCCACATCACCCATAAGGCACTTGAAATGCTGAAGTTCTTAGATCTTTGTCGTCCCCAAGGGTTTAGTCCGAACGGTGATAACCACTCGTAGATAGCTACCGCAATCGCAGTCACGTTCAGGGAAGTAAATATCGCAACCCATAACTCAGGAGAAAAGGGCAATAAGAAGGCAAGCAAAGGGATATCCGGTCTTTGGTTCGGAGCGGCTAATATTGACACTCCGCTAAAAAAATAAGGCTGGCTGAAATCGATTACTTCGGCTCTGGCTGACGAAACGCTCAATGCCGCAAATGACATGTGAGCCGCGCCGGATACCAAATCTCCGACAATTCCGTTCCATTTCATGTTATCGTCATCTAAATCCGCATAATTATCTGACTGGCTCCCATCTGGATCCAGATTTTTGTAACCGTTCCGATACTGAGCTCGATAGTTCTGTTGATGCTCAGTTGAAAATTCAGTTTCAACGCTTTTGTATTCATTGTATTCATGCATTCCGTGAAACGGTTTGACATGCTTTCTAGATCCATACAAGCCGTCTTCCACTAGGTACAGATGAAAATCAAATTCTAGCTCTTGTGCAATGTTTTCAAGAAGATCCATTGCCAGTCCATAACAACAATGTGTGGCCATTTTAGAGAAAATTGGTTGGGGTGTAGGGAAGAAATAGCTTTCAGGTTCTTGTTCGAAATCTCTTTCTAGTTCATTGAATGCGAGAGTGAGGTTGTCTCTGTCAGATGTTTGCGGGCGATGACACATCAGGCCCCTGAGGCATTGACCGTCTTCGTCAAGTTCACCTTCCATGACAAAAGGTGGTGCAAGGGCAGTGACGATTCGAAAAATAGTGCGAGCACCTTCTGACTGTCCGTGTGCAACAAGTCTACCTCCAGGCCAGACTATTGTGTGCAGGCGTACACTCCGCCCCTGCACTCGACCTACTTGCCGCCACATATTATTGCCGCTACCTCTCGGGACTAAGTTGAGCAGTGCAAACGAGGCTGTTAACGTGTGCTCGGGTCTCTCGACGCCTCCCGCCAGGGCTGCGGAGGCGGACATTCTCGTTTCCCTGATAAAATAAACACATTTTTATTTCGATTCAAAGCTGACTTAGATTAAATGATTTCAAAATCTTTTTTAGATTTTACTTTAGCGATATCGATGGGTTGTTAACCTATAAAAGCTCTTTAGCTCAAGTACGTAACATAAGTTGTAGGTAATTATCGTGAAATACTGTGTAATAACTACAACATACTACATACATCATTAACAATGTATTTTTAAGTATTCTTTGTTAAAGTTCCTAGCATTTTTCAATATCCGTTTTATAACTAGGAACGGATCCAAGTACCATTGCGAAAGTAGATCAATAATTGATTATATTGCACCATTCAGTAAAGTGAGAGAACTTCTATTGAGAGAAATAAATTGAATCCTTAACACGAGCTGAGATAGAAAATGTTAGAGGCACATATTATGTACGTGTTCGATTCTAAGTCGTTTATTTATGTGTAAGTGTATATAGGTTAGTTAAGGTGGGTGCAATCTTCTAGGACTCCATACAAACTTTCTTTCCGATTCATTTGGAAACCATACCCTTTATTGTAATGAAGTTTTGCATCCATAATCGGATAAGAAATAGCTATCTTTATACCTATTCACTTTTTCTAAATTCATAATTACTACTAAAATGAGAGGGAAAATTCTTTTCTATTGATATTCAAGCTATTTAACTACTTTAGCTCTCATTTAATGATGATTTTGTTTTTTGAAACAGTGCAAACATATGTAGGTATATTCTATTCGATTATGTATGCAAAATATCTTTTATCGGAGACGTAGTTTCTAAGCGAAGCGGAAAGTACGTTTGTATGGAAGCTTAGAGGTTGTTACCCACCTTAACTCGGCCAGTACTAAAATACTTACTGCAACTACTTGTGCTCTAGTTTTAGAAATTTCAATTTATGTTACGTTTGAGTATTCGGGGGTAAGATAACAGCGTCTGGAACGACGACGGAAGCAAACCTCATTTCTGACCAAACCAATTCAAATAGACCGCTAACGGTCGAATGAGCAATAACAAATCCTTATGATAAACGAGGCAATTTCTAAGATAATATTATAATATAACTAATCATAGAAATAAAATGAATAGAAAAAATAACACAAACTACCAAACCAAAGTAATTTTCAGAATAGCTTAGTATTTTTTTTTTCATTTATTTACGTTACGCAGTAATTGCTTATTTAATTAAAAGCTTACTTAAACCGTTATTCGGTTCGTCTGTAAGCCTGTTAGTCTCTATGGTGCAACATATAATTTTAATTGCTTACCTAGTTAAGTAGGTAAGTGCAGTCGATTCATACATAGTAATTAATGTAAGAACGTAGGCTATGCAGCATCTGGGAGTGAAGTTCAAGCAAGTTTTGATAATGAGAGCGCTAAATAACAGTCATCTATTTTTTACATTTTTTTTGTAATTTTAGAAATTTGTCATTTACTAGTTCTAACAGTTGGGTACAAATATCCTGCATACTAATACCAACAATGGGATTGAAAATGACTTTCGTCCGATCAATCTGTGTTTCGTATTGTAATATCATTTTATCCTTTTTCCTCTACTAACAAAAAGCAATCAAGGAAGTTTCTGGAAACACTCAAAAAGACCTTAATTGCTATAAATATTCATGTTGTCAATGCAATCAGCTTTACAAAAAGAGTTAATCCGAAAGCTTTTTACGTAAGCACGACGGTAAACTTTGTTAAATTAATCTTAAAACCCAGACAGTCACTTCTTGATTTAAAGCCGATTTGTTTTAATTCTTTTTGTTTTATAAAATTTCAAACTGACTTGGAAGATAACAAAATATGAGAAGGTTTAGAGTTTTGTAGTCTAGTAGTGAGATCCGTGAGTAAAATTATTTACAGAAATAATAGATATACTGCAGATAAATAAATTTATTTAAATTTATTTAAATGTCCAGCAGTGGACTGGTATAGGCTGATGATGATGATGATGATGATGAAATAAATTTATGATCACTCTATTATACCAATTTTATCTTGCCAGCTGTGGCCATACACTATTTACAAGTACAGGAAACCTCTAGATAACAAAATAGTTCAATACTGCTAGAAAATTGCCACAGCATCATATAGCTCCAAGGTTAGCAGAGTTTGTATTTCGGGTACCTACATAACAAAAATAATAATAGGGAACGATTGCAAAAAAGTATTATAAATGTCGTAAAATACACTCTGACCCGACCTACATCGCCGGCCTAATTTCTCAATGAACTAAAAAGGGGGACTTCGCTTGAAGTCATGTCAATAGATACACAGATGATTATCTCGCCGAGTCAGCCTGCCTGGCAATATGCCAGAACTTGCTTTCTAGCAATTCTGACCGATTTATGATAATGACCAAGTTGCGGAATAAACTACACGTAAATAAATTTCTGATATTTTTTCTGTATCCACAGCAAATCGACAGTATTTTTTTGTGGCGATTTTTAAGATTGAAGAATTTTTGCATTTTCCCTATTTTGTTTTTCCGTATGTAAGGTTTGAAAACCTTCTTTTTTATTTCAGGAGTTTCAAGATGAAAATCTGTACTATTTTTCGTTTTGACTTTTTAATGTAGAGAAAGATCTAGATATTAATGTGAGTAATTTTACTTACGCTTCAGTTGAACTACTCCAACGTTGTTTGTAACAGTCAGCAGTTGGCTCAACTGGTTCAATTGTAATCACGATTTTGTTCTATTTATTTTCTTCTATTTAGCAATTTTCTTTGTTAATAAAGTACCTATGTTCCCTTTACTTGAAGATCTCATTTGACTTACTAAATGAAGTTATTTAGCTACATACACATAACAAACAACAAAGGCCTCGGCGACGAGCTATTTTATTCGAAATATTTTTCTATCACAAAATGAGCACAAAAAGTTTATCATGTGAAATCTTTTGGCAACACAAACTACCGAAAAAAACGGTTCGGTGATTCAATTTGGTGACCACGATAATTAAATAGCACAGATTTCGCAGTACGAAATTTCCCTTAGAGATTATCTTGCTCGGGGCTCGACCCCTCATAAACCTAAATACGGCAAGTATTTTATAGACAACAGAACAAACACAAACTCTTTCCACTTAGACGCGATAAGTAAAAACTAATTTGCATGATATAGAATGAAAAAACCTTAAAAATTATCAAAAAAAACTTTATTTTTTGTTCTCATACAAAGTCCCACAGCAGCTTGTTAGCAGTCACTATAGACTAATTCAACATTAGCATAGATAGAGGATCCGTTTGGTGCCCTAATTGATTTAATAGCACCGTTTATCACGACCCAGTGGCGAGTCTCGTAGCTTTTTCTGGGCACTTGTCTGAAACAGGCCTGAGAACTCATTCGGGTCACGTACTTTATTGAATAACGTTCAGAGATGTGTGTGCTTTCATGCACCACTATTAGACAGGTCAAGCACGGTTGGTCCTTGAATCTTTCATCTTGAACTTTGAAGGTTGCTATTCAGTTAACCTAATTACATAGAATAAGATACAGCCTAATTCAATCTTTATTTTATTGTATGGAACTGTGGAAATGGACTACGTTCCAATTAAAAATCTTTGAATATTCCGAGTTCGTTTCCACAGAGCAGTTATCTCTCGCATATTTTACGACCATTAGGCACCTCTTCTTGTCAAGGCGCAAAAAGCTCATAAAGAGGGTTCGACGATTTATTTTCCATCTCGATTCGTTTCCAATTTATTTATTAACTAGTTGACCCGCTCGCAAATTCATTCGCTTGGACTTTAGGGTAAATAAAACTTCTTGAAATCAGCTAAATCTCTTTTCCAAGAGTCCGAAATACTTGAAACCCAATTTCAATAAAAAAGACACGTTTAAACTCGTTTTATCGGTTGTGTTGAAAAATCTTGAAACCCGTTTTCCGTATTGCTTTTTGTTTGTTTTTCATATTGACTTCGAAACAAACGAAATACTACGAATCTCAAACTTTGATAACCCGATTTACCCCATTTTCACGAATATGCTCAGAAATCCTGAAACATATATGTTCAATAAATTAATAATGCTGGACAATTCACACAGCATTACCTACATTTCAATACGGAGCTAAACTAAATTAATTTCCTCAAACTCTTGTTGAATAATTTTGTATTATTAGTATTTACTGTAAGTTTCAAGTAAATCGGGCTACAGGTTAAATAGTTACAATAGACAGTTCCAAAAAATTCGACTCCCCCATTTAACCTTCTGGAATTTCCAAATGTCCCTTCTTGTCGGGAAGTTCTGTATTAAAAGGTACCTACCCTCCAAATTTCAGCTACCTAGCTGCGGTTTGGGCTAGGCGTTGTCTTCAGAAAATCGCTTGGTCTTTTATATAATACAGATTGGAATTAAACTAAACCATAACGAGAGTTACCTACTTGAATATTTGCAAATTGTTATTAGGTTGGCGCACAAATGTTTTACAATCAGGCATGTGAAGTTATTCCATTTATTATTAAGGTGCCTGAACTCCAGGGTGGGTTAGTAGCTAGAACAAGCGACCTTCTTACATATTTTATTTGCTACATCGACAGACGGTTCTGAATAAGGTAGATACTAAGCACCTACTTAGGGTTCGCTTATTCGCTTGGCAACTACTATAAAAAGGGTTTATTTGTTGGTTTTGGTACAAAATTAAACAATAATATAATTTTATATAGTAAACAATCAAAGTACAAAGTATATACATAGTATATTGGATTTTAACTAATTTTTCAAATGCGGGTGTAAATTAATTGAGTTGTTTTTTTTAGTCTTGGGCACGCTTCCGACTGGTATTGATATGGATCAGTTGAGCTACCTGTAGATTGTTTGCAACAGTTTGCAGATAGCTCAATTGTTTCTATTGTAAATACTTTAGCTTTAAATACTTTAACTAGTTTTAATTTCATTCTGTTATTTGATTGTTATTTTCTTTTTAATAAAGTTGTAAATGTAGTTAGTCTAGTCCGAACTGAAAAGTTTTAGGGCTTATTTTAAAGGGCTTATTTTTAGAAAGAAAATTACAATCAAATAATACTAATATTTGATTGTAATTTTTTTTCTTAATAAAGTTTTTACCAAGTGTATTTTTAAATGTGAAACGTTTCAATCCTATTGCCAAGGTCAAATATAAATTTAAAAGAAAAAATCCTACCAACTGAAACCTTGGCCCAGCCAATATTGGCAACCCGTGTGTTGCTAGAATATATTTTCACAGTTTTTCCAATTTGATAAACCATCTGTGCTCTGTGGCTGAGTCATGCAGAAGACCTTTGTCAAGAACGAGGAAGTTATTAGATGGCAAGGCTGTTTTTGAAATTGCCTTTAAATTTATTCTTACACTTAGATACCACATTATATTTTTTTGTTACATTCACGGTAGTTGTAATTTTGTGCTTTGGTTTCTGTTTCAATGGTCAGATGATCTCTCATGATCCCAAACTTATAACACACCACTTTAAATTGAATTCAATGGTTACAAATGGAAAGAACACAGATAAAACTGAATAATAATCGCTTCGCTTGTACGTATCAAGCTGAGTTATTTGTTAATAAAACTGCAGAAACCTTTTAGATTGATTGAGTGTGAGAACAAAGCCATCGGAATACAAGTGGATTTATATTTTATACTGTACCAACTGAAAAGGTTGGTTTCCACGTGAATGACTTTCCTTTGAAATAGTCAAAATCCGCATAGAAAGAAATCGCAGGGGGATCCAGTTGCAAAACGAGACTTTCCATCAACTTATTTCGTTTATTCTACTTAGTACAAATAACTTTCTATTTTGTTGATTATTACGTTTCGTTGAAAGCCAGAGCGTTTTAATCGCTTTGACCAGCTTTGACGTGTTGTAGATAATCGTTATGTGCTATAACGTTGGTTCGCCGTTAAACCCAAGAACATTTCAGATAGATAAAGGCATAAAAGTAATCTCTAGCCGTTCATGGACCTTCTGCACAATTGGTTTTTATGACGCTCTACACTGGTTGCCTTTTGACATTAGATATAATACCTTACCCATTATTTGTTGATTTTATTAATACTTTACTATTTACAACACATTTTTATCATAGAGAAAAAATTATACTTATTTTGTATCATGGTATATAATTGTAAGTAGGGAAATATAATTTTAACTAGACCAAAACTACGTTTTTTTCGTTACATAACCTGCCACATGCAGCCGGGCTAAATAAGACCTTTACGAGTATGCAGGGTGTAGCATAATGAGTACTTTTTCTATGACTACTTTTGCATAATATAAAATAATAGACATTTCACACAGCATTATCTAGCCTCAAGCTAAGCAAAGGTTGTGTTATGGTTACTAGATAACTGATATACATAATATAATACAATACATAGATAGATATTTTTAGTATACATAGAAAACGACCAGAACACCCTGAACAAATGTCTGCAGATCGTACACACATTTGTCCCGAGGGGGGAATCGAACCCGCAACCTTCGGCGTCGCAGGCAGACCTTCGCCCACCGCGCCGTCGTCATATACATTCCATAAATATAACATACTGAAATTGTTTAAATTGAGGGCATAATGCCCACAAATGGGAACAACAACGGTGCGAATTTCTCCAAGTTAAAGAAAATTAAAAAGTATTCGGGACTTATTACATTTTTCTTCAACTTGTATAACGTTTTTTTTTTTGTTTCAATTTGGCCTTGCGCTCCCGCACAAGCACCTGCAAGGTTATCCACTCATTATGAGACACCCTGTATATCGTGATAACCAATATCAGGTTTCCCAATACCCTGGTCCTCTGAAGTGAAATTGTTGGCATTAGCTTTTATAAAGTTGAACACTGGAAAAAATCTCGCTTCGTAATATTCACACCCATTATCTTTTTTGCTGGTCAAGGTATTGATATTTAAAATTGATTCTATTATAGATTTTAGTTTCAGTGGTATTGCAACTTAAATCGTTTAGCCAGACTGAATGTAATGTACATAGGAAGTAGTGAGTTTAAACGTATAACATTGTGTGAAAAGTGTGTTGCACACAAAAATTGAAAAAGCTTCTAACCTTACAAATTCCGTTGAAAAATCAGCGGCAGCATCACTTGGTTCATCCCAACATGAAGCTGTAGCGTCACTAAAAAACTGCGCTTGCGCTGACCAAGCATCACACGCATGTAAAACTCTCCTCAATGCCCCCACAATCAACTGCACGGAAGCCCTCACAAATATTTTGTCTGAAAAAGAACAAACGGTTATTTTATACCCAAGATTAAGAACTTTTTCTCTAATTTGTCTATAATCTTACCTATTTTCACAGGCTGTGGATGTAAAGCCAATAGACCTATTGGAAGGCTATTCATAATCACAGTTATGTTTGCGAAATTTTCTGCATCTTCTTTCTCAGCGTCGAAGATATCTTTTACTTTCATCATCTTAATTCTATCGCTTCTCTTCTCGATAGTATCTCTAGCAGTTTGTGTTTTATACGTTTGCACCGTAGGATTCAATAGAAAATCACTAATATCACTTGCTAATGATACTTTATCTTTAATATCCGTACTTTCCAGATTAATTACTTTCAATTCCCGTTCTAAAATTTGTTTTTTTAATTCACTAGTACCATCTACATGTATACTATGTACATATTTATTAAAAGATTCAATACTTTTTTCTTTTAACCTATTAGGTCTACGATTACTATCACTATTATGAATAGGAATATATCCTTCTTCAATTGAATTGTTTTCGATTTTAGAACTTTCAACGCCTTTTTCATTATTTACATTATAATTTCTTACATCTTCCAAACTAATATTGCTATTAATATCATTTGCTTGACTAGAATTAACTACTAATAATTTGTTTTTAGCAATGTGCGCTTCTGTCCTATTTAAATAATTACGACTAAAATTTAAATTTACTGGAGTTTTCTTTACTTTCACTTCTTTATAATATAATGCTTCATCTAATACCTCTTCTTCATTCTTTATTTTTGATTCCAGGACATTTTTACTATTTATTGTATTATTGTCTAGTTCATCTCGTTTATTTCGATCTGAACGTTCGTATTCTTGTTCTTTTACTATGTTCATTATGCTGTCTATTTCCTGATCGTTATCTTCAAGAAATTGAGTTCTGTTTACGATATTGTGAAATATGTCAATATCTTTAGAAGCATCAATCCACAGCCAAAAGAAATGCCCTTCCAGCATATTGAGGCGCTTTGCTTGATCCATCACAAGCTTGACGTAATGAATGTCGCACATTAGAACCACAACACCGCGTGTCAACCTTGAAACTTCAGCTAGACGCCTGTGTAGAGAAAATAAAGATAAGGTGTAATAAAGATCAAGATATGTTTTAAAGCTCTTGTAGTATTTTCAAAGAGTAGCAAAATTCTCACCTAAAAAGAATATGTCGTGAAAACTTTTTTGGTAGTGATAGCCATTTTGGGTTGAGTGGCTGGGTCGTTAGTATAGAAGAAAGGTCTTTGCGAAGGGATAACGTTGAACAAATATCTTCCTCTGCAAGTAAAGTAAAACTATGCCAGTGTGTGTGTAGAAGGACAGCTCTGAAACAAGATGTTCAAACTTATAAAGTCATATCGGAAATATTATCTTACTACTAGCATACATTTCGGTTACCTACATTTGAATTCTGCAAACATAATGCTCGTGGTAGCTCACCTTAGCGCGTGTAAAGTTTCCCTCGCTGTTATTTCAAGGCGAATTTCAAGAGGAAGCATTTCCTGGGAACAAGACAGAAATATCAAAATGAAGGCTTGCTGAAAGAGTATTTTAGGTGTAACACATTATTTTTATTATTATGGTGTGTTTAACATTATTCTTGCAATCGTAAATTTTGTCTCTTGTTTAAAATCTTTCAGAAAGAAGAATTCATGCACCAAATACTAATTACAAAGTGTTTTTCTCAATTACGAGTTACAATTCATAAAAATATCCAAAAACGGAGTGCCTATGGAAATATGCACTTGGTTCTAATTTTACACATTCCATTCAGTTATTTCCGGAACGATATTAGTTCACGTCACTGTAATCGTTGCTAAAGTGGGTTATAAATGACCATAATTTTTCCTGGACACCTCGCTTGCGCACACATCACTTTTATAGCAGAAATGCGAAACTCTGCCAATTCCTTACCTTTGTCTTTGAAATTACAAGAAAAGCACTTTAAAGAGTTCTATTGTAATAATAAAAGACGTAACTGTTTTTTTTCTTTCGTCTCGTAACTTTTAAACTAAAGCGTTTAGAAAATGAGCTTACGGTGTTTTTATTAGACAACCTCTGTGGCGCGATTGGTGAAGGTCTGCCTGCGACGCAGGAGGTTGAGGGTTCGATTCCCGCCTCGGGACAAATGTTTGTACGATCTGCAGGCATTTGCTCAGGGTGTTCTGGTCGTTTTCTATGTATACTAAAAATACCTATCTATATATTGTATTATATTATGTATATCAGTTATCTATTACCCATAACACAAGCTCTGCTTACCTTGGGGCTAGATAATGTTGTGTGAATTGTCCTGCATTTTTTATTTATTATTATTTATATTTTAGAGACGTGAAAATACATATAGCCGGAGATAGAGTCATCAACGTTATGTTGTATTATGATTAACTTGAATATAAAATAATGAATATTAAATGCACAAAATTTTGACAACTCTTTAGATTATTTAGTACAGGTGAACTATTTGCGATATGGCTTAATAATATGCTCTTGTAAGTTAAGGACCGTCCCCATACATTATGGGATGATTGATAGCTACTCGCCACGTAGTCACGTAGTGGCATTATTTCACACCGTGGTTGACTTTCTGGGCTTTATCACGAACACGATTAATAGCTTGCGTGAATGGAGCCGATCCTAGCTGAGGCCATGAACGAATTTCTGCTGGTAAGGATACGAATTCCACCGCCGCACATGCATATATTTTTTTTTTAATCTTGTGAAATTGTGTTCGGTGTAAAAAACTAAAGTTTTTCACCTTCATTTAACCACAATTTCGAGTGAAAAAAATTTGCAAGACTCGTAATATTAAAATGAAGACAATTCCAAAACCATAGTTGCATCACTATATACTTTTTTTGAAAACTAGAGTTCTACTCAGAAACTTTAAGAAATCAGATATATTTATTTCCTTTCCCTCAGCAAGTAGTTTTAGTTATTTCGCGGAATGCGCTAAGCTTTAAGCAGTAAACCGAAAGCTCACCCAGGTTTTCCAATTTCTACTCCCAGCTTGCAGTGTTGGCCGTGAATACGCAAAAAAGATAAACGATTGAAAAAAATACTTTATTGTATTAAAGCTGTATACAAAAAGTGACTAAAAGCCTGAAATTAAAATAATTTCAAGCAATTGGTCCTAAACGAACGAAAATTGGGCGGTCAAAAGAAGGACAAATAAAAGTGAAAAGAAGAAGCACTTTGGTGTGTAGACTCCAAAAGGATAAGCACATGCAAGGATTTCTCCCTGACCACCATTTTTGAAACCTAGAGCTTACTTTAAACAAGATCCGTCAAGTGCGAGTGTAACTTGCGCGCGTTTCGAACATTTGGCAATTTTTTGAACAGTCAATTTTGTCTCATCATCATCATCATCAGCCTATATTTGTCCACTGCTGGACATAGGCCTCCCCTAATGAGCGCCATAGCGCCCTGTCTTCAGCTTGCCGCATCCAGCATCTGCCAGCAGTCTTTCGCAAATCGTCATCCCACCTGGTCGGAGGGCGTCCTACACTACGTTTGCCGAGTCGCGGTCTCCACTCAAGAACACGTTTACCCCAGCGGTTGTCGGTTCTTCTCGAGATATGGCCAGCCCACTGCCACTTCAGCTTGCTAATCCTTTGAGCTATGTCGATAACCTTAGTTCTCTGTCGGATGTACTCGTTACGAATCCTATCCTTCAGAGAAACTCCGAGCATAGCTCTCTCCATAGCTCGCTGGGCGACTTTAAACTGGTGGACCAGCCCTACCGTGAGTGTCCACGTCTCAGCTCCGTAGGTCATGACGGGTAGAACGCACTGATTGAAAACTTTCGTTTTCAAGCATTGGGGTATGGATGACGACAAGACTCGACGTAGTTTGCCAAACGCGGCCCAACCCAGCTGGATCCTCCTCCTGGCCTCTTTCTCGAAATTGTTTTTACCCAACTGCAGAATCTGCCCAAGGTAAGTATACTCGGAAACAATTTCGATAGGGTGACCATGTACGACCACCGGTCCCGGATCAATGTGACCATTGATCATGACCTTGGTTTTATCCAAGTTCATGCCAAGACCGATGCGTCTCAATTTTGTCTATTTTTTTCGAATGGCAATATTTTGAAAAGTTTGAAACCCACCGAAGTTTTTTCTGTAAAATATAGATCTATTATCTACAATCGCCTTATACTTTGTACATAGATCGGATTAAGGTGGGGGTGGGGATGCTCAATATTTTGACTTTATAAAAAAAAAAATTGACCATTTATTCAAACACAAATATTTCAATAGCTACAGAAATTATAAAAACTGCTTTGAAATGGTCAAATTCATTGGTCAAAGTCAGTCCATTTAAGGAGAAAGTCTCCCTTTCGAACTTACTGTACTTTTTGACCATTTTTCAAGAATGGAATTTTTTACAGACTTCTCTATATTTTCCTGTAAAATATAGAAAATCTTTGGGGATACACATAGCTTGTCTTGTCGTGAAATATGTCGACATGCTGGAACTCGTGTACGAACTCGTTCAGCAGTTAGAGTGCCCGGGTGGTAAATTTTTCGACTATTTTCTAAATAGGTATTCCAAAAAGTATGAAACCTACAGAAATTTCAAAACCTTTTTTGAAATGTACAAAACAATACTTTTCATTTGATACCCCATTTGCCCCCTAAGTATCTTTTGAAATATCAACATCACAATTTGTACTGAAAATATTCATTTACATTTATTTTTCTTTAAATCAGTAATGGCGCACGAAATGTATCATTATTTCAAATTTCAAGTTAATAGCTGCAGTAGTTACTGAGATATTCAAGAAAGAGCGGGGACGGACAGAGCGAGACCATAAGGGTTTCAAAACCCTAAAAAGACAAGACTACTCACGTTAGCTATAGTGTAGGATAGATGCTGGTGTGAAGGTGAAGCGCGCAGCACTGGGACGCCCGCGCGGGTGGCCGCTGTCACGACGGCCGTCGCCGCCGAGCCGCCGCCGCAGACCAGTAACGCTGCGACCCGCCGACCCTCAAGTGCTGAGCAGGTTTGTTCCAGCACTCGAGCACTGAACCTGGGGACGAAGATTTTGGTTTAGGCGAGCAACTTTTGAACCATACCAGTATTAGCTAGTATAGACAATAAAGAAGAAAAAAAAATAGATACCTACTTAATAATATAATAAGATACACTAATAATATAATATAATAAGAAAATAAAATAAATAGATACCTATTAATAATAACCTATAAAATAATTATAGATTATTATATCGAGTTTTTATCGCGAACCTTTAATATAAGAAACAGAATAATTTATTTGCTTAAAACATGAGTAGGTATTAACATGGTGTGACCATGCAATTATGTTAAATATAAAATTACATGTTTTGCCATTACTGGCGTGCAAATAGGAGAGGGCACACTATAGTAAACTTTAGTATAACTTTCTGATAAATACCCGTTAAATAATATGTCATACGCATTCATTTGTTTTTGATGTATAGGTACTGACGTTTGTAGTTACGTAGGATAGATAACGTGACAGTGTAGTGACACATTATACATGTAGTGACTTCTATGAAAAAACAAAATACAATCGAGCTATACTAAAGATAATGAAACAGAATGCATGTTATACCAGTCCAAATAAACCTCGCATCAAAATATGTTTCTATAGCATCCGAATTCATGTTAGGTAAATGTTATTAGCTAGCAGCTCCTCGTGGTTTCACTCGGATAGTTCCTGTGCCCGTGGAAATTCCGGGATAAAAATATAACCTATATGCTGTTTCAGACTCATAATCTATCTCTGTAGCAAATTTCATTCAGATTCGTTCAGCTGTTCTGGCGTTATTGAGCAACAAACATCCATCCATCCATCTAAACTCTCTTCTTCTATCTACATAAGTATGTAACGTATCCTCAAATTTTGTATTCTACCTTGTGTGTGTATGTCTGTCTGTGCTGTTCTTGTTGAGTCAAATAAATGTTTCTTTATCTTTCTTTATCTTTAAACTTTCGAATATAAAATATTAGTGTGATTTCATATTCAGTTATAATCAGCTCATGTAGGTATTAACTTTAATTGTACTAATTACTTTCTAAAATCCCAGGCTGAATAAAAGAACCCGACTAAAAAACGAAACACTTAATCCGGTTTTGCATTGCAAAGTTGAAAGCACTCGAAACCGTTGGTTCGAAAACGCAGAGTTTTGGGGCGAAGACTCATAATACAATATTGAAGCGGGTACTTACCAGGTGTGGCGAAGTTAATATTTACTCTTTGGAGCGTGTTATTCGTTGGTGGAGTGGGCTCAGGCACGTCATATGCCAGGCGCATTGACTTATCAAAGCTTAGGAGATGAAAACCTTTTGCTGGAATAATGATTTGTAACAAAAGGTGCCCTTACACTGAGCGGAACTGCACTACAATACACACTACATACTGGCGCGGCCAGTTATTCTTTGTATGAAACCTTATGAGACTGATCGCACTACGCGTCATCAGAACTGCAGCGGCTTTTTTGGTGATTTGTTCTAATTTGACGCGCTGTGCTCCGGGCGCGCAGTTCCGCTGCCGCGTAGTGCGTTTGCACTCTTACGGTAACTGTGCACGACAGAAGATTACACGAAAATAAATAAGTTAGCCTGTATATGAAAATTGTATTAGGATTCTATAAGTAGTTAGTACCTATATTAATATGCAAACTGATATTACCCCGAGATCACTCTTGAGCGGTAGGATCGCCAATTGTTGCTTATTCTATAGATGCCTAAGTTTTCTCTTGTACATTATTTCTAAGTTAAGTGTGCAATATTTTTTTTATTATTTTTTGGAACTAAGTTCCTTATTGCAAGTTGTGAAAGGGGGCTGGACGGAAAAAAATCTCACGAAAAGTTGTAACGATACTTTTAGCTATAGTAAGCTATTGTAAGCCGTGCGGCGTGCGCATGTTTCTCTGCCTGTCTCTCTCTCTCTCTTATAGAAAGGAACTTTGTTCCATCCGGGTGTCCCTTGACACCTCTCAACTTTTTTTCTGTCTATTTATTCCAGATCTAGAACGTTTTAGAAAATTTCATTTCGATCCGTTCAGTCGTCGTGAAGTGGTAACAAACATCAATCTCAACCGCCTATAATGGTCCACTGCTGGGCGTGCGTGCTAGGGATCGCAGTTCGGTGGTAGATCTATTCTGTAAAAGGCACTGCTGTCCGCCCCTCGGTGTATGTTATTTAGTCTCCTCTTACGACACCCACGGGAAGAGTTGGTATGGTGCAAGTTCTAAACCGGCACCACACGCACGGTTCAACAAACATCAACAACATCTAAGCATTTCTCTTCTCATTTATAATATTGAGTAGGTTTCCTACAAAATGCATACAAACGTATAATCTTTCCTGTACAGGAAGTCTATAATATCTAAACTCAAAAGCATACCCCAAAACCGTTCAGTGAGCGAGCGAGATCATAACCAAACGTATACATTTTTAGATTCGATTTTGGGTATAAATGAGGGTTGAGTTAGATCTGATAAAGTTAAATTGGTTTAACCCTTACACATGATTTATGAGGAAAATCAGGAGATACCCACACGTAGCGAACGGGTTTGTAAAGAAGTAGAGTAAATTGATCAATTATTGGACTAACACAAGTCGGCAGGACGTTCAATTACACAGTTTAACATATTGTAAGATAATTAAGCAAATAATTATGGCTGGCTTTCGGTTGGTTTTTCATCCGCTTGTTATTTTTGACAATAGTTTAAATATATTGTTGACTAGAGCCGGGTAGACAATTTGTTAGCAAATGACAAATTGTTGGCAAACACACGATGGAGGACAAGATAACAAGAGGATGAAAAACTAGCTGTTTATTGTCCGCTTACAATTTGATATAATTTAGTAAACAATTAAAACTAGTATTTACACATATCTATTTCCTAAAAATATAAACTGCCACTAAAAGGCAGAGTGCCCAAAATGCTGGCAGCAATGACACACGTTGGTGAGAGCATTCATTATCACAAAACTAAGCGAATAATAAATATCATCGTCATAGTAATATTAAAAGAGTTGATATAAAATAAAATAACCGATTGATATGGATCAGTTGAGCTACCTGTAGATTGTTTGCAACAGTGTGCCATTAGCTCAATATTGTTTCAATTGTAAATATTTGTTTTAATTGAATTCTATTGTTTGATTGTAATTTTCTTTCATCATAAAGATATGCCTTATATAAAATAAAGTCTGAGTAATATCGTGGTACAATAGAACCGCAGTATTCATGAAATATGACATCACTTCTCTTGAATATCTGAAGTTAAGATTCCATGCATAAATCCGGCAAAGTAGGATTTATATGCTTTGATATTGCACTGTCACTGGCAGATTCCAGCCAACCGAGTGAATTATAAGACGAGTACAGTTTTTAACCGATTTCGAATAAAGGTGGAGTTTTATAGGCATTCGATATTCGGCTCTATGTAAGGTTTTTTATTTATGGTTAATGATTTCTCCGCCAATTGTGAAAAATCGATGAAAAAAAACGATAATTTTTATGTCTCGACTCGACTATGAACATTAAATATCAACTTTTATTGCATAAAAATTTAATTCCCAATTGCAAAACAAAGACAAGATACGTCAAGTGCGAGTGTAACTCGCGCGCCAAACATGTACTCTAGAGGTTTTAGCAATCTCATACCAGAACCTACCGTTAAGAGACTTTGCTAACTCTAATGAATAGTACTACATTTCAGATGAATCGCTCTGCAAATTTCGAAAATAGGGGGGAAACGATTTTTTTTACACATTTCAAAATAATATGAAACCAACAATAACTTCAAAAACTTTTTTGATTGAATATAAAATCTGATGATACCTTTCATTTACTCTACTGGACCTATAGGTAGTATAGGTTTCCTAAAATTTCGATATCAGAATTTGTACTGAAATTGTACATTATTTTTTCACTAATGACATGTTTTAATACTTAATATTTAAAGATAATTATAGTCGTACGTACAGTATGCATAAAATTTATTAGTTGCGGTGTTGAGTGAGATATTAAAGAGGGAAAAGGACAGACACATAAACAATTTATTAAAACAAAAATTACAAACCCCGACAACAACGACATTATAATATGTGTATATACATATATGTATTTCTCACTTAACCCTTGAATATTTTTTAGCTGTTTTATGATACTATATAACCTAATGCATTTACAAACTCCAACTACCAACGTATCAAAAAAAATAACGAGCTCATTTTGTGCTCGTTAATAAAAGTTTTTATGCCGTTTGTAAAACACCCTGAACAATGTGTAATTACGACCAAATTACCTTAGGGGAGAACAAGACTGCTTTATAAGCAAGGTACGTAATGTAGTTTGTATAACAAATTATATACACACATGTCATGTATAATATTTCTGACGATTCGAGCCCTATTTTCCAGCAGTTGTTATGAGATTACTTTTTGCCCGTGGCTTCGTTCACGTGGTATCTTTTGTACCTTTAGTATGTAGACAGTGGAAATAATGTAGGTGTTTAGTCGTGAAAAAGTTATAAATAATATTATAAGTATTCAAGCTGAAAGAGCTATTTTCATACTACTATGATTGGAAGTATGGATTGAATTTACATTTGTGTTTTTCTCCGTGCCGGTGAGCTTTGTTTTGAAGTCATGTTTGCCTAAACAAAACACATCATTATGGGGATAATAAAAGGGACGTAACTATACAAAATGGCCGTAAACCAACGGTAAAGTTGTAATTTTGTTTACGCACAACAAGTTGTTATTTGAGCAATGTAACTTGTGCCTTCATTATATCATAACAAAGTATACAATCATAACCACAATTAGATCTAAGAGTATCGTTTACACGGATCACATCGTCGCATTGACCTATTTGTGATAGCAGGTAAAAGGTGTTATAGTTTGTGAAGAGGTCGAATATTGCTTTTATTTGTATTGAGCTCTTAGAAAATTCAGACAAACAAAAATGAAGTTTGGCTCTTATGGAAATTACACTGCTACTTTCGTAATTCAACATGAGCTGATCATCTTTTTTTCAATCAACTATACAAACAAAATAATGAAGGATGACGAAAAAAATGATTTTCAAGATTCAAGACAAGAGTGTATTTTCCTATAGGGCGATGTGGTCGCTGAGCGACAAAGTCCCTAAGTCATTGTTATCAATAAAAAAAAAAGACAAGAGTGAATAGGTATCGTCTTGACCTTCGTAATACGCGACCACATCGCCACTTTCCATCAGATGAGATTGTGGTCAAACGAAGGGCACTAAGATTATGAAAAATAAAAATAAATTGCCTTTTTTGTTCGTTTGCTATAAACTGTAAACATTTACCTGTATTAAATCATCCTGTATAAAGTTATTTAATCTCTCGCAGGTATTTCTTACGCTCAATTCAGAAGCTAATAGGGCTTAATCTGACTACACTTCAGTCTCAATATAGACGTTCGACGCCTGAGAAGTCGTTTGAAATTTAAAGCTTAAAAGCTCTACTATTGTACTCTGAGATAGAGCAATGTCAGCCCGAGAGTATCCTAAAGTGTGGAGTCGCTTTGAAAGAATCGTTGAAGATGGAAGAACGCTGAAGTTCGAGATCGAAGATATACCACCCACGATGTGGAGCATCGCTGTTGAATTTATGCTTGGAAACTATATCAGGGAAGATGTGTGGTGGGTGCATGCTGGTAAGTCTAGTTTTATATAAAAGTCCACTTAATCATCTTTGAATTTATAAAAACTTATATTTAAAAGAAAACGATGGATATGTAAAGTAGCATTTTTATGCAGCTTATTAGCAAATGTTCACAAAGTTATGTAATTTTTGTAAGAATAGTCAAGCTGTTTGCCAATTTCGCTGAAATTTCTACGTAACGAGCGCTCGACATTTTATTAAAAGCATTCAACTTTTTGCAATTACTAATACCGAAATCCCCGTCTTACATCAAGCCTCAAGCAAAAAATACGTAGGTCATTAGTCCCAGGGGAGCCCAATTATGTCGGGTCTGGGGAAAAACCTCTAATGTGATGTCATTAAACACCCTTTCAGTAAGGGCCCTATCTCTACTCCAATCTTGAATTTTAACTTTTTACTTCAAAAATCCGGAACAGATTTTCGAGCTAATTAATTTGAGAATACGGAATTAATTTCCTGATTGTAACCCGAATTATCACCTCATTGGATTGTTAGAACAGATAAATTTGTGGAAATATGGGAAATAGACGGTAATAAACCCAGATTTCGATGCCTAATTTTATTTGTATTTTACGTCTTTTTAGGGACAGCCGAAGATCTAGATGCAGTTCAAGAATACCGTATCCTATTGTCTTCGATAATCAGTCAAAAAATGAGTATTGCCTGTTTTCTTACCGAGGATGACGGCACAGGACGGACACTCGTCGCAGTCAATATGTGCCTTCCACAGGAGAAGGGTCGCTTCGTCAATCACACCCCGGTAAAACGATTGTCCAACCACCGTATCTTTTTTTAACCTTAGGCATCCCAACCGACCTTAAAAATATTTTCCTCCGTCACAAAAATTACTGCTGTCCCTTTATTACAAAACTTTTAGCCAGAAAGCTTAGCGTGATCTCTTTACTCGAGGATTAATCCCGACGCCACCGTCATTACTAGCCTCGGGATCCATTTCCATTTATTTCCGCTTTTTTCGTATTTCAGACGACCTAGTTTGCAAGCATCAACCCATCACATTATTCACTTTGGCAAAACTAATAGAAATCCAAGAATATCAATCATTTTCAAGGAAAGACCTTTTGTTTTTTAGGGTGAAATTGTCACTCAAGTCCTTGGGATCCTCTTTCGTTGGCTGTTTTCCTTTTTACCTTCTTAAACAGCATTGTTTGTAGACATTCAGTGTTCATCCTGAGATTAACTCTGAATGACGTTGCATTTTTGACATTTTATATACAACATTTGCCTAAAAGTTAACTTTAAAAGCTTCCATATTTCATTTTATTTTATTTTATTGTGATAAGTTTACAAAGCAGTTTACAATCAAATTTATACATTAGGTAATAGAGTTACAGTAGTGAATATAATATAATATTTCACTAAAACTGTCGCTAAAATTATACCTACGGTAGCTAAGCCTTAGCCGATAAACTCTCTAACCTCAAACCACGCCATACATTAATACTATATCGCCTTCCAGCCGAAAACTAAAGCGGGTTTATTATCTCTACGCATGTTTGCTGAGACCATGAAAGTGACGGCAATTTATGACAAGTACGATGTGAACGCATACCTTATGGGGGCGGGCCTCTCCGTGGCGCCCGAATACCGACGCCTGGGGATCGCCGTGGAGTTACTTAGTGCCAGGCGAGTAAATTTCACTCATATTTTGCAAGAAATAAAAGATCAAGACCACTTTTCATCATCAATTTTTTTTTATGTTTTTGATCATTGAGGGGTCATACCGACTTATTTGAAGCGATGATGATGATGATTCTTTGTTTGGCAATATGAGTCAGGTTGTACTCTTTTCTGCCAGTGTCAAGTAATGAAAATAATAGTAAAATATGAGATCAAATATTAATTATTTATTGAAGAATGTTGTTATTTTCACCAGAGCCTAGTTCGTTATTTAGCAGGGTACGCCACGTGCAGGTTAGGTTGGCTTGGGAGACAGGATCTTGGAGTCTCCCTGCGAGCTCGGCTAGTTTCAATGTCGCTAGGCCGAAATGACACGCAGAAATAAAAGAACGACATAACCTTTCACAATTTCAAAAAGTGTTTGATATTGATTGATCGTACTATGAATTCAAACATGAAACGACTTTTCGGTGAGATCTCAGCCTCGTACTCTACGTTGAAGTTGTTTTATTGTAGTTTATTGTTAGGTCCGTCCATATTTGACTAATCTAAATTGTTTCAAATTCCAGGAAGGCTCTCGCCAAAGAGTTGGGTTTCAAAGTAACAGGTGGTGTATTCACGAGTGTGAAAGGGCAGAAGTCGGCCGAAAAGGCCGGGATGGAATGTTTGTATCAGATATCCTACAAGAAGTTTGGAAAGCAATGTAGTATCAAATTCAATACTGACACAGAGGACCTAAAGATTTTTGGCGTAAAGGTTGAGTAATTTTTATGTGGGTGTAGTGGTCGCCCAAAGTTTTGTATTATTTGTGTATAACTTCATAATAACTTAATTAAGAAAATATTGCAAAATGTAATACTTTTACTACGACGTATCTAAAAGTGATACGTACACATGTCATAATATATGAGGTACAAATAAACAAATACATTTTACGACGACGAGACGGGACGACCTCTGTGGCGCGGTGGGCGAAGGTGTGCCTGCGACGCCGGAGGTTGTGGGTTCGATTCCCGCCTCGGGACAACTGTGTGTACGATCTGCAGACATTTGTTCAGGGTGTTCGGGTCGCTTTCTATGTATAATAAGAAATATAATATATCTATGTATGTATTGTATTGTATTATTTATATCAGCTTGGGGCTAGATAATGCTATGTGAATTGTCCAGCATTATTTATTTTATTTAGATTTTTTTAATTTAAGGCAGTTTATCGCAGTCTTTTATAAAATAAACCAGAGCAAAGACAAAGAATTACAATCAAGGCATATTCTATGAACTTTTAAAAGAATCATCAGAGTATGAATTTTTACTCCAAAACAAAGAAAAGACAATGAATAAATGCTCAAAAAGAAGACCAGGTAGCCGAGATAAATTGTCTGAAGTTTGACCTGAATAAAGTAACTACACGAGTTTTCGCACGAGTTAGGTCTGGAGTGGCTTTTACGTTTACGATTGTGGCCAAAGTACCGAGCTTGATAGATGGTCTCATTTCTGCGTTTATGAACGTCTGAAGATATGTTAGTATTAATGATAATGTTGGTATATAAATATTTATGAAACTTTATCCCTGTTTTTTTTTAATCATAAATGTTTAATAGGGATTCGAAGTGTTTTTTTACATTATCTATCAATCCTGGGTCAAACAACAGCAATGTCATTTTTGTTTAGTTTATTTTTCAAAAAACAGTGTATTTACGTAACTCATGTTCACTCCTTTATGCAAAAGTTTGAGTATTTAGATTTATGGATCTTATGGGTGTTGAATGATGGTGTTTGGATGATGAACGGTTCACGTTGAAGTGGTTTGGCCTTAGCATCAGCCAAAACACTAATAAACACGAAAGAAAAAGAAATTACAGCAATAATTGTTTCATCTGTGAATATCACAAACAGACTCCAGTAACCGATGTTAGGGCCATGCTCCACACCAAAATTTTCAAACACCTTTGCGTAAATTAAGTTCTAGATATGAAATAACGTTTATAGGCTACTTATAATTTTATCAAAAATCATGCGAAGCTCCGGGAAGAAGCTAGTGATCTATAAAATACTGTCATTTTTGTTACATTTCGTTTAAAAACTGTGTTCTGACGTACAAGTTCAGTCTGAACCTAAGTTACATCAGAACACAAGGGACCTTCAGACAATATTGATTGTAGCATTCTTAGGCCGGCTCTAGTCAACTCATCCTATCCTATCCAGGTCAAGGCATCGGTAATGTCCCAATTTAGAAAGCAGGCTTTATTTTCCTCTTGTGTAATTTAATGTCTAGTTCAAATCGAGTTACGGGGACAATGTTTCAATCGAGTAAGCTTTTGGATGATTTGATAAACGGTTTATAGACGAATACAAAAGAGGAATTCTGGATTCTGATTAACTGTATTTTGATGAGTGATAATATAAGGCTTGAGTTATTTACGTACAAGTTAGGATCATTTTGAAGGTACCATTACCAATAAAATTGTAATTTGTTCTAAGTTGTTTGTACTTCATTATTTTATATTACTTTTTTTCCATGTCTATTGAAACTGTTAGATATCTTCACATTTTCTAAGTGTTTTTAGGGTCTAAGATTTCTTAGTTCCTAAAAACACTTAGAAAATGTGAAGATATCTAACAATTTAAAAATGTATTTGAATTTAATATGAGTTTTGCGAAATGACTTTGAATCTTCTTAAGTTAGTTAAGTGATGATTATCCAAAACTTGCTAAAAACAAAGGTACTCTCATATTATGTTAGATGAGATTACCAACCTCAAATTACCAAGTCCAAACATTTTAATTTTGGAAAGTCCCCATAGCTAATTTAAGTAAGTTCAAGCCCCCCGGGGTTGGCCCTTGTTGTTTTGTGGCGAATATGCCGTCGCTTCACTGCCTTTTGTTCGGTAACCTTCGCTAATCTTTGTGGGGAAGCGGAATAAATAGATTATAAAGGAACAGTTTTTGTATCCGATATACGACACGTTTTGTTACTCACTACGGTTATAATAAGAGTGTGGCGTTATTTCACTAGATAGTTAAATAAACGGTTTATGGAATACCGTCGAAATAACGTGAAGCCGCGGTTCAATAACTATCTATTTTTTAACGATCGCAACGACGACACAACGAAGTCAATAACTCTATAAGACTTAACGATCGCGACATCTGGGTGAATAGTGAATACGCAAGTTGCGTTATATCATATTTTATTCGTTGTTGATTAGTTTAGATTTTAAGACTCATAAGAAGTTATGAAGAAAAAGTAATTCTTGAAAAGGGGGGAGGTACATATGGGTTATTGCTGCAAGTGGTTAAGCTGATCCTCCTGATTTCTTACAGACCCAACAAAGGGGTTCTGTCTCAAGTGGTTCGCAAATCCCTTAGAGCCAAGTTGCAAAGCTTCTCCACTGATTACTTAGACACCTCCCACAATTATGGGTCTATCTCCCTTGGATATGGAGATATGGCGTGAGATGCTTATATTCTTGCTTATCTATATATTTTACGGGGGGGCTATACACTATAAATAAACTCGTTTCTTTGCTGTTTTTAACGTTACCTTAACGTCAACAATCACGCTTAGCTACATCGGTTGTGAAATTCTCAACGTCTTCGTGGTTAACGTTAAATTTTAATGATAGATAGTTATTTTAACGTTTATCGCTGCCCATTAGACGATTTTGTGAAGTGAATGGAAATTCTGTTACGACCAAAGATCCTAGGATCCTACGTTCTTACGACACACTCCGAGGTTATAATCTCATGATTCAATAATGGGTGTATAAGAAAAATAATTTCTGAATAGGTATGTCATTGGAAATGAATGACTGACTTTTTTTGGATACTTCCACGGGTACTCAAATATCAAGAAAATGGATGTTACTTAAAAGTATTTTTTTAATTAGACATAGGTACGTTTTCTTTTATTGGATACGAATGATATACGAAATGAAAAGACCCTAAAAGTAAAGTAACTTTTTAACATGGAAAATTACAATTAATAGTAACAAATAAGTATTACACAAAAGAAAGAGTTTAGCACAGCAGTCAGAAAATATAGAGATAGTTCAAATGGTCAAAATCAAAACCAAGGCTCTGGCTGCATTCTCCCGCTGCGGCAATGTATAATAAACTTAATAAGTAATGCCACGATCATTATGCGTAACCATTGATGGACAAAAATAAACCTTCGGGCATTCGTCCTAAAAACCAATTTAATAAAGGTACCCCACCCAATAACACTAGAAACAACAGAGCAATTTCACAGTTGTTGTTCCAAGCCAAAATGTCTTTTCCAATCTGTGTCGTGTCATCTGCTTAAAGCCCCGATCTAGGGGCAAGATTTTGACTCAAGAAAGATAGGAGAGGATATTCTTTGTCCATGTTAGTAGAAGATTGAAATGATTATCGCGATAATATTGTTGATGGTCTTAAAAAGTCGGATCCTTCCTAGAATTGGAGGCATAACCCCATTTGCTGCAGCAGTGGTGTGATAAATTTCCATAATGGTATGGTGGTTATAAGGATAGACGAATATAATAACAAAGGAAGTGTGTAGGTATAGGTACAAATATAATATTATTTATGTGTATAGTGAAATAGTACTAGTGATCACCTAATTTCCTAGTTTTACTTATGTAATTTTAGTTTTTTTGACGTATCCAAGAATGGAATGGGGTATCCATGAATAGGTCTAAAGGAAATTAACACTTTGGTTTTTGATGTTTGATTATATATGTGGTATAGGTAACAAGTATATAATATATTTACAAAGTGGGATGACGATTTGCGAAAGACTGCTGGCAGATGCTGAATACGGCAAGCTGAAGACAGGGCGCTATGGCGCTCTTTAGGGGAGGCCTATGTCCAGTAGTGGACTAGCATAGGCTGGTGATAATGATAGGTATAATATAGTGTAATAAAGGATGTATATGTAAAAGTTCAAGCAATGAAAGTAATTTTGTGTCTCTTATAGTTGTTGTCTCTTGTTCCGCTAACATTATTTGGGCCATAGACATAGAATTTTTCACGCTTGGGCATAGGTGCATCCACAGATTTATAAGTGCGTCTTTTGCGAGACGTTAGAAATAGACGCGTCCCACGTATCACGTTGGGAATAAATCCTTAAAAACCGTGACAAACTATGCTGACATCATGCTATCTATGATTTCAAATCAAAACACTGTCAGAAGAATATGAAAATAGTTGTAACTGAAACAATTCCAGTTTATTTCAGTTCATTTTCAGGTACAAAACTTTTCAGGACGTGAAAACAACACGAATCAGTGTGTAAAACTAGGGCCATCGAAAACCTCTGACGCGCAATAGAAAACAACTTCGGTGATATCCATAAAAGTGGCACTTGGAGCCGTGTATTGGCCGAATGGAAACGAGATCGAGTGCCCAGACTGTGATGCTGATTTTGTCACAGAGAATTGAGAGTTCTAGTAACAGGAATTTTGATAAAAATGGTATATAGTATAGGCTTAGAAGTAGTGAAAAAATTCTATGTCTATGGTATATTGGTAGACCTGCTTTCGAGCAAAAGCCAGTTGTCAAAAACAAGGGAATGATATTAACCTCAAAATGTAAAGCAGTAGGTTCAACTTTAATAATAATGTACAAAAAATATAAAAAATACCTCTCATCTTCTGGCAGCTTGATGTATAGAGGCAGCAGCGTGATATTGCGCAGATAGAGTGGCGAGTCGGCCGCCAGGTAGGTCTGCGAGATGTCTGCGAGGGAGCGGTTGAACGCGCGCACGGCGTCGGCGGCCGAGGCAGGCGCGGCGATGCCCACGTAGAAGGCGGCTCTCGCGTCCGCCTGCAGCACGCGCAACTCCCGCGCCGCCGCCGCTGTGAGGAGCCACGCGGTTAGAAGCGCGTACGCCGCGCGCATCACGCCCGCCCTCACCGCCGCGCGCGCACCGCCCGCCCCCCGCACCGCGCCGCCATGCCACGCGCTGCCCCAACACCATCCACTCTACCACGATCCACCACCCAACTCACATCTCTATCACTCTATCTCCAACATAAATTAAGCGTCCGAACTTCTCTAGTCCCACAGCGGCATGTATCACTTAGTGAGCTGAATTTATCTGCGTATCTGAAACAAACAAAAAATTATGTTAAACAAGGTTCGTTTACGGCTCATAAATATTCATTCGGGACAATGACGTAAAAAACGTCGGCAGCGTGTGCCGGGATATACCGATTAATCTTATTTACCCAGAAAGATGCGTTAATTAATTTACGTTCATCCTTATCGCTGGCTTTCTCGACGCTCCCCTATGTCGGCCTCAATTTAGCTGGAGCCCAACAAGCCTGCGAGCACTTGTCACGACATAACCTATTTATTTCCTCGAAAAAGCGTTGAAATAGCGTAGTTCATTAATAATATATGTGCTTAAGTGTAGCTATCTTAATACTTGAGACTAACAGGTTGAGCGGTGGAGTCGACCTTTGGACGAAAAGTAATGGAATTGACGCTATACTTTTGCGCCCATAAAAAGGCAAAAATCAGCAAAAGCAATATAAAGACTCCCATGCATAAATACCTACCTGCTACGAAACTAAATAGGCTTCTATGTTAGCCTTTAAAAGTGTCTCTAGCCATATTATGATTTTTTTAGTATATATTTTCGAATCGACAGCTATACTTTCAAATGTCCGGATACCCGCCATTTAATAATTTAAAAAAAAAGAAGATATTAATAGACGAACTGTTAGGCACTGCAAGCAGAAACAGATACATACAGATTCTTTATACATTTAATGAACGCTTGTCATATAAGTACAAAATAATTCATTAGCAGTCTTTATCCATGTTTACCATTTATCGCCGTCCCGTCTCGGTATGTTTTTCAAAATTCATAAGACCGTAGCTTAAAAAATATTTGAATAAAATTAATATTCTAGTGGGATAGGAATGTGTTTATTTACAACGAACGAACCGTCCTCACACGTGACATCTCTAATTGAAACTGATTTTAGCATTTCTCGTCGGTTATAATTTTGCGACATTGCTGATTTATCCCACAAAGGGATAATATAATAAAATAGGCAATTTAAATTATTAACTTAAAATCTTGATTCATTAAAAGTTGTGAAAGTTTTTAAAGAAATTAACTGGATTAACAAGGATGAATAAAGTTTGATAATTTATTTTACTAGGAACAATCAACTGCAAAGTCGCAATTTTATTAAGTTCAATAAATGTTAATTTTAACTAATTAGTACAAACAGAACATAAAAGCGTATTGTTACAAGCCCAAGAGTACCCAGGTTAGGAGGAACCCAAAATAATCCAAAGGTAATTTTCTATTCAAAGTTCAAACCCATATCCTGAGGGCTGTTGGCTAGAACAAATGTTAATTTGTAGCTATAATAATTTCAAAGAATGAAATGAATATCCAATGTAGCATATTAGGTACTTTGATTAAGTAACATTGGCCTATGGAAAGCAATTTCCAACTTTGATGAAACTCCTCGAGGCATAAAAGATTTTCGGGGAGGTTAGGTTAGCTTCATATGGGAGAATATGCTTTATCTCAATACTCCATCTATTGACATAAAGCATATTTTCCCGTGTAAAGACTTTTAACTCAAATAGTTATTTATACAGGATGTTTGGTGGAACGATGTAAGGATTGAAGGAGCCGATCAAGGGTACCCATGTGATGATTTTATACGACATATGCTATTATGAAAAGTGTCATGTTTTTTTTCTCTTCTTTTTTTAATGACACGTAGAGTTTACATCTCTTCATGAGAAAGATATTTTTTGTTTATGATTTTCTGCTCAATGATTGGTTTAGCTTATTGTGATGAAATACTGTATTGTTGTGACTAATTAAAGTGATTATTGCACTATCTGGTATTTTACTATTCTTTAAACGAAAAAAAAAAAACACTTACGAAAGAAAAAATAAACAACTTTTGATAATAACTTAAAAACCATGACACTTTTCATAATAGCATAATATGCTATGTGGTTTAAAATGATCACATGGGTACCCTTGATCGGCTCCTTCAATCTCTTAATCGTTCCACCAAATACCCTGTATAATCATACATTTTTCTTATATTGGTTTATGTTGGTTGTGGGAACTTACGGTATATTAAGCACTGTTTTATTTCGTCCCGTACAGATTAGTCTATAACCCAGTTAAAATAATAACAAGCTTTTGCCTTGAACTTGGCAGTAATTTTAAGTGACATTGTAATATAACAAGTTAGGAACTGAAATTGTCAGCTAATTAGTTATGATGACGTACAAAACAACGTTACCGCTGACGATGGAGCAAAGTTAGTTAGCAACGTTCAATGTAGCTTTTATACTGGAGTACACATAGTAGCTAGATACCCAATACATTGCGTGTAGCTTCAATTTAGTTATAGATAGATAGGCCTTCTAAGGGTTTCGTACCCGAAGGCAGAAAACGGGACCCCATAACAAAACATCCCCTGTCTGTACGTCTGTCTATTTGTCCGTCCGTCCGTCAAAGTGCTGTCTCATGAATGGTAAAAGGCATTTTTTTTTCATTAAACCATTGCTGCCGCAGCCTGAGATAACCGGATCGGTTCAATGATGGCCGCAATTATCGGTATCATGCGGTTTCATGTAAAAATCTAAGAATCACAACCAGCCGCTAGTGTATTTAAGGCCTAAACCATCTCAGAATCACTCTATCCTTTCGCATAAACTCACTTACTAAAAGTAACTTACGTCTCGTAGGCCACTCAAGGTTTAAAGGCTCACCTCTACAGCTGGAAGCTCTAGTTAAGCCCGTTTTAGCAGCTAAATGCTCAAATGATATCTAGGTAGGTCAAACGGTATTTAGTTTTTGACGCGGCTTCGCACGCGTTGTTGGTTACTTCTATACCATGAGAACTGGTTAATGGGATAAAATGATTGAGGGTATGGTTTATATGCCTATGATTAATTCCAGACCTAAAAAAATACCTGTATATAAAATTTCACACCTATCCGTTCAGTAGTTTTGGTCTGATTTGTTTGTTTTACAAACATCCATGCAAACACCCATATCATCGAATTTATAATATAAGTGCGGTTATTAAAGCGAAAGTAACTGACTTTTTGGAACACTTCACGATTAAACGGTATAAATTATCAATAAGAAATTTGCCACGGAGATAGATTGTATCCCTGAAAAGGTCTCAAAGATACTTTTTATCCTGGAAAAAGTTCGTGAAGCCAGTAGAGAGTAAATTTTAGTTTTGATATTTAACTATAGGGATAAACAATGGTCTCCTCGACCATTGTTTATTTCAAAGAAAGCTGTTTGGTATATAATTTTTTTTTTTTTTTTTTTTTTTTTTTTTTTTTTTTTTTTAATTGCAAAAAAAATGTTTTTTCTCCGGCCCTAAGCTTCTCTTAGGGCCCTCAGTTGTCAAACAACTTTGATTACTGAACTGCCACTTTTTAAGAGATAAAAACTTTTGTGTGCCTAGTAAAGATAGGATCAATATATCAATATACCAATCCCAACATAATGATTCTGAATTTCTATAAAATAAATGAGCAGTTCGCAGGGACTTAAAACTCTTTTAGTAGGGACTTAAAAGTCTCCAGTTCATATATTTCTGCCAACTCGTAAGACCTAATGTGGTGTGAAAACGAGTGTTACATTAAAGTCGATAAAAGTGCAACGCGAGTGGAATGCAGAATTTCCTCTAAACGCAAAATAAATCCACCGTGAAAAGTGGTTACTCTGCGAAATGATAGTCTGATTTCGCAGGTACATCCTATACCTTAGAATTTGCACATCTTATTTGTACCTTTAGAGCTGTATCAATTTACTGAATATCTCGCGATTGCTCGTTCATAACGGTTATAATCCACAGTATACTTTCACGTTTTAGTAATTTAATTACTCGGACCGAGTTATTCCGGACTCGTCCCACTGGATTCGGCCCAAAGTGGGACGAGTCCGGAAATTGAAATTTTATGTTCCGGATTCGTCCCATTTTGAATTTCAGAAATATAGCAAAAGTACCGTCGTCCGCACACTTCTCGTGCAGTAATCCTTATTATTACCATTGTTTCCAAAGGTTTTTTTAACTATCTCACACGAAGTACCAGGAAAGTAGAAATGCATAGGAGTTTAAGGTACGCAACAATAGCAGTTTTTTTTTTCATTAAAAACTAATGTTAACCCTCCTCCCTTGTGTTAGGTTCACTCAATTACTGACACCTTTTAGTAACTAAACTCTATTATTTTAAATAATAAATAGTAAACTGTAAAAGTTTTCTTTTCCGTCCATATTTAGCGCCTTGCACCGGACACTGAGGCGAAGTTCTTCCTCTACCTGTTCTATCGCCTCTATTATAACTCTAAAGTTTGCTGGAAGAAAACTCTTATTCAGGCTTAAGTTTTCCCATTACATAACCTATAATAGAAGTTAATGCTATGTATTATTATGTACAATAAAGGATTACAGAAATATAACAGTGATCCAAATTCCAATATTTTTTTTAATAATTGCTCTTTGATAAATAAATAAATATAATAACAAATAAATAATATAACTCAAAAAAATATAACTCGTACTAGACTTAGTTTCCTCCCTATTCTGAGAGCTCGAGTGTAACGAACATTTATATTTGCAAACCTATGCGAAGTAATTGGTCAGCGTGGACCATCTTTATGATCGCAGGCGTTAACCCCACAATACCCCAGACGATGGTCGTCTGAAGAGGGATGAACAACAGAAATTTTCGCTAACGATCACGATTTATTTATTGTGTGGGTAGGCGTTGTTTTTGCTCCGGCCCTAAGGGAGCTTGCAATCAAAACATCGGCTTTGTTAGAAATATACAAAGTTCTTCTAATTTATATTTACGAGACTGTGATTCAAGTATAATCGCACTACCCGTGGATGTTAAACTGGATGTGCTAATCGTCACCATTTAAATCAAGATTTTTATTATTTTGTTAGAACCTTTCTTGGTATTTTAGAGAAAAATACCAATTTTGAGCTAGATGTGAATGAGTCTAGCATCAATGTGGTATTTTCTTTTAAAAATGCTTTATGTAATTGATATTAAAAAAATCCTAAAGAATTTCCTATATTTCCTAAACGTAAACATCTACACGTGTGACAAAAAAAAATATGAGTAAAATTTGATTAATTTATTAGGTGGTTATAAAATATTATATTTTATTGTTTACGAAAATTAAAGCACCCAATATAATAATAGTACTCGTTTTATTACAGTCTATTTATGTTCCCACTCGCTAGAACACGAAACAGTTAATTTACTCGTATTCTATGAAATACTGGAACAAAGTTGTCCTGTTCGCAACTTCATGGAACATTCTAGACACAAAGCCTTTAGATTCCAATGCTCTGAACACACGCTTCGACAAAAGCGATGTAAATAGAATGGCTCGATGACGCCCCGGCCCGCATAGCACGTCAATATATTATTCAGCCAGTTCTACTAAGGAACTATAATTTCGGTGAATATGGAGCAGGATGCGTCAAAGCTCTATGTAATCGGGTGTTCTGCATAAGTGAGCCCTGAAAGGCAGAAGTTGAAGGAGAATGTAATGTTGAAATTAATGTTGTTTAAAAGTAGCCGTGTGGTGCTGGCTTAGAATAAGCACCACCTCAACTCTTCCCGCGGGTGCCGTAAGAGGCGACTAAGGGACATACACCTGGGGGTGAGCAGCAGCGCCTCTTGCAAAATATATTTACCAACGAACTGCGATTCCCAACCCGCATGCCCAGCGCGAGGATTACGGGAGAGACAAAACATCAGGGGGAGGCTTGCGTCCTGTATAGGCTATTGAGGTTGAGGTGAGGTAATGTTGATACGAGATGGTACGAAACGGTAGACAGCATGAATGATTATACATTGGTCTCTAAATATAAGTATTACTTAAGTACCAGACTATAGTCTATATTTGTGACAAATTTCATCCTGGCGTGATTGAGAACAAACATCCATCTATCAATCCATCTAAACTTTCGCATTTATAATATTAGTGTGATTACATACCCAACGTATCTCATCATCATCAGCCTACATCAGTCCACTGCTGGACATAGGCCTCAACTAATGAGCGCCATAGTGCCCTATCTTCAGCTTGCCGCATCCAGCATCTGCCAGTAGTCTTTCGCAAATCGTCATCCCACCTGGTCGGAGGGCGTCCTACACTACGTTTGCCGAGTCGCGGTCTCCACTAAAGAACACGTTTACCCCAGCGGTTGTCGGTTCTTCTCGAGATATGGCCAGCCCACTGCCACTTCAGCTTGCTAATTCTTTGAGCTATGTCGATAACCTTGGTACCCAACGTATTTATCTGATATTAACTTTAGGAAATATACCTAACAAGAGCCAACTCGAGAAACGAAGAGAACTGTGCCAGAGCCATTTATCGTACGTCTATTCAGGACCATAACTTCACGTGTATCTTATCTTACTCTCGTTTATTCAAAAGTTAAACTAAACTTTACCAAATTATAAGTTGAGTCGAATTGAAGCCTTATCCTCAATATATTGTTCTTGCACCTCGAAGGTTCAAAGGATTTAAAATTCAAATGAGAATATGAAGCTGTAGCGCCATTATTGTGAGTCCAGGCTACAAACTTACTTTGTTTTGAAACGAGCTCAATCTTTTGGTGTTTGATGGCTGTTCGTCCACGTTCTACAATAGGATACCTTCTATTAGATTCAATTCGATTTATTTTCAAAAATCTTTTAGCGTTTTGTTTAGAAAAATATAATACAAATTCATACATGTTTACCTAATGGTGGGTGCTAGAGACACATAATATATTTTTTTTACCTACCAACGACCAAAAGGTGGTGATTTCTTCCGTCCACGTTTTGTACGGACGCGACATCTGTGGGCTCTAGATGGTCATTTTGGGTTTTTATAATATTGTACTCCGTGAGTCTATGATTTATTATCTATGGTTGAAAAACTTGTCTTGTCATAATTGCTCCGCTCCGAATAAATCAAGTTGTAAAAAATATACTGCGTTTCTCTGGAAAAAGGCTGCCTCGTAATCTACAGCGGGTGTAAGGTGGAAGCTCAGTTGCTTATTGCATTATTGACGACCGATGCGGCGCGGGTTCGATTCCCGCCTCGGAACAAATGTGTGTACGATCTGCAGACATTTGTTCAGGGTGTTCTGGTCGTATACTAATCCCACTAATCTTATAAATGCTAATGTTTAGATGGATGGATGTTTGTTCCTCAGTCACACCAAAACGGCTGAACGGTTCTAAATGAAATTAGGCACAGAGATCGATTATAGTCTGGAATAGAAAATAAGCTACATATTATCCCGGAATTCCCACGGAAACGGGAACTAAGCGGGTGAAACCGCGAGGCACTGCTAGCATGTACATATAGAAAGTAGAGTTAGCACAATGATAAAATAAGTGGTGAACAATTCACACAGCATTATCTAGCCTCAAGCTAAGCAGAGCTTGTGTTATGGGTACTAGATAATTGATATACAATACAATTACATACATAGATATTTTTTATTATACATAGAAAACGACTAGAACACCCGGAACAAATATTTGCAAATCCTACAAATATTTGTCCCAAGGCGGGGGTCGTAGATTCTGTCCCAGCTATAACTATATATTTTTAAACATACCTATAACTATATATTTAACATACCTATATATTTTTCTTTCAACGGCTAATACATAACACTTAATATATTGTAACTGAGTGAGCTTATTTACTTTTTATTTTTTTTATGTAATATTTTATAATCACAGGGTTCTGTGATTGTTCTTGTTCTGGTCTAGGCAGAATAACAGCGCCTTCTGTTCATAACAGTTGGCATTATGCTGAGCCTGGGCCCATTTGCTACTGCAGCACACACTGATAACCTAATTACACCTTTTTTCTATTAAATTTTCTACATTTTTATTTAACTAGTTTTTCCACTCGCAATATTGTTCTTTATTTTTTATGAATGTGTTTAATTTTTGTAAATTTATTGTGTGTAATTGTAGTGGCAAATAAATGATATGTCTATGTCTATGTCTAACTAAAGTTACGTTAGGTTACTTATCTTTTGCTTCGTAACAAATTGTTTTGATAAAAGTTATATTTTAAGTCTTAGCAAGCACCTACAGACATACTATTTACTGGTATGTTTGTATGTACCCACAATAAGGAAAGTTTAAGTAAAACACGGAAAGTTCGCGGCATGCCGTCAATTTACGAGGCCTATCTCCTTTCGTGTCGTTCCATTAGGGATCTTCTCTAATGGCCTGTGTAAATTCGTACGGTACCTTCACGCAGGTCTATACACGAATTTATTGGCTGTTTATTTCAATACAATTAGTTGGAGGTAGTACTTAACCCAAGAAAATAAATCAATAGAAAATAGTTAAAGGTGGCCTGGAAGAAAAAAAAAAAGAAATGCTGGACAATTCACACAGCATTACCTAGCCCCAACCTAAGCAGAGCTTGTGTTATGGGCACTTCTATGGGCACTACGGGTTATCACACAATACATAGATAGATATTTTTCATTATATATAGAAAACGACCAGAACACCCTGAACAAATGTCTGCAGATTGTACACACATTTGTTCCGAGGCGGGAATCAAACCCGCAACCTCCTGCGTCGCAGGCAGACCTTCGCCCACCGCGCCACAGAGGTCGTCAGAAATCGCTTCTAAGCGATAAGGCCGCCCATTTTACTTTTATGTTTAATGTCTATGTCTGTTTCTTGTTTTTTGTGGTGTACTATAACGAGGTTTGTATTGTAGTAATGCTAAGACAATTCACACATCAGCCCCAAGCTAAGCGAGTTTGTGCTATGGGCTAAGATGACTGATATACATAGATAGGTATTTTTTTACTATACATAGAAAACTACCAGAACACTTGAAAAATATCGCAGAGTGAGGTGTTTGTGAGAGTACTATGTCTGTTTTTTTTGTGTGCGTGTGTGGTCTGTGTCTAGTACAATGGTATCGTCGCGGAATTGCCAGCGTAGATGTATTTTGGTATTCCACCTTAGATAATCTACATATCGAGAGACGCGCGTCAAAAGTAACGAGGTTGAAACCAATCTAGAACCATTAGGTATATCAATCTCTCTGTGCAAATAGCCTTACACTCTACATCTGGAGTTTATTTCATCAAAGGATTTTACTTGGCGATTCTGCGGTTCATTGTCGAAATGAAATTAGGCCCCCGAAATGTATTTATACAGTGGCTTCGCGTTCATTTGGTCAGCCTACGAAATAAAAACCGTACAAAAAACATACGAGATGCAAATCCTCCATTAAAATGTTTCGCAACAGTTTATCTTTTGTAGATTAGGCGACTTGTGGAACGAGATAATTTGATATGGAAATAAAATGGGGACAAGCTCCAGTGGTTATGGTAATCTGACGGTGGATTATGCCCGATTATTCCGACCAACTAAATATTTAATGTACGCACCGTAAACTGGCACCTGTCATGTAGGGTTTTACCACAGAATATATATTCGTACTCGCATAGGAGTTAACCTTTTATTTTCTTTCCGTTATTGCTTAGATACTCTTTGGTTATAAATAAATAAACATTAAAATAAATATTTCTGGACAATTCACACAGCATTATCTAGCTCCAAGCTAAGCAGAGCTTGTGTTATGGGTACTAGATAATGGATATACATAATATAATACAGTACTCATATAGATATTTTTATTATACATAGAAAACGACCAGAACACCGTGAACAAATGCCTGCAGATCGTACAAACATTTTTCCCGAGGCGGGAATCGAACCCGCAACTTCCTGCGTCACAGGCAGACCTTCGCCTACCGCGCCACAGAGGTCGTTCGGTCCGGTCGTACGGTCGTATAAATATTTACCTAGTAAAACTACACAATAAATTAGTAATATATAAAGATAAAACCAACGAATCAAAACTCGACAGGTCTAAGTCTTTCAGGAGTTCCGCCTTCTATATCCGTTATCGGACCAGGTCGATAGTACCAAATCATTGTCAACAAAGTTAACATAAGTATGCCAAATTTCATCGTAATCGGTTGAGGATAACTGGTTTAAAATTCAGTTGCAAGATTTGTCCCACACTAACTAACAAGGCAAGTAGTGTAAAGGTTGATTCACACATATCAGTGAAGCCACAGTTCCCACTTGTCAGTGTCAGTGACGACACAGTGCTCGGATGCGTTCATAGGGAATGTATGAACGAGTATTTCGTACTGACTATTGACTTATATTTATTTAAAGCTTTTTAGCTAAAGATTTTGTAAATAACGTTACAATTCTGAGTACGTCATCAACTCTACCTAACCAAATATTTTTATTAAACCAAATTCAATTTGGACACCGAAAAGAGACGCGGGTTCGCATAATTTTTTATCCCTCACCAGGATTCAGGACTTTTAAAATTTTAATAAAAGCAACACGAAGTCGCTTGGAATCACAGAAAATATAAAATCACCCTGTAGATGTATCGTGGAAACAGTAGCTCCACTTTTAAATGCACATTTGCAATGACATTTACACTGTACGATGCTTTGACAAGGTTAAATTGTCCGAGGTATAATAAGGCGTAATTAAGGAGTTTTTTTTACAAATTAAGTTTTGTGTATAAGTCTTATTGAGTAATAAGGCTTAAACACTGTGTATATAAAAAAATATTTAATTTTAGGTAAAAGTAGACAGAAAAGTTTGTTGCTATACAAAAATGTTATACTTAGACTCTGACTTGTGCCACAGATTAAGTAATGTTACCTTGTATCTGAATTCCATTAGGGTTTAGGCTTAGACAATTTAACCCAGGTTTAGGATATATTTTTTTAATCTACTATCTATGACAACTTGATAAGTAAAGAAAAATAAAAACCACTATTTATTAAATTATTTTGGAAAATCATGAAAAATTAAACTGCACTCTTTTCGGGCGATAAAAACACGTCCTTTTTCTTTAACGTCACCGTTCAATTTGTCAACTCAAAGTGCTTCTGTTCCTTCATTCATAAAAAAATTAGAAACAAATAAATGATAATAACCATCATGTTCCTTGTGTGTAATACAGAAAAAAAATCTCTATCTTTCTTTCAAAAAAGATATCCTGCTGAAAGCTTCATGACAATAAGGAGAACGGTGACGTTACGTTTAGAAATTTTGATCAAAACTTAATATATCTACTTTTCATAGGTAAAATATCAGAAGTAAAACATGAAATAATTTAAAAATAAATGTGCAGATAATATTTCTATATCAAAAAAATCAAAAATCAAAATCAAAAATTCTTTATTTCCATAAATACAAAAATGTATACTTAGAAAAAGTCAAATTCTTAAAATAAAACACTGACACGGAAATAAAGTGATGTTTTTGATTTCTGTCGCTTCGGTGTGTAGACTAAAGTAAAGAAGCGACGAAGAAACCTTTAGCCTGTTAGTTGTTATTTTTCGAGTTGGAGCAAAACCCGTCCCAAGCTTTTTTATCTTCTAAATAATCTGATATTTTGTAGTAAGCCTTTTTGCACAGAAAAGTTTTGACAATTTGTTTGAATTTATTAATTGATAGATTTTGCAACTCACTAGGAGTTTTGTTGTAGAAGCGTATACATTGCCCTTTGAAAGATACATATCAATAGAGAATACAAATAAAAATAATCAGCTTTTTTGAAATCACATGCATACTTTGTAATTTGTTTCATCATTTAATAATAATAATAAAATTTGTAATTTTAACCTGAAGCTGAAAGGTTACAGCTCATTAAAGCCACCCGGCATCCGATCCGCACTGCCTTGCTTATGCGGTTGGTATTCTTTAGATGGAATTCAATAATTATGCTACATTAACTTCGGATCGCCTCGTGCTCGAACTGTCGACGCGCGGACGTCAGCGACACCACCCGACGACCACGTGAGGTTCACTGGAGCACCAGAGATACGAGACGTGACGGTACGGGTTAGGTACAGGGTGGCTCTAATGAGCAATGACCCTTAGGCTGAAAAGTGGTAGGTGCTATATAAACTACTAAAGTCAACGTAGGTACCTATCAATACTGTGCAAGGCACGTCCGGCATCACGACTGCAAGTTATTTTGCCTCTATCGAAGAAGGACGTACCTTGCATTCATACGAGGTAACATTATTTCGGAAGAGATTTGCTTGACTTTTTGACGTTTATTTTGATAGTATGAGAACTGAATTATGCGTGTTATGAGATTTCTGGAGATAAAAGAACCGCAAGCCAAAATTTCGATGTTTGTTAGGTGTTCAAATCAAAAACGATTGAACGAAATGCTTCATTGAATATGGATTTGAACAACTATCAAGAAAATGTATATGCAATACGATGGTATAATGCCGGCAAGAGAAAATTAAAGTGACTTTTTAAAAATATATCAAATTTTTCTCCATATTTTTATCCTACATTATTAAGCTACTTGCAAAACCAGAAAAGTCTAGGGTATTCGTAAGCTGAGGTCATCTTGCAACGAGCACCTCCTTGAATATAAACAGGCACAAAATATGTGCACGAAAATGGACAAACATTAGGACGGCGTGAAATAAAAGCTCTCACGTGGTTTTCGTTCGTCGACGTGAAGTGGTTTAGCTCAAATACGAGGCACCTACATAATTTAGTTTACGTACATTCGCTGGCAGTCGCGTTACATGAATTCATTTCAAGAAATGAGCTGTGACTTCGTAATGGTGCAAATGAAGGAGTGAGCTGCTAACAGTAGGGATTGAATTAGATTTATAATTGGACAACAGCGCTTTAACACTTTCATGGCCCACGACGCAGATATGGAACTTGCATACGTACTGCGGCCCGCCACTGAGGCTGGCGCCACAGAAGCGGGCAGTGAAAGCGTTAAAGATTGCTGTACAGATTGCTTATTCATCAGCGTATTAACCCAAGATCACTCACTGCTCAGTATTGTTACCATTATAGAATTATTATATCTGTGTTATCCTCTACGCTACTAATGTCAAAATATTTTTTATTCATGATTTTTTTGTACAATAATGTGTTCATTCATTCATTCTATGTCAACAACAAAAGCGGTCACAAACAGTCGGAACTCCGTTTCGGGATTTCGATTCAAAAAATCTATTCAGGATTCCGTACATATTTTAGACATATACGTTTACTTTCATTTTGCACGTACAGGCTATTATGTGAAATTTCGAATCGGAGAAAACTACGAACGAAAAACTACTGTATGTTTGTGATAGGTTCATAGATTTCTATGGAGCTACTGCATTCGAAATCCCGATTCGATATTACGAACCGAAATCCCGAAACGGAATTCTGACTGCGCCTCTAACTGTCAGCCTCTATCCGTGTCTACATGTTATTTTCCACCAATAAGAGACAATTGCACATTTTTATATAAATATTTGTTTATCGTGAAAAGACCTTCGTTGAACCACAATCGTGTCAGTCTACTAGTTTCCTCCTATGGGGGATATCTCAGTCGGGGGGATATCTCAGTGGGGGGGAGGGTATCTCAGTGGGGGATATCTCGATGGTGGACAACGGGAACAATCCCTCTTTCATTTAAGCACTTCACAATCAGAATGATACGGCATTTTGTAAAAGAAAATATTTGACAACACAATTTTACAATTTGCACGTTGTCAAATAGGACATATTCTTACAGTTTTGATACAGTTTTCATCCTGTCACGGTCATAACTGATTACTAGTGCTGAGACTTAGTGCTACGGCTATAATAGAGGTCAAATATTATTGTAACGATGAAACGATGCCGCATTTAATTAATTCAAGTCAGAAAGCAATTAACATAGCTTAGAACAACAATTAATATAATACGTCGCCTTTAAGGTGTCTCAAAGTTGGTTTGTCCTACTTATGCCGTCACAAACATCAAGTAGCCAGATCGTAAAGCGAATAAACAGAGAAACTCCGCACACTAGCTGCACGCCGAAATAGCCTCTTAAGGAAAATTGCTTGTCGCTCTATACAATTATACATACATACCATAGTAAACAGTAAAGCTTACAGCGAGTATTCTATTCTTACTGTATACATGTATGTTTGTATATAGCGTAGTGAAAATACTACAGTAACAAAGACAGTACTAACAATAAAGTTTCGCGCATAGTTTTTTCTGAGAGTGAAATATTTGATAAAATACTATATTTATTTTCAACGAACATCGGTAACATATTAACAATAATCATCCTGGATAATCCACAACATCATCTAGCCCCAAGCTAAACAGAGCTTGTGTTATGGGTACTAGACAACTGATACATATCATACAATAAATTACATAGATAGATATTTTTTATATAGAAAACGCACAGAACTAATATTTGCAGATCGTGCAAAGATTTGTCCTCGTAAAATGTAGGAAAAGGTAGCTACTTTGCGAGTATACTTTCAAAGTCAAAGTCAAAGACTTTATTTCTTAATGATTAAAACAAATCATTTCAACAAGTCAAATTTTATAAACATAACTTTATTTAAAGAAATTTTTATCAAATACGAAATAAGGTGTTAATGATTTTCTATTAACTTCAATAATTTGTCCATAATGTGGGAGAAGTGAAAAAAAAAACACTAGTATATTTAAACATATATCACTCATGTGACTAGTACACGTATAATGTATTGCCTATCTACGAGTAATCTTTCTTAATACACATAATAATCTAATCTTATCGCGCTCATAAGGGGAGGCCTACATATGTGCAGCAGTGGACTAACATAGATAGGCTGATGATGATGATAAAATCTTAATATATTGCGATTTAGATATATATCAATGACATTAATATTATAAATACAAAAGTTTAGATGGATGGATGAATAGATGGATGTTTGTTGCACAATCACGCCAGAACGGCTGAACGGATCTGGATGAAATTTGGCACAGAGATAGATTATAGTTTGGAGTAGCACATAGGCTATATTTTATTCCGGAATTCTTACGGAAACTACGCGGGTGAAACCGCAAGGCGCTGCTAGTATTTATATAAAGCTAACAATGATTTTCTTACATACAATTGTTGGTGCGGAACTAAACGACATCGGTTATACCGCGAAAATGAATGACGAAAATTGTTTCTAAGTGTGCATAGTAATGTTACTATTGTAATATTTATGTATAAGATGCTTAATACATGACCTGTAACTTAAAATGTTATTAATAAAGAACTATGACTATAATAAAGCACTATCTATCCTTTCTATCTAGACTTTTTAAGAAATGAAACAAGACTGACCATTCTACCAAATATTCGTTTAAGTCCCATACCCTACCGAAAGTGGCGCCACCACCTTATTTGTCTTATAATTCTGTTTAACAAAGGAATTTTCAAAAATCCTTCTTCCAGTTTGTGATACCTATCATAAGCTTTTTTTTAATGCCTCTGTAATAGTTTTATTCTATTTAGTTTAGGAAGAGATACGAAAATAGATTTTGGTGGCCACCAAGTGCAACTTTGTATCTCTTCCTAAACTAAATAGAAAATAAAACTATTACAGAGGCATTAAAAAAAAGCTTATGATAGGCATCACAAACTGGAAGAAGGATTTTTGAAAATTCCTTTGTTAAACAGAATAATAACATAAAGTAGGTGGTGGCGCTAGTTTAGGTGCTGTATGCGCCTTAAGTAATAATTTGTACCGCTCGTAGCACAATTGCTACGAACATGCTACGACATGCTACGACGATTCTTGCTACGAACGAGGATGATGGTTTCAATTGCTACGCGCTCTGAAATTTACCTGTTAGTGGATTAGTTTTTAAGTTACTTTTTCTTCCAGCGTCTTAAAACAGATATTCGGGAAAATATAAAACGACAAGTGCGAGTCGGAATAGCGCACCAATTGTAGGACCTTGTTTGTTTCTTTGGTAATTATCATGATTATAGGTTAACAGAAAGTACCCTATAATAAATTTTAAAAATATTACAACTTTCACATTTTTTCATTACATTCTAGGTCAACGGGAAGTACGCTACACTATAGGTTTTTGGTAAACTTCGAGAATCAAATTTTTATTTGGGAATAAACCAGAAATTTATTGTTTTCTGATTTTTTCCTTTATTTGCGTTATAAGACCCTGCACCTTGCCAAATTTTATAATTCTTAGTCAAGTCCATGGTTAGATTCTAATTTTATTTGTATATTTTCATTGTACCTTGACCTTGCTTCTTGAAAAAAATCATGATTCAACGGTTTCATGGTCAACGGGAAGTACTCTATAGGTTTGGAAATTTAAAAAAAGAAAACATAAACGTCTGTAACTTTTGATTGCATTGACATAGAAGTTGGATTTATATCAAGGCTCCAAGAAGTTACGAACTTGATTGTTTGGTGTTAATTTCAACTTAATACCTCCACGCGTTTCTGAGAAAAGAGGCTTGACAGACGAACAGACGGACAACAAAGTGATCGTTTAGGGGTCGTTTTTTCCATTTAAGGTACGGAACCCTAAATAGTATTTATAACTTATTCCAGACCTTTTTTTAATATTGGTGTGATTAATAGTTATTTTCTAAATAGAAGCTTTTTATTTACCAAATAATTTATTTCTGTAAAGAGATAAATCAGATGTGTGTGGAGGGAGATCATCCTAAAGGAAATTAAGATTATCAATGGAAATATAAACATCTATCTTTATAATCACTTAACTCATGGAGCAAAGTTGTGAACTCACTGATTTATAGGTTGCAAACTACTGCCATAAATACGAAGATAGGTAAATTTGCCCAACGGCGAATACGCATTAAAAAGTTTTATTGCTCATAAAATAGAGACTGCCTTTTATCGACCCACAAGAACTTCTTATGAACTAAACAATTACAGAGAGCAGTGTGATATCATATAAGTAAGTTATTCGAATCTGACTTGATCCTCTATTGTTTATCGTATCCTGGAAGCCTATTTCATTACCAAATTTCGGTTTTGTTTCGTCCGATTCGTACTGTAATCGAACAAAAACGGAAATTTCCTACAAAATTGGGCTGCTTTTTAACATTGTAATGATGATAGTATATTTTGCTTCGACCTGACACTGAAATTTAGTTTCTTAAAATGGTTTGTGGCATATGTAAAAGTATATGCGAAAGTCAGAGTAATAAAATTCTTGCTTAAACAACCTTTTTGTAAGTAAGCGAGAGTTGAGTTTTTCGGCCGTACTTTCAAACGGAAGATGAAAATAACTAGAGTAGGAGAAAGAAGAAGAAGAAAATAACGTGGTTCTTAAGACGGCAATAGATGTAAAATGGGCTAATTTGGTTGTTACATTTAAACAATTTTTCTTCGTATCTTTATCGATAAAGATTTTTAAAAAATACCTAATAATGTGATACAAAGCAGATGGGGATCTGCTTTGTTTTTATGGAAATGAAAAAAAAAAACTATTTTAGGTACCAGAAATATATGTGCAAAGTACCATCTGTGTTCTTAGTTTTTATATTTTTTCTCCTAAACTATCAATTACAAGATTTTTTTATTTTCATCACCATATTTAATAGAAGAATTCTCAGGTCACCTTTGGCTTATATCTGCAAACAAATGTCTTATTTAATATAATATAATCAGCAAAAACTTGATTTCTCTGTTCTGTCCCGCTCCTTTAAATGCGAAATCCTATGCCTATCCTATTCACAAAATTGCGTCATATAGCCCCCTTATGACAGCGTGATGAGTTGAAGGGGTCTTCTTCTTATGCTGAAACCGCCAAGGCACGCGATAAGCACCCACATGTCCTTGAAACTATAGTGCAGTCAACCCTTAATCTGTTCTTTGTATCAGAGGTGTATGAGCTAAGCTAGCGCATTCAAAGTAGGCAACAAAGCGCCACTTGGCTCGAGCTCAACCTCTTTTGAATATGCATGACGAGGCTCTGGCTAACCACGTAGATACTCAACACCGTTTACTTCTAGTCTTAGGAAATCTTGAAGTCGATGCAAGGAATACAAACTATTGCTTTCAAGGGATTTATGTACTGTTTGTGGTTTCGCTAATGCGTAGAGCGTTACTGAGCGTAACGTAGTAGCAATTACAATGGGGCATTTTATTTTATACTACAAGAAATAATCTCAAATTTATTATAGCTTATTAGGCTATCTCAGCCTAGGCAAAAAGCAGTCGGAAAATGTTCGTGTTAGTTCATGTTACTTAAAATAAATTACAAAGTTTACAGTTCTTTTAATCTTTTTAAAAACAACTAAGAATTAGTAGGCGCAATGTTGTTATGTCATGCAGGCGTTATTATATCATAGGCTAACAAAAAGTATCAACTGTTATCAGCAACATCAGCGCATTTGTTCCGGTCTCATAGCCAACTGATGTCATGACTACAGCAGTAGGTGTCCACTGCGTCCATCGTTTTTGTCAAGTTACACGCGGAACTAAAAAGGTAAGTTCTTACATTTTTAGGGCACTCATTGAATAAAATAAATAACTGTATTAAAAAAAAAATAGCAATCAAATTTTATAATTAAATTAACGAAAAAAATAAAAGAAATTGAAATTTTTAGAACCTAATTGAGGCACTTTACAAAGTGGTTTATTAGCATTATAGAACTTAATTGAGACACGTTTCGAAAATGGGTGTAAAGGTAAATATAGGTTAAAAACAAATAGTGAGTAAATTATTTGTTTTTAAAAAAAAATCCACGACGGAACTAATAAGGTTTATTCGTTTTTGTCGAGAGGTTGTTCGCATATGTGTTATAGTGCAAACCAATGTTGCTATTTATCTCCCAAACGGATAAAACTATTTTAATCTATGTTTTTTTGTATACAGAAAGCTTGCGTTCTTGAGTTTAACCTTTTGATGCTTGGCGAAAATTTGTGCAGCCGTTAAAACGGTTTGAGTAAAATCGTTGTTTTATTTTTTCATTAAATTTACATCTCTTATCTTACAATCTGCTTGTATGAACGATGCTGATCTACATAGATGCAAAAGACTTCTTCGAAATCCTTCACTTTAACCCTCTAGAGAAGACAAAGTGAATATTATTTGTGACCCTAGTCAACCAATCTGGCCGAATCCTTTCAATCAAATGAACCCGAATGAACAACGCAATCAATCTTGGATTGATTACCCAACACTATCAGTTTAGTTTGAGAATTGATTGTCAATCCATAAATTTATTGGCTACGATTGAAGTTGTCTGTTCAAACTTGATAGAGTTACATACTTTCTGTTGACATGAGTGCGCGTAGTGAATTCGAAAGTAAGAACGTTTTAGTTCGTGATTGATTTTTGCTGTGCGTTTTTCGATTCAGAATAAATTGTAGAAACGTTGTGTAGTAGATTTCGAGCATCAGATAAAAATAACTAGACATGTTATTTAATTACTTACTGATTAGAAGGGGTACTGAAATAAGAACATAAAAAAAATTACTTAACAGAATCAAAAAGGACAGGTACATTTGTAATTTAGTTGTCAGTTGAGGAATTTCCATTCTGTTGGTCGTAATTAATGACTAGGTCTATTGTCTATCAAACGTGTTATTATTTTCTGAGATACAATGCCCCTAACATCAAAAGGAGTAGGTACACCTCATTTTGTCAAATCTGTATAACCGTAAAATTATTGAGGATTTTATTATTTATTTCAAATAAATTAAATAAATATGAAAAATTCACACAGCATTATCTAGCCCCAAGTTAGGCAGAGCTTGTGTTATAGGTACTAGATAACTGATATACAGAATAAATATATATTACATAATACAATACACACGTAGATATTTTTAAATATCTGCCGATCATAGAAATATTTATCCCTAGGCGGGAATCGAAACCGCAATCTCCTGCGTCGCAGGCGGACCTTCGCCCACCGCGCCACAGCTGTCAAATTATAGGGAAACTACAGTTGGGCACATACTATTGGAACATAGCAATAACGGGAATATGCTACGTGTTCCGCACGCAAACTGCACACATACAATGATTTCTACCGATAAATAAATAAAACCATCGACAAATTTCAGTTCGAGCGTTATATGAAAAGGTTTTAAAATGTTTCATATTTTTTGAACGATACAGTTTCAAAAATGGATTTAGTGTGCTATAATATCCAATACAAAGTTTTTGTTGGAAGCTCGATTACACTCTAAAATTATACATATGAATATTTGTATGCATACACGAATGTCACAGATCAGGCTAAAATTTAGGTTTCCGTAAAATTTACCTAAAAATTCCTTAAAATGTATATTAAAATTTTTAGACGAATATTCAAAAAACAAATCGACTATTAATATAAAGAAATAAAAACCGTTTATGAGTGTTTGTTTTTTGTAACAATTCGTCTAAAACAATTTGACTAAAACATAACATGTCGGTTCTGTGTTAATTTACGATGCGCATACATTTTAGACGAATTGTTTAGGCCAATTGTATTGGTTAAATTTTCCGTTGACGAAAATTTCGCATCGATAAAGGCCTACCTGGAATAACACGAAGGTTACTTTTGATCCCATAAATCAGGCACCCTTTGGCCATACTTATTGTATTATAGGTATATTATATTGCCTTGTAAAGTCCGTGTCATCGCACTTTCCGCTCGATAACAGGTAGCCGGCGAGTGTGGAGGTGTAGGTCAGCTAAGTGGGATGAAATGCGCCACTTTTTTGAATTCTACCCCTGGCAGCATTTGTGTTTTTCTTTAAATGACTCGTCATCTTTTGCGAATGCCGTTGTTGATGTGCTTTGTCAGGGTATGGAGTTTTACTTTTCATATTCCGAAAAATCTATGTCAACGGGAGTAGACACCTGGTTCAATGATGATTGTTGACGTGCTGATGCGCTAAAGCATGAAGACTATCTAGTTTGGGTGTCTGCTCGCAAGAGTTAACAAGGCTGCAGATTTAGAGTCTAAGAAGAAGGCCTACAATAGTGCTACCAAATCATGCAAAAAGGTGATCATGTGGAGAAGGTTAAACAACATCAGCAAGATTGGAACCAAACCAGGAGCACACCCAACTGGGAGTAATGCTTTTTGGTCGTTTGCAAAATCGGATGAATCCAAATTCTGCCGCCATTCTCCACCACCGATGCAGAAAAACGACGGGTTGCTAGCTCACACTGGAGCGTGTACTCAACTCTAAACTCCTAGCATACCTATAGAGTGACTGACAATACGGCTACACAGCTTTTCTGTCTATATAAAGCACGAATCTGATCTTACATGGAGTACTGCTGCCACCTTTGTGACGGCTCAGTCGAATACCAGCATGAAGCCCTCAACTCGATTGAGAGACGCGCCGTTAGGATTATAGGTATGTTATATGGTACAGTGGTACTGTATAGTGGTTTGCCCCGGCTTCGCACGTGTATATTCTATAGCCTATGTTCATCAGAGATTATTTAGGATTCGAATGGTGAAAGAATTATTCAAATCGGTCCAGAATTCAAGGAACCTATTCAATTCAAACAAACAAATCTTTCCTCTTTGTTATATATAATCAACACCGTCATCTTTAGTATATTATCTTTTGGGATTGTGCGCAAGCTTTGCACGACCTTCCCCATCTTCTCCTTTCCACCATAGGAGCAGTAGACGCACAGAAAAATACCACCCTTACCTGGTCGATATACCGCAGTGTCGAAACCAAGAAACTCTGCTTTACATTCATAATAAGCATGGCCAAAGAGTGGAATAAGCTTCCAACGTCTATTTTCCCGCCAGGGTAGATCTTGGAGTCTTCAAATCCAGGGTGAATAAGTTCCTTCTGGAAAAGTGTGATCCATCTTAGGTCGCATTATGGTGACCAAACGCTTGATCAAAAAAAGCTTTAATAAAAGAAAAACTTTAGGAATTAAAATTATCTAAAAAGGTTTCCACAGAACAATGAATAGATCTTTATTAACTTGAAATAACGTAGCTACTTTTATCCCGGCAACAATGCGAAACAACAACGTCTATAAATCAAAATCCATTTAAACTAACTGACCAATCTAAGGCAATTTGTCTACGTTAAATACAGTAGCTGTGGCTATCCATTCAATCTTATCAGGGTCTTAGCTGCGTAAGGTCAATTGAGATTGCTTCAATATATTATCTAAAAGTGCCTAGCCGTACGAAACCTTGTTACAGCGCCTCTAAACAAGCCCTGAACAATATAGATTTGGGCGTAGTGGAGGTTGGTATAGCAAAAAAGGATTGAAATTCTTGATTACGATTAGTAGATGGGTATATTTATCTGTTATGAGTTTGCGTTCCTGCTATTGAATTAATTATTTTTAAATAAAATAAAAGCTTTTACCTATCAACTGAAACCTTAGATAGGTTGTGGCTGAATTTAATTATTCAGGTTCTGACTGAAATAATGAATGTGCAAAGAAAAATAAAGAAAATTAGGTATTTTTTTGCCGAAGCTCTAACATTTGTTTTTATATTTTCAATTTTCTGCCAAACTGTACAACAGTTTGGCGGCAGTAGCTCACGTGGACATGGGTATTGTTTGTAGATAGGGATATTTTACAGGAAAATATAGAGAAGTCTGTAAAAATTACCATTTTTGAAAAAAAAACATATTGAGAATTTAAATAAATAAATAATAACTAATTATAGATATTGAGAATGGTCGAAAAGGGGGATACTTTTTATCGAAAGGGGGCTATCTACCTATTGGTTTATCAAATGAAAGTCATTGTTTTGCCATTTTTAAAACAGTTTTCGTAATTGCTGTAGGTTTCGTACTTTTCAAAATATTGCCATTCGAAAAAAGACGGAAAATTGATTGTCCAAATAATTGGCAAATGTTTGAATTGAAACCTCGGCGCGCGAGTTACACTCGCACTTGACGGATCTTTTTATAAACTGATTTACAATATATGACAGGCTACTCGATCCTGTCAAAAAAAACCGATCTTATACCACCTTAATCAAGAAAAGAATAATTGAGCAAAAATGGATAAAAAAAATCAAATTCAAACTTTTATTCCCGAAAATCCCTTGTCAATTTTCTAGAGAACATAATTTACACATTCTAAATTTAAGCATCAAAACTCAACCCTTATTAACCCCTTAAACCTAATTATGGAATGTGAGTGTAGCATAGATTAGGGAAAAGGAAAGGCATTAACTAAATATTATTTCAGCAACGGTTATTAGCGTATTTGTTCCCTTACTTCCCTATTCGTAGAACAACTTTTACCGTATCGTTAAGTTACCGAGAGATTTACTGCGAAATAAGTTACAGCGATAGCATTAATACTTTAAGAAACATGTTATTGGCTTTGGTTCGTGGACTTGGTTTCTTGACCTTTTTTAGCCTTGTTTTGGCGATTATTATTATTGGCTTTACAATTAAATAAATATAAATATTGCTGAACAATTCACACAGCATTATCTAACCCCAAGCTAAGCAGAGCTTGTGTTATGGGTACTACTAGATAACTGATATACATAATATAATACAATACATAGATAGATAAATAAATAAATAAAATAAAAATTACATAGCTATCCAGCAGAGTTATTTTTTTTCTTTTTCCATGGTAGAGGATGCCACATAGTTGGGGAAGTGTTTTTATATTCTCACCTCAACCTCAACGGCCTACAATCCACTGCTGGACTCAGGCCTCCCCAGTTTTTTTTCTCATGGGATTAATGCCCTTTGTACCCACGCTGGGCACGCGGGTTTATAGGATCGCAATTCGGTGGTAGATCTATTCCTCAAGAGGCACTACTGCCCGCCCCCCGGTGTTTGCCCCTTAGTCGCTTCTTACGACAGCCACGGGAAGAGTTGGGGTGGTGCAAATTCTAAGCCGGCACTATAAGGCACTTTTGTACTCAGTAGTGGATAATATCTGGCTGCGGGTGACAAAAATTACCACTTTGAATACTTATACTTATACATACCTATTGTTAGACAATCCACACATCATCTAATCACAAGCAAAATAATACCTATGTACACAAGATTCTATCCTAAGATCCTTTATTTAATTAATAAATATAATAAAATACATAATATTAATTTTAAATAAACAAGTAATATTAAAACAAAATAAAAAGAAATATAAATTTGAGGCAAATTAGTATTTATTATTAATCTATAAACTAAGCCACTGAAAAAGTTATCACATGATTTAGATTCGAATCTTGGCAGGCAAGTTGGTTTCAAGTTAGTGATCTTGTTTTGTTCGCGTAATGATGAGCATGCATGCAAGTTGGTATTATGCAAAACTATTAAGGCGCATACAGCACCTAAACTAGCGCCACCACCTACTTTATGTTATTATTCTGTTTCACAAAGGAATTTTCAAAAATCCTTCTTCCAGTTTGTGATACCTATCATAAGCTTTTTTTTAATGCCTCTGTAATAGTTTTATTCTATTTAGTTTAGGAAGAGATACGAAGTTGCACTTGGTGGCCACCAAAATCTATTTTCGTATCTCTTCCTAAACTAAATAGAATAAAACTATCACAGAGGCATTAAAAAAAAGCTTATGATAGGTATCACAAACTGGAAGAAGGATTTTTGAAAATTCCTTTGTTAAACGGAATAATAACATAAATTAGGTGGCGGCGCCACTTTGGGTCCGGTATGGGCCTTAATAATAAATAATAATAGTAATTCTGGACAATTCACAAAGCATTATCTAGCCCCAAGGTAAGCAGAGCTTGTGTTATATGGTACTAGATAACTGATATACCTACATAATATAATACAATACTACATAGATAGATATTTTTTATTATATATAGACAACGACCAGAACACACTGAACAAATGTCTGCAGATCGTACATACATTTGTCCCGAGGCGGGAATCGAACCCGCAACCTTCTGCGTCGCAGGCAGACCTTCGCCCACCGCGCCACATCGGTCGTCTGTTATGATGCTAGAACCTTCATCATGAATTTATAATAGTTGTTTATAGATGTAAGTGTAAATATTAGTTGTAATTATTTTTTGCTGTTAAATAAATGAATAATCTATGTTGTTTAAAAATAATAATAACTTTACCTTTCATTATTTTAGTTATCCGATATGTTATCCGATGGATATTGATGGGTATCAATATCCATATCCAAACCTCTATACTATAAAAGCAAAAGTTACTGTCTGTCTGATATCAATAGATATTCACGTCTAAGCGGTTAAATATTTGAATGGGCGGGAGATGGATCGTCTCCTTAGACAGGTCATCGGTATCCTTTGTCTAAAAAGTTGTCTGTTGAAATAGGGTTAGAAGTCTTTTATGAGAAGACGTACCTAGTAAGTAATTACAGTAAGAAAAAAACTGAAAGATGGCACACGTAAAAATTTTATTTTATTTTATTAATCGTTATTATATCTAAATTTACTGTGCATTTTATTTCAATTAAGTTATAAATACCAACCACTATATTATCAGAAGAAATAATTTTGAATAAATTTTGTTTGGCCAAAATTTAAAAATCTACTTGAACAAAGTATTTCCGTTGTCCGTCCCCAACATCAAGCCTAAAGGCGAGAGCTGCGAGAGCAGCGCCTCAAGTTCTGCGCTCTATGGCCAGACGAATCAAAGGCGCTACTTTTTGTTTTGGACCGAAGAGGATTTTATTTTTTCATTGGTTTTGGAGCCCTGGGCGGCGCTGGGCAGCGCGCCATAGAGCAGCGCACCTAGCGCTGCTGAAGAAATTTTTTTTGACAAGTGTCGTTTTTTATGTTTGTTTTGGTTGTATGTGCTTTGTGTGTGTTTTTCTATTATATAAAATTGTATTTACCCAGCCGCCACCAGCCCATGGCTTTAGTGGACCCAGAGGTTGTTGTAGATCTGGCCTCCCAAAATGTAAGTAGCAACATAGTGTCGTGTGAAAACTTAGTCCCATGCCACAAATGTTCCCAAACACGATATTTCAAGGGCCTTCGGGGACTTAAAATACATGAAAGTAGAATCCATAAAAATTCCCAAACTACTGCATCCATTTCGAATCATATTGAAAATTCATTATCAACCTCGGACTCCACATCGCTTTGGCAAAAGTTATCAAATTGTAAACAAAATTTTCAAATAGTAAAACGCATCCCCAGAGGTGCCAGATTGTGTGTTGCGCAGTCCTTGACAAAAGATATAAAAAGTGCAGTTTCGGAAAATACAAGGACTGCTTGGGAACATTTGTTGACTTTCCCTTATAGGATACTGCATGCTGAAAGAGACAATAGAAATATTTCTCTTACAGCCAAAATTAAGCAAAATTGTACAAAAATTTCTAATCCACCGACAAGTTTTAGTTCTAACAACTATTTTAGGCATTTCGTAAAAAAACCAAACTCTGATATAGCCTATCGAATGGTAGAAAACCGTGTCAGTGATGGGGATATCAGAGGTGCAGCAAGACTTTTGTTTTCTAACGACACGCTTGCCTCAAATTCTAGTGAAACTCTTTCGGCACTTGCATCAAAACATCCACCTGCTGCGCCTGATCTTTGCCTCCCAGCACCACCGGATGATTCCTGCACTTTCTTGTCAGTGCTTCCTGACGACGTAATCTTCAGCATAAACTCTTTTCAGAGTGGCTCTGCTGGTGGCCTCGACGGCCTTTCACCACAACACTTAAAAGATTTAACAGGTGCTGGTTGTGGTGAAATGGGCGAAGGCCTCATAGTAGCGATTACGTCGTTAGTGAACAAAATGCTATCCGGGCAGGTCAGTGCAGACATCATCGACATTTTGTATGGTGCAAATCTATGTGCACTTTCAAAAAAAGATGGAGGCATTAGACCAATCGCAGTTGGTACGACCTACCGCCGGCTTGCAGCTAAAATTTGCTGCAGAATCAAAAGCTCAGAATTGAGGTCGGAATTCCAGCCGACCCAGCTGGGTTTTGGATCCCGTGGTGGTTGTGAAGCTGCGGTACACTCGCTTCGATCGTTTGTATCTTTTCACACAAACGATTTTTTGTTGAAGGTGGATGTTAAAAATGCTTTCAATTCTGTAGACAGGGGCGCCCTTCTGACACAAATAAAAGATAAATTACCTGATGTTTATCCCTTTCTTTGGCAATGTTATGGTAGTCCTTCAAAATTAGTATATAAAGATAACTTATTGTCCTCTGAGGTTGGTTGTCAGCAGGGCGATCCTTTAGGACCGGCTATTTTCAGTCTCGCAATACATCCCATTATAAAACGTTTAGAGTCAAAATTTAATGTTTGGTATCTGGATGACGGCACTATAGGAGGCGAGGTGGAGACGATTTTGGAAGATTTACGTGTTTTAAAACAAGAATTTAAGCTTATAGGCTTGGAGCTAAACTTTGCAAAATGTGAACTTTATGTTCCAGAAACGGCAAGGGCTTTACCTAATTTTTTAAATATAAAAAGTAGCTTTGAAAGTTTAGCCCCAAACCTGAAGTTGATAGATAAGTCTTCACTTTGCCTATTGGGATCTCCGATAATGGATGAGTGTTTGCCTAATTTCATAAATGAAAAAATTCAAAATTATCTTTCGTTTTCAGACAAATTGCAAAACATCAATGTTCACGTGGCTTTTGTTATTTTACGTTTCTGTCTTTTTGTTCCCAAATTCACTTACTATTTACGATGCTCCCAACTCTGGAAATATCCTCAACTTACACAGCAGTTGGACAGCATCATGCGCGACACATTAATCAAAATTTTTAATATACCTTTAGATGATAGAGCGTGGCACCAGGCCACTCTTCCTATTAGATTGGGGGGTCTAGGTGTCCGCGAAATTTCTAGTGTTTCACTCCCTGCTTTTATGTCTTCAATTCACGGTACAAAGGATCTTATATATAAAATTTTGGCCAAATGTTCACAAAATTGTCAAATAACAGGTTTCGAGCAAGCATTAGCGTCTTGGAAAATAGCCTGTCCTGAAACTAATCTGCCCAAAGTCCTCTCTTCTCAGAGACTGTGGGATGAGCCGCTATGTGAGTTGGTACGGAAAAATCTTATTAATACGTCTACCAGCTCATCAGAACGCGCTCGTCTACTCGCTGTTTCCGAGTGGGAATCAGGACTTTGGTTATATGTTTTGCCTTCCAAAAATTTAGGTACCCTTTTAGACAATAACTCATTTCGGGTGGCTACCTCTTTGCGTTTAGGTTCTCCTTGCCTAGTGCCACACCGTTGCCAGTGCGGTGAAACCGTTGATAAGTTCGGTCACCATGCACTGGCATGTGTCTCTAGTGCAGGACGTGTGTCCCGCCATGGTTCAATTAATGACATCATTCGTCGGGCTTTTACCAGCGTCAGTGTGCCAGCTACTCTCGAACCACGTGGCCTAATGCGAGATGATGGTAAAAGGCCTGACGGTATGACTCTGATTCCTTGGAAGATGGGTCAGCCTTTAGTTTGGGATGCTACGTGTGTAGATACCCTAGCACCTTCTCATCTTGCAGGGACATCAGTAAGGGCAGGCTCCGCAGCAACATCAGCGGAGTTCCTCAAACGGCGAAAATACGCTAGTCTTGACAGAGGTTACCTATTTGAGCCGTTTGGGGTGGAAACCCTAGGTCCTTGGGGTCCTGGGGCACACGTTATCTATAAAGATCTTACAAAACTACTAATAGAGTCCACAGGTGATCGGAATGCTGGTTTTTATTTCGGTCAACGAATTAGCATTGCCATTCAACGTGGCAATGCTGCCAGCATTCTGGGCACTCTGCCTTCTGGTGACGGCTTAGATTTTTAGTAAATAGATGTAAGTGTAAATATTAGTTGTAATTATTTTTTACAGTTACCTTATCTTTCGATATTTTTTTAATTTTATTTAATTGTAAATGAAATATTTTTTAAATTTTATTAAATTGTAAATCAAATATTTTTTAAATTTTATTTAATTGTAAATCAAATAAAATTTAAAAAATATCGAAAAATCCTTTCGAAAACTTTGCTTTGAGAACATTTGAGCATTTGCCGCCAAATTTCTTGAAACTTATGTATTGTTTGAATAGTGTCTTAATCACCTTTATAAATAATTCAAATTTATTCCAATCTGTTCATCGGTTTAGGAGCTACGATAGGAACACAGTTGTTGATTATATAATTATAATGATGCCCTTGTACAATTAAGCTATAATAACTAGGTGTTTCGTGTTCGTCCCACTCGCCTCGGTCCAAAGTAGTCCGAACACGGAAAAAACAACCCTTTGGATGAATGTAATAAGTATCTAATGAAGTACCTAATGAAAAGATCCAGATGCCAAAAAAAGACACATAGATAGGTATACATAATGTATAAAGGTACTTACGTAAAGACATTTCATTTTTTTTAATATAGCTTATCTTTACATAGTAAAGTACTAACACAAATGTATAATAATTTTAATGTAGTCGTTTGTGCAAATTAAAAGAAACAAATGCATAGTTTAATTTAAAAAATAATTAGTTTTAAATTTGTTTCTTTTAGTACCTACCTAATTACAAACTAATTCTCACTTTTTCTCTGCGTAATTTGTCTTTACGCAGAGAAAAAGAAATAGATAAAAGAATAGATAACTGTATGTACAAAATCTCTCAAGCCATAAGCTACAAAGAAGCTGAATAAAGATGAAAAGCGCATTTTTTATTCGCTAAAATCGGCGCAGCGAGAAATGTTGCGTCAAGCACGGGTGAGGCTAAAAAAAAGGGGATGATTCTGAGCCCAAAAGTCATCAGTTTTGGTGAAAACAAATAAAAATTATTAAATTATATTTCTGTTACGAAACTTCTCAAAAGTTATTCCACAATTACTTTACTGCTCTTTGTGGTCAATAAAAATACTTAAAATGGCCCCTTGCTTGACTGTTAGTGGTAGGTACTTACTTTCCATCAGGGTAAGCCTGAAGGTATGTAGCTAAAGGCTTTCAATTGAACTGTAAAGACTCCGAAGAGGGCACAAAAGAAGTGCATTTCCCATTGGAAGCCATAATTGAATTCTTACAGAGTTTTCCGTGCCAGGTCACGATATTATCATCGCTTGAATCTTTCCATTACTTTAGCCTTACTTAGGCAATATCTTTATCTATAGAGTTATTCATTTACAGCTTATACAAGGAAATTATCAGGGAAGATTATTTTTGTACCCATTTATTTATATAAATCAACGATATTAAATAACTTTAACAACATGTGAATCTATATGTGTATATAAATAATTTGCTAGCGGTTAGGAGAAATTAAAAATAAAACAGATTAAAAAAATTCTGTCTGTCCCTTCTTGACTAACATGGGGGACAGATAAAACGTTATTCCCATATGTCCCCCTAAGGGGACAGATCAGGGTGCTAATGGGAATAAACCGGTAATGACTATTGACACTGACTACAAATTGGGACATCATGTATCTCTGGATCCTCTTCTGCTAGATGGTTGGCTTTTTTGGAATCACACATAACTGACAAAACACACAAGATCAGAAGCAGAATTTCACAATTTGTTGGTAGAACGTCTATCCTGACTTATCACGGATAATAGTAATACTGACAGAAAATAACGTCTCCAGTCATCGACGCGCAAAGCAGTTGTATCGTGCCATTTGTTGTTTTCACGAAGGCTTAACCTCCACCGAGCTATCAGCCATTACAATTAAACCTAAAATTGTATGCAGATTCAATCACTGTGACCAGATACTTATCTCTGGATTACAGAGTTTCAGAGATTACAGAGTAGACGTAACAACGTCAGTAAAGTGGATTTATCGCCAGAAAATGTTTAAGAAAGCTTCCGTAATTTCGCAGTAACTGATATAATGGTCCCTGAAATGGCACCGCTGAGAGATCGCTTTTTAAATAAACAGGAGTTAATTAGGAAGGGGTATATAACGTTCAGGCTTTGTTAAACATTTTAAGGGTTTATAATTAGATAGTAGAACATTCGTCGTTTTGCTTCGAGGTATTTGACGTGTAACATGGTTCGCTTTTATGTCTATTGATACCGTAGTGAAAAAATTCTATGTCTATGATTGATACCTTTAGGAAGAGATTTAAACGGGCCTTGTATGTTCAAAGAGAAAATGTATAATGCTCACATATTTAAAAAATTCAGTACAGTATAGAATTCCGAACATGTACTTATAAACAACATGTACTTAAGGAAAGATAAAAATAAAAGAGTGAGCGGCAGGTAAGCTAATTGAAATATTACAGAACAAACTTTCTCCCAGAAAAAACATAACTATCTCCAATAAATATCATGGAGCGTAGCGGAACCCAAATGTGGCAGATCACCCTCTGTGCAAATAATGGTCATGAAAAACTGCGAGACAATTTAGTTGATACCTTCATTTCCTTGTAATAAGAAGGGATAATCGCCTATTCTTTTGTTACCTGGAAACGTATTTTTTGGTGTGGGGTGTATTCAGACACACAAAGACATGAGTAACTCCAGCTACTTACAATGCCCATAACAAGCGTTGTTTGTGTAACGCGTTATGCAGAAACCGTTTTCAAAATGCTATATTTGTTCACGTTGTTTGTGCTTAATTACATTATAAACATATCACCTAAAAGGTTTAAAATCTTATAACACTCGACGCAAAATTATTTTTCATAAACGATATTCTATGCAAAAGGCCCTCTAACCTCTCCTTGAAAGGTTAAAAGCTGGTCTTTGTTCGTATAACCCTCTCAAGCCCAGTTAGAAACGTATTCGAAAACGTGACACAGTAAGTTTAATGAGAACAGGCGTCTAGGTTTCCGCTAGCCTCAGCTCTAAGAATGTTCGCGACCTAAAAACTTTTACAGCCCCTTTCATTCAAGTATCGGCTCTCGAACTTATCTTCATTAATCAAGAAACTCTACCAGAGGCTTTTTGCAGAAACATATTTCATTATCAGAAGTTTTTTTATATACGTTATCTATTATTTAAAAATAACCAGAAACTAACTTATCCTAAACAAAATCAAACTACAGTATATAATGTTTGTAAATTCCATAGGTAGTGTGGACAGTCACGTGGACAACTTAATTCCAAAAACTTTCCATTATTGGAATCTAGTAAACAGAGTCCTAAACTCCACTTAATCAATCACTTCACTATAATGGATTCGTGTAAGGATGACACATTTTGGCATTGTACCTTTGCTAAAATAAAATACAGATAGAGGTTCACGTGTCAAAGTGTCATATGTTGAATAAAACCACAATATCAATCAGTCCGTGCAAATTGACGAACATAGCTTGATAAGTTCTGTTCAATTGTAGATGCCTACTTTAAGTAGTACTTTGATACTGATACTGTCCGTTTTGTGTGATGAAAAAGCGAGACTCTTATGAACTTAAGCGTTGTTTAGTAACACTGTGTTGTGTGTACTTATTTGGAATCCCATCAGGTCCGTCGGCTTATTGTGCGACCGTGGTCGCATATTTGAGAACGCGAGTTGTCGAAGTTGAATTGGAGATTTAGGTAGCCTAGTACACGCTCTTTCACCGAAGAGTTACGTTCGTAACGAGCAGGTCTAGTATCTTGCAGCACTTGAGTAGACATGCTGCGAATTGAGGCAACCATGGCAGGTTGCAAAAGGTGCAAACCGCACAAACTATAGTTTCTTTTATCCATGGAAGATTCTAATACAATACTTAAATGGACGACACCTTTGCCAAAGTAAAGCGATTGTTTTGCAGAATTTGCTCCCTGTCCCATTGTCCATGTGAAATGTGAAATCTCCTACATAAAATGAAGCTAACAAAAGGGCTAGTTATAAACAAAGCTTAATTGAGCTCCCTAAAGATAATACCCATGAAGGGCTAACAAAAACTCATTAATGGAATCTGTCTCTAACAAGTTCCTGAAGATATCTCTGACATCGCGTTCGCCTTTCAATTAAAGTTTCGGTCCCGCAAAAAGCAAGCTGAATAGATTTTGTCGAGTCAACAGAAAACGATCCTTTTGTGAAGAGCCGGGCCCAATCTCTCAGATGATTTATAACACCACTTCACAGACGTCGAAAAGGCGTTGTAAAGTAGTCGATGGAAAATAATCGCCGAATAAAGTGTCGGCAACGACCTATACTCGAGCGCAAATTATATCCTTTTAGTACTACATTTCTTTAAAGATAAAACGAAATCCAGTCTTTCGTAGTGTCTTGCGTCCAAATGTGTCGTATTTTTTTTCTTTTTTCGGCCAGTTAGTAAACCAAATATAGAGGTAAAAACATCGCCAAGAAAATTTTGAAATATGAATCGAATCTATTCCGGTTTTTGTGGCTAGAAGCAAATTAGTTTAACGCATGTCCATTCTTCGAGATTGGCTGTTGGCCATATTTGTTTTGGACGTGTACCAAACAGTTTACGGTAAGATCATTCATTACAACTTGTTGTTTTATAGGGAAATGTCGACAAGGCAAAAAGCAGCTCATAAAGAAGCGTTTTGACTTATTGCCCTTTCAACGCATTATTGCATCCCGTTTATCATCTCGAGTCTGTCATGTTCCGGAAGGCTAAACGTTTTTAAGACATGTGCTATGAAAATATTATTTAGTGATTTCACGAAGTATTCGTTTATTTTGATTGTCACATGGTAATTTGTAAGCCATTGGCTTATTGCTTATTATAATATTATTATTATTACTTTACTTAACTCTTTGTTAAACAAACTTTTTTTTAATCATTTATAGTTTTGGATTTTATCGACTAAATGTTGATTTTAGTAATAATTATTGAGTACAAATAATAAAGACCAAGCTTTATAACTGATTCTGAAACAACTCTGGAAAACCGAGACAAAACAAACAAAATTGAATGTCGCGAACAATTGGAATAAATCTATTTTATCCTCCGAAAATTTGAGTCTGGTTCATAAACCGTAGCTTTCCTCAATATGAGTACCCATAGTCAAACTTCCGACATCGATGATACTTGCTTTTGTCGTCGGGTGTTTGTAGCGAATGGCCATGAAGCATTCGCTACAAACACGTCGGGTGTTTAATACAAGACCTTTTATGATTGAAAGTAGAGTTTGAACAATTTAAATTATGCCATTCAATAAGTTGAGGGCAAAAACCACAAACTAGCAACGGTAGCTATAGAGGGACGAACTGAGTTGGAATTGAAGATCAACCAAAATTACTAATACCATTAAAATTTAATGAATGAATTCTTTATTAATGGCAACGTGTCTGGTTAGATAATTCTTCCAGTGTCAAGTAATGGAAAATAATTAAAAAAATTATGAGTGAACCAATTATGAAGATTGTATGAAATTTTCAGCAGAGCCTAGTTCGTTATCCGGCTGGGTACACAACGTGCAGGTGAGGTTGGCTTGGAGTCTCTCTTGTACCCCACCATTAAAATTAAGGAAGGGAGTATAATATACAAAGACAATGACTTGACATCTTTGGTCATGGCAATATGTGTCTGGTTTGTCACTTTTCTGCCAGTGTCTTGTTCATGGAAAATTCATAGTCATGGAGTGGAGGCTAAGTTACAATAATAATAGGGGTGTATGGACACCATATCCCATTCCCATTGAATGGGCCATCCGGGGAGAAATGTCATAAACGATTTCGGTTTCCAATATGGTTCTGAAAATGCATACAATTTTGCGGTCATTCGACGACGGATTTTTTAACGTCAACATCAAGATTTAACCTAAGTAAAAGTCAATTGTTACTTGCTCACACTTGCCATTTTTTTTTTGCTCGATTTCAGCAATTCTGATTCTAATTTACAAACAGTTAATACTTTGCAGGGGTCACTATAATGCACGACAATTTATTGTACGGCAGAATAATGTACACCTTGATAATCCGTGTCAAAACCTATTAAAATTGGAAGCCATGACACGGATTATTGTGTACATTATCCGGCCGTACAATAAATTGTCGTGCATTATAGTGACCCCTTTGCAGAAGTGCGCAACGAAGTAGAGCTAAACAAAGTCAAGTGAGAGTTACGTTAGAACGAGGTGTAATGTAAAAATAAAAACATTATAATTGATTTGACATTTGTGATATTTTGACATTCAGCGTCGTCGACAATTCGTCGAAAATTCTATGTATTTATTTTTGTTACATAAATGATAGGAACCGAAATAGGTTACACCCAGTCTCCCCGGATGGCGATCAATTGAATGGGATATTTTACCGAAATCACTCTGCAGCATCTAGTCTCCCAAGGCCAGCCTAAACTACACGTGGTACATACTCTGATAAATAACGAACTAGGCTCTTTTGAAAATATCAAACAACCTTCATATTTCGATAATTCAGATGTTTACACTTATTTTCCATTACTTAACACTGAAGAATCAACATCATCATTATGAACGTTTTTAAGGATGACAGCTGAAGTGTTAGTGATGTGTTAGATTGTTATTTAAATTTTGTTATTTAAATCTTTCAGTGAATATTATAGTAGATCAATCTACACTAACATTATAAAGAGGAAATATTTGTATTGTTGTATGTATCGAATAAAATTAAAAACTACTGGACCTATTTCAAAAATTCTTTCAACGTTAGAAAGCTACATTATCGCTGATTAACATAGGCTATAGAATATACTCGTGCGAAGCTGGGGTGGACCGCTAGTTTCCTATATGCTAATAAAATATATAAGATTGCTGCCATGACTCGCGTTTAAATTTTCGCCAGTAAAATATGAACTGGAATCTTAATCCATCCAAGATCTAAGAACGTTGTTAGTCCCCGCGAAGGTAAAGCTCCTTCTAATAAGAAGCTCATTCGGTAATGGCTTGGAACTAATTGGTTGGATTCTATCCAGAGGCAGTTTAAGGTACATGTTAGTGATTTATCCATGTTCCAGTTCCAAATGCCTAAGCCCTAAGGCATCAGTAGAATGATGCTTGTTGTCTGTTGTAGCAGATTCACAAGTCAGTGGAAATGTTACTGAAATCGGGTATGCTGCTAAAGTAATGATATTGATAAACCGTTGGTCCCGCGACTGACTACTCCCTGGTCATGTGTGTTTATCCGTCTCATCGGATTAGGACAGTAAGAGAATAGAGAGTTCACCTGAGTTTGCGTACACAATTGTGCTATAATAATGCCAAGTGCACATCGTTTAGTTTTCGTTGAGACTGACCGCATAGGCCGAAATTTCAGCTAGTAAGGACCCATTGCATTACATTACCATTTAGTAAATATTTAAACATCTCAAGTTGTCTCAGATAGGCTCTTCTCTCTGATTGTTATTTAAGTAACGAGAGATTTCATTGCTAACGTACCGATATCTTGAGTTATCTGCCGCGGGCAGAAAGTTCCGTATATAAACTTTGTTAGAAATATTCTTGTATGCTTATACCTCATGGAATGCTCGTACCCGTTTTACCTTTTAGAATTTACTCTGCCCACATTATTAATTAATATCGTAAGTACAAAGCTCAGCATTTATAAGACTTTCAAAAGATTATGTTCAACAACATCATGAACCATTCACTGCAGTACAAATATTTCGAGTTCGCGCACTAAATTTTCTACAATAACAGCTACAAATTCCAAGTAATTTTCAGAATAGGCACTAAAATTTCAGCCATCTTTAAATGCGGTCACCGAACCTTTTTTTACGGTTGAACATAGAATATTATACAAATTTACTTGGAAAAAAGCCGGCGATAAACAGGCGAAGCAAGGATTGTGAGGATTTATGTCGCCACGTCGGCCTTCGACTCTCCCGAAGTCCCGACTTAATAAGTGTGTGTAGGGACAACCCGAGGGGTCGTGCCGGCGGCCTTGACTGCTTGCCGGCGCCAGCCTCTCATTTTCAGCCAACTGATTCTGAAAGATAATAGTCACCTCGATATACCGGCGTCATGAACTAACGCTTCGGCAAATATTTTTATAGCACTAATCTTTTCCAGTAAAAAGATAATTCGCCACGTGCTTGTAACTTGTGTTTTATTGCCAAGCCAGGCTCGTGTTACTTCTTAAGATGCACGATGATGTCATTATCTATATAGTCTATACTGTTATACTGCCGCTATACTATACTGAGTAAGGGTGAAATAGCTACCCAAAACCTAAAAAAATTCTTTGGAATTATTTAACGTGTATTTCCCGACATACCCCGAATAATAAAATAAAATAAAACTTTAAAAACTTCACCGATCGCATAGTTTTAAAAATATTTAAAACCCGAATGTTAGTTTAGATAAAACACTTTTGTATTAGCTACTACATTATTCCTTTAAAGAGGTATATTGCTAGCCGCCCGCCCCGGCTTCTCACGGGTAGATTATATCGCCTATGTTCATCAGGGATAATTTAAGATTCTAATGTTGAAAGAATTTTTCAAACTTATTTTTTTGTCAAACAAATTTTCTCCTTATTATGTTATTATTAGTGTTGATTTATAGTCTTCGTTTACCCAGGTAAACATTAACTAAGTTTTCAACCACCTACACTATTATAAAAATCAAATCAAATTATAAATGCTTTTTTTTCCATAAATACAAAATGTACTCTGAGAAAACGTCAAATTCTTAAAATAAAACACTGACACGGAAATAAAGTGATATTTTTGATTTCTATTAAATTTATTATAGGTACACCGTTGGTTGAATAGACTTTGTAATAACAAACCACACACGGAAATGTAGCTTTTGCGGTTTCTCATTATTGTAGCATATTGATGTTTGCGGTCATAATACTCGGGTGCAAAAGAAAATACATGGTGCAATATCTGCAGTAAAATAAAATCTGATCGTTTCTAAGCGAGAAAAATACGATCCTGTACTTTAAAAATTTAATACAACCATTTTGTTAGTAAGTCTTCTCTTCGTTTTTTTGTTTAAAAAGTTAAGCTCGGCGTTACAAAAACAGCAGAAAAAGTAAACAAGCGTTGGAAATTGATCCTTTAGACCCAGTAAAAACCGACAGTTAGGAATTACTTCGGCAGTCGCTGCGAATGTACCAAATAATTTATGTGTTTGTCTGTCTCCGAGCTTTAAGTGGCGAACAAATTAAAAAGCCGTTGATATAAATTATGGTTCTTCTCTGGTCTCTAGCACACATTTTTCAATTGTCATTACCCTCTGTAATTTAAAAGATAAACATCCCACTTTTCTAAACAGCCTTTATCGAAGCTATTTAGCGTTTGAAATATGAAAACGGTTTTGGCAATTTATATTCGGTGGGAAACAAGGGTAAGCCGTAACTTAAGAAAATTCCTTAGAAGATTATCTTGGGAATGATTATGTAGATTATAGACATTTTATGTCTAACTGTAGTTTTGAAGGGTTCTGCTTTATTGTTATGTATTTGCTACGGGCGGCAAAGTTCTAAGATCCAAAAAAATACTCAAACCTATTGAATAACAGACTACGAATAAATAAATAAATAATGCTGGTCAATTCACACAGCACTATCCAGCCCCAAGCTAAACAGAGCTTGTGTTATGGGTACTAGATAAATGATAAAAGTACATAGATAGATATTTTTTATTATACATAGAAAACGACTAGAACACCCTGAACAAATGTCTGCAAATTGTACACATATTTGTCCCGAGGCGGGAATCGAATCCACTGCCTCCTGCACCGCAGGCAGACCTTCGCCAACCGCGCCACAGATGTCGGCAAATAATAAGAATTAAATGAATGTTCATTTTTTTCGTTGCAGCATCTATAAAACTGTTGTATCTACGTATATGGTAAATGTGATAAATGATAACCGTTACGTACGTGTGCAACATTCTAAATCGCTTATCTATAGTTCTAAATAGATTAAACTTTGAACCAAAGTTCTGAAACAACCGCTCAGACCTGGACTTGGTAAGCGCCAGTCAAAGTTTTGTTTGAAACTTTTAGATGAACAGCACTTTTTTGATCCGCACACACGGAATCTAGGCATAATGAACAAATGTTAATCCTACGTTATATAAAAAGATAGTATCGTTAACTAAGATTATTTGTGTATATAAAATAATAAAATGGATAACGTTACTTGGATTTCTACACAAATAGTCTTTCAAACATCAAAGAGCATAACAGAAAAATAATACACATAGAAAAATACGTAAAAGGGAATTGGTTTGAACTTTCATACTTGCGTTATTTTCTTACATTTTTCACGAATTGTTCTAGGTTCACTGATATTTTTCATCTATTGTTTCTTGAAGAAAAACAGAGTTATATCTTATATCTACTGTATCTTATACAGGAAATGACTGACGATATTATTTATTAGGTATGAGTCGTCGGAGATGTTATTCATCAGAAGAAATGTACGAATCTACTACGGTTTTATTGTAACTCATTTTGCTGATTCTGTTTATGCGCCCGAACACAGACTTATTCCTCGCTTTCAAAATAATTGAAAATTTATCGCATTTAATTTCGTTGAAAATAATTGTTTGTACGTGAAACGCAGGCTTTGTTTTGTTCAAATTATTCGATTGAAGTCCGAATTTTATTTGCCTTGTTTGAATAAATTGTAGCTTCGTGATACAATGTTACAATAATGTTTCATCATGACACATCTACGAACGCAATCTGAGTTTTATCATTTTTCTACTCACTTTATAGCTCCACAGGGTAACATTGTGGCTCCCCCGAAACACAATTCTTTTAGTGGGTACGTTCAGACTACCACATTATTTAAGTCTACGTTTTGTTATATTCTGATTTATTTTTTGGGCACAATAAGTTTACTCGCTTTTGTAAAAAGAAACCTTTTTGAGTGCGTACATGTACATCATACGTCTCTGTTAAAAAAACATACTATAATTCTTATTCCTTGTTTATTTATTAACCAATTTCTATTTATGTCGTTGTTCAGCGCTAAAATAATGCCTGTTTTACAGACCGTTTTCAGACGTCGCAACAGAAATAATATAAGATTACATGAGGACCCAGTCAATTACTTCCTCATTCAAATTAAGGGAAGGTCGGAAGGCGCCGGGAATATATCCGGAGCGAATGAAACATCCATCAAAACAAGTATCCTTTAGTACGTTCCCTCAAAACGGTTAGCGATATATTCGAGACAAAACAACAGCCGTCAATAAAATATAAAATTCAAATGTCGTCGTATTGTTTATAGGGTTTACTTTACTTTACCGACCTAGGCTTCCTCGTCGAATGTCAATTTACACATCGATACCGTTTTTACAAAGCGCATTTTCTGCTTTTTAACAACAAAGAACCCGAGGCCTTTTACCGTTTTATGAATGTATCAAGAATGTTATAAAAAATTATAAAAATGTACATAAGTCGTTATAGCATTGCAGCGACTTTTTAAAGTTATGAAATCCATCAGTTTTCTGGTTTCCATCGATTTTTCTTTAATTTACAAGAACTTTATTAAAATAATTTGACAGGACACTATCGATCTTTTTTATGTACACTGTTCTTTTCAAAGATTTTTCGTAAACCTACGAAAGTTTCCTGTAATACAAGCCTAGAAGATTTTCAGCCTTAGATATACTAAAAACGATACTACCGGCAAGAATACCAATTTGCCAGACTCCTGGGACCACTGCAAACTACGGACGCAGTGTTCAACGTATCGCTCGTATAAATTCATTCTCCGTACATTAAACTATACCTTACCCTATTACGATTGAATTTATGGTCCACGGAAGTGCAACATGGGTACCTACTCCTAGCCATATGATACGTTTACACTTACTAAGCTTGGTTAGTAAAATTTTATTTAAAATTCAGAAATTGCGTATAATAACAATCGAATAAGGTGTGGAATTGGCCCAATCGCTAAACAACGAAACTAAACCGAATGGATACTATACCAATATGGTCTGTACCACAGACTTATTATCGATTTAGTATCTCAAAAATAAAATTTTATTTGGTCTAGTACCTACGTCCTTATTTTTTGATCACTATACCTTACTACTACAGTGTACTGTATGAGTGGAAAGGTTTTTGTTGAAGATGAATGAGTAATTCTAGAAAATTTACAATTTTTGCTGAATAAAGTCTTTTTGAACTGTTGAGTGTAAAATGCTTTATTTTTCCGCACAGTAAAACGAATTCTCGTGTTGTGTATGATAAAGAATATACTTTAGTACTATAGAGTTATTCTGTGACCTAGGCACGATATCTGTAGGTACATAGATATTACAAACAGTTGTGAGCCTACGCGTCCGCAGAACACCCATTTCTTACATTTTACGATTTTCCTCCTCCATCGCCCAGACGTAGCAGTTACTGTCGACCCTCGCCCTTACATACATTGAAGGGTTTATTGTAATCCAGAAAAGTCGTTCCTGACAGTTTTATGGGACAAAAATTGGACGCAGCGAGGATGCATAAAAATTCGGCTTGATAGGTGGTCATCTATTCAGGATGTGAAAGCTAGAAAATTGGGCTCGTATATACCTTAAATAAAGAAGAGAAAAGTGAACCAGCTTAAATATCAACAACGAGAAACACAGAGAGCATCTGAGCTTTTTAAACACGAATTTTTTGGCAAACATTTGAAGTACGAGCCAGCTTTTTGCGGGATTATTAACTTTTAACGAGCATAGAACTCTGCCAAGGGCTAAACGTTCATATTAGGCTTCATTTTATTTTCCCTTTTCCAACATACCTACAAAATAAAAGAAATCGCCGGGAAATTTCAAAGAGAATCCGTATTCCTACCTATAATCATGGATGTTTCTGTCTGTTGGCTTTGTAAATATTTTGACGAGTAGGTATTTTCTCCGGGGCACTCCTCAAAGTTTATCCGTCCCCAGTCAAGCAAGTTTACATAGTTACGAGGAATAACACTTCGAGTTTTCTAGGGGATTTTCTTCATTGATATTTCACTGAATGTTTTCAGTGGAAAGTCCGGCATCTCAAACTTACAAACAGCAAACATGGAGTAAAAATAAAAGTATTTTCATGTCGTTTTCAAAGTTACTTTGCTGTTTGTTTTTGGTGACAAAGGGATAATTTTCTCTTTAGATGTAATTTTTTATGTATGTCGTATTTATGAGATAAACAATGATATAGAAACTTCTTGTCTTGGGTTGGAATGCGTTATTTTGAGATACAAGGAAGTTCATAATCTTATTTCAGATATAAAGAGGTAGAAAACTATCTTCTTCATCTAAAAAAAATCCAGGTGGACACACTATATTTATTCAAACTTTCGCATTTATAAATACATAGTGTAGCAAAACTTTCAGGGGTGGTTGAGCTTTGATCACAGAACACTGAGAGAATATAAAAAAATACCTCCTTTTCAGTTTTCGAAAAATAAGTAACAACGAAATGCTCAGGGGATGTTAACAGTCAAACTTAGTTAGTTAATTGTCAGTGTAACAGACAGACAATAAGCACATTCCCGATGCCTCTTGCTATGCGATGCATCTAGTTATAATTTTATTTTCTTATTTTTTTCGAAAACGTGCCCCAGTTTTTTTTTTTAAATCCTTGTTCCATTATTGAAGGTCAAAGCTTGATTAAAGCTTGGTCCTTCATGTTTATTACACTCTGTAGTGGGATTCCTCTTTCTTTCGGGTATGATAAGAGCCAATTAGTTTTTTTATCAAGTGGGGCTTATGTCTTGCACTGGACTAGTTTATGCTGATGACTTGTGCTCAAAGTGGTGAGATTATTTAGTCGATTACGACCAACTGTCCCCGGAACCACACATGTTACCTATAGTTGCATGTCTAGTCTACCTAGCTGGTATTTGTCTCCAGTGATCTGTGGCAAATGGGTAGTTAACCAACAGCTTTTAGCCCATTGGGTAATAGAGATTCGTAGTAAATTTCAGTAAATTTTCAGTAAATTTCATTTATTCACCATTACATTCTGCTACGACGTAGCCTAGTGCTACGTCGTAGCAAGTAATCCGTAGCATGTTCGTAGCACCTGTCGCTGCGTGATTAAAAGGGCGGTTAGCAAATAGAAACCAAGGTGAAAGTAGAGGTAAAAAGTCAGGTCATAAATTAATACTTAAGTAAGACACCAAGCAAATGGAAAATGTAAGTAATGTACTGTAATTTAAAGCTTTTTGAAAAGAAATTCAAGTATTCTAGTCAGTCATACCGCAATGCTTGAAAACGAAAGTTTTCAATCAGTGCGTCCTACCCATCATGACCTACGGAGCTGAGACGTGGACACTCACCGTAGGGCTGGTCCACCAGTTTAAGCGCCCAGCGAGCTATGGAGAGAGCTATGCTCGGAGTTTCTCTGAAGGATAGGATTCGCAACGAATACATCCGACAGAGAACCAAGGTTATCGACATAGCTCAAAGGATTATCAAGCTGAAGTGGCAGTGGGCTGGCCATATATCGAGAAGAACCGACAACCGCTGGGGTAAACGTGTTCTTGAGTTGAGACCGCGACTCGGCAAACGTAGTGTAGGACGCCCCTCAGCCAGGTGGGATGACGATTTGCGAAAGGCTGCTGGCAGATGCTGGATGCGGCAAGCTGAAGACAGGGCGCTATGGCGCTCATTAGGGGAGGCCTATGTCCAACAAACAAACAACAAACTTGGGCACTCACAAAGCAACATCTAACAAAACTCAGCACATGTCAAAACTCAATGGAACGCAGCATGCTAAACGTAAAAAAGAAGGACAAAATAAAAATTTTACATATGAGGAAGAAAACAAAACTAAATGACATATTTGACAAAGTAAATCAGCTCAAATGGAGCTGGGCAGGTCACATAATGAGAGGTCCAGATAAATGGAGCAAAGAAGTAACAACATGGTTTCCCCGAGAAGGGAAAAGGAATCAGGGCAGACCTTACACTAGATGGGCAGATGAGCTTGTCAAGGGAGCAGGCAAAACATGGACAAGGAGAGCTCTAGACAGGGAGGACGGGGGAAAGAGGCTGGGGGAGGCCTCTGCCAAGCGGCAAACAAACTAATAAACTTACTTAAAATTTAAATACTTACTGTTTGAAAAATTGTAAACCAGTTTGAAATAAAGGCTTATATTATTATTATTATGTCCAGCAGTAGACTGGTATAGGCTGATGATGAATCGTTTTATTTTTAGATTGTAATTTTTATATTTTTTTAAATGTATTGTATTTTTTATGCAATCATCTAGTACCCATAGCACAAGCTCTGCTTGGCTTAGGGCTAAATGATGCTGTGATGATAGTCCAGCGCCAGATCCGGGTTCGACACCCTCAAAACTAATGCGTCCTTGTGAAACAAATACCAACAAACTCCGCAGTGTACCGTAGCGTATCAACGTTTGATGCTATCTCGTCGAGCCACTTGTGGTGATTTCGTGTAGTCTACTTAGCTCGAGTATTCGTTACACTTTAGGGGTCATTGCTTCGTGTCTCTAGGGAAATAGACAAGAGAACTTTTTCACTTTTGTAGCACACTGTGGTAAATTTGGTTCAGTGAAAACCTTTGAGATTAACTCAATGCTCAACATCGCGCGAGATTTTCTTTGCGCTACGGCGATAGAAATACATGCTTGCCCAGTGGTCTTTTTTCTAGTTTTTCTAAATTCAGAGTACTTAGAGATTTTTTTTATTTCTATAACAAAATCTAACATGACATGTTATTTACGTTGCTTTTATAACTTATATTAAATTAAATGTGTCTCAAAAAGGTCACTGGCTCAGCTATGCTGCTGTGACAATTGTGTCGTTGCTGCACTGGTTTTCACCGGTGCCAGAATGCAAAGTACAGCGCTACTTGCAAGACCAATCACAAGTAGCTTAATTCAAAATAAAAATATAATCATAACCTTAATTTAAAGTTCTAATAAAAATAAATTAATCTATTAAAACAAAGTAAAGTAAAAGATATAGAGCCATATAATAGAGCCTAAATAGTGTTTGTCCACAATCTCACCTGCCATCCTGGGTGGCGATGTGGCCGACGATGTGTCACAAGAGCCTAGAAGGCACTTATTGAATCTTATTTTGAAGAGGCTCTGCTTGTAAATATTTATTAACAAAATGGTCAGAAAAAGTTACAAGTAGTTCTATAAGCACAGATTTACTCGCCTCATAACGCCTCATCATCACATTTCATAACCTACACAGGCTGTAAATTCCAAATTGGTTTTAACTGGTTTACAGAAGTGACGTCACGCGGTGACATTAAGTAATTTATCACAACTCTAAACCCGAACAAAACGTAGGCCTTCAAATAAACGGCTCCGCAAACAAATCATCAGTCTGAACCACCCTATTGAACCATGATTAATGTCAAGTATGGCGCCTGTCGTTCGCGTTTTATGCTTTCATAAATTCGCATGGAGCAATCATTAATTAGACGACGCTTTACGTGACGGATCGCACATGATTGATTTTGGGCCGAACTCACCAGAAACTGAGTTTAATTATGTTAAGTTTTGAATTGAACGGGAACAAAGGATCCATGTAAGGTTTGAAGTACGTAACTGTCAGTAATTCAAGGCCATGGCCGTACAAAATCACTCTTGATTAAAAGGAGTAATATACTTAAACATTTATAGGACTAATAGGTATCAATTTTAGAATCCAAAAGCAGATAAAAGTGCAATTAATACGAGGGAAATTTAAAAATGTCCCAAAAAAATTCGATTTCGGCAGAACATTAAATTTTAAGTTAAATTGCCCTAGTGCAAGTTACACACTAGTAGCAAAAACCGAATGAGGAAGTAAATTTACTTGTTACTTACGCCTTTAATGGATTCGGTCTGTCTACTTAAACTCAGTTTTTGGTGTATTAGGCCCTGAATCAGTTTATGACCACACCAGAACTCGTATAAAATAATTTACCAGGTGTATGTTGAACAAAACCTTAATTAATATTCAATTATCGTTTCTGTTGCGGTAGTATTATTTTTTTAGTACTGTATATAATTAAACCTGATACCGGAAATCGGACTTTGATGGGTAGAGAGGGTAAATTAATTTTCTTTGCACAAAATGTGCCAATGTTTTTAATCAAATAAAAGAGAATAAATTGCGCTCTTTCATTTCTAAGAAGACAGGTTGAAAACGTTTCAAATGAATTACACGTTTTATCTCTTAAATTACTGAAAATAATGAGAATGGGCATTTTTCAAACGCTGTAAATAGGATAAAAAGAACTGAAAGTAATTTATTTTTCTTACAAGTTTTTTATTAAGTTAGTATTTTTAGGTTTTTTTCCTGATATAAAATTACGCAAATATGTTCAATAAATACCTAGAGTTCCTTAAAATAATCATCACCATATCATACTAATATTATAATGCGAAAAATTAGATGGATGGATGGAATGTCTGAACGGATCAAGATGAAATTTTGCACAGAGATAGTCAATAGTCTGGTCAAGAGATAGTCAATAGTCTAGTCAATAGCACATAGACTATATTTTATACTGGAATTTAGAGGGAAATAGGAACTACGTGGGTAAAGCCGCGAGGCGCTGCTAGTTTTGTATATGTGTTGTGTATATAAATGTGTACAATGCGCGCAGCCAAAGATGAGACCTGTCAGATGCTAGTAGAGGGGATTTTGTGAAGGTATAGTCGCGCTCAAAATCTTTATCTAGTAACAATAACACAAGCTTTGCGTAGACTAGAAATAAATAATGCTGTGTTTGTTTCCTAACATTCTTAATTTATTTCCCCGAGTAGGCCACTCTCTTCAGACATCGATTAAGACTGTGGTCAAAAAAAGTTCAATCAAAAAATTATTTTAGAGATCCCAATCATTTTAAAACAAAGTTAACCTTAAAAGTGCATCCAATAAATACACTTGATACAAAATAATAAAACAATGTAAGTCCCTGGCAGCTGAAATTCACACAATGCACAAAGACAAACAAAGCTGGTGTCTGGTTCGTTGTTAGTTTTTATTTACAAAACAACAGATACTGTAAGTGGCGGGCACATTGTTAAATCTAGGGTAGATCGAATGTTGAAAAATTTAGTCAACATTTTATCCAAAACATGTAAATACAGAGAACGTAGGATCGTCTAGGAGTATTATGAATTGAAATAAAAACTTAAATTAAATAATGCTGGTCAATATACATAGCATCATCAAGGCCTAAGCTAATCAAAGCTTGTATTATATGTACTAAGTATAAGGATGAAAATATTTAGTAACAATTCCGCGCGAAACCTTTTTATATGCAGAATTGTTACTTATTATTTTCATCCTTATATTTTGCAATGGATTTCTGCATAGTAACGCCTGTCAAACTACAGTAGAACGCCAATTATCCGAACGCCAATTAACCGAATCGCCAATTATCCGAATCGGTTCTAAGCGTAATATAAAAATTAAAGACAAGTAATTTTTTTATTTTTTTTACTATGTACATACATACGTAATGTTGTGAATTTTTATACTTTGTATTTTTGTTAAGGCGTGATGGGGTTGCAACTTACTCTGATCGAGATATTCAAGTAAGCGTTATTGTAGAACTGTGTTTGTTAAACTTAATTATGTTTATTCTATGTGTGAGTTCGCTTTTCATTATTACCAGTCTATGTCCGATTATCAGAATCGACCCCGGTCCCCAATTAACTTGATAATCGGCGTTCTACTGTATTATTTAAAGGTACTTGTTAACTAATATACAGGAACAAATATCGTGAAAAACGCCTTTTTATTCTAACCACCACTATGTCCGGCAAAAGACCACCATTCAAAACGTGTGGTATTACACTAACTCATAAATGATAAACAATCCTTTCAGCAAGCAACGACATAGGCGGGAACTAGTTGAAATTAATTCTATGTTTATTTTCCCACACCGGTAGAAGTAAACAACCGCTGATTGTGTCCATTGCGAGCAAACATGAGTTTTGTAGAGCTTAGGGCTGGCGGTTCTGCATCAACAACGAAGAACCACCGCTGTGTAAATATAAGCACGAGGACCTTGTAAAAACGTGCTGCTTTTTTAACGAAACGGAATGTACTCGCTTGGTAAATATTAAATGTAACGGCTTTAAATATAACCCATGAGAAACCGTCTAGAATGTTTATTTGACCACTGTGCAAATGTTAAGAGATAATATTTTTTTAAGCCGTGTGGTGACTTGGAAGTCGTGTGGTGCTGGCTTAAAATTTGCACAACCCCAACTCTTCCCGTGGGTGTTGTAAGAGGCGACTAAGTGACATACACCCGGGGGCGGGAAACAGTGCCTCTTGCAGAATAGATCTACCACCTAACTGCGATCCTCAACCCACATGCCCAACGTGAGGATTATGGGCATTACACTTCATGAGATAAAACAATAAAAGGGAGGCCTGCGTCCAGCAGTGGACCATTAAAGGCTGTTGAGAAATATATTTTTATTTGTTGCATGCTATATCCATAGGATAAAATCAAGTCCTTTGTGCATAGCGTATGGTTATATGTGACACGGTATCTCTGCGTTACATAGAGAATTATAAAGGAGACGTTTCATGTAGGTACAACGTGACAACTACACCATGTCTAAACTTTTAGTCGAAGTTTATCCCCCACGATAGAACACAGGACAAGTTTGCACAAATTCGTAGGCAGAACATTTATGTCGTTTCTTGGCATGTAGTTCACTGGTGTAAAACTTTGCGGTACGATCTACCTGCGAGTTACATGTTGTTACTGCTGGTGATTGCTGAAACTAAACTGAAAGCTATCTTAGTATCATATTAAGGTGTTTGAAGCTATGGTTGTGTGGAAGAAATAGCCTTTAGCGACAAGGCCGCAAATCTTTTTTAAATGTTTAAGATGTAAGTTTTCTGATCATCAAGAATGAAATCATCTTTCTCACTCTTCTCTTTCTTTCTTTGTCACAAAATATTTCGACCAGACTGAAAAGATGGTGCTTTTAGTTTGAAATTTTATTGTACTAGCGACCCGACCCGGCTTTGCATGGGTAGGTGCTATATTATGCATTGTGTTATACATTAAAAAAATCTCTTGAATCACTCTATCTATGTATTAAAAAAACTGCATCAAAATCATAGATAGACAGACAGCGGTATGCGACTTTCTGAATTTGTTTTATACTATTAGTGATAGACTCAGATTGATATGATACTTTTCCACAATCTTCATTCTTCCGCAAAAGAAACCTGCCATTTATTGAGGCACATAGGTTTATTCTTGTTCGGTAAACGCCATAATACTCTCAGTTGTACCACAGAACTATAACTATAGGTAGTACTAACGTACTTGATCGTTTGTAAAAGCCTTTTATCTCATACCAATATTTATTTTTACAGTATTTGGCATATGTGTATGTGATATAGTTGATTTATGAGCTTACTACAATCTTCGTACTATTCCTTACTTGTTTCTTCTTTATCTTGTTACAAACATTATAAAACTTTGTTGTTTTCCATAATATATCGCTGTGAATATGCGAGAAAACTTTTGCAAAATCGCTATTTCATTCCACCTTTTCGAGAGTAGAGGCGTCGATTTCATCAGGGACAAAGCCAGGGTCTGATTTATGGCACTTCTCTCGAAATTATCGGCTCGAAAATATTACGTTGAAAACTTTTTTATTCCGATTTTAATCTTCTTTACAAGTTACATCTGAGTTCCCTCACCCGGAATTAGAATCGGGACCGTACCGTAATTCATTTGGCTTTTGGTAATTGGAGCAATCACTTTCCGATGGACAGTGCGTTCATCTGCTAAGAATAGATTGTATAGTATAACCTTCCCCGCATTCAAACTGGTTGATTAATTATTAAACTTGCCTAGTTCCACTCGAAATTAACAAGATCCATACTCGAAGTTCGTGTTTTGCAATCGGTAGGTTCTAGCTAGATTTACGGCTTAATTGGATGCCAAATTGCAAGATATTTATCAGAATTATTATTTTCCTCTTCTGAGCGATTGCCTTTATAAAATCAATGAGCAATTACGTCGTTTCAATATCAAAATTGGTTTATTTGATTTGTTGACGTGAAAATGGATCAAAAGTTATTGAGAAAAATTTGCTAATGAGTTGAGAATTACCAATTTCTTTACGAAAAAAAAGCTTTCGTAATACGAGACGAAACCTCGCATTTTACCTACAAATAGGGAAAAGTTTGCTGATGCTTAGAAAATATCCGATGTCCGTCCATTACTATCACCCGCCAGTCTCTAGACATCCGTAGGATGGAGGTATCTATGGAACTAATGCATCACTCAAGAGGGCTCGCTTATATTACTTGACCTAGAAAACGATAGGCCGAGGGAAAGAATTCATATATTTCCCTCACATTCCCGCTAAGGAAAACGATTCGCCCTGCGATTATTATTTTTATATGACGTGGTCGAGCCTAATTCTCTCGTTTAAATTGTTACTAGTAATCTTTTACTTCTTACTCCAAGAAAGTGTCCTCGTGATAATAAATAAAAAATAAATAAATAATGCTGGACAATTCACACAGCATTATCTAGCCCCAAGGTAAGCAGAGCTTGTGTTATATATATAATAATCGTTTAGTTTGATGAAAATGTAAATTATTTTGTGTTCTTTGTTAAAATGTAGAAGCAGTATTTGATAAAGGTTATAAACAAAATAATTAGCTATTATCTCATCACAGGGTTAATTGGATAATGGCAGAAAGACCCGGATAGCCTAATAAGTACGGTTTATGTTGAATGGTAAACTCAATAAATACATTGAGTGCTTAGCTTGGGGCTAATAATGCTGTGTGAATTGTCTTGCATTATTATATTACATTATTAATATTACTGAGTAACTTATTTCTTCATCATCTAATGATGATGAAATAAGCCTATAAGTAGTCCACTTTTGGACATAGCCGTGTGGTGCCGGCTTAGAATTTGCACCACCCCAACTCTCCCGTGGGTGTCATAAAGACGACTAAAGGACATACACCGGGGGGCGGGCGTCAGCACCTCTTGCAGTATATATCTACCACCAAACTGCGATCCCCAACCCGCATGCCCAGCGTGGGGATTGTTGGCATTACCCTCCATGAGATAAAACAATCAGTTCGAGGCCTGCATCTAGCAATGGACCATTATAGGGCCGTTGAGGTGACGTTGGACATAGGCCTCCCCTAATGAGCGCGATAGCGCCCTGTCTTCAGCTTGCCGCATCCAGCATCTGCCAGCAGTCTTTTGCAAACGTAACTTATATACAGTGTGGAAATTAAACTCAGGCCCTGGAGGGAAACTACTTAAAATCCTTAAGCTAGCTCATTTTACTTAAAGGAGACATTCCTTTATTTTTAAAAAGAAACAAATCTGCATTAAAATATTTTTTTAAACTCGCTTGCTTCGCCCGGGACTCGAACCAACTAAAATTTAAAAAAATAAACACTCTTTATTTTATTATACTAATCGGTAGTATTAATATTCAGGATAAAGTTTCTGTAACAAACATTTGGTCTTAAAAATAAAAATAATCGTTAAATCTAACATCAACTTTATTTTACTATCAATTTTGTAACACTTAAATTATTTAACTGATAAATTGTTCGAAATGAGCCCCGTCGTTCCGGCTACACAACATTAGTCGCCGTTGAAATTCATTTCTTGTAGCCTTCAGCAAAGTGTTGTGGTGTATGCCCCTGATAACATTTTCTACCGCAATCCTTAGCTCTTGAACGGTTTCATAGCAAGTTTCATAAACAACATTTTTTACATGACCCCATAAAAAGAAGTCCATGGGCGTCAGGTCTGGACTTCTTGCAGGCCATCTAATCGTGTTGTGTTGGAGAGATAACAGAACTGTTACGTGTCTTTTACTTGTTAAAAGTGAACAGTAACCAAATATTTTTTAGAGAAACTTTATCCTGAATATTAATACTACCGATTAGTATAATAAAATAAAGAGTGTTTATTTTTTTAAATTTTAGTTGGTTCGAGTCCCGGGCGAAGCAAGCGAGTTTAAAAAAATATTTTAATGCAGATTTGTTTCTTTTTAAAAATAAAGGAATGTCTCCTTTAAGTAAAATGAGCTAGCTTAAGGATTTTAAGTAGTTTCCCTCCAGGGCCTGAGTTTAATTTCCACACTGTATAGTGTGATACATTATGGAAAGTGTCTTCAAAGGCAGCTTTCACGGAAACATAGGTATATATATTTTGTTCGTCTCGAAAAGTACCATAATAAAATACTGTTTTTTACTACGACAAAAGTTCACCTTCATTATATGAAAGTTTAAAGCGTATGGCAGGGAAAAGCCACTATGTAAAGTGTCAACAGAGGACGTGAATTCTTATACTTACCCGAAGAAAATATTAAAATAAGCTTTGTGCCATAACGAATTTGAGGTGTAAATTCAGCAATTTTTCTAGCTGATATGGCATATAAAATAACGTAAGTAGAGGATATTTAATGTTATAATTTTGTTCTTATGACGTAATATGGCACACGAAGTCATAAGCACCGAAAACGTACCTATTTACTTCATAATTCAATAATGCATGGCACCTGCTTACCCAAGGAGCGATCTACTCACCATGTGACGTCTTGTAACCACAACGCATCAGCTTAGGCTGGGTATCGGACGCAAATTGTCCTTTAACCAAAGTGAACTGGGGTTGTAACGTTATTATCATTACATTTTCGTCCATTTAAATGACTGGGGCATATGTGGGATCCGGGACCGTAATGGAAAGCTCTTCAAAGGAAATTGCGGTCTCCACAAACGAAACACTAAAAAGGAACGGATCAAACTGTAAAAGTGACATAAGTGTTGGCATGAGGTGAAGCATGTTACGTTAGAAAAATAAGAAAACTTACTTCAGAACTTCATTTATGCAAAGTTACGTTTTAGTAGTTTTAGCGTGAAGAGGTGGCAAATATTAAAACTCTATTGAAATTTTATAATATCGTTAATAACGTTTAATATTAATAATCTTATTACGACCATATATTCCTTTTTGAAATAACTAGACCATTATTTTCGAGAACAATTCAAAACGCATTCCGCTAATTAAAGACTGTTGAAATACAGGGTGGTGGTAGAACGAAAGTTACCTGAAAAGCTATATAAAAAATAACACAATTTTTTCTTCAAATAAACATTATTTTTAAATGATTTTAGATTTCTTTCAAATCATCTGCCTGAAATCGATTTTAATAATATTCTTTGAAATTCAAAATATTTTTTATTCATGTAGAATAAGCTGTTGAATTTTTATTGAGAAACTTTAAAAAAAAGGAATGTTTTCTTTGAGAATTATTTGCTTTCTTCATTATTTTCGATAGTGATCTTTTATTGCAGCCCTTAACTTGAAGTTACTTTACAAATCTAACCTAGGGTAACTCGATGTGATTTTCTTTGCTTCTCGAGAACCAATAAATCAATAGCTATCTTTCACATACCGACGCCGGATTACCGAATGAAAATAAATCGAGGAAACGGGAAAATTTATTGCTTCTCTTAATCCGCACGTTGACATATACTTAACACACCTAAAAATGCTAGCGAAAAAACCTAAGCCTTCTTCTCAAAGGGCTTGATTTAATTTTTTATTAAACTTGCCCTGTAGTATGTGTGGAACAAATCTTGTAACTAAATTTTAGACCACCTATCCTTAACCGATTGAGCTTAAATTGGGATCTAGGTATGCCCAATTACAGCTCAATCTACGAATTTTTTTAGTTTTTTAAATGTTAAAAATTTATTTAGTTCTTACAATAATATAAGCACGAAAACAGTTTTTAAAAGTAATTTATTAGGTAATATTATAATTATATTTTGTGCAAAATGATTTAAAAAACTCGACTTTGAGAACAGATGAAATGAGATTCCATTTGTATTTATACAAAACATTAAAAAAAAACTGAGCGTCTGGTCGAAGCGACGCGTGACCTGAGAGCTGGTGAGTATCTGGCACAGCACATCACAAAAAAAATTGGCGGGTTCGAGTCTAAGTCGAAAATTTTTGGGAACTTATTTCATTTAGGCGTTATGTACTTAAGTACGTGCACAAACGATTTATTTCTCCAACCGCATAGGAAGTTAAATATACAAACAAATGCACTACGATCCTAAAGCACATACAACGAAATTCAATACCTATGTCTGAAGCTTCAGGAGTGGTACGTTCTGGAATTTTACATACGAAAACCTGCGGCTAAAGCTAGACGAAGTGAAAATATTACAAGCGCGTTCGATAGTCGATAAAAGTTGGATTTAGCAAGCGAATGTGGCGAAAAGTCCAAGTTACACAGGACAGAAAGCCTGATAGGAAAACTTTGATTGCAAAACGGTACTGGTTTGAAGGTTTGAACCTTTATATTGATTAACAGAAAGGAATTTTAGCTAAGGCGCTGAGAGAACTGAGCAAGTAAATTTTGTAATGAAACTACGATCGATTGGTTACACCAGCATCTTTGTGCTGTGGCAGAGTAAGACTGCTTCGGCAAATAACGATTTAACAGAACTTTGTTTGCGATCTAAACATTTCAACCACTTCAGTGAACACCATAGGTAACATTATTACATCCGTGACCATTGATTGATTTGTAGAATATCCTCGTATACGTACTAAGAATAAATAGAATGATAATAAAAAAACATTGTAGTAAGTATTACTTTTAAAAAGAATGCCTCTTCTTTCAAAAATTAGAGAACAGCTAGTTTTTTGTTTCATTAATGCTTTAGCGCTGCTTTTAGAAACGTACTGAATAAAACATCAGGTTTGTTTTATTGTCATTTAAAAAACCACTTCACGTTTGCAATTTGGTACCCAACTTTGGCATTCAATCTTTGGTTACCCTCCGTCCATAATTTTAATTTTATCGGTCTTTGATTTATTGTTTTTGTTTTGGTTTCATTCGGGCGTTAGTATAACGTTATTCGAGACTAGCTTCTGCCCGCAGCTTCGTACACGTATTTTCGGTATAATAGGTAGGAAGCCTATTATACCGAAAATACGTGTAGGTACTATCTAAATACGTGTGTATTATCTAAGTTAGGCTATGTTTTAAACGTACACGCCAAATTCCATCATGATCTGTTCAATGGTTTTGGAGATCCTAGGTCACAAATAATATTTGCATTTCTCAAACTTTCGGATTTTTATTATAAGTTTATGCCCGCGGAAACGTTTTTTCTAGTGATGAGAATCTCATTTTTTATGGAATAAAAGCTAGTTAAAGCTACATCTATGCAAATTTCAGCCCGATCGGTGCAGTCAAAACACAAACATCCATCCGTACATCCGAATAAGTGTGAAGTAGTTTCGAAACAAACTGATATCATGCCTCTATCATAACAGGGCGCACCTAGTATTATGTCTGTAGTCCTGGTAAAACCTTCAATAAGCTTTCTCGTATCTAACAATATGAAAGTCTGTTAATTATAAGCTTATTTATCTTTCAAATAAATGTCTTATTCAAACGACTGAAAATCGGGTCGTGTTTTGCTTCTTATTGCCGCTGTACATAAAGCTACCAAAACAAAAACGGTAGTGAATAAAAACAATTGAACGTCACATTATAGACGATGGAATCGGTATCACATGTCGGAAGCCAAATCACATTACCCGGTCTGTTTTTGTGCAAGTTGTTTTTTGCTGAGCCACTTACACGTTTTACTTGCTTTTATCCGCGGAATCACTCGCTTTCTTCGAAATAAAGAGTTATTATTACCTATCATGAGTTTTAAACTTCAGAAACAAGTGTCTTCGGAAATTTTGCTGTTGGTTCTTGCTAGCATCATTTCGAATGTTACTAAAACTACGTGGTACCTACCCACATAGATTTGGTATTGAATTAAGTCCCCATATCTCTGTTGTTAGTTCTAGCTCTCAAACCTACAAAGAGAATTTAATATTAAATCTACTGGTACCTAAAGCTTTATAGGCCGTGAGCTTCCGGGGATTACGCCAAATTCTTAATTCACGCTGATCCGGCTGATAACCGATTCAATCGTAAGAAGATTAATATTGGCATTAAACATAAATGCTTCATAAATATAACCCAAGTTTTCTCTTTGTTTTCCTAGATGACAAAGTGAAAACATGAAAGCTAAAACGGCAGGCATAATGTTAGGAACCTAATCAATTGCAGTGATTTAGCTTATAATCAATCGAGAAAATGTCCAAATATTGTAAATGATTGAGTGTTGGTTATAACAAATTAGCGAAAACAAAGTGCCTCTTGCAGGTTCTTGTCTCTTGATTTGGGTATTAATTGCGAAGTTGGTGTTAGAATTGGAATTTATGTAGACCATTGCGGGCAAGGTGTTTCATCTCAACTTTAGCAGAGCTCGGTTAAATTTGGTTTGACAATTTCGACTCAAACTGCCTTCACGTTTAATTGGGGAGGAAGAGGTGCTAAACTTTTTATTAATGTGTTTGCTACTTGTGCCAATTTGTTTGGCTAAAATAATGACAATGTTAAAAGCTTGACGCTAAGTCGTGAACCTACGTGAGCCAGTTTTTCTTCAGTATATTCAAAGTCTCTGTAGGTCAGTACCTACAGAGACTTTGAATATATTTATGCATGTTTTTATCTCTGTAAATACAGTTATTTACAGAGATAAAAACATGCATAAATGCCAAAATGTAGACAGTTCTGTTGGTAAAACTGCAGTAGTTTTCAGTGTTTACTTGCTTTTATTTTTTGCTTTAATCTATGTGTTTTGTTTTGCTTCAGATATTAAAGGCATGAAGAGAGAAAAACATTTAACAAAAGATTGAAAAGAACAACTAACAGTAACGAGATTTGATATCTTTTTCTACACCCCTTGTCAGGAAGTTTTCTTTGCTCTCGCCGTTTATATGACGGCAGCCACAAAGGGGATTTGTCCTTGTTTCCAGTTTCGCTAACTTGTAAGCTCGCCAAAACGAAGGTATAAAAATATCTATTGCGATAAATGAAACGGAGTAGTAGTGGTCTGAGGTGAACATCGTCAATTGGCAGAGTGCGCTTGACGCACTATTTAACGATACAATCGGAACCGTTTCAAATAACAGGATAAAAATACACTCTCATTACAAAATCTTACTAAATGACAACACATATTGGTAACAACTGTTCCATCTACACAACAATTTTTTTCATGTCATTAAAAAAAACTTCTATAAAGAAGTGAATATGGGAAAAACCACAGAGATACCATAAAGTCTGTGGAAAAGACGAACACAATAGACATTAAACAAGTTCTGAGAACTTCAAAAGAAAAAGAAGGATTTCCCATTTAATTTTATATAAAAAGGTTGAATAACGGCTCCATTAAGTTTGCGTTGCAGGAATTAAAAGTTTTAATTACCGCGCCATCTAGTGTGATAGAGAGTAATGATGCGGTCTGGAACTGAAGTATAGTCTTCTACTATTCTATGAAAGTAGGTGAAATGGAAAGCTTTCGCTTCAAAGCTACTCGTTGGTTTCTATAATTACTCGCCGCTAGCAACGCTGACACCTACAAAAAATGTTAAAACTATTAGGTACCATTATACCTTTACATAATGTAGGTCCTATGTATTCACTCTTCACCTTAATGCACTGATGTTCAATGATTGGGAAAGCAGAGCGAGAATCTAGATTTATCAAGCGGTTTTTAGGGTTTCGAGATCGGTTTCGAAACCCTTATGGTCTCGCTCTTTCTTGAATATCTCGGTAACTACTGCAGCTATTAACTTGAAATTTGAAATATTGATACATTTCTTTTCATTTCATTCTTTTTAAAGAAAAAATATAAAAATAAATGAAAATGAATATTTTCAGTAGGTACAAATTGTGATTATGAAATTTCAAAAGAGACCTAGGGGGGCAAATGCGGTATCAAATGAGCCTTTCATTTGATACCGTAGGGGGCAAATGCGGTATCAAATAAGCCATTCATTTGATACCGCATTTGCCCCCCTAGGTCTTGAATTGTTTTGTAAATTTTAAAACAAGTTTCGAAATTTCTACAGGTTTCATACTTTTCAAAATATTGCTATTCGAAAAAAGACGCAATATTGACTGTCAAAATAATTGGCAAATGTTCGAAACCCTCGGCGCTCGAGTTACACTCGCACTTGACGGAATTTGTTTAGCGAAGCATATTTTCCACTTCCGATTTTCCTGAGGTTACGGGTTAGGAAGAGCGTTATTGCAATAAGAAAATTCGACTACAAGGGAAATTTTTGCTTATTTAGAATCATTTCCTAATTGACAGAGGAATTCAAAGGGACTTATTAAAACAGCTTTTAACGCCTTCCTTTTTTTCGAATGGCTACTAACGGTCATGTTTTTTATAAGTCTTGATGTTTTGTGTACAGAGAGTAATCTATCTTACTTGATAAATTAAAGAAAACACATTTTCAGTTTCTTTCCTAATAAGTAAAAAAACACTGTAATTCTTATTCTTACCAAAATTGAAATAAAAACAGCGGCTAAGTCATCTTGTTTAAACTCTTTTATCTTGTTAACGTAAATCATCTTACAAATGAAATGTTTCCAGCCGCAATGCTATTTTATCTTTACTTGACTTTCTCCCCGAAATGCTGAAAATGAAGAGTGCCAACAAATGCTAATGACATCAAATGACAAAAAATAATATATCAAAGCAAGAATTTTCTTGTCCTGAAATTTGTATTGGATGCCTTCTGTTCCTTTTATTTCCCGCCCCGTTTATTTATTCGAATATAGATTTTCTATTCTTTGGTAAACGATTATTGCTTTTGGATTCTGTTTTCTGTTATGAATGGTTTGTTTCCATGCTTAAAGTTTATTTAGGTAGCAGTATAAGAGAAATACTTGTCGTTTTCAAGGAAATGTTAATATCATTTATAAAGTCAACAGTTGACTATTTGAAATGTTAGAATTGACGCCCCGGGGGGGATTGCTTCATTGCCAAATAATCGTAATTAAGCTTTGATACGCTAAGTTCAGTAATCGCAAGCTTCTGAAAATCGCAATAAAATTTTAATAAGCTTAGTATGTAACCTTAAATGACAAGATAAATATTTAACCTGTTCGCTCGCCTTGCAGTTTGTGTCAGCGCAACTACTTATATGGGTATCGTTTTCAAATAACTCGAACTCGTAGATTACAAAAAAGATGTCAATATCCAAATCCAAGATAGCTAAGATTTCAGAAGTAAGGTTGTCAGTGAGGCATGTATATCACCACTAAGGCGACAATTTGATTTAACTTTACTCTATACAAAACTTGTCGCCCCAATATTAAACAAAAGATTTGCAGGTTTTTCATCATGGAAATGAATGTAGTAGATCTATAAAACATGTGTTTTCGAATTCAGCTGCAATAATAACATCACAACTCGATTACCACATTGATTCGATTGGAAGATTAATATGATGCTAATTGAGTTTGAATTACATTCGGTATCAATAATAAATAAATAAATAAATAATGCTGGACAATTCACACAGCATTATCTAGCCCCAAGGTAAGCAGAGCTTGTGTTATGGGTACTAGATAACTGATATACGTAATATTATACATTACATAGATAGATATTTTTTATTATACATAGAAAAACACCCAGACCAACGGAACAAATTTCTGCAGATCGTACACAAATTTGTTCCGAGGCGGGGATCGAACCCGCAACCTCTTGCGTCGCAGGCAGACTCTCGCCCGCTGCGCCACTGAGGTCGTCAACAATAATATCAATAATATCTAGTCTGGTTCACACGCCTGCAAGTTAACCACTTATCGTATCTAAAAACCGGTCAATTTATTGACAACTAGCGGTGCGCTCCAGCTTCGAACGGGTATATTCTATAGCCCATGTTACTCATAGATAATGTAGCTATCTAACGGCAAAAGAATTTTTGAAATCGATCCAAAAGTTTTTCAGTTTATTGGTTACATACAAAAATACAAATCTTTCTTCTTTATATTATTAGTGTAGATAATATCGGATTATTCATGCTAAGTCGCAAAGAGCACGTTTGACTCCATGATTCGACGTTATTTTTGTATAGAAACTGATGGAAATTGATTATGTGGCCGATCGACAGTGTAACAGAAGATCTAAAAGACACCCATTTTACAGCATTTCGGATCGTCTTAATCGGTCAACTTACACAAGCCAGAACATTTTGCTGAGTGCTTAACACATGTTAATTCACGTCTTGGAAAACTACTACAACTTACAATACTTTTGTACTCCTCTGTCTAACTTTCAGTAAGTGAAGTTTTAAACCAAAATAAGAAAATATCATACCTACAGTCAAAACGACACCACGTACAACGCATTGTCTATACTGAAGGTACTTAACTCGGAGCAAGAATATAGACAAAATTTAGAGCGCTTTGAAGAGCGAAGCAGATGGTTTCTCCCTTCAGTTATAATAGCACCTTACAGCGCTGAAAACATTTTCAAACTTAAAACGTCTTGCCAACGTAGCTCTATTGCATGCATAAGCATCATTTTGGTCGTTTTCTTTGTTTGAATTGAATAGGCTCCAAAACTACTGGACCGATTTGTAAAATTCTTTCATCTTTCTATATTATCCCTGATGACCGTAGGCTATAGAATATACCGCACGAAGCCAGGGCCGACCCCTAGTTTAGGTATAAGCATAGGAATAGATAAAAACAGAGTAGAAGGGACTCTTTTTTTTGACCGAATTCCGAACGCGGCCATTGATATACCTACTTCCCCTTTATATTTCCAATATAATAGTTATTTATTAATGTCTTCTAATCATTAATATTTATATGGTGTACATGTATCCTGTACAGACACTGAGTTATTTTTTATGAGAACAGCAAAAGCATTGGACATTATTGCAAAGTCCTTAGTAGTTTCATTGTAGCGTCCTGTTCATTTATTTAAGTGCTTCATTCTCTATCTGAACCCTTTCAAGTTAAACAACATGAATATCATACATCAAAGAGTTAGTTTTAAGGGCTAACGCTTCCGAATTTCAAACATACTAAGTATACTCGCAAACCTTCATAAACATCGCAAACTCAGGCACAATGAGACTTGTTGGCAACTCAATAGAAACTTCAACACTGACCCCTCCAACTTCAGTGTTACCTCCTAAAATGATAATGGTATTGTTGCTGCTGTAATCTTATTATGCCAGTGCTGCCTATTTAGAATGATTACCTAAATGAAAAAGGTCTTGAAAAAGTTTTAACCACGTTTTACGTTGGCTATAAATGCATTAACTTTGTTACTACCTTTGAAACTATAACGGTTATCGATACTAAAGCACTATAACAAATTACAAACAGCACAAATCATGGTATATATTTCAAAATGCTTTTAGTGAGCTTTAGTACTGTTTATGAAATTATCTTTTATGCTGTAGACTGCTATTATATTGTAATGCTGCTATGAGATATACGTCCATAGAAAAGTCTCAGTATTATTGTTTTGCTTAGAGTTCTTACTACCTAGTTTGTTATACTGTTCCCTTTTCAACTTAGGCGCATTGTATCTTTTCTCAAAAGTTTTAACAAATAAACGCAGCAATACTCCAAATATTATATGAATTTTATCCGTTCAGAATTTGCTAAGCCCTCTCGTTTATTTTCCTTAAAATTTCACTACAATACTTTGTGTGCAAATTGAACGTTCGCACCTTTCAGAAGCGTGAAAGACTGAAATGGTTTCATAAAATTTGGTTTAAAAACCAAGACTATTCAAGACAAATCACCTGTTCTTTAGCCCGCCCAAGTAGAAGACAAAACCATTATGGATGTTAGCGGTTCAACTAGAACCTTAATGCCCTGAAGAAGTCTCTCGTTTGTCCCTCGTGCTCTTCCAACACGTTTCGAAGTTCGAACGTTCATTTATAATGAACTAGCTGTTGCCCACGGTTTTGCCTGCGCTTTTCAAGTATCCCATGTCCATCCTCGGGATACTATTTGCCGTCATGTCAAGTCTCATTAAGATATGTTATGCCATTTAGCCGTGAAGAGATTACGGACAGACAAAGTTACTTTTGAATTTATTATAGGTATTTATATAACAACGATAGTCTTTATAGTTAAAGAACACCATGTCTAAAAATAACTTTTTCAAAAAATACAACCCCTTGTTTCGGAAATAATACTAATCAGGATTACTTGGCCGATAGTACTGCTTGCTGCTTTTCTGTAAAAATCTCAAAATGGGACGAATCAGGAACGTTTTCCCTCCTCTGTCAAAAAACATCCATCTGTTAGAGAGCTCCTGTCCGATTTCGGCAGTGACGTATTTTGTGACCATTGTATGTCATATTTATTCCTTTACAATAAAAAAATTCGCTTATTATGATCTCACGTAAGAATTATTACATATGTTTAAGCTTATTTCATAAAAAAATCCTACGATATAAGTTATACATACTTAAAGCTCCCTAAAAAACTTTAGAGATATCGTCATTATAAACACACGCACCACTATCACGTGGACACGCAGAATTACCTCAACGGACGTGCGAATTTATTCAAGATGGCCGCCACAGTTTAAGCCTTTTGTACTTTTCTGTTCATACGACGTTACCTCTTTAGGGTTAATTCTATAGTATGGTGTACTTAGACAGAAACAAACCTAGCTTATCCCCATTGTTTACAAAGTGGCGCCATAAATACAAGTTCGTGTGTGTTTCAGACATGGGAACATTGTTCACTGAGTATAAATGAAATGAGATAATGACCGCGAGTAACAAACGATCCCTTCCGTGCCGGGTGTCGTGGACTTTGACTAAATTATGACCCTGCTGGGTATTAGAGGTGTCAGAACGCTTAGTCCGACTCTGAAAGGTCAACCGTTGCTACCACGGACATTTTGTAAGGCACTGATAAAGCTGCTGGATTCTCTAACAAGGATTTCAGTGTGACGACGTAATCTCGGCTGGAACGGTTTTGCGAGGGTCTCTTGAACCGTTACATTAATTTTCGACGTGATAACTTGACAGATGGAATAGAAGTACGTAAATACAAAGATTGTTGATCTAGAATGTAATTTGTTCACTGTTTCACAATTTTATAAATTATATAATCTCCACAGCTTAGAGATTAATTTCGATTTTGGGTTGACTAAATTTAGATGAATCTCTAAGCTATTGAAAAATACTTCATCATCATCATCATCAGCCAATATTAGTCCACAGCTGGACATAGGCCTCCTCTAATGAGCGCCATATAAATACTTACAAGTAAAAAAACAAAGCCTTTAGATAATATTTTTAAATACCTGATGAAATTGTTAATGATAAATTGTAATTAGTTCTATTAAATGTTGCAAACCATCTCTCTACTTATATTTGCATACCGTACCCGGTCAAGCATGTCATTTCTTACTTAATATTTGATACCTTACATACACAATGTTTTTATTGGCAAATAAATATCTTTATCTTTAAAAAGTATAGATTGTAACGTATAAGCCTAATAGCCTACGGCTTGTACAAGTCAGAGATAAAATACATAAACGGAAGAGCGCCCTCACCTTTCAACTCGGAACTTGATACCAATATAACTTCATTTCCGGTAGCTATAAAACCAACTCCGCCCGCCCCGGCAGCCCCGGCTGGCCCGGACAAATATCGTCCATTAGGAGTCTTAAAATATCGGCCGAATCTAATTACGGATATTTTTCGTGCCCAGCGTTCTAATGTGAAAAAATATAGGCTTTGTTTTTATTTTTATTCGGATTTGATAGTGACATATTGTTTCGAGAAGGGTTTCAGAGTCCAATGACATTTGTGGACACGCTTTGTTTTGTCCCCGTGTCCAGAGGTACCGCCAAATACTATTCTTTTGAATTTTAAGCGCGTCTTGCTTGGTGTGACCTTGTGATGACCCTGCAATATTTTCTGTTCACAGACTCTAGAAATTATGGGTATGCTAAATACCAAAACGGATTTTTTTCGATCGAAGCCTTCGGATTAGAAAAAGATTTTTTGTATTTGCCAAATTAGGTGTAGAGTAGGGTAACAGGTAAATGGAATTTGTGAAGCAACATGCTTGACTTTTAATTTTGAATTTTTTTAATTTTGACACTAGTTTAGCTTGGGAGAGATAGAGAAAATTAATTGATAAGGAAAATTGTGTTGATAAAAATTCACTTTCAATTTCGCTCTAAAACGCTACAATACTAGTGTCTTATATCACTGATGCGCGAACATCTGTTAACACAAAATGGCCATCAAAGTCAGACTTTATTCTGTGAATTTACATACATATTGCGACGGCATGACGTCAAAAATCAATTTTCTCTGATTGGTGTTCAAGGTAAAAAAAGTACAGCAATCCGTATTTTGTTTTATCAAATACTTAGTTAGTACCTAGTTTTGTTTTATTTTATCAAAATAATAATTAATCTCAATAAAAATGTGTAATAAGTACGTCTTTTGTAAAGTAAAGCTCAGGTATGATTCGGTAAAATATGTATTTAGCCGTGTGGTGCCAGCTTACAAATTGCACCAACCCAACTCTTCCCGTGGGTGTCGTAAGAGGCGACTAAGGGACTAACATACACCGCAGGCGGGCAGCAGCGCCTCTTGCAGAATAGATCTACCACAGAACTGTGATCTCCAACCTGCATGTACAGCGTAGGGATTATGAGCATTGCCACTCATGAGATAAAAAAATCAGGCTCAGGCCTGCGTCCAGCAGTGGACCATTGTGTAGAGGTTCAAAACACACATTTTGTTGATATATTGTTACTGTCATCATCTCTATAGTATTTATATTGCGTCGACGCGATCATTATGATTCACACTGATCCCGTAATCACACACGCTTATTTATCCCATTTCACACAATGTCCCGTTTGATCTCTACTTCCGATGGACTTTATCCAAAATTGCTTTCCGATGAGACGCTTTGTTCCGAATCAATCCGCTTGGGAACCGCACTGACCACTTTTAATAGACGAGAAATGTTGGCTGAACTGTAATTTCTGCGAGAGGGGACTTTTGGGAGATCAACGGAATGGAGTTTGAGTCCAATGCTTTATTTACTTACAGGCTGCGGTTTCGGGAAGAGAAGAATTATATTAGAGACTACTGACCACTGAAGATACGTATATAGCCGCTAGCAGGCAAACGTTGATCATCTCTGTGATCAAATCAATGATTAAATCTCTATTATATTATGTATTGTATTATATTATATTATGTATATCAGTTATCTAGTAGGTACCCATAACACAAGCTCTGCTTAGCTTGGGGCTAGATAATGCTTTGTGAATTATCCAGCATTATTTATTTATTATTTATATTATTATTTATTTAATTGATGTTGACAATGACAAGAGATTTGATCATTGATTAGGTAATCAGCGTACGAACAACCGACTGTTAGGAAGGGAGAGCAATTACCCTTTTCTATTTTCGATTCGTTTTTAAAAAAAAAACAATGTTTCACTAAGCATACCTGCATACAAAAACTAAACTATCCAGGTGGGTCTCAGTAGACTGTCAAAATGAACCTAACAATTTTTTGGCGTTATAAACAAAGACCTCTTCGTTGAGTATTCACAGTTCAAGACCTCTAAGAACCAAACTAAACTTCACCGCAATCATAAAGGAATAATCCTTCTTACAAATTCTAGTTAATAGGCAACATCGGTACTTGTGCTAAGCTTCTGTCTTGGCTGTAGTCTTGGCGTTAAGCTTGTACTCTGAAATTAATTAATAGAGAACATTGGCAAATAATAAATGTTAAAAATACCACAGTTCAGAATTTTGCGAGAGAAGAAAAGTTTAATAAATAATTTTATTGAGAAGCAGAGAAATTTCTCTTAAGCAATTGAGTTACGCTGCAATCTACCAAAATTTCAGAAGAGAATAGAGTCGTGATGAAAATCGATACGAAATACATTTGAGTCGATTATTTCCGATTTAACGAATGTTAATTAAAGTGAACCGAGTCAATACACAATTGGTCCGAACCGTACGTAACCCAATTTCCACGCGGCTATCTGTCTGAAACTCACGTGCTTATTCGAATCAGTGAATAAGAGCCTTTAATTCAATGTTTTTAGAGTAGATTTAGATGTAAATAACTTCAAATTCTGCTTGCTCTCGATGTGTAGGGATATAAATCTATTTTTGTTTTTTTAGCTAAAGACTGATCTATGTAGTTTTTGCCCGACTATCAACGGAGGAGGGTTATGAGGTTGACACAACATGGCTTATTTCGTTGCGTGTGCATGCGACCGGCGGCGACGACGCAAAATGTATGAAGGGGTATACACCCATAGGTGTATGTAATCATAGTATCATTCATTATATACGTTTGTATGTGGTTAAAAGGTGTCGGTTACCTTATAGCGCCGAACTACTAGCAAATCTAGGTCTAGACTGACCACAACAAATAAGGTATCATTTGATTTTTAACTCTCCGGGTGCTAAAGTATTAGTGTGTTGCTATGTGTTGTAGCACACACATATCAATAGATGATGATGATGATTCTTTGTTAATGGCAATATGAGTCTGGTTGGACTCTTTTCTGCCAGTGTCAAGTAATGGAAAATAATAGTAAAATATGAGTTATCAAGTTATGAGAATGTTGATATTTTCACCAGAGCCTAGTTCGTTATCTAGCAGGGTACTCCACGTGCAGGTTAGGTTGGCTTGGGAGACAAGATCTTGGAGTCTCCCTTGTACCCCATATCAATAGATAGAAACGACATTGATATCAATAGATATCAATGTCGTTTCTGTTAAGTCACAAAGATATCATACAATAATATTTTTTGTATGTGTGTGTGTAAAGTGACATACATGATATACCTAAGTAATCAGGGGCCACGGTAGCGACCCTGCCCTGTCAAGAAGACGGCCCTCACAGGGAACCCTTTTCTCGAACCATCTTGATGTACTTTTCACCAAATTATCAATGATACCTTTATTTTTACCATGTTAATAGCGAGTCCTACTGATTTCGTTACTGACACTGTGATTTACATTATTTACTGTGTGTCAGCAGATTTAGGACCTAGATACACTAGTGGCTTGAATCTGTCAGGATAGATTGCTTCAAGCCGCAACTGCTCGTGGTTCCATGTGTGTCTGTAACTATAAAGCTGTAGTCTGTAGTTCAATGCAGTCGCCAGTTTGAAGCAGTCCTGACCGCTTCAAGCTGCCCGTGTGTCTAGGCCCTAAATCTAAACGTCAGGATTCTAACTCAGCTATGAAGCGCTTAATACCCCTAGAGACTCTAACGACTGGTAGCAATGCAATTACACCATAGGTTTCAGTCACTTGAGCAGCTTCGAAATATTTAGGAAAATGAGGAAAATTATAACATAAATATCGTCTACATCTACACTAATACTATAAAGAGGAAAGGTTTGTATGTAAAGAATAAACTTAAAAACTACTACAAAAATTCTTTTGCGTACGTGCGAAGCTGGGGCCGACCGCTAGTACAAAAAATGGCCATAAAAGTCGGTGAAATAACAGGCATTAAAAGAAACAAACTTTTTAATCCCAATTTGCATATTGATGAAAGAAGTTCAATTAAGGCGATAGGCACGATCATCTTACACTAGGGCGGTAACGGGTATTTTATTTCAGAAAATAATTACTTGTACGTGAAGGCTCAGAGAGGGCAACCGTTCTGGGGGATAGCTACAGTATGAAGTCAGCACTGAGGCATAGGCATCACGCCAATATTGTAAATGCTATTAGTTTGGATCTTTAGTTTCTTAGAGATGCCCAGAGTGCGGGTAAGCACTATAAAAAAAATCCTTAGGATCTTTAGTTGTTCACGCGTAACCTTAGAGGCCTTAGATTTTTATATGTCGAAAAAGTGAACATTGGTACTACTTTTATTAATTTTTTATTCTTGGTATTTATTTATTCCATATATTTTTATTTATTCTTTATTTTATACTTCCTGAAGAAAATTGTTAATTATGATTGTATATTATATGTATACTGTATAGAATAGGTACAACCCTGTCTTTCTTAAATTTTTCAAATTTCTCACCATCCAAAGGTTGCCTGGAAGAAATCGCTTCTTAGCGATAAGACTGTCCATTGTACTTTTATGTTTAATGTCTATGACTATTTCTTGTTTTTTTTTTTGTGGTGTACAATAATGAGTTTTGTATTGTAACCATAATTGAAAGGACTAAAATATTGCTTAAACGTTGGTTCTAGGCTTAACATAAAACACATACCTACTGTTTTATCACATAAATCAGTTCCCTTATGATAGAAAGAACTATTTATATCTGTAATATTATACAATCAATAATCAAATCATTTATTCGCTTAGAACATGGGTAGAAATTAAATATACTGTTGGTAGTAAATAACAAAGTTTCACCATTTTCTGCTTTTTAGGCATTCGAATGTCAATACAGTTATTACATAAAAGAATACATTATCAATTCAACGGAATAAAATTTAAATCTCATCGATAATAATTTCTCTGCACACAAAATATAGAAAATGTCATAATTACATTTATTTATATATATGTTTCGACGAAAACATTCAAGCCGCGAGTAGGAACTTTATTTAGTCAGATCATGGCCTACGACACAAGAGTTTTCCAGGTATCTCGGTAAGAGCATTGAAATTTTCTGATTAACGTAAAAAAAATATTATAAGAATTGATTAAAAGGTGTTCCAAATCAAAACATTTAATTTCAAAACATTCAAATTGAAATCTCATAATACGAAAATTGTTTTTATAATAATGGGAGAAAATGTTTTACAAATTAGTTAGTAGGGATTTCTAATCCGAATTTCCCGTATTGCTGTATTAATAACACCCTAAAATTAAAACGCTATGTTACCGAAGAACGGAATTTCTGGGGGAAATGCCGTTAAAATACGAAAACTCCATCCAATCCGCAAAAAATAAGAAAAATCCATTAAACTGTGCCACATCAAAAACTAAGTCCGGTAGGTTAGGTAGCTTTTATTTCTTTGAAAGCTTCAGCTACAAAGAACTCATTTACATGTGATTCCCTAAGCTTAAAGTTAGATAGATACCTAATGAAGTGTGAAGTACCTTTATTACTAGTACAGAGAGAGTCTCCTGTCGTATTTATAGTAACTGTAGGTGTATTGTGTATACTTATAGAAGGCATCAAATAGACCGAGAACAAGTTTCCGGGGCTATTTTAATTTTCCAGTACGCAATTGCGTAATTCGTTTCGAGCAATTGGATATTCCGGTACGAATTTGCACAAAAAATAAAACAAATTATTTTCGTAAGTACATATTGCATACCTTCAGAACCAGAAGAAATTATTGTAAAGTTTTTTTTAAATTTTATACTCCGGCATGACGTGTTGTTGGAAAATATATTTCATTGATAATATTGTTTATGTTAATTGACGTTTTTAATAGAAGTTTCGATACTTCAAAGTACAAACCAACGTAGCTGCTGTAATTGCATTATCTTTCAAAGGACAGAACCTAAAATTTCATTAGTTGTAATGAAGAATAACCACAATATATTTATAATGAGATAGATTTTTAATGATTGCTGATTCTGGTAATTTTTTTTGCTGCTTATTGTTTATTACCTGGATGAGATTGGCGCAGGACCGTGTGGAAAGGCACAAGAGTTTGGAGGTCCAGCAAAAAAAAGTAAAAAAGTAAAAGTCAGGTTACGAATGATGATGATGATACTTTTTGATATTGTTCAGTTCAGTCAGACTTTGCAATAGTGCGGCAAGCTGCTGTAAAGACTAATAAATCAGAACACACCGGTGCAGTCTGCTCCACTAAAATTGTGTTAAAAAAATGTAGGACAAAGCGTAAACGAACGCTTAAAAAAAACATTTAATATAAGTAAATAAATAATGCTGGACAATTCACACAGCATTATCTAGCCCCAAGCTAAGGAGAGCTTGTGTTATGGGTAGGTACTAGATAAATGATATACAAAATACAATACCTACATTACATAGATAGGTATTTTTATTATACATAGAAAATAGACCAGAACACCTGAAACAAATACCCGCAGATCGTACAAAATGTACAAATATATGTCCCAAGCAGAGAATCTAACCAGCAACCTACTGCGTAGCAGGCTGACCTTCGGCCACTGCGCCACAGAGGTCGTCCTATACAAATTCTTTATCAACGCTTGTAACAAAAAAAAAACAGAAATGTCTGAGAATAAATAAATTCGGACCCTTTTGATGAAAAAATCTTTTAAGCAATGGGCTTGTAAAATTGATGTCCCCAACGAATCCGTAGTAAATTCTGATATTGTTGAGGAGGGACGTAAATCATCGGTGGGAATACCATACAATAGTAACCTCAATTTAATACAGAGAAAGGTCCAACTGAGGGACAATAAGTTACAGAACATGTAGATTAAATGAACCGCTTGGGATAAATCAAAATAGGTACTCGGACCAATGCCAAAAAACTTAAGGCTTGTGTATAAATCTAGCCAGTACAGATAAAAGAAAATATGAGCTTACATCTACATACATAAAAGCACTTCTACAACTATATTGTCTAAAGTAAAAAATAGAATACACGTCATATTAAATTTAAAAAGCTTAGGTTAAAAAGTTGCAGATATGGCTTGCATTCTTTTATATTTTGACCAAACTGTTTTAGGCTTAGGTTTTTGTGTTATTATCTTGCAAAAATATGCATTCTATGTACCATAAATCACATAATATATCATCATCATCAGCCTATACCAGTCCACTGCTGGACATAGGCCTCCCCTAATGAGCGCCATAGCGCCCTGTCCTCAGCTTGCCGCATCCAGCATCTGCCAGCAGTCTTTCGCAAATCGTCATCCCACCTGGTCGGAGGGCGTCCTACGCTACGTTTTCCGAGTCGCGGTCTCCACTCAAGAACACGTTTACCCCAGCGGTTGTCGGTTCTTCTTGAAATATGGCCAGCCCACTGCCACTTCAGCTTGCTAATCCTATGAGCTATGTCGATAACCTTGGTTCTCTGTCAGATGTATAACATATAGAGATTTCTAAACAATAAACAATGAGATAAAAAGCCTGTTTTATTCCAGGCTTAGGATTGCTCCTGTGCAAAATTTCAGACTGAACCGTTCAGTAGTTTTGACGTGAAGACGTAATAGATAGATGGATGTTTGTTACTACTTCACATTAAACTAATGAACAACTACGGCCGAAATCAAACCCCTTGGATATAAATAACGGGCAGAAACTAGTTTATAAATCTAGTGTGATTACAACGAAAAAGCTTTTTTGGATTTCATTGTTTTTTACCTAACGGGTATCAAACACGGTTTTGCAAACTAGCTGAACTAAATCGGTCAAAAACTCATTCGAAATATTGGCTACAGCTCGCTCATCGAGGCTCGTCAATCTTTTTCAAATAGGGGCATGCATAGTAAACCTGCAGTTTAGTTTACGATGGCATATTGTTCAATTTTTAAATAATTTCTAACACTTTATTATTATACTACAATAACCTTAAACCAAAAAAGGTTAGTTCCGTCTAGTCTGTGTTCCGTCTATAAAAGCCAGCGCAGTGCTGCTATTTGCAAAAATACCAAGACAGAAATAAAAAAAAAACATTTTTACAGACTTCAAATAGGAGGTTCTATATTCGGCTGATTTTTTTATGTATTTTCATCGAACACAATTACGGTCCGTAGTAAACCCGCTTACATCCGTAATGAATTCGTCAAACTACGATAGTTTTTATAGTAAAATATATTCATAGATTTCTCTGTAATTTTTTTTTAACTGTTGGTCGAGTGTTTAACTTTGTCCACCATCACAGTTGAATAAGTAATGATGTGGCCTACAATGGAGCACGCTTTTCCTTTCGCTTTCTTGTTATGAAGGTAATTTTTAAGTTCGATACTGTAGTATATCAACCAGGTACGGGTGGTATTTTTCTGTGCGTCTGCTGCTACTATGGTGGAAGAGAGAAGATAGGATAAGCACAGATTGTGATAATACTTCGTCACTGAAAAGAAAATGATCTCGAATTTGTTCCATAAAATTATATTCCCGGGGTTTTGGTATTCATCCCGTGAAGCACAAAAAACAACAATGAAAAATCACGACTAACCACAACAATTTTGGTGATATCTTCGCCCAATTCTCAATAGATTTTGATATTTATTTCGTTTATGTCTAAAAGTTGATTTTGAAATGATCCCATAAAAGTTAGATTCCCAAGGATTTTACAAGGGTATTACAAAAAACTCACTGCTCTACTGATTTTCACGGCACAGGCGTAAACAAGAGGTATAACCAAGTTAGCGGATCGCCTAAAACAAAGGACGACCTATCTTCGACTGATGATTTTGTTTATACACAAAGGGTACCCAACAAAACAAATAATCTTCTCACATGAAAAGTGTGCGGTCGACAGTACTTTTGCCTTCCTTTAAAAAGTGGGACGAATCAGGAACGTTTTCAGCATAAAATTTTAGATTCTTGACTCGTCCCACTTTAGGCCGAATCCAGTGGACGAGTCAGGAATTTCTCCATAAACCCTAGTACTAAGCCTTAATATGTCTGTCTGTCGACCCGTCTGTCAGCGGGTTGCATTTTATCAGCATTCAGGAATATGAAGTCGGTTCATAGATTTGTAAAACATGTCTATACTAATATTATAAATAGGTAAAGTTTGTGACGTTGTAGAGGGTAATTTCTAGATCTACTGAACGCTTACTTGAAAGCTTACTTTTCAGTTAGTGACATAAGCTATATTTTATCCCGGAATTTACACGGGAACGGGAACTACGCGGGCATAGCCGTGGGCAGCAGTTAGTTATTTATATTACGGTCTTTCCTTTTTTGTTTATGGAAAAGGATCTATATCCACAATATTTACTCCTCAGCCTAGACCGAGTTGCATCAAAAGTGGTATAGAATAACCAGTCTCTATTTTCACATGCCAGCCCGACTGCAATATCTCGGAATTTGGGGATAGAATGTCAATGTTTTTATTTTTCGGTTCGGTTTGGAGCTGTTAGATGGAGTTGCTGCTTCTGCAAGCTTTTGATATCGAATATGCAATATCCTGAACTCCTTTTAAAGTACATTTTAAACGCACGAAAATATGAAAAGACGAGAATATAGAAAACTAATTATTACTTATGGCATTATAAAAATAAGCAAGAACATTTTAAGAACTCTCTTTTACTGAAAGTATAAGTTGCTAGTGTGATATTTAATCGGATAGGATATGGCACTATAAACCACATTCACTCGATAATGATTTGCGAAAGACTGCTGGCAGATGCTGGATGCGGCAAGCTGAAGATAGGGCGCTATGGCGCTCATTGGGGGAGGCCTACATATGTCCAGCGGTGGACTACCATACGCTGATGACAATGATGATATTTCCTTCATCTTGAACATTTGTATGAACAAAGCGCATCGCGATTACATTCCCCACAAATGAACCTACATTTCACAATTGCCACTGCAATGTGTCCGCGGCAGTGCTAGAGTTATGCTCAAAAACGCGTACGCGAAATCAGAATAATATTTGAATACGTAGGTTCATAAGTAAGCAGCTTGCAAGTGGTATACTTAGTTATACATCCAGCCAGTAGAGACATCGTAACATTGAATGCCTAAAGTGCAAGCTTGCACAACTGGGTGGGCTCTACTGCGAATGTTTATCACCTCGCCCTCGCCCACGCGCGTCTGCGACGCGTCGATAGTACTTAGGACCTAAGTTTGTTTTAATTAAAAATTGTCATTCGTATTGAGATTAAACACGCTCATAGACGTCTCATTGTAAAAGTGATTTTTATTGTCAATCTCCAATAGATTTCATTTAAAGTTAGTTTTTAAAAACATCTACAACGTTCCCGAATCCTTTACTGGCGCAGCCGGGGCAGATTTTCCGAGTTTTCCACGCGAATTTCCGCGAGTTTTCGTGAATTTTCCGACGGATCGGATCTGTTCGAACCAAATAAATTTGTGAAGATCCTGGGAGGCGAACAAGCATGTTGGTGACTGGCTGGTGAGTAGAATTTTCGCCATCCTTTCATACCCTTAGTGCTTTGTATTTTGTTATTCTTGGAATCGAACTTCTTCCATTATAACGTTTTCTGGTTCCTATTATAGGGATTTTAGAATAAGTAGAGTTAAGTAAACTGTTCTTTAAAATTTAGTATAGAAATCGTTAAATAGAAATAAAAGTAAAATATAATAAAATAAAAATGACCACGTTACGGCCGATTCCAAAGGAACTATTGTGTATAATACCATTTTTTAATGGTAATAAAAGGCATTTAAATCTTTTTTTAAAAAAATGTGATTATGTTGTTGATAAATATCGTGGCGAAAATGAGCAAAACATTTATGTTTTGCATTCGATAACGAGTAGGTTAACTGATGAAGCCGCTGCTTTAGCAAGTGAGCGAAATGATGTTGATACTTATGAAAAACTGAAAACACTATTGGTACAGCATTTTGGTGATCCTAGAAGTGAAGAATGCTTAGCGATAGAGTTAGAGACTTTAAAGATGAAACAAGGGGAAAGCTATCAGGAGTTTTGCAATCGTATTCAGACAGTTAGGTCGATACTTATCTCTAAAGTGAATCAGACAAACAATCTTAGCATGGCAACTAGAACCGAAATCTATAATAACAAGGCGCTGAACGTTTTCTTGTACAACCTGCCTGAAAATGTATTAAGACCAGTTAGAATGAAAAACCCACATAATCTAGAAAAAGCATTAGAATATGTGTTGGAGGAAGTGAACTTCTACGAGCAGTATACGCTTAGGAGTAAAATGCTCAAGCTTCAGCTTGCACCTGCAGCAACACCTGCAGTAACACCAACACTTAATAAGTTCAATCCTCCTACGCAGAACATGCCCTTTCAGCCGAATGGCTTTAGACCAACACTCGCCCCTATGGCACCCCCTCGTTTTAACTTTGGGATTCCAGGAAACATGCAGTACAGGCAGCCCGCTGCCCCTCAGTTTGCCCCTCAGGCTCCTATGGGTTTTAGACCGCAGTTGATGCAACCACAACAATTTGGGTTGCAATCTCAGAATTTTAGGCCGCAACAATTTGGCTACCGGCCTCAAATTAATCAAGGCCAATTCGGTTATCGGCCTCAATTCCAACAAAATCAGTTTGGCTATCGGCCTCAGTTGAATCAGTTCGGTTACAAGCCTCCCAATGCAAAACTTGGAGATACGGATGTTTCTATGAGGACTGCACCTCCTCAAAAACCACAGATGCCGGCAACGACTCAACAACCTCAAGGGTTTCGCCTAAATGAATTAGAATTAGGCTATGGTTACGGATATGACTGGTATGGACATGAAAATGAAAATTTTGGAATCAATGACGGGTATTATAGTGACTTTGATTTCGTAAACTATTCTGAACCGCAAATAGATATGAATTTTTGGAATGAACAGCAGGTCGACTCTACCCAGTTGGGAGATACCCATACAGAGGAGAAGGCTGAAAATTTTTCAGTAGCAGCCTCGAAAGAGGATGTGAAGTGATAAAAATAAATTGCGATACTAAAATAAATCTTCCATACATATACTTACCCGAAATTGATGCTAAATTTATGATTGACACTGGTAGTACACGCTCCTTTATCAGTCCAGCGAAAGCATACCAATTCTTTGGTAACTCTATTAGGGGTGAATTATTCACAGTTATAAGCACGCACGCATCTAGCAACCACAACGAGGTTATCGAAATCCCCCTAATGCCTTCGTTTAATAGCTGTGACTATCATAAATTTTATGTGTATGATGTAGACCCTAAGTATGAGGGACTAATAGGAAACGACTTATTAATGCAACTGGAAGCTGTCATTGACTTAAAACATAACAGTTTTAGAACTAGAACAGTAGAGTTGCCTATAATGAGGTGTATGGGAAATCACGTCATCGAATTGAACCCGCGGTCTGAGCAACGCGTAAAAATGCCCACAAATTTGTATTCAGGCACAGCGATATTAAATTTTAAACAATTTTGTAACGGCATAAGAATGCCAGATGCAATAGTAAAATGCGAAAACGGATATGCTACCACCATTATCCAAAACGCAACTGACAAGTTGAGAAAGCTAGTGATAACAGGTCCATTTGAGGTTGAAGAATTTCCCAATGATAACTGTGTAGGTGTAAATTGCCTTAATGACGTTGAAATGAAAGACATGGAAGTAGAAAAGATATTGGATGAAAATTTATTAAGACTTAGGCTAGACCACATGAACAAAGAGGAAAAAAATTGTATATCTGAATTATGTAGAGACTATAAAGATATTTTTTACAGTGATAAGCTTCCACTAACCTTTACAAATCAAGTAAAACACTGTATTCGTACCAAAAACGAAGATCCAATTTATGTTAGACCTTATAGACAACCCCCTATTCAAACACAAGAAATTAAGTCACAGGTAGAGAAGCTTTTACAAAACAACGTGATTCAGGAATCGCATTCTCCATGGAACGCACCTGTTCACTTAGTACCGAAAAAAATGGACGCTTCGGGTGAACAAAAATTTCGTATGGTCATTGACTACAGACGTTTAAACGAAATAACGACGGATGATAAGTACCCTTTGCCTAATATTACCGACTTGTTTGATAAACTAGGCAAAGCTAAGTATTTTAGTACTCTTGATCTAGCGAATGGTTACCATCAGATAGAGATCAATGAAGAAGACAGGCAGAAGACAGCCTTCAGCACGGAAGCGGGACACTATGAATTTTTAAGAATGCCATTTGGCTTAAAAACTGCTCCCGCGACCTTTCAGAGAGCCATGGATAACATACTTAGGGGTTTGCAAGGATTACATTGCCTCGTATATATGGACGATATCATTATTTACAGTACTAGTATGCAGGAACACATCAGAGACTTAAAATCTATCTTTGACAGACTAAGACAAGCAAACCTAAAGGTTCAGCTAGACAAGTCTGAGTTTTTGAGAAAAGAAGTACTATATTTAGGACACACAATCACAGATCACGGCCTTAAGCCAAACGATGATAAAATAAAAGCAATATTAGACTATCCGCTTCCAAAAACTGTGACAGAAATCAAGAGTTTTCTTGGTTTAATTGGTTATTATAGACGATTCATTAAAGATTTTGCAAAAATTACAAAACCATTGACAAATTGTCTCAAAAAACAGAATAGTATCGTTATAGATCAGAAATATTTGGACGCTTTCCACCAATGCAAGGAACTTCTTACGCATGCGCCCTTACTACAGTATCCAGATCCATCAAAACCTTACATACTTACGACTGACGCATCCGCCGTAGCTCTGGGTGCAGTACTGTCACAAGGAACTGTAGGAACTGATCTACCTGTCGCATATGCAAGTAGGACATTGAGCATGACTGAAATGCGTTACAGCACGATAGAACGCGAGCTATTGGCTGTTATTTGGGCCATTAAACATTTTAGACCATACCTATATGGCAATAAATTCACTATATATACCGATCATCGACCCCTGGCTTGGCTAGATTCTATCAAAGAACCGAATAGTAAATTGACACGCTGGCGACTACGCTTATTGGAATATGACTTTACAACTAAGTATAAAGACGGTAAACAAAACACGAATGCTGATGCACTGTCACGTATTAAAGTAAATGCGTTAGATGGGTTAGATATGTTTGATGATGCATCTTCGGATGAATCTATGAAGGTCCAATTAGATGAAAAAGAACAAAAATTACAAAAACATCTTCACGAAATAACGAACAAAATTGTAGATTTGGCAAAACAAGACAGTGATCAGGAAACACATATGGAGACAATCGTCTTGTCAGACGCATCTGACACAGAAGAAGCTCGTAATATTGACAAACTAGAACCTCAAATTCTACTTCCGCCGCTTTCACATAGTTCAGAAGGAACAATCCATTCAGCGGCAGATCTAGAGTCTGATGGAATTCCTATTTTAAAAGAAGCAGTAGATACCAAACCTAACCAAATACTTATTTTCACATGGCCTAGAAAAGAAATAAATGTAAAAGTTATAAAAAGAGAACATCAAAAGGTTATAGAAGCATTTTTGCCATTGAATAGTGAGGAATTGATAAAGCAATTCCTTAAAGAATACATCAAACCAAAAACAAAATATTTTATTTATTTTGAGGATGAACAACACAGGAAAGAATTTAACGCCGTGATTATTAGGTTATTCAAAAAGGGTACGGTAGAGTTTTATGAATGCACGGAAAGGGTTATAGTAGTAGAGGATGAGAATGAGCAGAAAGCTATAGTATTGCAACATCATGAAGGAAAAACTTGTCATCGTGGCATAAAGGAAACCGTTATGAGAATAAAAAGAAATTATTATTGGAATAGAATACAAGAAATCACAGCAGCAGTAATAAATAGCTGTGACGCATGTAAAAAAATGAAATATGACAGGAAACCCATTAAGCCAACTATAGAGTTGACTCAAACTCAGTCATCTCCATTTCAGGAAATCTTTATAGATATATTTTCTATTGAAAATAGATCTTACCTGACCTTAGTTGATGCTTTTAGTAAATTAGGCCAGGCTATTGAGATCGAAAATAAATCAACACCGGAAGTAGTACGTGCCCTGATTAAATACTTTTCAATGTATGGGGTCCCGACTAAGATCAGTAGTGACCCAGGATCCGAGTTCAACAATAATTTGATGAAAGAATTAGCTGAAATGTACAAAATTGATTTACATATTTGCACTCCAAACAATCCCAATTCGACAAGTATCGTTGAGCGTTTTCACTCTACAATAATAGAGATTTACAGATTAGCGAAATACGAACAGAAATGTACTGATGCAGCTTCTATAATGACGTATGCAATTATGGCCTATAATAATACAATACATTCAGCTACGGATTTAACTCCTTTTGAAATAGTTTTTGGGCACACAGATTCTAGTAAATTATTTGACGGAGAGTTTGAAAAATCGTACATGCAGCAATTGCTTAAGGATCATGCAAAACGAACTAAATATCTATATCAATACATTTCGGACAAATTGGTAGAGCGAAAAGAGAAAATTAGGGAAAAAAGGTTAGGAGAGCAGGTTGAATTAGAGCCAGGGGATGTCGTATATACAAAAGATATAAATACAAGAAAAAGCAAGGACAAAGCGAGATATAAGAAGGCTATTGTAAAATCGAGAATAGAACGAAATGTATTGTCAGTGGAAAATGATCAGAAACATTCAAGGGTCCCTATTAAAAATGTGAAACGCCCTTCACAGGTGGTGTTTGGTCGTACTGACCCTACTTCCCCAAAGCCGGGCCCTTCATCTACAAAAGATTGAAAACAATCCGGGTATATTACCTGTGAAAGAAGGACAAGCGTTCAGGCAAACAGATAAGTGGTTAATAGTTAAAACCTTAGATTTAAGTGGCATAGGTAATAATTTGGAGTTTCACATATTGAAATACAATGAGTTTATTAGATTAGTTGATAGTCATAAAGCTTTTACCCATGAATTTTTGGGCATAAAAACACAAGTAGAGTACGTACGGAATACAACTGTCGTGAAATTTCGCCAGTTAGTCCCGTCACATAGGTATAAGAGAGGGTTAGTTAATCCCCTTGGGTCATTTATTAAGGCTGTTTCGGGTAATTTAGACAATGAAGATGCTATTCGATACGATTCACTAATTTCACGAATTAGTTCAAAGGAAATTGCTACTGAGAAAAGAATAACGATGATCACCAGGATGTTGAACAATTTTGAAAACAGTACAGAAACTTTACAAGAAAACATAATTATATTGGATAAACGATTTAAGGTTATTGAAGAATTAATTAAACTGCAAAATTTCAAAGAAAACATCTGCCTCTATCTGACTTACGTTTCAAGTATGTTCGATATGTTTATAAGTACATTTAGGACCATGTATGTAGAGTTAAACGAGATAGAGACAGCGCTGGCATTCAGTAAAGTGTCTGTACTACATCAATCAATTGTAAATTCCACAGAGCTCTTGTCATTATTAAAAGAAATTGAAAATGTACACCATTTGGTTTATAAGGTGACTGAAAGCAATTTGTTAAAATTAGAAAGGGTTATTGAAGTAAAAGCTTATGTAAAACTAAACCAGATAACGTTCATATTGGAAGTTCCATTAATTGATGAAAATTCTTATGATTATTTTAAGATCTACTCATTGCCTATTTTCCAAAGTTCCTTGAATAAAACTGTAGTTGTTTTTCCTGAATTCCCATACCTTTTGGCGAAAAATTCGAAATACCTGCCGGTCTCAAAGTCATGCGAGAAAATTGCTGAAAACAACAAATTCCTCTGTCGCGACATGATGCAGTTTCCAATACTCACCTGTGCAGAGCAACTCCTAGAGTTTCAGCCAGACCCTACCTTGTGTGTACCATATGCTGTTGACATCGAGGATATCAAAGTTCAGAGGATTGGTGTACATACTTGGATTGTATTTACAAAGAAACCAACAGTTTTGGCGGAAAAATGTCATCATGAGAATAGTAGAGAATCTCTACATGGTACTTTCATCTTAACAACTTCAGAAGACTGTGAAGTATATTTGGGCAAGCTGAAATTGGGATATCTTAAGACGATTGCAGGAAACCTTCAGTATAAAATAACACCGATTGTTACTTTTCCTAAATTAAAATCTACAAACATTACTTCAATGACGACCGTTAATATCAAGAACATCGATTTGGAGGAAGTTAAATATTTTTCACGTATCTTAAAGCTAAAGGAAAGTGAGATTAGTGAAAGTGAAAGTGAAATCAGCGTGGTGAACACCCAAAGCATTAGTTTAGGAACTGTTCTACTGTACTTAATTTTAATCTTTATTGTAATTTTTCTTATACTTTATCGTTATGTTTTGAAGCGAAATGATCGGATCAAAGCATCGGCAAGACCCGATAATTTCGCACTTGAGGAGGGAGGAGTTATACATCCAGCCAGTAGAGACATCGTAACATTGAATGCCTAAAGTGCAAGCTTGCACAACTGGGTGGGCTCTACTGCGAATGTTTATCACCTCGCCCTCGCCCACGCGCGTCTGCGACGCGTCGATAGTACTTAGGACCTAAGTTTGTTTTAATTAAAAATTGTCATTCGTATTGAGATTAAACACGCTCATAGACGTCTCATTGTAAAAGTGATTTTTATTGTCAATCTCCAATAGATTTCATTTAAAGTTAGTTTTTAAAAACATCTACAACGTTCCCGAATCCTTTACTACTTGCCCAGGCTGAGAAAAAATAATATATTTTATGACATTCAGACTCACATCAAAGATTTTTTTAGGTTTAGTAGCTTATTTCTCATTAGTTTATGTATCTTCTTTTAAGTCCGGTGTTGCAAATAATTAGGTACCTACCTTCCTATATTTTATCCCTATTTTATTCTAAAATCATTCAGTTACCTATCGAACTCTAAAAGCAGGTTTAAAATATAGTAGCTCTCATCCGTAACATCCGTTTTACGAGTAAAGTTTAACCTCGATAATCTTTACTGCTTCAAAACACCGTTTGATTTGAAATTGGGACATGAAAGTTATACGCACGTGAAAATTCTCATTCGAATTGTCATTTATTGCGTTAGGAAATGAAATATTTCCTGGTGACGTCTTCCATTTGCTGAAGTTCAAATTATAGGTAGATACCTACGTCACTTCAGTAATAGTAGATTATGCAACGAGTGTCTTACGGCACAGCCGTCATTAACATTTTGGTAACGTCTTTCGCGGCACTAGTTTTTTATTCCGCCTTCTGAACAGAGGTTAGTTTAAATTTTGAAGAAGATCTCATTGTAAGGAACCCTTTTTTAATAAAAATGTTCATAAATATTTTGATGTTCGAAATAAAATCTCGTTTATTTGGAACCTCAATATTAGTAAGAATGGAAATGTTGACTCAACTCACACTATAAGTTCTCATTTGATTTGTTTGAATTTGGAGTATTTACCATACGTACGGTAAGGTACATTCGCCTTTTTCAGCTTTTTGTATTTTTGTAGTTATCCATTGTATATCTTATAGCAAAAGTAAAGCAATGTTTCAGGAATAGTTACGGTCTCGGGCGATTTGCCAGCATACATTTCCGACATTTTAGCATATCAGGATTGGATATTCTATCTTTGCTAGCTTCAGGAAAATGTCGTTAGTGTAGCTCAGAGTAAAACATCCGCTGTTATGTTTCTCTTTTCATTAATCTAAAGAAGGTTGAGAATTTTTGGTTTGAGGCAAGACGGCGCTTGTGAAATTATTTAATTTAAAGCTATATTTCTTACTTCCCTGCCTGGATACCTAGATTGCACGAAGAATTTTTATACTTTATCTACATAATCTTACAATAACAGTAACGTTTTCAGATTTTTAGAATCCACCAACGTAAAAAATGAGCCAATTCAGCGAACAAATAAGGCTCAAATCGATTATGATTTCGTGGAATCGTACACGCTACATAAAATTGTTCCCGTTCGATTCGTTGAAGAAACTCAAATTTAAAGCTTTCATATAAGTGAAATTCTTCTCTGGAATATTTGTGGTTAAACTCATTAAGCTCACCGAATTTATAAAGGTTTCATAAAGATAATATTTTCGCATCACCAAACCCTGGATTCCAGACAATGGGTCTAATTACGCAACGGTATGGATTGAAATTCCGGTCACTTAAGCTCAAATTAACATAACATAACATAACATAAAAATATATTTATTTCAGCAAAAACACATTAGGTACAGTAGGTATTTAACTTAATGGGTAGGCAGGTAGAGTTTCATTATAATGTATTACAATGGTCTGTTAAACTGATAGAGGTTATTGCTGAGGGTTTGGAGACAATGTTTTTACTTATGGATCTCACACTAGGCGGAGCCTGTATCGTGAGATCCAAGCTGGTGATTCTTACAGACACATGCGGGTACTTTGTCTCGGTGTGAAACGTACAATACTTAGTTAACACTTAAATTATCTTATCTAGTGCTAAAGTTCACAATTGAGCGAGTCTAATAATTTTATCAGTACAATATAAATAATTTCTCTTTTGTCTTTTTGGTGGTGAAAGGAGTATAGAAAAAATGGTTGGCTTTGATTTTCAACCACCTGAGATTCTGAAAGACAAAAATAACAAAACTTACCTATAATTATCCTTATTTATTAACCTATAATTTTGACACAAACAAGAATAAAGAAATTAATAGCTAAACTTATTATTTTGAGAAAATTCTCAGTGTCCGTGTAATTTAAGGTCAAAAGCCATTTGAATATGGTTTGTTTAGCTTCACGGACAGACATATCTCTAATATCACAAATTTTAACTACCTTGTTATATACATATGACCGTATATGCTGCCCAAAGCGGTGAGCAAAGGATGAGTTTACCTGTGGAGTAGGTATTTTAAAGACTCTTTTTGTGACCAATGTTGAGTAATTTTCTGAATTTATTAGTGTTCTATGTGCAGCTAAAGTAATGCGAAGAATAAAGAGTTGACGTACACTAAGGACCCCACATTCTTTATATAATTGTGCAGTTGGGTATCTGTACGGTTTTCTATACATGACCTTTAGTACAGAGCGTTGTGCTCTCTCTACTTTTATGAGATAGGATTTTGCAGCGCTTCCCCAGCAAGTTATACAGTAAAGGATTAGTGATTGACACATAGCTAGATAAATAGAATTAAGGAGTTCTTTACTTGCAATGTCCCGGAGGCATCGCATAATGTGTATTACTTTCCTAATGCGACCTGACAGTCCTTCAAAATGTTTTTTAAAGTTTAGGTTTTCATCTATAGTAATTCCAAGATAGCTAATAGATTTAGCTCTAATTAATTAATTAGAGCTTTTACTCACTAAGAAATAAAATATAAGGTGGGAGAGTAAGTAATAATCATTCTTCTAATTTGCCGTAGCAAAAGAATAACCTCAAAATATATTTGGAGCTAGAAAACTAGATCTGGCGGGCAACACTTTTCCCAGGCACCAATAGGTCTTACAAAATTAAAAATTACTTCTAAATTTTAAATATTTTTATTTTGTTTGTGCTGAAAAACTATTCTGTTCGCAAAACCAGAGAAAACCCTTAAGCTCTGGCAGCCTACCAAGATCATTAATTTCCCAAGGACAATGTTTGTCGTTTGTGAGTTAGTTAAAGTACTCAGTGATTCTAAAAGCCAGGCCAAATGTTATAATCTAGTAGTTTCAATGTTTGGATAGGATGATCCCTGGGATTACGTGTCTAAGGTTTACAATCCGACCTCGGCGCAGTTGTTACGCAACCTCGCTCTCAAGTGCACTTGACCACAAGCGCCGGAATAAAACAAATCAACCCTATCTAACCCAAATACTCTTAAAATTAAAGTAAAAGTAAGATATGGTAACGCTTTTTCAATTTTTTTTAGGTATGGCGCATGAGTGACCTCGAAGGACGTTTCTAATTCTACCCACAACATCAAACTTACCCGAACTTTCTACAACTTTTACCACCAGTGTCAAACTTTCGTTGCGCTCACTGAAAATTAATCTCAGTCCAAGTTCAGGCTAGAGTCCACGCACTTTTAACGTAAAGTTTATTTAGTGTCATCGGCGCGGGTAGACGAAAGTTGAAACGGGCGGGCGAACGAGCGGCCTTCCCTTGCCCCTGCCGAGAAGTGGCGGGCGGGGTGTGGGTGCGGGGGGTGCGGGGCGGGGCGCTGCGCATGCGTGGCTGGGGTCCGCGCCCAGACTGACGTCACTCGAGATCCGCCACGCTGCCGCCCGAATCTCTGGCTCGACCCGACGCGACATCCCGACACCTCAACTTGCACTCTTCGTGGTCCGACCAGACTCGCCCTGTGACTCATAAACGAACAAACTCTCGTTGAATAAGCGACTCTCTTATAACTCTAAGGTTTGCTGGAAGTAAGCTCTTATTCAGTGCTCGCCTATATATATTTTCAATTAGATAAGTTCATGCTATGTATTATTGTGTACATTAAAAGATTACAGAAAAAAAGAACACTCCATTATAATATTAAACGAAGTATTTTCTTATAACTGCAGTTCTAATCATTAAATTATCAATTGCTAGTGTAAAGTGATCTTACTAAACCCCTTTGATGAAAAATTTATCGATAAAATTTATCGAAGCTTCCTCTTCTTCAGCATAGCACACAATGATATGTTTTTTTTTACAAATTATAAGAAAATTTACATCGAGGTCCTAAAAATAGTTAATTGAATTACAAATGGCGTTCAAAAAAAAATGTTATTTTTGACAATAAAATTTCAAGCGGTTGAGTATTATCTCAAAAAGAATTCATCGCTAAGCAAGTGTTTTAGATTACTTGCAAATGTGTATAATAAATCTACATCAATGTGTTTCTTGACCAATGAGTTAAGAGATTTGTTAGCTCGTAATAGGAATACGTTTTGTCACTAATTAGCTTGTACTATAGGAATAGAATAGAAAAATAAAAAAAAGGTTTTGGAAATAGTGTAGTCAGTGGAGGTAATCACAATGACCTTTAAATCTGTAGTAGAGCTTCCCAATGACAAAACCATAAGACACCTAAATCATATAATAAAACCAATAAAAATTAATATCTTTCTGAAAAGTTTTTATTGAACTTTGGCAAATATTTTAACTCAGGTCAGTAAGTATTTGATTAGTTTAAAATGTTCGAAGATTTCCAAACTTTTTATTGCTCCCGTGAAATCCTCCGCAAAGAGTTTTCGGTCGAAATGAAATGTAAATAATCCCTGTTTCGCAAATAACAGATTTTAGATCTGTGCTTTTTTGTTCTGGGTTTTGGTTACACGCTAATGGATTAGAAGGCCATTCAAGCTCGGTTTTATAACCTTGTTTGTTCACACGCCTGCATGCAGTATTCTGTCAGCTTTTTATGACTATATATGAAATTTTATGTTGGTGATATTTTTATGCTTCAGGTGGAAGAAAGGGTTTTTTGGCCGGAGGATTGATAGACTTTACTTCTTCGCAGGGGGATGTCATAATTTCGTTTTGCTTCTTAAAATCAACACTGGACCATGCTAGTAATATCGCATATCTTATAAATAAGAAACTTATTCAACTAAATTTAATTTTCGCGTGACCCGGGAGCTATTAAGTGTCAGCATTGCAATGCATGGAATGCAGCTAGCTTGGAAGCGTCCCCAAGACTTCTAATATAATCTTAATCTGAGTCAAGCATTGGTATTGATATGGATCAGTTGAGCGATCTCTAGATTGTTTGCACCAGTCTGCAGTTAACTCAGCTGTTTCAATTTAAAAAAGTAACAACGCAAATGTATATTCTATATAATAATAAGGTAAAACCTTATTAATACGTCTACCTGCTCATCAGAACGCGCACGTCTGCTCGTCGATTCCGAGTGAGAATCAGGACTTTGGTTATACTATGTTTGGCCGTGTTTTGCAGGAGCTACAGAACCTGTTTAACACCGCTCTTCACTGTGGGAGAACTCCTAAGGCGTGGAGCGGAAGCCTGGTGGTGCTCTTTTTTAAAAAGGGAGATCAAACCTGAGGTGAGGTGGCAAGCTGAAGTGGTAGTGGGCCGGCCAAATTTCGAGAAGAACCGACAACCGCTGGGGTAAACGTGTTCTTGAGTGGAGCGACTCGTCAAATGTAGTGTAGGACTACCGATCAGGTGGGATGACGATTTACCAAAGACTGCTGGTAGATGCTGAAAACAGGGCGCTATGGCGCTCATTAGGAGAGGCCTATGTCCAGCAGTGGACTGGTATAGGCTGATGATGATGATGATTTACAATTGAAACAATTGAACTAACTGCAGACTGTTGAAAACAATCTACAGGTAGCTCAACTGACCCATGCAAATAAAAACGTCAATATAACTTAGATTTACATTATTATAGTGGTCATCATAATGATAAAATGTTTTCTAGTAAAATTTTACTAAAATTTACTTTATCTACTAAATTTTACGATACAACCCGCAAATTCTATAAACCATTTGGTACCTTTCTATTATGAAGCAAATTACGGTGAAATTAATGAGTTTACGACCAGTTTGTTTCGATGTTTACTTTTGATGTAATAATTAGCGAATTTGTAATTTAATATCGAACATTTTGTTGCCGGGTCAATCCATGAAAACTAATATTATTCTTGTAAATACAAATATAACTGTCTCTTTGTTAGTTGTCATTACACGTCTAAACGGCTGAACGGATAAGAATGAATTTGATAAGGTGATAGATGTAATATCCTAAAAAAGGATATAGGCTACTATTTATCCCGATAAAGGTCATGTCCCAACTCCCATGTATATAACATCTCCCAGAGGTGAAATCTAAATTACTATCGGAGATTTAAATGCAAAGTTAGAAAAGGAAAATGTGTATCAACCCACCATCGGAAAACACAGCCTTCACGAAATAACTAACGACAATGGGACAAGACTGATTGACCTAGCAACATCCTTGTGAATGACCATAGGTAGTACATACTTTCCTCACAAAGCCATCCATAAAATCACGTCTCAAATGATGGTCGTACAAAAAACCAAAGGGCCATACTGTCCATGAGTACAAGCTAAGCAAGTGAGTAGATCGATTATTCAAAAAAAAGTAACGATCACGATTTTTAAAAACCAATCACACTAGTTACTGAAAGATATATGTAGATATACTAAAATGCCAGAAATTTCGGTCTTAAATCGTGATGATGCATAGGGATACTTCCTCAACTCTAATCAATCAGTGTCATGAACCGCTTCATTGATTCAACCCTGATAGAATTAAATCGTCATCCATCTAATGCATCAACTTCAAAATAAATCTTACATTTTCTTCAAGCGCTTGCGTTTATTAGTGAGAAAATAGAAAAGAGTTACTAATAACTACAGGGTTATTGGTAAATTATGAACACTACGTGGACTGCAGGTTCTGCCAATCATCACGAACACGTTTGTGAAGACGCCACGGTCTTACTTCTTAAGCTTGGTATAATTATTGGTTTGGCCATTGGCCCTCGCTTCGTAAAAGAGGTTTTATTTCAAACTTAACATAAAAACAGCTCTGCCCTGAATTCATTTAACAGTAGATATGGAAGTGGAAGAACGGCCCTTAGTAACTCATTGGCTTCCAGACAAAGTTGTTTGTTTTTGTATTAGATGTACGCAGTAACACCAGTCTGTCATCATCATCATCTTTGCCGTTACGTTGTAAACGTTTGCCGAGGCGCGGTCTCCACTCAAGAACAGTTTGCTCTGCTCTGGTGGTTGTCGGTTCGTCGCGAGAAATGGCCAGCCCGCCGCCAGCCTTCCACTTTAACTTGCTATTTACATCGGATTAAGTAGTGCCCGGATTTAAACAATTAAGTGTGTAATATAAGAGTGGGTAATAATTACTACCCAGAACGAATTTCACTATTTTTTTGCATAAAAATTAGTTTTCTTCAGGTGTCTGATAATTTTAAAAAGATTTTATTAATTAGTCTCGCTCCAGGCAGTGCCGCGGATGAATTGGCTAACTTATCAGCATTTCAGGGAAAAATTTAATATATTTTCAAAAGCTCTCAGTTTTATTCATTAAGTAAAACTTGAGCAGACCCACGGAAGATAAGAAACGAGTTTTTGATTTACATTATCATTGATTTATGAGCTAGCTTCGTTGAAGATCTAAGAATAGAACTAAAATTACCTTCGTCCTTTCCTTATAATGTATGCATCATTACAATAAGTATATGTTCGCCAAATATGACAAAGACCTGCAAAAATAATTTAGATTCTATCCTAATAGCAACTTTTCACCCCACGGCAATAAAAATACGGTCAGATTTTTGCTTCTAAAAGTTTTGGACATCAAAGTGATTGCTGAAGTTGGTGTTTCAACAACTCAATAATACCAGGGTAGAACGTACCCCAAATTGTTTGCGAGTATACGACTACCTACTCTAATCCATCGCAATTGGTACTATACAATAGCTAGGTACAGCGCAAATCGTAATCCCCTCAATTGCACCTCAATTGCGTTGTTTGGTGTGAATAGTGCTATAATGAGGCTTGTAAGCAATTAGAGACCTCAATTACGCGTACCTGTAATAACTAAGGCTCGAAATGCATGGTCTCTGTCTAAAGTCGGATTCTGAAACGGTGTTCAAGTTCAGGGCTTGCTTCGTAGATACATAAACTCGTTTATAAATACGAGCGAACGAGACCTGTTAAATTTACAAAAACAGTTTGCTTATGTAGAAAAAATGCTGCACCTGGTCACGAACTTGCAGAACGCTTTATCCGTTGGTCCATCAGTTACCTGAGTTCTTTTGCAGCAATGAAGCTGTTTTCTGGAATAGAAATCAGCTGTACCTAAAACTTGTACTTATAATAAATACATAAAAACATTCAGGGATTAGGAACTTTAAATGAATGAGATTACAATATTTTACTTTACGAAAATCTATAGCAAAATATTTTAAATTTCATAAATTTTATTTTGCGTTAGTGTTATTGTTACCTTCTCTGATTGCGTGGTATGTCAATTTGTAGGGTTTCTACATGAATTCCATTTTGTTGGATCAAACCCGGTTTTAAGCGGAATTGTTACTAAATGCTCACATTCTAATATTTGTTTATAGAATTACTATTTAGAGCAGAAAGAAAAAAAATCTGAAAATACCCGAAGCTGTGCGTCCACCTGATCGGAAATTCGGAACCTAGAGGTAGGTACCTACGCTTTGTAAGGATTTGAATTTTTTTTCTTTTCTTGGTACAGAGTCCATTAAATCGGCATTTCTGCCGATAATGTGATCCGTAATATACTCGTTACCACGAGGATATTGTTGCAGGCGACGTCAAACTCGAACACTTTGACAATACCTACATAGATTACCGATCCAAAAGCAAAGCACGCACCCCATCGGCATATTGTAAATACCAAATACGCTCCGATTCCGATATAGTAGACGAACAACTTAAAATTGTTCAGGCTGCAAAACTTATTAAGTTACATAACCGGACCAAAACGCGCATAAAGCACTTTTCTCAAATAGTACGAGCTGTATAAGCTGCCTAACGAACTGCTATCTAGTTAGCAGAACCACAACAAAACAAACTCAGATCCGTTAAGTGCACAATTCGAGTGTTGGACGCTTGTTTGATTATGTGAGCCGGGTACATGAATTAATTAGTGCAAATTGTATGTTCTGTTGATAGACAACGCGTATAGGCACACTACTTACAAAAATTCTGAACCGATTTCGATTAACAGGAAGGTTTGCTACAAATATTCTGAACCGATTTCGATTAACAGGAAGGTTTGCTACAAATATTCTGAACCGGTTTCGTTTAACATTAGGGTCCGCCTGCAAAGCAGGAGGCTGTTTGTTCGATTCTCGCCATAGAAAAAATGTTTGTACGATCTGCAAATATTAGTTCTGGGTGCTCTAGGTTTTTTTATAGTATTTTAGAGTTACGATCTATACATATATGGTTATGGTGTGTGTACCTACTCCCTTTTCCGCACTGAGACTCTGATTGGTCCATTATGCGTGGTTGTTTTGCTAGCTTAGCCAGTCCAGAATCTTCCTGAGGTCTTCGCAGGCTTCGCGGAGTGACCTCTATACATATTATAATATGTAGTATATTGTATCAAGTTTAACGGTCATATAAGTACCCATAACACAAACTCTTTTCAGCTTGGGTCTAGATGATGCTGTGTGGATTGTCAAGCATCAATAAAGACAGACGTTCCCTGTGTCGGATAAGCTAACGGAGCTTACGACTGAATTCCGGCTTTGTTTCTCCTAGTCAATAAATTCAATTGATCTTCTGCTTCTAGACTCAAAATTCTTTATTTAACAGAGAAAAATCCATAAAACTGATCCTACATCCGGCAAACTGATATGCTCCATCAATATTCAATAGTGCACACAGAGCTTGGCTTCAGCGCTTCAGCGTTCAACAACTCTCGCCGCCACGCAAACACCCTGGGGTGTGAACTCGACTCGAATGTAGAGCGTATTGATTAAAATTTTGCGAAAAGGTATGAGGGTTGTAATTTACGTTTATTTATCCAGCGTGGCTAGTATGAGATGGGATAAATAGTCGCCTATGTTATATTCTAGGCCTAAAAATACTTGTATGTAAAATTGCAGCACGATTCGTTCAGTAGTTTTGGCGTGAAGAGGTAACGAACACCTATCGACGACGACCTGCAAGTATTTGTTACGGGTGTTCTGGTCGTTTTCTATTTATAATAAAAAATATCTATGTTTTGTATTATGTATATCAGTTATCTAGTAACCATAACACAAGCTCTGCTTATCTTGGGGCTAGATAATACTGTGTGAATTGTCCGGCATTATTTATTTTATAATTATTATCCAAAAATGCAAACATTCGCATAGGTATTCTGTGACAATACCTAATAGATTGTTTGCAATAGTCTGCAGTTAGCTCAATTGTTTCTATTGTAAATACTAGTTTTAATTTAATTATATTATTTGATTGTTATTTTCTTTCTTAATAAAGTTATTTTAATATCTACTAAGTTCGATGACAGTGGGCAAAAATATACACAAACGATCGTTATTGAATTTTTTGGAGACTTTCTACTGATTTGGCAAGTATTTTGTACTTTGCTGTTTATTTTGTACTGTACTAATAATGTTTCGCACTTAGCTATATGAATGTACTATAGCTGTATGAATGTACCTCTAAACATATTTTCATAAAATTAACTTACAACAAAAATTATCGTTGAAATGAACTCAAAACTGATGTCAACATTTTAAACTAGGACATTGTACAAATACTAAAAAAAACTAATTAAAAAAGAGTGAAAGCTTTCTACTAGAAAAACTCATGAACATGTAAAATTAAAAATTACTCATAAGGAGCTCGAAAACATATAACAACTTCTCCTAACGGACCCCACTCTTAAGCAGAGGCTAGTCGCAGAGTGGCGAGGTTTTATGCACTCACATTCAAACTCATTGACGTGTTTAGTAAAAAAGAAACTAGCTGCCCGAGGCTTCGCTCATGGGAATTGGTTTATGAGATAAAAAGCCTATGTTACCTACTCTCCATCCTTTCAACTAACCCTATGCCAAAAAATCAAGTAGGTTGGTTGCTTAGTTAGTTCAGGAAGGATATACAAACAAACTCTCGCATTTATAATATTAGTATAGATGACCGCTGTATGAACGCTTCTGGTATATGAATGCTACCTGCTCTTCATGAAAGCTTAAAATAAGGCAAGCTTTCAGTTCCAGTTACAAAGTATTCTCAAAAAAAAACAGTTTGATGAAAAAATATTGGTAACGATAAGCCAAAACTGCCTATCTCAACAAGATGCAAATTTCTAGTTTCGACTGAGCCGTTTCACCTTCCTAACTCCTTTCATCCGTGTCTCAAGCCTGTGATAAGGCTTTTCCGTGAACTGAATAGTAATTTCACGTTTCTTTGACTCAATGGTATCCATACACATATCCGATTTCTATAAGATTTTTGGTCGATTTTAAAGTAATAATAAACATATTTTTTAACTAAAAAAAAACGTAATTCTGGTACGTATTAGGTTTACGCAGATAATAGATAGACAGAAAATGCTTTATTTCACACATAATATACAAAACAAACAAAAATAAAAGAAGGAAAAAAACAAATACCTGTGTAACAATTGGCGGATGGATAGTGCGGTAGATAATGTTTTATGAGTAAATATAGATTTCGCGTTTGAGCAGAGCGGCGTAAGTGCAAAAATCAAGTGTTTGTTATTAACTATTAATTATTCATAATGTAAGCATAAAATAGAACGATAAACGATTACTGTACATTAGTCTGGTTTTGTAATTCGTAAAGAATTATGTGGTGTTGTCGCTGATAATTTACAGGAATTCAAATAAACCGTCTATAAGGAAACCAGATTAATTTCATGAATTCTATTCGATCAGGTACTTGGCTTCTACAGGTTTTTTCCCCTACCTATCTTTTTTTTTATCTGAACATTTCGTGTAGGTAGCTCTTCCAGGTATTTCTCTTCTGGTATATTCTCTTGAGGTTATAACTTTATTACTTACCTACTTCATTGTTAGTGTTGTTTGCGCATAATTTCTTTAGTTTAACAAAATTCACCCTCCGTTGTAATAAATAAGAATAGGATTAAATAGGATATAATAGGTAAGTGAGTTTATACAAAAAACATTCGATAAACGAGATCGAGAACCATTTATGTCTTCCAAGAAAAAGGCTGAGAATGCTAGTAGATACAATCGAAGTGTAGCCAAAAAAATACGACGAATAAGTCTCATTTTCCTATTCGTATTCGTGCTATCCGTGCAAATACTGAAGTTGTTATTAAGCTTGTCAACTCACACATAGATAGATGTTTAAATCTTTGAAAGGAAGAGATTTGTTTAGTGAGCGTGTTTTTTTTAGTTTTTGGGTTAGAGTTTGTACGCTCATAGGACGCAAAGGAAATACTTAAATTCGGTACAAGTCCCCAGTGATGACTGTTCTCCCGTGCTCTTATTTTCTTTCTTACCAATTGAAGGTATTTCTTTGACCAAGTTATGTACATCCATAGACATAGAATTTTTTCACTACGTGTACTATACGTACATCAATGCCGCAAACGCGACTGCCGCTGTCATGTCAATGTACAACAAATTACTCAAAATCATTCGAAAACTATCATCTAGTTTGTTAGAAACTATCGGATCGTTGTCACACTAAGATAAGTAGTTCCTTTTGATCCGGTAGGGGCGTTACAAGGCGTTAAAGATATAGGCAGAACTCGAATTCTATGGAAGTATTCGAATGATAATGCATACCAGTCGTACCTACTAGGGCCTCCGAACAGTATACAATTTTAATAGTCATAGTTCTAGCTATAGAATAGTCTATAAAGTCACATGTTTGACAGAAAATTATTTCGATAAAACAAATGCTATGCCGCTTGCAGAAGCTTTTCTGTTTATTTCCTTATTTTGATCCGATTCCTATTCCTTTCTTCCGTCACATTATCCCAGATTTCCAAATCAAATCAACTTTGATACAAAGATGATCAATCATGAACATAAGTCTACTCCAATGTTCTTACAAAACGTAACCCCTGCCAATTCGCCCGTTCACATGATAAATCGAAAAATTATACGTTATACAAAGTTGTTGAGAAGTTCAAAAGTACCTACATACATAACTTACTACATATCTACATAATGTTCAACATATTCGTACACCTAACGATAAAATAATAACTTGACCCATCAAATCTCAAAACATCGCCAAAAAGTGTTTTATTTCCAGTAAGTTGAATAACACATAAACGGGACACATCAGAAATTAAAAACTAGGAAAACTTAAAAAAAGAGGTCACATTGATTTATTGTATTTTTAAATGTTTATGTTAACAAGAATATCCTTAGCCTTGTTAGGTAGATCATCCGAGTTGACCCGAGACAAGCTTTTTTCAATTTCAGTTTTGTACCTAGACTGTCACCGATTTCTCAGAATCAGTCCAAAACTACGGAGTACCTATTGCATTGTAGCCACTGATAGGTACATTACAAGCATTGTTATATTTGACATGTTTTCTGTAAATAAATTATTCTATTCTATTCTAGAAAATCAATTAGGTACCAACCCAGTGTACTTAGTAATAACTTAGATAATTTGCTTGATACAAAAATTTGGTACCCGGGAGAACAAACTTGTATTTATAGGCGTGTTATGTAGGCCTACTTATTTAAATAAATTTTGGTGGGTATTAGAACTGTAGGATTCCATTGATTTATCATCATCAGATAAGTCAGTAGGTAATAATTCAAGCCATTTATCTACTGGCGGATACTAAAATTAAACTTCTCGAAGTTTGAAGGAAGTTTGGTGGATAAAATGAAATGAATAGAATTTATAACTAATCTAAACTTTATGGAAGTTTTTAATCTTTTGGGGCATTTAAAAAGCTGACATTTTCAAACCACGAAAGTACTTCCCACTATTTTGGTTTTAACTAATATCTATGACAGATATATTATTATTTGAAAGATCTTCAATGATTCAAACGTTTCTGAGTAAGATTTCTGCGAGAAAATAATTGCAAACTCTCATTTCATTAGGGACAGTAGCGTCCTCTATAATTATTTACTAAGAAACAAAAGTCAAGCGCGACCACGAAACTCAGCCGTCAAAGTAAAAGTTACAGCAGAGTGTTAAACAAGCAATTTTAGTTTCAAACATTTCGGAAAGATGGCGTGGACCGACTTTAACAAAAAAGTTTCAAGAAGTTTTGGTTGAATCTATCCCAATACTTATTATAAAAAGGAAAGATTTGTTTGTTTGGTTGAATTGAATAGGCTCCGAAACTAAAAGACCTATTTGATTTTTTTTTCAACATTTAGAATCCTACTTTATCCGTGTTGAACATAGGCTATATAGCCTATTTTCATCTTATTCTATAGAATATACCCACGCGAATCCGGGGCAGACCACTAGTAATATATAATTTGGATATTTTCTTCAAGAGGAATATGGAAGGTGCAAATAAAGGTCTTTGCTCTGCTGCTGTGAGATAATACAAGCTTGTAATAATGATATATAATAATAATTTAAATAACATTTAATTCACGTAAGCTTAATGCACTTTACTTCTAAAGGTAAAAGAAAGCCTCAAGCTTCAAGTGGTTCTCTTACCAAGTATACAGAAAATATTTAAAACAAGTATTATGATGAAGTTGAATATTTAACTAAAGAAATCAATACAAGTAGCACACAATAGGTGCTCTACCAAAAGTTATACCTACGGTCACAATTAATTGTAACACGTCATTATCTAAAAAGTTCTTAATAGAAAAAATATTAAATACACACTTAAAAATAAAGAAACGTAATCCCCACGACCTTGCCGTTCACTGTTGTGTGGTATTCGGCGGATCCAGTGCCCGACTCCGGTTTCCAGCAAATGCCAATATAAAACAACTCATGTTGATACATTCCAACCTATTAATTTACCTTAATGGCCTTTATGAAGTTGTTGGGTAGTTAGAGTAGGCAAACTATACAACTACACTATAATATAAATATTTAATAAAATATTTTTTTGTAATAATGAATTATTTACATAAAAACACGAACTTCGATTCCTTGAAATTTTAACTGGTTTTCGTGCTATGCGTCTCCGTATTGAGGGACAAGTAAGTAGTAATCCTTCACAAATAATATTTATAAGAGACTCTTCCGGGGTCATTTTCTATACAAAACCACAATATCGGCCCACGAAATCGGTAAACACAAAAAATACATACAGCGGAACAAAGATTCTCCACCTTGTAGGTTAGAAGTTGCTAAAAAGGATTTTTTTAATACCAGCCCGGCGATTGTTGTCTAGGGTAGAATAGAGTAAAATGACTTCACTTTGTCATAGAATGCGTAGGTCATTTGAAACGCACTCCTTCCACTTCAAAAATATACGCAATGTATGGCGATGCGATGTCATTATTGTCTATTCTACCCTAGACAACAATTCCCGTGCTATGGCCAAGCTGGAGTAGCATCGTTCGCCGTTCCATCCCTTTTTAAATACAGTCTAGAAAATTCTGTCGTTCACTGTGCATTGAATAACCAATGTGTTTTAACATTCAGCCTCGGTTCAAATGATTCGAAGATCTGCTTAATATTGTAACAGTCCAGACAGTGGCTACACTGTTTTATGCAAATATTTTACATTTAGCGTTTCTTTTAAATAATATTTAACCCTAAAAATAAATCAATTATAAAACTGCTTTGGTGCATTACATAAAAACTTCTTTATACTACTCTGAATAGAAGAATAGACAAATCATTTGAATTCGTGGCGCGGACATAAGGAGAATACAGAAAACAAAAGGGGAGTTGGTTGGAAAATTGCTTTCAGACGGGACGCATGTGATTTTAAATATAAATAATGTTCTTGAAGAAGAGAAACGGATAATGCATATCGAAAGGACAGAACGCTCATCGGTTATAATACGTTAAATACAAGAGAAAGGATTCCAACGTTTGGTAAAGGTTTTACCGGAATCAGGTCAGAAATCTATTTTATTTTCAATACAGGGCTATTTCGGATTAGTGCGTATTACACGAGTAGGTACCTATATCATTCCTATTTCATCATCTAGGTCATCTTCGATTCAACGATATTGTAATTTGTATATTTTGCCTAAAGGAAATGAATTCCAAGTTTGCTCTAACTATCTTTAAATTGAATATTATATTTATGGGTCTTTTAGTATGTGAAAAGCAACCTTACTAATTGACTTTAAATTCGGCAAGCGAATTCGAAGCGGTCGTCTTCCATAATTCGTGAGACAAAGTTCTCGGCTGAAGGAGTATCCTAGATGATCATTTCGTCGGATATTTCAGGGTTATTATATATATTCTTTCGGTCTAAGAGTTATAGTGAAGCTTGAAATTCAGATCTTAAGATTCTAGGGAAGTCTCCAGGCTTCTACTAAAGCTCCTACTCTGGGAGAAGGACCTAATAGGAGACGAATGGTGCTAAACTTCACCAGTTTAGTAGTGTTTGATTCCGCAGATAAATTTGGAACTTCATTACTTCTCTGGTTAAGTACAGCTAGGGACCAGATGACTTGACTTATCTAGCTTTTTAGTTAGAGAGATGATGTAAGGAAGAGTTGAATTGCATAATATCTTAACGTAGCTTACCCACTGAAAGGATTGAATTAAACATCACAAAGTAAACTCCTTCTGAAAGTGTTTCAATTTAGATAGGTAGATTATGACAAGACTTTGAGGCTGGCTTAGGTTGCTAAAAGATAATGCCCTCCTTTCCCGACTGACTCTTTTGTGATATGTCCCAGTACCTTTACCTATATACACAGTAATAGGCATGGAAACCCAGCATGCGGTCTTATCTGTGTTGACGGTGGAGGTCTGTCCAGTCAGGATGTCGAGGATCACAGATGTTGGGCGGAGGCGGTGCCCTCATCCTTGCCGTCGTAAGTTCGGTGTGCGAGAGTGAGATTGAAAGTTATTTTAGTCGTTTGTGTAAATGGAGGATTAGGATTTATCAGGTTTAAGTAGGTAGGTATTCGTCAGAATTAGGGTATTTTGTAGTTAGTACGTTTGTCTAAGCTTCTAAAAGAAACTGAGTTACTACAACATAACGGGTGTCCTACCACTGGACGACACTAGACGATCACATTGGCCATTATAAATCACTTTTCTATTATATTCGTTTATCTTCATTAACTATCTCTTTGGAGGACGTTTCTTTGGTATAGGAAGATTTGCAGTTCTTTCTGAATTTTAAGATAATCATAAATTATCTAATGATCTATGTTTAATAAGTTCTGTAATAAATGTCTTGAATCTTTAATTTTGAAGTTATATTTATTTTATTTATAATAGATAGGGTAGGGGTGTTACAATTTGCTTGCCGCATACCAGGATTTAGAATTTAGGGTTTATTTAGAGATGGTTTTGTTATAGGGGTCGCTTAGGAAGGTTGTAGGTAGTAATAGGAATAATAAGCTAGGATAGTTCGGGTTTATTTAGAGATGGTTTTGTTATAGAGATTGTTTAGGAAGTTCGTAGGTAGCAGTAGCAGCAGGAAAATAAGCTAGGGAAATTGTTAGATAAGTTATGATAGTTTTAGATTAAGAGTGAGCTAGTATTACAATTTCCTGTCATAGAGTATAGATAAGTAGGTAGGTACAGTTTTGTTGTAAGGATCTCTCATCAAATCTTTACATAATCGGGAGTCGTGAGGTCGAGACCATGATTTGGATGTTAGATTTTAACTTGTTCAGGGATGATTTTATTATAGGGGTCGTGTAGGAAATTTGTAGATAGTATGGGTTTAGCGATTTATTTAGATAGTATCATTGTAGGGGTCGCATTTTATATTAGTTGGATTTAGGTAATTAAATTTAGTTATAAAGTGTGGTTCAGTCCACACAATTTGTTGCATGTGAAGTGGAAAGAAGCTAAAGACAAACGAAGACAAACGAAACCTCAGAATCTAATATTAATAATATTTCAGGGTATTTAGTTTTTCCAAAATAGTAGGAAATTGGAGAGAATAAGAATAAATTCGAAGTGGAAGGAGCGTGAAAGCGGGTCAAACGGAATATCTACAGATGACGGAGGACTTTGGAGCTTAGAACAGTCACTGCAATTCAAAAGAAATCAAGGAATCCAGGATCGAGACTGTGGGTCGACTAAGGATTCACAAAGGAAGGCTCCAGTATAAGAAAAGATAAGTGCACTTTCATAAGATTTAAATCTAATCATGACAAACAATGATGGACTAACATGGACAGATGATAATGATGATTGTTTAAAGGTTTTGTGGAAGTGGTCTAGCATGGACAGTAGATGATGATTTTATTGGGTCCGAGCCTAACCATAGCAGTGTAGTGAGACCATCACTGTGACTCAAATGCGTCCATAATTCTTGTTCATTGTTCGAAGCAACCTTGTAATATAGGTAGCGATGTCCACCAAACACCACAACGAATAGTCCATTACTTGAAAAGTTTCAGCGCGCACTAGGCATGTTCTTTACGAGTAGACGCAGGGTAAACAGCCAAATTCGGATGAACCATGCTTATCGCGCATGTAGGTACGTACGTGTGTATCTACCATAAAGAGGACGAGTAAGTTTCACGTCAGTGTCAAGTTCACATCATTATTATGACAAATAATAGTCAGAAGTGACGACTCCAGTGGCATAGTGGCTGGATGGAAAGCAGGAACTGCGGGTTCGACTCTCGTTTTTGAAGGAATATATTTGTTTGACTTTTAATGCATAGTGACAGCTTTTCAACCACTTAGGAAAAGGAAGACGCGGGTTCGACTCTCGTTTTGAAGTAAAATGTTTGTGGGAGTTGCGGATGTTTGTTCCGTGGTTTCAGCTCGCCCTCTATAAATATTAAGAAAATAAAATATTTACACTAAATGCGTAGGTCCTTGGATAGATGGTTGTTTGTTACTCTTACTCACGCAAGAGCGGCTGAACTGAACTGGTTGAAATATAGCAAAGAGGTAGACTAATATTCCGGAATAGCACATAGGCTAATTTTATCTCGGAATTTCACAGGAACTGCGCAAGTGAAACCGAAAGGTGCTACTAGTTATGTACATGGGTAGTCTGGCGCGTGACACAAGCATTGCTACAGTTGTGGTTGGTTCTAGTTTTAATTATAATCATAATTATAGGAGCAGCGTGTTCAAGATCATTGGAAATGTTTGAACTACGAGTGTGGCGTACGTGGAGTTCGCGGAGATGCGGTGCTGTGTGGCGAAGCTGTGTGGGCGGTGCTGTCCGGTTCGGCTGGCGATTTGGGATAGCAAAGAAGGGCAGTGAGATTTAATTTGATTTATTTAAAAAAAAAAAAAATACAAACTAGGTCTACCTAATGATGATTTTAGAAGTTTCACAACATAAGAATCGAAACATACTGGAATCTTATCTGAGGAAGGCCATGTCAGCAGTTTCCTTCTATGTAGTCTTGTGAGGTTTATAATTACAATAATGAGGTTCGGAGTTGAATGAGCAAGAGAGAATTGAACAAGAATTCATTCATAACATTGCCGCTGCTAAGGACTTGAAGTTGGTACATACAAGCAGAGGGCAAGCGAAGACAGGTCGTTATTAAGGTTTTTCAGGATAAAAATCAAATGATATTTCAGACAACTAAATAAGTAAGCCAGTCCAGAGGGATCTTTAATATTTTAAGAATTTTATTAAATAAATTCTAATAATAAACAACACAGAAAGTTTTACCGAGGTGGTCTTCTTATTTTATTTAATTTAGCTTAATAATAAGCATAAGTCTTGGAGTTTGGAATGGATCTTCAGCTAGGTACTAGGAACTCCCAGCAGCAGGTGATGATGAGGAGATTGGAGATGGACAGAGTTCTTCAAACGGCATCTGAAATAAATAGAAAATAAAAGCTTTTCTTTACAAAATTATCAAGAAATATGCTCCAGTTTCGCAGCAGTATACATGAAGTGTAGGTTTACTTAGGATACTACATATACAGCAGTTTGGTTGATGCGACTATAGATGATATGGTTCTACACACATACTCGGTTTCGTGTTCATGCCTGAACCATCTATATAAAAGGATACCTGATCTAGACATAGATTCGGGATCATAAGAATATTCTTAGCAGTCAAGAGGGACATCTAACAACTGAGTTCATTGAACTTACATGTTGGAATCTTGAAGAAAGACATCAGAGCTAGCTCAGTGGATTAGCTTTCTCTCACAGGTCAGTGGTATCCAGCAGAATAGATAATACAGTTGTACATATTACGTTGTATTTATTGTTCTGTTCCTGAAATAAATAAAAATATTTTTTTTATAACCTGACATTTAGCTGTCAATGACAGGGAATACAAGAGGCTGTGCATAGTTATGGTCTGCAAAACGTTTATCACGGAGGTATTAGTGCCTGAAGAGAGGAATTTTATGGTTCATTATGTAAACATTAGATAATTAATAGAAATTCGTACTTACAACTAGATAACCTCTCATTCGACATCGCCGATAGCGGAGGCCCGAACGACATTTGTTTCTTCTTGTGTGGAAAGGCGAGCCCGATACATTGAAGCTTCTTGTCATTTTTCAAACGATGATATTATCATTACACAGAGGATTTTTTCTTGCCAAGACCTCTTGTTCCAGATGTATACGTGGATTTTTACGAGTGAATACCAGTCATACAATCAACAATAAACAATGATGGCAGAGTGGACTGTGGACAACACGGCTTAGGAAAACACGGCTATAACTATAATAACTTCGTAAATTCAAATACTTAGATTACAATGTAAACAAAGAAACGTCCACAGATGAAACAATTTTTACTTTTACAACCAAAGAGAAAGAAACGTCACGTAACCACAGGAAACGTCTATAGATAATTAAACATGTCAACTTCAATTTGCGTTGCGTAATATAAACTCTGCATAAGCTGAGATCAAAATCAATTGAATCTAATAATAATTTCGTAAAATCAATTTAAAACAAAAAGCGGAAATAAAGTTAATTCAACCTAAATACAGATACGTGGGGTCGTTTAAAATCAAAACGTTTATGAAATTTAAAACCAAAATTAAAACATTGCTCTTTATTTAAAAATCAGAACCACTAGATGTTGCCAAAATACAGATACGCGGGGTCGTTTAACATTACAACTCTTACGAAATTTAAATTTAATGCTAAAAATTAAAGCGTTATCACGTGTCCGAAAACTATTGTTGAACATCGGAGTTTTAAATGTTGAGGAACTATGAACTAACTCGAGGGGTCGTTGTCGGACACCCTATAAAAATAAAAACTTATCTACATAAGTACGTGTTACTATAGATTATCCAAATTTTGTGAAAAATTTTATTCGGCAAATAAAGAAAAAAAAAGGTACTCGAGCGAAACTAATTTCTTCCGTCCGAAATTTGCTAGACAAATTCTGTCTATGGCTACCCTACCTGTCAATCAATCAATGTCAAAAAACTAAAATAATCGGTTTGTTTACTTTTATGCTTTCAGAAATCAATCATTCTGAATAAAAGCTTTATGTTAACTTATAAATTAACTAAATAATTGTTCAATACAATTCTGAAGTAACAAATTCTAATTGTAATTTGCTGATTTATACTGGGAGAATGACAGAATGTATGAAACCAGTACGAAGTCAGTATTTAGAAATAGTATGAAGCTTGAAGGGCCCATGTAAGTTATCTTTTTACAGAATTTGGTACGATTTATTTGAGATTCGAGCCATAAACGCACTACAAATAAGTTCTTGTGAAAGAAAGGTTCTTGGTGTTAGGATAATTAAGATCAGTACAGTTTTTTTTTTTAAACTGAGATCTGAGCCTCAGCTCTGTCTGATTTCCAAGAATTTACACTCTACCTATTAGGCTATGACTGAGCACACTGCACATACACCGGATTTGAAATGGGTTTAAGATTTGATGGGGTTTTTGGGGGGTAATTAAGATTGAGTTATCGTCGGTTATTGTACATTGAGTTACCACTGATCTGGTTCCTTTCTAGATCTGAGCTTGGTCATAATGTAAGGCCAGCCTGGTTGAAATCGGTGTCCCACTCGGGGAGGCTTGCCTCACAACCAAGCCCCAGTAAGTTAGTCGTTCTTTCTGTCAATCGTTGATAAATCAATAAGCTTTAATCATATTTAGTTTGAACATGGTGCTGATCCATTTTGTGATTTTAAATCTGGTTTAAATACACACACAGTAAGAATGTATATGGTTTCGAGTTTCAATGGATTAAGAATTCAATAATTGAATAAATAATGGAAAATAATAATAAACAACATCTGTAGAATCTGAAGAAAGAAACAACTTAAATAAATGCATATATTTGCAACGGTTTTGAATTTTAGGGAAATTTTTAATTCACTTACTATCTTAATAGCCCGCTGCTAAAAAATTTGGGGTCGATTGTAACAGTCCAGACAGTGGCTACACTGTTTTATGCAAATATTTTACATTTAGCGTTTCTTTTAAATAATATTTAACCCTAAAAATAAATCAATTATAAAACTGCTTTGGTGCATTACATAAAAACTTCTTTATACTACTCTGAATAGAAGAATAGACAAATCATTTGAATTCGTGGCGCGGACATAAGGAGAATACAGAAAACAAAAGGGGAGTTGGTTGGAAAATTGCTTTCAGACGGGACGCATGTGATTTTAAATATAAATAATGTTCTTGAAGAAGAGAAACGGATAATGCATATCGAAAGGACAGAACGCTCATCGGTTATAATACGTTAAATACAAGAGAAAGGATTCCAACGTTTGGTAAAGGTTTTACCGGAATCAGGTCAGAAATCTATTTTATTTTCAATACAGGGCTATTTCGGATTAGTGCGTATTACACGAGTAGGTACCTATATCATTCCTATTTCATCATCTAGGTCATCTTCGATTCAACGATATTGTAATTTGTATATTTTGCCTAAAGGAAATGAATTCCAAGTTTGCTCTAACTATCTTTAAATTGAATATTATATTTATGGGTCTTTTAGTATGTGAAAAGCAACCTTACTAATTGACTTTAAATTCGGCAAGCGAATTCGAAGCGGTCGTCTTCCATAATTCGTGAGACAAAGTTCTCGGCTGAAGGAGTATCCTAGATGATCATTTCGTCGGATATTTCAGGGTTATTATATATATTCTTTCGGTCTAAGAGTTATAGTGAAGCTTGAAATTCAGATCTTAAGATTCTAGGGAAGTCTCCAGGCTTCTACTAAAGCTCCTACTCTGGGAGAAGGACCTAATAGGAGACGAATGGTGCTAAACTTCACCAGTTTAGTAGTGTTTGATTCCGCAGATAAATTTGGAACTTCATTACTTCTCTGGTTAAGTACAGCTAGGGACCAGATGACTTGACTTATCTAGCTTTTTAGTTAGAGAGATGATGTAAGGAAGAGTTGAATTGCATAATATCTTAACGTAGCTTACCCACTGAAAGGATTGAATTAAACATCACAAAGTAAACTCCTTCTGAAAGTGTTTCAATTTAGATAGGTAGATTATGACAAGACTTTGAGGCTGGCTTAGGTTGCTAAAAGATAATGCCCTCCTTTCCCGACTGACTCTTTTGTGATATGTCCCAGTACCTTTACCTATATACACAGTAATAGGCATGGAAACCCAGCATGCGGTCTTATCTGTGTTGACGGTGGAGGTCTGTCCAGTCAGGATGTCGAGGATCACAGATGTTGGGCGGAGGCGGTGCCCTCATCCTTGCCGTCGTAAGTTCGGTGTGCGAGAGTGAGATTGAAAGTTATTTTAGTCGTTTGTGTAAATGGAGGATTAGGATTTATCAGGTTTAAGTAGGTAGGTATTCGTCAGAATTAGGGTATTTTGTAGTTAGTACGTTTGTCTAAGCTTCTAAAAGAAACTGAGTTACTACAACATAACGGGTGTCCTACCACTGGACGACACTAGACGATCACATTGGCCATTATAAATCACTTTTCTATTATATTCGTTTATCTTCATTAACTATCTCTTTGGAGGACGTTTCTTTGGTATAGGAAGATTTGCAGTTCTTTCTGAATTTTAAGATAATCATAAATTATCTAATGATCTATGTTTAATAAGTTCTGTAATAAATGTCTTGAATCTTTAATTTTGAAGTTATATTTATTTTATTTATAATAGATAGGGTAGGGGTGTTACAATATGGTCTGTCCGAAGCAACAATTTGAACGGGTTCTTTAGATATCTACTTATGTTAACATAATTACCTTACCTTCCAATCTAAGTTTGCACTGTCAAACGTAAATGCATACCATATCAGATAGATTCCCTTCATTATCACATTTATCCTTAGACAATTTAACCCGCTGTCAATGGACGAGGCTCGCCTGTTTTCCTACAAACAAAATATTCTGCCATTTTTAGCGGGAGGGGAGGAATGGGGAAAATTTATGGTGATACCTACTATCAAACTTCATTACCTCATAACATAATCATAACTTACTTAAATTTGAAAGTTTGTGAAATATTTTGTTTAAAAAATGAAATTAGAACAATTCTAATTTATTTATTTTTATTTGATAGATAGTCAAAATTAATGCCTATGCAAACTACAGCTTCCTGGTGGGCATTACTATGTATTTGTCTGAATGAAATCATAATCATTAATGGACTTACTCAAATCATTAGATGCGAAAAAATTGTTAGTATAAATTAGTCTCCAGAACAGTACTATACTTATAAATCTGTGCTCCAGAAATTACTTTTAACCTATGCCTAAACTACCGAAAATATATTCAGGTATCACTACTGCATGAAAGTCAAAAGTTCGTAGGGATTGATAAATATCGATGATTTCCGATGTCCATGTTTTTCACTTGGTAGCGAATTAAAACAATCATGACAACTCCATTATGTATTTTTTAATATACATATTATTAAAATATTATTACTTAGTAATGAATAGATTTACATTAAAACTAAAATAAAAATAAAATGCTAGTAAAAAATTCTCTCTCATTGTTCATCAGACGCAATTTTCTGGTCTGCCTTAAAAAAACCTTTCTGGTTTCTTGTTCGCTTCTTTACGTTTAAAAAGATTGAAATGAACAAAAAATCTAAATGATCACTGTATAGTTTTACTTAATGTAATTAGATTTTTTGTGACATCGTTTCTTTGTAATTACACTATTATAATAATATAACTAATGTTTAAACTCAAATAAAAAAAAACAGATAATGACTGAATACAGATTTCAGGATGTTTCGAAATTATCCAAAACGAGCTTAAACGGTTTTTGAATACGGATTTAAGTATGCTCCTACTCCTATACCAGGATTTCAGCTGATATCGACCTTTTTTATTTTATTTTATTTTATTTTATTTTAACAATATTCAGGAAATTAACAGCTAACTTAAATATTAGGTAAACAAATGGGTACTAAAGGCTAATTACAAATTTCCACAAAAAGTTACTGAAATAATACAAACAAGGTTTTGGGTTGTTGTGTTTTAGGTTGATTCTGAACCGACATTATATCAAATAAACAATTTTTTTTAAAGAATCAGTTTTGTGTGAATGTGCCTAATATATTTTTCAGGGTCGCTTTTTTGCAATATATGAGATTCTGGTATCTGTATATTTTTACATATATATATAGCTAGCTATCATAGCATAGATAGCATAGCTGTGGCTACTTAATTTTTTTTGATTAACATAAATATCTGTATCGTGTATTTGAGAATAAATCATCACCATTCAAGTGATGAAGACCTTTTGTTATTTTGTATGCAGTTGTAAATCGTTGATGATCATAATTTGTTATTTAACTTTTTGTAGTCGTCTAGGCCTAGTCTTATAAATTTTTCACATAAACGACTAAGCTTGATAACGCTTTCGTGCGTAAGAAATGAAATAGGTTCCCTAAAATTTTCGACTTCGGCGGGACTCGAACCTGCGCCCCACCCTTAGTACGGGTGTGCTCTAACCAACTAAGCCACGAAGTCTTCAGTCGGTTTAGTCGAAAATCTTTGAGATTGTTCATTTCTTAGTGATGCCCAGAGTGCGGGTAAACACTATAACAAAAATGCTATCGTTCGTTTTTGTGATATTTGTAAAGCTTTTGTCATCACGTGGACCAAATTGAACCTTAAGGCAATTATCACATTTAATATTTTTAGAGAGGGCAAATACCAAATATCCAGATAAATATGTGCTCTACGACTTTTTCTTCAAAATGCGAAAGATAAAAAAACCTATGCCTAAGAAAATGTCAATCGGCCGGAACTAACTCAGTTATATCGATATCGATACAGAGTGAGTAAACCATCCCTTCAGGTAGTCTCGGTACATAAAAACTCAAAGCTTGTAGAAGTCAAAATTCAAATTTAGAAATTCGTGGGTGACCTTATGCGTTAAGCAATAAGGTCAAAAATACATTCCTGTGATAAGGAAATTTGGCATAAATTACCATAACTCCTGTCAAAAACGCCCACTAGTCTCGTGGGAGTACCCATAGAGCTTGCGAAAAAATGTTAAATACTCGTTTATTTGGACATAGTTATTCAAAATAAGACTTTACTGAATGGTGATATGATTGAAAATAAAATATAAATACGACGCGAAGCAATTCGATTTTTTTTTCATATTACTTGATTATTTCGGAAAATGGATGCACTATGAAAATAATTTGCAACGATTCAAATTGGAGGAAATTATAATTATTTACACAAAAAAATACTCGCATGTGAAATGAACCACCATCTTTTAGTCTGTTCAAGGTGTTTGATTTTTTTATAAAGATGCTGACCGCACAGGTAGGCATTTTTATCAGAGCTCCTTACTCGGCCATAACGATACTGCGACTGATGAAATCGATTATAGAAGTAGTTTTTATAAACGACCTTGATTAAAAAATCATGGTCCTTGGCAGAGGGGTAAGATCCATCAAGGCTAGTCCTTTGGTTACTTTGTCAAAGCATTTATCACATTCAAAATAAGTTGAACGCATTCCATGGACTATTTACATGGGTGTGTGAACTCTGAGCGATCAGCATTGGCCTTTATGAAATATGTTATAGCTAATGTCAAAATGAGATAAGCTTAGTAAGAAGTATGGATAATAATGATACTTAGTAATAATATACTAGACCGGCTCAGAAAGTTGCATTTTTCTTTTAAAAATTTAAGGTAGAATGTACGTCAAATGACTCAAATTTCTCACTCGATAGGAATTGGCCACTTTCTCGCCTAGGTGTACAGTGTCCTATTGTTTGTCACTTACTTTTGGCACTTACGTAGATTACCTACTTGTAAAGGCTTACCAAGGGAACGACAGATGCGGCCTTTTCTATGTCTTTTCTCCTTGTGTCGATATACTCAGTGCTGAGGGTCGGGACCTTTATCTAGGACCCCATCGGAGACTATCTTCCCCAGCGCGGATAGCGTCGCTCATGCTGGCTTCCAGCGTCGAGCGGACGGTCGCACCAACGCAAAGGGCTCGGTCCTCGCGATCGTTTTCAGTTGTTATCTATACCTATCCATGGATGCCATGAAGACCTTAGTGACAAAGAGCTTATTAATATGCCCAAATTTCATTAGATAGAACTAATTAAAATTAGGAATAAAACTAATGAACATGTCGTAAAACGGCAGGACAAATCTATACTCATATAACATTATAAATTCAAAAGTAACTCTTGTATGTACAAAACGGTCACATTATCTCTTGACCTGGCGTCGATGACGTTGAATCCACGCCAGGTCTCCAGATAATGTGACCGGGCAGTATAAAAAGCGCGTGTGAAGCGGCGGGCAGCAGCTTGTACTTAGGTAAGTAAACGTAAGTAATTCCTTTTTATCTATTTTTTCCGACGTTTCAACGGACGTTTTGCTTTCGGAAGTTCTGCGTATTTGTATTCTACTGGCCACTAAACTTATTTTTCTTATATTTTCACATTACAGCACAAGACTTCACGAAGAAATAAAACATACTCAATAAAGTAACAGAACAGGTGTATTATAGTTAATATAAAAACGTTTGGCTAAATGTTAAATAACTTAACAGCTAAACCGGTATGTCTTTAAATCCAACCGTAGCAAAAAGTTGTTTTTGAATGACACAAGCATTGATTAATGGAACTGGTTGAAAGTTATCTGTAGGTATAGGTACCAATTAACGTGAATATGATTATATTGACCACAGCGGAACCCTAAAAAAACTATAAATTATCGTTCGTTAATTTAGAGTAATTTTTAGGGTTCCGTACCCAAAGGGTAAATATTACTAAGACTCCGCGGTCTGTCTGTCTATCTCAGGAACCGTGATAGTTAGACAGTTGAAATTTTCATAGATGATGTATGTTGCCGCTATAACAACAATAGGTACTAAAAACAATATAAAATGACTATATAAGGGGGCTTCCATACAACAAACGTGATTTTTTTGGCGTTTTCATAGTACGGAAACTTTAGTGCGCGAGTCCAACTCGCACTTTGCCCGTTTTATTTACCGACTTTATTAGGAGGTTTTATGTTCGGCTGCGTGTTTTTCTTTATGAGTATTTGTCGATTTTTCCGTCATTTATGGATTGAATGAATGACCATGAATTTAAAATTACATACGTACGTAATTATGCCAAAACCCCATTCTTGAGCGAATGATTATAAATTCTACCAACTCGCCCGCCGCGTAAGTTACTCTCGCTAATGGAGGTGTATCATCGGTGGGTTTGCACGCTCCAGGGTCTCTTCAAGACAAGAGTGAATAGGTATCTTCTAGGCCTTCGTAATACACCGTCGGCCACAACTTCAGTATCCTTCAGGTGAAATGATGGTAAACAAAAGTCTACAGAATATTTAAAAAAACACTGACGTATAAACTAGCCTATTTTTATTTATCTGCGGCAGATATCTTTGTGGACCTGGAAAAAATTATATGCCAAAAAGTTGATAAAAAATCTTTCTGAGCTCGGAAAAAAAACATTTTAGATTCTGCTGCCATGTATAAAAGTTTACTTCGGCAAATTTACAAGGAAAAGCGAGATGGGTGACATAGATACGTACTTTACTGGGTTTCTATAATCTGATTATATTGCAGGTCCAGAAATATATCAGCCATGCTAACAGTATAAATCCACTTTTAGATTTTACATAAGTTATTGCCACAAATTAGTCAGTGTTCGTGACATTTGGCGTAGTGAAGCCTAACATGTTACCTTTAGGTCGAGGAAAAAAGTAATAAATATTTTATTGTAGCGGATATTGGGATTACTTCATAGTTCAAAATGATTTCAAAACATATTTTACAAGCGCAAAATGTTTTAATACCTTTTGTTGGTAATTAATTACCAACCCTGACAGGCAGAAAAAATAGAATACTATATTACTAAAAAATACAATAATAAATTTGACGACCGATGTGGCGCGGTGGGCGAAGGTCTGCCTGCGACGCAGAAGGTTGCGGGTTCGATTCCCGCCTCGGGACAAATGTGTGTACGATCTGCAGACACTTGTTCAGGGTGTTCTAGTCGTTTTCTATATAAATAAAAAAAAAACTATCTATGTATTGTATTATATTATGTATATCAGTTATCTAGTACCTATAACACAAGCTCTGCTTAGCTTGGGGCTAGATAATGCTGTGTGAATTGTCCAGCATTATTATTATTATAATTATTAAATAGTTAGCTAGATTTTTGTACAATATTATAAAACCTGATGTTCGTACTGCTCAGGCAGTATTTCTAGGTAGCATCATCATCATCTAAGCTTATACTAGTCCACTCTTATCCACTGTTGGCTTCCCCTGTTATGGAAAGCAGAGACGTCAGAGACCATAAAATAAAAATACAAAAAAGCGTTACAGGAAACAGAGGCTTGAGGCCTTCCGACTAGAGTGTTAGCCACGCACGAACGAAATCCTTTATTTTAGGACAAGACACTGCGAACCAAATCTGTAACCCACACTATAAAACTAGTTGCTAACAGATACTACATGATCGATGAAATTAAATATCGGCCACATATCTTATACGTTACCTAATCAAATCGGGCGTATCAAATTATTCGGATACGAGGTCGCAGAAAGCACGATCTAGACCCACCACTCTATCTCTTAAGCTGATTGATAGAGAAAGCAGGTTACCAGTTCAGTCGATATGTATTTATTAGCAAAGCCAGAACCTTTTTGCTAATACAATCACCATCACCAACATCAGCCTGTACCAGTCCACTGCTGGACATAGGCCTCCCCTAATGAGCGCCATGGGGCGCCCTGTCTTCAGCTGGCCGCATTCAGCATCTGCCAGCAGTCTTTTGCAAATCGTCATCCCACCTAGTAGGAGGGCGTCCTACACTACGTTTGCCGAGGTCTCCACTCAAGACCACGTTTACCTCAGCGCTTGTCGGTTCTTCTCGAAATATGGCCAGCCTACTGCCACTTCAGCTTGCTAATCCTTTGAGCTATGTCGATAACCTTGGTTCTCTGTTCTTTAATACAATATCTGGAGAATTTTAATAGTCTGGTAGGTATGGTAATTCAACTCGAAAATTATAAAAAAGTCAAAAAGTAGAGATGTGGTAGAGCCAAAAATGTAGTCTAATGACCCATTTGTAAAGATTGTCAAAGTACGTTTTCTGGCAAAAACGCACCTTTTATCAACAATCAATCTAATCTGATCACACATTCTACTCTCATCTTTAGGATTCCAGTATAGTTGACTATACGGCAAATACGTCATGAGCTCTACACACTGAAGCCTTGCTGAGGAATTTAGATTTATTGAAGAGTGTACCACTTATACAATTTTTGCCGCTTACTAAATGCTTTTTGATTACGAATAAAAAGCAAAAGAAAATGAACTGAGGTTTGGTGTGATCTTTCAGTGTGTGAATAATGTAGGTATTCGACAGTGTTCACAAATTGCCAGTGATAACTTAACACTTTTATTGCCTGTGAAGAACTGCACATGGCCATCTACGTACAGCTCCAAATAGCACTAGCGACCCTGCCCTGCTGCGGTTCGCGCCGCCACTCCGTTGAGCTGGTTAGTGAATGCGTTATGGTACACGTGTACACGTGAAGGGAACGGATGGCGCCTAAAATCTGCTTCCTACATGAACGTAGCCCATAAACAATCGGTAGTACAATTGATGCAAACCCTTGAACAGGTTGCAACACGAATACCTTAGCGTTTTGGCGTTAACTCAACTTATTAGCCAACTAAGAATTTTGATTAACCTTGCCAGGAGGGGAATGTGTCAACGGTAAGGCACGTTTGACTTATTCATTAGGCACTTACTTTTGAAACAAGATAATCTAATCTGCAGGTAAATATTTCGCTTGACGGCCTCTAAAAGCATGGTGCAACCGTGAGCAACTCTTAAGACTGTACCTAAAACTCTGAAATATACTTTAAAATAAAATACTGTTTCAGTGCTACACATTTAGCAAAATTAAAATTTCCTTGAGATATTTTATTTGTTACACATGCAGATAGAGAATGTTCCCATTCAAGATTGAGGTCGAACTCAGCTACAAATGGACTGCAAAAAAACGCAAACTATCAAAAATACCTTGGCTTTCAATGGCCAAGCAATTTTCTCGACTACAGCGTCTGCAACATTAGACGGTATTGCGTACGCATCCGAATCACTGTATTTTACGCAGGCTTGACCAGTCAGTTGGCTGTGCTCAGTGATGTTGGGCAAACCAGACAACGGACTAGAAATCTTCTATTCTAAGGTTTTGGTTTTATAGTGCGTCGCACTCTGGGTAATCTCGAAGAAATTAAATCAGCTCCTCGAACCGGTTTTGAACCGATTTCGGCAGGTTCGAGTCCTGCCAAAATCAATTTTTTTTGGGTATTTATTTAATTTCCAACACTTCTACATATTTTTAGCATTACTAGAATATATTTGTTAGATTCAATAAAATTTATATATTATGTGTTACTTACTAGGATAAATGTCACATAGCTAGAGAAGAAAATGGTTCTTGTCGGAAAGGTGGACGGGAAAGGATCACGAGGCCGATCACCAAGTCGCTCTGGACTGATATTGTGAAAGAGATTACGGGACTTCCAGACCCTCGACCATTGAACTGCTCTCACACAAGGCGAGGATAGAGTGAGTGGCGTAGTAGCAGCTGGTCTGCAATTACTAAACTAACAGGTTTTCAAAGCGTGCACGACCTTCAGTAATGAAAAACACGATGAAGAAGAAGAAGGGTAGCTGTAGAGCTGCATTGCATTCTCAAAAATAATGACAGAAGTTGCTCTACCTCGTGCTTTACTTCTGAGGAAGGGTTATTTTGGGCTAACCATGGTTAGGTGTATTTGAAGGAAGGTATAATAAATTAACTAGAAGAGGCCTATGTCTAGCTGTGGACAAATATAAGCTGATGATGGATGATAGATAATAAATTCATCGTCATCATCATTGTGAGTAATTTTGAAAAAATAACACAAAATCTAAATAAGCCACGTTGTTTGACAAAATGTGATCGGCAACATGATTATTGAATCCAGAACTTTGTACTGCCTATGATGATGAAGACACTAAGGTCAATTAGCCAGCACCCGTAGAGACCTTTGAAGATATCACGGTAATAACCTAACTACTTAATGAAGAACCTGAACCTACTTGCATCTGCAATGAGTATGAGGATTTAATCAACAAGTCTCTAGAAATGGTATAAGTAACAATTTTACAATACTCTAAATTCAAACTTTTGTCGTATCTTTTAGACACAATTCAAGGGTGTAAGGGATTGTATAAAATTATATCAAGCGTGTTACGTCGATAACAAGTTGCTTTGTGTCATAAGCACCAACTAGTTATTCGTTGGCAACAGAAACAGACACTTTTCAGATCAAGGTTTCTTAGCCACTCCACATCTATATTTTGTTTATTAACATTGGAAATATTTGCGTTGCAAAGTTTATTGAGCGTATCTTCATAACATCAACGTAAATTCCACTCTGGCGCCTTATGCCAATAACATTCCGTGGCAGGCGGCAAGTGCGATGGCCTGCGAATTACAATTTTCCGTTCCCTATGCCGTTCATGCAAGAAATAAAGCAATACTCACCTAAAATTCCATTGAACCGTAAATGAGTACTTTGCATAGCAATAATTTGTATTAATCTTGAGCATTCCTGGGTATTCCTAGGTAAGGCGAAAATACATTTTTCAAATCAAGCTGTTACAGACGAAGCGAGAAACCTCTGTTTTTCTCTTTCGCGATCGTGTGAGTGTACGCGGGCGCAAGGTCTCCGCGGGCTGCCGTCGCCGGCGCAAGCACGCCGTACTCGCAAGTAAAAGTAACTCCGACAATACCTTGGCGGCGCCTGCGCGTTGCGTACGTCAGTTTCGCCAACTCCCGCCGCGAGCGCCTACGTCTCGCTCGCTCGATTTTCTCGGACATCGATATCGCGACCAGTGTCATTATTCGAACGGCCAAAAAAGTTTTCCGTATCGTGACAATTTCCCACAGTGGCAAACACGGAATTGCGTTGTGATTTCCCAACATTACGTGCAATTATTTTAAGACGGCAATAAAGTTCAATAACGTTAATGAAATTTTGAATTTTAATAGTTATTGTTATATTCGCCGGTATTATTGGATGTTACGCTCACTTAAACGTAAGTTTTTATAAATCATCGCTTTAACCTTCTTCTCTTTACCAGAGACTGTCTACGCTTGGTTCATTCACTCGTTGGAGAAAAATCATTACGCATCTAGGCATTGCAACTTTTTATGTGGGGATCGGTAATGAATTCAAGAAATCGCTTCCAATTTGTACATTGAACGTTATTGGGCGTCGTATTCTTTTGGTATATTAATGAGGTGATGAAAGTGTTGGAGCTGGTGCGTTTTCCGGCGTGCGCAAGCGGTTATGTGGTCACCCGGCTACTCGGTGAACGAGTGGCTTAATCAACTTGCAATCGGATCACTAAAACTGGTTCCATAGTTATTGTAGACACGTGTCGCCTGCTTTGAACATGGACAAGCACTTTACCTTTGTTTAGAACAAGATTGGTTTAAATCCGGTATCTTTATCAGTCGTTATGTGGGTGGTATCCTGTTACGTTTATTACTTGGTATTCATATTGTAATGAGTTATCTAACCGCGTAAAATGCTATACTAGATTCAGATTGCGTAATCTGAATTTATTGGTCACTTTTCTGTTTCTAGCTTGTTGTGGGTAATTTAAATAATCTCCGTAGTCCAAGAAATATTTTATTATTTATTTAAATTTATAATTATGGTCCATGTGCCCGTAACTGTATTGTTTTTAAGTTAGGTTTTAATTATGTAAGATCTTAATACAAACACTAGACACACAACTACTACATAATAGGCACCCAAACGTAAAATTCACTATTTACTGTATAAGAGATTAAATATACTCCGCTATAATTGAAGGTAATGAAACCAAATTACCTATATGTATCAAGTCAACACTGGATCAATAAAAACAATCAGCTGTAATAGAGATCAATTTAATTAAAATTTACTAAGCGACACCGAGTCAAGGGTCAACGCAGAAAGCCGGCTGAGTGACTTACCATATTTATATTTTCTCTCTGATTAAGGGTATTGAATGACAAGTAGTGTCCATGAAATACTGCATTCATTGTCCGTAATCGTTACTAGAAATGGAGTTCTACTGTACAAGGTGGCGCCTTAGAATATATGTACTTTTTTAAATAATTATTGTTGGTTATACGTTTGGAGTACCAGATTTTTTTAAGTTTTATGGCAAGTACTCTAATAGTTTTTATAAGTACTACAAAACTACTGTACTCGGATTCGAGTCGACTTTGTTGTTTCGAGTGAATTTTTTTGGGAACTTGATTTATTTTCTTAGTACTCCAAAAGTTCAAAACTTTTTGATACCTACTCAAAATCTTGTCACTGGAAAAACCACCAAACCTGTGTGAATGATAGACAAGTAAGACATTAGTATTATTTCGACCATCATATGATACCGCATTTTAAAACCGTATAAAAAAGGAAATACTTGCCTTTGTAGATACCTGTCCTAATATTGTCAATTTTGTGTATCGTTTTATTTGTTTAATAAAAACTATCAGATTTTTCAGATTATTTAAAGGAATAATTAAAACAAGATGACCCCATAAATTTAGTATCAACCTAGGTACAACTTTTCCCAAATTTTCTACACTACTTTTAAATAGGAATAATTTGTTTGTTTGTTTAAACTGAAAAGGCTCCGAAACTACTGGACCGATATGCAAAGTTCTTTCGCCATTAGAATCCTACATTAACCGTGATGAACATACGTCGGTCGAATATACCCGTGCGAAGCCGGGGCGGACCGCTAGTTTCTTATAAACCTGTATAGAGGAGCAGAACTAACGAACTGCAATTGATTTTTATACTGAATTATCATACTTTTATTAGTGCAAAGTAGAGGCCTTTTTTCCACGGAAATTTAATAATGTCCCAAAAATGGAAAAAAAAACGATTGTGGCAGGATTCGAAACCGCGCGAAAATTGCCTAGTGCGAGTAACGCACTATAAAGCAAAAAAGCTGTATATGAATGTAGAGGCTATTTTGGTCGTTGAACTGTCTCTGTATATATTGTGTCTGGTGCACCTTATACTTAGTACAATTATGGAATGCCAAGTAGGGAAGTAAACATCAGGGTCATCACATCAGAATGCATCGAGCTAAGACGTTTATGTGAAATATCGAAAGCAAATCGTTATATGCAATGCATACTGTGTGGATCACGATTGTCGTAAAACGCGTTGTTTACTTTCCCCTGTCTAAAGTTTTTTATAACCATGATAGAACATATCATATATATTGCGAAATCGTATTATAGTCAATATAGATTCTGTTATTTAATATTAATTCTGTAATTATAAAATTACATATGTACGAGTGTTATCGGATTCCATTCATTAAATTGAAATTTAATATCGTGTGAATTTTGTAGAATAGGTACATCACCTCTAACATTTCCTTGTTTCCAACCTTGCATCAAGTTGGCTAAATATGTAATTGCTTTATTGAGAAAATAATATCAGCAGTCCGGTCACGCGGAGCACAAAACGCGTTTTGTTCAATACCACATTCTTGGGTATTTGCATTCGCAAGATTCAACCAAATCGTAAAATTATATTGACCATTTTATCCGCCTTGATACTTGGAATATTTTTAGGATCGAATGAATTTGACTTTAAGCCAAAATGTGTGTAACATCTCGTTTTCGCCAAGAAACATGTATACAACTAGTTACATACAAAACTTGTCTCATACATTAGTATGTATTTTGTTTACATTGTGTAGACTCAACAAATATTAGACAAGTTTTAACTTTTGCGTTAACACTTATGTCCTCGACATGTTCAAACTTATCTCATAGGGTACATTGACAGCGTTTTCACTACAATAAACAGTCGTGTTTTAGACAAGTATTGTTTATTGGTGAAAACGAGGGCTGCATTTAATTAGATAAAAACAAGCTTTATACTCTATCCATCCTTGATGGATAAAGTTTTAAACTTTTTTTTTTAACAATAGACATGTAGACAGCTAAAAGTCCGCTAATACATGTTTCAAAAAATTTCTGTATTATAAACAACATTTTTTAAACACAACATCTATCATTTAATAATAACTCAAAAAATTAAGCCATTATTCAATTTTCGTGGAACATTTGCCCTGTGCGAGTAACGCACTATAAAGCAAAAAGCTTTGCTTCAATCATATTGTATACAAAACTACATTTTGGTCAAAAAACTAAAAAACACACAAAAACTTGGCATTATGTTTTATAACTTGGTGAAAACAAGGGATTATAGGCACTATCACAAAGTTTAAATTTCATTTGCGCACTTTGTTTTCTTGAAGTTCTCAAACTCCCAAGAATATTTTTCAGAACGTTTTTCTTTTATTTTAAGCTCATAACCCCATGTTCAGTAGCATCAAGGTACATTTCGATTGTTTTTAATTACAACACAGAGCAGAGCCATACAATGATGCACTAAAGATCACCAATATACCAATGTTCAGTGCAGTGCAAGTGAACTCGCAGGTACATACTGTAGTAATCAATCAGTAATGGCGCAACTAATATACCGCCGCCGTCGCGCACCACCGGAGACTTTCCAACAGCCCACGGTGCAGAAAGCCTCAAGCCTATAGTTTTCAAAATGACCTTCAATATTGTATAGAATTACCACGAAATATTGCTAGTCATACTTTAGTTTTCCCGGCAATTACGAAAGTGACAAAAAAATACCTAAAGTTTGAAGATTTTGGCCCTAAAATCAGCCGCCATTTTGTTTTATTTCAAAGTCACCGCGCACAATTAAAGTTATATAATTGGACAGAGGATACTTAAATAAATAGATAATGTTCTATAACATAATGTCCTAAAGCGTCAGGTTTCTGAGATATTCACAGATGAAAAAAAATATTTTTTCTTTACCTGTGAATATCTCGGAAACTTGACGCTTTAGGGCATTATGTTATGGAACATTTTTAACTTGTTTTGGTGTCTTCTATCCAAATATATAACATTTATTGTGCGCGGCGATTTTGAAAAATGAACAAATTTTAGGGCCACCCTCCGCACAAAAATCTTCAAACCCCTTTGTACCTATTGCAGTCGCAAGTGTGTGTAAGCTTCAAGTCGCCGTTATAAAAGACTTGGTCAATACGTGCAGAATTGGGTCTATAGTAGACAATAAAACAATAAAGTTTACTACATGTGATATAATTGTCGGTAGTGCAATACCTACATGTTTTGTTGACAGCAATATTGAATAACGAGGTTTCGACAGGTGTTTAGCATTCGGCCGACACGCTAGCGGCCTCGACCGAGCGCCTGATGGCTTTGACTCATCTCAAACTTTTTGTAATCTATCGCTTGATGGATATCTTATTTCTATGCAATGACAGATGTACAGAGCCAAAGGTGACGAATTGCTTAATGCTAACTCAATATGCCTTTGTCAATTTTAAAATATTATAATAGACACTATGCACATTCAAGAAGTAATGATCAAAAGATATGTAAAAGCCAATAAAAGTATTTTGTAGACGTCGGAATTTCTCTGATCTTTAATAATGATAATGCTCTCGGTGTATTTCGTAACACATTTATTCACCAAAACTGATGGGTACTTTAATAAATGTTTATGTAAACTTAAGGTATTTGCGCTATCGTCAAACATCACAGTTTCTGTTGATGAAATTCAATATTTTTTATAAAAGCTTAGAAGCTTTTTTAGAAAATATTTATGTCCCTTGAAAGCAAAAGCTACTAATCGACTGTATTGTAATACTAGTCGTTCTTGCACAAATCATTATATTTTATAGTGAGTAAGTATTGAGTGTTCTGGCTGTATTTTCAGTGGATAGCAGTAGCAACAGCATAAGCGGATTTTTGACAATTTCCGAAATATCGCGGGTAAATTCCATTGAGCAGGAGGGTACCGAGACCTCACCGAGACCTAAACATCAGATTAAATCACAAATATCAAATGTCAAGAAAAAGGCATTTTTATCAATTAAGTCTTTTTAAACTTTCGCGATTTGATAACATATATTTTAAGATTAGAATTTGAAAATTTATTTCACGTTTCAAGTTTTCAGTTTTTTTGTCGCCCCGTGATCGCTGTAACGCGGTTGTAAAGTTGGGGAAAAGAAAGCAAAAGTTACGCGATAAATACCCGATAAATAGACTTAAATATCAATTAAGTCGTCTGACTCCATGCTAGACTACTTGGTATTAGTGGTACTAAGCGGCTGATGTTAATAGTTTATCATCAGCCGTTTAGTACCCACTGCTGAAAGCCAGCGCGGTAAGGTGGTATTTTAATAAGGCTGATCGAAGGTCCCGAGGTCGCGGAAGAGCCGGCGATGCGCCCGCACTGACGCAAGCACATGAAGCAATGCAGTTACGTGCTCGTACGTGTCTTGCGCCCCATTTTACGAATTGGCACATATGGTTTAAGTCGTCCATGTTCAATGAAGTTCTGGATGGGATGGGAGTAATTAAATCCTATATTATATATAGCCAATGCGAGAATAGAAAACTAAACATACACTGTTCGTGACCTATACAGGCTCTAACGGAAGACCAGCGCTGGCTATGTCTCTTACGGGAGATTATAAATAAAATAAAATTCTTTTATTTCGGATAACATAGATCCATATAATTATGTGGATCACGATTGTCGTATTATCGCTTATGCCGGATTATGCTGAGTTAGAGTCTTTTCATAACAATTTTATACATGTACCAATTCTATTAGTGTGTCTTGTTTTTATCATTTAGAAAGAATTCATTACAAAAAGTAAAAGGCTTGTGGGTAATTTCGTATGAGGTAATACTCCCCATAACCTTTGATATTGTTTCGTTCCAAGTATGATAGAGGGTTAAGCGCTGTGGGTTCAATATTAAATGACACAAACTTCACAAAATATCCATTGCTCAAACAACCGCTTGTTTGTATTATCAATATTATCAATTTCTCATGTTCTATATGAGAAAAAAAAATACTATTGAGATAGCCTATATGCAAAAAGCAGTCGGAAAATGTTAGTTTTAGTTCATAAAATAAAGGAACAAACTTTAAAATTTTATCCAAGTTTTTTAACTGTGTTTTGCTGTCATGAAAAAGTAGGACCTAAATGGCATTAAAATGTATTCATAATAAAATGTACGTTACTTAGTTGCGTTCAAAGTATTCCGATTAAGAAAATAATCAAATTCAAACACTATTCCTCGAGACCGTTGTAAGAAGTGCACGATAAATCTCCTGTGAAGGACCAACTTTGAAAGTATTTTATGCATTCAGATCAAGTTTTAAAAAGTTTAAGCGTGTACCGGGCGTGTTACTATCTACAAACTTTTAAATTCATACTGCGGCGCTATTTGGTTATAGTCTGCCTCCTTAAAATAAGCATATTCTTGCAAGAAAGCTTCTGTCTGTATTTGTAAGTTTTATCCCCGAATACTCAAACGAATCTCAGATTTAATCTCATCTCAAGTGACGATTTTCTGACACATTTTCATTGTAAACTGTCAAAAAACCGAGACTTTTTAGTTAGGGTTTATCCATTATTTATGTTAATCGTTCCAATCTTTGGCATCTTTCAGAGTTTGATTAAGTTCTAAATCTTAAGTACCTACAAACAAGAACTTGAAGGGTTACTTGTCCAGCATTATTTATTAACGAGTTTCTGCCTGTGAATTCGCACGCGTTGTTTCTATGAAAACTTTTAAAGATTATTTCTGTCCAAAGTAGCCTATATTTTATTCCAGATTTAATACTAGCTGTATGCAAATTTCAACCCGATCCGTTTAGTAGCTTTGACGTGAAGAGGTAACAAAAATCCATCCATACATCCAAACTTTATACCTATATTAATGTGATGTGATGTGATTTATTCCACACCTATAACTACCTGTATGCGAAATTTTGCCCGATCCGTTCAGTAACTTTTCCGTGAAGAGACATACATCCAAACTTTTGCATTTATAACATTAGTATGAATGAAGTAGTTAACATTATTATGAATAAAAATAAGAAACAAAACTATTACTTTCATATTTATAAAAACCCATGTGACCTGCAGAAGTAAAATGCCGCCCACTGGATTAAAAATAAGGATATGACATCACTGAGAACCAAATAAAAGATATAAAATTAATACTTAATAGCGAAAATATTTGTGTTTTAATAATTATGTAATTTAGTTGTCACTGATGTCCAAAACAAATATTCACATAATGAATGCCTTTCACTAAATACTAAAGTATAAACTTTCAAGTTTGATTTATTAGTTGCACTGTTGCACTTTTACAAAAAAATTTAAAAAAATAGCAAGAAAAAAAACTTAAAAACAGATTTCAAGCACTTTATTTTGTAATTTTAATACAATGCGAAAGGTTTTGAAAATCACTTATGAGAAGTATATTAAGAGCCCTGTTAGGGCGTGTTTAGTATGCACAAGTAACTACTTACAAAATATCCATATCATATTTGAAATATGTGCAGACTGTTGCTAAGAGTCTAGAGCAAAAGATAAAACACGTTTATGCTATAGGAACACTTATATTTATATTGAAGAGCCGTATTCTTCAATAGCCACATCTGTGATGATGTCCCAACAATTTAGCATCATTGCGCTATTTGAAACAAGAGCAATAGTGGCTGGGAATATAATTTGCTACTCTGTTATTTCCTGCAACACTGGCATTACGTTCAGCTGCATCTGAACTGCGTTTGCTTTCGACATCTTTGACAGTTGCGGCAACATCTTCTTCGTGCCTGTTTTTATTTTTATTTTAAGCTACTTTACGGCGCTCTTTGAAAGGTAAAAGGCTTAAGTGCAACTTTAAGATGAAATCTCCGAGTACGTTTCCCACATACAAAACATAAATACAAGCATTATAGTACAAACGATAGTGTTCTTTAGCTCGATTACGGCATGGCTACAAGCATGTTTTAGCAGTCTATGTATTATTGCTAATATATTTGTATTTGTAATAAATAGTAATAAACGACACACACGAGCCTGCGAAAGGGGCTAAATGATACTGTATGGATTGTCCAGCATTATTCTTTTAATTTATTTACATAATTGTACGCTTTTTCAAACGTCTCGTATCGCCTTAACGGCTTAACTAGGTATTCATTCGATTTTGATAAATTATGTGTCAATCGTTTTGTTTTTATACTCTGGGTCATAGACTTATTTATTTACCGGTTCTGAGTATAGATAGTCATGTTCCCCAAATTCAAATAAGTTAATAACTTGCGTAATGGACTTGACTATTATGATGTTCTTCATCAGCGTGGTACCGATGAGAATTTTGGGTATTGTGGCAATAAAATTTGTATCTTTTTGCGCAGTAAATCAATACTATTTTTATTATTATAAATTTGAATAACTCTATCTGTCTGTTACCTTTTCACGCCTAAACGGCTGAACGGATCTCAATGAACTTTGGCAGGAAGGCCTTTAGGCCTTTCTTTTTACCTTTACCTTTTAGTATCCCAGAGCCGTCCCTGGACGCGCTATTTAAGTAGCCTATGTCCGTACATAGGCTACTTAAAAAGCGCGTGCAAAGCCGAAAGATATTTTGTTTGAATTGAAAAGGCTCCGAAACTACAGGACCAATTTGAAAAAATTCTGAATTATCCGTGATGAACATAGAATATATCCGTGCGAAGCCGGGGCGGACGACTAGTAACTTAAACTTTATATCATTAAATTATCATTATCTGCTACGCAGGAGGTTGCGGGTTGGATTCCCGCCTCGGGACAAATGTGTGTACGATCTGCAGACATTTGTTCAGGGTGTTCTGGTCGTTTTCTACATATAATAAAAAAAAACTATTGTATTATTATTATGTATATCAGTTATCTAGTACCCATAACACAAGCTCTGCTTAGCTTGGGGCTAGATAATGCTGTGTGAATTGTTCAGCATTATTTATTTATTATCTTAAAAAGTGCGTGTATCGCGCTGGGTCTCGGTGTGTGCTGACCCTAAAAGGATCTATTCATTGATGAAATTAAAGATCCTCGGCAGAAACACAAAAAAACACAATTAGGAAGATACGTGTTTTTATTTTTGCAAACTAATTCCTTCCGCAAACTTGTCACATTACCGAATTCCTATTTTTTTATCGTCACCAAATTATAGGGAAGTGCTTTGACGATCGCGAGACACGATATTTGTTCGTTTTAAGTTGCATTATTATTGCTTGCTATTAATAATTACTTACGATAAGCAAGTATGTTGCTCACGCGACGAGATGCGCGGGTCGACGACCCAACGTGTGTTTGCCACAGTATGCAATATATTGCCACCGCTTAATGTTGCACGCCATGTGGTGGCTTAGAATTTGCACCATCCCAATTCTTTCTGTGGGTGTTGTAGGAGGCGACTAAGGGACATACATCGGGGGGCGGACAGCAGCGCCTCTTGCGGAATAGATCTACCATCAAACTGCGATCCCCAACCCGCATGCTAAGCGTGAGGATTAGGCATTACCCCCCATAAGATAAAAGCCAAAAAAGGCGATTATTAAGGGAAGGCTTGTGTCCAGCAGTGGACGATTATAGGCGGTTGAGGTTGATTAGGTTGAGGCTTAATGTTACTGAGGGTTCTGTACAATTCATAGTCATTAAGAAACTAAAAAAACTTGTTATAGGTACAGTGTCGTTGATTGTTAGCTTACCCCCTTTGTATGTTCTAACTTCTAAGTCTCGTAATTATATCAGCAATGGTTTTATATCATTAAATTTGTTATTGGAACTAAGTTCCTTATCGCGCCTTGTGAAAGGGGGCTGGACGGAAAAAATTCTCACGAAAAGTTGTAACGACACTTTTTGATATAGTAAGCTATTGTAAGCCGTGCGGCGTGCGCATGTTTCTCTGTCTGTCTCTCTCTCTCTTATAGAAAGGAACTTCGTTCCATCCGGGTGTCCCTTGACACCTCTCAACTTTTGGAACTAAGTTCCTTATCGCGCCTTGTGAAAGGGGGCTGGACGGAAAAAATTCTCACGAAAAGTTGTAACGACACTTTTTGCTATAGTAAGCTATTGTAAGCCGTGCGGCGTGCGCATGTTTCTCTGTCTCTCTCTCTCTCTCTTATAGAAAGGAACTTCGTTCTATCCGGGTGTCCCTTGACAACTCTCAACTTTTTTTAAATATAAAACGACTTGCTATCTTCAATATACAGTAAGATTCAGAGTTTTAAAATAGTTATGGATTCATAGAAACTGTCTTCATACGTAACAGGGGGGTAAGCTAATAATGAACGACACTTTACATTGTGAATAACTGGCATGCCCGGAGTTGAGCATGAATCTTTACGTTCGGTTTATTATACCCAATACACGGTTTAACAAATGTATTAAACGAGTTTATCGACAACTTTATCACTATAGGTACCCTGTAGTATTTTGTAATTTTATTTATTTACTCAACTAGTACAGAATCAATTCCAATAACACTAGTCTTACAATATAAAAAAATATTACTGTGACAGCATAAGCCTAATTTATTGATGCCATCACTCATAATTTTGAACCAAATTATAGTTGACTAGCGGTCCGCCCCGGCTTCGCACGTACTAGTACTTTCGGAGCCAACTCAAACAAATCTTTCCTCTTTACAATATTAGTTGACTACTAAAATCAATTTTACTTTTGGTTGTCGACTCTAGTGAAAAATACTTAAGACATACACAATATAATTTTTGTAAACTACAACCTACTACCTTTGAAACACTATTGTTTTTCGAGTGACCTTCCTAAGTTGGAAAGTGGCTTGGCCAAAAAGGAAACACGGAGAAAGTGTTTACAAATATATTGAAGCAGTATAGTTGGGTCTGAGTTCGTTGTCTCCGAATTACGTTACTTAGATATTAATTGCCACTGGCCTTAGCTGGAGAGAGGTCCGACGCCGCAGGGCGTAAGTGGAACCAGGTACGCGGGCTAGCGGCAAAAGCGACGAACAGAATTCCTCCGGATACCGGAGAATCCCTCCGGATGCCGGATGCTCGATGCGACGACGAAGAGTCGGCGTCAGTGTGGCCGCGTCGTCGGGTGGCCAACAGGATAGTATTCCTCCGGATACCGGCGAATCCCTCCAGATGCCGGATGCTCGATGTGACGACGAAGAGTCGGCGTCAGTGTGGCCGCTACGTCGGGTGGCCGACAGGGTAGTGCAGTGGTACGTGGAGAATGGTTCCGGATAACCGCAACCCGTAGGATGGAACCCTGGAATCCACGTCCAGACACTTTAAAAGTTGCCCGGTTTTACAGTGTGACTGCAGCATCCTCGACTCGAAGCGTAAGCGCAATGGCAACAAGCATTTACGGTGATCGATGATGAGGCAGTCATACAAATGAAATACTAAATCTAAAACAATGGAAATGGAATAACGGTTACCTACCTCACTAAATCGGTTCGATTGTGAGATAGGTTACCGAGTCAAGAAAATAATTATGAGAACAGAAAATCAATAAAGAATGTTAAAATGATAGGATAGAATAGATTTGTGTAAGACAATTTACAGTGAATAAGGATAGAATGATGTGAAAAAGCGTAATAGCATTCCTGGCACAATAACCGTTAGATAGGTCATTGACCGTCCGACTCACCTAGAACACAAAACTTATAGCACTAAATACACACTAAAAACAATAATGCAACACTCACCCGATATGGGGTTTCACTTGTATTTTGATTGAGTTAATTACAAAGGAAAGATATTATGAAAATAAAAATGGAGCGAAACAATCAATTCTTAGTTCGCGAGTAAGTGAAGCGTCGTCACCTCAAACCCGTCCGAGACAAGCTCACGACGCATAGCCCCAGTGCCGCCAACCTATTCACTACGTTCCGAAGTTGGGTGCAGCGCGTGGCGCGATAGTTTTATTTATGAAGCGAACGGACGAACGGAATCGTTACATACCCCCCTTTTTAGGTTAGGATTTTTCCTGAGTAAAATCCAAAACCAAGAATTAGGTCAGTTTAAAATCCTTGACATGCCATAACCCTAAGTTGCGTCCAGACATGTCCTCAAGTTCGTACACAAGTTTTGACTTCTTTGCTTTAATGCGGCACTTAATAAATTTAGGGGCCAATTTCTTCGAGAATCTTTTATCCTTGTCGCTGAGATAAAATGTACGTTTCCATACTACGTTACCTATGTCAAATTCTACATTCTTACGCCGGAGGTTATAGTGAGTACTGTTCCGGGAGTGAGACTTAATGAGGGATAATTGTACTTTATCGAATAATTTGTGAAGAGTCCCCAAGTTTTCGGCATAACCGTCGCGGGGTGTAAATACTATATCACTACCTAAGTCAGAATCAAGGTAGTGAGATCCGCAGCTGACCAATTCCCGCCCAAAAACCAGAAATGCAGGGGTATAGCCTGTTACTTCATTAACAGCGCTATTCAAGGCAAATTGAATTTTCGGAACGTTGGAATCCCAAGATCGGTGGTCATTCTCAATAAAAGTAGAAATAGAAGTCATAATTGTTTTGTTATAACGTTCGACAGTGTTCACTTGTGGAGTATATAGTGGGGTATAGTGAATATTAGGTATTTTGTAGCTAGCTAGTAAATTGCGCATAATATTGCTAGTAAATTGCCTGCCATTATCCATTAGTAGTGTGCTTGGAATACCGTGCACCAAGAATATTTGTTCTTCAAGAATTCGAGCAATGATTTCCGCGGTTGCTCTCCGTATAGGAAAAAGCAAACAGTATTTGGAGAAACAACAAGTGACGACTAACAGGAACGTATTTTGCTTCTTCGAGACAGGCAAGGGCCCTACTAAGTCCATACTCAACATCTGGAACGGCCGACTACACTCTTTAGGCCGACCCATTATTCCGAGTGTGGGCTGTGTTGTGTGTTTATGAGACAGGCAGCTATCGCAATTAGATACAAAACTTACAACATCTTTGTGCATGTTTGGCCAAAAGTAGCTTAGACTTAGACGTTTATGGGTTTTAAAGATACCAAAATGACCCGATGTTGGTTCCGAATGATTTCTAGAAATAACATCTAGACGTCGTTCTAATGGAATAACCTCCTTCCATTCAAATTCTCTCGTTAGAGGATTCAAGGACTTCATGTACCTAAATAATTTACCGTTTTCTATGCGATAATTCAAAAACGACGTGGGAGATTGTCTACAACCTTCAAGTATATTTAAGAACCAAGAGTCGTTGGTTTTTATTGAAGGTGTAGTAGGGTCAATGGCCGCAACACTAACAGCGCGAGAAAGACTATCGGGAACGACATTTTCGGAACCTTTTCTATGTTTGATGTCAAAGTTATAGGCCGACAAGCGTACACCCCATCTAGCTAACCTTCCAGTTGGGTTATTTAGATTGAGGAACCATTTTAGAGAAGAATGGTCTGTGAATACAGTAAACGTTAGGCCATTTTCAAGATAGCATCGCCAATGCTCAATAGCTGAGAGGACGGCTAGTGCTTCACGTTCCGTAGCGCTGTAGTTGCGTTCTTGCTGTGACAGTGACTTACTCATATATGCGATAACTTTTTCCGTTCCATCCAACGTTTGGGTAAGTACGGCTCCAATGCCATAGTCACTCGCATCGGTGTGAACTTCAAAAGGTTTGGAGTAATCAGGACATGATAAAATGGGAGCAGATACGAGATGGGATTTAAGTTTTTTGAAAGCGTCATCTGCTGCAGGGGACCAAGCGAAAGGAGGTGAATCTTTCTTTTGAGAAGTAAGTTTATTCAGAGGGGAAGCCAAAGAACTAAAGTTTGGAATGAACCTACGATACCAAGAAGCCGTTCCCAGGAATCGTCTGACCTCCTTACGATTTGTTGGAGCTGGATAGTTCAGAATCGATTCAACCTTTTCGGGGTCTGGTTGCAGTCCATTAGAGTCAACAATATAACCTAAATACTTCAATTGCCTTCTAAAAAATTGACTTTTATCTGAGTTGATTGTCAGATTAGCCATCTTTAGTTTTTGCAAAACACGATTGAGCAAAGACATGTGTTGTTCGAAACTGTTAGAAACAATGATGACATCATCAATGAAGACGAACACCCTATGCTCAAATTCAGGCCCGTAAAATAAGGCGTCTACCAGTCTCTGCTGCGTAGCGGGAGCATTTGTTAAGCCAAAAGGCATGGATTTAAATTGGAAAGTTCCCCGGGAGGGAATATAGAAAGCCGTTTTTTTTCTATCCTCCTCTTGGATTAAGATCTGCCAAAAACTTTTTGACAAATCTATGCTGGAAAGATATTTAGCATCGCGCAGATTGTCTAATATCTCAGATATGTAAGGGAGACTATAAGCGTCTTTTTTAGTGATCGAGTTGAGTTTACGGCTGTCTAAACAAAACCGCAACTCGCCATTCTTTTTCGGTGTCAGAAGGACCGGAGACGACCAAGGACTTTCGCATGGCTCGACGACATCTTCTTTAATCATTTCATCCAGCTGCTCGACTAAGATACGCTGTTTTTCAGGTGACATCCTGTAGTACCGCTGTCGGATAGGGGCGGCGTCACCTGTGTTTATAACATGCGTGATTAGATGTGTGCGGCCTAAGCCTCGTTTCTCATAAGAGATGTCATTAAATTGAGAAATCATCTGATCAGCTACTGCCTTTTCTTCCACCGATAGATGCTCGTACGAACAGAGATTGTGGCTGTCACTGGACACTACATCAGTAACAGCAAGAATAGTATCAGAGTCCTTATAATATGCGATGCGATCTAGGTACTTAGGGAAGAGGCCAAAGGTCCTCCAAAAGTCCATACCTAAAATAAGTGAGTGCTTGATACCAGGAACCACAAAAAACTTCAAAGTGTGAGTTTGGTCTTGAAACTCGACTGGAAGATTTAGAACTCCAATACACTTAAGTTTATTGCCACCGGCGGCAACGAAGTTAATATTATCTACAGTTTCTAGTTTGAACCCGGCGGTTAAGAGATACTCGTGGCTTCCGTTGCCTAAGATAGTGGTAGAAGAGCCGGAGTCGAGGAGACCAATCAGTTGCTTGTTGTTTAGGTTAACCGCAACGTATGGTCGAGATTTATCAACCACTGAGCTATGACGGATTGAAGAAACAGCATTATAAGTAGAGAAAGAAGTGATAAATTTAAGCCACTCCTTCCATTCCGAAGGATTAAAATTTTTATGCTGGTTCTTACAATCCTGCCGAATTAGTTTTTTTGGTCCTCTAAAGCAGATTTAGTGGAAGTAGTTTTGTTGCAATCGGGGCAATCCGCAATACGAAAACCCTTCTTTCCACATCGGAAACAAATTAAAAAGCGTTCTTGTTTGCAATACCTTAAAGAGTGATCAGTACTTCTGCATCTTGGACAGTATTTAGCTACCTTAGATTTGGGCGCTAAAGCTGCTATTGTTTCCTCTTTCTGTACGGAGGCAACACCAGCCGTTTTAGTGTTAGCGACTGAATCGTTGTTACCCTTATATGCGAACTCCGGAGCGATAGTGCTCGCAGATGCTTTTGGTGGTTCATGGAAGTAAGCGAACCGTGCTTGGACGTTTTCAAAGTTGCGACATACAGATTTGAGAGTCTCGATAGTCCTTATATCGGGAAAAGCGGACAGAGTACTAGCATAACATGGCCTAATGTTATGGAGTAAAATCTCTAATTTATCATCCTCCGATAGCGGCTTACTCAGACGAGAGAACATACCGTGCATTATGGAAAGATAAATCGTTATGTTTTCCGTCTCGCCTTGAGTTCTTGTTCGGATTTCAGAAGCAAGCCTGTAGTCGTAGTCACTGCTGCTGAAGTCTTCTATCAGAAGCTTACAAAATTCCTCCCACGATTGGGCCCTACTTCTATTGCAGCGATACCAGTGTAAAGCATCATCAGTAAAGATCTCGTAGCCCAAGGATAAAATTTTCTCATAAGAAATACCCCTAGATAGGGCAAATTCTTCTACCTTTAAAATGAAAGAGCGCACACAAGATTTCCCCGAAAATTTTAGTTTACTGATGTCCGCAGCAGTATTGCGTTCACATGTTACGGAAAGAACAGGTGAAATTTGTTCAGACGTCCCACTAAGGTTTGTAGGTGACGAGGTAGGTCTGGTTTGGGGATTGTGAGGCTTAAGTGCAGATAATTCCTTGTAAAGGGCTTCAAAAGTAGAACGGCATGATAGATACCCACCAGCTATTGACTCGATGCTACTTAATCTATTAATCCTATGGTAAAGGTGGTGGAGTAACGTTTCCGTTCGTGAAAAAAGATTTTTTTCAAACTTTTGCCTCAATGTAGTTAAGTTGCCTTGCGCTTTTACTTCAACGTCATGGATTCCCATTAAATCTTGCTCAGGCTCGAGATGAGACTCAAGAATGTCCTCAGATAGCGCATCTTGCGCAAGTTTTACAATTTGCTTACGTAATTCTTGGACGGAACCACTGTTACCTCCGCGCAACTCAACTTCATACTCTAATTCGGGTTTTTGTAACGATAAGAATTTAATGGTAAACGCCATACCGAGTGTGTGTTGCAGTAGTGTATGACTAGGTACAATGATTCAAAGCAAAATTAAAACTAAGATAGGCCGGACCTTTAAGTGGTATTTAAAATATGAACATCTTAAAATATTTCTAAAATTGAACAGACTGACTTTTAAAATACCACACAAGGTCAAAATGTAGCATAAATCTAACTTAAAACTAAGATTTTTATAGCCGACACCAAAGAAACCATAGAATGCAGAAAGTAACGTGATTCAAAGACAAAGTTACCTGTATTGGGCGCCAGTGAAACACTATTGTTTTTCGAGTGACCTTCCTAAGTTGGAAAGTGGCTTGGCCAAAAAGGAAACACGGAGAAAGTGTTTACAAATATATTGAAGCAGTATAGTTGGGTCTGAGTTCGTTGTCTCCGAATTACGTTACTTAGATATTAATTGCCACTGGCCTTAGCTGGAGAGAGGTCCGACGCCGCAGGGCGTAAGTGGAACCAGGTACGCGGGCTAGCGGCAAAAGCGACGAACAGAATTCCTCCGGATACCGGAGAATCCCTCCGGATGCCGGATGCTCGATGCGACGACGAAGAGTCGGCGTCAGTGTGGCCGCGTCGTCGGGTGGCCAACAGGATAGTATTCCTCCGGATACCGGCGAATCCCTCCAGATGCCGGATGCTCGATGTGACGACGAAGAGTCGGCGTCAGTGTGGCCGCTACGTCGGGTGGCCGACAGGGTAGTGCAGTGGTACGTGGAGAATGGTTCCGGATAACCGCAACCCGTAGGATGGAACCCTGGAATCCACGTCCAGACACTTTAAAAGTTGCCCGGTTTTACAGTGTGACTGCAGCATCCTCGACTCGAAGCGTAAGCGCAATGGCAACAAGCATTTACGGTGATCGATGATGAGGCAGTCATACAAATGAAATACTAAATCTAAAACAATGGAAATGGAATAACGGTTACCTACCTCACTAAATCGGTTCGATTGTGAGATAGGTTACCGAGTCAAGAAAATAATTATGAGAACAGAAAATCAATAAAGAATGTTAAAATGATAGGATAGAATAGATTTGTGTAAGACAATTTACAGTGAATAAGGATAGAATGATGTGAAAAAGCGTAATAGCATTCCTGGCACAATAACCGTTAGATAGGTCATTGACCGTCCGACTCACCTAGAACACAAAACTTATAGCACTAAATACACACTAAAAACAATAATGCAACACTCACCCGATATGGGGTTTCACTTGTATTTTGATTGAGTTAATTACAAAGGAAAGATATTATGAAAATAAAAATGGAGCGAAACAATCAATTCTTAGTTCGCGAGTAAGTGAAGCGTCGTCACCTCAAACCCGTCCGAGACAAGCTCACGACGCATAGCCCCAGTGCCGCCAACCTATTCACTACGTTCCGAAGTTGGGTGCAGCGCGTGGCGCGATAGTTTTATTTATGAAGCGAACGGACGAACGGAATCGTTACACCTTGTTTACAAATATTGAATCAAGTTTGGCCGAAGCATAGTCGCAACAAAGTTTAAACTTAACATAAAGTGACACAGGGCCCGATCAAGCGTTGACTCCACCAGCACCGCCTTCATCCCAATCGAATTGAAAACCAATGTCGTTACGAATGAGTCCATTTTACTTTACTTGCAAGAGTTATTTTTGCGTCCACAATACATTGTACCTATGCATTTGTGCTTTCCCACATGTTTGTTTACTCTTATTTTTGTTTCATTAGCTGTTCATTTGTTTCTCTCTTCTCATTTTTGCTCGTACGCTAAATCTAAAGGCGCCTTCATACATTCCACAAAGTGCCGCGCGTCTGTAGCGCTGCGGCCGCGCTGACATCGCTAGGTTCGAGAATCGTATTATTGTACATTCAGTTTCAAGAAAGAATCAGACGAAGACTATTTAGACTTGAAAAAAGACTACATGCGTACAGTCACTAGTCGATCGATGAGCTGAAGTGCGGTCGCAGCACTGCACTTTGCGGCAAATTTGAAGGCGCTTTAAGAAACAAAATTTATCCCAAACGCGTCATGGGTAAATACCAATAACAGTTGGTAAACCAATAAGAAACAATTACTCAAGCCCAACTTGCGCCATTCAGGTAAACTATAGGTACCTACCTATCCAAAACTGGCTTCTGTGCTGTGCTACTACCAAAATTAATCTCATGTTTCCTCAAACAATGGTTTGGCGCAATTGGTCCCCGCATACAAATCGATACAGTTTATCGAGACGTTCGTGATTATGTTGTTATTTATAGGTACTTATCTGAGCCAGTGTACGCCCAGCCTATTATTAGTGTTGTCAAGAAGGCCATCGGGAATGAGGATAATAAATAAAGTTGCGTTGTAAACGCTAACGTTTTATAGAAAGTTAAAGATCGTCGAATGGACTGAGTGAGATCGTGACCAGCGTCGATGGGCATAACTTGTCACTTGGACATTCGCACAATCAACTGACTACGCAATCTTAGTAATGCAAATAAAGAATATAGGACTGTAGTCTCGAAAGCAGCGTGCGAGGCGGAAGAGATATGGGTAAAAGCATAGCTACATCACGGGGTATCCATTATGTGTAGGCCATATTGGAGCCAGTGCGGATATAGTCAAGACAGTTGCACTTCTGACCTTGCACGTGCCCCTTTCAAATGAACAGAACACATTCCTTATAGCAGGGTTAGGTGTCGGCTCAACACGATTGATCTATTGTTCATAATCAAGTTTACACATTGGAATGTATTACATATTTCCTAGCACACCTGCCTTCTATCACGTTTGATATTGATGCATAAAATGTAATTTTAATAATTTCTAAGATGAATGTTGAAATCAATTGACTTAATCAAGAATATAGGTATATCTGTAGAAATATTCAGCGTTATTAGAATTTCAATTTACTACGAAAAAGACCTTATGAATCGGTATTGAGCATAATTTTAAAAAGTATCGATTAAATGAGTGTCCTGCAGGTCTACTTAGAAAAACAAAGTGGACGGACGACCGATACGTTCTTTCAATGACGTTCTGCCTAAGAAAATTATTTTTAAGAGATCCCAGCAAAACGAAGAGTGCTAGTTGGTAACGCGACCGAAGCGTCTTGGTGGTTGTATGTTTCATGTGATTTGTCACCCAATGCCTTGGTTTCTTCGAGAGCAAAAATACGAAATACAAATAAAGGCCTCATGAGTGGAACAAGTAAATACAACCTCTATTGGTTTGTAGACTACAGTATTTTACTAGTTTTTGGCTATGGTTTCCTGAACAATGTCCTTTCACGAGATACGATTTATCTATCTCTATACCAAATTTGATTGAGCTCCGTTCAGCCGATAAGTTCTGAAAAGGTAACAAACAGACAGAGTACGTTTCGAATTTATTTTTAAAGGAATCTAATATCAGTATGGATCTTATAGATCAGCGATAGATCCACTGTTGAGCATGCTTTTCCGAACGATATTTTTCCGTAACCACCGCCCTTCATGTGTGGATTGGTAACCGCAGTGGATGTATTAAAAAGACGGAAAGATGCCGCATCCGCTATTCCCAGCAAAATGTTTTGTGAAAGTGAATCTGTTTTCGACATTCTTATCTACAAGCTTGACTTTTAGTGCTGGTTGTAGAAAATTATATTTATGATGTCCTTTGGCATCTGCTGATATAATTTTATTGCCAAAACATTTATGAGTTTTCGTCATAATTTTATATTTTGTTATGCAAATTTGAAGGAAAGGAATATGTAGGTTAATGAAGTTGTTACTATTTTTCGTTACAAATTAAATATACCTAAAGCTGTGGCGCTCAATAGGGGAGGCCTATGTCCAGCAGTGGAGTCATTAATAAAGGTTCATGATGCTGATGATTATTAGACCTAAAGAGGTGTTCTGTGACAAAATGTCTCACTCGGTTTCGAAAACGAAAACATTACAGAAATTCATAGCACCTACCTGACACAACAAAATTATGACGACCTGCGTAAGACTGCAGGCAGATGCTGGATACGGGAAGATAAAGACAGGAAGCTATTGGCGCTCACTAAGAGAGTTCTATGTCCATCATCATCATCAGCATATATTAGTCCACTGCTGGACATATAGGCCTCCCCTAATGAGTCTTCAGCTTGCCGCATCCAGCATCTGCCAGCAGTCTTTCGCAAATCGTCAAATGGTCTATGTCCAGCAGTGGATAAATAGAAGCTGATGATGGTGACGAATGTATATAAATAAATTATATCCCCACAGTATCAACTAGCACCAAGCTAAGCAGAGCTTGTGTCATGGGTGCTAGATAAGTGATAAACTTAACACAATACAATTTACAATTTTTCTTTTTATTAAACATAGAAATACTCAGAACACTCGGAATAAATATTTGCAGATCATATAACATAAAACAGATCAAACGTTTACTGTATATTTTATTTCGAAACTTCTCTCTATTCCACTAGGGGAGGCCTATGTCCAGCAGTGGATTAATGTAGGCTGATGATGATTTCACTAATGTATAATTACAAATTTTAAAGTTGCCTTTATACCGCTTTTGTTAGTATCGGTATCAGTTTTCTTCTTTTATTCTTCTATATCATAATTATTGTATTCATAATTCAATAACGTTTATATCTTTAAGCTTACAAAATAAATACTTAGACAATAAGTATAAAAGTACATATATCATGCCATTACATAACTCAAGATCTAGACTGCACCACTGCCGTACTGCAGCATAAAAATGTGCATTTGAAAATTAATGAGCTAAGACTAGCAATATTTGACGCATTTTATATATGACAACATCAGATAACAGGCAGCGGTGCTGGATATATGTGCTTTTTCTTTAAAGATCAGCCTATACCTTAGTTATCTGCTTGTATGAACGGAGACTAAGGAGTAACAGAGGCCTTGTGATGAGTTTTGTATAGTTTACGAAAACTATAAAAGTTTCCGTTTCCTTCCCGACCTACATGTAGCGCCACTACCAGATACCAAGAACTTTTTCAATACTTTGGTACGAATCCGATTGTATTTTTGAATGATTGGAATGATGAGATTTTGAATGATATGTTACTTGGCAGCATCACTTTGTCAGCGGTAGTAAACGAAAACTTTATCCGTTTTCTTACTGCGCACTCATACTAGCCACTTTGTCCTTTAGTGTCCCTTACTCCACCTTTTACCGAATGTAAGGCCACCCAGCATTAAAAGTGACAGGGCATTGCTTGGTCTGTAAACGCAAATTTAAGTGACATCTGGCGGAAGCCTGCAGTCACGATATAGCTATTAAATCTGGTACTATATTATTCAGCCTGGTTTAATAATATTTTAAATAGACAGTTAAGTTCATTAATTAAATATCATTATACTTTTATATGTATAATAGGTTTATAATGTAGTTAACGTAGCGCCAGAAACAAGTTTACGAATACAGGAATTAGTACCGGCATAGAAAATCAATATAGTGGATAGGATCAATCAAATATACTCGAATCAAATACTCAAAACTTAAAGTGCTTTATTTCCCTTAGACCTTACAGGTCTCTTGGACAAGTTACAAACTCCACTTCCCACTCCAATCTTTTTGAGTGGGAGAGGAGTTTTGTGACCACTTCAAACTTTTTAAGGTAAAGTAAAGAAGTGAACAAAAAACCTTTACCTTGTTATAACGTTAATTTTTGAGTTGAACCAATATTCGTCCCAAGCTTTTTTATCCTCTAGATAATCTAATATTTTATATTAAGCCTTTTTACAAAGGAAATGTGTAACAATTTGTTTGAATTTATTTACAGATAATTTTTACAACTTGGAGTTACTTAGCTTAGGCAGTACAGCTCAGACTACAAAAACCTTTTAATAGATTAGAGAGTTTATGTTATTCGAAACAAATCTGCAGTAATTTTAGTTGTAGTAGTTATTAGGACACAGTCCGGCGAGTAATTGCAACATTTAGTATGTGAATATTGTAGGTTTCTGACAGTGTTTTGTTAACTCGCCGATCGAGTTTGGTGTGTAGACTCCATAAGAGCAGGTTACATTGGGTCGGCACGACAGTTTCACTGGAACTACAAAGGTGTTGAATGCATTATTTGTATAATTGTCGAATGCATTGCAATCGCATCATTATCGGATGCATTGGCATATACCTATTGCATATATTCTCGGCCTCATAGCATTGTATATTGCATGTATTGTCTGTCGGATGCATTACAATGTCGTTATGTCGGATGCATTGCAATGGCAACATTATCGGATGCTTTGGCATACATTGTATATTTGTCAGATGCATTTTCATATAGTGTCACATGGATTGTCGGATGTATTGCAATTGCGACATTATCAGATGCTATGGCATATATTGCATTTTTGTCGGATGCATTGGCATTTATTGTCAGATACATCGTCGGATCTATTGCAATGGCATCATTATCGGATGCCTATACCTATTTCAACAGCGCTGTTTACTTTTAGGCTATCCAAGAAAATTTTCAATAAAGATTCCATATATTTCATCTATTTTCGTTCAGGTAGGTAAAACTATATATACATATATAATGAGAATCGCAGTTACTTTCTTGTAATAAACAATTCAGATAGATACCCCGGAAAGTACAAAGTGGGCTAAGCCAGTATTTTAATTATCTAAGAAAAGCTAATTATTAGAAAACATTTAAATCACTCATAACTAGAAGATTCTTGCTTTAATTACAATCAGCTATAGTAAAGAGATTTTATTATTTTGAACGATGTAATTACCTACTTTTTTAAGCACACACGCTACACACGCCTAGATATTTTAAGATTGGTTCTCGGTGGACGGCAAGAGCGGGAATCAAGAAAATAAAAAACCTCATGTACGCCAACCGCAAGATTCGCTTTGGAAAATGCTCAAAAAAACGCTCCTACGATCAAGAATAGTCTAAATAATAGCATTTAGGATATACTGCTATACTATAGTATATCTATACTATATAACAATTAGTTACCAAGTTTAAAAGATATACCTACCTAGGTAGCTAATTTACCTACCTATGACAACGACCGGACTAACTACACGCTCGCTACAACGTAGAACACTTGCGTGCAGACATAATTGCCAAGAAACTAGCGATTTACTGATCATGTTTACACATTTTGCAACGTATTTTACACAACACCATGTCTAAAATGCTATGTTAGTCCGTATTACATCGAAAACCTTTTTGTGCAATGTTTTTATAGTAATAATTGCAGTAGTACCAACATATCTGCTGAAATACGTAGGTGAGTCAGTATCCGCCTCTTAGATTCTATTTTAAAAAAATCTAACCAGAGCTTTTTACAGACCAAAATTAGAAATATAATCAAATGCCTTCACATCTACCTGTAGATTGTTTCCAACAGTTTTCAGTTAGTTCATTTGTTTTCATTGTAAATACTACATAGTTCTAATTTGTTTCTATTATTTTAATGGCATTTTCTTTGCTATTAGAGAAGTATTTAAAAAACAATAGTTATAACCACAACAAGCTAATTTAACGTGTAATAGTGCGGTGCGCGCGAGTCGAAATGTATGTGAATGTCGTAGAATGAGACGGCAAAGGCCTACAAAATATAGCTTATAACCAGAAATCAGATGCGTATTTTAATACCTCATTTATCAAAATAACTTTATCTGTTTTGTTGCTTAAATGTTAAAAAGTGTGTTCGCCAGCCACTCAGAAACACACGAAACATAACCCACGCCATGCGGGTAAAAACTCAATAACCCCAGAGCACCGTTTTACTTTGAACCATCATAACATTAGAACGGCTCCACTGATTATGTTCAAAAGTACTTTGATCAATATTAACTAGATTCAAATCGGTTCATTCATGTGTGGCATTATTTTATTGACAAATAAAATTACAATGAAATAAAAAAAAAAAAAAAAAAAACTGATCTGCGAATAATAAAAAATAAATAAAAAAAAAACAAATGATCTGCAGACTATTGCAAACAATCTACAGGTAGATCAACTAGTAGTTCATTATAATAAAGATCTCGCTCAGATACCTCAACCCCAACCTCAGCAGCCTAAAATGGTCCACTGCTGGACGCTGGCCTCCCCCTGATAATCGCCTTATGGATTTTATCTCATAGGGGTAACTTTTATCCCTACGCTATCACCACCCCGGTGTCAATCCACCCACAGCTAAATAAGACTGCTATTCACTTGGAATATTCTTAGCATCGTGATATGGCTCGACGACTTCATGTTAGGTGACTCTAGTCTGAGATCTTTAGCCCAAAGATTCGTGCGTCGTGTTGTGCCCGGTTAGAATTTGTACCACCCTAACTCTTCCCGTGGGTGTCGTAAGAGGCGACTCAGGGACATATACCTATTAAAGAATAAGTCTACCGTTAAACTGTGATACCCAACCCGTAAGCCCAGCGTACACTGGGTTGAAAGTTGAAAACTGTTGAAAATTCTAAGCCGGCTCCATACAGCTACAGAATTTCAAGTTCAGAAACACTCTTTTCCTCAACCTCACCTAACTCTCCTCTTTTGGGTCATTGGCTGAAAACACATAAGCGACTCATATAGAGGCACTAAAGGCGATAGTAAAAAATCACTTCATTTGTGTGTATTTAGTAAAAGAGGTATCATAACAGAAGACGAGCATTGAGTTGTAATGAGGTCAAACCTGGTCATTCGATAAAATCTTAAATAGATGGATGATAAATGACTGCTTCAATCAACGCTCATTGTGCCCACACCTTCGCCTCGCCGCTCACTATGGATATTAATTGATAACTATACAATAGCCTCTTTATGAGTTCGACAGAGATCATTATCCGGAAAGCTTCCTACTTATTGTTAATAATTTTGTAAGCTTTCACGGATTTGCTATTACAACACGTCAGCAAGATTCTTCTTTTGTGAGGTTTGTTATTTGTACAGCTGATATGTTTGCCATTTCTGTATCTAGAATTACCATTTTTGTGCCAGTGACATTGACAATTTGGAACGTAGTCTTATATTATTTATAAGGTACTGTTATTCGATAAACTATTAATATTAAAAAAGGCACATCACATTTTTATACGGAAAGACAAAATACAAACAAATTACAAAATATTATTTAGGTCAGACTACTATTGTCCCTAATAATTATTATAATGTCCCTTATTGTTTAGTTAGTGTATATTTTTATTTGATAAATCTTTATTAGGATTAATTTAGTTTTTTTTAATTTATATTAATTTTATTTTAGTATTACCTGCACCACTATTCCTTTGATCAGTAGCTGGGTCATAATATATATAGCCATAACTCTCAATAGGTATGATGATTGAATATACATCTACTGAAATATAAAATACAAAACAAAGTAAACTGATTTTAAAGGAAAAATTGAGCTTTTAAAAATGCAGTTTCAATTTCGCTCTAAAACGCTACAATATTATTGGAACATCAAATTATACAGAACAAGCGAGCCCCTCGCGGGTTCACCCACGTAGTTTCCGTACCCGTTAAAATTCCGGGATAAAACATAGCCTATGGGCTTACTTTTCAGGGATATGTCACTCCATGAAAAGTAAGCTTATTAATAGTGAAAAAAATGGTTAAGTAGATTACCCCATACAACGTCACAAACAATTCAAGAACAATTCACAAACTGTACCTCTTTTTAATATTAGTATAGTATAAATGACCGTAGTATTTTTTATTGAATAGAATCTCTTTTTAACAAAGAAAATTACAAATAAAATAACAGAAACAAATTAAAACTAGTAGGTATTATTATTATATATACAATAATGTCGAGAAAGAAAGAAGGCTTTTTTTATACCGATTGCAGAAAGTCTATTCGTTTATTCCTGTGGTTGTTCTGTGCCACATTACAAATTGACACGACATGACGTCACAAATATGTATTCTCCAATTGGTGTTCAACCTTTTGTTATTGGTAGTTTTATTTTATAAACAAAAATCCAAATCAAAAATATAATACGCGTTTTGTAATCTATGGCTCAGGTATTTGATAAATACATAATCTTGGTGATTTTAAGTTACTGTCATGTCAATACTTGTTTGTAAAACACCTATTACTGATATACAAGTAAGTAGTTAGGTATTTATTTTTTACCAAAAATGGGTAAAAAAGTTATGAAGTTGTACTTGGCGGTTGCAGAATACCTAAAAAAAACTTTAATAACCTACATTATTAAATATCGCACTACGATTGATGTAAAACTATTGAATATTCGACCTCGTGTGCGGTCTACCGATACGATACTTTCACATGGTTTTAGCCAATAATCGCTTAAGCATATTGCAATTCTGTATTATACACGAAGAATAATTTGAATACAAACACAGCTTATATTGTTTACAAATATTAACGTCAAAAAATACCAAACAATAAACTGAAAACCTCGAATATGTTATGTAAGTATGTACTGCAAGTTCCAGTTTACCGAATCACTGATTTTCATTAACACCTATTAAACATAGCATTATTAAACATAACATATTATATCACCAGTAAGGCACGGCTAGGCTCAGTTGAACCGGTCGGGTGACATTCGAGTCAACTTTAGCATTCTCATCCAAGTCACCTCATTGAGATGACCCAGGATCTTTCGCCATCGCCTATTAAAAGCCGTACAGTGTTGCTGATCGCAAGGCTTAGTAAGGATTTGCATGAAAAATTAATGCCAGTGTTACCTACATTGGAGTCACTAAAGGGTGCCACAGGTTACAAAATAGTCAGTTTGAAAAACTAATCCTAATCTTGATGTGAAATTAGAGTATGTATCTACCCCCGTGGATATTAACTCAAACAAATTACCAAATCTAATATCAAAACAAATTTGTCTAAAATGATTACAATTATAAGATAAATTGTCTCAATACCTTTTATCTGATAATCTTTTCCGTCTGTGCCGTCTACCAATTTCAAATATTTGCGATTCCATATTTCCTGCGCCTCCGCCGAATCACGGCTAACCACACGTTACGTAAAATGACCTTTCGAAGGATTTCAAATCAAACAAAGAGGCGAATTGGATGTCTGTATTCTTTATTTGATTGGCGTATCGCAAATCAGTCACCCTGTGGCACAGAATACAATGTCAGTTGTCAACTGTCAACATCTTTTTGACATTTGCGTTATGTAATTTTACTCGACGGCCGTAACTTGCGATCTTGGCTAAGCTAATTCACGCTTGGCATTTGACCCTTGTTGGTTGTTTTACTAATTAAGTGTGAAGGTCAATTAAAATGGTAGTTATTGTGGTTTATTGCCATGCTCAGTTCTCTATTAATATTATTGCAAATAGTGCAACTGGCTGACTCTACATTTGTAAAGTTTTTTTGTGTAAAACCATAATTATGTAGATACTACTTTGCGTTATAGATATAAAAACAAAAGGTAAAATAATGATCTATTTACTCTAGAATGCTTAGATGCGATGGTGGCTTCTTTACATTTGAACAACTTTTCATATCCTTATCCACATAAAATGTTTGTCAATTAATGATAATAATTAAGATCTCATTAAATAAACAATGCTTGACAATTCACACAGCACTGCAGTAAGCAGAGCTTGTGTTATAGAGGTACTTAACTAGACAGCTGTTATCACACTAATTTTATAAATGTGAAAGTTTAGATGGATGAATGGATAGATGGATGTTTGTTGCTCAATCACACCAGAATGGCTCAACGGATCTAGATAAAATTTGGCACAGAGATAGATTATAGTCTGGAATAGCACATGGGCTATGCCAGACTATGGCATATTTTATCCCGGAATTCCCCCGGGAACGGGAACTACGTGGGAAAATCGCGAGACGCTGCTAGTATTATATACATGACATGACATCTGATACAAAGATAAGATTTTTTTTACTGAATATACATTTCAAAAGTTTAATTTCGTAACCCACACAACGTTTGCTATTGTTTCAGAGAATGCGCCAAGCGCGTGTAGTGCTATGAGATGAGGAATCCAGCGCTATGCGGAATGCACGAGTGGCTGCTGACTAGCCGACGCGGCTGGGCAACGCTTTTGATTATAACATCGATGTGAGTACCGGAATATGAACGAAACCATAAAGTAAAAAAAAATGATTGCCTTTGTTGGCAACATTTATCCAACCTATCATGAAGGCATGTTCAAACCTACGCGGTATTTCCTACCGTAAGCGTGCTTGGATTTCGCTCGTGGTTTCGTGCGGTCCACGGTATTAAGACAAGTATGGGTATTTTAGTGAGAATAGGATTACCGCATCACCACTCAGATTTCGGTGCCGCTCTGGGTATTCTCTACCGCCTACGTCTGAACGGGAGAGGCTGCAGCAAAACTCAAGCAGCTTCTTTGGCACATATAACACGATAAGTTCTCTGCTAAGATATATATAATTTAAAACTTATGTAGTAGAATATATAAGTTTAAACTCACTTGAAGTTAACTGCAATAAATTCTATTTGGGTATCGAAAGAGTTTCTTTTCTCGAACCACATAAATCCAAATTTGGCTTAGAAATATTATTGATATCTTTAATGCATAATTTATTTTTAAATCATTAAATTCAGTTCCGGTGAAATTATTGGTTTTCATTCGCGTGAAAAGCAATCATTTCTTGAGATAAACACAACAATCACAGTCATGTTTCTTAGTTCAACAAGTTGCACGAAGACGGAAGTACCATCTGAACTCTTTAGTGCATGGCGAATGGCGGCAACCGAGTTTTCTTCCGTCACCTCACCAGCGTCGTGATTGTATTTTATTTAGGTTTCACAGCATCAATTCAACTAAAAAATATAACCAATTGCAGTAACGGTGAATATAAACAATCAGAGATAGTAATTTCAGCATTTATCCTTGTCCTTTTATTATTGTGCAATAAACCTAACTAATCGCATCTAAAAACCGTTCTCCAAGTTAAATTATACACAAATTCCTTAACGGTATTCAAAAGTGTCAAGGTCACATATTTTGAACATTCTTTGTACAACAAAGCTACAAAAATCCACCAGCTAATTTCTTTGTTCTAAATACATTGTATTACAAGAGCGATGAAGCAAAAGTCTGCAAACATTACGAAAACTTCACGCTAGCAGTTATAACAGTGACGGGTGAAGAATGCGTCAAATAATGGTGATGTCTAGCTGGTAGCAATTTTACGGACTTGTTAACTAGCTGAGACATGAGAAGTGCTCATGAGTTTCTATTGGAACAACGATGGGTAAGGGCTTTTTGGCTCAAAGGCAGGTGTTTATTTATGCATTAAGCCTAGCTTATATTCTTCGAGATAATGGTTCATAGATGCACCAGAAGAGTATCTTTATATTGTGGGTTTTATAACTTGTTAATTTTCCGAAACTGGTCTCCTAGGTATTTATATTAGGTACCATTCGCATTGTAGCTAGTATTTTAGTTGGATGCAGGTTTAACCTATCCTAAACAAGAAAGGTGTGCATCAAACGATCACGTGAACCTTTACCAGTTTGCTTTTGTATACCCAATAGCGATAGTTGAATCACGATGCACTTCAAACAAGGCGCCCCCATTTTGAGAGAAACTCTAATACGTTTCCATGTCAAGGTTACTCCACAAATTGATATTACATCCAGTGAGAGTACATTGCGGACCTGCAGTTTGTCACGATTCGCTAGTGCTTGCCAATTATTCTCTTTGCAACTTTATCTTGAAAACTATCTGGGATATGTTTTTTTCACATTTATTGCAAACATCAAACTCAAAAGTCAAAATCAATACCTAATTCTTTATTTCCGCAGACATAATAGATGCAACAGTAAAATGCTTAAAAAAGTAATTTCTTTTGTGAAAATCATCAAACATTTATTAAAAAAATATATATTTATCGCTTTGAGTTGAATTTAAAACCCGTCCGAAGCTTTTTTATAAGTTTTTCATTGTTCTGTTTGATTTAAAAACCTGCCTACAAAGACATGTGGAAAATGTATATAAAATGTATATAACTGTGCAAGGAAAATCAATAAGTCCTTGTTTTATATTGTAATTATGATTTGTCAAAATTTGTTGGAGATTTGTTCTGCACAGGACGTATGTGTGTGCCTTCTGTGACGCGGAGTACTCTTGGGGACAAACCAAAGCGATATGATGGCAGGCAAAGATTCGCCTGCGTCGCAGGAGGTTGTGGGTTTGATTTCCGACTTGGGGCAAATGTTCGCACGATCTGCAAATATATGTGCGAATATTCTGGATATTTCCTATCTTTATTAAAAAATGTATCTATCGACGATGTGTGGATTGTCCACCATGACGTAAATAAAAAAAAACATACCTATAAGTATTATATTTTTAAGCCACATATTTATGTATGCATAAAAAGTACTTAGTGTTTGATTTTAAGTGGTTGATTTGAACCGCAAATATCAATCCTACGTAATTGGCTGAAATTTGACAGCTCCCTCTAGTTGCAACAATACGCAAGTTGATTCGTGATGAAGGCTGCATTGATCGTATCAATAGTGCACGTGACCTTTGCACATGTCAAATTATTCACTAACGTTATTACGTGAACACTCCACATAATTGAATCCCAGAACCTCTGTGAACTTTATCTCGTTAACCGACTAGTTCGTTCAAAAATAAGTTGTTTCTTATGCAACTGGAAACTTTATTGTTGGCTTAATATTATTTTGACATGAATGCTCACTGTGAATCACCTGTGTTGAATTCCAACGTTTGTTATTGAACAAACAATAAAATTTAGAATGTAACTCTTCACTATTAGTAGCTATTATGTTCTGGCACTTGTGACTGACATAAAATAATATATGTATTTTACCACTATGATACAGCAATATCACTGGAAGTAGTGCTGTCCTGTTAATTAAACCAACAAAATGGTTGACCAATTTTACTGAATTTTAAAACAAAAACCTTTTATTTTCTTCTATATAATCCTCAAATTCAAATTAAGTTTCAATTGGTTATCATCAGTTTTTCGAACTGACTTGAAAAAAATTAGAAGAAAATTAGGTTCTTGTACTTATGCGTCGTTTATGAACCGATTCGGATGATTCTTTTCCAGTTGTTTAAAAGGTGATCTCGAAGAAGTCCCATAAAAATATTCTACCTTACCGAGATTATTTATGTATCCCGCAAAAATAAAAAAACATTTAAAAAGAAAGGTTTTCCAGGTGGCTTTTTAATTTAAAAAATCAAATTACTGTCGTTTACATCTATTGTATATTAGATAATATATATACTTTGAAAAACAGCACACCGCATACAAATTACTGGATTGTTTTTTTTTTAATAGTTAAAAATGTTTTAATTACTCTACAATTTATATATTAACGTGAATTTTTATATATTTGGCTGTAACTTTTGATTGCGTTGATTTAGAAGTTTGATGAAAATCACGGCTAAAAGAGGTCAATGCAATACCTCTACGCAAACCTGAGAAAAAAACGTTGACAAACATACAACAAAGTAATCCTTTAAGTTCCTTTTTCCTCTTGAGAAGGCGGAACCCTTAAAACATAATTTACTCAATTGGACACGTCAAAATTGCGAACTTGTAAAAGTATATTGATTTTATGTTCGCCCTAAACGTCTAATTTAGGCGCTTCAAATTTCAATATTACGGTTAAAATGTTTTCCAATATTTTTCTTCTAACGATACATAATCAACTAACCAAAAAATAATTTGGCCGCTCACTTGTCCACTTATTTACTGATAAAAAATCTTTTTTTTTTTTCAAAATTACGCAGGAGGCTAGGTTAAAATTTAAAAAAATGCACATGGCACATGTTCTCACTTTTATAACTTGGTCTCTCTCTCCCAATAAGGTTTGCTGGAAGAGAGCTCTTCTTATAGTTAGGCTCGCTTTTACCATATTTTTGTAGCATAATGTTTTATTAATGTATTTTTTCTCATGCAATAAAAAATAAATAAGTAAAAAGAACTTCTGCCATTCCTCTGGTGGGTTTTCCTTAGTCTGCTGTTGTGACATCTAAAGGCTTAGTTGAAGGGGTCAATTCTTGCGCCGCAACCGCCACGGCTCTAATGTTAGTACACTAATTCCTTGCCCTGAATGCAACCAATTGCGATACGATTACGACAGCATTACGATCGATACTCATCAATATCATCAATCATGAATGCAACGTACGAATGTACACTATAATGACCCTTAAATATCACGCGAATTTGACCTACTTCACGGTTTGAGTACCTCGTATATTTTCGAACTAGCAACCCGCCTCGGCTTCGCATAGATAGCAGATCAGCTTGATCGATTCCGTAATAATTATAATGATTTCAATACGGATGTAAGTGGGTTAACTACGATCCTTATTTGTGTTGGAAGAATAATTATAATGATTTTAATTATAATTATTTTCCCCCCTTTATAACTACCCTAATTCACTTAAAATGAGAACTTAGGGCTAATTGCTAATAATAAGTAAGTAAATAACATTTGGGTGACGAGCGTGCGTACGCACGCTCGTCATACAAATAAGTAGGTAATTGATAAGTGTGTCTAAACTAGTAGGTAGGTAATTTGCTAACCAAAACTATCTACACATCATTAGTTATAATAATACTAAACAAGAAATCATTATTACATTCATGTAAGGCAAGAACAAAAAAAAGAACAAAGTGGGTAGCTAGAAAATCATTCTGACGAGACCGACACAACACAGTTAACTAACCAAGTTTGGTTTCACGGGTTTTTGGTTTTACATTTAAGTAAACACACTAAAGGTCAACAAAAAGTTTAAACTATTATCAAATTATAACAAGCGGATGACAAACCGGCTGTGAGTCTCATAAAACCACTTACCTATCAAAACGATTGTTTTATTTTGCCCTGTAGGACAGCTCAGTGTTTTCTAGGAAATAATGGAGGAAATTTCACAGGAAATTTACATTGCATCGTCATCGAATGTATATGCATTATCATTTGTGTCTATTTTATTCTTCACAAAATTTGCTGAAAAATCCCCATCTAGATAAAAAAATCATTTCTTTAAAAAAAAATAGTTTTTACAAGTTCATCCCCTTGGGGATCAGAATTAAGTTTTAGAACCCCTGTTACATGGCATACTTTTCATATTTTAGCACTTAATACAAATACTCCTTATAAATATACACTTTGATAGAACCATTCTTAGTGCAATTCCGTTATTATGTTTAAGAACAAAGTTATGTTTTACCGTTCATTCATAAATAATTAGCCCAAGGCTTACGACTTACTTACCTACTTATGCAGCTTATTCGAAAGTTTGTAGGCGACTTTTTTGCGTTCATTGTGTTAAAAGTTTTACTGTAGGTGCACGAATCGCCAAAAAATAGTTTTCAACTTAAAATATGCTCGAAATTTTCAATGACGTTAACAAAAATAGTTTTGTAGTACAAATCTAGGTAAAAAAATCTAAATAATCAATGAATAAAAAAACACAATTATGTGAGCTAGCAGAATTTATTATAATTATAGATACGAGTACAAAGTTAAACTTGCCAAAAACTGCTGAAACTTCGGAAAATCTAAGTAGACAAAGTTTTTTTTAACTCGTAAAAATGATCCGAAGTGCTCTTAAGTTTTAAGCATTCATCTGGAATGGATAGTGTACGGCGTAAATGCTTTCCATTCAGGTTTTTAGTTGAAACTTGCAATACCAGTCATGAAAGTTGTCATACAAAAAGTCGATTTATGGATCTTTTAGTACCTATCCAATTTTAATTATATCTATATTTGTAAATTCTTACATCTTACTGTTACATACAATGTTATGGTAATAAATTAATAATTGGAAAAGTTTTACGGTGTAGCTTTTTCTCGCGGCTTTATTCCATATTATATAAAATAAAATATAATATGTAAATAATATGTATATCCATGTCCAAAACTTTTTGAGTGCCGAATTTCAGTCCAATGCATTCAGTAGTTTTGGCGTTCATCTCGCCCAAAGTCCAAACATCTTTCCAATAGCAGAAACCTTTAAAATATTATGTATATCAGTTATCTAGTACCCATAACACAATCTCTGCTTAGCTTGGGGCTAGATAATGCTGTGTGAATTGTCCAGCATTATTTATTTATTTAATTGATTGTGTTCTTAAATGTTAAATCCTTCTTTTAAAATAAAAAAACACAATTGAGAGATAAGATTTGATACCTGGAGCTTTAGGTTCAATTTCACAGTTTGCTCCCAAAATTTAGTTTAAAGTAAACTCGTTTAAAAGTTATCTTAATACTGAACGCAAACTTAAAAAGTAAAAATTCTACACGTAGGTGTACTCAAAAGGTATACCTACGTGTAGAATTTTAAATTGCAACGGTGAAATTGAACCCTAATTACCAAAATAAATACTTCATTGAGAAAAACGGGAAAGTGGGTCTCTTATACCAAGAACAAAAGACGACCTGAAGGTAGAATGAAGGTATCTGTTGTGATCGACAGCCAACATTACAGTTGGCGAGAACGTTGGGGCCTGTGATACATCATACAGCCTTGGGCTAACGATTGTATGCTACAACCGGAACTCACATAGGTACTAATGTCCTTTAACTCGGCTCAAATGCTATCTATCTCGTTAAATATTAGTAAAAACGAATTAAATAATGTTGAACAATGTGGATCCACACAAAATCGTCTAGCCCAAAGCTAACCAGAGCTTTGTATTATGGGTACTAGATGACTGATATAAATAATACAATATAATACATAGATAAATTTAACTGACGTTAAAAGAAGGAAATTGTATTTTGAGTTATTAAATTATTCCGAAGTTTTTTTTCTTAAACATACCTAATAAAAACATGTCAATATAATGTATTTATGAAAACTTGTTATCCACTAAAGAAATATCAATTGGTTCCCTAGAAATAGCAACGTACATCTGTTTAGAACTAGAAATAAGAACAGATCTAGAATAAGACAATACACAATTCTAGAAATAAGAACATAAGACATAGAAGAAGAACATAAGAACAACAATAATTAATGTAAGATTAATGTATCTTTTATAAGGCAAGGTTTACGCTTCTACAAAAAAACTCCTACTGAGTATCAAAAATTACTATTGATGATTCTTTCGCCTGTTCTCTTGATGTTGTTGGTCTGTACTGTACCTACCAACACTGTTTAAGTGCTGAAGTTTTTGCCTCTATTCGAGAGTCTTATAACCTTGGTGCCGTATTTAGATCAGTTGATCTTAAAGATCATCTGTTCCAAAATGCGCTATTTATTTAAACATCAAAATATTCAAATTAATCCTCGCTTATTAACATAGGAATGTACTGCAGCTTGTTTCATAGCGAAGACTAAAGAAAAGTTGCCGGCGACGTCTCGCCCTTGACATTTCGTTACAGTTATTCGTTACTGGTAGCTTCTCAACCTTTAAATAACATCTTCAAGTTGTACAATTTATTAACGGTAATTATGATTGTGGTTTTTCGATTGCGAATTGTATAATGATTAACAAGAAGTGGTTTTTTCTTACTTCCAAATTTATCTTCTGTGCAGATTAATTTCAGGTACACAAGTATTAGCATTGATTGATAATAGATTCAAATTGAAATTTAAAAAAAACATTATGGAATCGCTCTGCGCACACTAATCCAACACCTCTCATCATGATCAGCCCGTTTGCATTGCTCCTATTGCTGGGTATAGGCCTCCTCTTTTACACACCAGTTAACTCGGTCCTGTGCGAGCCTCATTAGTCATCATCCAACACCTGTACAAAAATTTGCATTCAATTAATTCGTTATTTTTATATACATGTTTATATATTAATATAGTGACAAAATAGCTTCCTTCAAACGAGTGCGCATGATATCTGTCATCGAAGACATAAATATAAAATATATCTAAATATAACGAGTTAAAAGCGCATATTTCAATGCAATTATTTTTACAGTGCAACAGCGGTTTTTTCGCTTACCCCTATTTGATGTGAGCTGACTGTGTTTGACTAACCGAGCTTCCTTTAACCTGAACTTTAACTTAACTTAATTACGTAGTTGACTTAGCGTCATAAAACTAGCTAGCACGATGCAAATCAAAAGACAAGCACGTAAATCAAGACAACATCGTGCTCTCATGTAATCAAGAAAATAATTTACACATTCCTATAGAAAACACGATCACCATAAATAGTTATTGCCTCACTAACCCGCAGTAAGCACGGTTCAAACGCGATTCAAAATATCACGGCCAATGTCAATTTATGCATACCATCAAGTTTGGGACCTTGAAGATTTATTGTCTATGGCTCATCTTAAATCTAAAGATGATGATTTAATAATAGTTTGTGTCTAACTTATCAAAAGTTAGAAAGTAAATCTTGGAACTTGAAGATATAACTACCTACGTCTCCGCCGCGGTGCCTTATGATTTCATACGCGCGGGCCGTACGTGAATGAAGTTACTAATAAGTTCATATATTATTTGTTGTATAGGTATTTATGTATATTTGTAGAGAAGAATAAATATTATTCGTCGTCCTAATTTTCTTATTGATAATTTACGACGGATTCTCTGAGAGAAACAATTTGAACAATGCGTATAATTGCGTACCAACCAATGCGTTGAAAGTAAAAGTGATATACTTACGCAAGAATCTACTTAAGCGAAGATACAGTACTTAAGTACTCTTGTTCAGACATGTACTTGGCTCTATTGTATAACATGACAGCTGTTTGAAATTAGAACCATCATTAGTGAAAAATTATAACACTACATGACATACTACATTACGTATTAGGTATATGTAGTTACCTAAGTGTTAAAAGAAAATATAACTTTGGACAATCAACTAAAACAGGTTACAGGGGGTCAACAAGGTATTTTACTTGGTTTAAAAAAAGTAAAACTTGTTTTTATTTCTTCTGATTTATAAATAAGCAAATGACAAATACTTTGGCAGGTGTAATTTTTTAAGAAAAAAAATTCTTAAGCCGTGACCATTGATTTGGATAAATTATGGGGTCAGAACTTATGTTTGTCAACTGTACCTCTGTGAAACACCTTTCATGGAAAATTTTAAAAACAAGGAATGACATCACTTGTTGGTTCTCACTGTAAGGGATGACGTCCAACCAGCGTGCTTTAGCTCAAAATCATCAAAAGCACGCGTTTTTTTGCCTGAGTTCCTATTATATCATCCGGGTGTGTGCCCGGATGATAGAATAGGCTGGAACAGAATGAGACAGTGCAATCTTACCCACCCGGACCATGGATTACAGCGGAGGAAAATTTGGAATGTAATCCATCAATGGATTAGTTTAGTGGATCAGACAGAGTAGAAAGGTCATAAAATGTAGTCTTTCTGTTGTAGCAGATCAGTTAGAACGACGAACTTACACTTATTCTAAATGTTAGCCCGCTCTGTTGTAGTTATAGCATAATTTCACTCAAAAAACTTTGAAATTTACATCGGCATTCGTTTTTCTTATAATTTATATTTTTGTTAATTCAAAAAATTTTCTTACTGTCTTAATTACCAATCATGACAGTAAGAAAATTTATATGTAATAAGAATTCTTTTGGACTCTATTCTATGGTATTACTAACATACTCTACATATACATTGTCGAATCCAAACCAGCTCATTGCAGCTACGACCACAGCAAAACCAGTATAACTGGATCAAAAAGAGAAACATTGAGATTGAGACGCCAATTGCGTTGAAATCACGTGTCAATCCTAGACTGATATGCTGGCTGCTAAATGGTCTGCAAGAAATAGCTTCTAAGCGATATTAAGGCCGCACATTTTACTTTTATGTTTAAGGTCTATGTTTGTTTCTTGTTTTTGTTGTGGTGTACAATAAAGAGTTTTGTATTGTATTGTTTAATACGTTACTCTTTTTTTTTCGAAAGGACTACTATGCTGTTGACCGAAGATAGCCATGACAGCCTTACCGGACTTTTGGCGGGCGCGGAAGGATTTTAGTAAACAATACTTTCTATAGTATAGAAAGTATTGTTTACTAAAATTTTGTTAGCCTAAAAGTTATACCTAAAAGTTATATCTAATGAATAAAAATGTATACTATAGAATCTATAGTATACATTTTTATTCATTATTTTACATACAATTTCTATTGAATTATATGACACGCATAGACTGAGCATACCAGCTGTTTACATAAGCATGTAATACCAATTGTCTGTTCTTTATCAAGACCAGCCAACCCTATATCAATTACCAACATTTCTACAAAAATATGGCAATACGGTCTTATAATGAATTGTCTTACTTGGTAGAGATAAACGATTCTAAAAATGCTCGCCTCTCCACAAAACGTGATAAAAACAAAATCTACCTTGATAGAGATTTTGATAGTTTAACCGACTGAAACTCTATGTTTGTTGCATGTCAACATGTAATATAGATGGCTCTTTATTTTGATAGCTTTTCCGAGTGAAACTCGATGTTTGTTGCATCTACTGTCTTGCATCTACTTTGTTGCATCTGCCTACATTTAGTCCACTGCTGGACATAGGCCTCCCCTAATGAGCGCCATAGCAGCTTGAGGTTTGTTGCATGTCAACATGTAATATATGTACTTACCTACTTACTGACAAGGGACAAACCTCTAGCGTAAAATTTAAAGCTGAGGCTGGGCATTGTATATGATTGCGATATATCATAGGCCATATACCTATAGACTGCCCAAGCCTCATTGAATGAGTCTCATTCCGTGCCCACCTGTAAGAAGCGCTGCAGTGCGGCGCACCCCGTGCCGTGCCGCCGCCTTGCTGTATCGTACTGGTGTGGCTAGGTAGTGAATGCGTTAATGAATTAATTCAATACATTTCAAAGAAATAAATAGGCTCAAATATATGATACAGTTTTACGTAAGTAGCGTTCCAAATGATCGAGTAAAGTGGGCTGCGTAGGGTTGCCAAATGCCATAACATAAATTGTCGTAACTTTATTATCACAGCGCGTTTAGCTTGATATGGTAATAGCTAAAACGAGATTTTGGAGAGATTGTCCACTTCCATTTCTAACAAGCGGTATCGTCTACTGTGGGTTTACTAGATGCAAGTGGTTTAAACAAGTATTATACTTTTTTTATATGCGTCAAACAATAAAGAAACTTATAACTACTGGTTTTCTATGTCTATTCTATTATTGTATAATACTCAATTTTTCCCTATTTTTTCCTTAATAAGTCCGTCACTAAGACTTCAATTGACGAAAGAAAAAATACGTGCTCAATATCTTATGACAGTATGAGTAAGTACATAGACTTACTTCAAGGTTCTTCAAGGAGCTGGGCTGTTTAGGTCCTGGTTAGGCAGGTGAATAATACACTCCTATGCGAGATTTCAGTGCAGATCCCAGTTCCCCTTGGAAACTACCATCTAATATTGTACGTACAAAATGAACATCATAGAAAAAACTCATGAGGCTAATATTGTCGGTATCATCATTCTAAATGTGTTCTACCTTCAACTACGATACGAGGTTCAAAGAAGAATTCGTTAGTACAACAAATAAATTACAGCTGATCCAAAAGTAAGTTATCTGGCCCCCATAGCATGGGGATTGTTGTGTAGGGTAGAATAGAGAAAAATTACGTCACTTTGTTTTCGAATGCGTACGTTATTTGAAACGCACTCCTTCCACGTCAAAAATTTACGCAGTGTATGGCGATGCAATGTCATTATTGTCTTGGGCAGGTACCCAAATTTTTTTTGTCATTAATCAGTTTCTTATAGAGTTGATGTACTTTGTATATTTGTAAGTATTCGGTTTGTTATGGAAATTCATGACAACCCTAGTAATAAGCTGCATAAACAAGACCCGTGTGGAATATTCGCCCTGGGCGATGGTCAGCCATACTTACTATTGATTTCTAATCGAACAAGAATCAATGGTTTGTGAAACTAGTGCCAATTAATATGGGTATGAATTATCGATATAACTCTACGATAATCTGCGGTTTGATTAGTCATAATACAAGTTAGATCATAGGTTATTATTTATTTATGAGGTTAAATTTCTGGATAAATTGGAATTGAATTTAGATTAACAATTAAAGTCGCTTTGATTTATTTATGCTGGTGGTAATAAAACAAAAATACTAATACATGCAAATATGTAGTAGGATCCTATTTTAGTTTGGTAGGTATTATTTCAGAAAGAAAACACTCAAGAATCGATTTGGTCCCTGATTTTTACATCTGTCACTAACCTATACTACGCAAAACTCAAACGAGGACTTTAGAAACTTATACATTTACGAATTACATAATATTCGACATTTTTCTTAGGTTCCTTTGACGTGACAAATCTGGGCCGGGGAAAAAAAATACGATAGCAAAGAAATCATGAAATTGCTCTACACATTTGGTAGTGATCTTAGGAACCCTGAGATCTATTAAAATGGCATTATGTTTTGATTCGTAGGTTATTACTAAACTTTCATCATAGATGTAAGTGTAAATATTAGTTGTATTTATTTTTTTGCTATTAAATAAATGTTTTTTTACTAGTAACTGAAACTTGCTTCATTTAGTTTTTTTATAAGTTGTGGTAGCTTTCATGTAAATAAGCAAAAACTCCATTTTTGAACTTGCGCCCCGTTTCAATAACGCATGCTCTGTCTCGTTCCTATGAACGCGAAATCCTACACCTATCCTTTCCTATACCCTCTTAAGTTTCTAATAGAATATCCACGGTTTAAGTAAATTTTTCAAACAAAACCACGGAGTAGGTAGGTACTTGTTCGATCTTCAATACTAACATAAAGATGCAAATCTTCGAATCTCTTGGGAAACAATACCCTTGGATTCAGCATGGAAAATACAAGCTTTGCCCTTGGCACAGCGATGACTGCGTGTTCTGTGCACACGTCAATGCGCATCCCACATTTGAATTTTAATCTCTATCTACGAGTATAGGTAATGCACAATTGTAGGTTTTCTATCATTTCAATATAATAATAATAATGCTGGACAATTTACACAGCATTATCTAACCCTAAGCTAAGCAGAGCTTGTGTTATAGGTACTAGATAACTGATTTACATAATACAATACATTACAATAGATGAAAGATTACACGACCAGAACAAATACCGCAGATCGTACAAATATTTGTCCCAAGGCGGGAATCGAACCCGCAACCTCATTTTCATTTAAATATGGGCTGTAACTTGTAACATTTAAATATACTTTGTGTAGACAGCCCTCCCCCCTAGCATGGCGATTGTTGTCTAGGGTAGAATAGACAATAATGACATCGCATCGTCATACATTTCGCATATTAATTCCTTCAACTTCAATAATAGGTAGGCTATTATTGAAGTTGAAGGAATTAATATCAAATAATTTACGCATTCGATGGCAAAGTGACGTAGATTTTCTCTATTCTACCCTAAACAATTAGCCGTTCTTTCCCTACAGATAGCTCGCGGACCACTACTCATTTGAAGCTTGTGGGACGCCACTTTGTCACTGTAAAATGTATCTAAACTTAACCAGTTTAAGCCCATATTAACTTGGTGGTGCCTGTTTAGAATTTGCACCACTCCAACTCTTCCCGTGAGTGTTGTAAGAGGCGAGGCGACTAACGACATACACCGGGGGGCGGGCAGCAACGCCTCTTGCAGAATAGATCTATCATCGAATTGGGATCCACAACCCACATGCAATGCGTGGGGATTACGGGCATATCTCCTCCTCCTTGCGTCGTTTCCCCATTACTGGGGGTCGTGACCCATCACGAAAGCAGCTTCTTCTGAACGATATCGCGCTATCTGCTCCGGCTTCAGCGACATGTATCGCTTCTGACATTTTGATGTCGAGTGTGGTGCGGATTTGGTCAGACCAGCGCATTGAGCTCCTTCCGCTCTGTCTCTTTCCCTCTATGTTTCTCGTGACTATGAGTTTTTGGAGTTTGTCTCCGGGCTTGCGGGCTATGTGACCAAAGAACTCAAGAACCCTGCGGAGTCATATTACGGGCATTACCCTCCATTAAATAAAAACAAATAAGGCGCTTATCAGGGGAGGCCTGCGTCCAGTAGTGGACCGTTATTGGCTGTTAAGGAAGCCCGTGTTTGAATGCACATTTTTGTGCAGGGTGGTAGCGGTATTGGATTAACGTGCAGAGCTTTATAGAACTCGGATGAATCATTATGAGCAAATAATGCTATCTGTATGATTGTTTGCAACAGTCTGCAATAGCTAAGCTCAATAGCTAAGCTCAAAAGCTAAGCTTAATAGCTAAGCTCAATAACTAAGCTCAATAGTTAAGCTCAATAGTTAAGCTCAATAGTTTTGATTGTTAATATGTACTAGTTTTAGTTTAATTATATGATTTGATTCTAATTTTTTTTTTGTTAGAAAATAATGTTATTTACTGTAAGTTATATACACAAATATCGTAGGCATCGTAGGTAAATAAGTAGCCGAGGCGGTGGACGCATAACAATGGAACCCTTCTACGCGGCTGGAATATCTTAAGGTGGCCCCGAACCTCTAAGCTCCCATACAAACGTACTTTTCGATTTATTTGGAAACTACGTCCCCGATTTTTATTAAATTTTGCATACATAATTGGATAAGAAATCGCTATGTTTGTATCGTTTTAGTTTTTCAATATACATAATCATCATTAAATGAGAGCGAATGTAAAAAAACCGCTTGAAAATGGGTAAAAATTAATTTTCGCTCTTACGTAATGATGATTATGTATTTCGAAAAACTAAAACAATACAAACATAGCTATTCCTTATCCAATTATTTATGCAAAATTTAATAAAAATCGGGGACGAAGTTTCCAAATAAATCGAAAAGTACGTTTGTATGGGAGCTTAGATGTTCGGGGCCACCTTAAGAGCCGCAAGAAATAGGAGAGAGACAGGGTATTGCAACGCAAGCTCAAAAATCAAGTTTTAGCTTATTATCTATTAATTAGGACTTTATTTGAAAAAACCGAAACATATGAAATGTTCTTTATACTTAATTCTATTATCATATTTATTCTCAAGATCTTTACTTTTGTAATTATTGAGAAATAAATTTTTCTTTCTAGAATTTTTTATGGAATCGAGTTTTCGAAACATACGATCGATAGAATAAGTCCTGAACTGTACCATGTATAAATTTTAAAGTTAAATATTTAGTCGTTTGGAAGATATTTAGGTCTGACGGAGCTGATTTGAGGTACCTAGTACTTACCAGAAGAAAGTCAGCAGCATTGTTCTATGAATATATATGACGATTGATGATCATATCAGTTAACTAGCACCCTTTTTTTCCACTTACCCCAATTTTGTAACTTTTATTAAATCAGTGTCATTGTAATGAGGGATGGCATAGATGTCTATAACACAGGCTTTACAAGCCTAGCGTAGATATCTAAGGCTAGCCAACTCAATCAACGCATTCATAGATTTAAAGTCTCCAACTAATAGTAAAATTTTAAGAATGATTGTTTTCGGTATATATAGCACTATATGATGGTGTGTGGATTGTCCAGTATTATTTATTAATATATAGGTTTGTGTTATACCCCTTTACACCCGGGCTGATACAAGCGTGAGTCGGTAGTAAAAGTATGAAAAAAAATCGTAGAGCTTGTAAAATTTCTAGAGCAACTAACAATTCTCAAAAAAAAAATATTGATCACATTTAAAATAACATTAATTTGATTTTATTTCTAACGCAGATTTCACAATCGAAATGAAAGATTATCTGCGTTCAATTATCTAACTATCAAGATTCATTGCTCTTAGATAATTTGTACAAAAAGTTCTAGCTTGAACAATAGGCACCTGTAGTAATCATTCTTCTTTCATGAATGAAATTGTAAGAATAGCGAATTCCAACAAAAAATTGGCGTAGTTAAAAGGTCGTTTAACGTGTTATTTTAGTTAACTGGTAGTTAACTTTTCGATAACAATGTACTTGAAATAATTCAGTATTAACTCAGTCAGGGAAGTCTACCTAAAACTATCGAATAAAAAAAACCATTATTGCATTAAAAGTACATGCCACTTATATATATGGCTCTTATTAACAATATAAGTTATTTTTTAAATAACTTGTAATTTGGTAGTGAGTGTTTCGCCTTACAATAATTACGTCTGGTTATTGTACAAGACTTAAGTATACGTCTTAATAATAAAAAAAAAATGTGATACAGCTATTAAATCTTATAATATAAAAATGAATCGCAAAATGTGTTGGTAAGCGCATAACTCAACAACGCCTGGACCAATTTGGCCAAATCTTTTTTTAAAATGTTCGTTGAAGTTCAAGGATGGTTTTTACGGTGAGAAAAATTAGAATTATTGCTGGAAAAACCCTAAAAATAGCCCTTCTTTTTCCCATACAAATGATTTGTAACTAAAACGTAGTCAATTTGAGCTTTATTGCTAAAATAACTACCCGTGCGAAGCCGGGGCGGACCGCTAGTTAATTATAAAACATTATGTACAAAAAAAGAAAACACAGTCTAAATATTAAATAAAAAAAAAGTATTGGCGTATGTGGGCTTAAATGATTATGGTGAATGTAGTAAACACTTATTGTGCCTTTAGTTTGTCTTCGTGTCACATCGGCCAAGGCTCAGTCTGCTATCTTGCTATATCAAGGGTCTAATTCTGCTAACCAATCGCTTTACTATGATAAAAGTATCGTCACAAATTCGTCCATTAATGAAAAAAAACTTTAGATAGTGCCTGCGGTGCTAATTGCACGAAGAGATTGATGAAATGGTTTCATTTCAACCTTCTGCGTCCCTCTATCTGTAGTCTCTTATATCTATACTAATAATTTAAAGAAACAAAAAAAAATTATAAAAAGAACTACCAGTTTGTAAATTGTGAGTTTTGAGATTGTAGGGGGGGTAATCTCTGGATCTACTGACCCGATTTTGAAAATTTTCTTTTACCAATAGAAAGCCACGTAATTTGTCAGTGTCATAGGCTCTTCATTCATACGTGAATCCGAAAAATAAAAAGATTTTTTCGTGGTTGTTGGATTTGCAAAGTTAGTCTAAAAAACAAAAGAAAAACGGTCGTAACGAAAACTTTTTTTATGAACCTGAGATGAGAGATATACATACGTGATTGAGTTCTAGAAAAAAGTTGATAGAGTCGAAAGTAAGTCTGTCTGTTACCTTTTCACGCTCAAGGTAAATAGTATCTCGGGGACGGACATAGAATACCTGAAAAGCGCGGGCAAAGCTGCGGGCAACAGCTCGTCAAAGCATAGGTTGATCGTAGTGAGATAATTCAAATATTTTTGTGGTTTATATTTTTACAAGCAATTAAACTAGCGAAAAAGTAATTTACCGCAAATCGTAAACCATTTTCTATAAGCTCATGATAAAAACAACATACGACTAGTATTTTTGGAGCATTTGGGAAAATACGAAATTTCATGCTAAAAAACCTACATTTTTCCAAATGCTCTCAAAATATAAATTAATCAAAGTTGATTTTACCATACATTCATAGAAAATAGTTAACGATTTGCGGCAAATTACTTATTCGCTAGTTTTACTGCTTGTGGAAATTAAAAAAAATTAAAACCCACAAAAAAATGTAATATCGCGCCAATCCGCGACAAACCACCTTAATGTGTAATTTTGAGACGATGCCATTGTTATGGTAAAGTTGTTTTTATAGTGGAATTTGAATCCAGTAACCTTGTCAGATATTAGATTTCACGTCTGTACCATCAACAGGCTTTCTCTGTTGTTTGCATATACTATAAGAGCCACTGTGTGGCCACTGTCCAGTCAATCTGGCCCGACCTAGATATGTCTATTTGTTCTGTACCAACGTCTGTAGAAAGGTAGGTGTAAGTAAACATCAAGTTTGCATAGTCTTGGTTGAACTTGTCTTTTCTATTGTTTATTTACGCCCGGATACTCACGCAACAGATTGAAGCGTCTCAAATTTGACTTGCGTATCTTTTTACAGTGTTCTAAGAAAATCTGTCGAAATCTGCGAACTTCTGAAAAAAGCGTCTTTTGATACGTGTTTCTGAGTTGCATTAGAGTCCGAATAAGTTAAATAAATAAACAATACTGGTCAATACACCCAGCATTATCTAGCCCCAAGATAAGCAGAGCTTGTGTTATGGGGACTAGATAACTGATATACTTAATACAATACATTACATAGCTACATATTTTTTCTTATACATAGAAAACGACCAGAACACCCGGAAAAAATAATAAATAATGCTGGACAATTCACACAGCATTATCTAGCCCCAAGCTAAGCAGAGCTTGATAAATAACTGCAGATCGTACAAATATTTGTCCCAAGGCGGGAATCGAACTCGCAACCTCCTGCGTCGCAGGCGGACCCTGTCATGTATTGTATTGTATATATCAGTTATCTATTACCCATAACACAAGCTCTGCTTAGCTTGAGGCTAGATGATGCTGTGTAAATTGTCCAGCATTATTTATTTATTAGATGCCGGTGACCCACACGCCACCGTCGCCGTTCTTGGCCCATAGCTAAGCAACGCGGCCCTCTGGGTCATATCGTTCAAGCTTGGCAATGAAAGCGTTAATGCGTTTTATAGTAATAATGCCAATTAAATATTGCCTTACAACTGTTGCCCCATTTTGGTCGTCGGTTCGAAGTATTTGGAGAGATAGAAACACACACATGGCAGGCAGAAGCGAAAAAAGACATGGTACCATTATAGTACCTGTAACTATGCCTAATTAAATTAACAACTAATGCTCACTAAGTGATTTTGGGCTTGAGTGAATTAGTTAGATTATTTTGTAAATCAAAAGGGACTCTACCTCTGTAATTCTTTATTGTACACACAAAAAATAATACATAAAAAGAACATAACTTATAGGTTATGTACAAAGGCGAGCTTAACCCTTAAGAAGAGTTTTCTTCCAGCAAACCTTAGAGTACCTCTTAGAGTAACTTAAACTAACGTTTGATTGATCGCAATATTATTATGTAAAAGCTTTCGTATGACTCAAATACCAAATATTCAATTTATAGGAGTTTTTTCTCACGCGTTTTGTATACTTTTCTGTTAATTAAAGCGAAATCGATTGAATTAAAGATTGTAGATAATATATTTTATGTGAACCAGTTTACATATTTATAATTCATTCCATTTACGGTCAAAATGAATTAATAAATCAAGCAATGCCCGACTAATATTTTGCAATCACAACTAGCGTTCGGACAAAAAGTTTTGTAGGCTTGCACATTAAGGTAGAACATAATATACGTAGTTAATAATTAATACTACCCATGGTTACCACTAACGAAATCACCACTTTATGTAACTCACCAACATTTCTAGCGTAGCTACATAAATTTCTAGTTACAACTTTTTGTTTCACTATAGCCGATTTTTTTTTATCTTTTTACATAGAAGTAAATGACCTCTATGAATGATATGAATGATGAATGTGTTGTTTTTTATTTTATTTTTGTTAAAACATAAATAATGGTTGGACAATTCACACAGCATTATCTAGTATGCCCCATGCTAAGCACAGCTTGTGTTATGGGTACTAGATAAGATAACAGATAAACATAATACAATACATTACATAGATAGATATTTTTATTACACATAGAAAACGACCAGAACACCCGGAACAAATACCTGCAGATCGTACAAATATTTGTCCATTGCTTGTTTATCATGAATAAGATAACTTCTTTTATAAGAGCTAGGTGTAAAAATTAAACTCTGAGTAAGATCAAAAGATAAAAACCCTGTCAGGGCGCCACAATATCGTCTTACATGTTTTTTTCACTTACACACTTATGTAAATTGCTTTAAATGTTGAAATGAGATGTGAGCGTCCTGATACCATTTTGTTTGCGCTTCATCATCATCATCATTACCAGCCTATGTTAGCCTCCCCTAATTAGCGCCATAGCGCCCTGTCTTCAGCTGGACGCATCCAGCATCTGCCTTTCATCTAGTCTTTCGCAAGTCGTCATCCCACCTGACCTATTTGCACTTAGAACGATCGTTTTCCATGTCTTTAGCTTTGCATCTCTACTTTGGAAATCATCCACGAAATAAATACAGTAATTCGTCGATTGAAATTGGAAAAACAGGAGCCGAGTAACTCTAAAGTTTATTGAATATCAACTCTGATCGTGCGCCATGTTTCGAAACTACTTCGCGTCTCCGTGAAGTTGTTGACAGTTACAAATTGTTAATCCATTTTATCAGAATATCCGCCGTTTAATACAAACTTTATCGTAAATAGGTTCTGTAGCAAAGTTAGCTATTGTAGCTCATCATCGTCTATGTTGGAAAAACTCTTTTTAGTAGCTTGTTGGTAACTTGTTCAAAACTCAGTATTTTATGTACTACTGATATTCGTTTGCTGAAAAACCAGAGTATTAACAATTTCATAAGACCAGCAAGAACTATGCAAAGTCATTATTTATCTGAAGTTTTGAACGATGATTATTTTTGCGATCAACTTTAATATCGTGCTGAGAAACTGATATTTTTTAATAAGAAACTTATATAAAAAATGCAGGTCAGTTACGCTATGTTATTTTATGTAATGCAGACCTGCACCTCGCAAATGCTCTAGTAATCTCTCAGTTTTTGCTCAATTATACCAATAGCAGAAAGCATGATCACCAATCAAATCTGCCGCTTGAATGCCTCCGAGTGAGTACGTGACAAAATGAGCCGCTCACTGGCTTGTGCCTATGAATCTATGATGTTAATCAAGGCCCTATCTATGTTATCAAAGAGCGCGCCTGCCAAGCGTTCTTGAACATACTATTTATAGGTAGATAGTAGTTTAATGGAGTTATTCCTGACTCGTTCCACTTTGGTCCCAATATATTGAGACGAGTCAAGAAACTCAAATTTTATGCTGAAAACGTTATAAATTAGACCTATGCTTAAAATTGGTTCCCATCCTACGTCTTAGGCTTTACTGTAGCTTGACATTTTTAATCGAAAAGGTATTTATGTATACTTGGGTACCTTAAATTCCTGCTCGAGCAAATCCGGGGCGTGTCGTTAGTCTCACGACACCTAAGTTTACCTTACTCAGGTCACATAAAGGGCAGAGACTGACTAGTCTTGTATTTAGGTCACATTCTGCAGATTGAAAGATAACATCCAATTTGCGTGCATTAAGTCTCGGAGGATTTATTGCAAGGTCTAGCACTTTGCAGAACACATGGGTTAAGTTATGTTCCGAAAAAAAATCTATTACGGCGGGACTTGAACCCGCTCCCAAACCTCAGTACGGGAGTGCTCTATCCAATAACACGAAAATTTATTTTCAGTTTAAGATACCTAGAGTGCGCTGCTAGCACTATAATAACAAAAAACCTCATGGGTAAGGTTTTTCGAAGTAACCTGAAAGGATCTTAAAGCAATTCGTAAACGTCACGCTCGGGTCGGTGACGCTGTATCGGGTATACTCGGCTTCAGTCGGTCGGTGACGCTGAATTGAGTGGATACCTACGTAAAGTGTAACCTACTGCTGCATTGCATAGGTTACACTTTTCGTGTGCCACACTGTCTGTGTTCTGTGTTCTTTTATGTTTTATATAAATCAAGGTAGTCAAAATCTAGCTAAGGCCATTTAAGTAGAATCTACTACGGAATCCTACACATTTCCGAATACAGCCGACTGCATCATTAATAAAATATTAAAGATCAGCCACGAAACGAAAGGTCATGGGAAAGACACATCATGAGCGTGAATGACAGAATAATGAGTAATTAGGTGTCTTGTATAACTTGATATTTCGTCTCGATGATGACAAATCTAATGTGTTTGATTGAACTTCAAGGCGGATTTGGTGATTTGACTTGTTAATTTGTGATCCTTCAGACCGGATCACATTGTTATTTGTCGTTTTATACTGGGTGTCGTTTGTTAGTTCTTTAATTGATAGGTAGTTGTAATTTTTTCAAATATGGCCCACTGCCACTTCAGCTTGCTAATCCTTTGAGCTATGCCGGTAAGCTTGGCTCTCTGTCGGATGTATTCGTTGCGAATCCCTTCCTTCAGAGATTACGAGCATAGCTCTCTCCATAGCTCGCTGGGCGATTTTAAAGTGGTGGACCAGACCTACCATGAGTGTCCACATTTCAGCTCCGTAGGTCATGACGGGTAGGACGCACTGATTGAAAACATTCGTTTTCAAGGATTGCGGTATGGGTGACGAGAAGTCTCGACGTAGTTTCCCAAACGCTGCCCAACCTAGCTGGATCCTCTTGGCCTCTTTCTCTAAATTGTTTTAACAACAATACAACAATTATACAACAATTAATAACATAATGTGTTAGTCATTCATGTATGAATGAAAAAAAAACAGTGGTGAAAAATTTCATAATGTTAAATCTTGCACGAATGCGTCTAAAAGAACATGATTATGAAGCAGAGAATACTAATTCTTATATAAATAAATATTCTTTATTTTATTTTATTTTGGTATAAAAATATTACCTCGGGTTACAGAACCACCCCTTTTTGGCTTAGTACAGTACATTATGTAACCTGTAGTTTGCTGTTATAGGTACCTGTTATACCTTACTTACAAAGAGAATGTTGAAATGAAACCAACAATCTCTTCAATTAGACTATTCCGTTTAACTTTTATGGCAAATAAATAACACAACGACACAAGTACCAACTAATTTTACCATATTTACAACAAATTCATTGAGCTGTATTAGGTAATCTGGGCTGTACCTTCATAAGTAGATATAATAGAATTTACGACATATGCGAAAATAACTGCTGACAGCCTTCTAGAATGTCTAAGAAATTAAATAATACTACCCCAAAAAAATTGGCTTTGGCGGGACTTCAATTCGCGAATTTTTCTCAGTACGGGATAGCTCTAACTAACTGAGCTACGAAATCAAGTAAATGCCTTGTCGAAAATCTTTGGGACTTCCTACGGACTCTAGTTACGATACCTACCTGCACCTACAGGGGAAACGTTTTTATAATTTCGCCTGTCTCCACTCCACTGACTGTAAGAACTTAATTTCAGTGCCCAATCTCCACAACTGGGGCCGTCACCACGGGTAGAAAATGGGACGGAAAATTATCAAGACAACTCCTACAGCACGGGGTTAGGAGGGCAGAGACGATAGGAAAGACGGGAAACAATCAAGTCATCATAAATTTGGGAAACCAGATACGTATACCCCACCGAGGTCAAATGTCGCAAAGTGACGCGATCCCCAACTAAACTTATATAAGCGCAAACGCGTGTGAACTTTTCTGTCGAAATTTTGCTACCAGAACCTAAATGTCAGTAAAATCCAACTAGCTATGTTAAACATAAATGAAAACTGCAAATTATTTGTGAAGCAACATCGTTTAGAAATTTTTGAATGGATTCAACAACTATGATTTACTATGAATAGGTTCACAATATCTTAGGATACGTGGACAGTATGTTGAAACGTCTGAACTTGATAGGCAATGATGCTATTAATAATTCATTCATCTGCAATTTGGCAGACAAACAATGAAAGAACTCATGAATGACAGAGGAAACGTCGTGGAATGTGACGGAGGCGGGGATTCGCAGACAGGTGCTTAGCGCAAGTCATGAGCGATTATTTCATAAGTGCTTCTGAATTTTGTATAAGGATGCATGATAGTCAGGAACAATGGCGGACAGTACCTTTTTAGAATTGCAGATGCGAGCCAAAAGATAAGCATGATATTATCTTAAACCTTCTGAAACGCAACAACCTGTAACTTAGATAACACGGGCACAGAAAAAGATCCCACACAGAATGAGTGCGTGCGCATACGACCTTCATCCCACATTCCAACATAAGTCATCCAGGAAACGCACTATTTGCTACTCATTACTTAGGCTAATCACCAGGCCAATAACCTCATTGGCAGCCAGACAGACTAGAGTTCGTATTTGAAATTGACAAGCTTAATGAGTGTAGGCGGTTCTGGTTAGTGGACTTTGGTTTAAAAAAATAACTACGACAATGTCGCTTCCTCCCACTGTCGTTGTTTGGAATTTTCCTCGTTTTAATTTGTTGTCGAGTTCGTTGATCGCTTACACAAATTGTACCCAAACTAACTGAGTGAATACCTTCTATCGGGTTGATTTGCTGAAAGGAGGATCCAGCGTGATACCCGTCATTTACTACGGAGCTGAGATGTGGACACTCATGGGCTGGTCCACCAGTTTAAAGTCACCTGGCGAGCTATGGAGAGAGCTATCCCACCAAGTGCAGCAGTCCTTAGACTGCTGGCAGATGCTAGATGCGGCAAGCTGAAAACAGGATGCTATGGTGCCCATTAGAGGAGGCCTGGAAATAGGCCTTCCGAACTGCCATACGCTGATGATGATTACTGTTGACTCAGTTATGACTGAAAAAACTGATTCACGCAACCATGTTGTGAATAAAAACTGACGTTGTGAAAAAGTGAATTTGAAATTCAAGAAGTTCCTTATGGCAAAAAGCGGGCCTTATGATTTTTTATTATTAATATAATCTTGTGTTTTATACAGTTCTGCGTGAGAGATGATTCAATGTAATTTATGAAGAAAATAATGTAATGCCGTGTGAATTGTCCAGCAATATTCATTTATTTATTTATATTTAAAAATAGACAAACAACGTCATTGGCAACGAAAATTATTTCATTCAATCTCGCACGTTGGACGTGGATAGACACATTACATAGCTGTGACTCAACCGTCAACAAATTACTTTCGGGATTCTTCTACTCATACAGTACTGCGCATTTCAGTACCCAACCGATTGACGCTCTAGCTATATTATGGCATACGCTGACAGACGCACTCATTCGCCGTTTGGCAGAGGTCAGGGAGTCCTACGTGTCTCACTCCCCCGCAAATCGGGTAAGTCATCACCATCTTCCCATTTCAATGCCAAGTATTTCAAACAGCTGTGATTTTAGACAGGCCACGGTAGGTATGTGCATTGTGTACCTCCTTAAACGTATCACAATTGAATGCAAGCAGTGGGCGATCGTCACGTAATTGATAAGGGTAATCAAGTCGTGAATCAACGCTGAATGTACGTAACCGGTAGTTTACAGTCCTAATATGGAACCCTAATACAAAAGTGTCGACATAGGTCACAATTATTAAGTTAATTGTGTTTTGTAGGCGATCTATTGTTCGTGGTTTTATTAGGTGCATATCACATGATCTGTCTTAATTCTTATTAAGTCGACATATTGCTTATGTAACCCATTCCTTATTTATTCATCTTTCGTCATTATATGAAATTAATGTTCCCAGAAGTAGGTGTCTGACTGGATCGAGTTTGATCTGCTGTTGCTAAAGTGGTCAAAAATGTATTGTTCAAAGGCCATGTTATGCAAGTGTTATTTTTGGCTGGTATTTCCTACATCACGACTGCCTTCCTGGATATCTGATTAGCATTATGGCATTCCTATTAAACTGTCGTGGCTAAGTGATCTGGATCGTGAGAGATTGTCACGGTCTTTGAACTTTCAAAGAGATTTGTAAATCTAACGCTATGGCGATGCTACTTCCTTTCCTTTCGGCTCGATATGGTTAATAGTCTTATAATTAATCGGCAAAATATGTATATATACATAATAAAAAATTTGGTTATTTTTCTGATTTTGATTAGAGTGACCGGAAATTAACATGTGCAGTGCATGCAGTGAACCCACTACCGAAGCATCCACAGAAAGTAAAATACCAAAGTCATTGAAAAATATATTTTTATTTATATTTCGATTTCTTTTATTCATAAAAAAATTATTGTATTTTTTCTATATAGGTATTCGTGTTCTTTTAAGCTTATACATTCGTTTATTTTATTTTTTAAATTAAGGGTGATTTTTTGTTATAATATCATTAATTACCTACTGATTTTGATGAATAAACAAAAACATTTGTGAAATATTCTATAATGTTCAATAATGCAACAAAAACTCTGAATAAACGTAAAAAAACTTCATAAAAAAATAACATAATCGAAATTAACAAAAATTCATACTCGCCGCGCTAATACACATTGTATGTTAAGTTTCGTGGTGTGGTACCCTGTATTACGAACCATGCAAAAACACATTTAATTTTTATTTATATTTAAATGACCCTAGCGTGGACCATTATAGGCTGTTGACTGAGTGAGCGAGTCACCCTAGCGTGTTAAATAAAAAAGTGCTCTAATATTATTATTTTTTACAGTGCAAAACTAAACTAGAGCGATACATTGGGTGTGCGTTTGAGCACTATTGAATGGCTATTATCTGTTGTTACGGTAGCACAGTGACCGGCATAGTCGACACACTTGATGACATAACGGAGAGCCCACGCGGTCCGTTACGTTTGTGGTGGCCACGCGCTCCTGCTGAAGTCAGACTTTTTCAATCAAAATTAAAAGTGCTTTATTTTCTTTAAAACTTAGATTAAATAACTAAAACAAGGAATTAAAGTGTCAATTTTTTATCCACTTCTAACTTTTTAAGGTTAAGTAAAGAAGCGAACAAGAAGCCTTTACCTTGTTAGAATGATAGTTCTTGAGTTGGAGTAAAACTCGTCCAAAGGTTTTTTATCCTCTAGATATCCTGATATTTTATAGTAAGCCTTTTTACGAAGGATATGTTCATGATAATTTTTGCAACTCACTTGGAGTTTTGTTGTAGAAGCGTATACATTGCCCTTTAAAAGACACATTAATCTTGTGTAGCCTAGTTGTAATCACAGCGAGTTTATTCTTATTTGTAGTGTTTATATTATGAATATCGCTATTTTTGAGGAAACGATTGATATTCTTATGAGTGTACAAAAAGTTTTTATAAATATATTGGCATGGTACTGTCATTATGTTTATTTCTTTAAATTTATCACGTAGGGATTCTCTGGGACCCATATAACAGATTGCTCTAACAGCCCTCTTCTGCAGTACAAATACGGTGGTAATATCTACTGCGTATACCATAAGACATAATACTATCCAAGTAGCTGAAATAAACTAGGCTAGAAGTATCAACGTCTGTAAGATGACGAATTTTTTTACTGCATACGATGGAGAACTAGCTTTCTTCAATATCTTAGCTATGTGTGGGCCCCATTGAAGTTTACTATCTAACGAAGGTTATTTCCAAGAGTACGGTACTTAAGTGTTAATCTTGGTCAAAAGTCAATATGTTGTAGGACATAACAGAGAGCCCCCTCAGTCTGTCAGATTCGTGGTGGCAACGCGTTTTTGATATAGTGAGACAGTACCTACCTATCACTACACAAAAAATGTAGAGACAGAATAATGTGTCTTTATAACCAGTGAGATTGTTATTTGGTATAAGAACCACGTATATATGCAGCTATTTCAATAAGTGGTTGATTTTCAGTGCAGGCTAATTCACGCGATTGTTTTTGTTGGTTAAATCTATTCATTTTTTTATTAGACTACTTTCGCCGACTGCTGGCTTTTTTAAATGATATAATTTGAAAGTTTTGAAAATACTAAAAACCAACTAAATACCCTTGGTTTTAATCAGTTTTTTAGCGTAATAAATACTAATCAATATACAATACTAGCGGAATAAATGCAAAAAAAAAACTAAATTGGTCCATATTATAACGGAGAAATTGACGGACCACATAAAAAAATATATAAACAAACATACAACCTCCTTCTTTTTCCGAAATTTGTTTAGAATTTCTTAGAGTCCTAAGAAGTAATATTCTTAGGACTCTAAGAAATTTTTCTTCTAATAGACTTATTAGAAGAAAAAATGTCGCGTTGAAATGGAAAAACCAAAATATACTTCATCTTCTCTACCTTTGTAAAAGCAAACGCTTGGTCAGTGTAGTAATACTTATACCTACATGCATGTTCTTGCGAGTCAGTCCCCTGTTGTTACATTGGAGGCTATTGTCAGCTTTGTTGAGAAACACGCTAGTCCGTTTTTATTTGCGGTCGAACACATTCAAAAATTCTTTATTTTATCAGATTTATCATCTATTTTATTATAAATATTGAATAGGTCAAATTATATGACACCGCTATTCTATTTGGTAACTGGTACTGATAGGCTAAACAATCTGGATAACGACACGCTATCCAAGATTCTTCCAAATGGTCATGTGTTTTTTTAGCCTTCAATTTAGATTTTATGTCATCCTCCTACCGTGAAAATGGTCCAGCCCATCTCTGGCTTATTTTCGTTCTCTAGAATACCATTCGGTGACATTTTTGGCCCATTTATCTTATGTAGTTCTTAGGACATAACAAACCCTACTTCTCTCTTTGTTAGATCAAACACGTTCCTTGAATGATTTCTTTTACACTGGTTTAAATTTTTGTATAACCGTATGAAATAGGCTAAAAGCTCATATTTATAGAAATTGCTTTTGAAAAATCGAACAGACAAACATAACGATTATTCAGTTAGGGTTTTGAATTTTCATCTCATCTCAATTGTTAATTTATTATTACATAATACGTTTATAAATTTTTCGTAGTTTATTGAGTTGTCAATCCTAACTAAAATGAAGAAGACAATTCTAAAATTAATACAGTAAACTTTACTTGAAAGACTTCTTTAAAACAAAGGTAATCGACACAAATGCTTCCTATAAAATAGCACACTTCTTATGTCGTTACATCAGAAGTGTGCTATTTTATAGAAGGTAACATAATGAAGTTAAGTATTTTTTAATCATGCCAAAGTAATGGTAAGTTGTTAAAACCCTTAATTAAAGTCTCACAAATAAAACCGATAAAATTATATAAGTTACAATGATCTCTATTGTAAGAACGTGGCGTTAATTACATGTTGTAATTATAATGAAACTAAGACAAGCGTTTTTAATGTGTCGCTTGTCAAAGTAAGCGGGCAAAACAATCCATTGTTTAATAACCTATTACTTGGTTACGCATACACTTGTGCACTAAAATGAGTCGTTCTCACATGGCTAGTTTCCGTTAAAACTGTTCGAAATCGTCGAAATTCGGCTGGGGGCACATCATCATCATCACATAAAAGAATAGTTATTAATGGTTATAATTGTTTTTAAGGTCATCAAATGTCTATGTTTAACCTACATTTTATATGCACCCTTTTTTCGATTTGTTTGTACTAAGTGATTATAACAAAACATGTGTATTTCTCGCATCATCAACATCATCATCAGCATATAGTAGTCCACTGTTGGACATAGGCCTAATGGTTTTTTTTTGCATAATTAGATATAACTACATGTCAACTAGCATCTAAAATTTTACTATGGATACCACTTGAACCACTTTAAGTAACAAAGAAAACTGGACATTATTAACCTTGACTTTACATACTTTGTACTCCCAATGTAAAACAAAGTAGTAAGTTTTGGTCTGCATTCGAGTATTAAGTTTAGGGCCTTTGATTTATAGTTACGCTTATTAATCTCAATATACGTTTCAAAGTATCTATGTTTGCTCCAGTTTCCAGTACCTAAGGCTGTTCTTACATCAAGGAAACCACGCCTAGGACAATCTGACAATTGCGTCAGCTTTTGCGGTATCAACTAACCATTGCCTACTTGTAGCTTGGGGGAATGTAATAAAGTTTACTCGAATAGTCTGGCCACTATATCGTTAAAGTAGCCAATTCATAGCCTTATACTATAAGACATTATGTCGATACGTGCGGACACAAGAAATAATTACCTACTTAATATTTTCAATTTCATTTTAAGAATTAGCTTTTCATCAAGTTATTGTTAGGTAGAAAAATATTAGAAATATTTACCATATATTTGCTTACAGAAGTATAATAATAATAATAATTTATTCATGAATAACTTAGGACTAAACAGATTACAAAGCGTACTTTATCTTATTAAGGGATAAGATAGTGCATGTGCCTGAACTAGGTTAATACCTGTTTTTCAGGCAAAGTAAGTGCTGACAATTTACATAAAGATAAAATTCAATAAACCCTATTTATTATAAAAACAATAAACTTACTTTGTATGTATTTGAACAATAATAATTGGAGGCTTCAAGTAACAGGCAAAGTATTTATTTACAAATTGTAGAAAATACTAATAAAACAGTTTAGCTATATGTAGACTGTTACAAACTTGTTATAAACATTATATTTGGGTCCAAATAAATACTAATCGAAAGGCCCCGGGACAAATATATAATATAGGATAAGTAATGCTGGATGCTTCAATATATTTCTTAGAATCTTTAATGACAAAGAAAATGACAATCAAATAATGTATTTAAATCAAAACTAGTAATAACAATTGAATCAATAGCTAGCTGCAGACTGTTGCAAACAATCTGCAGGTAGCTCAACTGATCCATATCAATACCAGTTGGAAGCGTGCCCAAGACGCCTGACCGCATTTTCTCGCTGTATGGCAATGCTGATGCGCTGCGCCAGATACTCACCAGCTCTCCATTACTTAAATATTTTTTTTTAATTATGAGTAGAAATACCCAGAACACCAGCGGCAAATATTTGCAGACCGTACAAATCGGACCCGCAACCTCATGCGTCGCAGGCGGATATTCGCAGCCGCGCCACATCAATCGTCAAGTACTTACATAGGTAGTTAATTTTATTTAAATCGAAATAAATTAAAATCGCTTTGTTATGAAATTACCTGAGCAATGTTTTCCGGAAAAAACTCGTGTTGGTGTCTTCCGCTTAACACTTTCATAATCGGTAGCCAGTAGTACTATGTAATGATGACCGCTCCATTGGTGGGTATCATGGGCGAGACGTAATCGCCAATAAACAAACCTATCGGTTGTTACAATTTAAATGGACCTTACATAACAATGTTAGTCTTCTTTTAAGATACATTAATAAGCCGCAAATAATATCGATGAAGGGAGTACTTACGATATATGGGACAAAACTTTCTACAAACTGACAGAGCATTGATTCATCTCGCTAATCACTTATATACTACTTCTACTTAATAATTAATTACTATTAGAAAGGTTTTTTAAGAGATACAGCTAGCTGTCAAGATATTTATCATAGGTTTTTATCTAAAGAAATGGTAACTGTAAACAATTTGAAGGTAGACTTTTACGGTATCTTGGTTGATCTATAACCCAACTAGCTAGTTGGGTTACATGTGAGTGGAAGCTTCCACTCAAGTGTTTTTCCGGGATAAAACCCCTTCTTTTACTTTTCGTATATATTACAGCAAAATTTAATAATACTTTTAACATTTGCATCGAGAATGATGTCGTAATACAATCTGAACCCACAGAGAAGACATGATTCGTGAGAATAAACGACTTATTCCCCGTTCGTCTAACCAGCTTCGACCCAAACTAGTCCGAAACAGGAAAATCCAATACAATGCTGATTTAATTCCTGATTCGTCGAAGATTTATTCCAGAAAAGAAGCTAAAAGTACTGTCATCCACACACTTCTCGTGAACTTATTGTGTTTAAGATAGAGAAAGATATCGAAAAACAATCTGGACCCACAAAGACATGATGCGTGAAAATAAACGACTTATTCCCCGTTCTCAATGTCTACGGCCTAAACTAGTCCAAAACTGGAAAATCCAATACAATTCTGATTTCATTCCTGATTCGTCGAAGATTTCTAACAGAAATGAAGCTAAAGTACTGTCATCCACACACTACTCGTGCAGTTATTGTGTTTATGCAAAGTTATTAAGATATAATCGGACTAGGAATTGATAATAGCTGAGATTTATCGTGTGAGGGTCACTCAACGCCCTCCAATAAGTTGCTTCACAAATCATGCTGGTAGGTAAACGCCGTGGGAAGTAACAGTAACATAAGGTATTGTTTTAGATTCCTGTATTGGTACTATACTACTAATGGGTTACGATTACGTGGAACTGCATAGGATAAGATACCATTGCTTTAACAGACATGAGATACAAATCTTTTTTCTACACTAAAGTAATTGCGGATCTTGCAATGATTGAGTCCCACTAGGACAAATGTTTGTACGCTCTGCATATGTGTTCCGTGGGTTCTAGGTATTTTCTATGTTCAGTAAAAAATATCTATGTATGTAATGTATTGTTTTATGTAGGTAAGGCATTGTCCATTACGTCTCTTGGCAAAAGTGCTAAAAATGTACACCTTTTTATGTGTTTCTTGACTAGTTCCGATTTAGTTTTTTTTTTAAACCTAAAATCGAATATATTTGTTAATTTAGACGATTCATTTTGTACGATGTGTGTTTCAAGTGTGTTTAAGCATTGTAATGTATTAAGTATGTTATATATCGAGTACCCATAACAAGCTTTGTTTTGTTTGGGCTAGATGACGCTGTGTGGAATTTCCAACATTATTTATTTATTTTTATATTCTATTCTAACAGATAACTGATAATACATTATTTATTTAACAACTAAAAATAATTATAATAAATATTCACACTTACATCTATTTTCTAAAAATCTAAGCCGTCACCAGAAGGCATAGTGCCCAGAATGCTGGCAGCATTGCCACGTTGAATGGGAATGCTAATTCGTTGAATTAATTAATTAATTCTAATTAATTAATGTTTATATTTATTTTAATTATATTTGTCGTTATTGTTCCAGATGAGGCGACAGGCTCGGAAATTAGTCGGTGGCGCGCTCGTCTGGCGCTCCGCCTCTGCTCTACAAGGTATGGATTAATATTATTTACATAAATAACCTATTTTATTATAACCTATAATTTTAATTAACTAACTTAAAAAAAATTATTGTCTAACTTTCACAAAGATAGATAATCCTGATGAAGCATTTTTTTTGAATATAGGAAGTGATTTTGCTTGTGTTCTGGGAAAAAGTAATTTATAAATACGTAGGTTTTTCAGTTAGATTATGGATCAGTTACACCAAATGATACAAAAATTACACCAAATGTTACCAAATGATTTGTATTTCAAGCATATTTCCACCTAATCATGTTGTTTTTTTTGTATTCGAATAGTATTTATCTAGGTCCCTGGTTTTTTTTTCTTAATAATACTCCTATAATGAAATGTACCTAAGCAAAAATATTCAAAATGCGATTTAGCATATTTGTACGTCGAAAATGACATGTTTTCGTCCTATTTGTTTTGTAATAAAAATTACAATATCAATAACATAGCTTTTTTTGTCTAGTTACAGAATAGAAACACAATGTTGAAAATATAAATAGTTTTCAGTCATCATTTTTGGTATTACGGAACATCAAAATTTACGAATTGAAGTTGCGAGCAACTGCCGGTTCAGAGGTAGCAAGTAAAAGTGATAAGTGCAAGAAAACAGTGATTATTAAAATTCATCCCTTTACAAGGTGATTTTACGAATCACTTCACACACGTTGATTTTATTGATCACTTAACACTTGCACTTGTCACTTACACTTGCCACTTGTACAAAGTGTAAACGAGGCGATAGAAAGGTTTAGTGTGAGCAGGGACTTGAAAGATGAGGATTTAAGAGGAAAAGAGAGAGAGAATGAGAGTTGGAAGGAATCCGAAGCACTCCTTGAGATAGGTGTTACATAATGTGTAAACATTTCTTCAGGTTTCATAAACTTCTCTACAACCAATTTTTTTTTCTTTGTTTCAGTTTGGCTGTGGTTGCTGATATTCATATTTCAAAATGAATTTCGGATATCGAGATCCATACAACCAGGTGTAAGTTTTGGATTGATAAAGCCCTACATTATAATGTCGTTTTCTAGGTTTTCTTACATAAATTACCATAAAATAAACGGCTGAAAATATCAAATAAAATTTGGCAACATGAAAGATTTAGTAGGTAAGTATCCCAGATTTTATTAGTCTAGAAAAATACGCATGCAAACCCGCGTGCTGAAACTAATTAAACTACAAAACATAATATATAATAGTCAGATTTCGGTAACACAAGCTTACCTATTTACTTGGGGATTTGGTGATTCCCCTTTTTAGGGTTCCGTACCCAAAAGGTAAAACGTAAAAAGTAATAGAGTCCCTCTATTACTAAGACTCCGCTATCCATCCGTCTGTCTGTTCGTCTGTCACAAGGCTGTATTTCATGAACCATGATAGTTAGACAGTTGAAATTTTAACAGATGTAGTGTTTCTGTTGCCGCTATTACATTAGATCCTAGAAAAACAGACTAAAATTAATATTTAAGTGAACTCCCATACAAAAAACGTAATTTTGCTCGTTTTTGCTCGAAATTGATATCGGCAACACGACGCTTGAAATATTCACAGGATATTAAGTGTTATTTACGTACGTTATATTAAAATTTTAACAATAAAACTGGATATAAAAATTCATGTAGCCAAACACAAATCTTCAAGTTTTATCAAATAAATGAGAATAAATAATGGAGAACGATCCCCAACAACATTTAATTACAATACAAATTACACAGATATTTTTTGCTACATACAAAAAAAACACACAGAAAACGTAGTGAAAAAATTCTATGTCTAAACTCAAAAATCTATTAATCCCATTTCAGTACTTGGACTTCGACAATCTGCCCGATACTAATTTCACGTGCGCCGGCAAGGTCATCGGCGGCTACTACGCGGACCTCGAGACCTCGTGCCAAATGTTCCACGTGTGCACTGTGGGCCAGCAGGACGAACCCATGGACATCAAGTTCCTTTGCCTCAATGGCACTGTCTTTGATCAGGTAAAATTAAATATCACTCATAATCACTCGTTATTAATCGCCATTTGAGACCGGAACTGCAATTATGGGTATGGGTCTTTGGTTATATGTAGAGGGTTATTGGTAAATTAGTAACACTACGTAAACTGCACGTTCTGACCATCATCACAAACACAAATACGCTAGTTTTTAAATTCTTAAACTTGGTATTGGGAATAATAATACCCCCCTATTTAATAATCGTTCGTAAGATTGGTTTTATTTGAAATTCAACTTAAGAACGGCTCTGCCCTTACTTAACAGTGGGTATGGAAGTGGAAGATCGGTATTTAGTAACTCGTTGGGCTCCAGACAAAGGTGTTTTTTTCATTTTGTATTAGAGGTAGTAATAATTTTTTTTTAAGATTTGAGATCTCCCGCCTTCACAAATGTGTTAATGATGACGGGCAGAACCTGCAGTTCACGTAGTGTTACTAATTTACCAATAACCCTATTTAAATGGATCTCCGGTTATTTTTTCGACCTTCATCTATCTTGTACACAAAACAACTACTTCATTACTCTCTTACCTATTTTCATTACTTTTTGTGATTCAGAGACATGGTTCTGTTATTTCGAGCATATTTGTTAGATTAAAAAAGTTTCCAATTCTATGTTACAAGTTTTTTTGTTGGTTGCTTTTCATTTGTGTGCTTATTTTTTTTATTATTTTCAGGAGACAAGAGTGTGTGAGAGGGTAGACGAAGTAGATTGTACAAAGTCTGAGAAATTCTACAGTTTAAATTTAGAATTATATGGCAGCACTCTTGCTCCACCTGCAACCGATCAACAAAAACCTCAATCGACTGAACAGTCGTTACACCAAACTAAGCCAAACACCGAGTCACACTCAGACCCGACCTCAGCTGAGTCACCGACGACAGCTTATAACAAACCACAATCGCCTCAGACAGAAGTTCCAGACTCTACTGAAGATCCTGTGCAGCAGGAAATCAAAAAGGAAGATCCTAAGAAAACTCATTCGCCAACAACACCTCCAAGACAAGGTCCCGAAGAAGAGTTAACTGAAGGTGATAATCATTTTAGGCAGTACACTCGTATACGGTACATGCTTTAACATGCATAATAATTAAAATTATCTGTTTCAGAGTATGAAGAAGAAATTGATGGAGACTACGATGACTACTTTCAAACACCGACAACAACGCGCGCACCAGTTATTACCACTACAGTTTCCACAACCATAACAACGCGGGTGACTTCCACTTCAACAAACACACCATCAACTTCATCGCGTTTACCGTCGCCACTCCCACATTTGATTTCGTCACCGTCACCGATATTGTCATCATTATCGCCGCCAGCACCATCAATACTCCCGTCAGCGCCTCCAACACAGATACATCCTACATTAGATCCTGCTCTTCTCTCACCACAAGAATTCATTTATCGGCATAGAGGGCCAGGGTCTGAAGCTATTTCTTTCCAAAGCTTCCGCCCGGCAGATGGAGTGTATATCACACATGCTCCACCGCAGCAGTATGATCACTTCCAATACGAGTCATCACGGACTGCACCGAGACCAGCTCAGCAGCGTCCTACGCCATTCGTGCAAAGACAACCAGCTCCATTCCGCCCTACCACACTAGACCCTCGTGATCAACTTTTGCGGCCTGGCCCAACATCTCTTCCTTCGGAAAGACATGAAACATCGGTGAAACACAGACAACAGAATTATCCAGCATCGGTTCTTCCGGCACAAAGGCCATTACCGTTCAACCCATTTTATTACGATCGAAAACGAAGTGACGACTCATCGCCTGAAAATGAATCTTCTTTATCAGCTCGATCTGTCGCTCCACCTACTGTCACAGAACGACCTCCACAGAAATTAAAAAGCCCACCCCGGGTTATTGTCACTGCCAGTGCGTCGGTCAGCGACAGCAATGGAAAGAGACTGAACTATACGGTTGGCAACGTAGTGAGCGCCGTAAAGCCTATCGTACCGATAAACTACGACGATTACAAGGAATCGGACCTCATATTTGATCCATTCTTCCTCGACGTTCCAAAGTTACAGAAACGGCGAAGAACAAGATCCAATAGAAATAAAAATATCGTTATTATACCAGCTACCGCTCCAGTATCAGCACAACTCCTATCCGAAGACAAACTTACCAAAGTGGTAACCTCACAACCTGTCTCGACTAAACTAGCTACCACAGCTAAAATTTCTTTCCCCATGTCTACAGTGACTACTACAACAGCTGCTTGGAATCCGGATGACTACGTCGATGATAATTACGAGCCCCATTCGTATAATCCTCCGATACCACCAATAGCAGTATTAGTTCCTCACGATCTTCTTAAATATAAGAAAGAAAGACAGTCGGTGAAGGAGTTGGTTGGGAGAAAGAGAGATAGCAATTCGAAGGTTGGTCGTGGGTATTCGAAGCCGACGTGGGCGCCCGCGCTGGCATCCTCTAGTCAAAGTATAGCGGGAGCCGCGGCGCTGCTTCCGCCGCCGGTCCAGGGACCCTGTGTCCCCGCGGGCTCACCTGACTGTCGAACTCGTGCCTAATTAATATCTCTTACAGATAAACTTAGATATATAGTTAGGTCATTTTAGATAGGTAGAGAATTTCAACAATTTTATTGATTATTTATCTCATTTTTCACATCCTATGTACAAGAATAGTTGGATAAAAGTAATTGTATTTTTTTCTTGCGGATCCATGCAAATATTCACTTGCTTTTAGTAGTTAGCTAATTTTTTTTGTTATCTTCTCTTTTTATATTTACCTTACTATAAACTTTTGCTCAAACTAAGTATTCCCTGTACATTAAGCTGAGAAATTTAGGCTAATAATATAGCTGAGAACTTGAGGCAAAAATGTAAGTTGGATATTTTTGCCTATTTTATTAGTCTTAGTCTTCTATTTCAAAAACTGTAAATACCTAAGTTGAAACTTCCTAAACATTGTTTTGTATTTAAGACATAGGGTCTTGTTAATAATTATTTTGGAATCCACTTTTGTAATGAGTATTTTAATACCTAGTGATATATGTATATCTAAAGGATAATTATTTCCTGTAAATAATCTTGAATTAAAGATCATTATTTCTACGAGTAGGTATGTTTTATTATCTGTATCCTGTTCCTTCTCTTTCCTGAAATACCCATCAGTACCTACATAAACACCCGGACCCACTGTATTAGCCCCCCGAAAACCCAGCAGACAAGTATCTTCTAGAATGAACGGTATCCACAAATATTTAGTGCGTTAGGTAGATGCTATAAATGTCATGTTAAAAAAGTGCATGTTGCCGTTTTGGAATAAAAATAAAACATTCTAAACGAAAAGTGACTTAGACATGGCTATGGGCAGATAGTTGAATACACAATCTCAAATTTGTTAGGTAATGTTGCTTGTGTCTTCAACTGACAACTTTTAGTTTCCAGTTACCGACACGAACACTTTTTGATCGTCTATGAGTATGTATTATGTGGGAGCAACTGGACACACGTATGCGCGGGGAGTGGATGATTTCATACTGGTTCTATAGAATCAAATATTCATCGTTAGCTATAATATTTTACTATAAAACTATCGTAGTTTGATGAATTCATTACGGATGTAAGCGGGTTAACCACGAACCTTATTTGTGTTGGAAGAACACCAACGTTTCATCCCTTAACGAGGGACTTCTTCAGGGTGAGTGCTGTTCTAGACGCGTTGCGCATCACTCCGAGCACTGCACGCCTCCGCTTGCATTGCACTAGCCGCCGGGAGCGGTAGTGGTGGGCGGTTCGCTGCTTGTTGAAAACGAGGGGCATGAGATACACCACCACCACCACCACCCCCAGCGCTTGAGGCCCGTGCAAAACGAGCGAAGGCGCGCAGTGCTCGGAAGCCTCTGATGACCCCAGAAAGATTTTGTGCTTCTGGACGGAGTTAGGTTTAATGGACCAAATTGAGTCCAAATGCGGATAAAGGAGTACTTCCACCATACTATGGTATACCTAGTGGCACACTTGGTGGTATGCCACCAAGTGTGCAATCTTAGAATAGCACATAAAAATCCTAGAAGTCTTAATGATACTTTACACAAAAGAGATAAATCGAAATTTCAATTTCTAGTAAAAGTCATTTTTCCTGATAGACCTAAGTCGCCAAAAGGAAAAAAACACAGTTCTCTTGTGAACCAGAACTCCTGTGGTGAAAAAAATTGTATAGTCACCTAAGCGACTTTAATAAAAAAACTTCCTAGTTATTTACTTATTTATATTTATTTATTAGAAAGAAACGCCAACAGCGTATACATAAAGCATTCTTAAAGATAGGTATACTTATTATGACAGGTCTAGTGTTTACTTCAATTTATTATTTTATTTATTTAAAAAGAATGTAAATAGGACTTGAATTTATAACACTCTTTAAACCCGTAGGGGTTTGACCCGAATGTTACATTCCTCGGGTTTAGAAATTAAAAAGAACCTATCTTCGTTAGCAGGTAATGACATTTTGAAGAACACCGTGTATTTGAAACTTTACATAAACTTAAATAACTTTACTTAACTTTGAACACATATTTCTGGGTATTTTTTTCAATTTACAAGTAAGATACGATTCGCAAACTTCACCTATAAAAAAATTCAATAAGGTTTCATTTATTTTTATATAAAGAATAAAGTCTCAAAGTAGGTAGAGATTGGGTTATCGTGTGACCTGCGAAAGGCTGTAGGCAGATGCTGAATGCGGCAAGTTAAAGCCAGGGCGCTCATTAGAAAAACCTATGTCCAGCAGTGGACTAATACTGACGACATCTGTGGCGCGGTGAGCGAAGGCCTGCCTGCGATGCAGGAGCTTGCGGGTTCGATTCCCGCCTCGGGACAAATGTGTGTACGATCTGCAGTTCAGGGTGTTCTGGTCGTTTTCTATGTATAATAAAAATATTCTATCTATGTATACTCTTATATTATGTATATCAGTTATCTAGTAGTACCCATAACACAAGCTCTGCTTAGCTTGGGGCCAGATAATGCTGTGTGAATTTTGTAGCGTTATTTATTTATTTATAATATAGGCTGATGGCTTAGACAATTTAACCGTTACTTTGTCAAAGGCTGATGGTGATGATGATTTCATAAGGATTTACTTACAATACCTACCAGTACCTTGATATTGTAACTTTTTAGGTTGTTTTCATGTGTGAATTTGAAATATGTATGACAACACGTCAAAACGACATCAAATCTATGATGAAATGGATATTTTTCGTAAAAAAAGATAAATGTGTGTTGTTATTACTTTAGAGTTCTAGATTTTATAGGTTTTAAAATATTTTGTACTACAGGTACTGTTAAATAATAATAATCATGTCGTCTACATCAACCAACTCTAAGCAATCAGGTGGTATAATGAGTATAGGAGAAATGATAGACTCCACCTTCGGAGACAGAGAGGTGAGAGGTCTTTGAAGGTTTTCCTTATTATTTCCTCACACTAAATAAGAAGTCAAGATTATTTCATTCAAAACCTATTTCACAATGTTGCTAAGACACTTATATTATTTTACTTATATTTTAGACGAATACCGTTAACCACAAACTCATGCAAACGGTTCTCTTTCTTCTTGCAAGACAATTGCGTATTCTAGACAGAAAAGTGGCAATAGAGTTACCAGGCGTATACAGATTAGCCTCAAATTCATCATCTCTCTCCATTACCGAAGTCAAAATCCATAGTATGGCAAAAAAGAAGAAGAAGCAATCAAAAACTGATGATGAAGCAGATAAAAGTAAGGGTGGAATATCTGTTGCTGGAGGCTTTGGCACTGGTACCATTACTGTTGCCTTTGGTACTACTAGTGGCTTAAAAGGTGGAGATCCTTCAGATGATGCGCCTAAAGCTTCCAAGAAAACCGCATCTTCCAAGAAACCCACTAATGAGAAGCGGAGTGGAGTACCTACAAAACCCAACTCAGTAGCATCTTCGAAAAAAACAGCTAGAGGAGTAAGTATTTTAAGAACTTTCTAATCTGAATGTTTCCTTCTACCCCTAAGCTTTCTTTTTTGTAGTGGTAGATGTCATTAAATAGTTCGATAAATTGGCATAATTTTGTCGTTCAGTTGAGTGCCTACGCCAAGATCCTGGATGAGGTGGAGCAGCAACGAGAGGAAGAACTACGAGTTATTCGCCAGGTCTTTTGTCTTTGGATAAACCGCATTTTTATTTATTGTTCTTTTTTAGCATTCGGAACTGCGCGATTTTTGTAGTTTTTTTACGTCTGTTCTTATCTGGTAAGTTTATCATAACAAAATTGACAATATATAGGTATTGTTGACAGAAGAAGCATAAGAAAACCGCAATTTAGCCACTTACGGGCGGCCAACCCGTCTTGCTTTTCATACAAACGCTCGTACGTGATTATGTCGTTGTAACAGATCTTTCTTTGAAACTTTTAACTAATAGGTATCTTGTGCACTATTATCTAGGTTTCTATTGTAACAAAAAACCAAAATTTGAAGAAACAAATTCAGTATAAGACTCCATAAATTTGCTTTTTTGCAAAAAAATTACCTGAACTTTGGGCGTTTCTAATGTACTCTTAAATTGTAAAAATAAAGAAAATATTTCGATAGAAACCTTGCAAATGTATTGGAGATTCTAAACGACAAACTTCTATTTAACAAACTTGTAAGGCTTACTGAAAATCACGTATTTCCTGGAACATGTTTTATGAAATTTCCGCACACTATTTTTCGTTCAATGTTATCGCGTTCTCAAGAAAACCGAAAGTAACCGAATGCCAACCGAGCGCTCAGGCGTTTTCTCTCTCTTTTCGCTTTGCCTCTTTTTCTAACATTGCGCTGGATGAAACAACAAGCTTTTCAATCACGCTCGCGTTGACGATAGTAGGACCGGGAAGGGTCCTCTTAATGTCGTTTATCTCAGTAGGTGTTTATAGTAACATTTTTTTTTTTTCCAGAGAGTAGACTCTCGTGAAGATCAGGAAAAGACTCCAAGTCCTATGGCTTCATTGGATTCTGTTGGTTAGTTTAAATCTCGATTTTCTGCCGTCATTTCTCTGAGTAACATGATTTATCTATTAAATTATTTCTAATATATTCATTTATCTACTTTTCAGAAGCAACTTATGAAAAGCTTCTTATTGGTACGTCTATTAATATCTTCTATATCTAACAATTTTGTAGATATATATCTATATCTACAAAATTGTTTTATGTCTTGATTTAATAACTAGGCCTTAAATTTATTGAAACTCATTTTCTTTTATTTTCTTCCATTACAGTTGAAAGAGTGCCGTCAAGTCAAGCAAATGGTATGTATCGTTTAAATAATCATTTAAATACCTAGCTACCTTTAATTTTAATTCTGGGGAAAAAACCTACTATTTAATGAAATATTATATCTTTTTTCTTCAGTTCGAGGTAAAGGAACGCCTCAACTATCAGTAGTTACGCAAGAACAATTTAATGAATTACGCAAAAAGGTTGAAAAGCTACAAGAGAAATTTGGACCTGTTGGCTTAGCATCTTTCCCTGAAAATGTGAAGCTTATGCAAGATCTGCGTAAAGGGGCATCGCTTACTGATGCGATGGCAGCACTGCAGTTGTCAGCTCGGCTAGAGGCCACTGAGAAAACTATGGAAAAGATGATTGCTTTAGTCACTGCGCTTGCTAGCAAAACACCGGGTGTTGAAGAGGTACGTGCAATTTTCAAATGTTTTAATTAGGATTCATTTGTTTTTCAACAAACGACTTAAAACAAAGAATTTTGTTATGTATTTGATTGATGTTAATTTACCGTGTCTCTATATCTTCGCTAATACGGTATAATGCAAACTTCAAAAAAACGTATTTTTAATATTTGCATTTGCAATTGACTAGATTGATTACAATTGATATGACTTTATATTTCAATAATAGTATATGCATTATCTATTTCTGTATGTTTGATGTATTTTTTGTAAAATTAAGTTCCTTAGAAGTAGCTATATTTTAAGATTCAATCGCAAAATTTTTAAACATGATGTCACCGTTCACCATATTGTCATGGAACTTTAACGTACATCTATTTTGAAAGAAAGAAAGAAATAATTTTTAAACAACACAAAAATAACTAACATGACAGTTTTTATCATTTATAAGTTTCTAATATTATTTTGATTGAAGGAACTACACTGAATAGACGAACTGAACGGTTGTGTCGTCACAGAAAAATTTAAACGCTACCCACGTTTAAATCACTCGAAACTGTCTTTTTTACATTTTTGTGTTCCATATTAAATAAAAACTTGTGGGTATTTTATTATTTTTCTATAGTAAAATAACACAAAATAGATTTTATAAAAACTATGCATATACCATATTGTAGTTCGGTTCAATTATTATTTCGCTTTTGCATAAAGAATTATTCCGAAGTGTTCCCATAATTCTAGCCGTGTGGTGCGGCTTAAAATTTGCATCACACCAACTCATCCCGTGGGTGTCGTAAGAGGTGACTAAGGGAGATACACCGGGGGGCGGGCAGCAGCGACCGAACTGCGATTCCCGACCCGCATGCTCAGCTTGGGGATTATGGGCATAACCTCCCCATGTTATAAAAAACCAGGGGGAGGCCTGCGTCCAGCAGTGAACCATAGGCTGATGAGGTGACGTGAGGTTCCCATAAAAGTTTTATTTAGGGCCTAGAAAAAAAAATATTTCTACGTTATTTATCAAAAATCACACATTTCCGTAAAACCAAAAACACTATTTATTTATTTTTAATTTTATTCGGTTGTAACCGTCCGAGACGACTGATTTTAGAGTATGGAAGAGCTCTACGGTGCTGATGCGAAAGCAGCAATTAAAACAGACGGAGCAGTTAAAAAAGACGCGAAAACTAAAAAAAGCAAAACAGCTGATGGATCTCAAGAATCAATAATAGCAGTATCGGTGACTACTGCGGCAACATCGGCTAAAGATGGTTCTGAGAGCTCTGAGCCGGATAACGATAACCTAGCAGATGGAACCCAAATCGCGAAAGATTTCATCACATATGAAGAACTTGAGTAAGACATACCAATACAAAATTGTTTTAATGTAACCAACCTAATTTGCCCATTTCACGTCTATGAGCCGGGGATCGCGGAGAGGTTTATAGCGTATCCTGACTGCCGGCGGGCGCTGTCGCCGTCGGCGCTGTCGTCGCCGACCGAAACGTGCTGCGTCTACCCCGGTCTATTGGAACGTACGCTGTAGGTGTAGGACCCACAGCGTACCTACCTATGTACGACGGGAAACGCAAACAGGTATTTTGAAATAAAAATAATTACATAAATTGATTGTAAAATTATTAAATATCTGTGTTTGACGACCTCTGTGGCGCGGTGGGCGAAGGTCTGCCTGCGACGCAGGAGGTTGCGGGTTCGATTCCCTCCTCGGGACAAATGTGTGTACGATCTGCAGACATTTGTTCAAGGTGTTCTGATCGTTTTATATGTATACTAAAAAAATATCTATCTATGTACTGTATAATATTGCATATATCAGTTATCTATTATCCATAACAAAAGCTCTGCTTAGCTTGGGGCTAGATAATGCTGTGTGAATTGTCCAGCATTATTATTATTATTATTATGAAACTTAATTTATTTTAAATCTAGTTAAAAAATACATTTTTACTATAGAAAATATAATATTATAAAACTATTCTACAGTAAAAAATATATATCAAAACGGTAGATCACCGGCTGCGAAGCTAGGCTCAAGCAACCGGTGACTGGGGCTGCAAAGAGAGGAACTTCCTGACGATACGCGCCGAGTCCAGGAGTACCGCCTTTTGGATCTGGCATTTGATCCAACTTCCTAGTGAGAGTCTCTTGAGATGTTGATCGAGGCTCTATTATTATTATGTATTGTGTCTGAGTGGTCCAGTCAACCACCGAAGATTTTTTAATCCCGTGTCCAGTCAGTGTGACCACCGAAAAAGTAATTCTTCCGTGGTACAATTAACCATCAAAAAAATCAAAAAAATAATTTTCGGTGATCCAGCCAAGTGGACCGGATCAACTGGACCATGGGCAAGGAGCGGAACAACCGAACAGAGTTCAGAATCATCGGCTTTCTGCCTTAGTCCACAATTACTTCGGCACGATGTATGATTATTAAAATTTTCTTTTGGATTCCAGTGATGCTTTGGATATTTTATCGAAGGAAATTATGAAAATGGTTCAACAACTACTTAATAAAGCTAACACGAATGCTGAAGGTGCAATAAAATTGGCCTTGTTACTAGGTAAGATATTTTTCAGCACAACCTCCGCCCAACTTTACAAATTTTATTTTATTTTATTTTACGAATTTTTATTTTACGAATTTTTGGAAAACTTACAGCTATGATTTGACATTAATGTTTTTACTTAAAATAACATGCATGATACATGCATGATATGTTACTGAGGGCTAATTACAAGTTTCCACTTATAGTACTTAATATAAACATAAATAAAAATCAAAAGACGACGACAGGACATGATAATATGTTCGTTAGGTACCTACACACAAAAAATGAAGATAAATTTAGAGAAAAAGAAATATAAAAAGTTACAAATATATAAAATACCACTCATACATGGCTTACACTTGCGCTAAGATATTGACTGTAATAAAAACTAGTTTCTGCCCGCGGCCTTACACGTGTTGGGTCTATGGACACGTTCAATGGTTATTTCTATCCAATGCGAACTGATGGGACAAAAATTAGCCTGTGTTACTCCAGGTCAAAAATTACATCGATGAAAAATTTCTGCTGGATCCGTATAATAGTTTCGACATGATTAGGTACTTATCGCACCTTGATCCACCCTCACTTTCTCATCTCAAATATGTATTTGTCTGATAAAACATATCAAATATCAATAACGTTTATTTCTGTAAGCTTACAAAATAAGCACTTAGACAAGTCAAATTTTATACTATAAACAGGTTTATAAATAGTCATTATTATCAAATAAGAAATATGATGTTATTGATTTTATTCGCTTCAATTTTATATATTTTTAATTTTATTTATATTATTTTATACATAATAATAAGCCTTAATTACTCCGTCGTTGATTTTTTTTTTATTATTTTCTCGTTAGTCCTGTATTTTGCGAGCCGATAGATTCGCCCATCCGTTCCGCGTTCCATCACGAATTAATGACTTAGAAAAGAAACATGTTCCGTGAAATATTGCATTATTTCATTCAGTTTAAATGCGTGGATGAAGCATAGATGCTAATAATACGTTACAACTTACTAAGGTTTTACCATATCTGCGAGTATTTTAAGAAACTTCAATTAAATAATACCCTTGTTGTATCCGTGTGGTACCCAGCTCTTCCCGCGGGTGTCGTAAGAGGCGACTACGGGACATAAACCGGGGGCAGGCAGCAGCGTCTCCTGTAGAACAACAAATACCACCGAATTGCGATTCCCGACATGGGATTTTAGGTCATTTCCCCCCAAGAGTTAAAGCTAATTAGGCCTGCCTCCAGCAGTGGACTAATATACGCTGTCGAGATAGGTGTATTCATGCATTATTATGCATATTGACTTAATACTGTGTCATATTTTTTTAACAGAGCGCAAGTTGGAACCCTCGCTAAACATGGGCACGAAAATGGATCACTTAGAAGCTATGGTTGCCGACTATTCCGTACAAATAAATGCTTTTGATACAGGTCTTACATCTCAGGTACGTTAAATATATTTAACTTCAAAATCGATTAAATTGTGTCCTACTTATAAAGCTACCATCATTTTATAGATGACAAATTATCAAGAAGAATTAACTCAAATGCAGCATGATTTAGAAACGGCATTAGAATCTATGGCTGACATCATGGCCAACTCTGGTGGAGACGCTACTGGTGAGCTTCAGCCTACTAGTTTTAGTTTCTAAATTTAAGGCGGCTATAGATGTGAAATGGGCAAATTTGGGTTACATTAAAACAATTTTTCTCCGTCATGTTTATAAATAAAGCTTTGAGAAAAATCCCTAATAATCTATGGGATACAAGGCAGATGCCCTTTGTTCCAAAAATGAAAAAAACCTATTCTAGATACCAGAAGTAATTATGCAAAGAACCATCTCTTTTCTTAGTTTTTACAATTATTAAACACAAGATTTTTTTTATTTTCATCGTCACATTAATTAAAAGGATACCCAAGGCACCTTTGGCTTATTTTTGCAAACAAATATCTTAATTAAAAGATAATCAGTAAAAACTTTATTTTTGAGCTTACGCCGCTCTGCTCTGTCACGCTCAACACGAAATCCTATGCCTATCCTATTCACAAAATGGCGTCATATATCGCCCCCTTAAGGGATCGTATAAAAGCAGGAATAATATTTGGGCGTTGAGATATTTGACTTGCAACCCAGCGTCGTTGTACTACGAACCTCTACGACAAAAATGTGTATCTTTTGAAAAGACAGGGTTCTCCCTGTCTTTGTCATGGTTGGTTTGGGAAAGAATGATGATTACTTTTTTAAAGTGTCATAAATGACGCAACTAGATAATTCATTCAGTTTCGGAGCTGTTAGGAATTCAGATTAGTGTAAAAAAGTGGGTGCGCGTTGAAATCTTTTGTATGCTACGCAGTAGGCCGTAGGTAGCATTGTTACAAAAACTACTTTACGTAGTAGGTATATAAAAATAAATATGTTTCTTTTTGCCTCCAATACGTTCCAGAGATAAAAGAAGCTTTGTGATTTTCACAAAGCTTCTTTATAATACTTGTATGTTCGGCTGTTCGTTTCATTTACATAGAAAGATAGATAATACTTAAATGAACCACACAAACGCAGAAAACAGTGATAAATGCTACGAGAAGACGAAGAAGGTACATAGGCGGCCAATTAGCGGCTTTGAGCGATCTCTTCCAGGCAACCTTTTTATATATTACCTATATGTTCGCCGATTACTCCGTCAATTGTGGGTCGATTTTGATGATTCTATTGGTTTCTTAAAAACAATGATATCAGGTTGGTTCTATTTATATTTTACATAATTAGGTACCATTTGCCCGCAAAAGTATCAAGACAGTGTTAATTTATAGGAATTCGAGGTGGAATTAAAGTTTTTTTTTTACACAAAATTTTTGTTTTCTACCTACTCGCGCAAATATTCTTCAGGCCAATATATTCATAATCAAATATTTATTCGCCGTAGGAGCACACGGCACACTTGGTTACGTCTATTTACATTTACTTATAATAAATGTCTTAATACCGTAGTAGGAAAGTTTATTACACACGATGCAAAAAGTTTCTTATTTATTTATTATTTAGGTATTTTACAATTTTAGGAAAACTAACAGCTAGGTTTATCTTTATTTCAGCTGTTGCAGAGATGAACTCCCATTTCAACAACCTCCAGACTGATATTGACGATACATTAACACGACAAAAGGACCTGCAAAATCTTCAGACTACCCTCGCAGTTGACCTTGAAGTGGGTATTTAGTTTTTTATTTTATCACAATTTTGGGACCCTTTAAAAATAATTGAAAACTTTTTTCAAAAGTAGACAAGATAATTTATTTACCTAGGCACCATCAGCTTTGCCCATGTGACCATCTTGCCAAGTCATGAAATTAATCTTATATCGAGTTAACGCGTCAAACTCGTCATATAATACTTAAAACTTTGAAGTTTAATTAATAATTAATTAACATAACTGATGAATAACGAAGAATATTTTTTGTGTCATCAAATTCGTAGAACCTTCGAAAGGAAATTGAAATTCTGCGAGAGGTTAAGTCTGATCGTGACGAGGTGGCCGATGCTCTGCGCGACAAGGCTGGCATCGGCGAACTCAACGGTATGGTCTCCGTAGATCAATTCAATGCGATCCGAATAGACTTCGAGAAACGGGTCCTGAGTGCATACGACAAGTTCAACAGTCAGGAAACATTATGGCAGGTAAAATATGACTATAGTTTTATTTTATTTACGACTACAATCAAAACGTAATATAAAAAGTATGATAAATCAATTTCATTGTTGCGTTCATGTTGCACAATCCGAGGTTAGAGCGATATATATAAAGTATACTTACGTCAATGGAGATGAAATTATGGATATTTTATAAATTATCGTTGTCCCCTTAACGGGAAACCGTCAATGGGGACAACGGTAAGGACATTTATCACTTCCCGCTGTCCCCATGACGAGAAAACTTCCATGGGGCAACGGGAAGGAAATTTTATGACTTCCCGTTGTCCCCATAATGGACAGCGTCAATGGGGATAACGGGAAAACATCCCTTAACACTCGCGATTTGCGAGTAATTTCAAAACGAGGCAAAAGAGCAGTGCGCAGTGCGGCGTGTGATCCGCGATTTGACCATTACCTTCGATGACACTAATCGCAGCGAGCACACCGCGTGCCCGCAGCGTTGCGCGTCGTCGTCGTCGCGACTTGCAAGCTGTGAACTTGGGGGCGAGCTCGCTGCACACTCAGCTTGCTTTCAGGTCGTTTGCAAATCGCAGGTGCGATAAAGCTCTTAAAATTAGGTTTATAGTTTCAACCGAAGCCTAGGAGCAACATAATGTGCATACTCTATGCTATGATTAACATGAGTTTTTGATAATTGAGCAACTTACACTATTTTCTCTAAAATCTGTCTCTAGAAAGCTATAGACGAGCTCATAAGAGAGCTGAACGAGAAAGCTGACATCGCCCAAGTGGAATCCCTGAAAGAAGACATCAACGAACATGTGGAAAGTTTAAGAAAACGAATTCACTCGATGTTAGAGATAGTTGGGGAGCCCAAAACTTCAGCGTTAACGAGGCAGATCCATCGTGACGCTGCTTGCCTGTCCTGCGCTACGCCTGCTATTATGGAAGTTGAGGAGAATAAGATACCAGTGCTTCCTAAAGCCAAGGCGCCCGGTGGTAATGAGCTTATTCGAAAAGAGGGTGGCGATTATAAACCTTGCTATCCTGGTTTACCGATTCCTCATCCGATAGATCCCAGGTAAGACCCGATATAAATTCTTTCTTATTTGTCATCGTGTGTCGTGTTTTAGAAGAAATATCTGGTCCACAGTAGGTACTTCGCTATCGTCGGTATCAACAACTGATAGTTGCCTATGACTTGTTCTGCTTATGGTTCAAGCCTTTTAAGGAATATGTAGCATAACATTGTATAGGCTGGCATAATATTGTATAGGCTGGCATAACCATAGGCTTTGAACGTAGTGAAAAAATTCTATGTCTATGGGCATAACATTGTATAGGTAGCACAGCAATTCTTCTTTAATTTTCGCAATTCTTCCGACTGCCCTTGTTATGCACGGGACAGATAATACCTAGATTCCATTCCTGTGGTATGTTTCAGTTTCCAATATGTTACACCTACCTACACAGCAGTGGATGTTGCTGACTGATTAGACACATATGAGCTAGGTGTCTAGTTTACATACTGAATAGCCCGACTTTAAAAACGATCAAGTTCATAAATGTATATTTCTCATCGACAGGGCGAAATTCTGTAAACGCTGGTGCGGTGGCTCTCATACAACCGCGGCCTTGCCGAGGCTTCCGCCTGATACGGTCCTGACGCAGCCTTTAGTCCGAAATTCTACAACTCTTGGGAATTGTGGAAAAGTAAGCACAAATACCGTCGCAACACTAATGTTACTTTATTACAGTTTATTTCTGGCTATATTCAGCAGTAGGGTGGCAACAGAAGAGGGTATCGTAGCGTGTCCGTTGCGACTGAGAATTCACTTTTTAATTTCATAATTATGTGTTGTGCTGTACGTTTTCTTTTGAATAAACATCTCAACTTTAACCAGTTCTAACTTTTACTGGCTTGTTTTAGAATCTAGGGACTTTATTTGTAATCATCCTATAATAGAACTTTTACTAAAGCTTCATCCACTCATAAACTAGAAATTGCTAATAGCTCCTTAGAGAATATGAGCGTATGTGCACATACAATGCAAGGAACCACCTGCGTTAATGTCCCTTAGTCGCCTCATAAGACGCCCACGGGAAGTGTTGGGGTGGTGCGAATTCTAAGCCGGCCTTACACAGAATATTCAGAATTACCTATGAAATTTCAATGTGGACTCTCAGTAGCAAGGTCGCGACGGACACTATCTATCTATCGGAGCTGAGGGGAAAAATTATAATAGCCTAGAATAGAATACATATTAGCTGCAAAGTCATCAGGAGGTATTTTTTATTAATTTTATTGTAGAACGGAGCGAAACATTCGCTAATTAAGTGGGAAAACGCTAAGGCGAGCCCATAATTAAACAAAAACCATATTTTTTGTTACAGGCTAACATGAATGATGAAATTATATCAACAGCAGGAATATCTGCACCAAAACCAAGTGAACGTGAGTACCATAATTATCACCTAGCTTATCTGTATGTACATAAATAGATATTTGAGTAAGGTAACTCTTAGTTCAAGACATTCTTCAACTTGATATTCTCTGACACAGTCACGTTGGTGTGATCCTGAAAAGTCCAGAAATCCATTTTTATTAGGAGATAAACATCAGTCGCTCAGCGTTTTTACATTTTGCAATTTCTGACGTGTCCAACCAAGAGTCAAGTTCTTACTACCTAAGGGAAATAAAGGAATGGATTTCGAGTTAAGTAGGAACTACAACTGGTTGTTTATTTTACAGAAGGAGACGCTCGTCCAGAAATGTCACCGAAAGACTTTGCATCGACTCAAGGAAAAGAAGATGCAACACCACCAGCTCGTTCAGACATGGCATCGGCAGACTATGCATCAACTCGAGGAATCGATGATGTTACGCCGCCAGCTTCTTTTGACATAGCACCGGACTTTGAATCAACTCAAGGAAAGGATTCAACAACAACCGGACGTTCTACTGAAATGACTCGAGTAAATGTTGAAGAAACACCACCAGCTCTTCCAGACTTGGAATCCACTCAAGAAAATGATGTAACACCACCATTACCTCGCGATGAAGATTAGTTATTGTTCTACCGAAAATAAGTACCTACAAAGTAGTTCTTGTTGGTACCTACTTAAACGTGTTTTATTTATTGTTATTTTTATTTTAGTCATTATAATCTATGGATGAAAAATAAGTTTTATTTAACTGTGTTAAAGATTTTTTTCGTTTGTTGCCCTGGGTCTTGTCGTGAAGACCTACTGATTGAATCAATGCAATTCTATCTTATGTGAAATAAGGACAAAATGTCCTTATTTCACATAAGATAGAAATGGCTAGGTATTATCTAATATAGGCTTCTTCTTGCTACCTAAATAAAGCGTGCGATGCCGCGGACAAAAATTAGTCTTAAATAGACACAAACATAAGCCTCCCCTTAGAGCGTCATAGCGCCCTGACACTCGTCATCCCACCTAGCTGGAGGGCGTTCTACACTGCGTTTACCGATTCGTGGTCTCCAATCACGAATAAATAATACAATAGATTCAGAGTCAGACGTTACTTTGAGGAAATCCATTGCAACATTTAATAATAATGTAGCCTTTTATTCGGATCACCTAAATAACAAGTATATTAAAAACAAGTTAATCTTAGTTACGTAAAATAATATCAAACTTAGAACTTAGGTACATATTTGATGTTTATTTTTTGTAGATCCGTTTGCCAATCGGCAAAGGCTTCCAAACTTTTCCATTCAGATCTTTCATGAGCAACTCTGTTCCACATCACTCCTGCGACTAGCCTTATGTCCTCGTCCCACGTTTTCTGTGGCTGGCCTCTTCTCCTTTTGCATTCTCTGGAGTACCATCTTGCTACAATTTTGCTCCACTTGTCTTTACCTCTTACTCGTATCATATGCCCTGCCCATCGCCATTTGAGTCTCCTGATTTTTAGGGTTTCAAACATCGGTTTTGAAACCCTTATGGTCTCGCTCTGTCCGTCCCCGCTCTTTCTTGAATATCTCAGTAACTACTGCAGCTATTAACTTGAAATTTGAAATAATGATACATTTCGTGCGCCATTACTGATTTTAAGAAAAAAATATATAAATAAATGAAAAATGAAAATGAATATTTTCAGTACAAATTTTGATGTTGAAATTTCAAAAGAGACCTAGGAAGGCAAATGGGGTATCAAATGAAAGGTATCGTTTTGTACATTTCAAAACACTTTTTGAAATTTCTGTAAATTTCATACTTTTTGAAATATTTCAAAAAAAGTCGAAAAATTGACCATACCCCCCCCCTATCTCCGAAGATTGCACACCGATCCACGTACAATGTATTAGGCGTTTGTAGATATCGATCTATATTTTACAGGAAAAATATAGAGAAGTCGGTAATAATAATAGTTTTTGAAAAATGGTCAAAAAGGGGGGGAATTTTTTTTCAAAAGGGGGGGTACCTACCTATGTGGGGTATCAAATAAAAGGTATTGTTTTGACCATTTCAAAACACTTTTTGAAATTTCTGTAAGTTTCATACTTTTTGAAATATTTCAAAAAAAGACGAAAAATTGACCATTCCCCCCCCCCTAGCTCCGAAGATTGCAGACCGATCCATGTACAATGTACTAGGCGTTTGTAGACATCAATCTATATTTTACAGGAAAAATATAGAGAAGTCGGTAATAATAATAGTTTTTGAAAAATGGTCAAAAAGGAGGGGATTTTTTTTTCAAAAGTAGAGGTACCTACCCATGTGGGATATCAAATGAAAGGTATCGTTTTGACCATTTCAAAACACTTTTTGAAATTTCTGTAAGTTTCATACTTTTTGAAATATTTCAAAAAAAGACGAAAAATTGACCATTCCCCCCCCCCCTAGCTCCGAAGATTGCAGACCGATCCATGTACAATGTATTAGGCGTTTGTAGATATCGATCTATATTTTACAGGAAAAATATAGAGAAGTCGGTAATAATAATAGTTTTTGAAAAATGGTCAAAAAGGAGGGGATTTTTTTTTCAAAAGGAGGGGTACCTGCCTATGTGGGGTATCAAATGAAAGGTATTGTTTTGACCATTTCAAAACACTTTTTGAAATTTCTGTAAGTTTCATACTTTTTGAAATATTTCAAAAATAGTCGAAAAATTGACCTTTCCCCCCCCCTATCTCCGAAGATTGCAGACCGATCCACGTACAATGTATTAGGCGTTTGTAGATATCGATCTATATTTTACAGGAAAAATATAGAGAAGTCTGTAATAATAATAGTTTTTGAAAAATGGTCAAAAAGGGGGGGAATTTTTTTTCAAAAGGGGGGGTACCTACCTATGTGGGGTATCAAATGAAAGGTATCGTTTTGACCATTTCAAAACACTTTTTGAAATTTCTGTGAGTTTCATACTTTTTGAAATATTTCAAAAAAAGACGAAAAATTGACCATTCCCCCCCCCCCTAGCTCCGAAGATTGCAGACCGATCCATGTACAATGTACTAGGCGTTTGTAGATATCAGTCTATATTTTACAGGAAAAATATAGAGAAGTCTGTTATAACAATAGTTTTTGAAAAATGGTCAAAAAGGGGGGGAATTTTTTTTCAAAAGGAGGGGTACCTGCCTATGTGGGGTATCAAATGAAAGGTATTATTTTGACCATTTCAAAACACTTTTTGAAATTTCTGTAAATTTCATACTTTTTGAAATATTTCAAAAATAGTCGAAAAATTTACCTTTCCCCCCCCCTATCTCCGAAGATTGCAGACCGATCCATGTACAATGTATTAGGCGTTTGTAGATATCGATCTATATTTTACAGGAAAAATATAGAGAAGTCTGTAATAATAATTGTTTTTGAAAAATGGTCAAAAAGGGGGGGATTTTTTTTTCAAAAGGAAGGGTACCTGCCTATGTGGGGTATCAAATGAAAGGTATCGTTTTGACCATTTCAAAACACTTTTTGAAATTTCTGTGAGTTTCATACTTTTTGAAATATTTCAAAAATAGTCGAAAAATTTACCTTTCCCCCCCCCCCCCCTATCTCCGAAAATTGCAGACCGATCCACGTACAATGTATTAGGCGTTTGTAGATATCAATCTATATTTTACAGGAAAAATATAGAGAAGTCTGTAATAAAAATGGTTTTTGAAAAATGGTCAAAAAAGGGGATTTTTTTTCAAAAAGGGGTACCTACCCATGTGGGGTATCAAATGAAAGGTATCGTTTTGACCATTTCAAAACACTTTTTGAAATTTCTGTAAGTTTCATACTTTTTAAAATATTTCAGAAAATTGATTGTCCAAATAATTGGCAAATGTTTGAAACCCTCGGCGCGCGAGTTACACTCGAACTTGGCGAATCTTGTTAATGTTACATCCGTCGTTTTTGTTTTGTGCATTGCAATATATACCTATGTAATTATATTTGAAAACATATGACATCATCTGATCGCAGGTGTGAGATGGAATCGACATTTATTTTGATGCCCTTTCCTTCCATTCCAAGGTCTTAAACATATCATCCAACGCGCTTGTGAACACTTAAGGGATATTAAATCCCCCTGTCTGACTTTTCTGCGCAATTGGATGGGCTTAAACTGCTGTCCCTGTACTGGGACACTTATGGTGGTGGCTTCGTAAAGACATCTCAGCACCGAATAATAGTCTACTTGGCATCGCTGCTGTAAGGATTCCCGAACAGTCCAGATTTCAAAAGAGTCAAAGGCTCATAGTCGATAATAGCCAGACACAGAGGCTGGTTATACTCTTTGGACTTCTGTATAATCTGCCTCGCTGTGTGTGGTCTATGGTGCAATATCCACCGCTTTAACCAAGCCTGTTTTCCGGTGACTGGAAATCGTCAAGTCTCCTGGCAAGACGATTGGTGACAACTCGAACAGCTTATAGACGTGGCTCAGGAGCGACGTGGGTATATAATTTTTAAGGATGGTACAGATAAAACCTTTCTAAAAGTAAAATACTGGAGCGGGATTTTAATGTTGCTCTTTATAATCAAAGGGATCTTCATCAAAAAGAGCACCATTAAACTCCTCGCCACGCCTTTGGAGTTCTTCTCTCACTATGACCCTCAGACGTAGTCACTTTGATCATTTTCTCGTCTTCCCGTCATCAATCCGAGAGTATCGGCCGAGAGTTTGGATTTCTTGCCAGTACGCTGCTTGTAGAACTTGATGCTCTCGTGCGCCAGCGTTATAATGACCAGATTTTAAGTGTAGGGTCTAGTCAGAGTGATCAGTGAACCCACTGACAGCAGCTGATTTGTTGCTTTGAAACCCCAACAAATCTATCTCCAAGAATCTGCTGGAACTTGTCGGTGCCCGCCATCGTTTGAATTAGGTTAAGTCGGAGCATGGACTTCATCAGACGGTTTCCTTCAAGCTTCAGGTTGATATTCATAGAAGTCGGTGATCAGATCGGGTATTGAACATGTTGGTCACTGAGACATTTATAATGTGCTTGCTATACATCATGATGAAGTCGAAGTCATTTTTAGTCAGTGTTGGGGCTTTGCCATGTCCGTTTCCTTCGACGCTGTTTCTTTAAGAAGTTTATTAAGAGTGTGCAATATACAATTTTGTAGTTCGAAATCGTTATACATATAAGTCAGCAGAATCTATGAAATCTCCCACCTTCATAATTAGGGAATCTTTAATAACCTGAAAAATGTTAATATTGTTTTAAACTTCGTACATACACACGTACCTACTTACTTCTTAAAGGTCGATTCACAGATTTTCAGTGAAGTCATAGCAACGCAACGTGTTCGCTCAGTTTAGTACCTATCAGTGCTACAGTGTTAAGGTCGAGTCACACATGTGAGTAAAGTGACAGTTCCGACACATTACCGCACAGTGCGAAATATTGTTTCATACTTTCTCACGCATCCTCACTTGTCAGTGACCACACAGTGCTCTCATTGTCAGTGCCGATATCGGCATTGTATACTCATTAATACCGGCAATTGAACAAAAAATATCGTACGTCCGTGACGTACGATATTTTTTGTCGGATCACGGACGCTGGTACCTACTGACATTTGTTCACACACACATTGTTCACATTTGTACTGACGTTTCTTCAGTGATATTATGTGAATCGACCTCTTCGATATAATTATATGTGATCGAGATTTTTTAATTTGACGACCGATGTGACGCGGCGAAAAAAGGTCTGCCTGCGAAGCAGGAGGGAGAAATTATTATTGTACGATCTGCAGATATTTGTTTAGGGTGTTCTGGTCGTTTTCTATGTAAGTATAATAAAAAATATCTGTCTAAGTATTTAAATTATGTATATCAGTTATCATCAAGTAACCATAACACAAGCTCTGCTCAGCTTGGGGCTAGATGATGCTGTGTGAATTGTCCAGCATTATATTATTATTACTCATTTCATTTATTTTACATCTCGTTAAAAATACATTTTCTACTATAGAAAGAACAACAAGCAACAGTTTGCAGATAGCTTAATTGTTTCTATTGTAAATACTAGTTTTAATTTAAATTTGTTATTTGATTGTTATTTTCTTTCTGAATAAAAGATCTAGGTATAGAAAGTACAATAAAATATTACTTATAAAACTATTCTACAGTAAAAATATATGAAAACGGTAGATCACCGGCTGCGAAGCTAGGCTCAAGCAGCCGGTGACTAGGGCTGCAAAAAGAGGAACTTCCTGACGATACGCGCCGAGTCCAGGAGTACCGGCTTTTGTATTTGGCCTTTCATCCAACTGCCTAGCCAGAGTCTCTTGAGATATTGATCAAGGACAACTATTGAGACAATGGATGGTCGCTGAATCTACATCCCACATACTTACATACAACCTATTATTATTACCTATTATAAATTACCTATCCGAAAGATTCCATGACACTTCATTACTATTTAAATTCGTTTTTAATTAATTCTAATTGTAATAACGCAAAAAAACTTACGTATACCTACACGCTTTGTACAAGTTACATTAAGTGCACAGATGTACTAGGGATGCTAACGCATATTAAGTGTAAAGTAGACATGAATAATAAGTGCTGGCCAGTGCTTGCAGCGCTTTTTCGTTTTACGGACAGAAATTACCATATGTTTTTTAAACGAAATAAAATCTGATGCAACTGATAAGGAAACTAAAATGTAAGATTCTGAATTTCTTGCTGATCTTGCAGTTTTAACTGATATGTGTCGTCAACACGCTTCCACAGACAGCTGTCCATGCCGACCGTACCAAAGACCAAAGTGGATGAGAAAGTGGATCTCTTTTTTCATTGATGACCGACTCCATGTCGCCCATTGATCTTTATAGGGCTTAGATGAAAGAGATCCCCGGTAATACCGGGGATCTCTTTTTTCATTGATGACGACTCCTCCGTGTCGCCCCAAGGGATCTTTTTTTTCATTGGTGTCGCCATCGTATTTTAACCTTTTCGATATACAGTCAATGTCATTTATGTCACATATTATGTCATCATCATCAATCAGTCCCTTTTATTTCGCTAGATTTGGGGCACAAGGGAGACTCCAAGATCTTGTCTCCCAAGCCAACCTAACCTGCACGTGGTGTACCCTGCTAGATAACGAACTAGGCTCTGGTGAAAATATCAACATTCTTCATAACTTGATAACTCATATTTTACCATAGACATAGAATTTTTTCGTACATTCTAAGCCTATGTATTTTACTATTATTTTCCATTATTTGACACTGGCAGAAAAGAGTCCAACCAGACTCATATTGCCATTAACAAAGAATCATCATCATCGCTAGATTTCGCTTACGTTCCAATGAAAAAAGAGATTCCCTCTATAGTTTTCTCCGTCCGTCCAAGCATGGACAAAAAAAAATCGCCCATTTTCAATGATTTTCAATAAATGTCAAACATTTGATTTTTTGTGGCATATTTTGCAGAAGTTTTATAAATAGAAAAGAACGTACATAATTTAAATTCTTTGGAAAAGAACACACGCACACCACACAGCACTACAATAAAAATAGGGTAGGTTAAGTAGGTATCTTTAGAAAAAACAACACTACGATCTCCCCGCCAGGAGTACTAGTATTCTGAGACTACGACAAACACACTCACATAATACTTTTTACGGGAAACATCATGCACTAGCATCCCTTGTACATCCGTGACTGTGAAAAACTTTTCCTCCCATTGTTTCGAGTTGGGGACAGTACATAACTATTGTACCTAATCTAAGTACTCATTGCACCACTTTTTCAGGTTAAAAATTAGTCAATAATGCACAAAATAGTGGAATTCCAAGCCGTTGTGTTGGCTGCAGGACGTGGCTCCCGCATGCCAGACGTCGGAGCCACAGTAACGAAGTGCCTGCTGCCTGTGGGGCCATACCCTGTTCTATGGTATTCATTAAAAATGCTGGAGAAAATCGGCATTCAAGGTAATAAGCAATAGATGTCTTTTACTGGATGTACTAAATTCACCACTGTACCTTTTTGTATGTTCACAATGTTCAGGAATCTAAACTATTACTTTCCATTCCAGAAATGATGGTGATAGTCCTCGAAGATGACAAATCTAATATACTCAATGCACTCGTGAAATGTCCTCTGACAATAAAGTATGAGCTGATAGTAATACCATCTGATGAAGATTGGGGAACAGTAGATTCCTTGAAACATATCAGCAGCAGAATAACCTCCGATCTCTTGGTTGTAACGGGTGATCTCATTACTGATGTAAACCTGAACGATGTATTGAACCTGCATAGAAAACATGATGCTGCTCTTACCACCTTATTTTTCAACAATGGCCCCGAAGAATGGATTCAACTTCCTGGAATCAAGGAAAAGAACAAACCAGACACAGACTTTGTTGGTATTGACAAGGAAACTCAACGCCTAGTCTTTTTAGCTAGTGCTAGTGATTTTGAAGATACTCTTAATGTACCAAAAGCACTAACAAAAAAGTTTACTTCCATAAATCTTTACTCTAGATTGCTAGATGCCCATGTTTATGTAATGAAGCGGTGGATTGTGGATTACATAGTTGAAAATGATGAGTTTACTTCAGTGAAAGGAGAGTTAGTTCCGCACATTGTCAAAAAGCAGCTGTCCAAACCTAAGATGCCAGAAACACAACATGGAAATTCAGAGAAGAATATGAATGTTAAGAAATCCATCTTCGAGTTTGCTGTAGAATCAGGATATGAGAGTCAAATAAGAGTTATGTCTGGTTATAATGACCACAGACTCGGAAATAAAGGAGTTTACCACGATGATATACTAAGGTGCTATGCATTTGTGCCAAGCCTAGGCACTTTTGGTATGAGAATTAATAAGATGTCATCATATTATTTAGCAAATAGCAAGGTAGGTTATTCTTGAGTTGTTGTGTACCGAATATCATACAAAAAATACTTACTTTTAATAATATCTGTATAAATAAAACAAACTCGTATTAGTTATACTATTTATAGGTCAAGAACAGCTGGACTGATTTTAATGTTTTATTTGTATTCATTAAAAATAATTAAAAATCATTTTCTCTTCAATTCTTCATAATATGTAACATCATCTCTGATACAGATGTGGAATGCAGTGGAATAAAGTTTGGCAGGCCGGCTAGTATCTGTATTAAATTAAATTCAATGATTAAAATCGTCATCTTTCGCAGATCCTATCCAAATGGCAAGAGATAACGGGATCCCAGCCGCCAGAGAGGTTTTATCTTGACAATGTTATAAATACCAAACAAATTGATGAAACCTGCATAGTCGGAGATCAAAGTACCATCAGCGAGAAAACATCTATAAAGAACACTTTTATTGGATCCAACTGCACAGTTGAAAAGAAAGTCAGATTGACCAACTGCATATTGATGAATAATGTCAACATCAAAGAAGGGTGTGTATTTTATCAGTTTATGCTTGGTTGACGAATTTTCTTGCTTCTTTGGAAAATCCTATTTATTATTGATTTGGCCATTGTTATGGACTCGCTTGGTAAAGTAAATGAAAACTGAAGATTGGGTAGTTGCCATCAGCATCTATTATATTATTTATTAACAATGACAACCTCTTTGGCGCGGTGGGCGAAGGTCTGCCTGCAACGCGGGAGGTTGAGGGTTCGGTTCCCGCCTTGGGACAAATGTTTGTACGATCAACAGATATTTGTTCCAAGTGATCTGATTGTTTTCTATGTTTAATAAAAAATATCTATCTAGGTATGTACTGTATTATATTTATGATATCAGTACCCATAACACAAGCTCTGCTTAACTTGGGCTAGATAATGCTGTGTGTATTGTCCAGCATTATTTATTATTATTTATTTATTATATACGATCTTGAATTTTAAGAATTTGTCATAATATCGTAACTCAGACTTAGAAATAAAATGCTAATAATTTTAAAACATCTTTGATGTATTCCAAAGTAAAACCACAGATGAAATAATGTGTAAAACCATGAACTAATATTTTCAACAACATTTCAGATCTGTACTCCAAGATTGCATCATCTACTATGGAGCCACAGTGAATTCGAGTAACTTGCAGCACTGCATAGTAGGACCTCATCATGAGGTCCCAGCCAGAAGCACCGGCACCCATCAACTGTTCTCAGAGACCACAGACAATATGATCACTCTTGGATGACAGAAGGTTGTAAAGCAGTTGACTGATAACAGAAAATAGTGGTGTTATCTCTCAATGCTCAAATAAGTGGCTTTATTTATTAAGCGCACTTAAAAAACTAGGAATCATTAATTGAACGAAAATTATGGTAAAAACTTACCTAAAAACTCTAATTGTATATTACCAAATCAGTTAGCTAGACCATAAAATAATACAAGCTCTGCTTAGCATGGGCATTATTTGACGTAACATTACCTAATCTGTGGCTTGGGGCTAGATGATGTTGTGTGGTTTGTCCAGCATTATTTATTATCCTATTGAAATCAACTTGGAGCACACCAAGCCCCAACTCTTCCTGATATTATGTAAATATAAACACCAATACCCATAGCAAGCTCATGTGCGGCCCAAAAATGTGCGAACTCGTGTCCGTGATGGTAGCGTACACATAACCGAATTCACGTTTGTTGTTACGCCTAATAAATAACGTATAAATAGAGTATAATCAGTGCAAAAGTAAAATAAATAGCGCCTCTTTGGTTTAAGAAATAATGACCATTGTTTGTGGGTACGCCAGCATAACGTTATGCTAGCGTACCCATTAAAAACCGAAATAGTTCCTATAGAAAACGAGGTTTTCTTAATGTAAATGCTATATGTATAAATAGTGTGTGAAGTACTTCCTCTCCCAGTAGTCATACTTTATGCAAATTCGTAATCAAACACTATAAAAAGTTGATGTAAAGTTCTAGGAACATGACGACGCATTATCTCTATCTCTTTCACTTCCATGGATAATTCACACGCATCTTTCTCTATCTTTCATTGTGACCAATACCTACAGTGCTCACTGCTCAGAGTCCAAGGGATATTGCTGTCCGTTGCAATGTAGTTCTGCCGTGGTCTGCTAGATGGCGCTTATAGTCTTGTTCCATATCTCTGTTCCTATGAGAGCAATCATTGTGAAATTTTGCTTAGCTAAGACGCTATTTATACTCTATTATTGTGTATAAATTTTGTTGCTATAGTATAAGCCGTTTTTGAGAACGGTCGTGTGTACGCTAGCATAACGTTATGCTGGCGTACCCACAAACAATGGTCATTATTTGTTAAACCAAGAAGGCGCTATTTATTTTACTTTTGCACTGATTATACTCTATTTATACGTTATTTATTAGGCATAACAACAAACGTGAATTCGGTTATGTGTACGCTACCATCACGGACACTGCGAACTCGGGTCCTCAATAAAATAAAAACTCTTATACATAACTATAAGTAGGTTATTGTTAATACTAAACTTACCTTAGAAATGAATTAAAAAACAATATACTTTGAGTATTTAATTATCTTTTTTTAACATCCTCTTACACATTTTAATAATAAGGTATATATTATACTTATTATAATCTAACTCAAACTAAGGCTCAATATTTATGCTCAAGCATAAGAATAAATAATACATATAGACATAATAGAGTTATTCAACATTTTGTTGATTTTTACAAAAACTGAAAATAATTTCTTTAGAAAACATGATGGCAAGAATTTTAATATTTTTTTCCAAGTTTTGAAAAGGGAACAAAAGAGGTTTAATGCCATAATATAAACTTTTTCTAAAAAGCAAATAGGTTTAGTAGTAGTAAGCAAATCATTTCAAAATGGAATATCCCTAGACAATGTTGATGTCTGTATTTTGTTCTCAAGTCTTTTGAGAATGGTCGTGACGTCTCATTTTTGTATTGGAATTGCATAGTTCCCTGTTCGCACGATAGAGGCGCTATGTACCATGCGCTGCGCTATGAAACAATCGACGATCCCAATCACCAATAAACAGATATTCGACCAGGGGTAATAAATAACGTTTGCATAGAAACAACGCGTGCGACGCGGCGGGCAGAAACTAAACAAGCTACTGCCGAAGATTTAAATCTTTGGCTACTGCCCCATTCTACGCCAGCATTTATTTCGGAATAAAAAATAGCCTGTAGGAATGTTAGTCCAGGCCCATAACTTTGTGCGCAAAACATCAGCTCGATCAATTTATAATTCAAACAGTAGGTCCATTCAGTAGGTAGCTTAGTGTTATATTCACAACGGCACAATCTTTCGTATTTATAATATTAGTAACGTCAGAATAAAATAGAAACGGAACAAGTTTTAATGTAAAAAGGTAATATTAATAAATTAACCTTTTATGAGCCTTATAATTGACCTCATAATAATGATCATAAGAAATAGCTATGCACCGAAAAACTTTCTCAAATATAACATCACGCGGGGCGCGGCGATTAACCTTACAAGACCTATTATGATGAATTGATGATTTAAAAATACCTATTACCTACGACTTAAAACTATGTGTTCAATTCAGAGGCCTTATCAAGCATAGCAAAATCCTGGGGCTCTATTATGAAAAACTAATCGTTTCACTATGACAGCGTCAAAGAGTTACACATTTTAGCATTTTATCGTCATCATGGTAGCCCACGCACGCACACTGTTGGAAATAGGTAGCCCTCATGACGCCACAAATAGTGGTTCTGCTTGAGCCGCCTCCATTATAACTTAGTAGGAATTTTACCATTGATGAAAGAAACTACAGATGGAGGGTACCTAGTGCGCGTGTCAAGTTTCATGGTGCAAGCAAACCATTCTAGATATTCTTCAATATCCGTGGAAAAAACACCGCACGCTCGAGGTATACCTATAGGTATAAACTTACATCTATGGAGAAAAAATCTAGCTGGAGACTTGATGCCATACAAAATTACATCGGCATCGAAGAAAAATTTGTGGCAAACGCAGCTTATAAACGTTTGTGATGTTACGCAAAATAAGTCCGCATAGCTTATCCATTAGACTAGAGTTTTTCTGTCTATGGACGATTCTGCGACGATACGACTGTCATATTAATGTGTTTATTAGCAGAATATTGGCCCCAGTTAACGCTAAGAGTAGGTAGGTATAGGTACCATAGATGTTCCGTCAAATTAGCAGTAGGTATAGGAAGGGGGCGGCGTTTTATTGTAAACTAATACGATTAGGTATTCTAAATGCAAAAGTAGTATATTTGGTGGCTATCAATTGACCAAGGAATTTGTACCCAGTGGACACGGTGACCAAAGAACTAAACCCATAAAGAATATGAATAAAATTAAAGTCATTTATTGGCGATGATGATACACTTAACAATACTAGCTACTGCGTAAAAGGGGCACTATTGTACCTACTGTATGTAAGGTCATATTATATCCAGTCTGGTACTAAATTAACTTTCTTGACATCTAAATGGTTGTAGTCGTTTTCTAGGAAGTTACTCTACCCGTAGAATAGTGTATATAGGTACACTGTTTTCTCTAATTGAAGCTTGATATCGTACTGTACGTTATACGTGATTGGTCCTCTCGGTAATTGAGGGTTATCATTATCACCAACAACTCATTACGTGTTGAGAAGCTGTCACGATCTATCGCAATTAAGTGAATGCTAATAATTGGGTAGTACAACGTTACAAAATTTTCGGTTGTATAATATTGATTGTATAAAAAATCAATACAGGAAAACAGTTTGCCGTTTTCTGCAGATCAATGAACTCTTCAATGAGTGATTAAAGTGCGGGTTTCCTTCCGCTGTTTTCCTTCGGCTAGAGCAGTCTTTATATCTGATATCAAATTTGTTCCAATAGAGTCGTCTAAATGCGCGTTTTCTTAATTAAATCTTAGAAGTAATTTAATATTTTTTTACAAACACGATAAACAAACGTAGATTTTTTATTGTCACTGTTTTTGTATTCATCGTCGGGAATAAAATTTATACAAGACTACCATGATTATTTTGGTTCTTTACCGATTTTTTTAAAGTCAATAGAGTGTGGTCAAACGAAAGTTTCAATATTATCTTAAAATAGATATTGTAAAGCTGGGCAGCAATGTATGATAAAGTAAGTAACCAATGTTTAAATCGTACAGAGGGAGATAAATCTACCAGATCATCTGTCCTGGCTGGCCAGCTTCTTTACGGAAGAGCGACCCTAGACTGCTCTGCCTACTTATTATAATAATAATCATACATGGCTGCCAAGCTTTACAAGATCTATTTTAACATGACGTTGAAACTATTTTTACAATTAGGCACCATTATGATCATTGATCTTGCATCAATATGTAGGTAAGTACCTACACCTGTTTTACATAACCAAATAAACAATGTAAGCAAACATATTAGATATGACCAATCGTTAGTCATTAGTCAAAAATCTTGTTCTGAAATACAAATTTTCATAACCAAATTTAGTAACACTGGCGCCATAGATTGCAACAAATTAGTTGAATAGATCGCTTGTGAGATGGATGTAAGAAATACCTTAAGATGTTGCATAGTAATTGCCACAGACTGGTAGTAGCTGTTCCACAAGCTGTTCAGGTACCTTCTAATCCTTAAGGTCAATTGATTTAACTCAATAGATACAATCGATGATAAAAAGGGGTTCGCGAAAATAATAAAGTGTTCGCGATATGGATTAGTTTTATTGATTCAACTCAATAGTTAAGCCAAAAACATACCTTCTAATCCTTAAGGTCAATTGATTAAACTCAATAATAGATACGATCAATGATAAAAAGGGTTCGCGAAAATAATAAGATGTTCGAGAAAATAATAAATGTATTCGCGATATGGATTGGTTTTATTGATTTAACTCAATAGTTAAGCCCGAAAATAAGAAGGCGTTCGCGAGAAATCGAAGATTCAAATTCATTCAAGATAGTTGTAGTACATAATGCTGTGTGAATCGTCCAGCATTATTGTGTTATATTTATTTAACCATTTCGTTAAATTTATCATATCATAACATTAGTAGCAGAAAGTAAATGAAAGACATAATAGGTAGGTACATAAAAAATATTCATACAGCCGAACATAGAATCTCCTCCTTTTTTCTATATTATATCAATGCATACTAATATTATAAATTCGAATGTAACTCCAGTCTGTCTATCTGTCTGTCTGTTACCTTTTCACGCCTAAAGGCTGAACAGATCTCATTGAAATTTCGCAGGGACGTAGATAGGATTCCGGGGACAGACATAGGCTACTTTTTATTCGAAAAAAAAAGTGCGAATCCACGGCTGCATCAAGTATGCAATACATTTTTGTAGGTTATTTTTGTAAGTCATGTTGTCCAGTTCATCCCAAGGCTGCCTGGAATTGATCGCTCATAGCGATAAGGCCGCCTTTGAACTTCGTCTACTCTTAGCGTTTACTTCGATGATCTCTACCAAACGGGACCATGTGTAAGATCGTTGGATTGAGCATGGGGATCTGTGTGCATTATTATATAAAATACTAACAGCGCCTCGCGGCTTCACCCGCGTTGTTCCCGTTCCCGTGGGAATTCCGGGATAAAACATAGCCTATGTCACTCCCTGAAAAGTAAGCTTTCTAATGGTGAAAGAATGTTTGAAATCGTACCAGTAATTTTTAAGTTTATTCATTACATACTCGTACAAAAATACAAATCTTTCCTAAAGAGGAAAGACATATAAATCTACACTAATATTATAAAGATAATATTAGTGTAGATTATAGAGTACATTATTACAAGTGTGTGCTTAAACAAAGGTGCACTCTCTATTCTCTCACTCTCATAATCCGATGGGAAGGCAGACTGACACGATCGGGGTGAAGTCGGCTGCAGAACCAACGCTGAAAATAGATAGTTAGGTACTTAATGTAAGGGCATATAAAATTGTGAAAACGTAAAACGTAGTGTAGGACGCCCTCCGACCAGGTGGGATGACGATTTGCGAAAGACTGCTGGCAGATGCTGGATGCGGCAAGCTGAGGACAGGGCGCTATGGCGCTCATTAGGGGAGGCCTATGTCCAGCAGTGGACTGGTATAGGCTGATGATGATGATGATAAAATTGTGTGTGAATTCAGAAACAATTTTGATCAAACCAGTATGTTTTTAGAAAGGAATTTAAAGTGGTAACCTTATTATTATTTTAATTTTGGTTAACCTTATTTAATTTCCAAAAAACAATCGATTTCGTCGGGTCTTGAGCCCGCGACCTTCCCTCAGATTATTTTTTTATCGATGATGTTGTTTTGTGCTTAATATCGTCATAGTATTTACGAGACACAGTTACGATACGTTACCAAAACCAGAATATCACATTAACTTTAAATGGTAAACAGATTGCCTCAGAGGCTTCTTTCTTGTGTCAAGGTTGCAAGCATCATATTTTTTATGCTCTGATTGTTTACACAATTTGACCATTAAATTGTTGAGAACACTTTCGGTCTGATAAAGTAAATAAGATGATGGTGATTCTTTCTATTTGGCAATATGTGTAATGTTTGTACATATTTCTGTTAGTGTCAAGTAATGGAAAATAAATAAATAATGCTGGACAATTCACACAGCATTATCTAGTCCCAACTCCCAAGCTAAGCAGAGGTTAGTGATATACATAATACAATACATTACATAAATAGATATTTTTTATTATACATAAAAAACGACCAGAACATCCGGAACAAATACCTGCAGATCGTATAAATATTTGTCCCAAGGCGGGAATCGAACCCGCAACCTCTTACGTCGCAGGTGGACCTTCGCCCACCGCGCCACAGAGGTCGTCAAAAATAATTGAAAATTTGAGTTATCAAAATAAGAAGAGTGTTTGGGGTGTAACATTTCATCTCCCAAGCCAACCTAACCTGCACTGAACCTGGTGCACGCTAGATAACGAACTAGGCTCTGGTGAAAATATCACTCAATCTTCAAAATTTCTAAGTGCTTTATTTCTGTTAGACCTTACAGGGCTCTTGGACACGTCACAAAACTCAGTTTACTTATGTAAAACTAGAAAATAAAGTAATCACTTTGATTTTTTGTCCACTTCAATCTTTTTAAGTTAAAGTAAAGAAGCTAACAAGAAACCTTTACCTTGTTAGAATGTTAGTTTTTAAGTTGGAGCAAAACTCGTCCCAAGCTTTTTTATCGTCTAGATAATGTGATATTTTATAGTAAGCCTTTTTACTAAGGATATGTTTGACAATTTGTTTGAATTTGTTTATTAATAATTTTTGCAACTCACACCATAATTTGATAACTCATAGAATTTACAAATATTTTCCATCCTATCAATAAACAGCAGTTTTAACGAAAACAAACATTTAAATGTTCGTGCAAATGTGCATTTTAGGTTGTAGTCATCCTCCAATCCTCTTATAACAAAAGCCTCGAGCATGGGTACAGTCAGCGTCAAATTGAAGTAAGCGTTAAGAGTAGTCAAAATGATCTGAAAAACATAAAAGCAATTTGATATACGCAGTTCAAATGATCATATTGTTGTAAGCACCCAAGGTGTCCAAAACATCTTACTACTCATTGTTTCATATATAAAAGAGCAGTCAGAGTGATCAAAATTATCTTAGCAAACAAAACTCTCAAAGTTATCTACTAAGATTAGCACGACAACGAGCATAAACGTGAGTTGTTCTCTATTGTTAATTGTTATTTGCGCTTAATAAGCTAAAGATAACGGCCAATAATCAGCTCTTCATAATCGATTAGAAAGATAGAAATAGGTAGATAGAAGTGAAAGCATTAAAAATTAATAATAATTCAGCTGCCTACCCTTCCGACCGTAATATCTACTGCATAATAGTTATGCAAGCAATAATGCTCGTTATAATGATTTATCATTTCTGCTGTCATAATAATGTGAAACTACCTGTATACATGCCATCGGATAAATGTTTCAAAAGCCAAAACCTAGGCGAATAATTATGATTCAAAATATAGAGCTTATAAAAGCATGTATTGTTTTCCAGAGACCAATCTTATTAAACAACTCTAATTATTCCTTTGACCCTCAGAATGAATTACACCGTTCTTCTGATAATTCCTTCGTTCCTTCATTCTTGACGACCTATGTGGCGCGGTGGGCGAAGGTCCGCCTGCGACGCAGGAGTTCGATTTCAGTCTTAACACAAATGTTTGTCCTATCTGCTGATTTGTGTTGGGGTGTTCTGCTTGTTTGCTATGTATATTAAAAATATATATCTATGTAATGTATTGTTTTATGTATATCAGTTATATAGTACCCATAACACAAAGCTCTGCTTAGCTTAAGGCTATAATTATGATGATGTGTGAATTATCTAGCATTTTTTTATATTATTCTATAGCTAGGTCACTAGTAGAATATAAAACCAGAAACTTTATACGCATGGATTGTGGTAAAGCACAGTTCGGCAATAGTTACCAAACTAGGTCTAAGGTTCACATTACCGATGAAAGCTCAATGCACTTGGGTACGGCACTCACAGGTAAGGTAATATAGGTTGCAACAGGCCGTTCCAATGCATTTTTCCCTCGAAGCCCGCATTGACCAACTATTCCATCTCCAGACATGTTGTTGAAAGTGGTCGCTGAAGCCGGTCTGCGCCCGCGCCGGCCAGCGCCAGTCAACGCAGTACTTTCCCGCGCTGCGCACGCGTCTACATTATTGCTGAATTATATTACAACACTCCACGTTCCGGTAATTACGTGATCCCATTTAATGCCATTCCTATTCAGTGTGAAGACAAAACCCTCGCACGCAATCTTAAATTGAGTAACAGGTCGGTTTGTCTGTTTTATTTGTGACGGACTATCGTGCGTGTTTATTGCGGAAGACGGTAGCCTACAGCTGTTCGCGCTGTCCACGGTAAGTAATACTTACCTCATAAATTAACCAATAATTATAAAATAACATGGAAAATTCAGGAACTGAAATGCGGAATTCAAACTTAATCCTGTTTACGCCAGGCACTCAATGTACTTACACTATGTTCATAACTAGTAGTGGGCCAATTGAAGTTAATAAAAACAGCTATCTTACACAAGACATGCATTGCAACAAAATGCAACTGATGTTATGTTTACTTGCAAAAAAAAAGTTGCCACTTCAAACAGTTAGATTGCACACATTTGTATAAAAATAAACTTTAACACCTTCACAACATAATGCACTAAAATTACATAACCCACAATTGCACATATCATTTGAGCAATATTTCTTGCGAGAACCGAAATGGGATCACGAGTCCAATGTCAACGCACATAACATAAACAAAAACAAATCAAAGCCAAGTTGGCTCGGAAGTACATAGTTCCGTGGGCACAGTGGGTCAGTGGTCACGTAAATCATAAAAAGGTTCTACCACGCCTCAAGAACCTCGATCAGTTTACAATTAGACACGTAACCACTAAACCTGGCATTACGACGACGAGTAATTGCTACTTATACCTCCTTGGTACCTACTTCTATCTGTTGCAGTGAAAATCTATTCAAAGTAAACCTTCTTGGTGGAATTCTATTCAATACCAAGCTCTACCACAATGCGTCGTAAAATGCGCTGACCGACGTCGTCTTAGTACTATAAGGCCTATGTTTGAGTTAAGTGTGAGTACATTTTTTGGTGCTGGAAATTTTAAAAACAGAAAGACCGTTGTGGGTTTTCTTATGTCAAAGGGGTTTGAAGAATATCGGCTACCACGTTGTTTTTTTTAAGTTAATTATAAATTAGAATACTGGAATACCTACTTAATTATCAAAAAATATCATCATCAACTAGAAGAAAATCAGCCTATATCAGTCCACTGCTGGATATAGGCCTCCCCTAATGAGGAAGGATATACAATATAATAATTATAACAAACTGAAACTAATAATATCAATTGAAATAAATGCGCTTACTGCAGACTTATACTAATAAAATATGTGTAAAAATATCTTCAAATCGCTTTAGGGCCGATATGAAGATTTTTCGGACAAAAATCATGTAGACAGAGATGAAATTAAGATGTAGGTATATATATATATATATATATTTATATCTCAATATTTTTGTAATACCTACCTTGCTATAAGTGATTGGCAAAGATTGTTTATCTCAATACCTAAATCTTTAAGTGTCCTCTCGCAACCTCTTGCTGCTCGAACGAGGTCTGTTTACTGTTCTCAATCAGAAGAACATGACTAGAAAATGCAAATCATCGATATACTTGACTGTGTAATGTTATTTCGAGGTGTTCCGCGTTCGTCCCGATCGCTTTGGCCCAAAGTGGTCCGGACACGGAAAATGAAATCGAATGTTGAAATCGTTCCTCTTTCGTCCCACTCTTTAAAGGCAGGCTTTACTACTGTCGACCACACACTTCTCATGTAAGTGTAAGTTTGTCAATACTTCAGTCCTTTCTGGGACAGGTATATGTAGGAACAATCTTCTTTTGCTAACGTATTTTATATTTTTTTATACCTATAAGTACCTACAGCATTACTGCGATGAATCTATCGTTCCCGTATAGGCCTTACAAGCCAACGTATGTCCCATAAAACTAATATTTATTTATTTTTGTATAATAAATAAATAATGCTGGACAATTCACACAGCATTATCTAGCCCCAAGCTAAGCAGAGCTTGTGTTATGGGTACTAGATAATTGATATAGGTACACAATATAATACAATACATAGATAGATATTTTTTATTATATATAGAAAACGACCAGAACACCCTGAACAAATGTCTGCAGATCGTACACACATTTGTCCCGAGGCGGGAATCGAACCCGCAACCTTCTGCGTCGCAGGCAGACCTTCGCCCACCGCGCCACATCGGTCAAATATACATAAACCATCCTGCGAGGATGTTGATAATTATGAATATAACTTACATAACGGATCTAAAACAAGACAAGACATTCAAATGTTCAAATGGTACGTTAATACAAAAGATCTTTGTTCTATCAAAAAGCATACCGGAATTTTTTATTTAGATTCTCAGCATAGCAGTTCTTCTGCTATGCTATGTAGCTACATACGCACGGCAAACTCAATTGTGATGAGAAGGTTCATTATCTTAACCTCTCAGATTTCCCTTAAAAGGGTGAGCAATGACCATGTCACACCAAATATTGATAACGGTTCACTTATCACGGACGCTTACACAACGTTTGTTGTCGAGCCTTGGACCCGGCGGTGCTAGCACGTGCTCCGCATTTCATACGAGACAAGACTTGCAAATGTATAACTTTCTAAACGCACACTAAAGTTCAAAAAAAATCTAAGAAATGAAATAAGTTCCCAAAAAATTTCGACTTCGGCGGGACTCGAACCCGCGCCCCACCCTTAGTACGACGAAAACCGACTGAGGCTTCGTGGCTTAGTTGGTTAAAGCACACCCGTACTAAGGGTGGGGCGCGGGTTCGAGTCCCGCCGAAATCGAAAATTTTTGGGAACTTATTTCATTTCTTAGAGATGCCCAGAGTGCGGGTAAGCACTATAACAAAAGTCCTTAGCAATTCTATTTTCTTTATTTCCGTGCAATCACTAAAAATTAACACAGAGATGCTGAAGATTTTACTAAAACTTTGTCCTTTAAAAAATAGGACCAAACAGGACCTATTTTTTCTCAATATATAATCAGCAGTAAAATATATTTTCACCTTTTTGTGACCTATCTTTTTGCATTTCGTAGACAACAAAAACCAATATGCATCGCTTTCTAAAAGACACGTGTCAAAGATGCTGAAAATTATGTTATTTTGCTTTTAGATATGGCTTTTGTCATGGAAATTGTCTTAGTCGTGCTACGAATACCTTACCTATTGCTAGTTTAGTTTCCTACTAGCACTTTCACTTCGTGAAACATCTATTTCAGTAGGAGATATCTGAAAATCAATTATCGTTTGAAAAAGATCTCTACCAGCCAACAACGGCCTAACAAAGGGTGTGCTGAAAGAGAACAGACAAAGTAAAACAAAACGTCTTGAAAGAACAACAAAAGGTATTGAAAGACCTTTTGTTGCTCTTTCTTGAATATGAATCCCTAAGATAAATAGTTTTTTGAAAATTTATATAAATACTAATAGCGCGGTATTAAAAAAAATATGGGACCACCTCGGAATCATCCTCTTAAAGAGTACTTCTAAAAAATACACCCAGACGACCTCTGTGGCGCGGTGGGCGAAGGTCCGCCTGCGACGCAGGAGGTAGCGGGTCCTTGAGACAAATATTTATACGATCTGCAGGTATTTCTTCCAAGTGTTCTGGTCGTTTTGTATGTATTAAAAAATACCTATCTATGTATTGTGTTATATTATGTATATCAGTTATCTTGTACCCATAACGCAAGCTCCGCTTAGCTTGAGGCTAGATAATGCTGTGTGAATTATCCTTTTTTTTTTTGTAAATTGGTCCATTAAACGAATATAATAACTCGACGGACATGCCCGTCGAGTTATTCGTTTTATAGACACAGCCGAACTTCCTTTAAACTTCCTCCATTTTTCAAAGACGTTTAAAAAAGAAAATTATACCGCAGCCTCCAGTCAACTTTTAACGATCATCTTTTCACTAACAACAGAATGCACGGAAGACTCAGATACTCTGTGATTATAAACAAGATTAAATAGATACCTTCCTAAGTGCCTATTACAAGACGAAGTTTTTTCTAAACGTTCATTTTGTTCAATGTCGGGAAGTTATGTAGTAAGTAATTTAGTGGTTTTAATAAGATGCGACCGAGAACCAGTTATTAGAAAGCTTAGAACATTGATTGCACGAAATTATATGAAAGTTATAGCGTTGCATGGGATGCCTGGCAGGATGCAATTTAATCTGAAGCAAACAATACAATGCTGTATTGAATTCTTTGCACAAACAAATTATGAAAACAAACAATCGATTTCACGTGTAGTTCAAGTAGGTTGGTGGAAATTCGTGGTCACGTTGAGCTGGTCCCATTGACTGGACAACCGAAGATTATTTTTTCGGCAGTCCAGTAAGCTGTACCACCGATTTGACAAAAGAATTAAATTTAAAAAAAATATTCTTATTGATAAACAGGTGTCTTCTAAGCCAATGTTTTTTTTAGCTTTTTTACTAAGTTTTTTGTTTATTTTTATAAGTTTTTTTTAAATTATATAAATATATCTAAACGACAGGAAAATCTAAACAAGTGTTTTTTTTTTTTGTTTCGTTTTTTCTTGTCTTGTTTTGTTTACAAACTAGTACCGCAACAACTTGCCGTGTGGTGCCGGCTTAGAATTTGCACCACCCAACTCTTCCCGTGGGTGTCGTAAGAGATGACTAAGGGACGTACACCGGGGAGCGGGCGCAGCGCCTTTTTGCATAATAGATCAACTACCGAACTGCGATCCCCAACGCGCATGCCCAGAGCGTGGGCATTATGGGCATTACCCCTCATGAGATCAGGGGGAGGCCTGCGTCCAGCGGTGGACCATTATAGGCTGATATTGAGGTTGTTTCCAAACATCCATATCGAGTTTGGCTAGTGTTGTATACTTTTCTTCGGATACGGGCTGATAGAGATGCTAATTTACTGCGTTGCTCAATAAAATTCAAACCTCAATAATTTCAGTCCAGCGCATCGTTTCGTTCAAATTGACTGAACATAGAAGGACAGCCAATTATAAAACTAGATACACTTATTAAATTAATCACTCGTATCTAATCAATTATACCTACACTACATCGAGTTACCAGCTAATCATCAAATCCACTATTAATCTGAGAAGGCAGGAGGTCGATGTTATCCAACAAAAGTCTAATGCAATTTTAATCACACAGTAGCGACATATGTCTGTCAGTAGACCTCCAGGAAGAGTGAGTGGTGTGCGAAAGTTCAGAGTGGATTACACAAGAGTAACTATCATTTGATACTGCAATGGTGATTAGGTAGCACACTGGTCTGGTGCACTGGGTGAATATGCAAAGCTCGTTGCACAACTATTGCAGAACATTGTCTCTTGCGTAGTTCACTGCATCTGAATATAAATAAAACAAAAGAAGAAATCAGATTGGCTAAGTGATTTTATAGTAATCGACACAGAACATTATTGCATAGAGACTTTAGCCAAACCTATATCTAGCCAGACACGTCTTATTTTTAAGGAGAGTGACATGCGTCTTCAAGGATTTTAAGAGTTTTAAACTTGTCGTCCACGTCGCTTCACTTTAAAAGCAACACTGATGATGATGATCATTTAATTTTTTTTAACCTGAAGGGTGTGCGCTCTGTGGAAAATACTTCTAAATTTTTTTTTTTAAATAAAACTTATCTAACTAACATAAGTTGTGAAGCAATTAGTTAGCAAGGCTTTAACAAAGACGTGTTTTTTTAAATTATTTTATTGAATCTAAAAGTAAGGTTTTTGTATTATAGTGCGTAAGCCCTTGCACTTTAAGTAATCTCTAAGATGTAAATAATTTTTTGGGAACTTATTTAACTTTTCAGAATCTAATAATAATTTTTAAAACCTTAATATTTTAGAGGGCATATAATGATATTGAAGTAGTAGTTTTAATATTTTTTATTCATTTGGTGTTTTCTGTTTCCTATGAGGGTTAAAACCCCGCGCTCATTTTGTGTAGTTTTAACAGTGATTTATTTTATCGATTATTTTATTTTATTGTAAAATAAAATATTTTATGCTCTAGATCAGATATTGGTCACATTTCGTGATACGTTTCATTACTTTAATTAGATAAGAGAAATCTTTAATACTGTGATAACAAGTTGGGCGGCTGACCGCGGAGCCCCCGAAAGAATAAATAAATTAGAATCCATAACACTTGAATCATAACACCTCCTCATCAATTATCTTTAACATCTTCCAAATGAGTTAATGTATTCGCTGATTTCAGGTTAACATATCGGGACTTCTCTCAAGTCTTCCTTTTTGTTTATTATTATAATTCTTTAATGCACACAACAAAAATTACAAAAATAAAACATTAAGCTAGAAAAAAATATGGCAAAGGCGAACTTAACCATAAAAAGAGTTCTCTTCCAGCCAACCATATGGGGGTGTGCCGTGTTAGCCGTGTGGTGCCGGCTTAGAATTTGCACCACTACAACTCTTCCCGTGGGTGTCGTAAGAGGCGACTAAGGGACATACACCGGGGGCGGGCAGCAGCGCCTCTTGCAGAATAGATCTACCACTGAACTGCGATCACCAACCCGCATGCCCAACGTGGGGATTATGGGCATTACCCCCATGAGATGAAAGCTTATAAGGCGATTATCAGGGGGAGGCCTGCGTTCAGCAGTGGACCACTAAAGGCTGTTGAGATGAAACCTTATTGGGAGAGAGACCAAGTTATAAAAGTGGGTTCCTTTAGTAAGATCAAGAACGTAGATAATAGAGATAGATAGAGAATACTTTATTCATCACCAATTAAGAAAAAATGATAGATTATTTTAAATTTAACATATAAAATAGAACAGCAATGAATTTGGCGGCCTTATCGCTTAATGCGATTTCTTCCAGGCGACCAGAAACACAAACTGAAAATGAACGTAAAGTCAGTAAATCAACTCGGCCTCATCGATGACATAGTACGGATTTCCCTACTTAGTTTTTGTATCGCAACCAAAAGGGAGATTTCAAGGACAGCCCGGTGCTATTATTAATACTGCGCATTCGCACTTGAGGCACCTAATAATATAGCAATGCTTCCTAATAATTCAAGCGGAAAATTGTTTCCTAGTAGTTAAATGAAGTCATCTGAGTACTTTTGCTTTGCGGTGCCAATTTGAATCACCTAAATGAATATTAAAGAATCAAAATTAATTACTGGAAGGTAGGTATTCTAAAAAAATTAAAACTGCAACAGCTATTTGTATTGTACCAATATTATAAATGTGAAAGTGTGTTTGTTTGGTTGTTCTTTTTTCACGCCCTAACTAAGCAACCAATCGACTTGATTTTTGGCATAGAGTTAGTTGAAAGGATGGAGAGTAACACAGGCTACTTTTTAGTTCATAAATCAGTTTCCATGGGATAGAAATAACCTTAAACAACGCGTTCGAAGCCGCGAGCAGCAGCTAGTGTGAAAATAATGTGCAGGTGGACATCCCTACTTCACCCGAAAACCAAGTGAGGGTAGCTACAAATAAGAGGCGGTAGCTCCAGTACGCCAGTCATCCCGTGACCACGGCAGTGCGTAAAGCCGTCGAAACGTCGGGAAAAATTGGTAAAGAAACGCGATAAATACCCGTTAAATAGTATTTAATATTATGTAGGTATTCTATTCCATTCAAAAAAAATGTCCTTCACCTATCAAAAACTCCGCTGATAAAATCATAGTCTTACAAATTGCATTTAGATATAAAAGCAATTAACGATTATTAAAGGCTTTAGACTAGACTTTAAAAAGTGGACATGCGATGGCCTCGATTCGAACGGTCCAATCTCTATATTATTGCAATAATCGCAACTTGACTATCGGAATAGCAATGAGAACAATGTCATATTAGTTTTAACTGCCTTTATTGTCCACTGTGTTCTTTATAACGGAACTGTGCGACTTAAAGCAGTTCGATTGACAAGTACTACGAAAACAAGTCATTGGAATTTCCTTTAATTTCTTTAGTGTTATTTTATTATTGACTATTGAAAAATACCTGCTCAAAAATACCTACATAATTCTGATGAACAATGATGCTTTTGATATAATATATCAAAAGCATCATTGTTCATCAGTCGACATAAATCCGTGTTCTAGGGGTGCGATAATATCGCACCCCGGAATTATGTCGATAAATCTCAAAATCGACTTTTATGCATATTTGAATCGGCGAAATTTTACCGCGTGTACCTACTATGTACACGCGGTAAAATTTCGCAGATTCCGAATTACGATATTACCTACGTACCATAAGACAGTCATATCGTAATTCGCAAATTGTTCTAGAGGTGAAATATAAACCATCATTAGTATAATAAGTTCGTTATTTCTTTTTGTTCTATAGGCCGTAGTACAACTACCTACAACCCCTTACAATTTTAACCGACATCGAAAAAGGAGGTCATGTTTGTTTGTATGTTTATTAATGAATGTATTTTGCGAGAGATATATTTATCCCCAAAAAAGTACAATATTTGAAGTCCGTTTTTAGTTTTTAGGATTCTTTCAAACATTCTCCGCAGTGCGGTCGGATATTTAACCCGCAAGTTCTTGATGACCGCGCGATTGGTGAAGTAACATTAAAAAAAATTTGTTACTGATTAGTATTTAAGTTCGTTATTTTTATAGGTCTACGAAAATGCACAGCCCTGTGGGTTGTGCATTTTCGACCTGACAGACAACTCGAAAATGGTCTTTCGTTTTATCATACGCATTATCTTGTCATCGTAATTTTCGTACAAAATACTAGCCTAATGACCGTTGCACACAAACCGACCTCAATCGGAAGGTATGTGTATGACATAACTCAAAAGTTACGTGCTAGTTCTACTCCGATGCTCCTTGTGTCGTCTCATAATACGTTTGCCAGTAAAGTGAGGTGTTGCAGTTGTTTCCGTACAGAGTATTGCATCAAAGATAATTTTCTAATAGTTCTCAAAGAACTGCACTAAGGTACATTCCACTAATCCAATATCTTTGTCCTATGTACATTTAATCAAAAAAATTGGGTCATCATCAACTGCCTATATTAGTCTACTGCTAGACATAGGCCTCCCCTAATGAGCCCTTAGCCATAGCGCCCTGTCTTCAGCTTGCCGCATCCAGCATCTACTCGCATCCAGCATCTGCCCGCGTCCATCATCTGCCCGCATCCAGCATCTGCTATTTTGCTATTTAATTCCCATTAATACTGAAATTTTACAGATTATATAGAAGCCAATGTTTTATTCCAGGTCAAGAGATACACCTGCAAAATTTCAGCCCAATCCGGTGAGAAGTTTTGGCATGTAGAAGTAACAAACACCCATCCAAACTTCGCATTTATAATAACAGAGTGATTTCATTGGAACTCCACTAGGCCAATTACTTAGGAATATTTGACCTTTTTTCATATTTGACAAGTCGAATGGGCAATGGGCATCCATCCATGAAATTTGATCAAATCTTAGACAAAAATATTGGATAAGTGGAATGGAACCCTTACTAAGTGTTTTGATTGTTTTTGTTAGTAGATCTTGCAACCCCGATTAGGAGACTAAAAATTCTACAATGTTATTGCAAAGTGAGCCCGTAGAATATTTCGCGTAGAATAGTGAAATGAGTTTGGGAGCTCGGAAAGATTACCCCGCACTCTATGTATCTCTAAGTCCAGCCCCACCCTCAGTATGGGTGTGCTCTGAGAGAGAGAGAGAGAGAGAGAGAGAGCACCCGTACGTGGCGGGGCGCGGGTTCAAGTCCCGCCGAAATCTAAAGTTTTTGGGAACTTATTTCATTTCTATTAGAATATATTAGGCTATTAGAATTGTAGAAGTGTGAATTCTTATTGGCTGTTAGAAACTGCAGTATAGATGCATTTGAGAATTCAAGCATGTCTATTGATGAAACCTATTAGCTAAACTAAACAACCAATGGTAAAAAAAACAGACTAGGCATTTTCATATTTACTTCCATCTCAGCAGGTATTATATTCTATCTCGGCAGGTAATTATGATTTTACAATAAACAATACAAGTCATTGTACTATTATAGGCTGTTGAGGTTGAGGTTATAGTACAGTCATGTATTATAACCTCAACCTCAACAGCCTATAATGGTCCACTGCTGGACGCAAGCCTTCCTGTTTTTTTATTCGTGGGGTGTAATGTCCATAATCCCCACGCTGGGCATGCGGGTTTTGGATCGCAGTTCGGTGGTAGATCTACTCTGCAAGAATCGCTGCTGCCCGTCCCCCGGTGTATAGTTAGCCCTTAGTCGCCTCTTACGACATCCATGGAAAGAGTTGGTTTGGTGCAACTTCTAAGCCACACGGCTATTTTATTATAACGGCAACATCAATTTCATAGGTGTTGTTACTGTAGCTGATGCTCTATCAAAGGCCATCACACAATCGCCCATTCATTACAAATCCCATTAAAATGTGTTGCCAACTTGAAAATCACGCATGAAATCTGTAATTCCGAAATATGTTATCAAGTCGAAGGTTTTTCCGACTTTCAACTCAAAACCGTGAAGGGTAGGTATACTTGAGGAAACCTGTGGTGTTAGTCAACATTGTAGATGAAGATCGCATCTTTCCTGAGGATACGCGGATTAATTTTAAATGAGGTGATACGCATCGGTCCACTCTTCCCATTGGTTCATGTGAACGGGATCCAAAGGGACATAGTGAAAGTGAGAATCCGCTCGCTATTTCGACCGATGTGGCGCGGTGGGCGAAGGTCTGCCTGCGACGCAGAAGGTTGCGGGTTCGATTCCCGCCTCGGGACAAATGTGTGTACGATCTGCAGACATTTGTTCAGGGTGTTCTGGTCGATTTCTATATATATATAATAAAAAATATTTATCTATGTACTATTGTATTACTTATATTATGTATATCAGTTATCTAGTAACCATAACACAAGCTCTGCTTAGCTTGGGGCTAGATAATGCTGTGTGAATTATTTGCAGCATTATTTATTTATTTTATTTATTTATTTATTTAAATACAAGATTGGTGCACATTTCTGCATCAATAAATGTTTTTAACACAATTCGTGGTAAAAGGGTGGCTTTTTGGAGACGATGGCCAAATCCGAAAGCATGGGAGTTAGAGAAAAGTGGTGAAAGGAGTCATGACCTCTCGTCCACCTGCTCGACCCTCGTCTCGATTTATGAGAAAATCACGACTTTTCTCTAACTCTCATAGTTTTTGATTTGGCCATCCACTTCCATCTCAAAAAGCCATCTTGTGAATCCCGATAAAAAATAAGTAAGTGTAGGTATATTTATTTGCAACCAAACATAACATTGACTCATTACAATTATTAGGTAGGTACAAGAACATTATATTGATATACACGAAAAAAGAAACAAAAAATCAGATTCCACAAATGTGTTTCATAAGGGTCGAAAAAGGTCCCTGTCTCAGCATTATACCCGCCACAAAGCCGAAGCTAGTAGCGGCGCTGATTTTCAGACAGGTCCTGGTGTAGTGGCACAAAGCTGGATAACAATAAAAACCCCTTTTACCTATCAATAAATAAGTTTATCAGTACCTACCGGTCTCAGGTAGTCTTATTGGCGTTTTGTAGATGCACGGATAATGGATAATTCTGATAAACAGAGCGCGCTCAGCATAGCAATGCCCGTTTCAGCTTGAACGCGTTTTGCATGACAATAGCTTCCTACTAAAGCTGTTACGTAACTGATTTTATTTTGCAGCAGTCATTGATTCCTAGCTTCTATATGCAGGTGTATCGACGGCTTTGTTGAATTGTTCAAATTGATTCAGATATCTTTGTGATATACGAGATGGGATATTTCAAAGCAATTTCAAAATTGTCTAGATCAGTTGAGGTACCTCTTGATTCTTTGTAATTGTCTGCGGTTAGCTCAATGTTCTAACTTACGAGCTGCTAACTTAGCTTTAAGAATACAAAACATCTGACAAACAATCTAGATGTAGATCAACTTTGGAATCCACTTGGAAATCGCTTATATCTCATCATAATCCATTTCATAATCTCACAAGTTTTCCAAATTTTACGTTAAAACTTAATATGTTATCTGGGTTACCTACCCAACAATGATTCTAAAGTCATTTAAAATCCTAATTTTCTTAAGTTCTAAAGCTATCCTGGAATCTTAAAGGATTATCTTATCCTACTAATATTATAAGGCCAAAGATTTTGCCGCTGTGAAATGATTCTGCGAAACAACGCCAAAACTGCTGGATGGACCGTGCTGAAATTTTGCACGTCATTAGTGCAAAATTGGGGTTTGTGTCTATGTTATGAGGTCGTAGACAGAAGAATAGGTACTGAATAGACTACTGCCCCTAGCACCGAGTTTCTTGTCTAGGGTAGAATAGACAATAATGACATCGCATCGCTATACATTGCGTACAATATTGAAGTTGAACGAATACATTTCAAGTAATTTACGCATTCGATGACGAAGTGACGAAATTTTTCTCTATTCTACCCTAGACAACAACTACACAACAATCGCCGTGCTAGGGAGGCTGAAAGCTTTTTCATGTCAGTTGGACTATTAACCTGCTTTCACATATCCTATCCTATTATTATCAATAATAATCTAATAAAATAGGCCAATCTTATTTTCAAAAATTAACCTCTACCTAACTATCTAACCTTTTCAACCTAAGGGGTTAAAAACGGTGGTAAAGCTTCTATTAAAAATTATTAGTCTTTGGTTCGATTCACACAAAACTCAGTATAAATAAAGTACAAAGTAAATAATTAATCATTAAATTTTTACTTATTAATTTAATTTAACTACCCTTAGGGGAAGGCAATACACTTCTGGAATACTTATAAAAAAACTCGGGATCATTGTTAGAAATTTTCATAAAAATATCATAAAAACATCTCAAAACTTCGATATTTATATTGTTCTCTATTTGACACATTTTCAACTCGGGCGAAGACGGGAGGTGTAGCTAGTTTTTAATAAAAGCTATTTCTGCAGCATTCACTGACATTTACCAGTCGTATGAATGTTGAAAGGTTCGTAAAATAAACAATTATTTCTGCCTTTTCCTTAGCCATCAATCAATACGTCCACACCTAGCACCTTATAACCAGGTGTCCAAGTTATTTTCTAATACTTTCAAGTGCTGGAAGAAACTCTATACGGCATTAGAGAAACAAAACCTCTCTAGAGAAAACAATACTTTCGCTGACTACTTACTGCACTGAATGATTAGCTCATATATGACGACCTCTGTGGCGACTTACAGGTGTCTCTATTCTTAAAAGGGGGGTAACAGAATTCATATTTCACAAACAATCAGCTTTATTCATTATGGATGTATGCGGGTTAACTACGAACCTTATATGTGTTGGAAGAACACCAACGTTTCATCCCTTAACGAGGGACTTCTTCAGGGTGAGTGCGGTTCTAGACACGCGCGTTCCGCATCCCTCCGAGGGGTAGTTCCACCCGGCTCCAAGTCCCATACATTGCAAAATTTTAATTTTCATACATTAATACCACCGCGCTCCAAAATTTTTAGTAGAGTTTGCATAAAAATAAACTTGGCATGAAACATAAGGTAAGGTATGAAAACATAAGGTTACAATAACTTAATTCTTGGTCTCTCTTTATTGATTGGGGCTTTCTATTGTTTACTTGACGATAATTTTGCTGATACAAAGCTTCTTCCTTAAATGTAGTGTGTGTGTTCCTTAGTGTGTGCTCGTGAATTCGTCAAACTACGATAGTTTTTATAGTAAAATCGGCTTTATAATATCGTATGTCCTTCCCCGGGATATTATTATAATTTATCTCCCTGCCAATTCATGTGAAAGGATAATAGACAGACAGACAGACAGAGTTACTTTCGAATTTTATAATATTAGTATGGAAGTAGGATTTTAGAATACCTACTTTTAACAGTGATGTTGGTGGTCAACATAAAAAACTTTTGAATTTAAATAATTAATATACTTAAATAAATAAATATTGCTGGACACACAGCATTATCTAACCCCCAAGCTAAGCAGAGCTTGTGTTATGGGTACTAGATAACTGATAATAATACAAGATTACATAGATCGATTTTTTTATACATAGAAAACGACCAAAACACCCGGAACAAATACCTCGATAACGTACAAATATTTGTTCCAAGGCGGGAAACGAACCCGCAACCTCCTGCGTCGCAAGCGGACCTTCGCCAACCGCGCCACAGAGGCCGTCAAATAATCAAAATATTTTACAAAACAAACAACTAGCCATGTAGAAAGCTTAAATAATTAATAAGCTTCTTTCCATAAACTAAGTAGAAACTCGCTGACCCCTTGCCTCTGTTCAGACTCGGTCAGTGTGATGCGTCTGGTCAAGGACATTAAATATGGATGCATCTTAATTCTGACAAAAAAATAAATGAAAAATAAAATGTTTGGGTTGCTTGACTCGTCCGATTCTTCTGTACAGATAGATAAATTTAAAAATATTTATCCACCAAAATTAAAAAAACAAATATATTGACAATTGGCGGTCTTATCGATCAAGGGCGATCTGTACCGTCTGGTACCGTCTGGAAGAGATCATAGATATAATACTTATAAAACTTTATAGTCTTGTAATCTGATTAAAATATAAATTAAAAAAGAAAAGAAATAAAACAAATTAAATATTTTTTATTAATAATATAAAATTAATTTTTTTATATTTTTGGCTATCATGTATCTACATTATTCCTGAGCCTCATCGCAGCTAGTTACATAAGTTCAAGTAGTATTTTACAGTAAAAACTATTGTAGTTTGAAGAATTCATTATGAATGTAACTCACACGATGTACTAAACGAAACTAACACTTTCATGGCTTTTGACGCACACGTTTATCCGGAGATCCGTGCATCGGCGGCAGAGAACGCGTTAAAAGATGTAACGTTGGTGTTCTTTTAACGCAAACTAGGTTCGTAATCATTCTACACATTACTTACGCTTACATTCTTAATGTATAATAATAATTCTGGACAATTCACAGGTTATGGTTAAGGTAATTTTGTAATTCTACATACGAAATATGTACCAACCTGTTAAGTGCGTAGAAATACACGTTACAATCCTTGACGATGATTTTTTTATTTATTTACTTTAATTAATACGGTAACACCAATTACATTAATTAAAGGACAAGTTCACAATTACGATAAATTAATAGTATTACAAAAACAAGATTAAAAATTAGAAATAAACAATTTATGATATTTTTTTTATGATAATAAAACAATTGCTACTTCATAGCAGCAATTTTTTTATCACCGTAGGATAGGGTTTGTTTTAAAACTGACATCTATTTCTCATAAAATAGATGCCACTTTTTAAAAAATTCCTAAGAAACTACTCAAATGTGCCAACCCTACGTGCAATGTTTACTTTGCACGTTGCACTTAGTCAACTCTCACGACACAGTTTTTATCTTTACATTGCCTAACTTATACGAGCTTGGTTTACTTAATATACTTAGATGGTGAGGTATCCGAGATACCTCTACTTGGTTCGTTTCTTTTCTACAGTCTTAACGCGAGCTTATCTTGTAAAGAAAAAAAATCGGCCAAGTGCGAGTCGGACTCGCGCACGAAGGGCTCCGTACCATTATCTATAAAAACGTCAAAAAAATTTAGTTTGTTGTATGGGAGCCCCCGTATTTGTTGTTATAACTGCAAAACAAATACATCATCTGTGAAAATTTCAACTTTCTAACTATCACGGTTCATTAGATACAGCCTGGTGATAGACGGACAGACAGACAGACGGACGGATAGCGGAGTCTTAGTAATGGGTCCCGTTTTATCCTTTGGGTACGGAACCCTATAAACTAAATGACCCGTATCTTCTAGTATAAACTAAAAAGAAATTTTTGATTCGTTTTCGTGGAAACGTTAACCTTGCAAGCGACGTAAGGGTTTGTTTTTCTCGAAAACGATCAGGAACTTCAATTAACGAAATATAATGCAGGGAGCATTATATTTCCCCCAACTAATACTCAAGCTCAAGTTTAATATCAGTTTTAGAAACCTTATCAAATGTTAGGTAATGTAATAAATATTTAAAAATGTTAAATAAGTATAAGGAATTAAAGCTTTTTTATTTTATTTTAATTTATTTATTTAATACTCAAGCGGAAAGGACTGAGCGAGCAAAAAGCGTTGAAATCAACTCCGCTCTCTCATCTGTCTCATTTTTCTTTTGCGGTGATAGTGAAAACCAAAGTCTTTGTTCGTCCTGACTATTTCCCGGTAATTACCATTTCGCCTTGGAAACCTGTCTGATCGTTATATTCATGTTAGGTATACTTCCCTTCCGAATCATTAAATGGGTCAATTTTGATCGATTCTTTGATTTCCTCAATATGCAACTCCTAATTTGTAATTTTTATTTTTGTTTAAGTAATTAAATTATTTACGATCTAACGCTAATCTTTAGAGATTAACACAAGAAAGATAAACTTTATTAAATTCATCTGTAACTACTAAACTACTACTAAAGTAGTACTAAAACTTCGTTTTAATTTACAGATCAAAGCTACCTAACTTCTACAGATCGTTTCTACAAGTGTTACAATATAAAAGCGATATATGCTGACAACAACATTTTTTTTAACATACTCGTAACACATTATAGATAAACTACATAACTATAAAATTTTCTATAAGCTTAGTTCTATTACCATATCTCAAGATCTTAACTTCTGTACCTATTTATTGAGAAATTAAGGTTTTAGTAAAAATTTAGAGGTAACTTTGCGAATTTTTTTCTATCGAGAAAATTAAATGGAATCGTGTTTTCGAAACATATAATCGATAGAATAAGTCCTGAACTGTACCATGTAAATTTCAAAGTTAAATATTTAGCCGTTTGGAGGATATTTAGTTCTAAAGGAGTTGATTTGAGGTAGTAGGTATAGGTCCACAAAATCGGTTCATAAGTTTCTTCGTTACATCCAAAAATACAAATCTTTCCTCATTATAATATTAGTGTTGATGGTAGCTTCTACGTTTGTATCACGAAGGTTTACAAATAAGTCTGCATGCAACTTTAAGATATATGGCTGTAGCAGCAACATCAGATTCCAATTTCTCATGGTGTTGCATCGCAAATATTGCAGAACAAGCTTTCTGTTTTACTTGCACAATTTAATGAAGTAACTAGTGAGAGAGGATTTCTAATAGAAACGGGTATTCGATGCTCACTCACACACTGAGCCATAACTTGCAATTATTTGTGCAAGTTATGTGCAATATAAGATATGTAATGTTCTGTGAAACAGATAAAGTGTACACTTATATCTATTCCCAAAAATGCTGGCAGCATTGCCACATTGAATGGCAATGCTGCCAGCATTGTTGATCGAAATAAAAGCCAGAATTCTGATCACCTGTGGAAACTATGAGAAGTTTTGTAAGGTCTTTGTACATTGCGTGAACCCCAAGACCCCAAAGATCTAGAGTTTCCACCCTAAAAGGCTGAAATAAGTAACTTCGGTCAAGATTAGCGCATTTTCTCCGTTTGGGGACACTGCTGATGTTCCTGCGGAGCTAACATTACGTTACGATCCCCTATGGACTCTATTAGAAGTTTTATGAGGTCTTTGTACATTGCGACTACCCAGGACCCCAAGTACCTATGGTTTTCACCCAAAAGGCTCACATAGGTAACATCGGTCAAGATTATCGTATTTACTCCGTTTGAGGGTCTGCTGATGATCCTGCGGAGCCAGCCCTTACTGGATGTCCCTGCAAAAAGCGCTAGGGTAACTACACCATATTATACTATCAATTCTCTTTTATAAGTAGGTAAGGTTATAGATTATTTATAAGCGGTTTAATATTACAATCACATTGGGTATGGAGAGAAAACGTAGCTTTGAATTTCTAGCTTATTATTTTCAGTACCTCTATGGCTGTGATTTCTCATTTATGATTCCACCACCCACCGCGAGGCGTAGTAGTTTGATAGGTACCAACGTGTTTGAAAAAAGGTTTAATTTATTTTTAAATATTCAATCAACCAGCACAGAATCAACCGGTCTGAGTGGTATCTATTACGTTGGCTCGCATAACAATGGAGAAACAATTTTCTCTGCGAACGTGAACTTACCTAAGAATAAGCAGCATGTACCTATCTACATGAACCATGAGTAGCTTAGAAAGCAATTGATCAGCTAGCTATTACGCAGCTAGTCTGCACTATAATATTATAAAAAGGAAATATTTGTATTTTTATATGTAATGAATAAACTTAAAAACTACTGTACCGATATCAAACATTCTTTTACCGTTAGAAACCTACATTATCACTGAGTAAGATAAGCTATAGAATATGCCCGTGCGAAGTTGGGGCAGACCGCTAGTAATAAATGAATCAGGACAATCCAAAGAGCATAATTTAGCCTTAAGCTAAGCAGAACTTGTAGTATGGGTACTAGATGACTGATATATTTAATACAAAGCATTACGCAGAAATATATTTATAAAAATACATAAAAAATACCCCCAGAACCAATATTTGCAGATCGCACAAACATTTTTCCAAAGGCGCAACCACAAAAATTAAAATTATCTGATGTTATAGAAGTGGGTAAATGTATGTTTGGCCGGGAGAGAAAGTAACGGGAAGAAGGTGGGAGCTATGAGATAACCAAATCACCAATGTAGTGTACCAAACCTACTTGTTTACTTACTACCTAAAGTTAGGAGATACTTCTAAAGCATGTCAGCTATTGTAACCTAAGCCTTAAATGTATGTAGTTAAGCCGTAAACGTTTAATAAACTCTTAATTGCTGTTGACAATGATAAATTTGTAATGCATAATGAGAGCAAGTCGTTTAGACCTTTATCGTTTACGTCACTGAATACGGAACAAAAATTATCTGATGTTATAGAAGTGGGTAAATGTATGTTTGGCCGGGAGATAAAGTAACGGGAAGAAGGTGGAAGGTGGCTATTAGATAATTTTGTCTTAGGTCTGAGCTTATTTTCAGAGGTGAACCTAGGAGTTTTTGTTGTCAGACTAGGCTTAGATTTCAGTACTCAGGAAATACCCGTGGTAAAAAACCTCTAAGGACATCAGTCACTGGCGCAACAAATTTTCCCCAGAACACGGTTACGCTATCTGGGTTCTAAAAAATACACTTAATCGATATTATATCTAATTAAAATCACACACTTATTTTATATTATTAAAAATGCAAAATAAATTATAAACATACTGTCACAGGCGCCGCTTCGTAGGGAACTTTACTAATCTTTTTTTTATTTCTAAGGTATTTTTACTGTGTTTTATTGTGTTACTAACCACATATGGATCTATGTTATCCGAAATAAAATAATTTTATTTATTTATTTATTAAGGTTCAATGTTATTTGTTATAATCATGGTTATTTAAATTAATTGATCCGATTTTCGCTTTGGTTTTCCGGTTGATATTTCTCTATCTGTTATTTTAGACATATAATTTTGCACACCAAAACTGTTTATGCTGGATATATTAAAATAAGCATACCAACTTGTAACCCGTTGTCTATAAATAAATGATTTGTATATGTAAATAACATTATATTCATAATTATTTCCTATAATGTGAAATCTTAATTCACATTAATCTGTTATTTTATCATAATTATAATAAATAAAATAAAATAAAATAAAAATAAAAAATCATTTATTGCCTATGTCTCTCTAAACTAAAAACTAAAAAACAAAAAATACATAAGGCAAAAGGAGTAAATTCAGCTTTGTGCTGCATGCAAGAAACATGCGGCGCTGATTTTAAATCTACTCCCGTCGGGTAGGTGGTCACCGAGGGGTTGGGAAAGCGGGTCGTAGCCTATACTTATAAAAAATTTGAACCTTTCATTCAGCAACTCCATCTGCATGGTTGCTTCCATGCGTGTTCATATATTTACTAACATACACATAATAAGACTGTTGTGTTCCACAGCTGGGCCAAAGCCTTTCTTAGTCCATCCACGCATCTCAATCCTGAGCATAGTTATTCTATATATGTTTAAATTTAAACTGAGTTTATTTATATTTTTGTTTCAGATTTCAACATTTGCATGAGCAGTGCCAGCGCTAACAACATACCACAAACGTCTTGGCATTGGCGAAATTTTCATGTACGTAAGTGATATGACCTTTAAATTTCAATACAAATCACGACCATACAATAATAATAAAAGCATTTCAAGTACACGCATGCAATATTTTAATATTTTATTCACTGAACAACCAATTCACGAGTGCAAGAGATTGGAACAGTCATGAACTTTCAATTCTCATCATGGACATCTCAACATATTCAAATAGACAGCTAAAAAGTAAAAATTAAAACCGACCAAGTGCGAGGAGACTCGCAGGCGGAGGTTAAATATAAAAAAATCGGCTGTAGGTATGTATTATATTGTATTTTTATGTATACTCGTCGATTTCTCTTACACGCTCTGTAAAAATTACAATTTCTGTCGGCCTTCTACAGTTCATGAGATACAACCTGCTGACTGACGGACAGACGGACGAACGGGCAAACGATAGCGGAATCTTACTAATAGGGTCCTCTAAAAGTCCCTTAAAGTCCTAATTAATAAGTAATGTTAGATATAGGTGATCGGAATGCTGGTTTTTATTTCGGTCAACGAATTAGCATTGCCATTCAACGTGGCAATGCTGCCAGCATTCTGGGCACTCTGCCTTCTGGTGACGGCTTAGATTTTTAGTAAATAGATGTAAGTGTAAATATTAGTTGTAATTATTTTTTGCTGTTAAATAAATAAAAACTTAATGAATTTCTATTCGATATAGATTATAGATAATATTATTCTCAAGATCTTAACTTGTGTATTTATCGAGAAATTAAGGTTTTAGTAAAAAAATTGAGGTAACTTTTTGTTTTTTTCTATCTAGAAAATTTTATGGAATCGTGTTTTCGAAACATAATGATCGATAGAGTAAGACCTGAACTGTACCATTTATAAATTTAAAGTTAAATATTTAGTCTTTTGGAAAATATTTTGATCTGACGTCAGTTGATTTGAGATAGTAAAGGCCCTTAACCTTAACTACTTATAAATATATTCCCAGCTTTTAAACCCAGCTTTGGGTGTCAACGGGCTGACAATGCTGTTAACATTTTACATTTTTAAATAAACTGCTCGTGCTACCTAACAAGGTGTTCATCAAAGTAAGGATCACTTGGCTCGCTAAAATGTTGACACGCTTGACCCCCTCTATCCTAAATCAACAACCAATTTGCAATTCTAATACGCTTGTATGGGTCACAGTCTATTGACCTTCAACCAAGCTTAGATTATTGATTTACACGAGCTACTCAGGTTTACATTTAAAGCGGTAATGTTCTCGGCTGATCCCTGCATTCCTAGCATAATATACCTACTGGTCCACTGCTGGACGCAGGGCTCCCCTTAAAAGAGGCAAGAGCATTATTAGCTATGATGAAAGCTAATAAGGCACTGGGTAATGTCCATAATACCCACGCTGAGCATGCTGGTTTGATTCGGCTCAGTTCGGTGGTAAAATGGTTCTGTAAGTATTCTGTAAGTATGTATTTTGCTAGTAGTGGAAACTCTGTAAATAGCCCTCAGCTTAAGTAGGTACTGTATTCTCATGTGCTTACTAAAAATAGTCTTCTTAATTTGTAATTTTTCTAGCTGTAAGTTTTCCGAAAATTTGAAAATAAATAATAAATAAGACGAACTTTTGCTTTTGGTTCGGTTCTCTTATGGTGCAAATTCTAAGTCAGCACCGCACGGCAAAAGCTGGCACAACACGTCAAGGAATTCAATCCTAAGCAACGTCCAAATTTGTTAGATATGTGGACGGAAAAACATTACTTTGACCACTCTGATCTCTCCCGAAATTAGCCTGGTCCTTAGAATAGGGGTACTGGTTCTTTTTGTCTCTATATATAGCAAGTTAAAAAAGATATTAACATGCATATTGCACAAAATCCGTGTGGTCAATTATTTTTGCATTTGTATTGCTCTTTTGCATTTATAGTGCTTTTATACGCAAGGATACCAAATTATCAGTGTTGATGCTCTAATATGATACGGAGGGATTAACCTCAATTAATTCAAGGATTTTCAGAGGTTAAACAAATCTATAGGTAAATCTTACATACCTTGAGTTTGTCAGTTCCTACTCCAAAAATAACTGACATCGTTTTTTACCAAAAAAAACTTCCTGATGTGAAATCTTAAACTGAACATATTCTTATAAGTACTTACCTATTAAAATTCATATCGCTAACACTGTTTCACTCTTATAATGACGCACCTACTAAGAAAGTGGTTCTCTTATCAAATAAAGCTGGTTTTGGAGAAAGGGTTTCTTCAAAAGCAATGTCAGTTTTTGATGAACGCAGTTTTCTACAAAATAATGCTTTCACTGATATCGTCTTTGTCTCCGCCAAATGACGGTCACCGCTCTCAGAAGCCCCTAATGAGTTCTGAGAATCAGTTGGAAATGTACCGGTTTGTGCTAGTGCTGTGGCACACTCGTTGTACAAGAGTGACAGTGACCGCATTGACAAGTGCAGGAGAAAGTGTATGCGACTTCTGGAGTGCAGTCGGTACATTCCAATGTACAGTGCGACCACGATCTTTATAAGAGGCATGAAATCGATCTGCCGCCGCCCCGACATACATTTTTGACAAGTTTACCAAAAATGGTATGACAACAAAACTCTGATAACCGATTTTTGACCTTCCATAACTTTCAAAGCGTACACGTTTTATTTGTTATTTTGGATTAATTTACGCTCTAGTGTCATAAATTCATAACTTATTTATAAATAACATGTGCACCTTATAATAAACTTACTAGTGGTTTATTTTCCACTTCTTCCACTTGTAGACAAAAAAATTAAGTGGAAAAAATCAATAACAACTTGTTTCTTATTTGATATAAATTACTTTTTATAAATAGTTTATAAATAACCTGTCTAAAGTATAAAATTTGACTTGTCTAAGAGCTAATTTTGTAAGCCTAAAGAAATAAACGTTATTGATATATGATATTCAATAATTCCGACACAAAGTAAATTGTTTGAGAATAAATGAAAAGAAACGATATAGAGGTGATAATTCTGATGTAGCGAAAACTAAATTTAACTAATACGACAGCACTGAAAATGCTATAATTTTTATTTCGTTCGTTATGAATGAAATGGCAACATTTCTAGTCCTTTAAAATTGTTTTAGTTTAGTCTTGGGGACAACTGAAATGACTTTAAAATGAGACTTTTTAAATAACGTTTACAACACCAAAATAAAGGTGTATACGTGTTCAGCTGGTTAGCTAGAATTGTTAGGTTGACCAATTTTTTTGGCTAAAATGACGACCTTATTTCTAATTAGAAAACAAAAAAATTATAGCGAAGAATTAGAAAACATAGTTTTTTTAAACATAAGAATACCAAGTAAAACATGGCTTCTTCACATACTAAGTATGTGAAGAAGCCATGTTTTACTTGGTACGAACAAGTCTTGTTCGTGATGATGGAGTGAACCTGCAATTCACGTAGTGTTACTAATTTACCAATAACCCTGTGTAGAGTAGTTTTACTATTATCAAGTTTATTTTTAGAGAACTCTAATTTAGTCAGTTTTTGTTAGCTGTAGCGCGTTGATGTCTTTTGTATGGGTGATCTCACGTTTCTGCAAACAACATTGTACCTACACGTAGCCTATTTTAATTTTTTTCAACTTCTAATTGCTTGTCTCTACAGTTTATTATTTGATTAGGTAGCTACTGCACTAATACCAGAGAATCTCACTTCACACTAATATTATAAATATGAAAGTTTGGTTCGTTGTTTGTTGCCTCTTCAAGCCAAAACCACTGAACGGATCGAACTGAAATTATGCATACAGATAATTCTAGGCTTGAAAAAACATAGATTTCTGTTCATCTGAATAAAATCTGAAAAGCAGTCTCGGTGATAATTTAATTTCAAAACAGGCACAATGCACTGATGTAATGTACCGTAAAAAGAACAGGTAGATTCCTAATTTTCTTATCCTGTAGGTAGACTAATCACGGGGATTTTTGTCGAGGGTAGAATAGACAATAATGACATCGCATCTACATATTTGCGTACATTATTGAAGTTGAAGTATTAATAATTCAATAAATTTCAAATAATTTACGCATTTGATAAAGTGACGTAATTTTTCTCTATTATACCCTACTTTAGTGCATTGTAGAATACTATACAATTGACGACCGATGTGGCGCGGTGGGCGAAGGTCCACCTGCGACACAGGAGGTTGCGGGTTCGATTCCCGCCTTGGGACAAATATTTGTACGATCTGCAGGTATTTGTTCTGGTCGTTTTCTATGTATAATAAGAAATATCAATCTACATAATACATTGTATTATGTATATGAGTTATCTAGAACCCATAACACAAGCTCTGCTTAGCTTGGGGCTAGATAATGCTGTGTGAAATTGTCCAGCATTATTTATTTCTTATTTATTAATAGGCCAAGCACGGAGATGGTTGTCTTGGCTAGAATAGAGAATAATTACGTTATTTCGTCATCAAATGCGTAAAGTATTTGAAATTCATTCCTTCAACGTCAATAATTTACGCAATGTATGACGATGCGATGTCAGTTTCCTCTATTCTACCCAAGACAACAAACCCCGTGCTTGGCCTACAGAACTCTGTTTTATGTAAACTTTGTTAGGTATTACAATTCCTTGCCTGGCATTTCCTTGATGCATACATAATTAACAGTGTAGATGCAAGCATCATTAATTACCATTTGACAGATGACACCTGCGTTCTTTGTGGGTTTTCTATAATTGATCTCCTAAACTAAATAGAATAAGACTATTACAAAGGCATTTAAAAAAAGCTTATAATATGTATCACAAACTGAGCGATGGCTTTTTGAAATTTCCTTTGTTAAACGGAATAATAAGATAAAGTAGGTGGAGACGCTAGTTTCGGTGGGGTATGCGCCTTAAAATCGGGGACCTTATTTTCAAATGAATCGGAATGTACGTAGAGTCACCCCCACCTTAACTAAGGAAATTATTTGTCCACCCGCATCTAAACCAATAAGGTGACTTTGTGACTGGTTACTGAGGTTTTGGATTTTTTTCCATGTGTGCAAGTTTGTCCACAAAGTTGAAAGTTGCAAAGTGTGATAGGTTTTGGATTTTTATAAATCAATATAAATAAAAGTAGCTACTAAGTTTAACTAAATCAACGTGCGAATTTTATTTAGTGAATACATCTAATATTATTCCATCAAGGTGTATATATTCACGGAACTTTTTGAAATGATTCTGAGTTTTGACATATGCACAAAAAATTGGAGAAAAGTGAACTTATCGATCGATATTTTTTATTTCCACACTTTAATTTACACACTTTTTAAAATATAATACATAAAAATTTCGAAATATTGGGTGGCACATCGATGGCACGAGATGGACTTAATTTTTGTGGGTTTTATGATCACGCAGATGGCTCTTAATCATATTGACTTATGAATGAATGAATGTGACGTTAAGAATCGATATTTATGTTTGCACTAGGGGAATTTCCAAAAAAATAGTCAGATTAGAGGGTCTGACTATTTTTTTGGAAATTCCCCTAGTTCTATAATTTTACCACCGAATATATACAATTCACTGTAATTTACCCAGGTCATTTAAAAAATATGTCTACCACCTTTTTCATACGCTATTTGCCGTCATTCAAACTGTAACAAAAACAGAAAATGACATTATAATCTTTTCTGCACCATCAGGAGGTATTACAATGATTGCCAAATTTTTTAGCTCTGAAATCTTCAGTATTTTTTTTTACTGATTTGCTCTTAAGTGGAATGTCATAAGGTCATAATCCCCACACTGGGCAAGCGGGTAATCGCAGTGCATGCCTTGACGAGGCAGAATGTATAGGGTAAGCTTTACTCTTAAGACCCCATGTACCTACATTCCTGCAAAATAAACAATTATGAATTCAGTGGGAGGCCAATGTCCAGTAGTGGACTGTATTTGTAAATTCTCTTCCTATGAATAGCACCGATAATTTAATACTCTTTTAGTAACCCTGACTAATAGGATCTAATTCTACCTACATAATAATAAATGACCTTTGAACAGTTTTATACATTATCATAAGTATTTTGTATAAATAAACTATGACCGTCACGTCAAATAATATTTGATCTATTGGTTTAAATTCACTTAATACTAAGAAGTGTGGCGTGTCAAGGTTAACTTGAAATGGCGATTTTGTTGTATTATGTAAACACAAACATTACATTTGTGTCTCCATAATGGTTTTTTGTTACATAACGTATGTTCAAAATATTACTAGGTACTCAGTGGTGTTTTATGACCAATGGAAACACAGATAGTTGTTACATATTTTACGCACATACAAGAAGTTTCTATCATATAATATAAATATAAAAAAAAGTCTCCCAAGCTGCGTCTTGGTTAAGCAAGTTGATAAAGTGTCGAATTTTTTGTAGCTACGAAGGTTTAACTACAGCATTAATAAATAATATTTTTTTAATAATTTATGGGTGGAGATAAAACTATATTTTAAGTTTGTGGTAGTACAATTGGTATTGGATACAATTCATATTCGTATCCAGGTACGGAGCAAATTCTCAAACATATTTTTTAGGCTTCGATTTTTTTTTTTAGAACATATCTCAAAATTTTAGAATTTCGTCATTACGACAAAAGCTCAGAAAGAAAATCGTTTGACACGCATCCGTAACTCCAATAGGTACCTATTAAATTTATTACCTACCTTCGAGTAAAAGAACCTTGAGCCAAAATCCTCAGAATATTCTCGGTGTCAATAAACGATAAAAATGGTCTATGAAGTAAGGTGTTGCGTTCACAATTTTATTTAAAGCGAAGTTGAGGTCAACTTATTGACACAGTGGCCGACTGGCGACCTTGTGGTAACGCGTTACAAAATACAAGTTCGATGCCCTGGGTGAAATATGGTGTGTTGCATGATCTTCAATAGTTGTGAGAATAGGTACCTAGTGGGAATACAATAAAAATCTTATATATTATAAAAATAAGAAAAAGAATATGTTTAGTTATACCTACCATTTTCATCATTGACAAGTATTGTTATCTACGCTAGCGCCGCCACCTATTTTATCTAAAAACTCTTAAACAATACAAAATTTACTTAATATACTATTAATTACTTAATATATTAATTACTATTAATTATATATTACTACTATTAATTATATAATTATTAATTACTTAAATAAAACGATAGGGGCATTAAAAAGCTTCTTATAGGTATCACAAACTGCCCATCGAAAATTATGAAATTACCTTTGTTCAACGAAATAATAAGATAAAATAGGTGGCGGCGCTAGTTAAGCTCGGGGTACCGTCTCAATATAAGCTACGAGTATAATACTTCTCTACTTATAACAACTAACTTAATTACAAAGTTAATCTATTATATAAAATGGCGTCCGACTCAGCATTATGTTATGTATTGATTGAAATGTGTATTGTGTATATGATTGTGTATTGGCGTCCTGCACTACGTTTGCCGAGTCGCGGTCTTCATTCAAAAACACGTGTAGGTACCCCAGTGGTTGTCGGTCCTTCTCGAGATAGGGCTAGCCCACTGCCACTTCAGCTTCTTATACAGAGCACCACCAAACTCCCGCTCCACGCCTAAGGTCCGCCTGCCACGCAGGAGGTTGCTTGTTCGATTCCCGCCTTGGGTCAAATATTTGTACAATCTGCAGGTATTTGTTCCGGGAGTTCTGGTCGTTTTCTATGTATAATAAAAAATATCTATGTATGTGTTGTGTTATATTATGTATATCATTTATCTAGTACCCATAACACAAGCTCTGCTTAGCTTGGGGCTTAATGCTGTGTGAATTGTCCAACATTATTTATCTAACTACAAATGTAGAGCCATCTGCCAAAACTTTGTACGCATGATTGCTTCAGCTTGTAGATGCCTATTTATTAGGATCGGTTCAAGTGGTTGTTACGTAAAGGCCGCCTTCAAACAAAGTGTTGCGAAATGGTTTGAGCGGCTAAACGGGCGTCATTATCAGTTACCCGTGTAAAGAGCAATTAACTTTATTTTCATGTTGTATGTTATAATCATGCCAGCTTAGCTTACTTAGTTATAGCTACCTTGACTGGTCGCTTTCCAGAGAAAATGAAGTATAGAGGTAGAGAAGCAATATTTTTCTTTACACTAATATTATAAATACAGTGCGTTCTGAAAAATTAGATGGATGGATAGATAGGTGTATGTTTGTTGCTCAATCACGACAGAACGGCTGAACGGATTTGGATGAAATTTGGCACAGAGATAGATTATAGTCTGGAATAGCAATAGCACATCAGCAATAATAAATATATTTTATTCCGGATTTCTCTCGTCAACGGGAACTACGCAGGTGAACACCGAGGCGCTGCTAGTAATTTTATAAAATAAGCCAAAATATTATATATACTTTCTGTTTTACTGCCATTGTTCGACTTTGCTTGTATTTGTTTGGCATAAGAAGTTAGAATAGAATTCCATTTTCCACAACTCTACCCAATTGATTGATTTTATTATTCGATTGTTCTTTAGACCAATTGTTCTTTTCTAGTATACAGAAGAAGAGAAAGAGTGAGTGGGTAATTCTAAAAATAGGATCTTCATCATCATCATCATCCTATGTTAGTCCACAGCTGGACTTAAGCCTTATTAGCTTTATATGCCTTGTATTTAATACTAACCAATCTATTTTTGCTCATTCCCCGGAAGTCACAAACTGAAAGCAAAGTGGGCATTTGCGTTAGGTAGTTGCTAGTAAGAAATGAAAATATTTAACCTAAAACTGTCTTCCGTTGAGACATAACAAGAGCGATTATGTTTGATAACAACATCCGACAATGGCATAGTATCGTAATTCGATTCTGGTCAACAATTTCCTATAAAAGGCACCTACCAAATTTTGTCACTAACTTGCCGGTTAATATCCTCAAGTTTTTGTGAAAAGGATAGAAATAGGATTTTGCGTTCATAAAAGCGCGACAGGGCATGCTAAACGCCACGCATAGAATTCTAACTCGATGAACGCAAGCCCAAAAATCAATTTTTGTTTTTGTTAGTTTTTGCTTATTATCTATTAATTAGGACTTTATTTAAAAAAAACAAAACACATGATGTTTTGTATACTTAGTTCTATTACTATGCTTATTCTCAAGATCTTAACTTCTGTATTTATAGAGACATTAAATAAAATTCCAGAAAATTTTCTGGAATCGCGTTTTTGAAACATATGATTGATTGTATAAATCCTGAACTTTACCATATATAAATTTCAAAGTTAAATATATAGTAGATTTTATGATATGGAGATCTGACGCAGTTGATTTGAGGTAGTATAGGCTTTAAATAAATAAAATAAATATATATAATAATAATGAATAATAAATAATGCTGGACAATTCACACAGCTTTAAGTTATCAGTGGCTCTCCTCAGGCGACTTTAAGTAATAGGTTTTGATCACTTATAAGTAAATTAGATAATCTAGTTTCACAGTCAGGCTTAACGGATTTTAATATAATTTGGCAATAACATAGATTTTATTCTGAGGAAGGACAAAGGCTACTTTTACCCTGGATTACGAGAAGGAAACACGTAAATATCGAATATCAATAACGTTTATTTCTTAGCTTACAAAATAAGCACTAAGACAAGTCAAATTTTATACTATAAACACGTTTATATATTAGTAATTATTATCAAATAAGAAACAAGGTGTTATTGTTTTTTCACTTCAATTTTTTTGTCGACTAGTGGAAGAAGTGGAAAATAAACCACTAGTAAGTGTATAATGACTTACAAACAAGCAAAGGCGCGTGTAGTTGCTAGTGTTTCTGTAAGTGGATGCTAAGTGTGCTGACTGATGTTATATCAGAGTTAGCAAGTTTTTAAGGTACAATGAGGTTGCATCATCCCATTTCCGTACCATTCACACTTCCCCCAGTTTTTTCTGACTACTTATTTGTGGTAAATCATACTGTTAGGGTTCAGTATTCAGATAAACAACTACAATGGTAATTTATAATGCTCGTTTTAACCAAATTCGATGAAAGAAGTAGGTTAATGTTCGACTGTATTTTTTTATTGTAGAAACAGGCGAATTTCCCTTTTAATTGTGGACAGACGTATATACGTAATTACGTGTAGCTCACGGTAGCAACTCATGGTAGAGCGCCTGTTGAAGACAGGATTCAGGGCATTCATGGTTTTGATACCTTTCAAATGTAGTTTAGATGTGTTGTTGGTCTGATTATTATTTTGGTTTTGTTTAGAGAATGATCCCAGAGTAAGGATTTTTGTTATTGTGCTTACCCGCACTCTGGTTATCTCTAAGAAATGAAATAAGATCCCAAAAATTGTTGGGAACTTATTTCATTTCTTAGATCCCAGAGTAGTCCCATCAAAATGTGAATCTGTTTTTGAGGGACTACCTACTATTCTATCTATTAAAAAAAACCGCATTAAAATTCGTTGTCACTAGGGCAACGAATTTTAATGCGGTTTTTTTTCAAAGATGTAAGCATGCATACACAGGGACAGACTTGTTTTATACTATGATAATGGATGTTCCAAATTTTAAATTAGGCTCAACAGAGCTCTTTCACCTTTGTTCTTTATGTTTGGTAGTGTTTCATTTGGGATCATCATCTTCTGTAAAGCTCTTTTTAATTCACATCTGGGCACCTTTTTTCACAATACGGGTTAGTATTTTTAGAAGGAAAAATTAATGAGTTTTTATGTAGTTGTAACAAAAAAGTCGGAACCCGCTGTAATTTAAGAAGCGCTTATCTCGTTATATCAATAAGAACATTAAATTTATACCTACTAGTAAGTACCTATTTGTGACGGCAATCGATGAATCTAAATCGGATCGGATGACGAGTGAAAGTTGACTGTCAGACTATCCCATCAATAGATCTGCAAACTTGTTTATTATTTTGTGTGTAGATAATTATTTTAGATCGTAATTATAATGACGAAATCAATTTCGCTTATTGGTTTTTTGCACCTTCCATAGGGTTTTTACCTGTATGATAGAGCAATCAAAAACAACCTAGTATTTAATATAGTATCACGTGTTTGGTATCACTCGATTACGCCGCTCGATTACTTTTTTTCGGCGACCGTCGGCTCTACATTAATCAGAATATAAGGCGCAGCGCAAACGTAGACACTTCACTTTTGTGCCTTGTGTCAGATACAATCTACCGATGAATATTTGATTGAACCAGTATGAAATCATCCACTCCCTGCGCATACGTGTGTCCAGTTGCTCTCATTTAACACATACTCATTGATGATCAAAAAGTGTTCGGTGTCGGTAACTGGAAACTAAAAGTCGTCAGTTAAAAACACAAGCAACATTAACAAGTTTTCTTACAATTGTACTGAGCGAATTGTACCAGTGGCCAGAAGTAGCGACAGTAACTGAGTCCGATCACCGCTACAGGACACAGCAACTACGGTTCCCTGTGATGGTATGCCGCCGTGTCGGCGACACGTTTGCGCAGCGCCTAAATGTAGGTACTAGGTAGGTACCAACCTATACATACCATATACAATACATCGCGATGGTACAAACAATATACATAGATATTTTTTATGACAGAATAGGCAAGCCATAGGGTATTGGTAGAGGGCAGGTTGGTAGATTGCAGTCAATCATATCCCACGAGTCGAATTACAATGCTGTTATAGGCAACGACCACGTGCTAGGAATCGATACGTGCTTTCGTAATGGTCCTTACTGACTTTAAAGAAGCACCTTGACCAGAAATAGTCCAAGCATGGCAGAAGTTCTTCATGACTAAGGTCGTTGATCTACTGGTTTGACGAAAGACCGACTTATAATGAACTTTTGTGTACCTGCCTATTTAGTCGTACCCTGACGCAAACTGAGTTTTCTGTTTGTCCCATCGTAGCACGCAGAACCGATGAACCGATTTTCATTTAGTATTTTTGTTTGAAAGGTTATGGTGAAGTGTTTTTGTTTTTTGTTGATTTTTTGTTGAGGAAGTTTCAACCATGTTGGATGAACTTAGATTCAGTTGTTCTGGTGGTATCCATCTACAGAGATGAATACTACCAGAACAACTGAATCTACAGACAGGTAGCTGTCTGTAGGGACCTGAATTTACATGTATATATATAAAATGTTTACGAGTTTACGCGTGAGAAATTTTGTAAAATTCTCTAATTTTATCCTTATGATGAAAGGATCCCATAAACCAACACAACCGTTGTTACGAAACATTTCACACTCTTCGTCATTCTTTTCCTTTGATAATGATTTGAGAACTATAGTGTAAGTGGCGTTAAGCAAGGTAAAGTAAAAAGTAAAGTAAAAGTCTTTATTAGGAACCTAAACTAGTATACATATTAACAAAAATAAAGTAAGTAAAATACTGTGTCGCAGATCGCAACGCCCACCTCCGGAAAAATTATATGACAGTTCCAACAGTAGGTAGTGTAATAATATATTATGTAGGTTTACAAATAAATAAAACGAAGGTTAAAGATTTATCAAGGTCGTTAATTTGGTTGCTATAGAAAAAGACCACTTCTCTTTAGGCTGTCTCGCTTAGGTCAGATTTGATTAAACTGATCCTAGACACTCGAAAAGTATATTATTCAGTATTCGTAAGCCCTCGTGGCTCGTGAGCATATATCAAATATGTTCTAACCGTGCATAGCATGCGATGGGCTGTCATTTTTATGGTTCCGTACCAAAACGGGACCCTATTACTAAGACTCCGCTGTCTGTCTGTCTGTCCGTCTATCACCAGGCTGTATCTCATGAACCGTGATAGTTAGACAGTTGACATTTTCATAGATGATGTATTTCTGTTGCCTCTATAACAACAAATACTAAAAAACAGAATAAAATTTAATATTTAAGGGGTTTCCCATAAAACAAACTTGATATTTTGCCGTTTAGGTATATACGTTTAGGTATATATAATGATAAGGAACCCTTCGCACTTGGCCGGTTTTTAATCTCTAACTACGCGACGTAAATTCCTACTTGATGTTTGTTGACAGGGAATGTGGCGACTCTACCTTGCGGACGGCAGCCGGCGCGTGATGTTATGGTGCATTCTCCTCGGCCTGCAGCCCGCGTTTGCAGGCATCCTCGACCCCTTCAACTGGGCACGTTCCGATCGAATCGAAGTTAACATCCCTTGGCTCCCGTGTAAGCTATAGTTTTAAGACACCACTTGTTTCTGAGCGACTCCTCCTGACAGACAGCAGCCTCCGCGTGAGGCTATGATGCATCTTCCTCGGCCTACAGCCTGCGTTCGCAGGCATCCTCAACCCTTCAGTTGGACACACTCTTACTGCATCGAGGTCGGCATCCTTTGGCTCATCAAGGGCTTTATTTTTATTTTATGACACACTAGTTTCTGAGCGACTCCACCTGACGTACAGCAGCCTCCTTTGAGGCTATGGTGCATCCTCCTCCAGAAAACATCGCTATGTTCCTTGCGTGTAGTTAAAAAAAGTTGTTAATAATAATCAGTTGATGAATCTGTACTATTAAGTTTGGTTCAAGTCCCGCTTTTTAGGTGCCTTCGAAACTACCTAAGAAAAATGTATCCCTAACTGGTGGCTTTAAGTGTTATCCTCTTGAGTACTACCTTTTTCATGTTAACTAATTATTTTATCTTATTATTTTCCTCGAATACTCAAAGCAAATCAGATTTGATCCAGATCCCAAGTCGCAATTTTCGACAGTTTTTATTGACTCAATAAACCACTAGGTGAATACAAGCATGTCAAGTTATAGATAGAAGTGCTTTTAAGCATGGAACAATTTTTTTCCGACTTCTTTCCTTAACAAGGATTTTACCCGTTCCTTACTCCCGTCACAGATAATGAAATACTATCTCCCGTGCAGTAAAATGTCAATAGCCAGCAAACTATTATTGTGAAAGCATGTTCTTAAAAGCCATTGTCTTGCTTTTCACAGCGATTTCTAATTAAAAGTCATGATACATGCAAAAACTTAGCTACCACGCTATGACATAGTGTTGACGGTAATTTATACTTGGAGATTTCTTGCGGTAACGATGACAAGAAATTAAACTACTGTGATTAAACTACTGTGTGGGACGGTGAGTATCTGGCGCAGCGCATCAGCATTGCCATACAGCGGGGCAATGCAGCCAGTGTCTTAGAGACGCTTCCGACTGGTATTGATATGGATCAGTTAAGCTGTCTGTTATATAGGTATAATATTGTATTGTTAAATATATTGTTTGCAACAGTCTGCAGTTAGCTCAATTGTTTCAATAATTGTAAATACTAGTTCTAAATTGTTAATAAAATGTGAAACATTTTATAATAGTAAATAATATGTGTGTAAAAGAACACGAATAATAAAACAAAATGACACTTTCAAAAAAGAATAAAGTAATCGAAATTCATATAATAAATATTAATAGTAGGCACCTAATTGATTTTCTGGAAGTCAATTAGGAAAGCTGACCCCACCACCTAGGATAATAATAGATGCTGGGAAAAGAGAAACCTATACCTACCATTGACTTATTTAACGACATTAAAAAAACTTTACTTCTATGGAAAGAAGTCGCTACAAAACCCACAATTTTACTTTACCTGCGCGTAGGCACTTAACATGCGGAAATGCCTTCATTAAATACTAGTATTTTAAGAAGTGTTACTTGCTGCAATAACGGAATTATAACATTTCCTGCTTTCTACTTGATCCATGTAACGCGAATGTTCTAGAATTAGTAGAAATGCTTTTTATAAGCCGAAAAAAAGCATGATTGAGCATGAGCATTTCGATCGGTTATCCAATAGAACACTTTGCTTTTGTAACGAAAAACGAACAACTGTCTTACTTGATCATTATGGATATAAGTGGGTTAACTGCGAAATTTACTTGTGTTGGAAGAACACCAACATTTCATTCCTTTACGTGAAACTTCTTCAGGGTGAGGGTAGTTTGGGCCGCGCGTGCCGTGTTTGACTTGGAGATGTGTCTCATGTACATAACTAAAGATTTACGAGAATACGCAAACCTTCTGTGCCTCAAGTAGCTGGGAACAAGGAAATTACTAGGGTAGGCCGCTTGCCACAGAGGTCGTCATTTTCAAGAATATTCCGTCCGTAAAACATCACAGTATGGTTTATTATCCTCTAGAAGTGGAAGCATCATCATCATTGTGTCCGCTGGTTAACCAAATGGTATCGTCACAGAATGACAACTTCTGGCGTTACTATAGTAGGTATAGATGAATGAAACTACAGATGGAGGGACGCGCGTCAAAGGTATCATTGTTGAAACCATTCTTTTAAAATCTCCATGCAAATAGCACCGCAAAAACTATCTATCTATCGTTCCTTTCATCTGAGGATTCTGCTTGACGATTCTGTGACGATACCATTCTCATAGTTAAGCGTTTGGTTAGCAGAATTGGGCACCAGGTTTTATATGTAAGAGTGCGTGTAAAAGAACGGATGGAACAGAGGGCTGCGGTTGAAGATAGTGATGAGGGTGTGCGGACAGCAAACTACTCAAATCTCATCCAACCTTCGTCAACCGAACTCTGGGATCATGACTTCTTTGTACGACAACCTTACATAATACCCAGGAACCTAAGTACACACATTGACCAACCTGTGGTTATTCATATTGCAGTTGAGAACGAGACAAGATGCTACGATGAGCTAGGCTGCCTCAACATCACCAGGAGTTGGTACCATCTCATCCACAGGCCCTTCAATGTCTTCCCTTTGCCGAGAATCGTTATCAATACCAGGTGAGATATTCATATTTGAATTTCACGCCTCTTTAACCAAAACGTAGAATCATCATCATCATCAATTGCTGGCTTTCGTTTGCTACCATTTGCTAGTCTATCTCCAGATTATATATAGCTTCTTTATAACCTACAATCGTGGTCTACCCACAGATTTTAAATCTTTGGGTCTGCCACGATATCGACGCGCAGAAAAATAACAAGCACTTATGGCAAGACTCTGGTAATAGCATACTACCACTAGATTACAAGTTTATTTTGAAAATTGTTAAAGATCATGTACAAAATAAGATTTAAATTGGTGAACTGAAACAACGCAGAACAGAGCCTACATTTCAAGATTCCCATTCGAAACAAACAGTCAAAACACAGTAAGGTTTTCAGATATTCCAATCAGAAAATTCTGCTACATTTTGATCTACTAAGCTCCGAATGCCAATTAATAAGACAAGGACTCGCTCTAACTCGATTGTATTTACTATTTTCAGATTCATTCTATACACAAAAAAGAACCCAACAGATGGACAGATCCTCAATGTTAATGTGAACAAGACGATTATGAAATCTAACTTCAGCCCCAAGAAGCTGACAAAGTTGATTATCCATGGCTTCATTGATACTCCTCTTTCAAATTGGGTAAGAAATCAAGTTCCCGACAGTTTTAGCTTTTTGGATTTGTCCATAGGTACTCCGATCATTATTGAAACCTTGTCAGAGGTTAATTGATAGAAAATATTATGTACACACAGCAGTGTGGTCGAACATTAGCCGTGTGGTGCCGGCAGAATTTGCACCACTTCAACTCTTCCCGTGGGTGTCGTAAGAGGCGACTAAGGGAGATACACCGGTGGGCGCGCAGCAGTGCCTCTTACAGAATATATCTACCACCGAACTGCGATCCACAACCCACATGCCCAGCGTGGGAATTATGGGCAGTACCCCCCCACAAGATTAAAAAAATCAGGGGGAGGCCTGCATCCAGCAGTGGACCATTCTAATTCTAATTCTAAGTGGGGGAACTGGGATCTGCACTGACATCTCGCATGTATTCTGTATTGTGCATTATCCCCCTGCCTAACCAGGCCCTAACCAGCCCAGCTCCTTGAAGTACCGGAGCATGACAGTGGACCATTATAGGCTGATGAGGTGGAGGTTGAAGATGTACACACAATAGATATGAATATCAGTGAAAAACTTGCACACTGTCTTAAATAATTTAAGACAGTGTGCAAGTATTAAGTTTCATACGGGTTTCCCAAACAAATGGTAACCCTATCAAAACTTGCAAACGATGAAAGTGTAGCTAAACTAACCCATTCGAAGGGGTTAACCCAAACTCGGGGTTGTAAGGTACCCTACCTTGGCGGTATGACACGCACCGCCGTTGTCGCCGCCCCACGGTGGTTCCGAAGGGACATGTGCGTAGTCGGCCACGAAAGTGTTAAATAATATCTAAACCATACAGAAACAAACTCACTAAGTAGATAATAGTATAAAGGCGTAAGTGTGTGCCGTTGTGAAGATTTTTGACCGAAGAAAACACCATCCTTTTTGAATGGACCCAATATCTGGATTTGGCATAACATTTAGGATTTCGGTTTCAAGGATTTTTATTTTCTAACACGTGTGAAGCCGCGGTCGGAAGCTATTTTATATACCTATTATTCTAAAATTAATAACACGAGAAAGAGAGAACATTAGAAAGAACACACGAGTAGTTTATTTTACGGGAAAAGGGGCAAACTTGCTAGCGGCCTGTTTGATGAAGAGCTTTTATCACAGCTTATGAATGCCCGTAGCATCAGAACATATCGATTATTTATCCTTATAAAGAACGAATTACGTATTTGACGACCTCTGTGGCGCGGTGGGCGAAGGTCCGCCTGCGACGCAAGAGGTTGCGGGTTCGATTCCCGCTCTGGGACAAATATTTAATTTTGTACGATCTGCAGGTATTTGTTCCGGGTGTTCTGGTCGTTTACTATGTATAATAAAAAATATCTATCTATGTAATGTATTGTATTATGTATATCAGTTATCTAGTACCCATAACACAAGCTCTGCTTAGCTTGGGGCTAGATAATGCTGTGTGAATTGTCCAGCATTATTTATTTATTTATTAATTCTAAACACACACTGTATAGGTTATGTTATTTATTCGTTTCCTTATTTTCTATGAATTATTAAAACTAGATGCGTTGTTATTCGTGGAAACAGAGATTGTAGACGCACATTCTTACCTATCTAAAATAAAAACGTCAAGTGCGAGTTGGACTCGCGTGGTCATGGGTTCCATAGCTTGTACTAAGATAAGAAAGCTTGTAAGTAAAGAAAACAATCCAGACGCACAGTTCACAAAAAAAACATGATCCTAGGTTAACGGGACCCTATAGGTTTTGTGTGCATGTGATTCCCTGTATGTCGGCTGTAACTGCTGATTGCGTTGTCTTAGAAGTTTGATTTATATCGTCGCTCCAAGAATTAGGTTCTAGGTTCCTTGGAAATATATCACGATATTTTCTAGGAGTAATAATTTAGGCTCTTTGTTTATACCTAGGTCAGTGAGATGAAGGACGAGCTGGTGAAAGCAGATGACTTCAACGTGGTAATCGTGGACTGGGCAGGAGGCAGTCTGCCTCTCTACACCCAGGCTACAGCCAATACAAGACTTGTGGGTCTTGAAGTCGCTCATTTCATCAATACGCTTCAGGTAAGGGTTTTCGAGACATACATAATACATATATACATCTAAGAACACATAAGATATTCCAGACAAAAAAATAATGTAAATACAGTAAAATATAACACAATTCACTTGTTTGACGTCGAATTTTAATTAACATTGTTAACAAGTAAAGAACTTAAATTGACAAGGAATGTTAATAACGTATAAAAATACTTACCAAGGTAACAACATGAATTAAATATGGGGTATTACATAGTTATGGTATGGGTAGGGTTTGTTTTCAAAATGTTCTCCCCGATTTCAGCTGGAGTGTAATAGGTAGGTACGCAAGACTGATGTCTAAGTGTTCGTTCACACAGAAAGTCCGTATAGGCCGTACATAACCGATTTAACGGATCCATCGCTACTGAAGGTACCTAATGTTCAAACTGAGTGTCCAGGACCGTCGCGATCCGAAGTGACTATGCCACGCCCCGCGCAGCTTCGATCCGACAAAACGAATCCTGTACATTTTGTGGATCGATATTTTTTTTTTTGGATCCGGTAACCTATCATGAGTGTGTAACTCATACAACTAGGTACATCCGCCATCGCCGAATAAAAACGGATACGATAAAACGGGACTGTAAAACGGACTGCTGTGTGCGAGCACGTCTTATGGTGTCAACGGATTAGACAAATTCTACGGATACTAAACAATTTTCTCAGTATTATTTTAGTGTGAGTGAATTGAGGTGAAATTCTAGTAACTGTAACTATAAGTATTGTGTTGCAGAAAGACCACGGTCTAAATCCTCAAGACGTTCACATAATCGGCCATTCTTTAGGAGCCCACACAGCGGGTTACGCAGGCGAAAGAATACAGGTGCGTGTTTCTTTGACTGAAATACTTCATATTATACACAATCCTAAAGAGGAAAGAAAATACGCCTTTCTGTCTTTGATACAGCTTCTCTTTTCATAGGGCTTAGGCAGAATTACAGGTCTTGACCCAGCAGAGCCCTATTTTCAAGGAATGCCTACTCAGGTCAGGCTTGACCCTTCCGATGCTTCGTTTGTCGACGTAATACATACAGATGGCAAAAGCATTTTCCTTTTAGGTAATTATGTAAACAATTAATTGCACTCTCTATGCTTTTATTACCATTCAGCACCCTTCGTTTTGACCCGATGAATAACAAATTTGTTTAAGCTTCATTGCTATGAATCATAACATACTAACTCACATAAATATGTATTTTTATATGTAAATAGTGTAACATACGCTTCAGCTAGCTCCATCAATCATGTTATATGTTTTATGATATATATCGCATTGAACTAATAAACGACGTGGTTATTTCACGTGCGACAGACTTTGTGTTTATGGCAGGATATGGAATGTCACAACCCGTGGGACACTTAGACTTTTATCCCAACAATGGGAAGGAACAGCCTGGTTGTGACTTAACTGAAGGGCCTCTAGTACCATTGACGCTAGTGAAGCAGGGCTTAGAAGAAGCCTCAAGAGTCTTAGTGGCCTGTAACCATGTGAGAGCTATCAAGCTATTCACAGAGTCTATCAATGGAAAGTGTCCTTATATTGGTAAGTTGCATTTGTATTTATAACTGTAGTCATGTCAATGAGTGCTCAAAAGTGGGAGTTGGGTGGAAAAGTCGAAAGGAAAAAATTGGACTTTGGAACTTTGTACACGTTGTTGTTTTGGGACATAACAGACCACGATTAGGAATAGGTAAATAGTTTATAGAAACAAAGTTAAAAGAAAAGAAAGAAAAATACATTTATTTAACACAACAAGAACAGCACAGACAGACATAGACACACAGGGTAGAATACAAAATTAAGGATATTTTACATACTTTGTAGGTAGATGATTTTAGTAATAATGATAATTATTATGCTACCTGCGTAGACTTTATACATTTGGTAAAAGTAAAAAAAATACTAGTAGATAATCAACTCTAACCTTGTTCAAAATAAATTTAACAAAATAGGTACGTACGTACATAACATTGAATTGTACCTATATAAAGTTGTAATTTTTTATCAGCTTTCATTATGTAGAATGGTTACATTTCCTATGACGCATCGTTAACGAGATTTCGCACTTTTAAGCTAAAAACTGGGACCTTCTTGCCTCCCTCTTAGGTCTCTACTCACAGGGGTGGGGAGTTTGAGTTTGTTTGTCTAAGTCTTGCGGGTTAAATTGTCTAAGGTCTAAGTAGTCCAAACCCAATCCCGAAGTCAAACTTTTTGCTTTCGACCTTCCATCAAGTCCCATCCACAATACTTCGCTGACTGGACTGTTGGGTCTGGTACATTTGAGCAAAAGACATAAAATTAGCGTGCTTGAAATATTTTGATCGCTACGCAGGCGTAGCGTCGTAGCACGCGTGGTCACTAGGCTGCCGCTCGGTGTAGCGTGATTGTCTCCATACAAAATATATGTGATATAAGTTGACCATGCTACGGCCGACACTCGACTCTGATCCGACACGGTCTAGCGTGAGGCCTTAAACGGTAAAAGATAATCAAAAGGTTCTTCACACAAAACTGTTTTAGTTCAACGGCCCTTCATGAAGCAATGAATTATCGTTTTATATTGAATTTGAGAGGACAGAGGGCAAACTTATCTACGTAATGGTGACTCCCACAACTCTCTACCACTGGACCTCTACTTTCAGAGATCAATAAATAAAGCTGGACAATTCACACAGCATTACCTAGCCCCAAGCTTAGCTTGTGTCGTCTGATATACATATTATAATACATTAGGTACATAGATATAAAATATTTTTTATTATAAAATAGAAAACGACCAGAACACCCCGAACAAATAATAACAATAAAGTCACAGAACAAATAATAATAAAAAAAAGTCTGCAGATCGTACACACATTTGTCCCGAGGCGGGAATCGAACGCGCAACCTTCTGCGTCGCAGGCAGACCTTCGCCCACCGCGCCACATCGGTCGTCTTTCGTGCCAGTGTCCTAGGACTAGGATCTATTTTATCTTATAAGCGAAAAATATATAAAATAGAAAAATAACCTTTAGAAACGATGTCGTCTGCCTCGCTCCTACATATTGTGCACCCAGCAGAGTATTTAATTATACTTAATAACCTAGACTATTATTGATATACCCTGTGCATAATCCAATTAATTTCAAATAATGCTCATGGATTGATCAGCATTATTTATTAGCAGAATTTGTGTTATGGGTAGGTACTAGATGACTGATATAGGTACTTAAAACAATACATGGATATTTTTTTTACTATACATAGAAAATACCCAGTACACCCATTTTCAGGTCGTAGAAACATTTGTTCCAGGTAGGGAATCGAACCCGCAACCTGTGTTGCAGGCGGACCCTCGCCCGTTGTGCCACATCGACAAACGATTGATGATTCAATGTCTCATTTTCTTTCATTTATTTAAGCGATCACGACAGCCATATAATAATAATAATAATAAAAATATTTATTTACAAAAAAAAATATTATTTAATTTAATAAGATGTTTCATGCTCCGGTACTTATAAATTAGTTTTTTTTTATTCCAGGACATCAATGCCCATCGTACCAGCACTTTTTGTCTGGAAAATGTTTCCATTGCGGACATGGATGCGCAATAATGGGGTACGTAACAACATACACAGGGTGTTTCCAAATTAGGGCACGATAGTGAATAACCTCACCTGCCACAGATAATTATTCAGTGAACTAACCAAGCCGCAAACTAACCCTTTTTATGCAGATTTTTAATTTTATTACATTTATTACATTCAACGCCTTCTTGTATTAAGCCATCCCAAACGTGGTGATCTCTTTAATGCGATCCTTTTCTTCACGCCCCACCCGAAGCCCGAAGGAGATAGGCGGCCACAGTCAACAACCCTATAAACACGCCTTATTAAGGCATTACTTGAAATAAATTTAAAAAATCTGCAAAAATTATTGTTTTGCGGCTTGGTTTGTTCACTGAATATTAATCTGTGGTAGCAGGTAAATAACCTCTTTCAGTATTATGCACTAATGTGAAACACCCTATATAATTATTATTCTTAACTTTTTGCCAAATTGTGTGTTCTATACATTAATGAAGCGCCACTGCGAAATTATTTTGGTGGCCAACTAACCCTGATTTCTAATATCTATCTAATCTTTTCACACGACTACTATTTACAGAGGCATTAAAAAAGCTTAAAATAGTTGTCACAAACCGAAGGGTTTCGAAGATTCCTTCGTTTAACATTAAAATAAGAAAATAGGTGATAGCCCTAGTTTCCCTGGTTAATACTAACCCCTACACTGTAAGATCTTAATGACTGCGTTCACGCACCAGCAGTGCGTGCACAAAATCAAATTTTATTTCCAAGACAACCAATCTAAAATTTTCTTTTGTAGATTCCATTCAGACAGTACTCCCGGCCTGATCACGAACAAAAACAACCAGACAGAGAACGAAGTGTTTCCCTCTGAAGAACACGACACTATCGGTGCAAGATACTACCTTAGTACTGGGAAGGAAAATCCGTTTTGCCGTGCGTTTTATATTTTAAATCATAGATCTATTCATATTTTCTAGGAGACCTGACGTCCCTTTTTTTTAACATGTGAAAATGCTGTTGCACATTGCCTCTAGTCTGAGAAGGGCTAGAGGGGTATGTTGGGCTCTCCACTGAGCTACTAACAGAGTGTTAGTAGCTAGTGACATACCAACTAAAAACCCATCGATACTTCCTCTCTCACCTTAGTGCCAAAGCGTCGGCAAACCACTCGTCACCAAACGATTCGCTTGACGGCGCACTGGCATTTGACACCCTGTCGGTGATCATCCGTCTTGGACGGATCCTTCTTATTATCCCTTGTAGGGCGAGGCATGCCCCAGAGTATTTAGGGCGTCCCTCCCTGTTGGAGATCTGAACAATGCTGGGGTGATTCTCCTCTATCAGCACCCAGCTGGTCTCCAAGGAGACCTGACGCCATACAAGTAAAGTCGAAAGACTCGCGCTCAAGTCTATAGAATTGAACTATCGACGTGTAGACGCTCTACGGATGCTACGGCGTAGCATTAAGAAAAATTTCAGACTTTTTTGATGATACGGCGTAGCATTAAGGAAAATAGAAGATCTTTTTATTACATTTTACGTGTTCAAGTATTACACCAGTTAATCAAGTCCATGAGCCCTTATCTGTTAATGTATTAACTACTCAGTCTAACAAGGTCTAAACATTGTGTATACATTTTCAGAGCGACACTACAAGGTTTCTATTCAGTTAGCCAATCCAAAAGGAGCAGAATCTTGGGTTCAGGTATGGCTCCATATTTCAATACCAAATTATTATTTTATATTTATGCATAACAATTTTAAAGTACCTACCTATTCAAATGTTGATTCAAAGAGGTTCGTTCAGAGGTCGACCGGAAAAGAGATGGCAAGACATCTTTATGAAGAGAGCTGGTCCTAACTGGATGATAAAGGCCAGAGACAGGGAAACTTGGAAGGAAATGGGGGAGGCCTACGCCAAAAACGGCGACTACTAACAATCAAATCTATTTAAAGAAATAAGCACAAATATCAACATAATGAACACTAGTTAGCATAAAAAGCTTGTTTCATATTAGATAGTTACAGTAAGTTAGTAGAGAAATAAATACTAATTATTATTATTATTTTTTTGACGACCTCTGTAGCGCGGTGGGCGAAGGTCCGCCTGTGACGCAGGAGGTTGCGGGTTCGATTCCCGCCTCGGGACAAATGTGTGTACGATCTGCAGACATTTGTTCAGGGTGTTCTGGTCGTTTTCTATGTATAATAAAAAATATCTATCTATGTAACATATTGTATTATGTATATCAGTTATCTAGTACCCATAACACAAGCTCTGCTTAGCTTGGGGCTAGATAATGCTGTGTGAATTGTCCAGCATTATTTTATTTTTATTTTATTCTAATGTTTTAGCCATTATAATTTTTGCTACAGGGATTCCTGAAAGTAACATTGATGTCGGACAAAGGAGTGATACGGGGAATGGACCTCACGCCAAGCAACTATGTCAAGTGAGATGCACATTCTATTTTTGTTGAACAAATGCTAGTCTGCTTTTTTTATGCATTACTTTTTGGCGCTGTTGACGAAGATCTTGGTTGATATTTCCTACCTGAGAAAACGGGTTTGATTCCCGCCACGAAGAATATGTTTATGATAGGATAAGGATGTTGTAACCTACAAACCAAATGTAAAGTGAATGCAAATATGTCTTAGATGTTCTGAGAGACATAATTTGGCTTAGTAGGTATAGGGTCATGTCATGTTTTTTATGTCTTTGTTTATAGTTTGGACAAAATATGTCTCGATATGTAACTAACTTATGTAGGTAATGTAGTTACATACTTTCTAGTTTCACGTAATAACTCAGTGAAAACTTTTTTCAGGTTAGAGCATGGGTCTTCTTACACGATCGTTGTGACACATCCAATGGACATGGGGGGAAAAGTGAGGAAGGTAAATACTTATAAGAACCTAAGTTTTAATTATTAATTTACATAATATAACTTAAACTCTAAGAATGGTATAGAATTAAATATTATGAAACCTTACTCAGACATCGATTTATACTTGAGCGACGCTTATGTCAAAGCGTTCAAAAGCGTTACTCAAGCATAGATCAATAAACGATCAAGTCTATGTAAACTTAACAAAAACTGGTACTAATTATTGCAAACTTAAACAACGCATTTTTGTATACGAGCGAAAGGTGAACATCTAAATTCGAAAATGAACGAGAGATGAATGAAATGATGAATGAAAGCTGTCTGAAATTAAAATTATTTCGATTTGTTTCAAAGACGAGTGTCGTAAAAAATTTAGTAAGTCCTACCAATATTTATTTGATTTTTTGTTGACAAAATATACTTATTACTCTACTGACTTTTTATATAATATACTTTCTTATTTTAGTAGCGAGTAGGTATACTTAGTAGGAAATTGTGCGAGACTTCACGGCATTAGAAACCTCAAAGAAGAATCGAGAGGCATAAATCAGTGTAAGCAACTATCAATCAGCCAGGTTTGGGGTTTAGGGTGAAATGTAGGCACCGCCCCGGAACTCCTTAAAGTTTCGCTAATATCCCGACTGTCACAACCGTACGTACCATGGTACAAACCGTACCATGGAACAAGCGTACCATGGAACAACCGTACCTAGTCTACCCTACGTAGTACGTACCTATTACTCATATTATGAATTGTTTTGCAGGTGGAGTTATCGTGGGAGTACGACATGAATGTACTGGAGCCGCGATCTCTATGCATCCTGTGGTGTAATGATCGTCTCTACGTCAAGTCGGTTGTCGTCGACCAGATGGAACTGCCGAGCAGAGGGTACTTATGCTTCAATTCTATTTTATCACATTCAATTTGACTTTTATTTGCCAGGGCCGAACAGAGAAATGACATTTACATTACTGATTAGAATCAGAGGTACCTCAGTACCTATTTAAAAACTTTATTACCTACACCGAATGCCTTTACACCAAAGGTGATGTTATACTGTTACTACTATAAAATGTGTTGTCTCATGTATGTCTTAGTCGTGTCTTAGTCGTAGTTTCATTCATTTTTGCTTCCTTATTCGGTCGATCCAAAAACTGCCTGTATTTTTTTAAAAACACCCTCTCGCCGCTTACTCTTTGTCGGAGTTATAGCACTTGAGCGAAGACTATACCAAATTACCTACTTATTTATGAAAGCCGTGTAACCATAATCACAGAATAACTACTTATATTTACGTATACTTAGTAATGCTAAAGCTTCATATCTACCCCAAACGAAGCTATCGTTGGCGAAGTTTGACATTCTACCGCTTAGAAGACTCCAATATATTATTATACCTATACTAATTTTAAAAGAGGGAAGATTTGTTTGTTTGAATTGAATTGAATAGGCTCCGGAACTACTAGACCGATTTGAAATTTCTGTCCATCATTAGAATCCTACATTATCCCTGATGAACTAAGGCTATAGAATATATACGTGCGAAGCCGGGGCAGACAACTAGTATATTAATAGCTATCTTTTAGTCTCAAATATATCAAATAATCGCACCCTAAACCTACTTTGGATGCGATCTTAAGATTTGAACTCGATGCCTGTTTCAGAAAACGTAACGTGGACTTCAGTACAAAGCTGTGCACGCCAAAACGCGAGTTTGCTGAAATCCCCAATCGAGGTTCTGCTAGTTTCTACGACAGCTGCGGAAGGTAGCCCTGCCATATCATCACCTGAATTATCTAGGACTCTATGACTAAAGACATAGAGCACTGCTGCTAGGCCAATGATCTCATGACACCTACAAAGCCTAAAATAACATGACAAAGAAAAACAAGCAAAGACTGAAGTTACCTGAGTACCTAGTAGCTAATCAATATTCAAACGAGTTCCTAAAGCACCTATTTATGAAAGGTATAGTACTGAAGTTCTAGATGCTTTGGAAGGCACAATTTAGCAAAAACACTGAAGTTAATTTCACAATGAAGAAGGCTGTAGGCTTGTGCATAGGGTGAGACGGTGAATCCCGTGGATCTGTCTAAAGCAGCATAAAAACCGGCAAAGCCCGTGATGTCGTTGACCAATGCAAAAGGCATCTTGCTGTTGTGTTCGATAGAGACGAAAGTGAAGTGAAGTGCGTGTCTGTACAGAGAGTGACTAAATTATTTAGATAAGTCGTAGATATTTGATTGGAAAACAAGCAGTCAATGTTATTTTATTGTTTAAAACTGTACTTATAGTTAGGTAAAGGTACCTACCAACGTAATTAAGTACGTAGAAGGTACCCACTGTATCCAGATTGTAGTGCCGATATAATGTAAAAGATACCCAAAGGTGTTGTGGGTACCTAATTCTTTTGGAAGAATAAAATACTCAACTGTGATGTTTTTGTTTTGTCTATAGTACCTACTTACCTACCACCTAGGGACAAAAGTAACGGTTTGTACTCCATACCCGATTTCTCGAAAGCAATAACATTTGTAATAGAATAAATATAACAATATTAAACTTTAGTTTATGGTTTACAAATGTTCATTATAATTTTATCATCAAATCACGGTTTCTGAAAATTATAAAGCTGCAAAATAAGGAGATTGTTACTTTCGACCACATGGTCAGGGCGAAAGTAACACCGTACCTACCTATAATGTGGGTAAATTGATTTCGATACGATCGTTTGTCCTGCCATGAGACGTTACTTTTTTACCCCACACTGCTTTTGATAATTTAAGCGACCTTACATTACCTTACCCTAGCTAGAAGAACTGAACTTGTTATCCGATAGAATATCACACTACCTACCTACCCCAAGAATAAGTGCGGCGTAAATATTGTGCAGTATCTAGATTAAGTAACGTAGGTAATAACTTTGTCACCATTGCTTACTTGAAGATTGCGGAAAATATTAAAAAACGATAATAATTTTAATTTCGGCCCTTTTCGCGCCACTCGCCGATCGATCGACTCGCTCGAGTGCCCTCGCACGCAGTGCTGCCAGATCTAGGTACTAATTAAGCAGTAGGTACCTAGAATACCTAACTGAATTTTGAATATCTACTGATTTATCGCATAAATTTCGAGAAATCTACCTGCTTTCTCTGAGATCCGGCCTTAAAACAGTAAAACAAATTAAAAATTCCATTTCATTTGGGTTTTATTTTGATTTCCAGTCAGCTTCGATTCCATTCTCATCTCTTTTGTATGTTAAACAGAGTCTCCATAAATAGCCTTTAAAAATCTAGACGAAATCCGAGCTAATGAGTGGCTTTGATCGCGATGGAAGTTTCTCAGAAACTTAAGTAATACCTACTAGGTACCTATCCACCCATTTTTTTTTTCAAAATGACAAGGCGCTATGGCGCTCATTAGGGGAGGCCCATGTCCAGCCGTGGACTAATATAGGCAGATATACAGATGTACTAGGGATGCCAACTCATTACATCTGTGAAACTATCAAATCAACAAAACGAACACCGAGCAACCGTCAAAGACATTGCTATTGCTACCTACGTCATTAAATTTGTACTCAAAACTCAGAGCAATAACTAAAGTGAGACTCAAAAGCATTCATTCGACAGTATTGCCATAGAGATTATTAATAAATTTGCTGTATTTTATTTTCAAACTTGGGTTACCTAATTGCGTTAGATATAAGATGTTTTATATAATATACCTACTCTAAATATTGAAATGAAAAATAAATTATAGCAGAACAAAATGTGATATATAAAATAAAAATAGGTACGCCTAAACTCTTGCCGGCAACCCTGGTTCGAAAGACAGATCCCCTCTTATCCCGTTATTTCCCCTCAACAACGCCTTATTTACTGTGCGGTGCGCAGCGGTTGTTGATGTTGAAGCCATCTTCACAGAGCTCAAGTTGTTTTGCGATCACTCTACCTATTTTGACGCCATTAATGAAAATTGAAACTAAACACGCCCACTTCATACTAATATACTCAAAGATCCTAGGATCCTACGTTGAAAATACATGCATCTGGGGCTAAAAAAAGCAACATTTTATTTCATCTACTCAGAGGACAATGGGCAAAAATGTATTGAACATTTTAAAGCCAATGACACACTCGATAGGAATCGGGCATTTTCTCGCATTAGGTACTGAACCTTTATGTAGGTACATCCTACAGTATAATAGAAACAATCATGACCATAACAAAAAACCTCGGGACGGAATTTGTCACGCTTTTGCCAGAATCATACTACAACTATGTCCTATAATTTTCCACAAGTCCTGAAATTGGACCAATTTCGCCCATTAAATTGTCCTTTCTGCAATTTATTGATTTATAATAAAATTGAATCTGGCAACACAATTTGTTTGTCAGATTGTTACATTACTGACAGACATGTCAAAACTGACGGGCCTCAAGAACGAACGAACGAAAAAATCTGTGAAGAACTTCTATAATTCGATTCTAAAAGATGACGATTTTGCTTGCATGAAATTGTTTTGTTCGATTGAAATTCTCTAAAACACACACAGGAATGTGATTATGTGAGAATAAAAATTATTTTGTAACTACAAAAACAATGTCGTCACGTACTTCCAAGCTTGTTTTAGGGTTATCAAGTACAGTTACCATTGGAATTGTAAGTTATGTTCACCTAAAGCAGCAAGCAGACAGGTAAATACATCTTGTGGTGGAGTTTTACACCATTATTAAATAATCTTACTTGTACTCAAAATAAAGCTTGTAGACTTGTGCATTTTATTCTATAAATGCTGGGGCACCTAAATAAATCACCGATTCTTAATAAACCTATCACAGATTCACTACTGTTCATGTTCATGCTTATCACTGGCATATCATAACACATTTTATTTGTTACAGAGATAAAATGCACGAAGGTGTACTCAGAGACATTGAAAGACAAAAAAGAAAAATAGAGAACATCTATGTACTAGAAAAACAAAATGAATTATCTAAACAACTAAAGAAAGAAGTCGGAAATGTATGAAGAGTGAATATTTATTAGATATAATCTAGTTCTAGTCTAAAATTAAAACTACAAAACAATACTTCATTGCTTCTTTTCCTTCAGCCATGCTTCTAGCATAACATCCTTTAGGTTCAAGTCTACTCCAGTTGGAAGTTTTTTGTCTACTGTGTCAATAAATCCATCCAGTTCAAGTTTCTGTTTGGCAATTGCTGCCAATGATTCAAAAGTACGAGGTTCCCAGCATGCAAGATCAGATAATGTTTTGCGGTCCAGCATAATATTTGCACGCTCTAATCCCTCTTTCAGAGTGAAATGAGTAATATTGTGTTGTTCACATGCTGCTGTGATACGGGTAGCCCATAGAGCTCTCATATCTTCCTTCTTGAGCTGCCTGGCTTTTGTGGCATACACTAGAGCTCGGTGGACATTGCGCACTGCTATTGTATAGCAATTTCTCCGGCGACCAATGTAGTGCGCTGCCAATCTGAATACTCTTCTCTTTCGCCAAAACTCATCTGGACCACGGGAACGAACAAAATTGATGACAGAGAGGAATACCATTATCTGTAAGGAAAATAGTTGCAAGTTGATATTAACTGAAACAAACTCAATACACGGATATACATAAATTATTTGTAAGCAATACATTATTACTTTGTACGTAGTCTAGTTCACAAAACCTTAGAAACTCACTATTTTAGAAAAAACGAGATACAATACAGCAAAATGTAACCTTTATCCACAACAATAACAATTTTCTAACCTTAAACTACTGACAGTGACATGATAATCATAGCGACAGTGACAGCCATTTTTGTACAGTGGTATGGTTGTGGTCAGGTACCCATTCCAGTCATCCAATATCTTTGTCCAACCAATTCACATTTGAGTACAAGGGAGACTCCAAGATCTTGTTTCCCAAGCCAACCTAACTTGCACGTGGTGTACCCTGCTAGATAACGAACTAGGCTCTGGTGAAAATATCAACATTCTTCATAACCTAAAAACTCATATTTTACTATTATTTCCATTACTTGACACTGGCAGAAAAGAGTCCAACCAGACTCATATTGCCATTAACAAAGAATCATCATCATCATCAAATAAACTGAACGACTTCATCCAATTTACTCAGAGGATTAACTTTAACTAACTAATACACTACCTAATATTACGAGTTGATCAAAGATTTGGACACTACGTTTCTGCCAAAGTTATTGTATACTCATTGGTTTCTGCCCGCGGGTTCGCACGCGTTGTTTCTATGAAAACGCATGCAGGTTATTTAATTTCCCAGGGAAACTACAAGTTTATAGGCACGAGCGAGATTAAACGTAAAACAAAGAGGAATGAGATTAATGTATCAAAAGTACCATTGAGAGCAGAGAGCATACCACGGATGGAGCTATAAATTAGCCAGTTTCATCGGAGCACGATTAGCAGCGTTTCATTCCAGGTCAAGAGCTACAACTATGCAAAAAATTTTTTCAGTCCGATCTATTGAGAATTTTTTATTGTTCTGGTCGTTTTCTATGTATAATAAAAAATATCTATCTAACTACCTATGTATTGTGTTATGTATACCTACCTATCAGTTATCTAGTATCTACCCATAACACGAGCTCTGCTTAGCTTGGTGGTTGTTGGTAATGCTGTGTGAATTGTCTAGCATTATTTATTTAACTATTTATTAATCATTACTTTTTTCTGGCTTGTCTTTCTGGGCCTGGGACAGATACAATTTAGATTTTGGATCCACGCAATTAAATTCGTTTCATCTTGTACTTTTCCTTCAGAGCGCTAAATGGGTAGGTAATATCTGTCTTTTTGAGTTGAAATAAAGGGCATCTTTTTTTACACTACCTATGCAAACTGAGTGTGACTTCAGTCAGACCCAGAAACAAAGAGTTTATTAAGCCCTGAAAGATAGAAAGTGCGCTAGCAGTGTAACCACTACTTGTGTTAAAAACTTTAGCATGTTAACTACGATAGATAAATGTAGGTTCCTTCGAACTTTGAATGGCCTCGATATCCCAAGTAGGTATACTGGGTTATCGGTACCTACCTATTTAATCAATAATAACCTCTTTACCTTTAAAGGCGACTTGGGTAAATCAAGACTAACAACTTTTGTTCAATGACATTTTCTAATATCATTTTCATTTTCTAACAAAAAATAAAAATGTAAATTTCCAGTTCTAGGTACTTAATCTAATCTACAGAACCAAGAACTTTTGAAATAGGTACCAAAGATCTATGTAGGACGGAGGCCCAGGGTAGACTATAGACCAATGACTATTAATTACTTACCTACCTACCTACCTTATGGGACTGGACCACACATTGTAACTGAAAAGAGATCCGTTGTACCTAATTAATTTGATTTACTTACCTACCTCTATGGATGATTTTCTAGTTTATATATCATTTGTGAGTTGTGACCTTCTGTGGCACGAGTTTGGCTACTATTTTGCACATAGTTTTTATCCGATTCTACATCATCGTCACTGTCCTCGTAATTGCATGAACTGGATCCACTAGTTAGTTCGAATTTGTTATTAACAGCCATCAGATGACTGATATGAAGGGATCGTTTTCTCAAATAGTCATCAGAGTCTGGTTCTGGATCTCTACAAGCAATGTAATGCAGAAGAAAGACCTGTGAATGCAAATAAGTATACCTAAGTATCATAGGCTTTTCCATATCCTAAGGTGTAGGGGCTGATTGGGGCCCCTACCCCTAGTAAAATCACCCCTAGACTATCGGTCATTTTACTAGTCCGCAAGGGCAGGTAGTTTAAGTAGGTACTTATTTAGTTACAAAGAGGTGCATCAATAAGCCAATTTATAAAAAAAAATAACAAGAGTTTTATTACAGAAATAGATAATCCCAGCTTTAACTTGGCGGAGTTTTCACAAAATTAGTTACTTATCTACTATGTTTTTTTTTGGTGAGATTGTAATGGAGAAGACAAACGTTTTTTTTTAATGCCAAACTTTCGAGACGTATTATAGATAACTATGAAATTAATGTGTTAATATTTTTTTTAAACACATTATACGGACAAAATAATGGGACCACGAGAAAACAGCGGTTTGTTCTTTTCTATCTTTTAACGCATTCACTGCCCAGCCTCGGCGGTGCGACCCGCAGAGGCGCGCCACCACCACCGACGGAGCCGGAACGGGCTTCTGCGTCTTGAGTCTTGGGCAGTTGGGCCATTAAAATGTTAGAATGACTAACGTTTGTTTTAATGAGAAACGTTTGCATTTTTGTTTGTAATTATTTTACTAAGCGGGCGGCATTCGATCGCCCGATAACGTCATCTTTTGACTCGTTAGCCGCTCGTCGTAGTCGATTGGTCAACTTTTCGACTTTTCCAAAAAGTATGAAATCTACTGAAGTTTCAAAAACTATTTTGAGATTTACACGTCGACCGATACCTATCACTTGATACCCCACTCCACTCAGTGAAGTAGCCACCATCAAACTATCTACTCTTGGCAGATTGTCCGACCTTCTTAGTTAGTTACCTACCTATCGATGCAAATCACTACCATATTTTAAAGCACCGCTACCCATTGGGTCATCATCACATCAGCCTATACAAGTCCACTGCTGGACATAGGCCTCCCCCGTTGGGTCGACCTGTATTAATTATTATCTACCTATAGGCAGGTATAACTGGGACCAAAGATCCAACCAACAACGAGCAAAGAGACCCTTTTTTAAAAACCAAAGGGCATTCATTATCTTTGGTCCCAGTTATACCTGCAGTAGCCACCTAAGGACCCCTGACAATGCAGGCGGGGAAGTTCTAACTAGACAATGATTTCTGGTCTACCTCTGTAACTATAATAGAAGTAAAGAAGATGAGGTGCGCATTCAGTGAGAACAGCATGGCCCGATAAATCGTAGATTGGCAACCTGTAGTATTGATCGAGTGGGTACCCAGTTCCGTAAGAAAGTTTGATACGCAGGAACCGCTTTTGCAACAACTGAAATAAAAGTAAGTTGATTGGTCAGATTTCTAACATTTCCGGTTATTAATTAAGTAGACTCCAGTAGATCTGACTAATATCACTCACTCGCAACAATAAATAAGTTTAAGGCACCTTAAAGCATCCTTAAAGTAGGTCAGGTACCTACCAGCATAGGTCACCTAAAATTTATTTGCAAATGTCGAGCGATTGGAGCAGAGTTCCTGTCCAGGCCAGCAATGCTGCAGTTGCAGGGATTTTCGGTACTTAAGGGTACCCTTACCCTTAAGTACCGAAAATCCCTGCAACTGCAGGTAGGACAAGTACTGTAGAAGCAGTAGGAAGGCTCGCTCGCTCGCCGTTACTTATCATTTTTACTAGAAGTTGACGGTTGGGATTTTTATGGGGTGGAAAATGCTTGCTAGAATATCGCCCTGAGTACCAACCAGCCCCTGGGTACGCCGTCACTGGGTATGTATTTGTAATGCAGATAATAGTGTAGGTACCTAACCTACTAACTACTAAGGTAACTTGGTAGCATTACCTCAACGGAACGCTATCAGCCACATAGTCCTTCGTTTTAGCGTCCCGTTTACGCTTGCTGGTGGGATCCCATTCATAATCACGGATCTTGTCATACCAATCCTTACTGAACCAGTCTTTGTAAGAGTGCAACTGAAATAAATAATAGAATGAAGCCAGTCTATTTAACCCACGCCTAAACAGGTTAAATTTGTCAGAGGGAGGTGGATGGTTTCCTGGGTACGGACATAGCATGCATTTTTATACCGAAAAAGCACGTGCAAAGCCTCGTGCAAAAGCTAGTAATTAAAATGCTTTATTAGTAACCCTTTAGCTGACTAATACAATAGTACATCGGCGACTGCATTTACTGGGCAAGCATTTCAACTCCGACTATTACAGGCCTTTCGTTGACTATATACAGTCGTGGTCAACTAATTAGGGACTTTCAAGATAGTGAAGAGCAATAACCGGTTATGTACATATAAGGGCATTTTCACTAAAAAGTGCACCCCTACATAAATGAAGATTTTTTTATAGACTTGTGTTTTTGAGTTGATTGAGGTTTTCATAATATTGTTACATGTTTTTTGAACTGAAAATTATACATTATTTCCGAGAAATTGCGTTATTTATATGAAAAAGACAATTATTAAGAGGACACTATAGAAAAATAGTGGTCAGCTTGGTGACACTAAAAAATTCCTGTATTTTTAATAATAAAGAGACTATTACATTATTTTCAACTTTGATCAGTTCCAAATATAATAATAAAGCTTTAAAAAATACATATTCACCTAGCAATCGTTTAATATTACTTAAAATTAAGATTTAAATTCCGTTTTGTGACCATTGATTCCATTGCGATCATTATTTTCTATTTAATTTTATGTTAAGCATCCTGTTTTATAATTTATTAATTGTATACTCTTTATCAAACTGTTTTTAATAAGAGAAGAAAAATATATATAAAGTATCAATTAAAATGAAATTATAAATTACTAAAATAAACCCTATCTAAGTTGGGACAGTCACCAAACCGACACATCTCAAATCCTAAGGGTGAGGCTACAATGACAAAAAATTTGAATAAAAATCAAGTTTTTCTAAAGTAACATTTATTTGTTGTTTTCAGTCATGTCGAAAATCAAGAGGTAGGTACTTTTATCGTCTTATTTCCGCTTCTTCTGGTGTGAGTTCTGAAACTTTTTTTTTCTTAGACTTTACTTCGGCTAAATTCTGTTTTTTCTGTCTTTCAAACTCTTCAGGATGATTTTCTTTCTTTTTTTTCTACACTTGATCACACTAAAAGTGCGGATATAGTTAATTATGACAAAAATATCGATAAGGAAGCTATTTTAGAAAGCAAGATACTATTTTTATTTTAGTTTACTTTAAATTCTAATCCTTCGGTTGTAAATTATTTTCTCTTTTACTACCTAATATTTTTTTTTTGTTTTTTTTAACGAAATTTTACTATCGAATATTTTATTCACACATTTCGTTTGATCAAGAGTAGAAAAGACACATTATAATGTGGACCTAGCCTTATGAGTCAGTTTGGTGACTTTGGTGGTCCGCCCTATATGTGACGGCTCAAAACGTCACTGAACGGACGTCACATTATCCAAATGAGATGAGAAAAAAACTTATTCTAACCAAACAAGAGGACCTTTGTTTAAATTAACTGTTAAAAACATTCCTCAAATAACACCCAAAAACGATTACAATTCGTTCAATACTGGGGTACAAATATGTAATGAGAAAAATAACTTTAAAACTGACATATGAAATGAGCACCATCCACCGACACCAGCAAAACACCGTCTTTACTGTAGGAATATACACCAAACGCACTGATTCTAAATTGGCGGCTACGATCCTTGTGGACAGTATTGCCATTTAATAATAAACAAAACGATTTTAATAGAAAAAATATTTGCTTTAGGACCGTCACTGTGCTGACCTGTCCGGTCGGGACAAGCTTTTTGAGTTAGAACAAAAATGATTTTTACGCCTGTAATGTTAGAGTATTAATTATAATTTTAAATCCCTGAGACGAAAAAAATATTCCACTACGTATATGCAAAAAGTTGACAACGTTTTTCTAGAAAATATTTTCGGTAATTTCACTATGTTCGAAGGTAAATAGCACTGGGACAAGTCAAAAATGGCTTCTCCTGCTATCTAAATTGTCCATAATTAAATAATTAAGCTTATTTAGACAATAATAGTTAATTTAAAAACAAATTTATTATAAATATGACCGATTTATTTAAATACATATATTATACGCATTCATGTAAACCCATAGTTCAACTTTAAAAACGTGGGACAGCGTAAAAGTGGGGGTGTACCTTTTTGTGAAAATGCCCATAAATATAAAACCATATTGATTTCTCAGCACCTATTATTTGCATAATTTGGTCCGATTATTATGCTATAAATGGCTGTAAATAAAAGAATAAATAAATAGAAAAAAGTATTTAATATCAAAGGTTGAACATGTAATCAATTTTAAGGTATAATTCTGTAGCTGGACATTTAATTAAGGACAGTAAACTATAATGAAAAATAGAGTAAAACAAAACTAATAATCTGCAGTATTATAATATCTTTAACAGCTCCATTTTATTGCGTGTAAAATCAGTACCCAGTAGCAAAACCTTTGTTAGTAATTACCGCTTGACACCGATGTGGCATAGACATTATCAGTTTCTGGCATGTTTCGACAGGAATGTTTGCCCATGCCTCACAAAAAGCTTCATTAAGTTCATCTAAAGTTGTGGTAGGTACGATAAGTGGCAACTTTTTTCTTGATTTCGTGCCAAAGGTGCTCGATTGGGTTAAGGTCCGGGCTATTTGCTGGCCAATCTAGCACCGATACTGACTGACTGGTAAGAAACGCCTTGACTGAACGGGCGGTACGTTTCGGGTCGTTATCATGCTGAAACGTCCATGTAATAGGGAGATGCTCCTCAGCATAGGGAAGCATCGTTTCCTCCAATATTGCCTTGTATTGATGTTGGTCTAAGTTACCCTGAACTTTCCTCACAGGTCCCACTCCACGTCCAGAAAATGAACCCCACATTTTAATGTTTCCACCGCCATGTTTCACCTGCTTTTTTGTGAATCTTGGATTCATTTCCGCTTTTACTGGACGCCGTACGTATTGCCTTCCATCTGAAGAAATCAAATTAACCTTGGTCTCGTCAGAGAATAATACATGTTGCCATTGGGCGTAGGTCCAATGTCCATATTTACGTGCAAACGCCAAACGAGCATTTCTATGTTCTTTCTTCAACAACGGTACTTTGCGAGCCACTCTTCCGAACAACCCTGCTTCTACCAGACGTCGTCGAACGGTCCTCGCTGAGACACCAGCTCTTTCGTCTGTCCCAAATACTTCGTGTTTAATTACAATAGAGCCTAGAAACGGATCTTTCTTAGCTAACCTGGTTATCATTCTATCTTCTTGCGGAGTTGTTTTTCTCGATCTTTTTGTTTTGGGCACATTTAAAGTTGTGTTATTGCGTCTGACATGTTGCACTGCATTGTATACCATTGTTTTTGAACAATTTAAATGTTCTGCTATCCTTCGGTATGGCCAACCATGCTCGACAACAAACTTCATGATAATTTTTCGTAGTGTTGGATCGCAACTTTTATTTTTGCCCATTTTTCTTCAAAATATTTTTCAAAACTTAAAATAAAAATCGGGATTGCCGCCAAAACTACCACGAAACAATAAGAGAAGAAGTAAAAAAGTATTGAGATTCAAACTTTGAAAATAGAACGCAATATCTCAGTGTCCCTAATTAAATGGCCAGTCAGCAATATTTGAACAAATAGCACTATGATAATCTATCAGCTATACTGTAAAGAGGTTTAATGTTTAAGAAGTTGTTATTGTTTGTATAATCGGGCACATCAATGACTAATTATACTTACATGTAAAAGATATGGAATATTTTTAAGACTCGTTGAAAAAAATAAAAATAAATCACAATTTGGCCTAACTAGAGATTGTCCCTAATTAGTTGACCACGACTGTATATATATACCGTTTGGTGCGCTCTTTTATGGCTTGCATACAAAGTTTATGGCTAAATTTACGGGCATATAGGTACACATATAGAAATGATGATAACTCACGCCACAACATTTCAGAGACCATTGAAGGTTATCCAGAAAGCGCTTATATTTAGGGGCGCTCCGATAATACTCCATACTGTACTCCAGGGAGTTTAAAACAGTCCGTTCACACACGTGGATCTTTTGTAAGCAAACTGCGATGCCCAAACTGTTGATAAATATTATCCATACGATACACAGCCATAGGGGACAGCAGATCACTTTAGAATTAACACTGAAAAAACATGGGGATTCAATATTTTGATTATTAGGGTTCCGTACCCAAAGAATGAAAAATGGACAGATAGCGGAGGCTTAGTAATAGGGTCCCGTATTACTAAGCCTCCGCTATCTGTCCGTCCATCCGTCAGAGGGCTTTATCACAATCAAGAACCGTAGAAGGTTGACAGTCGACAGTATCACAGAATGTGTAGGTAGTTACCTATTTCTAATTGCCGTTAAAAACTAAAAAGTTATAAAATAAAATTGTATTAATTTGTAATTAAAGCTTCCATTCAAAAAACTTGATTTTTGGCTATTTTTGCCGTTCATATCAAGGCTGTATCCTTAACGGGGTATAAATAATTAAAGGGTCAACGTTCATACCACGTTGAGTGCGAGTCGAACCCATTCACCTCAATCGTCCCGCCACGCTGCCGTAAGTAGTAATATCAAAAGTACCTATATCAAATATGGTACGGAACCCTTCGTGTAAGATTCGATTCGCACTTGGTTGATTTGTTTTTATTTCTAAGATTTTAAATGAAATCTTATTAAACGGCTGAGACCTTGGAAGAAGATTGTTATAGAGACTAATTTCTATTCTATTGACGATACTTATTACTTTCTGGGCTTAAAAATAAGTAGGTAACGTTTTTAGGTTTAATTTTCTACAGAACAATAACTTGGTGTTTTTTTAAACTTACTCAATCTTCTGTCCCCTAGCAATCGTGTACAGCATGTGAACTGTGCATGGCATCATTACGATTCCCAATAGCAAGACTATTGCGTTTACTAAATCCGTGCCAGAAATTATTAGGACATCACCTAAAACTGCAGTAAGCATTTAAAGAATAATTTGTTAGAGCAACTTTCTCTAAGCTTAAGCATTCGTGAGAACTTACGCATAAAAAGCACAAGAGACCACGTTATAGCGAAAATTGACATGAGCCATAAAAAACATGCAGCCCACACGACGTACGGGTGGTTAGGTCCCATTATTACAACGATTTAAGATTTAATAATTCGTGAAACGCCTGAAATATGAACCTAAGTGTAAAATTATAATTCGAAAAATATGTTTGTCAACAATAGTAACTAATGATGATGATGTTTCGTTGTTAATGGCAATATGAGTCTGGTTGGACTCTTTTCTGCCAGTGTCAAGTAATGGAAAATAATAGTAAAATATGAGTTATCAAATTATGAAGAATGTTGATATTTTCACCAGAGCCTTGTTCGTTATCTAGCAGGGTACACCACGTGCAGGTTAGGTTGGCTTGGGAGACGATCTTGGAGTCTCCCTTGTACCCCCAATAGTAACTATCATAGGTATCATCATCTACCTAGTCTGTGATATAATACTTCATTGGTCAACTTGATGACGTTCAGAATAATAGAGAATAATAGAATGTCAAGCATAAACGCTACTCAAACACATTAAAAACATGAAAAAAGAGATCTCCTTCTAAACTTAAGATCAAATCAAGGTCGGCCGGAAGACCTTTGGATTATCATTCCACCCGCTTGCTCATCTCATACTTATTATACAATTATGTATAGTATCTATAAATTCATCCTCTTTTCTCTCTATTTGCTTAAACCAAAGATCCTAGGATCCTCCGTTCCGTGGGCTTAAACAATTTTAAGAGTCAGCTCACACTTAGCACGACGGAGCGCGCACTTTGATTCAAAATATAACTTTATTTACTACGTAAAAAGGTAGAAATTATTGACTTGATACAAAAACTCTCCGCAGCGCGGCGTTGGGCCGCGCTAGCGCTAACTAATAACTTTTTAATTAATAATAAAAATTAAAGCTATATTGTCAATGAAAGTGCGCGTCTCAGTGAGCTGACCCTAAATAGAACCTCATTCATGAAAAACAGTTTAGGCCATAGATTAACTTTTTATATTGGTTCAGGCTTATAAAGAGTCAAGAATATATTCACGGTTTAACGAGCAGATAAAATTCATAAAATGTATTCAAATAACCATAAAAAATATATAACAAAAGTGCCCAGCAAAAAGCAAATAGGCATAACATATAAAAATATACATTACAAATTCTCATTTATAACTAGGTAGATACTAGATACTTGTCATCGTCTGAACTGAATCAAATTACAAGTGTGTCCAAACAGTCCACAGATGATAGATTATGATTAAGTACTAAACTATTCCATTATTAAATGCATGAGTACAATAAATCTTAGATGACGTACAAACAACATTTCAAACATGCGTTATTTCAATGAATAACTCATTTAAACAGGTGTACAAATCTTTGTTTGCAATAACTTATCATCGATAGTTATTTACCTGCCCACCATATTTGCGAAATATAAAAATATTTATCATTGATCATTTTATACAAACTATTTACAGCAGTATCTTCGATAGTATTCGCTTTTTACTTACAATATAACCATGTTCAACTAAATTTCTAACAAACACTTATAAATAAATTAATGCATCAGCATTAACATACATAATAATGCAGATTTAAAAGATCTTATGTATGTACATTACATTAGAATTCTTAATCAAAATGAAAGTACAAAATTTAACAAACAAAAAGTAAGATTGGATAATTAACTTTCTCATAACAACTAGAAAAGCCAGCTCACAAGCTAGACAACCCTGTACGCGTTACGTCATCAAGCATTCTTGAATACATTATCATTGTTCCTTGATTACGTCATCATATTCCTTGATTTAATCCAGCTGAGTGACGTCACCCATCTTCTTGATGTCAGGGGCGACGTTGAATTCGCATCCAGTGCTAGCAATGATGTCTTCGATGGTGACCCCTTCTGCCAACTCGGTGAGAGTCAAACCGCTCTCTTTGTCTACGTTGAAAACGCACTGAAACGGAACGTTTTAATGTGAGAACTGGGCAAATCTGTAGCAAACATCAAACAAATATTATAATCTAGCATGAAATTAGCTTCTGCCCGTGGCTTAGCACGCGATTTTACGAGCTCTGTGGCGCGAAGGTCTGCCTGCGACGCAGGAGGTTGCGGGTTCGATTCCCGCCTCGGGACAAAATGTCTGTACGATCTGCAGACATTTGTTCAGGGTGTTCTGGTTGTTTTTTTTATGTATAATAAAAAATGTCTATTTATGTATTGTATTACATTATGTATATCACAGTTATCTAGTACCCATAACACAAGCTCTGCTTAGCTTGGGGCTAGATAATGCTGTGTGAATTGTCCAGCATTATATTTTTATTATTTTTTGGAAGAAAAGGTAGCCCTTATGTTAAGTCTAGGTCCGGAAGAGAGACTCAGAAGAGATTTGAGACAGATCCAATAAATAGTTTTTCCTAAAATATCTTCATAAACTTTCGCCTTTATTATATTAGTACGAAGCGAAAGTTATCTATGAGTTTGTGACGTTTAGTTTTAACTTTTCTGGAATAGCTTTCTGCTCTGAATTTAGTAACCAACGTAGTTGATCCTAGCTAGTTTGGACGCAAAAAACACAAGCTTAGTTATATATAATAAATGATACTTTATTTGTTTCTTGTTGGTTATAATAGCTTCAAGAGTTTGATAACCATCTGCATCGCCTTCCAGAAACAGTGATAAATACTTAACAGTGAACTCTTTCACAATCGTAAATGATAAACGTTTAAAGTGCACAAGATGTTATTAATATTATCAGGAGTAGAAACAATTATATTAAAATTAAGTACATTAGTGATATTATTTTATACATTAGTAATGATATGTATTAGTCATAATAATACAAACAATCATTGATTGAATTACGCACACAATGAGGAATGCGTTTCTCTATTAATCATTTTGACCGGCCGTGGCGTTAGAATCGACCGCTCCAAGTTAGCACGTGGATGTCGATACAGCCGACTAGAGAACCTACCAAAGGCAGGGCAGCAGCTTCTCCTTTTTAACCGACTTCAAAAACAGGAGGAGCTTTTTAGGGTTCTGTACCCAAAGGGTTAAAACGGGACTCCATAACAAAGCCTCCGTTGTCTGTCTGTATGTCCGTCCGTCAGCGTATCTCATGAACCGTAAAAGGTACCTAGCTGAAATGTACAGAATATGTATTTCTTTTGCCGTTATATCAACAAATAATAAATATTAAAATTAAAGGGGGTTCCCATTCACAAAACAGAATTTTTTGACTATATTTGCTCTACATTTGTCGAAGCGGTATCACTCTAACCGTAAAAGACAGTTGAAATTTGACAGGGTGTAGATTACTATTGGGTGACCGTGACCGCGTCATACATTATGGTTTCTTGCTATAAATTTTATTTTTTTAAGGTTCCTTTTGTGAAATAGTTATGTACGATGATGGTACGGTACCCTCCGTATGTGAGTTGACTCGCACTTGGCCGGTTTTATTTATGTATGTTCGCTAATTTCTCCTTCAATCTCTCTCCTTCAATGAAGACCGATGTGGCGCGGTGGGCGAAGGACTGCCTGCGACGCAGAAGGTTGCGGGTTCGATTCCCGCCTCGGGAAAAATGTGTGTACGATCTGCAGACATTTGTTCAGGGTGTTCTGGTCGTTTTCTATTTATAATAAAAATATCTATCTATGTATTGTATTATATTATGTATATCAGTTATCTAGTACCCATAACACAAGCTCTGCTTAGCTTGGGGCTAGATAAGGCTGTGTGAATTGTCCAGCATTTATTTAATTATTATTATTTAATTATGGACCGATTAAGAAAATTATTGATCTCCAGGTGGTCCCGTAATTTTTTTTACATAATATTTGTCCCACAAAACCTAAGAACAGTGTAAAATTAAGGGATTCGAAGTCGGTTTTTAGTGTTTCAAATAATGTTTAAGTCTAACACCCCCATTGCGATCCTCATGTCGCCTGCTATGCGTACAAACATTTGTCCCAAAGCGGGCATCGAACCCGCAACCTTCTACGTTACAGGCGGACCGGCGCCCGCTGCACCACATCGTTTATCAAAAGTTAATGTGTATTCTAGGAATATCACATCACACTAATATTATAAATGCGAAAGTGTATGTTTGTTACATCTTCATGCAATACTTACACACACGCATACATAAATGCAGCTCTAAATCTGGAAAAAGTAGCCTTTGTTTGAACAAAGGCTACTTTTTATCCTATACATCCTGTATACATTAGATTCTATGGAATAGATCTAACCTATTAACGTGTGTGGTGTGGACGAATGAATTTGCAACCCGGAAAGTATGAAAGTTAACAGTTTTAGGTAAGTACACTACACCTACGAAATGTTAAATACCTATTGATCTAAGAATATTTTCTTGACTTGCCTTAGATGAAACACGATTCGGTCAGAATTAAAAATAGAAAAAACTGTTTATTTAACTTGTTATGGTGAGGACCGGCTATGTATTTATGGCAAAGCACAGCGTTGTAGACGTGTTAAAAAAATCATGTTCAAATAACAAATTAAAAAATACTTGCACAACAAACCAGTTTGCGCAAGTATGTAAGTCGGAGCATGTGGACGGCAAGACGGTAGTTCGTGCAAGCCTGGGACGTGGTTTGTGCCATCGCTCGTTGACTTGTTTAAGATTCGACATCAACTCCCTCTTTTGACCATTTTTCGATAAGTGTTATTTTTACATACTTCTCTATGTTTTTCATGTAAAATATAGATAATTATATATCTACAAAAGCCAGTTACATTTCATATATGGATCTCTCCGATAAAATAAACCTACAGAAATTTCAAAAACTGTTTTTGCAATGTTCAAATTGAAACCTTGAAAGGTATCAATTTGAACATTAAATGAATTCAAAACTCTTTGCCCCCATAGATAGGTCTCTTGAAATGTTTACATCATATTTGTACTGAAAATTTACATTGGCAATTATTAGTAACAATTATTCCCGAGAAAACTTAATTCGCTAGTTTCTGTCAAAAACCATCAAATTATGATATAAGTAGGTATTGTCAGTAACTACCCAACAATTTTTTACATTAGGTACTAGGTCGCATTGCCTAATCAGTAATCAAGACCAAGGAATCTATATTGTATACATATACTAACGTGACTGGAGGCCAAGAGGAGGATCCAGCTAGGTTGGGCAGCGTTTGGAAAACTACGTCGAGTCTTCTCGTCATGCATACCGCAATGCTTGAAAACGAAAGTTTTCAATCAGTGCGTCCTACCCGTCATGACCTACGGAGCTGAGACGTGGACACTCACGGTAGGGCTGGTCCACCAGTTTAAGGTCGCCCAGCGAGCTATGGAGAGAGCTATGCTCGGAGTTTCTCTGAAGGATAGGATTCGCAACGAATACATCCGACAGAGAACCAAGGTTATCGACATAGCTCAAAAGATTAGCAAGCTGAAGTGGCAGTGGGCTGGCTATATCTCGAGAAGAACCGACAACCGCTGGGGTAAACGTGTTCTTGAGTGGAGACCGCGACTCGGCAAACGTAGTGTAGGACGCCCTCCGACCAGGTGGGATGACGATTTGCGAAAGACTGCTGGCAGATGCTGGATGCGGCAAGCTGAAGACAGGGCGCTATGGCGCTCATTAGGAGAGGCCTATGTCCGTCCAGCAGTGGACTGATGTAGGCTGATGATGATGATGACTAACGTGACTTAGCATTTAAATTCCTTGTTCACACCTGACTGAATTATACATAATATAAGGAAGTCGCATTACCTATACCTAATTTCAGGTCATTATTCTTTCAACAAAATTAAAAGCATTGCCTAATTACAGGCTTATCGCATTTTATTGATAAGATAGCTAAACAAAGAATGTATTTAAATTCTTGGGTTTGTTATCATTTTCCTATTAAAATATACTTAGTAGGTAAAATCTCGATATTAATAATTATTAGATTAGATACCCATCTAATATAATCTAATCTACTAGAGGCCGGTTGGACCGGAACTACCCGACCTGACCCAAAAGGGCAAGTGTTTTTTTTTTTTTTATTGTTTACAAACCAAGATAATAATGTAGTTCATAGACTCCCATTAGTAGTATTAGATACCAGTTTCTGCTGGCAGGTTTGCACGCACAGACCATTTAGATACATTTCTGTGTTTGCACACGTGTTTCTATGGAAGCTTTTAAAGGTAATTTCTATCCCATGGTAAATTCGGAAGTTTCGGAACTGATATTATAACAAGTACATGTCGCACTCCTACAACAAGACAGCGCTATGTCTAAATATCACTTTTTTCAGAATCGACGAAAACCCGTTTTCTGCTTTTGTGTAATAGTTATTGCTAGGTTTTTGAACGTTTCGTGTAAATCATACAATTTAACCATGTATTTAGTAGTTTGTTCGCGTCAATCAATGGTTGGTTGCAAAGTGAAAATATGAGATTTTCGCCTTTTTTTTTTAATTAGTGAAGTTATTTGGAATGGTGCCGAAAAAAGTCTAAGGCACGTTCGTAAATAATACTGTATTTTTTCAAAATAGTCATCAAACACATAATGAGAAAAATATAAAAATTACGCAATTTACCAACACCTAATTATCACTAAATAATTCACCCTTGAGTAAACGCATCACATAAAACTTCCAAGGAAGACGCAAATTGCAAATAGCGAACTTGTACTAATTCATTCACAAAGCGTGATGTAAAGAGCCGCCACTTAAGCATTTTTGGGAATTACGATAAGACTGTCAGACGCGGTAAAATTTTTACGATTCAAATATGCAGAACAGTCGATTTTGAGATTTTTCGCCATAATCCCGTCTTGTTTTTGGGGTGCGATGTATGTGTCATTCCAGTAGTTCTGGCCATCCACCCATCGATCCATACTTTCGCATTTTATTATATAATGTGTCTTGGCTTCGTGCTCGTAACCTTTTGCTTCGTCATAGTCGTGTATAAACACCAAAATGTCAAAGCATAAACCAAGGAGTATAATAATAGTAAGAGGACAGCAAAGAATATCAACTGACCTTTTCCGTGATAATCATATCGACGCATTGTTTCCCAGTGAGGGGAAAGGCGCACTCCGGCACTATTCTGTGAGCTCCATTCCTCGAGGTGTGTTCCATTGTAACCACTACCTTGGTCCTCGGAGATGATACTAGGTCCATCGCGCCGCCCATACCTTTCACCATTTTACCCTGGAATCATTTTAGAAGGTCACTTTCTCTTTCACTTACTTATTTGTCGTATCCTACGAATTAGAATTACAGTTGCAAAACACCAACTTTACAGGAGACGGTTTTTTTCTTAGTAATTCGAAAAGTTTCTATTATGTTTTTTTTTTTCTAAAATGTTTTATCAAGTTTTTAGCTCAATTATCTTGTAGGATATAAATAAAAACACCTTTTTCCCTAGATTTTGTCGCCTAACACCTTGTTCCGCGTTCAAGTTTCAAATCGACGCTATTCTAAACGCCTTTGTGACCTTTTTCCGCGATTATTCGCTTTACGACGACAAACTAAAATGGTAATTGATAACAATCATCTTTGTAAACTTATTCGACGAAATAATAAGGACAATTACAAAAATCTAAAGGTTATATTTATAATACTTTCCTTCAAGAATTTCTTTTGGTACCTTGATAATTTTTGGGTTCGATTCCCGCCTCAGGACAAATTACAACTACTACTGCTGACTTGTCAAAGTTTTGTAGCTAAAATGCAACAAATGGTTCAGAATTATTCGAAAGCTAAAACCGAGTTCATATGAAACTGTTGGATTGCTGACTACTTCGAAAAGTAGTAGGTATTTTCGTAAACTATGCAAAACTCACTCTAGGGTTTCAGAAGTTCTGGATATTTCTTAATACCCTATTGTTCAATTGTAAATACTAGTTCTTATTTGTTTCTATCAGTAGGTAATTGAGTACCTTCCTACTAATTCCGTTTTCTGTGTCGATGTATCCTTCATTCTGACAAAGTGCCGACAATACAAGAGGAAGGATAAAGGATAATTATCAATTAATATAATAACTTACAGGAATCATCCAATTGGCCAAATCCCCATACCGAGAAACTTGCAACGCTCCAAGAATGGTCAGGTCAATGTGACCTCCTCGAATCATGGCGAAGCTATCGTCAGAGGCGAAGTATGATGCACCTGATTGAAAAATATTCCTATAGTGATTCATAATCATAACAGTTGTCGTCATTCCTAAAATACACTTTATTATTCATGTTATTGAGTTAAAACTTGTTTACTAGACTCCAAACCAGATAGATTAATTAGAAAACGACATTGAAGTATGATAATCGAATTTACGTAGACTGCTCGAAATCATAAAGAAGGAAATTTAAACTGTAAGTCCATAGCAATAAGTTAGTAAATACCTGGTAGTACTGTAACGGTTTCCTTCCCAGCGTTAATAAGATCGGCGTCGACTTGCTCCTTGGTAGGGAATGGACCGAGTCCGAGAATGCCGTTTTCAGATTGCAGGAGAACTTTGATGTTCTTAGCAATGTAGTTGCTGGCCAGCATTGGCATGCCTGTTAGAAACATGGAATTAAAATACTGTACAATAGGAAAATATTATAAGCCGCGCAGCTCTGCGCAGAATAAGGATGTAGGATCTAGCATACGACGCCATTTTGTGAATAGGATAGACATAGAATTTCGCGTTCATAAGAGCGGGACAGAGAAGAGCGCGTGTGCATAAATCAAGATTTTTTCTAATTAAGAGTAATCAAATTCCAATTATTTTGTCGAATCTTTTACCCTGCCTTTGCTTTATTTTTCATTATAACTTTGATACATAATATTTGCCTTCTCCGAACCAATATGATGTACTGACTTGACTAGTCAGTAAATCATATTGGTTCGGAGAAGGCAAATATTAGGTATGTATCAAAATTGAGATTTTTTTTCACCAAACATATGCAACTAATCAAAAAACTATCTTAGTGCTTTTGTACAGAATGAAACGGAATATTAGGTATAGGAGTATAAGAATTCTAGATTTCTTTAAACAGTAGTAGGATCTCAAATACCTACCTGATCTCGTACACCGGGGGGCGGGCAGCAGCACCTCTTGCCGAATAAATCTACCACCGAACTGCGATCCCCAACCCGCACTCCCAATGTGGGGTTTTTGGGTATTACCCCCCAACGAGATAAAAAAATCCGGGAAAGGCCTGCTCCAGCAGTGGACCATTATAGGTTGTTGAGGTTGAGGATCTCAAAGATCAAGGAAATGTTGATTTTTCGAAATACCATACTTAACCCAATACACACAGAGCGTAAATATGAATTCGAATATGGGCTATACACTGGTTGTCTTTAGATACATTTTACAGTGACAAAACGGCTTGTCACAAGCTACAAACGAGTGGCTCGCGCGCTGTGTCGACTGATGCCAATGCAATAGAGTGACGATAACAAATCGCCCATACTTTTACTGAGTAATATAAACGCAATTTATATTACTCTCGAATTGAGATCCTTCCTTGCCAAGCAATGGTTTTAGTTTCTATGTCGTGATTAGTTTACAAACATTCTACATCGAGCTTGACTAGTTTACCTATTAGTCATTCTAATAATGATGGTAATTGGTAATATGATATAAAGGCTAAATAATTACCAATTCCAAGGTTAGCGTGCATTCCATCCTTAAACTCCAAAGCGGCCCGTTTTATAATCCTCTCTCGAGTCGAATTCGAAGATTTTTCGTTTGTAACAGGTTTAAATATACAAACTTTTTCAATTCTCTTCTCATAGGACGGTCCTTTGATTATTCTATGCACAAATAGTGACGGTACATGGACGTTATCAGGATCTATTTCATCAACAATTTCTTCAACTTCCGCAATAGTGATTTTAGCAGCTCTAGCCATCGGTGCATTGAAGTTTCTAGCACTCTTTCTGAAGATCAGGTTTCCATGACGGTCGGCTTTCCATGCTTTGATAAATGCGAAGTCGCCTGTGATAGCTTCTTCCATAACGTAGTTGTTCCCGTTGAATTGTTTTACATCTCGAGGTGAGCTTGATATTTCAATCTAACAAAATAAACGAAGTTTTAATTCTGACATAATCATCGTCATTACGGCCGATGTGACGCGGTAGGTGAAGGTTCGCCTGCGACGCAAGAGGTTGCGGGTTCGATTCCCTCCTTGGGACATGTTTTAAATCTCTGGCTACGGCCTTGGATGCACCTCCCTGAAAGTAACCCTGGCTGGCGGCACCCATGCCTATGTATAAAACTGAACTTTTTTGAAACATACAAAACCGATACCTTTCGTTTAATACCACACTCGGGTAGGTAAAGGGGGGATCCGCTTTAAAAAAACGAAAAAAATCCCATCTCAAAAAGTGCTATTTTAACAGACGTTCATATATCTTTCCTGTAAAATATATAATATCTTTATCTACAAACGCCACATACATTTCAGATGGATCGCTCCGCAAACTTCGAAGATAGGTAGGCGGTAATATTTTGACTTTTTCAAAATATTTTGAAATGAACAAAGTACACCTAACACCTTTCATTTGATATCCCATCTGCCCCCTAGGTCTGTTTTACAATTTCGGCATCACAATTTGTATCGAAAATTTAATTTTATGTAGTGTGACGTGTTTTTCACGTCTCATGCTATCATTCAGTCTATTTGACAGCCAGCTGGCTTGCTTGTCAAGTAGATTGATTTAGTTTAGAAATTGTCTTTGGTTTTTTTAGTTGTCGAACGAACTTTTGAGGTTATTTTTCGGAAAGACGTCACTTTGCGTCCCATGAACTCACTTGACAGTTGTGAAATTATCACAATTTTTATTTTATTTAAAATTTTATAAAATGGGATTTTAAACCCAAAAATATATTCGCCCCTATGTAGAGGGTGTTGCATCCTGTCTTGTGGTGGAAGAATTGTGAGTGACAGTTGCCAGATTGCTGAGGTAATTATGGATTGGAGTTGAGAAAAATTCTGTGTTACATTGTATTTGCGTGCACACAAGTAATCTCGCCCTTTCTTCTAAATCCAGATCTCTTTTTTACTGGAACCTGCAGAGGCTTGTCGTCCAATTTTCCCCGCGAGCTGGATTGTTTTTGACTTTTGGTGAGTTTTCTTATTTTTTTTGGCTCTCAAAAGAATCCATGACTTGTACGTTTGCTGACGAGAATTCCTCGTTTTCAGCTCCCGAAGCGGACCTATTCTCCGTCCTTCCTCGAGTTTGCGAGCTGGGGGGCATCGCTCCAGACCAGCTCCGGAGGGAGATGTGAGGTTCCGTAACGGTAACGCAGGTGTCAGGTCAAGGGGTTTGATTTCTATTTGATTTTTAGGGTGAATTTTTACTTAATTGTTAGGTTGACTGTTGGTTTGAATTTGTTTAAATTTACTTGAATTTTTAGGTTGTAATTCAGGTTTATTTATTTGTATGGTTGTATTTTTTTGGCTACAATCTATTAGTATTTTTTAGTATCTTGTATCTGGTCGTATCACCGGATAGGCCTTGGTGGTTAACCAAGTTTTACCTTACACTTTGAGCTTAACCTCACTTTACATGGTATTTGATTAGAACCCACCGCTTCTCGGTTGGAGTTATTTTGTTGCATAAAGCCTAGGGTTGTAAAGGAGGATGCAATAGCACTATTAGCTGCAAGCCGTAGAGCCCTAGAAACTTAAATTTAAATAGAATTAATTTCAATTTACTTAGCCCGGAGAGAGGACCCGAACCTTTATATCTTCCCTCGTACTCCTCCCCGGACACTTCCAAAGCCATTGTTGGGCTTGGGGAACGTTAGCGGTCCTTATTAGACCTTTTATTTAAAGCCGCCCAATCCGAAATTTCCAAATTTTACTTAAAATTTGGGCGGATAATTTGTAAATTTTGTTAGGCCTTCCGCCTTATTATGAGTTAGTTTCCTACTTTATTAGGTTTATAATAGTTTTATAACCTGTATTTTCAGTGTGTTAGTCTTAAGCTTCCGAATAAATTTAAGATGAACTGTTTGTGATATCTTTTATTCGGAGTCCCTGCCCTAAGATTAAAGGTCTGTGCTAGCAGTAGTTATCCTTGGCTAATATTTCTCAAATTTTACACCGGTAGTCTGGCGCCCGAACTTAATCTATTTCTTTTGACATTTTAAACGACTCCGGGGTAAAGAAAAACATTTTGTTCAATTAAATTGTAATAATAAAATTTTAATATTACAATTGACGCTAGCGAACAGGGACTTTGAATTGGGACTTCACCTGAATTAGGACTTAACCTTGTGTATTGCTAACCTTTTTCTTTCAGGACTTAGAATTATTTTTGATTTTTTATTGATTCAACCCCTTGCACCTTTCACTCTCTACATTTATTTTTATTTTTGTGTTAACTTTAAGTTACACCATAGCTTCACATACTTTTGTGAGCTTTGTTTTTTGTTTTTTTTGAAACTTCACGAGCAACCAACAAATTGTTTTGGTTTGTTCTTCGATACTCTTTGCGGATTATATTTAAGATATTAAACCCTAGTTTTAAGTATGGTATAAACTATCTTTATAGTGTTAAGCACTTAATCTAATCTTTGCGGTTAATATTTAAGAAATCAAACTCTAGTTTTAAGTGTGGTATATAGAGGTGTGTCATTGAAGGTTTTTATATTAATTTAACGTAACAGTTTTTCGTCAATGGTCAACAGGTTAAAAAAGCTGTTAATTCGTCAACAGGTTCTAACGAGCTGTTAATGCATTGAAAGTCATGTTAACACTTGAATATTATTGTCAACGTTTTCGTCAACAGGTTCTAACTACCTGTTAATGCATTGAAAGTTTTGCTAACACTTGAATATTAATGTCAACGTTTTCGTAAAAAGTAGGTATAATGTTAACGATTTTTTAAAGTAAAATGAGCTTCCCTTCGTACTTTTTCCAGGCTTAGGAGATTAGGATTAAATCTTAAACACTAGTAACTACTAAACAAATAACAACAGTTTACATAATCGAATCTCATCCCTCAATGCTTCTCCCGAAATCAAAACTTTTATTTGGTCGGACGCACGCGATGCAGTTCATCCGCAGTGAACTTTGGCCTTGAACGCACTGATTTTGTTTGTGACGAATTTTAAAATAAATAGGTCAATTGAAACGAACTACATACAAAAACATGCACCGCACCTGTAATCATTTAAGTTAGATTCTAAGACACGAACAATAAGAACTGTTTTCGCGTATTTTTATTCAGGTGTATTAGTGGAAGTGCGAGTGAGAAGGTATGATTAGGCGCGAAAGGATTGGAAATTGGAACTATGGGAATTTAACATGAAGCTTCATGCTTCTGAGATTTCGTTGCGAATACGTTGACGTAATTTATTAGTTTAACATTCAACTGCTTTTTTCATAGACGAAAAACAGTTGATTCGTTGACGAACAGAAAGCTGTTAATAAAAGTAGTTAATTGATTTAACGCCCACCTTTAGTGGTATAAGCTATCTTTATAGTGTTAAGCGCTTAATTTCTAAGTTTTTGATAACAATAGAGTAATGCTTTTGCATCCTTTACAAAAATTTACTTAACGTTTATACACATTCATAAATTTTAATACAACTTTACACTTCTTACCCTTTGGTAAGTTCACACTTGTTTACATAAGCACTCATAATGGAGAAATCTGATAAATCGGTACAGTTTCCTCCAACTGTGGAACCTGAGGTTTTTGATCACGACCTCACAAGGTCAAACCTCTTCGATGGTGATGCAGCTCAAGTTAGTGAAATTTTGAAAGTTTCTGAACCTTATCTGCATTCTTCTTCTTGTGCTCCTGCGGTTCCATCTTTCAACGCGATGAACGAGACGATTAGAAAGAATCTGCCTTCTTCGAGCTTCAAGCTTCCAGACTTGAAGAAGAGTAACATTGTCTTCGAAGGCAACACTTGTGTTAGGGACTTCATACTTCAAGTAGAGGAATATTTCCTTTTTAAGAACTTCAACGAGTCGTTACTAGTAGGTTCGTTTTCGGATTTACTTTCAGGCACTGCGGCCAAATGGTTTCGAATTGTTCGCACATCCATCTCATCCTGGATTGAACTGAGGACTGCTCTGTTGAAAAGATTCGATAAGTTAGAATACGATTACTCCTTGGAACATGACTTGCGTACCCGTAAGCAGAAATCGAACGAGTCGCTTCCTGATTTCATTACTGAGATTATGGACATGGCTAATCGCTTGGCTTCTCCATTAGCTGAACCAGTTTTAATCACCATTGTGAGACATAATATGCTACCGATCTACCTACCTTATGTAATAGGTCGCGTTTTATCCAGCCTTGATGCCTTCATAGAATCAGGAAGGGAATTGGAAGTTTTTGTAGACTCTTTGAAAAAGAGATCTTTTTGAAATTCGGTTATCCTAAAATTTTAGTTATTATTAATTAAATAATTATACTATTAATTTTAGTTTGCGATAACGGCACCCAATTCACTTCTAAACATTTCATTAATTTTCTAAAAGGCTTCAATATAACTAAAATCTTTTTCAACACTTTTTATACTCCTCAAAATAATCCCGTAGAGAGATATAACAAGACAATCGAAACTAGCATATCTTGTTTCGTGAAGGATGACCACCGTACTTGGTCTAAATTTTTGCCTCATGTACAACTTGCTTTAAATTGTAGCGTTAATTTGGCTACAGATTTTACTCCTAACTTTCTCATGTTTGGTAGAGAGTTAGTTTTGGATGCCTCTTTGCATCGTTTTAGTAATTCCATTGAAAATTTGGATCAATTGGAACTTGCTAATAGGGAACCTTTTGCCCTTTCTCTTAATTCACTTAGTGAAGTTTTTGTTCGAGTACAAGCTCATTTACTTAAAGCTTATAATCGCAATGCTCGTAACTATAATCATGGTCGCAAAGTCATTTCATTTGATATTGGTGATATTGTTTGGAGAAGAAGTTTTGTTCAATCCAACGCTCCGGCTTTTTTATCTGCTAAACTTGCTCCTAAATTTATTAAATGTGAAATTATAGAAAAGATTTCGGATAACGTTTACGTTTTAAAAGATTTAAATAAACGCACTTCAGGTAGATACCACGTTAAAGACATAATTAAATATTAATCTAAACTTTAGAATCAGATTCTTATTAGTATAGCTTTAATTTAACTTGGATTTATCAAATGGAGGGAGTTCTGAAAGGATGGGAATGAGCGAGATGTATGTAAGGACTTTCCCTGTGAGAGGTGATGTATGAAAGAAAGTAAACATGCGATTATTCTTTGTTAAGTTTTAGCTCAAAATTTCCAATAGTGTAACTTATTATACCTTTGAATCTTTCTTTACCGCCTTTATCGAATGATCTTATTTGTTTATATGTACCTTTGTACATTTTGTTTTGTTTTAACACTTGATGTTTATGAAGGGTAGTCTTAGTCCCTGATTATTCTCACGTTGTTCCCTTTTTGTTTTGTTTTGACACTTGATTTTTATGAAGGGTAGTCTTAGCCCCTGATTAACCTCACGTTGTTCTCTTTGTTCTGTTTCGGCACTTGATTTTTATGAAGGGTAGTTTTAGCCCCTGATTATTTTCACGTTGCTCTTTGTGTTTTGTTTTGGCACTTGATTTCTTTGAAGGGTAGTTTTAGTCCCTGATTGTTTTCTCGTTGTCGTTCCGTCGTTCATGCTCGATAATTCGATGGTGTTGAGTCGATCATGTTCGCGAAACTTTTATACCTGTCTGTGCCCGGAAAGTTGGTGGAGGCGTGCCGATCACATTCAGTGGATTTTTTCCTGCTTGTGTTTCCTTTGTATACCAGGTTCACATTCAGTTTTTGTTTTTGTCGTTCGTGCCCGATAATTCGATGGTGTTGAGTCGATCACGTTCTCAAAAACTTTTGTTTCCTGTCTGTGCTCGGAAAGTCAGTGGTGTTATGCCGATCACATTCAGTTGTCACTATAAGGTTGTCGTTCCTAACGCCATTTTGTGCGCGGACACATCCGATCTTCGGCTTTGACGTTTGATTTCATTAATGGTCGGTGAACTTAGTTTCCAACCGCACCACTTAGTGTGGAGTCAACATACTATCTTTTGACACTTTTAGTTTTTTCTTTGAGATTGTTTGCATCTTAGTTGCGCTTCTCGAGTCGGTGAACATAGTTTCTAACCGCACTTCAGCGACAAGATTTCTTCTTTTGATAGAAACACTTACCTTTTTTTGATTGCCTTTTTTCTTTCCTTTGAGATTGTTCGGATCTTAGTTGCGCTTCTTGAGTCGGTGAACATAGTTTCCAACCGCACTTTAGTGACAAGATTTCTTCCTTCAATAAGTGAAAATTTTGAACATAGTTGTTAATATGTATTGATTCTTAGTATTTTTTAGAATTGTTAACTTCTTTTGCTGCGTTCCAGGAGTCAGTGAATTCTTATATTCTAACTGCACTCGTATGGACTAGTTATCTTTCTCTGTAATAGGAGAGATTTCAACTTTACCTCTGGTTTGCTTAGTTTAGTTTACTTTGGTTTTGAGTCGCGCTATCGCTCCTTGAGTCGGTAACCTTTAGTTTAACCGTTCTTTCATAGGAGGCGCTTAGACTCGCCTTATTGTTTATAGTTGTTTTCATAAAAGAAAGCTTCCTTTCTTTTATTTTTCTTGGAAGGGGTGTAATGTGACGTGTTTTTCACGTCTCATGCTATCATTCAGTCTATTTGACAGCCAGCTGGCTTGCTTGTCAAGTAGATTGATTTAGTTTAGAAATTGTCTTTGGTTTTTTTAGTTGTCGAACGAACTTTTGAGGTTATTTTTCGGAAAGACGTCACTTTGCGTCCCATGAACTCACTTGACAGTTGTGAAATTATCACAATTTTTATTTTATTTAAAATTTTATAAAATGGGATTTTAAACCCAAAAATATATTCGCCCCTATGTAGAGGGTGTTGCATCCTGTCTTGTGGTGGAAGAATTGTGAGTGACAGTTGCCAGATTGCTGAGGTAATTATGGATTGGAGTTGAGAAAAATTCTGTGTTACATTGTATTTGCGTGCACACAAGTAATCTCGCCCTTTCTTCTAAATCCAGATCTCTTTTTTACTGGAACCTGCAGAGGCTTGTCGTCCAATTTTCCCCGCGAGCTGGATTGTTTTTGACTTTTGGTGAGTTTTCTTATTTTTTTTGGCTCTCAAAAGAATCCATGACTTGTACGTTTGCTGACGAGAATTCCTCGTTTTCAGCTCCCGAAGCGGACCTATTCTCCGTCCTTCCTCGAGTTTGCGAGCTGGGGGGCATCGCTCCAGACCAGCTCCGGAGGGAGATGTGAGGTTCCGTAACGGTAACGCAGGTGTCAGGTCAAGGGGTTTGATTTCTATTTGATTTTTAGGGTGAATTTTTACTTAATTGTTAGGTTGACTGTTGGTTTGAATTTGTTTAAATTTACTTGAATTTTTAGGTTGTAATTCAGGTTTATTTATTTGTATGGTTGTATTTTTTTGGCTACAATCTATTAGTATTTTTTAGTATCTTGTATCTGGTCGTATCACCGGATAGGCCTTGGTGGTTAACCAAGTTTTACCTTACACTTTGAGCTTAACCTCACTTTACATGGTATTTGATTAGAACCCACCGCTTCTCGGTTGGAGTTATTTTGTTGCATAAAGCCTAGGGTTGTAAAGGAGGATGCAATAGCACTATTAGCTGCAAGCCGTAGAGCCCTAGAAACTTAAATTTAAATAGAATTAATTTCAATTTACTTAGCCCGGAGAGAGGACCCGAACCTTTATATCTTCCCTCGTACTCCTCCCCGGACACTTCCAAAGCCATTGTTGGGCTTGGGGAACGTTAGCGGTCCTTATTAGACCTTTTATTTAAAGCCGCCCAATCCGAAATTTCCAAATTTTACTTAAAATTTGGGCGGATAATTTGTAAATTTTGTTAGGCCTTCCGCCTTATTATGAGTTAGTTTCCTACTTTATTAGGTTTATAATAGTTTTATAACCTGTATTTTCAGTGTGTTAGTCTTAAGCTTCCGAATAAATTTAAGATGAACTGTTTGTGATATCTTTTATTCGGAGTCCCTGCCCTAAGATTAAAGGTCTGTGCTAGCAGTAGTTATCCTTGGCTAATATTTCTCAAATTTTACACCGGTAGTCTGGCGCCCGAACTTAACCTTTGATCTGTGTTGGTGCAGGATCCTGACTTACTTCGTTATATGTGTATGCTAAGGATCCTTATCATTACTACACCCGTCTAATTCATACCCGTCACACAGACGGGGGGTGCGCTTTGTCGCAGTGTTCACACAGATCAAAGGTTAATCTATTTCTTTTGACATTTTAAACGACTCCGGGGTAAAGAAAAACATTTTGTTCAATTAAATTGTAATAATAAAAATTTTAATATTACAGTAGGTATTTCATATTTTATTTTAATCAGTGATGCCGCTCGAAATTTATTAAGTATATCATTTTCATTCCATCAAATTTCAAGTTAATTGCTGCGGTAGTTACTGAGATAAATATTCAAGAAAGAAGGAGGACGGACCAAATCTACCATTATGCTCGCCTATGTACAATTACCTACCATTACCCCCAACAGATAAAAAATCAAGGGGAGGCCTGCGTCCAGCAGTGGACCATTGTAGGCTGTTGAGGTGAGGTGTACAATTATAGTGATTTCTGCAGTAGGTACACGAGACACTGGATATAAAAAGTTTGATGGGTCATACTGGTTTTAATCTACAAGAGTGTTAGCCATCTCTCTGTATCAGAAGTCTCACTCATTTTGCATAGTTTAGTAAGAAATACCATCTATTTCAATGCAGTAAGACAGCCACAACAAGTTAGCCATTTAGCACTCTAACAGAAAAGTACAAGCGGAAATTAACTTTATTGCGTTGCTTCTAGAACCTTAAATGTATTTTTTTCCCAGAAAGATAAGTCAGAAAATCTAATCTATATTGGCCATTACCTTTCCATCTTTAGTGTATTTGATGGGACAGCCCCCTTCGTGTATCAGAGTGCCGTAACCAGTGGGGGTGAAAAATGCAGGGATCCCAGCGCCACCTGCTCTTATCCTTTCAGCGAGTGTACCCTGAGGAGTCAGTTCTACCTAGAGAGAATTTTTGATATGTATTATTTGTAGGTAAGAACAAAAATGACTTTAACAAAGAAAATTACAATCAAATAATAGAAACAAGTTAGTACTAGCATTTTCAATTAAAACAATTGAGCTAACTGCAGACTGTTGCAAACAATCTACAGGTAGCTCAACAAATCCATATCAATACCAGTCAGAAGTATCCCCAAGACATTGGCTGCATTGCCTTGATTGCATTGCTGATATAAGTCGCTTCGACCAGACACTCATTAAATTGTTTTAAAAACGAGTAGGTAGGTTAGTGAATGAAATAATAACATTATAAGTAATTCTTATTTACAACAAGACTGTCCCAAATGGGACTTATATATATATTATATATATAGACTTACCTCCAATTCTCCGCTTAGGTATTGTCTCTCAAATTCTGCATTTTCTCCGACATATGAGGCAATCATTCTCTTGATTTGTTTGCTTTTTAACAAAATGCCAAGGCCAAAGTCGTCCACACCTGTTTTAAGGGCACAAAATAAATACAACAGGGCACACCAAATATTAGTGCAATGGTCTTATAACTAAGAAAGAAGGGATCACTTCCAGGAAATCATTGAAATACTAAAATAAATAGGAGCTAGATAACATGAATTAAAAATACTTTACCCTACACTAATTTGGAACAAAAAAAGGTGTCGGTTACGACTACAGTAGACTCTGCTCAGAGCTTTTGTAAGTCTAACGTAGTCATAAAACTGAGCCCTAATCTAGCTCCAAACGAGTGCAGTAGTTAAGATACCTAGTTAAAAGCTTTAATCTTTTTATAAATTCAAATTTCCAACCTGCATTATTGGAGACGATGGTTAAACCTGAAGGTTTTTTACTGTGCAAAGCCTTTATCAGATTCTCTGGGATACCACACAGACCAAAGCCACCAACCAAGAGTTTGGATCCATCTTTCACATCCTTCACTGCTTCATCAAAGTTATCATAAACTTTATTATTTCGTTTCACTGTGCTGTAGTTCACGCATGTTATTATCTAAATAAAACAAAAGAACGATACTCACTGTTTGTTTGAGTAAAACAAATTAAGACTGAGCCTTACCAATCATAGCTTGTACAGAACAAAGTATTTCTAGCTTGTATCACATTGTTATTTAACTTAGGTAGGTACCTAACAAAGTGATAATATTAACAAAATATTTTCACCCAAAACGTAACTCACCTTGCAATAGTTCTTTGGACTGGAATAAGTTCGTGTCTTGTCGAAAAGTATCTTTCTCAGCGACATAGAAGACATGGTTTGCACGATATCTAGTAGGTAAAATCCAAAGGTAAATACAAAAATGACTAGGATTATTTGGCGGAAACATGCATTTAAAATAAAATTGTAAATGTCTATAACTTAGAGTAATGTCTAGTTATTCTAAGGTCTATAATAAGTACCACTCACTACTTGTTAGTTTGTTGTCACACTTGTTTTTTGGTGTTGTCGTCGTGTCGTAGATTGTTTTTGTTTTGTTTTCCCTATCTACTCTTGTCTACTCAAGAATGTGTTACTTCATAACTTCATGTCTACTACCCTCTCGGAAACAGATCGGTCAAAACCAAAGATCTAGGATCCTACGTTCCGTAGGGGTCAAAACGAACGACAATGTCAAAAAAATGCCAATTCTTTTGCCACAGCACCTTTGATGACAGTTTCAAACAAGTTCTGTCAAGTGCGAGTGTAACTCGCGCGCCGAGGGTTTCGAACATTAGGTATAAGCCAATTATATTTGGAAAGTCAATTTTTCGACTTTTTTGAAATATTTCGAAAAGTATGAAGGTTACAGAAATTTTAAAAAGTGTTTTGAAATGGTCAAAACGATACCTTTCATTTGCCCTCCTAGGTCTCTTTTGAATCATCATCTCATTTTAGTACTGAATTTGAACTGAATATTCATTTTCATTTTTTATTCATTTGTTTATTTTTTTTTGAAATTACGCCATTACTGTGGCGTACGAAATGTATCATTATTTAAAATTTCAAGTTAATAGCTGCAGTAGTTACTGAGATATTCAAGATAGAGCGAGACGGTATCGAAACCGATCGAGAAACCCAAAACAAAATTTAGTCTACTAGTAAGTATACTGCGTAATCGAACGAAAACGTGGGCGCGACAGGGCGGCGCATGGGGCAGCCCACTGATAATAGGTAGTGCTAGTGCAGTCAGTCAGGTGCACTCTACACATAATATACTTCCTAGTTTATGACTACAGTCTACACTTTATCGTCGGTTCGAAAGTGGTTCGAGCCTATTAACTATAAACCACTATAAACTTAGGGTTCGAAGACTATGAACGTACAAGCACGGTGGCAAGATGGGTAGGTACCTAAGCTAGATTATGTGGCTTTTTGAGATGGGTGGGTGTAGATGGCCAAATCCGAAACCATGACAGTTAGAAAAAAGTCAGGAGTCGTCTAGGCAAAACTTTTAAGAACTGCAAAATATTTTGTGAAGGTATTTTTTTTTTGCCAATATGTTCATTCTCATCATCCACTCCCATCTCAAAAAGCCACCCTGTATTCGAAAACGAAAATTAATCATCACTGTCTGTACGGAGTACCGCACGATAGGTAGAGTAAATAAAGTAGGTCACGTAAAGCTAAGCAAATTGGTGTAAAACACCTACAAAACATCTACCTATCGTGCGGTACTCCGTACACTGTCGGAGGAGGCCTTCATCTGTTTTATGTCATCATTGACCACAAATGAATAGGTCGGTAGGTACATAACTAAGTTTTTTTTCTTATAAAGGGTTTAGGTGAAGCAATGTAAATTTTTTGCGTGCATGCAGCACGCAAAAAATTTACATTGCTTCATAGCTGCATAAAAAATATTTTGTGAGGATTACTTACATAATACCATCCTGCCCGCTGTATTGCACAAGCACAACTCAAGATAAAGTAAATTATAGATAACACAGAAAAGTTGTTTTTGTTGCAAATTCAAGGCCGACAATAATGTATGTATGTTCGCAGTGAGACAACATTCACAAATGAATGAAGATGACGATTAAGAGAGATAAAACCTGATACACAAGCTTTGCTTTACAAGGAGCTAGCAAACTATATTACATTATATTATCATAATACCTACCTATGTGATTATTAAATTGAAGAAAACAAAGAAAATGACAACAAGCAATATGTAATGTATATGTTTTTTATTTAATAATGTACCTAATGACTAGGTACTTACCTACTTGTTAATTCATTAATATTTTATGTAATAAATTACGACAAACGAATGACACGACACCTTACTTCGCAACATTTTCAATCATTGTTTTTCTTTTAGGATACCTACATACAACAGTAAATACCTAGTAGATATTATACCTACATACGACGGACGAAATCATAAATAAGGCATGATTTATTGAAACATTTTGAAAAAATCTTCTAATTAATACCTACCTAGGTACTTTAATTTATTATTTGTTTATTTATTCACATTTGGATTTACCTACTTTATACTAAATAAACATAAGTTAGCTACTTATGGTAGGTACATAAAAATTTACTTGGTACTTGTGGTAGGTATAATTCTAATACATTTTAATAACTCCAGTCATAGACTAGTTAGAATACATACATTTTATAAGTATACATTATTACATAGCCTCCAGTGCTCTGCTCATCTGTTTATTTGACTGTCATAACAACGCAAAAATATAATTTGATAAATGTGATAGGTAAGTACATTGTTTATATAGCTGACTTCACACAGGTGCTTTATATCAACAACGTTAGCACGAAAACCAAAATGGAGAAGACTAGATGAGGTACATAGTGACATAAGTACCTACCTACTGTTATAGTTATCTACCTACCTATGTATGTTTATAGTAGAAATGCCAAGTCTTTATTAAATAACGAATAAATAAGTTTAGCTACCTACTTACTTATTTAAACACTAATGGAAAATTAATCCTGGAAATAATCGTCGTCTTCTAAAATTATTTTAATTAGGTAAGTACCTACTTCTCAAAACAAAAAGCATTGTAAATACAATTATTTTAATTATTATCAAATAAATAGTATTTTCTTTTTAAATGAAATGTACCTACCTAGGTAGGTAGCAGGTACACATCAACTTATCAATAATTATGTCTATTTTTTTTCAAAATAATTGTTTGCACCTACCTAGGTAGGTACACATCAGCTTATTGATAATTATATCTAATTTTCAAAATAATTGTTTGTACTCAACCATAAAATAATAAACAAGGCACATTATCAATTTATCACAATGATTTAAAGTTTTTTTTGTACCTTTCATAGGCTATGGATAAACTTTACCTAATAATATCTTAGAGTTACATGCACAGAACTATATCGGTTACATTACATGTCAATACATCATCAATCATCTTTGATCAATTAAGATAAACAAATAACGATTTCAATACTTTAGCTTAGCCTGCCAGATCTTGCGTCAGTTATAACTCCCCAAAGTTCTATTATGAACTCATCCGTAAAACCGAATTCTTGTAAATCACTGTTGTCAATAGCATCAGCCAGTTGCATGGAGTTTGTTCTACCTTCAGAGAGGTCCCACATTTGGGTGGCAAGTTCAGAATCATTTATTCCCATGAAGGACTCAAGCAATCCGTTAATTTTTTCAATGCCGATTTTAGACTTCTCGTCATGCTGAAATATAAGACAACAATTTATTAGAGAATTATTCATTTATTTAAAGATATTAAATAAATAATTAAATGTTGTCAATTACAAACCTCGTTTTCAATAGTAGCTTGGCCATTGGATTTAAATCTGAGAGTTTCTTTTCCTGACCCGTAGCTTTGTTTTGTTCTTCCTGATTTTGCACCACTCGTTTTAGGACCAATACTTCCAAAACCGCTTTTTAAAGGTTCGACAAGTCGTATAATAAAAGTGGTTCCTCTTGGAATCTCTTTGAGCGTTTTAGCGACTTCATAATGTCTTTTTCCTACCATGTTTTCACCATTCAACTTTTCAATGTGATCACCAACCTGAAACATAATACATTTTTCTATATAACTAAAATAATAATAATTAATAACATAAATAAGAAATCATAAGTACCTATCATCTACCTACCTATCTGTAGTAAGTACACTACATCTCGTGCTGATAATGCATTATATTAATTATTATAATTACTTTAAATAAAGCTGAGGAAGAGAATAGGTAGGTAGTATATAGGTAAGTAAGTACGAGTACCTTCTTAATAATGTACCTCAACGCTGCACTTACATAACAAAGAGCTTAGCTGTTAGGACTAAGATAGAGTTCATCCACAACTTCACAAGCTCAACGTTTAATAGCCAACTTCCTGTCCATTCCTTGATAAGGGAAATGAAGCACATACCTATTAATAGTGCCTAAATACTTACTGCTTGCGATTCGAACTTTTGACTTAACGTCAATAGGTAAACGAAGAAGGTAACAAAAACATTATAATATAGAAATCATGACTTATCAGATAGATAGTACCTACTTTAATTAGCATAACACGTAATTAAATGGACTTTAGATTCATTGGAAGTCAATCCGGCTATTTAGAATAAAGCAACAAAGCATATTTTTTCATCTGCGTCATCAATCACTCGCTCATCTTGTGACACGTTATTGTAATACTTAATACAAGACAATGGTTATTCAAGAGTATAATAAAAACACCTACCTCTATGTGAGGTATTCTTGAAACAATTGAGCCTTCTTTAATCCTCTTGACAAATGCATAGCCTGCGCCATTATCTGTTATAGTTAATCCCAATGAGTCCTCGGTTTTCACTATTTCTATTTCCTTTGGTCTGCCTTTTCTATGAGCAAATATAAAATCTTCTAATCCTATTTGTCCGCCGAGTAGTTTCTTCATATCTACTTTGTGGGTATTCAGCGTGCAAAAAAGTATCTGGAATAAAGAAAATACGGATTTAGTAAAGCACCTTTAAATCAGACCTAACAACATCATAAAAAAACAATTCTTTAAGACGTTGTCAAGCTTGTATCGCAGTTGGAGGTGGCCATTTTGAAAAGCTGATTCATTACTCATGATTTAATTTGATCCATTTCCAATCCTAAGGACCTACTACCTACCCCCGGGGGTGAGGCATTCATTTTTTTATGGCGTCACCGTCCACCCTGTATTATAATAATGCTGGACAATCCCAACAGCGTCATATAAAGCGTGATATGATATAATGATGATTCAGATTTATGTTTGAATGTATCCGGAGCGAAGCCGAAAGAATAAACTTGGTTTAAACAATAATGGATTTGCGTGAGTATGGAAAACGTAATTACGTTTTTTTTTATTGTTGAACTAAATACGTATGACTAGATTTTTAGACACGGTAAGCCGTCAAACTGTTATATTCAATTCCAATATCCTAAATTAATGTTAGATATCTACCTACGTAACCTATGTCCTACTAATCGTAAGAAAAAGTAGGTGAGAAAATAACAATGAAGGTAATGCTTACCGCACTTACCGCCACCGTACCTAAAGTTCACCTAATAATAAGATTTGTCTAGATATCTGTATACATTAAATAATTTGGATGAATTTGTAATCTTCGAAACTACGTACTGAGTTACTCACCTATTATTATTAATTAATATTTACATATCTATCTCCAAATGGATCGACCGATTTAGAATTTTAAAAAAATCTACAAAAGGGACATTATCCCAAGTTCCCTACGCTTCCTATGACAAGTGCCTATAGATACCTAGTTTATGTCTAGTCAGTATACTAACTAAACTAAGATTATGGTGATGAGTATTTTTATTTTTTAAGTTTATATTTATCAGTTATATTATAGATATTATAAATACCTTACTTAAAATATTATATTCTTACAGAGGAATAATATAATAAACAATAAAAATTTAAATACCTACACGATGCAGTTTTAGTTTTCTCATATTATATTTATAAATTGAGCCCATGAATCCTTTCACCACTTTTTTTTAACTCTTTCTGATTTGGCCATCCACTCCGATCTCAAAAAGTCATCCTGTACTTATATTTTTTTGGAAAATTTAACATTTGCGTAAAACACCCTGCATGGCTGCATTAGATAGGTATACATAAATAGAGGTACCTAAACTAATGTTTGAACGAAAAATACGGCTCGTATGTACCGTAGTACCTACCTAGTAGGTACAGTATAGAGATGTAACGAATATTCGCATCCGCATTCGCATTCGCGAATATTCGCAGGATTTTCAATATTCGCATTCGCATTCGCATTCGCCAAAATCTATGCGAATATTTGGCGAATGTTGATGGGGCAAAAACTTACCTAATATATTTAAAAAACTGTTCTCTTTCACATGCGGAATTATAAAAAAAACTCTGCATATCTCGTAAATAGGGATGATGACAGTAACAAAAAGCATCATTATTATGTATTTACTAAATTTAATCAGAGCCATACATGACAAAACGCGTATTATAATTTTTATTTTGATCAAGATCAATTATTGTTTTGATAAATAACATCTACAAAATACAATAATCCGCCATGACACGTTGAACAACAATTAGAGAACACAGACCCATGACGTTATGTCGTCACAAAGTAAAATGGAAGACACAGAATAACCAAAGAAATAAGTAATAGTAAACGTATTACTTTCTTCAATCAATAGCTAGCTTCTTTGTTTCTTGACAATATTGTTAATACTTGTTTTATTATTTGATTGTATTTCTTATTTGTAAAGACAATGAATATAAATATTATGGTAATTCTAATGAACTGACTTTGATTGGGTGACTAGTGTCTGTCCGTGGCTTTGCACGCGTTTCTACGAAATTAAAGAAACTAAACGTTTAATGTATATTTTTTCCCCATGGGAACTAATTTGTGAGATCGAAAAATAGCTTAGCCTTTGCTTTGAATGATAATGTATTGATTATTCTAACCCAGGGGTTAAGGTAACCTTTTAATAGCGGGAACCACTTGACAAATTTATGGTTTGTTTTTGGCGTGCACAGACCTTGATCGGAGGACCTAGGACAAGGCCGTCTTTTATTTTTTATTATTATGTTATACTGGTAATAAATAAATATGAATATTTTAAATATAAAAAAAACAAGTTATTTTGAAAAAAAAAAACGCAAAAAATGCAAAAAATGCAGCCAGTGTCTTAGGCACGCTTCCAACTGGTATTGATATGGATCAGTTGAGCTACCTGTAGATTGGTTGCAACAGTTTGTGTTTCTTTTAACTCTACGAAGTGGCCAAATTTGCTTGAAATTTACCATAAATACAAAGCCGTTGAACACGTATTTCAGGATTTTTCAAAATATTAATGAAATGGTTAGGTATATGAAAGTTTGAGATTTATAGTTGGGCGCCGACTTAAAAGGGCTGTAACTTTCTAACGCATAACGCTGACTGAAATTTTCTGAGTATATAAAAAACAATAGATTGAAAAACGACTATCAGAAATTTTCAGGAAAACTCTTAATATGATATGCGTTTTTCAATCCATTCTTTTTTATATACTCAGAAATTTTCAGTACAATAGCGTATTGTATTATATCGATAGCGTTATGCTTATGTAACTTTTACATTTTGCATGTTCCGCATCCACTAAGTAAAATAAGTCTAAACGTGGTCTAAATTTTACTCATTGTTTTCATGGAGGCACTCATTTTTCCCAAAATAACATAAAAGACAAACAAATCCAACTCCAACCGACAAATGTGTGGATAAAAATATTATCAAACAAACAACGCGATTGGTAGACGAAGATAGCAATTATCAAGCGATTCATCTTCTTTAATTTTTGCTCTGCATCTGTTTTGATACAATTATGCCAATATCAGTTTCAAATTCTGTGGTTATCAAGGTTGTGAATTGTCGATGTCATGAATGAATGAAATAAACATTATTACTCGTACGTAATTGGTAGTTGAAGATAGCTAATAGCAAACGTTGGTAATTGGACAACGCGCGCGCCAATAAACAGTACGTGAAGTTGGCGGCAAGTTCAAAATACCAACATTCGCATTCGCATTCGCATTCGCGAATGTGAGCATCGAATACTCGCATTCGCATTCGCATTCGCGAATGTCGAAAATTTGACATTCGTTACATCCCTAGTACAGTACATATGTTTTGTGATTTTTTTAATCATCTTTATTTTTACAAGAAAATAAGCAAAGCTATAATCTAGTATATAATCGATCCAAAAAATATGGCAACAAAACTTCTTTCCACACGTTCGTTGGTAGGTAGGTAGGTAGGTAAGGTACCTATTCTATACGTATAGGTAGAGAGAGCCTTATTTTTTATGTTCCGTGGGTAGAGCCGTCAACCTACTTACAATAACGTGGATTCATTGTACCTACATACACATAGGTAACGCATAGTATGTACCTACCTACATATGTGGGTATTTGCACTTGCCTCGTTTTTAAAAGAGAGCGAGACTGCGCCCCTGTGCTGGTCTACCTACCTACATCCTGGCTTGCGCACCCGTGCGTGATTCCGGACACGACACTTATTCAAAAGTTTATTTTATTTTGTCATGACATGAATTATTATCATCGTTCTCTAAAATGTTCCTAAACTTGTTGGACACATTATCGCCTGCATTGCATTGCACGGTGTAGGAGTAATACAAATTAGTCATTCATACCATTCGAGGAAAGCGAAAGGTTTAAATTGACTCAATTACAAGCATTCATTAAGTTCTCTGTGTTGTGAACTTTAACTAGACATTTCTGTGGTTGTGAACCTTTTTAACCGACCTAAAAAAAGGAGGAGGTTCTCAATTCGGAAGAATGTTTTCAATTGTTTCGGTTTTATTTTTTAATGCCGTTGCTCACGCCCCGGTTCCTGTCCCGTTTGTTTCAGATTATGTGACTTTCCAAATAGATACTAGGTAGGTACTTATCTGAAGGCTAAGCAGTGAGGCTAAGGTTACTTGGTCCTACAGACAAATTTCAGAACTCTAGATCCACCTTGTAGGTAGGTAAGGTAATAGGTACTTGCCTACTAATCTAAATTTTCGCCGTGCTGGGCCATGACCTTTCACGCCTGTCCTTGTTCTGAATACCTACCTACCTATCTATACCTACGGCAACAACCACCAACCTTATGAGTACCTATATAGGTCGGTTTCTATTGCAGGTACCAGTCAATTTAGCACTGGGAATGAGAGGGAACTCACATCTTCTGGAGGGAAGTCATAGCACTCCGCTATCTTCTGATAAAGCTCCTTCACATTTGAGAATCCAGAGATAAGCCCCAGGGGACTCCCATGCGCTTGTTGGCAATGGAAGACCAGCTGTGACTTCTGTGCACCGTTATTATTGTCTACCCCATTGGTGTTGTTCACATCTTCAAAGGGAGGTGCAGTCGGCGCCGGAGGCGACGGGTTTTTTGGCGCTTTCTTCTTGAATAATGACATGGTAGATGCACTAAACGTAACGGTATAAAAGTTTTCCGACAGGAACGTCAGAGCGCGCACATTCTCAATTCACTACACAATTTTAATCACCACATTCGCTTATCACTTTAAAATAACTTCACGTCATAGCACACGATAAGATATCGTTCAAAGGCGATATTGGTTAAGATTGTAGTTGAAGGTGCTTATGCGATAGGTAATGCTGAGCAATGGCATTGAAGCGATGTAGGCCGACAAGCGGGATAGTTTACGTGCCGACTGGTGCGCTGCGCTGTAGTGGCTAGACTGGCATGGCAAGCCCCAGCCCGCGCGCCTCTCTCTCCTACCTAATGTAGTAGGTAGGTACCTACTTGCGCGTCATCGCACATCAATCAGCTAGCCTCAGCTCTTGACTCGTGCGCGAGAGAGACCGGTCACTCGGCATTTGCGGTTGCGGAATCAATGTTTTGTTGACGATCTGCTGGTTTTTACATGCGTTACTAATGCTTTGTTTACTCGGCAGGTTTATTCTGTGACACGAGATGCTAGTTTTGGAATCTGTGGTTTTCTTATTCAAAGAGTGCAATGAAAATTCCTAGTTAATCTAGTTATTCCATCCCTGGGTCCCTTTCAGCTGGCCCACCTTATTTTTTTTGTTTTTACTATATCACCGAGGATTATTTCATTCCATGGTCCGGTCATAAATGTAGTTGTTTTATTCTGTTTGGTCCAGTCAATGAGACCACTGATAAAAAATCTTCTGTGGTGCAGTTAGATGGACAGCGGAAAAAAAATGGGCAACGAACATTAAATACCTAATACCACATTCATATAAAATATTGCTTGTGTATCTTGTTCATCTTTAGTAATATTGGTAGTTTGTAGTAATGCTAATTTATAAAACAAATGCTATCTGATTATCTACAATGAATGATACACCTAAATCAGGATGAGAAAATGTAGAAATGAATGAAAACAAAAAATAGGTTTTAATTTTTTATTGTGTTATGCGTTAAATCTACGATGAGGCTACAGCTTTCTTAGGTGTAGGTTTGCCTTCCTTGAAGCCATTGCGGAAACGCCTCCTCACAATCTTCAGGTGACGCATGCGACCAGTTCCTGTGGTCTTCCTGCGCTTGGCCTTCACTGACCAGTGGTCTGTTAAGGAAACAATGTAGGTATTGTAATTTCAAATAGAAGTTAATTGACATTATGATTTAATGGGTTCGTTTATCTGAATAAGATAAAATATTTTAGCTTTATTTATTTTTTATAATAATAATTGCAAAGGGGCTAAATTATGTTAACATTGGAAACTGTTAGAAATAACATAGACAGATGCATTGATTTGTATGCACCTATTTACAGCTTTTTTTAGTTTCTATACCTACATTTTACAAAGAAATATTCAAAGAAAAGAATATGTCTTCAATCAGTGTAGGATTGTACATACAATATACAAGCTCTGCTTAGCATGGGGCTAGATAATGTTGTGTGAATTGTCCAGCATTATTGTTATTATTATAGTTTTTGATGGGAATTAATATATCTGAGTAGGTAAATAGTGTGAAAAGCGAGGCTAGGGTCAATAATCTAAGTATTTACTTCTTCCTATAGTTAGACCAATGAAATGTGAGGTTATGTTTTGATAACTGTTTATATTTTTACTAGGTAATACACGTAGAACGTTTAATGAAACAAAATTGCCACGATTTAAGCTTAGCTTTATAGTTTACTGCAGATGTATCTGTAATAGTGTTCGGTGCAAAGTGACCGGTTAGATTAGAAGAAATATAATCATTTTGGTACTTACACGAACGCAGCTTAGCTGCAGGGTATCCACACTGTGCACATTGCGATTTCTGGATGTGGTATGATGATCTACCACATCGTCGACACAAGGTGTGTGTCTTATTACGACGTTTACCAAAGCTGGACGTACCCTTCGTCTGGAATAAACAATGAGAGGTTATAATCCGACACTCTGAACCAAACTCACTAAATACATAAAGATTTGTCTTCGTAGCGACATTGATGCACTAAACCCAAAACAGATTTTGCAATTTACCACTAATTTATCGAGATTATTTTGGATAAAACGGGAAAAATAAAATACGCTACCATTTTGTCAAATTTTGACAATCAAAGAGAAATGAAAAAAAATGACATTTATAGAGTTGTAGTGACGGACGACGACACGGGCGGGACGGTCGGTTTGCCCGACTCGTCGAATTTAAATCGAGACATGGAAATCGATGAATTGAGAACCTTTAACAAACAAAAGTGTATCAAACAGATATATCACAACATAAATCATAAGCCCATACCATAATTTATTAAAGACATTATTTATTAGCCCTCGCATTTCTTAGAAACCAGTTTATTTGTAAAAAAATAACATAAGTAAACCAGTGAAAAAATTCTATGTCTATGGGTAAACCTAATATTATTTTAATAATAAAAGGTTTATAAGTTATTTTAATAAATCTGATAATTAAAGGCCACGCAATAGGCTAATATGTAATTTGTTAAGAGGGCGCATCATGGCGCGCCATTTTGTGAAAGAATAAGCATAGAATTTCGCGTTCATAGGAGCGGGACAGAGCATGCGTTTTTGGAACAACGCGACGGCGACGGCGGCGACGGCGGCGCAAGTGCAAAAAAGGAATTTTTGCTTAATTACTAGAAAACTACACAACTTATGAAAACACTATCTGAAGGTTCCAAGTAACTACCTGCGAATTAAAACATAAGTAATTTCAACAGACCGGAAGGTTCCCAAGATCTTGACCAAATTAAGTGCAAAACAGAACAACAAACACAAATTTTCATTATCGTGTTTTCACGTTGAAAGAACCAAAGGAAAAATGTCGAATTTTATGTCATTCGAGTTTTAGCAACGAGAATCCCGTGAGTACAGATATCTAGTCCTAGTTTGACAAGCAAAATGGTAGGTTACATCATAAGTATTATATATAAATTCAAGTCTCAATTGAAACAATATTTAATACAATATCGTTTTTATTTCCTGCAAGGGTTTATTTGAATTAGTTAGTCCTTTTATTCTTAATTTAGAATTTTCGGCATGCTTGATAAATAATTATTTTTTAATCTTTGTAGTTACCTACAGCTTGTTCCACAATAAAATAGGTATCTTGAATTTATCAGAAGTCACATGAACCGTCAAACTATTACTTTTATCCAAGGGGGGTGATTTCCTCCTGTTACAGATTTAAGCCTTAAAGGGGTTTGAAGATATTGGCCCTAACATCAGCCACCATTTTGATTTTTTTCAAAATTGCCGCGCACAATTAAAGATTTTTATTTGGATAGAGGACACTAAAATAAATAGAAAATGTTCTATAACATAATTAAAGCGTCAGGTTTCTAAGATATTCACAGGTGAATATCACTATTGGTCTAATGAATTTATTTTTGTTTACTGTTTTCATACCGATTCGATGATTTTGAGTACCTAGCTACCTATTATATGTATGTATATTGTGAAGCATATGCCGACAAGAAAAGAAAAAACAAATGTTACTGATTCAGAAAGTGTTTATTAAAATTAAATTATCACAGGTAGGTACTACAATTAATTACCTACTAGGAAAATTACAACAGGCCAATCAAATGTTTGTACATGTACGTACTATCAATAAAAAAAAATTGTCAACAAACATTTTGTCAAAATTTAATAACTAGCTTAACAATCGACAGTACCTAACAACAAAAACTTAAATATAAACCTTCCCCTTGAATCACTCTATCTGTAAAAAAAACTGCATCAAAATCCGTTGTGTAGTTTTAAATATCTAAGCATACATAGGGATATAGGGACAGAGAAAGCGACTTTGTTTTATACTATTGTAGTGATAGAACATTTTTAATTTGTTTTGGTGTCTTCCATCCAATTAAATAACTTTCATCGTGCGGGGCCATTTGAAAAATGTACAATTTTAGGGCCACCCTCCATACAAAAATCTTCAAACCCCTTGATTGTATTTTAAGAAGAGATATTTTGGGCATAATGTTATAATTCAGTGCTATAGAAACGTCGTCGTCGCCTATTTTGGGTGGCCGTCAGCTTCAGTCAGAGTCTACATTCTATCGATCCAACTACCGCAATAAATAGCACATATCTAATAATCTTCAATCCACACTCGCGCATGAATCGCGTCATGAAATCATTCGATTATTCCGTTTCAATGTCTAAATTTGCAGTCGCTGTTACTCATTTATGTGTTGTCAATGTCAAATTAAAATTTGAAGTCAAGCTGCTTGACTTCAAATATAAAAATGAATGCTTGACTCAAGCATTCATTTTTCTTTTGTTGTGACTTGGACTTGTGTGTAATGCATAAAATAAGAAGTATATATACTATCATAGGTACGTCAATGGTAATGAATGAAAAGCAAGTTTTCTATTTTATTTAAGTAACTTTGTATTGTAACCTCTTAAGTTTAATTCGCGTTCTTTCAGCCGAGGTATTTTATTCAATTATTCTAGGATAGATTCCCTTGTGTTTCAGGAACAGAATAATTTAAAATAAAGCTCTTTAACAAGACAATTGGTCGGAGAACCAAAATAAATGTAAGTATAAAAAATAAAAGTCTATAAGTACTCTTACTTCGTTTAGTTAGAGCAAACTCACTTGGTTTTATACAGTTTGCTGACTGTATACTTGAACTGTATAAAACCAACACCGTTTAACAAAAAAGTAAATACAATGTGAATCTGATAGAATTTGATCAATGATCAACTTCAACCCATAACTCTTAGCGTAGCCTTACTCTTTGCCCATACATACTGCTAAATGTCAACAAACCTAAGCGCCTTTGCCGTATAATTATGGAATTTATTTCTTGTTATAATTTTAGTGGTCATGGAACTTTTAAATGTTATGAATAATTTAACATTACAAGAGAATGACGGTAAGCCTAAGTTGTTCAAGTCTCGAGCTGCTGATATAGATGATGTTCCCACAGAGATAGTATTGGCTGACTACAGTGACAAAACTATGTTAATTGTGAGTCAGTACCAAACAATTGGTAGTATGCTCATGATTCAAAAAGACCAAGTCCATAGTCCTTTGGGCACTGATGACATTTATACCACAAAAGTTATTTTTGGTGCTTCAGGAGAAGAGCAGCAGGTGGCCAGCCGGTACTTAGCAGAAGCAATTAAGATCACAAAGCCTCTTGCCTTATTCATAAACTTGAAATCATATGATATTGAAACTGTGAAGGCCTGCAAGGACATAATCTTGGACCTAAAAAGTGAAGAAAGCAGCTAAATGGCGCTGTCTACAGCAAAAAGATTTAAACCTGTTCATAGATACTATGGTCAACTGGTTTTGGGGCCTCCCGGCGCTGGCAAGACCACATACTGCACTGAGATGGCACAGCTCCTCAAAAAGCTTGGTAGAAATGTGGTTCTTGTGAATTTAGACCCTGCCAATGATTTGATGTCCTACAATCCAGATATCGATATAAGAAACTTGATTGTACTTGAGGAAGTGATGGAGCAATATAAACTTGGACCTAATGGAGCACTTTTGTATTGTATGGAGTATTTAGAAAAAAATATTGATTGGCTTTTGAACCAAATATCTGGAGAAAACAACACCAATTTCATATTTGATTTGCCAGGTCAGGTTGAACTATACTGCCATCATCAAAGCTTGAGCAAAATATTTGCTGAATTAGCAAAGGCTAACATGCAGCTGTGTGTTGTACATTTGATTGATTCCCACCACTGCTCAGATGCGGGAAAGTTTATTTCCGCTTTAATGTTATCCCTCAGTGCAATGCTGAAAATTGGATTACCTCACGTCAACCTGTTAACTAAAGTTGATTTACTCAAAAAACATATGGATAAACTGCAATTTGGAATAGATTTTTATACAGAAGTTTTAGACTTGAACTTTTTGTTAGACTGTCTTGATTCAGATAAGTTTACAAACAAGTATATGAAGCTGAACAGTGCATTTGTATCTATTATTGAAGACTACAGTTTAGTTACATTTAAACTTGTAGACATGTATAATGAGAAGAGTTTAATAACAGTAAAAAATCTAATTGATAAAACTAATGGTTATGTGTTCAAAACAGACGAAGGTAGACACATAAATAGCATGTTAGCTTGTGCCATGGGAGTTGGTGATCCTGTTGACTTTGAATTGAACTGATTGTTACAATAAATTGTCTATGAATGATGTTTAGTTTTATTGAAACCTAAGAACACATTCAATTTAGCCGATTTGAAAAGAAAAGGCTATCTAATAAGAAACAATATGAACTTATAGGCATATACAGCTACAACGCAGCACAAAAATATGCACTTGAACTAGTAATATTTAGATGTCTTTCATATTTGATGGTGGCATAAGATGACAGACATCTTGTGGGTCCCATTTTTCTCTGTGTAAAGTAAATATACGTACGCGTATACTCATATTCGTGCTGCCTGTTAGCTGTGTGCACCGCTTGATCGACACCTTAACACATTCACTGCCCGGCCTCGGCGCGGCGGTGGTGGTGCGACCCGCAGGGGGGTGGGGCGGCGGAGGCGCGTGCCGCCGTCACGACACGGACGCACGTGTTCTGCGTCTTAGGCTATGAAAGTGTTTGTTTAAATTCCATCAGCCCTGTAGGGCAAGCCAGGGAATGTGGTTTAGGGTAAGATAGACAAAAATTACGACACATCGAATGCGTATATTATTTGAAAAAGATCAAGCAACCTACGCTTTGAAATTCATTCCTTCAACTTCAATGTACCTACGCTATGACGATGCGATAAGGTTTTTGTATTATAGTGTATAAGCCATCGCACTCTGGGTGATGAAAATCTATGCGACCTCTTTCGGCTCTAACGCCGCCGTGGAAACCAAAAACCTTAGAAATGAGCAAACACCTCTCTTCAAAATGTAAATTTAGACTAAGACCAGGTTTGGAAAACTAATGTTTCACCTGTAGCTAACCTCACCTGCGCTAACGGCGCTAGAGCCGTTACATTTTATCACTAAGCCTACTACTAACTAGCCCTGGCCATGCCATCCCACAGCTGGGCAAAAAGGGCATCCCCCCATCAATCATTTATTTTTTATTTATAATGCAAAACGATTAATTAGACATTTTATTTGTAGCTTGCTATTCTAGTAGATATAGTATAGCTTAAGTATGTAGGTGAAGAAATATTTGAAAATGTTAACTATAGGTAATGAACTTTATACCTGCTACATGTCTGTCTACTGAAAGGAACAAGACGAAATTTGGGAAATATGTAGACCAATCGAATCATCAAATACTTTATTTTTGTTTGTCATGCGTGCGAAGTTGCTATCTCTGTTATTAATACTATGCCATTCTCGAGTCACGCAGTCTTCCGGGCGCCCGCCACCATGGAATTTGAAAACACCAAACAAATTCCATGGTGGGGCTACTAACTTGACGAACACGTTCACTGTTCGGATTGAATGAAGCTTATTTTTAAGATTATTTATCGCGTACCTTTTGCTTTCTTTTCCCCAACGTTTCAACCCACGATCGCTGTAACGCGGTTGAAACGTTGGGGGAAAAGAAAGCAAATGGTAGTACGCGATAAATACCCGATAAATAATCTTAAATTTAATATCAAATCGCGAAAGTTTAAAAAATGAATGAAGCTTATTTGCTTGCAGATGCCTAAAAGTTTACGAGAAACACACGAAAAGCTTTTAGAAGTAGAAATGCAGTTAGATAAACTTCTCGATGATAAGGGAAAGCACCTGAAAGTCCAATTGTTACATCAGTATAATGATGTCAAGGATGCAACACAAGTTGTTATTAACCACATTGCGAACATAGAAGGCACCTCAGTGACGGCAATACACCAACGACTAAATCTACAGAAACCATGAAATAAAACAATACTCTATAATGGAACGTTTTATTTGAAGACAAATACAACTCTTTACAATTTTACATCAAATATTCCAGTGTTCATAAAACTAATTGTAGAAATTATGACAATTTTAAATTTTTAATGCGGGTTTACATGGGTAAGTTATAAGTGTTTTCAAAAAGCCACAGTTCCACGTTTGCTACTTCAATTACGAAAAAAGTTGTGTATTACAATATGACAAGAATCTAAATATTATGATTATCTTATAAATTGATAACCTTTGTCAGCAGACTTGTTTAGACATAGTAATGTATCAATATTGTTGAATCATCTAAAACTATAGCGAATAATGGATTTTATAAGAGAAAAATTAAAATCTACTTCTTTCTCAATCTAAGTTTTAAAATATTAAAAAATGTAAGCATGCAATTTTATCATTGTATGTATTTATAATATTCTCTTAACAGATAAAATATAGGTAAGTAAACACCATATAACACTGAAATCAGCCAAAATAATATCAGCGTTGAATCTGTTTAAAGAATATTAAAAATAGAAAACGAGGGGGCCAGCTGCACCAGAAATGGCTTGAATCGATCAAGTTATCATTCTTAATAATAAGTTTATTTCCGGTAAAACTTAACTCTTTACTTCATCGATTCCCGGCCACATAATGCGATTAGCTGTGTTACAAATCTTTTTTATTAAAATGCTCTAAAATATATACGAAAAACTCTTCGATACATTGAGAGAATAAGCACATGTCATGCTATGAAAGTTATTAAGTAATATTTTACATGCTCGTTACGGAGGCACGTTATTCTTAAGAAATCAATATACTGAAGTTAAAAATCTAAATGCTATCATTGTGTTTATAAGCATAATAATGTTTATTGGTATAATATTAAAGTGCTCGTCGTTTATGTCGACTGCTCGCGAATACGTTATTTACTCAGCAATTGGAGGTCCATAAGCTAAGGGACCTCTCGATGCTTGGGCGTGGCACGAAGCCTATAACCACCCCGTTGACGTGGCATCAGCCTACGTCCTAAAGTCGGATGCATTTTATACTTTGATTTGCAATAACTCACTTGAAACAGCGTTGTGGCTGCTGTGTATCTTATTGTGCTTGGCACTTGTGTGCTCTATTCATGTTCAGATTATGTAATCAGTAACATGTTACATTATGTTTTTGTTAGCAACATATCTCGTGTTTGTTCCGGCAAAGGTACAAGCATTTAAATTGTAAAGTCTTCATTATGTTCCATTCTCGGCCAGCGTGGACTGCGCATATTTCAAGATCATGTAGAAGTGGAATGTTAGTATATGCTTACTTATGCAGCTTCCACACAGACCGAGCATGAGACTTTGTCTCAACATCCTTGTTAGTCAATCCAGCTAAATTTAAGTATAACAATATAACAAATTTACAAAAATACATATAAATTGAAAAACATTCGCAGTCTTGAGTTTCCAAAAAATGCATATAAATATATCACTAACAAATCTAAGATTTCCCTATCGAAATAATACCCTATAGGCGAGGAACATCAAAATGCGAATGTTAATTCAGTTTCAATAAACGTTTATCGTTAGACTTAAATCTATTAGTTTCAGACTCGTTTCAGGCAGTCCCTACTAATTTTGAAGCACCTCATTCATCCAAAAGTTCTACCCTAATAATATTATTCCCTTTACCATAAGGTTGACTTATTATGTGTTTACGCCATTTTATACCGTATGCACAACACGATCATTGGAAGATGGTAAAAATGTAAGTCGACGGCGGCGGCGTTTTGAATGACAGAATTTTACTTTCTCACTCACATCACGATATTATTATATCACACATCACAAATAACACTTATACCTAAATGTTTCAAGAAGCCCCAAAAACAAGTCTGAAAACGACTTGGTTTAGTCCATGTAATCATGAATAAATTTATGTTAATAGATGACAAAACGAAATGACTATACCCTGGTGGGTAAAATGAATTTATCCAGTACCGCTTACAAACGTGAATAACATAATGAATGAGGATTACATAGACGAAACCATCTTAAAATAAATTAATGATTTGGTAAATTGTAAATATACTATCTGTAAATAAATAATGCCGACTCAGTAACTTCATTATGCTTAAAACCAAACATATTGCTTCCTAAGTCACTATCTCACTTTCCAATAAAAACATGACTTAACAATCAACAGGTCAAAATTTTGTTATATATATTTTAAATAACACTAGTCAGAAACGGATGTTTTTGGGTCTCTTACCATCTATGCTGTGCTACCAAAGAGAACCTACCCTTTAGTTATCATGGGCATGTTGCATCCATGCATAATAAAACAAAATTTATCTTCTGTTAGAAACAAAAGAGAAATTTTGTGAACGTCAGTAGCACAACGCATATTATAGAGGCGTTAAATTGTCTTATCAGGGATAAATTGAAGCTTGAACATTAGCCTCAATTAAATGTCACATGTCTTTATCATATTATTAATAATTGAACACCAAGTGTTTCAATTACAGTAATACAAAATCAGTCTCACAAAAAGGGAAGTCTTTTAGATCTTCAGGCACGTATACATTATAACCTTCATCACATTGCTTACAAGTTCAATATAATGGCAACCATAAAGTACTTATGTGCTAAATCACTACCATCTGATGTTGGGATTCCCGAAGAACTGTTCAGTTATAATGTTTTATCATTGTGGTTGTGGATGAAAGCTTGTGAAGATCACAGACATTTAGAAAGAGAAGTGTGCATATTTGTTACAATAAATCGTAGTGTGTCAAAAGTAGAAGAGGAGGTACTCTATAATTATAAGTCCAAAAGTTCACATAAGATTTTTAGTATAGTAAAAGAACCAATTAGTAGTCCGTGAAATAGGTTCGACCTTGCACGGCTGCTAAGTTCAAGTTACTTTAGTTAATTTGTATTGGTATCTACTTGCTATTAGAAAACATAACCACAAAATTAACTAATTATCTTACTCATGTACCTATTTATAGGCTGTTAATGAATTACAAGAACGTTTATTATTTTTAAGTATGTACTATTTGTCGTAAATTAATCGTTATCAAATTAGATTACAAGATGTTAAACATTTCTAAAATATTTTGTGACCATCACTAGCAATCATATTTCCTCGTTAGTATGGGTAAGCTTTCCTTCAAAATAAATCTGACTAAACTACTAATCAACATATACATAAAAAGCATGAAAAACTAACTACATCAAATCCATAAAACAATGTAAATTAAATACAACATGAAAGTACCTTCAAACATTAAACGCATAATTAAACAGGAGCATCACCTTGGCCTTGCTCATGTTCAGAATTGTGGAAATCCCCCTCCGCCTAAAACGATGAGGATAAAATTAAGCATGCAAAAAATAAAATGAAAAGGAAAGCTTAGTGTCCTGTTTTGTTGTGTTATTTTATTATTTATTCGGTAACCTTGGTTTTGTCGAGGGGGCCGTTGTCCAATGCCTGTGCGACATCAGACTTCTGAGCTGAACTCTTCTTCTTACCCTTGCCGACATTCTTCTTGCCGCCTTTCGATGCCCGTTTTTGGGGTTGCACTCCTTAAAATAAAATGTAACTTATCAGACACAGTATTTAGCGAGCATATCATAGAATTGACGACCTCATTGGCGCAGCGGGCGAGAGTCTGCCTGCGACGCAAGAGGTTGCGGGTTCGATCCCCGCCTCGGAACAAATTTGTGTACGATCTGCAGAAATTTGTTCCGTTGGTCTGGGTGTTTTCTATGTATAATAAAAAATATCTATCTATGTAATGTATAATATTACGTGTATCAGTTATCTAGTACCCATAACACAAGCTCTGCTTACCTTGGGGCTAGATAATGCTGTGTGAATTGTCAAGCATTATTTATTTATTTATTTATTTAGAATTATGACGAATCCATACCTACGTTCCTTACTAATATTAAGAAGTAATTCTGTATGTTACTTTTTCCTAATTAAATTTGAAAAGGTACATAGGCATATTTTTATCCCGGAAATACTGTGAAAAAACTTGCGCAAAATAAAGTACTTTTCTACGGGACTTACTACGAGCTTGTAAAACCACTAAAAAACAACCCTCTCTGGCCAGATACATACCGTCAGCGTCGGGTTCAGCAGTAGCGTTTTCCTCTTGCTGGCTTCCCTCATCTTGAGTGTTTCCTAACTCTACCGATTGCAATGTTTCCCTGAAAGAGATTGTCGAGTTAAATCATGAATTTTGGATGTAAAACAAGATCCGTCACGTGCGAGTGTAACTCGCGCGCCGAGGGTTTCGAACATTTGCCAATTAATAGGAAAGTCAATTCTACGACTTTTATTGTCTGGAAATATTTAGAAAAGTATGAAACCTACAGAAATTTCAAAAACTGTTTTGAAATGTACAAAACGATATCTTTCATTTAATACTCCACTCCCTTTTGAAAAAAAAGTCCCCCTTTTTACTGACTATAGACATACGTTATCATTAGACAATATCTACAAACGCCACATACATTGTTTATGGATCGCTCCGCAAACTACGGAGATGGGGGGGGGGTCATTTTTTCGACTATTTTCGAATATATAAAATCTACAGAAATTTCGAAAACTGTTTTGAAATGTACCACGACTTAACGATACCTTTCATTTGATGCCCCATTTGCCACCTAGATCTCTTTTAAAATTTCAACATCACAATTTGTACTGATTTTTTTTTAATAATTTTATATTATATATTTTTTACACTAAATGTATCATTATTTCTCATTTCAAGTTAATAGCTGCAGTAGTTACCGAGATATTCAAGAGCGTCCCCGCTCGGACAGAGCGAGACCATAAGGTTTTCGAAACCCCAATTCTGAGACTCAAAGTAAGTTGAACTATATACTGCATCCATAAAAAACGTTTTTACTTCAAAACTTGGGTAGCGCTTCTGTAAACCATCATAGCATGAGAACGGCAGCATCAATTTCCATCAAACATCAATCTCGATTCTCGCTCAATCGGTAAGTCCTTTTGATGGGACAGACAGATGCACACTTACACTTTTGCGTTGTGTTTAAAAGACGTTGTGTTTAAAAGAACGTAACTAACACGCTATGGGGGCCGCGGTGCCGATTCCGAGTTCACGCCCTAGACAACTGCCGTAAGAGTTGTGAGAAACCGCGGGCAGAAACTAGTGCTATAATCATTTGTCATTGTTGTGCAGTAATAGCTTAGAATTAGATTTACATACCCGTTACCAGTGAGCGTGGTCGGCTTACTGTAGTTCGTTGGCGCGGGTCTGGCATGGCGGGCGCGCTGACGCCAAACAAGTTTCGAGAAGCCATGGGAGATGTAGTAGTATCATAGTATTACATTGTGTTCGGTTAAACCGACCACGCAGGTGAAGCAGGTATATTATAGACTAGCGATCCGCCCCGGCTTCGTACGGGTATATCCTATAGCCAATGTTCATCAGAGATGTAGGATTCTAATGCAGAAATAATTTTTCAAATCGGTCCAATAGTTTCGGAGCAATTCAAACAAACAAATCTAAATATAGCGTTATTTACCCATTGAGAGAGAGCCTAGTCGGCGTAGCGATCTGTTGGTCATTGTACCGACGAGAGCGGCGCGGCTGGCGCAGGCCTGACATAGCGGTTGGGCTGCCGCGTCCACCCCTTCGACCGCCGTACGGGTTGCGAGAAGCCACTGGCGATGCTAGTGCCGTCGTACATATATGACATTTCAAGCAGGTACATATATTAAAATAGCGTTATTTACCCGTTGTGACTGAGCGTAGCGGTCTTAGCCAGCTGATGTTCGTTGTCGCGACGCGAGCGGCGCGGCTGGCGCGGGCCTGGCATAGCGGCTGCGCCGCCGCGTCCACGACCTCCGCGGCCGCTGCCGCGCCCTCCACGCCCGCCGCGGTATCCTCCGCGAGTGCCGTACGAGTTGCGGGTAGGCGGTGTGTAGCCAACGTAGCTCACCTACAATGAGGTGATATTAATTAAAATATCACACATATATTTTGAAGTCAACAGTCTTTTCCAATCGGTTAGTAGGGGTTACTTACACCAGAATGTTGCGAAAACATGTAATGGCAACATCGCTTATTATCTTGGACTTATAGAATATGGCATTTATTTAATATCCTAATAAAAATTTGCAGGATAAAATACGTACATTGAAGTGCACGCCGGCTGGGGTTAAAGGCGCTGTAATCGAGCACTGCTCGAAGCATTCGAAATTAAATTTACCATTTCGCGCGCTGTGCTTATTTAATAATTACTCAGCATTACAACCTGAGTACTTATAGAATTGAGCGGGACTGCATTAGATGACGTCATTCACAATCTCATCCCTACGATTTTTTGTAAGAAAATCTATAGAAATCATCATTCTATAAATTCAAATGTTAGTTACCTGTGGATAACGCTGCGTGCGTGCGGGGTAACTGCCCCCGCCCCACTGTCCGACCACGACGCCTGCGATCTCGAGGCGTGCGCCGCGCCCGCGGCCGCCGCGCGAGCCCCAGCCGCCCAGAGAGCCGCCGACCACGCCCGCCACTAGAGGAATGGGTGGCATTGCGAATTCTACTTCCAAACCTTCGAGGATAGCTTTGCGCATACGTTCCACCTAGAATAAAATTAAAAGAGTTTGTCATTACTTAATTATTGATACGGCACTAGCGTGACTGAGTCAAGCGTTAGTTGTCTTCTTTAATATTATTAAAGCTTGTTTGTGCTTGGTTTTGGGTCTGCAAGCCTCCTTTTTACTGCATCATTATTTGTCCCATTATGTGACCAGTTTCCAAGTCTTTTTCGGGCCTATTAAGGCCCGAAAAAGACTTGGAAACTGGTAGGGTAATCCCTATTATCATTTAACGGGTCTTTTATTCCTTAGCTACCATTCGATTTATGCCTTCATCTTGCTTCTGTTATACCTCCTTGTTAAATAGTGAAGAAATTACGGGTTTACCTTGACCACCGTATCAAGATGATTATCACAGAGCATCGCCAGATGCTTGCAGTGCGCGGCGCGTTGCAAGTTACGCTGCAACAGTTTCCCGTCGAAGTACAGCCACGGGGCGGCCACCAGCCACGGTACGGGGGCGCCACAAGCGTCGTTGGCCATAGATGCGGCCTCAGCACCGGCCATGACGAGAGCCGCGAGCTGTACTCCGCGAGAGCTTACTCCGTTTACCTTGCGAATGGAATAAATAAGTAACATTTTAATGTGAATCATGGTGGTAACTTTTTCTAAACAGTGAACGTCACGCACGCGTCGGTTACGCTGAATCAAGTTTACTAAAGTTTTCACTTGTGCACACACCCCTTGTTTCTACTAGTTTCGCCCGAGGCTTTGCAAGAGTTGTTTCTATGGAAACATAATAATTAGTCCACAGCTGAACATAGGCCTCCCCTAATGAGCGCTCTGTCTTCTATGGAAACGTTTTAAGGTTATTTCTATTCCATGGCCAATAATTTATAATATAGTAAATTATAGCCTGTTTTATTCCAGGCTTAGACCTACATCCATGGAAAATTTCAGCCCCTTCCCTTCAGTACTCTTTTGTCGTGAAGTTCGCATGTTTAATATTACATTTTCGATTACTAAGGTAGCGATGGCGTGACCAAGTGCACACCTAAGATAAAACGTAAGTCAGGTCTGGCTGGCACAAGATACATACCCTATGGAGAGAGCAAGATCCTTATGCAAGTGGACACAAATTAAGATAAAACGTAGGTTGAGTCAAAAGCAAGATACAAAGCCTATGGAGAGAGCAAGATGACTTGAGCAGTAACCTATAAATCCAGTAAGCGGACACAAATTAATTGTAATTATTGTTTGCCATAGAATGCACCATGCGAGAGGATTTTCAGTTTCGTAAATTCTACACATGGACAATGTGTAGAATTTACGAAACTGTGAAAGTCACAGAGACAATAAATATGTAAAAACAAGTCTTACATTCATTTCTTGTAAATGTAGAGCATTCATAAGGTCCCCGGAGAATGCCGTCGCCAAGAAAGCATCCAACTCTTGGCGTCTCAGAATTTGTATTTGAGATGTCATGATGAATCTGAAAATAGAAGGCGAAGTCGTTTTATAAATCATTACCAGCTGCTTCCAAGCCACTCTGTCTTCGACTTGTCTGAGAGCAGTCGCCACTGGGAGTCCCGTGATCTTTTTTACAATGTCAGACCAGCGCGGCTTGGTGATCGGCCTCGTGGCTTTTATCCATCCACCTTCAAAATTCTAAGTAATGGGAAAACACACTTAAAGTTAATATAATCATGATCTACCTGAGCACAGTAGCCAAAATGAGCAGATGTTGGGGCACATAGGATGTATTCAACATTAACGGTGTATCGGAGCGCATGCATGTGAGGAATGCCCTCATTCTACGGCACTTGTCGTCTTGGGCGGTTCTGTAACAAAATAGCATTTTTGAATTACGATATATTTATATGTAGCGTCTGACAGCAGCTGCAGTCGAGGACCGGACCAACTCGGAACTCTTTCTGGAATTTGCGCGCAATTAGATCCGACGCGGCGAAGTAAACGGTGCATGCGCGCTCGTTCGAGGAATTTATACCCAATTTAGAATGTGCACTGACGATTTCACATGGATAAAAACGAACCTTGTGACAATGAAAATAGGTTATATTACAGAAAAACACGTGATCAGAGAGAAATCCTCTGGAGGTGCAAAGCGTTTCCCTATCTCTTTCTAAGAGGAAGAATATACCAATTCAGTAGAAATTACAGAAAAAATACATTTACCGTTTTACTTTATTCCAACCAAAGTACATTTATTTTATGACAACAAGTGTTTGTGAATGTGCGTCCAGCCAGGTTTGGAAAGAGACTGGCAACACAATAGCAGTGAGTGTCTTTATCTTTACACTAATCAGTGAGCACGGTTTTGGTCCTATAAATATCTTAGACATTATCAAACGTAAGGGCTTGCTGTTTTGCATGTCTACCAAGATCAATAAATAGAGTCCATAGTAACCAACCGTTGCTAAAAATGACTCTTTTCGGACCCCTCAATAATTGTATATTATTTTATTTATAAAATTCCTCTACTCTATTCGTAGAAAAAAGAGGCTTGCTCATTATGTTTGTTTCAGCCCAGCTTTACTAGGTACCTAATAATTATTGTTTGGTCACTCTAACTAATGAAAGGGACAGAGGAATGCTATCTCACTCGGCACACAAATCGGGGCAGCCTGTACACATTTCAATTTGGGTTTAAATTCTTTGTTGTCATATTCTTGATTGATAAGGCATCGCGCGTCCAGCGCAATGAGGCGAGTGCCAAAACATCGCGATGTATCAACTGTCAGTAGACACGGTTAGCGGTTAGCACACTAAGGTGGATGACAAAAAATTTTAGAGGCCTATTTATCAGTCTGTAAATCCTGAGGATGACAAGCTGTTAGTTTAGGGCCCGTATCACTTAAGGTTTCGTGATACGGGCTCAGTCATCGATTTATGTTTGAGTAACGCTTTTTAAAGTAACTCCAGCATAGATAGTAAGCAAGTTTTCATAATACGGGCCTAAGCGCTCACCCGAACCAAAGCCTCTGCACTGTCGGTACGGGCCAGTCGAGCACCAGACCAGGCACCAGCTCAGGGCTCTTTCCGGGATTCATGCGAGAGTAGATCCACTCGGCGATGTGAACGGTGCACGCGCGCTCGTTAGGAGACGAAGACGAGGTGCTGGGCGTCGCCTCATCTGTAGTAAATAGTAATACAATAATAATGCTGGACATTTCACACAGCGTTATCTAGCCCCAAGCTAAGCAGAGCTTGTGTTATGGGTACTAGACAACTGATTTAATATGTATTTTATAAACGACCTGAACAAATATCTGCAGATCATACAAAAATTTGCCCTGAGGCAGGAATCGAACCCGCAACCTCCTGCGTCGCAAGCTAACCTTCGCCCACCACGCGACAGGGGTCCTCAAAAATGCGCTAGCAGAAAGGATAATAAGATGAACAGTACATTTTCGCACCTTTAGCCTTCTGCGCCATAAAGCGATGGTGATGCATATTATACAGAATAGCATAAACATTCTGGCGTATAGGTCTGTAGAAGTGGTGGATCGATGGTATTTCGCGATGGTTATCATCCTCTATAACCACTCCCAGCGTGATCTGACGGTGAGTGAGGATCGACAGCATGGCAGGGTGCATCAGACCGCGGGTGTGGCGCTCGGCGCAAGTTCTCAGCACTTCGGCGGGAGCGGCCGGGCAAGCATCGTCACTGGACGACTTCATCTGACGACCCTACAAGTACAGACAACTTCAAATATTTGTTATATTCGTTATTGTAAAAATATTGATAAAAATATAACATTGATAGATCAAAGAGTCACCAATAACTTGCTTGGCGTGTGAAGCAAAACATTCAGAGAATTTGTTAAATCAGCAGCAATGTTTAGAAATACACCACCCATTTTTAAAAGCCAATTACTGACACATCAATACAAAATTTAGAATCACACCTCTTTAGATGACGATTTCTTTGATTTCTGTTTGTCAGACTTATCTACGGGACTGACTTGTGGGTTGGGAGCCGTGGCGTCCCCAGAGTCGAGTGATAGCGCCGCTATGCCATGATGGATGTCCACATTCCGATCCTCCATATCAAAGTCTGCGTTCATAGACGCATGTGCTGTAGCCAATTTGTAATCTTCCAAGCCTTTTTGCTGTAATAATTTAGAACTATCTAAGTGCTTTGTGTAAACAAAACGGATTCAAAATAAAAAGAAGGAACATGCGACTTCAAGTAACGAAATTTATGATTGTCTTTGTTGAAATAATGTTAGAAAACTAAAAAAAGAAAAACATTCATTCACAAAAGCTCTTTATCACATAAGAAGACTCTTGAATAACCACGAAATCTTATAAAACGAAGCCACAACCACAATACACCACTCAACCACAATGGAACCACTCAAACATGAACATGCAATGCAAGAAACAACTCACACACGCAACCAGTACACGCACACATTCATACTTACGCGACCAAAACGGAAGACGCGTTATTGAAGTCGCTTTAAAATAGGGAAAACGAAAAAAGAGTTAGGTCAGGATATAAAATAGTTAGTCAGGTAAACATAAAATTCACTTTGCACTTAGACATAGCTTTTGAGCATGCAATGGTTATGCCAATTTATGCCAATGGTGTAGTGATGATGAAAAAGGCGTGGATGACCATGAATGTATATAATTGATGAATGGAAAAGAACCTCATTTTCTGATGACTCTGTGGCGAGTTTGCTTGTGTCCATGTCCACCGAAGATGATTGGGAAGGTGGGCTCGGTAGTCCAGACGATTGGTCGGATTTGTGGTTCTTTTTATTATTGTTCTTGGGGCGACGTGCTGCTGTATAAAATTAAGTAAAAATAAATGAATCACTGTGAAAAGTATTGCAGGTATGTACGAGCTTTTTAGTTAGGATAATTATGGACTTCACAGGAGTATGTAAGAATTGTTCTGTTAAACTATTTTAACCAGCCGGTCTCAACCACAGCTTTATACGAAGCATGGGGATTGTTCTCTAGACAATAATGACATTGCAACGTCATTCTAGCGCACATTAATTAACTTAAAGGAATTAATTTAAAATAATTTACGCATCCGATCACAAAGTGACGTAATTATTATAAGACAACAATTCCCGTGCTTTCCCTACAGACTCATAACACTTTTTTTATTACATAGAAAACACTCATAAAGCCCGGAACAAATATCCACAGATTGTACAAACATTTATCCCGAGGCGGGAATCGAACGCTGAGTCTAGCGTCGCAGGTGGACCTTTGTGCGAAGCGCCACATCCGGTTAGATAGATAGGATAATATAATTAACTCATAAAAATTCGTTACATAGCTTGGTTAGTAGTACCTTAAAGCCTATGTTAGGTTTGTCTAGGCACTGAGTTCTCCTCTTCAGGTTCTGATTTTAAGTGGCCCCTAAGGGGATCTGCACTAACCATGGGCGGATCCAGGATTTAATTTGGGGGTAATCTTTTTTATAGAGTTGTTTCTAACAACTGTATAAAAAAGATTAACAATCTAACAATGTAGGCTGACGGAACACCACCGTGGGCAAAATGAAGGAAATAGATAAATAATGCTGTACCATCCACACAGCATCATCTAGCCCCAAGCTAAGCAGAGCTTGTGTTATGGGTACTAGATGACTGATATACATAATACAATACATTACATAGATAGATATTTTTTATTATATACATTATTATATATTATTATATTATTTTTTGTATATAGAAAACGACCAGAACACCCTGAACTAATATCTGCAGTTCGTACACACATTTGTCCCGAGGCGGGAATCGAACCCGCAACCTCCTGCGTCGCAGGCGGACCTTCGCCCACCGCGCCACATCGGTCGTGAAATGATTGTCATTTCTAACAGTTCAAAGCGAATGATTCAAACAGGTGCAAAATTACGCATTTTTTGCATATCTCTTGAAATGCTTCTTTAACTTTTGACGCCATCACCGAGTATTTGTCTGTACTAATGCCCGCACAGTTTTCCAAATCTAAGGAATGTTTTTTGCAAAAGTCAAAGACAATATGCGCAAGAGCCTTGCCGGGCAAACGTTTTTCTTCTACAATAATGTCTTTTGTTCTCAAAGAATGTAAAAAAATGCATTTTTTTTAAGGATTTTTGTTCAATTCAAAGTCACGTGATAGTACTAAGAAGTAGAAATTCACCTGTAGCAAACTTAGGTTGTAGGTACCTAAATAAATAAATAATGCTGGACAATTCACACAGCATTATCTAGCCCCAAGGTCAGCAGAGCTTGTGTTATGGGTACTAGATAACTGATATACGTAATATTATACATACATAGATAGATATTTTTTTATTATACATAGAAAACACCCAGACCAACGGAACAAATTTCTGCAGATCGTACACAAATTTGTTCCGAGGCGGGGATCGAACCCGCAACCTCTTGCGTCGCAGGCAGACTCTCGCCCGCTGCGCCACTGAGGTCGTCCTAAAGAATATACATAAGTATTTCTGGTTACTGTTATAGATACCTACCTACATACATATCATATCCTATCTATGAGTATGCCGTGTAAAAGTGCACCTCAATTGAATCGAAAAATTGAGTTGTGAAAGTATGGAACTCCTGCTAGAAGCCGTGCCCCCCCGGATACAGGGGGGGCCTGTATCCGCCAATGGCACTAACATCTCGCATGGAAGTGTAATAGGCATCGGTCATCGGACGATTTATATAGTATAGTATATTTAAGGTTTTTGCGAGTATAACCAGTGTAATGATTTTCCGAGTTGGAAAAAGAGCCTCTTCTTACCAGTAGCAGTCCTGTACTTGAGGAAGCCGTCTTTAGTCCCGTTCAAATAATACTGTACGGCTTGTTTCAGTTTGGCCGCGCGGAGATCATTGAGGTCGCCGAATACTTCGATACACGCAGCGTCTACGTCAGACGAGGGAAGTTCGCGGACAAATTGGCACACGGTTTTCACTACGCTTTCGGGGGGTACGGGTGCCTGGAAATATAATTAATTGATTAACCCTTAACTACCTTCTCACGGTCTCTCAGACACCAGCGATGTTATTTTTGTCAACAACTACGTGTGTGCATTTTTATACATCGTGCCTTCATATACCTTTTATCTGCCTACCAAAGTCAAAGTTTACAGGCTGTATCTCATAAACCATGGTAGTTAGACAGTGGAAATTTTCACACATTATGTATTTCTGTTACCGCTTTAACACAATAAAATAAATATTTAAGGGGGCCCAAACGTGTTTTTTTATGCCGTTGTTATAGAATCTATAACAACGGCATAAAAAAACACGTTCGAAGGGTTCCGTATACCATTATCTATAATATAGATGATGGTATACGGAACCCTTCGTACGCGAGTCTGACTCGCATTTGACCGGTTTTACTTTTAATAAAAAATGATACCTAATAAGCCTTAAAATGACGGTATTATTGCGCGCTGGTTGGACGAAGATTGTAAAGGTGACTCATCGAATGGGTTGTAATGTAATGCACAAAATTACATAGGAAACGATTTTAGTCTGATAGTTTCGTAGGTTTAGTAAGATCATAAATCGATGGTGTAAAAGATTCCGTGTAAGCTAAGCTAAGAAAACCATAATGCATATTTTTGATACCAAATTTCATCTTGCGGCGGCCTTATCATTGAGAAGCTATTTTTTCCAGGCAACTTTTATTACATGTACACTGACCCTGATGTAGATTGTAGATCAACTAGCAAGTAAGAAAAACTTTTTAAAGTAATATCTTATATACCCGGAAGATGTGACAAGAAACGGCGGGGCCCTTTGAACAGGAGTGGAAGGTATTTAAATAAACTCTACTTTGCCATCACCACCAACCATGCTTTTAAAAGTTAGAAAAGGTATACTTCGGAATCTTAGGCCCGTATTATGAAAGCTTACTCAGTCACCCATCAGAGCCAGAGTAACACTTTTCTGTGGGATAAATGTTACTCAAGCATAGATCTATGACTGAATAACTTATATACAATAGAAAAGCATTACTTGAATGTAGATCAATGTCAGAGCAAGCTTTCATAATACGAGCCTTAGATTCTTTCTCAAATGAGTTGTTATAATAAAATTACCTTCTTTTGATTGATTCCTATGCGTTTGTAGAAATCAGTGAGACTCTGCTCTGAGAGTATAGTGCCTCCCAATAGAGCAGCTGCAAGGCACAGACGATCTTGTGGCACTTCTAAGAGGTTCGGAAGCTCATGTACCACATATTCCTTTGTCTCTAATGAAGACTGAAAAAAGTGAATAGTAGGTATCTAAGATAAAGATCTGCATTTGAACTTTTGAAATGCATCACATATCAAAGGTCCAACTTTGAATATGTTGTAGCATATTGTAATTTAATTCGTCGAATATGAATGATACCTTAGTGCTATTGTGCTCATTGATGATTATCACAAATTTATGGAAAATTGTGATGCTATTGACTCATAAATAATATTACTGGAAGTATCCATTACCTAAATGTTGAACTCATGATCCCAAATCTAAATTTCATCAGTTGTGGCACTAAGTTTAGTACCACAGCTATAAATATTGAAATCATACTGCAAATAGACATTACAAATGGTGTAAATTCATAATTTCATTATAATAACAAGCAAGATGATTAGCATACCCTGTATGTAAGTTTCAGCTGAGCAGAGCTAAAATATTTTGGAGGCTGAAACACTAAATACTCCCCAGAACCTCCGATTAGCCCCGCATAATTCTTCTCACGGCACAAACCAACTACTTCCTGGCAGTGGTCATCTGATGAAACCATCTGCAATTAGAAAAGAAATAGAGGAAATGGAACCACTTTCACACATTTATTTATTTATTAATAATATTTTTTGTTGCAATAGACATCAACAATATTTTTTTTTGTGGTCTCAAATTCTCAAATGATATTATGATGAATGATTTATGATATGAATGATATGATTTATGTTGATTTTAGCAGTTCTACTTACAATTTGGATATTCAGATATCTGAGTGCAGTTCTCAGGCAGGAGTGCAGGCCAGTTGGTGGCACCCACCAAACTTTGGGTGGGGGGGTGCCCTTGGATTGAATGTGACGTAGAACCTAGGAAAGAGAGTAAGTACTATAAATGATAAATGAGGCGTAGAACGAACTATCATGCAAAATGTTTGTTCCATTCAACCAGTTGTTTTGGTTTTGTGGTGTTGAAAACAACTTGTAACTTCAGCCTTTAAGTTATTAGTAGGAAGGAGGTTATACTTGGTGTTTTTGTTTATTACGAAACATGACAGTTAGAATTAAACGTGTTAGAACTTACAGAGTTGACTTTCTGCCTATATGTGGCTTGGGTTTGCAACCAATGTTGTGGCATGGCAGGAGGGGTGGGGTGCGCTCCATTGAAGCACACACACAGAGAGACTTGGTGCTCAGCGAGAGCCTGGGCAAGAGTTGTCAAGAACTGGACACAGCGGGCCCATTGACCTCCACAGGCCCAATCTAGATAGAAAAGATTGGTATAAAAGAATGTACATACAACAGAAAAACAGAATCTAGATTTTAAGGGTAAAAAAAAATTTGGTAGGCAACATGAGATCACAAGTAAAACAGTTTGGGCTCTAGATTTTTACAAACAAAAAAACTAGTACTTATATCTACAGATGAGTACAAGTTTAGGCTCTAGTATAGTATGTCTCAGTATGCACTATAACGAAAAGATAAACAAAACAAGACACGAGATTGTATAGGTACCTGAAAAGTATCCTCCATAAAGGCGGTCCAGGCACCCTTCAGCGTCGAGAACTAAGCGAAAACCGCCGGGATGATTCCTCGCAATACGGAAGAGATCAACACTCACACCCTCATTTTCTAAAAATGTTTGTATGTCTTGGATACCCATGGTTCTGCAACTATTGTGTCCTGCAGTACAAACTTATTATGTTCGTAGCGACAATCTAAAGTTCTGAAACAAATAAAATGCTTATTTATACGTATAAAGTAAAATAGGCGACAACGCGACGGTAGGTGGTTGTGAACTAACATTTGGCAAGTAAAAACTTACCGCTTATACAATTAATAAGCAAGAAAAATTATAGAATTCATTAGAAGATTATCAGCTGATTATTTAAGAAAACATTATTGACAAATTCGCGAAACCGCACTAAAAATTTGCCGGTACATGGATTGCAACCAATAACTCCCAGAGTTGTTAGTGATATCAAAACAAAGTGGAAATCTATCTATATACGCTGTGAATGTTTACCTCTACGGGAATTACATAAAATGAACACAAACCCCAGTAAAAAACCATGCCAGAAGAAAACTAAAGCCGTGAAAAGATGAAAACGGAAGCCATTTGTAATTTTTTTTATTGGTTTTGGTTGGTAGTGCATTTTGTTTAGTTAATAAGGCGTTTTTAGACTATCAATCAGTTCAAACTATACTGCACTTGCCAAGCATGCAGCAGTCTCGACAGGTGTTCTCGGTGTATCCAAACCCTAGTTTATTGATAGACTATCATTTACACTGTTATGTCATGAAACTTTTGACTTTGACATTGTAACCACTAAGCTGCACTCAACGATCAAGAAGTGATTTCTTCCGTCCACGTTGCTGCTGCTTATCCAACCATGAACCAAACCTTAACCAATGCAATCCAACCAATGCCGCTCGCTTCTCTCAGTTCTCATAAAATGTGCTGTGCTCCAAGATCTCGTCTCCCAAGTTAATCTGCATGTGGGGCACCCTGCTGGATAACGAACTCTGATGAAAATAAAACAATCTTCAAAACTCATTTACGAATATTTTCAATTACTTCTTGACACTGGCAGCATCGCATATAATCAGACCAGATTGTCATTTATCAAAGAATTATCATCCAATAAAATTCTCCACTTGTCTTGTTTTCAACAAGGGCGTTGTTTATCGCTATTTTCCTCAGATTATTCCTTCTCTTGTTATTAAACTTACACAAAATCGCATTTTTTATGTTCTATTACAATATAAGTGAGCACCCACAAGTTCCATGTGAATAAAATGTTGTAAACTCCAACGCTTCGTCTGTGATAGCCTGTTCCCGTAACAACATTCATCATTCAGCCCTCAATTGGAAAACCGTGCGTAGATTTAGTTATGCCGGAACAAAGTAACGATTATCGTGTTGTTGTGTTTGGTGCTGGTGGTGTTGGTAAAAGTTCTCTTGTACTACGATTTGTAAAAGGGACTTTTAGAGAATCCTACATACCCACCATTGAGGACACTTACAGACAGGTGAGTTTTTGACGTGCTAAGCACAGTGTAGGTACTGGTTCTATGTATGTAATCATTGACAGAGCAAGCAAAGCAGTTGCGACTTTATCGAGCAGGGTGTGCAGAGCCCAAGAGCGCGGGCGCCGGGTCCTAGTCTACTTTCTAATAGATCAAGGTATTGACTGATTATTTAAAACTTTGACTAACCCTACATTCCTACCTTCAAACTAAATTTGTCAAGTAGGGCAGATGACCCGCTTTTGGCCATTTTAAGCGTTTTGTCTAATTAGAGGCCTTCGTAATTTATAGATTTTGAGTTTATAGATTAATAGGGACATGATTTTATACAAAAGGCATAAAAAAATATTGTTCTTGTAACTATATGAAAAAGTTTTTTTTTTCGAACATCCAACAAAAAAAAAACATTTAAAAAACAAAAGTTTGTGATTTATTACTAAATCACAGAATTAGGTAGATTCAAATGTAATAATTTTAGAGTTTGACTTACAAATTATAGATACCATTCATTGTTAAGATACCTATTATTTTGACTAAACAATCAAATTTTTATAATTAGGATCATATAACTGTTTATAAATATAGAGATATTTATTTAAAAAAAATTGCAGTACCTTTGTTGAATGTCTTGCATTTAACATGATCGATGCGTAATGTATAAATGTTAGGGTAAAAACTTTTCCACTTCAGTAACATTAAGAACTGTTTACTTATATGCTTCAGAGGTGGACATATAATTTCCACAGTTGGTGGAGAGATATTTTTAAATGAACACTGAAAATTTACAGAGAATGTTGTAACATAAAGTCGCATGGCCATAAGTGGCGCATGTGGAAGCATTACTTCTGGCCAGCCATGTGACCAAAGAGAGAGAATTTCATTAATTTGGCTCCATTTCTGCCACCCGTTGATAACCCTAATTCTTATATATCATCATCATCCTATACCAGTCCACTGCTGGACATAGGCCTCTCCTAATGAGCGTCAGAGCGCCCTGTCTTCAGCTGCCGCATCCAGCATCTGCCAGCAGTCTTTCGCAAATCGTCATCCCACCTGGTCGGAGGGCGTCCTACACTACGTTTTCCGAGTCGCGGTCTCCACTCAAGAACAACCAGCGGTTGTCGGTTCTTCTTGAAATATGGCCAGCCCACTGCCACTTCAGCTTGCTAATCCTTTGAGCTATGTCGATAACCTTGGTTCTCTGTCGGATTTATTAGTTGTGAATCCTATCTGTCAGAGAAACACCGACCATAGCTCTCTCCATAGCTCGCTGAGCGACTTTAAACTGGTGGACCAGCCCTACCGTGAGTGTCCACGTCTCAGCTCCATAGGTCATAACGGGTAGGATGCACTGATTGAAAACTTTCGTTTTCAAGCATTGCGGTATGGATGACGAGAAGACTTGACGTAATTTGCCAAACGCGGCCCAACCTAGCTGGATCCTCCTCTTGGCCTCCTTCTCGAAATTGTTTTTACCCAACTGCAGAATCTGCCTAAGGTTTCGTTTTGTTTCTTATATATATAATTAAATAAAATCACTTCAATTTCCTATTTATAATAATTTTTTTATTCATTATAAACATAAGCATTAAAAAAAAGCAAAGATTTTGGATTACAGTTTACAACTGATCACTCACAACCTCCGCTCTTTTTAATGTTTTGTGAAGACTATCACAGCTGTTATCTCATTTAGTGTTGCCATAATTACTTAAATATTTTAAAGACTTACATCTGAAAGTCATTTATTTGTCTATGCCTTAATTACTGCAACCTTGTAGTCCTAAATGACCAAAAAGGGGTTGGTTGCCCTATAATAATGATAGGAATATAAACTTACAGTCTATTATGACTACGAAAGTATTCAAAATGGGATAGATTATTTACCATGTTTTTTAAAAACATGGCACCTACATTCATACACCTAAATAACTTGTTAAATAACTTAAGAGGCCTGCGGATGATGATTTGCCCATACAAACGTACTACCAAAATGATTTGTAATTCAAGCATATTTCCACCATATCATGTTGTTTTTCGTATAAGAATAGTATTTATCTAGGTCCCTGGATGTTTTTTCGTCATAATAAACACCTGTAGTGAAATTTTGCATAACTTTACGTCGAAAACGACTTTTATCGTCCTATTTGTTTTGTATTAAAAACAAAAATAATATCTTACGTTTCGTTTGAGAAGGAACACAGCTTACATTGTCTAGTTACAGAATAACAACACATTGTCGAAAATACAAAAAGTTTTCAGTGATCATTTTTGGTATTACGGAACACAATAATTTACGAATTGAAGTTGCGTGCAGCTGTCGCCGGAGCCTTAAGTAATAAAATAAGTAAGTAAATTAATTGGTGAAAAACTTTGCAAGTACTGAAGAGCACCAAACCCTAAGAGCATTCAGTTATGATTGAGGTATGTTTAATTATTTGGTGTAACTGTCCCACTACTGGGAAAAGGCCTCCCTTCTTCCATTCCTTGCAATCTTTATTGTTCAGAGGCTCATATGGGGATAGTAGATGGATTTACAAAACTTATTTTGTAACATGAGATTATGTTTTATTTGCCACTAAATCAAGTATAATTTTTAAGGAAACCTTGAATATTTGCCAAAACCTTTACTCAAAACCATTTGGTTGAGTGCCAATAATACAATCCTATTCTCTCAAAAGATAGGCTCGTAGCTATATAAGGTAGGTAGGTACCTACCTATTGGACAAACTTGTAAGCAAACATGTATAATGAAGGATCTCAACCGGATGCGGGACGGGCTAGCTGCTGCCTCGCGACACATCGGTCTGGACATGAACTTGGATAAAACAAAGGTCATGTTCAATGGCCACATTTATCCCGGAGCGGTAGTCGTACATTGCTTGGCCACCTTCTCGAAATTGTCTCCGAGTACTCTTACTGTGGGCAGATTCTGAGGTTGGGAAAAACAATTTCGAGGAGGCTAAGATCCATCAAGGTTGGGAAAAACAATTTCGAGGAGGCTAAGATCCATCAAGGTTGGGTAGCATTTGTTCAACTACGTCGAGTCTTCTTGTCATCCATACCGCAATGCTTGAAAACGAAAGTTTTCAATTACCTAGTGCGTTCTTCCCGTCATGACCTACCTACGGAGCTGAGACGTGGACACTCACGGTAGGGCTGGTCCACCAGTTTAAAGTCGCCCAGTGAGCTATGGAGCTATGCTCGGAGTTTCTCTGAAGGATAGGATTCGCAACGAATACATCCGAAAGAGAAAAAAACTGCTGCCAGATGCTGGGTGCGGCAAGCTGAAGACAAGGCGCTATAACGCTGATTAGGGGAGGCCTATGTCCAGCTAATACCTATAGGCTGATGATGATGACTCGTACTCAGGTTCGTAACCTCTTGGAGCCACGATATAAAATCAATTTCAAACTTCTATGTGAACGCAATCAAAAGTTACAGCTGTTAATGCCCAATTTTTTTTGAATTTTCCAAGGGAATCACATGCACACAAAACCTTCTCCTTCACCTAGAATCATGAAATTTGGCTATAAGCAAGGTCTTATAGTACTAGTAAAGGAAAAAATCTAAAACTGTTTTTTTTTTTAATTTTTCTGATTTTTGACCAATTTTTTGTGAAATTTGGTCAAAAAAAAAAAAAAATGTGCGTCTGAGTCGATTTTAATGCTTAAAATAAAAATAAATAAAACGTTTAATGTGTTCTTTATCATTATAAATGATGTTTCAGGTTATAAGCAGCAATAAAACAATATGTACTCTTCAAATAACAGACACAACAGGGTCTCACCAGTTTCCTGCTATGCAGCGTTTATCAATAAGCAAGGTAATCAATCAATAATGAAGTTCAAACATGTTAATAATAAATTATTTATTTATATTATGTTAGGAGTCAAGCAAAGAAGTTAATAATTGTTGGTATGATGGAGTCGAATACTCCCATTCCAAGGTACTGATTTCTATTTTCCATACATTATGTTTCAGGGCCATGCCTTCATCTTGGTCTACTCTGTAAGCAGCAGACAATCCCTCGAAGAACTAAAACCGATATGGCAGACGATAAAAGAGATAAAAGGCACAGAACTTCCAAGCATTCCAGTCATGTTGGCAGGCAACAAATGTGATGAGAGCCCCGAAATCCGCGAGGTTTCCGCATCGGAAGGCCAAGGGCAAGCTCAGGCTTGGGGAGTATCATTTATGGAAACATCTGCCAAAACTAACCATAATGTTACAGAGCTTTTCCAGGTAGGTACTACTTAAAGTTTCTTATTATAAAAAAAAACTTAATACATGAATATTAATGAATATTATTATGAATATATTATTTATGAATATATTAATTATATTATTTATGAATATTATTATATCTGATATGAATTATATGATTAAGGTTTTCATGTCCATTTCATACTCTACTACTTTTCATAGACTGTCTTTTGAACAATGGATTTTGAAACACTTAGGTACCCCCGAATACTCAAACGCATCTCAGGTTTAAGCACGACTCAAATGACGATTTTTTGACACATTTTCATTAAATTATGTCAAAAAACAGCGACTGAAGACGAGCTTAAATGTAAGTTTCGTTTGAGTATTCGGGGGTTAATGTCTCTTATAATTTTAGGAGTTGTTAAACATGGAGAAAAACAGAAATGTTTCTCTACAAATTGATGGAAAAAGTAAGAAAAAGAAAGACAAAGTTGTCAAAGATGCTGGCGAGGGTGGTTCTGCTGGAGGACGAGAAAAATGTCTCATCATGTAAATACGGTAAACATTCCACTTAGACCTAAACCACCGATTCATTTACTTTACAAATATTCATAGTCATTTTAATCCTAGTCATTAAATCCCATGTCCTAAACGAGTTAAGCATGGACTAAGTGTAAGATAATCATAATCGCATTTAAAGCAAAGTAGAAATAGTATCTTAATGCCTTTTAAATAACATTAATTTATTGTGATGGAGCTTAGAAGGTTATCTAATAAATATTTTGCTAATAGAACATAGGTTATCATAACTTATAATGACTGATATGACTATTCTGAAGAAAAAAAAACCATAATGATAGAAAACATACAACGAAATGAGATCTTTAGAACTGTTATTAATTGAATGTGCTATTAATGTAATGCAATAGTAATAATAAGTTATGTGACATAATATGATGTGATATTCTGATCCATTCCAAAACTGCAAGATCTGATAAACAAAACAATCTCATCTTAAAACTCTAAACACACATAATTTTAGAGTTTAACATCCAATAACTTCCTTTAAATTCATCATCATCCATGGTTGGCTGGTGGTTAATCGGTTACCACCAGCCAGTATACCATTCAGTTAAGGTCCTGAAAAATATGTACATCATGGTTGGTTGGACACCACCACCAATGTTTTTGTTTACATAATCTTAATCATAAAAGATTCAAATTAAATAGAATGTCAATCTCGCATTAGATTAGTTAGATTCTACATAAAGAAAAAACCCATTCAATAAATGGTTATAGAGTATTTCTACATAAAGGGTAGTGCTAGCTAATTGAAACTATTAAATTGTATAAAAAGTAGGTAATGTCATAGTGGGAAAACATAAGTGCCAAAAGTCGTTCTGTTTCATCTTAGAAACGACTTTGTAATTATTTAGGCATTTAGAAAATTTCACCATGCCATTATCAATTTTGAAAAGGTTTTTATGTAGGGATTTACTATAAAAGCCTACTATTAAAATATCCAGTCAGTTATGGATTGTTAATCATTATTAAAGTCTAGTCATTTATTATACTAGTTTTAATGCACTTTAATTGATATCACTCACATATCCAAATAGATTTCCCCATATTAATAAATATTTTCAGATACCTATCTTATAAGATTTTTTTATCTAGCAACACATCTAGCTGAGACCCAATTTTAATGGTGATGGTAATTTAACTTCTAAAAGAAAATTAACAGCTTAAAATATTCTTGGCGATTTCATTTCAGGATTTGTTTAAGTTAATTGTTACTATGTTTTCTATCGACCATCAGAAAGATGTGTTGCTAGCTTTAGTTTGTAAACCATTTTATAGTACAATATTTGCAACTAAGTTAATTATAAGTTTACGTGATATATAATGTGCAACAATGAAGTAAAATTTACTCAATAAGGCAAGCCTAAGTTTTGCACTATAACCGAAGCACTTAATCGAAGATTTATAGTTACTAAGTTTAAATAATAACTTTTAACTTTCCAATTATTACAATAAATGAATTATTAACGTGCACGACGAATATATTGAAGCGTTTGTATTTGCACTGTTTTGCTTATTGGCAGAATTGTATATTATGAGATAGTGATTGTTGAATACTAAAGTTGTTATAGCTGGACCAAAGTTGTTTCGTGTTGATTGATGTAATTTACATACATGTAGGATTTTTTTCTTTATTCTCGTCTACTTTACTTCTATTTGAACTTGGCTCAGTGATTGCCAAAATTCCTCTTTCTCGCATTTAAACCTCTGAATTCTCACTTGATTAAGCTCGTGCTCATAAATTCTACCTATAATAAAATTTACTACTATACCTACTACTTAAGAACTTAGTTAAATACTTGGTGTTCATTGACAATTAGTAATACAATTTGTGCTATTTGATCTCTTTCAGCAAAAGTATTTGTGTTCTTTTTATCCTAAGGCTTGAACTAACTAACTCCTATTTTTCTTCGTATATTTTATTGATCTGAACTTGTAAATTATCAATGATTTTATAATCAGCTTTAAAATTCTCTTAAATTATGTAATGTGTAAAATGTCACTTACCTTAATACGGCAATAATATTTTAGCGATTAAGAAGTTATAAATTTCAACTTACCTTTTTTAAAATTTTTAGGTAAACAGTAGAATGAGATATTAGCTCTCAAGTTGGTGTCAATTTTGTGCAGTTTCAAGTTTTAAAACCTAAATTATTCACGTCATTTCATAAATGAAACCTATTTGTTGGAAGTGTCATGAATATTTTAGCGAACCTACTTTAAACTTAAATAATTCTGCATAGAAGTGGCAGCAATGTTAAATTAGGAAAATGAATTTAGAGTAGATTCGTCCATTGACCAGTAACAAGTTAGAATCAGTAGGGTATATAGACGAACATTATTATCTCGTTTTCCAAGCTTTATACCTTTTATTCGCAATGAAGGTAATTACACCATAAAATTGTAAATAAATCTTGTTTACTTATTAAAAAACATTTGTTGAACATACAAAATTTAACTATGGCCCGCCGCTATGTCATACATAATAACATTAGAATTTTGCTGTGATAGTATTGAATGAAATTGAAGCTGCCCATAACTATGACAACTGAATCAATAGGAAAGTAAAAAGTTCTAAATAATTAGAGAAATCAATGAGTACAACATAAGATTAATTAAATTAAAAGTGAGCTCACGCGTTCTGTACTTATCTGCTTTTCTTAACTATTTTTTTTCTTACCTAGTCCAATATCAGCTAGGTTAAAACTATATTATATTGTAATTTGCATATTTTATATTTTTGTTATGGAAACAAAATATGATTTCGTCCCATACTAATGTTGATTATTCATCATCATCATATTATTATGTACCTACCTGCTGTTAATTAATAAGTACTTACCTACTACATATTAAGTGATTCTGTTGGACAGTAACTTTTTTAATTCAGTTTTAACATGTCAACCTCAATTATATATAAGGCTGTTCTGTTGTATTAGGTAGGTATACTAACAATTTTTGTCCTGCTTTTTTTATGTACTCAGTGATTTTGTTTCAACTTATTATCTTTGAAACTTCTCACTTACTGAAGCATTACAAAAATAAATAAAATAGAAAAACAGAATTCTAAGTATTTTCATTTGATTATTATGTAATAGTAATCCATAAATGGAAGATAATTGAATAAATGAAACCTTTATGATAACAAAAAATATTTAATTAGTATCACAGAATGTTCTTAACCGTTAAAAAAACATAAAAATCTAGTATTAATTTAAAAATTGATACGTCCCTAACGATTTTATCTTTTCATTCTAAAATTGTGCATGATTTAAAATTCATTCTCAGACTTTAAGGAAAGGAATTGTAATTTGTTTACGTTTATGCATCCCCACTGCCATCACGTGGTCCAATATTTCTTCTTCTGGCTGTGTTCTCCAAAGCCAAAAATTCTCCTTCAAACGATATGTTGGGCAATCTACCAGTGCTGGCACTTCTACGAATACTTGGCATGTTTTGAGTGCCCGGTGAGGGTACTATGCCCCTATTCATTGTTTGAGGGTTACTTGAAAGTGCCAAAGAACAGACATTCAAAATTTTATCTAAAGTGGCTTGATTAATGCCATCTAATTTTTTAATTTTTTGTGCCTTTCTTTTAGGTGAGTTTTGGCGTCTTGGTCTATTGCTGTTTACACTTAATCCAATGCCTAAAATACTTAAATTGAATGGAATGTTAAGAAGCCAGTTAAATAAAATCATGACTAGCAGAAAAATCAAAGAAATGTTTACAATGACTGCTAGTATGCCATACATTATCTTGTCGAATGGGTACCATAGTCCATCTGAAAAGAAGCAAAATGATCAAAATTTAAAAATTTATACATACTTATATTTACAAATAGTTGATTATTTTTGTATATTTTAATATATACTATTATATTTTAATAAATCTAAATCTCTTAGTACTATTATCTCAAGCTCTGGTTAGCTTGGGTCTAGAAAATGTTATGTAAATTGGCCAGCATTATTTATTTAATTTTGGTTTACCTGTAACACCATGAAGTATAGTTTCCACTGTGCCACTGATGATAATGAAAGGTTCGGCTACTGCAGCTGTGAACATTCGAATCCCAATTTTCAAAGGATTCATATGCTTCAAGAAGATGAGAGGATCTGGTGGGGGGACTTCACAGTTAGAGGTCCAGAAGTACCATTTACATTTGTTCACAGCTGTTAAGAACTTGTCCAGCTCTTTTTGTTCTGCTTCCTAGAAATAAACAAACAAAATTAAATCTTCAAATATCATGACTGGGTGTAGTTTGGAAATTATAATTTTCAAAACAATTTTCTAAGAAGGTAAACATGACCTCACCTTGTATGATATCACCACTTCATATGCATAGAAGAATACTAGCAATAACACAATAGCATGTTTGTGAGACATGTGTTTCCACACCCATATGGAACCACCTGCAAATGCTAAAAAACAGAATGTCCAGGTGATGTATATCTGAAACAATTAGGCATATGATTAAATAGCAAGTCTACTAGTTAGTAGACAATAATTTCACATGTTTGCCTAAAGCTAACAGTCTCTCTCTACAGAGGCTGTACAATAAAACATGTTTAAAAGCCAGCCAGCAAATAGGTACCTTATGTTCAGCTAAATACTCGAAAATATTTATGTACCTTATATTCAGCTAAATACTCTTGAAAATATTCACTCCACGTCAAAACAATTTGCTGAACGACTGAAGGTTTATAAATGGATTCCTCAACATATGCCACGGATCTTCGGAATGTGTCTTCAGAGAGGGGACTAGTAGATTTAAGAGCTTCATCCAGTACTTCCCATTGTTTAGGATTTAACTTCATTTGAAGGGATATATCAATCGATCCATCTTCATTTTTCTGTACAGATTTAATCAAATGAGCCAATGAGTAAAAAATGACAATATGATTGCTTTAAAGAGATAGATTTGACTTTGTACCAAATGGCTCTGCCAAGATGAGTTTGTTATTAATTAGTTTAAATGAGTAAGAAAATGTTTGTGATAGAAATGGATAGCGAAACATGTATCAGCTTTCTCCCAACGAGAGCCAAACGTATTGCCCTAAGATAATGATAAGTTGCCTGAAGACAAGATAACCTTACCTTAGAAACACCTCCTTTTAGAACAATGGCTAGGGTTCTTTTGAAGAACCACTCTCCAATACAAGGCTTGTTTTCAGCTTGCAATTTTCTTTGCACCGGTATTCTTAAGTCAGGAGGAATGTCGTCTTTACCTGTGTCCGGCAACTTGCTTTCAAAGTTCCAGGGATCCGGCCCTGTCTGGGCTTTGATTTGTGTGTAAATGCACATGAGTAGTAAAGTAAAACACATTCGCTTTATGATATACATGTTTGAGTGAAAACATTAATTAAATCGCAATAAACACAAATTCTTCAGTGAATAACACAAATTAGTATTTAATCAACCCTTCTACCTCTAAGAATCAACCATTGTTTGTACTTTGTAGTAGTATACTTCTTAGCAGGGTTGCCAGATAAAAGCTATTCAATTCGCCTAATTTTGCCTACTGAGTAGCCTAAATCGCCTAATATATTTTTTCGTACAAGTAGCTTAATTCGCCTAAAATTTTGAGCTATGGATATTTAGCCGAAACAAAAAAGACACGTAAAAAAACGTAAAGCAAAATAAAAATATATTTTTTTAATGTAGGAAGATAGAACTTCTGCAACAAGTTATGGTTTATTCCTCTTGTAATAAAACAATGACTTCCTGTAGAAGTTCACCATCAATTTCAGCGGGATGAAGGAAGGAAGTAGATGATCCAGCTGAATCAATCGGTCTTCTTTGGTACAACATTTTTGAGTTGTGCATTTTAATCATTTCGTCCGTAGGTCCGTTGACCAGCTTGTGAGTGAGTTCATGAGTTGAGTTGAGTTAGTTGCGTCTCACTTTCTTGTATAGATTTTGAACTCTGTCTCTGTCATACAGCGAGTTAGAAACTAGAATAGTAGAATGAGAAAATAACCGAAGAACGGTCGACGTTCATATTACGTTTCGTTACAAGCATACCTACAATTAACAAGAAATTATTTAATAAATTTGGAATAATCCTGAAGTAGCCTAAATCACCCGTTCTTTTTTTTCTAGGTAGCCTCTAAATGGCTACTGGTAGCCGATTGGATTTTTTGGTCGCCATTTGACCCCCAAAGGTAGCCTAAATGGCGATAATTCGCCTAATCTGGCACCGCTGCTTCTTAGTTTCTAGCATTGTTTGTTGTAAACAAAATTAATCTGAATCTGACACATTGACGTTGACTGACGAGAGCAATGAAAAAAAGATCCCCCTTGTACGAACTTGAAGACGAACAATGAAAAAAAAGATCCCCTTCTACGTAATGCTCTAAGACCTACATGCATAAACTGGTAATTTTGCTGGTAATGGTATGGGTACATTACATGCAAAGATCCTAGGATCCTACGATAAGAATCTTTGGGGTAGGTACATGGAAGGGCCTTAACGTATAGTTAGTATGAAAACTTCATATTCCATGGCCAGGTCGGTAGCCACATTAGTAAGGTAATCATAAGGTAATCTTTGGTCTTTGTCACAAATATATTTTGTATCACTGCTCCAACCACAGATTTATAAGAGCATCCCTAGTACTAGTACATCTGTGTATGGTACTAAAGGCTCCAACACGGAACACGCACGGGTCCAACGGCTCTTTGTTTACAATTTTTAAATACGCGCTACGCTTCAGAAAATTGTGAAAAATTGTTTTAAGTATATAAGTTAAAACGTGGCGTTTGTTACAAAGACATAGGGTAAATAACCATGTCTTCAATAGATTTTGATCCATCTATAAAACTTTGCCTCAAGTATTTGCATTCAGGCGCATCTGATTCCACTGAACAGTTACGTCTAACCCTCGATGAACACATACGGCAAACCTACGGGAACTCTAAGACCCTCGGAAATGTGTTACCGAAGAAGTATCTTGCTGAAGAGAAAATGGAATCTACAAGATCCAAACATAAAAGTGATAAAACAATCAAGACAGTGCCGGTGTCTCAGCCAAGTCCGCAACAGATTCAAATACCGGAACGGGACGATGATGACGGATTGGTGATGGACGGAGAGCTGGCTTTCGATTTGCTGGAGGAGGACTTGACTTGTACAGTATGCAGGCAGATTGCTGTTCAAGCAGGCAACCGTCTGGTGGAGTGTGTTGCTTGTCGCGCGCTTTACCACCAGGTAGGTGTTGATGGCTATATGGTACGGTATAGGTTATGGATTTCCAGCAGTAAACCCTTCTAATACCTAATGACGTTTACTGAAAGATCACACTTCAGTTTTTTGTTAGCCTGTTTTGTCCTTCTGCTGGGCTAAGACTCACCTTTTTTTTTTACAGGATTGCCACAAGCCTGTAATCACTGACAGTGAGATGTCAGGATGGCATTGTGCCTCATGCCTCCCTTCACAAGGATTTAGCTCTGGCTTTTCAAGCAAAGTGTCTTCTTCAAAGTCACCATCTCATGTCTCCGGCTCTACCACCCCGGTGAAGATATCATCAAGCAGTTCTGCATCATCATCACCTTCTAAAGTTATCACTCCGAATATCAATATCATAACTGCTGACAAAAGACTGCAAATCATGAAGAAGAAGGCAGCGAAGCTGCATGAGAAAGGCAGAAAAAGCTCTAAGTAAGGAGTTATAAAAGGAATAGTAAGCCAAGTTGAAAAAAAACAGACCTGCGCAATGAAACGCAGCATTTTCATGGTGCACTTAAAATTAAATGCAGCATTTATGTTCATGACTATATAAAAAGGCTCAAGTAGTTACTTTATGGAGTTGAATTCACAGAACATATTTAAGAAGTTTATAATGAATCAACTTTGTCTTTGGGTTGAAGAGCTCTCATTTAAAATTTTTCAACTGACCTAGATATACGCTACAAAACAGATTGTTATGATGTTTTAATGTAGTCAGAAATAAAGCTGAACAAATTTTATATATTTTTCAATGTCTGCTTCAGTCTGCAGTCTTATCCTCTGTAATTGAATGTCTCACTGCTACTTATGTGGGTTATACAGTATGTCCGATGGTCATGTTTTGGACATCGAGGACAGCCCTCCATGTCTAAAAATATTAAAATTATTTTCCTTGTCCCGTAACCGAATCTACAAAAACAAAAAAATAACACCCCATTTTTTTATGATAACGATCGGTACCTACACAATCAAATCTGTCCAATAAATCTAGCATAATAAATTATAGGATGACCACGAAATCTACCCAAATCTTTCCTCATGATCACGAAGCAACACTCCCTTGGTGGAAACCGCATAAAAATCCATTTGATAGTTTTTTTGCGTGGCCTATAAAAAGAATATTTTTTCGTAATTCTTTACCCTCGTACAGTGTGCCACGCCAGGTTTAAGAGGGTACGTGGTACCTACGTCGTAGAGTGTGCTACGATAGGCCTACGAGTGCTACGCAGGACCTACGTCGTAGTGTGCTACGACAGGCTTACGAGTGCTACGCAGGACCTACGCCGTAGAGTGTGCTACGACAGGCCTACGAGTGCTACGCAGGACCTACGTCGCAGAGTGTGCTACGACAGACCTACGAGTGCTACGCAGGACCTACGTCGCAGAGTGTGCTACGGCAGGCCTACGAGGGTTACGCAGGACATACGTCACAGAGTGTGCTACGACAGGCCTACGAGTGCTACGCAGGACCTACGTCGCAGAGTCTGCTACGGCAGGGTAGATCGACAACTGCTGATTGATTACGGTAAAATATTCCATACCCATTAAATGGGCCATTCGGGGAGAAATGTCATAAAAGATTTCGGTTGCCATTAAAGTAGGTTCTAAAAATGGATACAATTTTCTGGCGGGATAAGGTCGATTGACGACGGAATTTTTAACGTCTACGTAAAGATTTAACCTAAGTAAAAGTCAATTGTTACTTTATTCACCCTTGCCCTTTTTGCACGATTTCAGAAATTCTGATACAAATTTACAAACAGTTAGTTAATACATATCGCACCTTTATTACGAAACCGTCCCAAAACAAAAAACCGGTTTTTTGGGTATTAACGTTTGAAATTTTGAAAATTTCAAATTGTTATCTTATGTACCCAGACACCTAAGATTGGTATTTGTTTAAAGTGTTTATTGAATTTGGTTATTAAACTAACTATTGGTATTCAAATTCATTTATAATTATGCTTCAAAGATATTTATTTATGATATTTAAAAAAAAGTTTGTTTTAGTGTCACTTTTCCAGTAACGATTATTGCATTTCTGCATAGCATTTTTTAGGCAACAATGTCATTATTTACTTAATGCCACTATTGACTACCTTGTTTTATACGATAAGGTACAGATAATTATCTATTAATGACACTAAAAGAACATAGTTATGAATAAAACATTTTTTAATGTAATCAGACAAATTTTTTATTGGTTGTCATTTCAGTGTGTTCTTGAAAAATAGTTTGCACTCGCTTTTTTCTTTATTTACCACCAAATAAAATCCATGTTTTGGCTTTCTGTTGTTATTCATTTTCTTATATTGGTATTTGGGTTTGATTTCAATCATGTTACTATAATATTCATCATCAAAACCTGATGAATTCCCTCTGCCTAGTTAAAGATCCCATTTGCCAATACTCCTTAAAAATGAGTCGACGACATTCCTGAGAAACTCTTTCACTACATTTTAAACGGCATTTGGTTCCACATGGGCTCCTCATACACCTTTCATGGATTAAGCGTTGCTTTTGCGATGATAAAGTGTACTCCAGTCCTGAATTGCGCAAAACTTTGGCAATATCTCTTTTACTGCCATGTTTAGTGACCGTCCCCGAGAAGGGATCAATTCATTTTGTAATGGTTCCACTTTTTGTGCGAAAGGCTTACGCTGATTTTCAATAAAATCAACGTTTGAAACATTTTTTTATTATTTATGTAATACTATAAATAATAAATAAATTTTCAGCCTGCTCGTCATAAGCTAAGCCAATCCATTTAAAAGTGATGGAGATTCAGGATCTTGGTTTTCATTTTCTGATTCAGACGATGAACTTTCCAGTCAGATCGGCCAGATCGGTGCTTACACTTGGCAATTTTTCAAGATTTTCGGACGGAATCACCGTGTTTCAAATGTTTGAATTTATCAGTCTCGAAAAACTGACATAATAATAATAATGCTGGACAATTCACACATCATTATCTAGCCCCAAGCTAAGCAGAGCTTGTGTTATGGGTACTAGTACTAGACAACTGATTAGGGATGAGACGTATTTACTCGACCTGGTTTTTATACCTGGTATTTGCTTGCAAGTACGGAAACCTGGTACGAGTCGAAATACTTTGAAGGTCTTGCAAGTATTCCGGATTCGGGGCGTGCGACGGACTCGATGACTGTCATCTGACAGCGACAGTGACATTCGGGGCGTGCGGCGGACTCGATGACTGCTTTCTGACAGCGACAGTGACACAATTCGGAGCATGTTTAACAGTCCCACAAATTCATTTAGCAACTTTCTTCAAAATAGTTTCAACTGAGTATTTCAAACAAATGCTAACGTCATTTATTTAGTAAGTATATGCAGGGACGAGAAAAAATAGTATATGACTAAGTACAACTTCTACCAATCTACTTTGTCTCGTACTGATCTTCAACCTCAACCTCAACAGCCTATAATAGTCCACTGCTGGACGGTAATGCCCATAATCCACACGCTGGGCATGGGGGTTGGGAATCGCAGTTCGGTGGTAGATCTATTCTGCAAGAGGCGCTGCTGCCCGCCCCCCGGTGGTATGTCCCTTAGTCGCCTCTTACGACACCCACGGGAAGGGTTGGGGTGGTGCAAATTCTAAGCCGGCACCACACGGCTCTACTGATCTTAATCTCATTTAATATAGAATAGGTAAAAATACCTACCTACTCGAAATATTTGAATACATACCTTACCTACATTTTGTCTAGAAACCGAAACCTAGGTAAGTAATAATAGGCCTGAAACTTATGACTACACCTTACACTAATAAATGTATGAAATTATTCAAAAACTAAATTTTATACCTACCTACCTACTTAGTAAGTAATTTTTCGTTGATACTATTTTGTACCTTTCTATCACAACAAGTTAGAACTAGTATTTTTGTTTAAAGGTGCGAGGCGCTGTTGGACCCGCGCAGCACGATAAATACTCTAAAGTATTTGAGTATATTTCGTTGACACTATTTTGATCCTTAAAACAAAGACAGCGCGGATCATTTTCCTATGAAAGTATTTTTGGCCGAGACGTGTGCTTGCAAGTATTTTACTTTAAAGGTGCGTGGCGCAGCTAGACCCGCAACGTATTCGAGTTTACATTTTCGTTGACACTATTTTGAACCTTAAAACAAAGAGAGCGCGTATCAATTTCCTATGAAAGTATTTTTGAACGAGACGTGTGCTTGCAAGTATTTTTTTCTGCCAATACAATTATGAATCTTATTGCCATAGAGTCTCGGATCAATTTCCTATGCAAGTATTTTACTATAAAGGTGCGTGGCGCAGCTAGACTCGCAACGAGTTGCGCCCGTACGTACTACGCAGTATCAAAATACTTGCAAGTATTTTATACCTGGTTTTTGGCGCTGGTTTTTATACGAGGACGTACTTGGAAGACCTGGTACTTGATTTTACAAGTACGTCTCATCCCTACAACTGATATACATACTACAATACATTACATAGATTATAGATAGCTATTTTATATTAAACATAGAAAACCACCAGAACACTTTGAACAAATGTCTGCAGATCGTACACACATTTGTCCCGAGGCGGGAATCGAACCCAAAACCTCCTGCATTGCGGGCAGACCTTCGCCCACCGCGCTACAGAGGTCGTCTTCCGATGGAGAGCTGTAGCCTACAAGGTTTAAGGTCTTAGCATCATCAGCTTTGCAGTTGTCTGTGCGAAAATCATCGGATGTTATAGTACGAGCTCGTTTGGGTCGGTAAGTAATCTTTTTAATCAAAATCAGAAGATGATCTTGAATCAAAATCCTGGGAACTGCGTGAAGAACTAGAAGAACTTGAACCCTGTGTTGATCCGGATGATTAATCTCTTGCCGGAGTTTGAAGGTGCTTTTTTTGAGGAAGGTTGCCGTAGAACTTTTTCTGATCCGGATGAAGAATTTCCCGACAAAGAGGGTTGATACTCACGATCATCATCAGAAGCTGGAGAAAAATTCCGACCTGAATTCCAGCTAAAATTTTCTGAAGAATCGGAAGATTTTGTATTACGAAAACGTTGAATAGTACCTATTCGTTTTTCAAATTCAATTCTTTCCAAGTATTCATGTTCATGAGATTTCGTTGAAGTTGACTGCTGTGTTGATTTCTCTGAATTATTTCGGAGAATGACATTTTGAGTCTTTTATTTGGTGGTTCTTTTTCAATGTTGGTGGCTCATGTTCTTTTTTCAGTATGCATTTTATTTTATAGATCCTTGGATTTGGTAAAGGCATTATTATTATTACTGTAACAAATAAAATAAATTAAACAGCATTAAGTATCAAATCTAGAAGATCAAACAAAGCATAGATTTTTAAAAAGTCATGTACTATTCAATATTGAATAATAAATAAATATAATAAATAATGCTGGACAATTCACACAGCATTATCTAGCCCCAATCCGATAGTAATGACCAAATCATTTTAGTGACAGAACTACCCAGTAAAATCGTATCAGTAATACTTTTCATAATTAATCGGCCGACGTTTTTACCTAATTTAGGTTTTCTGATGAATAAACTGAATGAGTTTTTTATGATAGTCATTAACCTTTCCAATTGTAATTACACTAGCCAAAAAAGGTTCCAAAATTACTTATGAAGTTTGAATTACATAATAAGACGTTCTACATAGGTACTATACGTTTATTTAAAAATAAAGAAACATAAAGTGTAACTAAACTGATGAGATCTATATTATCGTTAATCAAAACAAATAAATTATATTATAAATAAGATAATAACGATACAGAACAAAAAATTACACTAATAAATTTTATCAAACGTAATTGTTAGCGATAAAATTTAACTTCAAATCGTCATTAAAGAAAATACTACATTATTCCAGTAAAAAAATCAGAATACTTACAATTAAACTTGCGGAAAAACGTTTTTATCCAAAAAATGGCACTATGCAGCACGGATTCACATCGAAAGTAGTAAAATTCTCACCGTCGGGACCCTTAATGACGGTTTGCCGTGTACAACAAGTGTTCGTCCCTCCAAAAGGCAAAGTGACACTAGCACCATCTAGCGAAAAGAATTGGAAACTGACCATGGGTGTCTTTGCACTGTATAGAGTTCGATGTAATGTGTCAGATGGCGCTCATAACAAAAAATCTCCGTTTTTTGTATAAAGACGGTTTGAAAATAAAGGTGCGATATGCTAAATAAAAACAATAATGCTGGACAATTCATTTTAGATATTGGTAAAGAATGATCTAGGTTAGGAGATCAAAAATTGAATTAGGCGTCCCACAAGGATCAATATTCTTATCCTTTTGATTTCTTAGAGACCCAACAAAGGGGTATCTATCGTCTCGAGTTGTTCTGGAGTTATGATGGTTTGAAATTAGCATGGAGCATAGAGCCAAGTTGGTAAGCTTCTCTGCTAATCACTTAGATAGTTAGATACCCCCACAATGGGTTATCTCCCTTAGACATGGAAGCGGCGTGAAGTTAAACTCGTTTCTTAGTACCAAAGACTAGTTTGGAACGCAGGGTCCTAGGATCTCTGCTAAGTACATACGATGTTTCTTGGCGGATTTTAACGTCAGCTTACAACGTCAACAAGAATGCGTTTAGCTACTAATAGGTCGTGAAATTTCAACGTCTTCGTTGTTAACGATTTATAACGATAAATAGTTATTTTAACGGTTATCGCTACTCATTAGACTATTTCGTGAATTGAATGGAAATTCTGTTAACGACACACTCCTATTTTTCAACGGTTTTTTGGTATTTTCTGTAATGCTTTCATCGTCACCATCATCATCATCCAAAAATTTATGTTTTATGATGACTACCTTACTCATCAAATTCGGAATTTCGTCTTCTGAACTAAGAGCTAAGGAGTTAAATCCGCAAGGTAAATAAAATATATATAATATGATAAATTTACAAGTAGGATCTACCTACCTGTTTATTCGTGGTTTTGTAAGAGTTACCGAGATAGGTAAGTAATAATTTATTTCAACTGAAAATAAAGCAGCCATTCATGTTTTATTTTTGTTGGGACAGATCAGAAACAGAATCGTGTGGCGTTGTCGTTGGTTATGACGTGTAAGTCAGACGGGAGAAAGATCTATGCATCATAGATGAATAGGGGTACAAGGGAGACTCCAAGATCTTGTCTCCCTAGCCAACCTAACCTGCACGTGGTGTACCCTGCTAGATAACGAACTAGGCTCTGGTGAAAATATCAACATTCTTCATAATTAACTTGCTAACTCATATTTTACTATTATTTTCCATTACTTGACACTGGCAGAAAAGAGTCCAACCAGACTTATATTGCCATTAACTAAGAATCATCATCATCATCATAGATGAATACCTACTAACAAACGGCTATGCGTGGTAAAGGCGCGAATTACACCCAAGAATAATGCCATGCAGAAATGTTACAGTGTAACAGCTACATGACGTTACGAGATTGAGGGAATAATTCTGTAATTTTAATTTCAGTGTGAAGACTGTGCAGCACACTTAGGTAAGACGGTAATAAATAGTTACACAAGTGGTCTGATTCTGATTAAGTAAATTAACAGGAATAATGAGAATCTGAAGTAGTATTATTGCACCTTAAGTAATGAATTATTAAAGTAGGTAATGAATAATGTGAGAGTAATTAATTATACCTATACTAGCTTCTGCTTGCGGGTTCGCATGTTATTCCAGATCCAGATCGGATCGGATCAGATGATGAAGTAGGTACTTAATATAAAAAATAATAATAAAGGAGAACTGAAGAACAACAATCAACGAACTGCGATCTTTATCTGCGCATACCCAGCGTTGGGATTATGGGCATTATCTGGGTACAGCCTTGTATAACATCGCTAAGGCGAACTTCAATGTTGTTAACGGCAAGGTGAGAATCCCGAATAAGTCCGCATGGATGGTTATGGAGCTTTCTAACTCCATAACCTACCATGCGACCCACAGGGGGCAAATGATTGTCAACTTCCGTGAAAAAGAGGGATTATTCTTAATGAACTCATTTTTTAAGAAACAGCCTCAAAGGAAGTGGACATGGCGAAGCCCCGACATTGTGACTAAAGAAGATCGATTTCATCATGACGGATAGCAAGCACATATTTAGTGATGTCTCAGTGATCAACACGAGCTGACGAGACCCTACACAATCTGGTCTGTGAAAAGCAGCGTATTGGCAAGAAATCCAATCTCTCGGCCTCAGGTTGATGACAAGAAGACGGGACAGCACCGATCGACTTCGTCTGAGAGGTCAGACCTGAAATAGCAAATTGCGAAGATGGTACGGCGCGACCTTCGGAGCGCCAACACACGTCTCATTGAAAAGGCGATAGAGTGAAACCGAGGGTCCAAAGAATTCACTCAGCAGCTTGGCAGGACCCACCTGCTTAAACGCATGACCGTTTTGTCGAAGCCGGAGATCTTAGCCGAGATCGAGGATTTCTATGGCCGTTTATACGCTGCAAAAGCCCCTCAAGCCCAACGGGACGACCACGATTCCAGAGCCACCCTGATGCGCCACTACACGACGATCTACGTCGAACTACCAGACATCAGTTAAGATCTTGCGTGATGTCATGGCTTAGAGGTAGTTTAAAAATGGAAAGCCCACGGTGAAGACGGCATTTCTTCAGACCTTCTGAAGGCAGGAGAAGCCCCAGTTATACAACAGCTACAAAACCTGTTCAACACCGTCCTTCACAGTGGGAGAACTCCAAAGGAGTGAAGCGGGAGTTTGGGAGTGCTCTTTTTTTAAGAAGGGAGATAAATCCCTTCTTAAAAATTACAGACCCATCACACTCCTGAGGCACGTCTATTAGCTTTTCTCACGAGTTGTCACGAATCGTCTCGCCAGGAGACTAGACGAGTTCCAGCCACCGGAACAGGCTGGGTTTCGGGGAGGATATGACACCATAGACCGAAGAGTATAATCAGCCCCTGTGTCTGGCTTTTGAGGGCTATGAGAAGGTTTTTGATACTGTCCGAACCTTGGCTTTTCTGGAATCCTTACAGCGATGCCAAGTAGACAATCATTAGGTATATCGAGGTGTTGAGATGTGTCTACTAAGCCGCTACCAAGTACAGAGCCAGCAGTCTAAATCAATCCCCGAAACTGTTCAAAAGCACGTTTGAAGATGTGTTTAAGACGCTGGACTGGAAAGGTAAAGGCATAAACATAAACGGCGATTACATCTCACACCTGCGATTCGCGGATGACATAGTACCTACCTACTAATGGTGGAGTCGCTAGGATCTGAACCAAATGCTGGACTACCTAGCTGCAGCTCGCGACGCATCGGTATTGGCATGAATTTGGATAAAACCAAAGTCATGATTTATGGCTACATTGATCCAATCAATACCGATCGTCGGCTGGGCAGCATTTGGGAAACTACAACGAGTCTTCTCGTCATCCATACCTACCGCAATGCTTGAATACGAAAGTTTTCAATCAGTGCATTCTACCCGTCATGACGAGCGGTCAACGAGCTATGGAAAGAGCTATGCTCGGAGTTTCTCTGAAGGATAGGATTTGTAACGAATACATCCGACATAGAACAAAAGTCATCGACATAGCTCTAAGAATTAGCAAACTTAAGTGGTAGTGGGTGGCCATATCTGGAGATAAGATAGAGAGATAGGAGAAAGACTGCAGGCAGATACTGGATGCGGCAAGCTGAAGACAGGACGCTATATGGCGCTCATTAGCGGAGGCCTATGTTCAGGTGTGGACTTATATAGGATGATGATGATGATGTAGCATGCCTTTGCCTTTTTAGCATGACCTCATAGACGCAGCGAACATCCGTATACAAGCGTGGATTGTTATTGGAAAAAATCTAATTAAAGCTCGTAAAAGCAAAAGAGATTGTATGTAATTTCCCACGAAAAATCTTGAGCCCAAAAGGCCACAAAGTGCGGAAGGTTTTCTGTCAACGGTAAATTACAGTGAAGCTGTTGAAGAGATGGATAAGCAACTAATGAAATAGGTACTTGGAGAATTAGGTATCCATACATTATCTGAAAAGTACCATGCAGAGCAAACCTACATGTGCTCAAGAATTCATTGAGTTCTGTAAACAGGATTTGGATTTAATAATAATAATTCATTTATTGTAACTATAGAAAAGTTACAGATCTTATTTACCTAACTTATGCTCCATATCTAAGAAATGTTTAAATTAAAATGTGAGGCTTAAAAAAACTGCCCAATAATGGGTGCGTCGCGTCACCTTAAGGAGAAATATAAATTATGTCATACTACAACTGCTAGCATTTTTACTCTTCTGTGTAGCATCAAGTGACTAAGGTTTCAAGAAACATCCAAGATAAGACAAAGAGTTCTGTCATGATTATGTATTAGATTAGACAAATGTAACTACAATTTTTTGGTGCAATGCCATTTTTCCTTTTTTAGATAGATAGATAGAAAATACTTGCACACTTAAAACTAAAAAAACAATTTACACATAAAACAATTATATCATAAGTGACAATTGGCGGTCTTATCGCTCAAGAGCGCCAGACACCCTGGTATGGATAGGATCATCGGATATACATGGGGTAAGATCTGTGTGCATTGGATACTACTTAGAACATATACATATATTTTATTGAAATAAGTACCTAATAAGTATTTTTATGTAGGTAGGTACACCCAAACTTTACTTATTATTAACACACACTGTAAATTAAATTAATCCACAAGCCACTATTATAACTTCATCCATTACAGGGATCAAGTTGTGGTCAACACATGCATGAGGCAGTAACAAATTATATTCTCTTAATCTACTTATAACGCGTTTAAGTAGATCGCGTTTGTTTCCATAAAGCATTGAACTATTATTACTAGCGTATAATTGTAACTCAGTGCCTTAAAGCTCATATTTGCTGAATTGCTTGACGTCTTTTTTTGAGCTAGCAGTAGACAAGGATACTGAGAGTGGTCTTACAAGGATACCTACAATTCTTGTTTTCTAGCAGACGCACATAGGAGTTTATTAGACATAAACCAGTCAAAATTATTTAGTACTTGTGTCAATTTTTTGAAATTATAGATAAAAAGTAAATAGAATTAATTTATTTGTCAACCAGATATCTTAGAAAATAAATAAAAACAAAAAAGTGCAATGAAAAATTCAATCGGAATTACTAATTCGCGTTCATTAGCGATTTCACAAGTAGTATTGTGAGGTCCTCATCATCAGTGCTGTCTTGGTGTGGTGTGCTGGCGGTAAAGATATTTAATGCCTCATTTGAACAGTGTGTTTTCGTCCTTTGCCGCTTTATTCTGTTACGGATCAGAAGTAAGTAACAACTGTTGCAAGAAACTATGGAAAATTTCCAAACGATTGATATTGTAGTCCGGTCAATTTAGACATTCGAAGGGGCATAAAATCACAACAAGCTGAAAATCAGTAAAAAAAATCAAAACATAATTATAAATAACTAATAGTATTTAAAAGTTCCCCATTATTCCCGTGTATGGATTTTTTTATTCAAGGTCAAAGGTAAAAAAAATGAGTTTTTCGCGATTTTCAGCAAAACGGCAAGTTTTATCATAAAAGTGCCTTAGAAAAAAATTGTAGATCATAAAATTATCTAGAAAAAATGTACCTATCACTTTTTTTACACCACCGTTTCTGAGATATAATGATTCAAAAAGTTATAAAAGTTGTTACCAAGTTGTTATCCCGCAAGTTGCGGGATTGATGACATCGAACCCGCAGGCTTGCGGGATTGGGAGCCAATCTAATCCCGCAATCCTGCGGGTTCGATGTCATCAATCTCGCGGATCCACAGGGTTTGCGGGACTATTTTCAACTATGCAAACCCCAAAAATGGAGATAGTAGATACGTGGGTGGGTACCGAAGTCACTTGGGGTTTAAAATGCTTGCCCACCGAGATTTGGTAGGTAGGCTAGGTACCTACTACTTAATCACTTGCACTATTCATCACTGAGTTACATGCTGTTCATCTGTTATTTTTCTTTGTGCCAATTGCCACTAGTTGAACTAATAAATACTATAGAGATTAATTATAGCAAAATGTACCTTCTTAAGTATACATCAAGTAAGTACCCATACCATACCTACATAGGTACATTAATGTTGCCTCTGTAAATGAAACACAATAACAAAGCATCACCATCCGTTGTTTTCATAAGATTGTAACCAATCCTCGCCTATCTTCATCCCGATTGGGTGCTCCAGCATGGGCGTGTCTGGATAGTAGCATCCCGAACTCATCCAACATGACATTTGTTTCAAAGCTAATGGAGTTTAGGTTCGTTTGTTACTCCTGTGTAACGCCTCTTTAGAGTTTTTCAGTGCGGTATAGATTTCAGGAGAGTCCCGGTTTAGAGACGGGTAATCAGTGTCGAGTGCAGTGTTGGTTTCATCGTGATAAAATAAGTGTGACAGTTTTTCATTGTTTCAGTTTGATAGTTGCTAAGTCTGTTGGTAAGCAAGTATCTTATTTTTCTGAGTAGGTAGTAACCTAACGTAAGTACCTAATTCTTAGAAACAAACTTATATAACCCAGAAGAATTAAGTAAAAAAAAAAAAAAAAATGCTGGACAATTCACACAGCATTATCTAGCCCCAAGGTAAGCATAGCTTGTGTTGTGGGTACTAGATAACTGATATACATAATATACAATACAATACATAGATAGATATTTTTTATTATACATAGAAAACGACCAGAACACCCTGAACAAATGTCTGCAGATCGTACACACATTTGTCCCGAGGCGGGAATCGAACCCGCAACCTCCTGCATCGCAGGCGGACCTTCGCCCACCGCGTTACAGAGGTCGTCAATGTAAGCAAGTAGTCTTCTATTATACAGATTTATACTCTACTTTTTTATTCGTTACTACATTGAGGTTGGGAGGAATTGGCCCCCAGTTTTAACCTCTAAATGAAATTGGCCCCCAGGGTTTATTTAGTACTTCAAATTAGAGTATCACTTAGCACAAAAAAAAACCGAAAGAAACAATTGCATATTTTGGAGTATTAAAATAGGCGTCCTGCGCCGGATGAAGCCGGCTTTTTGTAAATGTCCAGCTGGATATAATTGAATAGGAAATAATATTTAAATTGCATTTTACAGGGAATTTAGCGAAATGAACAATGGTAGAGCTAGAGTGCCAAAATGCGCCCGTTGTCGCAACCACGGCCTGATCTCCAGCCTCCGAGGACACAAAAAGGCCTGCGCCTACCGCCACTGCCAATGTCCCAAATGTGGCCTCATCAAGGAAAGGCAGCGGATCATGGCAGCGCAGGTAAACAATCATTTAAAGTACCTGCCAATAAGAAGGCCAACTGGCTTGATCTTCGGGCTCCGAGTACCAATCTACCGAATTATAATATCTAGACTAGACGTTTACTAGACCACCGGGCTAGATCTCCATGAAGGCACTAACTAGGGATATTTATGATGCGTGAGAAAAGCCACAAAACATTTTCTCGCTTGAGCAAATTTCAGGATAAGCTCACATGAAGCTTGGGTTAGTTAAAACGCCTGAAACATAGGTACCAAGATAAGCAACCTTATAGATACTTTCACATTAGATAAGCGTTTTCCTTGCTTTAAAAGCCTGAAGTGCTCAAAAGTGAAGGAGTTCCTGCAAATACTATGATTTGTTTTATTTTATAAATGCGAGGTCTCTGTACGTCGATGCATTGATGCATTAAAATTCAAATCTAAAATAAAACAGAGTTCCTCCTGGAATTTTTTCTTAGTATCTACTACTGAGGTAGGTACTAAAGGGGAAAAGGCAAAACCAACGCCACCACAAGTTTTTTTTCTTATTATTTCATAAGTAAGAAAATTTGAATTCATTTTCTCATCAAAAGTAAGTAGTGTCTTATAAAAAGCTTATTTCACGCGGAGAATATGCGGTAATCCCTAACCTAGTTACTAAATAATAAGAGAAAAATTAGTGGTGGCGCTGGTTTTGCTTTTCCCCTTTAGGACTCCAAATACAGGATCAGTTTGTTGTCCGTCTGTCAATCCTCTTTTCTTAGAAACGCGTGGAGGTACCTATCGGGTTGAAATTCACATCGTATATTCAGGTTTGTAACCTCTTGGAGCCGCGATATAAATCAAACTTCTAAGTCAACGCAATCAAAAGTAACAGTCGTTAATGCCCAATTTTTTTTAAAATTGCCAGGGGAGCCACATGCACACAAACCCTATAGGTACTTACCGTTGACCTAGAATCATGAAATTTTGGAAGAAGCAAGGTCTTGTAGCACAACTCACACAAGTAAAGGCTAAAATCTAACAACCGTTTTTTTATTATCCTTTATACATCTACCTTTATATATTCATATATCTACCTACATAATATTGTGACCAAATATGTTTTTTTTGTGAACTGCGCGTCTGGGCTGATATCTTTGCGTACGAGTAGGTACGAATATTTTTAAACTTACGCGATCTGAACACATGATTATTAGCACTATTTAATGCGATATATAAACAGAGTTATCCCATGATCACGACAGTGTGTAAATCTGTCGAAACGTCGGGAAAAGGTAAATAAACGCAAATGACGTTTTTTTATTTCCAACAGGTTTTAGGGGCAATTTTTTTACAGTTTTTTACATTATAACAGCTAGCTTCAGCCCGCGACTTAGCACGAGCCTATACCTAATTGTAATTACCTACGAATCCAAAATTAAAAGTAAAAAAAAAGTCCAGAATTAAAAGTTGAAAAAAGTACCTACATGTCTGTGTTTTTATATTTGCATTTTTAGCGTGCAGAGGTAAAACCTTCCATCCATCTATCCATCAAATCTTTCGCAGCATTATTTTATTTTTTGTGATAATAGGAAGAAAAATACTGGCGCTGTTAATTTCATTTATATACCAATAAATAAATTTTTCAATTTCTTTCTCAATTTAAATTTCAAAATATCTCTGAAACCTGTGCTATAAATAAATACTACAAGTGCCTAGTTGGCGACGACGCTCTGTCGATGCATAAAACCGTCTAATCTTCAAACAAAAGCGTAACGTAAAACCTTATCGAGTACAGAAATAACACCCAATTTAAAGGCGTTAATGTGTTTTAATGTAGTGAAATCGAGATCAGCTAATGCAGTGGTCGTTTATTTAGACAAGTGGCGGGTGTTTACGGACACGCCGGATGAGGAATCGATCGGTTTACACAGTAATGCATCTGTCGATGCCACTTGCACATCTCATCTGATGGCGGTTTTATTCCATGAGATTTTTTTAATGAGGGATTGTGTGTTTCATATTTCAGTCGGCGGCATTTAAAAGCAGGACATGTAGATTAGCGATATGGAACCGCGCGTTTATTGAAAATGGCATATAGAATACCTGGTGTATTATGTTCTGTCCACGCATTTATTTTATTTGACTGAATGAATGAATGCAAGATTTTAGGGACTCTGCCTCTTTATAACAAAAATGAGACGTTTTTTTTGTTATTTCTCGATATTTATCGAGCAAACAGATAACGTGAGTGTGATTTTTTTTCTCTTTCATTGAATCAAAGAAAATAATTGCGCGAATGTGGTACACTCACAAAGATTACGTACGAACGTAGGCGGCTAGACGTCCATGGATTATATCTACATAATCATAATAAACCCATAATCATCCAAATCGTTTATGTATTATAATTTATATCGTTAGTAGTTGTAGTAAATTTTTAAGATAAGTAAGATCAAACATGAACCTCGTTGGGTTGCTACAACATAAAAACAACTAAAAAATTCAATCTATAGCTTATCAAACTTATTCCTTCATTTAGAAGACCAGCTTATAAGTCTAGAATTTCAAAAAAGGTACAACGAACAACGAAATTTACTGAACACAAATTAATTTAAAAATTACCTGAAAGGCACTACACTCCGCAAAAAATTCCACAATATTCAAGACAAGCTTAAATTACAAAACTTCAACCACTAAGTATTCTATAAATTGCCGAACTGATCACACTAACTCAAGTAGGTACCTATTGCAAATTTGAATTCTTTCATTGTATTTGTATTTCTTCATTAACCAAAAACTTTTAGATAGTTAATTATCTTATTTGCGTAACAATAACAATAAACCAGAGATGGTTTTTTAGTGTCGGCGGTCACAGCGCGGTTTCCTACATTTTTTTAGGTACCTTAGTACCTAATCAAAACTAAATGGCCTTGTCATGAAACGCGCTAATCGAATCTCGCTAATGTGTATTCCACCCGGGTCAGATGTAATTTGATTTATCGAGATTGAGTTCTGTTTAGTTTTCCAATGAACCGACGGCCGATGGCTACGGAGCGACGGTTCGCCACCTCGCCCGGGGGTGACCACAGTAAACAGTCTGACTGTTTGTCATTGATTTTCCGCTAAATTAATTTGTCAAGATTATGTTACCAGTCACAGAATGTTTTCGGTTTAACTTTGTCGAGGTTGAAAGAGGTATGTTTACTTTTTCGATTTTTGCTTTGGAGGCTTTTGAAATTGCGAGCGATGTTTTCATCCATCATGCACGTAGACATTAGACTTTTTTTATTCTTTTGACTTTAAAACATCTTTGTACAACATCTTTGTCATGTAGGTTTTGCATTTAAAGGTGAGCTTTTTTATCTTTTACCACAGTAACTTTCAAACTTGTTAGGTGTTATTACTATTAGGTATCACGAGTATCATAATAATATGGTTTGTGATATTCGTGTTAATTTTCAGCTTTCACTGTTCCTCTGCAGGGCAAAAGCTTTTTTATTGCGAAATAGATTCCGCCCGCGGCTTCCCGTTGTTTTTATGGAAACACTAGAGTTATTTTTATCTTACAGAAACTGATTAATAAGGACTAAACTGATGATATAAGGATTAAGGATATAAGGATTAAAAGTACCATAAGTTTAATTCCAGGCCTAAAACTACCTGTATGCAATATATGAATGTATGAATTTTACCCAAATCCGTTCAGTAGTTTTTGGCAGTTTTATAAGGATATTGTCACATATTTTTTTATGGAAATTATACCAGGTGTCAATCTCATTTCATCATCATCGGCCTAAAGTTCCGTCTATACTTCTATAGGGACAATTTAGGTTATGCCTGTAGTTTGGTTAATTTTACATTTCTTCTTTTCATTATCTACACTAATATTATGGAGAAGAAAGATTTGTTTATTTGTTTGAATTGATTAGGCTCCGAAACTACTGGATACACATTATCCCTGATGAATCTACCCGTGCGAAGCCGGGCGGGCCGCTAGTCTATACTAATATTTTAAAGAGGAAAGTTTTTTTGTTACTGGGCTTTCAATTTGTATTTTAATCTAAGTTTATTATGTATTTAAGTCTAAGTTTAGTACCTATGTATGTGAAGTCTTTTAACAAATAAACTAAAACTTATATTCTATTCTATTTGTTTGTTTGTTTATTTGACTTGAAAAGCCTCCGAAACTACTGGACCGATTTGAAAAACTCTTTCACCATTAGAATCCTACATTATCCTTGATGAACATAGACGATAAAATATACCTACCCGTGCATAGCCGAGGCTGGCCGCTAGTGATAAATAAAAATCTGAATTTCTCAATTGTGTAGGTGGCATTAAAACGACAGCAAGCTGCCGAAGACAAGATAGCCCTTCACCTCGCGTCCGTCGAAAGCGGCTCTGCGATGGAAGCCCTGCCTCCGGGTCGTATCTACGGCATGCGAGTCACGCAGCCCTGCCCGAGCCCCGGACCCGAACCGGACTCCGCCAATGATGATCATACTGTGAGCATTCTCTTCATCATAATGATTCTACTAAAAATGTGGTTCCTAGTCGATCTATACAATACAAGAGCTCTGATCTATAGAGAGCGGTGCTGCGCTGACGTGAACATTTTTATGTGATAATATACTCTAAAATTTCGCGATCTTTATAGTCTATTTTGTTTCCCAAAAAGTAGTTCTTATGAATATAGCAGGAACCCTAGGCGGCTAGGCGTTCTGCTACCATGGTCCAAATGTAAGGGACGTACGGCGCACGCACATAGGACGCAGCGCAGATGATTACCATCTGCGCTGCGTCCTATGTGCGTGCGCCGTACGTCCCTTACATTTGGACCATTTACGGACTTTTACGACGCCGATGTTGTTCGATGTTTTGTTTGTATTTCGAACAAAATGTAGGACCAGTTAGATATAGTCCATCCGATGTTGATCGGAACTCCCGAACATCTCGCTTTGTTTCACCCTCCAACATTGAACACCTGTATAACAACGTGCTTGTTCAACAGCCGATCCACATAGACAGCGAGACGAGTGATTCCATGCCCGACTGCTGTAGCGTTTCTCCAGATTCCGCCGGAAACTCTGCTTCTGCTTTACGGTAAGCTGTTGGTCAAACAAAAAAAAAATACTGGACAATTCACACAGCATTATCTAGCCCCAAGCTAAGCAGAGCTTGTGTTATGGGTAATAACTGATATACTTACATAATACAATAAATTACATAGATAGATATTTTTTTATTATACATAGAAAACGACCAGAACACCCGGAACAAACCTGCAGATCGTACAAATACTTGTCCCAAGGCGGGAATCGAACCCGCAACCTCCTGCGTCGCAGGCGGACCTTCGCCCACCGTGCCACAGAGGTCGTCAAAGAGTGAAATTTATTCAAGCAATTTGTTGCTGTAGCCAAATCGCAATTCTCCTTTATATTTGTCCTAGACGCATTATGTTCGTTTGTTCGGATGAGTTTTGGAGACCTTGGCCAAGCAGTAGGACAACAAAAGTTTGATAAACAATACAGTACCTATGTAAAAGTAATAATAAAGTGTTAAAAACAGAAAAACTTATAAGTTCTATCCATAAAACAATTTTATTTGATTAAACGAACACAAACGACAGAATTATGAAATTCACAGACACAGTAAAGAAACAGAAAGAAAATTAAAACACAAAAGTATCAAACATCACTCTGGTTTTGAATATGCCACCTCACAAAACCAGTTTCTACGACAAATCCTTCTCCATCCAGGCCATAAAGGTTGTGGAATGCACTACCAGAGTCCATTAGAAAAGCAATATCTTTACCTGTTTTTAAATCTCGAGTCAAGGAGTTTTTCCGGTCGGAATAGTGAATATTGGTACAAATTATTTATTTATTTATGTATTTAAGTAGTATATTATTATTTTTTTCTTTTATGAATTTATCTAGATTATGTGTACCTAAATGTATTGAGTTAGGTAATTTGTAATATTTATTTATTTATTTAGTATAATTATGTTTTTCAATATTCTGTTATATTGATGTTTATTTTATCTTTTGTACACCCCCTGCCTTTCTTATATTCATATTATTCTTTCCATCCAAAGGTTGCCTGGGAGAGATCGCTTCTAAGCGATAAGGCTGCCCATTGTACTTGTCTCATATAATATGTCTCTTTGTAACGTTCTTTTTCTGGTGTACAATAAAGTGTTTTGTATTGTATTGTATAACTCACTAGCGACCCGCCCCGGCTTCGCACGGGTACTATATTATGCATCTATTATACATATAAACCTTCCTCTTCAATCACTCTATTAAAAGATACCGCATCAAAATCCGTTGCGTAGTTTTAAAGATCTAAGCATAGACTTTGTTTTATACCATGTAGTGATTTCCCACAGAGCGAGCACAGACGTGGGCGATGAGGGTTCAGTTAGCACAGCTGGGTTGGAGATGCTTCGAAAGCTGTTCCCTGGCAAGAAGCGGTCTGTCCTAGAGCTGGTGCTCCGGAGGTGCAACCACGATCTACTGCGCGCTGTTGAACACTTTAACGCTACTCGGGTGAGTTAAGATTTTCCCTGTGGAGTGCAGAGGATGTATTTTCAGCGGAAGTGGGTGCGGTGTTTGACAGTTTTCGAAGGAAACCACGTTGTGGAAAAAAATCACTCCTGTTCCCGTTGTCCAATAATATTTATTTACCTATCTTTTGCTTTTATTTGTTACAAATTGTTGGGTTCGATTCCCGCCTCGGGACAAATGTGTGTACAATCTGCAGACATTTGTTCAGGGTGTTCTGGTCGTTTTCTATATTATAATAAAAAATATCTATCTATGTATTGTATTATATTATGTATATCAGTTATCTAGTACCCATAACACAAGCTCTGCTTATCTTGGGGTTAGATAATGCTGTGTGAATGGACAATTCACACAGCATTATCTAGCCCCAAGATAGCATTATTTATTTATTTACAAAACATATGTAGTCAGTCATGAAATATGTCTGATTATAGAAACTTTTTGTTTTATTTAATTTATCTCAGAAAGATAGAAAAAATAGTTTAGGACGCTGTCCGAACAGGTGGGATGACGATTTGCGAAAGACTGCTGGCAGATGCTAGATGCGGCAAGCTGAAGACAGGGCGCTATGGCGCTTACTAGGGAAGGCCTATGTCCAGCAGTGGACTAATATAGGCTGATGATAATGACGATGATGAATAAAAATATTTTTGTTGGATTAAATTTTATATTGGGCGCGTTGACGTAATTTTTTATCTTATTCATATTCACCCTCCATGATTTGTGTTTCATAAACTAAATCAACCCATCCTTTCAGGATCAGAAAGACAAACTCCCCAGCACAAGTTCGATGGAAGCGTCGGTGTCTAGCTCCGAAGAGGTCGAAACCCGATGGTCTGCCTTCCGCCCTGTCGGCCCCCGGCCACTGCTGCCTGCTCTGGTCATGGGCAGAGTCTGCGGCTCTGATTGGCTGGTGCCACTACCTGCGTTACCAGCTCTATCTGGTCCTCTCCTACTTCCATTCCAGCATCCTCAACCCCCCCACCCATGTGCTCCGGATTGCAGGCAATGTAACCGCCATTGAACTTTATGCTTTTATTGAACCTTAAGGATGTCAATTGCTTCGTGATGTTATAACGCCAAAGAATCGTTTAGCTTCTGCATTATTGTTATTGATGCTAATAAATATTATATTAACTTAACGTGATTTTTTCATTCATTATTATTATTATGTACACCTACATACCTTAATCTATCAGATTCTCGAAATCATTATTGAAATATACACTCTCTCTATTTAACCCTTTTATTGGCCTTACTTTAGTATAAGTACATTATTATTCAGTGTTATATAAAAACTTAGAAGTAAAGCTAGTGGATTACTTGACAAATTAAAATTATAGTATAATTGAAATATATTTTTGTTAACTTAACAACACAAAATATCCATATATATTTACATGTAAATAGTTTACAGTTCAACAGCTTGTCGATATATTAACCGACGTAATTTTTTTTCTGTGCTTATGCGTGTTATCTGTAACATAGTACATACACCATATTTTTCCCTTGCAAGGCTTACATACGATCTATCAGTGTGTATTACTTATAAAAAGGACAGGTCGTCTTTAAATCAGATATAGCATACAAGTTTGCTTTATCAAATCACTAAGGCAAACAGAGAAAGATCCCTTTACCCCTCTGCCTCCGGCTATTATATCCGACAATAACAAATTCGTGACAACCCTAGTAAATAGAGTAATAGAAATAAAGGAGATGCTCACTATCCACAGAAAAGGGAAATTGTCATTATCGCTTTGTTTTGGAATTATTTGTTTTGATGAAGGTCATTGTTTTGAGCGTTCCATCAAATAGATGCATTACAGCACTGATAAAAAAAACCCAGCATCAACGCTAATGTTCAATAGACTCTTTAATGGTAGAGTTCAACAATATAAAATGATCGTAAAATCTGTGTTATAGGTAGGTATTGTTAAAATAATACATTAGTCACTTCTGCGTCGTGAAGTTGTCCACAGGTGATAAATTAAAAACGGTTCTAATTTCCATACAATGGATGTCTTTGTGTCTCGTCTATAGAGGAATGCTAGTCAGTCTCGAAAAAGTGTAACCATTAGCTCAAATCAAATTAAATTATTGTACTTCATTTATTTTAAATCTCGTTAAAAAATACATTTTTTACTATAGAAAATATAATTTTATAAAACTATTCTACAGTAAAAAATATATATAGTAATGATAGATCGGTCCCAATAAAGCGTGGCACGGCCATTTTCGAGAACTGGTGCTGGTGTGTACTTATAGTACGGAACTTCAGTATCAGTAAGGCCATACTGGAGAGCAAGTTGCTGGTGTATGATTTTAAATTAAATTATTGTTATTATTATTAGATTTGAGTTGGTACTAATTCCAAGGTTGTACATCTTTTATAATACGAGTACCTACCTTCTCTAAATAATCTAGGTACATAGTACTTGATGATAAGCAAATATTTCAATTTAAATTTAATTTAGTTTTTTTGTAATCTTTTGGAAATAATGTTATTCCTAAGTTTTGTTTGTTTATTCATCCTTGTGAACGTTGTTTGTGATATTAACTATTTCATACGATCTGTTTTCACCGTCATAACGGGTCGTTTTATCAAGAAAGGACGCTCGTTGCATTATGTCACTACCATTTACGGTAAGTAATGTCAAGTATAAATGTAAAAGTTACTTATTTTGAATACCTTTATTAACAAAGAATATTAATTTAATAATACGCTTACGCTTCCAACTGGTAATGATATGAATCAGTTGAGCTACCTGTAGATTGTTTGCAACAGTTTGCAGATAGCTTAATTGTTTCATAGCTTTATTTAAATTTGTTATTTGATTGTTATTTTCTTTCTGAATAAAATTATTTAATAATAAAAAATCATTCATTTTTTCCACTATGCATAAGGTGCTAACTGTAGGACCAACCTACTTAAGTTTGCCCCCATGTCACTCGCTATCTATCTGCTCAATATAATTATTATCAGCGAATACCGTTGATATTTTTTACAATAACCTGCCGAAACGCCTACAAATAGCACAGGTAGTTAAAGAAACAAAATGTACTTTTCTAAAAAGTACTTAGTTATATAGTTCTATTAGATACCTTCTTACATATACCATCACCTTAGGGTTAAAAAAACCTGTTATGATGGTATACTGTCTACTAAATAAATAAATAAATGTTGTCTTTACAAAAGGTCTTCTTATCGTTAATTGTTATAGCTAGATGTAGTGAAGAATATACACACAGCTGTTTGTGAGAGACTGGTGCTAGTGATAGATTTTAAAACCTATGTTACTAGTCACCTCCACAGAGTTTGTTAGATTAGATGTTAAATTTATAATGAATATTGTGCCTTACTACATTATTTTATGTTTTATTAGGGATTGGCACTTTCCAAGACTGTGACATCCATATGAAGCACGTTCGCGAAGCTAGACTGATTCGCGAGCTGGACATGGCCAGGTACCATTACTATGACACCACTGGTATTTACAAAAGGAGCCATGAGCGTAACATTTCTTCCTTACAAGGTTGCACTCTCAGTATTGCTTTAGAGCCACTGCCTCTATTCCGCTTCTACAAAATTAATACGAAGGTTAGTGTATTTTTTAGTAGGTACCAAAAAGAAAAGAAAGGATTATATCAACAAATTTTCTAATTACTCATGTGTACCTATTTCAGCTGGTTTACTGGGATGATCGTTCCTTATTTCTGGAGCACGAAGTGATCACCTTATTCGACGGCAAAAGACGCTGCTTTCTCATATCAAGGCAGCATGCTTTGGGACCTCACGGCCAGTCTTCTGAAGCCCTCCTGAAAGACTTACCTGGCTATGAAACACCACCAGTCTGTCCGGAGTATATCAACGAATGGCTGCAAAGCATGGAGATTTCGAGTTCTAAACTAAGATAGTGATCGCAAAAATTTCAAATGTTCCTTTTTATCGAAACATGAAAAATAATCATTTTTTTAAATAATACGAGTAAAATTGTGTTCATAAAACAACTTCTAAATAAAAAGATTTACGGGAAATCATCTTTTATTTATTTATTTATCTATAGGGCCACAATGGAAAAATAAGGTCAACTCTTGTTTTGGTTTGAATGTGGTGTTCATCAACAACGCCTAAAAAGCGCGTTAATGTCTTTTGTATCGAAAATATTTGTTTTTATTCAAAACATTATAAAATCTTAACATACCTACCTATAGTTTAATACAATAGAACCTATAGTTTAATAAAATAGAGTAATTAACATAATATATCACATGCAAAGTAATATGAAAAGTTTTAAATGAAAATTACAGCTATTCACCGGAACCATTTTTATCAAACTTCACTCCATACTTTACGGAACCGGCATCTGTGGTCAACGACACTACTAATGCTTTTCTACGTGTGCGCAGCCTGCAAACATATTCTGCGTCTCTGTCTCACTTAAACGCATAACGTCACGATTGACAAAGACAAAAAATCATTGTACCTATGCCGTAAGCCTACAATGCTTGATAAAACAAGTAAAGAATTCCAATTCCACTAGAACTCCAAGCGCTGCGTAGATTTTTTAATTAGTAGCGTATTACTTGGAGTGCTGTCTAGACATCTGGTCGTCTAAGTCTGTTTTATTTATATACTTAAATTTAGTTTTTATTTCAAAATGTACTGTATCATTGCAACAGTGATAGCACTTGCGTATGTGTTCTGGGATGTTAACTACTTTCTACGGATCGCTTTCACTATTGGAATTGGGAGATTATTCCAAAAGAAATGCGGTATAAATGATACAACCACAATTTATGGTAAGTTTTTAAACTTTGACTCTAAAACATTCAATACGAACGTGATGTGACATTTTGTACCTAAGCATTACGTAGCCTAATTAGTTAAATGTTTACCTAACAACATCAAGAATTTTATGGAACAAGTAAAAAAGTGTTCACCTAAAATCGTCACGTTATTTGTGTATATTCCTAAACTAAACGTAAAATGACAAGGTTCTAGAGTTATTCTCTATATCAAGGAATTAAATGCAGCAAATCGGTTTAATGCAAATTGCCTAGAAGATGTCCAGAGGCGCTTTACTTTATCTCATATGGTAATCAATGCCCGGGGGAGGCGAAATAGCATATAAAGTTTCCATGGAGCAAAAGACAGATCTTTTTAGACTTAGATGGATTTACGTATCTATACCCAATACATTTAATCTTAGAAACAAATCGTGCGCAGCCAAGAACAGAAATTATTAAATAATATTTAGACGAGATTTGACGACCTCTGTGGCGCGGTGGGCGAAGGTCTGCCTGCGTCGCAGGAAGTGGCGGGTTCGATTCCCGCCTCGGGACAAATGTGTGTACGATCTGCAGACATTTGTTCAGGGTGTTCTGGTCGTTTTCTATATACATATAATAAAAAATATCTATCTGTGTATTGTATTGTAATATGTATATCAGTTATATAGTAGGTACCCATAATTTAAGAGGAGAACTCAGTGCCTAGACAAACCTAACATAGGCTTTAAGGTACTACTAACTAAGCTATGTAACGAATTTTTTAAGAATAAATTATATCTTTCTATCTATCTATCATAATACAAGCTATGCTTGGGGCTAGGTAAAGCTGTGTGAATTGTCCAGCGTTATTTATTTAGGTAAGTATATTCCTTTTTCAAATTTCACCAATGCGAACTTCAGGTTTCTGCACAACCCAAGATGTGGACATATTCCTTCGTCACATGAACAACGCTCGCTATGTGCGCGAGCTCGACTTCGCTCGCTTTCATTTCTACGACCGCACTGGTATCTACACCAACATCAAAGCAGTAGACGGCCATGCACTACAGGGAGCATCCAGCATTAGATACAGACGGACTATTCCTATATTCACGGCGTACAAGGTTGAGACTAAGGTAAATTTATCAGATAAGTTTTTATGTAATAACACTGACTTAAAAACATCTGTGGTTTAAAATGTGTTATTATTATAAGATTTTTATGACATATATTTAAGTAGAAAAAAAAAAAAAAATCACAATAAAATCGCGTCAAAACGAAACGATCAACGGCAACGTTGTTTAATAAAATCTGGATCATGGAGCTTATAATTAGTTCTTACATACCGAACTACCAAATATAATGTTAAAATGAGTAAATTTGTCGAGTCATAAGTTTTAGAATGTTTGAAAAATTTGTTTGTTTGGTCGATAACTAATCTTGTAGAAATCGAATATCGGTTTCTTTAATAAAATCGTTATTTCGCATACAAAAACTGTTTTAATTGAAATGGTCTAAATTATCAGCGACAACACCATATTATTTTTTACATAGCCAGACTTACGTTTTATTTAAGTACCTACCTACTTAATCGTTTAGTTTTTCTAATTGATGCTTAAATTTTGAATAAATAATAGATCATTAGCAAAAATTTGATTTTGCACTGACTTTGCTTTGCTGTGTCCCGCTCCTATGGACGCGTAATCCAATGCTTATCCTTTTCGCAAATTTTTGCATTAAGCGCGTGTTTAAGCCTGATTGTCATTTGTTTTTTTTTTCAAACAAATGACTACGCTGCCCTTACAAATGTGTCGTACGGCACGGTTACGAATAACAAAAGACGGTCGCACCAACTCTGGGTTCAGCCAAACTTATATACCCCACATTCTAATTTTAAATATTTCCTTTCCAGCTAGCATACTGGGAAGACAAGACTCTTTTTATCGAGCAAAAGTTTATTACCCTCAACGACGGCTTCGTCCGCGCCATCGTGCTCTCCCGCCAAAACCTCATCAACGTGGACGCTGAGCGGCTGTTCCAGGGTATCCCTGGAGCTGACACTAAGCCAGAATGTCCAGAGGAGATCAAACTCTGGCTGCAGGCTATTGAAGTCTCTAGTGCTAAGCTAAGGAAGAAGGATTAGGTCTTTTACCGGTATTGGTGTATATTTTGTTGTTAACATTTATTTATTGAACCAAGATGTATTGTTGAGGGTGCTGCTGAGGTTGGGGTTGCTCGTGCACAAGGGGCATATCCATTAAGTCGTGAGATTTAGCTCATTTTCTATTATTAATTAGAATCTCTCGTCAACACGAACAACCTGAAGTCAGAAATTCTAAAAATAGTGGAAAAAATTACGCAATATTGGGCAATATTGCGTAATTTTTTTCAAAAACAAAAGAATTAATAAAGGTTTTGGACAAAAATAACTGATTTTAATACGTATAGCATAAAGATAGTCAGAGAAAAAGTGGGTTGGATACGATCTAACTATAGTTACGATAGTTCTTACCGAAAGACGTAACAATCAATAGGGATTTGACAAAAGCATACAGAATACAGAATTTATTCGTAATACCATTATAACATGTCACTTAAATATAATAAATAGTATAATAAATAAGTAGGTATAAGAGATTTTTCAGCAAGACATTCCAACTGTGGCCGGGCTTTTGTGATTTTTAAATCATCTGCGACACAGCAAGTGTTTATATGCCAGAAGAAAAAAACGATTGAAAAAAAATAAAAACAATTTTTTTTGTCTATAGTTAAACTTGCAGTCAGTCACAAGATCTATGAACTTTACTCTATAGAAAAAAAAACAAAGTCATACCATTTTGTACTGTTTCTTCAATATTATGACTGAATTAATAAAAATATTAGCACAATATTAGGTACTGATCCGGCGACAGCTGCTCGCAAGCTCGCAACTTCAATTCGTAAATTACTTATTGTGTTCTGTATTTGTGTGTTGTTTCTTATTGTGTTGTGTTTTTGTGTTCCTAATGTTGTTCCTTATCAAACAAAACGTAAGATATTGTTGTTTTAAATATACAACAAATAGGACAAAAACATGTCATTTTCGACGTATAATTATGCAAGATCTCATTTTGTATATTTTTGCTTATACATTTCATAATAGGTGTGTATTAATAAGAAAAATAAACAACCAGGGACCTCAGTGCCAGGGACCTAGATAAATTCTATTCGAATGCAAAAAATTACATTATATGGTGGAAATATGCTCGAATTACAAATCATTTTGGTGTGCAAAAATTCGATTTCGCATAACTTTACGTCTAAAATGGTCTGAAATGACATGTTTTCGTCCTTTTTGTTTTGTATTAAAAATTAACAAAATCTTACGTTTTATATAGATACCTACAGAACAACACCACAGTGTCAAAAATACAAAAGTTTTTAGTCATCAATTTTGGTATTACGGAACACAATAATTTACGAATTGAAGTTGTGAGCAGCTGTCCTTCTAAACAAAACGCAGCTTTTGACTTGATACACTAATTTCACTATTTTAAAATAACCTACATAATAAGCACTGGCGCTCAAGCATGACGCTGCAGGAATATCTGGCCTTATCAACCTAAAACTCATGGCCTATTTCGGAGTTCATGTTATTCTCGCCGATTTTAAAAAAATAACTGTTTATGAAGTGATGCAGTAAGATTCACCGAAAAGTAAAAAAGAGAACGCATTATCCGTTTTACCGTATAAAAAGTAGATGCAAAGCTAACAGTATCATATTCCAGCACTCTGGCGCTTGTCATAGCGTCTAATGTTACTGTTTACACAACCTGCTACGTTATGAATATTGATTCGGATTCGGAGGGTGCAACAAGCTTTTTTGTATTTTATTACAGAGGAAGTAAGGACGAAAGTATATAACTTTATGCTGGGTATTGGTATGTTGAATACTGTCTAAATATAATTAACTGGTTTATTATGAAACTGTGGTCCGCCCCGGCTTCGCACGGGTATATTCTATACTATGTAGCCTATGTTCATCAGAGATAATTTAAGATTCTAATTGTGAAAGAATTTTTCAAATTGGTCCGGTAATTTCGGAGCCTATTCAATTTATCCCCATTGCTCAACTCAGAAAATCAACAAGGTATTATAGGTATATCAGTTTAGCTAAACGTAGTTCAACGGTTTCAATTTGTGTACCTATATTATTTATATATTGATTCTATTATTTGAGTGTAATTATCATTTATTAAATAAATTAGTGCGAAAAATATCGGATGTGACAGATAATGACAGTTTATGTCGAAAATGAGTTATTGTCAAAAACTATACAACATCATCTAGCCCTAAGATGGGTTATTGTGTAGGTATCAAAGTAAATTAACACAAGCAACAGCGACTGTCAAGATTTTTTATTTATAACTGTTCAGCGCAATATACCAAAAAATACTTTCCAGCCATGTCACTGACGCTGTGTCATGTTCCTGTGAATGTACCTACATATATTATATCGAGTTCAGCGATTTTTTGTGCGCTCCTTAATTAGTCGTTTGTAGTGGTAGCCGACTACCAAACTTGCGACCACACGCATTATACTGGGAATAGAATAGTCTTGATCCTTTTGGATAAAATCACATGTTTTTTTTTGTTAGAGTGAAAATAAGTACCTATACCAATGTCGAAAATAAATTGTCTGAACTCTTACAAACATAATTACAAACAGGGTAACATGCTAGGTGTTATTAAAAAAATATACCTAAGCAATTTTATACGTAGATACATTTTTTTGAATAACGTTTTGTAGCACTAAATAACGCCTGGGAGCCATATGGTAGCCCCAGTTACCATATGGCACACGGTCTGCCGAACACCCTGTTTTGCCTAGTCAGGTCAATAGGAGCTCTACGGGTTCACTTCCTCATCAGCATATACGCTCACTGCTGGACACGCCTTTCACAAACAAGGATGGTTTTGCCATAATCACCACGCTTGGTAGGCGGATTGGTGATCGCAGTGGTATTAAAAATACGCAGAAAGAAGTTCCGGGCCTTCTTATGGCCGATTCATTGCAAGAAGGCTCTTAGACATCCACGAGCTAAGTTTATGGGGTCGATTAGTTTTTAATGGCGTCTGAGGCCACAAAAAAAAAACGTTTATGCATAAAGTATCAAGACTAAAGATTAAATACGTATTTTGTACGGTGGCGCTAACCGCGTGTGTCTTGTCGCTTATAATAACAAAATATCCATTAGCTTTAGTGGATTCCATTCCTTGCGTTTGAGTATTCAAAACATCAAATGATTTTTTTAATATTTCGTGTTTACCTACCGCGTATTGATGCAGGTGGTAGCTTTAACTTATAAAAGTACCTTAGATAGAGTTTTTCGAGTCCCGCGGTAATTAGTGATACAAGTTTTTTTTCAACGCGAAATTCAATAAAATTCATTCGGTTGTTGTTCATCTATCCCACGGGCTATTCCAGACTAATCTATAAATTAATCTCTGTGCCAAATTTCATCCAGATCCGTTCAGCCGTTCTGGCGTGATTGACTACCTAACAAACATTCATCCATCCAAACTTTCACATTTGTAATATTAGTGGGATTAGTTTGCGATCCGTATTGTTTTGTATACAGGGTGGAATTTTGTAAGCTCACCTGGATGGAAAGTACTCTAAATAATACAGATAGCATATTTTACTCCAAGGAAACATTCCTTTATTTTTGAAAAGAAAAAAAACTGCATTCAAAGTTTTTCGAAAATTCACTTGCCACACCCAGGAATCGAACCGACCAAAATCTGTAAAAAATACACCCTGTACTTTTATTGCATAAATCGTTAAGGTTAATCATAAGAATGAAATCACTCTAACATACTTGGTAAATTTAATGAAAGGAAAACCATTAAATCTTCAATTATTTTAATAATTTACAAAAAGGGTAAACTACCTAACTAATTAGTTGCTCGAAATGGGCTCCATTTTCTTGGATACACAAATTTATTCTTTTCACAATTTCATTTTTTGTAACCTTTATTAACGTGTTGTGGTGAATATTATAAATGGTATTCTGAACTTCGTCTCTCAACTCGTTTACACTTGCATAAGATTTAAGGTAAAAAAAGGATTGTGCCGTTTGTGCCGATGAAGTTATTAAAATGGTTATTAATGTAGGAAGTAGTGATTCTGCTATTATGGGCTGGAGCACCATCTTGTTGTAGAATTATTTGGTTATGTTGCATCTTAGAAAGGAGTTTGCATTACAAACACGTGCTAATTGCAATGAGAGCTTGACCCATTGAATTTATAAATGCAGATTTAATGGTTTTCCTTTCATTAAATTTACCAAGTATGTTAGAGTGATTTCATTCTTATGATTAACCTTAACGATTTATGCAATAAAAGTACAGGGTGTATTTTTTACAGATTTTGGTCGGTTCGATTCCTGGGTGTGGCAAGTGAATTTTCGAAAACCTTTGAATGTAGTTTTTTTTCTTTTCAAAAATAAAGGAATGTTTCCTTGGAGTAAAATATGCTATCTGTATTATTTAGATTACTTTCCATCCAGGTGAGCTTACAAAATTCCACCCTGTATATTAAAGTAGGTACGTAAACTAGGTAAGTACGTATGATCGGACTCGGGGTGAAGACTGTATGAAATTAATTTAGCCGAATTAAGAGGCCAACCTAACGGATTTGTTTGTCAAACTACTTAGGCCTAGATCTTAGTACTTACTGGATCCCCGTGGTACAACTCGAACACCATAAAATTACAATGTTTCTTTTGTTCTTTGAATGTGAAAACACGACCGAGGAAAAAGAATACGATAAAAGGAATTTTTTTTCGTATTCTTCTTCATTAAAGTGCATTGTTTTATACATAATTTGGTCGAGATCTCAAAAACCATGCGGTCTATTAAAATGACTTATGTTTTGATTTATATGTAATTGCTAATTATTTGGTTTTTTGAACCAGTTTCTTCACAAGTTGTGCAGTTTTTAAGTAAATAAACAAAAACTTGTTCTTTTCGCTTTCGCCGTTCCAAAGTCGTGTACGCTCTGGCCCGTTCCTATATGAACTCGAAATCCTATGCCTATCATTTTCACAAAATGGTGGGCAAGCTAAAATTAATAAATCATACCTCAACTTACCTTACCCTAAGGTAAAAGGTAATTTACTAGCGAAGTACTTAAGTTAGAGGCCAGCTTTTATGAGCTAACATCTATCAAAGGGAAATAATCGGTTTGTTGTTATTTGGACAAGGATGATAAATTTTCTTTGAAACTAACATAATAGCCATAAACATAAGGTGATCATTTCATGAATGGCCACTAGAATACTTAATTTCATACCTACCTTTTAATATAAAACCAGAGGTTCCGTATCTCTGTACTTAATCATAATGTATTTGTTTAGAACTACCAACAGATACACTTAAAGACACAGTAAAAATCACTAAATGCATCACCAGTTGTGACCTCCCAATTACAGGTAGTTACAGCAAACACAAAGAAAAAAAACTTAAACTTTATCATCACATCCACTCCATCAAACATTTGATGTTTGTTATTTCTTCACGCCAAAATTACTCAACGGATCGGTCCAAACGTTTGTATTCTAAATCTGGAACAAAAACCTTGTTCTGCTTTCTTCTTTCTTGCTAACATGTATGCGTAAAACGTCTAAGCGTTACAATTTACACTTTATTGCTATTTCCATACAGAACGTTGCTACTAAGAAACCATTGAAAGGCTTACTTCATTCTCGAAGGATCTCAAATAAAAGTTTACTTTCTATGGTGACTTAAACATAGACCAGCAAGAATGGTGTAGGAATAGGAATCGTTTTGTCCTACAGTCAACAACAGCCATGCCGTTCCATATTATTCCACCAATGTTGACTCTACCATCGATAAGCATACTTTTGCAGGCTTTGGTCAGTCAGTACCTATCAGATTCCTACTGCCTGACATTTGTTTTAGAGCAGCCCATCGATTTTAACATCAACGTTGTGTTTACAAGTATAGCCCTGAGTTACGACACAGTTGATAACCTGACGAAGCAACTTCTAGATGACTCTGAAAATGGTTGTTCTGACTACATTGTATACATGAGAGATCCAAAAGTGTTTATGGCTGCAGTAGATCAAACCAGCCGTTTTGGAAATAAACGTAGAAGCAACAAAAAGATTATTATTCTGCCGTTATCTGCATATAGCAATTTAGATTTGTTTTCTATGGTTGAGAGTACATTTGTTGCTAACATGCTGATGGTTCTACCGAATGAAGAGTCAAGCATTAATTGTGATATCTTTGACTTGGTAACCCACGAATTTATCAGCTTAGAAGATGACAAGCCGCTTTATTTAGATCAATGGAATTCGTGCACAGAAAAGTTCAGCAAAAACGTCAATCTGTTCCCTCACGATTTGCAAAACCTTCATGGTAGAGTCGTGAGAGTGGCTTCTTTTCACTACACTCCATATTCCTTGCTAAATTTAGATCCAGCTCTGGAACCTTTACAGAGAGATGGAATGGAGATCAGGATCGTTGATGAATTCTGCAGGTGAGTATAACAATTTTAAATTTTACTGAGAGATTGTTAGCCTTTATTAAAAAAAAAAAAAGAATCAAATAATAGCAGAAACCAATTAGAACTAGTATTTACAATTGCATCAATTGAACTAACTGCAGACTGTTGCAAACAATGTAACACGTAGCTCGACTGATCCATATCAATACCAGTTGGAATCCTCAAGAGGCTGGCTGCATTGCTCCGCTGCAAGGCAATGCTGATGCGCTACGCCAGATACTCACCAGATCTCGGGTCACGCGTCGCTTAGACTAGATGTTCGGATAATTTTTTGAAAACCAGGAGAGCATCGGTACCCCAGGGATCCGATTTCAAGGGGAGCAAATGTGTAGGTTCTGTTGAGAGCTGCATATTTGCGCTTTGAGATATTTGGCCAAATCTGCTGCCGCACCAGCCCCCAAGGAGGAGAGACGGAGATTGTTATTTTTTAATAGAGAATGTTATCCGCAAACTCTGTATGTATAATTATTTTTAATTTCTAAATTAAAGGCTTCATTGAATACTTTACTAACTCAAACAATGTCGGTTCATCAGATGGATAAACTGCACTATTGAAATAGTAGATCAGGAAAAGGACCAGTGGGGAGAAATCTTCGAGAACCGCACTGGTATTGGCGTTCTTGGTAGTGTGGCTATGGATCAGGCTGATATGGGGATCTGTAAGTTTCAAAGCTGCTTTATCTTTTCTTTGACTTCTGTAAAAGGAGCCTCCTCCTTTTACAGAAGTCAGTTAAAAAAGATGATGATGAAGATTCTATGATCGTCTGCATGTAATTTTTTTATGAATTTGGTCGATTTCTCCGTCATTTATCGGTCCACGATTTGGATTATTCTTTGCTCATAGAAGGTGATCCCTAGGTGGTCGATAAAATAAAAAAAGAAAGATTAGTAAAACCTTAACGCAAAACTTAAAAAACAGTTCACAACTACCTATTAAATTTTTGTTTTAGCTGCGTTATATTCCTGGTACTCAGTATATTTACACCTGGATTTTTCGGCAGCAGGAATACGATCTGGGGTAACCTGTGTTGCACCGTCTCCTAGGCAAGTACCTCCACACGTAATATTTTGTGTATATACATCTGTGTTTTTATCAATGTTTTTTATTCAGATATTTCTTTACCTAGACACAGTTAAAGCTAGGTTAAGAATATTGGGGAAGATATTAATAGATTTTCAGTGAATTTTTACAGGGTTTCATAGTTTTAATCAATGTCTATACTAATATTCCAAACAGGAAAGATTTGTTTATTTGATTTTTTGAATTGGAATTGAATAGGCTTTGAAACTACTGGGTCGATTTGATAAATTTTTTCACCATTTGAATCCTACATTATTCTTGATTCTAACTACATAGGCTATAGAATGTACCCTGCTAGTGACATTAAAACTCTTTGATTAAAACTATTCTGACGACTACATTGTATGCTAGCTTAATTTGGTGCACTTTTTGTAAGGTGTTTAATATTGTAGGCTCCTTGCAAGTTGGGAGATGCCTCTGATGCCCTTTGACCTGAAGATGTGGAGTGCTGTCGTGGTATATTACTTCGCTGCTGTTTTTGGTCTCACGATAGCTAAGCAATCATCAGACAAAGTATTCTTGACTATATTTGGAATGATAGTTTTACAAGTAAGCTATACATCGAAAACGGCCAATATACATACTTACTTTAATTATTGTTGCTATTTAGAGTACCTACGTTAAACAAGTTCCTTTGTTTTCAATGATTAATTACGAATTAGGTTACTATGAAAGGACTGCCTATTAGGTAATAATCAGTTGCCTGATAATTCAGTTGAACGAAACTGATGAAAAAAAAAAGGAAAATTCTTTATTTTATAAAATGTAATAATAATAATAATAATAATGCTGGACAATTCACACAGCATTGTTATCTAGCCCCAAGGTAAGCAGAAGATGTATGTAAAAGTATATCATCTTGTTACAAAAATCAGCGTTATGCTTATAGCAATCGCTACTTTCTGTAACTAAAATTTTTGAGAATGGACACAGAATGCATATTTACCTTACTTGTTTTCTCTTTTTTATGAAATTTCTTATTATTGTTGGGATTTAAACGAATAAAAGACTACGTGAAACACAATCTAGAGTGCCTACTATTAGATTTGTGAACCTCTTTTTCAGTAAATATTGTAACAATTGTATCTAAAATACGAGTTCGATTCAAATGCCGCATTTAACTTAAGTCTTTTTATTTAGATTTGTAGCTATCTCTAAGATCAACCATAGATAAAATTATATACCTTATTTTATAACATTTTCATTTTCAAATATCTTAGCCTCAAAGTGATAGAAGAAATTCTTGGCGAATCCGAGGGATCACAGGATGGATTTTGCTAGCCAGCCTCATCCTGGTCAGTGCATATGGAGCAGGCCTGGCGTCGACGTTCACGGTACCCAAGTATGAACCTTCCATCGACACTATGCAGGACTTGGTTGATAGAGAAATGGAGTGGGGAGCGACTCATGATGCGTGGATATTTTCACTTCAACTTTCTACTGAGGTTAGTTACTAAATAAAAATATTATCATTATCATCAACGCAACCTGACTGCAACACTGATAAATAAATTATCTAGTAGGTACTAGTACCCATAGGTACTTAATTGATAATCTGATATAGATAGAAAATGCTTTATTGCACAGATAAATTTAACATAAAACAAAAATAAAAGAAGTAAAAAACAAATTATGTATTTGTTCTATTCTAAGCAATTGGCGGTCTTGTCGCTCAAGAGCGACTACGAGTTCTGAAATAAAATTAATTAGAATAGAACATACTTTACTACACAAAAGTCGTACATAAGCGGGCATAATGCTAGATTCTACCTGCTAATAACCTTAGGGTAGTGTGGACAACAATTATAGTATGTAGTGCTATAATACAGAATATACAGAAAAATATATAAATATGGATAGCATAAATAAATACACTTACCTACCTATAAACAAAATAAATATACTACTCCCAATAATACTTACAAAATAATACATATACAGTATATATTATATTAAACGTACGAAATAAAATATATACGTACCGAATTAATTAATTTGTTATTTACAGCCACTAATTAAGCAGTTACTCAGCCAATTTAGAATATATTCAGCTAAAGAGCTGAAAAGGAGAAGTTTTACAGGGAACATGGCCTTCAGTATCGAAAAGCTGCCAGCAGGTAAAGTCCCTATTATTCTAGGTTTTCATTGTATTTACTTTTGTGTTCTCAATTTGAATATGGAGAGTTTCTTCTATTTTTAATGTTTGTTTCTGTCAAATAAGGTCTCATCATCTAAAAAAGTTTAAATACTTAGGTTATTTTGCGATTGGCGACTACATAACAAAAGACGCTCTACGGGGTCTGACGCTAATGCTGGAAGACTTCTATTACGAACAGTGTGTGGTTACGATGAGAAAAAGTTCGGTTTACACGGAAAAAATGAGCGAGCTTATTGGCAGACTTCACCAATCTGGACTGTTGTTGACCTGGGAAACTCAGGTGTGAAACTTTATCAATCAAATAATTTATGTAGTCATGAATCTCGGCAAGGATCGATAAACACCGATTTTGTATCTGGTGTTTATATTATTCAGCATTATCAGACCGTTATCATCGAATTTTATCGACACCAGTGACAAAATCAGTACTTATTGATCCTTAAGGGCCTTTATTACAGGCTCAAATCAACTCTGCCAGATCTCCATATATCTTCTAAACTACTAAAATATAACTTTGAAATTTATATATGGTAAAGTTCAGGACTTATTCTATCGATCATATTTCGAAAACACGATTCCATAAAATTTTCTTAGAAAAAAATCGAAAAGGTACTAGGTAGGCCACCTCTAAATTTTTTGTAAAACCTTAATTTCTTAATAAAAACAGAAGTTAAGATCTTGAGAATGAGCTTGGATCATAGAAGTAATTATACAACATTTCATACGTTTCAGTTTTTTCAAATAATGTCCTAATTAATAGATAATAAGCTTAAACTTGATTTCTGGGCTTGCGTTGCTATGCCCTGTCCTGCTCCTATGAACGCAAAATCCTATGTCTATCCTTTTCACAAAAAAATTCGGTTGTATAGGCCCGTGCCGAGGGATCCGTGCTCGTGGAACGGAATTTTTTTATACTCCTGTGTACCTACTTACCTGGTAGGTACAAAGCTACCTAACTAAAATAGTTTATTGATCGGCTATTGAATTTTAGGTCGCATTAAAATACCTCAACTTCGAAGTCCAACAGGAAGTAATGTTATCTCGGCTAACCTCTGATTCTGGATTTACCACCGCACTCAACTTGCAGCACGTGGTTGTGAGTAATTTTGACAAGCTTCTTATCATAACAGTTTCAGGGTTTAGAATAAATAAATAATGCCGGACAATTCACACAGCATTATCTAGCCCCAAGCTAAGCAGAGCTTGTGTTATGGGTACTAAATAACTGATATACATAATATAACACAATACAAAGATAGATATTTTTTATTATACATATATAACATCCAGAGCATCCTGAACAAATGTCTACAGATCGTACACATTTGTCCCGAGGCGGGAATCGAACCCGCAACGTCCTGCGTCGCAGGCAGACCTTCGCCCACCGCGCCATTGAGGTCGTCAAAATAAACTGATTTTGTATGTTTCAGGGCGTGTATTTTTTATTTATATCCGGCGTGGTGCTTGCTGCTTTGATATTCGTAGGAGAATTAATTGTAAGTAGGCGAGCTAATTTAGTGGTAAGTATATAGGGCATAAATCATAAAATGTTTTAGCGCTGTTAAAGTAAAGCTGTAAAGCATGTTAGCGCTTTTCTAAAGTGTAGATTGTACCTAAAATGTGCAGGACAATGCCGTGTGAATGAAGCCTTCGACATACTGCATCGACATACAAAATTAGCTGTGTTTCTGATGTAAGATTGAATAAAATATGTTAAAAACCTGCTTGACCTACTTTTGTATTATACACAATGTGAACTACTATAAAAGAAAAACAAATTGTTAAAATTGGCGTTTTAATTTAGACCAAAGCTTTATCACTGAACGTCTAACGTTATGTAGGTACCTAGTAGATAGATAATATTAACACTACGTTTAAAGTCAAGCAAAAACCCCAAGTTATAATAGTAACGGATACCTACACCTTCTAAATAACGATAAAAAGTGATGAAGAATGCAAAAATATTTTTAAAATGTAAGCAAGCTGTTGAAGGAAGTGACGTGCATTGACGTCATACATAGTGATGTGAAAACTTAAGATTCAAGCGAATCGAGATTTAAAGTAAATCAGAGATGCTAATAGTGTGTGAAGTGAAACTAATGCCACCTTCATTTTTAGGGTTCCGTACCTCAAAAGGAAAAAGGGATTACTTTGTTGTCCGTCAAACCCCTTTTCTCATTAACTCGTACGTGCAAGATAATAACAGTTTCGTAATTTTTATCTCCGAAGGGTCCAAAACTCATCCGTTAAACTAGAATCATGAAATTTGGAAAAAAGCAAAGCACATGTAAGGGGATGAATCCGATTACCGAAAACTTTATTTAATTTATAATTTTTATAACAAAAAAAAATATAAATTAAACTTACCCCTTTATGGCTATAAGTCTTTATGTACTTCCAGTGTTCCTAAAATCACGAAATTTGTCTTTTAACATATTATAAGGATAAATTAAAGAACCGTACATTTTTGCAAAACAACAAAAAAAATTAAGGTATTTTTTTATAACTTAATGAAATCAAATCATGAACTTGGTGCGCACTGTGCGTCTGAGTCGATCTTTTTTGCTCACGATTACAAGTTTGTACGTAACCCTCAGTGCAAGAGTCCAAATCGCACTTAAGTTTTATTTAACTTGAGAGCGATCGATGCTGTTTTCCAAAGAAGAAAATCACCTAAGAACTTAAATAAATATGGTGACAAGTGATAGTAAGGTCACTGTCAAACTTGTGTTGTGTTGTGATAGTATCTTGGGAGTGGGCAACTTTTATTTCATTCTTTGTGTTTTCAAAACATTTTCTTATTATAAGCATACATCTTACTTCAGAGAATTAAGTTTCTCTTATGCTACCTCTGGCAGCGCTGCGTTTGCTTTTTATAAATATTTTAAATAAGTATCAGGAAGAAACAATATTTTTTTAAGAAGATTAAAGTTGATGGACGTATCATTCACCATAGCGCCCTATTTTCAGTCTTGTCGTCTAAGATTTTTTAAAAGGTAGTAAATAAATCCTCGTGATTCTATCAGAATGCAAATATAAATGAATAATACTTTTCCTTTAATAACTTAAGAGTATTTAAGAAAATAATAATCTAATAGGTAATAGAAACAAACTAGAATTAGTAGGTAATCACAATTGAAACAATGGAGCAAACTGCAGACTGTTGCAAACAATCTGCACGTAGCTCAACTGATCCATATGAATACCAGTCGGTAACTATAGCAATTTTGTTTGCCTACTTTTTTGGGTCAAAGATTTTAAAACATCGAATAATTCCTTTCGAGGTCTGCATCCGATAACCAAATCGATTATGCTCATTGCGTACCCCATCACTATTATTGAGTGTGCGAGCAGGGGAGTGGGAAAGAGCCAACGGATGAGTGAAAGGGAGTGATGCATTGGCGTGACGTACGTGGCAGCCGGAGTTGCGCGCAGGCGGGAAAATCGATCAATACTTCTATTGAGAGGAACCACGGGTTTAGTGTAGTGGTTTGTTTGTGCTCGCGATAAAATGCTTAGATAATAATCGTCAGTAAATTTTTAATTTAAAATGACTTCGTTTATAGTGGTCTGTCTGGCTTTTACTATTGCGGCATCATCAGCTTTTGAGTGGAAACATCACAGTAATGACGAACTACCCATAGTTTTGGAGGAAGTGCATGAAAAATGCCCTTCTATTACGCGAGTGTATACCTTGAGTGAGCCATCTGTTAGGGGTGTACCTTTGTATGTGATTGAATTCTCTGAAACTCCTGGCTTCCATCAACCATGTAAGTACCAACCATATTATTTTTTTGCGGTATCTTTGTACCTACCTACATTTTTTCGCAATTAAATTATGTTCCTGATGCAATAATTAAAGTGATTTCCCTTTGTCCAGACAAACCTGAAATGAAATATGTTGGTAATATCCATGGAAATGAGATCCTGGGGCGCGAGCTCATTCTAGGACTGGCCCACTACCTATGTGATCAGTATTTAAATAATGATGGAAATACCATAAACCTCATCAAGGGTTCCCGGATTCATTTGTTACCCTCCATGAACCCTGATGGCTACCAGCTTTCTATTGATACAGTGAGTATAATCCGTACTTCCATATTCCATAAAAAATGTTACAAATTCGAAGGTGGCTTTGTCTTTCTATCCGTCTGTTGCCTTTTCACGCCTAAACGACAAAACAATTCTTAATGAAATTTGGCAGAGAGGTTAATGGTATTCCGAGGATAGATATAGACTACTTAAAAAGCGCGTACAAATTAAGGTAGTATGATATAAAAAATGATCCACCTATTTTACTTACCTACCGCAATAATTTAAAAACCTGCAGCTTGCCGACGTACTTGTAGGTACTACTTTTTATGCCTTTCATACTACCTGCTGATTCGATTATTTTCATATCTGTTTGACATTTTAAATCTAATCGTGATCGGTAATGAAATCAGATAAGGGTATTAAAGGAATAATGTCCCAAAAATTTTCGATTGCGGCAGGATACATTTTTGGGACATTATTAAATTTTTCTTCGAAAATTGGCCAAGTGCGAGTAATGCACTATAAAGCAAAAAGCTAAGGTATTAAATTAATTTCTAATTTTGTAGGGAGGTTTACATTATCTGATTGGGCGCACCAACAACCACTCTGTGGACTTGAATCGTAACTTCCCTGACTTGGATGCGATCACGTTTGAGTACGAGCGACAAGGTATCAACCACAACAACCATCTCTTAAAGGACTTGACCAGACTTGCTGCTCCAGTAAGTATTTTATAATAGGTACGTTTACACGTTTTAAAGACGACGAAATTTGCTACATGTTGCCTTCCATATGAATTCCATCCATCCATAGGTACTACAAGTGATTTTTCAATTAAGTAATTTTTATGTAGGTAGCATTTGGCGACAACTCTTAAAGTATTTTTTCAAGCGGTTCTATATTCGAGTATACATATATATTTATTTATGTATGTATTTTTTTTATGAATGTTCGTCGATTTACACGTCAAATTATGGACCGATTTAGATTTTTTTTCGCTTTGGAATGGAAAATGATCCATAGGTTATTTGTCAAGAAAAATTTAAATAACAGCGTGAATAATAAGGAATTTGAAGTCATTTTTAGTTTTTTTTAACAATTAAATTTAATCGTCTCGCACTAATTAAAGCAATAATAGACTGATTATATTAAATTACAGTACAATACAATACAAAAATTATTAATTAACACCAGAAAATAACATTACATAGAGACAGAACATAAGACAAGTACATTTTTTTAATGCTGGACAATTCACATAGCATCACCTAGCCCCAAGCTATTACAGAGCCTGTGTTATGGGTGCTAGATAACTGATATACGTAACATAATATATTATATTATAATATATTATCATATATATTATTATATATATTATATTATAATATATTATCAATACACAAATAGATATCTTTTATTATACATAGAAAACGACCAGAACACCCGGAACCTGCAGATCGTACACATATTTGTCCTAAGGCGGGAATCGAACCCGCAACCTTTTGCGTCGCAGGCGGACCTTTGCCCACCGCGCCATAGGGGTCGTATTTTAGACAGATGGTGCAATAGGTTTTCTTTCATTATTGCACCCATCTGTCGGAGGTCGGTTGATTCGGACAAGCAACGGTGCCCCTTCTATCCAGCTGGAGCCAGAAACCAGGGCTCTGATGCGATGGATCATGTCCATTCCCTTCGTCCTGAGTGCTGCAATGCACGGCGGAGACCTTGTGGCCAACTATCCGTACGATGAGAGCCGCAGCGGAGCACCCGTCTCTGAATACTCTGCCAGCCCTGATGACGATACATTCAGGTAAGAATGAGTATAACTACCTATAGTATATAGAGTTATACATAGAGTTTACTTCTGTTCATTTAGAGCCAGAAATAAAGAGGGTCAGGAAGTCTACTTTGAGAAAGAAACTAAGTTGACGGATACAACAACCTCCACCAAGTTACCTGCACTAACCTTACCGTCACTAACTGATACTTACCGTTTCGTATCTCTAAGAACAAAGTTCACCAACAGATGGTTAAATTTTAATCCGTTGTTAAGACTTTTTGACATAAGTTTTTATCTTAGACAATTTAACCCGCTGTCGTTTTTATACATTAAACGTCAAAGATAACCAAAAAAAGCTGCCTAATTTTCCGATTATCTTTTGGTGAACACACGCCTTAAAAATATATGTCAAAAATGAGCGACCGTTGTTCGTTATGTGCGAACAGACGTTATCCGTCAACTTTTTTAGTTTTTTCAAAATAGAGCTTTTGATACGATAGATCAAGTCCATTCCCTTCGTCATAAGTGCGACCATATGGCGGCACCACATGCACGGATCAGCTATCCTGAGCCCTGAGTTTCACGATAGTAGGCTAGGCATATTCATCGTGACGTCTCGATATCTTGTATCGTCAAACCGTACTCAGGGCTCTGGTCGCGAACTATCTGCAAAGAGAAAACTGCTATAAAGTTTTCTTAAAGGTTTCATCTACAATGTATGTTAAGTACCAATTTTTTTTTTATTTTAATCTTTATCTTTACACCTACCTGGATCTTTGAGGTATAGACTTTTTGAAATGTTTTATTTCATTTTTATTTCACGATATAATAAATTAATAATACTTACTTAATTTTATTTATTATGTTTATCGATAATTTTTTGTCTAATATCCGCATTTCGTTTGATCAAGTTTCGAAAAAGACCTAATGATAATGACTCAGCTCTTTTATTTGTGAAGCCACTATTCTTGGCCGCCATTCTTCGCTATTATCAGAACTAACTAAATTTCACATATACGTTTTTTTGAAAGATTGGATCCACCCACTGGATATTTGCAATTTTCAAAAGAAACTTGCTTTCTACTACAAAAATTGAAGTCACCGCAAAACTTACTCCGTTCGATGGTTGGCGCGAGATTAAACTTTTTTTCGTGGTTTAATTTTTTTTGTGTTCTTCAAGCAATAAAACTACCGAAAAAGTATTTTTCCGCAAATTCTAAACAAATTCTATGAACTAATTAGTAAACCAACTTCGATTTACTGGTATGAGGACTTAGGAAAATACGACTTTGTGCTAAAAATCTACATTTCCCCAAATGCTCCCTAAATATTGAATCGCTCACCAACCTGCCACCACCTCAAACGCAATCGTCATAGTTTAGTAAAAAGTACTACGTAATGGAAAAAACATCTGAACCTACAATAGGTTCTGATTAAGCAAAAGGAATTTCAAATTTTTCACGTTATAATAGCCCTTTGTTTGACATCTTCATTTTGTGGCTAAGGGCACATTCACACAGCATCCGTTCGTTTTGCTATAGTAGAAAAAACCCAACTTTCTGTAAAGGTTTAGGAAAGTGATTCTTAAATTGCAAAGTGTCAATAAATGATATCCGGAAATGATAATGATGAAGAAATGAAATGTTGTGGACACCAACTCGAAAAATAACAACAGGCTAAAGGTTTCTTCGTCGCTTTTTTATTTTAGTCTACATACCGAAGCGACCGAAATCAAAAATATCACTTTATTTCCGTGTCTATGTTTTATTTTAATAATTTGACCTTTTCTAAGTGTACATTTTTGTATTTATGGAAACAAAGACTTTTTGATTTGATTTGATTGACCCCACTAGTATTTCCGGACATTAACACGATAGTTTTTAGGGAACTGGCCCTAACCTACGCCACCAACCACGCGGACATGGCATCCAGAAGCCGTCGCGGATGTAACGCCATCAAACCTGACGACTCCAGCACTTACAACTTCGGGAAGCAAGGCGGCGTCACCAACGGAGCCGCTTGGTACAGCTTAAAAGGAGGTATGTTCTCCACGAAAATTTAATAATCTCCCAAAAGTTTTCGATTTCGGCAGGATACGAACCCGCGCCCCACCCTCAGTACGGATGTGCTCAAATCAACTAAGCCACAAAACCACTAAATTTTCTAAATTTCCGTGGAAAATTTGCCCAATGCGAGTAACGCGCTATAAAGCAAAAAGCTGGGGTATGTTCTGTTCTTACATAAGCTGTGTGACGTCATTTGGTGACATAAATTGAAATTCATGAGTGAAAGTGTTAACAGCTCCGGATGTTTCGTTTTACTTAGAAGCATTTAATAAAATTAAACTACTTTTGTAATTATCGTTATTGAAGTGCCTTAGCCGGGTCCATGTTTGGAACTGTTTTCTATTATATTACCTACAAACAACATGGTATAAATAAATAAAATAATTTAAAATTAAAATGATGTGATGTTGGTAATTTTTTTGAATAATGGTTATCGGAGTATTTAACCTAAACACACTATACTTAGTAATTAGTAATTTAATATTTTCATACAAAAAAAAAGCCTACATCCAAAATAACCAGACTTGACTGTTGTGTCCTAGATAACATGGTCAAAAAAGGTATTTTAACATTGTGAGTAACTAAAAAATATTGCTAAATTATTTTAAAACAGCATAATCATTATGAGAGACATGCTGCTAGTTTGTTTTAAATATTGTAGGTGTTATAAAATACTAAATAGACTAGACTTGTCTTGTCCATAGATTAAATCAATAAACTCTTTAAGGAAAAATATATTGAAATCTTTTGAATTTGTTGATATAGCAGCAGGTATATTCGAACATATGTATGTGAAATGGGACAATGTGACAATTTGTAAAATAGTTATTTTAATAGGAAAGCAATCGTCTTTACCGATAAATAAATGATACAATAATAATATACCTATCAATACCTGTCATAATAAGTATACCTATCTTTAAGAATGCTTTATGTATACGCTGTTGGCGTTCCTTTCTAATAAATAAAATAAATAAATGTTGCTAAACAATTCACACAGCATCATTTAGCCCAAAGCAAATCAGAGCTTGTGTTAATTAACTTTAATCGATTAATTATTTTATGAACTGCTTAGCTTGGGGCTGCTGCGTTGTTATATAACTCTTAGCAAAATTAATATAAGCCAGAATATTGAAATAAGTTTGTTACTAAAACGTATGAAACTCCACTCGAAGAGGCATGCCGATCTAGTTTTAGCAACAATGATAGATGCCAGATGGGCCATGATTCAGAAAGTGACACCTATAACTATAGCAATAAGTAGATAACAAAATGTCTGAATAATAAAAATGGCGAAATGTATCGTAAACCTATAAATATGCCAATCTTACGTAATGAAGTAGTTTCTCTGTCTCACATAACTGAGAAATTACAAGACAAGAAACACACGAGCAATTATCCCCAAGAGAGCTGATGTGTAACCAGCTATTGTTAGGTATTATCGTGCCCTTTGTAGGCATGAAATAGGAAGTGTTGAAGCAGGAAGCCCAGCGATTGATCTGTGAGTCAACTACTTTAGGTTCTGACATTTACCTACTGAGTTGACCGTGAGGTTTGGACTGGATTGGCTGTAGGCAATATGGCATTGTTTTCGGTTGTCGAAGTTGTTATGAAAGGCCTAGAAAGAAACCGCTACTATTTTCTCGTAACTATGCGACTTTTTGTGGTTTGTTGAATAATAGGTATAACGCTGCTATTAGGTAGAACTGTAACTAATTGAATTATGATTATAGAAACCAATCATAAAGTGTAACGGTAGGTAGTTATTAAAATTGAAATAAAACAATGACGATAATTTTACCACTTAAGTCGATTAACAAATTAAAATATTACCAAGCTGTAATAGGTAGTTTGAACTTTATAATTATTTCAGGCATGCAAGATTTTAACTACCTGGCAACAAACGCATTTGAGATAACTCTTGAGTTGGGATGTGACAAATACGCGCCTGCTCATGAGCTCGAGCACGAATGGGAGAGAAACCGGGAAGCGCTGATAGCTTTCCTCTGGCAAGCACATATTGGCATCAAAGGAACTGTGTGCGACGAATCAAACTACCTGGAGAACGCTATTATATCAGTGGTTAATATCACCGGAAATATACCTAGGCCTATTCGACATGATGTTACGACTGGTGGTATGTATCATTTCATGAATTTTATAGGGATTATGGATGACGCACTAAATAATGGGATCATAATTAAATGGTGCTGGACAATTCACACAGTTAAATGGTTTACTGATTGAAGGTCTTTTGTTATATAACAAAGATATATAATAAAGATGTCTATAAATCAATATTACCAAACCTATATGACCCACATTTGGTTTAACATTTTAACCATGTTCTAACCACTATCTTTTAAAATTGCGTTTGAAATATTAAAATTTAGGAAACAGTCTATAGGTACAAAGTAAACTTTTGTTGTTTTGGTACGAGTAGATACATATATAATACTCGATTTTGTTATGTGATGTGTACAATTCGGCATTCATGTATGGCCTTTGTTGGTCGTTTGGTATTTGAATCACAAACAGCGACGACAGAACTCTAAATAGTGGGTTTTGCAGCTGACATTTTCATGTCTTTATTTTTCGATATTTGTGTTTGGTACCATTCAATATTTGATTTGGTATGGTTAAACGCCGCGTAACAAACTTAGGCCCAGATATATTTTTTTAATTCTTCTTTGTATGGGCAGTTATTTATATTCAATTAAATTCGTTTATATCAGAAAACATTAATTAAAAATAGTTACAAAAATTAATTTAGTCCATATTCGAGTTTTTTAGGAACTCACATCTTAATATAAAAATTGAAGTACATTACAAAATCATACAAAATTAAAATCGTTATTAAAATATAAAAAAAAATATTATATGTACCTTCAGGAATCACAAAGATTTAAACCATACCTATTACACAAACAGACATATATCACAAAAAGTCTTCCTATGTATTAAATTCAACAAATAAAAATTATTAAACTAAACAATCTTTATATCTTTCTGACTTCTACTGAGTTGGCTATCTGATATATAAATAATTTCTTTGTCACCTTAGATAATAATTAGTGCATAACCTATTTTGTTGACTAGCCATTGCAAATGTTGAACATAACCAGCTGATAGCAGAATGTAAACAACATTGTGTCTCGTACGAAGGTATTGCATAATACATCTGTCGAGAATCAACATTAGACTTGGTTGGTAGGTCTATTTGCGACCTCAACTTCCAGAACCATGGAGCAGATCTTGAATCTGTCTTTTTACAATTTCCACATCCAAAAGCCCTATACCATAGAACACATATAATAAAAGAAATTATAATTAATTATATTTTCCGTGGTTACCTACCTATTTGGGCCGTTTGGAGTTAAAACCCTAGGTCCTGGGGCACGCGCAGTATACCAAGATCTTACAAAACTCTAGAGGCTATAGGTGATTGGAATGCTGCCTTTAATTTTGGTCAATGAATTAGCATTGCCATTCAACGTGGCTGCTGCCAGCGTTCTGGGCACTCTTCCTTCTGGTGACGGCTTCGATTTTTAGAAAATAGATTTAAGTGAAAGAATAAGTTGTAATTGTTTTATTCTGTTATTGTTATTTTCAAACTATCATTATAAAAATTTGCCATAAATTATTTTCTTACAAATTCTCGTTTATCCAAGTTTAACCCTTTATCATCATCAGCATGCAAGCATTATTTTAGCTTCGACATGTGAGAGCACTTAAGTGGTTAAAAAAGTTAGTGTTATAGATAATTAAGGTTTAATTAAATGTTTAAAACCGTTTGTGAACAAAATTTAATTTTAAATTAAAATAAGAGATATATCTAATGCATTTTATCTTCTGAAACTGACCGTTTGCCCTTTCGCTTTATACATATCGTGAGACACGTGTATAATCACATTAATCACAATCATCTTGCTTTATCATCACAGGTCCTTTCGGTGACTTCTTCCGCCTTTTAACTCCTGGCACCTACGAGGTGACCGCCAGCTTCCCAGGATACTACCCCTCTTCCCGTGTCGTCACTGTGCCCTACCACCAAACTTCTGCTGTCGTCGTGAACTTTAAACTTGAGGTTGGTATTTCTTATAGTTTGAGGTTTTTTTTGAAGAGGCAGTGGGCTGGCCATATTTCGAGAAGAACCGACAACCGCTAGGGTAAACGTGATCTTGAGTGGAGACCGCGACTCGGCAAACGTAGTGTAGGACGTCCGCTGACCAGGTGGAATGACGATTTGCGAAAGACTGCTGGCAGATGCTAGATGCGGCAATGAAGACATGGCGCTCATTAGGGGAGGCCTAGGTCCAGCAGTGGACTAATTAATATAGGCTGATAATGATGAGGTTTTTGCAAATACGAAAAAACGAGTTCAAATATCAAATTGCTTTATTACCTTTAGATATTGCAGGATTCTTGGACACGTCGCGAAATTCGAATTACATAAGTAATACAAGGAAATAAAGTGATCACTTTAATTTTTTGGTTCACTTCACTCTTCCTCTCTCAATTGACGGAAAACTTAATAAAACTTACATACCTATATACACACCTAACGAACATAGAACCTCCTCCTTTTTTCGAAGTCGGTAAACATCTACGTAAAAATAGCTTAGTTACTAGACCTAAGGTCTTCAAGCCGGGTGATGGTTAATCGGCAGTTCATTATTATTAGGATCAACTATGAAAAAGTCAACAAAAAATACGGTGTATCAATAACTTGCCCATAAATTTTGATATCCATATAATATTTTACTATAAAAATGTGCTCGGAGGGATGCGGAACGCGCACGTCTAGAACCGCACTCACCCTGAAGATGTCCCTCGTTAAGGGATGAAACGTTTGTGTTCTTCCAACACAAATAAGGTTCGTAGTTAACCCGTTTACATCAGGGGCTTTATTCCCTAAGACCAATCCAAGCGTGTTACACACCTAAGACAAGACTACGGCGTGGAATCAGTTAAAACTATATTCTCTATGACATTTTGTGATTCCGTGCCGTAGCACGATACGATTTACGCACGATTTGAACTGTCAAATGAACGCGTTTGCTCCAAGCGTGTTAAGGCACAGATTAGCGTGTTCCTGCAATAGTTACTACGTGTTTCTTGTTGTTTCTTTTGAGGTTATGTTGTTGTTTACATTACTTGTCAATTTGAGATCTATCCTCCAATAAATTTTGGATTTTATTCTTTGTACCTTTCAGCTTTAGTACTATCCTTATAAATCTGTGCCTTTCAGAATGGTTCATCCATCACACTTGCATATTTGTGGAGGCTAACATTTACCTCGAGAAATTTATTAATTTCTCAATAAAGTGCCTAGATTATTTATTTGCAAGTTGGTTTTTTGGGTGCGCTTCAGGATATTTATAATAAACTTTATAAATAAAATAAATATGCCAATTAATAATCTTTATTTAGTTATTTCGTTTGTTATACACAAGAGAGTTGTATGTGAGTTTTTTATGCTAGCATAGCCAGCCTAACTCCGTCCAGAAACGCAGAATCTTTTTATGGTCCTCAGGCGTTGCGGAGTTACTTCCACAAGTTGAGGATTTATGTTCACAGTGCTGTTATTCCCTCGCATTCCAGGACAATGTAGACAGTTGTCGTCACTGAGGCCACCTCTTCAGAGAGGGCAGTCAGTGATGCAGGATGGTGAATAAGGGTTTGTTTAGCGGGCAGAGCCCTGTTAGTGGTCAATTCAAGATTTTTAAATTGCCGTCACATATCTGAAAAAATACAGAAAATATTTTTATGGCATCAAATAGGAATAAATAGGAGCTATCCTTCTACTTTTTACCCACTGGCTTTTGATAGCCACCGGTGGCCAGGAAATTAAGTGTTTTAAGTAAGTAAAAAACATATGAATTACAACTAACATTGTAGTACTTAGTACCTTTATTTTGTTTGGCTGTTGATGTGACGTGGATGTGATTTATGGTGTGATTGATGATCCACCTCACATCAGCCTATAATGGTCCGCTGCTGGACGCACCCTGGTAGGCACCTTATTGGTTGTTATCTCTTAAACCAGTATTACTAATTATAATTGATGCACTTACTTTGATTTCTGGTGTTATGTATAAACACCTTTCAGGAGACCTTTCAGGATCCTGGTTGCAGGATCCCGCGTGCAAGAATTTAATTCTTTGTTAGCCTGCACGAACAATAATTCAGGTCCATTGATAGAAGTGCCACAGAATCCCTGAGTAGGTAACCTCCTGTAGGTGCTTTCTTGGCGCCAGCGTCGTCTTCGTTGGATAATATAATTTTTTGTTGCTTCACTGAATGTATATTGTACAAAGAGATGATAATTCTACGAAATAAATTGTTTGTTTACAAATAATTTATTAAGGCTATAGTATACTTCATAGTTTATGGGTTATGCTGAAAACTATTCGTTCCGAAACTAGTCATGCGTGACTTGAATGATAAAATTCATAAAACAATTCATTAATATTTGGATTCTAAATTTTCTAATCACACTATAATATTGTAAGTTATGATTATGCAAGGTTATAATTCCAGATATTTATTAATTAAGTTGAAAATTGGAAACAAAAAATAATTTTGAATAAAACCGATATTTTCCGAATAAATTGGATGAAGATTTTGAACGAAACATGCGAAACACAATAAACGGGCCATAGACAACTAATCTTGTCGCGTACAGAATACCATTTTTTGATTTCACACCCAAGGCACGATATGATCACGCTCGTGTTAAAATCACGTTGTGACGTAGCACGATTTGGGCAAGGAATCTATTTGGTCATAGGGAATAAAGCCCCAGTAATAAATCCATATAATAATTCGAATTCTGATAGATGAGTAAGAAATACGAACCTGACGTTGATTCACTAAATCTTGTAGTGACATTTTTGGGTGATGCTATTGCACATCTAGGTTAATTCATACTACGGTAGGTTCATTTCGAAATTAATTTGCTTGTAGGCATATTAATATCGTAAAATCGTAACATCTCATGTTTCAAGTTGGCCATAAATAATCGAAATATTAGGTAAATGGTCATAAAGTAATTCTAATTAGCAACCTATCTATACATATCGTATATATGTTTGGTGAAGTTGACCTTATTACTTGGAGACAAGATGTTTAGTTAATTCTCAAATAAAGATTTTGATGACTTATGGTTTAGTACAAACAAAATCCCCAAAATTCAAATGAAATTTTTATTTCTGAGGGAATAGGTAAGTACTATCTTTTTTATATATAAAACAAAGTTGTGTTAGTTATATCATTTATAACTCAAGAACGACGGGACCAGGATAAGAAGTATTAAAAACATTGGAAAATTCACGAAAAATTAACTACCCGTGTGAAGCCGGGGCGGACCACTAGTTTGAAATAAAAAATAGCGCAAATATACATATATGAATGCGAACCCGATTTTTTATTTTTGTAAAATATAGGAATAATCGCTGGTGATTAACAAAATAACTGTTGTTAATAGTTCGGTACGTGCAAAATAACAAATTAATGTAGGTAGTAAGCGAAGATTCTGCACATAGACAAGTAAAGGCGGAAAGACACATTAAACAAACTCAATATACTACTAATACAATACAAAATAGTAAAATAATAAAAGAAAATTTTTTTAGTTACATGTTTGAAAAATGTGGTTTATTGGGAGAAGCCACTGGACTCCTGAAATACAGTTTATACTAGTTCGGGAGTCTATGGATTCATTAACATTAACGTATGTTTATTTGTGTCAAATAAAACTATTTATGTTTATGTTTAAATAAAAAGAGTTTTACATATTAATTAAAGAACAGACGATTCTTATGTGGGACGTTGGGAATAACCCACGTCTATTATTGTTCCCGACGTTGTCATACCTATGTATTTCTTATCTACGTCAATACTTGATGGAAACAGTGCAGTGACGTAAGCAGACGATGCGTAGGTGGCTGTTATCAGCTCGATAGCTGATCGGAGGTGACAAGCCAATGAATCGAATGAGCTTTTTGATAAAGCGGTTTTAATGAGTTTGGAGTAATAAACAGTAGGTATTGAAAGATAAATAGGTAAGCACGGATATTGAAACGGCTCCAATTTGTTTACACATTTTCCCATAATAGGTACTAAGCCAAACTCGATAATTCCACGCGTTCTTGAGGAAACAGGGTTGACAGACGGACAACAAAGTGAACCGATAAGGGGTATCCTTTTAAAAAGATAATGAAATATTATAAAATAAGAATATAGAAAGATATAAAATAAGAAATATTTATTATAGCAAAAACTTAGACTAGTAGGTACTTACACTAAAATAACACATAATACTAACTTATAGTTACTTATTATCTAGGACATGCTAAGGAGGTACCTAGTCATATTGTATATACAGAGATACCTATTTACTGCAAGTGCCTGTTTTATTTTTGCCGAGACGTATGTACCTACACAGTTGGGTTATTTCTGATGATTCCCTCACTAGGCTAGACCTGTATCTTTTGAAGTAAGGAACCCTATAAATGTCTTCTTATTTTTAATTTACCCTCTGGTGGCAAGTACTACCATAATGGGACAGTATATTTACCTAGAGATACTTCACCTTAGCGGTTACTAAATTAACATTATTATTGGATCAAATAATATACTTAGTGGTAATTATATTATCTGACTGTGGCGCGGTGGGCGAAGGTCTGTCTGCGACGCAGAAGGGTTCGATTCTCGCCTCGGGACAAATGTGTGTACGATCTGCAGACATTTGTTCAGGGTGTTCTGGTCGTTTTCTATATATATAATAAAAAATATCTATCTATGTATTGTATTATATTATGTATATCAGTTATCTAGTACCCATAACACAAGCTCTGCTGAGCTTGGGGCTAGATAATGCTGTGTGAATTGTCCAGTATTATTTATTATTTATTTATTATTATTTATTTATACATTATAAAAAAAATATAAACAATTTTTTAATTTCATTCTGGGTTTAATCAAAGTACTTACTTCAGAGTTAATTAAATAAGATTCTCTTAGCAAACCAAACGTGTTAGGTAGTTACTTACCTAGATACCAACTCTTGAATGTTTTAAAGCCTGGCATTCAAAAACATCCTCTTAAAACACCTACTTTTGAAAGCTACCATAAAAGTCATTGTACCTGCCTAACCTACCTACCTTCACATTTTTATCAAGGTCTCTAGTGTTATATGAAACGAAACCGGAAAATAAGCTTGAAAGTAAAATGTCACAAGTTGTAACAATTTACAAGCACGAGTTGATTTTTTGTAAAATTAATACTACAAGTAAATAATTATTTTATATGACAAGGTAGCCACTGACTCCTGAAACACAGTTTATACTAGTTCGGGAGTCTATGGATTCATTAACATTAATGTATGTTTTTTTGTGTCAAATAAATGAAATGAATTATGAATTATGAATAAAGGTGTAAAAGGCTACTCGTTTTCATATAAATTAGGGATCACCAGACACAACTGACCTTTGTCGATATGATTTAATCTGATACTGTTGTTGTTACACTTTTTTTCAATTAAGTATTTATTAAAATGATCGTCAAGTTTCATCGCTTCACTTTTTTTTGTTATTTCGCGATGCGACCAGAAACAAAACAACAAAATTATTATATAAATACCGGTCATAAATTTAATAGGTTTAATTTTATTTTATGTACTTTTTTCTAGGCTTCTTATATTTCACAAAAATAGTTAATATATTATTTGATATAGACCAGGGGTATCCCATTGCAAAAAAACGTAGATAAATAATGTTGACTGCAATTCGTAGACTGCAACTGACATAATTGTCTAATAAATGACCACGAACAGTTACATAATTGCATTCCATGGCCTAAAATACACATGTGCATCTTCGGGTCCTTCAGGCCTGGGGCTGGGCAGTGAATGCGTTAAAGCACCAAAAAATTTAATTACATATTTTTCTCATTTTCAGCGCTCAGCAACGTGGTTTGACGACGAGCCCTCCGTGAACGTCCCGTTCAAGCACGGCAGCCAACCCCGCATTTACAAACGATCTATCTACGAAAAAATTACCAGTCACATGCTAAACACAAAAGAAACAACCAAACAGTAATTTGTAAGTAAGACAAAAAGTATTATTAATAATGCCACAGACTTAATTATTTCAATGTATATCTGGGTTAATGTTTAAGGCGGGCCTATACATACAACCTCAAATCAACTCTATCAGACCTAAATATCCTCCAAACTTCTAAATATATAACTTTGAAATTTATATATGGTAAAATTCAGGACTTAATCTATCGATCATTATGTTTTGAAAAGACGATTCCATAAAATTTTCTCTATAGAAAAAAATCGCAAAGTTACCTATAAATTTTTACTAAAACCTTAATTTCTCAATAAATACAGACGATAAGATCTTGAGAATAAGGATGGTATTAAAACTAAGTATAAAGAACATTTCATATGTTTCGGTTTTTTCAAATAAAGTCCTAATTAATAGATAATAAGCTAAAACTTGATTTTTGGGCTTGAGTTGCGTTGTTTTGACACGCCCTGTCCCACTCCTATAAACGCAAAATCCTATATCTATCCTTTTTACCGAAAGTGGAGGTTGTATAAGCTCTTAAGATGGCAACTCTAAAATATCATTCTCACCTATTTACTACATTAGAATGGTAACGGAAGAGATACCTAGTTTGGTGTTTATACATCGGCTAACATCGGCCCAGATACATCATGCCAAGTCTTTCACACATTCCTTTTGAAATAGCTATGTCATAATCATAAATAACCTGAATGGTAATATCCGTTATTTAAATTAGGAAATTTGTCTTGATCTGGTTGTAGGCTGGTTTTTGATCTTGATGTGTAAGTGTCTACCAAAGGTCAGTAAAAATGTAGGAAATTTAGGGAAAATGTACCTATTATATGGAACAGTAAATTAATCGTATCTGCTAAATTATGTACTAATTATTGGATCATAATAAACTATTTAATCTTCTAGTACATATACCACCTACTTAGGTACTTACGAGTACCTAGTAAAAAAAATATTTTCTGGTTAGGTAATAAAACATTTCTCTACATTAAAGTATCTGTTACTCTTTTGTTCTCGCAATACAATAATATCACAATTATCTTTGACCCAGCACTTCTATTATTAAGTCTATAATGTTTTAGAAAAATCTTTATAGGATCTTTGCAGTTTTATTTTTAACTGATGATTAAAAAACTATTAACCAACTTTTAAAATATGATGGAATTTATGCGAATTTTATTATCTTCACAAGTGTGTAATATATTTGTAGACTGCAAATAATAAATTGATAAGCTAATATCACAGGATATGCAATTCGATAGTGCCATGAAAAATATTTTGTTGATGCGCAATTCAATATTAAATTCAATGAGTACACATTCTTCCTTGTAAATTGTTTTAGTATTAAATGTTGTAGTACTTATAAAATATGTTTTATCTAGTCTAAACTTATAACACTTTAATGTATTCCATTCCAATATATTTATAGACGTATCTGTATGAATGATGAAATGGATACCTACTTTATATAATTCCATACATTACTTAATGTTGATAGTGAGTTGTAAAAACGCATCTTGCCACTAAAACCTATACCTATATAAAAATATAAAGCGACCACTATTATACTATTATGTCTTTTGAATAATTATAATGTATTTATTTTTAACTAATGCATAAATAAAATATAGTTGGTGTGCAAATTGAAAATAAATTTGTTTTATTCTTAAATCCTTCTGAAATGTGAAACAGTAATCATTTTACAGTACCTACCTACCTACTTAGATCGTTTACCTTATTCAGTTATTGTAATACTTACTTGTTCTATATTATTATTATTAATAATAATAATGAATAATAACTATGTTTTCGGATCGCGTAAGTTTAAAAATATTTATTGATAAAGCAGTCACTATTTATATTATAATACATATGTAATCTTTAAATAAGCATGCTCGCAACTTCGCTTATGTTGTAGCGGTATGGAAGCCCACGTCATTCAGATATAGTGTAGCTATTTATTAGTAAAGAATATTCAAAATTGGACCATATACTTACTAGATTCGACCTGAATCTTCGTTCGCGGTTTTCAACTAGCTTGTCAGACACAAGCTACTTGATAACCGCGAACGAAGACTCCCAGGGAAATCGTTTACCTCTCTACCAAATTTCAGCATGATCTGTTCGGCCGTTCAAACGTGAAAAGGTAACAAACAGATAGACTAACAAATTACTTTCGAATTAATAATACTAGTATGGAAAAATAAAACATTTAGAATAATATACCTAAGAGTAGATGTTAGTCTACATCTACATAATATTATAAAGAGGAAAGATTTTTGTATGTAAGAAATAAACATAAAAACTAAACTATTGGACCAATTTCAAACATTCTTTTGGCGTTTGAAAGCTACATTATCATGAGTACCATAGGCTATAGAATATACCCGTGCGAAGCTGGGGCGGGCCGCTAGTCTATATAATATGTAGTTATTCTGTGTTGTAGATACGCGAGTTGAATTCAAAAGAATTCAACTCGCTTCTAACTATGAAATTTAAAAAATATATCCATATGTTTTAACTACTTATTTGAATCAATAAAACACAATGCGTAGTATTATTTGTATTAGGAATTTATTAACTCATTCAAAGAACAATCCTCATTTCATACAATGACTTCTCTCTATAATTGCGGTAATTAATATATTTACAAAGAAGTCTTACGATATTTTGAGCTCATAATTACGTAATATTTTTACTTTCGTATCTTTTGACAAATTGCATGTTCTACTTAATGTTCTATATCTACACATATCTTTCACATTATTATTTCTATCAATATCTTAACTATCCAATTAATACTAACTCACAGTGGTGATGTGGTATATAATTATTATTTTAAAATACATAAAATTAATACTTTCACACGTAAAATTACAACACCTATCTAATCAAAGAAGAACTTAACGTTGTTTTTCTATATGTATTGTATTATGTATATCAGTTATCTTTTTTTATTTAACAGTTAAATTTTTTTTTTGTTTTTCTATTGTTGTTTTTAGAGAAAACACATTTCAATATGGTTTCGGTAATTTTCAGTTTCAAATAAATTCGAAGTGTTCAACTAAGCTTTTAAATGACAGAATAATATATCTACTTATAACCTAAGTGTTTAAAATTCTATATAACTGGACGGATTCGTTGCCATCAGTAATTCTTATACCTAATAAAAATAGGAGGTAAACAGAAATATCTTATCTATTGTTCCCTGAGAACAAGGTATTTATATAATGGCACTAAGGTGATGTTCAAGATGAATTCAAACATTGTTTTATTCTTAAGGTAACGAGCGCTATAGTACTTATTGTTAACATGTTAAGAGTTATAGTTATAGTCGGTCGGACTATTAAAAGCACCGTTTTGTAATATCATAAACAAAATAATTCCTCCCGCTCTGTATTTTTTCTTCAGTAATATAATAATTTAATCACAGTTCGCATCGACTGCTTGCTTTTCCCTGTAAAAAAAGTTTTAATATCAATAATAATTCTCCTTTTTAAAACTAAAAAGGTTTTGGAATGACGACAATTTATAAGGGCATTGGGCACCGTTCACAAAGTATAGAATATTTTTCAACATCGTAAAACTTTTTATACCTATTTCAGACAAATGCAAAATACCTACACACTATGTCAGTGCAGATCCCAGTTTCCCCTCTTAAAATTGAAATATTTTAGAATAGAGGATAAAGGAAAGATTTATTTACAAATGAAATAAATTTAAACAGGACATAATTAAGTACCAAAACGTATTCTTCGTAAACATTTCATATAATCAACATATCGCTAGGTAAGTTCCCAGAAGAGACATAATCAGCGCTGGTCTTCCGTTAGAACCCAGATAGGTTTAAAACTTCGCTGTTAATTGGAGTCCACCGAGTAACTGAAGATATCTGATGAATGCCAAACCAGATAGACTCTTCAAAAGAAATTTGGCAGAGAGGTGCTCGTTTTCAAGCACGAATCGAACGTCGCGTCGCCACGCCATCATAGCCAAAGGAATAAGCTTGTTTTTTTAATACCTACACAACACATTATGTATGTATAAGAGTGCTTGGGATCCTCTATCTATAGAGTATGAGTAAATGTCATTTGTATTTTACCGGATTCTAATGCCTGCTGCGATGCACGCCCGAATGTCGGCTGCCCGGCCTCGACTGCACGATGGCGTAATGGTCGCTATTGTCTGACACTGACCTGCAAATGAACATTCCTGTTACCTTTGTATTTAATCGTTGTTTAATTAGTCCATAAAATTATAATCATGTTCAAACATCATCCATACGTCAACTGGTGGACAAGCCTTTCTCAAACAGCTTTGCTGTTAATACCATGAATTATACGTAGCGGGAAACTGCTGCCTTTTGCTCTGATATATGCTTATAATGATGGGTATGGGCAACTTTAAGAGCGCAAAAGTAAAATTTTACAAAGTGAACTGGCAAACCCTACTACTAACTATGGGATGAGATCATGCATAAGGCTAGTTTCTTAAAAAAATCGTATTCGTCCGTCAGATAGATAATCAGAAGATATTGGACACGTTTTTTGGTCAATCAAAACAAAAAAATGCAGCGCGTCAATGTTTGGGAGTGGCGTCACTAAGTAGCTACAAAACATCGCCCGGCGTGACGTCACGTGAAAGTTTAACTGGCTATATCTTCATAATTTTTTGTTTAATTGATAAAAGAAAAAATACGTGCCCACCCAATATCTTCTGATAATCTATATGACGAACAAATTAGTTTATTATGAAAACTAGCTTATTATTGGATAGCTAGAGTCATGCATCGAAAACTTAAACTATGACTAAATGACTATCCATGGTATTGCTGTACCCACGCCGTTACCAGGTTCATGCAGTTTTATGTAATAGGATGGTACACCATTCACAGGTTTTTACCTACCACCTTCCATGCAAAGGTCCGCTACATCGCATGCCTGCTACGGGCTCTGAGAGAAACATTACCTCGCTGAATGTATGGTAGAAGATGGGTACCTGCTCCCGTACTGGCTGCCGTGCCAGCTGCGGTACGGGTCGTAGTCTTCTACCACCGATGGGTCCTTTTCTATCACCTAGAAAGAAACGATAAAATTGAGATTGTTTTCTTGAGGGAATCGAAATTACTATCTTTCGTTCAGGATTTCATAAGGGTAAGTAGGTAGTAACCTATATGGTTCCTCAGATTTTTTGAGGGACTGTTGAAAATTATTTTCTTATTAATTTATTATTGTTTAAGTTTGAGGAGCGATATTTCTTCTTGCTGTCTCACTCTGTCTTAGCAGTATCTTCACGGTTCCTATTAGTCGTGAAATAGTTAGTGGCATTGGTATATTTTTTGCTGTTAAATAAATAAGAATTGTAATTTGTGAACTTAAATTGTGGGCATAGGTAAACATGCGACGTGGTTTATTTCCCTACATTTACTACAGCCAAATTTGATGTGAAATGTTTGTACACGAACTTCCCATACCTGACTTGAAATTCAATCTGATGCCATGAATTTTACACGGCATCTAATAATAGTAGTTTCCTAATAAATAAATATGAAAATATTCAAACAAGGTATATTATAAATACAAATAATGTGCTCATGTCTCGCTATCTAGCATGAATATTGCTATCAATTAAATCGGCTAGACGCCAAACATGTGAGGTTTAGTTTTCTTACTGCTGGCCTGTTTACAAATATTTCACATCGAATTTGGCTGGTGTATAGGTAGTTTTATGCCAGGACATTCTCGTTTATGCCGATTTAAGCTAAGCCGGTAGGCTTTTTCAGAAAGGGTTTTAAGTTGCGTTTTCTGTCACTCATACTCCTATACGCCTATACGAAACGTTGGTGTTCTTCCAACACAAATAAGGTTTACATTCGTAATGAACTCCTATACGAGTTAAAAAATGTTTACCTACTCCAAAGCAATAATTCCTAAATTTCTATTTACGCTTACAGTTTCGACTAGCTGACTATTACAACCTTGTTGTATTGTAACTCACATCAGTCCTGGCACAGGAGCAGGTCATGGCCGTGCAGAGGAAGCAGTTGATGAGCAGCATCACGAGGAACATGACTCCCAGCGCGATCGCGAGGTATAGCAGCCAGAGGGGCCGGATGTTGCCTTCCATGCATGACAGGGCGGCCACTGGAAGATAAATATCAATAACGTTTATTTCTTTAAGCTTACAAAATAAGCACTTAGACAAGTCAAATTTTATACTATAAATCCATCTTTAAAACAAGATTCGCCAAGTGCGAGTGTAACTCGCGCGCCGAGGGTTTCAAACATTTGCCAATTATTTGGACAATCAATTTTCTGAAATATTTTAAAAAGTATGAAACTTACAGAAATTTCAAAAAGTGTTTTGAAATGGTCAAAACGATACCTTTCATTTGATACCCCACATGGGTAGGTACCCCTTTTTGACAAAAAAACCCCTTTTTTGACCATTTTTCAAAAACTATTATTATTACAGACTTCTCTATATTTTTCCTGTAAAATATAGATCGATATCTACAAACGCCTAATACATTGTACATGGATCGGTCTGCAATCTTCGGAGATAGGGGGGGGGGAAAGGTAAATTTTTCGTCTTTTTTTTAAATATTTCAAAAAGTATGAAACTCACAGAAATTTCAAAAAGTGTTTTGAAATGGTCAAAACGATACCTTTCATTTGATACCCCACATAGGTAGGTACCCCCCCTTTTGAAAAAAAAATCCCCCCCTTTTTGACCATTTTTCAAAAACTATTATTATTACAGACTTCTCTATATTTTTCCTGTAAAATATAGATCGATATCTACAAACGCCTAATACATTGTACGTGGATCGGTCTGCAATCTTCGGAGATAGGGGGGGGGGAAAGGTAAATTTTTCGACTATTTTTGAAATATTTCAAAAAGTGTGAAACATACAGAAATTTCAAAAAGTGTTTTAAAATGGTCAAAACGATACCTTTCATTTGATACCCCACATAGGCAGGTACCCCTCCTTTTGAAAAAAAATTCCCCCCCTTTTTGACCATTTTTCAAAAACTATTATTATTACAGACTTCTCTATATTTTTCCTGTAAAATATAGATCGATATCTACAAACGCCTAATACATTGTACGTGGATCGGTCTGCAATCTTCGGAGATAGGGGGGGGGGAAAGGTAAATTTTTCGACTATTTTTGAAATATTTCAAAAAGTGTGAAACATACAGAAATTTCAAAAAGTGTTTTGAAATGGTCAAAACGATACCTTTCATTTGATACCCCACATAGGCAGGTACCCCTCCTTTTGAAAAAAAATTCCCCCCCTTTTTGACCATTTTTCAAAAACTATTATTATCACAGACTTCTCTATATTTTTCCTGTAAAATATAGATTGATGTCTACAAACGCCTAATACATTGTACATGGATCGGTCTGCAATCTTCGGAGCTAGGGGGGGGGGAATGGTCAATTTTTCGTCTTTTTTTGAAATATTTCAAAAAGTATGAAACTTACAGAAATTTCAAAAAGTGTTTTGAAATGGTCAAAACGATACCTTTCATTTGATACCCCACATAGGTAGGTACCCCCCCTTTTGAAAAAAAATTCTCCCCCTTTTTGACCATTTTTCAAAAACTATTATTATTACAGACTTCTCTATATTTTTCCTGTAAAATATAGATCGATATCTACAAACGCCTAATACATTGTACGTGGATCGGTGTGCAATCTTCGGAGATAGGGGGGGGGGTATAGTCAATTTTTCGACTTTTTTTGAAATATTTCAAAAAGTATGAAATTTACAGAAATTTCAAAAAGTGTTTTGAAATGTACAAAACGATACCTTTCATTTGATACCCCATTTGCCTTCCTAGGTCTCTTTTGAAATTTCAACATCAAAATTTGTACTAAAAATATTCATTTTCATTTTTCATTTATTTATATATTTTTTTCTTAAAATCAGTAATGGCGCACGAAATGTATCATTATTTCAAATTTCAAGTTAATAGCTGCAGTAGTTACTGAGATATTCAAGAAAGAGCGGGGACGGACAGAGCGAGACCATAAGGGTTTCAAAACCGATCTTTGAAACCCTAAAAACATGTTTATAAATTGTAATTATTATCAAATTATATAATTATAATTATTATCAAAACAAGGTGTTATTGATTTTGTCCACTTTAATTTTTTGTCCACTAGTGGACAAGAAGTGGTAAAGGTAAAGATGTTTTATATAGAATAGAATATTTATTTAATGGTATACATAGTATATATAATATTGCACCATTAAACCAACGTTGGTTTGTATTGGTGCTCACACTCGTATTGAACTTATATTTAGATTACATTGTATTTGGATTTATAAGATAATGATAATGAGGTTTATAAGAATATGTTAGGTTGGTTTAGTCCACGCGTGATTAGAATGCGATGTGACATCGTAGCATCTGGAAATTCGCAAGATAACTGAAACGATTTAAGTAAACTAAATAAGCAAAACATTATTATGCAAAACTTAGGTACCTTTACTTAGGTCTCTTCTCTTATGACGCTTCGACCAAAAACTACAATTTTCGAATAAAGAACATTTTAAGAAATGAAATAAGTTCCCAAAAATTTTCGACTTCGGCGGTACTCGAACCCGCGAAATCTAAAAATCGCGAATCTAAATCGCGAAATCTATCGGGAATTTCTTAGAGATGCCCAGAGTGCGGGTAAGCACTGTAACAAAAATCCAAAGAACATTTTGCTTAAACCATAAATTACCTATATGGCCTATTAGCAATACTTACTTAATAATTGCTGTCTGACACAGGCTACTTCGAAAAGCGCATGCGAAACCGCGGGTACCAGTTAGTGAAATATGAACTGTCAATTTATTTCAATACAAATATCTTCTCTTGAATTTCAACCCATTTAACTGTACGCGTATTAACTATCTATGTATATCCCTCTGGGTACTATACGCAAGCTCTGCTTATTTCTCTAAATGATGCTGTGTGAATTGTCCAGCATTATATATTAAACCTTTAATAATAAATAATTTACCAGTAACGTCGTTAGGGTCCAGGACAAATATTCCGGTGGATGCCGTGACAACTGCTTCTTCATCACCAGTTTCTGGCTTGCCGTCTTCTGCGCAGTCCACATCCAGACATGTACTTGCTGAAAATTAGTTATGGTCATCATCAGTGCTGGCTTTTTATAATTATCTTTCGTTCCTGTATTTTTACTTTTTAAGAAAATACTTTGTAATATATGTATACAGAGTAATTTTTTTAAATGGGACAGTATGGGGAAATCCGAATCTAAAGGAGATAGAGGAAAAGTGTCTAAGGAGACATTAGGTGTTTTTTTATGTAAACAAATTTGGCTCGTTCAAATTTGTGGTCAAGCGTGAGTTGTTCTTTAAAAATGATAAAGTTGGTCAATTTTTTTTTTGACGCGGATCGACTCTGTTTCATGTAAGGATTATTTCATTGTTTGGAAAGAAAAAAATCTGAACAGCAGAAGTTGGTCAAATTTAATGAAAACTAATCTTCATACAGTTGGTTTATTACTTGAGTAAATGTTCGATGTGGCCGCCGTCTTGTCTTATGCAGGTACGAGCACGCTTCAAGACACTTCTAGTTGCATTTAACAGAGACTTATGGTGAATTGTGTTTAAAGTGTTGTAAACAGCATCTTTTAATTCTTGTACGGAGTTGTATCGGGATACATAAATTCGACCCTTAAGGTAACCCCATAAGAAAAAATCTAATGGCGTTAAGTCGGGCGATCGTGGGGGCCACTTTATCGGCCCATATGTACACATCCAACGGTTTGGAAACTGCTCGTCCAAACATAGTTTACTTGCCCTACTGTTGTGGGCTGGTGCACCATCTTGTTGGTAGATTATCTTACCAAAGTTCCTTAAGCTAATAGTCTCATCCACTAAATCTGCAGCCATGTTCAATATTTCCTGATATTTTTCACTATTTAGCGTTCCTTGGTAAATTTTGATAGCAAAAATTCTGTTATGTAATATCGCACACCAACAATTAAAAGAAAATCGGATTTGGTTGTGGGCTTCTGTAGTTCTTAGCGGATTTATTTTTGACCAGTAATGGTTATTTCTCCTGTTGTACATGCCATTGTTCGAAAAGTTGCATTCATCAGTCCAAATAATAAAATTAGGAAAACATCTATTTCTAATAGTCTGAGCCACATACCAATTACAGAAATGTAACCTGCGGTCTTTATCTCCAGGTAGTAACGCTTGTACAAGTCGACCTTCTATGTAACACTTGTATTTATGAGCCTTCAATCTTCCTTACAGTTGATTTATGAATACCGATAGTTTCAGCTGCTTCCCGTAACGAAGCTTTTGGGTATGCTTCAAAATATCCCAATACGGCAATAGTTATAAACTCACTATTGACTATTGTCGGCCTTTTACGCTTAGGCTTGAAACAGCCTTCCTGTCTTAGGTTCTTTATTAAACTATCAAATATCTTGCGATTCGGTACTACACGGTCAGGATAGCGTTCTTGATACCACTTAAGTGCATTATCTCTACTGCGATAATTAAGAAAATACGCCTCAATCAAATCAACTTTATGTGAATTAGTTAACGCCATGATGAATAAAATTACAAGCATGAACTGATTGGAAACAAAATCACAGCTGCAGAAATAACTTACGTTCCAAATTTGAATTCTTTTTTTTATAATTTCAAGACTATCGGTTGCCATCCAGGTTGAATCATCTGGAGCTCCGATTATCAAAATTTAAAAATGGAATAATTTTAAATATTTTTTTACACGCCTAGGCACTTGTAACAATATTAAAAGGCGAATACTGCAACTGTATGAAGATTAGTTTTCATTAAATTTGACCAACTTCTGCTGTTCAGATTTTTTTCTTTCCAAACAATGAAATAATCCTTACATGAAACAGAGTCGATCCGCGTCAAAAAAAAAATTGACCAACTTTATCATTTTTTAAGAACAACTCACGCTTGACCACAAATTTGAACGAGCCAAATTTGTTTACATAAAAAAACACCTAATGTCTCCTTAGACACTTTTCCTCTATCTCCTTTAGATTCGGATTTCCCCATACTGTCCCATTTAAAAAAATCACTCTGTATAGTTCAGAACTTAACCTCTTAATAAATTTAAATCCAAATACATACTAATATTGAAAATTCGAAAGTAAATCTAAATGTCTGTCTTTTACCTTTTCAAGATTAAACGGCTGAATCGACCTCAATGAAATTTGGTAGGAATGTAAATGGTATCTCGAGGACGGGCATATGCTACTTTTTATTCCTGTTTGTGTGTATTGGGCAGCTAGTATTGATATAAAAATGTGGAACAATGTTATCTGGATCTTGACACGTATTTTTATTAACATTAGGTATTATGGTTAATTACTTATAACTTCTTTTAGTAGGTACTAAGTTTTTTTTAGATAACAATTTCGTCGATTTCTTTATCTATAAAAAAATACTGTTAATACTAGTTTTAATGTAATTCTATTATTTGATTATATATTTAAATTTCTTTCTTATTATATTATTTTCATCTTTTTTTTTATTTTTATAATATGATAACTTTCATCAATGACAAAATTATCTCCCATGGTAGTACTAACTACTATTAGCTTTGCGACCCAAGGCCTTAGTACTATACTATTTCATATCCTCTTGTGCAACTGCGCTTAAACGTACTCCTTACTCCTTCGTCGATTTCTTTATCTATAAAAATTAGCTTCTCAAAAATCACTCTACTCCAACGACAAAATTATCCCCCATGGTAGTAAGTACTAATGAAACATATGCCACAAATATAATGGCCACAAAGCTAATAATTAGCTTAGTGACCCAAGGTATAGCCTTAGTACCGGCTATTATGCGCAGTAGGTATTTCATACCTTCATCATCATCAGCCTACATCAGTCCACTGCTGGACATAGGCCTCCCCTAATGAGCGCCATAGCACCCTGTCTTCAGCTTGCCGCATCCAACATCTGCCAGCAGTCTTTCGCAAATCGTCATTCTACCTGGTCGGAGGGCGTCCTACACTACGTTTGCCGAGTCGCGGTCTCCACTCAAGAACACGTTTACCCCAACGGTTGTCGGTTCTTCTCGAGATATGGCCAGCCCACTGCCACTTTAGCTTGCTAATCCTTTGAGCTATGTCGATAACCTTGGTTCTCTGTCGGATGTATTCGTTGCGAATTCTATCCTTCAGAGAAACTCCGAGCATAGCTCTCTCCATCGCTCGCTGGGATTATTTCATATCCTATTGTGCAAACGTAAACTTACTCCTGCAAATAGCAATATCACACTGGAAGTTGACCTGACTGGAGTCTGGGAAGCGGAACAGCGACGCTATCGCCAGCTCGGCGGACCCGCTTCCGGAGCGGACCACCACCGATTGCTGTTTCACTGGGCATCTGAAATATTACACGTTGTTATTGTTTTGTGAAATTTGACCAAACAATATTCAATTTCAACTAAACAGGATAGTGATAGCAAGCTAGTGAGCTCAGTATAACGCTTATGCGGTTTCTGTATTCGACGGACAGTCATAGTATAAAGCTACGACTAATTTCCAACTAACCAATAACGAATAGTTACAGATGGTAAGTTTGACAGATAAACTGACGTTTGAAAATGGTTATAGATACAACACAGAGTGCCATTTCCATAGAAACCAGGTACGGAGCGTGCTTTGTATGGAAGATTTAGAGAACGGCGTTTTACGTTCATTGATAAATTTCTCTTGTCTCTTTGATAACTTACCGTGTTCCTGAATATGCTGGCTGTAAAAGTATAAAAACAATCATATTTTAAGAAAGTATCAGGAAGATAGTTGGAATTAAATTAATCATCCGATACACTCCAATAAAGTTATAAAACAAGAAATTTTGAGGAGAATTACCAATTTAAAGATGATTTGAAAAATAGCATTTAAAAAAATGTCATTCACTTTCTTGGAAAAGCGTTTTAAATTAAGGACGTTTTGCTTACATGACCGTTTAATTAAACAGCGGTCGTTTGACACCAAAGTCATTTCGCTTTATTAAGGCGCCGCAGGACTATATCAATAGGTACTACAGACTTCGACTATCGCGTTGAGGACCTTTTTCTATTGAGAGCATTTTGCTCTAAGGTTGAACCACTCCGCATTCGCAATTTCAGAGATAACTTGAAACGTAATCTAACTTGAATGAGTACCTATATTATAGACCAGTAAGATGGTTTATAACGGTCTTGCGTTAGAATATCTGTTAGATGTTTGTAAATTAGATGGTCAGTAACCAGCAAAGCTATTCATTAATTATTCAATCCAGTTGGACAATTTACATGGGAACTGATCGAAAAATCGTACCCTCTGTTATCCAACAGGTTGACAGTATTGTTCCGCATGTTGAATGCGAAGCAGTTCTTCATCCTGATTCCGTGTGTTCCATCGGGCTTGCTCATCTCAGCCTTCAACGTGTAGGGCAGCCCAAACGCTGCGTTCAGCACTTTACGCCCTTGGTCGTTCAACATTCGTAAGGATACGAGTGACGTTTCGTTTCTGAAAAAGAAGACAGTTATGGAATTACTTCCTATGAACAAATTGTAACGCACAATTGGACCCAATTCTGCTAACATATCACTTTGCTATGACAGTGGTATAGTCACAGAATTGTTAGATCAAAAAATCTGTAAGCAATTTGACGAAGATATAGATACAATGGTTACAAACTTGACACTTTTAAATTGTGTCCCTGCATCTACAGACCGTCCTAAGGCAGGGGACATCTTACGGTGAATGGTCTGTATAGCTTCTTACATTTAGAAAAAATAACCCTACCCTTCTTCGATATTCTACCTAAGGGTAGAATACTAAAATGTTTAACTTTATGGCGATACCATTGGTATAGTGAAGCAATAAATTTTGTATAATAGGCCCTAGTTCTTGGACGTGTAACGTAGAGAAGATGGACCCTGCCGGGTAGCAGCCCTAAAGCTTGGTAGTAAAATCGAAGTAGGCATCTCGCGTTCAAAAATTCACTTCTGGATTTTTTAACCTGGTAAAAATCCAGAAGGTAATTTTTTGTTGGGTTGATTCATAAAACATAGATTTATTGATCTAGTTTGTAGGAAGTCAGCAACATTTCTTTTACACAAAAGTTAATGACTGCGTGCTACGTAATAAATAACCGAGCCTGCAAACCGTTTGTATACAAAACATTTTAATTATAAATACCACATATGTAGGTTCCTTTCAAACTGACGATGATGTCATTAAAATGCGAATGAAGAACTTCCTCCAGGTTTAATAATAAGCCGTTCAAGACAGAACCTCCCATGCATGTTATTTCAATAGACCTGCAGGCACTTTGCGTTTACCGAGGCGTGACCAAAGTTGCTAGGCATTATGTAAGGTGAGTTGGTATTATCTCAGGGCCTATCACGTGTTTTCAAACTAAGTACTTTGATCTGCCCTGAATCAGAACTAAGGTAAAAAATATATTAAAGTTTTTTAAACTTACGCGATCTGAACACATCATTTGTAAATATTAGCGGGTATATTAAGAGGCCTGCGGATGATGATTTGCCCATACAAACGTACTACCAAAATGATTTGTAATTCGACCATATTACTACCATATCATGTTGTTTTTCGTAAAAGAATAGTATTTATCTAGGTCCCTGGATGTTTTTCTTCGCCATAATAAACACCTATAATGAAATATAAGCTAAATTATGCAAAATGCGATTTTGCATAACTTTACGTCGAAAACGACATGTTTTCGTCCTATTTGTTTTGTATTATAAAAAAAAAATATCTTACGTTTGGTTTGAGAAGGAACATAGCTTACATTGTCTAGTTATAGAATAACAACACATTGTCGAAAATACAAAAGTTTTCAGTGATCATTTTTGGTATTACGGAACACAATAATTCACGAATTGAAGTTGCGTGCAGCTGTCGCCGGAGCCTTAATAAATAAACCCGTAAAATATATTTTTAATGATCTGACCCAAGTTCCTTAAATACAGTTACGGACCATTGGGTTTCCCAAACAAACTATTTAACAATTTCCCTCTTTGACACATTGCGTTTTCATAGCGTAGTATTGCACTATGAAAACGCAAAATCAATGTACCTACTTATATGTAGTAGGTATAGTCGAGTAGATAGGTATTCTAGATTGTAGGGTATTCTGTTACCTTGCATTCCTAAAGCCTGCCTTGCCACACGTGATGACGTAGAACTTGTCCTCGGCCAGCTCCAGGGTCCGGTGCACTCGGACCGAAAGTGGCAGAGATCTCTCGTCGGTGCGCTGAAAAATAGTTTCGTATTGATGAGGTTTGATAGTGCAGAACTTTTAAAATTAAAGTCACACTGAACACAATTTTTTTAGATTCACTTCTTACCACCTAGACTATCGTGAACTTACATTATTCCAGAAGACGCCACAGTAGTCAGGAGAGCCATGCGGTGCTACTAGGTTGATATCGTAAGAGAGAGCCTCGGTGCCGTTTCCAAGCGCCATGCATGCTGGAGTCCTGAAGGTAGAAACAAAAAATGAACATTCGACGACCTCTGTCGATTGTTGATGGTACGATCTGCAGGTTCAGATCCAGATGTGTTCTGGTGGTTTTCTATGTTTAATAAAAAATATCTATATAAATGTATTGTAGGTATTATGTAAATCAGTTATCAAGTATCACAAGCTCTGCTTTAGCTCGGCGCTATAATGCGGTGCGAATTGTCCAGCATTATTTATTTTATTCATTTTTATTTAAATAAATATTAACAAGGGCCAACCAGAAAGGTTGGTAGATCCGTGGAGTAGGTATGCCAACAGTCAGATAAGTGTTTTCATAGCTATCCATATAGATTTTGTTCACGTTATTAAAATTTATCTCTCAGATTCTTACCGGAACTCCCTGGCATGTACAACCCCGTTGAAGGGCAGGTCAAAGTTGATTTTGATCGACATAACTCCGGTTTTGCATGTCGCCGTCACAACTGGCGAAAACTCGCTTGCACCTTCAGTCTATAACAACATAAGATCATTTTATAGAAACCTTTGAGTTTGCATATTATGGTTTCTTTATATGGCTCTGTAACGTTTCTATTTTTAGCAAATTTATGAGAAAAGTAATGTTATAATAGAAATAAGGTAATGCGCCAAATTGTAGCGGCACCTGTTCCTATGTTTGTTAATTAAAAAATTTCGCATTCATAGGAGCGCGACAGAGCTAAGCAATGTCAGTGCAAAAATCAGGTTATTCCTCATTTTCTATTAATTATTCAAAATAATAAGCATTAAATAGAAAAACTACACGATTACTTAAATAAACCATTAGTCTGGCTATGTGATTCGTGAAAAATAATGTGGCGTTGTCGCTGATATAGTTTAGAGCATTTCAATTAAAACAGTTTTTTACTCGAATTTTGTATTTTTTTTATTACAAGAACCAGTTCATTATCAAAAACTATGTTCAATTACTCGACTTCTACAGGTTTTTCCCTACCTACCATATTTTTTTAATCTGAACATTTACGTCCGTTACCTACCAAATGTAAGTGTTTAAAAATACACATTTTGCTTGGGTATTTTTGCATTAGGCACACGCACCCTTAACATTGTACTTAGTATTAATCAAATAGGAAAGTTAGCATCTATTAGCTTTTTAAGGCATCACAAATAATTAAAGCGCCATTATTCGTCAGCTGCAATTTGTTTGGTTTCCCAATAAGGAAAGGTATACAAGGACTTCCTGTGTTGTCAATTGTTTTTCCTTCTACGGCTATGCGAGCGGCGCACACGCATGTAGGCTTAACTATGCATGAGATGGAGATTGTGCTATTTGTAGGTGTTAGGTAAAGTCGTTAAGAGTAACTTTGCGGTATTTATTGTAGACAGATTAAAATAAATATTATCATTAGGGATAAAGCACCATAGAACACCTATGGGACTGAAAAATATTCAAGGAAATTGGGGAAAATCCACAGACTTTATATTGGCAGCTGGGAAAATCATAGCATAATCATCAGTATCAATAACTTTATTCCTTTACTCTTACAAAATAAGCACAAAGAGAAGTCAAATTTTATACTATGAACAGCTTTATTGTAAATAATATTATAATAATCATTATAAAATAAGAAATAAGGTGTAATTGATTTTAATCACTTTTTTTTATAATTTAGTTGAAGAAGTGAAAAGAAACCAGCAGTAAGTACCTACATATAACTCACTAGCGGCTACCCTCGGCTTCACAGACAGTCTTCAGACACTAACGTGGCTTTCTATTGCCAAAACATTTTTCAAAATCGGTTCAGTAGATCCAAAGATAACACCCTATATACAAATTCACAAGCTTTCCCTCTATAAAATACTAGTATAGATGTGTTTTTATTATGCCTATCTAAATTTAATGAGATTTGGATACATATCAAGTTCAGCAGTAGGACCTATTCTAGTACCGTAGTACCTACACTCGAAACTACATGCTTATACAAAATCATTTACGTTACCTTTATACATTTTTACATAAATAACCGTAGACAGCATTTCCATTGTGTACAAGTTCCACGTAAGAACATCTATAAATTGTCCATGACTAATGATAGACCACCGATGTTATGGTAGCAACTCTGCTGATGATCCACACTTTTATAGCGTTCCAATCATAGGCAAAGTGAAAAAATTCTATGTCTATGGTTCCAATTGAAAAATCTTTTCAAAGACAAGATCAGTCTGAGAAAAGCCGCGAGTCTATGAACCTATATCACATTTCTACATAGATGCGAACCGTTAGGTAAGACTTCGTAAGCGAGAAGGGACTACAATGTACATACAAAACTACAGATCTGAGAAAGCAAATCACCGCCTTTGTGTAGCAGACAGATCACGTAGGGCTGACTCTTGTGTGGGAAATGAATTTTTTTCTTACATGAATGTAGTCTTATTTTGGAAGATTTGAACAATTTGTTTTGATAATGGTGTCTCATGTTATGAGTGTTGTAAACGCAACCATCAGAAGTTCATATGCCTTATGCACTGCCCCGCCAAACTTGCCAAAAGAAAACCGGCCAAGTGCGAGTTGAACTCGCGCACGAAGGGTTTCGTACTATTATTTATCAAAACGAAAAAAAAAATACGTTTGTTGTATAGGAGCGTCCTTAAACATTTATTTTATTCTGTTTTTAGTATTTGTTTGCAAAAATAAGCCAAAGGTGTCCTGGGTAGGTAGTACTCTTCTATTAAAGATAGTGAAGAAAATAAAAAAAAATTGTGATTGATAGTTTAGGGAGAAAATTTAAAAAAAAACTAAGCAATTAGATGATACCTATTTTGCACAATTATTTCTGGTACGTATATAAAATATTTTTTTAAAATAAATAATTGGGCATCAGTTTTGTTTTCTATAGATTATTACATTATATAGGTATTTTTTTCAATACTTTATCAATAGATGACGAAGAAAAATTGTTTTAATGTAACCCAAATATACCCGACTCACATATCTATCACCGATTGTGTCATACATATCATATCATAGCCAATCACTTAACTAGCCAACTAACTATCCTTGAATGACACACCCATCAGTTGAAAGCATACATTAGTTCCATTTAGCAGAAGAGAACATTATGAAACATTATGTATAATCAGCAGACTGGCCCAGGGCTCTGTAATGCAGGGTCGAGCTGGGCTCACGATCCTATCGACCCGGCTGATAGCTTCCTAGCATTATCTGCTCCAATCTGTGCTGGGCATCGAGTACCATCGCAAAATGGCTCTTTGTTTTCACGAATGTTTATACGTTTCTTTCGAATAATATGTGCTTTGTAGATCTCTATAGTATAGGATCTATAGATAGATAGATAGAAAATGCTTTATTGCACACATAAATATACATAACAAACAAAAATAATAGAAGTAAAAAACAAATATGTAACCATTGGCGGTCTTATCGCTCAAGAGCGATCTCTACCAGACAACCGTGGATGGTTAGGATCGTTGGATTGAACGGGGATCTGTGTGCATAAAATAAGAAGCTAATTACAAAATTCTAAATAGACACAATATTATTTCATGAAATATTAGTACATAATAACCTACCAACTCGATTTTCAAAAGTACTGAAATAAATAAATAATAAAATAGAACAAATAAAAATAACTATAGGTTCTAGATATTTCTAGATAAGTACGAGTAACCTCCTTTGAAATCATTAGATTTTTTTAACCTCGTAAACAGCGGCCTTATTGGTTAAAATTATGTATAATTGATAGGAATACGAGTAACTGTTAATTTAGTTTCAGCACTTTGTGCGCATGTTATTTATGCTTTAAAATTTAAATAATTAAAATAACAATTCTTAGTTAGCATTGAAATGGTAAGCATGTTGTTGAGAACAGTATTCTTCATGTTTTTCTAAGTATAAGTAAAATCTGTATGGAATTTATGAATAGTTTTATTTTTAGTCCAGTAAAACGAATGGATTTAAATTCCTACTTAAATTTACAGTACCATAGTACCTTGTCATATTATATGGCTAAAACTTATCAATGAGTAACTTCTGCGTCATTTTCCAGGACCTGAGGCTTGACAGGTCTGAGTCATTGAAGTCGCCAACATTCCACAAGTTACGAATAATTCATAGAACTTAAGCTACGTAGGTACATCTTAAGTCAAAGGTGTACAAGTGCTCTTAAAATTTCCTACCAATATGCCATGTTTAACCCTATAACAAAAACCTACCTATGCAGGTATAATAAAAGGCCGTAGAAGCACTTAAATAAATACAGGTGACAAGTGGCCTGGTCGTACACAAAATGGTCGTAAAATAAGTCGTGGGCTATCGACAACGTGGATGGTGCCTGGTAGACGAGGTCATCGTACGACTGACCGACGACGCTGGTTCAGCTTCACAATATCTTTCTTCACGTTGCAGGGTTAAGTTAAGTAGGTACTTAACTTAACAAAAGTAAGTTTTTTTGTTTGCAATTTACGTACTTCAATTAATTGTTTCGTGGGCAAACGTACTGAAAACTATACCCATGTTTTTATCATTCAAACAAAGAGGTAAACCAGGTAGTTAATTTCTAGGTATGCTGTAGACTTCCTTTACAAATTCTTTCAAGTCAATCACAACCAAAGAAAGCTATTAAAAAAACATACAACATTTTGCTGGTGTTAAAAACGATAAATCATTGAAAACACGATTGTTATTCAGTATCGTGCTTCGAAGAAATGCAATAAAATCAAACGAGTCGATATTCCACTTGGACTCCGATATAAGGGTCCAATGGAATCCGTTACGAACACAATGGTCTGTTGAAACCGCGAAGGTCACTGCAACTACTTCCAGCGGTCAAGCTATTACTTAAATGGTTTTTGCGTTTATTGTATAGCACAGAATAACTATACAGGGTGCCACGTAACATGTGTATGTACCTACAAAGCCGAAAGGGATCGTGGACCCCTAGGGATCAACTTGTAAATCAAGTAGATTTTTTTAAATAAAGTTTTTTTCTTTTTTGTGTTCTTTGGCATGCACTCTCGGAATAATTAAATATTTCAGATTTTTTGTTTTCTTCTTTCTTAAATTTCAAAACAATAACATGCTAGTAAAAGACTCGAATATAATAGAAAAAAGTCGTTAACTCTTTTGACAAGAAGTTTAAAATGTTCGCAATTCAAAAAACATTAACAACAAAACTTGATTCTGTCGGCGCGGGCGTCCAGAATCCCATTTCCGCTTAGTACCATTATTTCGTGGCACCCTGTATTAGTACTGCATAACTTCGTCCATAGGCACGAGCCAGTTTGAAAAAAGTTTGATTTGGTGTAAGCAAATCCTCAAAAACGTACACAAGGGGAAATCCATTGTTAGAAATGGTTGTACCTACTTATATTAGTTTACAAAAACATGTTGGTAGTCCTCCACCTAGTATTGTACATAAGTACCATTATTTCCATCCTATCGAGTTATTCGTCAAATCACACCATCCAACTTGTCCCAACTAGTATCAGTTGACGAATCGTAAAAAAATATATTTTCGTTCGGCAACTCACACCACCCTTCGTTTCCATTGAATTTATACCTCGTGTACAGTCACCGAAAAAAGTGTGACTCTAGGACCGAAGAATTGTTCTATTACCGCCATTGTTTAAAAACAGGCTATGAGATTATGTTCTCCAAATATTCGTGAAATGGGCAAATTTGCGTTACATTAAAACAAGTTTTCTCCGTCATCTTTATTGATAATGCTTAGAAAAAAATTCCTTATAATTTTTGGGATACAAGGCAGATTTCCTTATTTAAAAAAATGATAAAATACTTTTTTAAATACCATTTATAATAGTGCAAAGTACCATCTGTTTTCTTAGTTCTTACAATTTTTTTCCTAAACTATCAATCACAAATTTTTTTTGTAATAATTACCATATTGAATAGAAGAATACCCAGGGCACCTTTGGCTTATTTTTTCAAACAAATGTCTTAATTAATAGATAATCAGCAAAAACTTGATTTGAGATTATGCCGCTCTGCTCTGTCCCGTCATAATATCGCCCCCTTTACTCTCCGCACAAGTTCATTTTGTAATCTAATATAATAGTGCCCGTATAAACGAACGAACAATCAAATAAGAGCACTTTAGAAATTGCCAACTTATTTCGGATATTGAACTTCTAATTTATCTGATTACTACTATTATCTACGATATTAGATGTTAAATAATGCACAAACGGTACTGAACCATTTGGCTCCAATTGTTACTTCTATGGTGGGCACTATGCTAATGCATGACTTGTTATTTTCCACGATAATTGAGCTTAATCTATATATTTGCGATATTACACCGTTATCAAAGCCGCACTTAATGTAGGTTGTGAATTAACATATTATTTGATATACTGTGTACTGTATAGTGTGTTATACCTATTATATTACGCGCAAATCCTATATGAATTCTCGGAAGTATACGCAATGGCTGGCTACGCATTAGCGTATTTTTAAGATTCCGAAAGGGCGCAGTAAGCCCGATACTGCGCAGTTTTGCATTTGAGGCTTTTTTACAGAATTCATAAAGATTATGCGAGCTATTATAGCTAGCATAATCTTTATGAATAACTGTGAAAATTGTAACTCTTAGTAAGAAAGCTAGTGTTGAGAATTTCAATTTTGATTTCACTAGGACGGTGATTTCACGGAAACCTAGCTTGGCAGTCTATTTCATTCCATCTCACTTTACAACGTAGATAAAGACCACAGACTCTATTCAGCTTTTCAATTGCGTAATTCCATTCGTTTACGGATAATAACGGTATCTAACTCTATGGAAGGCGCTACCATGTTGGTACCCATTATCTGCATTTGCATCCTTCACCTCTATAGATAGAACCTTACGCAATTATGCCTACCGGAAAATGGAAGGTACTGTTCCGCTGATTCAAGTATACACATAATACACTTTGATTTGAATCTCGTTTTCATATAAATGTAAATTGCTTTGGTAAAGTAAACCCAAAAATAAGTTAGAAGTAACCTTCAAACGTCTGTACTGTAATGTTCCTCTATTGTAATAAGGTCGAACTCACTCTACTTTATAAGCATATGTACATTACTTTATTTCAATAAGTTACCAAGAGCATTGTAGAAACAGATACGGTTATATAAGAATCTTTGTGGGCTGATTCTCATATGTATCGCCTTTGATGCAACGAGCTCAGACCGGTTCTGCCGGCCCCGATATTGCCAACTACGTCACCATTTACCACTGTGGGCGGCCATTCATCTAGATTGGCCAAGTGGTACAGAAAGATACATTTTAATGAAGGCTATCAGACTTTTGATAATATCATACGACTTGTTCTTAAATACCACGTTGACAGACCGGTCGGAGGCTGGGACAACATGTCCAACTTGTTGCACCATGAAGAAATAACACTGACCATCTAAGTGCTTCCATAAAATGATGAAATCTAAGGTGCCTCACCTTTAGAGCTCCGCAAACAAAACTATCTTCAATCTCAAGCAATTAGCACTCAATAACGGTTTTCTCTATTTTCTATTGATTTCCCACGGAAAACAGTACAGCATTGTGACGCCCCGGAAAACATTCGGCGAGGGAAGTGGTCAATGATGATTGCTGGGGCCGACGGAACAGCGCGAATAATGACGAGTCATTTTACGTTCTCCGTCCATGTAAATAAGTAGCTAAAAGACCAACGTATTGCGTAGTTTCGCGATACCTAATCAATGCTTTTGAAATCGTTTGAAACAATCAATTGTTATTTCCAAATCTTTTCAAAGACATTTGAACAGCTTACTCGTATGTATTAAATAAAACCGGCCAAGTGTAAGTCGACTCGCACTAGGAGGGTTCTGTTCCATCGTACATAACTATTTATTTATTTTTTTATTAAAATTTGGTTTTGTTTTGCAAAATTACTTATCGGTCTGTAATTTTTCATAATTAAAAAAAAATAGCGGAAAGTGAACTTTGGATATGTCGCTTTAATATTAAACTATAAAAAAATTATTTTTTCGCTATTTAATTTTCTTATGTTCCTTTTTCGAAATATTATTGACCGCGCCCGACATTGCTCAGTGGTACTCAAAACGGTACGGATTTTGGACCCCTTAATTATTATATTTATTAATTTTATTTTATTCAGTAATCTAAACCTAGTTGAAATTTTATTTGTTTATCTATTAAGGTTCAAGAGATACATCCTTAACCAAAGTAGAGCTACGATAGCCAAAAAAATTACGTTATACATTACATCCAAATATGGAAGCCCCTTTAATTCTAATTTAAATTTTATTTTTTATTGATTTTTGTTTTAGCGGCAAGAGAAATACATAATTTGTAAAAAAAAACTACGGTCTACCTTTTACGGTTAATGAGATACAGCCTGCAGACGAACAGATGGACAGACAGCGGAGGCTTAGTAATACCCTAGTACTATTTCACCTTTTGGTCACGGAACCCTAAACTGGATAATACTTTTTATGATAATACACTCGAAGATTCGTCAAGGCTTTTGAAACATCTTGTACAAGCGGCAATATGTTACAGACACGCTGGCAAATTTATTAGACGTAGTAACATGTCGTGCAAAATAACATGACGCAAGACAAATCCAACTGTGAACAAGAATATGTATTTACTGATAGTACCGATGTACTTACCGACACAAGCATGGGTAAGTATAATAATTAGCTTTGTTTCTTGGCTTTATTCTTGCTAGAGACGTAGGTAATCCTTTCGATTTTTTTTTATTTTTCTGTCGATTATAGTATATGTTAATAGTTTATTAGTACCGACAATCGCTGGGGTATACGTGTTCTTGAGTGGAGACCGCGACTCGGTAAACGTAGTGTAGGACGCCCTCCGACCAGGTGGGATGACGATTTGCGAAAGACTGCTGGCAGATGCTGGATGCGGCAAGCTACAAGGCGCTATGGCGCTCATTAGGGGAGGCCTACGTCCAGCAGTGGACAAATATAGGCTGATGATGATGATGAAATGTATATTACCGAAAAAAAAATAACACCCAATTTTTTTTAACTTCAGTTTCGGGTGATAAAATCTTTGCCATTTTTATGTGACGTCACCGTTTAGTTTGTCAAATCCAAGTGCTTGTTCCTTAAATCAAAATAAATTTATAAATAAATAAATATAAAAACCATCATGTATGTTGTGTAGGTATAATAAATAATTTTCTTTAAAAAAAAAGATAATGCCGGTATACACGTACTTACAGAAATTTTGATCGTAAAAACATACAAAAATATATTCAGATATATTTCTATGTCAATAGATAATACAAATAAAAAGGATAAATTGCAATCAAATACAGTTTATGTGTCAAATGGCAATGTTCTTGCTAACCATATATTTTTTTATCAGCAGATAGAAGAAAATAATATTTCTCAAAAAATGTATGAAAGTCTTAGACCGTTTTTGTGCAGGTGCATCGGTTAAAATAAGTACCTTTCCTTTACTGCCTTTCCAAAAATCCAACCTGCGTAAGCAAGCCCTCTTTTTAGTTATTCGAATAAATGAATAAATAAATAAGTTAATTAAATAAATAATGATACAAAAAATTATGTAATGGTGTGTTAGAAGTAATGAATATCTCAATTCATGAAAGCAGAAAACTTTAACGCAGTAAAGCTGACAACTAAAAAAGGCATGGCAATGGTGAGGGTAATTTAGTACAACAGGCGGTCTTATCGCCAGTTGGCATAAGCATAAGCAAGGGTTGCAGAAGGTTGCAGAGGAGTAATGGACACTTCCGCGAACGTTATCGCACGATCGGCCTGAGGCAACCAGAGCGTTGCAGCGCGCATGCGTAGCGAATATCTAAACGCCCAAATGTATTCTTCTATTATCATTCATCGCCGAGTACGATTAACACGGTGGAAAATCTCAAGCTTAGTACACAGCGGTTAAGGGAACATTTATTTATAGCTTTAACACCCTGGTGCCCGGTTCAAGGAACGTGGTCTCGCGGTAGACCTTCCATCAGATGTTCAGAAGATATCATCGCTGCCGGAATACTGTGGATGAGGCTTTTTGGAGAGAAGAAAAGATAATAAATGATGATTATGCCCCAAATATGGAACCAGTTGTTTTGTAATAAATAATCCTTGGGTTCTACTTTTGCACATCACAAGAATTTCGTAATTTTACTATAAAAACTTTCGCAGTTTGACGACTATTCACGAAGATTATTAATGTACATAGACTATAGGTTCGTAGTTAACCCGCCTACGATAATAATCAATTTTGTGATTATTTACAATCCCTTTCAATCTGCTCCTTGATTCATAGAACGTGCACATAATGAAATGAATGGAGTAGCGACGCTCTCCGGGGTTTCAAAGAATTCTCTGAAGGAGACGCGTAACCCGAGAGCTGGGTGTATATCTGGCACAGCCCATCAGCGTTGCCATACAGCGGTGCAATACAGCCAGCGACTGGGAATGCTTCCAATGATTGATAAAGATCAGTTGAGGTACCTGTAGATTGTTTGCAATAGTCTGCAATCAGCTCAAAATTTCAATTGTAAATGCTAAGTAGTTTTAATTTAATTATAATATATAATTGTAATTTTCTTTGTAATGAACATTATAGCCGTAAATACAAATTAATCAGATCATAACAAGGTAATGAGGATGATGATGTGACCTCTGGTTGAGGCCACATGGGTACAGACGGCTCAAGTCAAGTGACTTAATGCATTTTGAAGTGCTAGCTAATGTGTCATTAGTAATAACGGACATTTCTATACTTTCTCGATGATTTGCGGAAGTAGCTATCATGATTTATCTGTAATTTATCTGCGTGGTAAGTTATTTTTGGTATTTACCATGGAATATATATAACTTTTACTTTACTTAGGACCGTATTACAAAAACTTGCTGAGTGATCTATATATGATCTATATAGCGTAGCTTCTCCAAGACTGCAACACCTTGGTACACCGATGACGCCTGGGGAGGCATGCACCGGCGTCAGCGAGCTGCTGGCCTTCCTAGAGGACATCGGGTGGCTAGATTAGCAGCCCACCACCCGACACGCAAAAAGGGCCCACCTGTGGCCTAGTTGCGGAAACCAGTCCAGAAACAAGTAACAAGTAAGATCTATATTATGCTTGAGTAACGCTTTTCTATGGTATAAGCGTTACTAAAGCATAGATCGATAACTGAGCAAGCATTTATAATACGTGCCTTAGTCTGCATTTAAGATAAAATCAATGATGCTTAGCCAGCAAGCTCAGCACCGACAATAGTGTATAAAAAAGAAATGGTAAGTGCTTAGCGATAGGTATATAAATATTGGCATGTATCTAAATCGCATTATATTTCTCAGACCTAGATAGTTAAAATAAACATGTCATTGTATGCTACCTATTTATTATAAGCTTTTTAATGCCTCTGTAATTGTTTTAATCTATTTAGTTAAGGCGGAGCATCGAAGTTGCCCTTGGTTGCCACCAAAATCTATTTTCGATTCTCTGCCTACACTACGTAGAATAAAACTATTACAGAGCCATTAAAAAAACCTTCTAATAGGTATCACAACCTGTGCGATCGATTTTTGAAATTTCATTTGATCAGCGGAATAATAAAATAAAATAGGTGGCGGCGCTAGTTTGAGACGATGTACCTACCGTAGTGGTTTGTTTTTCACTTCTACTAATAGTGGAAAAAAATTAATAGAATCAATAACCCCTTAGTAATAAAGAAAATTAGATATAGAAATAAAATTAAAGACTGACTTTGTATCGAATTTAATTTTATCGAGCGATAACAGGTAAAACCTAACTACGTTTAATGAAGTCTGCACACCAATATCGGCGGGACTCCGCCGAAAAATTGATAGAAAATGGTCTACTGCCTAGGTATATTAATACACACTTTGAAATATCTTTACCAACCCACCAGGGTGTGTCGCCGAAGTTTTCATGTGAAAACTCCATAAGCTTTTTACATTCCTTTAGAATTACGGTAGGTTATTTTATTTCTTAGGAACGTCAAACCAAATAATCTTATGCATGACGTATTCACCTTGAATGTCAAATAACAATTCGATGCACGAGTCAGCGAGACATGCTGCATGCGTCAGTGTACTTTAGTACTATACTTATAAATCTGTGCGTCAGTGTCCATGAAGTTGTACAGTTCTGGTAGATCTAATTGTTTTAAAATTTTCGAGTAATTATTAATAAATTCATGTTTATTAAGAGAGAAAAAGCAATCAAATAATAGAATTAAATTAACACTAGAAAAAAAATGTTTATGTTGTTGTTGTTTATTGTTTATGTTCAAATCATTTATTTTCAAGTTATAATTAGTAAATTGATCTTAGAACTTACCAAATTGTTGATATTTAGTTTCTTACTAATTACTTTAGTTATTAAAGGTTTTGTGGCTATTGTTACGAAGACTGACTCGGTTGTAGAAAAAACCTATTTCAATTTGTCTTAGAAAACGCTACGCAACTAATTGGGTTAACAATCTAATTACGAGAAAAAATAACCTAGGTCTACTTTGGTAAACTCAGTTTTCTAGAATAATAATTCATGACCTCTGGGATTCACAATGAATAGCGTGATCAGTCCAGCAAAATGCGAACACGATAGATCTACAAAAGATATATTGATAATAATAATAAGAAGTGTCTTAATAATAATGCTAGACAATTCACACAGCATTATCTAGCCCCAAGATAAGCAGAGCTTGTGTTATGGGTACTAGATAACTGATATACATTATACAATACATTACAAAGATAGATATATTTTATTATAGGTACATAGAAAACGACCAGAACACCCTGAACAAATGTCTGCAGATCGTACACACATTAATCATTTTCTGATTCATTTAGTAAACAGTTTGTTGTTAGTTATTTGCTGTATATAAATGAATTGAATGACTCAGTCGGTTATATTTCCTGTGTACCTGTATCATGTAGAATCAACAATGAATGAACTGGTTTTATACTTAAAAATATCAACAATATCAACCGAGATTTTTAATTCAATTTTATCTTCTCTATAGTAAATTTCAGCTTATAGGTCTTGAAATTAATAAATAAAAAATGCTGGACAATTCACACAGCATTATCTAGCCCCAAGTTAAGCGGAGCTTGTGTTATGGGTACTACATAACTGATATACATAATATAACACAATACACAGATAGATATTTTTTTATTATATAAAGAAAACGACCAGATCACCCTGAACAAATATCTACAGATCGTACACACATCTGTCCCGAGGCGGTAATCGAACCCGCAACCTTCTGCGACACATCGGTCGTCATATGAAATAATAATGAATATCTATAGAAGCAGCTGCTATACATATAATATTATTTAGTATGCAGTGGGATGCGTAGGCGCCTTAGGTGCCGTACAACCTTGCGTGCGCCCGCGCCGCCTAAGCCGACCATGCCATGCCAGCCAAGGAATTGCCATGCTGACATATGCGCGCCTTTTAAGGCTCCAATTGGGAGCAACTTTAATTATACGACATTGACTCCATAAATTGCAATTTTTAGAAAAGTGTTAGTGACGAAACTGCTCTTTGCGTGTTATAATTTCAGCTAGTTAACACAGTTATATCTATATAATATAAAAATGAATCGCAAAATGTGTTGGTAAGCGCATAACTCAACAACGCCTGGACCAATTTCGCTAATTCTTTCTTTGTTGTGTTTGTTATTGTCAGGAGAAGGTTCTTATGAAAGAAAAATTAAGAAAGTTGGAAACATAAATTTCCACGGGGGCGAAGCCGCGGTTCGCAGCTAGTACACTTATAAAACTAACATTTACACTTACATTAATTTTCTACAAATCTAAGCCGTCACCAGAAGCCAGAGTGCCTAGAATACTGACAGCATTGCCACGTTAAATGGCAATACTAATACGTGTTAAGACGTGTAAAAGAAATGATTAAATATATTATATTTAATAATACTTTTACGTATATTTAAATCACCAGTGGTGCTTATGGACCGATTACTGTTTGAATCCGTTGAGTCTGGTATTGCGTCTCTAGTTGAGGCTTTAGAAAAGCATGTTCTTGTAAGACAACTTTCAGATAAGGACAACTAGGTTCTTTCAATTCCTACAACAATGTCCAGAAATTCAGGTTTGGTAGGTACAGATTTCAGATAGCGCTTTGCCAAGTGATTAACTTGAATAAAGCAAGGCAACTAAAGGCCCTGTTAAAGACGGCAAACATCAGATTAAATCTAAGACAAGCTTCCCATAAAAGGATGGACCTTATGCTGGCTATCAATTAATAAGTAGGTAATTATGCTATAAATGCAAGACACTGGTTGATAGAGCTTTTGCTAACTACTATAAAACTATTACAAGTCTACTATTAAAATTGACGACCTCTGTGGCGCGGTGGGCGAAGGTCTGCCTGCGACGGAGGAGGTTGCGGGTTCGTTTCCCGCCTCGGAACAAATGTGTGTACGATCTGCAGACATTTGTTCAGGGTGTTCTGGTCGTTTTCTATGAATAATAAAAATATCTATCCATGTATTGTGTTATATTATGAATATCAGTTATCTAGTACCCATACACAAGCTCTGCTTAGCTTGGGGCTAGGGAATGCTGTGTGAATTGTCCAGCATTATTTATTTATCAAAAGGGAAATCTATTACCCAGAAAGTATTTCTGGGAAAAGTTTGCATTCATAAATGAAAGATAAAAAATATATCTTTGAAAATTGACTGTCAGTAATCTGAAAAAAATGAATGATACCAATAGAGTGACAGTTACAGTTAGCCTATAATGTCCCACTGTTGGGCAAAGGCCTCCCCTTGATCCCTCCATGCATCACAATGCTGAGCCCACATTCTATCGAAGGTGTATATTTCGTCGCTCCATCGTTTCTTCGGTCTCCTAGACTAAACAAAAAGCTTTGGAAAATAGCTGAGTAATATTGTCATTATTACGGTCGCTATAAGACGCTTACGAATAAAAACGAATACCGACCTTAAGGTGAACAATGCCTTCGAAGGCGTACAGTATTGAAACTCTATTTATACAGTTGCAAATACAATATTCAAAACGAATAACTCAAATAAAATACCACAGGTAGGCAAGTATTATCTTAGTACCGAACTACATAAAAATAAACGACAACACAAATTACCTATATCTTTATTTTTTGCGTTCTTTTGTTTTTTTACTAACGAAACCTTGAGAAATAACTATTGTGTTGATTTCATTCTCGATTCGTCAAACATTGATGTCACTTTATGTTAAAGTTAGTTATTGACGCAGGCACGGATTTAAGCCTCTTATCGAGCCCCCGTTCGATAGTACCCCCGTAAAACACCCCTGTTTTGCTGATGCCTCAACAGAGATGAGCCATTTGCGCATTTCAAATTATGCACTTGTGACACTATGTAAGTATTGTGACACTATGTAAGTATGTACGCAAACGCAGGTACAGACTGAGGGAGGATTCCATGGGTATCATCTTAAGGTACTTAGTCCTAAATTCTTCATACATTTCATTTATTCGCTTAAGAGCTTTCTTGATTAAGGGTGATTCAGGTTACTTACGATTCTATATGTAAGTACGAATTGTGGCCGTATTATTTTAAGACATTATGTTCGTACTGACAATTTCACATCTTGGTGATAATTACTCTAATGTGCGATTCCAATACGACCCATAGTGTGGTGAGAACTCTCTGATGCGCTAAAACTGGGTTACGTTGAGTTACGCGTTCATACATAACATTTATATTACAAAAGTTCATTATACGTAAGACACGGTGATGTTTTTATTCATTATAAACCAATAAATAACTGGTTCTAATATGTAAATAAATAAACTTATTAATAACAATCTGTGTCAACGTACTTGTTTAGGATTGTAAGTATGTCAAATTATTTGTGTTAGTCCGCCCCGGCTTCGCATGGATATATTCTATCGTCTATGTTCACCACGGATAATGCAGGATTGGTCCGGTATTTTCGGAGCCTATTCAATTCAAACAAACGAACAAATCTTTCTTCTTTATAATATTAGCATACCTACCTAGTCCTTCTGATAACACAAAATAAATGGGATAGGTTTCCATCGGTTGAGTGAGGGTTTCCTGTAGCAAGATACCTATAGATATGGAACACAAACATTTAAAATAATAGTAATTCAATATTTTTTAAACATTTCCAGTATGTATTATGGGCAATTAAGCTTCACCTTACTGCGTTGCAGGAAACGAATTAATCTGATAATAATGAACTACCTAGTTTTTAAGAAACATACATACTCATAGTTTATGTTTCCTTGGCTATAAGGTTACATAGGCACCTACAACAAATAAGGCATGACTGGCTTCATATCGCAAACAACTTAATTTAAGTTATGCCCAAAGCCTTCCTACGCCAGTTTGAGGTGAAGGTGTCTGTCGATGACGAAATTGATTAGCAAGAAACAACAAATGCAGGAGGCCGTACAACAAAACAAGTCCTGGATCAGACTGTGAACTGAATATACCTGTGCTTGCGCGGCTGCCAGCAGCGAGCTGATGAGGAGACTCCAAAGAGGCCACATTCTTCTTTTGTTTTCTTTTTTATCTGTCACAAAACTGTCAAAGTTGACGGCGGTGGGCGCTAGATGTTAGCGCATGACGGACCGGTCGGTGCGCGGCTCGGAGCTACACTGAGCACGGCCAGACCAGACAAACTTTACTTTCCGTGAGCGGTTGTGTTCACACCAACCGTTTCGATATGCTTGGTTTGATTTTTATTGCAGCTGTTGAGAATCAGTAACCTATTGGAATAATGTGTCTAATTGATTATGTTATGGAGTATGAGGTACCTTCTCAGACTTGTTTGTCTAAAGCGGAAAAATAAAACGTATATGTTAAGTACCTAATGATATTAATTCGTATTTAAAATATAAGTCCCTTTGTCTTCATTATTAATGTCTAAACGCAAATTATAATCTACAGTTGTTGAGTAAAACTGTCGCAATAATGTATATTTAGAATCACTACATTGATACAAACTGGATACAAACTTAGGTAACTGAATGGATTTATAAACAGAAATGATTTACCTATAAGATTAAAAGGACTTAGGACGTCTATCGTTTTACGGTTTTAATAAAATTAAAATTGGTTTATTGCTTAAAAAAGTACGTGATACTTATTTAAGAAGTAAGTGAGATTCTTGTCTATTCTAAACAAAGAATTATACTTACCTAACTTAGTACACACTCACTGTTTATTTAATCTCATTATAAGTGAACTGTTAAGTTTTTATGAGAAAATAAATTTCTTTAAACCTAATTATGAAATTATGTAGATATTATAGACTTACAATAGCTCGCATCGTCATTCGAGCTCTAGTGTAACGCTGCCCTATCTCTACGCAATGTAGAGGCGCAGGCGCAGGCGTCGTCGTTACGCCACACGCCCACCACTGGACCATCTGTGCCACACACACGCACACAGCCATAGAGCAGGTAGTGGTATGCCATAGGCCACAGAACATTGTGCGACCCTTTGATGGAGATATTGGAGATGTATCTTCATTTTTAGGGTTCCGTACCTCAAAAGGAAAAAAGGAACCCTTATAGGATCACTTTGTTGTCCGTCTGTCCGTCTGTCCGTCTGTCCGTCTGTCCGTCTGTCCGTCTGTCAACCCACTTTTCTCAGAAACGCGTAGGGTTATCGAGTTGATATTCACATCATATACGCAGGCTCGTAACCTCTTGAAGCCTCGACATAAATCAAACTTCTAAGTCAACGCAATCAAAAGTTACAGCTGTTTATGTCTATATTTTTTCAATTTTCCAAGGGAATCACATGCACACAAAACCTATAGGGTACTTCCCGTTGACCTAGAACCATGAAATTTGGTGAGAAGCAAGGTCTTATAGTACAAGTAAAGGAAAAAATCCGAAAACCGTAAATTTGTAGTTTATTCACAGAAAAAATATTTTTTTAATCTTGCCATGGACCAAAAACCTATAGGGTACTTCCCGTTCACCTAGAACCATGAAATTTGGCACGAAGCAAGGTCATATAGCAAAAATAAAGGGAAAAATCTGAAAACCGTAAATTTGTAGTTTATTCACAGAAAAAATATTTTTTTAATCTTGCCATGGACCAAAAACCTTTAGGGTAGGGTAGGTGTACCAGTTAGGCGTCCAGGCCCATATCTCGTCCTTTCACGGCACTACTGGTAACATTTCGTCGAAAATAGCCTTACTTACACTCGCACACAATGATAATCAGTTATATCAATAACCTGGATGTGTAAGCTACGTACACAAGCAAACTTCACATCACTAGCACCCAGCAAAATAGATAAAAAAAATTAATCAATGTGCGGTCGAAAGAAAAAAGACGAAACATGTCTGGATTCAACGGAAAAATTAGCAGCATGTCACATTTTTAACGGTAAGTTTTACATTGTTTTTATGCATTTTAGAGTTGATGGTTATTAATGTGACTTAATCTTGTATTAAAAAATATGGATTTGTGTTATTCTGTCTAAATTATAATCAATAAACTTGAAATTTTGCGTGGACGTGAACTGTACCACGATATTTTGAGATAGTCCAGTTGTCGACCGGGTGGACGCGAAATGGACATATCGTGTCAATAAGGTGGTCTCTTGTATTCATTATTGTATGAAAATTTACTCAAACTTTCAATTAAATTTGGACCTTATGCTCGTAAGCTATCTAAAAACCATATTTCGTCCAGGCTTAGAGCAACGAACCATAAAATACTGAATGTTGAAATTTCTTGTGGACGGGAATTGGACAAGGTTAAGTGAAGTCCTGATTTCGACCTTAACTTTAAAGATTATGTAAACCAAACAATATTCTAATAGAATTGCGTATAATAAATCATTGCGTTATGCTCGTAAGCTATCTAAAAACCATATTTCGTCCAGGCTTGGAGTACGAACCATAAAATACTGAGTTTATGAAATTTCTTGGTGGTCGGAAATTGGACAAGGTTAAGTGAAGTCCTGATTTCGACCTTAGCTTTATAGATTATGTAAACCAAACAATAATCTAATAGAATTATAAGGTTTTTTGTTACTATAAATTTTATGAAGACAAGGAAAAAACAAAGAATGATAGAGCAGAAATATCAAGAAAAAGAAAATTAGCAAGAATACAGAAAAAGAAGGAAAAGGACAGTCAAAATCAGGTAAGACAATTGGAGAAGAGAAAAAAGAAAACACCAACTGGAAAAGTTAAACCTAGCTTTGGATCAGATAGTATTGTCGAAGCCGGAGATCTCTGCTGAGATAGAGGATTTCTATGGCCGTTTATACGCTGCACATGCCCCTCATGCCCAACGGGACAACCACGATTCACGAGCCACCCTGACACGCCACTACACCGACGAACTGCCAGACATCAGTCAAGACGAGATCGTGATGGCTCTGAGGCAGCTTAAAAATGGAAAAGCCCCCGGTGAAGACGGCATTACTTCAGAGCTTCTGAAGGCAGGAGGAGCCCCTGTTTTGCAGGAGCTTCAGAACCTGTTCAACACCGTTCTTCGCAGTGGGAGAACTCCAAAGGCGTGGAGCGAGAGCCTGGTGGTGCTCTTTTTTAAGAAGGAAGATAAAACCCATCTTAAAAACTACAGACCCATCACACTCCTGAGCCACGTCTATAAGCTTTTCTCACGAGTGGTCACGAGTCGTCTCGCCAGGAGACGCGACGAGTTCCAGCCACCCGAACAGGCCGGGTTTCGCGGAGGATATGGCACCATAGACCACATACACACAGTGAGGCAGATTGTACAGAAGTCCGAAGAGTATAATCAGCCCCTGTGTCTGGTCTTTGTAGAGTATGCAAGGCCTTTGACTCTGTCGAAACCTGGGCTGTTCTAGAATCCTTACAGCGTTGCCAAGTAGACTATCGTTATATCGAGGTGCTGAGATGTCTTTATGATGCCGCGACCATGACTGTCCAAGTACAGGGCCAGCAGTCCAAACCCATCCAACTGCGCAGAGGTGTGAGACAGGGGGATGTTATATCCCAGAAACTGTTCACAAGCGCGTTGGAAGATGTGTTTAAGACGCTGGACTGGAAAGGTAAGGGCATTAACATAAACGGCGATTGTAATCGCCGTGAGATGTATCTCACACCTCCGATTCGCTGATGACATAGTCTTAATGGCGGAATCGCTGGAGGAGCTTAACCGGACGCTGGACGGCCTAGCTTCAGCCTCACGCCGCATCGGTCTTGGCATGAACTTGGATAAAACCAAGGTCATGATCAATGGCCACATTGATCCGGGAACGATTGTCGTACATGGCCACCTTCTCGAAATTGATTCCGAGTACACTTACCTTGGGCAGATTCTGCAGTTGGGGAAAAACAATTTTGAGAAGGAGGCCAAGAGGAGGAACCAGCTAGGTTGGGCAGCGTTTGGAAAACTACGTCGAGTCTTCTCGTCATCCATACCGCAATGCTTGAAAACGAATGTTTTCAATCAGTGCGTCCTACCCGTCATGACCTACGGAGCTGAGACGTGGACGCTCACGGTAGGGCTGGTCCACCAGTTTAAAGTCGCCCAGCGAGCTATGGAGAGAGCTATGCTCGGTGTTTTTCTGAATGATAGGATTCGCAACGAATACATCCGACAGAGAACCAAGGTTATCGACATAGCTCAAAGGATTAGCAAGCTGAAGTGGCAGTGGGCTGGCCATATCTCGAGAAGAACCGACAACCGCTGGGGTAAACGTGTTCTTGAGTGGAGACCGCGACTCGAAGTGTAGGACGCCCTCCGACCAGGTGGGATGACGATTTGCGAAAGACTGCTGGCAGATGCTGGATGCGGCAAGCTGAAGACAGGGCGCTATGGCGCTCATTAGGGGAGGCCTATGTCCAGCAGTGGACTGAAAAAGGCTGATGATGATGATAAAAACAAAGAACTTAAAGTACCTACCTACTTACCTGTTAAAATTTGTTATTCGTAAGTAAATAATAATCATTGTGTAAAACAGAAGTTATTAATTACTGTCTGGTGTTTGTAGCTGATTAGGATTGACTTTTTATAATTATAACTTTATTCAATAATGTGTGAGACAGAACCTCTAATAAAAGATGACTAATTACTAAACACGAGTTTTAATAAACCCTCTTAGCATAATAATTTCTAGTGATTTTCCTATCAGATATATGGTGGTCGAAAACTGGGTAACAGGGGGTCGAAAACTGGAAAATTTGGACGAGAACTGGTAAAATTAGGTATTTCGGATTAAAATATTTTTTTAAAATTAACAGATAAATTTATGAAGAAAGTCTTTTTTTCTAGTGACAATAGAGTATTTTAGTCATGTGGTGAAATCAATTTTATTCCAAAGAGCTCACTATAATATTTTTTTTTCGATATCTGAATCTGACAACTCCACTAATTGGACGCAAACTGGCGCATTGACCCTACTTCCTGTTGACCTAGAACCATGAAAATTGGCAAGAAGCAATGACTTATAGCACAAGTAAAGGGAAAAATCAGAAAACCGTAAATTTGTGGTTTATTCATACAAAATAGTACATTGTTACACTAGGGTTGGACGTAACTTATTTAGTCTCGAGACGCCAATAGTTAGAGGGACTAAATAAGTTACGTCATAATCGTTATCAAATCAGAAAATTATTGTGCCTTATTCGTCTGGATTTGACTGATTTCTTTGCTAAAGAGTTTGTACGGAACCCTTGATGCGCGAGTCTAACTCGCACTTGACGTTTTTTTTTTTTCTTGTTAATTCAACTGGTGATCACCTGATTCGAGAAGAACAAAAAGCCTCTACCAGTTGGCTAGTGGATCTTCTCGAGAGTTATGTTGTGATGTAACAATTAAGTTATTTGAGTTGTTTTAACGACCTCTGTGGCGCGGTGGGCGAAGGCCTGCCTGCGACGCAGGAGGTTGCGGGTTCGATTCACGCCTCGGGACAAATGTGTGTACGATCTGCAGACATTTGTTCAGGGTGTTCTGGTCGTTATGTATGTATAATAAAAAATATCTATCTATGTATTGTATTATATTATGTGTATCAGTTTTCTAGTACCCATAACACAAGCTCTGCTTAGCTTGGCCTTGATAATGCTGTGTGAATGGTCCAGCATTATTATTATTCTATTGTATTTATTAAGACCTTAAACAACCTTTAAACAATAGTGAATCCGTTGGTTGTCCACCAATGACGATTGTTGATTATTAAGTTTACTTGCTCATGAGGTAATCACATGTCAAGTAAGTACCTGACATGTGATTGTAATCACATGTTAAGTACCTGACATGTGATTTTAACCAAAGTAGGTATTTTGATTAGTGCTTTAATAACTTACCCGGTACTCTCTTCAATCAACTAAAAAAATAGATAATTTACATTTTAGGTTAAGGCACCCTATCTTAGTATCTTCTTTATGTGTCTACCTATTAAATAAAACATCCCCAAAGACAGAAGGAAGTAAGTAAGTAAATTGTGTATTTGTCACATGAAACACACATTCAATTGGTTTTCACATAACATAACGTTAACATAATTTAAAGCACATTTATTTCACTCAGTTCGTAGCATGAAAGCTTTTATACCCAGTAGATATTTCAGTCAAGAATGCTGAAAAGCCATTATGACATCCTCAAACACGATTCAAAGAGCTATAACCGCGCCATCTCCCTGCCGCTAACTGTGCAATTGAAAACATAAAATAGTAGATTTTGTGGAGTTTATAACACCGCCGTTGGCGCCACCGTCGCGGGTGAGTTGCCGCCCAAAATCGATAGACCAGCCGGCGTGCGCCGTATCTCCAATCCTACATCAGTGTTTCAGTAGGCACCCTGCATAGCTGCTCTTTGCCTAGCTCGCTCACGCGACCAGTGCCCCGCAGGATTCACAAACGCTTCCAAACCCTCAAGAAACCTGTAAGTACACCTTTTTATAACTAAAAAATCAATCTAAAACAGGAATGGAATTTTTTGAACTGAGCTTTATTCACAAATGTCAAGAAATGACTAAGTATCTGAAATCGGGGGCTAAGTTAGAGGTATATATGGGGCGGAGAATGACCTCGCAGGGCGGATTTGGCTAGGTAACAATTACTTTTTTCATTAACACGCACTAAGTTAATTTGTTTAGTAATTTCCGGCAATTTCTGTAATTTACCGTAATTTTTTAATCGAGTCAATACAATTCAAATCAGAAAAAATCATTCATTCGCCGTTTTTATAGAGACTAAAATCGAAAGCAGTATCGACTGATTTTTTTTAAATGATTTGTTATTTAGTCGTCGAAAACTATATTAATTTTACCTAGCAGACTACAGGTAAGTAGGTTATCAATCAATTTTTGAAACAAAGAAAAAAAACAATAACCCGAAAAAAAACGAAAGAGATACAATCAGTAGTTATGTTACCTTTCATTTGGGGTGTTTGTGATATATATAATAACTACGAACACTCGTATTGACCTCTTCTTTGTTCATTTTTAGGGTTTCTTACCTTAAAAGGAGAACAGGAACTATAGGATCACTTTGTTGTTTGTCTGTCCGTCTGTCAACCTCTTTTTTTTTTTAAACCGTGGAGGTTCGATACTTACGTCTGTAGCCTCTTGGAGCTGTGATATGAATTAAACTTTTTTGTTTTTATCCAATTTTATTGAAATTTCCAAGGGAGTCACATGCACACATCATGAAATTTGAGAAGATTGACAAGGTCTACAAGCAAAAATAAAGGAACAATGTCAGAAAAAAGTACTGAAATTGACATAGGATTTGGTTACTTTTTTAGAAGCGTTCACGTTGATTGTGTGCGGAAGGTGTGTCCGTGACACTCAGAGAAACCTTATTTTCATCAAAGGAAAGGGTATTTGTAGGGTATTTTGTAAGCATTTTTTTTCCTTGTTTTTCTTTATGCACCTAACCCAATTCCTCGATTTTGGAGTAGCAGTAGGTACCTACTGCTACTCCAAAATCGAAGAAATGTATTCGAAGACAGAATATTTATCGTATCAAAGTATGTGAATAGACTTGGGAACTAGATCCAACATGTGGATGTCAGAGTCAATAAAGGGTTCTTCCTAGAAGAAGGGCAGCAGCTTCAGAGTAGTTCAGAGCAGTGGACTTATCTATGCCTGTACAGAAGAGGGGTGGGAACAACGCACATTGATCTCTCGTTCGTTTTCGAATTCAAATTTAAACATTTTTCTCTGTACATGTTTGATTATTGCGTTTGTGATGTTTGTTTTGTAGTTTCTAGTGATAACCTTGCTGTTACGTTGTAGTTTTCAGTTTGTTATCAGTTTTTGTAAAAAAAAAAAAAAATGTTGAAATATCTTAGTTTCTAAATCGGAGTATAGCTACTGCCACTCTATAGAGATGCATTGACGTAACTTTTACCTTTTATGTTTTTTTGAAGATATATAGCTAATAAATCAATGTGGCTACTAACTTGAACAGCCTGAACTATCAATATTCAAACAATAGGAAAAACGATTTCCCACTTTTCCGAATAGTTTGTTCGTGAATCGAATATAAATTGCTTTTACTCGCATATTCACGCCAAGTCGTCGACCGGTCCACGTACCTTTTTGCCCCAGGGAACCACGATATAAAGAAAGCAAAAGTTATTTCATAACCACATGGGATGTCTCGATAGAGTCTCGATTTATGACATTGAAGTTATAGCTTTATTATTACTCCTAGGAAAGGTTACACTCTTTCATTTGAAACTTTATTACACCTAGTAGGTACTTTAAGAACCCCTTGTAAATTATACTGATCTGGTCAGAGTTGAAATTAAAATTGCTTTTGAAATGGCTATTACGCGATTCACTGACAGATTTATTGAAGAATGCAATAAAAATCCATTTGTTCATCCATTATTAGTACTACTTTTTTTAAATTCCTCGCGTTTTTACCCGTTTTAAATTCGAATTTCACATTTACGTAAATATAGCATGGGAATTTGGTGTTTTACCTAGGTTTTACTCAAATAAAAAGTACTCTCATATGTTACATATGTTACTCTCCGAATCCTTTTAAATAACTCTAAGTCAAAAATCAAATCGATTGGTTGTAGTTAGGGCGTGAAAGAAGGACAAATAAACAAACAAACGAACACACTTTCGTATTTATAATATTTGTTAGATTTAATTTATATTTATAGCGCTAAATAGTACCTATATATAATTATGTGTTAATTTAAATCGCGTAAGATTCAACATTTTTAATATATAAAATACTTTAAATCTTTTAATCCATTCTATACTTTTAATACTTTCCATACTATACTTTTACCATACTTTTAATCCATACTAATATTATAAATTTGAAGGTTGCTATCTGTCTGTCTCTTACCTTTTTACACCCAAGCGGCTGAACAGATTTTAATTAAAATTGGTAGCGAGGTAAAAGATATCCCGGGAACGGACATAGGATACTTGAAAAGCGCGTGCGAAGCCGCGGGCAACACCTAGTAATCTTATGTGATCATTTAGGACAAAAGTGCTTGGGAAGACAAATCCAACGAACTCAAACTCGACGAGTCTTTTTATTTAGGAGTTCCTATGGCCACCTTCTGTCTCCATCATCAGACGAGCTTTACCATCAAGCTCATCTGATGTTGGAGACAGAAGGCCACTCGTGCCCAAGACATTGAATTGTCACCAAACCGAACTAACATATATGTATACCTACCAAATTTCTGCTCAATCGGTTGAGGAAAATTGGTATTAGTTGCATGTATTTAGTTGCAAGAATTTCCCACACAAAATAAAAGGCACCAGAATAGTGTACCTACCTAGAATAAAAGCTTGTAAAAAATGTTTGATTTCGTCTGCCTATCTTATACTCTTTCTGTTATCTACTACTTATGTTGCTAGTGTAGGAAAAATTAAGAGCTGGCTGGCCGAGCCCTTTCCATAACGAAGGGTTCAGACGAGAAGTGTTCTTAGAAAAGAAAAGACTAATGAACTAGTGACTAGTGCCTTTGAAATACTCCAATTTCTGAGAGGTCTTGAATGGTCTTGAACATAAGATTGCTTATACCGCAGAAATACACTCAATGTTGTTACGTTTTTATTTGTTTGGTACACAAGAGTCTTGAGTCTCCTCAGAACTAAGAGATAAGTTTTAATAGTGATTCTTAAGTTTTCATTTTTGTAAGGTAGAAATACAATTTATTTAGAAGGTTATTTTGGTTATTACTTATTTATTACCGACACATTGACAACGCATACTGTACAAAGTAGATGGTAGATGATTGCGGGTTAAAGTCTCTAAACAGTTTAGATTACTAAAATTCTTCGAATTTATTTTTAAAACAGTATGTTCCCAAAATAAAATAATAATAATAGTTGTTTACTTTCTCATATATTTAGCTCATTACTCCTTTTCACGACTTTTCCCTAACTCACATAAAAAACATATTACAATTAAATTTGTACTCTACATTCTTCATGGGTAAATTTACGTCATCTCATATGCGTCATATCAAAGCGGTTTGAAACAAAAACTACCGAATTATCAATCGACCAAATTATTAGCTATTATTAGCTTACGAGTTGTCAGTTGGTTTGGTATATCTATGGTACAGTGTTTACTAAGCAATTACCGGTTGTGACCCCAGTTAGCTTTTATGAGTACCAGATCTGCACGACGATGGCTTTTAGAACGCGATTTATTGCCGTATCGGAAAATAATAAAGCGTTTACTGCTTTTACTTTATTAAATACTGTGGGCCGCCCTGACACGGGATTTTAGGATAGTTTGCGTCGTTTAGTGATCGGCATTGATCTGGCTCAAAGATATTTTGCTTTTGATTTATCAAGATTTCATCCTACTATATTCTACTATAGGTATTTTATCTATCTATACTATATAACGCGAAAGTTTGTATGTGGATTATCTATCTATACTATATAACGCGAAAGTTTGTATGTGGATTGATGTTTGTTACTCTTTCACGTAAAAACTACTGAACGGATCTGGATGAAATTTGGCAGAGAGATAGATTATAGTCTGAAATAACACATAGGCTATATTTTATCCCGGAATACCTACTGGAACGGGAACTACGCGGGTGAAATCGCGAGGCGCTGCTACGCAAAAACTACTGAACGGGTCTGGATGAAATTTGGCACAAAGATAGATTGTAGTCTGGAATAGCACATTACATATATGCTTTTTTTATCACTACATATTTATTTAACAGCTAAAAATAATTACAACTAATATTTATACTTACATCTATTTTCTAAAAATCTAAGCCGTCACCAGAAGGCAGAGTGCCCAGAATGCTGGCAGCATTGCCACGTTGAATGGCAATGCTAATTCGTATAATTCATTATTATGGTATATTTTTTCCCGGAATTACCACGGGAACGCGAATTACGCGGGTGAAACCGCGAGGCGCTGCTAGTATTCTATACTTATGTTAGGTTTAATGCACAACTTAATTTATGTAATCGAAGAAACAAGAAGTAAAATTAACCCTTTGAACTATCGAGTGGGGTTTCAAAGAAAAGTCTTCTGATGTTTTAATTAATTCTGCCGATTAAAATTAATTGAAACTTGAAATCCTATGATCTTTGCAAATGGTAATTTACCTACTTGTGCCTACGAAGGTTTCTGTTTAAAACAAAATTATTTTCGTTGGTGCGTACTTGACGAAGCTTTTTCAGGGACGCTACATGCGTGAATTTTTCATCAGAACATTTTAGGCACGGCCAACCTTTTCGTTTGAATTGAACAATGCTGCCAAAAATAAAAAGCCTTTCATACCTAAACACTTTCTGCCTGACTCGACGATCTAGCAGTTTCATTATTCACCGTGCCACCAATGTTCGCATCAATTTTGCTGACCTTTTGGTAATATTTTTATAAACAGCTCTTTCGCATTTATACTATAACATAACCAGAGTCCACGCAAAATGTGAACTCTTCCAATGTGGAGCTTTATTTTCCAATTTCCGTTCCCTAAATTTGTTTGCCGTCGCCTCAGACAGGCTTTGAATGTGATGCTTTACATTCAGGCAATAAATTTTCCTTCGTAAATATTTGCTAGTTTTTTCTGAAAGCTTTCGAAAGTACTTTCAAATACAGCGAGTCCCTTACAAATACATTGATAAAGGATCTCTTACTCGAACCATAAAATTATAGGTTGATTGATGGAAAAAGGTTTTCAAATAAACTACGTTGCAATATTAGAGAAGGGAACTCGCTCCTCGGGAGGAAAATAAATGTTCGTGTCACGTCTTCGTTTGAGATCCTGACCGTAATACAGATGGTTCACCATTAAAACGAACACAAATGACACCGTGTACCCTAAAAGAGATATATTAGAGCGTTGTAATGTCATTTTCGAAAAAGATAAAAGATAAACCTATTAGGCGGCTCGCAAAACGGTTAGAAAAAGAGGGAAATTTCCAGGTTTAGATTAAAGAAATAAAAGGAAATCTTTTTATGAGCTTACCGTAAAATTTGATCATGACAACACTTTTCGAATGATATTGCCTGATAAATATGAATGAGCAATCAGATTCTTTCAATTGCTATTCGCGGTTGAGATCGTCGGAAAGCAATTGATTTCCAATTCCTTTTATACTACCTACCTTCTGTCAACATCTTCTCTATTCTTTTCTTCTGGGAAATTGGTTTTTCATAAGTTGTTTCTTTAAATACATTTTATGTTATCTTTGTTTACCAGGTAGCCCCTGTCTCGAAGCCACTGCACAAGCTCTCGGCAATCGCTGACATCACACTTGCGCCTAAATTTTCCAAGGTAAACTTTCATAAATTAATGTAATTAAAATTAATTTTGCTTGATAACATTTTGTCCGCGACAATTACTCACTTACACGACACCGATCTCCGAAGATATGATTTCGATAAACACTGACTTGTTTAATTATAAATACTATTTAACGGGTATTTATCGCGTTGAACAATGTTGGCAGTGTGTAAACCTGTCGAAACGTCGGGAAAAATAGGTAAATAAACGCGATAAATACTCGTTAAATAGTATTTATAATTATGTGTTCAGATCGCGTAAGTTTAAAAACATTTACTTACTGACTTGTTTTAATTTTAATGTGAGTTTAAAATAAAACGAGTCAAAAATACATGGCGGGTATCTTACTGCCTTCTTAAATTTATAAAAGTTAAAGTTTGTGCCATTGTGAAGATGTTTGGCCGAAGACAACGCCAAATCTACTAAATGGATTTGGCATATGATTGGACATTGCACACCTATAGATCTGGACCTGGATGGAATGACACATAAATAAATAATGCTGGAAAATACTCACAGCATCATCTAGCCCCAAACTAAGCAGAACATTTGTTATGGATACTTTATTAATGACTGATATAACAGTCATTAAATTAAGTAATTTAATACAACTCAGCACATCGACTGTAATTTTCTTTGTTAATTATTATGCTTTACATTGATTTTATATTATTTTCTATTTATGCATAGAAAATATCCACACTTGGAATAAATATTTCTATATCGTACAAACATTTGTCCCAAAGCGAGAATCGAACCATTACGTGACGACCTCTGTGGCGCGGTGGGCGAAGGTCGCCTGCGACGCAGGAGGTTGCGGGTTCGATTTACTTCTCGGAACAAATGTGTGTACGATCTGTAGACATTTGTTCCGGGTGTTCTGGTCGTTTTCTAAGTATAGTAAAAATATCTATCTATGTATTGTGTTATATTATTATTTACTTAAATTAGTACCCATAACACAAGCTTTGCTTAGCTTGGGGCTAGGTAATGCTGTGTGACATCATCATCAAATAATGCTGGACAAGCATTATTTGATGATGATGATGATGTCTCCCAGCCGATTTCGACTACGGTGACTGCATTACTGGGCAAGCATTTTAACTCAGACTATTACAGGGCGTTTGTTGACTATCTGCCCTTTGGTGCGCTCTTTGATGGATTATTTATTTATTTATTGTATAATATACCTAAATAAAACAGGGACGTCAAAATAGACCGGTCGGGGTGTCCTGGGATCTGTGGCCCGCAGGCCGCGACCACATCAACCCTGTCTTTCTCAAGCTTCCGAACCTCATTCACCAGTAATGTCAATTACCTGAAACGAAGGTATTCGTAAGTGCATCTTGCTTGTTATTCCTCTTGTATGTTTGCACGATTGCTACCTTTCTGCACAATTTGACTGTCGCTCATAAATGTACGCTATTAACAACGTGTATTTAATCTTTTAATTATAATCTGATTTTAGAAAAGCTTACGCCTTTTCAGCATTGCTGGGAAAATTCAAGCGTCTAATTTAATTATGCCGGAAAGTGTAATTTTAGGCTTGAATTAAAAATAAATTGTGGCACCGTAAAAAGGGCTCTTCACCGTTGCGTTGCTTCTGCCCGCGACCGCACTGGCTCCCCTTCCTCCTCCCGCCTGCCTCCTTCCACAGTCCACATACCGTGTACCACCACTCATCAGCTCAATATCGTTGTCGTGAATTGAATCGAATCAAGTTACCCCATCTGCCGAACAAGCATCGCAGCGTTCATCACAAATGCATGGCGCTTTTCGATGTCAATCCGATTGTGATTCGATGTTGTCGCTTCCCTAAGCCCAGTTAAGTGCTATTTGTATTACAATTTTTTTTTTGGACTTAAAGCTAATTTTCATAGGGGTTTACGTAAGGGACAATTCTAAAGGTCTAAATCTAAGTAATTGAAGTCATAATACTTCTGAATTTATTTACAATTGTCGAATTTTTTTAAGACGTTCCTCTGAACGAATTACCCTTTCTTGATTCTTTGCCTTAGGTACCTATATATGATTATTGGTTCAAATCAAATCAAATCAAAAAGTCTTTATATGCATAAATACAAAAATGCACACTTAGAAAAGGTCAAATTTTTTAAATAAAACATTGACACGGAGATAAAATGATATTTTTTATATCGGTCGCTTCGTTATATAGACTAAAGTACAGGTTGATTATTTTTGGGTAAGGAGTTATGAGTATGCGTTAGGGAGTTTAGTTGAGTGGCTACATAGTATTTTATCCCTGATCCTGTGCGGGCGCGGTTGGCTGGCGCGGTGCGAGTAGCTCAGCAGAGGCGTTGCGCAGATTCAGCTCCGGGGACCTGCAATCGGAGTGCGATGAGGGAGAAGTGGACCCCTACACGGGCAAGCCGGCGACCACCAGCCAGCCGAAGCCGCAGAACCAGAGGCCGACCTCCCAGTGTGAGTCACTTTCACATGGTTTATAAAAACACGCGTCGTTATTGCCGTCGTGATGCCGGCTTAGAATTTGCGACACCCCAACTCTTCCCGCTGGTGTCGTAAGAGGCGACTGTTGGGCATACACAGAAATGCAGGCAGCAGTGCCCCTTGCAAAATTGATCGACCACCGAACTGCGCATACCCAGCGTGGGGATTACAGGCATTACCCCCCCCCCCCATGAGACAAAAGCCAAAAAGGCGATTATCAGTGGGAGGCCTACGTCCAGCAGTGGACCATTATAGGATGTTGAGGAGTCGTGATTGTATTTTTTTTTGTCAACAATTAATTTGTTCACTACAATCGCCACTAGCAACCACGATAGTAATCCTTTAGTTTCACTACTAGACTATGACGTTGGCTCAACGAGCGAAACTTTTCATGAAAGGTCTCTAGAAATGTCGAACGTAAGCGAGAAAGCAAAACTTTATAACGTTATATTAGTCTAGCCAGATCTATCATTTTAGCATTTCCACTAGCTAATCAATCATATTACATGTATCTCATTACGGATGTAAGCGGGTTAACTACGAACCTTATTTGTGTTGGAAGAACACCAACGTTTCATCCCTAAACGAGGGACTTCTTTAGGGTGGGTCCGGTTCCTCGAGGTACATCCGTAATGAATTTGTCAAACTACGATAGTTTTTGTAGTAAATTACCTGTGCCTATTTATGAAGACATCCTAAAGTAGTGTATGTACAGTGACCGGTGGAAGCATCACCAGCACGAGCAGCGCCTCCGGGCCGCCGCCTGCGCCCTCGGCCACCGCGTCCACGTCCAGTGGTGGGGACTTGTCTCTGAACCTCCGCGGAGGCTCACGAGGCACCTCGGCCCCCTCGTCTCCGGCTAAATCACGCGAGTCGCTACTCCAGCGCGTGCAGTCTCTCACCGGCGCGGCGCGTGATCAGGGTGCTAACCTTCTTGGTAAGATCGTTTGCTTTCTATGTTTTGCGTGTCCTGTGAACTTTATTGTCAAGATGCTTACGTATTTCTGCCAAAAGCAGTATTGTAATCTATGCGCACAAGATGATCGAATCATCGCAGGCATCCTTTGTGATGACAGATTTGTAAGAGTCTAGGCCATGACTCCGCCAGCATTTAGATGGGTCATAGGTATAAAGTATCCCATCATCGTAAGTAACGCCCTGAATAAAATTTATTGTTTTGAAGAAAAATCAACTAAGTTTCGTAAACCAACTTCAAATTCTCTTGTATTTATATAGTTTTTTTAGTTTTTCGGGACAAATACTAGGGAAAATTCTGACTGAAATGACTTCTCAATACAATAGTAAAATAACTTTTAGCGTAGCGTTAGGTATATTCTCTTTGAAAATAACTTTCCAAAATAACTGACAGAGAAATCGACAATGCAAAAAAAAAACCTACAGCTGAACATAAAACCTCTTAGCTTTAAGTTTCGTCTATTAAAGAAAAACGGTTTTTGTGTTTTACTTAGTTATAGCCAGTGTTCATCCAACTTAGACAATTTAACCCGTCATCCAATTACCAAAGCTTGTAACTAAATTCTATGGATTTCATTATACATGTTACCTACGGCAAAGAGGTATTCCGTTATTTGCTTTTCACGTAATGGTTAATCGAAATATCCCTAACACCTTATGGGTATTCGTAGACCTCTGGTGGATTTATGTAATAAAACTTCACTTTATGAGGGTATCCAGACGAGATTTTACACGGGTCTTGCGAATAGGCGGGCTTAAATAAATGGCTGTCCATTATGTAAATAAGCTCAATAAGACAACCCTCCCTTTGCTACCACAGTCACATAAGAGGTGGAAATGGTACCTACATCTAATAACCCAAATTGCAAAGCTCGACTTTAATATGAAGGCCAATATATATAGGCTTTCTTATAAGGCTATATATATATATATAGTATACTTAAATACTTAACGGAGTAGGTACTTTGTATGATAACTTGCGGGGCGTAATAGAGGTAATGTCAGTTGGAAATAGAGCCCTGGGTCTGTGTTTCAGGCTATAGGTAGGGCTACTGACTATACGAATCGCGAGACCGTTTCTACATAGTTACTTTGACCTTTTAGTAATTTTCGCTACGGTAACTGAACAAGAGTTCCACTTAGCTTATTCCATTTCTTCTCTGTCCTCTCGTAGATTTGGTCTAACGTCAAACACCAGACGTAAGCGTTCCGCATAGACAAAAGGCGCATTGCAAGATCATTAAGAGAGGATTATGTCCAGCAGTGGACTAATATAGGCTTTTGATGATGATTGAGGTCATTAAGAAGGCTCAAAGTCCAGAACCGCTTAACATATTAACGGCATGTAGCAACGATAGTGTTAAACCACCAATTTAACTCCGATGTACTTATAGTAATCTCATTTAGCATAAACATTGTAGGTAGGTAGAAGTTTTATCTCTACAATATTTTTTTCATGTTTTGAAAAAAGATAATTATGTAAGTATTACGTTTATACTAAGCTTCTTATAAAATTGAGATGTTTTCCTTGAGAACCCTTTTTTCTCCTGAACTTTCATTCTTGTGATCCATCAACGACCGCTCTTAATTTTAGATTCATTTGAAGGTAACACAAGGTCATTAAAACATGTAAAACATTCTTTGTGATGGTAGATTTGACTATTCCTTTCTTGAGATGATTCATGACAATTTCATACTTTATGAAATACGTAGTTACCTACCTATACTTAGTACTTGAGTACTTGTTTTGTTATAAAGAAATAATTTATTCAATACGACTGCCTCGTTGGTCTAGCGGCGACATGTTGAACCGCTGTTTATGAGGTCCCGGTTTCAAATCCTGGGTCAGCCCAAAGTTGTTATTAAGACTTTTCTTTCAAGAACATTCTCAGAAACAGCCCGAATTCGCGAAGTTGGCGGTGTCACGCCGTCATCGTGTGTCATGTTTGGATGTCAAGGGCTCAAGAGCGTCTATCTAGAGGAAAAACGATTTGCGGAGGTCTACATCCAGAAATGGATATATGACAGGCCAAAATGACAATACCGTTTTAAATGACTTGAGCGTAATAACTATGACATTTTAAGATTTAAATTTGATAATCAATACAAGATAGGTTCAATACGACCCAGCTAACATGGGAATAACCTAGTAAGCAATCCTACAAAAGTCAAATTCAATAACTTTATTTCTTTAGGCTTACAAAATACCTTAACACATATACAAGTCAAATAGTAAACTTTCAACAGCTTTATAAATAGTAACTATTATCAAATCTATACTAAGTTTATAAATGCAGAATAGTGTTTGTTTATTTGTTTGTTTGTCCTTCTTTCACTAACTAAGCAGCCAATCGACTTGATTTTTGGCATAGGGTTGGTTGAAAGGATTGAGGAGTAACATAGGCTACTTTACTACATAGGTTACTTTTATCCCATAAATCAGTTCCCACGGGACAGAAATAACCAGAATCAACGCGTGCGAAGCAACCAGCAGCTAGAAAGAGATAAAGTGTTATTGATTTGATTTTCTACAATATTTGTCCACTAGTGTATGAAGTGAAATAAAACCACTAGTCAGTTTACTTCTCTGGCAAACAAACTACAATTTGATCTTTATACAGGAAGTGTAACATCAGTGGCATCAGTTGGGCGCGGCTACAACCGCGACCGCTGTGTCACCTTGCTAGTGGTGGATGACCAGAACACCGACTGGTCCAAGTACTTCCGTGGGAAGCGTCTGCCGGGCGAGTGGGACATCCGCGTCGAACAAGCCGAGTTTAGGGTAACTGCTCCAACTTTCTTTATAGAAACTAATATTTAGAAAAGAAAATTACAACCAAATAATAGAATTAAATTAAAACTAGTATTTACAATAGAAACCATTGAGCTAACCGCAGACTGTTGCAAACAATCTACAGGTAGCTCAACTAATCCATATATTTATGATATTATGTACATTTGTACCTAAAATTAGAGGAAAAGATTTTCTCTTACTTCTGCACATATATGTCATATGTCGAAAATTTCAGAAATTCCAGCTTTTACTGGTAAATTGGCTTTGATCAGTTTATTATCAAGCCTTAGTTTCCTTTTGACTTCATAAGGGCCAAACTTTAAGGGGGCTTCAAAGATAGAACACGGGAAAAATATTTTAAAAAATCCCGACGATTAGTTTTCAAAACAATAAATAAAATTAAATGACCACTAGACTAATGCATATCATCGCAAAAAATATAAAATTGATCGCCGACGGAAAACCAGGGGGTTTTGCTTCAAAAATGCGTCAAAAATTAAGGACCGCACTTTCAGGGGAAAGTTCGGTCCTTCATTTTCCACACCCTGTCTACAGGACGTATTTATATTGACCCATACCGTAAATCTATCAAGCTTTTCGTGAAAACTACTAAGTCATTTTATTCACTAGCAGTTTTGTGAAAGTTTAATTGCTTTACAAGTTTTATTCACGAAGTATCTTTTCGAGTTACCCAGTCCTTCAGTCTCAGCAAGGAATGTGGTTAACTAGCAGAACGGGACTGTTTGTAAACAAAGTTGGGGCGCGTGCATTTTTAACGGTCTTACGTAAATAGAATCACGGGTAAGGTCAATAGCTGAACAACCCCTATTATTTATGCAGATTACGCCGTGAATGTACACAGAGTGTGCTAACTACTCAAATATTCAACATCTGGTGTCATGTAACTGGTTATAGTAGTTTAATGACTGTAATATCAGTTCTACCTTTTACTAAAGTCATAAAAACTCTCAGCATCGAACGATTTGTAACCTTAATGACACCTCGTGAGACGTGATTACCATTTAGTTAATCTAAGTGCGACATCAAATAAACACTGTATTTTAGCAAACTCTTTGTTTATGAAGTTTTTGACTCCTACGTTACTTGACGTCGTGGCGCAATTTGCAGCGCATTTCCGCATTCCGTACTGAGGGAGGGTTGCGTATTCGAATCCCGTCCTAGTCGAATTTTTTTTAGTACATTTCTTAGAAAATTGCCCCATAGAGAGCGCACTTTATAATAGAAAACTCTTTGTTAATTCAGGAAATATCGGTGACGGCAAACTCGGATGGAGCTAATGTGTCGATGGCTGTTTACCGCGGTGGAACCAAAGTAGCTCGATGCTTCAAGTGAGAAAAGCTTTATCACGAGTCATTGATGGAGATAAATTAAAGCTTTATTACAGTTATATGTAATACAACTTTGTGTGATTCTTAGGCCCGACTTCGTGTTGATTCGACAAAATGTCCGCGATGCCGGGGCGGACAATCGCGCGCTACTTCTGGGCCTGAAGTTCGGCGGGGTTCCTGCCATTAACAGCCTTAATTCCATCTATCATTTCCAGGTAAAAATATAAGCGACCTTAACACTTCTTCTTTAAGTTGTAAATAGGAGGGCAAGCACGGGGATTGTAGTCGAGGGTAGAGTACAGATTTGAAAATTACATCACTATGTCATCTAATGCGTAAATTATATGAAACTAGCAGCGCCTCACGTTTTCACCCACGTAGTTTCCGTTCGCATTACAGTTCCTAGATTAAATATAGCCTATGTGCTATTCCAAACTATAATCTATTTCTTTACCAAATTTCATTTAGATCCGTTCAGCCGTTCTGGCGTGATTGAGCAACAAACAGCCATCTATCCATCTAAACTTTCGCATTTATAATATTAGTGTGACTAATTCCTTTAACTTCATCAATGTACGCAATGTATAGATTGCGATGTCATTATTTTCAATTCTACCCTAGAAAAAAATCTCCGTGCATGGACTACAGGTAGCTATTACTAAAATTTTAAATAAATCTATGAAATGGTATAAAATGGATGTCATTGATGTTTGAATTTTTAACTTCACAATCTTGCTTTATCTACTGATGAACTGTACCACTGAATATCGACACTCGAATTACCAAGTAGATTTACCAAAAATAAAAGTACTGACCCACTGCTCACCATCAACACTTGTTTCTGGTATCAATCATCTCACCATGCCACACGCAAATTTCACCATCATTACAATAAGGTTAAATTTTGTATATTAGGATCGGCCCTGGGTGTTCGGCCACCTGCTGCAGCTGCAGCGTCGCCTGGGCCGGGAGAACTTTCCTCTGATCGAGCAGACCTACTACCATAACCACACCGATATGGTGAGTGCTAGCTTGTAAAATAAGATTTGTCATTGGCTTCTTGCTCAAACTTATTGTTTTCCACTGTTGGAGTGAGAATGGGTACCTGGACACAACTTGATGGTAGGTAAATGGGTATTCATGGGACCTGAATTTTAATTAAATCTATGCATAGGAAATTTAAGGTCTAATCCTACTCAGTAGACACCCAGCCTTAAGAGATGTGATGATGCCGAGGAAGTGGATGAAAATTATACTGGCTTAATGTTTCACTGTGGTGTAAAAGGTGAGGCCATTTTTTTCTGGATGGAATAGTATGTTAAATTTTCTAAATTACTTTCTTCCGTGTCGCGGTTACTCAGGAACCTAACGAATACCAATCTTTTATTCAAAAGGCTTGCTTTTATTATTTCAAAAGGCGTTACATATGAATTGTTCGGTTAAATTGTTCCATTCCAAGTCCACATTCCGGCAGAACATTTGTTTCATTAATGACTTACACAATTGAATGAAACGGAAAGCTTTTTTAGTGTGCTTACATTTATTCATAACCTAATTTATCACTATAACTTGTTACTTTACAATAATTAACTTACAAATAAATAAAATAATACAAAAATAACGTTAAAATTAATTTCGTCACAAAAAGACAAAACAACAATTTTGGACCGCCCAACAAAATAATACAAACGATAACAAGTAACCCATCTACAGGGTGATTTCTTCTACTTTAAGTTAATATTTTTACGGAAACGTTAGTTTCGTAATTGGTCGAAGATCCGACATAGATAATACCTAGGCACAGTAAAAGATGAAGGTGAGGAAGAAAGAGTGGTTCCAATCAAGTCATAGTGCTATTGTGGTGATGTGTCATTTGCAGGCATCTCGTCAATGACGGGGATCTGAAAAAATAAAACATTTAAATATAGTAAACAAAAATATTTCGTTATTTAAATGTAGTAATTTAACGAAACAGTTCATCATCGACCCAAATAATTGACTGCCAAGTATGTATTTACGGATACCAGGATACACGATATAATGTTTTTTTTTTCAAAATTCTGACTACGCCGAAAATCTTATCCAGCCGCTTGTCGGAAATAATGTAAATTCTCGGTACAATCAGTAAAATACATCAAAGGGATTGTTTACGTTGCGATTCAGAGCTCTGCAAACTGCCAGACTTAAGATATCGTAGGTGTTTCATTTGAAATGCAAACTCGAAACCTTTTGAAATGAGGGCTCGAATTTATTTACTCTACAAATTGTTTAAAGCACGAACTAAACTTAGAATATAGGTACTTAGAATAGTTTATTTTTTAATTCAATTTGAAGAAAACATAGGTTTAAAATTACAAACTTGACAAATTTCACTAACATTTTTTTCTGCTCAACTTGTTTCCGTGTTTTATTATGTAAAACTCCTACACGTTTTCAGATAATAAAATCGTAATTATTGTATGGACATAATGATCCTACACCGCTGCCGCCATGTCAAAAAATCAAGAAATAAACAAGCCGATGGATTTTGTCACAGCATCTCACGATCATGTCTCGATAATATCATGAAACTGAACTCAGGGAACGTTCATAGGATTATTTTCCATAAGACAGGGTGCAAATAAAGCTAGAACATTATTTGCACCCTTAAATATTAATAATTTCAGAAGTCAGAAGTCAAAAGCTTTATTTCTTTACCTCAACCTCATCTCAACCTCAACAGCCTATAACGGTCCACTGCTGGACCATGGCCACCCCCTGTTTTTTTAGCTTATGAAGAGTAGTGCCCGTTATCCCCACGCTGGGGATGGGGGTTGGGATCGCAGTTCGGTGGTTCTATTCTGCTATAGGCGCTGCTGCCCGCACCCCTATGTCCCTTAGTCGCCTCTTCCGATATCCACGGGAAGAGTTGGGGTGGTGCAAATTCTAAGCCGGCATCACACAGCTCTATTTCTTTAAGTTGACTAGTCAAATTTTTGGATTTCGTTGAAGTTATAATATTACTATACTATTACTATAATAATACTATGTAACTAAGTGAGTATAAAAGGGTTTTACCTAGTCCACCGGCATCGTCGTTCGCGGTCGTGTAGACAGATTCCGTGTCGCTCGTAGCAAGGGTCGTAGTTGGTCACGCAAGTGTTGGGCGACTTGGTGCGGCGGCGGGTCTCGTGAACCTTCAAAGATAATGATTTATTACATTTTAGAAGTTAAAACTAAGTTAAAAATTTAAATTATTATGTTGTTATGCTACAATGGCGCACCCCGTGCCGTAACTTATGCGTAGCTGGGCTGCGATGGCGTACTACGGCGTAGCTTGCACGCAGAGCCCGTAAAAATACATCCAACAAAGTTAAAAAGCTACTCATTTGTTTACTTTTACAATAAAAGTAGACAAAATATATTTTATTATTTTTTTAAGTTAACTAAAACCACTTTCAACAATGTGAAGCATATCTTCAAGTAAAAATTATACCTCTGAATTCTGTAAAATACAAAGAAATTTAAGTGCAAAATTGTTGCTTTTGTGTCGCTTGCAAAGAAGACTCTTAGTAGTGTGAAATATTAAATCAACAGTTTATTTCTGAAATCTTTAAAGACAAAATAATTTAATCACTAAATTGTTGCTTTTCTAAATGTAAGCTAGCCGTCTGAAAAGTTTTTTATTTGTTTTCAATGACCACTTAAAAAATTTGAAATATTCAATCAGAAATTTACCTCTGAAGTCTGTGAATATAAACAAATTTAATTACGAAATTGTTGCTATTGAAAACAAAAGGTTTTTGCTTAGATCACTTTTAGTAGTGAGAAGTATTTAATAATAAAATTACCTCTGAATTCTGTGAAGGCAATAAATCGAACCATACAATTGATGCTTAAGTAAAAAAGCTGGTCGTATCTAATATAGAGTAGCAGTATTTTTAAGTTAAATAAAACCACTTTAAGTAATGTGGTTTTCATATTAAATAAAAAAATGACCTATTCCAAATTACCTCTGAACACTGTAAAATACAAAGAAATTAAATTACAAAATTGTTTTTTTTTTTGTTTGCAATGAAAACACAAAGCAGATTGAAGTATTGAATCAAAAATAATGTCAGAATTCTGATAAAACAACGAAATTTAATCAGAAAATTGTTGCTTTCGTCAACGATAGCTGGCCGTATGGACAGTTTTCTTTCTGTATTCAAAGACCACTTTAAGATGTGTGAAGTAATCAAAACAATACCTCTGAACTCTGTGAATACAAACAAATTAAATCACGAAATTTAGCTTTTAGAAACTTAAGCTGATGTTAAGTATGTAACCAAAACTATATTTCTAAATTATGTGTAATTATGATACTACGAAATTCAATATTAAAATTTTTGCTTTTGTAAACAAAAGCTGGTTAATATTTTGAGCAGTTTTTGTTTAATTTGCAGATACAACTTTATTTAGTGTGAAGTATTTGAGCACACGTTTACTTCGAATTCTAACAATGTAGGTAAAGAAATCTGATATTATGAAATGAAATACTATGATCATAAAACTGTTTCTTTGAAAAAAAAAGCTGTTTGTATGAGCAGCTTTTGTTAGGTTTGCTAAGAACAGTCAAAGAAGTGTGAAGAAGTATTTAAAAAAATACCTCTGAATTCTGTGAATATAGAGAAATTTAATTACAAAATTGTTGCTCTTGCAAGCAAAGCTAGTAGTAGCCGCTTTTCTTAGTTTGCTATGATAATTTTTAGTACCTAGTGAGAAGTATTTAACAAAAAAATTACCTCTGAATTCTGTAAATACAAATAAATTGAATCACAAAATTGTTTATTGACCGCTTTAAATACAAATAAATTGAATCACAAAATTGTTTATTGACCGCTTTAAATACAAATAAATTGAATCACAAAATTGTTTATTGACCGCTTTGTTTTTAGTTTACTATGACACTTAAGGGAGTATGAAGTATTCATTCAAAAGTTTACTTCTGAATTATGTGATACTACGAAATTGAATTACAAAATTGTTGCTTTTGTACACCAAAGATTAAAAAATTAAAGAAGGTTGTTTGAGCAAGTTTTGTATATTTTGCAAAGACCACTTTAAGTAGTGAGAAGTATTTAATAAATCGTTTACCTCTGAACTCTGTGAATGTAAAGAATTTGAATTCTGTAAAAAGAACAAAATTTAAAAATAAAATTTTGATCTTGTTTTGTTTGCAAATACTATAATAAGTATTGAGAAGTATTCAGAAGTTTGACTCTGAACTCTATGAATAAAAAGAAATTGATTCACAAAATTCTTGTTTTTGTTAAGTTTGCAAAGGACACATTAAGTAGGTAATGTATTTTCTAAAAATATTACCTCTGAATTCTGTGAATTCAAAGAAATTCAATCACAAAACTAATTGTTTTTGTAAACCGAAGCTGGTTGTATAAGTAGGTATTGTTTTGTTTGTAAAGACAACTTTTAGTAGTGAGAAGTATTTAATCATAAGTTTACCTCTGACTTCTGTGAATGCAAAGAAATTAATCACAAAATTGTTGCATTTGTAAACAGAAGCTGATTGTATGAGCAGGTTTTGTTTAGTTAGCAAAGAACACGTATAGTAGTGTGAACTATTAATTAAAAAAAACTCGAAAATCTGTGAATACAAAGAAATTGAATCACAAAATTATTGCAATTGAATACAGAAGCTGGTCGCACGGACAGCTTTTGTTTAGTTTGCAAAGACCACTTTAAGTAGTGTGATGTACTTAATCCAAAGTTAACCTCAGCATTCTTTGAATACAAAAAAATAGAACCATAAATTTTTTGTTATCTTAAACAAAAACTGTTTGTATGAGCAGTCCTTATTGACTTTGCAAAGAACATTTTTAGTAGTATGAAGTATTTTAAGAAAAAATTACCTTCGGAGTCTGCGAATACAAAGAAATAGAATCATGCTTTTGTAAACAAAAGCTGGTCGAATGAGTAACTTGTTTTAGTTTACAGGGAATACTTTGATTAGTGAAATATTTGGTTGAATGTTTACCTCTGAAATTCTATTTATGTAACGAAATTGAATCATAAAGTTGTTGCTTTTGGGAAACAAAAACTGTTCATGTCAACAAAAGCTGCTCACATGAATCATGTGAACAGCTTTTGTTAAGTTTGCAAAGACCACTTTAAGTAGATAGATCATTCTTTATCACACAAATACAAAAGGAAATGCTGAGAATACAGGACGTAGAAAGGGCGGTCTTATCGCTTTGAGCGATCTCTACCAGGCAACCTTGAGATGGACTGGAAATAAGATAACAAAAGATGGTGGCGTTTGAATAATAGGAAAAGAAAACAATAACACGTACCTACACTACTTACTATAATACCTAGTAGTGTAAAGTATTTAATAATAAGTTTACCTCTAAAATCTGTGAATACAAAGAAATTAAATCAGAAAATATTCGCTTTTGTAAACAAAAGCTGATGGTATGAATGAACTGCTTTTTTTATTTTTCTATTACCACTTCAATGAGTGTGAAGTATTTATTCAAAAGTTTACTTCCGAATTATGTGATATTACAAAATTGAATCATAAAATTACCATTAGTGGTTGTATGAGCAGCTTTTTTAGTTTCCAAAGACCTTCCTAGTGTAAAGTATTTAATAAAAAGTTTACCACTGAAATCTGTGAATACAAGAAAATTGAATTACAAAATGGTTTGACTGAACCAAGCTTTTTCAATAACTAACCAGACCACCATGCTTTTCACGCATTTCTTAAACACAGCACTGCGACCAATAGAGTTCATGGATTTAATTAACTGATATGAATACATCAGGTTAGAAAAGGGTTAGGGATGTATAAGTTTTTTTCACGGGTAGGTATAAACTGTGTTTTTTTTATTTATGTTTCCGTGACCACGGCAGCGTTTAATTTAAACTGTATTAAGGTACTGCAAAGACTTTGGGAAAATAGGGATATGAAGGCGATGAAAATTCTCGAAAATTACCGAGTTAGTTAAAAATAGGTACCTTAAAAAATCCTTACCTTGCAAGTGCAGCCCTGTTTGTAGAGCATCCGGAATCCTTTCCTCTGTCTTCGTGTTACGTCTCTCCACCGACTGACGAAACTGCAGAGGTTGATGTGGGCTTCAAGGTGCATTATATTTCCTGCGAACAATTTGTAGTTACACTCAAAAAACAAGATTTTTTTGTCTGCCTGTGCTGTAAACTAAGATGATCCATGCAAAACTGTACGAACAAGACGCGTAGCTAAAGATTGTGATTGAAAATGACAGTCTTATGCCTCACGCTGCTGTTTCACTTAGGTCATCTTTGGTTCCATATCTATAGTCTAGGCGGAACAGCATAAAGTTTCAGTTTCAGTTTTTTTTATTGATACGTTTTTGTGTTAAAAGGAGTTAAAAGAGGCGGCATATTTAGTCCCAATATCTATGTACGCGACTTAAAGCTCTGGTACTAATAGCATGATTCGCGTGTCTATATTCGCAAAGCTCTTTGTGATAATGATAATAAACATAAATATAGTTATCTAGACCATCATTCACCAGTCTGATGTAAACTCCTGTTCATGTAGGTAAATTCACATCAAATAATTCTTGAATATCACCTCGTCTACTATGACTAACATTTTACGACCCGACGGCCTTACGTCTCGTATTTACATTGGAGGTAATAATGAAAACAGTCTAAAATCACTGTTTGTGTTTACTGTCATAAATCCTATTATCATTTGTGTGGGTTTTGTAGCCCTACTGGTCGTTTATTTGTTGTTTGAATCATTTGAAGACGTAGGTAGTGACCATTTTGGCCATTGAACCAAGATTAATAACAGAAAATCTTGCATACTTCCCTGGAATTATAAACTAATACTTTGTATCGCGAAGGGGGGCTTTTTAAATACAATGTCAATTTTAATCGAGTGTCAATTGTTTCATTTAAAAGCATGTAGGTACAAATTTAAGGCCCGTAATATGAAAGTTTGATTTGTCATAAATCTATAAGTAACGATTTTTTATTGCATGCACGTCACTCAAGCATACCTACAGATCTATGATTGAGTAAGCTTTCAAAATACGGCCCGTATTTTTTTTATTATTTAGCGAGTCAAAGCTCGTCATCACTCGGTCAAAACGTGGCTGCAATTATTATTTAAATTTCATGGACGCTTTTAATCACATATGCATTACCACGCCACCCAATGACTGCAGTTAATGTCTACATACCTGCTATAACATAGGTCTCTCGGGGCTTAAGGGTGATTCCACACATGCTTTCCTCTACCGGGGTGAAAATCCGGCCTGATTTTAGTGCCACAGTTGCTTTCGCCGTCGACTGAAAATAAGAGAGAATGGGTTACAATGACATAACGATCACCTTGATCTGAAATCTTGGTTGTTTATGGTTTATTTCTATCTTAAAATATTACGACTTCAGTTTGACGATCGAACTCAATATTAATACTCGATATTATTGCACGGTTATAAATCACGGTACTTTTATAAATAACACTTTGCATAACACTTACTTTGAAAACATTTCGAATTTTCACTTTATACGCGTTGTTGAAGGAATCCTTTCCTCTGAATATTTTTTGCACTCTTCCCACGATCACTGAAAAAAAAAATAGTTTATTAAGGTATATGTAAAAATACATCAATATCCTTTAAAATAAAACTGTACAAACTCTAAATACATAAGTAGATTTTGTTTTACTTTACAGTAAATATTTTTGCCACAAACAAAATGCGAGAAAAAGATTAATAATTAAATAACTTTTAATCAAAACCCATTTTATTAACAAAAAGCTTCTAATACGAAGAATTTTTGATTAATGCTAATGAATTCAATGCTAAAAGCCGGGAATAATTAACTAATCGGTGTTTGGGGAACAAAGCTTCTGTTTTACGGGAAGATAATTTAGTAGAATAAAAAGATGTAACGGTAGGTAAAAGGAGACATGGGTGACCACACGAACCTTTGCACCAATGGCACAAAATGGGTGGGACACAACTTGAACCCTAAGTAAAAGCTCCACAATATTGCGTGCTTGCCCAAGTGCCAAGCCCTATTGACTTGTATTAAGCAGGTATAGTGGCGTCTAATGGCCTCAAACGCGCACAAAAAGTTCAATTTCAAAATTGATCATAGTGATCCGACGAGACTATTTCGAACGTTTGCTGCTAATGAACGAATTACCGAGTAGTAGGTGTGTGTGACAGACCTCATAAAACTCACAAACTGCTTTACTTCTTTTAGAACATAAGAATTACTCTTGGTGACGTCAGAAATGTAAAATAAATAGGCAAGTTTCCTAAAAAAATCTTATACATAAGTCCGTCAGTAAGATTATCAGAAGGTATTGGACAGGTAGTTTTTCTTTTGACATTTTAATAAAAAAAAATATGGACATTTAGCCAGTTAAAGTTAAGCGTGACGTCACGCTGGGCTACACTTTTTAGCGACTTTGTTACATCACAAGCCTCTACTTCCAAACTTTGACGCGCTGTATCTTAGTAATTTTTTTGTTTACAAACAAAAAAAAGACGTGTCTAATATCTTCTGATAATCTAACTGACGGACAAATTAGTTTTTTTAGGTATCTAGCCTATTACAATCACGACAGGCAATCCGTGGCGACTTATTCTAAATATAATTTTCCATATTTCAATTATATATAAATGAAACTGGGTATGGATAGTAGAGAACTGGCACAGCAGCGTTTTTCGGACGCCTTTCGTTTCGAATCTCTGAGTAGGTAGTAAACTTCCAAATCATTTCACGTGATCATCAAAAAAACGGATCGGTCATCCGTGTTTCGCGCGAACTTCGTAATTCGTTTTACGAGTTACGGAAAGTTAACTTACCAAAATCACTGTTACAATAGTACTGCTGCGGATGCTGCAGGCTGCACGAGCAGGCTGCGGCGACGCGCCAGCACGCGGCCACCAGCGCTAGCACCAGCCACCTTGTCAGCATGCTATATTATCAAATCTGAAACAATATAAAACAATCATTAATTACTTAAAACATTACACATTTCCATAAACCGCATTATGCGCAAAACAGTGCACTTTCATGTTTTAAAAAACGACCAGAACTCCCTGAACAAATGTCTACAGATCGTACAAACATTTGTCCCGGGTCGGGAATCGAACCCTCATTTCTCCATTTATATTCGTACATAGTTGGGTATCCTGGTGAAATAATACCTATATTTTATATCTTGTTTTCAAGTTGAAGGAGTCAAAGATAAAATGTTAAATTTTATATAATTTAAGTTGTTTACCCCCTGTTAAATCCTGTGAGTAATCTCCCTATACTGAGATCTTGGCCTAGTTTAACAAGCAAACCCGTAGGGTTCGCCTCTTAAGTGAAGAATGCTGGTGTAAGTCCCGTCTGAGTCGATACATTTTTCGGATATTATTTGATCTCATTACAATGACATCAGCCCAAAACAACAAAAAATATTCGATTAACAATTTTGGGCCTAGCATACGCATTTACCATTAGGTAAACCCGGTAAACCACAATTCATTGGGGTTCTTCTCAAATATGCAAACCGCGGAAAGTCCTTCGATTCCTTAATTTTGTATTTTCCTCTATACTATTTCATCAATGTAAGCGAGACGATATTATGTGACAACTAGTTTCTGACCGCGGCTTCGCATGCGTTGTTTATATGTAAACGTTATTTCTATCCCATGCGACCTGTTTTATGGGATAAATAGTAGCCTTTGTTTGATTCCAGGCTTGTAGCTACATCTATCGCAAAATTTAAACCCAATCTGTTCAGTACTTTTGGCGTGAAGAAGTAACAAACATCCATCCATCTTAACTTTTGCATTTATATTGTAAGTGTGATGGATGAAATATTGACAGTTCATGAAAACAATGTATGAAGAAGAAGGCTCATTCACTGTAAATCATATCCACCGTGTTTCATGTTTTACGCCCCACCACAAAAAGGGAATTTCCTTTATGTAAAAGCGTTTGTTACCAACAATGCCCCTTCACACAAATCCGCCAACTATTTTTGTAATCTCGAGAGAAACGATAAATGGAGGCATAATATGTGTGACTTTTATTTTTTTATTTTGGCTACATTCCAGAATGTGAACTTTAACGTTGCGGTAAAAATAAACCTCATGAAATTGTGCCTTAATTACTGACAGGAAGTGATGACTGAAGGTCAAGAGCAAAGGAGGAGTTAACAACATGATAAATTGCATTATTTTTTAACGATTCTTCCGTCCTTTTGAATAAATAATTAATTTCTTAAAACAAAAGACTTAACAAATAATATTTACGAATCGCCAATGAAAGTCCTATAATGCGAACAAACATTAAAATTAATTAATTACTGCTAGCTCATTAATTCCATTTTCCTGACGTAATAGCTTTTTCTTTTAAATTAGCTTAGCCCCTGAGAAAACCTGGATGATTTTGATAGACGTTATTTTGTAAGAGTTATATTATAACCTTGTTTACCCCACTTTAGGACTTTACCACACTTGAGCCAAAAGGTGGTCGACACGCAATCGCCATCGGCTCCCTGGATTCTGGACAAGTATCGAATAGCAGGTGGTTTTAGTCAGTGACTTTGAAATAAACTGCATTTAATCAAGAGTACATGGGCCACCGTAAAAAGAAAATACGGTTATGCTGACCTGTATCAGTCGCTGATGAAGTTTGAAAGAAAAAATGCTTTTGTAGCTGCTGTTCGTAGTTGTTCGCAATCATCAACTCCAGATATTACCATGGACAAAATAGTTTGTCCATGGTAGTAATAAAGGTCACATACTAAAGGTCATTTCGCACAAGTGTAAAAGAGCTTTAATATTCCAACGGAATCCCCGCATTGACCGCCACCGCAACCTTATTTACAGTCTTATAACAATAAAACTACCTTTCTCGACACAACTTTTTGGATGATCTTCGGGTAAGGTTGAACGTATTGACCTAAATCTGACTCTTATCTAAAGACGCAGACGAAAGGTCGTCTAGAGAGTAAAAAAAAGCTTATCCATCGATATAGAGAGTAAAGCCGATAGGTTGAAAAACACTTGGAAGGTACTGACCGGCGGGTGTTACGGGGCGTAATCTAATCTAATGTGTTACACAATTTACACATTCGTGCAGTCATGTTCGGAGAACGATAAGTCGCTCGCAACGAGCAACGTGACGGAGCTTAGCACACAGCGTTACGCATCATGCTCGGTAAGTCGGTACAAATGGAGCATGCCCTGTAACATTGCTCCGGCTTTAAAAATTATATCTTTTTAAAGAAAGTTTTATATAATCTACTCTTAAATACTAAGGGCATGACATGAGAAAGGTAAACAATTATTAAGTACAAAGGACCACAAATCAATATGATAACGAATTAATGAGTTTGGGTCTGTGGAGATATTAAGATACTAGCAGTGCCTCGAGGTTCCCACCTAGTTCCCGTTCACTTGAGAATTCCGGAATAAAAGATAGCCTATGTCACTTCCTGAAAAGTAAGCTTTCTAATAATGAAAAGAATTAATGAAGAATTTTTGAAATCGGTCCAGTAGTTTTTAAGTTTATTCCTTACATACAAAAACACAAATCTTTACTTTTATAATATTACTAGCGACCCGCCCCGGCTTCGCACGGGAAGTATATTATGCATGTTTTATACATAAAAACCTACCTCTTGAATCATTTTATCTATTTAAAAAAACCGCATCAAAATCCGTTGCGTAGTTTTAAAGATTTAAGCATACATAAGGATATAGGGACAGAGAAAGCGACTTTGTTTTATACTATGTAGTAACGAAGAATTGTGGAACATAAGAATATTGAGATACATTATTATTACATTATTAATTATTCATAATATTTACGGCTAGATTAGGTTGTGTTGATGATCCAGCATTATTAAATTATTATATATACTTCTTAGGATAAAGAGTTTTTGTTGTTAATAGGTAGTTTTTTCTAGGTAAGTACTCATGTCTTGCGGAGTATGTGCTGGGAAAGTGATACGTAGGTTTGTGGGTTTTTTACTATCACCTATAACTGTTAATAGTAACAGTGTGTTTTTTTTAAGTTTTATAGTTAATCCGATTTACTAGTATAATCCCACGTTTGTCCTTTCGAGCCGGACCATTATAAGGATTAAGATAAGACGTCGTGAAGAGCCGTGTTTATGTGATGGTGGAAGGGATTATGGTGACCAGAGAAATATTTCTTTTTTAGGGTTTCAAAGATCGGTTTTGAAACCCTTATGGTCTCGCTCTGTCCGTCCCCGCTCTTTCTTGAATATCTCAGTAACTACTGCAGCTATTAACTTGAAATTTGAAATAATGATACATTTCGTGCGCCATTACTGATTTTAAGAAAAAAATAAATAAATAAATGAAAAATAAAAATGAATATTTTCAGTACAAATTTTGATGTTGAAATTTCAAAAGAGACCTAGGAAGGCAAATGGGGTATCAAATGAAAGGTATCGTTTTGTACATTTCAAAACACTTTTTGAAATTTCTGTAAATTTCATACTTTTTGAAATATTTCAAAAAAAGTCGAAAAATTGACCATACCCCCCCCCCCTATCTCCGAAGATTGCACACCGATCGACGTACAATGTACTAGGCGTTTGTAGACATCGATCTATATTTTATAGGAAAAATATAGAGAAGTCGGTAATAATAATAGTTTTTGAAAAATGGTCAAAAAGGGGGGGAATTTTTTTTCAAAAGGGGAGGTACCTACCTATGTGGGGTATCAAATGAAAGGTATCGTTTTGACCATTTCAAAACACTTTTTGAAATTTCTGTAAGTTTCATACTTTTTGAAATATTTCAAAAAAAGACGAAAAATTGACCATTCCCCCCCCCCTAGCTCCGAAGATTGCAGACCGATCCATGTACAATGTACTAGGCGTTTGTAGACATCGATCTATATTTTACAGGAAAAATATAGAGAAGTCGGTAATAATAATAGTTTTTGAAAAATGGTCAAAAAGGGGGGGAATTTTTTTTCAAAAGGGGGGGTACCTACCTATGTGGGGTATCAAATGAAAGGTATCGTTTTGACCATTTCAAAACACTTTTTGAAATTTCTGTAAGTTTCATACTTTTTGAAATATTTCAAAAAAAGACGAAAAATTGACCATTCCCCCCCCCCTAGCTCCGAAGATTGCAGACCGATCCATGTACAATGTATTAGGCGTTTGTAGACATCGATCTATATTTTACAGGAAAAATATAGAGAAGTCTGTAATAATAATAATTTTTGAAAAATGGTCAAAAAGGGGGGGATTTTTTTTTCAAAAGGAGGGGTACCTGCCTATGTGGGGTATCAAATGAAAGGTATCGTTTTGACCATTTCAAAACACTTTTTGAAATTTCTGTGAGTTTCATACTTTTTGAAATATTTCAAAAATAGTCGAAAAATTGACCTTTCCCCCCCCCCTATCTCCGAAGATTGCAGACCGATCCACGTACAATGTATTAGGCGTTTGTAGATATCAATCTATATTTTACAGGAAAAATATAGAGAAGTCTGTAATAATAATAGTTTTTGAAAAATGGTCAAAAAGGGGGGGAATTTTTTTTCAAAAGGGGAGGTACCTACCTATGTGGGGTATCAAATGAAAGGTATCGTTTTGACTATTTCAAAACACTTTTTGAAATTTCTGTGAGTCTCATACTTTTTGAAATATTTCAAAAAAAGACGAAAAATTGACCATTCCCCCCCCCCTAGCTCCGAAGATTGATGACCGATCCATGTACAATGTATTAGGCGTTTGTAGATATCAATCTATATTTTACAGGAAAAATATAGAGAAGTCTGTAATAATAATAGTTTTTGAAAAATGGTCAAAAAGGGGGGGAATTTTTTTTAAAAGGAGGGGTACCTGCCTATGTGGGGTATCAAATGAAAGGTATCGTTTTGACCATTTCAAAACACTTTTTGAAATTTCTGTAAGTTTCATACTTTTTGAAATATTTCAAAAATAGTCGAAAAATTTACCTTTCCCCCCCCCCTAGCTCCGAAGATTGATGACCGATCCATGTACAATGTATTAGGCGTTTGTAGATATCAATCTATATTTTACAGGAAAAATATAGAGAAGTCTGTAATAATAATAGTTTTTGAAAAATGGTCAAAAAGGGGGATTTTTTTTCAAAACGGGGTATCGTTTCGGCCTTTTTAAAACACTTTTTGAAATTTCTGTAAGTTTCATACTTTTTAAAATATTTCGTTTATGTTTGAAACCCTCGGCGCGCGAGTTACACTCGCACTTGGCGAATCTTGTTTAACTGTATTTTTGTTTGGCTCCTTATTTTGGTGACTTGACTTTATTTTTAAACGAGACTATGCCTTAATTTAAGTAGATATTATAATTTTTTTTAACGCCTCAGCTTTAACGTTTTACGATCTTAACACAAATTAGAACCTACCATTAATCCTTATGGTTGCCAGATATAAAAAGCGTAAGTCGTACTACGGAATCCATTAATCGTGAACGCCTCATTATGCATGGCAAAAGTGAGATAATATTATAAACACTAAGTACAAATAAACAACGTGTAAGTTTCCTTGAAACCGTCAAAATATTCAAAGTCAAGACTTTATTTATTTACGCTTACAAAATAAACACTAAGACAAGTCAAATTTTATACCATAAACTGCTTAATAAATAATGTTTAAATTATTATCAAATAAGAAATAAAGTGTTATTGATTCTATTCACTTAATTTTTTTTGTCCATTAATAGAAGAAGTAAAAATAAATAACCTAATAACTACTACTTACATTATTTTCTATAACAAAGTTTAATAAATTAACAAATCTAATACGTGTTGAAATTCTGAGAATGCTCAGCTATCGCTATGGTTATCTATAATTTCTATTGAAATGATAAATCAGAGATGACTAACGATGCACGCTATCTACAAACTTCTTGTTATGTGAACTACTTAGAGTTACAAAGCATATTTAAAATTAAATTAGCATCACAATGTTCAGCTAACAATAATCAAGTCGGTATGCAGTGTGGGAAGGGAACAAAAATGTTTTCTTCATTATACGGGTAGATACATTAGGCTTTACTTTAATGGGAAAATTATACTTACCAACTTTTTGAAGACGTGTTCTCACTAAAAAGGTTCCGATACAAAAATGAAACACGTAAAAAACCTAACTTCTTGAACGCGCACGCAATTTTTATGGAAATGAGTTCTTCAAGTTCAATAACGTGACATCTCAAGGTTTTAGATGACAAGTCAGTAATTGGAAAACCGCCGTTTTCTTCAGATTAAAGGTACTTGAGTAAATAAATTTAATCTTGCTGGAGCGTTATTTACATTTAAATCAGGGTTTTGATTTCTTAGCTCATAACAATAAATTATTGTGATAATGAAGATCGTTTCCGCGATTTATCCACAAGCGACAACCTACGGTAATTAAAATGATAGAATAGAATAGAAATAGAATAGAAATAGTTTATTAGTCATCTTATAAACACCATGTATACTTAAAACTATTATTAGCATAAAGGTACATTAAAATTAAAAAATAACAAAACCTTTACAAAAAGTGAAAACATTCCAACAATTTGTTGTAAAACGCAAATTTGCGGTAGTTTAGTTTTTTTAAGTATACAAAAGTAAAGAGCCTCTATCACCCGTGCTAGTGAAACACTGTGTTACGGCGTGGTAGCGATTCTCGTCCCTTGCATTAAGACTCATTTTAGAATGCACTTTCTGCAGCTCACTCGTTATCGCTTAGATTTAACAATTTGTAAACAAGTAGTATAAGGTGACAATACAGACAAATCACTAAAGGTATGTTAGTACCTGTTTAGGTAGTGTCCTATTTCACGTATATAATCTAGATACAAGATGTTAATTTAAACTTATAATCTAAATATATCCATATATGTGTATATACATGTGAAACTGGATATAAAGAAAAATATAAATAAAAACCAAGGTTAAACAAACCAGATTAGAATTTTTAGTTCTATAGCCTGATAATTATAACAATAGTAGAACAAATATAGTTATATAAAATATTAATATATTGAATTGAGAACCTAGGTTAGATTATTTTATGATGTGTAATAGAATTTCAGTATCCTCGTAGTTTAGGCTAAGTAAAAAACCCTCCAAAGCTTGACCACATTTATATTTACTTAAATCTTTGATGTTAATTTTTTTATTCAGTCTATTATAAAGTAAAGGAGCTAGAAAAAATGCGAAACCTTGCGCAAAAACCGTTCTACAATAAGGCACCTTATAGACCTGATAAGATCTTCTTTTTTCGGTGTTATTATTGTGACCTTGGTAGGAATGTTGTCTAAGCACACAGAGTTTAACAAAAAGCTGTCGAACAGTTAATACCTTAGTTTCTAAGTAAAGATCATATGTAGGGTATCTAAAAGGTTTAAAGTTTAATACTTTCAAAATTGATCGTTGCGTTCGTTCTAATTTTATTAACGAAGATTTTTTCGCCCCACCCCATGCAGTAATACCATAAGATATAATAGATTGACAAAGAGTAAGATAGACTATTTTGTTAGTCTTTTCATCTTTTAGGTGTCTGAGTTTTTTAAATATTGGAATAAGTTTCCGTGTTCTAGATTTAAGGTTTTCAATTTGCTGTTTCCAATTAAGGTTATTATCAATTAATATTCCTAAGTATTTAATGCTATTAGCCGTACTCATAGAAGAACAATTACAATTTAAATTTTCATTGCCAGAACAGTTAAGATTGTGAACCTTAACTCTAAAGTCCGGACCAGGTAGACTATTATTGTAAATTGCAAATGGTATATAATTTGTTTTATTTAGGTTAAGAGTTAAGAGATTACTATCAAGCCATGATGTCATAACCCTTTATATTATTATTCTCATATAGCGTTTATTCTTTCGTGAAATCGTTCGTTTAAGACGTGGATATAATTGACGTGAATTCGGTTACGTTAAAACCTTTTTCTCCGTTATTTTACCAAGTAAGAAGGTCATACTAATCTACATAATAATCTTCGGGATACAAGGCAGATCCCATTTGTTTCTGTATTGAAAAACTATTTTATAAGTCAGTACCTACCATCTGTTTTCTTAGCTATTACCGTTTTTCTACTGAACTATCACAAGATTTTTTTATAGTCTTCGCCGTATTAAATAAAAGAATATCAAGGGAACCTTCGGCTTATTTTTGCAAATTAATGTCCCAATAATTAGATAATCAGCAAAAACGATATATTGATATTTTCGCATACGAAATCCTATGCCTATCTTGTTCACAAAATGATTCGATTCTAGTAGTTAGAAGATAAAATTGCGTTGAAACTTACGGGTTCTCGAGTTGCAATCGCAAACAACACTCGATTCACAAAGCCTCCCAACGAGTACATGACGCGAGTGATCCGCGCTCCTTTTGTATCCCTGCCTTTTGTATACTCGACTGCGCCGGCGCCGCCGTGTAATGTAAACTAGAGGTTTTTGGATGAAATGCACAATGCGGAAATTTTATGAGTGCATTCGCATAGTGGCGACCTCTTGTCGGCAAACCGCATTCACTACAATACATCGTTCGTTAGGGTTCGAAGGAATTATTGACGCTCATATTACTTTTATACTCTGTTTACGAGAATTTATTACGCATTCGTATGCTGTGATCACGTTTGGTTTTGTGAAATTTCGTATTCAAAACCAGCAAAGCAAATAAAAGTTAACAAGGGTTTTTGAATGGTTTTGGTTTGAGTATTGCGCGTTGTTACTACATAATGATATGACATTATGCACAATTATATGACATATACAAAACTGTTTTTCATAGGTAGATATATGATTTTCCAGTCTTTCCTCATATTTAACTAAAATAGCCTACTTCTTTCTCGTACAAAATATTATACTACATTCTATTGAAACTTTTCGGATATAAGACACACGAAAACTGTATAATTTAAAACATGTCCTAATGACAATAATGATATCCAAAAACTGCTTGAGGATAGCAGTCACGTATACTGAGATCATTTCAGAATTTCCAGAAAGTTTTTACTGTATTGAAAATGTGACCTGTTTAAAATATTAAAAAGGTAGGTATATCTGGGATACCTATACAAATAAAAGGTTTTTAAGTTTTGCTTTGAAATGATCTTCATTCTTTCTTTAGTAATTAATATTCACGGGTACCTTAAACTTAGGTATCATATAGCTTCTTTAAAGGTATTGAGTTTATTGATTCGTGCCACAGGATTCGGACCAAAGTGGGACGAGTCAGGAATAACTCGTTAATAGAGGAAGAAAGTACTGACGTTAGAGTTGTTCAACATTGTTTGGTTAGGTATACTCAACGTGTGGTCCAGCTTGTGGTGACTTGCTGTCGATTCGGACAAAATATATTGGGACGCAATGTCCCAATTGACACTTTTGATTTTAATATTTTAGTTACTGTCGATTCGGACACCATTGAAAATAGCTGCATTGTACAGTCAGTTAAAAAACAGGTTTTTACCGCGGCGCGACGACGGCGCGGGCGGCGGCACAGCAAGATAACGAAATAGATGCGTAACAAGGTCACACTCTCTCTATCTCTTTACTTTATAGCTCTATTTCGCTCTATTTTGCATCACGCAAGGCAACAAAACAATTCGTCTCACAAAAATGAAAAACTTATAAAATTTTATGATTATTTTGTTAACACTTGGTTGAACGAGACTTCCTTGTTTTACAATATATGGAACATATTCGATAGCCCGCACCGTTCGTACCACAAATATGGTTGAATCTTGGCATTCCGTAATAAATAGAAAGATATGTATTAAACCGAATAACATTGCCCAATTTTTAACTTTTTTAGTAAAAGAAGACAAATATTAACAGGTTTATATCTGAGTTGCTCTAACATACACAAAAAATCAAAACCCACAATTAATTTTAATGAACACCTCGAAATTACTATCACTGAATTTGAGCGAGGACAAATAAATATTAAATTGTGCATAGAACGCCTTGTTATGTAATAGTAGCGAAGAAAAAAAGTTTTAAAATATAAGAAAATCTATGGTAAACATTTTCTAATGTTTTTTTTATTTCGTTGTTTTTAAAGTGTTTGTTAGGTAAATCATTGTGCCAAATGCTATGTAAAATACTGTGATTGTTGTAGGTTAAGTATTTTTTATTTTGTTTAAGAGTTTTATCGTTTTTTTCAGTAGATAATAGGACTTGGTGATGATGAATACTAATAAATAATTAGTAGTAATTTTAAGTCTATGACTGAACTAATGATTATCTGTGATTTCTATACATACTTAATACGCGCTTAAGATAATTAGGTACTTTTTAATAATAAGAAAGAGGTAACGCCACATCAGTAAATGCTGTCGGGATATTTTTCTCAGTTTACTATAAATTGTCTGTGATTTTTAAACAGTCCTAAAATAATGACTTTTTTAATGCGTAAGGAAAGATAGAACAATGTTTTAAGATATAAGAAAATCTTTATTTAAATTTAATAGGTTAAATTTGTGCCAAATGTTGTGTAAAATACTGTAGTAATTTTAGATCTGTTTGAACTATTGATTATCTGTGATTTTTTTACTCATTTATACTGTCTTAGAATAATAAAAAAATATCTTTGACATATTTTAAATAAATACCTAAGTATACAAGATGTTGATTTATACCAAATATACGCTATGAATGAGTTTTGTTGTTTTTTTAAACATTATTGTCACATTATATTATATTTTGCACAAACATTTTTTTACCTGACTGTACTCAAGAGCTTCAATAATTTGATGGTGTCCGAATCGACAGTAAAAAAAGTATTAAAATCAAAAGTGTCAATTGGGACACTGTGTCCCAATAAATTTTGTCCGAATCGTCAGCAACTCCTTGTGGTTTACATGTGAATGGTTATAGGCAAATGAGTTTTCTTCAATTGGTATTGACAGACCACAACCAGCTAAAGATGTTGTGTTTTTTATAAGATGAATGTTTTTAACGATATAGCTCACATACACGATATTCAATAACTGCACGTAATTACAGAACTGCGCAACATGGCTCTTTGCAACATTAATCTCTTTTGATCACTGTCTATTTCCACTAATGACCAGTGCCGTCACCGAATGTCACAAAAACAGGCAAGACATATAAATCTATCGCTCCTTGGAACATTCGTGACATGTCCATTAGAACAGTTAACATTAATCTACCATTATATCTGGCATTTTCATCTAAATTTTAGCTAGGTTTTCCAAATTGGTCATGATTCACGGTTGTTCTACGTTTAAAAGTGATTGACTACTCGCTCGCTTGAATCGCTCACTTTTAATCAGAACCACTGGGTTCCGATTTCTGTTTTATGGGACCAATGTACCCAAACAATTGTTCCCGTAATTGTAAATGAGTACGAGTAACTGCAACACTATATAATATACCTACAAGCAAACTCTTGTATTCATAGATAGAGTTAATTTTTAATCTCGTTAGTCGTATACACAACCCATAAAGCGTAATCGTCAGATTTTCTCGCACATGATGTAGTTTTTATCATTGCCGCTACACTACTAAAGTGTGTTTACATCCAAATGCGATGTTTGTGTACCAGAAGTGCTTCGTAATTGTTGCGTGGGCGCTCTTACGGTTCAATCATTTTTATTTCTTATTGCCTTTTAAGGCTACAGGCTTTGTGAATAACGATTACAATTCCCATAGCTTAGAAACGCGTAGAAAAATTTAAGATGTGACAATCTTTTCATAGGTTGGTAATCAAATACATTTGATATATACCAATGTTTAATTTTATTAGGGCTTATTTTTATATTTATTTTATGGTTCAAATGCTAAACCTTAAGATACGAAAGAGCTCAGATACCATACCATAGTTTAAACTTCATATCGATAACCGGTAATGAAAGTGCTGGAAATGCAACATGCAATGCTCCTTAATAACAACTAAAATAAATAAGGATTGTGATAGCAAACGTATCTGTTCAACAATATTTACCCAACTTTCAAAACGAACCTAGTTAGCTGTTTCAAACTTTGTTGTTTACCTTCCTACCTTCTCATACATCTCTACATAAATCGTAAAAGGAAAACTTTAGTGTTTCGATTTGGTATCGGGCCAACTCACGTTCTGGAGAAGTAGGTCTCGAATCTAGCGACGCACGTCCTCGAATTGCTCTTGAAGTCTTTTCTTCACGATAATGACACAAGCAGAGAAGTGAAGAACAAGAAAGCTGATGTGATGCGAGTTTTGAAAACTTTAAATGCTTAAGAAATTTGTTTTAAAATATCAAAGCGGTTGATATAAACACTGTTAAACTACTAAACACTGTAAGTAAACACTTCAAAGATAGAGTAATCCGTTTATTATTTATGTGCGCAGCGTTACAAATATTTCGCACTGCAAATCGTCTGCGCTCACAGCTGTTTAAGTTTATAATTACTCATAGCACATTGTATTTACCAATATATACCGCATTTACTAGTACCAACTTTTTATATTAAGCTTTTACCCTATCACTGAACGCTAAACCACATTTTAAAAATAAAAGGCATATTTTACTTAGAATTACGAACAAACAACCTACCTCTACCTATGTTAAAATGATTTCCGCGTGAATCAGTACAATTCTGTACGATTTTGAACCATTGACCCCGCCGAGGCCCTTACGATGATTACCCCAGCGAACTTGACCGCCCACATGCGAAAACGCTTCGACAGCGCAGCCTTAGACCTAAACCAGCTATGGCGCCGGAGCCCTGCAGTTATGATGCACATCTGTTTCTCCCATCAGTAGGTATATAATCTTAGCTAGGCTCTCTCGTTGCAATCTGTGTAGCTGCATCGTTCGAGATCAATCATTGTCATTCTTTTCACGGCAAATTGTGACTCGATTTGATGTTGCTCACCGTACTAGCTTTCACAGCCATTATCTCTGTGGATAGCGGTTCTGGTGCATGCTCTATCAGCAAATCGAAAGGTACGAGAAGGTACTGTTGGTGACATGCAATAAATCTTTCCATTTTTGCCGTGTACACAAAAGACTCGTGTCGATATCACATGGCATTCTTTCTGAACGTTTACTGTTATGTTGTAAATCGACCCCAGTCTCGATGTATCAAGTTTATCATTGTATTTGGGAGCTTTAGTTTTGTCATGCAAGACCACCTTGTAGGTTTGATTCATAGAAGTTTTTGTGAATGCGAAAACATATTCATTCATATACCTATGTAGTAATGAATAACAATTATTATTTAGTCTGTAATTATTTGTACCTACTTAGTAATGGTCTAAAAATATTTATGAACAAGCTTATTATCATGAGTCATCTGTTGCAGTAGGTAGATTTGTACACGCTTTATTTTGTACAGGATGTATTGTGCAGGCAACAAGTCCGTCACCGTCTAAACTGAGCAAAGAATACCTATACAGATGGAAACAGATTTTTTGGAGTTGTAGCTACAGTTCTTAGGAGAATAATCGAAGATCCATGTTGTTTAAAAAAAATAGCATAATATTACAGTTAGCAAGAAAATGAGCATGGTAAAAGCTTTTTTGATGCCAATCGATCCGGTTTCAAAAACTGATTAGAAACTTTCATCCGAGTAACTGAGGTTTTAGCACTTAAAATTTAGAAATCGCTAGAAGAACTATGGACTACTAACCGGGGATGAAAATGTAACTATCTTAAAATTATATAGGTATAGTCTCCTAACAGCATTTTCCTGTAGCTACACCGGTTAAGATACTTCACCTCACTCTCCCTTCCAAAAAATCCACCCAAAATCTGATAGTAGAAAAAGTAACTTTTTGAAGTAAAGAAAGCATATTAAGCTTGGAGTCACACATAGGCAATTATGACCCTTCTACACATTTTTACAATTTTTATACTAATTTATAATCCTCACAGCAAGGGTGCGCTGGCGAAAGCCAAAAGCTTACACCGTTAATCTGTCGGTGTACTAGAGTCAAGGTTAACTTTCTCGACTAGCAGCCAAGCTTGCACTCTGCACCAATCTATGCATTTGAATACTGAATTTACCTACAGACCCTTTATTCACAATGGTCTGCTTTACAGTGTTATTTCTCACTCTGACCTATATCAATAGAAGAATACAGAGTGAGAAATAGTAATATAAGTTAGCGATTATTATGAACAAGGGGGTAATACTACTTTGTAGATGAAAGATTATCGCATTCACTACCGCATCAGACCAGAGGAGCTCTACATTAGATGACAGACCGCTCGCCGACCGGTAGTTTGTGAGAAGCGATATTTGTCACTTTAAAATATAACGAATGCAGGGTGGTAGTTACATTTGACTGATGAGTGCAGAGCTGAAAAGTGTCAGAGGATTTATATGAGGTATTATTTTTGTAAATATTTTTTTCCCTAATTCGAAAACATTCAGTTCAATTCGAAAAATGATCACAATGTTAATCTATTTTCTCGTAACCACTACGCTACGAAAAATCATACTAGATAATAGAAAATTTATCCTGTTATTTTCCTTGTGTAATCATTCATTCACAACACAACAAATTAAAGCTCCCTACCTACATGTAATGTGAGTAACATTACTTCATTGATCTTATGCCGAAACAAATATTTCACAGAATCAGTAACGATAGCAAAGCGTCATCGCAAATCTGAATGAACAGTGATTCATACCGAAATAAATTTAGCCATCAGTGTTATAACACTTTACTACGAACTACGTTCGTTCTCTCTGGAATGTATTTATTTATTTATGGTCTAATGAAAGACTGGGTATGACTACGAATACGTATTCCGTTTCGCTTATTAGTAGCTACATCATCGTTTATTTAGAACTGAAGTTTTATTAAATTTTTTGTAACTCCTTGGCTAGTAGCTAAAAATAACATCAAAATGGTAAATAGACGTTATTACCATATCAAGATAAGGAACGAACAAAGAGAGAATTCATATTCCATTCTTATGCTCTGAGAGCCTGGCTGAAAACATAACATTTAACAAAAAAGTCGTGGCCTATCGTGGCTTTCTATATTTTATCGGGTGGAAGTATCGCCCGCTTTTTGTCGGACCTACACTGATGTTTTATTCATGGAACGACTGCCTCACTTGTTCCTGCATTGTCTACGCGTCTGCAATTATTGAATTTATGCGTGAAGCCTTTAGGCAGAAACCTTAATGGTGGGTCTGGAGCTGAGTCACCAGCGGAATAATCGAGGCTGTCCACTCGTGCACCTGACTGATGCTGATTTATCAGACGTATGTCGATGTTGATCGATGTGTCTGGGTAACCGCACACTGTATTACGAGTATCAACTATAAATTGAACTCAGAGTTAATCTAATAGAGTCGTAACTTAATTAAATTAACTGTCTTGAAATCATTCGCAAAGAAATTATAGACACGGTTACGCTACGTCGATCGATGCCACTGTTTAATTTAATTGAAAACCGCTTCTACTTCATTCTATTGGCTACGATTTACTTTACTTTGATTTACTTTACCGGGTCAAGGGATTCCCTGGTCCGTAAAGTTAATGTATATAATATGCATATAGACTTGGTATATGTTATATTATTCTGACGTTAGAGTGATCCCAGGACCGGAACGAAATGTTACAGATGGTGTAATCAATCACAACGGATTATACTTTCCAGCTTTGTATACTTCTAATCTGTCAGCCTTTTCGGTTGTCTTACACAAACGAGGATAGCTATAACCACCCTATTTATGAACTTGCTACCTAACCTTTGTGCCTCACATTTAACTTCGGACATTTACAGATATTTATTATGATTGCAATACACACTATTCTACGAACATGGTCGTGTTCAGAGTTAGATGTCACAATGCTCGTGTTATTGTTTATGCGGGCAGTAAAGAGCCAAGTTAGGAGCCATCTTGTCTGCACCGTAAATCAACATTTAACTCCCGAGAGCTGTCCAGCCAATAAACCATTTTAGGATGTCGGTGCCATTATCGTCACCCTCGGCTTCGAAACTGGGTTAGCACTGCGTGTGTACTGCTTCGGAGCACACCTTGTTTGAACACCATGTGCATGTCCGCGGTAATTGGTTACTAGGTCTATTCCATCTTACAAATACTGTGAACAATCAACTTCAATATCTACAGGTTTTTGTACACCATAGGTACTGGTACTTTCGTTTGATTCTATAGTAACCTCAACAAAGCATTCTTCGAATGACTCTGTCAAAAGGAGCAAATTCAATGAGAACTGAGACTAGGTACCTACCTACCACTTTTACCGACATAAGAATACGTTCAAAGAGTGCAGCACGTATTCATGAAGAATGAATAGGATGCTTGAAAACATTATTCTCAAAACCACAGGAATCATATATGAATAGCAAGCTGGTACTTAGATACAGATAAAAGAATCCCCTGATTGATAGAGTGGGGGGTCTTAACGACCCAGTTTCTTGTACCTAGTAATCAAACGAGTGACATCGACAAATTATCTACCGACAGCGAATTGAATTAGTGTGACCAAGTGAGAGATACTTGGAGTAGGTAGGTATGATTATTATCTGTGTATTAAGTCACAGATTCACTTTTAGGAAATTCTATGTTGTGCACTTGTGCAACAAAAGGGGCTACAGTTTATGAGTTCTAAGCCAAAAAGCATTCTTCATCATTTCAGCATCAGTCAAACATCAGTTGCATAATTTCTAAATTTAAATCAGTTTTGTTTTGGAATGTGCAAAACCGTCATAAACCTGGATTTACCGACCGTAAAACGAAGTTTAGGTTATGAAAGAATTCTTAAAACAATCTGAAATACGTGGGCAAAACCAGGTGGGCTTGTTAATAAAAAACGACCTTCGCTTATTATTCTCGTGGCTGTTGTGAAGGAAAGTGAATAAAGTCGGGATTGAATCAGCCTCACCTGTTTGCGAAGCCGATTCGAAGACGAATTACCCTTTGTTCTCGACGTGCGTAAGTTGTTGACGGTTTTTGTAACAACATCGACATCATGCCACCAACTTTCAGATGGTAGTTCACACGTTATTAAAACAATGCCAAATGAAAATTCACACGTATTGTAGGGCTGGTATACTTCGAAAGGGAAACAACGCAGTTTTCATTTATTGTGTCTTGTAGCTGTAGAGACTGTTAGCATAGTTTCACCAATTTGCGACGGTACAGGCACACAAGGCGTCCACATTTATGTTGCAACACGTGGTTTGTTTAGTTGCGTGCTAAACAAGCGAGCGCTGGTTTCGACACGGGTGCTGTCGGCGGCCCTTCTCGCTGAGATGTCGTGTATCCGTCACCGTGTAACGCCCGACATCAAGTCGCCTATTCCAGCTGCACTAACGACGTCCTCCACATGAATTCCACTACACGTATGAACAAGCCACCACTTTGGTTTATGCCACGGGACACACTTTCTTCCTACTACAGACAGTACTTTATAGTTAGGTAAAAATATGTGAACATTTGTGGAGTAGATTTTGGAAGACAAAGCCAAAATTACTAAAACTATTGGTAGTTTTTACTGCAACACATTTTCCAGGATAATTGCTACCATGGAAAAACGCGTGCGAAGCCTCGGAGAGAAGCTTGTTCCTACAAATGGAATGTATTATGTAAATAACTACTTACAAAAGACCTACCTGAAAGTTTTCTATAATGTTGAAAATAAAATACATAAGTTGTGTAAGCTTTGAAACAATGAGTCAACTAGATCTGGTGCTTCTGGTAGGTAAGTTTCTTAGTTCCTGACTTTCTCTAAAGCAAAACAGGATATTGGCTGCAAATTGAAGTGAAATCACAGCTGACACTGGTTGATTTCCTAAGTTGATTTCCTAGGAGGCTTACAGTTCATTTGATATCTATGTTACGATTATTTTGTTAACAAAATATAGATATGTGATTTATAGTTTTGAGAGAAAACATTTTTTGTCTAAGCCTATCAATCTACAAGGTACGAAATGTGTATTTTATGTCCTAAATTGAGAATAATTTGCATTGCGGTTCGTCTAGTTCGGGCGATAGAGACGGCCTCGACCCATTTCGGAGACAAATCACGCTCATTCGGTTACCTATTGAGAGTAATTTGAGCAATCATTGAGGTAGCCTGTTTATTTATAACTTTGTAGTTTTGACGCAATACATACATATATGAGAGGACTTTACCACGAGAGAAGAAACCAACGATTGTAATATGAACAACAACACAGATTATTTGCTTATATTACTATTACTTAGGAGTAAGAAAAAAAAAGCCAATCGAGATAGTATCTAATCCCATCAGACTAGGCAGTAGTGATTCATATGGGAAATCCTAAGCTGGTTACGATGGACAATTAAAAAACTAACGGCATTGAATTCTAAAAAGTAGTCAGGGTCTTTATTTCACGGCGATATTTAACTTTTCTCAGAAGCTAAGAATGATTATACCGTGAATCATAAATTCTAGCAATATTAAACAACCGTAAACTTTGTAGAACTGAAAGGTAAAAGGAAAATGTTGAACTAAATATTGTGTATTAGAATAATTAATATGAGTTCAGAATTTAATAACGGTCTGCAGTAAGCAGTTATTTCAATGTTAAATACTAGTTCTAATTTATTTCTATGATTTGATGGTAATTTTCTTTGTTAATAAAGTTATTTTTATAAACCCGTGTAAAATAAAATAACGTTTAGGTATAAATTAACGTTAAATCAATATTGATGGTAGATATAAATAATTTTATAGTTTGACAGTAAAATAAGGCCCTTAGGGAAACCGAGCCTAATAAATAAGGTCTTGTTTTAAATTACTATGTCACTAAAATTCCATCAAACTACACTCAATAAGCAATTCATTATCCATGCTTTACATACAAGTCTGATATGGGTCTGACAGACAAACTCTACTTTTTGTATAGTGCTTAAATAGACTTTACAATGTGCAATGAATAGCAATAATCCACTTTTTAAACTGAATTAAGTGTGTTATTGGGACAGGTTTTAAAAGTTGCATGGCCAAGGACATCTTCAGTGTTTACCATACAATTCGTGGAGTTCGTTATAGCTGTTTTTGTTTCGAAATAAAGAAACAAATATTAAAGTTCCATTTTATCGTAAAAGAATATCAAATACCTACACCTACTAGAATGTAACTAATAGAAGACACTTGAAACACTTATATCTTAATATCCTGAAGCGTCAGATGAAAATACTCTAATGAATTGTTTTCATATGTCATCCATTATTCAGAATCCTGACTGCTTAAGAATAGCCGGCATTTTTTATTTGTTTAAATGTCCTCTTTTCAAATGTATAAAAATCATAGGGCGCCGAGATTTTGTAAGATAAAAATAGCCAATGTAAGAGCCAAAATCTTCAAACCCCTTAGTCAATTGTTGCAATACCTACAAAACTGAACCAGTAACATACAGACACAGACTAAATGAAAAGTTTCGTCTGTAAACCCACAGCTGACACAAGTATGGTATGATGAGACGACCTCTGTGACGCGGTGGGCTAATGGTCTGCCTGCGACGCAGGAGGTTTCGGGTTCGATTCCATTCGGGGCAAATGTGTTTACAATCTGCAGACACTATTAGTATTTTGTCTATTCTTAAAGTGTATTTTGTCACATATGTTTTTTGTATTCTATGATCGTATTTTATCCTCTGGATTTGCCTTACATGTAAAATTGTTGATGTTCAGCATATTGACGCGCATCGTAACGAGAGGCACATTATTGTGACAGCTTTGACTAGTTCGTATCGTATCATATCGCATTCACTGTCAGCAGTCGAGGAATTTGTGCCAACATTATCTAATAATAACATCTTGTTGTTTAAAATTACAAGCATAATCTGTTCGGAAGGATTTATTTCAATTTTAATACAGACTTCAAAGTTTCAAAACGTCTGTCTCAAATGATACATGGATGAAATTTTTTATGGGTAGGTAAAATATATATTTAACTTTACATTACATGCTAAAACACATAATATAAGCTATCACGGACTATCTTCCACAGTAAAGATAAGAAGTAAACGAAAATAACGATTTACTATTAAAACGTTAAAGTAACGGCTCCCTTGAATAAAAGACATCACAAGCCAGTCTAATTATTTGGGTATTCACCTTATTCACTGGTTCGAGATAAGGTCAACAGATTATAATGTAGGCATACATATAAATAGCTCAATTATAAATAGCAGACTGATGGTCTATTCATCATTGGAATAGTCACTGTTAGCTGCACAATTGCAGCGCACAATAAGTCGTTTGTATATCCGAGATTAGATTAGCCATCGGATAATGCATTTCAATTTACAGGATCATTGGGTTTGTTCAGGGATGGGTCAATCTTTAGCCCAGATATGTCCTTCGTAATAAAAAGTTATGGATGTAACTTTAAACCGCGGATGTCAACCGAGGTTATTGGGTTAAGTCGTTGTTTTTTTTAAGAGACACGATATTTCCCTGTGGGCTAAACGAGCTTTAATTTGAGACGAACGAAGAGAGATTTACAGTTGAAGTTTTTAATAATTTTTTTTGTTCTTTATTCTACTTTAAAAATAATAAAATTATTAATATTTAGAAATATAAAAATAAACAAAAATATGGGATGTATGTCCTTGAAAACTTATTTATAAGTTTATGCAAATTTCTAGTCATTATTGTTCTAATTTATACTAAGCTATTTCCTTTAATGCAAATTATGTGCCAAAAAATGCCTTGATGCATGATAATTATTTACGACCGAAACATCTTTTGATGCGTAATTTTACGCTAGATAAATATTTATTTCTAATAAGTCGAATTTTATCATCATCATCATATGCTTGTGTGCGTGAATGCTTACCGCACTAATTCCCGATACTAGCGTTGAAATTAGAATTATGTATTGATAAAAGAACTGTGTCTACATAAACCTAAATTAGGATTTAAGACACCATACCTAAATATTAAAATGTAACAACATTTATAAATAAATAAATATTATATTGTCATCATCAGCCTTTATTTGTCCACTCTTGGACATAGGCCTCCACTAATAAGGAAAAAAACCCTTTTAAACTAGAATTGGCTCTTGATTATTCTAATGTGAATTCATTTTACAACTCTCATGTAGGGCTCTACTATCATGATGATTCGAGCTTATTTGCTCATTTTCTGTTGATCTTATGCACTGCGATTAGATATGATGACCGCAGATAAGCTGTATATATACCTATCCATAGGTTCTCTAGGTAGAGATTGTGCGCAGTCTTGTGGTTATCTCTCAAGCTAGGCCGGCGCAAGGTCGCTGGCTCATAGAACAAATACTTGCATTATTGCTTAAAAATTACGAGATTTTTATCACGTATTAGGTAGTATTAGATATAAACATGTTTAGATAAGATTTTATACCTAGATTTAGTCTAAGATTCTAGTACGCCCGTCGAGTGTTTGCTAAAAATCAATTTTTACGCATATTTATGGTTAGGAGACAGTACTTGCACAATAAGATTTTCTTTTACCTATGTAATCTTGGATAAATTATGCATAAGTACTTTATTTTTTTAGTTTTAGCTGCTTCTTTCGGAGTATAGTTAAACTCACAAAACGGACGGTTTTTAACCAATTTAAAATAATAATAGACCGAGTAGGTAAGAACAAACCATTAAAACTTGTGCATGTCTATGTACTGTACATGGTAGATAGGCCTTTGCGGAAAATTGCGTTAGTCTCGCCGCATCTGTCGGCAGTCGTCTAGTACTTTTCTGGTTCATAAAAATGTTTGTTGTGTTATTTTTTATTGCTATGCTGTATTACAAGTTTTCTTGGGATATAAATATACTTATATTTAGGCTTTCTTGATTAATAACCTTTGAAAATCTGGATCAAACTTGCATCTAAGATCTTGGCATTCATAAAAAAAAAAACTTTTGACGTCAGTATCAGTTTTAAGCAATCGCTTGTAGAAAAAAAAGGTCTAAACTAAAGTTCCAACTAGGTCTATACTAAAACTGGAGCCACGTTTATCCTTTCCAATCCACAATATGCCACTCTGATTCTGGTCCAATCAATAAGGTTCATCTCGTTTTGATTTTCAGCTAACGAGTATTTCCGCATGGCGCCGTTGCTAATGAGCCGTTATGGAAACTGCGAGATCGGCCCGCTCTTTCATTTAGTCATAGCTTCGTTATAAATTTTTACCTACCCGTATATTATTGCGTTTGTTTGTAAATGGTTTTAAGGGTAGTAAATATTGTACTACACGTTTATTTTAATCGTTTGATTCATATAAAACTGTGTATGTATGTACACTACACATACTCAGGAATACAATCTAAAATTCTATGTTATAAATAACATAGTGTCATTTAATGTTGCGTAGTGTGTGAGAAATAAAAAAAAACTCTAAACTTTTTATAAAATCTTTATTAATTAGTCACATTGTTTTTCATTATATTATGAAGTAGTTGACTTCAAATAATGAAAAACAATGTGACTGATAATATTTAATAGATTCTACGTCTTTTTGATTTTATATTTTTATTTGATATGCAAACAATTGTAATAATGTGCGTAACTTATTTCTATGGAAATTTGTTGCCATGCTCATGCCATGCACTCAGAACGTCAGGCTCAACGTAAAGAAAAAGCTATAATCACCAGTTTGAAGAGTTTCAAACGCTTTCGTAGCCCGCTTTCGACGGGAAAGCCAATTACCGCTGTTTATCTCAAAACGTGGTTGGTGGCTAACGCTATATGATCTGTAATCACTGTAATTTTCTCCAACCAAACCTTTTTAATCGGTCTGATATGCATTGAACCTATAATTTGGACGTTTACCGGCCGTTTTTGAGATTATTTTATCCTTATGGCCAGACCAGCCAGGTGATAGGTTAAATTTTGGAATATAATTGGACGATGCATTATCAAAATTAGATAGGTATTCGAGAAGACGTTTCAAACTATTCTTTTATTAATTAATTATAAATACCAATCTAACCCGGAAACAGTATTATTGGCAAGGAAAGAAATGTTACTGATCAGTCTTTGCCAATTTTTATAGATATACGGTAGATGATTTTAATACTTGGTTTTTGGAAGCAGAAGACACAAATTCGAATAAAATTGATAACCTAACCCCTTTAATTTCAGCATTCTAGTACTAGGTTAAATTATGTTTTAACTTAAATTTCATTATATATGTAATGTTTGACTTACCTATGTACTGAAAATACTAATGTAAGTAGGTAAGTACATTTATTATGATCTCATAGCAAAGGCAACAAATTCATCATGCAAATGAAATAGTTCAGTTCACAACAATGTTTATAGCACTCATTGTTTCTAAGAGCACTTTATGCTGATGTAACGAAGCAAAGTTCACATCTAGATATGCTAGGTAAGACGCTTGTAACTTTACTCCTAAGTACATACATTACATCTATTCAATACTTACAATAGGTACCCAACTTCTTTAGAAACAAAAACCGCATACAATAATAAATTAACCATTTATTATTAATTCTACTGAATTCCAAAAAAAATTACAGTCAAAACAACTTTAGTATTATCAACCTACTAACCATCAAAATTATTTGAGTTGTTTATTGCATTTTTATCGCATCATGGTCGTTTTTGAAACATTCTGTTGCAGTTATGTTTGAATTAAGACTATGTTGCGATGATTTTTAGAAAGTTCTGGACGAGTGCCAACAGTTGTTTTGCATCAAGTGTCAGACCGGATTTTTGGGTCAATATGGGGGTCAAGGTCGCAGACCAATTAAAAGAGAAATCGCTCATTAAACTGTTGAAAAAACATTGTCATGTGTTAATACAAAAAGATTAGAATAATAGTCTAAAAATAAATCACACTATAATTATAAATGCGAAAGTTTAGATGTATGTTTGTTGCTCAATCACGCCAGAACGGCTAAACGGATCTGGATGAAAATTGGCACAGGCACAGAGATAGATTATAGTCTGGAATAGCACATAGGGTATATTTTATTCCGGAATTCCAACGGGAACAGGAACTACGCGGGTGAAACCGTGAGGCGCTGCTAGTAAAATATAATAATTATAATAATGGGAAATCCACACGGCATCATTAAATAGAACACATTACACTATCTGTGTAATGTGTTCTATTTAATGATGCCATATTTGTTATTAAATATTATACAATGAAAGTAGAACACCCCAAACAAATAGGTGTAGAACGTTTGACCTGAGGCGGAAATCGAACCCGTAACCTCAAATTTTCAGTCGCGTATCAGACTGTTTGTCTGTCTGAGCAAAACAGATGAAGCACTTAAAAAAAATTACAATTCCCGATGCGAAGACCCGACATCCTTTTTGTCACATCATAGTAATTACCAAAACAAAATTTGGAATTTCCGCTTAAACTAGAATGGTTCTAGATCTGGCGTCATTGCAACAAAAGAGGAAGACACCAATAACGTTACACGTGGATTTGAAAACACCATTGTTTTTCTACCGGTACTTATTTAAATGTTTGTGTGCCCGCCAAATGAATGATCAAAGCATTTCTCATACACATTCTGACGAGCAAGACACTCGCGGTGCAGGCACCATCGCATCGAACACATCTGGCCGTAATCCCCAACTTATTATTAATGGATGATTAATAGTATAGCTCGGACTAACCATCAATATCGCCGTATCTCCCGCGTGTGAAATATCCCAGCTCTGGAGTTTCGTAACAATCTGCGGTATCTTCAATTGTGATCAAGACCACTCGCGTACAATGACATGTGATGACGACATCTCGCACTCATAGGTTCTGCATACATAGCCATGTTCATAAAACTTTACGGTTCAGGCGCAACGCAAGAACTCCAAGACCCAAGTAGTGTTTTGTCTAACGCTGCGTGTTTATAAGTTTGAAATAGGTGACTGGTAAAGAATTTCGTTTGCTCAAAGTTAAGATTGCATTTGTTTACATCTCTTATCTGATGAATGCTTCAGGTGTTCAGTCCAGAATGCTAGCAGCGCGTGATTTCTACTTTGTAAACATCCTCTGGATAATAGCTCTCAACCTTGGCCGACTATTACAAACCTGGAACATGTTATTCTTAGTTTTGTTTACTTTATACATATTCAAGTGAAAGACCAGAAACTCTGTAATCTAAATATATCTTTTCTCGCTCTCTATCAATGACTGATATTGCGTCGACAACATCTCAGTGCGATTTCTGCTCACATTCTTACGTAAATGCTGAATAAACACTAATTAGTTAACGACCATCTGACCTTTTCTATACTAATATTATAAAAGAGGAGAGATTTGTTTGTAGTTGAATTGAATAGGCTTCGAAATTAATGGGCCGATTAGAAAAAATCTTTTCCATTAGAATGCTTCATTATCCCTAATATACATATGCTAGAGAATATACCCGTGCGAAGCTGGGGTGGACCACTAGTCCATCATAAGTATGTAGGCCTGTAATGCCCGTAAAGGACCTGTTAGCTAAAATAATATTTAAATCATTAATTCTCGAAGAAATTAAAATTTATCCTAAAATATTTTGGGATATGATTAAATTTTTCTTACGCACTTTAATAACAAAATCCTTAATCATATTATTGTTGTTACCCACTTCACCGATCACCAAATATTTTCTTCAACTGCAATGCTGTGTGCCTTAACTTCGCGCAGTGATATGTTAATTTATCATTGAACCTTATTAATAAAAATGAACTAATACCTATAAAGCAACGATACGATAATCAATGGCCACATTGATCCGGAACCGGTCTCCGTACATGGCCGAAATTGTTTCAGAGTACACTTATCTTGGGCAGATTCTCTAGTTGGGTAAAAACAATTTCGAGGAGGAGGCCAAGAGGAGGATTCAGTTTGGTTGGGCAGCGTTTGAGAAGCTACGTCGAGTCTTATCGTCATCCATACCGCAATGCTTGAAAATGAAAGTTTTCAATCTGTGCGTGCGTCCTACCTGTCATGACCTACGGAGCTGAGACGTGGACATTCACGGTAGGGCTGGTCCACCAGTTGAAAGTCGCCCAGCGAGCTATGTTCGAAGTTTCTCTGAAGGATAGGATTCCCAACGAATACATCCGACAGAGAACCAAGCTTATAGACATAGCTCAAGCTGAAGTGGCAGTGGGCTGGCCATATCTCGAGTAGAACCGACAACCGCTAAAGTTAACGTGTTCTTGAGTGGAGAACGCGACTCGGCAAACGTAGTGTAGGACGCCCTACGACCAGGTAGGATGACGATTTGCGAAAGACTGCTGGCAGATGCTGGATGCGGCAAGCTGAAGACAGGGCGCTATGGCACTCATTAGGGGAGGCCTATGATGATGAGGATGGTGTCCAGCAGTGGACTAATATAGGCTGATGATGATAATGATGAACTTCTCAGTAATGGGATTAACATTAAGTGCTAAAAGGGCCATTTTTATAATCCTTAATTACGTGGGTGCAGTAACTTCAACGGCTGGCTGGCATGATGCCTTTCCCAAAATTCTCGCCAGTCATGTTTATTTTGAGCGTCAACTTTATCACCGAGAAATTTGGCATGACGAATGCATGTTTGTTTAGGAACCATATGTGTAGGACTACAGTTAGAAAAAAGCTCTCGATTAATAAACCAACTCACCAAGATTAATATGACAAGTAAGATAAATCAGTAAAATATACCTCCTTAACACCCTATATTGGTCCACTGCTGGACGCAGGCCTCCCCCTGAAAAGCGCCTCATTGGCTTTTATCTCCTGGGGGAAATGCTCATAATCCCCACGCTGGGCATGCGAGTGGGGATCGCAGTTCGGTGGTATTTATTGTTCTACAGGAGGCGCTACTGCCCGCCCCCGGTTAATTTCCCTTAGTCGCCTCTTACGACACCCTCGGAAAGAGTTGGAGTGCAAATTCTAAGCGGCACAACACGACGACAAAATATACCTACAATACAATACAATACAAAATATACAAAATTATTTATTTCCTAATTACTACAGACAAGGTATACAATACATTACTAGCGGCCCCCGCACGAGGCAAGCCTGTGTCGCGGGAAGCCTGTTTACATCATACCACCTATCATATCACCTAGCTAAAGCATTTTTTTCCTTTATATTATGGCTACAACTCGCACCTTACTTGAGTATAATTGTATAAATCCACAATAGGTAACTTTGTCTGCAATAATCGATAAACGAAGGTAAAAAGGAAACACTAGTTACCTTCTTTATGTGTGTATCTGATAAGATAACGTATCGTCATGGAATATATTAGTGCATATATATGCATTGCGGACATCTGCTTAGGAAAACTGTTAGCATCCCTACATAACAGTCATCAAAATTACCATTTAGCGTGGTCATATCTCCCAGCATTCTGGGCTCTTTGCCATCTACCGTTGACAAAGATCGGTTGAGATATCTATGACAGAATTATTCCGCAAAGGTAATCTTGTCATCGACCTTTAGAATAGCCTTGTAGTTCTCGTCATAATGACACGTGAATTAATAGTGCTCCTGACATTTTAGGAAAACCGTTAAAAGATAATTTCAAAGATTTATGACTAAGTTCCAATTCCCTTTGTATCTAAAGCTGGATAATATAAATAGGAATGCCTACAAGCTTACTTTTTATTTGATTTTTAGGGATAGAAAGTAATGTAGGTACTTGCTATTATACGAATAAATAATTATTTGGAAACACTAAAAACAGACTTCAAATCCCTTACTTTTACACTATTTTTGAGTTTAATTTTGTAGGACCAATATTTTTTTTTTATTTGATTCAATCGGGAACACAGAAATAAATTTTAAAATTACATTAGGCCTTAGCGCATTTTTGTTGACACGTTGGGAATACTATTCGTGAGACGTTATACCTACCTATAATTGACGGAGAATCGGCGAACAAACATAAAGAAACATACATACACACAGACAGAACATAGAATATCCGCCTTTTTTCGAAGTCAGCTAAAAATCCTCACGAGTCAGCGGGCTGAGCTTTGTTTTTGTCGCAAAAAGTGTGCGCTAGTATTTCGTATCGACCTTTATGGTACTGTAGGTACCCACGTTAACAATTTTATTGAAACGTCAGGCATGTAGAGCGTAAACAATAGCGGACAGTTAAATGTACAGCGGCTTATATTACGCATTCTATTAAATTGAAATATTGTCTGCTCAATGTTCCGCAATGATAGTATCTGGACAGCCGTCAATTAAAACCAAAACATCGTATTGTTAATGGACGTGACCTACACTATATTTACGCGTTACGATCAAAACTGTTATACGGTTACTGAATAGTCGTATGTATGAATTTTTTAACTTTATAATTTGTTTTTGTATTATAATGTTGTTGTTGTTTAACAATTTGTTGTTGTGGTTTCTGTGTGCAATTTTTATTATTTTTCTATTTTCTGTTTGTCATCGATCTATCGTCTATGTGTAATAATAATAAGTAAGTTATGTTAGTTATTATAAGTACATTAAGAAACGCATAATTTGGTGTGAAACTGTAATGTTAGGAATATGATGAAAATAATAAACTAAATAGGTACAAACATTCACCGCTATAACGCCGGTTCTTGTACCTCAGTAGCTTTCAAGTACCGCATCGTCTCATTATTTGCAAATGACGTGTAATGACCCCGTTTGAAAAATTCAGAATTATGCAAGAAAATTGTCTCGTTTTCACTATAACTCAATTTGATTGCCAGCGCAGCAATAAAAGTAACGTGTTATTGCGTCTTTTGTTTTGGGCTTTCATTTCATTGGCCTGAATTTGTTTTGATTACAACATTCAGAGCTGACACGAGTTTTATTATTAAACTGGATCCCTTGTCTTATTTGTTCGTCTTATTTCGGAACTTTCACTCTGTTAATGGTGGGTACCTTTTTATACAACAGTAGGTACAGAAGTTTAATTTTAATTGGCACATCAATAATGTCGGCAAAGATGGTGTGAATTATAACAAGCTAATTGCGAGCAATGATAAATGATTTATCAGTTGATTGTTTATTGCTCTCGCTCAGCTGTTTATTGAATGCAGTCAGGCGAAGCTGCAGGCGTTGCTTATTGCTACCTTATAAAACAAACTGCGCTGTTAATTTATACCGTGAACCAAACTCGTTATTTTTAACCCCGCGCGGAGTTCCCGAGTTCTGTATATCTGGGTCGATCGATTGTTTACAAAGACATTCCATTCCTAAGGTCTGGAACAGTCGCGGTTACGTCATTGTGAATTCCTTTATAAATCTTGAAATTGCTTTATCCTGCTTCTGTTTATAGATAGTATTGTTCTGTGGGTTTATCACTGGGATAGATGGAGACGGTGGTGGTGTAGAGTGAGCTTTAGCTAGGCATCTAGTATTACCGTTACGTCTTGGAGGCGCCACCTTCAACTTCACGGTATGCAATTTGCTTACGATTAAATTGCAATGTGGATAGGTACCTATGTATCCACTTTGTATGTCATATAAATATTTTTCTCTTCACCTGGCCGAACAATTAAGCCACCTATGGTCGTTATTAATTGTTTGTCGCTTGTCGAGTTAAATTATATAATTTCAACGGACAGTTTAATTACATTTGCGTTATAAACGATGTTGACTACCTACACTTATTCAATTGTTATGATTTATTGGTCTTGAAGGTCTTGAACTATTCCTGGTATTATCGGTTTCAATATTCTTAAGGGCATGTATAGAGTTGGGACAAATATGCCAGGTATGGAAATGGGTAGGTAACGTACGTTTTTCTATCGCTTTTATTGCCTCACGAAAAACAAAAGTCAAACGGTGTTGAGCCATAAGATTAATAAATAATAATAAATAATGCTGGACAATTCACACAGCATTATCTAGCCCCAAGGTAAGCAGAGCTTGTGTTATGGGTACTAGATAACTGATGTACGTAATATTATACATTACATAGATAGATATTTTTTTATTATACATAGAAAACACCCAGACCAACGGAACAAATTTGTGCAGATCGTACACAAATTTGTTCCGAGGCGGGGATCGAACCCGCAACCTCTTGCGTCGCAGGCAGACTCTCGCCCGCTGCGCCACTGAGGTCGTGATTGTTACGTAACATGAAAAAACCGCTATGCGCTGTGAGGCGCCACATGTCCCAGGATTAGATAAATCATCGGTTCTCGTGGGCGGACAGAATCACCGATAAACTGGGAACCAGGAGATATGTACCCCCAGGATAGATAACTATGAGAAAGCCTCGTAAAAAACAGATTTAGCTCATAAATGCCCTTCCTTACACTATAAACATACATTTCGATGATACTTTTCAATATTCTGGTGTCGCGATGCTGCTTTAACTGCCACAGATGAAAAAGCTTATTTTTAATATGATAACAAAAATATTAGTATATTATTATTTATTACGCTAATCCAAGTTTTGCATGCAAAAAAAATAGAATGCTAAGTTTACATTTTTAAATGTTTTTAAATGACCTATTGTTGTCATTAGGGATTAATATTAGAAAATTTTTGTATTTCAAGAATGGCGATGGGAACACTGTTTCTACAATAAACTAACTACAATAATGGATAAGTTCATTTAAATAAAATTGACGGTATTGCAAAGATCATCATGTATGCCGTATGTTTTGATGAGTTTACATTAATGGAGTTATCTAAAGACTCTAGATCACAGTTTGAAGGTACTTTATCTACCATTTTTTCGCCTAAGACACGTCTGAGTGTACCATGGTACTGCATCTTTGTTCTGAGCATCATTATTCTCATAAAAGACTTGATTGATTCGCTCCGCCTGAATGTTTTCGATCAACACTTCACACGTTGTAAAATATATAAATACGTAGGCGTGATACGTGAAAAGCGAGTAACACCATTGTCACCACCGATAGATGGAGTCATTGTTTTCATTCTTGTGAACGATGAAATACGAGCTGGGAAGGTACACGCGAATGCGGCTTCAGCACTATACGAGAACGTTCACATGTTTCATTTTTAGGGTTCCGTAAGCAAAGTAAAACGGGACCCTATTACGAAGACTCCGCTATCCGTCCGTCTGTGTGTCTAGTTGTCACCAGGCTGTATCTCATGAACTGTGATAGTTAGACAGTTGATATTTTCACAGATGATTTATTTCTGTTCCCACTCAACAAATACTAAAAAACCAGAAACAAATAAATATTAAAGGGGGCTCCCATACAACAAACGTCATTTTTTTGCTCGTTTTTGCTCGATATTGATAACAGCAACAGGTAGACGCTTGAATTATTCACAGAATATTATTTATATATTCATTTTAAAAATAAATTATTATATTAAAACAAAACAAATATTTAAGGGGGGCTCCCACACAACACACATGATTTTTTGCCTTTTGATAGATAATGGTACGTAACCCTTCATGTGCGAGTCCGACTCTCACATGGTCGTTTTTTATCTTTACCTACAAAGTTAGAACAAAGCAATGGAATGTGGCTAATAAAACGGCTTCACGAATCACTTTAATACGGCTTATTCAATTTATCGTGTTTCTTCTCGTGAATTGGATTGATAGCGGCCGCGGCTCGCGTTTTAAATTAACATCAAACTTTTATAACCTACTAATTCAATTCATAGAACATTATGTTATCTGCCTCGTAAACCTTTACTTTACTGTTTTGTGCTTTCACGTTGCAACATTACTCAGACTAGAATTGCCGGCTGGTTTCTAATCACGAGTTGAGCTTGAACTTGGCCCGTCGACATTGGGTCAAATAGACCCAGACAGGGTTCGCCGACGACATTCCTAATGCTTACTGCATTCATACAACAATTGAGTGCAACTGCAGTAATCAGTAATCACGCACGAGCGCCCTTACAGTACCTATCTTTCGTATACCTTTATATCCTGTTAATTTCTACCCGCCTGGTACTTTGAGTGAGATACACGTTGTTCTATATGATCTATATGTAATCAAAATACTATTAAGCACCTATTAAGAAATGAAATAGGTTCCCAAAAACTTTCGAACCCGCGGGCTCGAGTCCCGCCGAAGTCGCCGAAGAGATGCCCAGAGTGCGGGTAAGCACTATAAGAAAAATTCTCAAAATACTATTGTTAGTGGTTGTACCTTATCTCCTATGCATTTCTACTTTCCTAGTACTTTGCGTGAGATAATTAAAAAAAAAATCGGTAACAGGGGGTAATCAAGATTGCTTGATTATTTATTGCACGAGAAGTGTGCGGCCAACAGTACTTTTGCTACTTTTCTGTTTACAAATCTCAAATTGGGACGAATCAGGAACGCTTTTAGCATAAACTTTGAGTTTCTCGACTCGTCCCAATAGATTGGGACCATTGTGGGAAGAGTTAGGAGTAACTCCCTAGAATGTGCCACGTTTGTCTATTCTACTAGAATATTCAGACTACTATCGAGTTCTTGGAAATTAAGTAGAGCGCAGCTGTTCGTTTAATGGTTGAAAATAATGTTACAGGTAAAAATACATTACTGTCGTGCTGGTAGTTATCGGAAGTTATTTATGTTACGAGATGAATTTAATACTACGAAGTCTTTTGGAACCGTGTACCCCCTTAACAAATACCAGTTCCGTTGTGGTATCACGTATATATTTATCGTTATCTGTGGTATCATGATTAACTTCTTCCGCATGAGGGTCAAGCTCTAGGGTCAGTGTTTGACATCCCTTTCTAGCGATAGTTGTATCTCTAATAAATTCCCTCGACTCATCGCGGCATGCGGGATAACTAATAATTTTCCACAGCAAAGCCAAATTGTTTAACGGATATGGGTTTTACGCTTGAGTTAATCTACGACAGTTAATTCAACGTGGTAGGGCTAGAAATTTAATCATTGGTAACTGTTTACCGGTAAACGTGTTCTTGAGTGGAAACTGCGACTCGGCAAACGTAGTGTAGGACGCCCTTCGACATGGGATGACGATTTGCGAAAGGCTTCTGGCAGATGCTGGATGCGGCTAGCTGAAGGCAGGACGCTATGGCGCTCATTAGGGGAGGCCAATGTCCAGCAGTGGACTAGTATAGATGATGATGAACTGTTTACCTTAAATGTTTAAAAAAAGACTGTGTAGAAATCTCAGAGCAGGGAAAGGTACAGATACCTCCTGCGGTATGCGAGCGACGGGGGGGGGGGGGCAAGGGGGTTGTGCGAAATTAATCCTGACTAGTGAAAAAACCAGTCATCGAATTAAAGAAGTATCCAAAATCGTATGCACTATCTCGAGTTATCTATATCATAGTAACATTATCTTACGTATAACTTTGGTGATTATTTTTCTGTGGTTATAAAACCAGCTTGTTTTTAGGGTTTCAAGATCGGTTTTGAAACCCTTATGGTCTCGCTCTGTCCGTCCCCGCTCTTTCTTGAATATCTCAGTAACTAATGCAGCTATTAACTTGAAATTTGAAATAATGATACATTTCGTGCGCCATTACTGATTTCAAGAAAAATACATAAATAAATGAAAAATTAAAATGAATATTTTCATATATGTATATAAATAAGCAATGTTTTTTTTCATTACCTCCTGTCCGCCTCCGCTTACTTTTTTACCCCTGAGAGGAATCTCGCTGTCGTGCTATGGTTATAGAGCAAAAGGGAAGAAAACGATTATCATTACGTGAATACGTTTGTAAAATGAAAAATGTGCTCTATATGTACATATAGAGTTACCTAAATATAGAGGTAGAGAAGAGCAAGTAACCAGCACGTACAAAAGTAGACCAATTCACGAGGTCATTATGCAATAAAATCATTTGAATTAATCAATAGAGCAAGTGGGTCCTGAGACCAGAGCTAACGACGGTCTTCCTCCTTCTTGAGTGCGAAACATCCTGGGTTTGCACCCTGTCCGCTAGCGCTACGAATCAACTGCCTGGGGTCCTATTCTGCTAAACTAACCGCTTGACGATGGTAGTAACGTCACCACTTTACCATACACGTTTTAGTATTAGCTTACATGTAGGTGAAATGCAAACGTACAACGTGTCTGTGGGACCGCAAACTCACTAAAAAGCCGCGCAGATCAACTGACGCGTAGTGCTTTAATAATAATAATTTATTCAAAATATCTTAGGACCAAAAGGATACCAAAGATTATCTCATTCTTATGGAATTAAAACAATGCGTGTGCCTGAATTAGGTGATAACTTGTTTTTCAGGCAAAAAGAGTTCTAATATTACATAAAATAATCAAATAGACCTTACTAATTATACAAGACGACAATCGTGTGCACTTCAAATAAAATAGTTACATAAGCTACCTACACTAAACTAGTTTTAAACTAGCTTTGTATCTCATTTGAGATATAATAGTTTGCCGCATCGTGCCGTTCAGTTCCGCTGCAATGCAGTTCCGCTCAGTGCGATCGTATTTAAGAAACTGCAGATGGAGACGCAAGTCAATCAAAAGTATCGAGGTTGATGGAAACCATCTCCGCTTGCAAGTACCGCTCGCACTATCTGGAATCACTTTCATCTAAGGATTAGAGGTGTTTCTGCGACGGTACCACTGTCATAGAAGTGATTTGTTAGCAGAATCGGGCCCCTGCTCGTTTGATAGAACAACGGTCGAGCGCTTCTCACGTTTATTTATTTTCTATTCTGGTCATAGAGTTCAAATGGACCCCGACTCCTAAAGTGATTCTAAGTGAAGTCTGTTGTAACCGCTTTAAATCTGCAGCGCTTTCAAGTTATAATTTCAAAGGTTATTTGTTAGTGTTTTTACCCACACTTAGAAAAAAGTTCTAAGAGTTTATAGTCCTATGTATTATATATTCCTAATTCAAGTCCCAACTGAGTAGTTAATTTATGGGATATTTAGAAACACAATACACTTTATTGCACACCAAGAAAATATAGAAAATAATACAAAGAAAGATATATAAGATATACCTACATAGATATCCCTAATACTGTTTTTAATTTATTAGTTTTCCCATCTAAGCTATTTACATAAATTATAAGAAATATGGTGTACTTTTATGAAATAGGTTATTAGCATAACATTTAGCTGTCTATATTCAAGCCTACTAATTTAATAGGCTACTACTAGTTCGAATATGCTATCAATACGGAATGTAATCGGTACTTAAGTATGTAATTGATAGATTGATGATTTACATCACCTGCTCTTATTGATATGAATTGATAGTTCTCTAACCACTTTGATAACTCTATATAGACAAAGGTTTATAATCATTGGTATAGCCCTAAAAGGAATTTAGTACATTCTTTTTTCAAATACATGCCATAAATTATTAACTACTGCCTATCTTCTGCTCCGCTACACACGCGATAAAATATATGTTAATCCAGGCCTAGAACTACTACAATGCAAAATTTCAGCCTAACCGGTTTTTAATATTATATTATTTTTATATTATATACATATATATTTACACTGTGGTTAGGTTTGTCGCACTCATCGATCAAGGTATCCGCCGACCCCCCATATGTATAATAAAAATATCTATCTATATAATGTATTTTATTAGTATATAAGTTATCTAGTAGTATAATACAAGCTCTGCTTAGCTTGGGGCTAGATAACGCTGTGTGAATTGTTCAACCATTATTATTATTTTAGATTTACAATGGTCACCCTGAAACTATCTGTTTCAAAAGAGAACCCACACGTCATTTTGGGTTGCCATTTTATTTAGTATCATTTTAATGCTCGGACAGGAAGGATTCTTAGCAACATTGCAAAAAACACACGTCCAAGACGTAAAAAAGGAAGAGATTTCCTGTTTTCAGCTGTAATGCATTTTTTACCACTGTAATGTGTTAGGCTTATTAAAAATCAGCGTTGAAAATATTTTTTTGGTTTGCCTTATTATGTGATTTTGACTATGTTCTTTGTTCAGGAATGGAGAGGCTATTGTTTTTATATTTATTTTAATTGTATTTGTTCCACAGAAACAGTTCTGTGACACAAACACCGTCTAACCTTCCTTCCTACCAAAAAGTAGGTACGTAATGAACTTCCGGTCTAGCCTCAGAACAGGGAAAAAAATGAGTTTCGCTTTGATATGGACAAGGAAACTAGAGAGTTCGTTATTATTATTGTTTCTTATGTACACTAATATAATAAAGAGGAAAGATTGTTTGTTTGTTTGAATTAAATAGGCTCCGAAATTATAGGACCGATTTGAAAAATTATATTACCCTTAGAATCCTACATTATCCGTGATTAAAATAGGCTATAGAATATACCCGTGCGAAGCCGGGGCGGACCAATAGTCTTCTACTAAAAACTTAATGCCACGATGCTTACATTACTTAATAGCATGATGCTAGGTACAATGTACTAAAATGAATGGAATGTACAAGGGGAAAATAAAGTTAGTTAACGTATCAATGGATCGCGATTTCCTGAAATCAGCTGAAATTATAGTTTTCTTACATAAATAAAACACGTCACACTGCACCAGTGCCAACGCAATACCAAATGCACTCGTTGACTAATTCAGTACCTACCAAAATGAATCTTCATATCCTTTTGTAAATTTTGTAACATGACCCACATTAATCAAAAGAAATGTGTTCTAAAGAAATAGGCACTTACGAGTACCTTAACTACCAAGGTAAATAGTTATGCGCACCTTGAAGGTATCTTGTCTGAAAGTGACGTCATCGTTCATAACAGCAACGACATAAAATTTATGCGCAAAATTATGAATGCATGCTCATTGCAGAAATTATACTCACCACACTCCTCTCTTTCTTACTTACCATAATTTTATGTAGAGTAAGTAAAGGACTTCAGACTACACCACTTATTTTGTAAGATTTTGTTGTGATAACAAAGTAGAAATAAATAATATAATAATGCGTTGTATGTTAATAAACGCCCTGAATTAATTTTTAGTTTTTAATATTCGCAGGTTTAACGCATAAATCTACAATATAGAGAAAAGATTTGTTTGTTTGTTTGCATGGAATAGGCTCCGAAACTACTGGACCGATTTGAAAAATTCTTTCACCGTTAGCATCATACATTATCCCTGATGAGCATAATCTATAGAATATGCTCGTGTGAAGCCGGGGTAGATCGCTAGTTAATAATATTTAAAAAATCAGAACCTGCACTCGTAAACTTTACAGCGTTCAAGGATGGCACTTTTCCAAAGTGGCACATGCACAGCCGGCGTTGCACTTCTCGTAATTGTGTAAAATGTCAATAAAATCGATCGTATTCTTCGCGCAACTCGGATCGTAAGCGACACGCGCGCGCGCAGTTCTATCAGAGACTGAACGCTAGCTCGGAACGGACCAGTTATTATGCGCCCACTGATGCCGTCAATAACTTCACCAACACGTGGGTCCAGCCGTGTGTCGGCGTCCACATCACACATCCAAGATAGCTACGCTTATCGGTGCATCGCTGTAAAAGCTCGTGATTCATCAGAATTAGGTTTCGCGTGTGACATCACCGAGGTATGCGGCTGGTGCAAACAGTCTTGCACACTCCTTGTTTACCTATCAGAATCTAACGTTAAGACTAATGATGAAACGGATGACAATATTTGTCTTCGCTGGTAAAAGAGATTAGCTTTCGGAGAAAATGAAAATTCTAAAGATACTGCGGAATTACCAGTGCGGCTTGCAGATGGAATTGTATTACTTGCGGCGACATTATTACGCAAGTTTCACTGGAATTTCACCACAAAATACATAATTATACTGTAAGTAATCTGCTTCTATTCAGATTCAACATAAATTATAGCACCCTATAATTATACCCTATACATATATGTAACCATCTTTCCACTAAGTATTAGTCTGTTGTTTACATAGTGTTTCTACGTTTCTAAATACTTTAGTAGGATTAAACATGTAGACTTTTCTATCACCATAATTGGATTATAGATAGATAGATAGAAAATACTTTTATTGCACACTTAAGCTAAAGACAATTTTCAAATTAAACACATAAACAATAAGTGACAATTGGCGGTCTTATCGCTCAAGAGCGATTATACTGTCTAAATATAGGTAACATAGTTGTGTTACGTTTTCACCTCGGTGACTTTTATTAGAAAAGTAATTTGCCATTAATCGTAAACGATTTTCTATTACAAATTTGAATTCCGCGCAAATATTTTGAATCCTGCTAAAATTTAATGTTTCCCTTCACGCCGATTCCATTAACGTCGATTCCCGCAACGTCGACTCTCGTAAAGTCGAATTGAACGAATTGTTGAACGAATTGTACTGTCGGCAGCGACATAGGGAAAGTAAATAAAAACTTTGTGTGGCTGATTAAGACTCCATTACTAGGTATGTTGTTTTTATAAAAATATTAAAATAATTAACGCATTCACTGCCCAGCATTGCACTTGTGTAAATAATTAATACAATTGGTTTATTCCTTTCATTTAATCGTGGTAAAAATTACGTGTCTGACGAAAGATTGCATGAGATTTAGTGAGATCGAACCAATTCGACCCCTCGCCATGTAACTAATGGAGCCCAAATCGTGATTTCTTGGCGTACCTGCAAGCGAATTCAACTATCCCTATGTACAGTGAGAAAATATTATGTTAAATTAATTTGTGAGTGAAATTTTGAGTCAGGTTAGGGTAACAATGTCATCGGGCCATTTATTAAAATCCTATTTAACAATTAAATAAATACAAACAAATCATAGCCAATTAGAATCTTTGATTTTGATCCAAAAAATGAAAACGAATAAAGTATGTTATGAACAATGTACGTGAAAATTTAATTATCTTTTCTAATAAGAAATTGAATAGATCCATAAAGGGTCAGCGACTGATGAATTTATTTATTATTCTAGCATAGGTATCTAGGTCCCTGGTTTATTTATTTTCAATTAATCAATTTATTTATTTCAATTTTTTTTTTATTTTTTTTTTACTGGTATTGATATGGATCAGTTGAGCTACCTGTAGATTGTTTGCAACAGTTTGCAGATAGCTTAATTGTTTCTATTGTAAATACTAGTTTTAATTTAAATTTGTTATTTGATTGTTATTTTCTTTCTGAATAAAAATTTTATTTTCATAATACTCACCTCTTAACTAAATGTGATTTGCTTACATTTTGAAAATTTTCACGTCGAAAAAGAACATGCTTGCATCCTATTTGTTTTGTATTTAAAGCAACAATATTTTGCGTTTTGTTTGATAAGAAACAAAGTTTATATTGTCTATTTGGAGAATAACAACACCATGTGGAAAATACAAGTTTTCTGCCATATTTTTTGGTATTAGGTACGGAACATAATAAAAATATAACGATTTGAAGTTGCGAGCAGCTGGTACCAAAATTATATAGTACCTACCACTAGTCATTTTTGGTAGTGTCGTATGGCCCATTAATGGGCCGAAATAATGGGCGAAACGACACTACGATACATTTATTTTAGAGCTTCAGTCAGCAGCCATTTTAGCTGCAGCTACAGAAGGAATGAAGGAATGCATGAGCTCAGATCCTGGATTAAAAACGTATAATCTTTCAAGTGAAGGATCGATGGCGCCGCACCAATATTTGTCTTATTAACGCTTGCTGAGCATGTCTGCGCCGCAAACATATAAGATGCATCAACATCAAGTGCTAATACCTAATACGGACACAATCTCGTCGATGACCACATCTCACCTTGACAGGGGTCAATAACATTATCTCTAATATAATGTCATATCGTTCACTAAATATTCAATTCGGTGTACCAACATTAGCTCGCCTATGGAACTAGGCAATGGAGCCGTCTATTCAATTTTGTTGATGTAGCACCTATCAATGCACTGATTTATGGTAGCATTCATGTAAGACTTTAAGCGGTAAGATACTATCGGACTTCAAAGGCGGCTATTATAGTGATAAATGACAATTGTCTTGTCCTCCGAAGACAATAAATACACCATCGATTCCGTGCAATATTATTCCTCGACTCTTATGATCATTAAGAACTATTGTCAGCAACTGCTCAGATATTTGAATTGAATGCTTCTATAAATGCGTCGCAGTTATCTAAAGATCCATCTGTAGATAAATGCGCTTACAATCTGAGTTAAATGATCATTATTTTTATTGAGGAAGCAAACTAGCGATGTATCCACCGTGTATGGAATTCTCCAGCAATATACCGATAATTAGGTAGGTACCCAACAAACCTTTCTGAATCAGATGTACCAAAATGTGAGAATGAAAACAATCAATCATACCTAATGCTCACATTGAGCACTGCTATGCTATTTAGCGGCTGAGCCCGAACCGCAGGAATGCGTTCCGCAAACACTATTCTGAGCGCAACCTACAGGTCAGTTATCAATAAACTTCCGATGCTGAGAAAATACGTCAGAAGGCGACGCGAAGACGACTAACCTTAAATAGTAATACATGGTTATTGTTACGTTTGAATGGATGCGTCATGTTCAGAGAATGGTGCGTGGTCAGCTGAGGTGAGCAGAACTTAACAGAACACTTGACGCGCCGCCCACGACGCCGCCGCCGCCGCGCCGGCGCACTCCTGTGACGTCACACTGATCAGACACGCTTCAATGATGACATGAGATGAACTGCAGACTCACCTATTAACCACCCCAGTGTAAACAGTAGTTACTTACTGATATTTATGATGAAATAAAAATTCCAGAGCCACTTGCCTCAGGGGCTACGCAGAATAAAACACCTAGATGTCTTCCGTGTTCTCGTTATGTAGCAGATAGCTAACTAAATGCAGACGTAATCAGCTAAAACATTGTTGGTAATTCCCAGACTAACAGTTTTCATTGGATTACCGCGTGGACAAGTTGACCAATTATACCACTTAATAATTATAAACCACGTATTTACCACGAACGCTGTTTTGTAAAGGAACATGCTTTATTCTTTAACCAAAAAAGATAAAAATAACTCTGTTTAAAAAAATAGAGATCCTACTATGCTCATATTGCCCCTAGCACAAAACTGCACTGAGTGGGAAAAATTGCTCTACCATGACTGTAAAAGTGTACAGCAAAATTCCTAGACATAAAGAGAACTGCCTACAAGTAAATTTAAAACAAAGCTTCGTAGGTGGCTATCAGAAAGATGATTTTATGACATCAAAGAATTTTATAATTATTAAATAAGTACCTATTTTTATAAGTTACACGTAAATATTATTTTGTACGTCCATAATAAATGGATAAACTGTTGTCAAAGCCTAGCTTTTAGGATCTTTTTTACACAGTTTCTAAAATAAATTTCATTTCATTTCAACATTTTGATGAAAACAAAAGTAAAAATACAAATGTAACAGCAATCGCTTAAACCTATCATATTAATTATCTTCCCACGCATTTCGGACATCTACATAAAATGAATAGAATACCCATTAATATGAATATAATATTACCTACTGTAATGACAGTTATGTCTACTCATCGAATAAATGCATCATCAGTTAATAATAGCACACAGTTCTGAGACAATTGTACAGTAAAGTTGCTCCCGTCACCCGCCATTGTCAATTCGGGTCACTATAATGCAATTTATTGTACGGCCGAATAATGTACACCTTGATAATCCGTGTCAAAACGCATTAAAATTGGAAGCCATGACACCTACCATGACACGGATTATCAAGGTGTACATTATTCGGCCGTACAATAAACTGTCGTGCATTATAGTGACCCGTTAATTCATTTGACTACTTTGGTCTCAATCAATCAAATAAAATTTATTTGAATAAATACAAAAAAAGCACATGAAAAGGTTAAATTCTTAAAATAAAACACTGACACGGAATTTTGTCGCTATGACGACTTAAGGCGCATACCACACCCAAACTAGCGCCGCCACCTACTTTATCTCATTTTTCGGTTTAACAGAGGAACTTTCAAAAATCCATGGTAGAGTTTGTGATACCAATTATAAGCTTTATTTGCATCTGTAATAGTTTTATTCTATTTAGTTAAGGCAGTGAATCGAAGTGGCCCTTGGTGGCCACCAAAATCTATTTTAATTCAATGCCTTTGATAAAGGTTTATAGAATTTGCAACTCACCAGGAGTTTTGTTGTAGACGCGTATTCATTGCCCTCTAAAATATAATCTTTTGAAACCTGGTGGTGAGCACAGCACAGTTTATGTTTATTTTTAGATTGATATTTTTAAGAGTGTACAAGTTTTCATAAATATATTACAGGGATATAATGACGGGGGGATATATGACAGGGGACTATCATTGTTGGGACGGTAGGGGTTGTATTACGCTTTACGTGTGTTTTCATGTATCGCTTAAATCGTAGGTAGAGCCATGTTAGAGTCCATAGTTCTGTTTGCCAAGATTAATTAGAAGGTCTATGATAGATCTCCATGGCAGAGCCCAAACAAAATCAATGACCCAATTACCATTTAGATATTTATTTTATAGGATATTTTATTTTGCATTGAATAGAATGAATATTTATATGAATAATGAACCTGATCGTTATTGGAAAATATCTGGATTTGATGCAAATCTTCGCGGTGCAAGTGGTTCAAATAATAATAATGGTATTCATCTCACACCCAATTTCAAAGTTTTTTTTTTTGGGTTTTCATAGATAAACCTAAGTAAGGATTTAACGTCTTTTACTTATGCATAATATTATTACTAGCAGCGCCTCGCGGTTTTACCCGAGTAGTTCCCGTCCCTTTGAGAATTCCTTGATAAAATATGCCAATGTGCTATTCCAGACTATAATCTATATCTGTGCCAAATTTCGTTCAGATCCGTTCAGTCGTTCTGGCCTGATTAAGCAACAAACATCCATCCATCCATCTAATCCTTTCGCTTAAATAAATTAAATAAAATAAATAATGCTGGACAATTCACACAGCATTATCTAGCCCCAAGATAAGCAGAGCTTGTGTTATGGGTACTAGATAACTGATATACATACGTAATATTATACATTACATAGATAGATATTTTTTATTATACATAGAAAACACCCAGACCAACGGAACAAAGTTCTGCAGATCGTACACAAATTTGTTCCGAGGCGGGGATCGAACCCGCAACCTCTTGCGTCGCAGGCAGACTCTCGCCCGCTGCGCCACTGAGGTCGCTTGAATGATATGTGTGATTTACAATTTTTTTTTAAATTACAATCTATATTGGAACTAAGTTCCTTGTCGTGCGTTGTGAAAGGGGGCTGGACGTAAAAAATCTCACGAAAAGTTGTAACAACACTTTTTGCTAAAGTAAGCTTTTGTAAGCCGTGCGGCGTGCGCATGTTTCTCTGTCTGTCTCTCTCTCTCTCTTATAGAAAGGAACTTCGTTCCATCTGGGTGTTCCTTGACACCTCTCAACTTTTTTGACGATCTTTGTGGCGCGGTGGGCGAAGGTCCGCCTGCGAGCCAGGAAGTTGCGGGTTCGATTCCCGCCCTGAGGACAAATATTTGTACGAACTGCAGGTATTTGCTCCGGGTGTTCTGGTCATTTTCCATGTATAATAAAAATTATCTATCTATGTTATATATTGTATTATGTATATCAGTTATCTAGTACCCATAACACAAGCTCTGCTTAGCTTGGGTCTAGATAATGCTGTGTGAATTGACCAGCATTTTTTTATATTGACTACAATCACACTGTTCATGAATATAAAATTTAATATAAAAAAATGCTGGTCAATTCACACAGCATTATCTAGACCCTAGCTAACAAGATGTACCACAATCTCAGCTTATGTCGGTGCTTTATGTTGCTGGGTGACAAATAACCAGCATTTTTATAATACTAGCAGCTAAGCTGTAATGATATGTACAGAAACATGTTCGAATGATAATTACAGGGCGATGACGGCGTGCTCCCTGTTATTTATGTAGATGCTATCATGTTATAGAATTAACGGTCGCTGACGCCACATGCTTGCTTGTGATTTACTACAATACAAGCTGTTATTACGCCAGCCTTAAACAATACCGTAATGGGCTATTGTATTAAGGTAATCATGTTTTTGACAAATTAATCGTGTTATCGAGAGAATTAAGTGTTTATATTGTTTATTTAGTTCTTGTACTTGATTGGTAACTCATAATTTCCATTCATGTCTCCCGCAATTCAAATTTAATATCGCAAAACTAAAAATCGTGTAAAATAGATTATAAAGCGCAGTACAAACACTCGACAAACTAATGAAATTAACTAAATGAAACCCGTCAGAGAGACACTCCAAGCTTTTCAGTAAGTTCTGCGGCCGTCGTTTCTGCAAATAACTCAATTATGTAGGTATTCTAACACTGCTCTCAAACACAAGATGCTAATGCCGTTAAAACTTTTTAAACTTTCGCGATTTGATAACATATTTAAGATTATTTATCGGGTATTTATCGCGTACCTTTTGCTTTCTTTTCCCCAACGTTTCAACCGCGTTACAGCGACCGAGTCGCTCCGTGACCACGATAGCTGTAACGCGGTTGAAACTTTGGGTAAAAGAAAGCAAATGGTACGCGATAAATACCCGACAAATAATCTAATGCCGTTAGTTTCAAATATAAACTTTAAATCGAATCATCCGTAACCCTTTGATAATCGAAATTCCTCAATGTTTAAGCATAACGTTGATAATGTCGATACAAATCTGCCAAGCAAATGTATGTAACATTTGCCAGCGAATTTGGAAGACCAACGCTACCCCCCTTGGAAATTATGGCAATTTCTGAGAACGTCCTGTGCTTACCCCATTCTCCTTGCTATAAGTTAAGTATTAATAGTATTAATAATGCTGGACAATTCACACAGCATTATCTAGCCCCAAGGTAAGCAGAGCTTGTGTTATGGGTACTAGATAACTGATATACGTAATATTATACATTACATAGATAGTTTTTTTTTATTATACATAGAAAAAACATCCAGACCAACGGAACAAATTTCTGCAGATCGTACACAAATTTGTTCCGAGGCAAACCCGCATCCTCTTGCGTCGCAGGCAGACTCTCGCCCGCTGCGCCACTGAGGTCGTCGAGTTAACAAGGTCCAACCTACTATATTCTTTTAAAAATTGGTAAAAGCAACAATCGTTTCATTTAGTTAGACCTTATTTTGTTTTGATAATAATTACTATTTAAAAAGCTGTTTAAAGTATAAAATTTGAATTGTGTAGGTGCATATTTTGTAAGCCTAAAGAAATAAAGTTATCGAGTTTAAGTTAATGTGAACTTATAATCCATTTTGGACTCAAAATTAGAGTAAGGACAATTGGATTTAAGTATCCTTTTATTACATTTAATTTAGCTTAATAGGTACTTAATGCGTATTGCGTTTAGTTATAAGGATAAGGATATATTTCCAGTTAAAGCATGACATAATCCGTTGGTTGCAGGTGACCGCCCCGAAGTTCCCAGTGGTTATCAAGATAGGGCACGCGCATAGCGGCGTGGCCAAGGTGAAAGTGGACACCGCGACCGACTTCCAGGTAATGACGATAACGTCTCCATTTATATGGTAATCCTGCTCAAACGAGCGCTAATAGTTCGTGTGATGTTATTTATTGTAAAGATACTGGGAGTTATTAATATTAGTATTAAAATATACTAAGTAGGCATATACTACAACAATAACAGGATGTGACTATTCGTAGGTCCAAACTAAATCACGGAAGCAGCTCAAAAGAAGATAAGAAAACCGCACATTAACGATTTCATTAAAAAAAACCTTGCTAAACTGATCTGTTGTGTGATTGCGTAGCGAACAATTTTTTTTTTAAACTAGTTTGTTTTTTTTTTTGCATATTTCTTACGCGTGCTCTACATTTTTTTTTTAAATTGACGTTATCATCTTATGTATTTTGTGAAAAAATACAAAATAGTAGTATTGACGTCGATGATGATTAAGTATAATTTATGCACGATTCATGATTTAAAACGTAAAGGATGTAGGTAGGCTAAAAAATAATTGTTAAAGTCCAAAAGTGTCCTAAAGAATAATTGTTAATTATGATTATATGTTATTATGTATATGTATGGTACACCCCTGCCTTTCTCACATTTTTCAAATTTATCTCCATCCAAAGGTTGAGTGGAAGAAATCGCTTCTAAGCGATAAGGCCGCCCATTGTACTTTTATGTTTAAGGTCTATGTCTGTTTGTTGTTTTTTTGTGGTGTACAATAAAGAGTTTTGTATTGTATTGTATTGTAGGCTCTAACAGTAGTGACCTTTTTAACATCAAAAACTTACATGCTAATCAAATCCATTGTCAGATTGTAAAGATCTACCTGTTATTTTATTATCCTTGTGCATCGTTGCATTCTTGGTAGTAACGTTGTTTCAAATTTGCTTTTATGGAAAGACGAAGTGCACTACCATTTTTATCGTGGTAGATAACCACAGAGAGAATGCTATATAAAAGCTGTTTCTAACTTAGTCGGTTCCCCCTGTTCCACATATCCCTACTGCTCTATTTCTACTGGTAGGGAAGAAAGGATTTTTTTTCCACATTTAGCTACTAGGGGGGACTACTTTTCCGCTTATCTCTACTGATAAAATAATTCAGGAATCTATCTTGGAGGACCTACATTAGGACGCAACGATGTTTATCGAAAAAATTGACCCGAATTAGGTTGAGTTTGTATTTACATGGTTCGTCAAATTTGCACCGTTTTGATGGCGATGCGGATAAATCTGTAGAATTAAGATGTATTTTTTTGTTATATTTATATCGCTGGTCATAGAATATAATCAACTCTTTTCTATGCCTAGACCTGAGAAAGAGCAGTCATTCTGTTATTAGTTAATACATTTCAATAAAACATTAATGTTAGTACCAAAGTAACCACGTCATCGATTATTATTCACGAAGCATCGAAGTAAGATGTCCCTAAGGCACGCCAGAAACGTAGCTTTCATTTTGTGGAATTATCTAGGGGTTTAATAAGCTCCTAACACGCTCTAACGACCGTTGTTTCGGGTCACAGAGACCGGCTGTCGGAATAACAGTCTCCGAGGTCGGTCGGTTGGAAATATACTGATCGTTTCTAAATAAGGCAGGATTAAATAGAAGTCGTAGAATAAAGGAACTATAATGTAATTTAGTACCTTATTTTTAATTTAGGTCCACTTCATCATCATCATCAGCCTATATTTGTCCACTGCTGGACTTAGGCCTCCCCTAATGAGCACCATAGCCCCCTGTCTTCAACTTATCTTAGATCCACATAGATGGTGAAAAATCTCACCATCTTTTATTAAAAAATGGGAATCAAAATTATTATTTATTTCCACAGACCCGTACAAGATACTTGGAAAACTCAATTATAATTTATAATATTTAATAATTTGCAAGGTTTTTTTAGAAAATAAAGTAATATGTAGGTATTTGAATTCTTTCACTTCAATCTTCACGTGCTACAGTCACAGATAAAATAATACTAGTACTACAGTAAAGAAGTAATAAAGAAATAACCTAAAATGACAACTAAACAATTAAAATATTCTCATTTAATAAAATGTTTAAATTTTAGGATATTGCTGGAGTAGTGGCCATGCTGGGGACTTACTGCACCGTGGAGCCCTACATCGACGCGAAATACGATATCCACATTCAGAAGATCGGAACCAATTACAAAGCTTTCATGTGAGATTATATTTTTTTTATTTGTTCGTTAGTGCAAATTTCTCCTAGTGGTTGGCTTTTTTAACTCCTACACTAGTTTGGAGCCAGATCAATGCTCGGTTTTACGATAAAGCTAGACTCACACAAGCCTTGATCAGGGTCTACCATGATAGTCGTAAAACCGACCCTTGATTAAAGTTGACGACCTCTGTGGCGCGGTGGGCGAAGGTCTGCCTGCGACGCAGGACGTTGCGGGTTCGATTCCCGCCTCGGGACAAATGTGTGTACGATCTGCAGACATTTGTTCAGGGTGTTCTGGTCTTTTTCTATTTATAATAAAAAATATCTATCTATGTATTGTATTATATTATGTATATCAGTTATCTAGTACCCATAACACAAGCTCTGCTTACCTTGGGGCTAGATAATGCTGTGTGAATTGTCCAGCATTATTATTATTATAAAGTGTCGGGGTTCAGTCCATTTATGGTTGGTTACACGTGAAAATACTTGTCTGGTTTTTACTATTTTCTACGTTCTACAATTCTACAGTTCTACGTTTGTGATACCTATTATATGCTTCTTTTAATGACTCTTTAATAGTTATAGCTTGTACAGTTTAGGCCATAGAAATCTAAATAAGAAGTGCCGTATAATTTAGATTTCTATGGTTTAGGCAGAGATGCGATAATTGAGTTTGGTGGTCACAAAGCAAAAAATCCGATCTCTGACTAAACTATACAAAATAAAACTATTATAGAGGCATTAAAAAAAGCTTATAATTATAACAAACAGCCCATTGAAAATTTTGAAATTACTGTTGTTCAACAAAATAATCGAAACAATAAGATAAAATAGGCAGCGGGGCTAGTTTGGCTCGGGGTATCGTCTTAAACAAAAGCATTACCTTATTAATTTGTTTTAGGTATATTTAAAATCAAACCAACCTAACCTACCCAAAGTAAGTACCTACTGCGATTACGTGGGCGAGTCACAAACCCATCATTGTTTTGCAAACTAACAATAACTGCTTTTGTTTTCAGGCGCAAATCTATATCTGGCAACTGGAAAACCAATCAAGGTTCGGCGATGCTTGAAGCCATCGGAATGAATGATAGATACAAGATGTGGATCGATGAGGTAAGGTCATGCACTTTTTCATTGATATACTTCAAGAGTCAAGGAGGTTCAGTGTATTTTTTATGACACAAGTGGGTTTATTTCCTACACCTAGTTGCTGTGCTAGCAACTGCGTTGGCTACATTGCCGATATCGTAAATAAATATCGGTACCTAATATACAAAAAGTATGAAAATTATAAATTTGTAACTAACGATCCCAGCACTGGTGAGATTGTGTTTAGCCGTGTAAAAAATGGCTTGATATTATGAAAATTAAAATTGATCGGAATTAAAGTTCACGAAAAAACAGACGGTGGTCGCTTGCTACCTATAATTTTTATCTAAGTACATCTAAGTTTTTAGCCTTTCTTAATCTTTGTCTATTATAGGTTACCGCTAACTTAACCTTAAAGTGCCATTCTAATAGGTGAGCGAGATATTCGGCGGGCTAGAAGTTTGCGCCCTAGAGCTGGTGGTCGGAAAGGATGGTCGCGAACACATCATCGAGCTGAACGACTCCGCCACTTCGTTCATGGGAGACTCGCAGGAGGAAGATCGTCGCCATCTGGCTGAGCTGGTGCTGCAGCGTATGCAGGTAACAGCATCGTTAACATACTTCCTACTGTTGTCTGACGACGGTTACATCATAGAAATATGTACCTTCTAACATCATAGCTTCAACTGTGTAAACATTTGCACGAGTAGAAACTGAACTGTATACAATAAGGATGATGACAGTAACTAAAAATCACCAAAATCATGTATTTTACCCAATTATACCAGAGCCATAACATTACAAAACCCGTATTATATTTTTTATTTTAATCTACATGACTTATTATATTGATACATTAAACTTCAAAATACAGCAATCCGGCATAACACGTTGAACGCCAATTACAAAATGCTGAGGCGTGACGTCATGCCGCCGCCGTCATAATATGTAATATCAAGGCACAGAATAACCACAAGAATAACTATGGTAAAGGTCTGACCTTATTAAATCAATTACTTCGTTTGTTTCTTGACAAAATTTCAACTACTAGTTGTAATAATATTATCCAATCAATTATTAGAAATATATTATATTTCTAATAATCAATTATTAGAAATATATTATATTTCTAATAATTGATGGTGATTTTTCTGAGTCAATAAAGAATCTATTGAAGTCTATCTTATGGTCATACGGTATCGACAAAATATTCGTGCATCGATGACGTCATAGAAAGACGCCACTAGACTAGTGGCGTCTGTCTAAGTATAAAGTGTGTGTAAAAACGCCACAATACTTAGTATTGTGGCGTTTTTGAGCGAAATTAAAATTGCATTTGCAAACGCTAAATTTTTCATTATTTTCCATTTTTTAGCAGAAATATTATTTATTATGTACTCAGTAAATTTCTTAAAACATCTCGGAGTATTTTCTCAAAATCAGTCAACTTTAAATTTTATTTTGTTTGGGTGTCGTCACGATGTTGCTGAAAACGTAGTACATAAATGTTGTAGAAAACGTATTTTAAAGCGAAGTCTCTAATTGGTTCCTACTCTGGTACCTATTTGTATATATGTCAAAAGTTCTTAACCCTCGGTACGTGTGTCACGCACTAGACAGATATTGTTTTTTCCAATTAAATACATAAAATGATTTTTTAATGAATACCTAATCACGTTTGCTGCTTGCTTAACCGTGCCATCAATTGTAGATAATAATGAGCTCGATGTGACATTTGTATGTAGCCAAAGAAGTTAATATAATTGGATCTAACAATTTTTCCAGTCTGTATGCCGACCAGGGCTGACCAAGGCCACGTCTCGTTCATCCGTATCGGGCAGCTCAGTGGCTGGGTCCCCGGAGGAGCGTGCCATGCCTCTCCCGGGGGCTGGCTCCGGGCCCCCGTCCGCGCCGCCACCCGCGCCGCTCTCCGCCGCCGCCAGCATCGACCGCCCGCTGCCGCCCATCCCGGCTGAACCCACCCAGGCCCCGCCGCCTCCGCTTACTCGCCGAGACTCTCAAGGTGATTATTTTGGTGATCTAATGACCGGTTTTACACGAACACATGTGTCAAGCCGGCTTTGAATATGCACCACTCCAACTTTTCCCTTCCCTTGGGTGTCGTAAGAGGCGCCGGGGGCGGACCAGCCCCTGCTATAGAACAATAATACCTCCGAACTGCGGTCCCCAACCCGCAAGCCCAGCGTTCACTACGTGCCTACGGGGACTATGGGCATTAATCCCCAGGAGATAAAAGCCAATGAGGCTCTTTTCAGGCCTGCGTCCAGCAGTGGATCAATATAGGCTGTTGAGGTGAGGTGAGGATGTGTCATGCTCTAATAATAAGATTATTATAAGCAAAATTATTCAAAATAAAGTATTTTAAGAAGATCTTCAAATGAATGATTCAAAATATGGTATAATTTGCGTATTCTTACAGCATCTCAATCATCCACGGTCTCATCTGCCTCCGCTGCTCCAAGTTCGGCAAGCAACAAGGACGCAGCTGCAGCGCCGGGCTCCGCAGCCGGCCGCGGAGGCTTCGCCCGTCAGGGCTCACTCAGCGCCACTCTCACCGAAGACGCAGAAGATACCATGAAGAACCTAAGGAAAACATTCGCCGGTATCTTCGGCGACATGTAAACTACCCAGGCCTGAGTCTGATAGAAAGAAAACGCCTTACTTACCAATTTTTACTTGATCGTAAAACCTTTGATCCTATAAATAAACAGGTCAATTTACAACAAAAAACTAGATAATATAAACCTCGGAACTGTTTACACGACCAAGTTGACTGCCAACACCACATCTGATTAAAATAAAGTAAGTCTTGCCGTGTTGCAATAAAGGCTATCGTAGGAAAATAAAAGCGAGTGTAAAAGGCAACCGTTAAAAACTTAGCATAGCTTTAAATGTACGTTAAATATAGATTTTTTACAATAAGTTATAAATATACGACTCAACTGAGCTGCATTGTGATGGAACCCGTTAAGACTTGCGGTAGACGCAAGCTAAGTAGTTAATTTCAACTGTCTGCAACTCCTTCTACACTCGATGCACCTTCTAGAGCTAAGAAAAAACCTGCTCAAAATCATCTGATAATAATAGAATACCTAATCAAAAATCGTTTTAGAAAACGAGAGTACTTTTTTCCAAGCTAAAGACATTACTTAATGTAAGAACCTCAAAACCGATAAACTTAACGTCTTACAATTTACAATAAAAAAGAAAAGGTTAGTAGGATGTAAGAATGAAAAAAATTCGTAATTTTTTCATTGGTAGGCACAGGAAGCTGTAATTTGATTGTCGTTTAAGATCAATAAATTATTGGCAATTGGAATTCGATGAGCAATGATAGTGAAGACAATATTGTTAAACGCAAAAATTTATCCACATTTTATGTAAATTAACAATATACCTTATATACCCTATTTCTAGCTATCTCGTAGTTCATAAGTGCATTACTGTTATTTTAATAATCGAATGCAGTTAATAATGTTATATTCACGTATTGTAAACTTATGTTCAATGGTTAAATATTTACGTATTTCTTTATAATCTCAGTAATAAAATACCACAATCTATATTAGTGGTACACTGCCTGCTATTATTTTTGCGCAAGTTTCTGGCTTCTTTTATATAATTACTATATTGAGGACAAATGTATAACTTTCATATTTCATTGGTCTATATACTATACTAACTTATATATTAGGTATGTATATTTTACTCTAAATTGCACGCAAGTACTTCTCTATCGTGATGAAAACTGGAATGGTTATAGGAAAAGTGTGATGGTTGTCATATCATAAGTGTCGGTCGAAATTGGTAGGTGTTTTCATCTTCAATGCTTTTATTCTAGCTTTTAACTTCTTCATTGAATAAGCTACTGAAGAACACGTATATTACTAGCTTATGCTAATCAAAGTAGAATTCTATAAATAGTTATTATTTTTAATTGAATAGAAATTTTAGTAGTTGTTTATTGAATGAATATAATGGGTATTATCTTTATAGTCTATCTTTAGTAGATAATGGTTATATAAAAAGCCCACGTTGTTATTGTAGATTTTTACAACGAAATAAATAGTTAAATATATACAAAACGTACTATAATACTTTATGATTGTTATGTGGAACAGTTCAATCTGTAGTAAATATTTTCATTTATTGATGCAAGCAATAGATGTAACGATATACATGGTATTCTTTCCTTTGTTAATGTAGCCTTTGTACTGTTTCATATTTGCATAAATAAATAATATAAGATACGTTATTAAGAAACATTTTATATTGCACCTGTAGGTAGAAAGCGACACTTGCATAAGAGACATTGAGGCAAAGTGTAGAACTTTTAACTGTGTGTCTGAATGCGCAATTAGATAATAATATTACAGCTAATATATAATGTGTTTTAATCGATCTGCAGAAATTTGTTCCGTTGGTCTGGGTGTTTTCTATGTATAATAAAAAATATCTATCTATGTAATGTATAATATTACGTATATCAGTTATCTAGTACCCATAACACAAGCTCTGCTTACCTTGGGGCTAGATAATGCTGTGTGAATTGTCCAGCATTATTTATTTATTTAATGTGTTTTAATTTAGTTACCGTATTAATTTTAAGGAATGTATTCATTGAAGATCTCAATATTAAAATTAAGTAATTTATGTTATTTGAATGTTATTACGTTAAAGATTGACGTGTTTAATCAAATATTATTAATAACACTCAAATAAATAACCGCTGTTGTTGTTGTTGCTGATAAGTTATACTTACTATATTATAGTTCGATTTGGAGACAATGAATAATCTTCTTTATAAGATTTTGCCACGGTAAAAAACAAGAAATTAATAGGTATATAGGTTTCTAACCATTAACTATTCAAGTTTTTTGATCGTGGTAAAATCTTGGTTAATCTTAGGCATGTAAGGAATGACACGAAAACATAAGTGAGTAACAGAATTATCCTAAAATATGTTCATTTCAAAAAATTTCGTGTTAATTCCAAGCTGATGTTCAGAAAAAATATGTTAATGGAATTTGAATGCATGTTAATCTATGATATAAATAAATACCTGTTTTGGTAAGTTAATATCGAAAGGATTTTTATTTTCTCAAAACAAACCTGATTCATAATTCATTAAATTTTTAACAAAATTATATTAAATTAATTATTTTTAAATTAGTACATAATATAATAAAATAATAGCTATTATGAAAATAGCCTAACTTTATAGGTATTAAACAAACTAATGTAGATTTATTTTATTGATTTTTACAAATATACAAACCTGTTTCGTCCGTCCACCATCAGTAGCTAGGCGGGTCCATGCCAGTGTTTAGGCTATAGTTCCTATACATCCCGGAAGCACTCAGGTGATTTGTAAAACGCTGGCCTGCAGGAAAGAATACCGACGGTACTGAATGGATACCTGTGGAGAAACAGGTTATCTTCATTCTCCAAAACAATACCAAGCTCGTTTAGGTGGCGGTAGATGACGACCTCTGTGGCGCGATGGGCGAAGATCTGCCTTCGAAGCAGGAGGTTGCGATTTCGATTCCCGCCTCGGTACAAATGTTTGTACAATCTGCAAGCATTTGTTCAGGGTATAGTAAAAAAATACCTATCTATGTATTGTAACATATTATGTATGTCATATAATACAATACCCATATAACTCAAGCTCTGCATAGTTTGGGGCTTGTTGGCGCTGTGTGAATTGTCCAGCGTTAGTACTAATTATTAATAAAAATGTGAAATGGGCAAATTTGGGTTATATTGAAACAATTTTTCTACGTCATCTTTATCGATAAAGCTTTGAAAAATATACCTAATAATCTACGATTTTTTTTATAACTCGCCGATCCTGTTATTAAATTACATTAAGTATATGTACTTGATAACATCTCTTTTAACAAAAAAAATACCAAATACCATTATCAAATACTAGAATTAAGTTAAAACAAGTATTTACAATTGAAACAATTTGGCTAACTGCAGACTTGCAGTTGTAAACAGTAGGTATATGTACTACTTATTTATTTTATATTTGTCATTGTATGTTTGACGTGAATAAAACAACTGTGTTTAAATGAACATATATTTTCAAAATAAGCGCTCACTAAAATACATCAATAATTGCCTATGACTGAACCGAAACACAATTTGACGCATAGTTCCGATAAGTCACCAAATTAAATAAGTTCCCAAAAATTTTCGGCATTTTGGCAGGACTCGAACCTACACTAAGTACGTGTCTGCTCTAACCAACTAGGCCACTAAATCCTTAGTCGGTTCCAAGAAAATCTTTGGGACCTCTTACGGCTCCAGCGCCGCTGACTTTAACTACAGGGGTAACATTACAGTTATCCAAACCTTTTCAAAGGCTATATTTACATTTAGTTCGTTTGACGTGAGGTTTTGCCGTTGCTGAATTCTAAGGTTTTTGTAATATAATGCGTAAGCCACTCTGGGTAATCTCTAAGAAATTAAATAAGTTCCCAAGTCCTGAATCAGGCTAAAAAAAAATTGGGAACTTATTTAAGAATGTATGATATGCAGTTTTGTGTTTCAAAATAGTTATTTATCTCAGAATCTGTGAAAGCTACCACCTTCATATTTAGGGAAATGTTACTTCGAACTTTTATATTGGAGTACGTATTTTTAAAAACACGATTGGTGAAAGTTTTCTCGATAGTTTATTTTTTTGAAAAACAGTTGTTTTACACACGTTTTGCTATTTATCTCAGGAACAGCACACTTTTCTTGTTGGGTTTTTGTTTTGTAGAAAAAAGGTAGAAGTTCTTCTTTAGTTACGCTTTTTTATTTTTCGATTGGTTGTCTAATAATCTTGTAATAAGGTAAAAACACATATTTACTTCGTGCGAACGCAAATTAAAAACATGTGTGTATTTTGCTAAAACCATTTTGAACCTTATAGATCGAATATTACTTTGACAAATACCCAAAATCGTTTCCACCAACGTCATTCGGAGGCTGGACGCCTCCTCGGATGGACGTGAGGTCACGTTACTTTTTTCACGATGACAGCTGACAAAATCATACGAATTACGATATTCGACAAATTTAGTTTTGCAGGTTCAATGGTTCGTTTATCATTGAAATAGAGTCCATATTGAGTTGTAGTTTTCGTTTATGGAATTTGCAAAGATTTTATTTATTGGCAGACCTATCAATTGAGTAGAATGGGTATATTTATTTATTTATTGTAAAAACATGGGTTTTTCCTCGTGACCTAACTGCTTGTCAATAAATAATTAATCTACTCATCTAATAACCAGGCTTTTTACAAAAAAATATTTGAAATAACCTGAAAAGTTTTTAAACTTCGTAATTTAAAATAAAACTATTACAATTATTGAAACTCAAAAACACATACTGCCAAGTTTTCTCAAAAAATGCAAGTGGCCAGTAACATTTTGGTGGGCTTCGAGATAAAAACTTTTTATTTTGGCATCCGCCTGATTCTAGCCTTAAATTTTAAATTAAAAAAAATAAAAAATCCCATATATTTTTGCCGCCCGCATATTTGTTCGCTTGGATTTACGTACTTTCTTCCCTTTTTAGGGTTTCAAAGATCGGTTTTGAAACTCTCATGGTCTCGCTCTGTCCGTCCCCGCTCTTTCTTGAAAATCTCAGTAACTACTGCAGCTATTAACTTGAAATTTGAAATAATGATACATTTCGTGCGCCATTAATAATTTCAAGATTTTTTTTATAAATAAATGAAAAATTAAAATGAATATTTTCAGTACAAATTATGATGTTGAAATTTGAAAAGAGACCTAGGGAGGCAAGAGGGATATCAAATGAAAGGTATCGTTTTGACCATTTCAAAACACTTTTTGAAATATTTCAAAAGAAGTCAAAAAATTGACCATACCCCCTCCCCTCCCCCTATCTCTGAAGATTGCAGACCGATCCACGTACAAGTACAATGTATTAGGCGTTTGTAGATATCAATCTATATTTTACAGGAAAAATATAGAGAAGTCTGTAAAAACTAACATTTATGAAAAAAAAAAACATATTGAAAATGCTCGAAAAGGGGGATATTTTTTATCGAAAAGGGGGCTACCTACCTATTAGTTTATCAAATGAAAGGCATTGTTTTGTAAATTTTAAAAAGTTTTCGAAATTGCTGTAGGTTTCATTCTTTTCAAAATATTGCCATTCGAAAAAAGACGGAAAATTGAGTGTTCAAATAATTGGCAAATGTTTGAAACCCTCGGCGCGCGAGTTACACTCGCACGTGACGGATCTTGTTTCAAGTAAGAACTAATATAGGTATTTTCCGATTAGGTGTAGTAAAAAAATCTTTCTAAACTTACGATTTGACTATTTACATACTCGTAGATAAGGGAATAATACAGATAGCATGTGCGTTGCTATTTGCACGGAGCTGCGTGTATTGATTTTTTTTGCGTGTACACGACATCTTCTCCTTCACCCACGCTCGTTCAAAAACATTTATAAATTAAAAAAAAAACTAAAACTAAAAATTAATTAATATTTGCATAAACGAAGGTTGGTGTAAATAAAGAGCCCTCTGTCGTCTACATCATGGCCATCATACGAGGCTCAGAATCGTAGCGCCGCCATCGTACTTAGTCTGCGAGCGATCGGAATAGGATTGAAATGAAACCGGCAGGAAATTTACTTTGATATGGTTCTTTGATATGGTAGATGTTAGCCACTTCTAGGTATAGTCAATTTGTGTAGGTCTACGTGTAAATAAAGAGCCCTCTGTTGTCTTCTTTGGGAAATTTTACATCCTCGAAATCATTACAGGGCCTACTATCGCAGACTCTTAATTTCTAAGTAAAAACCCAGAGTGCGAGGGCTTACGCACTATAATACAAAAACCTTAAAGCCACCTAGGTTAAGACATATCCAAAACCATCTTACATCTAAGAATTAATGTACATTTGCATGCTTAAAATAACGAACTTTAACTTTTAGAAAGCAATAAGAACTAAAACCATCTTACAACTAAGAATTAATTTTTATTTGCATGCTTAAAATAAGGAACTTTAACTTTTAGAAAGCATTAAGAACTAAAATCATCTTACATCTGAGAACTAATTTATATTTGCATGCTTAAAATAACGATCCTTAACTTTTAGAAAGCATTAAGAACTAAAACCATCTTACATTCTGCTAATTAATCAATATTTGCATGCTTAAAATAACGATCTTTAACTTTTAAAAAGCATTAAGAACTAAAACCATCTTACATCTAAGAGTTAATTTATATTTGAATGCTTAAAATAACAAACATTTACTTTAAGAAAGTATTAAGAACTAAAACTTTTCCTTAAATAAAAATAAATGCTAACAATATTTTTAATAACATGAACCAATGAACACAATTCACTTACATCAATTGATATTTTGTGTTCCATTTTGAAGCATATTTTGGTCCTTACATAATCTACATTATTTTAAAAGAGATAATTATATGTATTTCGTTTGGGTACTCAGGGACTTCACATGCAATTAGTGCATTCCTGTGTTGAGAGAATAGTTTCGGTACATTCCAGCGGATGCCAACTCGGAAGAAAATCTCTGGCTCTTTGGGACGAAGATAGTTGGAACCGTATGAATATCTACAAACGAATAATAATTTTTTTATTATATATTTCGCATTAAATTGGTATGAAAACTGAACGTTTTGTTTTAAAAAAAATAATAATAATTATACTTACAAGATTAATTATTTAAGTATAAAAAATTAAATTAGTTAAGGATAAAAATTATAATCAATCAAATTAAAAATAGTATTTATAATTCAAACAATTGTGATAACTGTAGTCTGTTGAAAGCGATCTACAGGTAGCTCAACTAATCCATATCAATACCAGTCGGAAGCGTTCCCAAGACGCTGGCTGCATTGCCCCGATGTAGGTATGGCAATGCTGATACGCTGCGCCTGATATAGACCAGATCTCGGGTCACGCTTGCTTCGATCAGACGCTTAGATATTTTTTTAATAACCGACCTAGGATCACCACTCCAAGGGGAGCAAATGCGTAGGTTCTGTCGAGACCTGCATATGTACGACTCGAAGTCAAACTCAATAACTTTATTTCTTTAGGTTTACAAAATAAACACTTAGACAAGTCATACGGCCAAATAAAATAAGCCACCGCATCAGCCCTCTTGGATGTCCTCGGGGAGGCGCAAGTGTAGCATTAATTGTATATTTATACCTACTTACTTAATTAATTAATCATTAATACCACAAATAAAAAGGCAAACAAAGAGGAGAAAAATATAACATACTGTGTTATTCATCCAATCAAACGACACATCTCGTAAATAATGTAGAAGGAAGTGCTCTAACTTAAGTCTGAAAGTTCACAGGTTAGTAGCTATCGCTAATATTTACATCTTTGAACGCTTGTTTATATCTTTTACGCAGTCGGGTTGTATAGTTTTTAACTTTATTTTATTTGCCACTTTTCAGTAAAGTAGTTGCTACCAATTTGTGAAACTTCAGTTAGTAACGTCCGCGGTTTTTAAAGCGTTTTTTCGGACTTATAATGTACAACTATGTTTTTCTTTGGGGGATCTGCCCCCCCCCCCCGACCCCTCATTTTTCTGTCTAACAGTGACTATGCCCTCCCAAGCCTCCTTTTTTTGATTGCTAGTTGATCTCTGTAATGTATAACTGTTTTTGCTAACATATTGTTCTAAATGTAAGTGGACGTGGCCCAAGTAAATGTTTTCTTTTAACTTCCGGCCTTGTTTTTTAAAATGTTTACACGATACTTCAATTGTGGTGACGTCACTAGAACCTTGGAAGGTTCCAGTGACGTCACAACGCGGTTTACTGTTGTTCCAGGCGTTCTGAGGGGTCTTTCATATAATGTATATGGCTCAAAGAAGATAGAGTAAGGTTCAGGTGATGTCGGGCGAGAGGTTTCGCTACTATCGTTATTCGCTGATATGTCCCACAGATGAATGTCAGACTTAGCCATGATCGCTTTAGTCTCAGCTTTTTGTTCAGTCACAGTTTATTTCAGTTTTCCAGGAAGTGGCCCAAGTAAACATTTTTATTTTTTCGGGGGGGGGGGGGAGCCTCTGCCGCTAAGTAACGGAAGTTTAAAGTGCAAATGCGTTAAAAAAAATCATAGAAATCATCGGATGATACGAAGTAAAGAATCTAAGGCAAATAAACAATTGTAGTTACCTGGAGCATACCATCCGTATTCGCTAGCAGTGGTCCTGTAGAACGGGTGTTGCTTGCTCAGTTGGCTGCCGTAGCCATTGAACCAATCTATAACCAAGAGATTTCTCATCAGAAGAAGTCTTGAATGTAATGCAATCAGAGGGAGGTAATTTAAAAGTATTGATGATTGTAGGTAGGTACCATACATAATCAGTTACCTCCTCATCGATTTCGATGACGGCGGCGGCACTAGACATTCCACAATTAATCATGAGCCTTTCATGGATTAAGATAGAAACAGTTAAGGTGCCTGATGTTGGTATTAGGCAGGTAGGCATAAAACTCACAGATGAACGTTTGTGTAGTGCATGTTTTGACGACCGATGTGGCGCCGTGGGCGAAGGTCTGCCTGCGACGCAGAAGGTTGCGGGTTCGATTCCCGCCTCGGGATAAATGTGTGTACGATCTGCAGGCATTTGAAGGACATTTCTAGAGTTTAGAAGTTTACTAACTTATTTTTATAATACTGGACCATTCACACAGCATTATCTAGCCCCAAGGTAAGCATAGCTTGTGTTATGGGTACTAGATAACTGATATACATAATACAATACAATACAGTTTTTTTTTATTACAACACCAAACGACAAACAACCAGAACACCCTGAACAAATGTCTGCAAATCGTACACACATTTGTCCCGAGGCGGGAATCGAACCCGCAACCTCCTGCGTCGCAGGCGGACCTTCGCCCACCGCGCCACAGAGGTCGTCTCTACTAACGATTGATAGGACGCGAAAACACTCACGGGGATTGTCGAATTTTTTCGGCAAATTGCACACGTAGACTTCAGACGTCTTCAGCGGAGGTTTGTTGATCTCTCTCCGGAGACATTCCTTGTTGGTGCAGGTGGCCGAGCAGAAACCTGGCTGCTTGACTTGTATGGGCAGCATTTCTTGAGGGCTGGGCTTTTCAGACATTATGGAAGAATTTGTAAAGAATTTGGCACGGAGAAAACCTTTTGGGGTGAATTAAATTGGAGAAAGAGAGGTCTTTTTGCAACCTTGCGAGAGATTCTAAACAAAACTCTTTTATTAACTATACATATATTTTGCAGAAAACAAAGAGAATAAAAGCAATATGAATGAAAATCTCTTAAAAACCACTACTATTGCCACCATGCAAACCAATAAAGAAGAGAACCCCTTTGGTACAAGATATTTGATTTAATTATTGTCACTGATCATAGATGAATACTAACAAACGGGAAACCACTGATGACACACAAAATGTCACTAAAACTTGAGTGTTGCTATGGAAACAATGCTCATTTTTTTGCAGCAAGGAGTTTGTAAATTAGGTCAAAGCAAAACGGAGGTTATTTTATGAGGGAAAATAAATGAAGCAAAATAATAAAATCTTAAGGTGATACATATATAGTTTTGTTACCTCTCAACCAAAGATCGCAGCAGCATACGTTCCTGCTTAGCTTCTAACTAAGTTATTATAATTATTATGCTGGACACAGCATTATATACCCCCAAGCTAAGCAGAGCTTGTGTTATGGGTACTAGATAACTGATATACGTAATACTATACAATACATGGATAGATATTTTTTACTATACATACCTCTAGAATACGACCAGAACACCCTGAACAAATATCTGCAGATCGTACAAACGTTTGTCCCGAGGCGGGAATCGAACCCGCAACCTCCTGCGTCGCAGACGGAACTTCGCCCACCGCTCCACAGAGGTCGTCAAGTCATTATCTTAAAGAATTAAAATCTCATCCATTTTAAAATAGAAGATGGATGGATTAAGAAAAAAATAGTCCATTTCAATAGACGTGTTACGTTGTGTGTGTGACGTTAAACTGGACACTTCCTCCTAGTAGCACCAACTTAGCTCGCAGTGGTTGAATTCAATCAAGATATGATTGATCACGGCTTTATTGCCACAAGCCGTTTATTGTTCTTGTCATTATAATAAAGACCTCTGTTGCCTCTCCATTGATTTTAATGGACCTCTGTCCCTTTATACGTTTGCCTACTGACGTATGACTTAAGAACTCTTTTGGATAAGATCATAGTGCCTCTTTCTACCATAGATTAGGTAGTTAGTTGCCTAGGTAATCTTGTCAACGATTATGTCAAAGCTTATTTATCTACTGCATTTCTTTGTCGAATAAAGCCAAAGTAAATGGTATTTACGTAATTTCATTACACCTACCCTTAGCTAAACAACCATAACCTTTATTAATAAAGAACATGATAAAGAAGCTAAATATAGTTTGTGGTGATTGTGTTTACATAAGATGTAAAAAGACGTACCATGTATCAAATTTTACTGAATCGGCATTTTACGCCCTTACAACCAGCACTCTACTGACCGCGGTACGCTACGCACATTTGGTCCTTCGTGCCGGATAATTTGAACTGAAGTTAGTTAGGAGTGAAAAGTTAAATCGCTGATCACTTTTAAAAAGTTTATATTAATTATAGTTACACATAACAAAACAGATGTGAAGTAAACGATCCGTCAGAAGTTTTTATCGCGTCGCGGTCGGTAGAGCACTATGTGTAAGGGCGTAAAATGACGATTCAGTAAAATTAGATACATGATTATAAGTCTTTGTACTATTTTATTCCTCTGTACTATGTTATGCATGTATTATACATTAAACCTTCCTCTTGATTACTGTATCTATTAAAAAACACATTAAAATCAGTTGCGTAGATTTAAGAATCTAAGCATACATAGGGACAGACAGACAGCGACAATTAATATAAAAGTGTACCTAACTAGATTATGTCACTACAATTTTCAAATATTTTCAATCTAAGACAATAGTTGTTCATAGTATTAAATTTTACGTGTCTAAGTGCTTATTTTAACATTATTTTGTAAGCCTAAAGAAATAAAGTTATTGACATTGACTTTGAATAAAGTAGAGTCCTTTTCACGAATGAAGTTCCCTAGACGTAGCGTCGTCGGCACTGCGTTTGTAAGAATTTAGTGAACTTGGCGTAGATAAAATTTTTGTTGCACTAATTTCCAGGGGATTTCGTGAAAGTTACTCTATAGGGGACATAATATATACCAAGTGCCAAGTGTTTGTTCCTCATTAAACTCACAAAAAGCTTATCAGCGCTAGACATTCACATTTTACGGACAAACGTACAATTATCTGAAAAAACGACTAAACGTATTATTGGATGTTGGTCGATGTAATTTAAAGGATATTTTAACACTTATAATTTTTTATTGACTTCTTACCTACGAAACGTCTGGCCACGCTGAAGAGAGAAAAAAAAGTAAAAGTAAAAGTCATTTATTTGCAAAACACGTGTAAAAAGGTGACAAATAGTTATTTTTGAGTCAACATGTTTGACCAATATAATTGGTGTGCAAAATAATTAAGAGTATGGCATGCAGGTTTTAATTTAATTGTACATAGCAACAGCAGATATATAAGAGTATTAATTTATCGATTTGAATTTAGTATACCTACCATAAAATTAGATTACATCATTTAGAAATTCGTCAATATTATAGTAGCATTTTTCACATAAAATTTTAGAAGATGGTAGTTATAGTACAACGACAGCGTCATCAAATTTTATGCCGTGTACGACCAGCGAGCGAAAGCTAACAAACGAACGCGAAAGAACAAAGTGGCGAAAGCAAATGATGGCCTTCGGCCTTGCTTGGGCGGCTGTCGCTAAATCAAAGAAAAATGGAACGAACGTAACGATCGTCGACTTCCAATCGTTTACAATTGCTCGCTCTTGCTCGCTAGGTTACCCACCATTATGAAACGCCTTTCCATCACTGTGATGTCTAAGTTTGATGAAGCTCAATGAAAACCATACACTTTTAGATACAAAGAAAATTACAAGAACAGAATAAAACAATTAACAACTACAGGTAGTATTTTCACTTATATCTATTTCCTGAAAATCTAAGCCGTCAAAGAAAGCAGAGTGCCCAGAATGTCAGCACTGCTACGTTGAATGGTAATTGCTGCAAACAGAATGCTGGATTTTATTTCGGTCAATTCGTTGATCATTCCTGAGCACTCTTATCATAAGCTTTAAGATTTCGTAAGAGAAGATACTTTTAAAATAAGGTATAATGTTAATTATTCGGCTTTCTATGCTGTATATTATTCTAAGCACCTATTCTAGAGTGGAAAGATGTGCTTGCTGACTGTAGGGGTTGGCTGTGGGCTGTTTCCCCATAATTTCAATAATTTAATTCAGATCTACAAATGGGATAGGTAGCTCTATGTCCGTTGACCTTTACCTCATTGGGCATGCATTGTGACTCTTCATGAATATATTAAGTGTTATCAGCGCTATCAGCATGAGTGGGTGCCTATCGCCCCCTGTAGTCCCCACCACGCTTAGTCAATGTGAAACGCTCTTTAAAATTAGCTGTTTTAACTTAAGGCTGAATTAAATTTAAAATTAGGTTTCTTTTCTCAGAAGAACCAACTTAAAACACTTTTCGAAACCTCTTACAAAATTGTTATCAAAACTTTTACAATAACAAAACTTTTTAAAGTTTGACGTTGATGTTTTCACTATAAAACGATTACGTCATCACTTCACAAGTTTGTTTTTGTGTACAACAAAACCAGTAAATTTAAATCAAAATTATGAAAACAATAAGTGTTCAGCAGCCATTCAATTTGAAAGTAGTTCGTTTCGAACTAGATTTCAGCTCGCTAATAGCGGAAGAGCCGACTCCAGTCAGAAAGTCGAAGGAAGTTAGTGTCCCTACAGTCAATTTCAGAGCCAAACGAAAACCTGTACCTTCGCCACTACTAACTGGAAATAACCAGGTAAATTTGCAAATAGGAGCAGTTCTAGTGTTTCGGGTGTGACTGGAAATACATGTGGAGACAAATACATTTTCCCTTAACTAATTACCTAGTACCTAATGTCTATGTTTGATTTATTTATTGTAATGTGCTGTCTGTGTTTGTGAACCAAATACATTTCTATCTATCTATCTATCTTATTACCTACCATTGGTAGCGATTGCTGGGTCGAGGCGGTTCGTAACCACTATTTGGGGCTTCGCCTCGGGAAGGTCTAGTTCAGCAGTAGAAGTATACGGACTGATGGTGAAGTACCTAAGCCACACACAGGTCGAACCATAAATAAAACAACTATAATTTAAGGTACCTACGCACCTTCTTTTGATAAGAGCTATGAGTTCGTAAATTAACCTTGATTTTACTATAAAAACTATCGTAGTTTGAAGAATTAATTACGGATATAAGCGGGCTAACTGCGAACCTTATTTGTGTTGGAAGAACACTAACTTTCTTCAGAGTGAGTGCGGTTCTAGACGCGTGCGTTCCGCATCCCTCTGAGCACTGACTTCCAACACAAATAAGGTTCGTAGTGAACCCGCTTACATCTGTAATGAAACTTGATTTAATGTAAACCTTTATTTTGTTGTTTGAATGTTTAATTGATTGAATTAAGAGATAAGAACAAATAATATCTATTTATCTTTTACCAGAAGAGAGATACAAAAGACCTAGTGGAGAAGCTGCTGGACGAACTATACGCAGACCAACGGGACTGGAGCGGCAACAGTACTGTAGACTACAGCAGAGGGTACCTTCCAAAAATATAACAAAATAACCTCGCAAGATAATATCAATGAAAAAAAATATTAACTTGTGCGCTTATTATTTTTATACAAAACTAATGCAAGAGACTTAAGATTATTAATGTTCAAAACTTTTAATGTTAAATTTGTTTTTCATATTAGTTCCACGTCAGCAGCATCGTTAGCATCATCGCATTCCAATTATGTAGAGCAAACTGAAGCAATCGAACGAAGTTATTTGGAATCCTTGGGTAAGGCTCAGCTACTTCAATAAAATAATCCAAAATGAGTAAGAGGTCCTAGATGGAACATGTATCAAAGGACAGATCCTAAAAATGACATTATGATACTTTGGCTATCAGTATGCCTATTCATTTTGTCTGTACTATATTTAGTGTTCAAAAGCGTTGCATTTTACCCAGATCAACTAGAGTAGGTATATCGTTATTCTGTGCCTAGATAGACCATAACGATGAAACTTGGGAATTAAAAAACACTATTTAGGTTTAGCACAGTTATACCTACTACCAGTTTTGGGTCAAAGTGGAACTAAAAAATATCCCTAAGTAAAATGTTTTGTAACTTTTACAACCAAGGCACACATTATTTTGATAGACCTGGTCGAGCTACGAAAGCAGGCGGCTGAATGGGAGCATCGGCTGATGCTGACAGGCGAGAGACTGGCCAAGAGCGTGCGGACCCGGGACCGCATGCGCCGGCAGCAGAAACGCCTCTGTGGAGCCTTCTCTGTGCTGCTTCGCCATATAAGTTAGTGCTTTTTGTCATTTTAGTTACCTAATTTATAGATTAAAAATCACACTTCATAGTTTATTTTGATTCATTGATTGGATAATTGTCATTCCTGTTAAACTTACATAAACAACAAGACTTCCAGTCGTCTCTCACTGGGCTCAAGGAGAAAATGTATATGCAACAAAGTAGCTACCGATTGCAATATTAAACATTACAAATCTTTGAAATAATTCTTATAAATAAACCTTTTAAATTTATTAAGAAATAAATCGTAAGGACACTAAACGTTTTCCTAATGGAAGTACTTCTACGCTCTTCAATGTCGTAAAAATTATCCTAATCGTCATTTATAGCGAACAGTCAACTCTGATTATCAAACTCATTGAATCAAACTAAAACGGAATAATAGGGCTTCATTCATAGGGGCTTTTAATAGAAGTACGCACATGAAAGCGGGTGCGTTAGGTAGATACCTTCCGCCCGCTTTCATCAGTGACGTATTACAGAGCCACAGATTAACTCGCGTTGCTGAGCGTCCAATCGATAGTCGACGCACTCAGACATCCTGCCTTTGTGCCATCGCGCATGCTCCACCGTCTACCACGATACTCCCTGCCGATAACGCTTGTCAACTGACGCGTGCTTTCTTCGTCGGAGCTGTCCGTGGGCGGACTTCCCATGCAATACGGTAGTACAGGGCTAGAGGCGTCACAGATCCGTTTCATGACTCCAGTAAACAGCACATCAGCTGGCCGACTGCGCAACCCCAAATGCGTGCGAGAAATGCCCCCTAAATTTTCGCATTATTTACAATCGTTAATTGTTTTTGGAGTGGGTTCGATGACGTATAATAATGGTGTGAGAATGTGTTTGACTGCAACGGCACTGCATCGCTGTTGGCTGGCTGGTCATTAACTCAGTGCTTGGTGCAGTAAGGAAATGCTTTTATTGTCCAATGCTTGCCGTACACGGGACAGATGAGTGCACTTCTCAACTCTCTCAGAAGCTTAGCTGGGTCGTCTTCAAAAACTACAACAGGTATGTTATTGTATAATTTATTTGCTTTGTTTTTTTTAAAGAAATAAACTACATACGGGTGTCCAAATGATGAATGAATTTGATGTACCTAACCTACTTAACTTAATTAAAACTACAAACCGCACAGATTACCTACAAACATAATTAGAAATGAGTTTGAGTATGGGTAGATTTTTACCTTTCATTCTACTGTAGTGCTTCTCTATTTCCATTTCATTAGCCTTAATAGGTAATTGCTGACTGAGTTAGGTACAGTAATTCTTGATTCTATGGTTCGAATTGCGTGAAAATTAACAAGAAACCTTTCAATTTATTATTAATTTCAACATTTTTTTAATTATTTCCTAATATCAAACCAATTGCTACTCGTAATTTATAGGTAGGTAGTTTCTTCGAGTAGTTTCTTTATAAAATATAAATGTTATTGTTTCTAGCTGTCAACAATAAACCCAAAATTGAACAGAACTAAAAACATTCATAAAGCAAAAGATTCCCATGTAAAGTATGTCAACTGAAATACTTTCAGCCTTAAAAAGCACCTTGTTCCAGAAAACAGCAGCAGGGAGTACTTTATTGTGTACTTTTTGCTGTAGGTACTTAGGTACATATTCGCAGTGGTGACCTGAAGCTAATCAGATTGTTTATGGTTCGATTAATCCCGAGAATGTTCACTCTTCATCGGTTTATGGTGCGTATCAGAGTACAATAAACCATAAACCGTGCCTCACGTATCCTGCCTGTATTCGTACTCACCCCTTAGTATATCCGTACTCAAAACTCAATAATTTTATTTCCATAAGCTTACAGAAAAAGCACATAATAGTAAAATTTTAAACTTTAAACTGCTTTTAATACAGATTATTCATTAACAAATAAGAAATAAGGTGTTATTGATTTTACTTAATTTTCTGTCCAGTAATGAGAAATGACAAATAAACGTAGGGTTATAAATCACTTATACACTAATTTTGCTACCGAATATTCTTAGTCTTAGTGTATATGCAATATAAATAGTGATTTAGTTAAATGTCAATATTTATATAAAACAAACTAAGCTTAATATTCATCTGTAATCGAGTAATGATTAAATAATTATATCATTATTCGATGGTGGTGTTTGGAATTATCAAAATGTTTAACCTGCCATGTACACACTTACAGAGAATATGACAAATACTTACACGACTATGGATCTAAATTTATTTTTTATGATATCTGAAATAAATAAATAATAAATAATGCTGGACAATTCACTTTCATTATCTAGTCCCAAGCTAAGCAGAGCTTGTGTTATGGGTGCTAGATAACTGATATACATAATATTATACAATAGTACATAGATAGATATTTTCCAAAAATTTAAATAAATCCATTCTTCTTAATTAGTTTTCTCACGTACATACGTCTGAACGCGGAACTGGGTGACTGGTCAAGCTTTAACATAATGAATGTAATCATCTATAGCGTAAAAGGCTTTTTTAATAAGATTTAGTTCCATTGAATTTATGAGTAAGGAGCTCAGTTGCTTCAGATGGAAGCTTGTTATAGTAAAAGCGTACGCAATTGCCAATAAATGATTTTACTACCTTTAGTATTCAATATGACGTCACGGATCCTCACGTACTCTCTTAGTAGTACTTGTTGTCACGTAGCTACACACATACCTTCATATGCTTTATTGTGTTACTAATCAAAATATTTATTTTATATGTATTTTTAGCTTTAAGGTTTAGGGTATGGGCAGTAGAATAAATTCAAAATTATAGAACTTTTGCTAAGTTTTCTTAAATAAATGATTTATTTTTATTAAAGAACTAGACAATTTTTCGATCAAGTCACCGTTTACGTGAGTAGAGTAGGCTCACGTTAAAATTTAATATATAGTCAAAATTTAGAATACCAATTACTTAATTTTTCTTCATCGGATTATGATGATAACGGAATATAGAGTGCACCATGAGTGCACCTGTGTTTGTGCACACATTTGTGCAGAATAATATGTCCTTCGCTAGTGTGTAATGCCCGTAATGTAAAAGCTTGCTCAGTCACACATTTAATATGACCGATGTGGCGCAGTGGGCGAAGGTCTGCCTGCGACACAGAAGGTTGCGGGTTCGAATCCCGCCTCGGGACAAATGTGTGTACGATCTGCAGACATTTGTTCAGGGTGTTCGGTCGTTTTCTATATGGCTAGATAATGCTGTGTGAATTGTCCATATGCGTTACTCAAGCTAAGATCGATTACTGAGAATGCATTCATAACACAGGCCTAAGGCTCGTAAGGCAACGTAAGCCCACTCAGGTTAAAAATGTGCAGTCTGATCGACTGACTCGAAGTTATTCTATTTTTTTCTCATAATGTGAAGACAATGATGATGTTGTAGCCGGTGTAAGCGGAGCCCGGTTCGGCGTGACGCCCAGCGGGGGCGAAGGCCCCGGCGAGGGCGGCTACGCGGAGTGGATCCAAGCTATGCGGCTGGTGGCGCGCTTGCCTGCCGGGGTGCCTCATCATTTCCGCAGAAAGGTATAAAAACTTACAATTTCCAACTTAGATTCGTGACATACATAATAATACCTGCTCAATGTAGCTCTCGCCGTTAGATTAACTTTTATAAAAGGCATCTGTGCTGTTTACTTCGGCCCCATGAATATCTCCCTCCCAAAGGACGGGGCCACTAAATTCCTAAAGATCATGGAAATCAAATAATTAATAAAAGGCCTTTGGATCTGTGTGAGACAGATGTCTAGTCTAAGCAGCATCGCGAGGGCGATGCTGATGATGGTGCGTTCATGACTTTAGAGACCACAGAACAACAAACTAGGTAATGTTATGACCGATACGCGATAGGATCCCTTGACTACACACGTAGGTACATGGTATTTCCTCCTCATCCTCAACAGCCTGTAATGGTCCACTGCTGGACGCAGGCCTCCCCCTGAAATTCATATTCATGGTAATCATAACAATTTGATTGTTTTGAAAAATATTATAAACGACTTCAAATTCAATAATGTCCCAAAAATCTTTCGATTTCGGCAGTTTTTTTTTTTGGGACATTATTAAATTTTGTGTAAAATTTACCCAGTGTGAGTAACGCACTATAAAGCAAAAAGCTAACACTTCAAATTCCTTAGTAATTTACACAGTTTTTTATGTTTTTCGGGACACACACACTTATTTATCGGAAATACAATTTTTATGAGACCACCTCGGAATAATTTTCCATACAATTGCGAAAAAAGTTTTGAAAACGATCCATAATTCATAGAGAAATCGACGAACTTAAAGAGGAAAATACATAGAGCCGAACATAGAGCCACCTCCTCTTTTATGTTCCGTTTGGTCGGTTAAAAATAAATTGCAATAAATAATTAGTCATTTTATAGTGCGAGTAGATTGTGAAGACCTTTAATTAAATTTCAAGTCTTACGTAGGTAATAATAGATCATAATGACATTAAATAAAGGTTCCATAAAAGTTACTATTACTACGTAAAAAACCGAGTACTTTGGCCAGTACTAGGTTTTTTTTCTGCTTAAAATTCCTTTAAAATAAGAATAGGTACATAATCAAGTTCAATAGAAATAAATAAGTTTTCTTCTGTTTGAGTAACTACTTAGTTGTTATTTGTCTTGTAAAATTGAAACGAAAGTAACAAAGACATCCCAGGAGATTTTAACAATACATCTAAAAGGAATAAAACAAACGAAAACATGATTTATCAATTTTGGCGTAGTGGATATTGTATTTGTGCTTTAATGAAATTTGTACAAGTAAAGGTATTCTTTACTTCTTCAAATTTTATTTGGCGTGTTTAAAAAAATCTATAAACCGACTTCATTTTGCTAAATAGTGAAAATAGGTTCGGAAGGATCACTTCTGTAGCGCGATCAAATTTTTCAAGTGGCAAAAGCGGTTTCAAGCGTTTTTTTTTAAATCAGTTTATAAAATTGTCTAAGAAATCGATGAAACTTGAAAAAAGTATACAGCCAGACATAGAAACTTCTCTTGAAGTCGGTAAAAATAACGTTTCGGCGGAAAACCACAGAGAATCTGACTAATATTGATTTCGGTAATTTCGTGGTTTTTCTGTTCATGATCTTTGTTTGAACAGTAAACATGTGATTAACATTTAAAACCGAACAAACCTATTTTTGAGATCTATTCGGAGAAAATATTGGTTTAGTGTTAAAAGTGTAATAAGTTAAAATAAAAACAAATAAAAGGTGATGAGAAATCGCAGGTGATGAGACCTACTTTGTCCTTAAGAGAGTTAAAGTAGGTAACTTAAGATGTTTTACCACTTGACGTTTTTTTGATCACAAGATCAAGTAAAATGTTATTGCAATCAATCAATCAAATCGTTTATTTGCTGAATACATTATTACAGGTACATGTCAGATCTTATAACTAGAGTGAGGTCAAATGTATTCAACCCGCAAGTAGGTATGCAAATATTAAAAAAATGTAGGTGAATATACATAAGTGTTAAAATAATCAATAATAAAAATAATCAAGAATAACAGTCGAGTGAAAAAAAATGTAGTTAACAAACAGATACTTAATTGAGTCAAATGAATTAATTTACTTAAAATTAATATATTCCATAAAATTATAAAAACATCTTTCGAGAAGCCAGTTATTTAACTTTTGTTTGAATAAATTGCCATTGACGTAAAGTGCAAGGTGCAAGATCTCTCTTAATAATTTTCCACTGTGACTGAGAGAGTGTCCTAATGGTGTCTCTATTTTCCACAGCTATGGCTAACTCTGTCCGAGCGACACCTTTCAGCAAGAGGGGTCGACTGGCCGATAGCAGAACGCGCTTGCTTCAGGGGTACCGCTCAACCCGACGACACCGAACTTGGGGCCCAAATCATTAAGGTAAACTATGACAACTTCAATGATCATATCCATTCCAGGTTGTCTGGCAGAGATCGCTCTTGAGCGATAAGCCCAACGATCTCCTATTAAATAAGTGGTTCTTTTGTGATTCGTTTTTAAGTTAAATAAGCAAAATAATTTTCCATCTGTCTATCATCCAATCGTTTAAGAGGTATCTGCGGTACATTGCCCATTTCTGTCCTAGCCTTTTAAAGATTTCTCTAATAATAATCTAACCTAAATGAAACAAATCACAAAATATGAACACGATATTTGATCTACACGATAAAATATTTTTCATACAATATTTTCTGTAGTTTACAATGAATCACCGTAGAAAATACACAAAATGAGCGCGGAATTTGACCCTCACAGAAAACATAAACAATAAATCAAAGAAGAGTAAAGAAACCTTGCAAAATAATTCGAGCAAATTTTCCTAAACAATTTCAATCTTATTATAATAGTTTATTCATTACTTTCATCATTTACGTTTTATAAAAATATTTTTTAATATTTTCCATTGAACGCTCATAATAAAACAGTATGAATTATAAAAACACTTAACAAAATACTTTATTAATTAATGCTAGACTGAAAAAAATTGCCACAGTACAAGCAGTAGTTATACATTTAACTACGGCAATGCAGTTACAAAAATTCTTCGACATAGTTGCGCTGTTTTTTTTTTGTAGGTAGTTTTCTATAATTTACTTTATCCTCGTCCAGCCTTCCTACCCCTATAATGAGGTCAGTTTGTTCATACGTTATGTTTGCCAAGTCTACCACGCTGTCTAGACGTAATTGTACTAAATCTCCACCATTTGTACGTAGTAGGAAAATATCTAGGTCAGTCACGAATATCCTAAACGTAATTATATGGTACGCTGCGATAGATTTTAATAAAAAACGTGCCAAAATGATTAAGTGCAGATAATTTCACTTATCGGACCTGCCAATTTGTTTTTATGTCGAGCTATAAACCGTTTAGTTTAGCAACCGGGTAAGCAAAGTCGGATACACATACATTATATTCTAATTTAATTTAATAGTATGAATGGCGTTGTATATAATATTATCTATGATACAGATACAAGTTCGTACTTGTTATGAGCAGTTGACATACATATGGCTACTTTTTCAATTATATGTGACTATATTATACTATATGTGGAAGATTAATTTCAAAGTACCTATAGCAGCTAATCTTTGTATTACGATGGCACCTCATCCAGCAGGTATACAATCCCCTAATGTAGGTATTTCACGTAAACTCATGCCTTAAATTGCAAGTGGGTCTTTTCAAAGATAACAAAAGCTCAAAAGCATATCTTTACCTTATGTAAAGAAGTCGAAGTACATAAAATGAACGGTACCTATTCCAGTTTGTTTGCCTGTGGTGTTGTTTGTGGCATCCTAGCTCCTAAATGAATGAAGGCAGGAAATTTGGTTTCACTGAGAATTTTTTTAACGACCTATGTTGGATAAAAATCGGTTCCTATAATGCTATTCTAATGGTGGGATTACTAATTCAAATTAAAATCGACGTCGGATATAAAGGATTTTTGATAAAAATTGTCTTGCATTCGATGCAGGCTGAGCTCCTGTAAATTAAATGGTTATTTTACCATTAAAAACTTTCTTAGTTTGAGGAATTCAATACACATGTATAAGAAAGTTAACTACGGATCTAGTTTGTGTTGTAATAACACCAACTAACCGACGACGACCCAAAGATGGTTCGTAGTTTACAGCCATGAAAACCTGATGGTATTTGAAAATGACACTAGGATTATCTTACAGGATCTCCACCGCACTGGATGCTCCCTATTTTGCGGAGCAGAGGCTCGAGAGAACCAGGGGATGCTGCGCCGCGTCTTGTTAGCTTATGCAAGGTAAGCGCCTACGACCTTTGCACTTTACCCTGGCAATGTGAAGATCATTCCTAACAGATAAGTAGATCACATTCGCAAACAATGGCTAGGGAGGTACTTACTCGGCAAAGCCTCAGGCGATTCCATCATTTTGTTAAGTATATAGGTACATATATTGTTCCTACTTCGTCATAGAACCCAGATTATTATATGCCAACATATCAGTAACAGTAACAACAAGGCACAGTAAGATATTCGCTAAAACAAAAGCACATAGGTACAATGCATTATTGCACAAGTCCAGCCAAAAATGTTCATATTGTAAACCTTTTAAAACTTTCGCGATTTCTTAAGAGTGCACCTAATGCAAAAATCAAGCAAATTGTGTATTTTTAAACCCTTACATCTATGGTAACGAACTTAAATATTCTAATTAAAAAAATACGATAGGTAGGGGAAAAACCCATAGAAGTCGAGTAATCGAATAGAATTTTATTTTGAAAAATAAACTGGCTTCTTTACAAAAAATTATACAAAAATCCCTTTAAAAAAACAGTTTTAATTGAAATGCTCTAAAGTATCAGCGACAACACCATATTATTTTTTACGAATGACATAGCCAGACTACTGTTTTATTTAAGTAATCGTGTAGTTTTTCTATTTAATGCTTAAATTTTGAATCATTAATAGATAAGAAGCAAAAACTTGATTTTTGCACTGACATTGCTTTACTCTGTCCCGCTCCTATGAACGCGAAATGCTATGCCTATCCTTTTCACAATTTTTTGCATTAGGCCGGTCTTAACTTATTAAAGATTGCATAACGGGTATTTACCGTGTTCGCTGTAACGCGCTAGAAACGTTGCGCGTTGGGGGAAAAGAAAACAAAAGATGCCCGATAAATAATAAGTTAACTAATCGCGAAAGTTTTATAAGTACTTATATGTTAAAATTCTAGGTATAAAACGGACGACAGTCGAAATAAAACATTTTATTAAAGCTTTTATTCGATTTCTTTCGATAATACGAAGTGTCATAAAGTATTTTGCACCATGCCCTTATATAATTCTTTGATTTTTAAATTCCTTTGTTTACAGAACATATTATCTAGGATTCTTACCAATTCTTTACAGATAAAGACAACGAACTCGTAAAGAAAAGCTAGATGTTAATAGAAATCTCATGCAGAAATGAAAATGCTATCCAATACCTTTAGACAAAAATTTAATAAGAACATTGTTTGTTCTTGAGATACCTTACCTAGGTATTCTTTTGTTCTTTTACAGATGGAATAAAGACGTCGGCTATTGTCAGGGGTTCAATATGCTGGCTGCTATTATTTTGGAAGTCATGGATAAATCAGAGGCCGACTCTCTTAAGGTACCTTTTATTTGTTTCTCTTGTTATCCCTTCGTCTTTATATAAAATATTGCATGTACCTTCACCTACGTATTATTTTCTTTTCTTTTCTTTATAAGTATTTTTTGGGTCGTCTTCAGTAAAATTATAACCTATCAAAAATCTGAAGCGAACACAAACCCACACACAAATTTGTGCATACTAAAGTTTAAAAAAGATTATATCATTTCATCGACTAATATAATTATTTGAGTTAGTGAATTAGTTGTGTTGTTGTTTGAATATAAGTGGAGTTTTTATAGTTGAAAATCGGTGAATATAGTATTGAAAGCCTAAGTGCCCAAATAAACAGTAATTTTATGTTAAACCACAAGATTAAAAGTAGAGGAAGTAAGATTAAAACAATAATTACCTATTGATAACTAAAACTTGCTTCTGCCGCGACTTCTCACGCACTTAAGAGGGATAAATAAAATAAATAATGCTGGACAATTCACACAATAATAAAAAGTAGCCTATGTCCGTCCTCGAGTTACTGCCTACCTCTGCCAAATTTAATTAAGATCTGTTCAGCCGTTTAGGCGTGAAAAGGTAACAGACAGACAGAGACAGTATTAATTTCATTTTATTAATATTAGTATAGAGCGGCAGAGAGAGCTATGCTGGGATTTGCTGATCTACGACATAGAATCCGGATTACGGAAATCGTGAAAGAACTAAAGTCACCGACACAGCTTTTAAGTGGCAGTAGCAGGTCATATAAATCGCAGAACTGATAACCGCTGAAATAAAGGTTCTCGAGTGGCAGCCGCGATGCAACGTGAAACGTAGTTAGGAGACCATCCACTCGATGGACAGACGGCTTCATAGCGGTCGCGTGAGTAGATGGATGGAGGCGGCTCGAGACCGCTCTTTTTGCGGCGTCGTATGGGGGAAGCCTATATCCGCAGTGGACGTGTATGACCTGATATGATCTTGATGAATTTTGGTGATATATTAGTAGGGATGTATCAAAAATTAAAAAAAAATTATCTACCTATTTGGTCTGTAGAAACATGCGTAGTAATATAACTCGTGGCTGCAGGTTATGATCTACCTGGTGGAAGCAGTTCTACCCGAGGGGTACTTTGCTGATGATCTGCGAGGGCTGTCAGCGGACATGGCCGCTTTCAGAGATCTGCTGAAGCTGCGCCTACCCCGTCTTGCTCAACACATGGATTACTTGCAGAAAATATCTGACGGTGAGCAAATTGCTATTGAAATCGTCGTGTGACTTAAGGTGGGTTGTGAACCTCGAAGCCCCCTTACAAACGTATTTTCCGACTTGTTTGGAAACTACGTCTTCGATTATGGTAAATGTGTGTTATTTTCAGGTGGAGGTGTAGAGCCGCCCCTACCTGACGTATTCACAATGCAATGGTTCCTCACGCTTTACGCGACCTGGCTGCCACGTGACTCACTCCTCAGGATATGGGACCTGGTGCTGCTGGATGGAAATGAGGTCCTGCTGCTAACTGCGCTCGCTATCTGGGACCTACTGCAGGAGTGAGTAAACCGACTTAGTTGCAAGGTTACCTGTACTTTTAGATGATGGGTGCCATTTTAAATTTTTTTAGGGTCCCGTTTCAAAATAAAAAGGAGCCCTTATAGCATCAGTTTCAGGTCTGCTTGTGTTTAATTGCGAGTGCTAGGGAATCAAAACCTATAAGATATTTCCCGTTGAACTAGAATCCTGAACAAAACACAAATAAATAAAGGAAAAATCCGAAAACTGTCCATTTATTGTATCTTCCCAAAAAATTACAATATATCCAATCTATAACTCATTGCCGACTGCCGTGCGACCGTAAACTTGAGGACTGAATTCCGTGTACTTATCCATAGGTACTAATATTATAAATTCGAAAATAGCTATGTAAAATGAAAATAACGACAAAATCTTTATAAAACAATTAAAGCTTTTATTAATCACAAAATCATAGGTACTACACAGTTGACGAATAATTAAACGAAAAACAAGAAAAATACAAACTACTAATATAATCTAACTTAGTTACAATGACGTCCTCTCTCTCCATAATATATTGTGTGCCCAGCAGGGTCTCTATTGAAACTAAATACCTACGTAGATTTAAGCACCTCTTTGTTACTTGTTACTTGTTTCTGGACTGGTTTCCGCAACTAGGCCACAGGTGGGCCCTTTTTGCGTGTCGGGTGGTGGGCTGCTAATCTAGCCACCCGATATCCTCTAGGAAGGCCAGCAGCTCGCTGACGCCGGTGCATGCCTCCCCAGGCGTCCTCGGTGTACCAAGGTGTTGCAGTCTTAGAGAAGCTACGATATTTAAGCACCTCTGTACACCTATAGAATGCAATAAATGATTGAGTATTGAGTACCTATGCCTGTCTGGTCTGTTACCTGCATGTCTAAGCGGCTGAAAGGAAATCTCAATAAAATTTTGCAGGGAGGTAAATAATATCCTTGAAAAGCGCGTTCTAAGCTGCGGGCATCAGCTAGTAAATAGTAAATATAGATATGATGTATGCAGTCTATTTTTACACCAGTAAACCTAAGTATTTATTTCCCAGCCGTATCCTCTCAGCCCGTTCTGCAGACGAGTTCTACAGCTGCATGGGCGGTGGGGTAGGTGCAGTGTGGGAAGCGGGCGATTCTCTGGTAGCACGTGTGGTGGCCTTTGGTTCCGCGCCAGAACTGCCTAAGTTGAGGAGCTTCCACCGCTACCGTGTGGCGCCACCGCAGACGCCGCAGCAGCGGACCTTTCAACCACCTTCCACGGTACGCATATCACTAACAATATTCGCACCTCGCATACCATCTATCAACCAGGCCGCGTTCAGATACTGTCAGTGTAGTGTGTCGTGATCGAATTAGTAGTAAGAAGTGTTAGTAGTGGTAAATTCATAATAAAATAAAAAGAATGCGGGTAGATCGGCCTGTCTGTCAATAAAAACCAACTCACACCAGTGACTTCTTCATTGCGTAATCATGGCGCATGAAACTGTGCCAAAATATTGGAAAAATCAAATCATGGTAAAAATCCTGTTATAAATTACGTTTATGTTAATAACTGATTTATTTTTCTACTAGACTTCCCTCTGGCTGCTCGTACACCTTTTACACAAAGGAGAAGACTAGCCCTTATCGTATTCCGCAGCATCCGTGACTAAAATTTACACGGTAGCAGAAGCTCTTCGTGACCTACGCGCGTGGTCAAATGCCTACATAGCCTTCACGCGTAGATAGTCCTTGTTTTATTAATCGCATATTTCCTCGGTACCCGGACTTATTTATACAATGAGGCCTAATTATTTCTTTCTTTTACAGATGCAAGCTATGACAAAACGTGGCCTAAGATTATTTTATTCTGAAGACGAAGGAGACTCGAGCGATGACGGCAACAAAATGGCCCTAGCAACTGTAAGGCAATAAAACTTTATTAGCCCATCAACTTTGTAACGCTCTTACTCATGTTGTAAATCTGTATCGAATAAGCTAATACACAACATTGTAACCAAACATAATTTATTATTGATGATGCTATTTCTCATTTTAATACAAATTTCTTGGTTTATAACTTCAGACAACTTATTATGTAGGTACCTCGGTAGTTTTGCCTTCATTGTTCAAAATGATTTTTTTACAGGTGATACCTAGGAGAGAGGATAGAACCGGGACTGGAGACAGGCTCTCGTTAGACATAGGTGCATTGAAACGTCAATACGCAAGGCTGCGCGAGCGACAGAGACAGGCTCATGTCATTCTGGCAGCTGCTTGTGCAAGACATGCCGCAGGTACTACTTTAAATTACTTACACTCTTCAATTTCTTCAGTTTAGGATCCATAATATGAACGCCTTTTGAGCATTTTTAGTGACCTTTAAATTTGCTATAAAATTATTTCAGTTGGTGTGCCCACGTCACCCACATCATTGACTGTGAACAACCTACTCTTAGGAAAGAGTGCGATCGTCAGTTCCCGCGGGAGGAGGCTCGGCCCCCCGCCCGGAGCCATCCCCCCCTCAAGGCAGTCGCGAAGTCACGAGAAACCTTCCTCCCACACTCGAGTGCACTCAAACGAAACCATCAGCTGGCACGAAGAAAAAAGCCGCAAAACACTTAGTAGACGCAACTCCGTTAAATGGAAAGATATAAAAAGCGACAAGTCCTTAGGGAACCTTAGAAAAGCATCGATCGATTTAGATGAAACTGGCGATGGAACGATAGTATCAGAAATAGAAGCCAATCAAATGCTTGCGTCTCTAAGATCACGTAGTTCCAGTGAAACATCATCATATTCGTCACATTCAGACTCTAGTACAGATACCAGTTTGTGTGATGAAAATGAAAAAGGCAGTGATTCCGACACAGATTTATTAGAAGAAGACGCAAAAAATAAGAATCTGAAAAACAAGACTAGTAAGTTACCTGTTTCGCCACGTCCAAAAGAGAAAACACTAGCATATTCTCCGGTTGTCGATAACTTGAAGAAAACAGAAATCACTGTAAGTGAAGCAAGGGAGTCAACGCTAAGCGTTGTGAAAGATATAACAGATTACCTTGGTTCAGCGGCCGGAGAGCCGCTGCGCACGTATATTGATGAGTTTGATACTAAGTCGAACAAACATGCCGTATCCGATGAGATCGATAATTTTGATCTCCAAGCTGCGCTGACACCAGCTCTTCATCAAGGTAAGAAAACTGTATACAGTAATCAATATGCTGATAGTCCCAGAGATATGCTAGTGTCTCCTTCCGCCCCTGCATTAGTATCGGATTTTCATAGTATTGGAATGTTACCACTATTGTCAAAATCTCCTACTGCTAGATCGCCTGCATTGTTTGGCAATCCTCGTCTAACAAAGTCAACTCCATCACCCATAGATATCCAACACATTTCCAGAATACCGCCACTAACACCGACTGAAACAAGAATGTTACCCACTGAAGCAAGAAAATCAACATCACCTGAAATGTCGCAAATCTCGGAAATGCCCCAAGTTACGCTATCGCCTTATACGCCCACATCACACAGTACACCCGAAGTCATGCGGAAACTAAACATAAGTAACAAACACGAATGTGAAACGACAAAGCATGAAAATATTCACAAACCTTCAGTCTACCTAAGTCCTATTGCTATAACCCCAAGTAGCTGTGATTTTCTATCCAACTTTAGGAGTCCTACACATGTCAGTCACTTCACGAGTTCGAGACCTCCGGATATAATAGATAGTCTAACCATGTATGCAAACTTTGTTCCTGATATAGATTTGTCTGACAACGCGTCTCCAGGTCCTGGTAGTCTTCCAAGGAGTCCCGACAATGAGAGCATTACAGTAAGTGAGGATGAACCTCCAATACAACTTAGAATTGATAAATATTTTGAGCATAGTCCCGAGTTTTTCGGAGCTCGAGTAACTGACCCAAACAATACTGATATACCGAACCGTCGAGCAGCGAAAAGATTATCTCGTATACCCAAAAAACCAGAGTCATTGACGTTACAGTGCAATCATAGCGATAAAATAAAAGAAGAAGTGGAAAGAGCGTCCTCGCTACCACAAAGTCACAGCTTTACAAAGACACTTTTGAGTGAAGATGATTTTGAGTCTGATGATCCACCCCCCAGGTCAAGTACTCCAGTAAACAAAAATGAAAATGATTCGATGTCTCCAAAAGATATTATTTTGAGCTCTGGACGAAAGAACAGCGAAAGAGCATTACAAATCATTCAAGAAAATTCTAAAATATTGAGTAGAATTTTAACTAAACAAAATACCGCTGATGCAATCGTTGCTTCCAGTAATAATTTCGTAACAAAAAATACAGATTATGATAAATTAAAATTTTGTTCAGCTATCAGTGAAAAATCATCAGAAAGTAAAATACTCGAATCCCCGATACTAAAAGAATCCACGTCTGACTCGTTGATTGGGTACAGGAAAAGAAACGCAAGTGATAGTACAATAGAAAGTCATGACTTCGTCAGGATAAGGCCAATATCAATTGATGATCCATTCTCTCTGGAATCTCGTAACACAATCCAAAGGAGAGAAGAATTTGTGAAAGCAAGTAAAAGTCCGAGCAGCATAGGTAATAAGACGGATACTTATGGTTGGATCAACAAAGCGTTTCAAGCTAAATGCGACCGACCATTATTGTTAGACACAAAAGAAAAACGATTTGATTTTGACTTTAAGAACGAAAGTGCACGTGCAGATGAAGATTGCGTCTCTGAGTTGAAACCAGCAGTTTCGTCCGAATGGGCTAGGCATTCATTTTCAGGCGAATCGAGAACTTCAGTTACTTTGCCATCAAAAGACCCAAAAGATACTTCATCATATGGCAGGCGTTACACTTTAGGCGACGGTATTCACCCACTCTCCAACAAATATAGTGACTATGTCCTATCGGCAGCAAGTGACCTATGTCGGAAAACAATCAATGAAGAACCTAAAGTCTGCGATACTATTCAAAAGACTGATGAAAGCCAAGCTAGTGAGTTTACGCAAAATGTAACTTCTTCTATCAGTTTCACTTACGAACCTTCAGTGGACGACGATTCATTAACCGGAGTAAAAAGTAACTCTAGTGATACTCTATGCCAGATAATGTCTCTAGATCAAGTCTCAACTCCTATATCGCCTAAGATTTTTATCAAGGAGACACCGACGTTTCCTAAGGATTTTGTAGAGAAAAGTGATAAGTTGAGATTTGATTCGGACGACACGTGCAGCACGATCACTTCGCTGTATGAAACGGACACGCTTTCGTCACTGTCGTACCCCCGCAGTCCATCGTCAGGGTCCTACCACCCATTCCCGACGCGTCCGGTGATGCGAATGCCAAAAGAAATAGGTGTTAAATTGGGCTTGTATCCCAAAGACGCAATTAATTCCGCTCCAAAATAAATAATTTGTGCAATAATCCAGTTTGATTCACTATTTTTACGATATACTTGATTTATTATCAATCTATATTGCTGTAAGCTATCGTTAGTATTTTTTATACCTAAGATTTTATGCTTTAGAGAGCGATTATGAACTAATTGATTAGATAGAATATGATATAGATTACCTACTTAATTCTTATAGTTATTGTTTATTAGCGTTTTATATTGCATCTTTTCTGTCTACATGGGTAGATAAGACTGTTTTTATGCGAAAGTTATTTTAATCGTATTTTCAACTAAGTCGTTTGCTGTCAATATTATCTGCTTCGTATTATAAACTGACCTTTCTCTATTTCGGAACACGGAACGTTACATTATTATAATATGTAGCTAGTAATTTTAGATGTAACATTTACATTGTTGTGAAATACTAAGCTCTTGTATTTCCGTAACTTTAGAAAATACAAAACAAACGAGTTGCCTTGAATCCAAGTGTTAGGTGTATGCGTAACCTATTGCATACAAAAACATTTAGTTTGTACAATTCAAATAATACTTAGGGTTACTGTTCGAAGTCAATACGTATAGTAAATATTGTACCTATCTATAAAATGATGAAATGGCAATGAAATTGTAACTTAGTAAACAGATAATTAATGCTATGTGAGTCTATTTCTGCAAAATAAAACAATTTTGTTTGAAACTTGGCTTGTTTCATTACATGGTTGTGTATAAATACTTATAAAAGCTATCAAAAGTTTGACTTATCCTAGAAATCATCAAGTACAGGAGGGCAGGTGCAAACGAGATGTTTATCGCCATACATGTCGTCGATGCGGCTTACAGTGGGCCAGATCTTGATTTCGCCTTTCACGAACGGCTGAAAGTTAAAAAATATACTACTTTCCTGTGTTTTTTCGAAGTACCTTAACTTTTTTGCTTTATAATGCGTTACTCGCAATGGGGAAATTTTCTACGAAATTATCACAAAAATTGTTTTGTCATTTTTTGATACATATTAAATTTAATAAACGTACATTTATACCTTATTATGATCAGATCTAACGAAAGCTCAATAGTTATTAGTTGGGTGAATGGTGTCAATAGTTATTAGTGGGTTGAAGTAAATGGTGTCGATTCGGTTTTTCCATGTTGAAATTAAACTTATCTCATTTCACAGCACAGAAATATGAATTGCTTCGAACCCCCTTAAAGACTACAATCGTATAAAACATGCAATATGTTTTATACGATTGTAGTCTTTAAAGGGAACTTTTTTATTTCAAAGGATTTTTGTTATAGTGCTTACCCGCACTCTGGGTATCTGTGGGAAATGAAATAAGAATAATAATAATAGTAATGAAACTTCGTGGCTTAGTTGGTTAGAGCACACCCGTATTAGGAGTGGGGCGCGGGTTCCAGTCCCGCCGAAGTCGAAAATTTTTGGGAACTTATTTCATTTTTTTATTTCAGTTAAGGCAACAATAGAACTGACACCATTGTTTCGCAGTTCCCAAGACAGCCAGACTTATTATTAGACTATTAACTATTTGTCAAACCTTACCGCGGGGAAAGCAGCTTGTTCTCTCGTGTAAGGTCTGTTCCAGTCTTCTGAAATAACCTCCGCTTGTGGGTGTGGAGCCATCTAAAACAAATAACGATAAATTTTAAATGACACCTAGTTCCCCTTAATTTAAGGCTAGTCCCCATGGCAAAACCTCCATCTGACTGTTAAAAATGAGATAGCTTAGAAATATGTTAAATTGTTATCTTTTCACGCCAAAACTACTGCACAGATCGGGTCGAAATTTTGCATCCAGGCAGTTTTAGGCCTTGGCGAATTGAAGCTTAGGTTGCTCTTTATCCCGCAAATCAGTTCTCATGGTATAGATAAATACCTTTAAATGTTTCCATAGAAACAACGCGTGCGAAGCCGCGGGCAGAAACTGGTATAGAATACAAAAGTGGATAGGTTTAGTAAACGCGCGAGGTTTGAAACAGTCTATGAGGGTAACAACAACTTAAAGTTTGTTCCCTACAGAACATGTATTACTATGAATGACGACCTCTATGGCGCGGTGGGCGAAGGTCTGCCTGCGACGCAGGAGGTTGCGGTTTCGATTCCCGCCTCGGAACAAATGTGTGTACGATCTGCAGACATTTATTCGGGGTGTTCTGGTCGTTTTCTATGTATAATAAAAAATATCTATCTGTGTATTGTATTGTATTATGTATATCAGTTATCTAGTACCCATAATACAAGCTCTGCTTAGCTTGGGGCTAGATAATGTTATGTAAATTGTCCAGCATTATTTTATTTATTATTTATTTATTATGAAACATATATTTTCTTACGGTTATGAAAGTTGTAAATTATAGGTAAGAATTGAATTATTAGTCACCTTTAACGGGTTCAATCTCTTATCAATGAGTCCATCTTCAATGTCCTTGATTTCCTTCCTAATAATGATAAGAGCCTCACAGAACCTGTCCATCTCTTGAAGATCCTCAGACTCTGTCGGTTCAATCATGAGGGTTCCTGCGACAGGCCACGACATCGTTGGCGCGTGGAAACCTGTACAAAATAAAAAATATTATTATAATTTTATTATGACATGTATTCATGTAAATATTTTTTTGACGACCTCTGTGGCGCGGTGGGCGAAGGTCTGCCTGCGACGCAGGAGATTGCGGGTTCGATTCCCGCCTCGGGACAAATGTGTGTACGATCTGCAGACATTTGTTCAGGGTATTCTGGTCGTTTTCTATATAATATATATATAATAAAAATATCTATCTATGTATTGTATTATATTATGTATATCAGTTATCTAGTACCCATAACACAAGCTCTGCTTAGCATGGGGCTAGATAATGCTGTGTGAATTGTCCTTTATTTATTTATATAAATGACTACAACAAACTCCTGTGTATACAGTGATATACAGCTTAGGCTTAATGGTAAATAATTAACACAACGTGAACTGCAGGTTCTGCCCATCATCACGGATATGGTAATGAAGACTGCAACCAGGTCTTAATTCTTAAAAAAAAATCACCTGGGGTACAAAATGAAAAGAAAATTATGTCTAGAACCCAACGAGTTACTAAAGACCAATCTTCCACTCCCATACATACCCATTGGTAATTCAGAGCAGAGCTATTTTTAAGTTAAACCTCTCTAAAAAACGATTATTAAATCTGAGGAACAGACGATAGATTCAATAATCTAAACCTATTACTAATATTAATACTAAGTTTAAGAATTAAGACCTGGTGTCTTCAGAAACGTGTTCCTGATGAAGGGCAGAACCTGTAGTTCACGTAGTGTTACTGATTTACCAATAACCCTGTATAGACCTCCGCCTATATAGTATTTTGGCTAAGAGATGACGATGGAAAATTCATCTTCATTCAGGGAAGATACAGGCTATTGGCTATACAACATTGGACTATGAAGCAGTCATGAAGCAGTAGACAATTTTCTTAGATTATTATTGTCGTGACGTATTTTTGGGATCGGCTTATGTACTAAAATTAACAACCCGCTATGTCTAGTACATAAGTCGAAAATAGCCTTATTATATTGACTTACAGCATCTTCAGTTTTATGAGAAATAAAACACCAAAACACAAAGCGGATTTTCTGATGAAATTAGTTTGAAACCCGACCATATGAAGTCTGTGTTTGAAACTAACTAACTTAATATGAAACTTTTTTGTTTGCTGTATCCACTTATAAAACTTACCGAAGTCCATAAGCCGTTTGGCAATATCCCCCGGTTCAATATTTGCAGTTTTCTTCAAATCCCTGACGTCAATAATGAACTCGTGAGCGACCAATCCACGGTCTCCTTTGTACAACGTTTTGTAGTGCCCTTCTAGCTTCTTTGACATATAGTTAGCGTTAAGGATTGCTACTTGAGTGGCTCGACGTAGTCCTTTTGGGCCCATCATCTAAAGTTGGTTAGAAGGGTTGCAATCTTTGGATTTTTCATAGCTTTCAAAAGGTACATATAGAAACTCCAGTAATAACTTATGTTGATTTAGCGTGAGCTCGAACAAATTTGAGCTTTTTATGAAACACAATCATGAAATTTCAAAGCTGCTTCATTAGTAACTGAGTAAGCAGGATGTCAAGCTGAAGACAGGGCGCTATGGAGCTCTTTAAGGGTGGCCTGTGTCCAGCTGTGGACTAATCATAGGCTAATGATGATGAAGCAGAATACATTTTTGGCTGCTACGGGGAATGCTACGCTTGCTACGAAAAATGCTACGTCTGCTACGGAAAGTGCGTGAGTGAGATAGGAAATCGCTACGCATCATATTAGTGCTACGAAGTTTGTTAAACGCTTAATTCGCTACGAGCAACTTAGCTACGTAAGCAAACAAGTGGCTACGTCATAAAAGGCTTTAAAAACGGAGCTTCTTATACTTAAATAATATTTAATCTATTTTGTCCTAAGCATACAAAAATCTAATAAAAAAGTTATATGCTTGTTTATTACTAACATACTTACCACTAATCCATGATTAAATGAAGATCCTACCTTAATATAAGCCCATGAGATGGGTAATATGGCAGAGGATCCGAATGGGGCTGCGCTGACTGATCCGAAACTGTGTGCGGCGTCACCCAAATCTGCCAGCGTATCCACCACTGGGTGAGATGGTAAGAACGGCGCTAAATGGGCTTTACTATAACAAGAGAGACGTTTGAGTAGATGTGAGTAGAGGGATGGGATTTCTTCTAGACCTTCGCAATACATCGTCGGCCACTTAGCAACGTACTGTCAGGTGAGGATATGGTCAAAAGAGAGACAAAATAATAAATTAAAAAAAACTTGAGAACCCTTTTTAGATAATAAAAGTCCATTCCTGCTATGCGGAGTAGGGTTTTTCTTATTAGCCGATTTTGTGGAGTCTGTTTTAGCGGGTAGTGAAATAACTAAACGCCATAATTTGGGAGGTTTGTTCAGCAGTTGAAGTAGACTGGTATGTATGCTGATGGGAAAAGAGACAAGCTAATTTTTCAAAAATTCAATTTTTCATTCATATAATTCATAACTCTTGAAAAAAAAATACTTTGAATGATAATACATAGCAAAAACCCTTAATTGTTGTAATTTATCATCTTACAAACTAGAAAAAAATAGGTATTTCGTTTAACAGCCTGCAATTTGCCAAGACGACTCAGTCGTCGTGGCGTGGTCGCTGCGCAACTACATCGCTTTAAGCCGCTGCGCAAACGTAGATACTTTTAGTTTCCAGCAACTGGACACAAAAAATGTGTACATAATGCGCAGGGAGTGGATGATTTCATACTGGTTCTATAGAAGTCAAATATTTATCGGTAGCTTTTCTGACACAGTGTCCAATAAATCATTATGAAACTGGTACATAGGTACTTACACTCCAATGGGCCCCATGCCAGGGCCGCCGCCTCCGTGCGGGATACAGAATGTCTTGTGCAAGTTCAGATGCGAGACGTCACTGCCGTAGTCTCCCGGACGACATAGTCCAACCTGAATAATAGAAAATAATAATAAAAAATATTGGAAAATTCCACAGCATTATCTAACCCCAAGCTAAGCAAAAGCTTGTGTTATGTGTGTTAGATCTGATACACGTAATATATTACATAGATAGATATTTCTTATAATACATAGAAAACGACCAGAGCACCCTGAAGAAATATCTGCAGATCGTACAAACATTTATTCCGAGGCGTTAATTGAACCTGTAACCTCTTTTGCCGCAGGCGGATCTTCGCCCACCGCTCCACATCGGTCCTCGAAGGGGAGGAAGGTGATACAGGTCGCCTCACGGTTAATAGCGAAGTCGATTTTTGTCATAATAAAACTTTTAAACCTATCATGGTTATTAACATTAAAGTCATTTATTCCATGTAGTGGTAACATTCGTAGCAAAAGACAAAGAATGAAGGTAGATCGATATATCTGCCAATAAAAACCAACTCGCAGTGACTTTAGTTTTTCCGTGATCATGGCGCATGAAATACTGTGCCGAAATATTGGAAAACTAAAAAATCGAATCGATTTTTGTCGTTTCGCGTGAATGTACACCTGTTAAGAACTGCCCCTCCACTTTCGCCGAGCACTATTAAACCATGACGAGACCTGTACTTACCTGTGCGTTCATGTTAGCGCCATCCAAGTAGACCTGACCGCCGTGCGCGTGCACTAGCGCGCAAACATCGGCGGCGCGCTCCTCGAACACACCGAATGTGCTTGGGTATGTCAGCATTAGGCACGAAATGTTCTCACTGTGCTCCTCAACCTGACAACAAAACTTTACCTTCTGAAATATCTTTTTGAACAATAACACCTTCTACGGCTGGAACTAGGCCTTCCCTTATTTGAATAAAGATAGAGCCTTATATGTATTTCAGGTCTCTCTCGGTACCGCGGAACTCGTGGTATTCTCTCTCTCTCTCTCTCTCTCGTCTCTCAACTTATGCTTTGATTTTGTACGTTAAATTGTGAAAAGTGTTTCTGATTGGAAATAGAGTCGATTAAGATAAACTTGTTTTTTTTTGACTAATGTAATTTTTTGGGCGAACCGTAATTTTTTCAAAAATCTAAACATGGCAATATTTTTTTCTTTAAAATAAAATAGAAGGTTTCTAAGAACAAAACCTTCTAACTACAAAAGAAACGGTAGCTGCCCTTAAGGGGCCAAAATTTGCAACACCCCGTATCTATTTTTGATAAAGAGAGACCTGCAATATGTTTATATATCATTATATATCTCTCTCTTTAACAAAATATCATAAAACAAAGGCGCTATCTGTGTCACCGGTCTGCTTGGTCAATTAGTTTTTCTGAGATCTGCTACGAATTTTGATGCGATTTCCACTATCTTATGGGAATTTGTGTAGTAGAAGAATACATTCTCACTGGGGTCACTGGTATAAAACATGGGTAAGAATTCAAAATCTCAGAGCAAAAGTAGTTCCAGACGCGTATTTCGCATTATGTCAGGAGCGCGGAACACGCGAGTCCAACGTTGTTCCCTTCGAGTTTTTATGCTGTATTTCTCTTAAAACCTTTACAAAGACTCACCTTATCCTTAAGATGCTGCATATCAATCTCTCCCTCAGGCGTCACACGTATAGCACACACGCGCATACCGGCCATATGCGCAGACGCAGGGTTGGTGCCGTGCGCAGACACCGGGATCAAGCAGATATTGCGTTTCAAGTCTCCGCGGAACTCGTGGTATCGCTTTATGGTGCGGAGACCAGCATACTCTCCTTGAGCACCGCTGAAGAAGTTCAAAATATAGCATTTTAAAAAGTTTATTTTAATTATATAAATAGTACTTATAGGTACTCGCCTTACGCTCTGATAAGAAACGCTGGTAAACAAATTTTAAAAAGCTATGGAAATGTCCTTAATTTTTTGAATTTGTAAAATAAGCGCCGTGTCTTATATTTCCTAATAGAACTATTATGGTTTATGCTGAGATCCGGATATCTCAAAAATATATTAATATACCTCATCAAAGTATATTTGTAAAATCCACTTGCAACGGATTTGGCTTATTGAGGACAAATTAATGTAATCAACTTTTTAAAAAAAACTTCGGTATAAGTACTTGACATAAAAAATTCTAAACCTGAGATAAAATACATCATTTGCTAAGAAATTTTCCCTCACCTGTTCGGTTGAAAAGAAACGCGATCATATCCAGTCACCGCACACAAATCACTCGCTAGCTCCTCGAATAACGTGTGATAGCCTTCGCATTGGTCTAGGGGTGCGAACGGGTGTATGTCTGTAAAGTTGCGGTAGGAACAGGGCATCATCTCCGTTGTGGAGTTCAGTTTCATCGTGCAGGAGCCCTGAGATAACAAAATACGATATCTACATTACTTAAGAAATTAGACGTTAACCATTTACGTAGTAATTTAGATAGAGGACAATACGATATACAAACATTCACATTGAATCTCGATGGAGGTCCACCAACAGAAACGTTAAATTTTAAAATCTCAAAATAGCCTCTGTTTTTCTTCCCCTGCACATAAGACGTGCGAAATCTCTCATATTCACAAACTAGCTGCTTTCCGCGGCTTCGTACGCGTTGTCAAGTTTATTTCTATCCCACGGGAACTCATTTATGGGATAAAAAGCCCTATGTCAATCCTATGTTACTCTCCATCTTTTCAACTAACTCTATGCCAAAAATCAAGCCGATTGGTTGCTTAGTTACGGCGTTAATAAAGGACAAACAAACAACCACACTTTCGCATTTATAATATTAGTCTAGTAGTAGTCCATCCCAAGGTTGCCTGGAAGAGATCGCTCAAAGCGATAAGGCAGCCCTTTGTACTTCCTCGATTCTCAGCATCTCCTTCTGTGTTGTATTTTATGTTTCTGTAGTACAATAAAGAGTTATCCATCTATCTATTTATCTAGCCTGGAATCTTACCTACTAAAATAAAGTACCAGTGAATATTGGTTACAGTCCCAATGTTTTTGATTGACTTCAATCAAGGACTTGATGGGCAGACAATATCGTCTAGCCGCGGGGAGAATCTAGACGAGATACTAACCTCGTAAGCCTCGGAAAGCAGCTAGTATGTGAATATGAGAGATTTCGCACTTCTAATCTTCAGGGGAAGAGCATGAGAGGCTATTTTGAGCTTCTAAAATTTTACGTTTCTGTTGGTAGACCTCCATCGAGATTCAATGTGAATGTTTGTGTATTGTCCTGTACTAACAGGATCGTGTAGTTACACAAAAGTGCACAAACGTGTGGAGGGCTTTGTCCAGCAGAAGGTGCTGTTGTGGATGATGATGAAGCACTTACCAACGGTATCATCGAGTGCACAAGCGAGATATCCTTATTCTCTAGCCGCTTCATGTACCGAACCAGCCTGGTCTCCGAATGATGCATGTTAAAGACAGGGTGTGTCAGATACGGGGACGTTCTTCGGTAGGAACCGTGGAGGATTGACCGTGATCTGATGTCATCCGATTTGATAACCTGTCAATATGATACTTTTGTTACTATAAATGTTATCTGGTTTTTAAGATAACTGTTGTATTATTTTTAAAGTCGTATAACTCTCACTTGTTAATGTACTGGTTGCTATTTTTGTATAGTAGTTAGCCCCTAACAGTAATCTTCGGGTAGCTCAACTGATCCATATTAATACCAGTCGCGCGTCGCCCCAAGACGCTACAGTGCTGGCTGCATTGCCCCGCTGTATGGCAATGCTGATGCATTTAGAACAAAACAAATGAGTGCTCGATTTATCTTACAATAGCTCTCAGTTGGTAGAGATTCGTAGATAGGATATATGACTTCGTAGGTCTTCTTAAATGAATGCACTGATTATGCACTGAAATATCCGATCCGAGTTTGAAAAATACTATAAACTAGAAACACAATAATAACTAGCTTAAAATTTCCTAAAAAATACCTTTCATATTAACAAAAAACAACAAAGCACAACTTGCTACAAAGCTTGACTGAATTAATTTATTTTACCCCTTTTGGCCCCTTGCCTCAAATACCCCTCGTTGGATTTAACCTTACTAAGTTACCAGCATGTTTCAAAAGTCTCATCTGTACACATATCAAATTTCACGCAAATCGGATCAACGGTTGGACAGTTATGCTTGAAGTGACCATTTCACCACACCGCCAAATCATTCAAGCTGTCTCTAAGAACTCCGAAGCAGCTACACAAGCTACGACGTAGCAGTTTCACAAGCTACGACGTAGCAGCTTCACAAGCAAAGAAGCAGGTTCATTAGCTATGACGAAGCCGCTTCTCAAGCTACGACGTAGCAGCTTCACAAGCTACGACGTAGCAGCTTCACAAGTTACGACGAAGTCGCTTCACAAGCTACGACGTAGCAGCTTCAGACTACGACGTAGCAGCCACAGTCTCTTATCTGCTAAGCTGCTATTTAGATAGTTAGAATTTATTTGCGACTGCAACACACAGTGCAAAGGTAGAAGATATTTTATATTGTTACCTCGTCAACTTTCTTCGCATCAAATATCCACAGCAAATCATCGACGTCGTTCATAGTAGTGGTCTCATCAAGAGCCACTCCAACAGCGCCGTCCTCGAAGTACCTCAGGTTGATCTTCTTCTGTTCTGCTCTGGATTTGATGACGGCTGCGTCGTGGTCCGATAGAGGAACCACGTGGAGTGTGTCAAAGTAAACGTCGTTTGACTGTTTGTGGCCGCGCTGCCTTATTCCTAGGGTTGAGATATAAACATTTCACTTCAGAATGCAGAAGTTACAAGACTGATGGGTTTTTAACCCACGACTTCAGAGCGAGAGGAGACGAGCCTTATGTGAGGTGATTAGCTCTACGAAACTAAGTTCTTATCGGGTCAAAAGAAAAAAATAAAAATTTTAAAGGCCTCTTAAGTTCTACGCGATTTGCGTTATACCCAGGGTGGAAGACGTAGGCTAGTATTATTATATCTGGGCTGTATGTAAATTTCGTTCTGATTTTTCGGTGAGTTTTTCGGTAGAGCACGGTATCTCGCCAAGTATTTAAGTAAATAATGGGATTAAGGCATACTCACTAGGCTTTCGCTGCCGTTGTTCGAAAAAAATACCGTGTAGGTATTAATGGGCTTTACAGGTGATTTGTCTTTTGACTATTGACTTCTATAGACGTCCATTTTTCTTGACGTTTTCGTTACTTTTTGAAACTGTCCAGCCATTTACGTGACAAACTTAACTAAAACTCACCATGATCAAGCACAAGTGTGGCGTTATGAACCCTCGTGGCTATATCCCTCAAGCCCTGAGGCCCGTGGTAGACCGCGAACATCGCCGACATGTTGGCTAGAAGTGCTTGTGCGGTGCAGATGTTGGAGGTGGCTTTGTCTCGGCGAATATGCTGCTCTCGCGTTTGGAGGGCTAGCCTGGAGAGCATGTTAAATAAATAAATAATGCTGGACAATTCACACAGCTTGCACAGCAGCACAGTTGTGAGGGGCGGAGTATCAAGAGAATGACGCTTTGTTGTGCTCTAAAGAACAACGCTCCACCCATGAAGGTGAGCTCATTTTTAAGTTACCTACAAATAATAATAATGCTGGAAATTCTTACAGCATTATTTCCCCAAGCTAAGCAGAGCTTGTGTTATGGGTACTAGATAACTGATATACGTAATACAATACAATAATAGATAGATATTTTTTATTGTACATAGAAAACGACCAGAACACCCGGAACAAATATCTGCAGATCGTACACACATTTGTCCCAAGGCGGGAATCGAACCCGCAACCTACTTCGTCGCAGGCGGACCTTCGCCCACCGCGCTACAGAAGTAGTCAATTTAGACTTTTCCACTCCTGTCATAGAAGCGGTCTAGATGAAAGGACGAGCTATACGCGTATATACGTAAAAAAGTGGCCTCGCTAAAAAATTGAAAGAGACAGATAGAGACAGGTACTTGGTCCTGTAGTGGGCCTTTAGTAACTCATTAAAGTCATTTATAACGGGATATTTACCATGATTCGATTTTTGAGTTTTCCAATATTTCGGCACAGTTTCATGCGCCATGATCCCGTTTTAAATGACTGTAATGTTAATAACCATGATAGTTTTAAAAGTTTCTTCAGTAACTCACTTTCAAATAGCTTCTCCGAAGCAGGAGATAGGTATCGTTGGCCTTTTACACAGATATTTTACGTCCACAGAGTTTATGTAGTGTAAATTGTCGGCACTTACGTATACGACTTATGAGACACCACTGCCGTTCTGCACAAACGTGTGTTCCAGTAAATGTTGTTAGAGATTTGGTCTAGTGTAGTACATTTAAATTAGCGTACCTGTAAGCATCTCTTCCAGCAGCGTCTCTTGTGACACCAACCATACGGCCTGGCATGAGGCGGACCAGCTGGTGTTTGGAAGCGAAGAAGCCTGCGTGAGGCCCGCCGTAGCCCAGCGGCACTCCAAGCCTTTGAGACGTTCCTACCGCAAGAGCCGCTCCGCATTCTGCCGGCGGGCGGAGCAGTGCCATCGCTAGCAGGTCTGTAGCGACCACCACTAACGTCTGTACAAAATAATTTGAATAAAATGAGATTGATGATAAATAAGCAAAGAGGGATAGAAAATATTTTTATTTAGGTACTTTAAAAAACTACCACCCAAAACGAAAACTTATATGGTACTGAATAAGACCATGTATTCATTACGGATGTAAGCGGGTTAACCACGAACCTTATTTGTGTTGGAAGAATAAAACGTTTCAACGCACTCACCCTGAAGAAGTCCCTCGTTAAGGGATGAAACGTTGGTGTTCTTCCAACACAAATAAGGTTCGTAGTTTACCCGCTTACATCCGCAACGAATTCGTCAAACTACGATAGTTTTATAGTAAAAAAAGACTAGAACTACTAATAAATGAAATATCTCGATATTTCATTTTTTGTATGCAGAGCAGAGTCTGGTCTGATGCAAGTACGCATTTTGTTGTGCAGTGTTTTGTTTGTTTTAAAGTACGAAACGATTTTGTATTTTTTGTATTATAAATACTATATACCTAACGGGTATTTATCGCGGTTTATTTACCTAATTTTCCCGACGATTGACAGGTTTACACACTGCCGTGGTCACGGGATGACACATTATGTGTTCAGATCGCGTTAGTTTACAAACATTTATTAAAAAAGAATTTTCTTAGAAAAATCTCAATTTCTCCTGCTCCACTCACCCCATGTTCCTGCGCATTGGCCGCTAAATCCGAATAGTCATAGATCAATCCTCTAGTATCCGGACACTGTAGAAGCACCGCCGATATGTCTCTCTGAGCAAAGTCAACATCTCGTACGTCTTTCACCACGTCCACTTCTAAGCCCAGGGCTTCGAGACGAGTTAGCACCACGGCTAAGGTCTGTGGGTGCGTGCGCTCTGATACTACAAACTTTGTTCTTTTGTTATGTCTGGGAAATTAAAACAATATATTAATAGTTATTTTTTCCGTGGTAGGCTGTCAGTTTTTCTTAAAATTAATATATACGAGTAATAAAGTGGAGCAAAGCAAGAGCAATCTAGTCGAAAGAAGCAGATTGTCTCCAAGAGTAAGATAGTAGCTCTTAGTTTCTGTGCGTATAGGTAGGTACTATCATCTTCATCATCATGACATAATATATATTATATCTATGTCCAATCGATTGGCTACGGCCCCACACTAGGGTCATGGTTATAATAGGCTTGTACTCACTGTTTCTATTCCTAATCTTACTATTTCTTCGCATAGATATTTGCTTTCATTGGCTAGAACTAGAACTCAGAGTTAATGTGATAAAGTAGAGTTCTTGCTGCTAGGATGACAAAAAAATCACTTACCGATGGCAAAGCGATAATCCCTCAGCCGCAGCTGTCCCCTCGTCCAACAGCGAAGCATTCGCGACGTCCAAGCCGGTGAGGTCGCTAACCATGGTCTGATAATTTAGGAGACTCTCTAGACGCCCTTGAGCCACTTCGGGCTGGTAAGGCGTGTATTGGGTCGTCCTGCGAAATAGTTTCAGTATGATTTGTCTACTTGTCAACATACAGATTCTAGTTAACTTACAATTTTCATAGAAGCTACTACCTACCCAAAATAGATGGACAACACAGCCATCTCCCAAAAAAATACATGTAGAGGTACGCGCTACGACAGCAAGTCCTACGCCAAAGCTACGCACCTTGTGCTACAATATTGCTACGAGCTTCGCATGATGTGCTTCGCCACTACTACGTTACTAGCGCTACGAACGCGAAATGGTTCGCCACTGCTACGCAGGTTACGCATGGATTGCTACGGAACTGCTACGGGAGCTAAGCATTATATATAACGCGTGTTGTGTGCTAAGCCACCGCTACAAAGCCTACGCCAATCTGAGATAGATAGATAGATAGAAAACACTTTATTGTACCACACAAACACAAAATACAATACAAAAGGAAATACATTCAATATAGGAAGTACAAACGGCGGCCTTATCGCTTTATGCGATCTCTTCCAGGCAAGAGATGTGGCCCAAAAAATACAAATTGTGGTGAAAATATAGCGGTAAGAAATGTTTGTTTGTTTATTGTATATATAAAGTAACAACATGGTTTCCCCGAGAAGGGAAAAGGAATCAGGCAGACCTTACACTAGATGGGCAGGTGAGCTTGTCAAAGGAGCAGGCAAAACATGGACAAGGAGAGCTCTAGACAGGGACTGGAAGAGGCTGGGGGAGGCCTCTGCCAAGCGGCAAACAAACTATTATGTTTAAAATGTAAATACTGTTTGAAAAATTGTAAACCAGTTTGAAATAAAGGCTTTATTATTATTATTATTATGAAGTGTAGAATCTTTGAAACTGGGCCGAATTAATTAATTCTTATACAAAGTAAGGTATACATTAATGCTGAGTGACAGTCTATGTTTTATCCAAGTACCTCGTGAACGAAGCCGCGAGCAGAAGCTAGTTCAAAATTCGAATATCAAGAAATGTCTTACCATCCCGGGTTCTCAAACATATTCCTCATGATGGAATGGGGGACGCAGCAGTTGTGGTACCCCATACCGATATACGAGCGCCATATTTCATTTTTCTCGGACAACTTCCGTATTCTCTCAATGAGGTCGTATTCACCTGTAATAATAAAACAATTAAAAACTAACTCAGAAAAATTATGTTTGTATGGTTTTTTATTTATTTACTAGGATGAGGTATTTATTTGAATGTTGATACGGCATAGTGGCCTACTTTATTTCTTTTTATACCAATAGAAGTAAAAGTTAACTTATGAAAGTTAACTTTTACTTGTATCACAATACCTACTAGGTATTATTTGACTCTACATAGAGATATTTTCGTTTTTCAAGAAGACCCGACAGCCGCTGGGGTAAACGTATTCTTGAGTGGAGACCGCGACTCGGAAAACGTAGTGTAGGACGCCCTCCGACCAGGTGGGATGACGATTTGCGAAAGACTGCTGGCAGATGCTGGATGCGGTAAGCTGAAGACAGGGCGCTATGGCGCTCATTAGGGGAGGCCTATGTCCAGCAGTGGGCTAGTATAGGTTGATGATGATGACGTGCAGATACCAAGAGGTTGGGTATGTCCACAACTTCTTGGTATCTATTGTTTCCTTGTTGTTCCTTGAGTTTATGTAATTTTTTTTTCATAAAACTAAACCTCTTTATTGACGTATAATATCTTGTAAGTATTATAATCGGAGTAGAGTTCGCAATAAGTTACTAATAAGTCTAATATCTTTATTAACAAAGATAATGACGCTAATAATGATATCTAATGATAGGGACGCTACATGTGTCGACACACTCGCGCCTTCCCATCTTCCTAGGACTTCCGTGAGGGCTGGTGCGGCGGCAGATTTAGCCGAAGATCTCAAGAGGCGCAAATATGCAGGTCTCGACAGAGCCTACACATTTGCTCCCCTTGGAGTCGAGACCCTAGGTTCGTGGGGTACCGAGGCTCTCCGGGTTTTCAAAAAATTATCTGAGCGCCTGGTCGAAGCGAAGCGACGCGTGACCCGAGAGCTGGTGACTATCTGGCACAGCGCATCAGCATTGCTATACAGCGGGGCAATGCAGCCAGTGTCTTAGGCACGCTTCCAACTGGTATTGATATGGATCAGTTGAGCTACCTGTAGATTGTTTGCAACAGTTTGCAGATAGCTTAATTGTTTCTATTGTAAATACTAGTTTTAATTTAAATTTGTTATTTGATTGTTATTTTCTTTCTGAATAAAAAAACAAAGATAATTAAAATCAAATAATAGAAATACATTTGAACTAGTATTTAGTTGAAACATTTAAGCTAACTGCAGACTTGCAAATAATCTACAGGTAGCTCAACCCAGTTGGAAGCGACCCCAAGACGCTAGCTTCATTGTCCCGCTTTATAGCAATATATGTATATAGCTGAAGCTGCGCCAGATACTCGCTAGATCTCGGGTTATGCACTGCTCGACCAGACGCTAAGATATTTTTTTTAAACTCTGAGAGACTCGGTACCCCATGGACCTAAGGCCTCGACTCCAGGGGGGAGAAAATGCGTAGGCTTTAACGAAACCTGCATATTTGCGCCACTTGCGATCTTCTACCTATATAATCTTAGTAATAACTAACCTAACACTAACTAGCTACAATAATTGTAATTAACACCCACACTAATAAGTTCCTTTACTTTACGAAATTAGTTTTACTTATCTTAAAAAAAATACTCACTGACTGGTTCATTGATGTCCATAAGGCCTTGGAACTGTATCTTTTTAGGAACTGCATCGTCAGTCAACTGGTCCAAGCTCTGAAAACAAAATGAAAAATCTGAAAATACCGTAGTGTCTACGATTTGTGCAATTTTAGATTACAGTAGGTAGCCTAATATAGTTGATGACTTGTCCCACTTGAATTAAAACAGAATAAGGACGATAAACATGGACCTACCTTATACCCCAAGGAGTCTAACATTGTCACTATATCCTGATCTCTGGGACCGATATGTCTACTAGGAAAGTCCACTCTTTCAGGAAACAAACTTTCCTGTCTCGAACTCTGGCTCATCAAACACCTCGCCCCCTTTAAATAATTTGACTGTTTCGAAACACATTTTGTCAAAGTTAAGAGAGATTTTATATTCACTAAACCACGATTGATTATTCTATTCATTTTGTTTTTAGAAATTGTTAATTTAAACTATTTTAACAATTGATCATTCTTCTACACGCCCTCGTAAGGAATGGTCGATACTTCTGATAGTGGGGTCAAAGCATCAATAAACATCAATTATTTTATGCGTGAGATAATGAGCAAATATTATTTAAGATTACAAGGGGATTGCTTATTACAATGACCCTTAATGACGAGAGATATCTACCTAGTTACAAAATAAATCGAACTCCAAGGAATTAACATAGCAATAAGTTTTCTCTTTCAAGTAGGTAATCTGGTATGTACCTACCTAACATAGGTAGGTAGTTAGCCCAGGTCTTCTTCGTCATCCTTTAAAATAATGCCGTGGGAGGACTTAAATTTTCAAGTAGGTAGGTACTACATTTTAGTATGGTAAGTACCTACCTAACCTACCTACCCTAATGAAATAGACTTAACAACACAGATAAGAATAGACCTACAAGACAGAAGCTCCGTGGCACAGAGTTATTCAACTGATTCAGACAGGTTACTACCTAAGCTTAACTAGCCACGACGACCACCGACGACACAGTAAACCTGTTGAAAAGTCGGGAGAATTATGCACCTAATCACAAGCACTAACCATCCAAAAGTATCTCAGATCGTGTCAGTTTGTTTGTTACCTTTTCACGGGCCTGAACGGCTAGCGGTTGATCCTATGGTGGAGTTTTTTCTAGCGAGTTTGAATTTTTCTTAGTTGGAAACACTACATTCAATGAATCATTGGACTTTGTCTAAACGTCAAACTCAAAAGTTTCTATTTTACATTTTCTACGTACATTTTGTTAGGGGATTTCCTCGTCCTTGTTTTTTTTTTGCTTGTTTTATGTAGGTATACTTTTATATTGTAAAAACGTAGGTAAATACCAAGGTGAATGTGAAAAAAGAGAACATGACGCTTTCTGAATTTTCTCAGCTAAAACAAAAATTTATTCGAATTTTTGTATCAAGTGATAGTCATTATGATCAGCTTCATACACTGAAGGAACTATTCAGAGAAGACATAAACTCAGTGAGAAGGTTTGAAAAAATCACCACCATTGGAGAACTGCTGAAAATCCTGGAACTAAGAGGTACTCTAACCGAGGATTGTGTCGAACCTCTAAAGGAAATTGCCCGAAAAATCAACAGCAATCAATTGCTCTCCGAAGTGAATCAATATGAAAATTGTCACATTCCAAGAGAGTATGACAATTACTATGGTAAGTGGTGTCTTTTCATCTATATTCTCAGCTATATGCGCATAAGGTTAATACATAGGTAGCTAACTTAATCATTGAAATAGTTACAATAGGTCCTAAATATAGTTAATACATTGTTGCGTTGTTAGTTTTTGTTGTTCCCAAGATCACATCAAAATAATACGCCTATTAACCTATATAACCTAATGTTCACACAGACCAAAGGTTAAAGTTGTAATACCACTGGAGTTGTTTCTTTTTTTTTATTCAAATTTTCTGTAGGTATTGAAAACATCCATTGAAGTATGTACGTAAGCTAATGTTAATAAAAGTCCTAGCACTACAAACTATTAAAAAACTTTTGACACTGAAGTTAATAATATAGGTAAATAGTTGGTGAGTTTAATTAGGTATCGGCAACCATGTTATCAAATCGGGTTAAAATACTTATGCTTTAGAATTAGTGATAACGTTTTTAAAATGAATTGTTGAAGAAGTCTATTACTGTAATCTACCAAAATCTAGAGCTCCTAGTAGAGTTTTATATCTATCATAACTAAAATGTTATTATATTTACAGTTCCTGAGAGAGTTCCCTCTTTACCTGTCAATAAGACATGGCTGTCGGAACCTCAGAATGGCAACTCATGCTCCAATCCTTTGATCATAAGCCAAAAGAAAAAAGAAAGAATGGTAAGAAGAGTTGTGGAAGAAATTGGCACTTTCTGGAGAGACTTGGCCAGGAGATTACAGGTTAGGGAATGTGAAATTGAAGACATTGATAGCAGCAACAAATCTATGGCCACTAAGGCTTTGAAAATGATGGAGAGATATGATGCCAGGGTGAACCAGCAGAACTGGTACTTTGACTTATGCGATGCATTGGACTTGATACACAGGAAAGACATCGGCCGCTCATTGAGAGAAGTCATGATGATGAACATATAGCGGAAACAAATATTTTTCAATCATATATGAAATGAATTCTTAATACTTCTTATCTACAAATAAAAGTCATTTTTTAAACAACTTTATGTTTTATTTAGACTACTTTAGAGATATACTTAAAAATAAACATAATTAAATACATACATACATAACATAAGTAAATAAATCAACATGATTAAAGTGTAAATACAAACTTGATTGCACAACAATTTGATGGCATGGCACTAAAACAATCTATAATCTAATCACAATTCGAGAATTTGAGATTTACCTAATTTATGGGTAAATAAGGCAATGCATTACTAACATGAATAAAATTAGAGAATATCACATTCTTTGTATGGAATGGTTCATGATAGAATTACCTACTGGAATATAATGGAATGGAATCAGTTTTGAAAATAATTACAAGACAAACAAAAGCATTCACAGCTTTAGACAATACAATTTTGACACTTTCACTGGAAGACTATTCAATTCACCTAAGCTTATTTTAGCTTACCCTGTTCATACAAAAACTCATACCTGTTTAATATTGCATATAAGCCTGCCAGTAAGCGAGACAATGCAACTTTGTTACATTTATATTATGGAAAGACTGGTCACAATGGCTTACCCTATAAAAACACAGGTATCTATCTTATTTTGCTTAAAACTTATTGCTTAGTAGCCCACAAGTAAGCGTTTTGGAAGAGCCTCTGCCAGGGGGCAGCTTGGCTTGTGGGGTCGGCAGGGCTTGGGGAAGCGGGGGCAGGCACGGGGCACTGCCAACGAAGCACACAGCGTTCCGGATGCGGCATCATTGCGACGTGGCGACCGTCGCGTGACGTCACACCCGCTAGTCCCTCTGTAACAATGAAAAAAGCGGTTGTTAAAAATATGTCTTAGGGAATATTGACCAGCATTAAAGTAACCGGGTAATAAGTGTGGGAGCTATCATCAACATCATCCACAACCCGCTGCTACCCACCCACTGCTGGGTATAGGCCTCTAAACTCTTGTGCCACTCCACACGGTCCTGCGCCAATCTCGTCCAGGTTCGCCCCGCGACGTTTATAATATCGTCCGCCCATATTGCCGCTAGACGTTCAACGCTTTTGTACCCTATTCGTGGACGCCATTAGCGTTTTACTCCAACTGTCGTCTTGTCTACGTGAAAGGTTTCAAGAATTCTGCTTGCTAAAAATTGTATCAAAATTGGTAATTTTGAGAGAGTACTAGCCGATCATACAAGTTGTGGGTAGAAAATAGATATCAGAGATGTTAGTAGGCAGTCATACTCACTCATACATCTCACCTGCATCTGACAGAAATATTGGGTTAATAATTTAGATCCAATTGGATTCAAATAATGTTTTTACGATTCTAGTAATAGGAAAAAGATCATTTACCAACTTTTTAATGCATTGAGTGCCCATAACGCATTTGTCCAATGTGACCATGTTTAGGCTCCTGGTGTGTAGGGGTGCGCCTTTTTATGTCCCACCACAGATAGTGGACAGTAAATGCCTTCAGCTCTTGGTAATAGATGTTACTAATTCAAATAGGTTTACCTGGACTGCCATTAGGGTTCATCGGATAAACTTCAGTAGGCGCCCCGTCATCATCCACATACTGCAAGGCTAGCTGGTTGTTCCTCTTCAGCTGGTCGAGTAGATGCGGCTCGGCGACCGTGAATCGGCCCTCGCCGTGCGCGACCCACACGCCGAGAACGGAGCCGCCCATACCGTTGAACCAGACTGGGGAAGCTCTCTCTGATACTTTGACGGCGCTCCAGCGGCACTCGAATCTGTGTGAGCAAAAAATGTTGGTAGTATGAACTTATGGATGTTATATTTTATCAGCCTAAGAATTATCAGCTGAAGAACTGGCTGTTTCTAAATAATAGACTGATGGACAACAGCTGGAAAAAGGCTTCTTCCAAATCCATCTACCCCTACAAGAATATCTATGAATGTATAATCGTAGTCGTCTCCGATAATGCTTTTGTCGCAAATCTCCTTAGCGAGCCTTGCTCCTTAAGCTACTTTTTTAGCTACGCTAGAATTTCTCCCCCTCTCTTGATTACTGGTCTATGTATGGGCATAGACCATCCATGAGGTATGTTTTTTTAAGACAAGAGATAGCTCAAGTTTTAAATAAAGACACCTTATGATTACTGGTCAAATAAAGCAAGAGACAGACGGAGCCCACGTGGAAATTCTTACATTTCCGCGTATTCCTAGCGTGGGCACTCCACACTTCGGATGGCTGTTTTCATACAAATTCAAGCGTCCAGATATCGTTAGCTAGATTAATGGTTAATACTTAGTTGTTGCTAACCTCTCAGACTGGTTATGATCCAGGAACACCTGTGTTTTGTTAGCACCTCGCTTACTGCTGTCCGGGTCGATCCAGCCAAGTAGCGCCATCAGTTGACATCCATTACAAACACCCAATGAGAATGTGTCTTTACGATTCTTAAAGTGTGCGAATTGTGACGTCAGCGAATCTGAGAACAGGATCCCCGCTGCCCAACCTTTGGCGGATCCTAATGTATCTGTAGGCAGCAAAATATTTCTAGGTCAGATTTGAAACAGTGATAACTGATAATATAGATATTATCTGTTCGATTCATTATTTGTACACTTTCTGTATCTGTTCCATCCCAGATCCATCCTGGAAAAAAGCTCTATTCGCGCTCTTTAAAGCTGAACCCTGAGTTAAGCTCGCCTATATCCTATTAGATAAATTCATGTTATGTGTTGTTGTGTACATTAAAGAATTACAGAATATAGTTATCTACTATCAACCATTCATTCCTTCCAAGTTTTTGCAATGACAAAGGACTTTTTAGTTCATTTTGATGATAATGATGTCCTCCTAGCCGAATTTCGGTAACGGTAGCCAGATTATAGTGCACAAGTGTGTGAGCAAACACAAGTGCACTCTATATTCCCTCACTCTCACAGTGTAGATTTTGTCTACTTAAGTCGGGGTGCGGCAAATACCTTGATCGATGTTGACAGTGAACTATTCGGTAGTGTCAACCAAACAGCCTTTTCTAATTAAGTGCATCTGCACTGAGCTTCTGTGCAGTAGGTATAATGTACAAAAAAGTGTAATAATAATCAAACGTTTCAGTATGTTTATACCTGCATAACTAAATCCTCCCGGGAACACAAGCCCTTGGAAAGCGTCTAACGTGATCTTCTTGTTCTGCAAATCGCTCATCGTCACATCGAAAACGTCGAAGTTAGCCATCATCAACGATGCTATCATTTCTCTGTCGCCGTTCGTTCCTGTAAGTAAGATTAACGTTATACATTAAATAAATACTAACATTAACAATGATAAAATATTAATTAAAGAATTTTAAGACCCTGTTTTCGTGGTACATGTCAAAGAGAAAGCTTCACTACATTGTATAAAATAAAGTCGCTTCCCGCCGTCTGTATGTCCTTATATATGCTTAAATCTTTAAAACTACGCAACGGATTTTGATGCGGTTTTTTAATAGATAAAGTGATTCAAGAGGAAGATATTATTATGTATATGCATTAGTACCCGTGCGAAGCCGGGGCAGGTCGCTAGTTCGATATAATACGGTTTTCGTGGTACGTCATGTCATGTCATGTCATGTCAAGTAGAAGAACACTATAAATGGAACT